>OX382373.1:13884258-16706758 GCA_947508005.1 Amphipoea lucens | reverse complement strand
TAATAATATACTAACGTAGTTATACGTATGATTTACTAACAATGTATGGAATTTTTTTTTAATTCTGAAAATGAATAATAATTAAATCATACGAATCGTAATGTACTATTTGTTCATTGATCCATCTTATTGAGGCTGCCTGTACTTATGTCTATTTAAAATAAATTTCCACAAGCTCTTTTCATCAGTGGCGGTCAACCGCAGGTGCAATGCGCCACCCGCTTTATACTGGACATTACATACGCACATATTATATCGTTTCGGAACATTCAGAAGTACCTATGAGCCGGATTGTTGATTGAAATATGATTTGCGACCGCTACAAATAAGACTTTATAGAATTATAATCTTTAAAATCATCTAAGTAATCCTGTAAGTTCATATAATCCTATTGAATGACTATTTCATGAAATATCAATTTATGTATTTATAAACTAGCTGCTGCCCGCGACTTCGTCCGCGTGAAATCGTATCCCAAGTAAAATTTTTTTTTTTTTTACTAAATTTAAAGTAGCCTAAGTCTGCTAGTAAAAGTCCCGTCAAAATCCGTCCAGCCGATTCAGAGATTAGCCGGAACAAACAGACAGACAAAAATTGTAAAAAATGTTATTTTGGCATATGGACCGTGTATGCATCCATATGCATTTAGTAAAAAGCGGTTATTTTAATATTACAAACAGACACTCCCATATTATTTATTTGTATAGATATAGATAGGTATCAATTTACATTTTAGAACTTACTTTTTTGAACTTAGACGGTTGTATTGATGATTTTAATGATTACAATTCTGTAAATAAATACTTGTTGCGGTCGCGAATTATATTTGAATCAATATACAACCTGACACTGACCTGCAAATTGCAAAAAAAGTAAGTACATTTGAATTAAGTCAGTAAATTTTAAGTAAGTAAGTTTGAATTTCGCGAGGTTTAAAATGAAACTTTATTTTTAGGTGAAAATGAACACATTAAATCAAGTATATATTATTTTCTTTGGCAGAAATAACACGAGAAATAACAAACTTGACACTCCTTAATGAAAAACCTTAAATAAAGCACTATAATAAACTCCCTTTGACAGTTCGCAACATTGAACAGTTCCTAAACTTGTAGTCAAAGCAGTCGATCTGGTTTCTTTTGGTATCTTTCGACGCCATTTTTTTTTTTGTGTAACTTGATACATTACTTTTCGGTATTCGCGGTGATGTCGTTTTATTGGACCTAAAATAAGAATTATTGAGTTTATAACAAAGCTGTAGCTTGTTGTTTGTAAGTATCGACCTAAAGTTTATGTCAAAAGTATTGTTAAGAGCATCCTTGTTTTGACGATGAGAATAATTTTATTTATTTATTTATTAATAACCAACTTATATTGACAGTTTGCACCACACATACAAGTTATTAGTCAATATTAGTAATTACACATGTCATACAATTAGGTTAAATCACATAATAAAAAGTTTAAATGAAATAAAGTGAAACAAAATTGGTCAAAACTAGATAAAAATGTAATAAATAAAATTAGACAAAATTAGATGGAAATTAGGATAAATTGGAATAGAATTATTAATAATTACAGATAACTATTTTATGTAAATTCAATTAAAATTAATAAAATAAATATAATAAGTAATATATGCTGTTGATCACTATGATAATTATATTATAGTTTAGAATAATCAGTCTATAATGTTCCCACTACTGAGACATAGGCCTCCTCCTTGAGAGAGGGAGTGGGCTGGGCCGTAATCCACCACGCAGGCCCAGTACGGGTTGGTAGACGACACATGTCTTTGAATTGTTGGTTCTAGGACATGCCGGTTTCCTCGCGATGTTTTCCTTTACCGTTTTTCAGAGCAATGGTGATGAAATAATTTACACAAAGTAAAGCATCTGTCTGGGTTTGAACCTGCGACTGTTACCACTGCCGTCGCGGTCGTTACCTACTACGTTATTAATTAACACATCCTTCAACCTTGAAAATATTTTCATTAGTTGTTTATTGGGTACTCTATCTATTCGTCTTGTAAACTAGTTCGATGTAATTTTTGCCAAGATTTATATCTTTAAAATTCACGTCCCTGTTTGTCCAAGCTGTCACAAACCAAACTACGTCATCAATTTTCCTAGAACTTGGTCTGTGCAGACTGTTTCTGATTCAAAAGCACATATCTCAAATTTCTTTTGACATCAAACGCGCCATCATTACCAAGACACCGGTCCACCGTTATTGGAATCTGAGCCGACACTCTCGACACAAATAAACTGACAATCACACCTCTCGCTCGTTTCGCTTTTAGCGCTTTTTTCGCTTTGATGTCGGCGCCAATTGTAGTAGTCGTGTTGTATGAGAATTGGAGACGATTTGTACACATTGTCGACCTAAGAAAAGGAATACTGTTACTTTGTGAGAAGGTTGACTGAATTGTCAAATGGACTTCCTGACGTCTGTGTTATTCTAAATTCAAATTAATTTATTATTATTTATGGGTAATTCTAATTACATAGTTTTTTTTTTTATTCGGAATATTGAGCTCCGCTAAAGAGGCACAGTTTATTTTCTATTGTATCGTACTACATAGGTTACGCGCGGAGCTTGACCGGTTAAACATCTCTCGTGCCATCAATTTTACCGGCAGTTGCCTATATAGCCTGAAGCACAGGTTTGAATAGACCTAGATTTGGCGGGTCGTACTTGCACCTATAGTAAAAATAATTAGCTTTATGTTATTTTTGGGCACTAGGTATAATTATATGGGAAATTTACTACGCTTGGCTAAATGTACAGTTTTTGTAAAAGTTTTTAAAAAGTTAGGTTACTTACAGTTATATTCTTAAAACTATAATCAACTCCCGAAATTACTGGTTGCAAATCTGTGTTATTGCGGGTAGGTATAACACAAACAAAGTCACTGAGAGCAAGTAAGGATGCCACCGGCCAGCGTACCTACTGTGGTGGGACGCTCTCCAGCTAGATGGACCGACGACCTTAAAAAGGTAGCTGGACCGGGCTGGTTGCAGAAGGCGGAGGACAGGGTCTTGTGGCGCAGCCTTGGAGAGACCTATGTCAAGCAGAGGACTGCGATAGGTTGAGCCACAGACATAGTTACACCTAGATAACGCAAGAGCAACTACTTTGCGTGCCAAAAATCGCACCAACTTACGTACAAAAATCGTAAGCCGCCAATTTCGCGCTCAGTCCTATGTACTGCTGGCTGGGTGAGCGTGAGCGCTGGCGCTAGGCCCCAGGGGTGGGGCGAGACGGGTGCAGCACGCGGCGGCGTCTTTAAATCGATTTGACTTTCCCATCACTAAATAGTGCTTGTGACGTCATAGTAGGTAGTCAAAAAATGGCACGCTTGGTTTTCATACAGATCGTGATACTTGCGTTATCTAGGTCTATCTATATTTGTGGGTTGAGTTGATTGAAGGATGCCATGCCATGATTGTTTTAAAGACCATCATCATCTGCCTCGACTTTTCCAAACTATGTAAGAATCAGCTTACAATGTAACTAGATGCAGCTGAATACTACTGCCTGCTATTTTCATTTAGCTACAAGACTTTAAATTTTTTTAAAGGTATAAACAGAAAAACACGCCCTGTCCATAGGCACTTTTCGCGCCCAATTCCCTCGACTCACAAACCGGGTCTGGTGACATATTCGTTCCCAATCTCAGCGCTCCGTCATTTTCCCTCTATACCGTCATTGAAAAACAAGAAAACCTTATATAATAATATAGATAAGGGGGTAACACATAAGAAATACAAAGGAAACCGTTCCTTAGTATCAAATGTAATAGATTTACGCAGTTCTTTTCCGTCCTATTGATCAGCAACGGTATTACTTTCGGTCAACTTGACATGAGGGACAAACGGTTGTTCGTATCAGTATATATACAGGGTGTTTGGTAGAATGACCGACACAACTTTCTTAGGGATATAAAGTGTCATATTATCCTAGTTTTCAACCACAACAGTGTCACGGCAGGTAATTGAAATAATGATATGTTTCTTTCTCTTCAATTCCCAGTGTAGGTGGCAGAAGTTTTTTTTTTTATACCCCAAGGCAATTTTTTTTTATTTCTACCACTATTAAAACAAAGCCAATTAGTGACACTTTTTATTTTATTTTTCTGGCAACATTACCCATACGTCATTTACCAAAAACATTCGGTTGTTTCACGCGTAATTATAGCAATGTGAGTTTGTGTGATTTCTTGCGACAAAAAGTGGAATAAAAGTGCCCAGAGTGTAAGAATTGTTTTTTTTTTTCTTAGTACATGTAATAAATGAATGATTATGTTAAAATAAAAACGTATTTAGAGCAGTGGTGGCCCAGTGGTAATAGCCGCGACTTACGAGTTGTAGGTCATAGGTTCGAACCCAGACAGGCGCTTTACTTTATGTAAATTATTTCATTACCACTGCTCTCAAAACGGTGAGGAAAACATCGTGAGGAAACCGGCATGTCCTAGAACCAAAAATTCGAAGACATGTAACATCTACCAACCCACACTGGGCCAGCTTGGTAGATTATAGCCCACTCCCTCTCGAAGAGAGGAGGCCTGTGTCCCAGCAGTGGGAACAATATAGGCTGGTTATGAAAAACGTATTTCACGATAAAAATAACTTATAGCATCATTGCTACAACGTTGGAAATAGGCCGTGGCACCTGTAGGTGACACTGGATGATATAAGAACTCTATTGTTCTAAATTCATTCTAAGTAATAACAATGGAATGTTATTTACTTTTGGTCTATTTAATGGTGATGTTTTAGAGCTTGTTTACGTATTACAGGTTAACGTTAGATGAGATTGCCGAGGAGTTACACGCCGGGGAGAGCCCAGAAGACATTATGTTATTTCACAAGGTTTTGATGAATATATTGACTCCATGAAGGTAGCTCTTCGCGGCAAAAAGTGATGGTTCCCCCTGTTTTTTCTTTTGGCTTAAATGCAGTTTGCCAAAATGCATGGCTAATCAAAAGGCAGTCAGATATCATTTGAACCTACTGCGATTTCCGGCAAAATGTCGCAACTATCTACGTGGAAAAATATGGCAAACCTCCGACTCGTAATTTTTTTTATTGCAGAATGGGCCCGCTCTTGACCTTGATCACGCCTGATGGAAAGCAATGGATGAGGTCTATAATGAAACGAGCGTGCCCAGAAGATGCCTAAGGCACTGGAACTTCCACGCATCGGCGAAACGCAGTAGGCTGCTTTACGCCGGACTCCGGTGGGAGGGTGGTCGCAAACCAGGCGGGCGTTAGCCCTATCACCGCAAGGGAAGAATTGACCAGTCAAATAAAGTGTAGGTTGTAACGTGTGACTGTCCAGGATGCGCCAGGCTCGGTTCAGTTGAGTAACTGGCGGAACAAACTGCGCTACACGAGGAGGCTTCTTCATGCATTCCAAAAAAAAAAAACAATTTTCCAAAATTCTGCTTTTGGTGTTCCTGTGCAGATAAGAGTGCCTACAGAGGTGAGGGGTGCTGGAAGTGCGGACGATCACTCACCAATAGACTGCTCTCAACGAAGATGCGTACTTTGTCATCAACGCACGAGAAAAATGTGTGCCAAATGCAATATCGGTTTGCATCTAAAGTGCTGGTACAGCTTTCACAATAAATAAGTGTTCTATTTTTCATATAAATAAATATTATTATAATAACTGACGTTTTATTCCTACCGAAAGAATAATAAAAATCGCATGTGTCCTTTAGTCTTAACTTTACACAATACCCATTATTATTAATATAATTTATTTATTTGGATAAATCATACAACTTATATTTTAGTTTGTATATAGTTTTCGTTAAGTTAGGATTCAATTAAGCTAATATAACTTGGACATGGGAATTTAAGTGTTATCACCCGTAATATTTCAACTTTTTTGTTTGTGGTTGTAATCATTTTTGGTGTTATCTGCAATACACTGCATAATTGGTTCTAGAAAATGACTTGGGTGCTTCCAAAGTCGTAAAACTGTGTTAAGCAACGAAAAATTTAAAAATGAAAAACAATTTTGCGCTAGCAAATGACATCCCCGATCCCACAAAAAATTGTGTCGGTCCTTCTGCAAAACACCCTTTATTATATGTATGTTGTACATATAAATATGTATTGTTTCTGTCCTTCCCTAAGGCGATTGGGTCTGAAATTTTGTATACTTACATAACGTGATACTCAGTTGAAATTGGGCAGATCTTAAAATAGATACGATTGTGGAGTAAAAGCCAATCTCAGAATCTTTTTTGAATAACCCACCGAAAACAGCATGATTTGAAAATGAGAAAGAAACGTAGGTTTATGTGTCACAGAAACAAGAGCATACAAATACCTACGTAATTAAATCGAATAATAATGTAAAATAGATCTACAGGTTGAAATTGAAAACATGCGACAAATCAATATGGGATATTGTACTCATCATTATGAACAACTTTTACTATGGGACCAAACCTGAACACGCGAAAAAAAAATCTGCTGTTCCCTACATTTTGACGAGTTATGCGAACATAAATGTAGGGAACAGCTGATTTTTTTTTCGCGATTTCAGGTTTGGTCCCATAGTAAAAGTTGTTCATAATGATGAGTACAATCTCCCATTTCGATTTGTCGCATATTTTCAATTTCACCCAGTATAATCACAAGCACAAAACACGACGAGGGATGAACGAGCAGACGTTGCGGTGTTAGGTACTGTGTAGGATAAATTTACAAACATCCTACTCCTACTATAATGTTATAAACGCGAAAGTTTGTGAGGATGGATGGATCTTTGTTACTCTTTCACGCAAAAACTAAAAAACGGATTTCGATGAAATTTGGCACACAGATAGTTTATAACCAGTATTAACACATACGATACTTTTTATCCCGATATTCCGACGGGATAGAAAGACGATATTACGTCAATTTCAACGGTCACAGGAAGAGTGACATCAGTATTCGTCTTCGCTGTCGACTATTTCTGTTTTATATCTATTAAACTAGTATAATACATATTTGAACTGTTTTAAGTAATGGAGGTCCTGCTGAAAGGCACAATAAGGAAAAGTAGAATATTGTTTTTTTTAATTCTGCACGAATGAGACGCACATTATAGACATAAGCGTATTGCATAATCAGCCTATAATGTTCGCACTGCTGGGACACAGGCCTCCTCTCTGTGAGAGGGCGTGGCCGTATTGCTTATTTATATTTAATATCAAGTACAACTATTTTAACGATGATACAGAGGAAGGCAGAGAAAACGCTGGACCGACGAGTTGTAAACCACAGCAGCAAAGTTATTTGTTATGGACACGAATAGCAGTCGATAGGGAAAATTGGAAGGAAATGGAGGAGGCCTCTGCCAATGGGCACGCAGACTAAGACAGCCGGTGTCAATAATAGTTTTTTTTTAGGTTTATTTTCAACTTATTAATAACTTTATTGTAGTAGCATAAAGGTATGATTCCGATCTCGGCAGCACGCAGCAGTGCTGCCACAGCACTACTGGTCCCCACATATTCTCTCTAGATTTATATGAGAAGCTGCGCCCCGCGGTTTCACCCGCATAAGTTTCGATCCCGTGGGAATATCGGGATAAAAACTATCCTATGTCCTTTCCCGGGACTCAAACTATCTCAATACCAAATTTCATCTAAATAAGTTCGTAGTTTAGGCGTGAAAAGGTAACAGATAGACAGACAGACAGAGTTACTTTCCAATTTTTTATATTAGTATGGATTACATTTCGAGAACAGCAGCAATGTGACGCAGCCATGTCGCGCAGCATTGCTGCCGTGCTCAGAATGTAATCTCATATAAACCTATAGAGAATGTTTGGAGACCAGTAGTGCTGCGACCGCACTGTCGTGGCAGCACTGCTGCGTGCTGCCGAGATCGGAATCATACCTTAAGTTTCAAATGGTCTGAATAAATGGCTTCTATTCTTTGTCTCCTAGTCCTTGGATGTCACCCGGTCACTGCCTCACTCCTCCTGTCATCACTGCGCGTTTCCAGAAGGCCCATACCCGCAATTAAAAACATTCAAAATGTAGACGCAATTTCATCTCAGCGACAATCAATGTCAAAAACTTGTCAAAAATGTAGGGAAATTAAAGGTATTTTTGACATATTGAAACAGTGAACGATCTTAAAATTACGAGAATTACTCCTCTGGTGTCCTGCCGAACTCTCTTTGAATTATATAACTCGTTTTCCGTTATCAAAAACCTTCGTACGTCCTAATGATCCTTACCCCAGGCGAAATCTAGCTTATTCCTCGCACACGCAAGCACCTAAACCTAATTGGGTTCAAAGATGAAAACCAGATGGAAAGGTCATCAATAACAGCATCACCCAAAAACAACTGCCAATCAAACAAAGGCAGTTCCGTTCTTAGAAAAGTAAACGTAAAGTTCTAAACAAAAGACTAACAAATTCCTTAACAAAAACTTCCCCGCTCTCCCCTTTCCCTTGGAACCACACCCCAAAGGGGAGGTGCGTACTAATTATTGTTAATGTCAGTTGTCGGCAATTAGTCGGACCATTGTGTATAGGATGACAAAGCGGACAAATACGAGGTAGTGATGAATACAAGCCGGGGGTTACAGCCACGTACAGTCAGCGGGAAGTCGATGATCATTTTGGAATTTAGACATTTTAACATCTAGTTATTTTTTTTTTTTTAATTTATTGACAGACAACACAGACTAAGTCGCTGGGTCAAGAAGCATGAGAGCATGAGAGTTCCTTATTTATAACGGAAAAGAGCCCTAAGGGAGGATTTTCGAAAAATCATTCATCCCTTATAGCGATAGAAAATGGAGAAAATGGGAAATAGGGGGTGTAATTTTTGTATGGAAGTTTGTCATTTTTGCCGATATGATAAATCCCTTGCACGGCTTGTCATAGAAACCAAAACTTTTTTTTTTTTACTTCCGTCAACTTAATTTGGTACAAAATAACTTTCCTGAAGATTAAAATTATAAAGTGCTTCGCCTTTATTCAGCGCGTATTATATAAAGATATTAAGTTAGATTCTCAAAATTCAGAACGCACATTTTTTTTTCGAAGGTATGAAACATGATAAAAGAAAAAAAAAAAATTAATAAGTTAAGGTAAGTTTCGATAAAAGTTACAAATGTAACAAGTAAAAATCCTGACCTGACCTGTCTATAGACCTTTCTTAGAGCTAATCTGAGTGAGTACTCACACTAGCTCTCTTCAAGCTCTATATTGCGAATAGATTACCTTGTATATGAGACTATATTACAGACCGCGGGGCAATTGCGTAACACACTATCAGTAGCAAAAGGTTTAATTTTGACAGTTCAACAACATTCATTGCGTTATTTACGTTGTTGAGCAGACACATTTTTCGAACATATGGAGCAATGGATTAGCAATATCCTTCAAAATGATTCAGATTGAGATTTATAGTGTATTCCGCAACTAGAGTGCAGTATAGCTGTGTTGACTCCAAAATGTCACAAACACAATTCACATCACATTTCGCCACACAAAATTCAGTTGTAACAAAGACATTCGCTGGAACCTCGGCTCGTGGTTAACTGTACCGATGCAATTATACGCACTTTGAACTGTTCCATCACACTATTGATTCAGATGGCACTTTCGACACCTGTGTCGGACCTTTTGGTACATATTGGATGGATTGAAAGGCCTGAGCAGGCCCGAAATGAACTTGTACTAGGACGAACTAACCAAGTAGGTAGGTACTAGTAGGTTTTTTTTTTTTAATTTAAGTATGCATACACACGTCACGTTGCAGTGTAAAACTGATTTACATCCAAAAAAAAAAAGGCGGGACCCATTTGAGTTTGAAACTATAATAATGGTATGTGCCCCGCCTGCTTCCAACTTTTATTTAATTTAAAATGGGCTTGTTTTTAACTTCTCAGTTAGTTTTAGTATATGGTTGCAGTCGGGTTTTTTAATTTTTTTAATTACTTTTTTTTATTTGTTTTTTTTTTTTTATCTGGTGTATTGTGTGTCTTTAAGTCTGTGCTAAATAAATGTATTTTCTTTCTTTCATTCTTTCTTTAATGCAAATAATTGCCATTACAACTGTAACAAATCTGGAAGGCCACTAATAGAGTTGACAAGTCAGTATCTATTGTTACAGCCCAAGTAGGTATAGTAAGTACATCCAAAATTAGTCAGTCAACCTTTAGTTTACCTGTCTATCAGATGCCCATACATCCTGCGAATGACAAGAGATCAATTACGACAGACAGGCCCTGACGGAGGTAGGGACTAATAACTTCACTTGATTGAGATTATGTGTATGCTATTAACTCTATATACAATCTGGTTATAGCAGGTTATCTTTACATATATAGTAATAGAAGTAGGGCAAACAATACTCTTGCAACAAAGTCTTGAATTCAGTTGTATAACATGCATAATCCATACTTAATATTATAAATTCGAAAGCAACTCTGTCTGTCTGTCTGTATGTTACCTATTCACGCCTAAACCACTGAACGGATTTAGATGAAATTTAGCAGAGAGATAGATTGCATCCCGGGGAAGGACATAGGATAGTTTTTATCCCAGAAATCATCCTTTTAGGGTGTGAAAAGGGGGGTGGAAGTTTGTATGGGGAATCAATAACCGGTGAACCGACTTAGATGAAATTTGGTATGGAGGTAGTTGAGTTGTGGGGAAGGATATAGAATAGTTTTATCCCCGAAATTATCCCTCAAGGGTATAAAAAGGGGGGTGGAGATTTGTAAAGAGAATCAATAAAAAGGACTATAATACTTTTATCGCGGTGAAACCGCGGTGCAGAGCTAGTTAGCCTATAGTTAGCCTATAATTTTCCCACTTTTGGGACATAGGCCTCCACTCTATGCGGGGGGGTGGGCCGTAATACTCGCATCCAGAGGGTCCTCGTGACCTTCACTCTCTTCACTTGGCCACCTGTCCGCCAGTTCACATAATATAATATGATATAATATTATGTAATTTAATCTATATATAAATAAAATTCAAAGTCCTGACTGACTGATATATCAACGCACAGCCTAACCGCTGGTCCTAGAGACATGAGGGTGTGTTCTTTGTGAAGAGTAAGTAATATCCACTAAGAAAGGGTTAAATTTCACTCGGACGAAGTCACGGGCAGAAACTAGTAATTTCATATAAAATTTGCAGTGTCCTTGCAGTGTTTTAATGTGCCATGTGCATACCTACTAACCAGAATTATACATATCTATATATATAAAAAATGAAACCCGTTTTCCGTTGTCACGACATAACATGAAAACGGCTGGGCCGATTTCGATGAAATTTGGTATAGAGATAGTTTGAGTCCCGGGAAAGGACATAGGATAGTTTTTATTCCGATATTCCCACGGGATCGACATTTACGCGGGTGAAACCGCGGGGCGCAGCTAGTTAGCAAATAAATAAATAAACAAATAATGAGAATTGCAAATGCTACGACGTAAGTTGGTGTTCGTAAATTTACAAACGATGATCCTTCCGAATAAAAAAATGGTATCTAACTATTGTCAAGAATATGCTGATGCGTTGTCGGATAGAAATATCCCATATACCTGTAATTTCATCGGTGTGTTTTGCCCAATTTCGGTAAATGGGGAAAAATGCTTTTTATACTAAATATTTCAACAAGGACGTATAATGTGAAAGGGGTAAAGGGCCGACAGGTCGTGCTTGTCGCAATTTCCATAAAAACAAGGGATTCATTTACTTTGCTCGACTGCGTTGTATTTTTAATGTTTTCTGATATTTACGGGAACAAAATTATGTCAAAGAAAGACTTAATTTGTAGAATTATTTTGTCGTTTATATTTTAACTAGCTTTTGGCCGCGGTTTTCGTGCCAAAAGCTAGCGATATAACTGTAGCACACATCGCCAACTTCCAAACTCCTTGCTGATACTAAGATCCTAATGGAAAAACTCAATAACACATTGCCCGACCCGGGAATCGAACCCAGGACCCCACGCTCAGCAGTCACGCTTCCGACCACGAGACCTACGGGGCAGTCAGTTGTGGTGATACAAGAGCATCCAAATAATCGCTTAAATATTTTTTAACACCATAGTAAATTACATAATTGTATTCTGAAAACCTTCACTACTATACAGGGTGAATTTTCCAAGTGGGCGTGGATGGCCAAATTCTAAACTATGAGGAATAACGAAAAGTACTGAAAGGAGTCGCGGGCTCGATTTTGATGAAAACTAAAACTGCATCATTGGATTTTTGAAAAATCAATATTTCTAGCCAGGAATCGAACCTGTTGATTTTGAAAAAAAAACACATACTGTATTATTACACCATTCGATAGTGTCCCTAATAAGGATTAAATTCTGGAAAGTAATGACATACTGCAAACTAAAGGAAAGAGCTAATTTTTAACAAAATACTTTTTTTTTCTTATGTTACCTACCTCATCAAGTCATCATCATCTGCCTAGCCTTTTCCCAACTATGTTGGGGTCGGCTTCCATTCTTACCGGATGCAGCTGAATACCATACGAAGCCGAGGTGGTCCCTCGGCTTCGTATGGTATCGTGAATACGAGAGGTCCAATTTTCCATCACTTTTTGACATACCTAATAACAACTGTAATTCATCATTGATGTGTGTGACGTTACTCTTTAGGTCTTCAAAAGTTCTTGGCTTTTCGTATACTTACTCAGATAACCCCACAAAAAATAATCAAGGGGCGCTAAATCACATGATCTTGGGGGCTATGTTTTTCCCCCGAATCTTTAAATCAGGATCCAGTTGAATTTCTCTTTCAATAAATCTCGTTTGACGGATTGAATTGCCGTTTTGGTAACACTTACTAACACACTTTAATACTTTCACTCGCTGTTCAAGTGTATATCGACTCATATTGATAAATTACGAACATTTATTGAATCCTCTGTCAGAAATTCGCGTCAATAGACAATCTAATATTATTGCCAGCGGCTATAAAAGAATCCTTATCCCTATTGAAAAACCCTTTAGCTGTTATATACCTACGGGAAATAATAGATTGTCTGCTTAAAAAAAAGTGGTTAAGAAAACATTGATGAAAACGATGGAGTGGAAGAGAGATAGATGCGTCACACACCGAACGCTTAGGCCGATCGTGCCTCTCTATCGCTTGTTCCGCGCTCTCGCTTGCACGCTTGGCTCAGGCGGAACGTGACAATGAGTCATGCTTTTTCGTGCGTGCAGCCAACGTTCATCGATTTATAAGACGTTATCACGTCAAAAATATCTAAACAGTTTTGAACTTACTACCCTTTTGACTCTTTTGAAAGCACTCAACTACAGTCGTGAGTTAAAAAAAATTAACTCCAAAAGTTTAAGAACAGTACTCGGAGTTGAGGCTTGATTTCAGTAACTTACTGCGACCGCATCTTCGTTTCAGCATCTTATTGTATTATTTGATGGAGGATTTCAGTTGTTTCGGTATTCATTTTTGGCTTTTTCTACGTTTTGCGGAGTTAGTTAGTAAAGTATCGGAGAAGAGCAAACTGAATACAAAGTTGTCTAGTATCCATTCTATGCTGGTATTTTATTTATTCTGGATGGAAAATCTAGTGGGTAACTTTTCATAGCTTCCTGTTAATTGTGTTTCTTAGGCAAACCCGTTCATGTACCCATATAAAAGTATCCTATGTTTCAATCTGGGATTTTTAATGTTAATAAATATGTTTCAAAATAGCTGTGCCCGCACCTTCGTTCACGTGCATGGCGGAAAACAAATTGGATTTCATGGGTTATAATTTTTTTCACCGATTTTTTTTTTTTCTAAAATAAAAGGAGCCTTAATTACTGCTTATAACATCAGCTGTCTGCCAGTGAAAGTCCCATCAACATAGGTCCAGCCATTTTTGAGAGTAGCCCAAACCAACAGACACCAGACAGAAAGTCAAAATATTTAGAAATTGTTTTTTTTTTTGTTGGTATCGTATACACATAGTTTAGCATGCATTTAGTTATACAATAATAGCTTTATTTTGAAATTAGAAACAGAAACTTCATATTTATTCATCTGTATATGTATTGTATTGAAAATGTATAATGAAGACCTCGCTTAACATTGACTATCTATGTCCAAAAATTTATTCATATTCACGCCTAAACCACAGAACAGATTTAGATGAGATTTGGCATAGAGATAGTTTGAGTCCCGGGGAAGGACATAGGATAGTTTTTATCCCGATATTCCTACGGGATCGACACTTATGCGGGTGAAACCGCGGGGCGCAGCTAGTATATACAGAGGGGATTTTAAATTACAGTACGTAACTATAGGTGTTTAGTATTAATTCAATACGGTCTAAAAATAAAAAGCGCCAAAAACTAGAATTTGTTTTTTTCAAACAAACTAAATAGCTTACAAATTAGAGTAAATCGCAACAGCCTTTGTAAATGAAGTTTACTGAACTTAGATACCTGGGTAACAAAAGTGGCAACGTCACGCGTGTGCCGGAGCGCGGCGGGGGTCCGACGCCGGCAGTGGCGCGGTAGGCGGCTTTTATGTTAGGTAAGGTTTTGAAGTACGCGCAAAACAACTATCACAACAAAAACACTAAATTTTTAAATTCTCGATGTGTCCTCCATTCACATTAATGCACAAATCATACCGACGGAGAAGATTGTTATTTATTTTTCTAATTAAATCACTGTCCGTCGCTAAGAATGCTAAAATAATCCTATTTTTTAGTTCAAATACTGTCTTAAACTTATAATTTAGTGTCCTATCACAATAACTAAACAAAATCACAATAATAATTGTCAGCGCGCGAGTTCGACAAACGCACCGCACGTTCCGGAAGGGTGGCGTCGGCGCACTGAAAAAACATGTTTTTTAGAGGTCGGGAAGCCCCACTTATCGATCGCAAGGATCTAGGGTGCAATAGCAACACACTGACCTATTTCTATTTCTTTTACGCGCGGGATGTTTTGCTATGATTGTCACTCTCGTAATGAAAGAGCAAGTATGTGTATTTATTGCTTCCTTGTTTGCATTGCCAACTTTTTTGTGAAATATTTGGTTGTACTTGTGACTTGCGTCAGAGCGGCAACAACGTATTGTAGGTTATACTCAGATTTATCGTTTTAAGGTGCATGACCTATGCGTTAGACATACTCAGCTGTTACGAAAGATACATCGTGTTCAAACGGGGTAAAAACTTAAAAAATCATTTGCGACTAAACTACTGCTGCTATTTAATTGATTTTTGGTACAGAGCTTGGAAATGGTACCTAGTATAGGCAGTTTAAAGGAAAGCCCCTCTGTCGTATCAACTCTGTATAATATGTATTATAAATTCGAAAGTAACTCTGTCTGTCTATATGTTACCTTTTCACGCCTAAACCGCTGAACCGATTTAAATGAAATTTGGTATAGAGATAGCTTGAGTCCCGGAAAGGGACATAGGATACTTTTTATCCCAATATTCCCAAGGGATCGACACTTATGCAGGTCAAACCGCGGGGCGCATCTAGTTAATAATATTTTTGATTATTTTTACCTACCATTAACCAACCCAACTGGAACTAGCGTAGACCGTACAACCAGACAACACCCCATTTCTTTCCCCCAGCTTATCTTAAACTGCAGAAACATATCCAAATTAACTCCCCTGTACCTTTTAACATAATCTGGCAGGGACTGCACTAAGAATGAACAATCAGGGGTGCAGTTATAAAATCAGAGGCAGCAACTCCAACGGTAGAAGTTCGCCGCGAACCAATTGAAAAGGTGCCGTCCGCTCTAATTATATTGAAACTTGGGTGACGGGTGACACAGGGTAGGCAGAAGGCTAGGCCTAGATGAAATGGAGATTTAAAAAATGATAATAATATAAATGATAAACAGGTGAATTTTTAAAATGTACGTGCCGGCCGGTATTTGCATCTTTTGCTTTATATGCGTCACTATTGAAATTGACTCATGTCGGACCTCCATAGTTGTCGAAGAAGCATGTCGTCGAAGTCGCATCGTTTCCTAGTTAAGTCTTGTCGAAGAAACGCTTTATCGGAGTACAGTAGCGTCGGACTTAAGGTATTTCGAACTAAAGTATTGTCGAAATGAAGACGTGTCGGACTTCCGTAGTGTCGAATTAAAATCTTGTCGTATTAAAGTTTGTCGAAGTTCAGTTGGTAAGTCATTTTGTAGATATATTATGTAGTTTTGTGGTGACTGGACTCTTAGCAAAAAAAACGGTCAAGAGCGAGTCGGACTCGCGCACCGAATAATATGTTTTTAAATTTTCATCGGCGAGGCCTATATTCGTCAGAGAACGCTGCGGCGTAGAATATTGCAGTTTTAGGTCAGCGCCATCTCTTGACCGATAGTGGAACTAATGAAAAAGAGTCCGCATATGACAGTAAACACGGACCAATAAAAAGAGGGAAGTAAGGCCGTTGCCCTGGGCACGAACTTCACTTATACTTTTGCGGAAAATTCAGCGTCATATAATAATGTGCAACGTATTTCCTTGTAAAACCAAGGATGACAATTGCCTGGGTAAGCCCAGGTTCGGATGGGCGCGTTTTCTACGCCTCTATTTTTATTCGCGCACTGGATTTACAACGCACTGTTTAGCGCCGAGAGTCCAAAATCCAACAGTTTGTTTTTTTGACGCGCTGGGATGCGGTCTGTTGAATTCTCAACGCTCGGTTCAACGCCGAGTGTTGAAAATCTAGTGCGCGATGAGTGAACTTTACACCCTGTTCCTCATACGTTTATAGGTATTTAGATTCATCATCATTTTCAAAATAAAAGGCATTGCCATGGTGTGTTACGCAATCAGGCTGGGTCAAAGAAAGTACGAAAGAGTTGTACGAAAAAATCGCTCAGAATTCAACCAAAACCCAACATTTTAAAGAAAGAAAGAAAGAAAATACATTTATTTAGCACAAACTCTAAGACACATAATACACCAGATACAAAGGACATCAAATAGCAACAAATGAAAATCATTATAGAAAGTGTAAAGTCCGATGAAAGAAATTAGCAGGAAAGTGTGCCTCACGGCTGCGCCAAAAAGGACCAGTTCAGCAAAAATGCCAGCAACTAGTGCCTGACGCTGGTTTTCAACTGGACCTGATGTGTGAGGTGACGGATGTAAATAAATCAGTTTTACTCTGCAACGTGACGTGTGTATGCATACTTAAATAAAATAAATATGTGTCAGACAAAAAATATGTAGTAATGACTAAGTACAGTCAACAAAAGAGATAAGTATGCAGGGTCATCAGATATAGTTGAAATTAAGTAAGAAACCGATGGACGTTCTCGATTAAAATTTAATTTTATTAATAGAAAACAAACAGCTCATTTATCAACTATTTCTTAATAAACTTCAACTACATCCGACGATCCTGCATACTTATCTCTTTTGTTGACTGTACATAAACCATAAAACAGTAGGTACATGGAACTCGACAACAACACACATTCGTCGTAGGTATATGTCACATTTTTAATGAAATAAAAATAATATACTGATCTGATTCTTCGAAGCGAATCAGACCTAAAAAGACCTGTTTTAAACGATACCGGACTTCCACATGATCGTTTACATGATCTCACAGATTAGTCCTTCTTCCATCTTCCTACTATACGCCGGTAACGTTTTCATTCCTCTCTGCTTCCCCGTAGTGCCGTGCTGGAATACTGAACAGTTTTTGCGGTCCCCAAGACTTTCGCCGTGGTTTTATTTCCAAGATATTTTCAACAGCATTATACTTTCCTATTATTATGTCTACGGCTCTCTGGATCATGTTTTTATCCTATATTTTGGGCTCAACTGTAAGAGGCTTCGTCTCTGCTGATACTTTAGGTGAAGTTCGAAGATTTTACGATAGTTTTATAGTAGAAAAACAAAGAATTGCTTAAATGATAAATTATTTTATTTCTGTAAGTAGGTTTGCACAAACACTTTTACACGTCAATCATAATTATAAGGCCGAAACAAACTCAGAAGTCACAGTCTCTTTTGAAGTCCAGACATAATCTTGGTCAGATCATGTGAAAACCATGTAGATCGATGTCTAAGATGGTCTTTTGAGGAAAGAACCACACAGATTGAACTTTATTTAAAATGTAGATATTATCCAAATTAGTCCCATAACCTTACTTTTTGTAATGTTCACATATTGGTCGCAAAAGATGTCCTTACGTTTTACGGAAGTCGAGTCCCCGAGGTCATGTACGGGCGCCGTTGGTTGAGACTAGTCATAAGGCTTATTTTTAATCTTATATTTTGAATTGTTTCTTCATTTGTGTTTTTTCTTACAATGTTCTCACATATAGAAGCAACAAGTATAATGTACCCAGGATTTTGTAATATAATATCTTGATTTAAAAGAGTGTCCATGGAGTTTCTTGCCCGTTCTTCTCCATAGAGATCTACGTTTTGGAATGGGCAACTAGCTTCAATGTTCTGACTAACTGACCGACTGTTTAATTTTGACAATTCAAAAGTGCCTGTACGTGGTTTAATTGAAATAAATGCTTTGAGTTTGAGTTAAATTGTAGCTACATCTATTGGTGCTGATGACGATACATTTGATTTATCAAATAAAAATGCCTACCCGGACATTATTTTGTAAATAACTATATTACTCTTATATATTTTTGAACATGTACACACAGTCTATTTTTTTTTATCTTCTTATTGTTTGTTTATTTGACGGCATTCTCCTTTTAAATCAAAATAACCAGCCAAAATAACCCGCAAAAAGTGTCCAAAAGAAAGGCGCTCTCTAACTACGTAAGTCACTGGACAGACACGACGTGACAAATGACGTCACCGCTCGCAAATCCGCCATAATTTGTTGCACCTTATCACTGTCCCCTGTATTGTATGCACGAACACATTTAACCGATGTGTGGACGTTTGCGTAGTTGACGAGTAGATTGGCTTAAAGGATGAGGATTTGGCTTTTGATGCTAGGGATCGTAGGGTCCATTCGTTTTTATTTGTATAGTCGGGATTGTAATTTGACAAAAATTCCTAGTAAGGCTTTGAAGGTCCATGACATATCTATCTACTGTCCGCCACTTTGTTTTTTTTTTTTTTTTCAATATCAACACGTAAAGCGTCACGTTTTCGACGCTTTACGGATTATGTTCTGTTTGCATTGATGTCAGCTATCGATTTATGTAGGTTTCATGCGTTTCCGCCATTTTGAAAAAATATCAAAATGGCGGACCTTGTAGCTCTGTATAATAATCTTCAATCCCCTTTCACTGAGGTTAAAACTATGTAACTGTCACCTTGTAAAGCAAAAATAGATCTTAGGGCCTAGATTGTTTGCACAGACTGAAGTGGCGATCACTTTCAAAGCGTTTCGTATGTCTGTGACGACTTTCAACAGGGTTGACATATAAGCTTTTCGATAGCTCTCCGTTGTCTATTGCATAGACTAGATGGTAAATACTCAACTATCTATTGTACAACAAATAATCTAGCATCATCAATCACACTTAATAATATTATAAAGGCGAAAGTTTGTAAGTGTGTGTGTGTGTGTATATGTTTGTTACTTCTTCACGCTCAAACGGCTGGGCCAATTTTGATAAAATTTTGTAAGGAGGTAGCTGACACCCTGGATTAACATATAGACTACTTTTTGTCCCGATATTCCCACGGGATCGACACTTACGCGGGCGAAACCCGCGCGGCGGCTGAAAATAAACTAAATGGCAAAAATACGTATTATTGAAGCTAACTCAAAACTGCTCAAGCAAAGTTAATCAAAATTATATAGGATCACCCCTGAGGATACCCTGTACATTAGAAAAATAATTTTTGAAATCGATTTCCAATTTCCGGAGATATCGCGTATCACACAAAAAAACATACAGTCGAATTGAGAACCTCCTCCTTTTATGAAGTCGGACATTAAAATGACTGGCAATGTTGCGACGTTTGATCGCAATTTCTATAGCTTATGTCAATCCAATACTTCTTAAAGTTTTCCATCATCCTTATTGCTGATGTAATGTTACTTTGTCTAATGATAAAAGGAAAGTTCTAAAATTAAAATGTGGAGTGACTTCTCCTTCACAGCTGAGCCCTTTGGAAAGACTAAAGAAGATTCATACAAGTTTTTCAAGCAAAAATAATTGAAAATTGTGTAGCATAATCAGTCTATACTGTTCCCACTGCTGGGATACAGGCCTCCTCTCTGTGAGAGGGAGAGGGAGTGGCACGCGAGCCCAGTGCGAATTAGTAGATGTCGCATGTCTTCGAATTTTTGGTTCTATTGGTAGCGGTATCTACAACGCCACATGCGAACAACGCGTCATACTGACGTCACGCAAATCCTGCATCTCGCAAGCAGAGTTTACCGCGCAACTAGCATTGATACAACAGCCCGACATGAATCATTGGGCAGTTGCCCGCCAGACACAACACCCGTCTGGTCGGAGGATCCTCTCTTTTCTATAGAGTATGAGTGAACTTTACACCCTGTTCCTCTTACCTCTATACTATGACGTGTCGGTTTCTTCGCGATGTTTTCCTTCACCGTTTTGAGAGCAGTGGTGATGAAATAATTTACACAAAGTAAAAGGCCTGTCTAGGTTCGAACTTACGACCTCGTAAGTCGCGGCTGTTACCAATGGGCCACCACTGCTCTCTTTTTTTTTTTTTTTTTTTTTTTTTTTTTTTTTTTTTTTTATTGCTGAATGGGCCCGCTCTTGACCTCGATCACGCCTGATGGAAAGCGTTGGATGAGGTCTATGATCGAACGAGCGTGCCCAGAAGATGCCTAAGGCACTGGAACTCCCACGCATCGACGAAACACAGCAGGACCGCACATTACAAAAATTATACTCTGTGATTCTAAAGTTATTAAATCTAGGTATAGTAAACATAAAATTAGGTCAATAACCAACACAGCCAAACACAACACCACCACAAAAAAAAAACTTCATTAAAAAAGAACAAATGGAACAAATCTAACCCCCCTTATTTCCTATTCAGCCAGGGTAAACGCACCAATAAATGTACGTAACAAAATACTTTTTCCGGGCAACTGTATAACTCGACTCGCGAACTGTTTATCACTGCAACGTGCACTGCGCTCCTGACCACAACTAGCAACTTCACCCCATTCGCCGGAATTAATCGTCCATGTTGTGTTAAAAGAGGCGAAAATATACTGATATGGTTATTTTCATTAGGTTTTTTTATGGGTTATTTTATGTGCTGGTGTGTTCTGACTTCTAAAACAATAATGCTTTGTTATGAATAAGTGAATAAGCGACGTCTCTTTGTGAGTTAAGCCATTTTGTTTTTGTCCATTTTTAAGTCGTCTGTTATATTTTTGTGTTATAATGGCGAACAGAATAGCAGTTCACCTTGTCTATGCATCTATAATACATAATAATATAAATAAATAAAATTTAAGCGTCTGTAATATCAAAATAACAGTTTTTTATTAAATGCATATGAAAGTAGGGTACTCAATATGGTGTACATAATAAAGAGTAGGTATTCTATCTATATTTGGACCTACTTAACGACGACAACGGGGACGGGTGGGGGGACGTAAGTCGGTGTCGTTGGTTCCGCATTTTCGCTTTTTGACTCCAACTTCTGAAATTAACGTTATTTATCACTTTGTAGTGTTTTTTTTTTTTGAAGTCGGTTGTTTTTTTTTTTTTGAAGTGAAAACTTCTTTAGCGGCGTTGAACACTTTTTGTAATGGGTAAAAAATGTTAAACTCGCGTCAGGGCATCGCGTCAGGACACGTGACCGTCAGGAGAGATTTCCCCCCCCCCATCTCTTTCTACGGCGGCGGCGCCAACCGAAGTGAACCAAGTGAGACACGACAAAGATGGCCGAAGAAAATGACATTTGACGAACAAATGTTTGAAAAGTCAGTTTCGTAAACAATAGTACTTCGAGGAGCCGCAGTTGTATTTAATTTATTTTGAACTTCTGTTTAACCAATTTAGTTTATTATTATATACCTACCTACAATACAAAATAGAAGCGACGAAAAATATAACGAAGCACATTATAGCAACAAGAAATACTGTGGGACATTGCTGCTTTTGTGTGAAAACAATGCTTCCGTGTCGACCACGGAAGTTTACACCCTGCAGGGAGATGCTCCAGTAGGGTGTGGCTGTGAAGCTATGTTGCAAAACATGCTCCACGTCCTATCCTGCCTTATTTGTCCTACCTAAAACATGCAGTCAAAGTGACCTTTGCGCTGCCACCGACGACAACGTGGAAGTGGCAATATTTTGAGCCAGCAAGATCTAAAGTAAAAGAGAAGAAATTTAGGGAGTAGTTCATTAATAAAAAGCTTGTATACAAAAATATCAGTTTATTTTTATAATACTTGTACGCACCGGGACTTACAGCTTAGTACGGCTGTTATTCCAAATGCATACAGTTTGGCTAAGTTTGTAACAATTGAGCCTGGTATCTATGGTTACCTCACCCTACTGATTATAAACCTACAGCAACTACTTAACACCCTAGTTATCCTAACACCCTAACCTATCATACAAGCCTACGGGAGACCTACGGGAACAGACAGAATTTGGGTAGGAATAGGGGTTTGTGTACGTCGTGCAATGTGTACACAGGAAATAGTTTTGTCATTGCCGGTCCCACAGACTCATAGAACTGGTGATGGCTAAAGGAGTTTTGGCCATAGTGAGAGGAATTATGGAAGATGAATCAAACTCTACTCCAGCTTGATGACTAATTTATTCATTTACTAATTACTAATTTATGTGGAACGAATGTATGTCGCTCTTGATGCTGACGCTGGCGTATGTAACTCTTGCCTGTTCACGGCTGAACAATACTCTAAACTCTAATTTGGCTTCTAAAACTTGTGCAAGCAGAACAACATTTTAAAAATGTTTGCTTTTCATTTGCCATCTGTGCCATCTCTTCTGTAGGCCGTTTCATTTTCTGCTATTCGTAGTGAAGCACCATCTTTACTAGTCCTATTGACCTGAAATACAAAACTGATGTTATAAATTCTTTCTCTTCATTATCTTATTTATACTGATTTAATTAATCAGTAGCGGCATCAAAATAACAGTCATTATTATTCTTATGGCGGGTTTTTTTTCGTTACAATGAGTTTTGTACAGGCGAACGAAGTTCTTCGTAAAATTGTAAATTGGATGCCTATCCAATTTACAATTTATTTATGAATTAGGTGCCTACCTAATTCGTAAATCATGCCAGGCTGCCCCTGTTTAGCGTTAGTGCTTGTGTCAGTGTTTTTATTTTCTATTATGGAGACCTCTCCCTGACCAATTCTTCCAAAATCTAAGGATTAGAAGCAAAAGCAAGCATAAGTATAAGAAATTGAGAATGTTTACAAAACATAATTTACTTTGAACACATTTTAGCTGTAACAGTAGGTACACACCTTATCCTCCTCCAACCAATATTCAATTCTTTGCCCTTTATTGCAACTAGTCTCCGGTCTTAATTTCATTTATTTTAAATACAAAAAAAATATTCAAAAGTTTTTTAGTTTGACACATACAATATCAAATTCATTCATTGACATATTCATATTGTTTCCATGACGACCATGACGTTGTCGCGTCAAAACTGTTGAAACTGTAGACAATAAATTAGTTTTTCATACGTAATAATGTCTATGGACACAAATATTCGGTTCGTAGACAGATATTCTCGTATGCCGATTTAATGTGTTGGCCAATTTGTTGGATGACTTCATTATAATGGCAACATTTAGAAGTTGTAGGACATTCTAGTTATAGAACGCTTATGAAGCGTTTATGAATACAAAATTTTATCGAATGTTTTAAAGGCCTATTGAGCATTTTAACTAATGAATGGTTTAAACCTTCAAAAGGCTTTTTTTATGAATAAGACCGAAAGTGTTTAAAATATGGAAATTGAACAAAGTGCATCTATTAATGAAAAAAGTGACGCAGAAATATTGAAAAAAATGAGTAATATTAATTAAATTAATAATTGATTTATTTCAACGTTAATATTCAAGTTTTCACTTCTGCCGGCACTCCCGGAGTGCAACCCGTCTTTTTTTTTTTTTTTGTAAAAACGTTTTTTTTTCACTTTTTAGTTGAAAAGCTTTTTACAGGCAATACTTCCAAAATACTATAGTTGGTATAAAAACGTTGGTAACCCTCACTTTAATTATTTTTTTGTGTATGTTGTCCCAAACGCATAACATACTTACACAAAAAATACTTTCAAGTTGAAAACTCCTTCCTTTCTTTAAGTCGGTTAAAAATACTTTAAAGGCACCATAATCTCACCATAAAGGCGTAACTCCCGCGATTCTCGGGAGCTTCTTCCCCTCACGTGAGTTATGATCCGTGCTGCGGAACTATATCAACTCCTCACGAATATTTTATTCCGAGCCACCTTTATGATGAAAGTTTAAGATGGCACAGTTAAGGATGTGTGTCTTCTTGAATGTATGTTTGTTATTTTGAATACAATTTACATTGTTAGTACTTTGTATTGTTTTAAGAGTAATGGAGATATCTATATACTTTTAGGTGTTATGATTGAGTCATTATCGTAAAAGCTAACTAGGTAGCTGGCATTTTCCCAACTATGTTGAGGTCGGCTTCCAATCTAACCAGATGCAGCTGAATACCAGTATTTTACAAGGAGCGACTGCCTATATCTGAAGGCCAATTCTCGTAATTAAAAAAAACGTTCCAAATCTCAGCGACAATCAATGTCAAATATTTGCCAAAAATTTAGGGAAATTAGGGGTATTTTTTTTCATATAACAACATCGTCAGGGAAAAGATGTTTTCAAGGGAGGATCACGACCCTCAGTAATGAGGAGTACAACTTGAGGAGGAGGAGGAGAGGTATTATCAGACTGTGACCGTTAGAAAGAAAGAAAGAAAAAACTTTTATTTGCGGTAATAACTTGACGCAAAAAGAACATAAACACACAAAAAATAAACGGTTGGGGGAAACATGCGTCACATCCACGCAAAACGGCTATCGCTATCGTTCTTAAAGGGGTTTGAAGATTTTGGCCCTAAAATCAGCCGCCATTTTGATTTTTTTTTAGAATCGCGGTGCACAACAAAAGTTATATATTTAGATAGAGGACACTTGTACAAACAAAAATGTAGTATAACATAATATCCTAAAGCGTCAGGTTTCGGAGTTATTCACCAAAATATAAGTCGAAAACAACATGGATTTTTTTGTTTTTTTTCCCTCCAGGTAAGCATATTGAACTATTGAGGTAATAGAAACGTTATGAAACCTTTATGGAGAAGAAACAAATGAAGAATAGACATTTTTTAAATAAATAATTAAACACCGCAATTTATAGTTCGTTTTTTAATCCCAGACACTAATCTGACAAGTGTAATGTCAAACTTCTGTACTAAAAAAAACGAAAACACAAAAGATTTAAATGTCAGATTAGTCTCTGGGATTAAAAAACCAACTAAAACTTGCCGTGTTTAATTATTTATTTAAAAAATGTCTATTCTTCATTTGTTTCTTCTCCATAAAGGTTTCATAACGTTTCTATTACCTCAATAGTTCAATATGCTTACCTGGAGGGAAAAAAAAAACAAAAAAATCCATGTTGTTTTCGACTTATATTTTAGTGAATAACTCCGAAACCTGACGCTTTAGGATATTATGTTATACTACATTTTTGTGTGTATAAGTGTCCTCTATCTAAATATATAACTTTTGTTGTGCACCGCGATTCTGAAAAAAAATGAAAATGGCGGCCGACCTTAGGGCCACCCTCCATACAAAAATCTTCCAACCCCTTTACAAGAATTACCCCTCTGCTAGCAGCCTATATGATTAAGGCATCGTTCAGACCAAACGTATTGTCGGCCGCTGACTGTAAGCGCGCTTTACGCAGTTTATCGCTTTTCCATATATATTTAACTTCTGGTTCACACCGAACCGACTATACGCTATTACGTAGTGCGTTGTCACTACACTATACTCACAGTCGGCGGCGGACGATGCCTTAGTATAGCGATTAAATAGGCATCTAGCCATCTTCGTCATTATTCACAACTTTTACAAACCCACTGTTTGATTCTTTGGCGGCTCTTACCTACTTCTGTGTTCTGTGACTTGTCTATCAAAGTTCATAATTTCATTCCAGTCTGTAATTTCGAAATGGCCCGAAGTGACATTGACTTTGGCATTGTTAGACTTATTGTCACGTCTGTGGCCGTTCTCAAAGAGACCTCTTTAGAATAGAATAGAATACTCTTTATTATGTACACCATATAAATTACATGCATAAATATAGAAACTTTACAAAGGGTGACATAATGGGCGGTCTTATCGCTAAGAGCGATGTTTTAAAGACAACTTTTAGATGGATTAAAAAGGGGAAGGACGGACAAATACTGTAGGACTCGTCTGTTGTGGCCTCTTTATCGTTTGGAATCGTGTTTTATCACCTCGTGTTACTGATCCACCTACGTCTACTACAAAAATAATACTAATGGCTAAAAAGTCTTCTCCATAAACCACAAGCAAAGCGTACAAAAAAAACCAAGTGTGCTTATGACCTCACGACTGAAGTGAAACTACAAACGTATTTGGCTATGAGAGGAAGAGAGAAAGAAAATGTGCGCGCGCACTGCTTTCCCCCACTCAACTCCCGTTTGCCTCGCCCGATCACACTTTTCGTAACGCTTACGTCACGCGTTCGCCAGCTTACTCCCCAAGTCAAGCGTGCGTAAAGAAGTTTCACTTCAAAAATCCGCAAAAATCCTTTATAAGTAAATCCCCACCTACTGACTGAATGAGTGGGATATATTGGACCTAGTCCGGTTGACCTTTTGCAAAGTGGGTCCCGAAAATATCAGTAGCTCTAAGCTATAATCTATGGATAGATGTGAGCTTTTTCCAAGAAGAGCGGCCAGGGGAATATACAAAAGCGTTAAACCTCGAACTGAGAAAAGCGTTCTTCGGAGAAGGGAGATAAAGGCGAAGATAATAAAACATAATGTGACGTGGTCACAATATGTGTAAGATGTGTACATGCAATACACCCACATCTTCCAAACCGCTACTCTGGGCTGCTACTCAAAAAATCCTATTAGAAAAACCCAATGACACTGCCTGACCCAGGGATTGCCTTACACTCGCGTTTGCGACCACTAACCAATATTGCGTTGATCAAACAGAGGCTGGGAAGTGGCGCCACCTGAAATGTTGACAGGTAGTTTAATTACTGTCAAACAACGCACGCGCTATAGTCTGGAACCACCAATCTGTTAATCCAAAAACTTATATCATCAAAACATAACGCCAAGATGGTACATAAACCCATTCTATGCATCAAGTTATAAAAAGTGATAAATGTATGAGTACGCTATGATCGCGGTCACCCCACGCCACTGGGGTTAATGTATAATGCATAGCATTTCGCACTTAACGCGGGGTCTCCCAAGTTTTTGAATTGTGAGTGTATTATTAATTCTTATTGTCCCCCATGGTTGCGTTTTTGGTACTGATCTTGATGTATTGTTGCGGAAGTATATCTTGTTATTTTAGTAGACAATTTACTTAATATGCTGATGCATATGCATATACGCTGTATGTATCACTAAATGACCTAGTGATATCAATATGTATGTTTGAATTATTACTTATTTATTTATTGTATTCATCGCACCTTCAGAACAGTAGTGACGTAACTCAAAAAATCATTTTTTTGGGAAAACTAAAACAAAGTTTTGAAACTGCAAACTTTCAACTATTAATCAATACCTAACCTATCAATTAATTAATAATTGATAGGTTATACCCCTGACATTGTTATTATATTTAACACTCATTCTTATGAAATCGGAATTTTACATTGAGTCGGCGCCAGTGAGGCTGGCGTTTCTTTTCTGACTACTAGGAGAACATGATCAACATTATTATATTTGCACAACCTAGTAGGTAGTAGCATTATTAAGTCAAGAATTCTTTGAGGCTGTAGTAACACTTCTGTATACGGTGTTTTTTAAGCGCATTTACAAAATTAATTTATTTATTGTACGAGCCAAGAATCAGCGTTTACATTTATCATGATGATGATTTATATATGTACTATATTTTAGAGCCGTTTGGGGTTGAAACCCGTGGGGCCCGAGTGCTCATGGTCTCTTTAAGGAAATATCCAAACGACTAGTTAACACTTCCCGTGACCCAAGGGCTGGCTTTTACCTTGGCCAGAGGCAAAGTATTGCCATACAACGTGCTAATGCCGCCAGTTTCTTGGGTACATTACCAGTCGACAGCGATGCGGATGAATTTTTCGACGCTATATTTAAGTTTGTGAATAGTTTTAGTTAAGTTAGCATACAATTTTGTTGCAGCTAGCTAGCTTATTATTAGCCACGAACCTGTAGCGGTATCTACAAACGCCACATGGGAATTATGCGTCATACTGACGTCACGCAAAATCCTGCTTCTCGCAAGCAGAGTTTACCTCGCAACTAGCATATATACAACGGCCCGACATGACCCATCGGGTAGTTGCCTGCCAAACACAACCCCCGTCTGGTCGGAGGATCTCCCTTCTCTATAGAGTATGAGTGAACTTTACACCCTGTTCCTCATACCTCTATACTGGTGCCCCAAACATGAGCGTCAGAGCAGCCTTCGTGCAAATACTTCTCGCCAGCAGAGTTTACCGCACAACTAGAATATATACAACGGCCCGACATGAATCATCGGGCAGTTGCCTGCCAGACACAACACCCGTCTGGTCGGAGGATCCTCCCTTTTCTATAGAGTATAAGTGAACTTTACAGCCGGTTCCTCATAACTCTATAACCCCTTTCGTAGAACCGAAATACACTCTTCTTTCTTGTCTATTGTAACCACACCGAAACCAATGATTACACCACACCCAGAATTTCACCACAAATCACAGGACGTACATCGGCTCAAACCGACTCTAACCCCACCAACTCAGTCAAATACCTCGTTTGATTCGAACTAATCTAAATTCATTAGTAGCTGGTCGTGTTGTCTAAATATTTGAATAATTTGATTTAGCCTTGTCGTAGAACTGTGGCTAAATTAAAGGGTTGCAGAAAGGGCATGATTAGGAAGGACATTGAAGGGACAAGGGTCGGCCAACGAGCTACGAACGGTTATAATTATAATGAAGTTGAGGCGGGTCGGAACATTTTCAAGGGAACGCTTAGATGTAAGGATTAACGCAGTGTGTATATCCAGTTAACTGTTTAAGATTTTGTAGGGTTTATAGCTATAGTTATTACGATGATAATATGAAGACTTTTATCGTGAAAAATCTTACGGTTGAGTACTCAAATGCAACTTTTAAAGTCATGCTGTATAGGCTCGTAAACATTGGGAGCTATCTTGAAGGTAGTGTAAGATCATTTTTATTTGTGGAGTCGTGTGAAAGGTCGAGGCCTCCCACAAGGTGGACCGAGGACCTTGTGAAGGCCGCAGGAACTCGTTGGATGCGAGAGGCACAGAACCGGTCGAAGTGCTTGGGGGAGGCCTATGTCCAGCAATGGACGTCTTTCGACTGAAATGATGTTAGTGCAATGTTGATACGAAATATGATTGAATACTCGTATCATACTAGTTAGGCATCTGACAAAACACTAGGGAGTCGATCCAACTACCCACGTTTAGTAGATTTATCGCAATAAGTACAGGCCGACCACTTAAGATGAATGCGCAGTGGTAGACCGCGAAATTAAAAAGAAAGAAAGAAAGAAAATACATTTATTTAGCACAGACTAAAAGACACGCAATAGGCAGATATATACATCAGATAAAAACAAAAAATAAAGATCAAATAAAAAGTGTAAAGTCCGATGTAAGATATTAGCAGGAAATTCAAATTTTCTTAAGTTTTTTGCAATTTACAGGTCAGTGTCAGGTTGTATCTTGATCAAAATATGATTCGCTATAGATATTATTCGACTATAGTTATTATTTACACAATTATAGGCATTAGAATCATTAATATACCTCTTTAAGTTAGTTGTTCCATAAGCACTTTTCCATAAGAGATTTGTTCGTACTTTTCTATGAAACAGCTGTTTTTTTTTTATAACGGGCAAATTTTTTTTTCGCTAGGTTGCCTCGAATTATGTGCTGAATGCATCGTTACAGTTTGAACTTCGATGTCCCTCTATTTATCACCCTGTATATAAACCAAAACGAATTAATTAATCACCAAAATACCTTCTACTACAATTCGTAGCTTTAATAAAACAATGAATTTCATGAGCGGACCGCAAAAGTTTACTGTTGATAGAATGTCCCAGGTTCCGACCCGAAGTAGTACATACAGTAGGTACTTCAATAAAATGTTTAATTTATACCCGTTCAGCTAACTTATTAGTTTCATCCTAAATAAATATATTTGAAGCAGGTATTCCTACTGGCAGTACCTGTAACCTTTTTTTAATTATTCCTTCAATTAAAACAGAGGTATTCGTTCCAAGATTATGTCTAGACCTTTTTCATCATGGGTGTCGTTTTCTTGATTTTCGAGGGTGCTGAAGCCATTAGTGAGGTAAAAATGAAAGTCCAAGATAGCGGCCGCGAAAATTTTCATATTTTTTATCATGCGTGTCGTTTTCATGGTTTTCGAGGGTGCTGAAGCCATTAGTGAGGTCAAAATGAAAATCCAAGATGGCGGCTGCGAAAACTTTTGAATTTTACGTAATGGGTGTCGTTTGCGAGGGAGCTAAAGCCGATAGTGAGGTCAAACTGAAAATCCAAGATGGCGAAAACTTCATCAGAGCTTGTAGAAACTTATATTAAAAGGATCTGTATTCAAAACTCTCGTCACGTGCAAGTATCACGTAAGGAACTTCGTTCCTGACGGCTTCCCCTTATAGAGGTATGAGGAACAGGGTGTAAAGTTCACTCATACTCTATAAAAAAGGGAGGATCCTCCGACCAGACGGGTGTTGTGTCTGGCGGGCAACTGCCCGATGATTCATGTCGGGCCGTTGTATCTATGCTAGTTGCGCGGTAAACTCTGCTTGCGAGATGCAGGATTTGCGTAACGTCAGTATGACGCGTTGTTCGCATGTGGCGTTGTACCGCTACACCCTGACAGTATACGGAAACAGTGTCACTTATAATTTCTCGTGGAAAAAATAAATAAAACACAATCACCTAATTTAAATAAATCTATTTCATTCATCATCATTCATCCATCATCACCTCATTCTCATTTATCTTTTCTTTCATTTTTCTTTTATTTTCATTTTTCTTTTTTTTTTTCATTCATCTACTGTTAATAACGAACAACGAACGATTGAGAAAGATCTCAATCAAAAAGTAAACGCTTTTAAAACCTTAACACAACATTACATATTATGATCATCCTCCAACACGATGCCTTAACAGATCTTGCACCTCCTTCAAGCATAAACACATTGATACAGCTGATCTCTCAAAGCAACAACATTCTCTTCTGTATGCCGTCGACCCCTGGACGTGCAAGAAGTCAGTCTTTCACAGGACTGTTCGTTATGTCTTCTGGCGTTTGTCAAACTGAGGTCCAGCTCGTACCCAAGGACCACTGCAGCTTTGGATAGTTCTTCAAGACAGGATGACACGTCAGCCCTGGAGAATATATTTTTTTAAATATTTTCAAACTAATTATAACACACGAATACCTACACCATATTGAAATAGGCTATGCAAAAAAAAAAATACTATAACAAAAAGTACTTCTAGTTAAAAACCCTTTGGACTCCCTGCCTGAAAAATACTTTTCTATTCTACAGGTATTCTATTCTATAAAATAAAATAAATTGACAAGAGAACCAGGACCATTGTTTCAAGCTCTTTCAGAACTTGGATGCAGAACACAATACCACTGACACACTGACACTGACATTTCCTCAAAAGGCTGAAGATATAGGGAGGAATCTGTCTTTCAAGTATCATCGTCATCAGCCTGAGGCAGTCTACTGCTGGAAATAGGCCTCTTCAATAGCCATTTAACTCTATTTTTGGCTATTCTCATCCAGCTGCTGCAGGCTGACTACTGCAGACTACCTGCAGTATTCTCTCCTTTCTCTCTACATCTATCCAAATGGTGTCTTTTAAAGATCACTTTTTTTTTATTATTGTGTCACCCCTTTCAAAATTTCTACATTTATACCTATAATATTTACGGTGTACAGACGCCAGCACATCAAGCTACCCGAAACTGTCAAATTTTCCTAATCAACTTTGAACCTTACGCTTTAGCGATAAAGTTGAAAACCTATTAAAGAAATTTGACAGACTGTAGTAGCTTGATGTGCTGGCGTCATAATAAGGACTATTTCTATTCTTTTCTACGAGCCATCCTGCGAAGATTTTCGCGAAAATACCAAGATTTTATTCCAAATCCCCAATATTCAACAAGCACTTACTTCGGTAACAAAGCACTCCTCTGAGCTCCAGAACCAGTAACTTCAAAAGCCCTGGTCGCTTCCACGAGGGTCGCCTGCATATGGTTCCTGGTGATGCCTATCATCTCTTCAGCATACTTCCCCATTTTAGCGATGGAGCCGCGAGCCTCTTCGGTACAGGCGTAGATGATGGAAACATGTCTGCTGGCTACGGTCCGGGCTGCTCGTCTTTCTTCATCACACATATCTAATTAAAGAAAATAAAGGAATATGTGCGCTAAAGTCATCATCATCTGCCTAGCCTTTTCTCAACTATGTGGGGTAGGCTTTCAGTCTCACCAGATGCAGCTGAATACCAGTATTTTACATGGAGCGACTGCCTATCTGACCAGTCACTTGATATTACGATACCCTTTGGAAAGACTGTCAGACTTTCGGGCTTCTGACGACCCCTAATGACTGCCAAAGATCCACGAATGACAACCGGAACCAATTCCGAGGCACGGAGGGGCCTTGGAATTACGAGTGCGCTAAAGTAGCCCACAAAATTCCCCGTAACTCCGAGTGATATTTCTTCAGCAAAAGAGAACTATAGTCATCTCGCAAAAGTGAAGACTTTTACTTAGTTGAACTGCTGGTACCCCTTGATATATACCCTTAGTTTTGATAACAGTTGAGTATGCATTTTAAAACTGTTGTCTTTTTCGTAAACACTAACTTGAATGAAAGGAATAGTGATCATCATCATAGCAGTAGAAAGATATTCACTACTGGACACAGGCAGAGGCCTAGGACTGGTCCTTTTGGTTGCTTTTAGGAGAGCCTAAGCATATCACCAAAAGGACGACTGGTCCTTGTGCAGGACTGCTGCACTGCCTTTACCCATACCCGTCCATGGTTTAACAAGTCCTTCACCTCGTTTAATTAATTAATTTCAGGCATTACAATAATTTAAGTGACTGTGATTTGGTTCCATTATTTTGTATAACAAGAAGAAAGCACGAGAGCCATATTCAAACCAAAAATGGATCATATGTCAATAACCACAAACAGAAAAACGTTCTATGAATATCGTATAAAGAATAATGGGAATGTTAATTCCAAAAATAGCCCGTGAACGTATCATGCAGGCGTAAGCAATTAAATTTGCATCGGAGTCCATCATATATTGAACGTCAGACTCGGCGCGGTAGTACTTTGCGATTCTCATAACACTGAAATAAATTCGGCGTTATTGGGAATCCAGTGGTTGCGCCGAAATTGCAATCGTCCACTTTGAAATTACTGTGTGTAGGCAGACGGATTCGGAAATATAATATTGTAGGGTTTTTCTGAGTTTATACGCATGTAAGGTTTAGGTCATCAGGTCATCAAGTTTATTAATCAGGAATGAAATTATCTGGAAAAGATCCGGAGTTACCGATGTAGCTTGCAGAGTAAGCAAAACTGAAGTGGCAGTGGGCTTACCATGTTTGTCGAAGGACTGATGGCCGTTGGAGTAGACGAGTCCTGAAGAGGAGACCGCGTATCGGCAAGCGTAGTGTGGAACGTCCCTTAGCTAGATGAATGGACGGTCTAAAGAAGGAGGCTGGGACGGACTGGATGCGGAAGGCGGAGGACGTGGTGTTGTGGCGCAGCCTGGTAGAGCTGCGACTGAGACTGCAGTAGGTTGAATTGATTGAAGGTTTAGGTAGAGCAGTTTAACTTTTATTTTCACTGTTAGTTGACAGTCATTAATTGTCCTTGTAAAAGTCAAAGCTTGTGTGTGACGAGTGTATGCTTGTTCCGAAACATATTAACTCAACTTAACGTGACACGTGAAGTTTCAAAGCGACGGCCTTGTGTGAATATTATTTGTTCTTAGTTCTATGTTGATGTATTAAACTGTCAACAACCAAGCTTATCTTGACCACAAGATAAGGTCTAAGCACCAATGGCAGTCATATCAGCACGTATTCAGTGCTGTTAAAAAATAACAAGAAGAAAGAAGTATACCTGGCACTTTCAAATCATCAGCCAACTGCGTCAACTCGGTGTAAATCTGCTGTTTCTTCTGGATAGCCGCGTTGATCTCATCTTTGATTCTCCTCAGGATCTTGCCAGTCAGCTGTTGGTACGAGTTTTGGATATTTCTGTGATACGTATCCAGAAATGGTGCTAAGACTGTGTCCATGTATCTAGATATTTCACTGCAAAAAGATTTTCCTATTACTACGGCTATATGGAAAATACGCGCATTGACGTGGAGTTGCGGACACCAGCCCGTATTACCTATTACTACGGCTAACATTAAATAGTAGATTGTACAACTAAGGCATAAAATAAGCTATTTTACCCCGAGACGTTTATATCCACCCGAGCCGCAGGCGAGGGTGGATAGTTAAGTCGAGGGGTAAAATGGCTCGTTTATGCCTGAGTTATACACTCTGCTTTTCACTTCGATTGCGAGAAAATGAAACAGGCATAAAATATACAGTACATAAATTAATCAAAAATGTTGCAAAGCATAGCTAATTCCCGCCACCACAGATAATACCGCGACCGCTACGAAACTTTTTAAACGTTTTTTTTTTTAATTTCAACATTTGTCATTCGACTTGGGTACTTCATACTGCCAAGTCATGAAAACGTTTTTTTGCGTTTTTAAATAATAAATGACAACTATTTTACCTGATTTTATTAAATTAACGATAGAAAACACGGAAGTGGTATAAAAAGAAAATGAAATAAATTACTACTTTAATCTGCTAAGTTTTATTGCGCATGTAGCTGTTGGGCCTGATTACCTTAGTCTCAGAAAAAAAATTTACTTTATGCACTAGAACATAAAAAGCGATTTTATGTCGCCTAAGCACAACATAAAGACGAACTTTTCGAGCATGAGAAGTGAAAATCATATTTTGTACAATTTTAAAAGAGTTGGTAGAACGAAAAACAGGAGATTAAAAGATCGATGTCGTATGAGAAATCCCAATGATAAAACATAGATTTCGCTCAATAATTTTTTCATTAGTAAAATAATCTTTTGGCTGGTAACGAATACTTTTGATTACCTTTAGTATCCTTGTACCCTACCAGTCTTATAAATCATCTTTTTTCACAACTAATCAGATTACCAGTCGTTTATTTCGGTTAACCAATCAAAATATAATTGTAACGAAATACGATTTGACAGCAAGATTTGATCAGGAATTGTAGACTTCAAATACCTGTTAGCCAAAGCCAGTTGTGACTTTAGCTGTCTTCGCGAGTCGGTGGTATTCCACCTGGCTCTCAGCCCGACGAGGTGTTCCTCCAACACGACAGGCTGGTGCTGCCAGGGAGGGATCTCGAAGCAGAGCCCTCCATCTTGACGGAGATGGTTACTACGATACTGCAAAATGAAAGATGTGTGTTGAATACAACAATTGAACCTTAATCAAAAGACCCAGTGGCTTGCAAGACCAGTAGTTACTCATCATTCTCACTTCATTCCTTCGAAAGGAAACGTTCAGGAAAGTACCAATCACAGATGTGACAAGAGATCATCATCTGCCTAGCCTTTTCCCAACTACGTTGGGGTCGGCTTCCAGTCTAACCAGATGCAGCTGATTACCAGTACTTTACATGGAGCGACAGCCTATCTGACCTCCACAACCCAGTTATTAGGTAATAATACGATACCCCTTGGTAAGACTCGTTGTCTGACTTTCGGGCTTCTGACTACCCGTAACGACTGTCAAAGATCTATGAATGACAGCCGGGACCAACGGCTTAACGTGCTTTCCGAGGCACGAAGGGGTCTTGGTATGTAAAGATGGTCACCCATCCACGGACCAACCGCGGCAAGCGTAGCTTAACCTGATCGATCGACCCGTGCGGCTGTTATTACTTAGCCACAAGCCCCTCAAACACACATGCGACGAGAGATGCAATGTGGATTTAAACCAATGTGATTGGTCGTGGTCGATTTTTGTGCGACACCGCTCCGCTTCAGTGGAAACGCACCCTGTGTTTCCACTTCTTCTGTCGCAAAACATTGCGTGGTAACACTAAACTAGATGCTTACCTGGGCCTCAAGTCTGCTATTACAATAGTGTCAGAATGGTCTATCATTGACTTCATAATTGTCGATTTTGACAAGTTTGGTAATCTACTAATATAATGGCGTCATTATGACTTTCCAATGGTCAACCACTGACACTCCATTGAAAGATATGACACTATTGGTAATCTCGTACATAATGACAGATGAATGTTTGGCGTATGCGGTAATCTGCTAAAATTTTGACAGTTCCTTTGATCAATGACCTACCATTGGAACGTCATTGTGCAATCATTGCTTTCTCAGCTCCAGTTTCAAAAACTTTTTGCATTTGTTAGTCTTTTTATATCGTGTTTGTTTGTGAAATATTATTGCATCCAAGAATATATTCACTGCGATCAAGTATTCTGGAATTTATAGGTTTTATGATGCATAAGTACTTAATTATAAGTACTGTATTTAGGTACTCACTGTGCGCCACTCTGCCGGCGTTTTATTGGGGCAGTCCACCGAAATTGAGTTTAATATTTGGGCGCACTCCATCCAGTACCTTTTCGACAGACTGCGCCCTTCATTAGTGCGGCTGCAATGGCCAAGCGCCAGGTCTTGGTGGTTCTCCAGAAAATCGATAAGAGCCGAAATTTGCTCAATTATCACCATTTTGATTTTTTTATATACAAACACAAAACACAAACAATAATATAAACACTATAAAAATAAATACTTAATAAAAACAAAACATTGAAACGCCGGTCTAATAACAAAAATAAAAACAAAACTGTACAACGTCAGTTAGCGTTAATGTCACATTTGACTTTGACAGCTAAACAGACAAAATAATATTGCAGTTACACATTTAATTAATGTTTTTTGGTGTTTACGAACTTCTTACTACTTCAGATTGCTTATATATAACACTAATAGATAATTTGTAAAATTAAATATAAATAAAATCTAGCATGAATAAATGTTCAAATTTAGTAGTAGTTTTTCGAAAATAATTACTACTAAAGGGTTTTATAATAATGGCAATACAGCAATGTCATTCTACTACAATTCTATTACGAGATCATTGACCGACCAATGATCGACCATTATGAATTTAGCAGATTACGAACTTTTAGCAAAATGACAATGCGATCGTGTTGGAATGACAAATTTATAAAAATAGCAGACTTGAGGCCCTGGATGTTTGAATGGATTTACGCTATCTGCTCTCATGATTGCTTGTAACGTTCATTCTAGCGGTTTAGTAAGAAGTCCAAATCCAAACTGCTTTCATTTCAGTCTGTGTTTATTACTAAACATGGACCAAAATCCATACTAATATATAGATATTAGTATGGATTTTGGTCCATGCTAATAATATAAATTCGAAAGTAAATCTGTCTTTCTGTGTCTGTCTGTGTCTGTCTGTACGTTACCTTTTCACGCCTAAACCACTGAACCGATTTAGATGAAATTTGGTATAGAGATAGTTTGAGTCCCGGGAAAGGACATAAGATAGTTTTTATCCCGATATCCCCACGGTATCAAAACTTATGCGGGTGAAACCGCGGGGCGCAGCTAGTCAAAAATAATTTATTCAAATTAGCTGAGAATCAGCACTTTTCGGATGTCAAAATTATATAAGACAGTGCCTTAAAACCCCCGTCCTTGACCACATCCTAGAGCTAATGATGGGAAAAAGAAGTGGCGCAACAAAACTCCCCAGCAACACAGCTGCCAAGACCGCTGGTGACAATAACTTACCCTACAACTAATTACGGGCTCAGCAGCATAACTCAGACCACACAGGTAGAACCCAAAAATAATAAAAGAAACCATAACTTCGCTACTATTTTCCAACTGCCTTCGTATAATGTTTTGACGTTCAACTTTGAGTTTAATGCAATTTTATGCTTCAATGAATCATGACGATTGGGTTGATATAATTTTTATTGCTTGCAACAATTTCGGCGCACGTTATTGCGTGATTCTTTCATTACTGGTCGGTAGTGTGAGTTTTTTTAACAGGTTTTTATTAGCTTAACCTGTAACTACCTAGCAAATAATGTAATCAAATCTTAGAAGTTAATTTTAACCTACTCCTACTTATCGTATCGAAATGAAACTTTGTATGTATATGTAGTTCGGATGACAAAACTATAATTTAGTATCTTGGAGCTGATCTGATAATGGAGCCAGGAGGTAGATATTGGAACTCTTGTGTCTGTCTGTTACCTCTTCACACTTAAACCGCTGAACCGATTTAGATGAAATTTGGTATAGAGATAGTTTAAGTCCCGGGAAAGAACACAGGATAGTTTTAGAAACTTTTGCGAGTGAAACCGCGGGGCGCTGCTAATTCTATACAGGGTGTGGCGTAAATAGTGGTACATCGTTAAGGATTAGTTAAGCCAGATAATTTACTATAACATATTACGATTTTAATCATTTTAGTTGTACATTTATTTTTACAAAAATCGCTCTTGAATTTGCATGATTATGTTAAAATTTAGGGTTAAAATAAAGAACTAACTTTTTCTTCAAAAGCTTTAAATTTACATTAAAAAAAACATAATATTAAACGATAGCTGTAGTATTCAGCAGTAATTAACAGAAATCAAAATGAAAAAAGAATGGTTTTTGTTGAAACTACAACCAAATTTGCAACAAAAGGTAGAAATATCGTAAATAAAAAACAAAAAAATACATATTTCCGGAACCCTTGGGTAAAAATGGTAAAAATTGTAATATGTTATAGTAAATTATCTGGTATATCGACTCCTTAACGGTGGACCACTATTTACGCCACACCCTGTATATAAAAATTTGGTAGAATGCGCCCTAAGTGACCTTCTACTCTGATAGACACTACATTTTCACTAAATTCATTATCTATCAGTAAAAACTCCTACTAAGCCTAGGCAGCTTATTCTCCAGTATTGCCTCTCCAATATCAAGTATCATTCCACTTAATTATCTTAAAGCCTGTAACGCAATTATATTTTCCCCGGAACAAAATTTGCTTCGCTTAACTTAAGGATGTACTCTCACTGTATTTTTTTTAACACTAAGTGCTGGCAAGCTTTCTACCCGGAGACGTTACCTGAATTAATTATGTAGATATTTAATTAATATTGTGTCCGTAGAGACATGGATATCGGGTTAGGTTATTAGGCAAAGATTTGATTATTTCTTTGTGTTTTCGCGCTCGTAATAGCTTTATTATGAAATTTTACACACAAAATCTTGCCCTTTTTTCCAAGGGGGTAGGGTAGACACTACAGAATGCCACCTACTACGATCCTCACATAATAAATAAATAAAGAAAAAAAGAAAGAAAGAAAATACATTTATTTAGCACAGACTAAAGGACCCAAAAAAAAAAAAAAAAACTTTTTTTGGCAGGCATCGTAGCCCCATAGCGTGTCAACCCCTTCGTACACAAGGCTACTCAAATCTTAAATACTCAACGATTTTAGTCTTCAACCGACTGCCGCCATACAAATCCATTGAAGTTCGTACACGAGTCGCGTCGCCGACATTTTCAAATTAAATAATAATAATATAATATTCCACAACTATCACACAATGCCATTTAGTCCCAAGCTAAGCAGAGCTTGTGTTATGGGTACTAGACAACTGATAAACATACTTATATATTTCTAAATACATACATATTATAGATAAATTACACCCAGACACAGAACAAATGATCGTGCTCATCACACAAACATTTGTCCTGGGTGGGAATCGAACCCACGACCTCCGGCATAGCAGTCAGGGTCACTAACCACTAGACCATCAGGCCTGTCGAATTAAATGGACTACTACTAAGACTAAAATCGTTGGGTATCTAAGATTTGAGTAGCCTTGTGTACGAAGGGTCTTAGTATTACAAGTAACTTGAAAAACTATGTTAGTAGGTAGTAGATAAAAAAATTAGGCACACCATTACAATCTAACTTGATTTAAAAAACACAATAAAAAGCACTCAATAAGGTTTATCAAGCCTTATGTCTGGCATGTAGCTTGATAAACCTATCTATTGTAGGCCCTTCTAACCTTTCTGAAAATACATACTCACACTCATTATACTAGGATTTAAACTGATCCACAGCGTTTTTGAAAAAGGTCATTAATTCATTTTATTTTATAATCAGGTTCCACACGGAAGAAAACAATTCTCCTTCGATGAAAATTATGAGCACTTAAGTCCCTAAAATATATTAGGTCCTTACATATGAAATTGGCGTTTTGTATGGAAGGAACAAAAAGTCGAATATTTTTTAATATAATATATTTAATTAATCAAAGTATGAACCATTGTTTTCAATGCACTTTTGCCATCTTATAGGTAGTTCATTGATCCCTTTACTAAAAAAACCAGTCGGACGGGAATCAATAAAATCTTTGAAGGCGATTTGGACTGCCCCATCGTAGTTGAATTTTTTCCCTTGCAAAAAGTTATCCAAATTGCGAAAAAAATGGTAATCTGTTGGAGCAAGGTCCGGGGAGTACGGAGGATGTCTAAGACATTCCAATTCAAGTAATGTAACGCAGCAGTCGACGCGCGTTTGCCGGTTTGCTTCAGTCAATTCGTGAGGTACCCACCTTTCAAGCTTTTTAATCTTCCCAATTTGCTTCAAGTGAATTAAAACAGTTTTATCACTAACATCGAAGCCTGCAGCTAACTCGGACGTGGTTTGCGATGGGTCCGCTTCCACAATAGCCTTCAATTCTCCATTATCAACTTGGGTCTCAGGCCGTCCACGGGGCTTGTTCTGCAGGTCGAAATTTCCAGAACGAAAACGTTGGAACCAAAAACGAACTGTGTTTTCTTTTGCAACATGACCGCCATACACATCATTCACCCTTCGAGTCGTTTCCGCAGCACTAGTGCCACGGCGGAACTCGTACTCGTAAATAATGCGATATTTTAAATTTTCCATTTTGTAAAATGAGTGACGCAAACAGAAAAAACAGAAGAAAAAAAACAAATGAATGACGGTCATCGAAGCACAAATACATGAGTAAACAGCTGTACAAATTTGAATTTGGAATTCCTTACCAAAGAGGAGAAATTCGTGATTAAAGTGGCCAGTACGAAAAACGCCAATTTCATATGTAAGGACCTAATATTACTCCCAAACTTTTTGAAACGAGGATTTAAACTTTTTAAGTCTAAGAAAACCGCATTCAAATTCAAAGGGTTGCTGTTCACAAATTCCATATTATTGGATACTAGCTGCGCCCCGCGGTTTCACCCGCATAAGTTTCGATCCCGTGTGAATATCGGAATAAAAATTAGCCTATATGTTAATCCAGGGTGTCAGCTACCGCCATACAAAATTTTATCAAAATTGGTCCAGCCATTTGAGCGTGAAGAAGTAACAAACATATAAACACACACACACACTCACAAACTTTCGCCTTTGTAATATTAGTGTGATGATACTTTGGGATCTATTATAAGATTACTAACCGTCTTGATGAAGCACTTGAGTATAAAAGGAGCAATGGATTTGACATTTTTAAGTTTTATTTCGACCGTTTTTGAAGAACTCCATCTCAAAAAAACTCCGTATATATAACATATGCATAAGCACAACTTTATGTAATGAAATTTGGAGAGACTACGGGTGACTTCTTTTTAGGAAAAAAAATGTTTAGACAAAGACATTTCCCTGAAAATTAAAAATGCTTAAAAAGCGGCTAAAGCCATGGCAAACAGCTTATATGACCATATTTTCATCTTATGTTAACAGAAAATAAATCTTGTATCCAAAAAAAATGTGTTTTAACATAACTCAGTATGTACAGTCAACAAAAGAGATAAGTATGCAGGATCGTCGGATATAGTTGAACTTTAGTAAGAAGTTGTCGACTGAAATTTACTTTGATAAATGAGCTGTTTGTTTTCTATTAATAAAATTAAATTTTATTCGAGAACATCCGTAGGTTATTTACTAAACTTCAACTATATCCGACGATCCTGCATACTTATCTCTTTTGTTGTCTGTACATAAACCATAAAACAGTAGGTAGGTACATGGAACTCGGCAATAACACGCATTCGTCGTATATGTCCCATTTTTAATGAAATCTCGCCCCACGTAATCCACACCTCCGTCACAATCAGGCAAGCTCGTTTCTTTTCAGAATTAGCATAGGAATCTAGTGAGGAAATGCTGGAAATGTTGCTAGTACTCGTAGTCCTTCCAACATTTCTGGCAGGGTTATGTTCCTAGGGGTTATATGTTTAATTACATAGATGTCTTATAAAAATAAATTATTCATTAGATGATTCAGATAACTTTTAAACGATCATTATCTGCCTAGCCCTTTCCCAACTACGTTGGGGTTGACTTCCAGTCTAACCGGATGCAGCTGAATACCTTTATTTACATCGAGCGACTGCCTATCTGACCTCCACAGTCCAGTTACTGTGTAATACGATACCTCTTGGTAAGACTGGTTGTGAGATTTTCGGGCTACTGACGACCCGTAACGACTGTCAAAGATCTACAAACGACAGCCGAGACCAACGGCTTAACGTGCTTTCCGAGGCACGGAACAGATGACTTTTAAAATACGATGATATAAAATCTTAAGACACTCAGGTCTGAGATTTTTGAAATTTTAGCTCATAGCTATTATTATTACATGAAATGCAGAAAGCAATGTAGTAATTCATTTTGAACCTACCAATTTAGATGATACGTAAAAGTTACAGTGTTATGGCCGATTCCTATATTTTTTTTTTTTTTTTTTTATTGCTAAATGGGCGCACTCTTGACCTCGATCACGCCTGATGGAAAGCGATAGATGAGGTCTATGATGAACGAACGTGCCCAGAAGATGCCTGTTCACTCTTGATTTGAAGGCAGACGGGTTAAATGTGGGAGGGAACACAGATGCCGGCAGAGAGTTCCACACTTTGGCTGTGCGCATAATAAAAGTGGAGGAGAAGCGCCGAGTACGACTCATCGGGATATCAATCAAGTGCGGATGGTACGCTGCAGTACGTCTGGTTGTCCGGTGGTAAAAGGGCGATGGTGAGATCAGGTCGTGGAGCTCCTGCGCACACTCTCCGTAGTACAGTCTATAGAAGATATATTTACGGACAGTTATTGGTTATTAAGACTCTTGTCAACCAACATGACGTGTTATGTGTTGTTGACCAATAATGAAGCAAAGACCTCATAGCTTTTCTTAGAAGACCCTCCCATATGGAAGTCGCTATCACAGATAAAATTACGAGTATTTATATGCCCAGTTTTGCAATAAAAAATGCTCCCATTGGTAAGCATAACGATTCGTTTTTGTTTATAGGAACCGCGAATTAAGAGTCTTTGGGTTCTGTCTGACACAACAAAACAGTTTTTATTCATTCCGTGCTTCAGTTAAGAAAACTCAAATACCACTTTAGAAGTCCAGGTACCAAGTAGGCAAATGATCAAGTTTGATTCTGCAATTAAAGACTGAGCTATTAATTAATGGCATTATCTTCAACTTTTCCTCAACTTTTTTCTACCTCTTATTACGCGGTAGACGGGTCTTTTTTTTTACTAATTAAAAATCAATAGTTGATAGTCCGAAATACAATGGAAAAGCGATTCAATCCTGGGAAACTTTGAAAGTTTTAATTTAAAGTTTCTTTTGAATGATTTTTTGTGCGATAAAATATAGAAATCTTGAGAAGTTATATTTCTCTGACGTATGTTGTACGTCAGTTCAACTTTACCGCTAAAGCAGAAGGTTCAAAGTTGATTGAGAAAATTTGACAGTTTCGGGTAGCTTGATGTGCTGGCGTCTTTACGTTATTAGTTAACTGATAAAAATATCACACTATAAAAACCTGCTGCTCCGTGATGGGAGAACAGCGGTGGCCTGGGAAAGGAGTGGTGGCCTAGTGGTAGGGCGTGAGGAAAACGGCATGTCTTTGAAAATTCGAAGACATGTGACATCCACCAACCCGCACTGGGCCGCGTGGTAGCTTTCGGTCCACTCCCTCTCACAGAACGGAGGCCTGTGTCTAGCAGTGCGAACATTATATGCTGACTAGCTGCGCCCCGCGGTTTCACCCGCGTAAATGTCGATCCCGTGGGAATATCGGGATAAAAAGTAGCCTATGTCCTTTCCCGGGACTTAAACTATCTCTATACCAAATTTCATCTAAATCGGTTCAGCGGTTTGAGCGTGAAGAAGTAACAAACATATAAACACACGCACACACTCACAAACTTTCGCCTTTATAATATTAGTGTGATTAGTGTGATTATGATGCAAGTTTGACGTGATCAACCAATCTTGCATACTTGATTTGTCCTTGTCTTCAAAACAAGACAAGGACCAATTTTGACAGAATGATTTCTGTCAATATTTGTCACGTTTTTGCAACGCACGACACGGGCACCACGGTAACCACAGACAGAAGTGGCAAGTTTCAGCCTAGTTATTGCTGGTGCAAAGTAGTTAAATCTAGATCGACAGATCCATGTCCTAATTACTGAAACTTGGTTGAGTTGTCTATTCTAGGCCAATTTGTAAAACTTTGTGCCAGTAGGATTTATTAAAGATCAGACCAGCTGCCTTTGGAAGTTACTTAGGACGTGTACAGTCTACAAAAGAGATAAGTATGCAGGATCGTCGGATATGGTTGAAGTTTAGTAGGAAACCGATGGATGTTGTCGACTGAAATTTAATTTGATATTTATGAGCTGTTTATTTTCTATTAATAAAATTAAATTTTATTCGAGAACATCCATCGGTCTCTTACTAAACGTCAATTATATCCAACGATCTTGCATACTTATCTCTTTTGTTGACCGTACATTTAAGTTTTAGGCTACACGCAACTACCAATTCTGTAATTTCCGAAGGGATAAGTAGAAACGTAGGTCTAGGGTCCTCTTCACGGTATCCGGTAACAGCGACCCAGGTTAAACTCTTTGCATCACTGTCCAAACCACAGTGATATTTATTCTCATTCTTATAAGGTTGTTATTGGGTTGCTGCCATTGACAAGTCTGCCAAAATCATTGTGATCTTTATTCTCGTCAGTATAAGGTTGTTGCTGCTGGCTGTTAGGCTAAGGCTACATTAGGCCGCGACGCGACTTGCGACACATGAGCGATTAAAACAAATAAATTTATGCTCACATATATGGCTACACCATACATCAAATATTACTACTAGCGATCTTTGATTTCTTTATGCGATAGGAACAACATTACTGTAATCACGGCATCGGCTACATCAACATATCAGCGAAATTGAAGCGAATTTATTAGAAAATTTCTCACTTGCACGACTAGTTCAATAGTGCTACTAAATATGCGTGTGGCTACATTATGCGTATAGTAAACCGCGATGGATGATTTGATAGCATGTGTACTGTAGCCACGTCATCGCCGAATATACGCCGGATTTTCGCTTATAATGTAGCCATACCATATTTATCTCGTTTCGCTCTTCCAGTCGCATCGCAAATCGCTGCCTGCTGTAGCCTCAGCCTTAGAGGTAAAATAAATGAGGCATTGCCATTGTAAGTGTGTTTTGCAATTATCTTGCTGGTCACACTGAAAGTGTAGGTGTAGGCATCAGCCAGCATCACACTGTCACACTAATATTATAAAGGCGAAAGTTTGCGAGTGTGTTTGTATGTTTGTTACTTCTTCACGCAAAAACTGCTAAACGGATTTGGATAAAATTTCGCAAACAGATAGCTTATAACCAGAATTAACATATAGAATACTTTTTATCCCGATATTCCCACGGGATCGACACTTATGCGGGTGAAACCGCGGGGCGCTGCAAGTATTGCTGTAAATCGGGGCACTCAAACTCAAAGCATTTATTTCAATTAAACCAATTACAGGCACTTTTGAATTGTCAAGGGGTCGGTCAGTCAGAAAGATGAAGCTAGTTGCCCATTCCAAAGAGTAGGTACCTATGGAGAAGAACGGGCAAGAAACTCCATGGACACTCTTTTAAATCAAAGTCAAAGTCAAAGTCAAAGCATTTATTTCAAATAGGCACAAAAAAGGCACTTTTGAACGTCAAAAATGATCTTAAAATAGAATTGATTCTAGTCGCCCATTCCAAAAGGTAGTTTTCGTATGGAGAAGAATGGGCAAGAAACTCCACCGTTACTCTTTTAAAATGTTTTAGGTACAATATTTTGCATGGGTACATTAATTATATAATAACATGTGAGGACGATGCACCTACAATAAAATTACTATACCACAATAGGTAAAAGAATTAAAAACGAAACCATGACATATAAATTAATTATCTGATAGATACATGGTGCTCACATATTTACAAACATGGTACAAGCAAAACGATTTTTATATATAAAAAAAAAAAAAAAATACAAGTAATAAGTCAGGGTGTGAGTAATGAATGTAAAAACTAATAAAAAAAAATTACAATTAAATTAGCAACCAGTTTGATTTTGTCTAGACTCTAGATTGTCCTATGGAGCAGGACCAGCATGTTTCCAAGCGTTCTTATCTTGGATATAATCTTCTAATTTATAGTATGCTTGTTTACAAAGTGTACGTTTAATGTGAGTTTTAAATTTTCTTTCATTTAATTGCAATATATCACAAGGTATTTTATTGTAACATTTGACACAGTACCCCATAAAAGATGTATGTACTTTGGCTAATCTGAAAAATGGTTGATGTATTTTATCTTTATTTCTTGTGTTAAAGTTATGTCTATCGCTTATTTTATTAAAAAGATGTAGATTTTTTCTTACATACATAATGTTTTCATAAATGAATTGGCAAGGTACCGTCATAATATTAATCCTTTTAAATAGTTCCCTGAGAGATTCGCGGCGACGTAGATTATAAATGGCTCTGACAGCTCTCTTTTGCAAAATAAAGATGGATTCAATGTCAGCAGCTCGACCCCATAGTAAAATGCCGTACGACATAATGCTGTGAAAGTAACTAAAATAGACTAAACGCGCGGTTTCTACGTCTGTTAACTGTCTTATCTTCCTAACAGCATAAGCGGCCGAGCTAAGCCGCCCCGCAAGAGATGTTATGTGAGGTCCCCATTGTAATTTCTCGTCTAGCGTGATTCCCAGAAAAACCGTTTGATCAACAAATTCTAGTTTTTCTCCATTCAGTATGATGTCACATTCGCTACTTCTAACATTAGGTAATTTAAATCTAATGCATTTGGTTTTCTTTTCATTCAGTACCAAATTATTTACCGTAAACCAGTCTTGGACCTGAAGAATAGAGTTATTCACGTCGTCAAGATTTTGTGCCCGTCTGTCTATCTTAAATATCAATGATGTGTCATCTGCAAATAACACCATCTTCGGTTGATTTTGAAGTAATTGTGGTAAATCATTAATGTAAACTAAAAAGAGGAATGGACCCAATATCGAACCTTGAGGAACGCCCATTGCCATTTCAGACCCCAATGAGTTTACGCCGTTTACTTGAACTTTAAGCTTTCTATCTTTTAGATACGACTTTAGTAAATCAAGAGCTAAATTCCTAATCCCATAGTGCTCAAGTTTCAGCAGAAGTGTCTCATGGTTGACGCAATCGAACGCCTTTGAGAGGTCGCAAAAGATTCCAATGGCATCTTGTGCTTCCTCCCAGGCGTTAAAAATGTTCTTTATTAGGGTGACACCGGCGTCAGTGGTACAACGCCCTTTGGTGAAACCGTACTGTTGTTCATGAAAGATGGAATTTTTATTAAAGTGTCGTAACATTTGATTGAGCATCAACTTTTCAAACACCTTACTGAGAACTGGCAGAATTGACACAGGCCTATAATTGTTGGGTTCTTTACTATCACCGGCTTTGAATAAAGGTACTACTTTACTGTGTTTCATGAGATCCGGAAAGACTCCTTGGTCTATACTGATGTTAAATATGAAAGCTAAATAGGGCGCAATCGTTTCAATGATAGATCCACAAACTTTTACAGACATTCCCCAGAGATCTTCTGTTGATTTAATTTTAAGATCTTTAAAAGCTTTTATAACAGCCTGGGGGTTTGTATGTTGAAAACTAAACTCCGAGGGGCATGCCTTAACATTCTTTCTAAGTAAATCTGCAGAACGCGAGGGTGAGGAATTTAAAGCTTCAGTAGTTTTAATAGGAATATTAGCAAAAAAGTTTTCAAATTCCTGAGCAATTTCTACATCTGAGTTTATGGGGCCATGTGCAGTTTCTAAATTAAATTCAGTATTACGCTGTTTTTTCCTACCTGTTTCATTATTTATTATTTGCCAGGTAGTTTTTATTTTATCATCGGCTGATTTTATTTTATTGCTAATATAAAGAGCTTTAGCTGTTTTGCATACACTTTTAAAAGTCTTAGAATATGTTGCAACATACTGATGAAAGCTTGTGTTATTCATATGTTGAATCAAAATAATATGGTTACAAAGTCTTGGTTACATCATTCATGTTAAAAATTATACATGTGAGAACGATGCAGAACGTTAAAAGCGTCCATAATGAGAAGATGAGAAAAAAACAATTCAAATATTAAATTAAAATAAGCCGTGGCAGCAAAGAGATGACCAGTCCCTACTGACGGCGCCCGTTCACGAACATGACGCCTGTATTAGCACCATTCAGCTCAACCATTTTGAAGGGAGCTAAATGATCCAACACATGCGCCACCATCAGCGAGACATTTGAGTGAGCATGACAATCTCACTCAAATGCTACTACAATCAATCCATGCTACTACTGAGAACGTGTTACGGGAAAAAACTCAATAATATTATGCCCAACCAGATTGAGCCCGGAAACCAGCACTTAGACGTCACGCTTGCCACCAAAGAAATAAATAAAATACATTTATTTACCAAACTGACCAAAGAAGGCTGCTATTGACAATTTCCTAATAAAAAACCCAATAACACTTTTCCCATCCTGGGATTCGAAGCCAGGACCCAACGCTTAGTAATCGCGTTTGCACCCACCAGACCATTCTTTTTTTTATTACCGATTGAACCCTTTCTTGACCTCGATCACGCCTGATGGAAAGCAATGGATAAGGTCTATGATGGAGCGAGCGTGCCCAGAAGATACCTAAGGCACTGGAACTCCCACGCTTCGACGAAACACAGCAGGCTGCTTGACGCCAGACGCCGGTGGGAGGGTGGTCGCAAACTAAGCGGGCGTTAGCCCTACCACCGCAAGGGAAGAATTGGCCAGTCAAATAAGGTGTTGGGTGTGACTGTCCAGGATGCGCCGAGCGCTCGGTTCAGTTGAGTAACTGGCGGAAAAACGGCGCAATACGAGGAGGCTTCTTCATGCATCCCAAAAAAAGAAGCAATGGTTGTGATTAAAAAATCATGCAACCAAACAAAGAAGCAGTGATTTCCTTTTAAATCCTTATAAAGGATTGCATATATATATCACCATGAATATACACTAATTACATCCAATTATAGGGTCATCACCGACCGTTTAAGGTCCACGAAACCCATTTAAAGCATTATAGTTTCGCTTACGAATTTATTAGGGGCCCCCGATTTATAATAGAGGTGACCCTTACGGATTAGCTCAACGCGTATTTGTCTTTATTTAGGGCAAGCTTAAATTATGGGAAAATGCTATGTCCGGCAGTATTACACTGCGTATGTGGTTAAATAATAACAGCCATAAGGGTCGTTCTTCAAGGTTAAACAACGCTTAATGAGGTCGGTCCGTGGATGGGTGACTATCCTTTATGGGTATAAAGGATAGTCACCCATCCACGGACCGACCGACGTGCCTCCCAAGGCACGGAGGGGAATATGGGTAAACCCCTCCGTGTCTTGGAAAGCACGTCAAGCCGTTGCGAGTGACATTTGTAGATCTTTAAACTGTCAAATATCTACAAATGTCAGCCGGAACCAACGGACTTTCGGACTAGCTGCCTAATGACCAAGGAGCGTCGTGTTACCCAGTGAGTAATTGCGTTGTGAAACTCCGATAGGCAGTCGCTCCATGTAAAAAACTGACATTCAACTGCATCATGTTAGATTGGAAGCTGATCCTAACGTATTTGGGAACAAGGAAGGCAGATAATGATGAGCCGTTGATGATGATATTTTTAGGGTTCCGTAGTCAACTAGGAACTTGTAATTTCACCATGTCTCTGTCCGTCCGTCTGTCCGTCCTCGCTTAATCTCTGTGACCGTTAGCACTAGAAAGCTGAAATTTGGTACCAATATGTATATCAATCACGCCAACAAAGTGGTAAAATAAAAGTTGGAAAAAAATGTTTTATTAGGGTAGGCCCCCTATATGTAAAGTGGGAAGTGATTTTTTTTTTAATTTCAACCCTAACGTGTGATATATTGTTGGAAAGGTATTTAAAAATGAATAGGGGTTTATTAAAATTATTTTTTTGATAATGTCAATAATTTCGGAAATAATCGCTCCAAAAGTAAAAAACAATGTGTCCCCCCCCCCTCTAACTTTTGAACCATAAGTTTAGAAAATATGAAAAAAATCTGGAAAGTAGAACTTTATAAGGACTTTCTAGGAAAATCATTTTGAACTTGATGGAAACAACAGTTTTTGTACAAAAAAGACAAAAAGTTGTACAAAATAATTTCTGGACTAAGTTTGTAGTATAATCGTATATGCAAGCATTTTTTTAACTTCGTTTACATATTTTATTATCCTGAACGTATCTTTTTTCAAAGAAAAAAATAATTATTAAAATTGGTTCTCGCAATTCAAAATTACCACCGAAAACTTCTGGCACGTCTATGTATTAATTAGTAACCCAATTCCCCGAGAGATGGCGCTGTAGGTACTTATTACATTGGGTCGGGTATTATCGAATTGTTCGGTTGTTAGTCTCTCCTTGGCATTGGCGGTATCTTATAACTACATAAAACTTCTATCAGGAACATGCTAAGGCAATTTAGAACAAAACTAAAATTCATTTTTTTAACGCCATCAAAATGTTAAGGTAAAAACCAGTTCATAAATGGTTCGATAGATGGCGTTGCGTAATGACGTCATTTTTTAAAAGATTGTCGCATAATAGTTCTTGCATTATATTTGGAGATTTTAACGAAGACTACCTTAGTAACAGCAATACTCCAGTATTTAAATTACTAAATGACGCTGGTTATCACTCCATGTTACAACCCCTACCCACTACTCGTGGTGGGACTCAAATAGACAACATTTTCTCAAACTTTCCATGTGTGGTTGGAATCTATAACTCTTTTTTTAGTTATCACCGTCCTTTGTGGGCCCGTTTTTAGTGTTCCGTAATTATTAGAGTTCCGTAACAAATAGCCTTTTTTAAGTTGAGTTACCACTATGTTCGCGCTCCAGCAGCGCTCCGCGCTCCTGCAACTGCTCCAATGGATACGTCGCGCGCACTTCTACATGCACTCCCCTTTGACACACTGCGCTCCCCTTTGTGTTCGCGCTAAAAACCGTCACGAGTCGGAGCGCCTGCCGCGGAGCGTGCAATGTTGCACGCTCCGTATTCGCGCACGTAGCCACTACCGGGAGCAGTCGCAGGAGCGCGGAGCGCTGCTGGAGCGCGAACATAATGGATACCCACCTTTAAACTCATAAGTGGGAACACTTATTGTGACGGACGGGAAACTACGGAACCCTACACTGAGCGTGGCCCCCCGACACGCTCTTGGCCGGTTTTTTTTGTGTTTTGGAAGGAAAAGTTAATGCCTTTCTTGCATCGTGATTATTTTTACACGATGTTCGCAATTTGTTGCCCCAAAAATAGGATGTGTGCAAGGAAAAATATGGGCCTTCTGTTGTAAACACTTCTTTATCCGCGATGCATGCATGTATGCATGCTGGGTGTCAACCCCCCTATGAAAAATGCAAAGGATCTTCACAAAAATTCTAAACGCGTCAAGTTAGTGAAGCCGCTAATGTTGCGACCGAAGTGTACCTACGGGAATATAAATAACCACTATATTATGCAGTTATTATTTTCTAATTATTATTACATAAATAAATAATAAATAAGTTATGTTTATTTATCTCCACAAATTACATTCTTATACATATTAAGTTGACAGGTATTTCGACAAAAGGATGCTTAGATCGAGCTCAGATATAGAGCCCAATAGATGGAGAGGCTCGTGGCTAAATGATAACAGCCGCACGGGCCGATCGAAGGTTAAGCTAACCTTGCCGCGGTCGGTTCGTCGATGGGTGCCCATCCATTACATATCGAGATTAAAGACCGTTCCGTGCCTCAGAAAGCACGTTAAGCCGTTGGTCTCGGCAGTCATTCGGAGATCTTAGACAGTCGTTATGTTTATTACGTAAGAGGATTTGGGGGGGGGGGTCCGAAAAAGTATTATTTTTCTTACATGGGGGTGGGACGGGTCTAGATTATTCTTACGTAACATTACAAAAATTTTGCTACTTTTTCTTCGCAATTTTGGTTGATATTGATCTTACGTAAAATTCTAAGGGGGAGGGGGGTCAGAAATTGGTTAAAATTGTCTTACGTAATAAATGAACAGCCCGGGGTACGGGGTGTCACGAGCCCAAAAGTCTGACAACTAGTCTTAATAATAGGCAGTCGCTCCTTGTAAAATTCTTGAGTTCAGCTTCATCCGGGAAGACTAGAAGCCGACCCCAACATAGTTGGGAAAGGTTACGCAGATTGAATACATGTATGAGGATAAATAGAGAAACTGTCACGTCACGTTCGTTACACATACTTATGCTACAAAAGATGGCCTGAATATTGAGAATAAAAGTCGCATTCAAAATTGAAAGAAAAGAAAGAATGAAAAAACATTTTATTTGGGACACACACAGGAAATACTAATAGCAAAAAAGGGCATTTAAAACTAACAAAGTTAAATTGAAAAACAACCATAATAAAAGTTAAATTAAAAAAAACCCTCGACTCAAACAAAAACCTCTAAAAACTAAAATAATAATATATATTGGCCCTTTAATTTTAATATAAGTTGCAGGAAATATTTTGATCCAAGCGTCCTGACGTCGGGGGACTAATGAAAACGCTAAACAGATGAGGCTTAAACCCAGCAATAATTAATGTAGCTATTGTAGAAAACATAACTGCTGTTAACTTCCAATTTTCATTGTAATCCGCCATTTTGTGGCGGCGGCCATCTTGGACCGATTTTCTTCAAACATAGCTAAGAACACTCGCGACTAATTCACCTTTCAAACAAAATAAAACCAAATCAAAATCGGTTCATCCGTTCGGGAGCTACAATGCCACAGACAGACACACACACACACCCGCACACAGACACGTCAAACTTATAACACCCCGTCGTTTTTGCGTCGGGGGTTAAGAATAAATAAACCAGAAAAAAAAGACCTGTGCAAGGCCAAAATGGCTCCTGTTTCAGCATAATGCTGCGATATTAAAAAAGTAAATACCGCAGCGCTGGTATTCCGATAGGGCCCGCTGTGATTCCATGGACACACGGCCATCTATAAATCCCGCTAGGGAAAAAAATTTTAAACAAAAAAATATAACATTAAAATTGCTAACATATCTGGTCAACATTTCACACAATAGTTCCTCAAACCACCGATAGAGGCGCTAAAGTCAATCTCATCTCCTTCCTTCATGAGTTCCATAAAGAAACCTCCATCGCAATCTAAAAGATAAGATAAAATAACGACAATTGTCCCCACGCACCGACCTCGTTCATATTACCATTTTATTGGGTAAACATGCCAAAAGACTTGCTTTAATTAAGGTAATTTTGTCTCTGATAAGTTTTCTTGCAACAAATTGAGGAAAAAGGTACGAAAAGAATGTAGAAGTATGTAGAAGTTTGTCTATGGAAAGTAGAAATGGAAGAAATGAAGAGGGATTGTATTACCTGACAATGAATTCTAGTTAATTTATCTATGAAAGCCGTTTTGATGTCGACTGCTGGCTGGTTAGCTCACCTATCATTTTACGCAATGGAATGTAAGTAGCGATACACCTGCCGAAAATTACGCGAACTATATTCCGCGCCCTTTTTGTTTCTATGAAGATTACGCGACGTAAATTCGGCCTAGTCAGTTTTGCGTAGGCCGAAATTACGTCGCATAAACTTCCATTTTATTGCATCACCATAGTGTGTACGGCAATTTGAAGGCCCGTTTGCACCACCAATCACTGGAAAAACCCAGTAACACTTTGTCCGACCCAGGAATCGAACCCAGGACTCCACGCTCAGCAATCGCTCTTGCGACCACGAGACCAACGGGCAGTTTGTTTGGGTTAGTTCGGGAGAGCTTTGAATACTAACAAGATACAAAGCGAACCACATAATCCTAATTTCAATAACAACATTCTGTCTAGAAAGAAATTACAAAACTCCACAAAGCAAATACTTGAAATGCAGAATCTTAACAAAACAAACTTCATTTCTGAATACATTTCCCCTGCGCCAATTAAATGAATCTTTGCTTTCCACGTTTCTTGTTGAGAAAAGTATTTCTTAACTGTTACATTCCTAGGAGGGGTTTCGGTTCACGACGTAGGACCGAAACGCAATGGAAATATTTTCTCTACCTTGAAATTTCTGTGAATTCCCACAGTAAAGTGGGAATATGAATGAAAATATGCTCTATGTGTAATGATGGAAGGGACATTTTGCGTTGTTTGGTGTTTGAAGTTTTGCATTGAGTCTGGATAGCGATATATGTTTCTGAAGTAAGGCTGGGGGTACCTCTATTTTGTGAAAACACTATCAACGAGACCATCCTTTTTCAAGTTTATGTTTGTTTTAGCTGTGCCCCGCGGTTTCACCCGTGATAAAAGTATTATAGTCCTTTTTTATTGATTGCCTTTACAAATCTCTACCCCTTTTTTACACCCTTAAGGGATAATTTCGGGGATAAAACCTATTCTATATCCTTCCCCATAACTCAAACTATCTCCATACCAAATTTCATCTAAATCGGTTTAGCGGTTATTGATTCCCCATACAAACTTCCACTCCCCTTTGCACCCCCTTAAAAATTATTTCTGGGATAAAAACTATCCTATGTCTTTTCCCGGGATGCAATCTATCTCTCTGCCAGATTTCATCTAAATCCGTTCAGTGGTTTAGGCGTGAAAAGGTAACATACAGATAGACAGAGCTACTTTCGAATTTATAATATTATAGTACTAGCTGCGCCCCGCGGTTTCACCCGCGCAAGTCTCGATCCCGTGGGAATATCGGGATAAAAAGTATCCTATGTCCTTTCCCGGGACTAAAACTATCTCTATACCAACTTTCATCTAAATCGGTTCAGCGGTTTAGGCGTGAAGAAAAGACAGACAGACAGAGTTACTTTCGCATTTATAATATTAGTTTGGATTTGGATGGAGGAAAGAGATAAGATAAGATTTTATTATTCAAACTAGGACCACACCCTAATTGCGTAACAAACTATCAATCATAATCTAAATCATTTTGAAGGATATCCCGAATCCATTGCTTCCTACGTTCGAAAAATTTGTCCGTTTAGCCACGTAAATAACGCAATGAATGTTGTTGAACTGTCAAAATGAAAGCCATTGCTTTGTTTGTCTGCTAATAAGCTCGAGTTTTGGAGCGCACTATCGCATTAGTGCGCATTAGTTTCGAATTTCTGATCGTATAAAGGTGCTATTTGGAATCGAACTGCAACTGCCGACAGCACGTGCAGCGGCTTCATATAAATACATACAAACCAGTAGTGCAGCTGCGGTCGATTGCATGCAATCGCTGCACGTGCTGTCGGCAATTGCAGTTGGCAGCCTTTTGAACGCCATTGTCACATTATGTGACAAACGAAATCTTACCCTGAACGCCAACGTCACAAATATATGACAAAATACACGTCGGTCGTCGTTGTCGGATATTATGAAATAAACAATTTAATCATTACTTTTGTGTGTTTTTATTTATATAATTTAAAAGTTTAGGCTTCCGTCTATATTGTATTGCATGAAACTAATATAAATAAACCACCAATATCGAGAATTTTTTTGTTTTAAGTGTGTGTGTGTGTTGTTTTGTTAAAGTGGCCTGGCGTCAGGGGTACGGCGATACGTTTATACTCTGGCGTTCAAAAGGTTAATGAACATAATACTGCGCGCCAAAACTAAGATCACGGGCGTTACAAGTCTGCCGCATGTCAGATGACAATTGGGCTAAGAGAACCATCGATTGGGTACCACTAATTACAATTTATTAATGTTAAAAACAATCATTGGAATATACCACAATTGTTGGAAAAAGTAGGTAATGAGATAAAAAATTGTCAAATTTTAAAAACAGATGAATGTGTTACCGAGTCTTTTTAGTGAATGATTGCGTAAGAATCGTAAAAGCATAGCTATTCACGATCATTGTCGGATGATAGTAATAGCAATGCTGGTTAAATTTCTGGCTAACGTATCGAAAATGACACATTTTGATCACCTGATTTGCCTTGCCCCCGAAAGCAAACAGAAGGGCAATTCTCGTAATTTTAAGAAAGTTCACAGTCTGATCTCAGTTTCAATCTGTCAAAAATACCTCTAATTTTCCTACATTTTGATAAGTTTTTGACATTTGTTTGTCGCCGAGATGAGACTGCGACTAGATTTTGAACGTTTTAAATTACGAGAATTGGCCTTCTGCTGTCGTACAATTAAGCGGTCGTCTATTTGATTTAAACTGACAAAATTTCGGGTTTTGGCCTTGTGTACAGCGTTTAGAAAACGATATTTTACGATAACGTTGATTGATGTTCGATACGGTACGGAAGCGTATCGAGTGGTTGTGACCTATGCTGCAAAGGGTTTATAAACCCTTCCATCAGACACTTTTAGAATGGACTAAACCTACAACCTACGGCGCGCGGCGGCGGCGGGCCCTATCAGAATACCAGCGCTGCGACATTTATTTTTTACATCATGCTGAGATAGGAGCCTTTTGGCCTCGTATAGGAGTTTCTGTCTCATTTTTCTTTGTTACTTTTGTTTTTTTTTTATACAACTTGGTTTTAATTTTTTACTGTTTTTAGTTTAGTTTGTGATCTTCCTGTACGAGTCACAATAAATACTTTTTTTTTTCTTTCTTTCTGTACTGCAGTATAAAATATAGCTGAAAAAAGAGCAAGAAACACCGCACAGAACGTTCTACTTTAGCGACAAAATTCATCCGAAGTCTGCTTAGTCCACGTCTCCTTCTAACGTGCATTTAACATTTTTCTCCTCAAAATCCAAGTAAATGTTGTGTTATAAAATCCTTTCCAACTTTGGTGCAACACCGCAATCGTTTTACACAATTCCTGGGTTCCAAGGTGACATTTCTATTTAAGGTAAGTTTTTGAAAGATTTTGTATCGTTTTTCTTACGTTTTACGTACTGCGGGGTAATTGTATAACACATCAGTACCAATGGCTCATTTTGGCAGTTCAACAACATTCATTGCGTTATTTACGTTGTTGAGCAGACAAATTCCAACATATGAAGCAATGGATTCGCAATATCCTTCAAAATGATTCAGATTGTGATTGGTAGTATGTTACGCAATTAGGTTGCTGTTTTAGTCTGTTTTTTTTTTTAATTATTACCTTAAACCTTTGTAAATTAATAGACAAACGATTTCAGTTTTTCGGACTAGTTCGTTGGTCTAGTGGTCCCAAGCGCTACTGCTGAACATAAGGGTCAATCTCCACTGAAAGAGCAGCGGCCGGCAGCGGCCATTTTCCATAGTCATTTGAAGGCAAAAGTGCGGCGCCGCGAGGCTGCATGAGCCTTCTAAAAAAAGGAAAGTCACTTGTTCTTACGGCCGCCGCGCGCCACTGCGCGCCGCTGGTCTTTCAGTGGGGATTAACCCTAAGGTGCTGGGTTCGATACGGGTATCGAACCCAGCACCTGGAATTTTTCAGTAGCAGCGCGGAGTCTGGATTTAGGCTCGTTCCCTGTTACATGGAATTGGCGAAATGTGGGTGTACTCGTATTAAAGGTGCTCTTCTGCCTTACCCTTCGAAAAATACAGGGATGTTGTTATGTTATAAAAGTATTAAAAAAAGGAAAATGGTGGTAGCATGAAATTAAAGATGGCTGCCGCTCAAGAGATATGTAAGTCATTTTAACCACAAACGAAACGGCGTTGTTTAATATTCAAGCTCCTAAGATAAAATAAAACTAAAATCCTAAGTTTTAAAACTATTTGCACAGATGTTCGACTATCTAAATTAATTAAGAAACAATTAGAAGTTGAATGAGTGATTAAATCGTTTGAAATCAAGTTAGACATCGGCAAGATTCGGGTTTACGAAGTTTCTTAATTTATTCCAATTCTAATCTTAAATACAAGTTTCAGCTAACTATATTATATTTAAAGTAAAATAAAATTATGGACAGCTGTGTTATAATTGACAATTATGTTCATAATTTTGTTTATTATATCCTACGAATATGAACAAATTATTTCATCACCATTGCTATCAAAACGGTGAAGGAAAACATCGTGAGAAAACCGGCATGTTCTAGAACCAAAAATTCGAAGACATGTGACATCTGCCAAACCGCACTGGGCCCGCGTGGTGGATTACGGCCCAATTGCCCTCTCACCGAGGCCTGTGTCCCAGCTGTGGGAACATTATAGGCTGATTATGATTATTATGAACAAATTCGAAACTAATCGTACACCTTCTTCCCTTGGGGGCAGAACTACAGAACGTCACGACCCATATTCCTTTTGAGAGCAGTGGTGATGAAATTAAATATATAAAGTGACTGTCTGGGTTCGAACGGGCCACCGCTGCTCGATATATAACTATTGCATAATACTAATACATCACATTACATCATTTGGGCCATTTTGTAATTTCTTACATCATAATTACTTTGGTGCACGTTGGGTACATTTACGTCAAATTCATAAGGACGCTTCGAAATGTTGCCATTTCATAAAGTGTAAAACGTTTATTGAGGATGATATTCTCATAGCGTGTACTGTACCTATGTCTATTTCCTGTTTAGTATAATATTCTATCACTTTTAAATTCAATTATTTTTCTTTAAGTACACTGTATTTTAATGATTGTTTGCTGCACCGGACGACGTCATTACGTCAGCGCCGACTGTCGCTGAAAACCAGCGCTGGGGCTCTGTCCTGCATAGGGTCGCAGCATAATGCTGAGCGATAGCCGTTTTGCGTGGATGTGACGCATGTTTCCCCCTACCTTTTTATTTTATTTTTTGTGTTTTTGTTCTTTTTGCGTCATTTTCACCGCAAATAAACGTATTTTCTTTCTTTCTTTCTATATCGAATCATGTAGGTATAGAAAACGATTTTTTTTTATTCTGCACAAACAAAACGCACATCACAAAAAATACACAAAACAGACACAGTAACCAAAAGCCTCATATCCACAACAAATAAAAGTTTAAAGTTTAATAATGTTGTGTGATGCGTAATTTAAGCGTCATGGACGAAACGTGCAAGCTTGTGGCTTGTGGACAACACATGGGGCGCCTGACACCTACCAGCCATAAATTACTCTCAAAGCAGTATGTTTTTCACCTTAAAACCTTCACCGTAAAAAAAGGTTGCAACTATAAAAAATATAATTGAGGAAGTCTGGCAACATTACGTAGCCTGAGGGAGTGATCATAAAACCCCTTGTGACTGCGTAGTGTAAGAAACGCGAATAATAAACATTGTGTATATGGGATGGGCCATGTGTCCTATAGAAGTTTCATTATTTATGTTTTTAGGATGGGCTCGTAGCTAAATAATAACAGCCGCACGGGTCGATCGAAGGTCAAGTTAAGCTTGCCGCGGTCCGTTCGTGGATGGGTGACCATCCATGACATAGCAAGACCCCTTCGTGCCTCGAAAAGCACGTTAAGCCCCGGCTGTCATTCGTAGACCTTTGACAGCCGTTACGGGTAGTTAGCAACCCATCAATCTGACAACCAGTCTTACCAAGGGGTATCGTGTTACCCAGTAATTGGGTTGTGGAGGTCAGATAGGCAGTCGTGTAAAATATTGGTATTCCGCTGCATCCGGTTAGACTGGAAGCCAACCCAAACATAGTTGGGAAAAGGCTAGGCAGACTGACTTTATTATGTTATTAATTTTATTTTGGCGTTTTAGTGATGGTCTGGCCTTTGATAAGGCAATACTAACTAAAATTGTACTTGCCGTACAACTTACTTGAAAACAAGACCGATATACATTTTTTTTTTATCAAAATATTATTTATTTATTCCAAAAATTAAATATTTACATAATATAAGCTAACACATAAACTATAATAATATGTACAATTATATGAAAAAAATAAACAAAATAATCATAGGGCATCAAAGAATTTGTCTGCATCGCTGTCAACAGGAACAGTGCCCAAAAGGCTGGCAGCATTGCCACGTTGTATGGCAATGCTAATTCTTTGGCCAAGAAATAGGCCAGCCCTCTGGTCACGTGAAGAGTCGACTAACCGCTTGGCGACATCTCGAAAGCCCAAGTGGGCACTCGGACCCCATAGCCCTAGTGTTTCAACCCCAAACATAATTTTTATATACAGGTCTATTATCTTTTTAAATTGATCGTGAATTCAGGAATAACCATGCCACCAAAATGATGGCCAATATGTTGACTTCAAAACTGCGTTACGTATAACTATTAATTTGACTCGTCTTTATTTTGTTTTTGAAGTGAAGACTTCTTTAGGCCCGGTGGGCATTTTTCGAGATGGGAAAAACTAGAACTCCCGCCACTGTTACCGTAACCAACATCGCTTTGGATGGGTTCGGCTGTCCACGGAATGTACTCGGTTTTAATGTATATCCGATATGTCAGTGAGTGATGGCAAAGTATTCTGTTTGTGTTTTGTTTTCACTTCTGTCGGCACTCACGGAGTGTTTTTTTTTGTCTATAAATACCTAATAGAAATGAACGGCTTGATTTAAAAGTTCGGAAGTGTATCCAGTACACTCATTGCGTTACACACTATCAATCTCAATGAATTGTTTCAAAGGATATCGCTAATCCATTGCTTCATTGTTTGAAAATTTTGTCTGCTCAACAACGTAGATAACGCAATGAATGTTGTTGAACTGTCAAAATGAAAGCCATTGGTACTGATAGTCTGTTACGCAATTACCTCGCTGTACCATTCCCCATATGCGTTATAGAGTGTTGTGAATGTGGAGTAACCCGTCGCTACGTATTCCAGCACTAGTCCCGAAAAAGCTTCTAAGCCCTCGACAGTTTTGTGGTTTCTTTTTCAGCTTTACAACCCACCATTCGGTAACGTTGTGCAAGCTTAGTACTCCTACACCTTAGTTTTAGGCGAATATGAACCTATACGTTATAGGTTAGGTGTAGGTATGAGTCGTGGCGGCGAGGCAAAGAAGAGAGAGTGACAATTGTTTTTTTACATAATTACTTATTTTCTTTTACCTTCTATCTTTCGAAATATATTAAATTTGTGTTATGTGTTTCTGTATAGATCTGCCCGTGATATCACAGCGGGCCCTAGTGTATATATGTACAAATATAATTACATATTTACTCTTTGGGCCCTATCAGAATAGGTATGTACCAGCGCTGCGACACTTATTTTTAAATGTCGCAATATCATGCTGGGATAGAAGCCTTTTGGCCTCGCTGCTTTTTATTTTATTTTTTGTTTAAATACTTTTTTAATGTAAGTTTAGTTTGTAATCTTCCTGAGCAAGTCCCAAGAAATATTTTTTCTTTCTTTCTTGTTTTCCAAATGGTAGCAAAAAAAGAATTTATAAAAATTAAATTTTTATTCAATTTTGGTGGCTCAAAAGTACCTACAGTAAAACGGTCGAAGTAAAGCCTTATCTTTCGTAGGTACTACAAATCTCTAATAAAATACGAAATAATGTATAAATAATCCATATCCTTTTACTCCCAGATTCGTGAAATGTTACGAGTATTTCCATTTCCTTAGAAGGAGGTTCAAGCGATACCAATAAAAGATGCATTAGACCTCCTTAAACTTACATTCATCCGCCATGTTGGATTTAAAAACTGCAGTGCAGTTTTAATGGCTATTGGTTCTATGGCAGGTTTTATTGACTATATTGACTGGTGATTTGAAGAATTCGTTTTTTATTTAAAGAATAGTTAATAAATACATAATAAATAAAAACTTTACTCAGTTCAGAAAAACACGGTACTTACAATATAAAATTTAAAAAATCTAGTTGCAGATTACAAGAAGCCTTAGGTGCTAGGTTTTTCTAAATCCCCTGGACACCCCTGTGTCGTGGGGGAGAATGTAATCTCCAGTCTGACGCAACTGTCTAATAAAAAAAGAAACTATGAAATGTGTACTGAACATAATGGCGGCTATCGCTGTCTCTCTTTAACATCTGCAATCTGTGCATAGTCTGTGTCATTTTTGCTATGTTGGTATTCAGTTTTAGTACAAGTTTCATACGAGCGACGTTTTTCATCTTTTTCAATGGGACTCCCGTCTATTCTTACACTTACTCTATGGTAATCTCTTGATCATAAAAATCCATAATAATACTAATATTAATTCGTATTAGTTATAAATTCGAAAGTAACTCTGTCTGTGTCTTACCTTTTCATGCCAAAACCACAGAACGGATTTCGATAAATTTTGCCAAGGAGATAGATAGCATCCTGGGGAAGGACATAGACTTGTCCCGGTAGCACGTTCCCATTGGGTAATTTCCGACAGCCACGCGGGCGAAGCCGCGGGCATAAGCTAGTAGGATATAATATTCTGGGATGCCAATAGGATTAGATATATTCTCGGACGTCAATAGAGTTTTAATAACCATCATTTATGTAAAAATATGTCACAAAAATCAAGAAAAAGCATAAAAAGGGTTTTTTTATCGACTACTAATGCTATAATGCTTAAGCCGCTAGCTACTAATGCTTAAGCCGAATTTACATTACGAAACTAGTTGCACAAACTTAGCAATTCATTGATAGTTTGACGTGTCAATAGATTATTATCTACACGTAAAACGATCAATGAATAACTAAGTTTGTGCAACTAGTTTCGTAATTTAAATACATCCATACAGTATACCTACACCTATAAAATTATATATATTTGTTTGGAAGCCCTAATAGATTATCAAATGTGGATATATTAGCAGTTCCAATAATATTACATACATACGTGTCGAATTGATGACCTCCTTTTTTGAAGTCGGCAAAAATAATTGATTTTTCTAACAAAAATTAATCTGATTTTAAAATGATTTTTTGGTAACCACCATTAAACTTATCAACACCTTATAAAAGTTCTCTTTTATGTTTTCAAACAAAATACTTACCTAAAATCCTTTATATTCACCTACCTACCTTTTTCTAGAAAACCCAGTACATAACCAACACAGCTACGCGTAAACCCACCGTCTTGCAAACCGTTGCAGCGTTGAATGATGTGGAAGATTCGTGAGAAATGAGTCGGAAGCGCCATCTGGTGGTCCTTCCCGATACCGCCGTACATAGAGTACTATATACACAAGCTGTCAGCGTATACCTTATGAGATAGCAAGTCTTTGACAGTCACTTGAAAACTGGTACTATCGAATGTAGTAGGTTTATACTTTTGAAAGAAATACCGTTTGTTGGGCCCATGCCCCATGGACATAAAGAATGGACTGAGCGTAAAGCCTCACAAAAGTGACCACTCTCTAGAAAGAAATAAAGCGATTGTGCGGCCTATACCTGTAGCACTACTAAAGAGAGAGAAGACTACTGACCGCATATTCGCTTCTTTTTTGCTTCGCTTTTTTTTTGTAAATATGACGTGAGCATCACACAGTTAATTTATCTAATAATTCTTTAATATTCATTATTTTATCCTATTGGGATATTATAGTAACTTTATTCTAGGCATCATCTTCACATATAAAAATTATAGTTTAGTAAAATGTATGCAAAATATTGAAAAACATTTTACAAGAGTAACGGTGGAGTTTCTTGCCCATTCTTCTCCATACGAAACTACCTATTGGAAGGGGCAATTAGAATCAACTCTATCCATTTTTTTTTTTACTAGTCTACGCTATCCCTACCCTGGGCAAAGGCCTTCTTCCACTCAGTGTCCTCCTTCCAGTTTCGGTCTGCCGCGACCTCGCCTCGATGTCTCAGGGCACAAATCTATGCTATTTGGGCCCATAGTTTGTCCGGCCTGAGTCCTGACCCAGTTGGCCAGTCTTTTTTTTTGAGCCACGGGCTAATAAGTATAACAAGTTTTAATTCTATCGTGTTTAAAATAAATGTTTTGACGTTGACTTTATTATTATTATTCAGTGACTTGTCTATGGGTATACTCTGTCTACAGCTACCGAGCTTCATTTGCACACGCCACCGTAAAAACAAGAGAACGCGGGAGTTCGGAAAATCGATGCGAGTTTGAAGATGTGCTGGTTTATTTTGTATGTGAGGTTCTGAGAGATAAAGGATAGGAAGAAATTGATTTATAAAATGGAAAGCATTTTAAAGGATCAAAAGTTTTTCCCGATTACCAATAAGCTTGCTCTCCATACTACTTAATATTTATTATAAGTGCAATAGTAACACTCTGTAGCAGTGGTGGCCCAGTGGTATCGGCCGCGACTTACGAGATGTAGGTCGTAGGTTCGAACCCAGACAGGCGCTTTACTTTTTGTAAATTATTTCATCACCACTGCTCTCAAAACGGTGAAGGAAAACATCGTGAGGAAACCGGCATGTCCTAGAACCAAAAATTCGAAGACATGTGACATCTACCAACCCGCTCTGGGCCCGCGTGGTGGATTACGGCCCACTTCCTCTCACAAAGAGGAGGCCTGTGTCCCAGCAGTGGGAACATTATAGGCTGATTATGATGAGTAACACTGTCTGTGTTGCCTTTTTACGCCGAAACTACTGAACCGGTACTGTGGGGGTCTAGCTAAGATGAGAGATTTGCAATACAATTAAAAAGCGTTAAGCTTTAACCAGCATATATTTTCAGGAGAACATTACATTACCGTGTTACATAGAGTAAGGAATGTTCATTATATGGAAGAAGAGACGGGAGTCCCATAGAAAAAGATGAAAAACGTCGCTTGTATGAAACTTGTACTAAAACTGAATACCAACATAAGAAAAAATGACACAGACTATGCACAGACTGCACATGTTAAAGGCCGCCATTATGTTTAGTACACGTTTCATAGTTTCTTTATTTATTTGACAGTTGCGTCAGAATGCCGTGTTAAATCTAGCACTGAATCAACCTAAGAAAAATATATAATAAAATATTTGACACACGCTTGAACATTCGAATGGAACACGCCCTCAATTATAACCGGCCAGTACTAAAAATAAAGGTAGGGCTACATAGCGTCTACAATACCTACAGGAAGAAATAGGCAGCTTGGAACCTGGAAAAGTACATTACAAACTTAGGTGCAGCCGTGAGGCACACTTTCCTGCTTATTTTTTTTTTTCGCACATTACACTTTTTATTTGACCTTTATTTATTATTTTTGTTTTTATCTGATGTATGTATCTGGTGTATTGTGTGTCTTTTAGTCTGTGCTAAATAAATGTATTTTCTTTCTTTCTTTCTTTATGTGAAGTGAGCTGTCAATAGTGCCAATCGCTAGCATCAGGTGGAATGACAGTTCACTTCACCTAATTTTTCAGGGTGAGATTTTTACAGAATAGCGCGGCAAAAAACTCAAAAGTAACCTCAAAAAGTTTGCCCCAACCCCCAGATCCTCCAGACCGAGTTTTTGATAGGACATAATAAATTACCAGAGCCAACTGTAGTTGTTCCATAAATATCATTCAGACTGAATCGAGCCATAAATTCAATAGACGCAAAGAAAGGGCAGAAAGCAATTTCCCCAAACGTTATCACATAAATTGCTTCCATCGTATGGAAAAATCTTGTTGAAGGACATTCCCAATAAAATTGGAATTATTATTTCCCCCTTCACGGCCCCCTTATAGTTAGGTGGGCTAAAGAAATGTTTAGATATTTTTTTTCCTTCTGAGATCCTTTGTTGAACTGGCGACTTACCTTCCAAATGTAAAAGGGAAAAGGTTTTTATTGTATTCATATCGTAAACGTATACATGTGACGCCCCCACGGCATTGCCGCGAAACCTGATAGCACCTACACGACACTTTTATTCTTTACGAAAATACGTAAGTCCATGATCTTTCTTTTTTTTTTAAATAAAAAGGTTGCTAAAGAGTGTATAAAAGAACAAACAAGTTTATACGTTAGGCCCTATGAAGAAATCCAGTGTCAGACAGTTTTACGTCAATCCCTTTCGTGTACTAGGTCTGCACGTGTAGCATAGCATGACCACGGAAGAATAGTCAAAATGACATATACAATGTAGAATAGACAATCTGTCATGTTGTCTATTCTTCCGTCGACGAAACTTGTTTCGATGGTGGTCATGCTACAGTAAAAGTGCGCAGTGCTGCACAACTCTACCCTATTTCAAGTTAAACAAATATCAACTTTATTTCAATGGTAATTAAGTTGATTTCAGAGTTACTAGCACTATTGAAAAAGTTATAAAAATTTTTGAAGTTGTAGCGTAAACTGAACTTTATTTTGTAGGAATTAAAGTTATTTTTTTCATTAATTCATATTTTTTTACATTTTTGGCAAATAAATCGCGAACGCAGATTACATGTGCTGCACTCTATTGCGTAAGTCAATTTTAATCAGAATCCGAGTTTTGAAGGATATTTTTCTAATCCATTGCTTCATAGCTGTAATAAATTCGTCTACCCAACTACGTAAATAACGCAACGAAAGTGGCAGAACTGTCAAATTAAAAAAAATGCGAACAATTGTCATTTTATATATGGTAATTAATTACCCCGCTGTTAAACTTGTCCCTAATCCGTCACTGTGGTCTATACAAAATCAGTAAGTCTCTACATGCAATAAATAATATCTACTAGAAACTAAACTGTAATTCCCGGCTTCAGTCCGTACAAGCAAACACGGTTTCGAATTCCTGCATTCGCTTCATAAATACGAAACAAAATGTATTTGAAAAGAGAAAATAAATCGCATTACAACTCACAGGACGATTTATTATAGCAAAATATGGAATTTTACCTAACCTCGTTTGCCATTTGTACTAAATCTTTTTATTCTAATTTTAAACGAGTAGCCAATCCGCATTCTAGCATTGCCATCAACAGATCCGCCAAAAATGGAAATCCATCGCAAAACAGAACAGAACACATAGAACCATTTAAAAAATAACCAGTAAAAATTGGCTCGAAAAGCGCGCCAATACAGCGCGTAGTGTTGTCTATGGAAAAAAACGAAGTAAGGCAACGACCACCGGCGGTTCAGCCTATATTTCATTCGAAAGCCAGTACAAACCCACAGCCACAGAGCCGATAAATCCAGAGATTTCTATTACAGATAACGCCTTGATTCTTTCCGGATATTTAATTTTATATCCTGGTTTTAGAACGGGATTCTTATTTTGGACTTTTTGAATTCTTTGAGTTAGCGTTCGATGACAGTTGTGGTTGGCGAATTCCAAAAATAAAAATGATGGCGATTGTTTTTCGTATATAATACTATTATTATTTTATTTAGTTTACTATCTTAAAAATACATCGTTTTGTATATTTATCCAATTAGGACAATTTTACTTAGTTAAAACTTGTTTGGCTTTGAAGGTCCGTGGTATACCTACTTGTCCGCCATTTTATTTCAAAAGTGCGACCATGCAAATTGATAGCTGACATCAATGCTAACAAAAACATAATAAGACCAAAGCCCGTCCGTTTCCGAGATATGAACGTTCAAAGTTGATCCCGTGACATCCATCATTTTTAAACTTCGTACATCTTGTTGCATTCGATGTTTGATTACTCTAAACTTTTAAAATGATTATTTATAAAAAGTCAAAATGGCGCGCTAGTAAGTGTACCTGGCTCCATATTAAAATCTCAATCCCCTTTATAGGGAACCTATTTTCTCCTGTTCTGGATAAATGAACTTGTATAAGCTCAATTTGCGCTGTGCAATCGTAAGCAAATAATGACAGATGGGCGATTGTATTAATTTAATGATAATATTATTCTGTTCAGAATCAAACAGGACTTGTACAATATTGAACTTTATTATAACAACAATCATTTATCAATATTATCAGCTCAAACACAAAGTACTGTCCATTAATTCATGATGAGAATAATTATCGTTTCCGTTTTTCCAGTAATATAATTATAAAAATGTTTTTTTTTTAAGTTTGTAGGTAAGCTTAGTTCTCCCTGCTCCAATATTCATTAGATAGAAATTAACAAGGTTTTTGTCCACGTAAATGAACGTGAACCTTTATGTTTTACCTTCTATCTTTCGCCTGCAACTTTGTCTGCGTGAAATTTCTTGTTTTAACATGAAATACATATATCCTGTAGCTGTGCTTCGTTACTTCATTTTCGCTTAGCGTTCTTACTGTTTTTTTTTTTCTTTTTTCTCGGCTCTTAAAGGTCGTAGCGTGATGTTAAATAACCTTCCTCAGGAGTTAGGCTAAAAAAATGCAAAAAAAAAATTCAATCCTCCAATTTGAACTACCATTCTCTAGAACTGTTCCCGAGATTAGCGTGTTCAAACAAACAAACTCTTCAGCGTTATTATAAGTACTTATAAAATCAAAACGATTCTCGCTATTCTCTAGCAATGTAAACACAGCTTTAAGCCAAACGATGGCCCGTTCCCATATAAATAAATTCAGCACAGTAACTGAACATTTTATAAAATATAAACCCTCTTATATTTAGATAATGTCTCTACTCGGTTTATGTGAAAGGTAAAATGTATGTGTTATTTGCCATCTTTTTCTTTTTAGTACAGTCTGCACCGAAAACAACGTGTCCTTCACCACACAATCCTCACTTTTGAAAACTTCTTATAAATCAATTTTGAAAACGCCAAAAAATAGTCAAGAAATAGTCACCAAAGTCAAAAAAATAGTCGCATTGTGATTCCAAAGTTATAGCTATAGGTTGGTGAGGATTGTGTGGTGAAGGTCTCCACACAATCCTCACCTCTAATGCAGCCAAACGGCTGGGAGTATCAACTTGGTTTCAATTCTAAAAAACAACGTAATATATTGTTTTTGGTAAATAAGTTACAGTACCCGGCGATAAATATTGCACATCGATCTATGGAAAGAGACAATCGGCTAATTTCGGCTTCGTAGAGCGTTATCTCTGACGCACGAAATACAAACAGTCCGGTAACTATTAGGAGCTGTTAAAACAATTATGATTTGCTTCTTTTGATAATTCTTTTTATTCTTTGTATAAAATACACCAATTTTTCTATAAATGATTGCTTTAGGTTGGGGTAAAATAAAAAGGTTCCCCTATTTTTCCTAAAGATGCCATAATACAACTTTAAATTATTTAAATTTGGGGGTTTTAACAACTCTAGATATATATTTTGAACTGGACGCGACCGCACTCTATCGCACTTGAACAACGACTGACAAAACGTCAGTCAACGTCACATAGGTAGTGTGCGACAGAGATAACGCACTACGAAGCCGAAATTAGCCGATTGTTTCTTTCCAAAGGTCGATGTGCAATATTTATCGCCGGGTACTGTAGCTAATATATCATCGCACCTGTAATCCCCGAAGCAGATGTGTACACTCACATTTATTAAATAATACAGGGTCAAATTAAATTAGCTAGCAAAACTTGTATATATGTATATTGTATCGATATCTAAAAAAGATTATGAAAAAAAAAATCTAAATGGGATCAACGACAGCTGGTAGTTTAATTAAGTACTTGAAATATTAGTTTTTTTTTTTTTTTTTTTTTTTGTGTAAACTTCACCGACGTGTTGGGCAACACGACAAAACAAAAAAAAAACTCTTTTTCTCAATTTATACTTCAAGTAACTACACTACTAGCGGTCGTTAACCCCAAACATCAAATTTTTTTGATGGGTGACTATCTTTACATACCAAGACCCCTCTGTTCCTCGGAAAGTACGTTAAGCGTTGGTCCCGGCTGTCATTCGTGGATCTTTAACAGTCGTTGCGGGTCATCAGAAGCCCAAAAGTCTGACAACCAGTCTTATCAAGGATTATCGTATTACCCAGTAAAAGGGTTGTGGATTTTAAATAGGCAGTCGCTCCATGTGTGTGTGTATTCAGCTGCATCCATTTTTTTTGGAAGCTGGCCCCAACATAGTTGAGAAAAGGCTAGGCAGCTGATGATACTGCATTACAAGCAAAAAAATATATATTTCATTAATCTATTAAAAAAGGAACAATCTCGAAACATACCTCAACTAAGCTAAACAATTGAAAGTCAAAAGCCTTGTTACACGATATTTCTAATCCCGACTGTACGAGACGGAACATGAGACAATATTGTTTCAACCCACCAAACAAACAAGACCCCACTGAACGCCGCCATCACATATTGACTTTTAGCTACTTCGTTTATTAAAGCATGGCAACATTACTCTTTTTTTTTACTTGCCATCGATTTTGGAGCAGGTATTGTCTGTGGTTATGCAACTTGATTGTTTTGATTACATACTTATGGACTTCTTGTGGACAGTTAAGTACAATGTCCCTTTTAATTAAAGCGAATTATCGTTGATTCCCACAACAAGTTGTACATTTTATAAGAGCCATTTTGTATGAAATACGAATTTGCTGTCTTTTTCTATCAGTGGGCATAATAAATGAAAGAAAAAATACTTACTGGTACTCGCACAGGAAGATCTAAAACTATATACAATCATAGAAACAATAAAAAAAAACAGAACTAGTAATGGCGACTAAGAAATCCAGATTGGTGTTGGTGATGATGGCAATTTTTCCTTTAACAGTTCATCGTAGCGTTTAATTAGAAGCTATTTTCAGCAGTAAATCATAAGCATATATAGCACATTCAATCGTTTTAACTAAAGTCTCCGTCACGACAAGCTATACATTTTGTAAATAAAGAACTTCTACTAAGTTACGTAGCGACAATTCAATCAACAACAAATGATCCCAATTCAATCAACTCAAAGTAACATACGTGTAATACGAAAGTAACGAGCAATTTCACTTGGTCTGGTTATATTTTAGCGATATAAAGCTCTACCGTCTAATGTTTTGTGGTACTGGAACGCGTTTGACTCATGGAACGTAAACATTTGAGCCACAATTTCAAAGTAAGTTCACTCTGACGCTGTCAATGCTGCAGAATGCAGGTGCAGAATACTCGGAATAGTCTGACCATAGTAATTAGATGTGTATGTTAACATAATTGTATCCCTTTAAAAAATCATTACAAAACTGATTTTTTTTTTATTTGATCCATAGGTTGCGAACCCCTGAATGTGTGTTTACAAAATTTATAGCTTCTCGTGACGGGGACTTTATATGATCTGTGATAGACAAAACATACTGTAAAAGATCGTATTGAGTACCTATTAATTATCTCTTAATTATTCCTATAAATAAAACTACTCACATTACACCAAGACGGGGCCTGTCATTTGTCCCAGCTGATTGTTTAATCTTTTTCTATTCTTCTAAATATGAAATAGCATGGAATTAGTATGTACTAAATGTATGATATAGCCGATAATCGTGCGATAAGGTTACCACCACCCATTGTATATTTTACAGTATTTTTTATTGTTATGTATTTTTGTAGTATACAATAAACTATATTTAAATAAATGAATAAATAATACATAGTACGTATTTCCACATTATGCCATTAACTTCTTAAAAATCCGTGAAAGTTGGATGAGGAAGCCATCCCGGTTAAAACCTGTCTATGATAGATCAGATACAAGACTGGCTAAAAAATCTGTCCACACATAAGGACTTATGCAAAACGACTTTGCGAAAAAAAACTAAAATCTACCGAAGCATCTCTGCAAAAAAAACTATGTTTATCTAGTTCCGAACATACATTAAAGTTTTTTCCTAATCCCGGCTTTCGTTCTACTTCTAAAGCGGTAGATTCGAGCATATTTCTTCAAGAGCTCTGAGTTTTAAAGTTTGTAAAGTGCTTACATACTTGTTCGATCGTATCTAATTAGGAGCGGTAGCTTTAGAATATTTAAATAAGTAAATGTTTTAGTTAATTTTGATATGTAGATGTTGAGCCTGGTACGCAAGCGCTATACTGCTGAACATTTAATAAGGGTTCGATTCCCAGGTTAGGCAAAGTGTAACTGGGTTTTTCCATCAGGAATTTATCAGTAACAGCCTGGAGTCTGTACTTGTTCCTGGTTGATGCAATAGGCTCGATCACATGGGACTTAGGCCACGGACACGAAGTCAGCGACTGCGGTAGGGCGGCAGCGGCGGCGCGCGGCGGCGGCGCGGGGACCGACGCGGCAACGCAGACCCAGTCTCGAAGCCAGCGGGCAGATCGCGCGGCGCTAGAGTGACGAAGTGTTGTGTTATGAGAAATTAGTCTTTGTTCGCGAACGAAATGTCTAAACAGCGACGACCACATCTTTTTTTGATACAACGTTTTGAAACGTCGGTCCTTAAAAAGCAAAAAATAAAATGCACAACACTACGTCACCGCTAGACTGGTGCGCATCGCTCGTACGCCGCTGACGCGCCGCGCCGTGTCTCTGCCTTCGAGGCCAGATCCATATAAATCTATGCAAAATGCGTCGATCCCCGCGCCGCCGCCGCCGCACCGCGCCCGCTAACTTCGTGTCCGTAGCCTGAAAACATAACTGGCGGAATGTGGGTGTACTACAGGTAGTAGGTACACCTCTGCTCAAACCTTCGGGGCTTACAGGCGTGATGAAATGTTATTTCATGTAATGTTATGTAGTTATAGTAGTACATAGTAAAGTCTGTTGTGGACAGTGGCTTAACTATACCGTCTGAGGCCCGTGGCAAATTCAAGGGATGGGGCCCTCCCTCAATGTAAAGAAGCTCAACCAACGTTATAGATAGTTTTTTTTTTTTATTAGCACTTCTCCCGCGACTTCTTCCGCGTACTTTTCATAAAGTCAAAGTCAAAAAGTCAAAGCATTTACTTCAATAAGGCACATAAAAGGCACTTTTGAACGTCAAAAGTTACAATAAATAAAATAGAATTGATTCTAGTCACCCATATTTTCTCCTACAAAAACTTTAACACCTGACTGCTTCTGCCCTTATGTAAGGATCCTCCTGTGCTCATGGCCCTCTCGAACCGGGGGCCCTCTCTGGCTGGGGGCCCGTGGCATTTTGCCCCAAAGCCACCCTATAGTTACACCACTGGTTGTGGAGCTCTTTGTGGAAGAGCTAAGCGTAGCAACGCCTGGCGCGGCCTGTCAGTTAACGGGCCGTGAGACCGCGGCTTTACAAGACTAACTAGCTTATGCCCGAGGCATCGTCATCACTTTTTTAAATACCCCATCACACCTTTCTAAGTGGCTTGTGGCTTGTGTGAAAGCACCTTTTCTTCAATGACAGGCAATTGCCATCGAAACATTTGAGTTTCAATAATTACAGTTTGTAAAAGAAAACAATAATTAAGACCAATTAATTCTGATGGGCGTGGGTACAAAAAAAATATGACAAGCGACATTACACGATTTGGGTTCCGCATATACATATATTAATTTTGTGACCGGGCTGGGTTAGAACCGCATCCAAAAGAACATAGCAGATTGAAGAAAATGTACATTTTACAAAACTAAACAGCTAAAAGGCGTCGCGGCAGAACCCGTAGAAGATGACGCGACGAGCTGAAGAAAACAAACGACCAGTGGCCCACTTTAGCCCTGGAAAGAGCTGGATGTCATGGGGAGAGATCCTTTGCCCAGCAGTGGGATGTGAGGCTAACAGTAACCAGTAACAAAACTACATCAGTACGTACCCACACAAAAACTTCTAGTTGCGAAAAACAAAAACAGTGGCACACCGAGAGTGCCGAAAGAAGTGAAAACAAAACACGTACAGAATACTTTGCCATCACTCACTGACATAATTATCGGATATACATTAACCGGTCAAGCGGCGCGGTTCGCCGATCGGCGACGAAACAATAGAAAATCAATTGTGTCTCATTAGCGGCGCTTGACAGACTAAAACCGAGTGCATCCCGAGGACAGCCGAACACATCCGAAGCGGTGTCGATTACGGTAACAGTGGCGAGAGTTCAATAGTTTTTACCCATCTCGAAAAATGCCCGACGCGCCTAACGAAGTTTTCACTTAAAAAAAACGTAACCTAATAAAACTCAAAGCAACACTTACAACCATACCTTTAGACGAGAAAGGGCAAAGAAAACTAAATCAAAATTACATGATTGTGGGACGACGAAAGAAAAACAAGTGCCGGGTGCTGTCCCTCCCACGGTACGGAGGTCGGAGGTCGGAGAACGGAGGACGAAGCCCCAATCTATTTTAAGTGCAGTCTTTTTAAGGCATTCTTTTAGTTTTTATCTTGTTTAACGTGTTCAGTATGAATCTGTATGAACAATAAAGGGTAGTTTGTTTGGGTAGTGACTTTTTACTTTTTTTTTTAAGTGAAACTTCTTTACGCACGCTTGACTTGGGGAGTAAGCTGGCGAACGCGTGACGTAAGCGTTACGAAAAGTGTGACCGGGCAAGGCGAACGGGAGTTGAGTGGGGGATATAAGCAAGAGAAAGCAGTGCGCACGCTTATTTTCTTTCTTTCTTCCTCTCATAGCCAAATACGTTTAAAGTTTCACTTCAGTCGTGTGGTCATAAGCACACTCGGTTTTTTTCTTTGTTTCTTTATTTCCTTGTCCTTATGAAATTATAGTACGCTGAAATCTTCCAACCACTTGATAAAGTTGGTCAAATAATCTTACGTCAAAGAGAAACGTACTGGCATGCTCATCACACTGCTGGCATTCTTCTGACTCCAGTGGCGTGCATTGGTTTTCAGAATAGGTAGGCACTAGGCCGGGTCACTAATCTAATCAGAAAAAAAATGAGGTCAAAAGTGTGGTTATTTGAGTAGGCATGCCTACTTTAGGGTGATAAATTGTGAAGGTCGAACGTCATGGTATTACGCGTGAGACGTACGTATTTTTAATTTTGTCGTATTAACTTGAACGAGTAAAGACCAATGACAATGTGCGAATAGTACGGGAGCCGAGTAGGCCGTGCGGCGACTGCCTACTGCCGCGCGTGTTTGTATGAAGATTTTGTTTTTTGTTAGGTATGATAATTTAGTGAGTTTCTTAATTGTGGGGCACACACTAAAATGTAACTGACAGGCTTATGTTGATATATCGAGGTAGGCACTGCTAATATGCCTATATGCAATGCACGCCACTGACTGACTCGATATCTGTGTCATCTATCACAATAACGAGGTGAGATAGTTTATTCCTTTTCGTGAAATACAAGGTTGCATGGCCATTTAAGCGAGGCAAGCGAGCGGAGCGAATAGTAGTGGAACAGACGGTACCTGTCTACTGAAATGTAAACGACGTGAATTTACTGAAATTCTATCACACTATCACACAAATATTATAAATGCGAAAGCTTGTGAGTGTGTGGGTGTGTGTGTGTGTTTATATGTTTGTTACTTCTTCACGCTCAAACGGCTGGACCAATTTTGATAAAATTTTGTATGGAGGTAGCTGACACCCTGGGTTAACATATAGGCCACTTTTTATCCCGATGTTCCCACGAGAACGAAACTTTTGCGGGTGAAATCGCGGGGCGCAGCTAGTTGGTTAATATTTCTCCCAACTGATCTCTTCTCCGATCATTTCTGATCAAATGGACAAGCAGCCTCACAGGGTGAGATAGTTTATTCATTTCCCAGAAATACAACACACGTTACACTTGATGGCAGTACATAGCATAATCAGCCTATAATGTTCCCATTGCTGGGACACAGACCTCCTCTCATGAGAGGGAGTGGGCCGTAATCCAATAACCAATAAGCGGGCCCAGTGCGGGTTGCTAGGTGTCGCACGTCTTCGATTATTTCGATTCTAGGACATGCCGTTTCCGCACGATGTTTTCCTTCACCGTTTTGAGAGCGGTAGTGTTGAAATTATTAACACAAAGTAACAGCAGCTGTTATCATATAGCCACGAACCCCCTCTATTTTCTTTGTTATATATTTTACTAGCTGCGCCCCGCGGTTTTACCCGCATAAGTCTCGATCCCGTGGGAATATCCAGAATAAAAAGTACCCTATATCCTTTCCCGGGACTCAAGCTATCTCTATACCAAATTTCATCAAAATTGGTCCAGCCGTTTGAGCGTGAAGAAGTTACAAACATATAAACACACACTCACAAACTTTCGCCTTTATAATATTAGTGTGATAAATTATTCTGCCTAAAAACTTTTCATCTCATTCCAATCTACGGTACCCAAAAAAGCCTGTTCACCTGGACAAGTTCCAATTTTTCTCATCAACAATTTTTAAAGAGATGCCGTTAAATTAATTGGGGAACTGAATGACTCGTCCCGTAATGGTAAGAGGTGCTTTGCGTTAATTAATATTAGTATTCCGCTGCGTTTATGTACAGTCAACAAAAGAGATTAGTATGCAGGATCGTCGGATATAGTTGAAGTTTAGTAAGAAACCGACGGGTGTTCTCGAATAAAATTTAATTTTATTAATAGAAAACAAAGAGCTCATTTATCAAATTAAATTTCAGTTGACAACATCCATCGGTTTCTTTCTAAGCTTCAACAATATCCGACGATCCTGCATACTTATCTCTTTTGTTGACTGAACCTAGATGAAATGTAACTCGGGTTGTTAATAAAATAAATAAACTTTTGCAATTTTCTTTAACTGTAATGCAGTGAATTTACCTAAGATTTTTTCCATAACATAGATATGTCTATGTTATGGAAAACTCTTAGGAAAATAAAGCAAAGGTACATATATGTATATAATGACAGCATTCTATTATAAGGAGAAGAATTTACCACTAAAGGTTGGCGCACATTATGTCGGGCCGCAGCGGGTCGAGTCGCAGCGCAAAAATCCGCTCAAATCGCTCGTATATATTGGTTCCTATCGATATGCCACCTGCTGCGGCCCGCTCCGCCCCGTTGCAGCCCAACATAATGTGCGCGAACCTTAAAGGGACAAGAAGACTACTCTTACCCGTATGACAAATAAAAAGTAATAATGTTGGTCACCCATCTACGGACCAACCGTGGCAAGCGTAGCTTAACCTGATCGATCGACCCGTGCGGCTGTTATTGCTTAGCCACAAGCCTCTCTAGTTTCATACCACCATCAAAATAAATGATTTAGAAGGTCGTTTAAATAAAAGAAAGCCTTTTACAGTAATCCAGTGAATTTTTATAAAAAAAAAAATCATTAAGTACATATTATTTTAATGACAGCACTCTATTATAAGGAGAAAGATTTACCCACAGATATAGATACACCTAGATAACGCAAGAGCAACTACTTCGCGTGCCAAAAATCGCACTAGCTTACGTTCCAGTATCATAAGCCGCCACTTTCGCGCTCAGTCCTGCGTACTGCTGGCTGGGTGAGCGTGAGCGAGAGCGCGAGTTTGTGACGTCATAGTAGGTAGTCAAAAAATGGCACGCTTAGTTTTCATACAGATCGTGATACTTGCGTTATCCATGTCTATCTATATCTGTGAATTTACCGCAAAAGGGCCAAAAAGACTACTCTTACCCGAATGACAAATCTATTCCTATAAAAGTAATACTGTTCACTCAAAAAAAATCTTTGGTACCTATTCGTTACTGATTCTCTCCAAACATATTGAAGCGGGCCTAATTAGTTCTAGACTTTATTCAGCTTATTACGCTTAGCAACAAGCAACCCAGTCCAGCTAATTAAAAATCAATCTGCCAAGCCTTTTCCCAACTATGTTGGGGTCGGCTTCCAGTCTAACCGGATGCAGCTGAATACCAGTATTTTACATGGAGCGACTGCCTATTTGAACTCCACAACCCAGTTACTGGGTAACATGATACTCCTTGGTGAGACCAACCCTGGTTGTCAAAGTTTTGGGCTTCCAACCACCCGTATCGACTGTCAAAGATCTACAAATGACAGCCGGGACCAACGGTTTAACGTGCTTTTCGAGGCACGGAGGGTTGTCGATATGTAATCGATGGACACCCATCCCTTCGACCTTCGAGCCCCGAGTTTTTAAGCTAAATAACAGGATCATACACTAACCTTCAATTCCAAAACTCCCACAAACCACATACTTCACAATCACCATAACTCCATCAAACGATTTTCTTTGTCGAAAGCCATGTCTAATTATAAGAAACATGAAACACTACTACGGGCCCTATTCTCATCGGGCGACTAACGAACCTCGAGCGCTCATGATTGGCCCAATATCAGTTTAGTCACGAACGTTCGAAAGTCACTATTTAATGACATTCACGTTTGTAAAGTGAGTTCTCGTAGTGACTGACGTATGACGTATAGGCTGTTGGCTTTTGTTTTGTGATTCTGTTTTTTAAATTTTGTTTTTTTTTTTTTGGAATGGTGAGATTTGTTTTTCTTTTGTTTAAAAATCAGTTTTTCGCAGCGGTGTGTTATATTTTGAATATAGCTTGGTTTTTACAGCTTTTTACAATTTGTTTATCTTTTTGATAGATTATAATATTATTTTATATTTTATGATTGTGAGAACGTTATAGGCCTGGTAGACTGGTAGATTTGTAGACCATTTTTTATATTATTAAGTACCTGGTACTTGTTCACAGGCCTACGCTGTCCTTCCATACCTATTAATACTATAATTTGAAAACGTGGAGTTTGTATCCGGCTCTTCTCCATAGGAATCGACCAATTGGAACCGTGCACCTAGCTTCTGACGTTTCATAAGTTCCCATGTAGGTGTATGTGATATAATAATATTTTGATTGATCGAAGTCATCAAGATATAACCACTGATTAGACTATGCGCCCGCGCGCCGTCACTTTCGGGCGGTAGTCTTATCAGTGGATAAAAGCCTAGGACTGCCTCGTTCGTCTCGTGATCGCAAGCACTACTGCTGTGCATAAGGTTCTGAGGTTCATTCCCGGGCCGGGAAAAATGATATTGGGTTTTTCCATCAGGAATTTGAGGATTTGTGCCCGGTTCATAGGAATAGGTTCGCCCCTATTAGGTACGGTTGAACAAGCTATTTGGTATACAGGCAAAAATATTCATCTTTCCAATACACTGCCAATATTTAGTTTTATTTTGTGCGTTATAACTTTTTCAGCTTATGGCATCCTTAATTAAATAGAGTGGTATAAAAGAATTGACTAACTCAGCACACCATTGTTTAAAATTAGTTGCAAGTTAGCTGCCTGTATACCAAATAGCTTGTTCGACCGTACATGGGACTTAAACGTAACTGCCGAAATGTGGGTGTACTATAGGTAGATATCTGCCTAACTCTTTGGTGGTATACAGGCGTGATGCTATATGTTAAAAACCTAGGTCTATTCTAATTCATAAAAACAAGTTTTAGTTTTCGCCATTTTTATTATAAGTGAGGTTTTAATCATTCTAGACGATGTCAGGGGGTACTATGAGTGGTTAAAATAAAAGACCTTTTTAATTTTTTGCTAAAACAGAACCGAGTCTAATTTAAAAGGCATTTTATAATGTAAATATTTGATTCTAAAACTCAATTTCATTCTTAATGAAAATTAGATTCTGTTTGTAAAACACAAAGGTATTTCAACTACGCTTCATCTTTTTTAAGGGTCCAAAAATATCTCCAGAATGCCAGAAATAAAATAACCTTATAACTAGAAAGCCCAACCTGAGTACAAATAAAATTATAATAAAAGAGGTGTGTGCTTATGACCAAACGAAAGAAGTGAAAAGTTACGACTGTAGCCGAGTATACCCAATTCAGCGTCACCGACCGACTGGAGCCGAATATACCAGAAGACCAATTTAATCTCGTAATTAATAACTTTAAAAATCTAATCGCAATCTCATTTCAGCGACAATCAATGTCAAACTCTTGTCAAAAATGTATGGAAGTAGAGGTATTTTTGACAGACTGTGAACGTTCTTAAAATTACGGGAATTACCCTCAGGCGTCACTGACCCGAGCGTGACGGTTCAGTTGCATTCACTGTTTAGCCCTTCATTGCATGATTTAATATCTTCTTGTAGATTAAATTTTAACCTGTGAACCGCCCAATGATTTGTCTGCTTTTTTAACCTGTGAACCGTTTGATGGAAATTTCCATCAAGATGCAGTGTGAAGTGTTCACTTCAAAAAGATAATCTTTAAACCAAATCAGAAATACAAAACCAGCCTGTCCAAAGGGCTTTGAAGGCCCGTGGCATACTACATACCTACCTGACCGCCTTTCTGATTTTTTTTCAAAATGGCGGTAACGGATGAAACCTATATATTATAAATCGATAGCTGACATCAATGCAAACAGAAAACATAATAAGATCATACCCCGTACAGTGTCACTTTTTAACCGACTTTAAAAAAGGAGGTTCTGTATTCGACCCGTATGTATGTATGTATGTATGTATGTTTGTATGTCCGCGATTATCTCAAAAACTACTAAACCGATTTTGATAATTCTTTCATTAGTGTGATCTACATACTTTCAGGAAGGTTTTAATATATAATACATTAGGTAATTATTCTTATGTACGAAGTTATATGCATAAATGTACTGCATCTCCGGCATTTCTATGGGAATTTTGATGATTCTTCGAGTCGTGTCTTCAATTCTTCAATGCACTAATGTCAATTGAATTGGTGTGGGGTAGGTACAACTAAAAAGTGAAAATAAAAACTTTTTTACAAAAAAAACAACCGACTTCAAAAAAAAAACACTACAAAGTGAAAAATAACTTTAATTTCGGAAGTCGGTGTCAAAAAACGAAAATGCGGAACCAACCACACCGACTTCCGAAATTAAAGTTATTTTTCACTTTGTAGTGTTTTTTTTTTGAAGTCGGTTGTTTTTTTTGTAAAAAAGTTTTTTTTGAGATATTAATGTTCAACGTTAAAATAATATAAAAAAATAAAATAATCTGTTTATCTTAAGATTTAATACTCAATCATTGTTTTGGGGGGGGGGGGGGGGGTAATCTGTGTGACAGGTTTTTCCTAATGCAGAGACCAGTCTTCCACAAAGGATTTATCAGATGTAGTGTCTTTATATTTTTAAGGCGCCTTTGTGGAAGAAAAATAAATGTTTATTATTATTATAGTAGGTATTAAAGGTAATCACGTGACATCCATATTTTTTTAACTTGCTTACGTCTTGTTACGTAACTTTCTGAGTGATTATTTCAAACATCAAAGCAACAAGATGTGCACGACTATAGTTATGCCTGACTCCATACAAAAATCTTCAATTTTATGACACCAAATCACCACAGCCTGTATATAAACTTTTAAAACTCAACAAGGGGTCGATCTCCGTCACAGACGAGCTGCCGACAACAAAATGGTACCCTTAGGTGTCTATTTAAAAGAGAAATGTCAGGAGACCCATTATAATACTGTTGAAGGCGTCGGTAATTTCAATTTTTTTTCCTCTGTAACAAAAAGAATCACTTCTTTGTCCCTAAAACCGACCTTCGAAGGTTCACGGGTCAGGGAATCTTTTATCTAAAGATAATTTAGTTCGAGAAAATATTTTCTTGTCCCCAATAAAATAGGCAAGATTGTGTTTATTCAATTTATCGACGAAGTATAATATCTTCATAAATTATGATACGTTTAGATAGATATATGTATAATTCGATATTAGGAATATCTCGAGTGCGTGGAGAGAGATCTAGGTCATAAGTCACTATCGTTCGCTTGTTGAATTATTTATTGCTCTAGGCTTATAACTATAGCATAGCATTTTCCATCTGGGACGAAAGGCATTGTTGGAGCATCAGGTGCCAGCTCTTGAAATACTTACGCACGTCGTAATTTTTCGAGAAAATTGCTTGTAGTAGGGTAAATAGTTATATTTTCTCATCTTTACATTGATGTAATGTTTGAATGATGAATTTAGGTAGTTGTATATTGAAATGTGTATAAATATAAATTGTGTTTCGAAATGGCGTAGTTCTTATTTTTGGTAGGTATTGGTGCCCGACACTTACCTTTTTATTCATAAACGTTGCTTAAAGTTAAGTAGTGATTAGCGACTAATCATACATTTTTGACGTTTAAACGTCAGTTAACTTTAATCATCGTTTATAAATAAACCCCCCTATTATAGATCTATGTGTACTTTTTCAGCTTATATGTAGCTATGCAACTACTTAAATAAATGATATCGTTACTTAAAAACCGGCCAAGTGCGAGTCGGACTCGCAAACAAAGGGTTCCGTACCACAAGGAAAAAAAAACGGCAAAAAAATCACGTCTGTTGTATGGGAGCCCCCCTTAAATATTTATTTTATTCTGTTTTTAGCATTTTTGTTATAGCGGCAACAGAAATACATAATCTGTGAAAATTTCAACTGCCTAGCTAGGTATCACGGTTCATGAGATGCAGCCTGGTGACAGACAGACAGACGGACAGTGGAGTCTTAGTAATAGGGTCCGTTTTTACCCTTTGGGTACGGAACCCTAAAAAGTACAAATCTGCTAATATACCTACATCCACAAAATACAGTACCGATTACTTTGCTTTTCATATTAAAAAAAAAGCAAAAACTTCTATAAGAACACTGAACAAACAACTCATTCCGTCACAGACAAAACAAATTCTAATTTCAAACACAAAAAGCGCGCGAGCACAACTACATTATTTTTCTTTTTCCATTCTTTTTTCAAATTATTTAATTACTAATGTACTGGACGTATACAAGGAGTGCACAAAGATAGTCAACAAACAAAGAGGTTTTAATTAAAGCGGGAACGAGGCCGCCAGTGACTATGGCCGCCTGACGCCGACCAGGGACGCACGCCTTAAGATTTTACATTTAAATTAACCGAAGCATGACTATATAAATGTCACAAAGTCCGTTCTCAAGAAATATCTTGAACACGGTAATCTAAAAATGGATGAAAAAGATCGAGTTTTAATTTTACTATTTTCATGCTGTAGTGGAGCTGGTAATGTTTGTATAGAAAGTAATAAAGGCGTGTTTAACAAAGAATGAGATAGTTATCTCTTTTCTTGGGTATCGTAAAAGAAAACTAAAGATTAAAAGATAGAAAGGCTCTCATTTATTCTATATACTTTTTGTATCCCTAATACCCGGGATACACGAGGCTATTTTCTCAAGCCAGGATAGTAAGATAGTTGGTGTTAGTAAGCTAGCAAGCTAGTAACTCTGGCTTCGTGTATACAGAACTATAGTACGGTTAACGAGAGAATGCGTTCTTGACACCTATAAGTTTCATACGAACGAATACCTACGTGTTTTGTGAATTTGATCTTTCGATCCCGTGGGAATACCGGGATAAAAACGATGCTATGTCCCTTTCCGGGAATTAAACTATATACCAAATTTCATCTACCTAAATCGGTTCAGCGTTTTAAGCGTGAAGAGGTAACAGACAGACAAACTTTCGCATTTATCATATGGATAACTAGCTGACCTGACGAACTTCGTACCGCCTCAGAATCATTAACACAGGACATTATTGACAGGCCTGATGGTCTAGTGGTTAGTGACCCTGACTGCTATGCCGGAGGTCGTGGGTTCGATTCCCACCCAGGACAAATGTTTGTGTGATGAGCACGATCATTTGTTCTGTGTCTGGGTGTAATTTATCTATAATATGTATGTATTTAGAAATATATAAGTATGTTTATCAGTTGTCTAGTACCCATAACACAAGCTCTGCTTAGCTTGGGACTAGATGGCGTTGTGTGATAGTTGTGGAATATTATATTATATTATTATTAAAGGCTGACATGAATAATCTTCATTTCTTTTTTCGTGACTTTTCCCATGTTAATAAGTTATTCTGTTATTCGGGGCGGAGACAAATACAACAAATCAAAGATCATAAGAATCGGTTCAGCCGTTCTTGAGTTTTAAATGGTGTAAATAACCCGACTTTGTTTTATTTATACATGGTCAAATTAAATTAGCTAGTACCTAAAACTCCGTAGAAGTGATGGGTATCGATATCGAAAAACGATTTAAAAAAAATTGATTGTTTTTTGTTTGGGGTCAACGAGGCTGGTAGTCTAGTTACTTCAAGTATGAGTTAAAAAAAATTAGTTTAAGTACTTTTTGTTTTGTCGTGTTACACATCACTTCTGTGAAGTTTACACAAAAAAAACGTATGTTAAAACTAATGTTTCAAGTAACTACACTATCAGCTATCGTTGATACCAAAAATTAAAATAATCAAATTAATTTATTTTTTGTTTCTCATGCTTGGATATCGATAGAAGGTCCGCGAAGTTTCGTTAGATAAATTTAATAATGGTCGCAGTAGAATGCATTCTCTCGACGACTATAGCACAACAAGCCAAAATAGTATTCTCTCTCTTTGTAGTAGGTTTCTCATGTCTGAGGATTGTGGTCAGCTTCGGAGTTGCATCTGGAGCGGATGATCCGCCTCCACCGGTTTCTGTCCAGCGCATCTCTTACCACCGTGTAGAATTTAGAGGACGATGATTCCTTCACCTGATCGGCCCATCGTGTTGGTGAACGACCGCGCGATCGTTTGCCTTCGGTGTTCCCAACCACAATCAGTTTTTCCAAATTTTCATCGCCTCTGCGTACTATGAAATAAAATAGTATTAAGTATACCAAGATTCTAGCTTGCTATAGTTGCTATCCTAGCTTTAAAAATAAGCCTTGTGTATCTCAGGCTTAACTATTTAAGTAGGTACAGTCAGTGTAATCCACCCCGTTGGTTTCTCTAAAGCAAAATCAGATTAAGAAATACCTTCAAATAAATCTACGTTTCAGTTCAGAAACTCGTAAAACTAAACTACAATGCAGATTGCAGCCTAATTAAATCTTAATTAGTCGATGTTCTCAACTCTTGCAACACTTAATCCGTTGTGTTGCCACTTAACATTAATTAATTAGTGAAATGCATGTTTTCTAGAAATTAAGGCGCCTTTCGCCAAGTGTTTTGTTGTTAATTACTTTCAACAATTTCCGCGTTTACATTTAAAACTAGGTAATGTGTGAAGGTTAAAAGCTAAGGGAGTTGGAGTGGAGTTTAGTTTGTCGTTTTTGGAGTTTTCTCTTTAAAAGGTGTGCAGGGTTTTATGGAAGGTAGGTATATTCAGGTGTTCATGGTGGGTTTCATGGCGTTGTAAGTGTGATTACCTGGCAGTTTTACGTCATGAGTTTCATAACCTTCAGCTTAAGAGGAGTACATGACCTAAAGCGCGGTCACTGTCGGATTTCATAGAAAAGAAAGAGAAGCGCGATGTCACAACACTGGTAATTTATTGCAAAATATGAAGCAATTATCTATTTACGAAAAATGTATTGTTTGGGCTAAAAAAATTAAGTTACTAGAGTTTTAGTATGTTGCTTTTGTTGGAAATCATCCTTTACCAAGGGCTGTTGATTTACCCAGTAACAGAGTTTGACCTTCAATATTTTCGTAACCAGATGGTTACAGAGGTACAGAAAACACTTGACTCCCGGCTTCGTTAAGGACATATTTACACCAAAACGAACTATCATCGCATCGCCAGAATTCTGCAAAAAAAGCTACCTGCCATATTTCATACATTTATCTATCAAAAAACCTACCTACCTCGTAGTTCTGATGAAATATCATGTTCTATATTACGAAAATGCGCAGAAATAAGTTCCATGTATTTTATTAGATTAGGCCGCCATATTCTCGCGACTTACTTGAATCGAATAACACCTCATTTGTCAAAGCGAGTGAAGGATTTACGAGTAAATGATAAGAACCCACTTAACTGTGTCTGGGAATTGGCTTGTTTTCTGACTACGTTTAAAGGCGGAGACCGACTTGTAACGTTTGTTTGTAAGGTATCATTCGAGGCGAGCTTGGTTACAAAACGGCGACACACAAGACGCGGCGAACGCTCGCTTCGAGCACTTGGCTCAAGCGCGCTCCATGTCTAGTTACAAAACCGCGATACACTAAACGTGGCGAACGCTCGCTTCGAGCACTTGGCTCAAGCGCGCTCCATGTCTTGTTACAAAACCGCGATACACTAAACGTGGCGAACGCTCGCTTCGAGCACTTGACTCAAACATGCTCCATTTTTATCCAGAATGACGGACGTAGAGGTTGTGTGTGCTTCATTAATTTTATTTAAATATGGAAGAAGAAAAAAAACAACACTGTATTGGATGACCTGCACTGACTTGTTTGTAAACATGCGCTCGCAATGCTCACATCGAGCGGCTTAGCTTGCTACACTGATTACTGTAACGCGTTAAAAAAACTCGATATATTACAAACAAACGTTGCAAGTCAGTCTCCACCTTTATAGTTGAAACGTTTGAGCTCTTTAGAGGACGTTTAAGTTATTTCGAAAGAGTTTTTATTTATGTTTACTGGGATATGTAGCTAGTTGGATACAAAATTAAATTAAGTATCTACAAGTGTGTTCCAGAGAGGTCTCATGTTTTTAAGTATTTAGTATCAAAAGAACGTTATTGTATGTAGGTTTTACTGTATCGACGAACGTTAAAGAGGCAAGTTTGATTATAAAAATCGATGATTTTCAGAAAAGCTAATAATGGTTAGGTGTATTTCCATAATTCTCCAGGGGTAAAAAATGTACTTCGTACTCTGCATGATGTCAGTGTTATGAAAATCAAAAGGGAACGACTGATATGGGATAATATGAAGATGATGATGACAGCTGTCAAAAAGTTTGTATGATTCCTTCTTACCTGTTTCGATTAATTTTTTCTATAAATATCAATAAGTATCTGGTTAGTTATTGGCACAAAAACAGCGAAGTCGAATAAAGCAAATGCGTGTATCTAGGGTTGCCAACCGTACTCTAAAATAGAGTATTGTACTCTTTTTCTTGTAGATGTACTCTATAATCTATACTAATAGAGTACGCTAAAATACTCTTTTTACATAAAGTGACTTACTGAATTTGATTAAAAATGGGATTATTCCACTTTGCCCCACCGGCCGCCCCACTGGTGGGGCAAAGTGGAATGTCAAACATTTTGCAGTGGAATCTGCCCCACTAAATCGAAATAGTGGGGCAGATTCCACTGCTTAAAAATCCTGTTGGATTCTGCCCCACTAGGGTTGGTGCCTTAGAATAAACGTACAAACATTTTATTTTCGCAAATTTTGTATTTCCTAGTTGTTTCTGGAAGGATAAGGGATGTAAATCGCAGATTAATTACACGATTTGTTACAAGCATTTGTTACATGCAGCGTTGGAGTAAGAATGACCAAACCGTCATTTACCTACACAATAGACGTGCATTTGGCCATTTACTTTCTTATCAGTATAGTTCATTTTGCGACCCACTCTTTCGGAGGCTCTACTGAGGTCATCGAGCATTGTACTGAGGTGCTCCATAGTCTCAGCCATGACTACAATATCGTCGCAAACCGAAGGTGAGTAATACAGGTACTCACCATTGATGCTAATGCCAGCCCCTTTTCAGTTCAGAACCTTGAAGACATCCTCCAGTGCAGCAGTGAACAGTTTGGGAGAGATAACGTCTCCCTGTCTCACACCTCTCTGCAGAAGGATAGGTTTCGAGGTCTGATCCAGGAGTCGGACTGACAAAGTTGCGTTTTCGTACAGAAACCTCGATGCAGCATCCACTGCCGCGAAGTATTTCCAACATTCCGTTTCAATTGAATTCGTAACAGCATCTATACTAAGACGTGGAAGAATGTTTTTTGGACAATAGAAGCAATAACTGAGGTTCTGGTCGACTTTCATTCTTGGGAATAATGGGATACGCGACAAATATGACACTCTGGTTTGGCCAATGGTTTCTAGGTAAATATCAATTTCATGCAGGTAGACCCTGAAACCTAGGATCAAGTAAAGCACCTGACACAATCATGTTGTGATAAATGTTATTAGGCGTTTACTAGCCAGTGAAATAAACTTAAAAAGAAACGCCGATTTCACGCCGGCCCCGTAACTGGCGGCGGCGGCGTGCTTCAGAACCACCGGCGGCGGCGCGCGGCGGCGTGGCGGCGAGGCGCACACGCCTAGATTGTACCATGTACCTACATAATAAACTGGGGAGTTTATTTTTTGCAAATCTTTTTATTTGGTTTATTATGCCAACTTTCATCATCTGGACTCTGTGCGGCTATTTTGCAAATATTTTTATTTAGTTTATTATGCCAACCTTCATCATCTGGAGTGGGGCGGCCGGTGGGGCAAAGTGGAATAATCCAAACCATTCAGTTATCTTTTCTTCTGGTAATAAGGGTAAAACAGCTGCACTAAGTGCTACTTGTTTTGGCAAAATTTTGAATTTTTTTTTTCTTTTTTTGCCACTGCCTCAAAATCCGATTGAAAAGTGTGGTTCCCATTCCGGAATCTGTGATTTTACTACAGAAAAAAAGCGGTGTAAACTTCTGTTGACTTTGTACTCATAACAGCGTACACGAATGGCACAATATTTGTTGTGTTGAGAGCTACCCCAATCACCATGCAACGTATAGGTCTTTTTTTTTTTGTTTTTGAAACGATTTTATGTAAGCTTATTAATGTGTGATTTTAGTTGATTTTATTTTAGTTAAGTTGTTTCTTATTTATAAGTGCTCTGTTTGTGATCTTAAGCTTAAATAAAATAGTAAAAACAAATCTAGTTGCCATTAATAAACAAATATTTAATAACAAAACCATAATTTAATTTAAAAATTTAATTTCATTTAAAATCGCATAATATCTGTGATTTTAAAAGTTTAGTGTACATAGTTATATTTTAATAATAAAAATTTGCGAAAATAAAATGTTTGTACATACGTTTATTCTAAGGCGCCAACCCTAGTGGGGCAGAATCCAACAGGATTTTTAAGCAGTGGAATCTGCCCCACTATTTCGATTTAGTGGGGCAGATTCCACTGCAAAATTTTTGACATTCCACTTTGCCCCACCAGTGGGGCGGCTGGTGGGGCAAAGTGGAATAATCCTAGAGCTCCTGATCTATTTACACTTAAAAAATGTAGGACTCCAAACATCCTAATTCTAAAATTATGATGTTTGGACTCCTACCTTTTTTTTATGATAATTAAAAATTGTTATGTACCGCAAAAAGTACTAAAAAATACATTTTTTTTTTTTAATTAAATAAATGGTACTCTTTTTTATTAATCTGTACTCTTTATTTACCCTATCTGAATCAGATATACTCTACTTCTTCTAGAAAAGTTGGCAACCCTACGTGTATTTGAAAAAAGATTATAATATTATTCTATCTTTTATATAATTAAGGGATTTTTCCATCGCCAGATAACTTTTATTCGAAGAATAAAATTGACGTTTGACAGTTCTTGTATGAAATAACTGTCAAAATATCGAAATGATTCCTCAAATAGTGATGATGATGATTGAAAAATTAGCCCAAAATCAATGTTGGCGTCTATTAAATTAAATTAAAATGTAGGTACTTACGTACAAAATAAATAATGTAACCAATATTTTGATTTAAAATAGTGTAGTGGAGTATCTTGCCCGTTCTTCTCCATAGGTACCTACTACGCTTTGAAATGGGCAATGGGCAACTAGCTTTATCTTTCTGACTGACTGACCCTTTGACAATTTAAAATTGTCTGTAATTAGTTTATCACACTTCACACTATATAATAAAATCACACTAATATTATAAAGGCGAAAGTTTGTGTTTATATATTTGTTACTTCTTCACGTTCATACGCCTGGACCAATTTTGATAAAATTTTGTATGGAGGTAGCTGACACCCTGGATTAACATATAGGCTACTTTTTATCTCGATATTCCTACGGGATCGACATTTACGCGGGTGAAACCGCAGGGCGCAGCTAGTTTGAAATAAATGCTTTAAGTTTGAATTTGATTTCTTTTAAATTCGAACATACATTTCTCACCGCAGTGACACAAATTGAACCATTTTTAAATCTCATATATAAATTAATTTCGCTTCAGGACGTGTTCTAGTAGTGTGTCATCGCAGATCAAGGAGTCACTAATAATATTAGGAGGACGAAAAGTTATGTCTTTTCATTATGCACATAAGTGACATATACACGCAAATAAGAGGCAGTTAGTTACACATACACCAACCCGCGCTGTGCCCGCGTGGTGGATTATGGCCCACTATAATAAGCTAGGTCAAAGTTTTACCACTGACGCAGCCTACAGAAACAAATGAAAATCGGATAAAGTGCTCGATGCGTAGCTACATTAGATTTACTATTCTATGGTACTATGCGTGCCACGAAAGATGAGACTTGACACACCACGTGGTTTGACTTGCGCAGTACACGATTTTAGGTCTCTTTGGCGGTATGAGGTCTGAGCGCGGGACGGACAGGACGTCATAGGGGCGGCGGAAAGAGCGCGGGAGGCGGGGTCAAGTCTCATCTTTCGTGGCGCTAACTATACCTACCGTTCCGACCTTACCCTGAAATTGTCAGTCGCGTTAAAAATATTTCCCCTTTGAAGAATGTTTTTCAAATTACTTATATTTATTTCCCTGTTGACTGCGATGCGGACGAATTTATTGATAACCTATTTTTTTCCATCTTTTTTTTTATATACATGTCGAGCTGTTTTTCAATAGTCATTTATGTTATATCTCGAGAATAAAATAATATTGTTGTTAGACAGGTTTTGTATATAAAATACGAGTATGTCAAATTGACATAAGTAATCTTCAGATAAAAGTTAAGCTCTGTCTTTTAGCTTGATGATGATGATGATGATGGGGCTCCCTTTTCCGCACTTAGACTCCCATTTGGTCCGTTGTGCGTAGGGATTCTGGCTAAAAGAGCCAGCCTAGCTCCGTCCAGAAGCACAGAAGCTTCCTGGGAGCTTCACAGGCTTCACGGAGCGACCTCACTGTTCCGAGGATTTTTTGGCGTTGAGAAGCCACAGCCTCGCATTCCAGGATGACGTGGGCGGCTGATTCCTCGGCGTCAAGGCAGCCCCTGCAAAGGGGGCTGTCCGTGGCGCCTATGTTAAAAAGATGTTTGTTAAGAGGGTTATGGCCCGTAATTGTACCTATTATTATTCTGAGGTTATTTCTACTTAGGCTAAGAAGTTTTTTAGTTAATCGCGGGTGTATCATTGGTAAAGCCAATTTTGACTGTCTGCAGTCTGTTACCCGTGACCATCTGTTGTTATGGAGTTCGGTCGATCTTTGGCGAATCCATGCACGAAATTGTGAGAAAGGCAGAGGGAGAAGTGGGTACGGGCCTAGCACCTTCATGTCAGAGCCTCTCTTCGCAAGTTCATCTGCAGCATCATTGCCCAAGGATCCACTATGCCCTTTGATCCACTGGAGGGTAATTCGATTGAACGTCGATAGACTCTCCAGGGCTAAATGGCACTCATAAATTAGCTTGTTGTTAGTTTGTTTGCTCTCTAAAGCCTTGAGTACAGATAGGCTGTCGGATACGAATTTAATGCCGTAGTTCCGGATGCCTAAGCGCTTTACTGCTATTGCGGCTTGTGTTAAGGCAACACATTCACATTGAAATATCGAACTGTGTGTGCCTAGTGGTATGTGAAAGTTGATATTAAGGTCAAGGGAGTGAACGCCAGCACCTGAACCGTTTTGTGTTTTTGAGCCGTCTGTGTAGATGCGCACTTCATTGGCTCCTGACTGGTCCCTATCTTCCTGAACTGTTTGTATAAAGTAGTTTTTGTTGAACATCGGTTGGTTTGGTGTTCTATCACACGGGGCAGCGATGAGAGGCTGGTACTCTATCGCCCGGTCCAGGATTTTGGCGTGTGGACTGGTAAGGTTTTTGCCCCATATGTCCAGATGCATTAGCCTGATGGCAGCTAGCGCTGCCTCCTGCTGTATGTACAGGTCAAGGGGAGTTAGTTGAAGGGCTATCTCCATGGCTGCTGTTGGGGTGGTTTGGTTTGTCTTTTAGCTTATATTATGTAAATATATTCTGAGGGGCTTGTGGCTAAGTAATAACAGCCGCACGGGTCGATCGATCAAGTTAAGCTACACTTGCCGCGGTTGGTCCGTGGATGGCTGACCATTGTTACATACCAAGACCCTCCGTGCCTCGGAAAGCACGTTAAGCCGTTGGTCCCGGATATCATTCGTAGATCTGTGACAGTCGTTACGGGTCGTCAGAAGCCCGAAAGTCTGACAACCAGTCTTACCAAGAGGTATCGTATTTCCTAGTAACTGGGTTGTGGAGGTCAGATAGGCAGTCGCTCCATGTAAAACACTGGTATTCAGCTGTTAGTTAGACTGGAAGCTGACTCCAACATAGTTGGGAAAAGGTTAAGCAGATTGCAGATTGATTTATATGTATATTCCGAACTAAAAAAATATATTTCAAATACGACCTCAAGAACTAGGTACATATCCATTTTGTTTCTTCTATCTGTGTTTCAGCGTGCACTCTATGCTCGCTCTTTTATTCCCTCTCGAATAGATTTATGTAGCTGATATTGTTAGGAGCATGGAACCCAGCCTCCCGACTTGTTTGAGAAGAAAGATATCTGAATGCATTATACTTTCAGTGAGCTCGTATTATAGTTTACTCTTCAGATTTTGTCGTGAAAAGCATATCTTTTCAAAGGAAAAGTATCATCTGCGTAGCCTTTTCCCAACTATGTTAGCGTCAACTTCCAGTCTGACTAGATGCAGCTGAATACCAGTAATTTACAGATAGCGCCATCCACAAAGACGCGCCCCACTCTTCTTCCTAATCGCTCACAGTACAAGTGTCCAACATTCCGCTAGTGTTTTAGTTTTGTCGATACAGAGTAATTACTTATTAGTGTGTTATTAGCTTGTATCAAAAAACTAAAACACTAGCGGAATCAACTAGCGATAACAACTAGCAATTAGTAAGAAGAGTGGGGCACTATCTATACATGGAGTGACTGCCTATCGGACCTCCACAACCTACTCCAAACCTACTGGGTAACACGACCCCTTGGTAGAACTAGTCGTCAGAATTTGTAGGTAATATGTAAATAACTATTCTGCTTCTTCTTCTTCGTGTCGCTGGCACGACTTTATTTTTAACCGACTTTAAAAAAGGAGGTTCTGTATTCGACCCGTATGTATTTATGTATGTATGTCCACGATTATCTCAAAAACTACTAAACCGATTTTGATAATTCATCTCCGGCATTTCTATGTGAATTTTGATGATTCTTCGAGTCGTGTCTTCAATTCTTCAATGCACTAGTGTTAATTGAATTTGTGTGGGGTTGGTACAACTAAAAAAAGGAAAAATAAAAACTTTTTTTCAAAAAAAAACAACCGACTTCAAAAAAGCACTACAAAGTGAAAAATAACTTTAATTTCGGAAGTCGGTGTCAAAAAACGAAAATGCGGAACAAACGACACCGACTTCCGAAATTAAAGTTATTTTTCACTTTGTAGTGTTTTTTTTTAAGTCGGTTGTTTTTTTTGTAAAAAAGTTTTTTAGATTTTTTTGGCTCAAAACTTCGCCACTTCCCCAGAGTTATCGGTGGCAGCGCAGAGGTCACTTTGGCTGCATGTTTTGGATGCACAAAGGGCAGGATAGGAGGTGGAACACAGTTTGTGACACTGCTCCAAATCCACACCCATCTGCCATTCCGTCGAGGTAGCCCCCACTATTTATCTCTATTTATAGTCCACCATAGACACAAAAACAACATCCCGTCAATATTTCTCGTAGAATCCTCTACGGAGGTTTATTTACCCGTCATTAATCTCAAAGTTTGTCCCAACTTCGGAGCATGCTCGGCCCTGGACGAGGGAAAAGAAAGTTAGAAAAACTATTAGAATATTGTATGTGAAATAGCATTGTAATGTTTGTGAACAGTATGTACCTTGTTGATTACTATTTTGAAGTTTTCTGATGGTCCTAGTGGCAAACACAGTTACGGCTAACTTACGCATTAAGGATTCATAATGCTTTGCATGCTAGCTCGCAGGTTTGCACGCTGCAAAAACTCAAAATCAAAGCATTTATTTCAATTAATCCAATTACAGGCACTTTTGAATTGTCAAGGGGTCGGTCAGTCAGAAAGATGAAGCTAGTTGCCCATTCCAAAGCGTAGGTACCTATGGAGAAAAACGGGCAAGAACCTCCATGGACACTCTTTTAAATCAAAATAATGTGGTTACCAAGTTTTGGTTACATCATTCATGTTAAAAATTATACATGTGAGAACGATGCAGAACGTTAAAAGCGTCCATAATGATAAGATGAAAAAAAAACAACAATTCAAATAATAAATTAAAATAAAATTTGCTATGGCAGCAAAGAGATGACCAGTCCCTACTGACGGCGCCCGTTCACGAACATGACGCATGTATTAGCACCATTCAGCTCAACCAGTTTGAAGGGAGCTAAATGATCCAACATTCTGCTGCTCACTTAATGTCAAAAATACTGTGAGTAACCTAGATAATGTGGATAAGACTGAATTTAAAACAGAAGACGAACTAGCAGGGGATCGAGGTGGGGGGGTGGAGGGGGGTCAGGGGTTCAGGCCGGATTAAATAGTTTCGAGCTTAGGTATTGCACAACGTTTTACATGTGCAGCCTGTGGGCTAGATATACCCAACGAACGATCGTACAACGCCCTTCGTGTCCAATACAACAAAACCTTCAGGGTATTGGTGGGGCTGAACCGTTTCTGTAGCGCATCGTGAATGTTCGCGGACGCACATATAAATTGCTTTTACGCAACGATGCGAATGAGGTGTGCATCCCTGGTGCGCAGAGTACGGGCCAGCTCCAACAATGTCCTGAAAATGATCGCTAGCAAGCTTGACTGCATGTATACGTGAATCACTGCAGTGCTATCTCCCATGGGATGAAATAAATTTAAATAAAATGGTCTAACATAGTTCTTAAGTGTACTAACACAATGATTCATTGTTACTTGTTTAAATAAAATTATTATTATTATAGTCAGTCCCACTGCTGGTACACAGGCATTCTCTCGTTGAGTCGCCGTATTCAACCACGCGGGCCCAGTGTACGGGTTGGTAGATGTCACATGTCTTCGAATTTTGGTTCTAGGATATGCCGATTTTCTCATGGTGTTATCCTTCACCGTTTTGAGAGTGGTGGTGATGAAATAGTAGTAGTACCTAGTACTTGTTGACAGGCCTACGCTGTCCTCCATACCTTTTAATAATTTGAAAACTGAGCCAATTATTTTTAAAAGAGTAACCGTGGAATTTCTTGCCGGCTCTTCTCCATAGGAAACGACCATTTGGAACCGGTTTAGTAGACATTGGACTTATTCGCGAAATGACCTGTAGTCGTTTATGGACTCATTCACGATATGCCTCATTCTGAAAATGCCCTATTCGTGAAATAACCTATTCTACTTTGGAGTCATTCGCAGAAAGTCTTATTCTTAAAAAGGCGTGCACCTAGCTTGTGACGCTTCATAAAGTTTCCATGCAGGTTTATGTGAAATAAAATATTTTGATTTTCATTTAATTTGTTTGAGAAATAATAATTAAGTAGGTTACAAAATTTTCGTTGAAGCGACTCGAAAGATTTTTCATGGAAACCAAGGAAATCAGTTTAACTAAACTTTAATACATAGAATGCCAACTACGCAATATTACGTAGCAGGTGATAATGGCAGAACCGACTACGTATTATTACGCAGGTCTTCCCTATAAATTATTTGGTAATCTGTGTTATTCGGCCTCCTTGAATTGACGTTTTTATACTCGGTTAACGGTCGGTGTTAAATTACAGTACCTACTCTTGTTAACGAATAATTAACACCTCCATAATACATCACCAGTGCCACAGAGAGACCATAAAATCCGTTTTTCAGGGACAAACAACTAGTCGTCAGCATAAATTTACAATTTAGCCAAGTTAACGTGTCATTTGTCACGTAAGGTGGCAAGTTTCAGTAACATAGATACGTGAGGCTGGTACTTGATTTATTTATGTCACTTATAGGCTTTTAGGGGAGGAAAATATTCCACTTAAGGGGGATGCGACCGCTACCCCGGAACATAAAGGGCTAAGGAAGGAACTCGGGTGGGTTTTAGTCAGTAAGAGTCTGACACTCCCTTCCGCTCTGGGTAGAGCGGCTCTACCCAGAGCGGGAGGGGTCATTTGATGATTTCTCATCTACAAAAACAAAAAGTAGGAGGATGCGACAAGGTAGCCCGCAAAATTGAAATTTTCATACGTTTTTTGCAATTCGCAGCACGCATCGCATGACCACCATAGAAACTGGTTTTGTCAACGGAAGAATTAATTGTAGACAGATTTCTAAGGAAATCTGTCATTTTGTCTATTTTATCTGTCACTTTGTCTATTTTATCTGTCATTTTGTCTATTCTGCCGTCGATAAAACCCGTTTCTTTAATGTTCATGGTACGCGTGTTAGTCAGTGTCAGGTTGTAAGTTGATTAAAACATGATTCGCGACCGTAACAAATACATATGACTTTACAGAATTATAATCATTAGAATCCAAGAGAAAATCAACTCCTTGAGTAAAAATCGGCCTCAAATGTCATGTTTTCATAAAATAGTCATTCAATCCTACTTCCTACTATTACGGCTTTACCAATGTTGATAAAATTTTGTAACGAGGTAGCTAACACCCTGGATTAACCTATAGGCTACTTTTTAACCCGATATTCTCACGGGACCGAAACTTATGCGGGTGAAACGGCGGGGCGCTGCTAGTAGGGTAATATCAACGTAGAGAATTGTATTGATGATTATAATTCTATAAATAAACTAGATTCTGCCCGCGACTTCGTCCGCGTAAAATTTCACCCTCCCCCCATTCACCCTCTTTGGGGTGGAATTTCAAAAAACCCTTTCTTAGTGGATACCTACTCTTCACAATGAACACACCCTCCCTTGTCTCTAGGACCAGCGGTTTAGGCTGCAATGTGCATTGATATATCAGTCAGTCAGGACGTTGAATTTTATATCTATTAATAAATAATAAATATTAGTAACCGTGACTCATATTTAGATCAACATAGAACCTAATACAGACCTGCAAATTGTAAAAAACGTAACAAAACTGAAATGTGGGCTAACCTGACGCTTTCGCCTTAATGCAGGGGGAAAGGGACGAGACAGTTTAACCTTCGTATGTAAAGGAAAACGTTTGAGGAAGACAGCCGGTCTAGTAGTTTTTATATACGTATCGATCGCGTTAGCGTAAAGAATTTGTACTGAAAGTATAATAGCGGCGATTAGTGAAAATAATGGAGACAAATTGAAACTTCATTTTTTTTTTTTTGTAAAATGTACAGACGCCAGCACATCAAACTACTACACTCTGTCAAATTTCTTTAATTGATTTTCAACTTTATCACTACAGCATAAGGTTCAGGGTTGATTGGGAAAATTTGACAGTTTCGGGTAGCTTGACGTGCTGGTGTCCGTACATACAGGTTGAAATTGAAAACATGCCACAAATTGAAATGTGAGATTGTACTCATCATTATGAACAACTTTTACTATGGGACCAAACCTGAAATCACGAAAAAAAAATTTGTTGTTCCCTACATTTTGACGAGTTATTCGAACATAAATGTAGGGAACAGCTGATTTTTTTTGCGATTTCAGGTTTGGTCCCATAGTAAAAGTTGTTCATAATGATGAGTTCAATCTCCCATTTCGATTTGTCGCATGTTTTCAATTTCAACCTGTATATTGATTTTACGGAAAAACGAATCTAAGAGGTCCAAAGTAGACCTATACTGTATTTACTAAATCGAAAGCGACAACATTTTGTTTCGATTCTTCTTCTTCAGCCTTTCGCCAACCAATGCTGAGTGTAGGCATCCTGCAATGCACGCCACTCTTCTCTGTCTGTAGCCTTCCTAATCCAGAGTCGTCCAGCAATCTTGACCAGCGGGGCAATTGTGTAACACATTATCAATCGGAATCGGTTTCATTTTGACAGTTCAACAACATTCATTGCGTTATTTAAGTGTTGAGCAGAATTTTTTTTCGAACTTATGAAGCAATGGATTAGCAATTTGCTTCAAAATGATTCAGATTCCGATTGAAAGTTTGTTACGCAATTAGGCTGCCAGTCATAGGCTGCCTGCCCACACTTTACAACTTTTGCTCCGATTGCTATAATTCAACTGTCTCTGTTCCACCACTCGAAACGCGACACATAATGTAGTACCTAATGTTTTTTTTTCGGAATTCGCCCCATTATTATTTTTGCTGAGGTGTGCTAAGGCCTCCTTACAAATTGACTTATGTGAACGTTAAAGCGATAAAATACGTATAATACTCGCATTGGGACCTCAGATCTTGAAGAGTTTTCGTTCAATAGTGTAGTTTAGTGGGTAGGAAAACCGAACTGACTGTTTCAACTATAAAAAAAATGTCTAAAAGAAACTGGCGTCAGGTGTTTTGCATTTGTGTGAACGCACCTTAGAATACGTGGCGTCGCCTGTATTACGTTTGTATTTATAATTTAGTCAAGAACGCACCCTTGTTAAGTGGCAACACTGAGCTACGACCATACTATTAAGTATTCTATGCTACGACCCGGGGCGCAACCCATAGCGTTCCTTAAGTAGCGTCCCTTTCTTGCTTGTCAACCGTCGCGGGACACAGACTAGATTTTATGTCATTCGTTTATTTTGTCCCTACTAGTTTAATTTTAGTTTATGATTAGGTATGCTAAATAGTGTACCTTACTTTAAACTATAATACGTGTGTGGCAACTATATATTTTTTTAATGATCAGAGGGGCAATTCTCGTAATTTTAAGAACGTTCACAGTCTGATCTCAGTCTCAATCTGTCAAAAAATACTTACAATTTCCCTACATTTTGACAAGTTTTTGACATTTGTTTGTCGCCGAGATGAGACTGCGACTAGATTTTGAACGTTTTAAATTACGAGAATTGTTCTTCTGTTCTCTGAAAAGTGTGACACCATTCTGAACTTATTTCATACGTAAATATATACCAAAATGCTTTGACAAGTTTAGGTTTTCAGCAAGTATTTAAGTGACGTCACTGGTAAATGCTCTTTATACTCTCTGTTTGAGATTTTAACTGATAGTTATTGACTTCAGAGGACAGGATCGCGGATAAATGATAACATCCGCACGGGTCGCTCGAAGGTTAACCTACGCTTGCCGCGGTCGGTTCCTGGATGGGTGACCAAACATTACATACCAATCCCCCTATGGCCGAGGCATAACGACGGCTTAACGTGTTTTCCGACGAAAGCACGTTACGCCGTTGCCATTATGCGTAGATCTTTGAGTCGTTATAGGTAGTCAAAAGCCCAAAAGTCTGACAAGCAGTCTTACCAAGGAGTATCGTATTACCCAGTGACTAGGTCTTAAAGATCAGATAGGCAATCGCACCTTGTAAATTACTAGTATTCAGGTACAGACGCTAGCACATCAAGCTACCCGAAACTGTCAAATATTCCAAATCAACTTTGAAACTGGGCTGTGCTGGGGCGGCTGCTGCAGGTGCAGAAAACGTCAAACGGCCAAAATATTGCAACCTAATTGGCAGTTACCTATATGTTCGAGCCGTTTGGGGTTGAAACCGGGGTTTGGTTTGGGGTTGGGTCCTTGAGGTCCGAGTGCCCACTTGGTTTTTCGAGATATCGCCAAGCGGTTAGTCGACTCTTCACGTGACCAGAGCCTATTTCTTGGCCAAAGAATTAGCATTGCTATACAACGTGGCAATGCTGCCAGCCTTTTGTGCACTGTTCCTATTGACAGCGATGCGGACGAATTCTTTGATGCCCTATGATTATTTTGTTTATTTTTTCAAATAAATGTACATATTATTATAGTTTACATGTTAGCTTATATTATGTAAATAAATAGTACACCACTTTGAACCTTGTACTTTAGCGATAAAGTTGAAAATCTATTTGAAGTAGCTTGATGTGCTGGCGTCTATACATTCGGTGATACTGGAAACCGACCCCAAAATAGTTGGGAAAAGGCTAGACAGATAGATTTTGAGCTGATTGTTTTCCACTTAATTTACTAAAAACCTTTACAGGTTTAATAACTTATCATCATCGTCATAAACTTAACAACAAAACGAGACAACAACATAGTTAATCATTCGAGTCATTAAAAACTACTTTAGTTACGAAACGTTCATGAAAGGCTGATCAATTTCAAATCTACCCTTCATTTACTTTAGGTAATCTGCGTTCGCAATTTATTTGCCAAAAATGTAAACAAATATGAATTAATGGAAAAATAACTTTAATTCCAACACAATAAATTTCAGTTTACACTACAACTTCAAACATTTTTAAAACTTTTTCAATAGTGCTAGTCACTCTGAAATCAACTTAATCTTCATTGAAATAAAGTTGATATTTGTTTAACTTGAAATAGGGTGGGGGTGTGAAACACTGCGCAATTTTACTATAGGTAAATATTATTATAGAGCAGTGGTGGCTCAGTGGTAATCGGCCCCGACTTACGAGTTGTAGGTCGTAGGTTCGAACCAAGACAGGCGAATTATTTCATCACCACTGCTCTTAACGAGACAGCATAGTCAGCCTATAATGTTCCCACTGCTGGGATACAGGCCTCCTCTCTGTGAGAGGGAATGTGCTGTGATCCACCACGCGGGCCCAGTGTAGATTGGTGGATGTCACATGTCTTCGAAGTTTTGGTTCTGGGACATGCCGATTTCCTCACGATGTTATCCTTTACCATTTTGAGAGTAATGGCGATGAGATTTATTAAAGCGCCTTGCCTGGGTTCAAACCTAAAACCGAGACAGCAACGAGAATAATTACCGTCGAACTACACTTATAGGTAAGTTCGTTTGACTACTCAATATCCTGTCACTATCATAAACTAAGCGACAAAACGAGACAACAATAGAATAATCATTAAAAACTACTTACTGTAGATACTTATAGCAGTTATCTTAAAACGTTCTTGAAAGGAGGATCAATTTCCTATCTACCCTTAATTTGATTTAGGTAAACCTTCGTACCGATCTAGAAATAATAGAAAAACAATAAATTACTTCGGCAACATCATACTCCAACTGATGGAAACAAAACACTGTCAGGATTGGGATCGTGGTTACTAAAATACACTAATGGCCGACCGCTTAACTGAGACGTTGCCTGAGGTAGCAGTGCGGTGCGGGGGACGACAATTAAAAAAAAACACTACAAAGTGAAAAATAACTTTAATTTCGGAAGTCGGTGTCGTTGGTTCCGCATTTTTGGTTTTTTAACACCGACTTCCGAAATTAAAGTTATTATTCACTTTGTAGTGTTTTTTTTTTTTTGAAGTCGGTTGTGTTTTTGTAAAAATGTTTTTATTTTTCACTTTTTAGTTGTACCTATCCCACACAAATTCAATTGACACTAGTGCATTGAAGAATTGAAGACGCCGACTAGAAGAATCATCAAAATTCGCATAGAAATGCCGGAGATGCAGTACATTTATGCATATAACTTCGTACATAAGAATAATTACCTAATTTAGTATATACTAAAACCTTTCTGAAAGTATGTAGATCACATTAATAAAAGAATTATCAAAATCGGTTCATTAGTTTTTGAGAAAATCGCGGAAATACAAACATAAATACATACATACGGGTCGAATACAGAACCTCCTTTTTTGAAGTCGGTTAAAAATGGTAGGTACACGCTAATAAATTTTTGACAGATTGAGACTGATTTAAGATTTCGAACGTTCTTAAAAATACCGGAATTGCCTCTCTGGTAGCGCACAGTATTGGTTTACGATTACTTGACTTTCAAAGTGTCGGAAAAACAAGTAAGATTGACTTTGGAAGGCTAAAAAAAAACAGAATGACGAGTCACTTGGCTTACTATCAATTAGTGCGACAATTACCCCTTTATTCATAAACGTTGCTTATAGTAGTGATTAGCGACTGTTTAACCATACATTTATGACGTTTAAACGTCACTTAACTATAATCATCGTTTATAAATATTTGGCTTAATAGTTGGCTTGTTTATAAACGTTGTGAAAACTAGTAATACTCGTGTGTACTCGTACTACTAACGACTTTTCTGGACATCGAGAATCATATTTTTATTATTAATTTAGGATTAATTTATTAAAATTTCATAGTTGGCTGTGTAGACTCAAATTTTAAATTTTTTATGGTTTATTCTAAGCCAAAAATATGTTGTATTGTACGCCATAAATGGCAAAACATGTAGATCTACACCTGTTATTTTAAGACCTTGCACATATTAATTTATGTATACTCATGTTTTACAATAAATATTAGTCTATTCTATAATTTATCTTTGTTAAATAAATGATAACAGTAACTAGTACGAGTACTTCTTGTGTTTATAAAGGAGAATTTCAATGAAGAAGACCTAGTCAGAGTTGAGGCAGCAAGAGAGCCAACATCTATGAAAAAAGTGAAAGTGTATCGTGCCCTTGTTGTTATAATAAAACAGTAGATATCCATTTCATATGTACTACAATAACGACTTCCTTAACTAAAACCAATCAAACAATTATAATTAACTCGACTTCCGTATCCCCAAAAAATAATTCAAAATTCATAGTTGAACAAAATATTAGATTACAAACATGAGTTCTGTTGGGCCCACTTAATGACTTGTAAATAGGGGGAGGGCGTGCCTGTCATTAATAACCGAGGGAGGGCTGTCTTGCGCAGCTCCTTCGAGCAATTACCCCGTCGCCGAACCACAGTGGGACTTAAGCAGTAAGTCATGCGTGAACAGGAATATTTCTTGGTAATCATCTGCCTAGCCTTTTCCCAACTATGTTCACATTAAATGGCACTTATTCAAACTAGCAATTTTTTTAACGTCAAAATTGCATGAGAGAGTCTCCCAAAACACCCGCCCTTCACCACACCCTAGTGCTTTGGCTGGGAAGAAGTGGCGCAAAAAACTCCCCAGCAGCTACTGTTGGGGTCGTCTTCCAGTCTAACCGTATGCAGCTGTCACGACTATCAAAGATTTGAAAGTGGCAGCCGGGACCAACGTACGATTTACGTGCTGCCCAAGGTACAGATGAATCTTGGTATGCAATAGATGGTCAGTTGGTCACCCATACATACATTAGCTTAGGGCATGGCTTAGGTATAACTTAACTGAAGTTTTCAACATTATGCTTTATGAATCAGTCTAAGGCAGTGGTCCCACCGCTGGCGATGAACGAGTAGCGAGTAGAGCTTAGCAACTGAAAACGAGTTGGCGAGCAGCGAGCAGCGAGTGTGTAGCGATAGTTTTGTCACTAGGCTATCAGCGAGTGTCTGAGTGCGCGGGGTGATTACTTGCACCACTCGCTCGGGGTGCAGATATATATAGCGGGCGAGAGCTCTGACCGCCAAGCGAGCATCGCTGAGCGAGTATTATCTTTGATAGCACTTGTCGCTCAGCGATAAACCAATGGAGCGAGTCCTCTCCGGCAGTGTAAACAGTCAGCGATCAACTATTAATACATGCATCTCTTTTGTTTACACAGAATTTATATCTATTGTACAGACGCTAGCACATCCACCTACTACAATCTGTCAAATTTCTTTAATAGACTTTCAACTTTATCACTACAGCATAAGGTTCAAAGTTGTTTGGGAAAATCTGACAGTTTCGGGTAGGTTGATGTGCTGGCGTCTGTACGTTTCTTGAGTGAGAAAATAGCCGATAGTTAGTCGCTTCCTCGCTGGCGGTTGGACAACTGCCTTATACGGGATTCAAAAAGATTCTATATGTGAGATGGTGTACCATGTTAGGTTTCCTGCATGACAAAGTCCCCTCCGTAGAATACATTACAATATAATTTTCCCACTGCAAAGCACAACCTTATTCTCGGACAGGAACAAACATTCATAACCACACTTGCTCACTATGTGTTAGCGTGTTATCAGACCTTTATTAGATTCAGGTATTTCTTATGTTCTAATTAATTGGCAATGCGTTGACATAGCGTCCACAATTGGTTAATATACTTTAAAATGTCACGTCTAGCGGACCCTGCAACCTAATTGACAACACACTGTCAATCACAATCTGAATCATTCAGAAAGATATTGCTAATCCATTGCTTCATATCTTCGAAAAAACTTGTGTTGAATAACATAAATAACGCAATGAATAATGTTGAACTGTCAAAATTAAAGCCATTGCGTTACGTAATTACCCCGCTGGATAGTCAGCGTTGTTATCACCTTGCCTTTTACCACAACATGAGCTTTTCTTATACAGGGTGTCCCTGGAAGTATAGATCAAATCGAATAGGGGCGTGGGCAAGGTCATTTCCAAACTTTTTAACCCTGAGAATGTCAGTGAATTTTTTACGGTTCAAAAGTTATGACAGATTTTTATTCTTTTTTTTTTTCAATCACTTCGCTTAGTGCTCAAAGAAAATAATCATAAAAAAATACTATCAGGGCTATCTAAAAAAAAAAATTGATAGCCCTGATAGTTTTCACGACTTCGGGTTTTCTTCTCTTTTTTTTTTAGTTTTTTTTTTGCTAAAACGTTTGGGAATTACCTTGCCCACGTCCCTATTCAATTTGATCCATACTTCCAGGGACACCCTGTATAGTTCATGCTAAAGAATAAGTTGTATTACTGTAACTCCTTCACTGTGACATAGGTACTTTGATAACTCTGTATTTGTGTGCCTTACTTATGCATACAAAATATCATCTCTATGTAACAGAAAGGGAACGTCATTATGTCTGTACAGACATATAATCTTGAAATACTCAATGATTTATATATAATAATATTATATTCTTGGTAGTGATGGATATATTTACATCTCTGCGATGGAGATATCGTCATAACGCGATATTAAATAAATTGTTCAAGTTTTCAGTAGGTAGAGCAGTGGTGGCCAAGTGGTAACGGCCGCGACTTACGAGTTGTAGGTCTTGGTTCGAACCCAGACAGGCGCTTTACTTTGTGTAAATTATTTCATCACCACTGCTCTCAAAACGGTGAAGGAAAACATCGTGAGGAAACCGGCATGTCCTAGAACCAAAAATTCGAAGACATGTGACATCTGCCAACCCGCATTGGGCCCGCGTGGTGGATTACGGCCCACTCCCTCTCACCGAGAGGAGGCCTGTGTCCCATGTGGGAACATTATAGGCTGATTATGTAAGTTGTCATATCCACGGAATTGATTTAAGTACTATCTTTTAATTATGTTAAAATATTTAGGTATATAAAAAAGAAAAGAATCAAGGGGCATCAAAAAAATCGCATTGTTGTCAACAGGAAAAGTGCCCAAAACGCTGGCAGCGTGGCCACGTTGTATAGCAATGCTGATTCTTTGGCCAAAAAATAGGCCAGCCCTCTGGTCACATGAAAAGTCGATCAACAGCTTGGCAATGTCTTGAAAAACTCAGTGGGCACCCGGATCCGTGGCCCTAGAGTTTCAACCCCAAATGGCTCGAACATACACGGTGTTACGGAAAGGGTATATCAATACAAATGGGTTGAAGAGTGTATCTGGTCTAGAATCTCTGTACAAAATTTCAGCTCAAAAGCATTAGCTTTGAAAATGCTTAATATTTTTTATTTCGACATCACGGCGCTGCACTGGCGCGCGGCGGCGTGATATGCGTGTACTAGGCGCACAGACACACTACAGATAATGGATAATGACCCTCGTAGTGCGGTGACACGTTTGTTATGATTCCAATTTAATAAACTATCGAAATAAAGAAATATTAAGCATTCTCAAAGTTACTGCTTTTGAGCTGAAATTTTGTACAGAGATTCTAGACCAGATACACTCTTCAACTCGTTTGTATTGATATATCCTTTCCGTAACACCCTGTATAATAAGTTCCAATAAGATTGGAATATTTGCGCCGTTTGAGGTTCTCCGCATCTGTAGAAGCCGCCCCAGAAGATTAATTAAGACAGAATTGATAAGGTTTAGGAAGGGAGCACATTAAAACATAAGCAACCATGCTGCCTGCATACTCCTTCCGCAACTGTTTCCCAATTATTTCGTTTTGAAATACGCTAGAAACGGTCTGCTGCTGACCATACATCTCGGTATACGTCAAATTCTTAGTGTCAGTTTCTTACCAAAATATCCTGCACTTAGCTTTTATAATGCAAAAAAAATGAAAAGCTGGTTATTGTTGGCAACACCGAAGGGAAGAGAGCGAGAGGCCGGTCGCCAACACGATTGTCCGATCAAGTAAAAGAAGCTACGTCTTCAAGCAATTTTCAGCAGGTGGTGATGGCAACTTTGGACCGGAGTAGATGGAGGCAGATTGTCCGTTTGAAAGGATCCAGTGACCACGATCCTCAGTAATGAGGGACCGATTTAAGAAAAAGCTTTTATAAACGCCAAGATAAACGTATTTTCGATCTACCCATCTTCTCACTATAACCCGATCTCTGGGCTGTAACTGAAATTAGTTCATACAATAACTCTGCTTGACCTAGGAATCGAAACTTTAACCTGACGCTTGGCAGCCGTGACAACAATCACTAAACCACTACAGCAACTCCTAACAAAATATCACTTATTTTATCATAAAAAATGAAGTGACCAAGTAAGTGTATTACTTAGTAACTTTGAAGTTGTTTAGTAAATTACTTATAAGAAGTTTTAATTCACAATTTTACGGAGTATTAATGATAGCAACTTTTATCGGCGTCTTGTAGGCTTTTAACTAATCAAAAGTGAGAAGTTTAGGTAGGTAGATTTGACTAATAAGAAAACATTTTAGGCATTCCACTTTGCCCCACCAGTGGGGCGGCCAGTGGAGCATAGTGGAATAATCCGAAAATATACTCAATTACTCATATCATACTAATTTCAGGGTATCTAGAAATGTACTGCTATAAGCAGCTGATGAATTCATTTAGCAACTAATAATAAATATCATAGATGAAAGTCACTGGGCTTACGTGTTGATAAGCCTAAGGCTTTTTAGTCGTCCTAAGCAGAGATTAACCTCAAAACAGGCAACCTATATATCTATCTACCATTACAAGAAATGAAGAAAAAAACTGCTGTAAAAGCATTGCTCTCATTTACCTCTTGATAAAAAAAAAAACTGCAAATAAAAGTTCCCCTTCGCGTGCAACAAAACGCAACACAAATCCACTATAAGTAGACGTAATCAGCGCACAAGCGCGTAAATCGGCGAATAAAACCGCGCGGCAACTTTTTAATTTTACGTGTTTACGCATAATTGCGCCCCGGAACGCGTAAATGCCCGTAAACCTGTCCGATTCGTTATTTATTCGCTATTTTCCGCCTGTGAAATATAAGCAAACTGTAAGTGTTTGTGGTTCATACTGATTTACTTGATACGACTTCTAGGGGGGAAAGAAATTATCATTTTTGCATCAACGAAATAATAAAATTATAAGTTAAAATATGGCATAATAGTGACCTTCTTCTTTCTTCCTTCTTTTCTTAGTGAATTTGTATAATATACTTTATGTACCTATGTATTTATTGTATTGTGTAAATGGTAGACCACAGACTACCTACAGTATTTGTCAGTCCTTCCCCTTTTTAATCCATCCAAAGTTTGTCTTTAAAAGATCGCTCTTATCGATAAGACCGCTTATTGTGTCACCCTTTGTAAAGTTTCTATATTTATGTCTGTAATTTATATGGTGTACATAATAAAGAGTATTCTATTCTATTCTTCTTGCTGATGTCCTTCAGAAAGGTCACGTGCGTAGTAGGTACTTGCAACCGGAGTGCGTGTATGACCTGATTTATGAACGTAAAAGTAGCGAAAGGAGTATGTAAGGATCGTAACAGTTAGCGGGATTGTCCGAAAGGGTTACCGCTACCCCGGAACATAGAGGGCTAAGGAAGGAATACGGGTGGGTTTTAGTCAGTAAGAATCTGACACTCCCTTCCGCTCCACCCAGAGCGGGAGGAGTCATTTGACGATTTCCCACCTTCAGAAAAAAAAAACCGAGTGTGCTTTTGACCACACGACTGAAGTGAAACATCAAACGTATTTGGCTATGAGAGGAGGAGAGAAAGAAAATGTGCGCGCACACTGCTTTCTCTTGCTTATATCCCCCACTCAACTCCCGTTCGCCTCGCCCGATCACACTTTTCGTAACGCGTGCGCCAGCTTACTCCCCAAGTCAAGCGTGCGTAAAAAAGTTTCACTTCAAAAATAATCGTAACAGGAGGCGTTCTTTAGTTACTGCCTAACCTCATTGGAAGAAGGTACGAGGTTATGCAAAATAATAATTTAAGTGGAATACTGGCATCAACAAATTCTTATTTAACAACTGCGCCTTTTTTGCAATATCCAAAAGAGTTTTCAGGTCACCCTGTACTATCACAGCCAGAAGTCCACTTACACCGCAATGACCATTATCGCCTGCGCTATACGGGCTGCGGCGCCTATACACACATACGCATATTTATCCGTGTGAGTGATGTTCCAACGCTAACAAATTAACGTGTCGTGTAGCATCGCGCTACGAGTAGTCATAGATGTGGTCAATGCTAGACAAGGATGACAACATCAGTAACTTGTTTATTTATCGCAGTCTGATTATTGTTTTTTTCATAGTTATGCAAAATTTCAACAAATGAATACATGTTAAGTTAGCTAGATCAGTAACGAGGCTGCACTCGCTAACGAGATCGGGATAGACGTGGGTTCGAATCCTGGTTGGGCCAGTTTTTTTAAAGTTTTATATAATTATTATTATTTTTATGTTTTAGTAATTTATTTTAGTAAATTACTTTGAACAAATAGATATTACAATAAAGGTAATTTATTATTATAATATGATAATAAATGAAACAAATTTGATATGGTAACATTGTAATATTTTTATAATAAAGAAATCCTTTACACTTACCTACTTATGTTATTATTATAGTATTGAATGTTAAAAAAAACACATTTTTTATTATAGATATTATGAAAATACTGATATCATTTAAGAGGTTATAGCTTAATTATTCATTTTCTCAATGAAAAGAGGATTGAAACTTAACCTCAATATTACAATAATATAAATACTAATTTGCGTCGATATAAAACTTAATTCACCGGGCCCTTGAGCACTTATCCACCCCCACATATTTACACTGATTCTGCCTGACTCCGTATTTGGTCTGACATTGCCTTCAGAATAACGCGTGTTATTTTTACGCCACAAATGCAGCCTTCCTTTTTGGCACGATTTAAAAGATTTTTCGTCGGTGAATATTGTCGTCTCCCAATCAAAATCCAAATATTCCTGGGCAAAACGTAACCTCTCCTCTTTATGCCGTTGCGTTAAAAACGGTTTTTTAGCTGGCGTTCGGTGATGAAGACCTTCGGCATGGAGTATGCGGCGAACGGTGCGTACTGATGTGCCGAACTCATCGGCAAAACGCCTTGTTGGGATGAAACCATTCGTCTCATATTCAGCTACCATATAACGTCGCTGGGGCTGGCTAATAAGCGGTGGGCATCCGCTCCTCTCACGACTCTTCAGGCTACCTTCTTCCCCAAATCTCTTCACCGAACGAATAACAGTCTCTCTCTAAAAAAAAAAACTATATTACACACTTGCAACAAGCGATTAATCTACCATTATATTTTATAGGTACCATCACATAAAAATAAAAAAATAAACTTACGCATAAGCCGGTTTCATTCGATATTTGAGATATATTAAGGCCATTCGAATATAGGGCCACAATATTTGCCTTGGCTCAGTACTAATATTAGCCTGCATATTGGATTCAGAAGAATACTAAAATAGCAACAACAACATAACACAAACGCTCGTAACTATGTTCACCAACCAACAACAGCGAATAGTGGAATAATTTGTGTAAACTAGTAAAGTAGTTAAAATATGAGGGTAGATTTACAAAGTGAACTTATCACTTTGTTTCAAATCTACCCTCATATTTTAATAACTACGCTAAGATTGAAAATAATTTGTAATCGAAAGAATCTTCGTTTAGTTGTGGAATATTTGAAATATTTGTTAGCAGCTCGGCATTCTTATTTCACATGTAATTAAAAAATATTTTTCATGTTTGATGTGAGACTCGAACCCGAACGTTCGCCATGCGAGGCACAGTGCTAACCACTTTGGCCACCGTAACGCTCACCTAGCATAATGAAATTTGTAATAACAATCATAAGCGGTCAACAAGTTGCCAATGAGTAGTGTTGTCAAACGTTCTTATAGAAGAAGGTCATAAGTTCAACTAATATTCCTATGCCATAGTTTTGTGAGATTGCAAGTCGACTTCTGACAGTGATAGTACAATAGACCTCTCATCGTAATTACATCAACATCGAATACTATCGTACCGCAGCAACATCGTCCCGAGTAAACAACGATAAGTTATAAATAAATAGCACTTATTTCGATATTATTCGTCGGACGTGACGCGAAATATTGAATGGCCCGCAAATGTGTACATAATTAACTTTAATGAACGTTGTATTCATTTATGTGATAGCAATATTTTTTTGCGAGGTTAATGACTGAAACTGGATCGATCTTGAACGAGAACTATTAATTAACATTTTGAGGGACACTAAACGCCAATGAGCAGTGGTGACCCAGCAGTAACGGCCGCGACTTCCGAGTTGTAGGTCGTGGGTTCGAACCCAGACAGGTGCTTTACCTACTTTGTGTAAATTATTTCATCGCCACTGCTCTCAAAACGGTGAAGGAATACATCGTGAGGAAACCGGCATGTCCTAGACCAAATAAAAATCGAAGACATGATATTTACCAACCCATCCCCCCATGTCTGGGTGTAATTTATCTATAATATGTATGTATTTAGAAATATATAAGTATGTTTATCAGTTGTCTAGTACCCATAACACAAGCTCTGCTTAGCTTGGGACTAGATGGCGTTGTGTGATAGTTGTGGAATATTATTATTATTATATTATTATTATTATACTGAGGCTCTCGTGGTGAATTATAGCCTATTTCCTCTCGAAGAGAGGAGGCCTGTGTCCCAGCAGTGGGAACATTATAGGCAGATTATAAAAATACATAAGCGTAACTATAAAAGTTCTATCGCGTCTCGTTCAGTATCCTTCAACCGGTTCATATTTTCTTATATCATGTATATATATGTTTAGTATTTCCTGTTTAGTACAATATTCTATCACTTTTAAATTTCTTTAAGTACACTGTATTTTAATAATTGTTTACTGCACCGGACGACGTCATTACGTCAGCGCCGGCTGTCGCTGAAAACCAGCGCTGGGGCTCTGTCCTGCATAGGGTCGCAGCATAATGCTGAGCGATAGCCGTTTTGCGTGGATGTAACGCATGTTTCCCCCTACCTTTTTATTAAATTTTTTGTGTTTATGTTCTTTTTTGCGTCATTTTCACCGCAAACAAACGTATTTTCTTTCTTTCTTGTATATTCTGGCCACATTATTGCCTTTAAAAAACTATTAAAAGCACTATCAAGTTCAAAGATGGATAAGCAAAACCTATGTAGTCTCTCTCTGCCACAAGTAGGTACGCATGACGACATATCATTTCCAGTATAAGCTAATTTCTCATTATACGTAAAGCAATGTGTGGTCAGGTAAAACTGGAAATTTAAGCTAGATGTGTCATCGTGTGTACAGACGCCAGCACATCAAGCTACTACAATCTGTCAAATTTCTTTAATAGATTTTCAACTTTATCGCTACAACATAAGGTTCAAGGTTGATTGGGAAAATGTGACAGTTTCAGGTAGCTTGCTGTGCTGGCGTCTGTACCTTACCTGCCTTTTATCTTTTAAAGCATTGGCCATGACAGATGTTTTCGTGATTTGAACTGACTGCGAATGAGTGGCTCAGGCGCAAAACGTCTCTTTCGCAAAATGTCCCCTGGTCGTAAAACGTCTCTTTCGCAGAATGTCTCTTTCGTAAAATGTCTCTTTCGCAGAATGTCTCCTTCGCAGAATGTCTCTTTCGCAAAATGTCGCGCCAGGGACTTAAGAATAAAATTTTGATTTTCAAAACAAAAAATCATTTATTAAAATTATAGTGCAATTATGATGTTTAAATTTTGGTACTTAAATTTACTTAAGTATGTATTCCAAATAAAAACAATATCAATAGGTATCAAACATTTTACACACATTCAAAATTTAGATCAAAGGAATCAATACTGTTAGTAAACATATCCACAGATAATATAATAGGAGCTATTACTAATAGTAACTAAACATTAACTAAGTATTGCAAATGAAAATATTTTTTATACCATTTTTAAAATGATTAAAAATATATATTTAATATTAAAATGTCAAATAAATAAATTTTGGCATTATAATTTACTTGAGTTATTATCAAGTATTGCATTAAAAAAAAATTAATCATTTTCATAAATGATTAACATAACATTATTGATAAAAAGAAAATACTCACAATGTATAATATAAGTGTTCTGTCCTTTTTGATTACGAATGTATTCGATTTCTTGATCCATATTAAAACTCAAATTCACTAAACACACACAGCTCGGCAATAATGAATGACACATACATTTATAAGTTTTTTCTAACTACTCTCACATATTATTATAAATGATGCCATCACTGAAGTTTAAATTGTACCAAAATATTATTTTTAACTGTATCAAAATATTTTTTTTTATTTGGAATACATTCTTAAGTAAAGTACCAAAATTTTAACATCATAATTGCACTATAATTTTAATAATTGATTTTTTGTTTTGAAAATCAAAATTTTATTCTTAAGTCCCTGGCGCGACATTTTGCGAAAGAGACATTCTGCGAAAGAGACATTCTGCGAAAGAGACATTTTACGAAAGAGACATTCTGCGAAAGAGACGTTTTACGACCAGGGGACATTTTGCGAAAGAGACGTTTTGCGCCTGAGCCGAATGAGTCGGTACACAAATCAAAAAATATGCTCCTATGATAAAATCAAACAAGTTTACACATAAAGGAATAAAACAATCTGCAAAACTATTTACGGAAAATAACTACAGCAAACAATAAATTTCCAATTTGTCAATAAATCTTATTCACCAGAAATTCGTCATTCACATTTTCAATACAAATACAATGTTTCATTTTTCACGCAAAACACACAATACACAATCAAATTTTGTACCAGTAACTAAAAAAAATGATTTTCCACCATTCCATTTGTATCCGGTTTATTCCGGTTCAATCCGACGCAATCTAACTTTATTACATCAATTGCTAGTTGCGAAAATTAATACTTGCCTTGCCGGCGGCGAGTCGATGTTGCCAAATATTAAATTTTAAACCTCTATTGGTTTAGTTATAAAATTATGTTCGGTTTTATGATTTATGAGATCGCAGGCTAGCTATAAAATGGATTATTTATGCATATTGTAGAATAATGGTAATTAAGTGTTTTTAATTTATTAAAATTGTGAGATTACTGCCTAATCATATTATTACCTCTTAAGCTAGATAAGCTTTTAAAACCAAACTGCGGCGAAGCCCAAAAGGAGAGAATTTTTATACTTATACAGGTAGAAATCTACATAACGCCACCTTCGACGATCCTTGTATACTCCTTTTGCTTCGAACTAAATGAGTACCTACATAATTGAGGCACGTACCGACTGCTTCAATGCTGTACGGCGTAAGAGAGCGACCTCGCTGCTAAACAGACTCCGCGGCAGTCCCAACAGCATTCTACGCGCTATAGCCGGGAGACATGACAGCCCGTTGGTGAGGTCACAAATTGTCACCTGTACACTGTCGGTGTTATTAGTTAAGTACTAACATAGGTTAAGACAATTGTTACTAACCCAATGGATGTCTGTTATCTGAATAAAATAAATAATAAAAAAAACCGAGTGTGCTTATGACCACACGACTGAAGTGAAACTTCAAACGTATTTGGCTATTAGAGGAAGAGAGAAAGAAAATGTGCGCGCGCACTGCTTTCTCTTGCTTATATCCCCCACTCAACTCCCGTTCGCGTCGCCCGTAGCCCTTAGACATGGGTCGTACTTGCAAAATCGAGTACCAGGGCTTCCAAGTACGTCCACCTTAAGAAACCAGGGCCTAAAACCAGGGCTCGAGATACTTTCAAGTATTTTCTATCTGCATCGAAAACTGATCCATAACTTCATACAAATAAGAAGTACAATCGCGTAATCAAACAAAAGCCCTGTTGGAAGTAAAAAGTACTTGCATAGGAAATTGATCCGTGAATTCCTATACATAAGGAGCACAATCGCGTTTACAAATAAATACTTTTACAAACCATTAAAGTAAAAATACTTGCATACGAAATTGTTCCGTAGACTCTTACCACACCTCGGACACTCCATACAACGCTCGCAAAATAATTACCTATTACTACTACATAAACAAATGACGTTTGTATACGTGCAAATGTGTGCGTGAAATCTAGTAGCGTAAAAAAAAATGGCGCGGAAAGCAATTTGTGTCGGGGAACCGAACGACGTCGGCGGCGGCGCTGCCCGAACGTGTGCATTATTATGAAGTGACCAAGTAGTTCAATTGTTTATTTATATAGACGGGTTCGTAATGAAATAAAAACACTAAAATAGTTTAGTTTAAATGACTTTTCTGTAAATAATGGGTTATTAAATCGCATGTTATTAAAAATGCGAAATCATACAAACAGTATATGTAAATACGAATTCGGAAAAGCATCACAATATCCAACCATCGTGATTAAAACTCAAATAAAACTTTTAAACCGCATAATTGTGTGTCAGCAATGCAGCGCTGCGGTTCGCGAGCGCCCTTGCTAAAGAGTCGGCGACGAATACCTCGAAGTGCGGGGTGAGGTGCGGTATCTGATATGAGGGCGAGGAAGGGAGTGTCCTTTCTGTACGTAGTACTATTAAGTATTCTGTGCTCTTACTGATAAGGAGTATGATCGCATTTGCGAAAACAAACGCGGTTGTTGAACTATTTGAGTACCTACGTACTCGAGCGTCGAGGCACGACGGAGCGAGATACTTTCAAGTATTTTCTATCTGCATAGAAAACTGATCCATAACTTCATACAGATAAGAAATACAATCGCGTATTCAAAAGCCCCGTTGGAAGTAAAACTACTTGCATAGGAAATTGATCAATGACTTCGAATAAATAAGGAGCAAAATCGCGTTTACAAATAAATACTTGCAAACCATTAAAGTAAAAAAAACTTTTTAAGAAAAAAAAACCGACTTCCAAAAAAAACTTTACAAAGTGAAAAATAACTTTAATTTCGGAAGTCGGTGTCTTTGGATCTTTATTTTAGTTTTTTGCCACCGACTTCCGAAATTAAAGATATTTTTCACTTTGTAGTGTTTTTTTGAAAGTCGGTTTTTTTTTTCTTAAAAAGTTTTTATTTCACGCTTTTTAGTGGGTCTGCTTATAATTTATCTAAGTTACAATAGCCTAGTGATCATCGCCTTTTACAAACAAAATATTGCTTTTCCCGATACAGGGAAGTTAATTGTTGAGGAGTTCTCCAGATCCACCATCAGCTCCGTATCACCATTCACATTGTGACGAGCATAAATTGCTTAGCAACCATATTAAAGTAATCGAATCGCAACCCGTGAAATACTTAGATATTATTGAGTAGTTCCGGTGGCCATCTGTGGTCTTCATCATCAGTTCCACATCACCAAATAGTGCTTTCCGAGAGCAAATGCACGAGTTACTATAAAAAATACCCAAATCGCTATAGGTGTGCCTATAATATTTGAAGAGTTCCTTCGATTTCTCCAGGATCCCATCATCAAATCCTGCCCTGATGTTTTTAGACTAGATGCTGATAATCCTGGCTGCAGCATCAGGCCAGACTTGTCAACATTGCATTGAACTTAAAATTTAGTCCTGTTTAAAATGAGCCCAAACACGACTACGGTGCTGTAATTTCAAGATTGGTACTTTTTCTAATGCTCCTGGCTTCAGCATCAGGTCTTTATGTACTTCGGTGTTCCTCATTAACAGTACGTTTATCCACACATCGAGCCCTTTTCAATGAGCCTTAACACGATATATCTGCTGTTAGTTGTCGAGGAGTTAGGTACTCTGCAGACTATCCTGACTGCAGCATCAGGTCATGACTTGATGATCATGAGACCAAATGTGGCAAATGCCCTATCAAACATCAAAACAATTGACTAAAACAGTCCTTGCCTGTTCGAGTAACTTCTTACTGTTAAGGAGTTGTAACTTCCATCATCAGCCCAGCTACCTGAGATGGTGACAACCATACGCAAATACACAAGATACTTCGTAAAATATGCGAAAAACAATAAGTGAGCCTATAAAATTTAAAGGTTGCCCTCGATTACTCTAAGATCCCATCATCAGATCCTAACTTGGTGACAGTGGGACTACCTCAAAACTATCTACTTTGGAACAAAAAAAGAATTTTGAAAATCCGTCGACAATTGGCGGAGTATTCGATGAACAAACATACAAAAAAAAAAAAACATACAAACAGTCGAACATAGTACCTCCTCCTTTTTGTGAAGTCGGTAAAAAATACTTGCATACGAAATTGTTCCAAAAGGAGCATGATCGCATTTGCGAAAACTGACGCGGTTGAGTACCTACGTATTTGAGCGAGTAGCCGTATAAGATACTTAATAGTCTTGCAAGTATTTTGAGTCGGTACCCGGTGTGCGTACTTGGAAGCAAACACTTGGTGTAAAAACCCGGTCGCATATTTATGCGACCGGGACCGGGTTTTTACACCAGGTATTTCCAGCTATTTTTTACGTACCTTCCCTACTCGCGATCACACGTTTTCGTAACGCATTCGCCAGTTTACTCCCCAAGTCAAGCGCGCCTAAAGAAGTTTCACTTCAATAATATATGAAATATTAATAATCAACTCGGAAGCGGCGGTGATACTCGCCACACATACGTCAGTTGTATTCAAGGGGTGAAAAGGGAGTGTCGTTTAGCTGAATGTGCAATATGTTTGATGTGTTCAACCAAGATTCCTCTCTCTTTGCCTTCGACTCCATTAACAATTAAGTACAAATCTACAAACTAAACGAAATGGAACAATATGAAGTGTTTAGTTTTTACAATCGCGTCGCGGACAAATTTTATTAAGGGTAAGCGATGGTAGCCAGCCATCCTCCATTCAGCAAATCTATTGATTGATATATTTCAAGAAATAGTCGTTCAATAATCTCTTAACTAACTACTTACACTAGGTACTAAATTAAAAGACTAACTAACTGTATACATAAATACAAAAGGATATTTAGTTATTATTTAGCCGTTGGTCCCTGGCCGTTCGTTCCTGGCCTGGTCGTTGGTTGGTATGGCTGAGGGAGAGAGCCTCACGTCCCAGCCGCCGCGGGAGACGCTCCGGGCGTCGGGAGAAGTGTGACGACTCCCGGCGCGGGCCTGCGGACGGAGAGTAATGGGTAGCTCACCGTCCGATCAGGACCAGACCCGTGCCGGACGTCGCGTACGGGTTGTCAGCAAAAAGGAAGGGGCCTGTCAGGGCCGAAGCCTGCCGGGGATGCGGGATTGTCCGAAAGGGTTACCGCTACCCCGGAACATAAAGAGCTAAGGAAGGAACACCGATGGGTTTTAGTCAGTAAGACACTCCCTTCTGCTCCACCCAGAGCGGGAGGCGTCATTTGATGATTTCCTATCCATAAAAAAAAGCCGTTGGTCCCGGCTGTCAATCGTGGATCTTTGACTGTCGTTACGGGTAGTCAAAACCCCGAAAGTCTGACAACCAGTCTTACCAAGGGGTATCGTATTACCCAGTGACTGGGTTGTGGTCATTGTGGAGGTCAGATAGACAGTCGCTCTATGTAAAATACTAGTATTCAGCTGCATCCGGTTAGACTGGAAGCCGACCCCAACATAGTTGTGAAAATGCTAGGCAGATGATGACAAAAGGACATTTAGGCGTCGAAGTACTCGTCCACATCGCTGTCATCCGGAAACGTGCCCAGAAGACTGGCAGCATTGCCACGTTGAATTGCAATGCAAATTTTGACATTCAATAGGATTATATGAGCTTTTGAACAAGGGTTTTAATTATGATTTTAATTATTATAATTCTGCAAATACAATATACTTCTTACGCTCGCAAATCATATTTTGGAAACTAACCCACAATTTTAATTTCACAGGTTACCCTGGGGCTTTCCCCTTAAGTGAAAAACTACAAACAAAACAAAATCGAACAATAGAAAGTGTTTAGTCTCACAAAAGCGTCGCGGACGAATTTTATTAAGACCGGGTCGCACTCGTAAGTCTCATTTAGTTCAGTAAACACTAGAAGAGCACAATATCTCCTTGTTGGGCTCTCAAGCTCGATGGAGGTGACTTGGGTGCTTTCACGTACAGACTAACAGTCCAGCCAGAGGTTTTTTTATTACATTTTTTATTTTTTATTCAGTTTTGTTTGAGTTCTAGATAATATAGGTAGTAAATCACACTAACCTTTATAATAAACGTTGTGTAGCGGCTGTATAGTTACCTACACAAGGCTTTGTCTTCTTCTTTCGAAAGTCAAATTATTGGCGACTGAAAGAGAGAAATCAGTGTGTAACTATTCATCTGAGGGGCAATTCTTGTAATTTTAAGATTGTTCGTAGTCTGATCTCAGTCTCAATCTGTCAAAAATACCTCTAAATTCCCTACATTTGTGTCAAGTTTTTGACATTGATTGTCGCGGAGATGAGATTGCGACTAGATTTTTAAAGTTTTTATTAATTACGAGAATTGGCCAGATAATATAATACTTTTATTAGTAAGGGGGTTATCACACTAATATTATAAAGGCGAAATTTTGTGAGTATGTGTGTGGGTGTGTGTTTAATGTTTGTTGCTTCTTCACGCTCAAACGGCTGTATCAATTTTGATAAAATTTTGTATGGAGGTAGCTGACACCCTGGATTAAAACAAAGGCTAGATTTTATCCCGATATTCCCACGGGATCGACATTTACGCGGGTGAAACCGCGGGGTGCAGCTAATGCAATATAAAAATTGTAGCTTAGATGGCGTGCGTGTATAACCAAAGAACGACGACCATATTTGTACGAGACCCGCCCTTCAACAGAACTTTTTTATGTATTAGTAGGTTCATAAAGATCTATAAAAAGACTAGCAACCAGTATTAATTTCAAAATCCATGGGGTTTAGAAATAAAATAAAAGAGAGATGTCGTCATAGTAAAAATTGAACACCTTGCTAAGACGGTTTCAATGAGATACATTTTAAGTTTGTTGGTCGATGTAAGGGTTTGGGGGACGTTCTGACGCTTCGTCCTTTATGAACGTAAACGAAACAGAAGGAGTATGTAAGGATCGTAGCAGATCGCATTCTGTAGTTTCTGCTTACCCTTAGATGACTAAATCGCCACTCAGTATATCCCTACAAACTCAAACTCAAAGCATTTATTTCAATTAAACCATTTACAGGCACTTTTGAATTGTCAAGAAGTCAGTCAGTCAGAAAATATGAAGCTAAGTAGTTGCCCATTCCAAAGCTTAGGTACCTATGGAGAAGAACGGGCAAGAAACTTCATGGACACTCTTTTAAATTATATTTTTACATAAATATTAGTTACATCATTTATGTTGAATTTATAATTATATGTGAGAACGATGTAAAAATAAAACGACGTACGCGTTAAAGGCGTCCAGAGTACAGCAACTTGTAAAAAAAATAATAAACAACAATCCAAAAATAAAATAGTTAAAAATAAGCCGAGGCAGCTAAGTGATGACCAGCCCCAGCTGACGGCGCCCGTTCATGAACATGACGCATAGATCAGCACCATTCAGCTCAACCATTTTGAAGGAAGCTAAATGATCCAACACACACGCCACCGTCAGCGAGACATTAAAAACAGCACAATTCTACGACCCTCTATTTTTCGAAACGTGGCCAGCCATTAAATATTGAACTCCACAAGCTTAGCAGTCGTCTCCAAACTGACATAAAATACCCACCGTTCTATATACAGTATGTTGCCAGCTTAACGGTTAAAGACAAAGCGGACACTAGTGCCCTCTACGGCTAGATTGTGAAACAAAACTGCAGCACAGAAACGACACAGTGGACATTATCATACGTAGTGATAAAATAAAGTGGAATTAGCAAGCACTCGCTGTTTACATGGAGCAAGATAAACTGAACTCGTGCTGTTTTTAGAAAAGGGAGTTTAAATTGTGTGACGCTGGTTTTTTGTTTTAATTTGTGTTGCGTTGGTGGGTTAAATGGTTCTTTGAATATATACGGAACGCATGTCATCCTTGAAGAATAAGTACTCATATACACGAGAAAGAAAGAAAATACGTTTATTTGCGGTGAAAATGACGCAAAAAAGAACATAAACTCAAAAAATAAACTAAAAAGGTAGGGGGACACATGCGTCACATCCACGCAAAACGGCTATCGCTCAGCATTATGCTGCGACCCTATGCAAGGCAGAGCCCCAGCGCTGATTTTCAGCGACAGCCGGCGCTAACGTAATGACGTCGTCCGGTGCAGCGAACAATTATTAAAACACAGTGTACTTAAAGAAAAAAGCGGCTCGCGACAACGGTAGAGGCAACGACACGCGTCGACGGACGGCGGAAATCTACGAGTGTCGACGGCTGCAGTTATTTCTGCCGTTGACTTAGACAGATTTGTAGTGCACCCACTTTTCACCATGTGTAATATGGTACTGATGCTGATATTAAACGTGTTAGTTAGTAGTAGTTAGATCACAAATCTGGGCTAGTACCTACTGAGAATTCCCTAAAAGATACCCTTTGCCTGACACGGGGATCGAGCCCAGAAACCCACGCTTAGCCGCAACGCTTGCAGCCACTGCACACTGGATCAAAAAGCTAGTCGCAGTCATACTTAAAACATCTTTAACTCGTCTGCACTCCCAAAATCTAGATCCAAAAACGTAAAAACTACATAAAAAGCGGGTGTAAAAAAGAATAGCTTTAGTTACATTTATTTAAACCGGGGTGTCCACACGTCCCGGCGCGTGACTAGAATACTTTTGACACACCCTGTATAACTCAACGTGAATTCAAAACAAATTATGTCGGCAACTAATTTGTGAGCAATGGATTTGTGTAATTACATTACGTTTGTTGGAATTTTTACTGAGTTGTGACGTAATTTCATGTTGGAAAAATTACGAGGAAGAGTGGCGGAAAATTGTTTCATTATGATTTTAATTAAGAACTCAACAATGCATCATGAGTTCTGTATAACGGACTTTATTGTAGCTTTGTTATTTTTTGAGGTGAAATATTTATTTAATAGTTCTGTTCTATAGAGGTATGAGGAACAGGGTGAAAAGTTCACTCAACTCCAAAGAAACGGGAGGATCTTCCGACCAGACGGGTTTTGTGTCTTGCAAGCAACTGCCCAATAATTCATGTCGGGCCGTTGTATCTATGCTAGTTGCGCGGTAAACTCTGCTTGCGAGATGCAGGATTTGCGTGATGTCAGTCAACGCGTCAGCGTTGTTCGCATGTGGCGTTGTAGATACCGCTACAGTTCAACCCAACATCTCTTCTGTCGAACTGGGCCCCAATTCTGTATAGTAATTATTAAATTTTTTTTTTTTTTTACTAAGATTTGATATTTATTTGCTCACAAACTAACTATATACACTAGATACTAAAATAAACGACTAACTTACAATACAAATATATAAAAATAAAAATAACAAAGGACACTTAGGCGTCGAAGTATTCATCCGCATCGCTGTCATCCGGAAACGTGCCCAGAAGACTATTATTAAATTATTATTCCCCGCGTAATATTAGGTCCTTACATATGAAATTGGCGTTTTTCGTACTGGCCACTTTAATCACGAATTTCTCCTCTTTGGTAAGGAATTCCAAATTCAAATTTCTACAGCTATTTACTCATGTATTTGTGCTTCGATGACCGTCATTCATTTGTTTTTTTTCTTCTGTTTCTTCTGTTTGCGTCACTCATTTTACAAAATGGAAAATTTAAAATATCGCATTATTTACGAGTACGAGTTCCGCCGTGGCACTAGTGCTGCGGAAACGACTCGAAGGGTGAATGATGTGTATGGCGGTCATGTTGCAAAAGAAAACACAGTTCGTTTTTGGTTCCAACGTTTTCGTTCTGGAAATTTCGACCTGCAGAACAAGCCCCGTGGACGGCCTGAGACCCAAGTTGATAATGGAGAATTGAAGGCTATTTTGGAAGCGGACCCATCGCAAACCACGTCCGAGTTAGCTGCAGGCTTCGATGTTAGTGATAAAACTGTTTTAATTCACTTGAAGCAAATTGGGAAGATTAAAAAGCTTGAAAGGTGGGTACCTCACGAATTGACTGAAGCAAACCGGCAAACGCGCGTCGACTGCTGCGTTACATTACTGCTTGAATTGGAATGTCTTAGACATCCTCCGTACTCCCCGGACCTTGCTCCAACAGATTACCATTTTTTTCGCAATTTGGATAACTTTTTGCAAGGGAAAAAATTCAACTCCGATGGGGCAGTCCAAATCGCCTTCAAAGATTTTATTGATTCCCGTCCGACTGGTTTTTTTAGTAAAGGGATCAATGAACTACCTATAAGATGGCAAAAGTGCATTGAAAACAATGGTTCATACTTTGATTAATTAAATATATTATATTAAAAAATATTCGACTTTTTGTTCCTTCCATACAAAACGCCAATTTCATATGTAAGGACCTAATATTAATTCTTACCACGTACAAACCACGTATGGTTGTCAATCATGGTATTTTGACAGTTCAAACCACGCCAACTTCGCGTTCACTCGCGCGGTTTCGTTCATTGTGATTGTGTCATAGAGAATACCTTATTAGCAGTCGTGTCTTACCTAAGGAATTGACGTGGTTTCGAAATAAGGAATCATTAAGTGGTCATATTCAAGAAGAGCCCTTTTTTTGTGGATGGGAAATCATCAAATGACGCCTACCGCTCTGGGTGGAGCGGAAGGGAGCGTCAGACTCTTACTGACTAAAACCCGTGTTCCTTCCTTAGCCATTTATGCTCCGGGGTGGCGGTAACCCTTTCGGACAATCCCGCACCCCCGGCAGGCTTCGGCCCTAGCAGGTCCCTTCCTTTATGCTGACAGCTCTTTGAGGCACACGTGGAATACATAGGCGCCGTCCCACACGGGCCTGGTCCTGATCGGACGGTGAGCTACCCATTACTCTCCGTCCGCAGGCCCGCGCCTACTACGGTGGCCGGGAGTCGTCACGCGGCTCCCGACGGGACGTGAGGCTCTGTCCCTAAAGGACCAGAAATTTGTCATATTCGTATCATAGAAAAGACGAAGTCACTAAGGGGTATAATTAGAAACATTACATTACATTACATTTTCCTTTTTAGTCCTAGTGTAAAAGGACTCGACTTATCTCGCTCATGCAAGTTGTAAGTCATCTCAGAGAAAGTAACTACGCTTTCATACGATGTAGAAAGGTTCCCGTAGCTACTAGTAATTCTTGTCTGCAGTCTAATTCGCTTTTTTTTTGGAGTTCAGTGCAAAAATTTGTAGAACGGAAGACTTGTGAAATTGCATTTTCATTTTGTTAACTTACGAGTACAATATTCTTGTGAGATTAAGTATGTATTGTAATTTGAAGTATGTGAAGCTTCAATCTGCCTAGCATTTTCCTAACTACGTTGGGGTCAGCTTCCAGTCTAACCGGATGCAGCTGAATACCAGTATTTTAAATGGAGCGACTGCCTATCTGACCTCCACAACCCAGTTACTGGGTAATACGATACTCCTTGGTAAGACTGGTTGTCAGACTTTTGGGCTTCTGACTACCTGTAACGACTGTCAAAGATCTGCGAATAATGACTTAAAGTGCTTTCCAAGGCACTGACGGGTCTTGGTATGTAATGAATAGCCATACCCATCCACGAATCGACCGTGGCAAACGTAGCTTTACCATCGACCCGTACGGCTGTTTTCATTAAACCATGAGCCCCTAAAGCATGCATAGCTACTAGATGAAAAAAACATTAACCCATAGACAACGGTCCTTAGACCAATTAATTAGAGTAACTAGGTAAGTAGAACTACTGTATGTCTACTTGGTAAGTACAGACATCAAGCTACTACGATCTGTCAAATTTCTTCAATAGATTTTCAACTTTATCGCTAAAGCATAAGGTTCAAAGTTGATTGGGAAAATTTGACAGTTTCGGGTAGCTTGATGTGCTGGCGTGTGTTATTTAGGTAATTTAAAAAAAACTTATAATAATTTTACCAAATGTTTTATTACCTAAGAGGTATCCCGTTTTCCACCATTAAACTTTTCATTTCACGTCATTCATAAAAAAGTGCTATATAATGTAGGTACAGAACCTCATTCATACAAAGCCGGCTTACTGTCTGGCTTTAAAAGCTAATTCTAAGTTAGCATATTTAAACGTATGCTCACTGAAGGTGGAGTTTCAACTAGTTAGGAGTCACCCAAATTGTCCTGAATTTATGAGAAAGATTGTCTTATAAAAAGCTACTTAGTTTTTTACTGCGAGGCGAGCAGAGTGTTAACCATTTTAGGAGTATGTTTTCTTTTGTGAAAATAGCTTTTATAGCACTACTATATCAGCCTTCCCCAGCTTCGCACGGGTGCAATTTTTTTTTTTCGAATTTCCGAAATTTTCTTCCATACAAACCTTGTCCTGGCAATACCGAACACAACAAAAAAGAATTATCCAATTTGGTGCATTCATTCGGAAGTTATGCGCGTACAGACATTTCGGCGACTTTGTTTTATACTATGTAAGGATGTATAGAGAGGAACAGGGTGTAAAGTTCACTCAACCTCCATAGAAAAGGGAGGATCTTCCGACCAGACAGGTGTTGTGTCTGACGAACAACTGCCCAATGATTCATGTCGGGCTGTTGTATCTATGCTAGTTGCGCGGTAAACTCTGCTTGCGCGATGCAGGATTTGCGTGACGTCAGTGTGACGCGTTGTTCGCATGTAGCGTTATAGATACCGCTACAGATGTGGCCTAAACCCGCACGCTTTTCTGCGACTTAAGTAGTCCATTTTTACACAGAAAAACGTGACTTAAGTGCGGGTTTAGGTCACACGAGCTACAAAATAGTATATGATACGTCTGACTTAAGTAGTCTATTAATGCATTATACATTCAATGCAACAGAATACAGTTGAATGCCAAGAGAATATAAGGTTGAATACAAAAATACTTCTGAACATAGATCAATAATTAATCTGCCCAGCCTTTTTCCAATTATGTTGGGGTCGGCTTCCAGTATAACCGGATACAGCTGAATATCAGCATTTTACACGAACCCCTCCTTCTGGACATAGATATTGGTCCTGAGAGGCAATTGAAACGAAGATGTATCTCATCTGATCATTGTTCGCCTCTTGAGTCTTGGGTAGCTTATACTTTAGGATTAGATTTTATTTCACCAAAGAAAATAATGACTCTGTCAAGCTCCGCTAATGAGACACAATTGATTTTCTATTGTTTCGTCACCGATCGGTAACGCGCGGGGCTTGACCGGTTAAACCAAACCCAATCCAAGTGCTACTGAAAATCGCGGCAGGCAGACCAAACAGTAGAAGTAAAATAGTTTCCTATTCTAAAAGAAATCAAAGAATCTCGGCGGAGACTAACCTTCGGCGCGGGAGATATTATATTGTACAAGGTGTGCGCGTAAACACAGGTGCACTCTCTTCCCTCACTGTCATAGTCCGATGGGACGGCAATCTTACACGACCGGAGGCAGTTTAGGCGCAGGACCAACGGCTTTCCGAGACCCGGGGCATCACACTGCCAACTTTCAAAATGGAAAATAACACTTTGCTCGACCCGGAAATCGAACCCAGGACCCCACGGTCAGCAGACGCGCTTGCGACCACGAGATCAACGGGGCAGTCAGTTTTTATGTATTGATGTTTTGAGCAGTTATTGTTATCATATTGTACTGTTCGTTGGCGGTCCTAATTAAAAAATATATTCTTAGAAGAACAAAGAAGTTGTAGGGAACTAGGGGTATGGTCAAGACAACTGCATCAAGAGTGGGGATAGTTAGTGGCAACTGCAGCAGACGGTGAGGAGCACTTGTTCTCTTTGGGATCGACAGCTGATGGCGACAGTCGTCTCTCAACCTCCGTGTAGCGTTTTCTCGGTGCCAAGAGATTAGCTAATTGGTCATTAATTTGTGTATTTTTTTTTATAAAACCTGCGTCTGATAGATCGATAAGTAGGTACTTAATATTATAAATGCGAAAGTGAGTCTGTCTGTTACCTCTTCACGCTGAAACCGCTGAACCGATCTAGATGAAATTTGGCAGTATAGAGATACCAAATTTCATCTAAATCGGTTCAGCGGTTTAGGCGTGGAAAGGTAATATACAGACAGACAGAGAGATAGACAGACAGACAGAGTTATATTCGAATTTATATATTATTAATAGATAGTTACTCAACGCTTTGTCTTCTTCTTTCGAAACTCAAATTACTGACGACTGAAGGAGAGAAATCGGCAAAGGACAAAGGATAGTGATTATCCCGATATTCCCACGGAAAATTATGCGGGTGAAACCGCGGAGTGCTGCTAGTAATAATATATACACGTGCCTCTCATACATTCTACAAAATGTACATCTGCCTCTGAACCCGTTACATAAACCTATCAGTCACGATTTCAGAACCTTCCATACCAATCGTAGAAACGCTTGATTAATAGTGCCCCATTCACACATCACGCGCCAGAATCGACTAATCAATCATACGGAATTCTGATTTATATTCCGAAGGGACACGACTCTATTCCGTCCCATTGATTTTTTTGTCAAGTTGGCATGACGGGAGCACGATGTCAGGTGAATTTGCGTCGAGATTTTCGTTTTTAGGTTGGCAGAATTGGATGCGAATTTTGTATAGGATTTTGGAGTGATCAATGGATGAACTAATCGATGTGGATCGAAGAGATATTGAGCTCAGTGATTGTGTGATTCATAGGAAATTAGTGGGATATAGTCTATATCCCACTAATTTCTGTATCTATAATATTAAAATGAATCGCTGAATGTGTTGCTAAGCGCAAATCTCGAAAGCAGCTGAACCGATTTCGCTAATTCTTTTCTTATAATATTCCTTGAAGTACGAGGATGGTTCTTACGGAGTGAACCATCCTAAACTACTACAACTATATACATTATGGTACTAACGCAATAAAGAATTGAGAATTGAAAATATAAAAAATTGCCTGAAAAATAAAAAGCAAAAAATTAAAGAATCGACTGATAGGCGTTCGCCGGGTCAGCTAGTAGCGTATAGATGTATTTGAGATTTGAATTAATGACCAGAGAGGCAATTCTCGTAAATTTAAAAACGTTCACAGTCTGATCTGTCAAAAAATACTTCTAATTTCCCTACATTTTGACATGTTTTGACACTCTTGTTTGTCGCTGAGATGAGACTGCGACTAGATTTTGAACGTTTTAAATAACGAGAATTGGCCTTCTGGTTATAGACAAACTGGTAGTTTGATAATGCATTACTATTGAATGTTAGATTGATTGATTTTTGCCCAGTTAATGGCAATAGGCGCGCCACCCATTACATGGGACTTACCTAAACATAACTGGCGGAAGGTAGGTGCACTATGTTCACATCTATCTAGCCCTTGGGGGATTACAGGCGTGATGTTGTGTTGTGTGTTAATTATTTAATTTTGTACAGACAAGCTACTACAATCTGTCAAAGGGGTTAGAAGATTTTTGTATGGAGGGTGGCCCTAAGGTCGGTCGCCATTTTGATTTTTTTTCAGAATCGCGGTGCACAACAAAAGTTATATATTTAGATAGAGGACGCTTATACAAACAAAAAATGTTATCTAACATAATATCCTAAAGCGTCAGGTTTCGGAGTTATTCACCGAAATATAATTCGAAAACAACAAGGATTTTTTTGTTTTTTTTCCCTCCAGGTAAGCATATTGAACTTTTAAGGTAGTAGAAACGTTATGAAACCTTTATGGAGAAGAAACAAATGAAGAATAGACATTTTTTAAATAAATAATTAAAAACGGCTATTTATAGTTCGTTTCTTAATCCCAGAGACTAATCTGACATTTAAGTCTTTTGTGTTTTCGTTTTTTTTAGTATAGAAGTTTGACATTACACTTGTCAGATTAGTCTCTGGGATTAAAAAACGAACTATAAATTGCCGTGTTTAATTATTTATTTAAAAAATGTCTATTCTTCAATTGTTTCTTCTCCATAAAGGGTTCATAACGTTTCTATTACCTCAATAGTTCAATATGCTTACCTGGAGGGAAAAAAAACTAAAAAATCCTTGTTGTTTTCGACTTATATTTTGGTGAATAACTCCGAAACCTGACGCTTTAGGATATTATGTTACATAACATTTTTTGTTTGTATAAGTGTCCTCTATCTAAATATATAACTTTTTTTGTGCACCGCGATTCTGAAAAAAAATCAAAATGGCGGCTGATTTTAGGGCCAAAACCTTCAAACCCCTTTATTTAATAGATTTTCAACTTTATGGCTACATTATAAGGTTCAAGGTTGATTGGGAAAATTTGACAGATTCGGGTAGCTTGATGTGCTGGCGTCTGTACCTTGTGTAAATAGTTAGTTACAACTATTATAATTTACTATTGTATATAGGATGAAATTTTAATCACCGTTATACTCTTAAAAAAACTGTTCCCTACATTTATGTTTGCATAACTCGTCAAAATGTAGGGAACAGCTGTTTTTTTTTTCCGCGATTTTATGTTTGGTCCCTTAGTAAAAGTTGTTCATAATGATGAGTACAATGACCCCTTATGAGGATAACGGTGATTAAAATTTCACCCTGTTTAAGCATCTCCCATTTATAGAGTACTTTATAATTATGTTTAAGTGTCTTTACCATTGCAAATTAAAGAAAGAAAGAAAGAAAAAGTATTTATTGCGACTAGTACAGGAAGATCACAAATTATATACACAAATAACACGTGATCGCAATTCAATTCAATTTATTTATTCATCAGATATAAGCTAACAGTTTACACCAAATCGCTTATATCTATGCTAATTCTACAAAATTACAATAAAATTTCTTAAATAAAACTTCTTAGACTATTAAAATAAAATAAATACAATAAAAAACGGAGTGAGATAAAATTTGTAAACAAAACAACCTCATACATAAAATTAAATTAGAAACTAAACACTTATTATTTCATATTTAAGTATACATACACATGTTTAGCGATTGTCCATTGAGAATCAAAAAATAAATCTGCCTCAGGAATATATTTTAGAAAGTCATTTAATAACTTAATTGCTCTAGCAGTGGGAGTGTTGTTGGTTCGGGGAGCACGCCATGTAGGCGGGTAGCAGAGGAGTCTATGTTGTCGTCTTACAACGCCACGCATATACTGGTCAGGAACATAAAAATTTATTGACTCTCGTAGAACGGGGCTATCTATCTTATCTACTAATATAAGATAATAATTAATTATATGTGTGGATTCTCGCCTGAGTTTGAGTGTGTCTAAACCCACCATTCCTGACACAAACAAAGAAGGATATAGAAAGGGGTAGTATCCATATTGACGTTTGTATAGGTATCTACAGAATTTACGTTGAATTTTTTCTATCATACTAGTGTACAATGACTCGTGAGGACTCCAAACTATTGCATTATATTCTAATTTACTACGGACATAGGCATTGTATATTTGTTTTATAACTTGAGTATTCTTAAACTGATACGATAATCTAATGACGAAACCAAGACATTTATTAGCATCCTTGCAAGTTTTAAGAATATGCTCGTGAAAATTTAATTTGCTATCCATTATTACTCCCAAATCCCGAATCGAGAAAACACGTTCCATTGACGCGCCAGCAAGATTATAATCATTTCTAATCGGATTACGGGATCGGGAAAAAGTTATTGTTTTACACTTAGAAATATTAAATGACAGTTTATTTTTTATACTCCATTCAACCACAGCATCAATATCATGTTGTAGCGCCTCACAATCCTTTGCGTCGGTTACAGAGAGGTACAATTTTAAATCATCAGCAAACATAAGGCATTTTGCGTTCGAGATAACAGTAGGTAAATCATTGATCACTATTATGAATTGTGTAGGACCAATGGTACTACCTTGACTTACCCCTGATCTAGTAAAATACTCTTCCGACTTATATCCTTCTACCTTAACAAACTGTTTGCGATCTTTTAAGTAGTGGGCCATAAATTTTAAGAGAGAAGTTGAGAATCCTAGTAATGCAAATTTATTTAAAAGCACATCATTATCTACAAGATCAAAGGCTTTCTTAAAATCGAAGTAGGTGGCGTCCACCTGACAACCAGACTTAATTCTACTATTTATATAATCAAAAAATTCTATATAATTAGTCACTGTGGAGCGCCCAGGACGAAACCCATGCTGGCAATCACTCAACGCAATGTCGAAAGCTCATCTAAGTATGCCCAATAATATCATGCCACTCATCCAATGGTACTCTAACCTAGCTAGCCAGAGTCTCAATTTTTTCCGTAAGCTGTTTTTATGGCAATATAGAAATTTATTATTTATTTATTTTATTATCATGTAGTGGCAATATATTGGTTGTAATTTCCTGGGCGAACTCTCCAAAATGAATTCCATTATTCTCAGATGTTATAACAATAACTCCTTAGCATATGTGAAAAGACCTGCAGGCTTAGCATGACGCTTTCTATTTCTACGAAGAATAGACACGGCTCTTTCTATACAAAGTGACATTTCGTTTCTCCATTTTTGACATCGCACTGTAGAAATCCTTCTACAATCTGTCATTTTGTCTTTCGTTTCTAACAATCTTTGTCTAGGTCCTTTTTTATGTAGACTATTTCAGAAGAAAGTTTTCTATCCCAAACTGTCAAAATTACATTTACAACTGTCATTTTGTAATCGCCATCGCCATGTTAAAGACAGTAGAAAACTTTCTACTCGATGGCCACAAAGTATATACCTACGGTTATCTACAAAATCATGAATTTACAGGAGAGCGTTTTGAACGAAAAACTGTGATAATTAAAAGACGAACAAAGCTATCTTCTCCTATATATTATAAGTAAAAAATGAGAATCAACAGAAAAAAAAAACTATGACAAAACAAAGAATTCGAATTATGTAAAAGTGAATTTTGTAAAAAGTGCGGTTGACTCTTTCTACTTCGCTGCCATCGTACTGTCTACACGGAACGTCATCTTTGTCTATTCTTCCGTGGACAAAACCCGTTTTTATGGTGGTCATGCTACGCGTGCAGTAAGAGCCCAGTGGTAACGGCTACTTACGAGTTGTAGGTCGTGGGTTCGAACCCGAGCAAGTACTTTTCTTTGTATACATTATTTCATCACGACTGCTCCCAAAATGGTGAAGGAAAACATCGTGAGGAAACCGGCATGTCTCAGAACCAAAAATTCGACGACATGTGACATCCGCCAACTTGCACTGGGCCCGCGTGGTAGATTATAGCCCAAGCAAACTCACAGATACAACATTATAGGCTAATTATGTGTGTGAAAAGATTTGAAATAAAATAAGTTAAATCTTGTCTCTTCACGAAATGGAGCATAACCAACAACTTAATTTAAATAATTAAACATTCGTTGCCAAAACATAAACACCTAATGATAAATTATTCAAAAGACAGTGCTAGAGACAGAACTGTCGACAAACATTTTAACATTGTACCCACAGGCACAATTTATAGCCTAGATCTAAGTTAAGGGGATGCGCTAAAGTAGTCCGCGACATTCAAATTTTCATTCGTTTCTTTCAATTTGCAGGTCAGTGTTAGGTCCCTATTTAATGATCTATACATATAAAATTCAAAGTCCTGACTGACTGACTGATATATCAACGCACAGCCTAAGCTGCTGGTCCTAGAGACATGAAATTTGGAGGGTGTGTTCTTTGTGAAGAGTAGGTATCCACTAAGAAAGGGTTTTTCGAAATTCCACCCCCAAGAGGGTGAATGGAGGGAGGGTGAAATTTCATGCGGACGAAGTCGCGGGCAGAAGCTAGTTATTTCATAAAATATCAATCAATAGTATTATAAGAGGACTAGCTGCGCCCCGCGGTTTCACACGCGTAAGTTTCGAGTTTCTAATATAATTCAATCATGATTCGAAAGACACGTGGCGCCATCTATTATCATAATAACATTATTTTTGTTTTCCTCGGGAACAGCACTTTTTTGAAGGTATGAAAGGTTCCTATGTCCGTCTCTGTACACCTGACAACGTATATGCAAAATTTCAGGATGATCGGTTCAGTGGTTCAGGCGTGAAAACTTAGTTTCGCATTTATAATATTACTAGCTGCGCCCCGCGGTTTTACCCGCATAAGTCTCGATCCCGTGGGAATATCGGGATAAAAAGTATCCTATGTCCTTTTCCGGGACTCAAACTATCTCTATACCAAATTTCATCTAAATCGGTTAAGCATTTTGAGCGTGAAGAAGTAACAAACATATAAACACACACACTCACAAACTTTCGCCTTTATAATATTAGTGTGATACTAGCTGCGCCCCGCGGTTTCACCCGCGTAAATGTCGATCCCGTGAGAATATCGGGATAAAAACTATCCTATGTCCTTTTCCGGGACTCAAACTATCTCTATACCACATTTCATCTAAATCGGTTCAGCGGCTTAAGCGTGAAGAGGTAACAAACATATAAACACACACACACACACACACTCTCAAACTTTCGCCTTTATAATATTAGTGTGATATACTAGCTGTGCCCCGTGGTTTCACCCGCATAAATCTCGATCCCGTGTGAATATCGGAATAAAAAGTATCCTATGTCCTTTCCCGGGACTCAAACTATCTCTAAACCATATTTCATCTACATCGGTTTAGGGGTTTAGGCGTAAAAAGGTAACATACAGACAGACAGAGTTACTTTCGAATTTATAATATTAGTATGGATAGTTAGGATCATAGGAACTTAGAGGGTTGTATTGATAATTATAATTCTGTAAATTCATATTTATACAACCTGAAACTGACCTGAAAATTGCAAAAAACCTAAGAAAATTTCCGTTTTTCGGGCTACTCTAAGGCTTCCCCCTTAAAACGCAGAAAACAAATCTAGGACGTCTCCTGACCTAGTCACAAAACTTGTCCTAAGCCTGTCCCACCTTTTATGAGTGGTTAGCCATTTTGTAGAGGCACTGAATTGAAGTAGGGGTCTTAACTTCCGACAGGGATAGTAAGGATGACATAACATAGCATTACGCCAGTTTAATACGAAAGGGTAGGCAGGCGTTCATAGCATGCCTTTACACCGGTTATGTCCTAAGTCCTATATACATATACAGGGTGAAATTAAATTCATGGGCATCCTTTTAAGGGGTCATTGTACTCATCGTTATGAACAACTTTTACTATGGGACTAAGCCTAAAATCGCGAAAAAAATCAGCTGTTCCTTGCATTTATGTTCACACTAGCTGCGCCCCGCGGTTTCACACGCGTAAATGTCGATCTCGTGGGAATATCGAGATAAAAACTATCCTATGTCCTTTTCCGGGACTCAAACTATCTCTATACCAAATTTCATCTAAATCGGTTCAGTGGTTTAGGCGTGAAGAAGTAACAAACATATAAACACACACACACACACACTCACAAACTTTCGCCTTTATAATATTAGTGTGATTTCATCTAAATCGGTTCAGTGGTTTAGGCGTGAAGAAGTAACAAACATATAAACACACACACACACACTCACAAACTTTCGCCTTTATAATATTAGTGTGATTAGTGTGATAACTCGTCAAAATGTATGGAAAAGCCGATTTTTTTTTCGCGATTTCAGTCTTGGTCCCATAGTCAAAGTTGTTCATAAGTATGATTACAATGACCCCTTAAAAGGATGCCCATGAATTCAATTTCATACTTAATTAAGATAAAGAGAAAAAAAAATTGAATATTGGTTACGCTTTCACGCTAAAACGGCTGAACGGATTTGGATGTATTTTCGCACATAGGTTGACCATTACCTGGATTAGGACATAGTATACTATTATCCTGATATTCCCACGGAATCGATACTTATGTGGGTGAATTTTACATGGAGTGACTGCCTACACCCATTGGTAAGAATGATTGTCAGAGTTTTGGCATTTGACTACCCGTAACGACTGTCAAAGATCTACGAATAACAGCAGAGGCTTAACGTGCTTTCCGAGGCACGAAGAAGTCTCGTTATGTAATGGTCACCCATCCACGAGCCGACCGCAGAAAGTTTAGCTTAACCTTCAATCGACACATGCGGCTGATTTAGCCATGAGAATTTATTTAGTTATTGATATCCATACTAATATTATAAATTCGAAAGTAACTCTGTCTGTCTGTCTGTATGTTACCTTTCACGCCTAAACCGCTGAACAAATTTAGATGAAATTTGCTATAGAGATAGTTTGAGCCCCGGGAAAGGACATAAGATACTTTTTATCCCGATATTCCCACGGGATCGAGACTTAGATACTATAATTATAAGAAACTTGGTTTTTAAACCACCGCTTACCTCATCCATGCTTTACATGCCATATCACCCGGCCGATACACTAAAGCAAACGCACCATAACCATTCCCAACAACCATAACCTAAATTCATACAACTACCCTCATTCTACCCAACAAAAAAAAAGCCCTACGAACACTACACGCGCAGCCCTCTTTAACCCACTTAGCCGAAATCCGGTTCACACGTGTACCTACCCTCCGAAAAGGCACATAATCCAGAATCGATATCACTCGATACCTAACGAGATCGAGTTTGGTGCGATTCGTGACATTTAAGGCAGCGCGTGACTCCATTTACGGGCGATACAAAGGGACTCGGATCAAAGGACCAGCCGAGTTAAGGACTAGTGTTGTTGTGAGAAAGTCGAGATATAATCGAGTATGTTTTGGAGGAATTATGTTATTTATATTGAATTTATTTTGTTTTTTTAATAGAGTAGTGGTGGCCCTGTGGTAACGGCCGCGACTTACGAGTTGTAGGTCGTAGGTTTGAACCCAGACAGGCGCTTTACTTTGTGTAAATTATTTCAAAACGGTGAAGGAAAACACGTGAAGAAACCGGCATGTCCTAGAACCAAAAATACGAAGACATGTGACTATCAACCCGCACTGGGCCCGCGTGGTGGATTACGGCCCACTCCCTCTCACAGAGAGGAGGCCTGTGTCTCAGCAGTGGTAACATTATAGGCTGATTATGATGATGATGATGATATTGAATTTATATTGTGACTGATTCAATGGTCTAATAGTCGCAAGCGCTACTGCTGAGCGCGCGGTCCTGGGCTCGTGTCCATGGTCGGGCAAAATGTTATTGGGTTTTTCCGTCAATAAATTATCAGTAGCAACCTGAAGTCCGGATTTATGCCCGGTTGATGGCAATAGGATCGCTCCCTATCACATGGGACCTTAATATAACTGACGAAATGTGGTTGAGCTAGGTATACCCCTGCCTTTGGGGGTACTGTCGTTATGTTATGTATTTATAGTATCAAGATTCTTATCTAAACTGATATTATAAAGAGATAAAATCTATATAAGTATATAAAATTCAAAGTCCTGAATGACTGATATATCAACGCACAGCCTAAACCGCTGGTCCTAGAGACATCCCCAAGAGGGTGGATGGGGGGAGGGTGAAATTTCACGCGGACGAAGTCGCGGGCTAAAGCTAATTATTTATATACAACTAGCTTCGTCCCGCGGTTTTACCCGCATAAGTTTCGATCCCGTGGAAATATCGGGATAAAAACTATCCTATGTTCTTTCCATGAACTCAAACTATCTCTATGCCAAATTTCACCTAAATCAGTTCAGTGGTTTAGGCGTGAAAAAGTAACATACAGACAGACAGACAGAGTTACTTTCGAATTTATAATATTATTATTTATAATATTATAAGTATTAAAGGCAAATAAAAATACGAAACAGATGTGGAACACAATTAACAATATAACTCATCGCAAACCAAAGAAAAATCCTAACTCAGAATTATTACAGATAAAGGCCACCCCTCAGGACTCAGTAGACCACATAAATGATTACTTTTCTAACATTGGGAAAACGCTGGCTGAAGAAATATCCTCCGCAAACCGATCACAAGTTCAACATGATTCTGATCATATAATAAACTCACAGTCTTCCTCTTTCGTGCTTCTCGAAACGGATTCTAGAGAAGTCTATAACGTGCTAATGGGTCTTAAATCTGAAAGCGCTCCAGGGTGGGATAATATTACAACAAAATTTTTAAAAACTGCTCATGAATTGGTAGTACCCATAATTTCGCATCTCGCTAACTTGTGCTTTAGCCAAGGGAAATTTCCACCAGCTCTGAAGCAAGCCATAATTACTCCTGTGCACAAGGGTGGGGACAGAGATGATGTTAACAACTACAGACCTATCTCTGTCCTGCCTGCAATATCTAAAATAATTGAAAAGCTAATTAACATAAGACTAACCAGCTACACTAATAAATATAACATTATTTCTCAAGCTCAATATGGTTTTAGGCAAAAATTATCTACGGAAGACGCAGTGATAGCATTAACCACTCATATTGTTAAACTAGTAGATTCAGGGAAAAGATGTCTAACTGTATTTCTTGATTTAAAAAAAGCTTTCGATACCGTTTCTGTCCCCTTTCTTGTGCGTAGTCTAGAGGGTATAGGAGTAAGAGGAGACCCGTTGGCATTACTAATAGATTATCTACGGGATCGCAGGCAAAAGGTTAAGATAGGAGAGTATATTAGTAAGGAGTCTTACGTGTCCTACGGCGTTCCGCAGGGCAGCGTACTGGGCCCGACTCTATTTTTAATTTACATAAACCATTTCTGCAAAATGATGCCAGATAATGGTCGCGTATTCTCATATGCGGATGACACAGCTATTGTTTTCTCTGGCGATACATGGGAATCCGTATATCATTCTGCTGAAAAGGGTCTTTTTGAAATAGCTAACTGGTTGAACTCACATCTTCTAACACTAAATATTTCTAAAACAAAATATATTGCATTTACAAACTATAACAACACTCAACCCGGATCCAACGTAACTCTCAAAATCCACACTTGTCACAATATATCTAGCACAAATTGTCCTTGTAAAAATATAGAAAAAGTGACACACATAAAATACCTAGGTATAATTGTTGATCAGCGGTTGTCTTGGCGTACTCATACAGATATGGTCATGGCCCGTACGAGAAAACTTATCTGGATATTTAAGAACCTAAGACATGTGACAACTAAAAAAATATTAACGGAAATCTATGTCGCTCTGGCTCAATCAATTCTTGTTTACTGCATACCCGTATGGGGTGGTGCGACAAAAACGAAGTTTCTTGAGCTAGAGCGAGCACAGAGATCTCTTATCAAGGTCATGTATACCAAACCGTACAGATTCCCAACCAATGAGTTATATTCTCTTAGCGGCATTCTCACAGTCAGAAAATTATATATACTCCATGCTGTCTTAAAATTACACAAAGTCCTGCCCTATGACCCTCACTCTCAGGAAAGAAGACGAACATACCGTGCTGCACCAGTAGAATTCGTTAAAACTAAATACGCTAAAAGACAATTCAATAGAAATTCCGCTGCCCTGTATAATAAAATTAATAAAATAATCAATATCTATCCCATGACTACTAAAGACTGCAAAAAGGCAATAGTTCATTGGCTAAACCTGAAGACCTATGATGATATTGAATTGTTGCTGCAAGCATCGTCAATATGAGTTGAAAAGATACACGCACGCATGCACCCTCACTCACACACACACCCTCACACACACTCACTCACCCACATACACACCCCCACCTACACACACACATATTTTAGTTTATTATTATTATTTTTTTTTTTTCCTTAAATTTTTTATTTTCTTTGGTATGTTTTTGGTACACCACTTTTACCATTTATAATATGGCATTGAAGAGCGGGGCCTCCTAGCACAGGTATATCTTTACTTAAAAGGAGGTCCCTATGTAAGATCACTGTAAAAGTTGAACATGGTACTGAAATAAACTTTTTGTTTTTTTTTTTTTTTTTTTTTTAAGTATGGATTGTGTTTGCAAAAAAAAATCTGGAAGTACTGATTCATTTACAAAAACTATTTCACTGATAGAAAGCTACACTATTGCCTAGTGTCAAGGTATAAAGGTATTTCTTCAGACGTGTTTGTTTTATGTTTACACAAGCGCGCGGCCGAAGCCTGGGGTAGAAGGTAAGTATTATAGATTTTTGCTACGGCTGTTGTCATTGTATGGTGGCTTAGTATGGTGCCACGAAAAGGACCGTTATTCTTAAAGACTTCATAATTACGTGTGCACTTGTGGACACAAAAGAAGGCACAAAGGCAACATTTCAATCTGCCATGCAGCTAAATACAAGTATTTTACATGGAGCGACTGCCTATCTTACCTCCACAAACCAGTGACTGGGTAAGACTATACCCCTTGGTAAGACTGCTTGTCTGACTTTAAGGGTTTCTGACCACCCGTAACCGCCGCTCAAAGATCTACGAATGACAGTCAGAACCAATGACTTAACGTGCTTTCCGAGGCACGAAGGGGTCACCACACATCGACAAACCATCAAGAAATAAAATTATTTAAAGTATGATGAATCAAAAACCAATTACTACAAAAAGCTTGTAACAAATCTGATAATATTTAAGCGTTTCACGGGAAAATGAGCCGATAGGTATGAATTAATATCAAAAGCTACTCATTCAGTTAAACGCCGAACTGAAATAAATATCACAAACTTGATTTTACAAAGGAGCAATTTAAAATTTAATGTTAAATTCGCATTCATAATTAAATTTTAATAATGTCATTTTCCTTGAATTACATATCAGCGAGATTCTCTTTTATTTTATAACGAAGGTTTTATTCGAAAGTGACAGTTGGAACTGTCAAAATAAGATTTGCAACTATTTTTCAGTTCGTCATAGGTAGGTACACCAATGAAAGTCTTAATTCCGCCTTTGGACGGTATTTTTTACTTGTGCATAAAGTTTTAATAAATAAATAATGGCGTCGATGAAAAAGCTATCGGAAATACTACCATTTTTAATACTTCTGTGGGAATTAAGAAATTGTCGAATTCATTCTTCAATAACGTGATTAATAATTTTGGTCGGAGTATTTGTTGCCTCGCACCCTGAGGTACCCTTGAGCCTTCACAGAAAAAAGGTAAAGGTGGATTATCTTTAACCTCAATTTCAAAAACAAACTTAATTTCTTATCTTAAAAGATCCCACTTTATCCTGCTTTTGTAACACCAAAGAAAGTAATAAAAATACTAGCATTACTGCCGCCAAGGACAAAGTCTTTTTTATCTTTCTCGTCAAATTTACGACGATGACATATGAAATATACGACACATTCTTCACAAACCACCCTCCAATAATAGCGAACATCAATGCTTTGCTACATTGTTACCGATATCGGTTCAGGGCTGCCCCAAATAGAATCATAGCAGTTGTAGTTTATCTATACACCGTGAAATTTTAATCACCGTTTTCCTCTTAAGGGGTCATTGTACTCATCATTATGAACAACTTTTACTATGGGACCAAACCTGAAATCGTGAAAAAAAAATCAGCTGTTCCCTACATTTATGTTCGCATAACTCGTCAAAATGCAGGGAACAGCTGATTTTTTTTTCACGATTTCATGAAAAATCTAAAACTAAATAAAATACAGATCCCAAGATACCGACTCCCGACACTACAACCGTAGCTCGTATAAGCCAGACCGTCACACTTACACGTATTAGTCCATATCTTGAAAATTACTGAATCGATTTTGATGAAACTTGCATTGTGATCTAAGTTGAAGTAAATGTAAGCCAATAAAAAAAATGATCACGATCCGATCAATAGTTGCGGAGAAATGCGTGGACAAACATACATACATACATCTATGATTTTTTTTTATATTTGTTTGGAAGCCCTTAATAGTGCATATGTGAATATAATGCAGTTCCAATAATATTACATACATACGTGTCGAATTGATAACCTCCTTTTTTTTTGAAGTCGGTAAAATTATAAAAAATTAAGCTTTTTTAATTAAATAATACATACGATGTTTAGTACAAAGCGAAAATGTTTGTGATCAATTCTGTGATACCACATTTTCGTGGGATGTACAGACGCCTGCTCGCGCTGTTAATTCGTTTTTACTTAGCGTTCTTTCTGACTTTTTTTTCTTTTTTCTCGGCAACTAAAAGTCCTAGTGTGATGTTAAATAGCCTTCCTCAAGAATTGGGCTGTCAAATGCAAAAATATTTTTTCATATCCGACCGGTTGTTCCGGAGATTAGCGCGTTCAAACAAACAAACGCCTCATCTTTATTTATAGTATAGATAGATATATGTCTGTACACATCTTTTGTCACATTCAAGAGACGTGACACGTGACAAAGAAAGCCGATATCGAAATGTGTTGCCATGTATCCGACGCGTACAATTGTGTTACACAAGTATGCTTTACACTTTATCACTTACATCAAAAGGGGAAACGAAAATACAGTATTGAATTTTTACGCCTGTACATCCCTTTTTAACCGACTTCAAAAAAGGAGGTTCTGTATTCGACCCGTATGTATGTATGTTTGTTTGTCCGCGATTTTCTCAATAACTAATCAACCAATTTTGATAATTCTTTCACTAATGTGATCTACATACTTCTCAGAAAGGTTTTAGTATATAATACAATAACTAATCATACTTATGTACGAAGTTATATACATAAATGTACTGCATCTCCGGCATTTCTATGCGAATTTTGATGATTCTTCTAGTCGGTGTCTTCAAGTCTTCAATGCACTAGTATTAATTGAATTTGTGTGGGGTAGGTACAACTAAAAAGTGAAAAATAAAAACTCTTTTACAAAAAAACAACCGACTTCAAAAAAAAACACTACAAAGTGATAAATAACTTTAATTTCGAAAGTCGGTGTCAAAAAACGAAAATGCGGAACCAACGACACCGACTTCTGAAATTAAAGTTATTTATCAATTTGTAGTGTTTTTTTATTAAGTTAGATTAGCGCCATTTTTGACGTATATGCGTGCGTCAAGTGAACGTGATACAACCCGCCCTTAGGCTTTTTCCTATATCGTGGGTGCGTTTACGAACATAAACAGCTAGATCCGGAGCAACTATCAGTAGATCAAACAAATATTTGGCTCTTGAGAGCAAATACCCACGAGTATAGTACGGCAGGTCATAATAATGCGTTCCGGGTGTTGATGGAACTGTTCCGCATCTGTAGCGCATCAGGGACGTTTGCTGAAGCTCGTGTTGATTGCTTCTACGCTACGATGCGAAAAAGATGCACCTCGCTGGTGCGCTGGATGCGAGCTAGCACCAACATTACACTGCAGTGTATAGTGATCAGACTGGAGTGCTTCTATATGAATCGTTGCTGCAAACTTTCCTTCTCTTCTAACTCTCTCTCTTTTTAACGTTTCTCTTTTTTTCTTTTTTTTCTTTCTTTCTGTTTTTCTTTCTTTTCTTTTTTTCTTTCTTTTCTTTTTTTTTCTTTTTTCTTTTTTTTTCTTTCTTTCTTTTTTCTTTCTTTTCTTTCTTTTTTTTTTCTTTCTTTTCTTTCTTTTTTTTCTTTTTTTCTTTTTCTGTGTTTAGCTTGTAGCAGGGATTCTCACTAACTATGTTGCAGTGTTAGGTTTACCCCCTTATTCATAATCCTATTTTAGCTAAAATAGGTTTATAGAACGTTTGTCTTTATCTGTCACGTTGTCATTTCTGTGTGTAAGAAAGAGACAAACCCCATTTTAACTAAAATAGGTTTGATAAGTTTTATGAATAAGGGGGTTAGTGTGTAGGTTATGTTTACTATCATAATTGTTAAGAAATATTGTTACTAACATATTTGAGGCCATTGTTACTTGTATATTAAATACTAACTTCTGCCCGCGACTTCATCCGCGTGAAATTTCACCCTCCCCCCATTCACTAAGGGGAGGAATTTCGAAAAACCCTTTCTTAGTGGATACCTACTCTTCACTAAGAACACACCCTCCAAATTTCATGTCTCTAGGACCAGCGGTTTAGGCTGTGCGTTTATCTATCAGTCAGTCAGTCAGGACTTTGAATTTTATATGTATAGATTGGCTGCCCCTTTGGTTACGTGGTTGCAAGCGCGGCTGCTGAGCGTGGGTTCCTGGGTTCGATTCCCGGGTCGGACAAAGTGTTATTGGGTTTTCCCATTAGGAATTTCTTAGTAACAGTCCGGAATTTGGAAGTTGGCGATTTAATATCCCCGTGCCTCGGAAAGCCGTTGGACCTGCGCCTGATCTCTCCCCGGTCGTGTCGGATTGCCGTCCCATCGGGCTATGAGAGTAAAGGAACAGAGAGTGCACCTGCGTTTACGCACACACTTGTGCACTATAATAACTCCTGCGTACCTGGCTAATCTCCGTAGAGATTTGCCACCGTGACCGAAATCGGTCGGGGGGCTATTTTTTTTTATTATTATTAAATACACATTCTAAAAAAATAAAATTCACCAAACATTATATCGAAAAGTACCAAACATATCAGCGTTGTTATTTATCAGATAGAAAATAATGATCCTTTATTCGATAAACCACGGGCAGAAGATAATAAAAGGAATCCGCGGTAGGTAGGTACTAGAAGAGTCAATTACATTGGGAACGAACATATACAAGTCATTACGTGGAGTATACGCAGATGTATCGCCTCGCAGTGGGGCGGGGAAAACAGCGTTTAGGACTTATTTATTAGCTTTATTTTATCCTTACATTTAGTTTTTGTGTTGTGTACTTATTTATTTATTTGTTAGTTTTGTACTTAAATAAGGTTAGTATTGTTAGATGTACGGGCCGCCTTTTGCGGTGAAAGCCTCCTCCAAACCGTTCCGTGTCTCTGTCCTTTGCCCGTCTGGGCCATAAGGCTCCGGCTATATGTATGGTGTCGTCACTCCATCTTTTAGAAGGTCTACCCTTCCTTCTTTTTAGGGTTCCGTAGCCAAATGGCAAAAAACGAAACCCTTATGGATTCGTCATGTCTGTCTGTCTGTCTGTCCGTCCGTCCGTATGTCACAGCCACTTTTTTCCGAAACTATAAGAACTATACTGTTGAAACTTGGTAAGTAGATGTATTCTGTGAACCGCAGTAAGATTTTCACACAAAAATAGAAAAAAAACAATAAATTTTGGGGTTCCCCATACTTACAACTGAAACTCCAAAAATTTTTTTTCATCAAACCTGTACGTGTGGGGTATCTATGGATAGGTCTTCAAAAATGATATTGAAGTTTCTAATATCATTTTTTTCTGAACTGAATAGTTTGCGCGAGAGACACTTCCAAAGTGGTAAAATGTGTGTGCCCCCCCTCTAACTTCTAAAATAAGAGAATGATAAAATTAAAAAAAAATATATAATGTACATTACCATGTAAACTTCCACCGAAAATTGGTTTGAACGAGATCTAGTAAGTAGTTTTTTTTTAATACGTCATAAATCGAAAACCGCAATTTACCTTTCACAAAGTTACAACGAACTACAAGAACTTTTATATTATGTTACTTGCTGCTACGGAACCCTTCATGGGCGAGTCCGATTCGCACTTGGCCGGTTTTTATATATTGGGTACCAATTAGAAATAGTTTGTGACTATCTTTCATCCATAGCTCTCTGAATATGACCTTACCATTTCCATTTCAGTGTCAGCACCTGTTTGACCGCATCCCTCGACTTTGTTCTTTTTCTTATCAGTGAAGTTTTAACTCTATCCTTTAATTTTATGTTCATGTAGCTCCGTTCTTGCGAAAGCGGGACAAAATTAGAGTTAATAATCCCCCTGACCGATTTCGGCCACGGTGCTCCATCTCAACGGAGATTAGCCAGATACGCAGGAGATATTATAGTTCACAAGACAGTGTGTGTAAACACACAATAATAAGTTTATTGTACAAAGAAAAAACACACAAAAATAGACATACAATAAACATGATTGTACAGGCAGTGGGCAGAGGCAAGTTGAACGACAAGTTGGGCGACTAGAATCAATTCTATTTTAAGGTAATTTTTGACGTTCAAAAGTGCCTTTTATGTGCCTATCTATACTTATAATAAATCTGTAGAGAGGTCAATTCTGTACATGAAATATATTTTCAAAATAACTATCAGGGGGTGATTAGTGATCGATACTGATGCCAAAAATGCAATCAGTAACATTTTTGTCTGTCTGTCTGTCTGTCTGTATGTTCCTTATAGAAACAAAAACTACTCGACGGATTTTAACGAAACTTGGTACAATTATTCTTCATACTCCTGGGCAGGTTATAGTATACTTTTCATCACGCTACAATCAATAGGAGCAGAGTAGTGAAGGGAAATGTTGGGAAAACGGGAGAAGTTACTCCATTTTTTAAGCTTCCGTCGCGTGTGCAGCCTTAATGGTTAAAGTTACATAGAAATCATGTATGGCGGAAATATTCTACATAAAATTGTCTAAAAAATATCCTTCAACAGCATATGTCTATCTTTTATGGTTGACTCACAATAATACGTGTAACTCCTGATAGCTTAGCAGTTCGGAGCATTCTGATTATATTTGTTTACTCTTACGTTTATAATACTCTCACTCATCCCTAATTTAAAAAATTTAACATTATTACCTATTCAATAAAAAAAGAATCATAGAAATCGGTATAGAAACACCAAACTTATACATGAAATAAGCCATCGCGCCGTCGCACGTCTGAATCATGCTATAAGGATTATTTTTGTGTAACGGTTGTCAGAGCGTTCGACCTTATTGACAGACAATAATTGATATTGAGAAACCGTGCTTATCAGCGCGACTTTTAGTCTTTAAATAGTTTATTTGAATTTCTTTTGTTGTTATTTTGTAAAATAGGTATGAGTTGTTTTGGTAGTGCTTAAATATTCGTTCAAATTAAAAATTATTAAACGTAGGTACTTTTATTAATTAAAGTAGTTATAAGTATTTATTTTTAAGTGAAGTAGGTATAGGTAGATAGTATTACACAGGCATTTCAGCTTTATTTTCATTTCTTTTTTGTTGTGTAGACAAGGAATAAGGAAGGATTTTTTGAAATTCAACCCCTAAGGGAGTTAAATAGGGGATGAAAGTTTGTATGAAAGTCCGTCAGTTTTAAAGTTAGGATCATCAAATTTTGTGTTCAGGCTGACGACTAAAAATTAATTTATACGTGTCTCAGCGTTTTTGATAATTCTACCCCCAAAGGGTTAAAAGGGGGGATGAAGTTGTGTATGAAAGTCCGTCAGTTTAAAAGTTAGGATCTTTAAATTTTGTATTTAGGCTAACGATTGAAAATTAATTTATACGTGTCTCAGCGTTTTTGATAATTTCTCCCCCAAAAGGGGGATGAACGACCTGACTGAAATATCAACGCACAGTCTAAATCGCTGGTCCTTCCTAGGGACATGAATTTTGGAGGGTGTGTTCTTTGTGAAGAGTAGGTATCGAATAAGAAGGGGTTTTTGGAAATTAAACCTTTAAGGAGGTGAAAAGGGGGGGATTTTGTTGGTATGAAAAATCTTATTTCTTGAGTTAATAACCTTGAAACTTGGCACGAATACTTATCTAAGTAAATTATGAAGTTTGGAATTTTTCGTTTTTCTAAAATACCCCCTAAAGAGGTATTGGGGGGTGTCAAAATTTGTAAGGAAGAATATTAACGCCCTGTCCGATTAACTTGAAACTCAGTATTTATACTAAGGACTAAAAATAATTAATAAAATGTATTCGGGGTTTTCGAAAATCTACCCCTAACTGTGTGAAAGGGAGGATTTTACCGCGTGGCTTGATTAGCTCGAAAATTGGTATAAATAAACTGAGTCAAGTTATAAACTTCCACCCCTGTGGGGGTGAAAAGCGGGGATACAGTTAATTTGAAAAATCTGATTCCTTTGTTCTATAAACTTAAAAATTGGCCCGAATACTTATTTATCTAAATTAATTATAAAGATCATACCAACATACATTTTCGAAACTTTTAGAGGAAAGTACGAATTTCACGCGGACGAAGTCGCGGGCAGAAGCTAGTTTGAAATAAATGCTTTGACTTTGAACAGCAGGCTCCTGAACTAAGTAAAAGGATACTTGTATCTCAAGAGCCAAAGTTCCTCATAATCTCACAGGTGCACTCTCAGTTCCTTTACTCTCATAGTCCGATGGGACGGCAACCCGACACGACCGGGGAGAGATCAGGCGCAGGACCAACGGCTTTACGCGCTTTCCGAGGCACGAGGTTATCACACTACCAACTTCCAAACTCCGGGCTGCTTATGAGAAATTCCTAACGCCGGTCAGTACCCGCCTTAAACGAAGCAAGAGGAGTATGTAAGGGATGGGATCGTGGTGAGGAAGGGGCCTGTTAGGGCTGAAGCCTGGCGGGGGAGCGGAATTGTCCGAAAGGGTTACCGCTACCCTGGAACATAAAGGGCTAATCAAGGAATACGGGTGGGTTTTAGTCAGTAAGAGTAATACACTCCCTTCTGCTCCACCCAGAGCGGGAGGAGTCATTTGATAACTTCAATACCACAAAAAAAAAATGTTCGTGGTGGGGCGTGCTGTAGGTTCTAACCACCCCCATGGGCCTTGGGAAGAACGCGTCTGTAATACATAGCATTCATCTAGTTGCTGAGCATGCGACTTTTTTCTAGCTGCGCCCCGCGGTTTCACCCGCGTAAATGTCGACCCCGTGTCCCGAATATCGGGACAAAAAGTAACCTATATGTTAATCCAGGGTGTCGGCTACCTCCATCCAAAATTTTATCAAGATTGGTCTAGCCGTTTGAGCGTGAAGAAGTAAAAAACATATAAACACACACACACACACTCACAAACTTTCGCCTTTATAATATTAGTGTGATACATTTTAATTTTTCAACCGAAAAACAACGGATAAGCCGTACTCTTCCAGCAATACCTTTTTCTTGAAAAAACGCGTTCAGCAACTCAAACAAAAAAAAAACAAATATAATAAATAAACTTTATTCTTTCTTTTTTAATCTTGTAACACACTTTTTTTCAAAATCCAAAGGATTTCGAAACAAACTCCGAATTCCCATACTTCATAATGTTTAAAAAAGTCGCCTGCTCGACAACGACTGTCAAAGATTTAAGAATGACAGCCGGCTGCCAGCTACTTCACGTGCTTTCCGAACATTTCAGAGGCACGGAGGGGTTTCGGTATGGAATGAATGGTCACCCATCCACGGACTGACCTCGGTAAGCGTTGCTTAACCTTAAAGATCGACCCATGCGGCTGTCCCTTACCCCGTCTACCTGTATACATACAAATTATCTATGAAGACTACACTTCTTTATGACCAAAGTCAGTAAGTCATAGGAACCTAGCATTAGCTTCCACAATAACTATTCCCCCCCCCCTCTCCCCACTTTCAGATACAGCTAGCTCAGATTTATGTAGTCTTGCTATGTGATACAGCTTGCGTAATTTAGCGTCACACTTGCATGCAATGCTAGTTGATAAACTGCGCTTACTATCGTCTTGAGCTATTACTTGCATTTACAACTGTAATGCTTTTAGATTTATCGTTAAATGTACCTATGGGTTTTCGCCTGAATATTTCAAGTTGTTATGACCAGATTAAATAGAAGTCACAGGTAGATACTTACAGAAGGTAAATCAAGCCACGGAAAGGGGTCTCGGTATCTAAGATGGTCACCCATCCACAGACCAACCGCGGCAAGAGTAGCTTAACCTGATCGATTGACCTGTACGGCTCATATTATTTAACCACGGGCCCTCTATTTGTGTGATAAGTATGTTTGTTTAAGTACTCACACATGGGCCACGCGACCACTGTTAGTGACCATCGACAGCCATTCTTCAAAACTTTTCATAAACCACCTTTTACTAATGGCTGTAGAATGAGGAACATTTTAGTTTAAAAATTTAAAATCTACATTAGAACCTACCTAGCAATTTTGATCCCGTCATTCCCGGCTATGATTAGCGTGATTGCTTTAACCTTTTACGCCTAAAATCCCTTAATTTAATTTTGTTCTAATGTCATTAATTGGAATAAAAATCCGAATTACCAGTTCTTTTTGAATTTCTATTCTAATTACAAAGTTCTAGAATAATAATGCCTTAATTTGATCTTTACTTTCAAATCTGTCAGTTATTTTAAGGTTAGTAGAGTAGTCAAAGAAATTGAACATTCTAGCAATAAAATCATAAAAAGTCGCTTTACCGCTTCAGCTTATTCTTATACTCTCTCATCGAAAGCTTTAAAGCCCAATCCGTAGACACATTTCACGTCGTACATACTTCTAAAGGCTCGCACTTGACGTTTATTTCCTTTTTTATTCTTTGTAATCTACGAATTTAATATAGGCGCCATAAAAATATGGCGTCTGAAAAAAAAATTACGGGCCTGTTTAATTTGAACGCGGGGGAAACAGGAATGGAACGCTTATTTAAATTTCGAATTTTACCATGTGTTATTCGTTTGGTATAAACGGAGGTTGGCCGCTTTGATTTTCAAAATATAATCCTCGTTTTGCATCGATACATTCTTTCCTTTCGGTATAAAGTAATTAAGTATGTGTTTATGTAATTTACCGTTCAATAGACTAAAAAACGTTTTCCAAGGAGTACCTACAATGTATTAGGTCCGGGCAGGTACTTACTAGATCCATTGAGTGCCTTTTGTAAAGGGTATTTCGTCTGAGCTACCTACCTCACAATGAACACGAACAGTCCTTTCCTTTGTATTTCCAGCCATTACTAGCGCTCTCTTAAGGTTAAGGTCGATTCAATGCCTAAACCCGAACGTTAACGATCAAATCGACGTAACGTTCCCCACGTTTCGACACAGCAACGTTATTTCAACCAGAAATGTCGAATAACACTTTTAAAATATCATCCACGTTTACCTACAGTATCTGCTTGTTTATCGTTTGATGAAAATTGCACCTTATATAGTGTGTATAACTATCATTTTCGAATATGGATGGCTGCGAATTTATCGTGTCATTCACAAAGCGTCAAACGTCAACCGACTGTCATCATGGTTGGAACATCCAGTTTACGCTGACCTGTCAATTGTTTTACCAGTCGTGATATTCGAGTTCAGGTTACATTGGTGTTGCAGGATTATAATTTTTGATCCTGGGAGTGCACTAAACCATACACGTGGCTCATTAGGTCTTGATCTCGCGTTTAACGAGGCGTACCTAATTGCGGAGCGCGGCCCCTCTCCACAAAAATGGCGGGTGGCGGAATACATTACGGTAATTTAAAATTTATGTTTCACACTCTTTAAACTTTTTTATGTCGGAGTAGCTGAGGATGTTTACTTTGGTGTTGCCAGATTTTTGAGTTTATTTATTTATATTTTACAGGAGTTTCGTAATGAGGTAAAAGTTTTGTGGTAGTTTTATGGAAAACAATTTTTGTTATTTATGCAAATCGCTCAAGCATCCGTGCAATGAAAATGCTTGTGAAGCCAACAGTGAACCGCTGGATGCCTGAATGCGTTGCATGGATCTCAAGAAAAACCTCTACGGCGTAATTATATTTCGGAGCGGTAACTGCTCCGTTTATTCTTGCAGCCTCTTAAATAAGGTGTTTTAGTTTTGTAAATACACAGTAATACTACGTTTGACCTCGTTATTTCGTACGTTCGTTTTAGATCATTGTTTTACAGGAAATTGTCATTCAGTGGCGAAACGGGAGTGTTAATACTTAACTAGTAGCAGTAGTAGTGCTATGTTGATTTGATAAAGTGCTTATTTTTAATGATTGCGATGTGCGTGGTGACCGACTGCATTGATAATGGTGGTGGTGGGGGTGGGGGTGGTATATAGTGTCGCTTGTAAGTGACTACTGGAGTCAATATGAGTTAATTATGATTGAATATGAATTTGAATTATTTATTTCAATATAAAACGTTTCTTCTTTTATTCATCTGTGATTGTATAGATATTTACATAATACAAGCTAACATACAAACTATAATAATATGTACAATTATATGAAAAAATAAACAAAATAGTCATAGGGCATCAAAGAATTCGTCCGCATCGCTGTCAACAGGAACAGTGCCCAAAAGGCTGGCAGCATTGCCACGTTGTATGGCAATGCTAATTCTTTGGCCAAGAAATAGGCCAGCCCTCTGGTCACGTGAAGAGCTAACCGCTTGGCGATATCTCGAAAAACCAAGTGGGCACTCGGACCCCATGGCCCTAGTGTTTAACCCCAAACGGCTCGAACATATAACTCCCAATCAGGTAGCAATATTTGAATTTGATTTATCTAATTTGTATGTTGATGTTGTATTAATACTGTATTTATTCGATCGTATTTATTGATGTATGATTTTTATTTATTATTGAATAATTTAAAGATGTTTTTGATATGGGTTATGTGGTACAGACCTGAAATAAATGATATTTTTGTTTTGATAAGGAGAGTTTTGTTTTTTTTTTTCATATTTTATTAATTTGTACACTCCTAGAGTAGTTTTTCTATAGTACACTTCGCCAAACAAACTAATGACTTCCACTCCAAAAACTGACAACCCATATTAATCATATAACATTAATGATTTTAGTCACACGAGAAGTATATACCGGTTACTGCATAAAAACACCATTCGTTTGTGGACTGTGGGTCATTATAGTTTCCGTCTCATTGAGCTCGCCAAGCCACCCGAGCCATCGTGAGACCACACGACTGGGAAACGAGGGACTGTCCTTTTCTAACTTATAAGGGTTATATGGCGTTGTCCCTCTCCATTATTATAGGTATTTCTTACGTTTGGCAAGTTGTCCCATCTATTTATTGCTTTTAAGTTGAGGGTATTCTTTTACATAGTAGTCTGACCACGAAGTAAAGTCTGACTAGAGAGTTTTCTCTAAGTATGCATACAGGCGAGCAACGCGCATCGGTGACAGAGGCAACTGCAAGCGTCGATGCCGACGGGTTGTTACTGGACGGACTGTTTAAGGCCACGGACAAGAAGCCAGCGGCGGCGGCGCGGGGAGCGGCGCGGCGACGCAGACCCGGCCTCGAAGCCAGCGGGCCGATCGCGCCGGGCTAGAGCGGCGTTGTGTTGTGTTATGAGAAAGAGAAAGAGAGAGAACAACACTACGTCAATGCAGACGCGGCGGCACCGCTAGACTGGTGCGCACCGCTCATTCGCCGCTCGCCGCGCCGCTGCCTTCGAGGCCAGATCCATATAAATCAATGCATTGAAACGCGCCGCTCCCCGCGCCGCCGCCGCTGACTTCGCGTCGGTGGCCTAAACGATGCACCAGAAATGACAGGCACCTACCACCAGATACTTTCAACCCAAAAGATAAGGGTAGTATTTAAACGCAAATCAAAAAATATCCTTTTTCTATGCAATATTTCCGAATTCCCATCAAAATTACTGATTGCACAGCAAAATATTCAATTCAAAATATCACTAAACACACTAAAATTTATTTTCGCAGCGTACAGCGATTTTTCCTAAAGCAAAAGCTTTTTCATCAATGCACAGCTAATAATCTTAATTCACATTATACATGTTAACTCTTTTTCTTTTAAATATAGCTTCTATTTTTATATTATTTACAGCAGTTTTTCTAAATAAAACAGCATTTTATTAGTCACAGTCGTCTTATTATTTATTAATTACCACATAATGAGATCAGCAAAAAAAATATAAAATTAGATACAAAATTGTAATTTATCCTAACCAAACCAAACCTCGGGGTGCCCTTCGCTCGCTCTTGGATCCTATGTCGACGGAGCCCCGCTTCGCGGGGCCCCTATTTCTGTGTAAAGGGTTTAAAGTAACCTAACCAAACCGAACCTCGGGGTGCCCTTCGCTCGTTCTTGCATCCTATGTCGACGGAGCCCCGCTTCGCGGGGCCCCTATTTCTGTGTAATACACTAACGAAATATTTCTATTTCGCTCTTACGCGCGAGATATACGGCTAACTCCCGACGACACGACCTAGCGCTATCTCTATCTTACTCGCTCGCGCGTAAAAGGATTTTTTTGTTATAATAATCATTAAATTTGCCGAGTATGGCTTCTTGAAAATTAAGACAAATATGATGAACAGGTTTTGTTGTACTTACTGGTTAATATGCGACTGGGATAGTTATTTTGCTATGAAATATGGAAAATTTGCTGTGCAGTCAGTATTTATGCTATGTATGTAGTATTTTTGTACAAAAATAAATTTAACTGTATTGCATTATGAGGAAAAAAGTAATGTCATATTGATGTTTAATTTCGAATTATCTGCAGTTTGAGTTTTGTTAAACATTTAGTTTATTTGTAGTGATTGAGTTATTTGATGTAAAAAAGAATATAAATGATAAGTATGTATTGATAGGCGATTATTTATTTGATATGCAATTTATAATATCCCAAAAGATAAGCTCAGGGTTATTGACCTATGTATATGTGCTTCAGCTTACTCCGGTTCAACTCAGTCGGTACCTTCGGGAAACAAAAGCAGCTGTAACATTCAATTGTTTTTCCGATCCTCTTTGAGAAAAATAAATTTTTCCGTTTATTTTCGTTGGATCCCACTTTTGAATCCCATTTTTTAAGTATTAACGATGGATCCCGTTTGCTATTTCCGTTGAATCCCATGTTATAACGACATGTGTACATTTCAGAAGAAAAGTGATTTACCTTTATCAAACACTAAAAAGAGATTATTTTTAGTGGGCTACCCGGAACCGATCTAGTTAGATTAGGTTAATTATTAAAAAAAAACAATGTTAGGTTAGGTTAGGTTAAAACTGTGACCCCTACGCACGAGCCGAGCGAGCGAAGCGAGCGGTGCCGCGGTAGCGGCCGGCGAGTGCCAGAAACGACTAGATTATATAGAAAATGAGTTGTTTGTGAAATAAATAGTATACGAAACGTTGGTTGTAAACCAAAAATTTGTCAATGGAGTTTTGGTGAAACATTAGTGAACCCCTCATTTTATTATAAACAATTTTGTTGTTGAAAGTACCAGCATTCAGATTTTTTTAAGCATTCGGGATCCAACGGAAATACTTTTCGGGATTCAACGACAATAAAACGTAATTATCTTGCATTTTTTAAATTCGGGATCCAACGGAAATACATAGTAATGTTTTGCGGGATCCAACGTCAAAAATATTAAAATGGGATTCAAAAGCGGGATCCAACGAAAATAAATAAATTTTTCGAATAGTTGTAATACTTTTTGTAGAATTTTCCTTCAATACCTAGTCATTCACCTCCCAAAGTTCTATGTGTGTTAAATGGTTCTTTTTGCGATGGCCGTTTTGCGTAGATGTGACGCATGTTTTCTCCCAAATTGTTGAAGTGAAAACTTCTTTAGGCGCGTTGGGCATTTTTTGAGATGGGAAAAAACTATTGAACTCGCGCCACTGTTACCGTAATCGACACCGCTTCGGATGTGTTTGGCTATCCTCGGCATGTACTCGGTTTTAATGTATATCCAATATGTCAGTGAGTGATGGAAAAGTATTCTGTTTGTGTTTTGTTTTCACTTCTGTCGGCACTCCCAGAGTGACACTGTTTTTTTTTGTTTGTGTTTTTTGTATGCGTATAAACGTATTTTCTTTCTTTTCGTCCTATTCCATACTCCAAATAATCGTTTTACGACCACACGTCACGTATTCGAGGGCTGGTCTATTTTTTAACCAAATAATCAGCATCGCCATACAACGTGGCAAACCAGCAATGTTGCCAGTCAATGTTGTTAAGTCAATATAAAACTACATATTTATTCATTTTTAACCGACTTCTAAAAAAGGAGGAGGTTCTCAATTCGAATGTTTGTATTTTTTTTTTTGTGTTTGTTCGCGCATAACTCCGTCATTTGCCAACCGATTTGAAAAATTCTTTTTTTGTTAGAAAGGGTATACTTTCCAAATGGTCCCATGAAAATTTTATCGAAATCGGACAAGCGGTTTTTGAAAAATCAACAAAATCTAAAAATTTATCTACATTGTCTACATTAACGATCTTTTTGTTTACTTTTTTTTGGGGTAGGTACAACTAAAAAGTGAAAAATAAAAACTTTTTTACAAAAAAAACAACCGACTTCAAAAAAAACACTACAAAGTGATAAATAACTTTAATTTCGGAAGTCGGTGTCAAAAAGCGAAAATGCGGAATCAACGACACCGACTTCCGAAATTAAAGTTATTTATCACTTTGTAGTGTTTTTTTTTGAAGTCGGTTGTTTTTTTTGTAAAAAAGTTTTAATATAAGAAAATATTAACGTAGTTTTCTTTCTACTTTCAGATGTTGTTTCACCGAAGCAACGACTGTGAAGCTACGGATCTGCATCCGTAGCGCCGTGCTACGAGATCGGTGCTACGAGCTACGAGAAAAAGACGACCAGCTACGAGCTAGCGAGGTTTTTTGCCTATTTACAATTTACAACACGGTAAATACGAACAGAGTTTCAAAACACGCCGATTCAATCAAAGTAAACCACTTTATAAGTAAGTTACAAAAATAAAAAAATTATTAGTAACTAGCTTCTGCCCGCGACTTAGTCCGCGTAAAATTTCACCCTCCCCTCATTCACCCTCTTAGGGGTGGAATTTCGAAAAACCCTTTCTTAATGGATTGGGACTCTTCACAAAGAACACACCCTCCAAATTTCATGTCTCTAGGACCAGCGGTTTAGGCTGTGCGTTGATATATCAGTCAGTCAGTCAGGACTTTGAATTTTATATGTATAGATTTTTTTCTTAGCAGCGAGCAGTGGTGGCCAAGTGGTGACGGCCCCGACTTACGTGTTGTAGGTCGTGGGTTCAAACCCATGTAGGCGCTTTACTACGTGTAAATAATATCATCACCTGCTCTCAAAACGGTGAAGGAAAACATCGTGAGGTCCTAGAACCGAAAATTCGAAGACATGTGACTACCAACCCGCACTGAGCCCGCGTGGTGGATTACAGCCCACTCCCTCCCAGAGAGGAGGCCTGTGTCCCAGCAGTGGGAACATTGTCTATGTTCCAAAACAAACTATCCCCTCATATCAAAATATTTGGTTATAACATAACTTACACAAACTCGATACTTATGTCACATGTGACCATTTATCCGTTATCCCATCCATTTGTCCACCATTGTTAATGATAGAGAACATTTTTGGGGTTCCGTGCGTGTGATAAAAACGGATTTCAATGGATTTTCCATTAGTGACGTCAGCCCGCATTGCATTGTGAATGGAAATCATTTCGATAAGTGTACTGTTTTGGAGAGAATTGTTTGGGAATGACTTTGTTTTATTTTGAGTTTATTGGTAAATACAATAATTATTCGTTTAAGGTGATATGCTGAAAAAAATGTGGTTTTTCTACTTCGTGTAACTTGTTAAGTATGTGGAATCGGGATTTAACATTTTTTGCCACCGAATGAAGGCTATAGCCGTATAGTGCCCTTGAAAGTGTTAAACATAACTGGCAAAACGTGAGTTTACTATATACCTCAGACACCTACAGGCATTACAGGCAAAATACACAATGTTTTCAGAAAATAAAATTGGCTATTCAAAATAAAATTAGCTCAAAACGTACCTAACAACATTCTCTCCGATTACAGCAGCTAGCCAGTCCGTTGTACAAAGATCACGTGATAACAAATTCTATTTACCTTATTCGTTTATAGCAAGACTAGAGGCAATCTTGGAGGCTGAGGTAACTAGGGCTAAGCACCTACATAATATGGCCATATTATGTTAGCCCAGCAAAATTGCATTCACTAAGCGATTTTGGGGGAGGCGCGCATTGGAGCGTGGGGTTTAATATGTTGTTGTGGTTTTAGATTGGTTTTTGGTATGATGGAATGGTGGTGGTGTTATTGATAAATCTTTGTAAGTTTATGTTTTAATATATACATTTACAGGGAGTTACGGAAAGGGTATATCAATACAAACGGGTTGAAGAGTGTATCTGGTGTAGAATCTCTGTACAAAATTTCAGATCAAAAGCATTAACTTTGAATATGCTTAATATTTTTTTATTTTGACATCACGGCGCTGCACTGGCGCGCGGCGGCGTAATGTGCATGTACTAGGCGCACAGACACACTACATATAATGGATAATGACCCTCGTAGTGCGGTGACACGTTTGTTATGATTTCAATTCAATAAACTATCGAAATAAAAAAATATTAAGCATTTTCAAAGTTACTGCTTTTGAGCTGAAATTTTGTACAGAGATTCTAGACCAGATACACTCTTCAACCCGTTTGTATTGATATACCCTTTCCGTAACACCCTGTATGTGTGTATTATCGATTTATCAAAGTGCAAACAAGGAAAAAAAGAACAAGATAATTTTGCGATGATGATGAGGATTTTGATTCTAGCACAAGCCATTTAATTTGTTGGTTTACGCTATGAAAGATACCGTCCAGTTATGCTAGTTTTAATAGCGACATCTTTGAAAAAACATTCACTCCGTAATCAATAAGTATAATTCGTATACCACATTTTACGCATACGAATTACTAGAGAGTCACCCTAGTCTCCTGAGGGGCAATTCTCGTAATTTTAAGCACGTTCACAAACTGATCTCAGTCTCAATCTGACGTACATCTAAAGTCCGTACATTTTTGACAAGTTTTTGAAATTGATTGTCACTGAGATGAGGTTCCGACTAGATTTTGAACGTTTTTAATTAAGGGAATTGGCCTTCTGTTCAAACATAATTATAATGATTGTCGGGCAATAGTAATAAGTATAAAATGTACCCGCGTTAGTTGTCGGTTTGCGGTACCCGATATACCCTGTCGGGCAATGTTCATGTCTATGTAAAACATACTACCTACACATGTGAAATGCAACAAATATATTGAGTAATTAAAACAAAACTTACTTTGGCCACTCAAGACTTTACTATAATCTCTCATATTAAACTCTCACCTTTCTTCGTCCACCAAGATCCTCTGGCCGCCGCCCCTTACAGTCTATTATGTTAAGGCATTAGTATTCCACTCCGTCCGAATGTTTCCCTTTATATTCCGCGCGTGATTCCAACGATTCGCAGGATATCGGCCAACGAACACGATTCGCAGGCCTGAAGCCTATTTGTATAGGGAATCGGTTTAAAATGAGTATCTTGGGCCGTAATACGTCTTATATATTAGCGGGAGATGTTCGATTATAATAAAATTTTATTCAATATCAATATAACATAACATAATCAGCCTATAATGTTCCCACTTCTGAGACACAGGCCTCCTCTCTGTGAGAGGGAGTGGGCCGTAATCCACCACGCGGGCCCAGTGCGGGTTGGTAGATGTCACATGTCTTCGAATTTTTGGTTCTAGGACATGCCGGTTTCCTCAGGATATTTTCCTTCACCATTTTGAGAGCAGTGGGGATGAAATAATTCACACAAAGTAAAGCGCCTGTCTGGGTTCGAACCTACGACCTACAACTCGTAAGTCGCGGCCGTTTCCACTGGGCCACCACTGCTCTCAATATATTTAGTTTTAATTCCGCAAAAAACTAGATCCTGCCAATCTATTCTGTTAAAATCGCTTATTCCCCTAGGAACATGTTACCTATGATAAAGGTGATAAATATCCACTAACCATATTATCCCTTGAACAAATGACAAATCCTACCCAAAGTAACACGAAGAAACTTGACTGGCATAATTCACAAACAACTCAGCTCTCGTAAAACTTAATTACGACAAGTAAAATCACAAGTCAGGACAAACTTCTTCGTCAAAATGTTGTAAAAAACGTTATTTGCTGAGAAAAAGAACGTCTCCGGTCGTTAGGTGATTCTTATTAATTTGTACTTTTGTCAGTTAAAACGCTGATGTAGACTCGCTGAATAAGATAAGATATATTTATTTGCTCAAACATGTGTACACATACAAGAGGGGTTTGTGGCTAAGTAATAACAGCCGCACGGGTCGATCGATCTGCTGCCGCAGCCGCTGCTTGCCGCGGTTGGTCTAAGGATGGGTAACCGTTTTTCATATCAAGACTATTCAAGGCCCCTCCGTGCCTCGGAAACAACGTTAAGCCGTTGGTCCCGGCTGTCGTTCATGGATCTTTGTCAGTCGTTACGGGTCGTCAGTAGCCCGAAAGTCTGACAACCAGTCTCACCAAGGGCAACCGTATTACCTAGTAACTGGTTTGTGGAGGTCAGATAGGTAGTCGCTTCATGTTTACATACTTGTGTTATAAAACCAAACGTAACATTGTAATGAGTTGTGGAGCATTTGTATTTTTTTTTTCATTCTTGCAAAGCTCGTTACAAGTTTCTTAGCAAAGCTCTTCAGGCAAAAACTTTGCAATTGAAACCCTGCAAATAACCCTTCAAAAAATCTTTTGTCATCCTCATCATTATCATTTCAGCCGAAAGACGTCCACTGCTGGACATAGGCCTCCTCCAAGCCCCGCAACTTCGACCGGTTCAGCGCTTCTCGCACCCAGCGGATTGCTGCGGCCTTCACAAGGTCATCGGTCCTCATCGTGCGAGGCCTTCCAACACTACGTCTTCCAGTACGCAATCGCCACTCCAGAACCTTTAAAAAATATAATTCTGTTGAAGCCGGCTTTTCATCATCATCATCATTTCAGCCGAAAGACGTCCACTGCTGGACATAGGCCTCCCCCAAGTACCTCCACTTCGACCGGTTTTGTGCTTCTCGCATCCAACGAGTTCCTGCGGCCTTCACAAGGTCGGTCCACCTTGTGGGAGGCCTTCCAACGCTACGCCTTCCGGTACGCGGTCGCCACTCCAGAACCTTTCGGCCCCATCGGCCATCTGTTCTGCGAGCAATGTGCCCTGCCCACTGCCACTTAAGTTTGGCAATTCTTCGGGCTATGTCGGTTACCTTGGTCCTTCTGCGGATCTCTTCATTTCTGATTCGATCCCGCAGGGAAACTCCAAGCATAGCCCTCTCCATTGCCCTTTGGGTGACTTTCAGTAATAAGACTGCCGAAAAAGCCGGCTTTACAAAAACATATCTCACCGCACCTAACGTTACCCACAAAACATTTTCCAGCAGTTGCCCTATCTATCAAAATGACATCTTTGAGGGACCCCTTTAATTTCCCCGGGAACACTGGATTAACGACGACTTTCTTTTGGACCGTCTCTAATTAAAAACCTTAAATGAAAACCACGGTTTTACGACAACACCTTTTTTTGTTTTTAAACTGGTGTACTTTGGGTGGATTACGTTTTGACAAATGATTTTGTTTTGGCTTGTGGTTGCGTAACAAACTTTCTGTTTTTGGTCTGAAGGTGCGTCAGTTTGTAGATGGGTGACTATTTTAACCGACTTCAAAAAAGGAGGTTCTGTTCTTCTAATCGGTGTCCTCAATTCTTTAATGCGCTAGTGTTAATTGAATTTGTGTGGGGTCGATGCAACTAAAAAGTGAAAAATAAAAACTTTTTTACAAAAAAAACAACCGACTTCAAAAAAAAATACTACAAAGTTATAAATAACTTTAATTTTGGAAATCGGTGTCAAAAAACGAAAATGTACCAAAGACACCAACTTCCGAAATTTAAGCCGAACTCATCTAGCTTAAAAAAAATATAATTGACGTGTGAAAGTGTTTGTACAATAGGTACAGAAAATAAATCATTTATCATTTAAATGTTATTTATCACTTTGTAGTGTCTTTTTTTGAAGTCGGTTGTTGTTTTTGTAAAAAAGTTTTTATTTGCGTGGAATAGATCAATGTCTCGAAAATCAAATTCGAGATCAAAATGGAACATAATCAGAAGAAGTGGCGCAACAAACTCACCAGCAGCATAGCTGCCTGTTATGTAAGTTGGAAGAACTTGCATAAGCATAACATACGCCGTTACGTCACAAGTTTGAGAAAGAGGCCGACAGATTTTTAGAGATTCCATTTGTGTTGGGCAGCATTTGGAAAACTCCGTCAAGTCTTCTCGTCGCCTATCCCGCAGTGTTTGAAGACTAAGGTCTCCAACCAGTGCGTCCTGGCGCTGACCTTACCGTCAAGTGAGATGCCTGCTTATTTCCTACAAAATAAAACACCTGATACACGAAAATAAAAACTATTAAGGCAGGCATTAAGTCCGCCTTTGTACAGTATTTTTTTTATTTGTGCATAATGTTTTAATAAATAAATAAAACATTAAACCCTTTCTTACGAAGTTTTAGTAAGCTTTCTCCAAGTGCTACCAAATTAGATTCTAAATTACTACTTAAAATATTAAGCCATAGTTAATCAGTAATAGCAACAATTATGAATAATTAGTAAAAATAAACGATGAAAACTCTCGCAAACATTGAATATTCAGCGATATTAATATTTCTAGAACACACAAAAACTTTTTCCTTTCCAAATAAACGTACAACAAACGTTACATAAACACGCAACAATAAAAGCTACTCGAAACAAAATAAACCAAAGTTATATCCAATTTTCAATTAATCGAAGTGTACACGAATATAACACTAACATTATAAAGCTGTGTACACACGTGCGGACAGAATGATAAACCCGCTAATTTGGGAATCAAAGAAAAAAAACAAAGTTATTGAGATGCTTAGCATAACATCACGTCCGTATTCACCGAAGGGGAAGGCAGAAGAATAAGAATAAGCTTAAAAACATGGTATAATAAAAAGATTGTAAAATACAAAACAACAGGAGCATACATCATCTGCGTCTGCCTAGCCTTTTCCCAAATATGTTGGTCGGCTTAAAGTCTAAGCGAATGCAGCTGAATACCAGTATTTTACTTGGAGTGACTGCCTATCTGACCTCCACAACCCAGTTACTGGGTAATACGATACCCTTGGTAAGACTGGTTATCAGACTTTCGGGCTTCTGACTACCCGTAACGACTGTCAACCATCCATGAATGACAGCCGGGACCAACCGCTTAACGTGCTTTCCGAGGCACGGAGGGCTCTCGGTATGTAAAGATGTTCACCCATCCACAGACCAACCGCGGCAAGCGTAGCTTAACCTCATCGATCGACCCGTGCGGCTGTTATTATTTAGCCACGGGCCCCCTCACGACAGAATCTATGTTTTTGCTTAACTGTTATAAGCGTACAAATTTCCACAAGCATATTTAACATTTATTGTCAAAAAAGTCTTTGACACTATAAAAACTATGACTACACAACCATTCATTCAATTTATTTTTTAATAATCTCACATTTAAGGTCTTGAGATTACTTAGTATCTTATTACACAGGCTGTCCCTGGAAGTATCCACATGGATCAAATCGAATAGGGCCATTGGCAAGGTAGAGTATTATATTATCTGTCCTAAGGTCATTTCCAAACTTTTTAACCCTGAGAATTTCGGTGAATTTTTTTACGGTTCAGAAAAAGATTATAAAAATAAAACTATCAGGGCTATCTATAAAACTTTAATTGATAGCCCTGGTAGTTTTTTTTTTATTTTTTTTTGAGCACTATGCGAAGTGATTGAAATAAACAAAAATTGACCATAACTTTTGAACCGTGAAAAAAATCACCGACATTCTCAGGGTTAAAAAGTTTGGGAAATGACCTTGCCCATGGTCCTGTTCAATTTGATCCATACTTCCAGGGACACCCTGTATATACGTACACACATAGATATACAACTTTTATTATATTTAGCTAGTCTCAGAAGGATATCCAGTAAGAGCCTGTGCGGGCTCGTCGGTTACGAGATTATAAATCATCTGCATCACTAAATAATTCCTTATTCTTCCTCACAAACATACATGTTTCATATATGTGAAGAGACGGTAGCAGCAACAAGCCAAGCTTTTTAAATATCAGCCTACAGAATACGTCAGAGGTGTACGGTCGAACAAGCTATTTGGTATACAGGCAATAATATTCATGTTTCGACTACACAGCCAATATTTAGTTTTATTCTGTGCGTTACTACTTTTCAGCTTATGGCATCCTTAATTAAATAGAGTGGTATAAAAGAATTGACTAACTCAGCACACCATTGTTTAAAAGTAGTTGCAAGTTAGCTGCCTGTATACCAAATAGCTTGTTCGACCGTACAGTCAGCACCAAAAGTCGATTAACACTATAATTTTTAAATGTCATTAAATAAACAACAACTTTTTTCAATAAACTGATTTTTAGCTTTTCACATAACAGACAAGAGTATATATTCTAAAAAAAAAATCTGCTGCAATTTTGAACAAATATTTTGCTCAATAACTAAAATTAAAAAAAAAACTGAAGTGTTAATCAACTTTTGATGCTGACCGTACCTATAGTAAAGAAAACTTGGGTACCTATAGTAAAAAAAACCATGAAAACTTGGGTGAATTGAGCTGTCAATAGTGTCAATTAATAGCATCAGGTGGAATGACATGCTCATTTCAAGCTCAATTCCCGCTTTTTTTTGGGTGGGAAATTATCAAATAACTTCTCCCGCTCTGGGCAGAGCGAGAGGGCGTGTCAGACTTTTACTGACTAAAACCCACCCGTGTTCCTTCAGTTGCCTGTGCCAGGGGCCACGGTATCTCTTTCGAAGAACCCGCGACCCTGGCAGGCATCGGCCCTAGTGGACCCCGTCAAGCTCAATTCACCTCACTTTTAGTTTGGCAGGAGTTCACACTCATTTCATGATTGCCAGGCTTTGTTAGTCTGTCCGGCTGTTTTGTGCCCCTTTTAGACTTCTGAAGCCTAAAATGTGGTAACTAGTACCTATAAGTTTACGACTTACGAGTATTTACAAAAATAAGAAAATTAAAATCTAACTTAACTAAAACTATACACAAACTAAAATATAGCGTCGAAAAATTCATCCGCATCGCTGTCGACTGGTAATGTACCCAAGAGACTGGCGGCATTACCACGTTGTATGGCAATGCTTAGCCTTTGGCCAAGGTAAAAGCCAGCCCTTGGGTCACGGAAAGTGTCAACCAGACGTTTTGAAATTTTCTTAAAAAGACCATGAGCACTCGGACCCCAAGGCCCGAGGGTTTCAACCCCAAACGGCTCGAAAATATAATTTCCTATAAGGTTATTATATTTTGTCCGAGTTTACGAAATCCTGAACATTTCATCAAAACTTACTCCACGTTAAGATTATCTTACGTTAGATACATGTCAGACACAAATCTTACGTGAACCAGACTTGGAACAACTCTCTGTTAGCCAAGCAAATATTAGCTTCATGCTAAAATCATAAACACGATTCGTACCGTAAGACAAATCACTTGGCACTTGCTCAGAAGACATGCCCATCAGTCAGTATGAAATACTGTAACACAGCCACATGCAGCACAACTCCAGTGTCCCCAAAGTTACGTACACTCCCCTCGGGTATAACAAGCCTAATTTCATGTTAGTTTCAATTAATGCTGTTAATGCTGTACACACGAACATAACAGTAACACTATAAAGTTAGCTGCACAAGAACATAGAATAAGAATGTGTAGAAGGGAAAACTGGGAAACACCGCATCATAATAATATATCATTTGTTGGAAATAACTTTTTTTACCGTCTTGAAAAAAGAGGCGGTCCTCAATTGGGTCGTAGTTTATTTTATACAACGTGTTTTTTTTATATTCCATAACTCTAGGGGTCATTGTACTCATCATTATGAACAACTTTTACTATCGGACCAAACCTAAAATAGCGAAAAAAAAATCAGCTGTTCCCTACATTTATGTTCGTATAACTCGTCAAAATGTAGGGAACACCTGATTTTTTTTTCGCGCGAAAAAGCAATTAGATAAAATTTTCTTCAATTTAGCAACACTAGTATTGAGTCACTTTTGGCGGTGCAAACACAAATGAAAATACATAAGTTTCATTCTGTAATTAAATAATTAATTAATTAAATAATTTTGCATGCCGTAAGGCAAAATGTATCGGGACTCTCCATAAATTAACACCATATTTGTTACCTACATTATTGGCAAATAAATGATTTCTATTTCTAATCATCAGCTCAGCCTATCGCAGTCCACTGCTGGACATAGGCCTCTCCCAGGCAGCGCCACAACACCCTGTCCTGCACCTTTTGCATCCAGCCTGTCCCAGCCATCTTCTTAAGTTCTTCATCCTCCATTCTGTCATCATACAGCCGGAAAACGTCTGCTGCAGGAGATGACCTCCCCCAAAGCATCGCCACAACGCTTCTTCCACGCTTCCCGCATGCCGCAGATTTCCGCAATCTTCACCCGGTCATCGGTCCACCCTGCGGGAGCCAGTACACTCCGGAACTTTTTGAAGTGAAACTTCTTTACGCACGCTTGACTTGGGGAGTAAGCTGGCGAAAGCGTGACGTAAGCGTTACGAAAAGAGTGATCGGGCGAAGCGAACAGGAGTTGAGTGGGGGATATAAGCAAGAGAAAGCAGTGCGCGCGCATATTTCCTGTCTCTCTTCCTCTCATAGCCAAATACGTTTGAAGTTTCACTTCAGTCGTGTGGTCATAAGCACACTCCGTTTTTTTGAAGTGAAAACTTCTTTAGCGGCGTTGCACACTTTTTGTAATGGGGAAAAAATGTTAAACTCGCGTCAGGACATCACCGTCAGGAGAGATTCCCCCCCCCCCCCCTCTTTCTACGGCGGCGCTAACCGAAGTGAACCAAGTGAGATACGATAATGGATGGATGGACGGACGGACGGACGGACGGTGACGGTGACGGTGACGGTGACGGTGACGGTGACAGTGACGGTGACGGTGACGGTGACGGGACGGTGACGGTGACGGTGACGGTGACGGTGACGGTGACGGTGACGGTGACGGTGACGGGACGGTGACGGTGACGGTGACGGTGACGGTGACGGTGAATGTGACGGTGACGGTGACACGGTGACGGTGACGGTGAAGGTGACGGCGACGGTGACGGTGACGGTGACGGTGACGGTGATGGTGGACGTGGATGTGGATGGATGGATGGACAGCTGATGGCTCGACCGTCTGTGTAGTAGCCACACTGCTGTGTATTCGTAAAATTCGTGTATATAAAGTGTTTAAAATATGAAAATTAAACAAAGTGCATCTATTAATGAAAAAAGTGACGCAGAAAAGTGAAAAAAAATTAGTTATATTAATTCAATTCATAATTGATTTGTTTCAACGTTAATATTCAAGTTTTCACTTCTGCCGGCACTCCCAGAGTGCAACCCGTCTTTTTTTTTAGCTTCATCCGTTGTAGAGGCAATTCTGTTTAATACGATTTTCTTAATCTATGACAATTCCAAGTCAAACTCGCTTAGCAATCTTCCACAAGATTAAGTCGACGGCGTGGTAAACAAAAGTTGAGCGTCTGCGCCACAGCGTCCGCTTAATGTACCTGGTAGCCTGGTACAGGTATTAAGGAGTTTCATAATTTATTATCAGCTGAGATTTTGTTCAGGAAGATAAAATAATTGTGTCTGTGAAGGGCATTTGATATTAATTATCCTTTAAGCTGTTTTTTGTGGGATAAGAAGATATATGTAGATGAATATCGATATGGATGGCCCGTGGCAAAATAATAACAGCCGCACAGGTTGATCAATCAGGTTAAGCTACGCTTGCCGCGGTTGGTCTGTGGATAAGTGACCATCTTTACATACCAAGACCTCTCCTTGCCTCGGAAACCCCGTTAAGCCATTGGTTCCGACTGTCATTCGCGGATCTTTGACAATCGTTACGGGTAGTTAGAAGCCCGAAAGTCTGACAACCAGTCTTACCAAGGGGTATCGTATTACCCAGTAAATGGGTTGTGGAAGTCAGGTAGGGAGTCGCTCCATGTAAAATACTGATATTCAGCTGCATCCGGTTAGACTGGAAGCCGACCCCAACATAGTTGGGAAAAGGCTAGGCAGATGATGATGAGAAAGATATGGATGGAAAGGCTCTCCATCTCAGTTAATTATCAGACATAACTGGCCAGTGTTTTTGAAGTAAAGGCTGATTTGCATTTGCACTAGTTAAAGCGAAAGATCAGGGTAGCCCGCGAAATTCAAATTTTCTTACGTTTTTTACAATTAATAGGTTAGTATCAGGTTGTATGTTGACCAAAGGACAATGGAGAGGGCTATGCTTGGAATTTCCCTGCGTGATCGAATCAGAAATGAGGAGATCCGCAGGAGAACCAAAGTAACCGAAATAGCCCGAAGAATTACCAAACTTAAGTGGCAGTGAGCAGGGCACATTGCTCGCAGAATATATGGCCGATGGGGCCGAAAGGTTCTGGAGTGGCGACCGCGTACCGGAAGACATAACGTTGGAAGGCCTCCCACAAGGTGGACCGATGACCTTGTGAAGGCCGCAGGAGCCTGTTGGATGCGAGAAGCATAGAACCGGTCGAAGTGTAGGTGCTTTGAGGAGGCCAAAGGACGTCTTTCGGCTGAAATCATGATGATGATGATGTATGTTGATCTAAATATGATTCGCAGCAGTAACAAATATTATACAATCACACTAATATTATAAAGGCGAAAGTTTGTGAGTGTGTGTGTTTATATGTTTGTTACTTCTTCACGCTCAAACGGCTGGACCAATTTTGATGAAATTTGGTATAGAGATAGCTTGAGTCCCGGAAAAGGACATAGGATAGTTTTTATCCCGATATTCCCACGGGATCGAAACTTATGCGGGTGAAACCGCGGGGCGCAGCTAGTTATAATAATAATAGCTGCGCCCCGCGGTTTCACCCGCGTAAATGTCGATCCCGTGGGAATATCGGGATAAAAACTATCCTATGTCCTTTTCCGGGACTCAAACTATCTCTATACCAAGTTTCATCGAAATCGGTCCAGCCGTTTGAGCGTGAAGAAGTAACAAACATATAAACACACACACACACACACTCACAAACTTTCGCATTTATAATATTAGTGTGAAAAATCACCAATACATCTCTTTAAGTTCACATTACTCTATTGAATGACTATTTCAAGAAAACATGATATTTGAGGACAATTCTAACAGCAATACAACTCCTTAAGTTCCGGTCAAGCAGCGCGCGTCGCCCATTGGCGACGAAACAATAGAAAATCAATTGTGTCTCATTAGCGGAGCTCGACATGCTGATTCTAATGATCACAAGTCTGTAAAGCCATATTTGTTACGGTTGCGGATCAAATTTTAATTTACATACAAACTGACACTGAGCTGCAAATTGCAAAAAATGTAAGTAAATTAGAATTTCGCAGACCACCTTAGCGCATCCTTGAGTAGCAAGTTAAGTAACTTGAAGTATATTCGTGACACTTCTCATTAAGAAACTGTTACTTTTAGACTGACTCCTGCCCCCTTATATATTCACAATCACTCGATATGCTTCCGTATCGTATCGAACATTAATCATTGTTATCGTAGGAGTCTTCTCAACGCTGTTCACAAGTCCAAAACCCGAAAATTTTGTCAGTTTAAATCAAATAGACGCCCGCTATTCTTCCTACAGCTATTTTCTGTTGAGGGGAAGTCAAATCAGGTTATCGAAATGTCAGGTTTTCGATACGATAGCCTGTCGTATGGTTGTGAATCAGGGCTCTGATGCCCTATTATGACGGTTTCATGCCATCATGATTCTAGTGTAAGAGAGAGACAGAGTTATACATGATCGATAGCACCATCTCTTTTTCGCACTGGAATCATGATGGCATTAATACTTCGTAATACGGTCCCTGAACTCCTAATTAAAAACGTTCAAAATCTATTCGCAATTTCATCTCAGAGACAATCAATGTCAAAAAGTCAAATATGTAGGGAAATTAGAAGCATTTTTGACAGATTAACACCGAAATCAGACTGAACGTTCTTAAAATTACAAGAATTGTTCCCCTGGTCACATCTATAGCTTCTTTTTTTTTTCTTTTTTTTTATGGATGGGAAATAATCAAATGACCCCTCCCGCTCTGGGTGGAGCAGAAGGGTGTCAGACTCTTACTGACTAAAACCCATCCGTGTTCCTTCCTTAGCCCTTTATGTTCCGGGGTAGCGGTAACCCTTTCGGACAATCCCGCACCATCTATAGCTACTTGAACTAAACTCACTACTTAGAGTCCCACCACTCCCGCCGCCCGTCGAGAAAATTTCTTGACACCTGTCAGTTTCATACAAACGAATACGTGCTATGCGAATTTCATCTTTATTAGCTAATAGAATTGTCGCAATGACAGGTGGAGGTAGTAACGCATTCTTTGAATGTAACTAATTCGAATGTAAATTAGCCATTAGTGCCATTTCAGAATTGTGTTAGAAGATGGGATGGGTACCTAACGACAATATTTAAAAAAATACTTTTCAAACTATTATTAATTAAAAGATATTATACCGTTAAGGACTACTTAGAAGACAAGTCAATAGAATCCGTAATTTGTAAGTTAGACTAATTGACATTGCTTATTGTGAATACATTTGCACGCCATGTTAGGGCAGGATATGCTGAAACAAATTTACTGTAACACCTTATGTACCATATTCTAGCAAATAAATACTTTGATTTGATTTGATTTGACAAATTACAATCTAAACCTTTATTCTCAACTAGCTGCTGCCCGCGACTTCGTCCGCATGAAATCCTATCCTAACTAAAAATATTTTGTTTTCTAAAATAAAAGTAGCCTAAATTACTCCCAGTGAAAGTCCCGTCAAAATCAGTACAGCCGTTTCAGAGATTAGCCAGAACAAACAGACAGACAGACACAGCTATCTGCCAGTGAAAGTCCCGTCAAAATCAGTACAGCCGTTTCAGAGATTAGCCAGAACAAACAGACAGACAAAAATTGTAAAAAAAAAATGTTTGGTAAATGTACCGTGTATACATATGCATTTAGTAAAAAGCGGTTATTTTAATATTACAAACAGACACTCCAATTTTATTTATTTGTATACGAGTAGATTCACCAAAAAATCTGTCCAAAAGCAATTTGTTACTTCAACCGAAATAAGAAAGCCGCTTTTAAACCTAGCTAATAATCTGGCAAACCAATTTATTCAATTTTTAATTACATTACATTCCGAGTAGGTAATTTTAAGCAGAAGGGTTAAGAACAAAGACTTCAGAGGGGCAATTCTCGTAATTTTAAGAACATCCACAGTCTGATCTCAGTCTCAATCTGTCAAAAATACCTCTAATTTCCTTACATTTTTGACAAGTTTTTGACATTGATTGTCGCTGAGATGAGATTGCGACTAGATTTTGAACGTTTTTAATTACGGGAATTGGCCTTCTGATTTCAGACGAGACCTGCAGAAACACTCATAGTTTTGCTAGATTATAGCCAGTTACCTAGTTTACATGATAGCTTCACAACATGTGCGATAACGCTCCCTCGTGGGCGTTAGACACTTCTTTCGAGGGGCAGTAGAAGACCCAGAGAAAATGATATATCCTACCTTACGACTATATAATACTAGCTGAGCCCCGCGGTTTCACCCGCATAAGTTTCGATCCCGTGGAAATATCGGGATAAAAACTATCCTATGTCCTTTCCCGCGACTCAAACTATCTCTATACCAAATTTCATCTAAATCGGTTCAGTGGTTTAGGCGTGAAAAGGTAACATACAGACAGACAAAGTTACTTTCGAATTTATAATATTAGTATGGATTACACCTTTAAATGTAATCGTCGTAATAGCTATTTCAGATTTGCGACGGATGATAAGTAAAAAAAAAAAGACGGGTTGCACTCCGGGAGTGCCGGCAGAAGTGAAAACTTGAATATTAACGTTGTGCATTTTTGATATTTTTCATTAATAGATGCACTTTGTTCAATTTCCAAATTTTAAACACTTTATATACACGAATTTTACGAATACACAGCAGTGTGGCCACTACACAGACGGTCGAGCCATCAGCTGTCACCATCCATGGATGCGCGTGGCACGCTGTAACATAAACACACACGAACATTGGCGCAAGCGCCCTGCGCCGCGGCGCAGGGCGCTCGCCGCCTAAACGAAACAGCAGGCATACATTTTCGCCGCGCCGTAGAAAGGAGGGGGATACTTCCTCTCCTACGCCGCGCCGGCTGTCTATTCTCCATCCGTGTTACGAATTTTCGATCAGGTCACGTGTCCTGACGCGATGTCCTGACGCGAGTTTAAACATTTTTTACCCATTACAAAAAAAGTGTACAACGCCGCTAAAGAAGTTTTCACTTCAAAAATTGGGGGGCTCTAGGTAAAAAAAACTCAGTGTGGGCAAAATACGGTTGAGAACCAATGGTTTACATTACGCTTCAACCACAGAATGTCGTGTGCGTCAACTTTATATCAGTATTAACACGGCCATACATTCGTTTAATGCCTAACAAAAACCTCAACAATTACCCACAAACATGTACCCACAGCCTTACCCGTCCAGTATTAACATATATTTTTCAGATTGCAGCACGTATCATTACGCACAGCTCTGTACCGAACCAATTTTATGGAGTGCCTTCACTTTACGCGAATTACCTAAAGGTAATATCATTTTTGTAAGCGTATTGTCCATTGTTTTGAGTTCTTCAAGAGTTATGAAGGTGTTTAAAGGTTTGACCTTATATTTATTTTGCCATTTTATTTCTATAAGACAAACCGAAGGGCTATACTCACATTTCGCTCGTTGAAATGAATTTTTGATTTCTGTAAGTAGATCTTATAAGACAACTAGCTGCGCCCCGCAGTTTCACCCGCATAAATGTCGATCCCGTGGGAATATCGAGATAAAAAGTAGCCTATATGTTAATCCAGGGTGTCAGCTTCCTCCATACAAAATTTTATCAAAATTGGTTCAGCCTTATGAGCGTGAAGAAGTAACAATCATATAAACACACACACACACTCACAAACGTTCGCCTTTATAATATTAGTGTGATTATTTTATTGGTCAGTATTTTGAAACTAGATGGCGCCGGCATTTCCTAGCTGATTGATCCCTAAGATGATAATCTCATTATATTGTACCTAAGTTCCACATTATACGGGGCGAACCTATACTGGGTTTTGACCAAAACCGATTCCTGCGACGTAGTGCAAGGATGTTAATTAGACTGACATTTAATAATTTAAAAAACTTGAACAATTACGTATGTATTTTTTGAATCGTCATATAAACAAAACACAATCAGAATACTTTGCCAACACTCACTGACATGTTGGAAATACATTAAAACCGAGTACATCCCGAAGACAGCCGAACACATCCAAAGCGGTGTATGACGGTAACAGTGGCGGGGATTCAATTGTTTTTTCCCATCTCAAAAAACGCACCTAAAGAAGTTTTCACTTCAATAATAAACTTTTATGTTCATACAAAACATATTTACAGTATTTGACTAGCTAGTACCTCTTTATAGCGCTACAAGGTTCTTTGAGCGCGTGGACAATATTGGAACTAACTACTAACTACTAACCGCCATCTTGTTTTTTCGATACATTTCACAAAGGAGATACTTTGTTTTTTTTATTCGGCGATTAGGCTATTTCTCCGTATTCCAAATATAAAAAAATCACTAAAAGAGCTTTTATTTAGTGAGTATGAGTGACATGTGACATCTACCAACCCGCTCTGGGCCCGCGTGGTGGATTACGGCCCACTCCCTCTCACAAAGAGGAGGCCTGTGTCCCAGTAGTGGGAACATATTATAGGCTGATGATGATGATGATGAAATATAATTTGAAAAAAAATTACGCGTCATTCGAGCGCTAAAGCACGGTATAATTTATTCTGTGGCTAAAGAGATTATTGTAGCAGTATATTCGAATGCCACAGACTATCAAAATGATCGGCACACAGCCTAACGAATCTTACCAACAAACAGCGACATAATGACCTATTATTTGCTATTCTGTGGCAGTGGGTACTATTCATCACAGTTGTGCCCCAACTTCCTGACGATTCATCAATCGTTTGCTTATGAAATACAAATTAATTAACACACGCTTCCTTTTATTCTTCACGATTGTTAGCGATACGATGTCGTGTCGTGAAAAGGTTTGAAAATCGAGTGTGTTTGACCGCGGTTACCATCAAGCGAGATAATGGTCAAACATGAGTCCAAAACAATCGGCATTTAAAATAAAAAGAGATTGTTGTCTTCTTATCTTAAGCATTAATTGCATAATCAGCCTTAAGCCTATAATGTTCCCACTGCTGGGACACAGGCCTCTCGGTGAGAGGGAGTGAGCCGTAATCCAGCACGCGGGCCCAGTGCGGATTGGTAGATGTCACGTATGTCTTCAAATTTTTGATCCTAGGACATGCCGGTTTCCTCACGATGTTTTCCTTGAGAGCAGCGGTGATGAAATAATTTATAGAAAGTAAAGTGCCTGTCGGTGTTCAAACCTACGACCTACAACTCGTAAGCCCACCACACTGCTCTCTTTTTTTTCTTATTAAACTAAAAATATAATTGAAAGTGCCTATGGACATCTGAATCAAAGGATTGTCGATGTGTTTCAACCTTCAAGGTAAAGTTTCATGCTCCATAGACAACTTAACATCAAGGAATTTTTTTTATATACAGGGTGACTGGAAATTAGTGGCGGAGCCGTTAAGGGGAGGTAGTCTAGAGTTTTTCCGACAGATATCACTATGAGACCTACCGTCCTTACTTAACCCTTTCCAAGATATTCCTACTTAAAGAGATAGTAATAAATCCTAAAAAAAAGTGATTTTGGCCTACTTTTTTTTGTTTTGCAACAAAGATATTCTAAATAAGTAATATTAATTGTAAAATTTCCGCTACTGTCATTATTTTATGCAAAAACTGCTAAACAAAAAGTAGGAATATCTTGGAAAGGGTTAAGTAAGGACGGTAGGTCTCATAGTGATATCTGTCGGAATAACCCTAGACTACCTCCCCTTAACGGCTCCGCCACTAATTTCCAATCACCCTGTATTATTGTTTTCTACTTAAAGAACTAAAAGTGCCGATTTACACGATCTGAATCAAAAGATTGACGATGTGTTTCAACCTTCAAGACAAAGTTTCATGCTCCATAGACAACTTAACAGCAAGGACAGGCTTTTTTTTAAAGATTATTGTTATCTATCTACAGAATTAAAAGTCGGGGCGTTTAGACGTAGATAATAAACACTGTAATCTTGATTGTACTGCTCAATACAATGAAGATTACAACTAGGTAGTTAGGTACTACAAATTACTCCAGAATCTCCACAAAAACCATTTACAACTCACGATTGTATTGGAAACTCGACCAGCAAACTATCAATCTTCACTGAACAGCGACAAATTAAAACGAATGATCGTTTAAATATCGATTCCTCTGAGTTTTCTCGATCAATCCGTTATTGTGTCAAAACTATTGTGGGATAGAAACTATTGGTTGAAAGTGATTAGTCTTTGTCATTCTTCTTTTTCTTTCGTGTAGTATGCTTAGGGGATTATTAAGACTGTATTAACACTATAGAATGTTCCCACTGCTGGGACACAGGCCTCCTCTCTTGGAGAAGGGGTAAAAGAAAATACATTTATTTAGCACAGACTAAAATACACACAGTACTGTGGGACCTACGCCACGGGGAGAACTATATTACTAAATTAAACTCCCTTTAGAGTTTAATAGGATATATTTCAGGAGTCTTTTATCGTATTTATATAATTATCTCGACTTATTTCTAATACGTCAAACCTACGACTCTCTATGACACATGCTTGAACGTTCGAATGGAATATCCCTTCAAATATTAGCGGTCTGTCTCGCAAGGAGGACAGAATCTCTCAAAGAGGTCTCTACAGTACACCAGAGACGTACATCAGATGAAAACAAAAATCAAATAAAAAAGTGTAAAGTCCGATGCAAGAAATTAGCAGAAAATTGTGCCTCATGGCTGCGCAAAAAGGCCCAGTTCAGCAAAAATGCCAGACCACTAGTGCCTGACGTTGGTTTTCAACTGGACCTGATGTGTGAGGTGACGGATGTAAATCAGTTTATATACTATCTATAATCTACCACGCGGGCCCAGCGCGTGTTGGCATAAATGTCACGTCATGTCTTCGAATTTTTGGTACTCGGACCATGCCAGTTTCTTCACGATATTTTCCTTCACCATTTTGAGAGCAGTGGTGATGAAATTATTTACACAAAGTGTATCGCCTGGCTGGGTTCGAATTTGAACTCACGACCTACAACTCGTAAGTTGACGCTAATACTGCATCAACACTAGTCTCCAAATGTTTATGTATAAATGTTTCCATATGCTAACTTGATTCAAGAGGTGGCTCAACTTTCAACCTGTTCTGTTTCTTAAATCAAAAGGCCAGTTTCTGGTTTGCTTCAACAGTTTCTGTAATTGGTCACATTACTTTAATGAATTTTCCTTTATAAATTGCTTGTACGATGCGGCCGAGTATGTGCCCTTTTATTTTGTATTTATTTGTAAAGTTAGTAAGTTCGTCATTTATTTCATTATAACTCCAACTGATAACGTTATTGTCCAGTGATGCAGTAAATTGTCTTCCCTATATTATTAAATTATGTATTTTTCTTAATTACTTGACTGTACTGATCATCAGTTGGAGCACGGGACCCGAGCACGGGACCCGAGCACGGGACCGTAGTCCCCGTGCTTCACCCAAGTGGAGAAACTAGGTAAATCACGGGTCCGGACCCATTGTAAGATATGTTTCGATAAGGAGAAAAAGTAAGGAATCGTCGCATCGTTTCGTTACACGTCAAAAACAGATCTACATCCCAGACGGACACACGAGATCCAAAAAAACTACACATCAATAAAATACATCACGAACGAAACGAAAACCAATAAAACGTGAAAAATAGTTGCCCATCTAGAACGCAGCCGAGCGTGTAACGGAATATCTCACAATTGGTATACCGCGAAAATGTTTGCCGCGTATAAATCAAGTTGTCAGTGTTGCCGTTATAAATTCGCGGGCCGCCGCCGCGAACGCACCTGGCAACATTTACCTTGATTGCGAACGCGGCGCGCTGCATTTGCCTTCCTACCACGTGCTGAACACTGGCAAAACGCACCACCACACCAGCACCCCCCACCCCCTCTCTCTCAGTGGAAATTAGGACCATCGCGGGGGAGATGTTAGTGGCGCGTAAGGTCTTCACACAATGGTCAGCGTTGGAACCATTCGTCACCAAACTTTCTTGCTTTGCGTTCTTTATGTATGGCTCTTTGTCTCCCAGTAATGAGTCAGAAACTCTTGGAATTAGTCTGGTATGTTTTACGCCCCGCTTCCTAGGTAAGGCACTCCATTCGACTAATATCAAAGTTATGAATGTATGGTTGGTGTTGAGTTTTAAATGGAATTAATTTCCAAGTTTTAGTTCAACCTTTTATATACTTTGTTGATGATGCTCTTTTCGAGTCTGGAGGTTTAATTTCTGTTGTGCTGCGCGCATTGTTTTAACAGTAATGTTTGCATATTTCACTGTTTAGTTAGCTTATTTATGGGCAAACTAGAATGCCCGGCCACTTTTCTTGCGTAAAAGTTTTACATTTTTGTATGCGTTGGAGATTCGACTACACTTTTCATTTTGGCTAAGTAGGCACCTACTTCACACTCACTCTCCTGGTACTGTTTTAAATGTACATGTACAGTCAGGCAAAATATTTTTTTTATCAAATTGACACACTACGTCAATTTACTGTATTATAGCCATTTCATTGATTTCATACAACTGTAAAGAATGACAGTTTTAATTTGAATATACGGGTGATTTAGGTTGGTAGTCAATTTGATAAACAATTAATATGTTTGACTTTACCTTTATACGAGTACAACTAACACTGTTAATTTATTATATAAGATACATAGTTGTTAAATCTTATTAATTTAACAACTATAGTAGTTGTTAAATCTATCATCGGATCGATCAACATGGGAAACGTCAACCCGTTTCGTCGCGTATGGTCAATTTCGCAATCGGTCAAGTGACTGTAAAACCGTCAAAATTGCGCTCGGTCAAAATAGTGATTGGTTCATATCACGAATGGTCAAAATAGTTCTTAATACTGATCTCCCCAAAGTAGAGCCCTACTTTAGGGAGCTCAGTACAGTCGAAGACATAGACAATCCGTTCTCAGTTATTTTACCTCTGATTTTGCGTCACTGTCAAATTCAAAGTGATCTTTATTGTCGCGTCAATAAGGCTACTAGTGGGTTGCTGCCATTTCCAAATCTATCAAAATCACAATGATCTTTATTCTCGTTAAAATAAGGTTTCTATTCGGTTGCTGCTGTCAGAGATAAAATAACTGTGAACGTCTATAACACACATACGTCTATTTTACATTTGTATGCATATGGACTGGTTTCAAAATAAATGAATTTATTATTATTATTATGAGCGATTTATCGTCCCGTTTGACAGATGTCATGTGTCAAACATGTTGACCAAACTAACCTCAAATTGAATAGATAATCCAACAAGAGGGTGGTTGTTGTCGTATTTTAATAGAGTGATATGCAGCCGATGGAATAAGTTACCGACAACGCAGCGGCAAAGTTCCGCCGGAGTTCTAACCTGTTTAGTTTGAAAATGACGAGGAGGTACGAATCTATCGGGGTATGGAGACGTAGTTAAATGTTTCAGGTGATTCTGCCCACGACTTCTTTTTGTTTTTTTGATGCGCGGTGGAAATCCTCATGATTTTCCTCCATCGTGGGGGTGACAGAGGGGCATGCCGGACTCTTACCGGCTAAAACCACCGCGGTGTTCCACCTCTGCCTATGGCTGGGGCCCCGGGGGTGCAGGATTCGCATAAAGATGCTGATAAACTTCTATCAGCACTTAAGCATTCGCCGCTCCCCCGCTACTTCGTCTGCTTAAAATGGTTTCAATCAATCAATCAATGTCATTTATTTAGTCAGACAAAAAAACCGAGTGTGCTTATGACCACACGACTGAAGTGAAACTTCAAACGTATTTGGCTATGAGAGGAAGAGAGAAAAAAAATGTGCGCGCGCACTGCTTTCTCTTGCTTATATCCCCCACTCAACTCCCGTTCGCCTCGCCCAATCACACTTCTTTTCGTAACGCGTTCGCCAGCTTACTCCCCAAGTCAAGCGTGCGTAAAGAAGTTTCACTTCAAAAATATCCATTAAATCACAAGTAGACACATTTAACACAACATAAAAATATTAAATAACATCTAAGTATACAAAGTCAAACAAAATTAAAATAATAAAAATTTTAAATAACATAACCGATTACATTTTTAAAAATAATATTTGTTGTTGTTGTAGTAATTGTTTGTTTTGTTCCCCCGACCCATCCCATCCCATCGCATCGCATCGCCCTATTACTTCATTTTCGCTTAGCATTCTTTCCAACTATTTTTCTTTTTTCTCGGCATCTACAGGTCTTAGCGTGATGTTAAATAGCCTTACTCAAGAATTGGACTTACAATGGAAGAAATAATTTTTCGTATCCGACTGTTAGTTCTGGAGATTAGCGCGTTCAAACAAACAAACTCTTCAGCTTTATTATATCGATAACATATCATCACGGCTGTATTTCTCAAATGGTTGGGCAGTGGTGTACCTATAATATACCCACATCTCACCAGTTATGTTATGTTTCGTTGTTATTTAGAACCGGCGACCTTCGCACCGCCTCAAAATCAATAATGTTCATTATCATTTTTTGTAATTTTTTCCCATGTTTTAATAGTTATTCTGCTATTCAGGGCGGAGACAAATCCAACAAATCAAAGATCATAGAAATCGGTCCAGCCGTTCTTCAGTTATAAATGTTGTAACTAACCCGACTTTGTAAGATACACATCTCTATAATTCATCATTTCACTCTATTAGTAGACCCCCATTATTGTTGTAAATTAGACAAATAACCCAAAACTATCATTCTACCACCACTAGCACTACACTCCACTTTTGTTTTCATTTTTAACTAAAAAAATATTTAAATAAAAATTTGTAGCACATTCGTAGAACATTCGTAGCGCCTCCGTAGCACATTCGTAGCTCGTAGCGGTATCGGCAGCACGTGGAGTTCGTAGCGCGGCTGCGTCGTCAATATTGGTTAATTTGGCTCGCGGACTATGCGCACCCCCCAACTCGCTTTGATATTGCCTGCATATATCTCTTATAGGAATTGGGACTTGATTGAGAATCATTTCGAGATATATCTGACTTTGTTTGTCGGAAGTTTTGGGTTCGAAAATAACGTAGCGGTAAAAAACGGCTTATTCCACTTTTCCCCGTTGGATGATCCCCATTGATGGGGATTAGTGAACTTTTTGTTCACTATTCCCCGTTGACCCAAAATTTTTATTTAATGGGGATAATTGAACTAAAAAGTTCAATAATCCCCATTAGGTAGGTACGTTAAAAAAATAAAATATATGAATCATGTTACATTTATTAATTAAAAATATAACTTTCTTTTACCTAATAAAATCACAGATTGTACAATTATTAATTTAAAATAAAAAATATAACTTTCTTATACCTAGTAAAATCACAGATTGTACAATTATTAATTTAAAATAAAAAATATAACTTTCTTACACCTAGTAAAATCACAGATTGTACAATTATTAATTTAAAATAAAAAATATAACTTTCTTTTACCTAATAAAATCACAGATTGTACAATTATTAATTTAAAATAAAAAATATAACTTTCTTATACCTAGTAAAATCACAGATTGTACAATTATTAATTTAAAATAAAAAATATAACTTTCTTATACCTAATAAAGTCACAGATTGTTACAATCATTAATTTAAAATTGTAGCATGAAAATATTTCTTTCTTATACCTTGTAAAATCAAAGATTACACTCACTTAAGTTTTTCTAAACAGTGCCCAATCGTAATTTCATTATTAATGAGTTCCATTTGGACCTCCTGTATATAATTATCGCGATTGATGCTTTTTTTTGTTTTTTCCGCTATACCTTTATTTTCAGAAACCCCCAATGCAAGAACTTCGTAATACGATGCATCTTCAGCCAACGCTGTGAGGAGCTTCATAATGTTGGGTTTCTTTATTTTCACACGCTTTTTTATTTTATTATTCCATGCTTCGACTAAATTCGTAGTGCGATGAGTCTGTCCAAATACACACCACGTTTTAATAAAATCATCTTGTAGCCATTGTCTGAGCATGTAATTTCTAAACTCCTTGCTATTTTTATCATCATCAGGGCTTTGAGAGGCAACATAAAACCAACCCGCAATGATTTTATCTGATGGTAACAAAGCCAAAGCAGTGCTAAGTGCAACTTGTCTTCTGGTTAATTTATCTTTTGTTAGTTTGAGTTGTTTTCCTTTCTTCCATATTGCCTGGGTGAAATGGAAATAACAGCCGCTAATAGATATATTTACAAAAACATTTCGCATTGCGTTCATCGGAGCCACTTCATAGTCACATTTAAATATTTCTGGATTCCAATCAGGTAATGCAGATTTTAGCATACTAAATAAAATTTCATATGTTTGTTGATTTTTATGGCTCATGAGGGCATAAACAAGTGGCACAATGTTTATGTGTTTTTCTGTACTGCCCAAATCCCCATGAATGGTGTAGAGTTGGTAAAAGGGAGATGGACAGATCCAAAACGTTCCATCACCCAAGAACATCTTCAAATTTTTCATTTGATGTCGGGCAAATTCAGAGCAAAAAGCTATTACACGGATACCACTGTCATTGTAGTCTGCTAAAATAAATTCCTGATGAGCTGGAGGTACTTTAACTTCTTCAACATTTTTGAACTCAATTTTACTTACTTCAAATGCTGCATTTCTGTGTTTATATAATGTTGTTTTGATAGACTTCAGGGCAGGGAATTCTTTTATTTCGTCAATTCCGGTATCTTTTAGTGAGCTCACAGCCGCGTTGTAAGCAGTGGGAATAGCAGGTGCTTCTGGATCCGCAAGTGTAGTTTTTAGTTTGAATAACCTCAAGGTAACTTCATTCCGCGCAAAATCAGGTTCACAAACATTGTGTCGTTTCTCAGCTACAACTTGATTGTCCTGTAAAATTAAGTAATAATAATTAATTACTTTACATTATTTTTTAAGTAAACAATATTGCACTTACATAGAATACAAAATTAAAATAGGCTATTTAACAACCTTTAAAACTTATAACAAATTGTTGTTATCCTATCAGAATAGTTCAACAAAACATATTTCACTTTATGCTTAACTAAAATATGTAATAATAATTAAATATATACAATTCACTTCAGCTACACTCTTTTACACTAGGTGTAATAGACTTGTTTGACAAAAGAATGACGTCACACGTGCCGCCATGACAGAAACAGTGTTTAAACTTTAACGTTGATTTTTAAATTTTGATATTGATAACACACATAACCTGAGTTATTATTGTCATTATTAATCACAAAATATAATAAGTAACTTACCATGACAGTGATGGATCCGGCACATTTACTTTGTTTTCTTGTAGTACACTCCCACAAAACTCCACCATTTTTATATTTGCATTTTTTACTGTATTGATGTCCGGCCCGGAGAAGTATGGTAGCTTTACCTTTTTTAACGTACTCTAAACAAACGTCAGTTGAACTACCAGCCATTTCCTTTATTTATTCCTATATTAAACTAATAACTGCGAACTGATAAGAACTGCACGCTTGAACTACACTACACACTACTAACCCTTAACGACTACGAAACAAAAACAAAAGATGGGTCGACCAATCACATACGAGCTAACTCGCACCCCGCTCCGCCACCGCCTTGCGCGCGCGCCTCTAGAAAATGAGCATCTTTTACAGTATTGTGTATCTTATTAGATAGATAGATATAAGGTCTTATTCCCAAACATCGTTTGAACAATTTCGTTGGGGCAACAATCTGTTTTTCGTTCTAATAAAATCGTAAAGTAGGTATGTAGGTAATTTAAAATTTTGTTCTTACCTTATAAAAATAAAAGTACATGACCCATATATTTTATTTTTATATTGTTTTTATTTAACGTACCTAATTAGAAAAACTTAAGTGATTGTAATCTTTGATTTTACAAGGTATAAGAAAGAAATATTTTCATGCTACAATTTTAAATTAATGATTGTAACAATCTGTGACTTTATTAGGTATAAGAAAGTTATATTTTTAATTAATAAATGTAACATGATTCATATATTTTATTTTTTTAACGTACCTACCTAATGGGGATTATTGAACTTTTTAGTTCAATTATCCCCATTAAATAAAAATTTTGGGTCAACGGGGAATAGTGAACAAAAAGTTCACTAATCCCCATCAATGGGGATCATCCAACGGGGAAAAGTGGAATAAGCCTAAAAAACCTATCTATCTCAAAACATGTTTTTGTTGAATATTTGGTGTGGTATGGAGGATGTCCTCAGTTTTTACTGCCGAACTTGTTAATAAACATGCATTTTGTAATTTTTTATTAACCAAAACTTCGATAAACAACTGCTGTATTTAAAGTACTTATGCGTTAGGGAATATCCTAGGAAGAAAAGTATAATAATGACCCGAGTAATCTTCAAAGAGAACCATTTTACTGTTGCTACTGAAAAAAGGAAGGTTAGGGCTTCCTTTCCGTGTTTGACCATCAGAATCTATTAAGCATGAGCAATTATACATTGCAAATCGCTGAAGGAAAACACCGTGAGGAAACCGGCATGTCCTAGAACCAAAAATTCGAAGACATGTGACATCTACCAACCCGCACTGGGCCCGCGTGGTGGATTATGACCCACTTCTTCTCATATAAAGGAGGCCTGTGTCCCAGAAGTGAGAACATTATAGGCTGATTATGTATTTGTTATGTAATTATCCATTTGGCTAACAAATTTCTTGTCTTTGCCTAAAAAACCTAAAAATGTTCTAATTGAAATAAAAACCATGAACCGAAGACGCTACGTACGGCAAAACGGGGCTACTTTGACTTCCAGGGTTACTTTGACAGATTTTGTAGCTACTTTGACAGAGCGCCAAAATCGGTTTTCACGTGTGCTCAGCAAGTGTGCGTGACCTCGAGTAATATTACGCGAGGCGCGGGGTGTGGGGAACGCGTCATAGCGGTGTGATCGGCCTGGTGAAAGTAACCTTGGAAGTCAAAGTAGCCCCGTTTTACTGTAACTCAAACAGTTACGTAATGTCTTCGGTTAAATTATTAATGCCTTATGGCCGATCCATATAATTTACGGTCCGTTATTGGTTAAAATTAAGACTCTTGTCACACTAATATTATAAAGGCGAAAGTTTGTGAGTGTGTGTGTGTTTATATGTTTGTTACTTCTTCACGCTCAAACGGCTAGACCAATTTTGATAAAATTTTGTATGGAGGTAGCTGATACCCTGGATTAACACATAGGCTACTTTTTATCCCGATATTCCCACGGGATCGACATTTATGTGGGTGAAACCGCGGGGCGCAGCTAGTCTCCAATAACGAAACAAACACCTATCACAGGTAAAATTAGGTTACGAATCCACTTATATACCCAGTTTGGCAATAAAAAATGCTACAATTGGTAAGCAAAATGATTCCATTTTGTTGATAGGAAGCGAACATTAAAGGCCTATTCAAACCGAGTGGGTATGCGGTAATGTTACTGTTCACACCAAAGCGGATTTCGCTATCCTTGTGAGTAGAATACCGAGTTCGAGTTTCGCTCCGGAAGGTAAAGTTTTTGTAGAAGAAGGTAAACAATACCAGACCTATGTGGTACTATGGCACCAACTATTCCGCTCTAGCCGTGGAACTTGATACCCACAGCGGCAGCGAATGCCGCTCAGGACGTTCTAGCCGCGGAACTTAATTATAATTACCTGAGCGAAACCCGCGCGGTATGTACCTCTACCCACGGCGGCAGCGAATACCGCTTAGGTTTGAATAGGCCTTAATCCTTTACCTTCTTAGACTAGCATTACTTGTTAACGGGAACACCCAAATACTCCGAAATATTTTATTCCGAATTTCGATGTTCCGATTTTCAAAAGTCCGATATTCATAATACCTAAGAATCATAATGTCTATTATTAAAAATCACGAAATTTATTTCACCGAAAGTCATAAATGTGACATGTTTGTTTTCCGATTTTCATATATTCGAAGAATCAAATGCTCGATGGGTTCTCGGTCCGAAAAACGACATTCCGATTTTCAATACTCCGAATTATTTCCGTTACCGTTACCGCACCCGAACTCAACGAACGTAATAGACGACGTAGGATGCAAGAGCGAGCGAAGGGCAGCCCGAGGTTCGGTTTGGTTAGGTTACTTTAAACCCTTTACACAGAAATAGGGGCCCCGCCAAGCGGGGCTCCGTCGACATAGGATGCAAGAACGAGCGAAGGGCACCCCGAGGTTCGGTTTGGTTAGGTTACTTTAAACCCTTTACACAGAAATAGGGGCTCTATTGTTAGTTTTGTGCCATCTTTATTCTTACAATTGGAAATATGTGTTTATTTGTTTTGCTATTCAGTTTTACAAAGCTTTATTATTTCGGAATTCTAATTAATCGGTATTTTAATAATCGGAATTCGTATTTTTGACGTTTCGAATTATCATTAAGTCGGACTTTTTGTTATTCGATTTATTGAAACTCGGTATTTTGATAATAGTGATTATAAACGTTAGGGATATTGAAATTTCGGAATTATTAAAATAGGATGAATGATAAATCGGAGTTGTTGTAAAAGGAATTTTGAACCATTCGGAATTATGAAAATCGGTATTCTGAAATTCGTATTTGTGACTTTCGGAATAAAGTTTTTCGTATTATTGTAGTGTACCCCTTGTTAACACACTGTATGTTGATTATGCAGGTCAGACCCGATAGGCACGCGACACACGACATTCTAGTACGTTGAGACTCGCCCAGTATGCGTCTGTGAGACTTGCATAGTATGCGTCTGTGAAACGTGTGTGCACCGCCTAAAGTGCTGACATGTCACGCGTCGAATACCTAATGAAGACATGAGTAAGTAATTCTGCACTGCACTTTACATTCTCTGTACACTGCGTGCACCTTCCCGACATTGAAAGTTGTCTAGTGCCAACTCCCGTTGACCGAATACACTTCAGGCACGAAAAATTCGACTGTTTTTCAAAGGGCTGATTTTTCCAACGCCAGATATTTTGACCTCATTTTTGGCTTCAGCACCCAGCAGAAAATCATGAAAACAAAACCCATGAAGAAAATTTTAAAATATTCGAAGCCACCATCTTGGATTTTTATTTTGACCTCACTATCGGCTTCAGCACCCTCCAAAACTATGAAAACTATCCCTCTCTCTCTCTCTGACTCTCTCTATTATCCTAACTATTACTTATTATAAATGCGAAAGTAAATTTGTTTGTTTGTTTGTTACCTTTTCACGCCTAAACCACTGAACCGATCATCCTGAAGTTTTGCATATACGTTTTCAGGTGTACAGAAACGGACATAGGGTACCTTTTATCCCGAAAAAAAGTGCAGTTCCCGAGTAAAATACCAATAACGTTATTATGATAATAGATGGCGCCATGGTTATTGTTGTTTTCCTCGGGAACAGTACTTTTTAGTTAGGATAAGATTTCACGCGCATGAAGTCGCGGGCAGCAGCTAGTATATAATAAAAAGTCGCATGGAACACGCTTGCACACGCACGCACACGCACACGCACGCTGCGCGCGTTTGCTGCGCGCTGCGCGTGTTGTGGCACGCTTTTTCGTTATGTGACGATTTCTCCCAGTTTACTCCTACCGCAAGCTCTGTAAGAACTTCGTTCCAAAAAATCTGCTGTTTCGTAGAAAAGTGCAATACCTACGCAGTGAAATATATAAAACAGCGTTTTTTTTAATCCGGCGTAAATTTTCAACGCATCATGGGCTAGAATCATGCTCTGAATTTACTGTAACAGTTTACACCCTGTGTATAGTATCTATTTACCTTGTATCTTGTCATGTGTGTTTATGTACCTTCCTCATTAGTACCACGTTAGCCAACTTGTGTCAATTTTGTACTTTACCGACGTGACGAGACGTGTTGGAGGGAAGACGCACAGACCTTGTAGCTGTAATTTTTTTAACTAAGCTTTTGACGTGATAACGTCTTATAAATCGATGAACGCCGGCTGCACGCACGAAAAAGCATGACTCATTGTCACGTTCCGCCTGAGCCGAGCGTGTAAGCGAAAGCGCGGAACAAGCGATAGAGAGGCACGATCGGCCTAAGCGTTTGGCATGTTTTCTTATGACGTTATCACGTAAAATTATCGTCCGCAAACCGACTTTACAGACAACCAATTTTTTACTGTTACAATTGTCATCGTACTATTGTTGTTGCTAGTTATGTTGTGCGATTACGCTTTGAGAGATAATCAGGTCGAAACCTATAATGTGAACCTAGTGATATACTGTGATTGTTACCTGTTGTGGTTGCCTTGTGAATAAATAAATATCCAAGTAAACCTGCAGTAGTTGATATTTACAGTAAAGATTAAAAAAAAACAAATGTTGGTCTTTGACTGACGATCTGTGGACGCGTCATCGTGCCAAAAACAAATTCCTAAGTTTAATTTAAAGTATAATCACCTTTCCACTGCTGCCATGCTGGGACACAGGCCTCCACTCTGTGAGAGGGACTGGGCCGTAATCCACCACGCGAGCCCAGTACGGGTTGGTAGATGTCACGTCATGTCTTCGAATTTTCGGTTCTGAGACATGCCGGTTTCCTCACGATGTTTTCCTTCACCGTTTTGAAAGCAATGGTAATAAAATAAATTACACAAAGTAAAGCGCCTGCATACGTTGCATAGTTTTCGAGAAAAACCTCTCTCCACCAAATATTTTTTTTTTGTGTTAATATATCGATATACAGGTGATTCTTTTTACCGGTTCCAAATTATTACAGGGTGTTCTACCCATGAGTATGGACAACTTTCATTATGGGACCAACTCTGTAACCACGAAAAAAAAATTAAGCTGTTTCATACATTTTGGTCAAGTAGGTATTGAACTTTTGTATGGGTATTGAACTTTTGTTTTATTTATTTATTTATTTATTAATAACCAACTTATATTGACAGTTTGCACCACACATACAAGTTATTGGTCAATGTTAGTAATTAGACATGTCATACAATCATAAAATCAGGTTAAATCACATAATAAAAAGAAACAGTTTTTGTATGAAACAGCTGATTTTTTTTCCTGATGTAATTTTTTTTCTTTTTAAGGAGCATGGTCAACATGACTAAGTCGCTCCGTAAGGCTATTTGTTCATATGGGTATGGGTAGAACATCCTGTAAAAATTTGGAACCGGTAAAAAAAATCATCCGGTATAACACGTCTGCAGAGTTTCGCTAGCTAATTTCATTTAACCCTGTATTATATAGTAAGGTTGGCAACCCTACTCGGAACCCTAAATATAAAAGGTAAAATATACCCTAAATATAAAAGGTAAAATATACCCTAAATATAAAAGGTAAAATATACCCTAAATATAAAAGGTAAAATATACCCTAAATATAAAAGGTAAAATATACCCTAAATATAAAAGGTAAAATATACCCTAAATATAAAAGGTAAAATATACCCTAAATATAAAAGGTAAAATATAAAGGTAAACTAATTATCTGTCCCTCTATTTAGTACATTTAGTTTCACGGTCAAAGTCTGAACCAATTCTGATGTGCAGGGAGATAACATGGCATCTGCAGAAAGAGATAAGGTATTTCTCATCAGGTTAGATTAGAAACGACTTAGTAGTACCCATCTATTCTTTAAATATTTGTATTTCATTTTCTCTTTAACTTAAAATGCGAAGTATGATAATAGAAAATGTACGGTCACCAAAGGAGATAAGTTACCAGGGTCGTCGAATATAGTTGAAGTTTTGTAAGAAGCCGATAGATGTTTTCGAATAAAATAAAATTTAATCAGTAGAAAACTAATAGTTTGTTTGTCAAATTAATTTTATTCGAAAACATCCATCGGTTTCTTGCTACACTTCAACAATATCCGACAAGCCTGGTTACTTATCTCTTTTGGTGAATTCGCAATAACTATAATGGGTTTTCAATGAAAACACTTATATCAAAATTCGTTTAAGCTAAGTGCTTTTTTGGCAAATATTGAACATAATCCTTAGCTATTATAAAATTCATTGCATCATCAAAATTCTGTCGTCAATCAACCATTTTCTTTGAAAGCTTTATAATAAAAATTCACACCGAAAATCGACGAATACGACGAAAGACGCTTTAAAATCGACTCTTTAATGTTATAAGTTTTTTTTTTAGATACGATGATTGGATTAGGTAATTTATATTATGGGAAACACAATATTGCTAGAAAGGGTGACCAAATGCGTAGGTCTAGTGGTCGCAAGCGTTACTGCTGAGTATAAAGTCTTGGGTTCGATTCCCGGGTCGCGAAAAGTGTTATTGAGTTTTTCCATCCGAAATTTCTCAGTAGCAGCCCGGAGGCTGTATTTCTGCCCGGTTGTTGGCAATAGGCTCGCCCCCTATTACATGGGACTTGATAAAATGTGGGTGTACTATAGGTGCACCTCTGCCGTACCCTTTGGGGAATACATGCGTGATGTTATGTTATTATGCTAATGCCTATTAACCCTTTGAACGCCAACGACGCTTACAAGCGACAAACGTAATCGGCCGCTAGAACGCCAACGACGAGTTTAGGCGACAAATAGATGAGCTACTTTGTAATCTAATATTATAGAAAATAGGTAAAAGGATTGTTTTTTTAAATTTTGCCGTCTTCTCCTTTAACACTCATATATGGAAAATCGATTGTAGTGATAAAGGTTTATCGATATTTGTGAATACCCCATCACTAGCATTTTGTAGGTATTTAATAGTAAATAAATGGCTCGGCGTAGAGAGCATACTTTTTATGAGCTGCGCTTGGCGTTCAAAGGGTAAGACATTGGGGATGCATGAAGAAGCTTCCTTGTTCCGCCAGTTACTCAACTGAACCGAGCGCTCGGCGCATCCTGGACAGTCACACCCAACACCGTATTTGACTGGCCAATTCTTCCCTTGCGGTGGTAGGGTGCCCGCCTGGTTTGCGACCACCCTCCCACCGGAGTCCGGCGTCAAGCAGCCTGCTGGGTTTCGTCGATGCGTGGAAGTTCCAGTGTCTCAGGCATCTTCTGGGCACACTCGTTCCATCATAGACCTCATCCATCGCTTTCCATTAGGCGTGATCGAGGTCAAGAGCATGTCCATTCAGCAATAAAAAAAAAATGAAAGAAACGTACAAACGCCAGCACATCAAGCTACTACAATCTGTCAACTTTCATTAATAGATTTTCAACTTTATCACTAAAACTTAAGATTCAAAGTTGATTGGGAAAATTTGACAGTTTCGGGTAGCTTGATGTGCTGGCGTCTGTACAAGCAAATGATATCCAACGTGTAACGTTCAAGATGATCCTGTCTTAATTATCATAATAAAAGGAATTAAAAAATTTTATATGCATACCTACCTATTGTCGCGCCATTTTGTTTTTTTTTTTTTTTTTTTTAAATGGAGGACTATTATATTAAGCCCTGCCAGGAGGCCTTAATTTATGAAAGCGTCCACAGGCAAGTCAGGTTAAGCCGAAAACCTACTAGGTCGAAATGCGAGAAGCCAAAAAAAAATGCAAACGGAAATATAATAAGACCAAACTGCGTAGTGTCACGTTGTTTAGTAGGTATGCAACGAACCTGCATTATTAATGAGACACGTATGAAAGAAATAGGAAAAGAAAGATCAATTATTAAAAATGTTTTAGTTTTAATTTTAAAAAATTACATACAAGTTACATTTAACTTGTTTAAATATTTGTATGCCAGACCATGGCGGAACATGTAAGATCAACACGTTATTTAATAAGACCTTAATGTACCATGTTTTAAAGCAAATAAATATATTCTATTCTATTCTATAGACGTGACTACCGCAAATAAACATAGATTCCTACTCCATCCTCATCACTTCCCCTCCGACCCCATCCCCTCACAATTTAACATGACCATCTCACCTTGTACCTCATGTATTCACTCTACATACACCTGACAAATAGCTACCAACAGTTTCTCCCCCAGTTTTGAGCACAAAGTTCTCCGTCGTCGCTTGATCGATTGAAGGAGCGATCAATCAAGCGATGTCTCTAACATTGAAAGGCAAAGCAAAACAAAGTTGTTCGAAGTCGTGACGGCTTTTAAAACGGCATGTATGTAACCTCTTTGTAACATAATCACCTTGGTATTGCTAAGTTTAACTTGGGAAAAGATACGGGTGGTTTGTTGTGGCGTAGACGCTTAATGAAATTATTTATTCTGTAAATATTTACACTCAAAATAAAAAAATCAAAAGTCATTTATTCAAACTAGGCTGAGAATCAGCACTTTTCGAACGTCAAAATTACAAAAGGCAGTCCCCCAAACGCCCGCCCTTCACCACTTCCTAGTGCTTTCGCTGGGGAGAAGAAGTGGCGGAACAAACTCCCCAGCAGCACAGCTGTCTGTTCAGTTAGAAAATAATTGATTTTATACAATACTAAGTATGCAAAGTAATTAACATTACAGGACACAGAACATTAAATTAAATTATTTGCCAAAGGTTAGCTAGCCACGCCAATATACCAACAAATACAATAAACACTATACGTACTCAAGCAAAAAAAAAAAATTATATACAAATAAATACAAAAACAAAGGACACACAACAGATAATTTTTATCCTTGGAATAAAATTGTCGTCTGACAGAATATATTTTGTACGGAAGAACTGTCAAAAATTCAAAATTATTCCTCGGATAAAATTAGATGGCGTTGGAAAAATCAGCACTTAAGGTGAATGCGCACTGGTAGACCGCGAAATTCAAATTTTCTTACGTTTTTTGCAATTTGCAGGTCAGTGTCAGGTTGTGTCTTGATCAAAATTTGATTCGCGACTATAATAGGTACGTATTTATAGAATTATAATCATTAGAATCATTAATACATCTTTCTAAGTTAGATTTCTACCGTTAAGAACAAATCTCGTATGGAAAAGTGTTTATGGTAGAAATCTAACTTAAAGAGAAATATTAATGATTCTAATGACTATAATTCTGTAAATACATGTCTATTATAGTCGCAAATCATATTTTGGTCAAGATATAACCTGATACTGACCTACAAATTGCAAAAAACGTAAGAAAATTTAAATTTCGCGGTCTATCACTGCGCATTCACCTTAAGTGAAAATTCCAGTTTCTCAAAGATTGCGAAAGCCAGGCGGAACCAACGTGCTATGAATAAAATTAGATCAAGTAGTTCTAGTAAACCAGACTTTTAATATAGTCTAGAATTCATAATGTTAAATATAAGCTTATTTATATAATACATGCTTTTGCCCGCGCCTTCGCCCACGTGGAGGTCGGAAATTATCCCACGACTACTTTTAATAGATCTTTTGAAGACGAATTTCATGTAAACCTATTGGTAGTTTACGCGGCGCACAGTCGGTTTGATTTTTTCCGACATCTTTAACAATCATCGTCAAATTCCACCGATATTTACACAAAACGTTAATGAATTACACTTAAACCTTCCTCACAAATCACTCCGTCCATTGGTGAAAACTGTATGAAAATCCGTTCTGTAGTTTTTCAGTTTATCGCGTTCAGACAGACAGAGAGACGCGGTGACCGGACTGTTTCATAATATGTATGTAGTGAAGCTGCTTTCATAATTTGTGTTAACAATTTAGATACAGCGCTCCAAGGTTCTTTTGGCGCGTGGCCAAAATCGGAACTAACGCTGCCATCTTGTTTTTTCAATAAATTCCACAAAAGAACCGCATAAATAAAATAAATAAACAAAAAATAAAAATACCATTTATTTCAGGTAAAGACAATACAAACAAAAAAAAAAGAACATAAATTGTCAATTTGTCATCTTAATTTTTAAATTTGAAATTTTTACATACAAATTAATTAGTTATCAAGTCAAAAGTAAATGTTAAATTAAAAACTATTAAGCGTCAACTACACTGTCATAGAAGTCTATTACACTGCAGACCCACGGCACCGTATACAGAAAATGGCAGAATGAACTATCAAATGTCAACTGCAATAATTAGGTATCTATCACCAAATAATGGTGTCAACGTCATTCGAGCTCCATTTGATCCTTGTAGCAGTGTACACTGTACAAGTCCGTTCCCTTGCGTCCGTTCCTCTGACAGCAGCAACCTTATAATAACGAAAATAAGGATCACAATGATTTTGACAGACTTGTCAGTGGCAAACAGCAACCTTATTACACAGCAAGGAGGCCCGTGTCCCAGCAGTGGGGACATCATAGATATATGAAAGAACATCGTACCCGGTACAACCGCGCACAACAGTAGATTCCATAAACTACTAAATACATTCGAGTACACACGCTTTTGCTTGTTAACGATTCTTAACACTGTAGACGGAATACGTTCGTTACTGTACAATCCGTTTAATTCGACGAAAGTGAAGATTTGGAAACCGTCTGCGGCTTTAAAACGTCTTATTTCAATTTAGAGAAATGGGTACCTAGGTACTGCTTTGTTGTATAGGCTTGGTACGTAAATAATTTAAATTACTCGAAGTTTTGTGTGTTTTATTTAACCGCCTGTATTTCGCGAAGGGTTTGGCAGGTGGTTATGTGTACCTATAAGTAGTATATCCACATTTCGTCAGTTATGTTTAAATCCCATGTTAAGGCCTATTCAAACCTAAGCGGTATTCGCTGCCGCTGTGGATAGAGGTACAGTCAGCAGCAAAAGTCGATTAACACTGTCATTTTTACATGTTATTAAATTGACAACAATTTCTTGCAATAAACTGCTTTTTAGCTTTTCACATAATAACAAAGAGTTTATATTCTAAAAATGTTTCTCCTGTTGGAATTTTGAACAAATATTTTGCTCAATAACTAAGATTAAAAAAACTGAAGTGTTAATCGACTTTTGCCGCTGACCGTACATACCGCGCGGGTTTCGCTCCGGCATTTAGTATCAAGTTTTTTAATGTTACTGGGCATATTATAAGATGTGTTTTTATGTTTCTAAGCCTGTCGGGGGCCTGAGGCGGTAGATAAATCAAAATGAGACCTTTCCCCCCCCCCCCCCCCCCCCGACCCTGGTCTTCTCAGCATATGTGGGTACTTGTATTTCTAATAACATTTAGCAAAAAAATCCGCCCCTTCACCCCCAGGCTGCCAGTTACACCTAGTGAACATCATTTCAGAAAACCCTCTTTGCTGTCACAAGTGGTAACCCAATGGCGAGTTCCATAACTTCTATAGTAGAAGTTTCAATGCGTACTCCAAAGAGCGACACAAACTGCAGTGCTGCATACCTCCACCCTATTTCAAGTTAAACAAATATCAACTTTATTTCAATGATGATTAAGTTGATTTCAGAGTGACTAGCACTATTGAAAAAGTGTTTGACGATGTAGGGTAAACTGAACTTTATACTTTAGGAATTAAAGTTATTTTTGTTTACATTTTTGGCAAATAAATCGCGAACGCAGATTAGTTGTGCGGGCTTGTAGTGGCCCAGTGATATCGGAACCGACTTACGAGTTAGGGCCAAAGCACACACGTTACTTTTTGCATCGGCGATCGGCGATTTTGCGGCTGTATCGATGCTGCATCGCGTTTTGGCGACTCTCTGCGTTCGGACGCGGTATCGGAATCGCGCGTTTTAGCGACTGCTACGATGCTGCATCGCGTTTTCGTGACTCTCTGCGTTCGGACGATGCCAAATCGCTGCGACCGGCATCCGAATGTGTGCGGAGTGTAGCGTTCAGCCACTGTATCGAGCTTCCGAAAAGCGACTGAATCGCCGCGTTTGGCGTTTTTAAGTGTGCGGTGTGGAATGCTTGGTCGCTGCATTTAGCTTCTAAAAAGCAGCTGAATCGCCGATCGCCGATGCAAAAAGTAGCGTGTGTGCTTTGGCCCTTATAGATTCGAACCCAAGCAGGCACTTTACTTTTTTTTTTCTCGCGGTGGAAATCCTCGTAGACTTCCTCTATCGTGGGGGTGACAGAGGGGCATGCCGGACTCTTACCGGCTAAAACTACCGCGGTGTTCCACCTGTACCTATGGCCGGGGGTGCGGGATTCGCAGAAAAAAAAAGGCACTTTATGTAATGTAGGATGAATGTTTTGAATGTACAAGTAAACATGAGGAATGGAACGTAACGCATGAGAGAGGGAAGGAACGATAGTGAGAAAGAGAGAGGTGAGGAATGGCGGATTAAGTACTGGAAGGGAACGTGAGTGATAGGATAGAATATAAAAGACGTAAGGATTTTAATAGTTTAAAATTAAGAATATTTACATTTTGTATTGGGAAGATAAAATAAACCACCTGTAAATTGTTTTAAAAGCATTTTACTTGCCCCACAATCCCCCACACCAGGGTTTCCCAAACTATGGGTCGCGACCCACTGGTGGGTCGCGAGCGAATATTGAGTGGGCCCTGCCTATAGTACCAACCGTCCGAGCCAGCGGCCGGGCGGTAAAAGTAACTAAAGTTGAAGTTGATGTCAAAACTGTAATGGCGAAACATAGGAAACAATTTCATCCTTCCCATTAAATTTATATAATTATGTAATTAATGATTTTATTAATACAGTTTGTTATTTCAAAAGTCCTTTATTAATATTGCTAACGCTTAAATTTCCTAGAGGTGGGTCCCGAGTTTGTAAACTTAAATCAGATGAGTCGTAGCCCAGTCAACTTTGGGAACCACTGCCCCACACTACATCCCCACTGCTGATTTCATCACCACTGCTCTCATTATGGTGAAGAAAACATCATGAGGAAACCGGCATGTCCTAGAACCGAAAATTCGGAGACATGTGATGTGATATCCACCAACCTGCACTGGGTCCGCGTGGTGGATTAAAGCCCACTCCCTCTCGAAGAGAGAAGGCCTGTGTCCCAGCAGTGGGAACATTATAGGCTGATTATGCTTATGCTGCGATTATAAAATAAATTGAGATGATGATTAAATAAATAGTATTCCATCCATCTATCAATCTATTAGTACATATTCTATTGCAAAATATTTTAGGACACATTCTTCTTTCCTGAGAAAAACTTGAACTCATTCGTAAGAAGGTCAGTAACGGTCTGTTATACTCTCTTGAAATTTTTTTAAGAAAATGATCTGAAAGAAATGGCGTTTTGACAGGTGTCAGAAGTGTCAGAAGTTGCAAGAAATTATCCTCTGAAAATACAATTTGAAAATTTAAAAAAACGATCGGAGAAGTGAAATGACTGTTTGTATACTTTTTTTGCTATGTCAATACAGTATTATTTATTGGTGCTACAGGTATTTATAAATAAAGCGGCTAAAAATTAAAAAAAAAATGGTTTCTGCAGCATACGCATTGGGTGTAGTGTACTACCTAAGCTGACGTTCTTAGGGCCAGTCCACACGGTGCGGCACCGCACCGCACCGCATTACTTCGCACCGCACTGGCGGCCACACGGGCAGTGCGGCGTCGCAATGTTCTTACGGCGCCGCTGCGGCACCGCAACTGGCTTGGCTTGCCCAGTTAACGACAGTCTACAATAAACAATGGATCGAAAAAGACGTGTATTGCTGTTATTATTATATGATATACACGTAATTATCATTAACGAGCGTGCACTCTTGCCTATGCCGTATAAACAACTGAGCGGCGCCGCTGCGGCACCACACTGCTTGCACCCCTCCCCGCCTCGTCTGCCTCGCGCCGTTGTCCGGTGCGCCTGCGGTGCGGCGCCGGAGCGGTGCCGGGAAACCGTTGCGGCACCGCTCAGGCGCCGCGCCGGATCCGCACCGCACCGTGTGGCCTGGCCCTTACGGACGTAAAAATATCACGGTTGGATTTTTAACTCTCGGTGTTATGCTGCGCTTGCCGCGGTTGGTCTGTGGATGGGTGACCATCTTTACATTCCGAGACCGGCGTTATCCCTGAAGGGTTAGCTTTTCTCTCTAACTGCTTACGTGTACTCATGTCCTTTTGAAAATCTGTCTTGAGAATCTGTCCTTATGAAAATCTGTCCTTATGAGAATCTGTCCTTATGAGAATATATCCTTATGAGAATCTGTCCTTATGAGAATCTGTCCTTATGAGAATATATCCTTATGAGAATCTGTCCTTATGAGAATCTGTCCTTATGAGAATCTGTCCTTATGAGAATCTGTCCTTATGAGAATCTGTCCTTATGAGAATCTGTCCTTATGGGAATCTGTCCTTATGAGAATCTGTCCTTATGTCCTTATGGGTATGTGTCCTTATGAGAATATGTTCTTTTGAGAATCTGTCCTTATGTCCTTATGAGTATGTGTCCTTATGAGAATCTGTCCTTATGAGAATCTGTTCTTTTGAGAATCTGTCCTTATGAGTATGTGTCTTTATGAGAATTAAGGAGACAGATTTGTACCTACAGTACACCCACATTTCGCCAGTTATGTTAGGTTTAAGTTTAACTGCAAAACTTAAGGGGCAATGGTACTTATCATTATGAACAAGTTTTGCTACTCTACAATCACGAAAAAAAAATCTGTTGTTCCCTGCATTTTGTCGGTTATTCCGTTTATCCAACCCAAAAAATCCACCCAAAGGTCGCATGTCCGAGAATCCACCCTAGGCCTAGTAGTAGGTTTAGGGTGGATTTTTTTGTGGATAAACGGAATTACCCCATTCTGTCGAATTTAGCGAACATAAAAATATCCTGATTTATATCCTGGTTTATATCCTGGTTTAAATCCCCTAGTCTGGTAAAGTGTTATTGGGTTATTCCATCAGGAATTTCTCAGCAGCATCCCAGAGCTGCCCGGGATCTGTGCCCGGTTGATGACAATAGGCTTAACATAGGTTTTACACAATGTAGGTGTAGGTATCATTATTAACCTTCTGAACGCCATTGTCACATATATGTGAGAAACAAAATCTTACCCTGAACGCCAACGTCACAAATATATGACAAAATACACGTCGCACGGGTCGCACCATATTATGAAATAAACAATTTAATCATTACTTTTGTGTGTTTTTATTTATATAATTTAAAAGTTTAAGCTTCCGTCTATATTGTATTGCATGAAACGAATATAAATAAACCACCAATACCGAGAAATTTGTTGTTTTAAGTGTGTGTGTGTGTTGTTTTGTTAAAGTGGCCTGGCGTCAGGGGTACGGCGATACGTTTATACTCTGGCGTTCAAAAGGTTAATAGGCTATGGGACGACCATCACGCATGATTTATATTTTTTTTTAACTTCTTTTTCATTGAGTTAGCCCTGCTACAGTTAAAGTTTGCTAACACTTTGTTTTTTATATAATACTTATAGTAATCTGTGGAAAATGTTGTGGGTAGTAGGTATATTTGTTAAGTTTAATTTTAAGACCACACTGTTTAATTTTTTATGCTTAATAGGTATACTACTACTGTTTGTTTTCCCAAATGAAATAAATAAACATAACTGGCGAAATGTGTGTGTAGGTACAAAAGGTACAACTCTGCCTAGCCCTTGGGGGAAGAGGCTTAATGTTATGTTATGCATTCCATTTTTTTCTTCTGTCTTTTGTTTATCTATGCCACTTGTGATTTTTCTTTAACTACCCTACTCTATTTCCAGTGTATCGAGTTAGAATGGTGGGTATATCTATCCTTTGTCTTCAGTTTTTTCGTATTATGCATGGGTCTTAACTACGTTGTTAAGAAAATTAATGGTGAGTTGAGAAACCAGATCAGCATAGCTATTCACAACCATTCTGCTGGCTAGCTATCATACCGAAAATGACACACTTCGATAACCTGATTTTCCTTGCCCCCGACAGCAAACAGCTGTCAGAAGAATAGCGGGCATCTATTTGATTTAAACTGACAACATTTTCGGGTTTTGGGTTTGTGAACAGAACGCTTAGAGGGCTCCATTGACGATAACATTTATTGATGTTCGATTCGGTACGGAATCGTGTCGAACGGTTGTGAATAGCTATGCAGTAGTGATTATTTTCCCAAGGAGGACAAAGCATTAAACAGTAATCCACCTTATATCATTTCAGAAGCAAAGATCGAAGAAAGATTCATCAGGATGCTCCAAAAAGCTTCTACAACACAATCTACGCAAGTAAATGGGCCCTTGATAGCTGTAGAAACTGCCAAGACACCACAACGACCCTCTCCTCCAGGCATCTCTCTTGTATTCAATAAAGAGGAAAACAAAAGAAGGACTGACCCCTATAATCTTATCCTGAAGCCTCCAAACGACTGGAAAATTGAAGTTCCACCTTTAAAAGTTTACAAATCAATCGATACAACTAACGTTATATCCATACCAAGTGATGACCGTACCGAAACCGTAGCCATTCCCATAAAAATAATTACATCTGATCGCGTTGCTTCCAAAGCTACTTCTTCTCATATCTTAACTGAAAAAGTTCTCGTTAAAAATAACGAATTCGGACGTTGTGCAGATAAAGAGATTTCATTAATGACTACCAAAAGCGATAGTTATGTAACCGCACTAATTACTGTTAAAGAGGATGAATACGAACACGTCGCAGGAATAGGCACCATACCCATTACCCGAAAAGATACTAGCGATTTAGTTCCCGAAAATGAAAAAAATCGCATTATTTCCCAAAAAAGTTTACCCACTGTCTATAATATTGATGTAATTCAAGGCGTAACCGCTAAAGAGAGTACAGTCAAAATGGAGTCCAGTAGTGCTACAGCCGAAGAAAGTACATCTAATGAGCCAAAGAATTCTGTGGCGGAAAATATCTCTCTTACAAACAATTATACTGGCCGAATGGTTACCACCAATACAAGAAGTATGGTAGAGGTTTCTATGAAAAAACCAACACTTTTAGACGACAAGAAATCTAACGAAGAAATTGATTCTGGCTGTTCTATAAAAAAATCTGTAGATAGCATTCTCTCGAAAATCGTGAATTTAACAAATAAGAATGAGGATCGTAGAGAAAAAAGTTCGACGGAGACGTATGTCGCGAAAACACCTTCATCCTTTACTATATCTGAAAGTAGTCATAATATAAACGAAATAAGTTCCATTGAAAAAAAAGAATCCAGTAGCATTACCGCCAAAGAAACTTCGTCTCATAGCCAAAATTACCGTGTAGGAGAAAACACAGTTAAAAAGACAGAATCGGGTGCCAAAGAAACTTCACTTCATGGCCGATTTGAGCGACATGTAACAGAATGTTTATCGTTAAAAATGAGTAATTCCATAAATCCGACCAAAACAAACCCTGCTCGTACCCAAAGTGACACAACTGTAAGTAAATACTTCCCCATTAAAAGGAGTGAATCCGGATCCATTGTTGCGAGGAAAAAGAACCCATTGCTGCTGCAAGAAACACGAAGCGATGCTAATGTAGCCGAATCAGTTTTCGTTAATACGAGTGAATCCTGCCGTGTTACTGAGAAAACAAAAAGTTTAATAGTTGTGGGAAAAAATAGCGAACCTACAAACAGTACTGTGATCGCTGAGATCGCTAATACATCAAAAACTACAAATGACGACCCAGTAAAAGAAATGCCATTTACGGATAAGATTAAAGCTCTGATAGAAGATGAGAATGAAAAAAATAACGAACCTACAGACAGCACTGTGATCGCTGAGATCGCTAATACATCAAAAACTACAAATGACGGATCAGTAAAAGAAATACCATTTACGGATTAGATTAAAGCTCTGATAGAAGATGAGAATTTAAAAAATAAATAAAAAAACGAACCTACAGACAGCACTGTGATCGCTGAGATCGCTAATACATCAAAAACTACAAATTATGACGACCCAGTAAAAGAAATACCATTTACGGATAAGATTAAAGCTGTGATAGAAGATGAGAACGTTATGGACATCATGTTACAACATAGCATAGCATGTTACACATAGAAGTAATTTTTATCTCTTTTTGCAATTAAGTAAATATTAATTTAGCACTTAAGGCGACTACATGACCCACAGCGCGGTCACTGTCGGCACTGCATCCATACTTCCATACTAATATTATAAATTCGAAAGTAACTTTGTCTGTCTGTCTGTCTGTATGTTACCTTTACACAACTAAACCGCTGAACCGATTTAGATGAAATTTGGTATAGATATAGTTTGAGTCCCGGGAAAGGACATAGGATAGTTTTTATCCCGATATTCCCACGGGATCGAAACTTATGCAGGTGAAACCGCGGGGCGCAGCTAGTAGAAAATAAAGAGAAGCGCGATGACACAACGCTGGTAATTTATTGCAAAATATGAAGCAATTACTTATCTATTTACAAAAAATCTATTCTTTGGACTAAAAAATTAAAACACTAGTGCTATAGTAGGTATATTGCTCATTAGTGCTTTATTTATTAAAATATTAGAATTGTTGTATGTATATTAGCACTAGCTGCGCCCCGCGGTTTCACCCTCATAAGTGTCGATCCCGTGCAAATATCGGGATAAAACTATACTATGTCCTTCCCCGGGACTCAAGCTATCTCTATACCAAATTTCATCTAAATCGGTTCAGTGGTTTAGGCGTGAAAAGGTAACATACAGACAGACAGACAGAGTTATTTTCGAATTTATAATATTAGTATGGAAGTATGGATGGTTTTTATTTTAAAAAGAAAGTTTTTAGAGGTATCTTCATGATTTTTTTCTATCGTATCAAATTAGTTGTATTATGTTTTCAACACCATCAATATCCTGAAGAATATCATCATATATTTTTCTGATTTTGTGTACTGTACTCTATCATATACTTTTATTGTTTCTAAAACTTGCGTTTTTTGCGTTTAGTTTTTAGAGGTATCTTCATGATTTTTTTCTATCGTATCAAATTAGTTGTATTATGTTTTCAACGCCATATATCCTGAAGAATATCATATATTTTTCTGATTTTGTTTACTGTACTCTATCACATACTTTTATTGTTTCTAAAACTTGCGTTTTTTGCGTTTAGGTCCTGTAAACCCCTTAATTAAAGATAAAGATATATTTATTGCATAACTGAGTAAATTCAGTTCATATTCATTACATTTTTTGTTTCAACAGTCTACCCAAGTCGGATATGCAATAGTATTTTAAGAAAATAATTAGAAAAAATAAATTACAAACAATTAGAATACAAATTACTTACAAGTTACAAATATTATTTTTGATTAAAAAACTCATGCAGATTATAAAATACATTATCATTATCAATTAACATTTTTTTCAATTTATTTTAAACATATTTCCATTTAATTGCTTAATTGCTGGTGGTAACTGATTGTATACACGAATAGCAGTAACATAGGTACTTTTATAATACATCATATTGTTAATAACCGGTAAATTAATATCATATTTATATTGTTTCCGAATGTTTCTTTTAGAATTAGATTTGAAATTAAAATATTGCATATTATTTTTAACAAATAAACATAGTTCGAGTATATAAATACCAGTCAGTGTCAGGAAACCCTCCGTTCTGAGGACATCTCTTAATGATTCGGTAGTATACATGTTATATATTGTCTTAAGACATTTCTTCTGGAGAATGAATATGGATTGTACGTTTGTAGAGTTCCCCCAATATATGATACCATAGGTTAACAGTGGGTACACATTTCCAAAATAAGCATTTCTAGTAACACTTGGATTTATAGTTTTTGCCAAAACTGACAATGCATAGCAAGCACTGGATATTTTTTTATTAATCTTTTCAATATGTGCCTTCCAGTTTGAATGTTGATCTATTGTAACACCTAAGAAATTTGTGTCTTTTACTTCTTCAATCGCTGTATCAGACATGGTTATATTCAATTTAGTAGTTTTACTTTTATAATTTCTACTGTTGAATTAATTCTGTTTAATTCTGACTGTTGATTGTCGTGCGATTACGCGATCGTTTATTTTATATGAATTATCACTTAATGGTGGAGTAAGTATTTAAGGTCCGGCCGCGCTAAATTTGCCAAAGATGTAAACAACAATGGCCGGTCGAAATTGAATAAAATCGATATACAAGAACATTTATTTTAAGTAATGTTTGTTTTCGTCTAGTTAGCTCGGAGATTTAGACGCAAACAAACATTACTTAAAATATATGTTCTTATACTTATATCGATTTTATTCAATTTCGAGCGGCCATTGTTGTTTACATCTTTAGCAAATTTTGCACGGCCGGACCTTAGGTACGAGGGCAACGATCGCGTACTATCTCGACCAACGCTTTCGGTTAGGACACGTCCTATTGCTAGATTTTATGCGTGTACAGCCCGATTCAAACTTTATGGCAGCTCTGATTGAAGTACGCTACTCGCTGCGCAGTACCTCACCCGTTTATAAGTGTATAGTCTCTGCCTCACCCCTCACCCCTGCTCACAGGCAGGGATCGAATTACCGTTATTTTTTTTGTAACGTTACCAATTACCGTTATGTTAACGATAAAAAAGTAACGATATTAATAACGAAACCCATAAAAGGCAGTTAACGTTATCTAATTACCAGTATTAGTACCGGTAAAAATTATAATTGTTATACCGGTAATTTATACGCCTATCTCTTTCTAACAATGATGGTGGGGAGACTAGCATATTTGGTGTTTGCGACTAGCTTCAGCGTGTATAAAATTAATATTGTTTCTGTGCTGCACCCTACGACATATAGATACCGTCATACGGAGTGAATAGGGATGCAGGGGTGAATCGGGACAAAACTTTAAAAGGGATTTTAACATTAAAATAATATAGTTTGTGGCCAAAAAGGACCCTACTGTGTTTATTGTACCTAATTAATTAACGATTAAGTGCCCTTATTGACAACAAACTATATTATTTCAACGTTAAAATCCATTTTAAAGTTTCGTCCCGATTCACCCCTGCATCCCTATTCACCCCGTTTGTAGGTATGTACTTAATAAAAAAATCGGTCGGTGTATTTGATTACTGCGCAGCGACTCGCCTCATGTTCCGAGTCGCCATAAAATTTGAATCGGACTGTACACACGGCTACACATCAAGCTATACATAACCAGTATAAGCTGACTTCTGATTGTACGAAAAACCTATACAAGGCGAGGTCAGCTCAAACTGGAAATGTATAGCTTGATGTGTAGCAGTACCTATGTACAGACGCCAGTACATCAACCTACTACAATTTGTCAAATTTCTTTAATAGATTTTCACCTTTATTACTAAAGCATAAGGTTCAAAGTTGATTGGGAAAATCTGACAGTTTCGGGTAGGTTGATGTGCTGGCGTCTGTACCTAAATTGTTTTAATATATCATCATCATAATACACTCCGACTTCACCCACTGCTGGGCCCACGAGAAACTATAGTAGGATTTAAATAAACCTAAGAAAGTTATTTCTATTTTAATAAATAATTTTATTAAAAACCACTTTTGTATTTCTTTTTTATTATACGTTACTTTCTGGCTGTCATTATTTAGCCACAGAGGGGCTTGTGGCTAAGTAATAACAGCCGCACGAGTCAATCGATTAGGTTAAGCTACGCTTACTGCGGTTGGTCCGCGGATAGGTGACCATCTTTACATATCGAGACCCCTCCGTGCCTCGGAAAGCACGTTAAGCCGTTGGTCCCGGCTGTCATTCGTGGGTCTTTGACATTCGTTACGGGTCGTCAGAAGCCCGAAAGTCTGATAACCAGTCTTGGATGTGTCAGTGTGTTTTTTTTTTGAGTTGCATCTTATCTTAAAATTAAACTAACGTGGCATTTTCGAAATTGTGCTTCTAGCTGACACTCGCCACCTAACCAAAGAACAGAATTAAACCACGTCATTGCCAAAGAAGAAGAACCTATTCACGATCACTGATACGCTTCCGTATCATATCGAACATCAATCAAAGTCATCGTAGGACATATATATCGATGGTAGGAGTCCTCTAAACGCTGTTCACAAGTCCAAACGCCGAAAATTTTGTCAGATTTAACCATGACCGCTGTTCCGCTGATGAGGCAAATCAGGTTATCGAAATGTCATTTTCGATACGATAGTAGCCCGTCGGATGATTTTAAATAGCTATGCTGAAGAAGATCGTATTTATACAAAGAAATACTGTAATAATATCGTTTTGACATTGGTTGGTTGGTAAGCACTGTGAGCGCGTTCACGAGCGTTCCGAATTGTTGACAGCTCTCATAATCGTAATATCTAAATCGAAACACATGTGACATGATGTGAGTTCTGTGAACGATTATAGCTAATTCGGAATGCGGCCTCAGATTGCTGAAATGCTGATTCTATTTATCTATGGTTCGCCGCGTAAACTAAAAGAAAAAATTTTTTCGTTTTTGAAACTATTTAGCAAAGAAGACACAAATCACAATTTAAACAAAACCCAGGCCGTGTTTATAAAAACAATTATGTCAACATACTAGATAGTGGAATTATAACGGAAGTTTAGCCGGTTCACAATGACTTCGATTATCAAGCTGCACTGCCTCTCGGGGGCTGGCGATGAGGCTCCACCATGTTATGTGCTACAGATAGACGAGTTCAAATTCCTACTTGACTGTGGATGGGACGAGAAGTTCGATATGGACTTCATAAAAGAACTGAAAAGGTAACGCTTTAAGGTTATGTTGTCATTACAACTTGTAGAGTTTATTAAATTTTCCTTTTAAAAACGCTGTAAAAATGAATGCTATTACAATTCAACTGATAAAACACATTACTAACTCTAATAGCAGTTATAAAAAGTCAGAGATCATCTCTGTACTTACTATTAAACAACCCAAATGCCAGGCAGTTTTTTTTTTCATCGTAACCTCCTCTTATAGTAAGTCTTATGAACTTGCTTGTGTTTGTTAAAGCGGTTCTATCAAGTTATCAACACGTAGATAACATAAGCACGAAAACAAATTTACAAATAGTTCTGTAAGAATTTCATATCTATCAAACAACCGTTGCGCAGTATAGACAAGTGAATTATTTGTTTGGTACTGTGACTTTTTGTTCTATGTTACTGGAATTGGTTTCCGTTTCCTTCAGGTGGACCACCAGAATTGGTTTCCGTTTCCTTCAGGTGGACCACCAGAATTGGTTTCCGTTTCCTTCAGGTGGACCGGTGTACGTGTTTTGTAAAGTCAAAGTCAAATCATTTATTTCAAATAGGCATTACGGCACTTTTGAATGTCAAAATATACAAAAAAATAAAATTAATTCTTGTTTCCCCTTCCAAAAGATAGTTTTGTATGGATTATTATTAATTGGTTAGACACACTAGCAGCTAATTAGCGTGTGTTGCGTGAGTTTGGACAAGAATGGGCAAGAAATTCCACTGTTACTCTTTTAACAGTACTAATAATGACTACATTATCTTCCAGACATATAAACACAATAGACGCAGTACTAATATCACATTCAGACCCTATCCACCTGGGTGCCCTACCATATGCAGTGGGAAAGCTCGGTTTGAACTGCCCCATATACGCTACTCTACCGGTATACAAGATGGGACAAATGTTCATGTATGACTTGTACCAGGCACACAGAAACGTGTCAGATTTTGATCTGTTCACGTTGGACGATGTTGATGCTGCATTCGACAGGATTGTGCAGCTGAAGTATAATCAGAGTATTGATATGAAAGGTACGGAGTTTTAATGGACTTGTTCCAGAATTCTTATGAGACACTATAACTGGTATTCCAGTAGTGTATTAGTCTGATCATATCTGCTTTCCAAGGTAATAAATAATGGCATTCAATACAGATATTAAAATGGTTTCATAAAATAATATTTTTTATTTTACTGTGTTTGGGTGGCTTACAGCTATCAAATATAGAAGTTAGATAATTGATGACAAGCTATTTACAAGCCTCCACAGTTAGTAATAATCCCAGCCTATTGTTGTCCCACTACAGGGCAAAGGCCTCTACTGATACAGAAATCAATCACCACGTTTGCTCTTAACACGTTGGCGGACAGTAACGTCTCCAGTCGTCTAGGTAGCTAAAAGTCATACGACAGTACGCCTGTCGTTGTCTGAGGTTTTACTTGCATAACATCAGTATGCCACAAGACAACCGATTTTCCATACTATCATAAAGAATGGCATACATGCCTTTCTTCGAGACGTTCGTTTAAGACGTTACTGTCCGCCAACATGTTCAGTTTTTTCACTGAAAGCAAAAAGTTAGATTTAAAATTAAGTATGGAAAGACGGAAGGGAGGCCTTTGCCCTGCAGTGGGACATAACGGGCTCTTAGAAATAATAATGTATGTGGGTCATCTTAGGGGCAGATTGGAATCAGCAGTGGTGACACAGTGGTGGCACCAGTCAATGTCTATAAATAAATATTATAGTAGCTTATGTTCTTTTCAACTGAAGCCTGTACACATTCTTCAGGACCTGGACATTGTAGTGTTCAAGAAATCCTGCTAGAAAACTATTTTCATTATTCATAGAGTTTTAGTTACCACTAAAATTCCGTTCCTGTTTCCAGGCAAAGGCCTAGGCCTGCGCATAACACCTCTCCCTGCCGGCCACTCACTCGGCGGCACAGTGTGGCGTATCGCCGCGCCAGGTGAAGAAGACATTGTATATGCCCCTGACTTTAACCACAAGAAGGAACGGCACTTGAATGGATGTGAAATTGAAAGGCTCATGAGGCCATCTCTGATGCTGCTGGGAGCTATGAATGCGGATTATGTACAGCAGAGGCGGCGATTGAGAGATGAGAAATTGATGAGTAAGTGACTCTTTGAAAATTATTTTTGGTTACAGCATTCACTTGTCAAGATTATCCAGCATGTCCTGCTGTCTGCACTGTACAGGAGTTGGTTGATGCAATAGCATCAACCAACTGTTGTACTCCTGTGTATCCTGTCATTAATAAATGGTGCCAAGCTTGTAGCCAAACTCTTGGCTGACTGTATATAGATTGCCATAGACACACTAAGAAGCAGAAAATAACTATAACAACTCAAACTCAAACTCAAAGCATTTATTTCAATTAAACCAATTACAGGCACTTTTGAATTGTCAAGCGGTCGGTCAGTCAGAAAGATGAAGCTAGTTGCCCATTCCAAAGCGTAGGTACCTATGGAGAAGAACGGGCAAGAAACTCCATGGACACTCTTTTAAATCAAAATAATATGGTTACAAAGTCTTGGTTACATCATTCACGTTAAAAATTATACATGTGAGAACGATGCAGAACGTTAAAAGCGTCCATAACGAAAAGATGAGAAAAAACAACAATTCAAATATTAAATTAAAATAAAATAAGCCATGGCAGCAAAGAGATGACCAGTCCCTACTGACGGCGCCCGTTCACGAACATGACGCATGTATTAGCACCATTCAGCTCAACCATTTTGAAGGGAGCTAAATGATCCAACACATGCGCCGCCATCAGCGAGACATTTGAGTGAGCATGACATACTCTCAGCCGCCAGGGCACATTCAGTCAATGAAAGACGTACCCAGTAAATGGTAGCTTTATAGTATGTACATAGTACTCAACATGTGCTATGCAATTATACAATACTAGGAGATTGAATTTATACAATGCAAAGATAGACTTACAATCTTCAGCAGCTCCAACAGCATTTTTAAGTGTTAATCAAATAGTTGTGGTTGTGGAGCAGGACCAGCATTGAGCCAGGCATTTTTATCAGCGATGTAATCCCCTAACTTATAATATGCCTGTCTGCATAGTGTGCGTTTAATACAAGACTTGAATTTTGTCTCATTCAGTTGAAGAATGTGGGGAGGTATTTTATTATAACATTTTAAACAGTACCCCATAAAAGATGAGTCTACTTTAGCTAGTCTAAATCCTGGTTGAACTAATAGGTCCCTATTTCTAGTACTATAATTATGTCTTTCACCTCTTTTACTAAAAAGATGTAAATTTTTCCTTACATACATGATATTTTCGTAGATATATTGACAAGGTACCGTCATGATGTTAATTTCTTTAAACCGTTCCCTTAGAGAATCGCGCCTGCGGAGATTATAAATGGCTCTGATAGCTCTTTTCTGCAGAATAAAAATAGAATCGATGTCTGCAGCCCGTCCCCAAAGCAAAATACCGTAAGACATGATACTATGGAAGTAACTAAAATAGACCAGTCTCGCGGTATCTACATCAGTAAATTGACGGATTTTTCTCACAGCATAAGCTGCTGAACTTAGCCGTCCTGCAAGAGATGTTAAATGCGGACCCCATTGTAGCCTTGAGTCGAGCGTGATCCCTAGGAAAACAGTTCTATCGACGAATTCAAGTTTCTCTTGATTCAATATTATCTCACAATCACTACCTTTGACATTCGGTAAAGAAAATCTTATGCACTTAGTTTTTTTCCCATTTAATACTAAATTATTAGCAGTGAACCAATTTTGGACCTGCAGTAGGGCGTTATTTACGTCGTCAAAATTTGTAGCACGTCTATTTACCTTAAAAATTAAGGAAGTGTCATCAGCAAATAACACCATTTGTGGTTGATTTTTTAATAAATGGAGTAGATCATTTATATACACTAAAAAGAGGAAAGGACCCAAAATCGAGCCCTGTGGCACACCCATTTTTACAGTTAAACCGTGTGAATTGACACCATTTATTTGAACTTGCTGTTGTCTATCATTTAAGTAAGAACTAACTAAACTGAGCGCAAGTTTTCCAAGTCCGTAATGCTCAAGTTTCAAAAGCAAGGTTTCGTGATCGACGCAATCAAATGCCTTGGAGAGGTCACAAAAGATTCCTATGGCGTCTTGGGCCTCTTCCCACGCGTTAAAAATGTGTTTTAATAAGGTTACACCGGCGTCGGTCGTACAACGTCCTTTGGTAAAACCATACTGTTGATCGTGAAGGATTTTGTTCGTGTTAAAATGATTGAGCATTTGATTAAGCATTATCTTTTCAAACACCTTGCTGAAAACCGGCAACACGGATACGGGTCTATAATTATTAGTGTCTTTACTGTCCCCGGATTTGTAAAGTGGTATTACCTTACTGTATTTCATTAAATCGGGGAAGACTCCTTGATCAACACACGAATTAAATACTAAGGCTAAGTAAGGCGCAATAGTCTCAATTATGGAGGTACATACTTTAATAGACATTCCCCAAAGATCTTCGGTCAATTTGATCTTAATTTGCTTAAAAGCTTTTATTACTACTGCATGGTTAATATGTTTAAATTGAAATTCAACCGGGCAGGCTTGAACGTTCGCTCTTAATAAATCGATTGATTGAGGAATTTAAGGCTTCCGTCGTTTTTGATGGTATATTAGTAAAGAAATTTACAAATTCTTGAGCTACTTCTAAGTTAGAGCTTATGGCACCACGTGAAGTCTCCAACGTGTAATCTGTGTTTCGTTTTTTATTCCTACTAGTTTCGTTATTTATAATTTTCCAAACCGTTTTTATTCTATTTTCTGCCGATTTGATTTTGTTGCTAATGTACCGGGCTTTGGCTATTTTGCAAGTATTTCTAAAAATTTTGGAATATGTAGCAACATACTTGCTGAAAGTATCAGTATTAATGTAGGGCTTAAGGCCATACAGCTCGAACAGTCTCTCCCTACTTATCCTAATACCTCTAGTTGCCCAGTCACTAAATATAAAATTAGGGCAAATGTTTTTTGTTTTCTTTTCAAAAGTTTTATTGAATTGAGTCTGCACTACTGAAAAGAAATCCTCGTACAATTTATTTGCGTCATCCATATCATGGCCCAGATCATTTAACTTATTATTTAGAGTACTATTGAATCTTTTTAGTTTACCAGTCGTTATTGGTCTAAATTGTATTTGCACTTTTTGCAAAGGTGTTTTAAACTTAAAACTAACAACTACCAATAGACAACACATCTAATGATATGTCAGCAATCACACTGTTGTTAAGTATGCTGAAAAAAAACTGCTGACAGGCCCAAACTCTTACGGCTCATAATGAGAGTTTCAATGCACATAACAGCAATAAAAATTGTACAGTCAACAAAAGAGATAAGTATGCAGGATCGTCAGATATAGTTGAAGTTTAGTAAGAAACCGATGGATGTTCTCGAATAAAATTTAATTTTATTGTTAGAAAACAAACAGTTCATTTATCAAATTAAATTTTATTCGAAAAAGTCCATGGTTTTTTTACTAAACTTTAAGTATATCCGACGATCCTGCATACTTATCTCTTTTTTTACTGTACAGACGCCAGCTGGCACATCAAGCTACTAAGTACAATCTCTCAAATTTCTTTAATAAAAGAGATCTCTATTATCTCTTTTGTTTACTATACATCATCTTCATTGTCAGCTCCCAAATGTCCACAGATCGTAATATAGTTGTTAGAGAAATCAAATGTTTTACTTCCATAGATAGGTTTTACTTAAAATTAAAACACACCTCTGTATTTTCCAGCAACAATCCTAACAACTCTTCGCGGCGGTGGCTGCGTCCTAGTATGCACGGACACAGCTGGACGAGTTTTGGAATTGGCTCACATGTTAGACCAGCTCTGGCGCAACAAAGACTCCGGACTTGTTGCATACTCGTTGCTACTGCTGTCTAATGTTAGCTACAACGTTGTTGAGTTTGCAAAGTCACAGGTAAATTGATATGACACTAATATTATAAAGGCGAAAGTTTGTGTGTGTGTGTGTGTGTTTATATGTTTGTTACTTCTTCACGCCTAAACCACTGAACCGATTTAGATGAAAGAAGAAGGGTCACGTCCCATAGAAAATTTACCCAGGCCCGACACAAAAGGAACGCATCTCAGTTATTTTGTTATATTAAATATAACAGAAATAAATTAACACTATTCTGAATATCAGTGGCTATCACCCATATATTGCCATTTGATTTTGGTAAGGCAAAATATTTTAAAATATTTTTTTTTAATGAATAGCAATTATATCCATTTAAAATGACGCCAATTTAGATAAAAATACAAAAATAGACAGCTGAAGGCTTAATTTATTGAGGCATCCACAGGCAAGCCCGGTTAAGCAGACGACAACCTCAAAGTTAAACTGCGAGATGTCATTAAAAAAATATAAAATAAAATTGGCTTTCTGTGTTGAGATCTGTGCGTTTTTTAACCGACTTCAAAAAAGGAGGTTCTGTATTCGACCCGTATGTATGTATGTCTGCGATTTTCTCAAAAACTGATGAATCAATTTTGATAATTCTTTCACTAATGTAATCTACATACTTTCAGGAAGGTTTTAGTATATAATGCATTAGGTAATTATTCTTATGTACGGTGTTATATGCATAAATGTACTGCATCTCCGTCATTTCTATGCGAATTTGGACGATTCTTCTAGTCAGTGTCTTCAATTCTTCAATGCACTAGTGTTAATTGGATTTGTGTGGGGTAGGTACAACTAAAAAGTAAAAAATAAATACTTTTTTACAAAAAAAACAACCAACTTGAAAAAAAAAAAACACTACAAAGTGATAAATAACTTTAATTTCGGAAGTCGGTGTCTAAAAACGAAAATGCGGAACCAACGACACCGACTTCCGAAATTAAAGTTATTTATCACTTTGTAGTGTTTTTTTTTGAAGTCGGTTGTTTTTTTCTAAATTGTTGTACCGTCATTGAATTACCTACATACAATTACGAATTTTGTAGGTAAATAGGTATTAAAAGAAAATTGTATATCGCCTGAACAAAAACACAAGGCAATATTTTGGTGTTAGCCATTGATTTGGAATATAAAAAATATATATTTTAGCTATATTTAAAATAACAAAAAAACTGAGATATGTCTCTTTCGTGTCGGGTCTGAGTCACAAATGACCGTTCTTCTTTGGTATAGAGATAGTTTGAGTCCCGGAAAAGGACATAGGATAGTTTTTATCCCGATATTCCCACGGGATTGACATTTACGCGGGTAAAACCGCGGGGCGCAGCTAGTTAGAAATAAACCATGCTTTTGATGGTGCTCCCTTGTACCCAATACTAACCTTAGTTTATATCACTTTGGTATCGCCCATTTGTATAATTTCTAATTTTTCATTACGAAAATCACACTAATATTATAAAGGCGAAAGTTTGTGTGTTTGTCACTTCTTCACGCACAAACGGCTGGACAAACTTTGATAAAATTTGGTATGGAGGTAGCTGACACCTTGTATTAACACATAGGCTACTTTTTATCCCGATATTCCCATTGGATCGAGTCTTATGCGGGTGAAACCGCGGGGCGAAGCTAGTTATCCATATTTCTGTTGTCATCTTAATTTAATACCTAAGGAGAAGCCAAAACGGCAAAACCGTTTTCATTGCCCTGTATGCCATTGGATACCATTTTGTCTTAGTCACAGTAGTATTGTCAAACGATATCGTTATCAACCCTTTTTTTATTGGTTATCAACCCTATCCCTACGAGGAAAGTTATATTTTTCAACTGCATCATTCATCATAAAAAAGATCAACTTTTTATTTTACAGATAGAATGGATGAGCGACAAACTGACCCGCGCGTTCGAAGGCGCCCGCAGCAACCCCTTCGCCCTGCGCCACTTACAACTGTGCCACTCAGTAGGTGAAGTGAGCCGCACTCCTGGACCTAAAGTGGTGTTGGCTTCCTTCCCAGACCTGGAGGCAGGATTCGCAAGAGACCTGTTCTTACTGTGGGCTCCTAACCCTCAGAATTCTATTGTTCTGACTGCTAGGTAAGTTGTTTAACCATTGTAGAAGAGACTCCATTTACTATAAAAATTGTAAGCCTTTTCCGACTATGTTGGGAATAACTTGTTTAAGACTTTTACAAAATACTATATTAAGGGCTGATTTTTCAATCGACATTATATTTTTTACTAGCTGCGCCCCGCGGTTTCACCCGCATAAGTTTCGATCCCGTGGGAATATCGTGATAATAACTATCCTATGTCCTTCCCTGGGATGCAATCTATCTCTCTGCCAAATTTTATAGAAATCCGTTCAGTGGTTTAGGCGTGAAAAGGTAAGTGCGAGTCCACACGGCGCGTTGCGTCAGCGTTGCGTCGACGCAGCGCTGCCGTTGCGTTGTTTTACATACAAATAACCAAGGTGTTCACACGGCGCGCTGCGTCGTCGCAACGCACACATGACGGACAGGAGCCCCCGAGACGAAGCGGGAGGGGGTGTACTCATTGCGGCGACGGAGAGGCAGCGCTCAGTTGCTTGTGCGTCTTTTCCGATCCATGCTTTCCTATAGACTGACTGCGATGTTTTTACAAAAATGCTTGCCGCAACTGTGCGTCACCGCTGCGTCGACCGAACGTTAAGACTGCGTCGTAGTAACGCTGCGACGACGCAGCGCCTGTGTGGCCGGCTATGCGTCAAAATATTTGCGTTGCGACGACGCAACGCGCCGTGTGGACTGGCTCTAACACACAGACAGGCAGAGTTAATTTCGAATTTATAATATTAGAATGGATTTGTTGAATAAAAAATTGACGTCTGACAGTTTTTGTATGGAAGAACTGTCAAAAATTCAAAATTATTCCTCCTGTAAAATTATCTGGTGTTGGAAAAATCAGCCCTAAGTTGTTCTACTCTTACTTAACTTATCTTTATAGGGCCAGCTGTATATAATCGCTGTAAGCATGTTCCAGATAAGGGCCATAGTGCTTTATGTAGTTCTTATATTGAGAGCTGTTGGTTTACTTGACACATGCACTTATCGCTGCATTTCTCCTAAATTTAGTTTGAAGTCAAAACCCCTCTTAGAAAGGCGTAGACAAGTAATGAGGTTACGTCTGGCGCGGATTAAAAATTAATATTTTATTTTATTTGCTAATATTTTACATGATATTAAATCTATTTTAATATTTATTTATTTCTGTAAGTGCCCGTGACATCGCAGCGGCGGGCGGGCCCTATCAGCGCGGATTGGATGACCATTCGTCACATTGATTATTTCGTCGCTATCCCTAATAGGTCACTTTCACTAATACGTCACCTTGTGCATCTGGTCAGTTTCTTAACTCGTCTCATGCTGTATTTCGACTCATTCCCAACTCGTCCGATGGATATGGCATGAGACGAGTTAAGAAACTGACCAGATGCACAAGGTGACGTATTAGTGAAAGTGACCTATTAGGGATAGCGACGAAATGGCCAATGTGACGAATGGTCATCCAATCCATCAGCGCTGCGACATTCATTTTTTAAATGTCGCAGCATCATGCTGAGATAGGAGCCTTTTGGCCTCGTATAGGAGTTTCTGTTTAATTTTTATTTGTTACTTTTTTTTATATAACTTGTTTTTTTATTTTTTACTCTGTTTAGTTTGTGATCTTCCTGTGCGAGTCGCAATAAATACTTTTTCTTTCTTTCTTTCTTTCTTTCTTTCTTACCTCATTGTCATAAAAATGACTTAGATTAGCACTGTACAAAGCGTTCATAAAAACCAATTATTATGAACAAAGAAAATGCATTCTCTTTATTTAAAAAATATGTCAGTGTGCCTACATTCAACCACAGAATACTTAAAGTACTACGTACAGAAAGGACACTCCCTTCCCCGCACTAACATCAGTTACCGCACCTCACCCCGCACTTCGGCGTATTCGTCGCAGTTCTTTAACAAGAGCGCTCGCAAACACAAGTACCTCACGCACACATTCATACGTATACAAACGTCATTTTATAATGTAGTAGTAGTAGGTAATTATTTTGCGAGCGTTATATGGAGTGTCCGGGGTGTGATTCAACACAATAATTCTTCCATCAACAGGACATCACCCGGCACGTTAGCCCGCGACCTCATAGAGAAAGGCGGCGACCGTACCATCGAGCTGAACATCAACCGCCGCGTGCGACTCGAAGGCGCCGAACTAGACGAGTACATGCAGAAGCAGAGAGTCAAGGTCAACAGTACTGTCAAGTGAGTAAACTACTCCATGTTACAACTTATCGAAATTGTATCAGGAAGTGAGTAAACTACTCCATGTTACAACTTATCGAAATTGTATCAGGAAGTGAGTAAACTACTCCATGTTACAACTTATCGAAATTGTATCAGGAAGTGAGTAAACTACTCCATGTTACAACTTATCGAAATTGTATCAGGAAGTGAGTAAACTACTCCATGTTACAACTTATCGAAATTGTATCAGGAAGTGAGTAAACTACTCCATGTTACAACTTATCGAAATTGTATCAGGAAGTGAGTAAACTACTCCATGTTACAACTTATCGAAATTGTATCAGGAAGTGAGTAAACTACTCCATGTTACCACTTATCGAAATTGTATCAGGAAGTGAGTAAACTACTCCATGTTACAACTTATCGAAATTGTATCAGGAAGTGAGTAAACTACTCCATGTTACAACTTATCGAAATTGTATCAGGAAGTGAGTAAACTACTCCATGTTACAACTTATCGAAATTGTATCAGGAAGTGAGTAAACTACTCCATGTTACAACTTATCGAAATTGTATCAGGAAGTGAGTAAACTACTCCATGTTACAACTTATCGAAATTGTATCAGGAAGTGTGACCCTATTTGGCAGATGGATTAATATTATGTTATAAATATTGTAAGACTAAAAGCTGCTGTTGCCTCCTGTAGTGCTGACTTACCTCTCCTCCCATGAGTGAAGAGACGGTAATCAATGATGGCCACATTCAACTCGTGCAATTCTAATTCCAGTTTAACCTTTGAACCCCCCCGACTTCATATCAGTAGTATGCCCCCAGCGCCCAAAAAAAAAAATACCTGATAGAATACAGCGTAATTAAATTAAAAAGCAGATTAAACGAGCTGTGGTATTTGGTCGTAAATATACGACTCTGGCGAAATGGACACGAAAAAATATTTGTCGGATTTTAATTTAATTAATTTTAGATTAACCTTTTGAACGCCAGAGTATTTAAAACGTATCGCCGTACCCCAGACGCCAGGCCACTTTAACAAAACAACACACACACACACTTAATAGACGGAAGCTTAAACTTTTAAATTATATAAATAAAAACACACAAAAGTAATGATTAAATTGTTTATTTCATAATATGGTGCGACCCGTGCGACGTGTATTTTGTCATATATTTATGACGTTGGCGTTCAGGGTAAGATTTCGTTTGTCACATATATGTGACAATGGCGTTCAAAAGGTTAATCCGGCGTAAGCAGTTAAAAGGTTAATAGTTTTTAATGTTTAGTGAGTAGTATTCCATCATTTATCTTTCAACCTGAATAATATTTAATATTTTTTTTCTTTTTCATACCAGAACTGACAAACCAACTGGTCAGAAATGGACACTAAAAATCTTACGATTGAAAAATAGACCTTTAATAGTTTAGTTCTTTTCACACTCCACCTACACCATCATTTTAAATTGTTACCACTAGTAGCTATTTCGGACTGACAACCTTTTAATGAAAAGGAGGGGCCCGTGGCTAAATAATAACAGCCGCACAGGTCGATCGATCAGGTTACGCTACGCTTGCCGCGGTTGGCCTGTGGATGGGTGACCATCTTTACATACCGAGACCCCTGCGTGCCTCGGAAAGCACGTTAAGCCGTTGGTCCCTGCTGTCATTCGTGGATCTTTGACAGTCGTTACAGGTAGTCAGAAGCCCGAAAGTCTGACAACCAGTCTTACCAAGGGGTATCGTATTACCCAGTAAGTTGGGTTGTGGAGGTCACATAGGCAGTCGCTCCAAGTAAAATACTGGTATTCAGCTGCATCCGGTTAGACTGGAAGTCGACCCCAACATAGTTGGGATAATGCTAGGCAGATGATGAACCTTTTAATGAAAAGAAATGCGACATTCTTTTATTACACCACGTAATGTTTTTTTCCAGAGAAGAAACGGCGGGCATATCATCCGACTCGGACTCAGACGGCGAACTGGAGATGTGGGTGGTGACCGGCAAGCACGACATCCCCGTGCGACACGACGTGCGCGCGGCCGGCTGCTTCAAGTCCAACAAGAGGCACCACGCCATGTACCCCTTCCACGAGGACAGGTACCGGGCCGATGATTATGGAGAGGTCATTAAGGTAAGTCTAGCAAATGCAGGCGACAACTAGTTTTAAAATATTGACCAAATTAGAGCAAATTAGAGCAGTGGTGGCCCAGTGGTATCAGCCGCGACTTACAAGTTGTAGGTCGTAGGTTCGAACCCCGACAGGCGCTTTACTTTGTGTAAATTATTTCATCACCACTGCTCTCAAAACGGTGAAGGAAAACATCGTGAGGAAACCGGCATGTCCTAGAACCAAAAATTCGAAGACATGTGACATCCACCAACCCGCACTGGGCCCGCGTGGTGGATTACGGCCCACTCCCTCTCACAGAGAGGAGGCCTGTGTCCCAGCAGTGGGAACGTTATAGGCTGATTATGTATGTATGTATGTATGACCAAATTGACTTCTAAAACTGTCTTAGAAAATCTATAAACATTTGATTTCATTTCAACCCAAAAAATTAAAGAACTCCAGAGGGGCAATTCTCGTAATTTTAAGAACTGTCATAGTCTGATCACAGTCTCAATCTGTCAAAAATACCTCTAATTTCCCAACGTTTTCGGCAAGTTTTTGACATTGGTTGTCGCTGAGATGAGATTGCGACTAGATTTTGAACGTTTTTAATTACGGGAATTGGCGTTCTGTTTTTTGCTCAAGTCATGTTTATTCATACAATTGTATTTTGTTATATTTTCTAGCCTGAGGACTACAGACTGGCTGAGATAGTGGATGCAGAAGGAGAAATTAGAGATGTACCACCCGCCCCCCCACCAAAACAGGAACCTGATGGTAAGTATACGGGAAATTTAATACATTAGAATTAATGGCTATATAGAGGTATGAGGAACATGGTGTAAAGTTTACTCATCCTCCATAGAAAAGGGAGGATCCTCCGACCAGACGGGGGTTGTCTCTGGTGGGAAACTGCCCGACGATCAATCTCGGGACGTTTTATATATGCTAGTTTCGCGGTAAACTGCTTGCGCGATACACGACTGATGCGCGATTTTGCGTGACGTCAGTGTGGAGCCTAGTTCGCATATGGCGGTGTAGATACAACCTCATTAATGGATATTAATGACGTTGATGCAAAAAAATAAATGATCTGTAAAAACATATATTTGAGTTGGTTAGGTGAGTCGCAGGGCCATTATCTGAAACTAAAATCGCTGTAGTAAAGAACCGCAGAGAAATATCCATCAGAGTTTCTTTCTATACGTTCGTAATGACGATTCATTATATCGCTCATTTGGAGAAACATCGACGTAACTTGACACGATTTTATTTTTTTGTCTGATCAATGCCCTAGATTGATGAGGAAAGTGGTGTGATGACTGGTACCTAAGACCTACCGAATTATTTTTTAGTTTTTAGAACATTATCTACATCATTATTTTCATTAGAACCGTTTAACTTAAAAATATTTTTTACTTATTTTGTTTTCAAGTTTTTATTTAAACTATGATCCGCCATGCACTGTGTTCTACTTGTAAAGCCCTTACATTTGATACCCATTACACATATTAAATCAAATATGAAATCTGGCATTTTGTGCCGGCAGCCATCTTAGATTTGAAATTTTTCATAGTGTACAGTATTCTACTAGTCAAGCCCTTTCATTTGATACCGATATTGAGGGGGTTGTGAAAAAATATATAATCCGCCATTTTGTAGCGGCGGCCATCTTGGATTTACAATGACACTGATTAAATTAAATAGTACACACATCAAAAGTGTCTAGGGATCAAGCATTTTTATGCGGATTTCTTGAGATTGAGATGTGGCTTTGTAATAAATTTATGATTTTATAAATTTATATGGATCCTTTTTGGTGCATTTCATAATTTGAATCAGGAACTGTGAATCAAATTCGAGTAAAAGATGAAAATCAGCTGTCAATATTTTCCCTATAAAAACATACAACGCATTGAAGACATTATTAGTGCTACTGTTTCCCTACTACTGATTAAAACCAACGTTATTATGGAGCGGCGACGTCATTTAAGCAGGGAAGAAATGCTCAGAGCCGTGGGAATGATAGAAGCTGGTTCCCGGCAACGTACTGTAGCTTTAGCTCTGAATACAAGTCAGAGTGTTATCAGTCGACTTTGGACACGTTACCGAAGCACTGGTACCGTGGCTGAGCGCCATGGAGGACGGTATCGCTGCACCACACGGAGACAAGACCGATATATTCAAATCTTAACTCGAAGAGCTCCAACAATAACCGCCATGATGTTAGCCGTGAGGCTTCATCACTCTTCAGGGAACTTAATTAGCGACCAAACAGTCAGAAACCGCTTGCATGAAGTGAACCTTCATTCCCGAAGACCGCTACGGGTACCACCTATACCAATGCACAATCGTAGGATTCGATATCAATGGGCTCTTGAACACAGAAATTGGGCAGAAGAACAATGGCGTTTCGTGTGCTTTTCTGATGAGTCTCGTTTTGGTATGAGACCGGATACAAGACGTATACGACACTGGAGAACCCCTGGACGCCAACAGCGATTAAAATCCTGCCAGGAAGTCCATCCTTATAGTGGTGGAACCATCATGGTATGGGCGGGTATTTGGATCGGCGGAAGAACTGAGTTGATTTGGATCAGAGGCAACCTCAACGCTCAAATTTATGCTGAGACGATTGTATCAGACGTCATCGTTCCTCTACAAGTGCAAATCGGTCCCTTATTTCAGTTAATGCATGATAATGCACGACCGCACACCGCAAGAGTTGTAAGACAGACTCTCGCCGCAGCTAACATCAATGTCCTGCCCTGGCCTGCTCAGTCGCCAGACTTGAACCCGATTGAGCATGCATGGGATATGCTACAGAGAAGAGCTCTGCCGAATATGGAGGGTATCCAGTCGCAAGAAGACCTTTTTTTGTTGTTGCAACGAACATGGGCGGCCATTCCACAGCGTGATTTGGATGAACTCATTTTGAGTATGCCAAACCGATGTTCTTGTGTTGTTAGTGTTCGCGGTAGAAACACGGATTATTAATTGTTTAAGTTACCCAATAAAATTTTAAAGAAAACTGTTATTTCAGTCTTTTTTTCGAACTTTTGTGTTAGTGGTTCAAATGTCAAAAATCCCTTTATTAGGAAAATGGCAAATTTCTTTATTAATGCAAAGGTGACTTGGTTTATCGTTACTGTGACAAACGAAAACACTTTATTTGATGAATCCTTAAAGAAAATTTTAATTAATATCAATCAGGAGAAAAGTTATTGCAAAAATATATGTTGATCCCTAGACACTTTTGATGTGTGTATTTTCATCAAAACTAAAGGTGTGTACCAAATATCAGATCAATCTGCCAACAGGAAGGGGGTAAAATTTAAAGCACTAAATTAGATCCAAATAAATAAATAACAAACAGGGCAAGCTAACAAACAAATAAACAACAAACGTCTGCCAACTGCTTTGTAGTTTGGCAGAGGTAAATGTAACGTGTAAAATTATTTTTGTGAATAAACACTTTTTCATTTTTTTTTTTTTTTTCAAATAATACCGTATTAAGGCGAATGGGTAGTTGTAGCCCGCGAATTTCAATTTTTCTTACGTTTTTTGCAATTTTCAGGTCAGTGTCAGGTTGTATCTTGATCTAAATATGATTCGCGACTATAACCGGTATGTATTTACAGAATTATAATAATTAGAATCATTAATACATCTTTCTAAGTTAGATTTCTACCGTTAAGAACAAATCTCGTATGGAAAAGTGTTAGTGGTAGAAATCTAACTTAAAGAGATATATTAATGATTCTAATGACTATAATTCTGTAAATACATGTCTATTATAGTCGCGAATCATATTTGGATCAAGATACAACCTGACACTGATCTGCAAATTGCAAAAAACGTAAGAAAAATTGAATTTCGCGGGCTACAACTACCCATTCACCTTAAACTATTTGATTGCAGAGGAAATGGTGGAAGTACCAAGCAAGTGTGTATCGTCGATGCGTCAAGTTCAGATAAAGGCGAACATCCAGTATATCGAGTTGGAAGGGCGCTGCGACGGCGAGTCCCTGTTGCGAGTGGTGTCGCAGGCCAAGCCGCGCGCTATAGTAGGGCTTAGAGCCAACCACGGCGCTTTGCAGACGCTCAAGTAAGATGATGATATTATTTATTTCTTTAATTAAAACGGTTTAAAACCAATTACAGAAATTAAAGACACTGTATGTACACATCCATACTATCCATACTAATATTATAAATTCGTAAGTAACTCTGTCTGTCTGTATGATACCTTTTCACGCCTAAACAGCTGAACCGATTTCAATGAAATTTGGTATAGAAATAGTTTGAGTCCCGGGCAAGGACATAGGATAGTTTTTATCCCGATATTCCCACGGGATCGAAACTTACGCGGGTGAAACCGTGGGGCGCTGCTAGTAAAAGATAAAATATAAAATCATCAAGTGAAAAGTTAACAACACTTTCACAAATCCCTCTCACAGTACATCTGACACGCTGAAAAAATCTTCGTCCATTCTTCCGCAAACAGATCGTTAATATACAGGATATACTACTCAGTCGATAATAATAATCAAGTTTTTTAATGTTTACAGTATATAATTAAGCTTTCAAAAAAAAAAACGTGCCCCTGAAACGTTTATAACGCAACTACTCACAATGTTACCTGTTAGGCCCGGACTCCACTGAAGCGGAGCTGGGCGGAGCGGAGCGGAGACGTGCAGGAATCGACCAATCACAATAGTTTAAATCCTCATCGCGTCACTCGTTTCGTCTGTGATTGCACGATTCCTGCACGTCTCCGCTCAGCACAGCTCCGCTTCAGTGGAGTCCGGGCCTTATCCTTGGCATTTCTGCACCGTTCTGCATGATTCTTTCAAAATTGATTAAGTACTTCGTAAAACACCGAGAGGAGGCCTCTTTTCCAGCAGTGGGAACATTATAGGCTGATTTTGCAAAAATATTACTAATTCTAAATTTATTTTCCTGTATTTTGTATCAGTCATGAAGGTGCATCTGCCTAATCTCTTCACAAATTTCTGTCGCCATATAAAACATCATCTGCCTAGCCTTATTCGTGATAGAAGGCACAATATGTCATCATTCCAGTCTAGTCCGGATGCAGCTGAATACCAGTATTTTACATGGAGCGACTGCCTATCTAACCTCCACAACCCAGTTACTGGGTAATACGATACCCCTTGGTAAGACTGGTTATCAGACTTTCGGGTTTCTGACGACCAGTAACGACTGTCAAAGATCCACGAATGACAGCTGGGACCAACAGCTTAAAGTGCTTTCCGAGGCACGGAGGGGTCTTGGTATGTAAAGATGGTCACCCATCCATGGACTAACCATGGCAAGCGTAGCTTAACTTGATTGATCGACCCGTGCGGCTGTTATTACTTAGGCACAAGCCCCATAAAACATTAGCCATCATCCTTGAACCAATCCAAAAACCTTATCATTTTACGTTACGTTAATTTCATACGAGTTAAATTTGTTTATTCAGGGTTTTAATATTTCAGGAAGCACTGCGAGGCTGAAGGTATAGACAAAGTATACATACCGTATGCAGGCGACATCATCGACGCAACCACAGAGTCGCACATCTATCAAGTACGTACAAATATTACTATTCCTTATCAAATTCAATACCTTATTGGCTAAACCTGATGAGCGAACAGTCGTGAAACCAATAAACTAATGTCGTATTTAGCTTAACCGTGGGCAAAATAGATTACTGTTACAAAAATGTCTAAATTTTATGGATTTACTTTTCAACTAGCTGCGCCCCGCGGTTTCACCCGCGTAAATGTCGATCCCGTGGGAATATCGGGATAAAAAGTAGCCTATGTCCTTTTCCGGGACTCAAACTATCTCTATACCAAATTTCATCTAAATCGGTTCAGCGGTTTGAGCGTGAAGAAGTAACAAACATATAAACACACACACTCACAAACTTTCGCCTTTATAATATTAGATTAGTGTGATATTTCATCAAGAAGAAAAAAAAAACCTAAATCAGGTAAAAAATTGACTGACTTCATTTTGCATAGTATTGACCATCTCGGTTTGATAACGTGTTTGAACATCTTTAAATCCATACTAATATTATAAATTCGAAAGTAACTCCGTCTGTATGTTACCTTCTCACACCTAAACCGCTGAATCGATTTAGATGAAATTTGGTATAGAGATAGTTTGAGTCCCGGGAAAGGACATAGAATACTTTTATCCCGATATTCCCACGGGATCGAGACTTATGCTGGTGAAACCGCGGGGCGCAGCTAGTATAATTATAATATTGCTGCTACATGTCATACTAGTGAAAAGTGATGCCTGGACATTTTAATCTTGTATGGCTCTTGCATCACTTCACAACACATGCTGGCATGATGATTCACAGCTGTAGTTCACAATGAAAAAAACGAAAACGTACGCGAAGATTTGACATGTGCTCGCTTGCAAGAAAAATGTCCGACTGATGACGCGCTGGACACGACTTTTAAGCCCCGCCTACTAGGACACGACTTTTGTTTAGTCATTCTTTTAGCACACTTACATTTCCTGACTTATTACTTATTCGTAGGAATAAGGTTATCTCGAACCACCTTTTAAAAAAACGTAGTAGCTATAAAAACTACTGTATTTTCCAGGTAAAACTGACAGACAGCCTGATGTCTGGGCTGGCGTGGCGCTCTGCGGGCGACACCGAGCTAGCTTGGTTGTCCGCCGTCGTACAACCGCGAGCTCACCAGCGGGAGAACACTACATCTACAGGTATTTTTCTATTCTGTGCTAAAATGGGAAAATAAGGAGTCCCTGTGTTTTGAAAGTAATATTTCTCTTAAAAAAAAAAGCAATAACATAACATCACGCATTGCTTCGCCGAAGAGCTGGGCAGAGGTATACCTATAGTACAGTTCGTCAGACATAGTAGGTACATTGTAGCAGGCAAGGTGACCAAATACTTCTGAACAATTATAAATGTCAATAAGTTCCATACACTACAAGTTACGATTAATATCTGAACATTCATAACTTCATTAATATCTGAACAGATGCTTGTCAATAACTTCTATACACACAACTAACCAACTGAAAAAAGAAAATTAACCTTTTTACCGTTACGGCAAAAAAGCAAAAACGTGCTCTCGGCGCCAAAAGTCTGTCATCTAGTCGTGACCGTGGTGTGCTTGGCACATTTTGGTTTGTCATCTATATGTCGCAGCTAACTGGTTTAATTAGTGAACCGCAGAGCCTTTTAAGGTGAATGCGTAGTGGTAGCCCGCGAAATTCAAGTTTTCTTACTTTTTTTGCAATTTGCAGGTCAGTGTCAGGTTGTATCTTGATAAAAATTTGATTCGCGACTATAATAGACATGTATTTACAGAATTATAGTCATTAGAATCATTAATATATCTCTTTAAGTTAGATTTCTACCATAAACACTTTTCCATACGAGATTTGTTCTTAACGGTAGAAATCTAACTCAAAAAGATGTATTAATGATTCTGATGATTATAATTTTGTAAATACGTACCTGTTATAGTCGCGAATCAAATTTTGATCAAGATAAAACCTGACACTGACCTAAAAATTGCAAAAAACGTAAGAAAATTTGAATTTCGCGGGCTACCACTGCGCATTCACCTTAACTAAACGGCGGCCGTTAAGTAACGGCCTGAATGATATTCAATATTATAGCTTAGGTTTGAACTGTAACCAATCACGCGGGAGCCGAATTGGTCGCAGTAACTAAGCCAGGGCACCCCAACTAAATTTGTTAGGTTAGGTTAGAACTGTGATCAACTGCGTGCGAACAAAGAGAGCGAAGCGAGGCGAGCACTACTTCCAAATTCCAGGCGGTTAATTAAACGGCTAATTTAACCAGTTAGCTGCGACATATACATGACTGTGGCGGTCAAAAGGCTAATAAAACATCATTATTGTATGCCCATGTTGTTAACCAATCCATTATTTTTTCGTCACATAATTATGTGTCCCACTCTCATGTAATAGCTTCAACAACATAATTAGGACTTATATTAACCTTATTCATACTTTTTCCAGAAGAAGCCACGTCGGACGTGTCCATGTGCCTGGAGGCGGCGCCGGGCGGTGCGCACGCAGCTGCGTTCATCAACTCGGTGCGTCTGTCGGAGCTGCGCGCCGCGCTCAACAAGCTCGGCCTCAGCACTGAGTTCACTGCCGGGGCGCTCGAGTGCTGTAACGGCACGCTCGCTATACGAAGAGTAAGTAGAATGAATAGAATAATAATAAGTAGAATTTATTGTCTCCTTTATTTCATTAAATACATATAAAATATGTTTAAATATCACACCACATCACACTAATAATATTATAAAGGCGAAAGTTTGTGAGTGTGTGTGTGTGTGTATGTTTATGAGTTTGTTACTTCTTCACGCTCAAACGGCTGGACCAATAATTTTGATAAAGCTTTGTATAGAGGTAGCTGACACCCGGGATTAACATATAGGCTACTTTTTATCCCGACATTCCGACGGGATCGACATTTACGCGGGTGAAACCGCGGGGCGCAGCTAGTTAGAATATAAAACATAGTAGCCCACCGCTCACACAGGGTCCAAGCTACCGGCAGTTAGGACTCCAGAGAGAGGAACCTGACAATGCGAGCCGTGTCCAGAAGTACCCTTTCTGAATCAAGCCCTTGATCCAGCTGCCCAACGAGAGCCTCCTCAGTTGTTGGTCAAGGCTGGCTGTCACGACTATCGGCACAATGATTGCTGAGTCCACATCCCACAAGTCGACAATCTTGCGAGCCAAGTCAAGATACTTGATAAGTAGAATTATTATTATAAAGAATCCGCTGGATACGAGAAGCACCGGTCGATGCGGGGACGCTTGGAGGAGGCCTATGTCCAAAAGTGGACATCTTTCGCCTGAAATTATGATAATGATTATTATTATCAATCTATATTTTCCTAATGCGAGGCAAAGGCTTCTTATCTCTCCGTCCACTTCCCTTTGTTTAGGGCTATTAACCGGTCAAGCGGCGCGGTTCGCCGATCGGCGACGAAACAATAGAAAATCAACTATGTCTCATTAGCTGCGCTTGACAGATTAAGGTCCAGGCTTTTGTATGTCCGCGTAAAAAACCTGTCTTTGTGTATTTGCAGTCAACAAAAGAGATAAGTATGCAGGATCGTCGGATATAGTTGAATTTTAGTAAGATACCGATGGATCTTCTCGAATAAAATTTAATTTTATGAATAGAAAACAAACAGCTCATTTGTCAACTTTAATTTCAGTCAACAACATCCATCGGTTTCTTACTAAACTTGCTGCATACTTACTGCATACTTATCTCTTTTGTTGACTGTACAGTCACGAGCACCAATATGTCAACACTTGGCAATTTTCAATTGCGATTTTTTCGTGAAATAACGAATGCAACGGTGGAATACGACACTTAACATAAACCTATGGATTCGAAAAATACTATTTTCGTAATAACATAAAATTTCATTCAAAAATAAAGGAGAAAATCGCCTTTAAATAAAGCCAAGTGTATACATACTTATAGACGTGACTGTACATGCACGGTAGTTTTATTGTTCATAAAACCTACACAGGTGTCTGAAGTTGCCTGCACCATTTATGCAATTCTGGAGCTCTAACCGCAAAACAGGGGAAAAGCTTGAAGTTATTTATACATTATTTTTATTTTTTTACAGTTGGAGAACGGCCGCGTAGCATTGGAAGGCGTCCTATCGGAAGAGTATTACAAAGTTCGAGAATTGTTGTACGAACAATTCGCTATAGTTTAAAATTATACTAGACTTTTTAAAATTAATAAACTCAGGGAACGACATTGTAAATATTAGCTAGTTTTTAAGAAATAAAAAACTAAATAAAAAATATTTACTTGATTTTATTTGTACGATCATTTCAATTAAAATAAATATTTTTTTAAAGTCTGCTTTGCATTTTGATCGTGTTAAGCTTTTGTTTCCTAATAAAAAGGCGATGAACGTTCACACAATAATGGCTCTCCAAATAAAACGCCTTTTTTGATAACTTAATGTCCAATACCTGTGAAAAATACAGATTTTTATGCATAATCAGCCTATAATGTGCCCATTGCTGGGACACAGGCCTTCTCTCAGAGAGGGAGTGGGTCGTAATCCACCACGCCCAGTGCGGGTCAGATGTCACATGTCTTCGAATTTTTTTGGTTGTAGGACATGACCATTCCCCCACGATGTTTTTTTCCTGCACCGATTTGCATGACGGCCGTCAAATATAACGGAAGTCCTAGGAAACCAAAGCACAGCACTGAGCTTTTGAGTGAAACAGCAGATTTCTTTTTCAGAGTTAGTAGGTACCATAGTAAAAGTAGTTCATTTTCATGACTACTACATTCCCGTAAATTATGTCCCTTCTTTTACCACATAAATGTAGGGAACCCCTACATTTATGTTCGCATAACTCGTCAAAACTGCTGATTCTTTTTTCGCGATTTCAGGTTTGGTCCCATAGTAATAGTTGTTCATAATGATAAGTACAATGACCCCTGAAGAGGGTATCCATTAATTACCGGACACCCTGTATACAGTATATCAGGTAAAAGAAGGGACATACTTTACGGGAGTGTAGTAGTCATGAAAATGAACTACTTGTATTATGGTACCTAGGAAACAGCTGATTTTTAAAAGTTGTTCATAATAATAAGTACAGACAGTTATCCATTAATTACCGGACATCCTGTATATAACTACACACTGCACAATATTTTCACATCGTGGTAAACAAGAATTTATTAGTTACGTTTTCAAAGTAGCCCGCCAACCTGACGTCTAGATGGCGGGACCACTCCCATTAAACCAAGTTCCAACAGTTGTAATGAGGATCAAGTAGGTAGCTCAAAAATTAGTTAGTACCTAAACATGTTATTGAATAGCTTCAACCAAAAGCATTTCAATGTTTTTTGCTTGTTTACCTTTCACTGCTACTGTACCTCTGTTTTCATTATACAAAAGAAGCATGCAACAAAATTTATATTAGTACAATTGTGGTTTTAGTACAGTTTATATTCACTAGATGGCGCTTTACATTTACGTCACGTTTCTGAATCGCGGTGTCAAGATTCTCCGTAGTCGAATGACCCTCACGCGTTTCTGTAGAGAAATCATACTTACCTGGCATAGGGGACACCGTGATCAAGAAGGCGGTTCCCCCAGGGCGAGGCCTTCCCATTGCACTGCGGTTAGGTTGACCCCTGCGATTATCCCTAATGTGGATAACTCGGATGCGTAATTTTTGATAGTGGGGACTGCGTACGCGCCGTCCCCTCGGAATTCACTTGTATCAAGATCAAGTCCCATGAATGTTGGACGAAGAGTACTGTTACGAGATAATTTATTGGGGTAATATGTTATCCTATTAAAATATCGCGATTTGTAGCAAGCAATCCTAAAAACGGGTTTGAAGCAGAATGTGCACTTCGCAAAATGAGCACGTTCTTCGCTGCGGCAAACCCCTAAAAACATGTCGATGTTTTAAAAACTGATTTTTCGTCATTACTGTAGGTACTTCTTATAATTATAGGACGTCGTACTGTTTGCAAGACGATTTGCTAATAGGACAATTTGCTCAAGTGTCGTTTTGCTAAGTATTAGGGCTCTTTGGAGGGGATCAAAATCAAGTCATTTTTCAAATTAGGCTGAGAGTCATCACTTTTCGGACGTCAAAATTACTTGAGAGTTCCCCAAAACGCCCGCTCTTCACCACTTCCTAGTGCTTTCGCTGGGAAGCAACAATTAAACTCCCCATAGATCCATCGGCTGTCCGTTTTTAGTCTCCGTCAGGATGAACGGTCACTAGGCGTATTTAACGTTGAATTTATGCCCAAGAATTGCTTCCTATTCTCAAACAATTGTTTCCATCGTATTCTAGAAGAAAAAAAACATTTTAAGGGTGACCGTTCATTCTGATGTCAGGACGGCCGGTCACAGAGTCGCGTCGTAGTATCCCTGATCAATAGAATTATTGAAATTCACGGTGGCCATTTGCTTCTGTCAACGTTTTACAACGATTATACTGTAACTATCACGGCAATAAAGATATCGACAAAAGTGTTGTTTATCAATATTTTATGTCCGTGACCACCTTCAAAGTCGATTTTCTCGAAAACTACTAAGACACCAATTTTTTTGTTCGAATACTATTTAGTACCAATTGAGTACTAATTATTTACCAAATATGGAAGCGGTTGGCGTTGGTGGGGTGGCGGTAGTTAGACATGTTGTTTGTTAGGTCGTTAGGTTATTGACTACCTCGTGGGTCTAGTGTCGCAAGTGCGGCTGCTCATGGATTCCTGGGTTCGATCCCCAGGTTAGGTCATTGTCTTCTTTTGTTAGGTCTTGTCTACAAGTGCCTCGTGAGTCTAGCGAGACCATGGAGTCCTGAATTCGATCCGGGTTATTAGGGTTTTTCCATTAGGAATTCCCAGACTCCCGGATTTGAGCCCGGTTGATGGCAATAGCTTCGCCTCTATTACATAGCCCATACAGTGTTACGGAAAGGGTATATCAATACAAACGGGTTGAAGAGTGTATCTGGTCTAGAATCTCTGTACAAAATTTCAGCTCAAAAGCATTTTAACTTTGAAAATGCTTAATATTTTTTTATTTCGACATCACGGCGCTGCACTGGCGCGCGGCGGCGTGATGTGCGTGTACTAGGCGCACAGACACACTACAGATAATGGATAATGACCCTCGTAGTGCGGTGACACGTTTGTTATGATTTCAATTTTTTTTTTTTTGACAGGCCTGATGGTCTAGTGGTTAGTGACCCTGACTGCTATGCCGGAGGTCGTGGGTTCGATTCCCACCCAGGACAAATGTTTGTGTGATGAGCACGATCATTTGTTCTGTGTCTGGGTGTAATTTATTTTTAATATGTATGTATTTAGAAATATATAAGTATGTTTATCAGTTGTCTAGTACCCATAACACAAGCTCTGCTTAGCTTGGGACTAGATGGCGTTGTGTGATAGTTAAAAAAAAAAAAAAAAAAAAAAAAAAAAACTATCGAAATAAAAAAATATTAAGCATTTTCAAAGTTCCTGCTTTTGAGCTGAATAAATAAGCTAGAATAAATCTAGAACAGTAACGATGTGCCGGTGGGTAGTTGAAACAAGTAATGGAATATTTAAAAAAAATTTTTAATTATTTCGTCAAACTTTTTTCAATAGAGCTTCACGCCATTTAATGGTAGACTTTTCTGTGGCTGCTTCTCTAATTAATAGGTTTCACCTTCGGTATAGGGACAGGGAAGACGCAGAACAAATATTACAGATAGTGCGTGAAAATCGGTACAGAAATAATGATCTGGCAGATTTTATTGAAGAAAGGAATTTAAATAGAATAAGAGTTAATTTTTCAAGTATTGAAGTCATAACTGAGAATGTAAGAGAATTCCCACAGTTAACTGAAAGTGATTTGATTATGTTTGCATGTGGGACATATCAATTAAAACAAGCCAGATCTTACTATGGAGAGCACATTAGATCAAATGGATGCTATCGTATTGAGGTCTCTAATGATAGGAGAACTAGTATTTTGGAAGGTTCACTTTTTCAAAATGATTGCTCTTTATTAAGGGCTCGAATCCAAAGCAGGCATATTAGCCGAAAGACATACTTTGTCTATATTTTAATAAGAAATAATGCCACTGGAAGAGCAGCCATATCCCAGTACTGCTGTAATTGTATTGTGGGCCGGAGGACTGTAGGATGCTGTGCCCACGTCATGTCTGTTGTCTGGTATCTTGGGTGGGCACGGCATCAAACCAATATAGTTCCTCCAGCACAGTTTTTAGACAGTGTATTATTGGTATATGATGCTGATGATAGTATAGAATAAATACATTTATCTTTATTTTTTTAAAATATTACTGGCAATGTGTAACTAACTGATATTATTGTTATGCGGGTTGTAGACCAAGAGCTAAGCTAAGTTGTTCTAGCTTAGCTCGCATATCTGAGGTAATTTTTCATACTTCTGTTCATAGTTTGCGGTCTGTACACAAAATAAGACAACACATAATAATTATCATCTTACAAGAGCATGAATAAGACAAACCAAATAAATAGAAAAAGCCAAAAAACTACATCAGCTATGCGAGCTAAGCTAGACTAACTTAGCTTAGCTCTTGGTCTGCAACCCGCATTAACCTCTCCAGCTAAGCTAAATTTTTTTTTTTTTGGAGTTAGTCGGCGTTAGTTGTGCTACCATTGCTTTTTTTTTGCGTTTGGCCATTGCTGCTACCATCTGATATTCATTATGTACTAACATCAGTATACTTTCATTAGCTGAAATATATAATACAAGGTTATTGGAAAACACTTACAACCTCTTAAGAGGTCATTGTACTCATCATTATGAACAACTTTTATTATGGGAACAAATCTGAAATCGCGAAATAAAATTCAGAACAGTTGTTCCCTACATTTTAACGAGTTATACGAACATAAATATATATGTTAGGTTTTATGTTGAGATTGATTTTTATATTGAGTGGTGGTGGTGTTTGGGACAAATGATAACAATTCATTAATAAATAAATAAAAAATACACAATAACTCCAAAATCTTTTGAGGTATCCATTAGATATAACTGTACCGATTTTTATTGTAAGTATGAAATGGAACCCATAGCTGTTTAATCTTAGAAGGCGACTATTATTCAAAAGGTTAAAATGAGTAAAAAATTATGTACATTCCATTCAAAAGTTATTGTAAGTGTATACAACATTATTTTTAGTATATGCGAAACCCGAAACACGTGTCTAGTATTTTTATGTAAAGAATCTATGTACAAAATTTCAAAACTGTATCATGAATAATCACCAAGTTATAAGCTTGTTATGTTACCTGTTTGTCCGTCCAAAATCATGCTCACCGGCTCACCGCGTGCCTAAACGTACCGCGCGGCGATTGTATTGTAATTAACTGGTGATAACATTTTCCATCACACTTGCAGGCTTTGGACTGTCGTAATGGTCAAGTGTAAGTAGTTATTATAATGTACTTTATTCGTAAATAAATGCAGCCGTAAGCTACGAATAAGTAATTACTTATTCGTAAGCCGTAAGTGATACAATGTAGTCAATGCGATTTGTTGCACCTTATGTCACCCACTTAAAGTTCAAAGTGGATGAAAAGTGTTAAACATCGCATTACTTAACCACAGCAGGCTGTAGGTACAAATAATAACTTTCTACAATTAACCATCTTGGCGTGTTTAAAAATGTTAATCATCACGGCAAAGCATTGTGTTCCACGATACTCTGATGTACGTACCATTTCTGTATACTGGACGTTGGTGTATGAGAAAGTCATGGTTACACGACACTTTTTACATACGATAGGTAAGTACACGATCAACCGAAACAAAACTGTAAGGCCCGCGGAGCGGCGGCCGCGCGCTCGCGATTATGCAGAAGGACACGCGCGCGCCAGCCTGTAGCACCCGGGCGACTGAAGGGGTTGCTTCACCCCCGCCCCGCTCGCTGTGCGCGGGCGCCGCGCCTATTGTGTATGGGTATGGTAGAAAACTATCTACTAATGTCGCTCGGTGGCCAAGATTTAACCTTTTTTAAATATTTTTGGGCCAAAATATAACATGGGGTAAAAATTATTGGAATCGATTCAGTTACTCTGAACAAACTATATTCAGGTTTCGCATATACTTACTAAAAATAATGTTGTATAATATGTCTGTGCTTATGAAAAAATAAATGTTATAAAAAAAATGAAAACTGTTTTATTTCCAAATGGCGACTTATTTTCTTAACTGATAAGTACTAGAAGGTGTTCATAACAACTTAAACTGTAATTGCACAAACTATTTATCAGTGTTCACCGTAGGCCACTGTTGTTCTAACATGTTGGCATTGTCCTTTTGTACAGAGATTCTAGACCAGATACACTCTTCAACTCGTTTGTATTGATATATCCTTTCTGTAACACCCTGTATAACTAGCGAGATGTGGGTGCACTATAATACTCTGGATATCCTTTCGGGGCTTTCAATGTGATGTTCTTAGGTATGTTACGTCATTTACCTAACTTAGACACAGCTTATGTAGTGGAAAGGGGGTATTCTTGACCAAACACAAATAAAAATACAAAAATAAAATGTCACCACTTTATATATTTTTTATTTTATATCCGGGACCGGTTCACATTAATAACATTATGTAAAGAAATAAGGTACGAATTTATTAAATACAAAATTTAAGACACGGGTATTATATTGGTTTACCTAAGGTTCTCTAGTTTGATCTGAGATTACATATCACTAACTCCATCTACAAATGTTCTACGATATAGAAATTCAATTTATTTTTCATCAAATCCATTCAGTTCGTTTATACAAAGTAAAATTTTATAAAAGGCGATTCCAAATTCTTTTGATTTTTTAAAGAAATATTATTAACAAAACATCAGAAGGCCAATTCTCGTAATTTAAAAAGTTCAAAATATAGTCGCAGTCTCATTCCGGCGACAAATAAATGTCAAAAACTTGTAGGGAAATTACAGGTATTTTTGACAGATTGAGACTGAGATCAGACTGTGAACGTTCTTCAAATTACGAGAATTGCCCCTCAGGTTTCAGTCTGTATGTAAGCGGTTCATAAGCTGCCGATCAGTTAAAACTAAAAGAAAAATTGATACAAGATTGATGAACATACATGAACAGGTTTTTTTCTAACTCATCAATTCAAGTGTTTTAAAAAAAAGGCTTCATGTATTAGCCGTGTTTTAAAGTAACCTACCCACATTCAGACTGTGACCAAACAATCACAGTTTCCTTAATTGTATACATTAGTAATCGCAGATCAATAATAACGACAATGGCGCCGATTCTGTTGTTCACAAACTAAACTAAATTTAATTTCAGTGCATCTTTTTCTTTCTATTTCATTAAGAAAAGGACAGAAGATAAATATTAGTTTAGACCTGTCAAATTAGTCAGTGCCTGACGTAAATTGACGTATTTTTAATAGCCAATTTTTTAATCACGTCTAAATTGTCTATGGAGTATCTTAATTTGACAGGACTAAACTAATATTTTGCCCTTTTCTTAATGAAACAGAAAGAAAAAGATGCACTGAACTTAAATTTAGTTTAGTTTGTGAACAAGGGAATCGGCGCCAATAATAATTAAAAACTTAATAAATATTCTGGCACAGTCACACTTCACAGCTTCGCTTCCTGACTACCACCGGTTACGCATTAAACACTATTAAATAAAGTAAATATTCTTAACATAAGAATAACTACAACAGAACGCGTTAAAACTCACATGGAATTTAAGATACGTAGAAAATTTTTATTCTGTGATACTCAAGTCTCGCCGAGATTGATAAACTTTACTTTTATAGCTACGGTTTCCCATAAAAACGGTGACCGCTTCATAACGGCCGTAGCCATGAAAATTATGACAGCGGCAATGATTTAAATCGTTAGATACGCCTTACCGCGTCCAAAGATAGTGTTTCTGTTTCGTTTTGACACCTCTGGCACACAATGACGCAGCGACATGACTTGATCGTCATGAAAACGCTATACAATAATACTAGCTTTTGCCCGCGGCTTCGCTCGTGTTAATTTAGAACTTGACAATCCATTCGGGTTGAAAACTCTAAAGTTTTTAATATAATTCAATCATGATTCGAAAGACACGTGGCGCCATCTATTATCATAATAACGTTATTGTTGTTTTCCTCGGGAAAAGCTCTTTTTTTTGGGATGAAATACCTTTCATCCTTGATGAAAGATGACAGAAACGAACATAGGGTACCCCCTGTACACCTGGTAACGTATATGCAAAATTTCAGGATGATCGGTTTAGGCGTGAAAAGGTAACAAAAAAAACTTACTTTCGCATTTATAATATTAGTTAGGAAGTTAGGATGCTTGCTCACTGTTTTCAGTATGGACACTTTTTCGCGTGACTAAATACGGTGAGGGCAAATCTAACGATTTAATGTCAAAGACGCTCTCTAGCACACTAACTAGCTTTCATAAATAATGTTTCAGTGACGTCATCCGCCTGTAAATTATCTGGGTGGTCGCGGTGACCATCTTCTAGGAAACCTATAGCACACGCTTTGGCTTAGTTATAACTGTACAAAGATCTTTTGGCGCGTAGCCAAAATGAAGAACTAACGGCACCATCTTGTTTTTTTCAAACAATAGCATAAATGTTAGCCAACAGCGCCAACCTGTCAACGTCATTCGAGCGCCAAAAGATCCTTGCAGCAGTATTTGTTCCCGTCTCTATCTCGCACTTTGCAGTTTGACAGTTGTGCGACAGTGACAGGAATACTGCTCAGCCAAAGCTCGTGCTAAGCAGTGATTGTTTATCTCGGCCTCTAACTTGGCAACTTTCAAAATTATTTGCTTATTCTTAATCCTAAAGCCATCACATTGATTTTACACAATTCATTTTTGTAACTATGTTACGACAAATATCATTTTGAAAGTTTACCCTACTTATATTTTGACACTAAAATACCGTTGGTCGGTAATTTGTGTATAAACAACCTTTAGCTTGTTCAGACACGTTAAATTTTAAACGTAATAGATACTAAGCCGATAAACAAAAAAAAAAATAATAAAAAGTAAAACTTTTTCTGCTGACGTTACTTTAGAAGATACTTAGGGTTTTCACACCCAATATTTTCGTTTTGATTTTTGGAAAATTTCACTTAATAGATATTTGCTAGTTTTTCTTAGCATACGAAAACAAATGAGTGTTGGAAGCCCTGAGAGCCGTTCCACACGGTGCGGTGCAGCGCCGCACCGCATAACATCTTGCCGCACTGGCGATCATACAGGCAGTGCGGCGTCGAAAAGAATGATGGCTTGCCCATCTCTACGTCAGTTTGTACAAAATTAAGCTCGAAGCCGGCAGCGGCGACGCACCGCGCCGTGTGGAACGGCTCTTAGTGTCAGCAGCTACATCACAAGTCCTGGTAAGAATGCGAATACTTATCGACACATGTTTTGAGCAAAATCACAACAAAAATGCACCATTAACAACAACCTTTTTGTTATCAGTAAAATTATTCTTTTAACTAACAATTTTACAAAATCAACCGAATTATGGGTGCAGTTTTGAATAGATTTTCTTCATTCAACATTTTATACAACATAATTCTTACTGTTGTCGTTTTCGCATTGATTGTCCACACATTTTGTATTGGCAACGGTAAAATTCATGCCAGAGCATATTATGTATAGCAAACTCTGAAACTCTAAAGGGAAAACATTTTAGAAACACGTCAAATTTTATGGGCTGCGTACCGCGGTTTCACCCCTATAACTCTCGATCCCGTGGGAATATCGGGATTAAAAGTATTCTATGTCCTAATCCAGGTCATGGTCTATCCATGTACCAAATCTCACCCAAATCCATTCAGCCTTTTTAGCGTGAAAGCGTAATAAACAAACATACAAAAAATCTAATATTTTTTTATGAATTCTATATTTACCGCGTAGCCTTTATGTAGTTTTGAGGCACTGTGAGGTCCAATGACCTATCTGGGACCAACGGTAAATCAAACAAAGGCGCCGCAGAGGTGGTGATCCCCATAACTCCAGCACCTCGGGATCAAATGAGGTGCTATGCTCGGGATGAACACTACAGGAGAGCTACGGAGGGTGAGTTGGGTTGAGGCGTGGGACGCGAACAATTGAGAAGGGCTTCGAACTCTAAGTTTTTACTAACGTTAAGCACAAACATCAAACTCGGACTATCAGACGAAGCTTCAAAATGTCAACCCATTGCTAGTTCCGAGTTTGAACAACAGAGGCGCTGGCATCAACCAAACCGCTGAACATGTACTTATTTACATTTATAACAGTTTTATATTCACTCATCTATGGTAACAGGTATTGAGGTATTCGATATTATCTGTTCCACTATATCTTTAATATTAATTCTATTTACAAATCAATATTTTTAGGTACTTAATACAATTGTGTGATGTTACACTTAGGTATAGGTATTACTATAGTGTTCAATATGGAGGATGCTTCTGTATTTTGAATCTTATTCCCTTATTCATAAATATCAAATTCTTATAGCTAAAAAGCTCTATGTTTATTTACAAGATAGGGGTATATTATTTAGCAGTTGCACTCATGGTCCTGTGATGTTTGCTCTTTCTACCGATATATCGTTGTCTCACTCTATGAGCATAGAATGAGACAGCTATAATACAATTTGCGAAATATCGGCATATGATCTGACATAATACCAAGAAAATCTATTTACAGTCAATCAATTTGCCTAGCCTTTTCCCAACCATGTTGGGGTCAGCTTCCAGTCTAACCGGATGCAGCTCAATACCAGTATTTTACATGGAGCGACTGCCTATCTGACCTCCACAACCGGAACTGGGTTGTGGAGGTCAGATAGGCAGTCCCCAGGTAATACTGGCTGTCAGACTTTCGGGCTCCTGACTACCCGTAACGACTGTCAAAGATCTACGAATGACAGCCGGGAACAGCGTCTTAACGTGCTTTTCGGAGCACGGAGGGGTCTTGGTATTTAAACATGGTCACCCATCCACGGAACAACCGCGGCGAGCGTAGCTTAACCTGATCGATCGATACGTGCGGCTGTTATTACTTAGCCACAAGCCGCTCGGAAAATATATTTAGAGTGCTACCGCTAAATAACAGTCCATAGACAAAGGCATACATACATAGATGTGTATTTTATGAATAAGGGTTATTTAAAAGTCCAGAAGAGTATTGTTCCTTGTACTTTGTACTTTATACTAACTATCTACAGATATGTTACAATCACGACAACAGTTTTAACAGAAACACACCCTTATTATAACACTATAGTAAGTTTAGTTTTTTTACATTATATTAGTTGAAAATATTTTTAACTGCGGTTTGGGCCTCCTTGTTAATTCTAACTAGGATTAAGGATATATTCATATAGGATTCTACTTAAAGGCTCTCATAGACAGTCGCCACGCGACTCTAGTGGGACAATTTCTATGAAAACTTCACGAGAATTGTTCTACCAGAGTCGCGTCGCACCTGTCAGCGGGAGCCTTAACGCGTTTAAAAATACATCCATCTAATATAGGGGTTACTACAACTAGTTTTTCTAAATTATCGACTATGCCCGGGTATTGTGAGACAGAGTATTGTTCACAATACCCGGGTATTGTCGATATTAGGATCAGACATTCACTGGTATTACAAACTACACAAGTAATATTTCAGTTAAAAAATGTTTTTTTGTTAGTGGAACAGCTCTAGATATACATTTATAACCTTTATATAGTAAATATTGCTACATAATCTGTATTTATTAAATAAATTCTATGTTGTTATATGTTCATTATTTTATAAAACAGTTGTACATTAGGATGGGGGTTGCGCTGTTGCACTGCGACTCAATTCTTCAGAAATAAGAATATTTTTGTTTGAAATTTTTCGTTCAGACAAACATTCTTACTTCATAGATTTATTTTAAAATTAAATTTAGCAACAATCTACGTCTCCTTTGTTCAGAAAACAAGTTTGTTAAAAAAACAGGTATAAAACTTATCTAAGTATATATTTGTACTTTAGAAATTCTAGTAAAATTACAAGACATCCCTTTGATATCATAATGATGCATTGTTTTAACTACGAATATTTAAGGTCCACTAGCGCGTTTATACAATTTTTTAGTTCGACGCAGTACAAACAACGTCCCCTTTTAGCATTTAAAACAAACAGAATAAAAACAATGTTATATTTTAAGGATAAATGCGCCGAATACGGCCCCCGCATTTACCGAGACATACATACAGAAGTAGTTCGTACGGTCGGGGAAAAAATACCTTCAACACGACAGTGGGGGCCGTCGCAGAGCCACGAAATTTAGACAAAACATAAACATCGCCTTTAAAGCTAACAGTACTAAAACTCTGTTTAGAACAGAACTAATGACGTTCCAGGTCACTAGAATACTATGTGGCTGGCAGCCCGCGACCAGTCCCAGGATACTTTCCTCGACCATACAATAATCTCGTAACTTCCACAGTAAAACTAGATATAATTTTATTTTATATTATACAAAAATAGTAACAATGTTTGTACTAGATCCGTCCGTCGTTTTGTACATTTGGTGCGGGGACGCGTCGCCTCCGCCGAAGGTGAAGAAACGAAAACATTGACATTCGGAGAGGAAACGTATACAAAATACATGCACCTCCATAGTCCTGCTGATCCTGGCAGCGCTTACACCTGTGCACTATCATATCTCCCGCATAGATGGCTAGTCTCCGCTGAGATTGGCCGAAGTTCGGTGTGGAGGACTAATATTCGCTGTGAGCGCTTACCGGAGACACGCCTCCAGCATCTCCACGAACAGCTTGTTCATGGGCGCGCGCCGCTCGCGGTGCACGGCGGCCCAGAAGCGCCGCACGGCGACGTCGGCGTGCCGCAGCGCCGGCAGCACCAGCAGCAGCTGCTGCAGCGCCGCGTTGCCGTTGTACGGCCTGCACACCACATCACTTCACATGTATTGTTAGATTACTCTATTCTAGATACACACTTTTTTTTATATAAATTCCTCGATATAACCGCATTTGGACAACTTTTACAACATGGGGTGGGTAATAATGGTCAGATTCTTGTCGGTTTTCTACATGTACTTAACACTAGGGACTTTCGAGACCCCGTTACGCACAATTGTAATTTTTTACCTTGGCTAAATCAAAATTCAAATTTATTTGTTATCCTAACCAAGTGACATTATTTGATTATTGCTTTATTTCTAATTATTTTATTTAAATGGTGGTTTGAGGTGTTGAGTGAGTTAATAATACTTGGATGCTTTAAACTCACCTTAAAGCGGAGACAGCGTCATTAAGCGCTGCGAGTATAGAGTCCCTGAAGCGCCGCAGCGCTGCGTGCTCGTCGATGCGCGCCTCGGAGTTGGCGAGCGCGAGCGCCTTCATCAGGTAACACTCCTCGCGCAGCGCCGCCGCGCGCTCCAGGCGCTTGGCCACGCCGGCTATCTGCAGACAATGATAAAAAAAAACTATTAATATAAACCTAAAGGATTGGGCTTTAATTGCTAAGGAGAAAGAAAAATAGAATGACGGGCCTGTGCCCTGCAGTGGGAAACAACAGGCAAAATAATAAAAAATAATTATAGTTAATTTTCCATAATATAAATTACTAGTTTTTGCCAGGACATGGTCGAGCCGTGCGCTAGAGATAAGCTGTTAAGGCGTGAAGAGGTGACAGACAGAGTTACTTTTGCCTTTATAATATTAAGGGCTGATTTTTCACTAGTCAAATAACTTTTATCTGAAGAATAATTATGACAGTTTGACAATTATTTTCCATACGAAAATTGTAAAACCGCAATATTTATTCCTCTGATAAAAGTTATCTGACTATTGAAAAATCAGACCTAAGTATGGACTATGGATACTGTGAAAATGAAAACACTGGCTGTCTACCGCGGTTAATAAGATACAGCCCGGGACAAACAGACGGACGGCATAGTAAAAGGGTCCCGCTAACACCCTTTGGATAACGAAGGCTATCTATATCTTTTACTTCGGAACGTTACTGATTCGTCCTTCTAGAGTAATAATAACAATAATACCAGGCTATTTTTGTTGTTGCCCCAGTCCCGCGTCTTAACCAGGATCAAGATAACCCTTCTAGACCTATTATGAATTTGCATTTTTCAATTAATTATTTCATTTATTTTTCGGGCAGTAGCGGAACTTATGTAACTTAATTTTCTAGTGAGTTGGCAACACCGCTTACGCGGTAATGAGCATTCATTGCCGCGTGAGCAGTGTTGCCAACTCACTAGAAAATGAAGTTCTAGATAACAACAATTTCGAAAAGAAGTAAATAATTTAATTAATTTTGATATAATTATATCTAAATTATTATTATTAAATTATTATTTATTCAGAGCATGCTTGGGTGAACGTAATTAGGTTCACCCAAGCATGCCCTGAATGCGTCGATTAATTAGGAACACATTGAAGAATGAAATTAAGCACCTAGTAACTACCTTTTGACAATCAAAACCCATATACAGTTGCAAAAATTTTGCAAATCTTGCAGATACACTATTGCCCGCTTCTGACACGAAGGACAACACAAAACTTAACTAAAAAGTTGTCAAACGTATGTCAACTGCTGTGATTGAAGGGCTGAATTATCAACAGCCGATCGGATCACTTGAAATGAGGTCAATTTTGACATGTTGTTTATTTTCGTTCCAGAATTCGAGAGTTAAGATTAATTGTTTAATTTAAGCCAGACTTCGCTTAAATACTTTAACAAAAACTGACCTGTGTAAATAAGTCATGTGCTCCAATTTCCCTGGCCTGTTGCTCATCGAGCGCGAGGTCTGTGGCGAAGCGCAGGCGCAGCGGGCTGCCGCCCGACATTGACCGGTACGCCAGCATGAGTGACAGCATTTCAGCCCATGTGCTCTGCAGGAGACGCATCTGAGGAGAGGAATTTATAAGGTTACAAGCCGTTCGCCCGATGTGTGTGACCCATCGACAAAAATTATGAACTTCCATACAAATTATGAACTTTCATACAAACTTTCATCCCCTATTTAACCCATATAGGAGATGAATTTTCAAGAGGGGCTTGTGACTAAGTTATAACAGCCGCTCAGGTCGATCGATCAAGTTAAGCTACGCTTTCCGCAGTTGGTCCGTGGATGGGTGACCATCTTTACATACAAAGACCCCTAGCACGTTAACCTTTTAACCGCCTACGTCGGATAAATCCGACAAATATTTTCGTGTCCATTCCGCCAGAGTCGTATATATGTTACCGGCCAAACCCGATTTCAGGACAAACTAGTTTAGCCTAGGCTAAACTAGTTCCGTCGACATAGGATGCAAGGGCGAGCGAAGGGCACCCCGAGGTTCGGTTTGGTTAGGTTACTTTAAACCCTTTACACAGAAATAGGGGCCCCGCGAAGCGGGGCTCCGTCGACATAAGATCCAAGGGCGAGCGAGGGTAATCCTATCGCGTATAGGAAGAACTAGTTTAGCCTAGGCTAAACTAGTTCTTCCTATACGCGATAGTAACTGGGTTGTGGAGGTCAGATAGGCAGTCGCTCCATGTAAAATACTGGTACTCAGCTGCATCCGGTTAGACTGGAAGCTGACCCCAACAAAGTTGGGAAAAGGCTAGGCAGATGATGATGAGATGAATTTTCAAAAATCCTTCTTTAGTGCTCACCTACCTACGTGATATAAGGAACTCATTTGCAAAATGTTATGCTCATAGACCCCAGCAGTTGAGCGTTGTCTGTCAATGAATGAATGAATTCAAAACTTTTATTAAATAGATTTTTGGTGGTGGTCGTTGAACAGTGGTGGCCCAGTGGTAACGGCCGCGACTTATAAGTTGTAGGTCGTAGGTTCGAACTCAGACAGGCGCTTTACTTTGTGTAAATTATTTCATCCCCATTACTCTCAAAACGGTGAAGAAAAACATCGTAAGGAAATCGGCATGTCCTAGAACCAAAAATTCGAAGACATGTGACATCTAACCAACCCGCACTGGGCCCGCGTGGTGGAGGCCTGTGTCCCAGCAGTGGGAACACTATAGGCTGATTGTGATTATGTATGTTATGTAGATTTTGATCACTAAAGCCAAGAGCACATTACAGCCGCAACGGGCCGCAGCGCAACGCATTTTCATATAAAAAAGTACGCTGCGGCCCGCCTGTAATTTGCGTTGCTTAAAAGAAAAGGTACAAAAGTGATGTAGAAAGATATTTGCTATGCGGTGCGGCCCCCCTAAGCCTGTGAAGCCTTAGAGTTGCAACATGTCCGAGTGATGTGGTAGGTACAGTCAGCAACGAACGTCGATTTTTATTATAACATGCAGTTTTTAATTTTATTTTTAATAAAATAGGAACAGAAGTTAAATTAAGATAAAATAAACTCTTATCTATGACGTTAAATGCCGAAAAGCTGTAGCAAAATAATTAATAATGATAATTATGTCCATTTAGATAACATGTAAAAGACGTAAGTGTTTAAATTGACTTACGTTGTTGGCTGTACTTATTTTTAGCAGTTACAAAAAATCTAATAGAAACATTTGTGTAATTATATTTTTATAAAAAACTAGCTTCTGCCCGCGATTTCACCCGCGTGAAATTTCTTGTTCCCCCGACCCACCCCGACGCATCGCATCGCCTACTCGTGCTATTACTGTGGGCTATCAAATGAAAAAATAATGTTTCAAATCCGACTGGTAGTTCCAAACAAACTTTTCAGTGTTAGCATCATAGATCGGAATAGGTAGAGCTGTTTTACGTACTTGCTTAGAATAATTGGTTGGTTAGAATAAAATGGATATTTCCCGAGCCCCGGGATTTGGTTTTTGAGTAGTAAAATCATAAAAACTATTCACGCCTTCGGGACTAATGAAAGGTTACACTTCCATTCTGACGGGTAAATATAAGAAGGACGGGATTAAGGATAGTATAATAAATAGATAAACTTGATTCATTAAACCACATATATTTTTTTACGTAACAATGGTGCCGATTTTCTTGTCACAAGTGCCTCTAAACTAGACTAAAAATCACTAAAATTTAATTTATTCCTGTCAAGCGACGATTTCCCATTCTGAAATTGACTAAAGTGACGCAACTTAACTATATTTTAGTTTGACAGCACTAAGATGGCACTGAGTTATTAATCTATTGAAGATGGCAATTTTGCTATTCTGAATTTCACGTTTTTCACCTAAAATTTTGATTGTCTAACTAAATCGAACTAAATCTGACTATTTTTAACCGCGATTAAAAAGGTGTGGAATAAAATTAGTTGTCATGAATAGAAATTCACACCAACACCTCGACTTCAGGTGCAAAAACAGTACTGTCTGTATTTTTTTTTTTTCTTTTGCTTATATCTCGAAAATGGTGTGTCCTATCGCAAAAATAATGAAAATTTCGACCCCCTTTATGAAACTCATAAACTCCTAAAACTCAACATGTAGGTATAAACTTTTCATATTTTCCATACAAAAAGTGAAAAATTCCTTAAAAAACACGTCAAAGCTGCCCCCTCCGCGTCTGCGGCTCTAAAAAACCATTCACGGGGTAGGGAAAATGAGTACCACGTGTCAACGAGTCGCGATTGTCAAATTCGATTTTTGTTGTGTCAAAATTATTTTTAAATTTAGAGATTTTTTTATGCAGAATAGCTGTAAGATTCCCATAGCAAAAAGTAAGGAATTTTAGTGATAGTTTAGTTAGTTTAGTTCTGTGTACAAGAGAATCGGCACCAATTTCTTATTCAAGAATCAACAATCATTTAAACATTTTTATTCTGAAGTTGTACAAAAACATATTACCATACAAATTATTTGTTCCTCAGTAAAATCAAAAAATGTCATTGATCTGGTTCGTCTTCAGCTTCACTAGAAGTACTGAGTATGACCAGAGTTAAAATAAATCACCATTATTTTTTCTAAATTATCTAATTTTAATATATTTCTTTTTACATCTAACACCCATTTATATGTGGAAAACGAGCGTTCAACATCTGTTGATGTTAGTGAAGCGAATTTATATGACAAAAATCCCGTAGTATCAGTCGGAATCCCGTGGAATATCCATATTAACATCAATGTTTGCGGTCAATGAACCTAAATAGCTCTACCTATTCCGATCACTGGACTTAGCATAGATTATAAAGTCATGACTTATAAAGTTATTTTTAACTCAACAAATGAATTCGCCTGGTGATTGTGAATTAACAATGCAATTTAAAATGTTAAAATTAATGTATGTATGCATAAATGTATGTTAACTTAGAATACATAGGTACATTAAATACTTTGAATATATTTTCTGAAAACTGTTATCTAGATTATTCTTAGGGTTGCGTGCCTCAAAAGGAAAAACGGAACCCTTATTATAAGATCACTTCGTTGTTCGTCTGTCTGTCCGTCCGTCAAGATCAAGACCCTTTTTCTCAGGAACGCGTGGAGTTATCAAGTTGAAATTAATATCAAATACTCAGGGCTGCAATCCCTTGAAACAGTGAAAAAATCAAACTTCTAAGTCAACGCAATCGAAAGATACGGGCGTTTATGTTCCAGAATCAAAACCTATAGGGTACTTTCCGTTGACCTAGAATCATGAAATTTGGCAAGAAGCAATGTCATGTACCACAAGTAATGGAAAAAATCCGAACACAGTAATGGAAAAAATCCGAACACAGTAAATTTGTAGTAACACAACAAAAAAAACCCGTGGTAAACTATTTACATACGAAACCCTCGGTGCGCGAACCAGGCTCGCACTTGACCGGTTTTTTTTATTTACCTACTTGTTTTTGTTTAGCCAGGCGCACCTAGTAACTGTATTTATATCATCATTAAAACTGAAATGCCAAAATTGTTAAGTTCGATAATACACCTACTGCTTGTATACAACGTTTGATAAAAACTCGTTTGAAGAGGAAGTAATTATTTAGTTAACAATTTAATGCAGTCTAGTGTATTTATTACGGTTTAAAAAAAATTTGACACAGTGACATCACAAGACTTATTATAGGGTACAAATTTAATTAGCAAAGGAAACTTCACAGGCCTATACAGGGTCACATCGACGGACAATCTGTTGGATACAGTACATGATTCTGGACCCCGTGTTAAAAATGTTCATCAGTTATTAAAAAAAAAAAAACTACTGTTTCGTACTAAAGTGCAATACCTACGCGATCAAAATGTACAGACGCCAGCACATCAAGCTACCCGAAACTGTCAAATTTTCCCAATCAACTTTGAACCTTATATTTTAGTGATAAAGTTGAAAATCGATTAAAGAAACTTGACAGATTATAGTAGCTTGATGTGCTGGCGTCTGTATGTAACAGATATTTTTTTTTTTTTTACTAACCGACTACATATTTCTCCAAAAAAATGATACATGGAATCATAATGATTTGCTAATAAAAGAACCGAGTGTGCTTATGACCACACGACTGAAGTGAAACTTCAAACGTATTTGGCTATGCGAGGAAGAGAGAAAGAAAATGTGCGCGCGCCCTGCTTCCTCTTGCTTATATCCCCCACTCAACTCCCGTTCGCCTCGCCCGATCACACTTTTCGTAACGCTTACGTCTCGCGTTCGCCAGCTTACTCCCCAAGTCAAGCGTGCGTAAAGAAGTTTCACTTCAAAAATAATCGCTAGCTAATTTAATTCGACCTAGCATTTAATCAGCCTATAATTATCCAACTGCTGAGACTCGGGCATTCTCTCTGTGAGAGGGAGTGGGCCGTAAATCACAACGCGGGCGCGGGTGACATAATATCGTCGAAATCAAAAAGACCAAAAAGCAACACAGACTGCCTCTTCCTACCTCAAAATCAACACCACAAATAAAAAAAAAACGAATATAGTACAAAAAATGCCTTCACACTGACCCACACAATATTGAAATCCTTGGCTTTGACACACACACAACCAAATTTACTCACAGACGCACACACAGAAAATCAGACAATAGCTTGGGATACACACACAGGTCCAGAATTATCAAAAAACTGACTTCCACGTGCTAAGAATTAATGCATGCAATTATTGCATTCAAGGCCATAGACTAGACTATTTGTAGATTGTAGTTTTTATCATGATTATAGTTGTCTATGATAATAATTTTATTCATTCGAACGTTAAATTTTTTTTGTGTGTACGGGACTTTATTTGATTTCTTTTGCATTTTGCGTGTCGAAGGCCAGTGTTAACGGTGTTTTTATTTTCAGGGTCGTTCTTTTTTATTTAAAATAGGAATCAAAATATGGATAAAGCTTCTGCGTTGTTACTATTTTAGTTAAATTTAAAATTGGATTTGGATTTTTTGTAGCGAGAAGATTCAAATATGTTTTAGTGGAGGGTTGAACTAAAATTAAATGTATTTTTTTTTGCTAGTTTCCTGTGTGATGGATACATGTGAAGTTACTCTATTACAGATAGTCCGAATGAGTTATATTTATTTTATTTGTTACTGGCGACCCGCTCCTGTTTCGCACGGCTTTTACGACTTGAAAACACATACATACTCTCGATAAACATTATCCTCCTTCTGGGGCGGACGGGTAAAAACATCGAGATTATCTTTGTCAATTAAATATTAATGTATTTATTCAGATTAACCTTCCGGAATAAATTTTCTAAATGAAGATGAAAACTCTCACACATAATTCACTTTTTGCTTCGGTGGTCTAATAGTCACAAGCACGATTGCTGATCGTGGGGTACTGGGTCCAAGCGCCAATTATGCACTGTTACAGGGTTTCACAGACCGGTGTATGGATTTGTGCAACTACTGGTAATAGGCTCGCCCCCTTGCACACACGTGCTCTCGTGTTCAAAATGACATTTAAACTAGCATAATCAATCTGTAATGTTTCCACTGCTGGTACAAAGATCTTCTCTCTTCGAGGAGAGGGCTATAAACTACCACGCAGGCCCAATGCGGGTTGGTAGATGTCACTACCGTGCATTCGCGATTTATTTGCCAAAAATGTAAACAAATATGAATGAATGGAAAAATAACTTTAATTCCTACACAATAAAGTTCAGTTTACGCTACAACTTCAAACGTTTTTATATATGTGTCAATAGTGCCACTCGTCACTCTGAAATCAACTTAATTATCATTTAAATAAAGTCGATATTTGTTTAGCTTGTAATTGGGTAAGGGTGTGCAGCACTGCGCACTTTTACTTTAAATAATTTCGTCACCATTTAAACTTACTACTTACGTTACGTTACTTTAGCAACGTTATTAATAACATTGATAAATTGAAGAGTACAGCTGTATTGTAGCATGACAACTGAATAGACGGGTATTACGTTTAGTCGGTTACCTAGATCACATGGTTTTTTTGTTTACCTTTATTTAACTACCTAAACCAATGGAGTATAGAAATGGATGCCTGGAAGGATTTGGGGAAGGTTTTTGCTCAGAAGTGGGACAGTCTAGACTAACTTTAAAAAACTTTTTTACAAAAAAAAACAACCGACTTCAAAAAAAACACTACAAAGTGAAAAATAACTTTAATTTCGGAAGTCGGTGTCGTTGTTTCTGCATTTTCGTTTTTTGACACCGACTTCCGAAATTAAAGTTATTTTGATGCAGTACATTTATGCATATAACTTCGTACATAAGAACAATTACCTAATGTATTATATACTAAAACCTTCCTGAATGTATGTAGATCACAATAATGAAAGAATTATCAAAATCGGTTCGGCAGTTTTTGAGATAATCGCGGACATACAAACATACATACATACATACGGGTCGAATACAGAACCTCCTTTTTTAAAGTTGGTTAAAAAAAAAGAAAATCCTCTTACCTGATCATTCAATTGTAGCTCAGTAAACCCGGGGATCTGTTTGGCCCATCCGATGACGCCAACCAGTTCTCTATCGTAGAGATCTGCCAACATCGCCAGGGTCTTGGCAGCGGGCTCTGTGACGCCTGCCGGTGGTGCTGAGCATGTGAGGAGTTCTGGCTCGTATGAGTTCAGGGCTTCCAGGACCTAGAAGGAAGGTTGGAATAGTAGTAGTAGATTTTATAAGTTTTATCTTTATTAGGTAGGTACTTGTTTATTTTTCTGTTCATCAGGTTATGAATTCACATACAACGGACTATACATAAATTATAAAACTCAGGAAAGCGAATTTAATACTATGTAATCCAGGAAAAGCTGGACTGTCCTTCTGGGAAAAATACGCAACCTCACTCGGTGTGCATAGCATGCCTAGGAATATCTACTTTAAAATTTCGGGGTTCAATATTGCCATCCTAACTTTTTGAAGAACATCTCTGAACGATAGTTTTTGAGAACTTAAAACTTAAATACGTCGTGCGGACCGCCTCTTGAATTCTTGAGTTAGAATCACACAAAGTAGTAACACAACATACAATAAAAGGACATACCTTGATATCATCAAGCTGCGGCCTCGGCTGTGCCATAGCGGGCGCGTCAGCCGCCCTCCTATACTTCTGGCGCCCCCCCCGCACGCGGTCCAGCCGCACCCCCTCCCGCAGCATGCCGGTGCGCAGACACTTGCGGAACCGACAAGCCTGACAGGCCTTCCTCCGTCGTTTGTTTATCTCGCACTCGTTTGAGGCGGGACATGTATATTCTATGTTGCCCTGGTACAAGAAATTGTTGGTGGTAAGTTTTAGGGATAGAAGTTTCCGTTTTACAAAGTCCTGTTATGGTAAAATTTTCAAGTGAAACTCAATTTTGTGTTGCCTCAAAGTCTCGTGTAAAACGGAAAGGTTTCAAGAATGTTTTAAAGTTTAATATTGTTTGAGGATTCGGGGGGTTAGTCTTGAAACTAATATTCATCATATTTTCATATAACAGGACTTCGTGAAATGGTATAACAGTAACTATATTATGATACTTTTTTTATTAAATTTTGTAATAAACAACTTTTTTGAATCATGATATTTTGAACTATAGTAGTGATATTACATCAGAAGAAACCGGCAAATGTAAGTCAGTGTTCCTACATAATAGTTATGAAGAAACTATACACCGTTTGAAATAAGATTAACATTTAAATAAACCTTTTTTACAGTCCGTTCAACCGATTTAGACTTCTATACCATAGGCATAAGGATGGTATTAAAAGCAAAAAAGTGGTTACAATACCAACTGTTTACTGCAGCTGCTATATGAGATGCCACCAACGCAATAGAATTCAAAATCGGTTCAACGGACTGTAAAAAAGGTTTATATGTCTAACCTTATTTCAAATGGAGTATAGGTAGTATTGAAAAATGTGTAAAAGTGTTCGATTTCGGTCGCTGGCACTCGTTCCGTTTGGCAAGAATCTGTTTTAAAATATCTACACAAAATACGTTTAGTGGAGTATGTGAAAGCTGTCAGGAATACAGTATCCATATATTACAAACTAGCTGCACTCCGCGGTTTCACCCGCATAAGTCTCGATCCCGTGGGAATATCGGGATAAAAAGTATCCTATGTCCTTCCCCGGGACTCAAACTATCTCTATATCAAATTTCATCTAAATCGGTTCAGCGGTTTAGGCGTGAAAAGGTAACATACAGACAGACAAACAGAGTTACTTTCGAATTTATAATATTAGTATGGATACTTAACATAGCAATAATAATCTGGTAATTTCTACTGAACTATTAAAGTTCCTGAGTTATATGTAAAGTCAGGGAATTTAACTGTTAATCAAATTGAGACACTACGTCAATTTGCCGTGTTATAGCTATTTTATACAACTCTCAAAGAAAGACAGTTATGATTCCTATATACAGACAATTAAAGTTGATAGTCAACTGAATAAACAACTAATTCCCCTGATTTTACCTTATAATTCTAGAGTTTTCTTTTCTCAAACGAATTTATAACGCTAATAAATATCGAGAATAAAGCCTCCAAGAGTTAGTTTTACAATATGTAACATAATTAACGCAAGACCTCATACACCCCAATTAGAGTATTGAGTTAAAAGCATAATACAATGGCCAAAACTTAATTTTTTAAAGCTACCTAACTATTATTATGAAAGTCGTGTTGACCCTAACATTACTGTATGCATTTAAAATTGAGTCTTATTGCTTTGTGATAAGATTTAATTTTCTTTGGCTCAGTCTGCTGTCAGTACGGCAAAATACACAATTTTTTTTTTTTTTATTAAAAGTTACTGAAATCGATTCAGTAGTCAATTATGAACAAACTACTTTCAGGACTTGCGTTTATTCTGTTACACCTTGTATATTGACAGAGGACTTTGAGAATTAGAGAGACTGAAACTTTAACCTACAGTCTGCTTGAAACTTAGTATTTAAACTATAAATCAAGATATTCTAGGTAGACATTGAGACACCAATGACTATTATCTATGAAGAATATAAAATTGGCGCTGATCCAAATTAGAAGCGTTCTAACGACGTCTAAAAACTATTTTAGCGATGTGATTCCGGATACGCCCTCTTTCGAGACCAGGTGCTCTATGCACTTACGTGTAACTATGCACATTATATAAGAATGACCCAGTAACAGATTGTAATGAAAATAATGACCTTGCTAATAAAACCCTTAGTACTAATTATACAACAAGATCTAAGGGACAAATTATATCAACCTTCAAGCATACTTCACGTGGTGTGTGTCTTCTTAGTTTGCATACACACGTGCGACACGCGTCAACGCGCGTCGACGGCTGCCTTCGACACACGTTGACTCTCGGCGCAGTTGCATCAGCCGTTGACACGTGTCGCTCGTGTGTATAAGCACTTAGTGGTTGTGCATTGTCAGTCAGTCACGATACTATTTTACATGTGAAGCTAGATGATGTATAAGGTGTTAAACAATTAGCCCGATAAACTTTAAGAGGTGTTTTAGACCATCGAACTGAACAACTTTCACTATGGGAACAACTCTGAAATCAGGAAAAAAAATCAGACATAATATAGTATGAAGCAGCTGATTTTTTTTCGTGATTTCAGTGTTGGTCCCATAGTGAAAGCTGTTCAGTTCGATGGTCTGAAGCACCTCTTAAAGATTGTCGGGTTAATTTTTTAAAACTTGGTATAATTAAATGAATGATTTGCCACTGTTTCATATTAAATGAATAGCCTGAAATGAATGAGTTAGTGAATAAAAAAGTAACAAAAAATGTTTATCACCTTCCTACTGACCTGTATTGTCCTCTTGAAAAACGCCTTACAGGCCTCACAACTGGCGACTCCGTAGTGGAACCCTGAGGCTGTATCTCCACAGACGAGGCACACCCTTCTTGGTGCCTCGTCGTCTCTAGCGCCACTGGCCGCGGCGGCTGTGGTCGACGAACAGTGCTGCTGCTCTGGGCTTGTGTTGCCAACAATCGTGCCATCTCCCGGAGATACGCAGAATTTGACATCCTCCTTACTCTCCAGGTCCAACTGGTGAAATTGATACAACTGTTATGAATGAGAAGGTTTTCAATAAAATTGGGAATGATTAAAGAGAGTCCGTAATCTGGATTTGTGCCCAGATGATGGCAATAGACTCGTTCCATGGGACTTAAACATAACTGGTGAAATGTGGGTGTACTCTGCCTAACCCTGAGGGGAATACAGGCGTGATGTTATGTGTTAATTAAAGGAGTTTGTAAGCTAGGTATGTAAAGTCTATTCAACCTTATGTTTCAAATTGATATCATTTCAAGTTAATCAAATATCAACTTTATTTTAATGGTAATTAAGTTGACTTCAGAGTGACTAGCACTATTGAAAAAGTTATAAAAATGTTTGAAGTTGTATCGTAAACTGAACTTTATTGTGTAGGAATTAAAGTTATTTTTCCATAAACTCGTATTTGTTTACATTTTTGGAAAATAAATCGCGAATTCAGATTAGGTAATGCTTTTATTTTTATTTATAGCAACACTGCTTCAATTTGAATTGTGAAAGGTCACTGGATTATTCTGGATTCAAAACCCTATTTTAGAGTCGAGCAAATCAATTAATTTCTCAATTCGTTTTTCTAACAAAATAAATATAATTAAATAGTAATACAGACACGTTAATAACAATGTTTATTATTATTCATTACTTCAACCGTTTACATAAAGTGCTACTAAAAAAACGCACGGACGATGTGATTAACGAGAGTGAGTCAAGAAAAACGAAGGGAACATTTTTTTCACGGACGGAGCGCAACCAATTTCATATAATGACCTGTAATGACCATTATTTTATTTCGCAGTGCGTTAAGTAGGAACCTATTTTTTTTATTCAAAATATTGTTTGTTATTTTGTTTAAGAGGGGCCCGTGACTAAATAATAACAGCCGCACAGGTCGATCGATCAGCCTAAGCTACGCTTGCCGCGGTTGGTCTGTAGATGGGTGACCATCTTGACAGGCCTGATGGTCTAGTGGTTAGTGACCCTGACTGCTATGCCGGAGGTCGTGGGTTCGATTCCCACCCAGGACAAATGTTTGTGTGATGAGCACGATCATTTGTTCTGTGTCTGGGTGTAATTTATCTATAATATGTATGTATTTAGAAATATATAAGTATGTTTATCAGTTGTCTAGTACCCATAACACAAGCTCTGCTTAGCTTGGGACTAGATGGCGTTGTGTGATAGTTGTGGAATATTATTATTATTATATCTTTACATACCGAGACCCCTCCGTGACTTGGAAAGCACGTGAAGCCGTTGGTCCCGGCTGTCATTCGTGGATCTTTGACAGTCGTTACGGGTCGTCAGAAACCCGAAAGTCTGATAACCAGTCTTACTATGAAACAGCTGGTTTTTATTTATTTTTTGCTAGAATCACGATGGATTCATAGTTTCAGTTTGCGTGTCGATATAAATTTATCAAACTCAAAGCATTTATTTCAATTAAACCAATTACAGACACTTTTGAATTGTCAAGGGGTCGGTCAGTCAGAAAGATGAAGCTAGTTGTTATATCGCTATTGTAATACGAATGGCTGAATCTAGCCTGGTAGAATCAGACTAAAATACAATGTAATCTAACTAAGTCTATATTGACCCACTACAGAGCAAAGGCCTTCCTCTCCCTAAAATACAATACACTACAATTTTAGATTTATGTATTTAAAGCCTAAAAAATATAAAAGCCTTTAAAGTAATCAAAGCTTGAAAAGTACTTTTACAAAACTCATTATTAACAAATACTTATAATTGGCAAATTTTACCACGGCAGAATATTTTCTAAAATCTCAAAGAAAACATTCTCTAGACGGTTCTGTGAAATATGTTATACTTATGGCAATCCAATTAGAACTTACATAACGTAACTTCTTATAGTGCGATCAGAAATAGAATTGATCGATATCATGAAGTTATTTCAATGCCGAGAATTAGGTCGTTGGTGACTTGATAAAATGTGAAACGTTTGTCCTTTTCGTACGGGCTAAGTAAGTTTCTTACGTTTTTTGCAATTTGCAGGTCAGAGTCAGGTTGTATTTTGATCAAAATATGATTCGCGACTATAATAGATATGTATTTACAGAATTATAGTCATTAGAATCATTAATATATCTCTTTAAGTTACATTTGTTCCATAAGCACTTTTCCATCAGCAGAATCGCGACAATTTAATAGTCTCGCCGTGCCATCAAATTTTCGCCGCGATTCTCTCGCTCGTGGAAACGGTCCCTTAGTCCCCATCTTAGCCCAAGTACGCTCGAACGTAAAAAAACTTTTTTACAAAAAATAACACAACCGATTTAAAAAAAAAGACACTACAAAGTGATAAATAACGTTAATTTCGGAAGTCGGTGTCGTAGGTTCCGCATTTTCGTTTTTTGACACCGACTTCCGAAATTAAAATTATTTATCACTTTGTAGTGTTTTTTTTAAGTCGTCTGTTTTTTTTTTAAGTTTTTATTTTTCTCTTTTTAGTTGTACCTACCCCACAAAAAAGTAAACGAAAAGATCGTTAATGTAGACAATGTAGATAAATTTTTAGATTTTTGTTGATTTTTCAAAAACCGTTTGTCCGATTTCGATAAAATTTTCATGGGACCGTTTGGGAAGTACACCCTTTCCAACAAAAAAAAACAATTTTTCAAATCGGTTGGCAAGCGACGGAGTTATGCGCGAACAAACATAAAAAAAAATACAAACATTATTGAGAACCTCCTCCTTTTTAGAAATCGGTTAATAATATCGCGGCGTGATTATATAACACACTGGATTTTATACTCTCGGTGTTGAGCCGAGCATTGAGAATCCAACACAGCGCATCCGAGTGCGTCAAAAAAACACACTGTTGGATTTTCAACTCTAGGCGCCAAGCAGAGGGTTGAAAATCCAGTGCGCGTAATAAATCAAGGCGGGAAAAAGTTCGTATATCGAAGGTAGTATCCACGTACCTCTGGCTGCATCATAGGCATGGTGCGCGGGTGCAGCGGCTGCTGGTGTGGCGGCTGAGGCTCTGGGGGCGAGTACTGCGGCGGCGGCTCTGTCTCTTGCTTGACACGACGCAACATCGGCTCGCCGCTCACCGCAGACATCAGTTGCACCTAGAACAATGGAGGGGTCTTTGAGATTTTGTGTATTTTGTAGAACTGTATCTGCTAGCCAGTGTCTGATTAGGAAAATTGTGATGGAGTTAAGTAGAGCCATAGAAACTTAAAATTCTGCTAGATTTTGTTGTCGAAAAAGAACAAAGTAAGAAGGTCGTTCTTTCATTGAAACTAACCGTAACCTTTCCTTTTCCTACACACAAAGGAAAGGAAAACCTCTTCAGAAGAGAACTTGATATTGAATTTTCAAGGGTCGACTTGGCTTGGAGGGATATGGAAATAACAATTAACACCACTGAATTGCTTCACTACCCGTATATTTTAATTATTTAGCTACACGTAATTCCGATAGGTGCGCTGTTCACAAAAAATAAAAATAATCAATCGGACCTAACCAAATGCTCGTAACGAAACCATTGCGCGATCTATTTCAACGCCAACGCCATCTATCGAGGTATGCGGTACTAATTATCAAAAAACATATTTTATTATTTATGTGATCGCGCCATGATTTCGCGTCCCGCTCAGACAATATAGTTGGTATCTCTATAAGGTAAATATGTCACATATAAGTAGTGCAGACTTGATAAAACTCAAAGAACATCAGGACATACAGAAACGTACTTTTCGGCGCCCTTAAGTCTTATCAAAAGAAGTACAGACGCCAGCACATCAAGCTACTACAATCTGTCAATTTCTTTAATAGATTTTCAACTTTATCGCTAAAGCATAAGGTTCAAAGTTGATTGGGATTTTCGAGTAGCTTGATATGCTGGCGTCTGTACATAACACCAATGACAAAAAAATAACGATTAGACGAACGAAAAGAATAAATCGCATGGTCCTTACAGATTTTAATCACCCTTTTGAAATTACACAGACTAAGCAAGCGCTACTACTACTTATACGTCAGTAGCACAAACAGGGCTTACCAAGTTAGGTAACGTTTGAGATTCACAATAGCATTAATAACGCTTGACGTAGTTTCAGACAAACTATTCGAAATTAGGATTCGGGATCATGTAGAGGATTAAGTTGTTAGAAGTTCGTGTTAACCGATATTTAGCCACATCTTTTGGAACTCAAATGTTTTGCAAATTCACGAGACATAAAATTCCATCGTTATGGGTTTTCAACGTAATAACGCAGGGGGCGTTTTGAGAACTTTCAGGGGGCAGTAGAAGACCCAGAGAAAATTAGATATCCTATCTTACGACTGTACAGGGTTACTTGTAATTCGATCCGTCAGGAGCTGATAGGGGGGCCAAAATGCAACAAATTGAACCCCCCATAATATGTATGGCAAAAATCCAATAGTTTTTGAGATATTTGAATTTTAAGGGATTTTCGATTAATTCCATTTAAAAAAAGAAAGTACATATTGTTTTTTAGTTACCGTAAAAAAATTGGGGGGCTCTAGAAAAAAAAACTCAAAGTGGGCAATAGGCAAAATAAGGCTGAGAACTAGAGGTTGGTCTAGCTCATCTCTAAAAATTCCGTTTATAACTTCAGTTTCCAATAAATCGAGAATTTTATCCACCACCATACCGGTTTCGTTACCACATCCCAAAACACTGCCATGCGAAAACTTGTTTTATAGTGTTCAGTTTTTTTTTGCAATGTTAGTAATACTATACAACGCTGACGTCATCGTATCTATTATTCCCAAGGTCTTGTTGAGGTAGGTCAGGTTTGTATCACATTGAACTAAAATATGTATCATGAGCGCATGCGTTGGAAAGTATCTCTTGAGAGCAGTGGTGGCCAAGTGGAAACGGCCGCGACTTGCGAGTAGTAGGTCGTAAGTTCGAACCGAGACAGGCGCTTTACTTAGTGTAAATTATCTCATAACCACTCAGCTTTCAAAACGGTGAAGGAAAACATCGTGAGGAAACCAGCATATCCTACCAACAAATTCGAAGACATGTGACGTCTACCAACCCGCACCGGGCCCGCGTCGCGGATAATGCTTACTCTCTCTCACCGAGAGGAAGCCTGTGTACTAGCAGTAGGAACATTAAGGCTGATTATGCCATGCTATACCGGTTTCATGACCACAACCCAAAACACTGTCATGCGAAAACTTTATCGCGCTATCCAAAGCTGACGTCAACGTATCTATTATAGTTGGTCCCAAGGTCTTGTTGGTAGGTCAGGTTTGTATCACATTGAACAAAAATATTTATGTATCATGAGCTGTCATGCATTGTCAAGTATCTAATTTGCACCTTATAAAACCTATTTTTATTGCACATGGTTTTGTGTGATTTATAGAAGCGATTAATAAATTATTTGTGAGAAAGAAGTGATGTTTTATGTTTGGTAGTTGACAAAGCTCTTTACTCCTAGAGAGCTCTAGGGTCTTAAAGCTTCTAGCTTGTTCATAATAATCCATAATCACGGGAAATCCAAGGACTCACCCGAAAGAATTTCATTGAGGTGATCAGGCAATCTAGACATTCTAGCAAATTCTTGAATCAAATTATTCCAATGGTGTAAGATGTCCGGCGTTTCTAAATTTGCCAAAGATGTAAACAACAATGGCCGCTCGAAATTGAATAAAATCGATATACAAGAACATTCTTTTTTGTCTAGACAAAAACTACCATTACATAGAATAAATGTTCTTGTATATCGGTTTTATTCAATTCGAGCGGCCATTGTTGTTTACATCTTTAGCAAATTCAGACACGCCGGACCTTAGAAGTATGAATGGAAAAGAAACGGCCAATAAAATCATTTGTACTAATGATTCGGGAATATCTGGCATTCCCACATAGCATGAAGGTTATATACATAGATGTATATAATGAAGTAATCTATACCTACTAAGTATACTATACATACAAATAAATAAAATTGAAGTGCCTGTTTGTTATGTCTAAATAAGTTTTTAGACATAACAAACAGGCACTTCAATTAACTTCAGATAACCGGTGTATAAGGAGTAACTTAGCCTGCTTTTTGTCCCGGTACCACATTCCTGTAGAATACTTTCCGACATCCACGCGGGCCGCAGCCGCGGGCAGAAGCTATTCACACTAATATTATACAGGCGTAAATTTGTAAGTGTGTTTGTATGTTTGTTACTTCTTCACGCACAAACGGCTGAACGGATTTGAATGAAATTTCGCACACAGATAGTTTATAACCAGGATTAACACATAGGATACTGTTTATACCGAAATTCCCACGGGATCGACACTTATGCGGTTGAAATCACGGCACGCAGCTAGTAACACAGATAAATAAAACAACACAGAGAAAGAAAAATAATTCGTAAGTAGGTACCTAAAGCACGTTATAAAATAACAATAAGAACTTAATTAAAAACAGACGTTATTCCGTAAACATCCGTGATAAGATAACGTACAACGAGAAAAAGAAAGGAAGTGGAAAACCAAGAAAAAGAAAAGGCATTCCACAGACCGGAAAAAATTTCAAACGACATTAATATCGCATTGTGTAACCTGTAGACACGTACCCCCTTACTAATAAACGTATTATATAAGATGAATAGTTACATACCGATTTCTCTCGTTCAGTCGTCAGTAATTTGAGTTTCGAAAGAAGAAGACAAAGCATTGAGTAACTATACACTATACATAAACCGTTTATTAGTAAGAGGGTTAGTAGGTAGCTATGTGACAAATGAAACACAGATTACACAAAAACCAGACATAAATAAAAGACAATACTTATGTGTGTTAGGTACCAACCAATCCAGTGAGCAGTGGCCCAGTTGTAACGGTCGCGACTTACGAGTTGTAGGTCGTAGGTATGTACCCAGACAGGCACTTTACTTAGTGTAAATTGGGTAAAGGAAAATATAGTGAGGAAACCTAGAACCAAAAACTCGATGACATGTGTCATCTACCAGTTAGTAGTATAGGCTCATTATGTTATAACCAACCAAGCTTATCAGGCGTCAGAATAAATTAAAAGTGTTACTCACAGGTTACAGGTCAATCGTACTGAGACCAAAACATATTTCTTTTTGTGAGCCTCTTTATCTGAAATTCAAGGCTATAAAATAGGAATCTAATACTAGCTTCTGCCCGCGATTTCGTCCGCGTGAAATTTCACCCTCCCCCCATTCACTCTCTTAGGGGTGGAATTTCGAAAAACCCTTTCTTATTGGATACCTACTCTTCATAAAGAACACAACCTTCAAGTTTCATGTCTCTAGGACCAGCGGTTTAGGCTGTGCGTTGATATACCTATCAGTCAGTGAGGACTTTGAATTTTATATACAACGTGGAGCCGCTTGCGTTGAGTTTTGGGACACGTATAGATTATAAAGAGGTAAAATTTGTGGGTTTCTATGCAGGGGGTAATCTTCGGAACTACTGAGCCAGTCATCAAGGCGGAAGCAAGGCTGACTTCAAGGGAGCACAGTTATGAATGCACGTCCATTGCTATAAAATGGAAAAAATCAAATCTTTTCTCTCTATAATATTAGTTTAGATATCATTACATCAGTGAATAAGTAGATATAGGTATGAACATAGCCAGCCAAGATTTTGATATGTAGACTAGACTAGAAGCTAGTGGGTCGTATGACATTGTAAAGATGTCTGGAAGTGTTAAGTAATACGAAGCGCAAAGGCACATTATTCAAAATGGCGCAATATAAAGGAGAGACTTATGCTTAGCACATTAGGACGGTTTCAGGCTTAAGTGATGACGAATGTATGTGATACCTACCTATTAAGCAGCTTTTAAAATATGACACGAAATTTGAAGAGGTTCACTCTTTGGAGCAGTTGTGGCCAAGTGGTAAGGGCTGCGACTAAATTGTTTCATCACCACTGCTCTCAAAACGGTGAAGGAAACCGGCATGTCCTAGAACTAAAAATTCGAAGACGTGTGACATCTACCAACCCGCGCTGGGCCCGCGTGGTAAATTACGGCCCATGTCCCCCTCACAGAGAGCAGGCCTGTTTCCCAGCAGTGGGAACAGTATAGGCTGATTATGCTCCTCTTTGGATTCCTAAACACCATTTTTTTTTATTGCGAAATGGCCCACCTTTTGACCTCGATTTCGCCTGGTGGAAAGAGATGGATGAGGTCTATGATGGAACAAGCAAGCCCAGAAGATGCCTATTCACTCTTGCTTTGAAGGCTGACGGGTTATACGTGGATGAGAACACAGACGCTGGCAGAGAATTCCACACTTTGACTGTGCGCATAATAAATGCGGAGAAGAAGCGCGGTACGACTATTCGATGAAAAATAAAATAATTAAAAATGTACCTATAGATACTTAATATAAATTTGCCGGTAGGTAAATAAATTAAACGGTATTAGTACTTAGACTTACTTTACTTAAACTTAGTAGGTATCTTTTAATTTCTCTTTCGATACCGTACAATAATCTTTGATACGCTACGCGCTAGGTACGAGCTGGGTTCCTGACCTGCACAACTTTCCTTTTTTTCGACACGTGATAAAAATCTTTATAAGGTATCATTTGCCGTTCTATTCTATTTTTCTCTATGGCTATGGTACCGATGTTGATAATTCTGCTAATGAGAAAACGTGGGAGACAAAAAAAATTAAAACAAATAAATAAAATTCTACATCCAATAAGTACTATTTCCATCATCGCTACGCAATCATCATCATTATCTACTGTAACAACATTTGACAACTAAATCAGGCTTCAAAGTTCAAATGTTGCTTAAAACAAAAATCATCGAGATACATCAACGGCTATTTCAGTAGGTAGGTACCGTTCCATTTCATCATTTAAAAATAGGAAAAAAACATGGCGGCGTTACTCATTCGTTTGCGGAATGACGTCGAGACACGTGAAAAACATGACTATCTTTATTTATACAGAGTATTGAAAAAACAAAATTATCTATCAAAAGATAAGTATGTACAAAAAAAAAATGTGTTCAAGGATGCAAGTGTGGGTTCAACGCACTCATGACATTGTGCTGTGCATATGATAATGATCGTGATGCAACGTAAGTAGGTGAATACCTACATCTAGTACCTACTCATGCACTACTAATTAGCCGTCTGTTTTATAATGTGTAAGCTTGGAAAGTATGTTTGGCAATAATTTATTTTTATGAAATTTAGTTGGTCTGAATACTTATGGGTCGAATGATCTATCCTCGTGGGTGTTCTATTTGGTAGACACGGATAAGTATCCGATTTTAAAGTAAGACTTTTTAGGCATTCACACGAGGGAAAGCAACGAAGCAGCACAGATGATAAAATTCCTGAGCTGTCAAAGAAAATGGTCAGTGTCAATTTTCTTCGACTGTTTCAGAAACTTGTTGATACTTTTCCGGAGGCACAAACCAGATGGGAATAGCCCGTTTTGCAGTTACAAGTGCACATAATTTTTTTTTTACTATTATAGAAGAAACCAATGCAATTTTGATAAACTTCAAGAAAATAGAAATGAAACCCCGTTTCTGAAAGCTGAAATATGTAGTCGAATCTCATGTCGACTGAATATTTGAGTGTTTAGATTGGTTGTATTTTATTCAACGAACCATAGGTACTTACCTGACCTAACCTAACGAGAATCGGATTTCTTTATTTACTTATCAGGGTCTTGATAAGGTTTTCAGAAAGCAGAGATTAAGCTAAGAATAAAATGTCCCCGATACTGGTGGGCTACTATTTTGTTTTTATTAGTATGTATTTGAATGAAATAAAAGTAGTTTCCGAGTACCTACCTTGTTTTATTTTTCACTTTTAACAGTAAAAGACCAATTTCTGAATAGCCGAAAAACCCTAGACTACTGCTACTTGACTAGAAAATATAAATAGATAGGTACTTGAAAGTCATATTTAGTCAAGTAAAAACACATAACTACATACTTCTTATTGATAAATGGGACACGAATACTATTCCATTGAGACAATAAGGTTTAGAAAAACCTGTTTCAAAATGCCTTCAAGAACTGATAAAATTATTCTATACCTAAACAAAACACCCTTTGCACACATCCTAGTCAGTTGGAACGATGTGTTATTTTACTGGCAACACTGACTTATTTAGGCCAAGGCATTTATGAAAAAGAACTTAGTTACATAGGTCCCTATAATCAACGAGAAAGAGGCTTGCCCGTGGTTCTAAATGACTACACTCAATTTAAAATTATGTAAAAGTCCCTACCTACATAATATAACGACCAGACTTCGAGTAAAAACCATGTGAAAAAATGTCTGTCTCTATTTGTTTTAATTAACGTCCAATTTGGTAAATTGCATAAAAATCCAAAGATGTTAGTGATACATTTGTGTGTAAGTATAGTTTGAATTAATAACAGAAATAAATTAAATAAACTTCGATTGTAAGATTTCCCTTTACCTATAAGGAAATCGGAAAACTTCGACAATCTTAATAAAACCGAAAGATGCCGATGATTAAACACGATATAAAAACCTAAACCTGTTTACAAAAACGCACCATAAACCTTCGGTAGGTATTTTCAAATCCTCATTCAAATTCAAATAATTGATCGAACAATTCAAGTCGCAGTCGCAGACAGCTAAGTCATTATTTTTTTTTATTTATGCAAGCACAATAAGTACATAAAAATTACCATTAGTCGGCTAAACAAACGGCCTGTTTTGACTATACACTACTGGATAGGGTAGGTCAGTAAGGCGTGACTCAGTCTACTCTAGACTATAAGCAATTCATTGTTATTTAATTTTGATAAAGCGTTCGACAGGAAAATCTAGGCACAATTTATTCGCGAAATTGTGATAAGTATACTAAGCCTGTATTTATCGATCATGTTTTTGGGTTAAACCTTTGATAAACTTAGGGAAAAGAGAAGCGAACATTGTTTTTTAAAATAACTATCAATCGTTGAACTCGGCTTATCGTATCCTACAGTTGAGCCTAGACAATAAAGACATAATATTATATGCACCAAAAGTAAATAAAAGATATAAGCATGATGTAAGAAGCGAGAAAAACATCAGAGGTCTCGCAATTGGTGATCGATCACTTCCAGAAATTTAAGACAATAATGGAGTTGGAAGGCCAACTACAGATGAAGTTTACAGTAGATAGATATGGGTCAAAAAGTGGTCCCATAGTGGGTCGTCATCTTCTTGATATCCAATGACTGGTGAGAACCTACCAAAATACCTTTTCAAGTAACCCAGCAGTCGACAGAAGCAAGCACAAATCAATCACTAATTAAAGACTGGAGTGGACTGTATAAAGCTAATAATTATACCTTCTAACATATAATCACCATCATCATCATCATTTCAGCCGAAAGACATCCGTTACTGGACATAGGCCACCCCCAAGCACCGCCATTTCGACCGGTTCTGTGCTTCTCGCATATCATTTATTTCGCCAATAATAATTCGTCAAAGAACGATGACCATATTTGTATGAGACCCGTCCCCCCCTTCAACAGAACTTTTGTATGTATTAGTAGGTTCACAAAGGTCTATAAAAAGACTAGCAACCCGTTTTAATTTCAAAATCCATGGGGTTTAAAAATAAAATAAAAATTAAAAAATCGTTTTATTAATTTTTCCTAATTCGCTAGGCCCGTCCCCCGCCCTGCAACAGATCTTTTGTATGTGCTATCAGGTTCATAAAGATCTATAAAAAGACTAGCAACCAGTTTTAACTTCAAAATCCATGGGGTTTAGAAATGAAATAAAAAATCGTTTTATTTATTTTGGGATAAAGTAGTGTCTTATTGTCGCGGGCGCTATTTTGAATCCTGAACGCAACGAAGGATTCTAGGTTTGAGTTGACTCCTGAGCGAAGCGAGGGAGTTAAGACTTGAATCCTGAGTGCAGTGAGGGATTCAAGCTCGCCCAAGACGAAGACACCCGCGTCTCCGTCGTGGACGAGCATATGGCAGTTGTCCCACCGCCGGCGAGGAAGCGACTAACTGTCGGCTGTTTTCTCGCTCAAGAGTACAATAGATATACATTCCGTGTAAACAAAAGAGATGCATATATTAACAGTTGATCGCTGACTGTTCACACTGCCGGCGAGGACTCGCTACACTGGTTTGTCGCTGAGCGACAAGAGCTATCAAAGATAATACTCGCCTAGCGATACTCGCTCAGCGATGGTCGCTTGGTGGTCAGAGCTCACGCCGAGAGAAACCCCTGTGAGACTAACCGCCCCGAGCGAGTGGTGCGAGTAATCGCCCGTCGCACTCGAAAACTCGCTGATAGCCCAGCGACAAAACTATCGGAACTACACACACGCTGCTCGCTGCTCGCCAACTCGTTTTCAGTTGCTAGTTCTACTCGCTAATCGTTCATCGCCGCCGGTGGGACAACTGCCAGCCTATAGGAATAGAAAAAATTGGACAAGTAACGAATGACGTTTTCTGTTTTTTTAAATGGCATCTCTTAATTAATCTTGAGATGTTTGAAAATCAAAGAATATGGTTTACTTACAAACTCTTATTTTGTGCCAAAAATATTAACATTAAAACATGATTTTCTCGGAATATCCCGCACTTTTGAGAGATGTCGTCATAGTAAAAATTGATCAGCTTGCTAAGGCGGTTCGAATGAGGTACATTTTAAGTATGTTGGTCAATGTAAGGGTCGGGGGGACGTTGTGACGAAATTAATACTAAAACATGATTTTCTCGGAATATCCCGCACTTTTGAGAGATGTCGTCATAGTAAAAAATGATCAGCTTGCTAAGGCGGTTCGAATGAGATACATTTTAAGTCTGTTGGTCAATGTAAGGGTTGGGGGGACGTTGTGACGAAATTAACACTAAAACATGATTTTCTCGGAATATCCCGCACTTTTGAGAGATGTCGTCATAGTAAAAAATGATCAGCTTGCTAAGGCGGTTCGAATGAGATACATTTTAAGTCTGTTGGTCAATGTAAGGGTTGGGGGGACGTTGTGACGAAATTAACACTAAAACATGATTTTCTCGGAATATCCCGCACTTTTGAGAGATGTCGTCATAGTAAAAATTTATCAGCTTGCTAAGGCGGTTCGAATGAGATACGTTTTAAGTCTGTTGGTCAATGTAAGGGTTGGGGAGACGTTGTGACGAAATTAACACTAAAACATGATTTTCACGGAATATCTCGCACTTTTGAGAGATGTCGTCATAGTAAAAATTGATCAGCTTGCTAAGGCGGTTCGAATGAGATACATTTTAAGTATGTTGGTCAATGTAAGGGTTGGGGGGACGTTGTGACAAAATTAACACCAAAACATGATTTTCTCGGAATATCCCGTACTTTTGAGAGATGTCGTCATAGTAAAAAATGATCAGCTTGCTAAGGCGGTTCGAACGAAATACATTTTAAGTCTGTTGGTCAATGTAGGGGTTGGGGGGACGTTGTGACGAAATTAACACTAAAACATGATTTTCTCGGAATATCCCGCACTTTTGAGAGATGTCGTCATTGTAAAAATTGATCAGCTTGCTAAGGCGGTTCGAATGAGATACATTTTAAGTCTGTTGGTCAATGTAAGGGTTGGGGGGACGTTCTGACTCATCGTCCTTTGATCGTTGAATTAAGTACCAATTTTTTAAACAAGAACGCTATAAATAACACCTTAACACACCTAAACCTTTTGTTTTATTTAAGAACAAGATACATAGAAAACGAATTAAAAATCTGATATGCACCAAAATAGACGACAATAAACCGATATATCCATAACATCATCCTAAGATTAATCGAACAGACTTATACAAAGATTCTAAATCGCTAAATCTGAGAGCAAACAATTCAAATCGATATTCCACGCCTCCAGGATATGGGCCAAAAATAGTACTCTTAGAGGTCCCTACAAGCGTAGGCGATAAAGTTACTTTACATCCATCGAGCTTACATACCTACTCAGTACCTAATCCCTACAAGTAATGGCGCCCGACAACTACTTCATTGTAGCATGTCTGATTAAAAGTGACGTGACGTGACCTATACAAAGGCTCAAGATCCGGGTTAAACCCTACACAAATCAAGCAGAAAGGACTTTAAAGGCCACCTCGAAAATGCGAAATTGCATGAGGAGGACATTTCATAATATCCATTAGCAGTATTGCGACAAAAATTATTTAAATTGTATAACAATCGAATGAAAAGAAAAAAAGTTTTATTGGAACAACACCTGATTCCTTACTGCGCCACAATACTATTTATGTGTTGGCACAAAATAGGTAGGTATTCATAATACGCGGTTGAGTTCAGCGACCGTGCGTCCGTGGTCTCACCTTCGTAGATAAACGTCATTTCGAATAGAGCAGGCGCGCGCGCGACCGCCAAACCGCGTTCGTAACTACGCCGACGTTGAGGCAGGCTCGTACCGTCTTGTGTTACAAATTGGGGCACCGGCCACCTCACACTCCTGCCAGGCTCAACAAAAACACACATTACGGACTCCGATACAACCAAACACAAAGCACTCATGCTTTTGCCATTGTTTTGCACGATTATGTATTGTGCAAAAGAACTATAAATATAAAGAAAAATACAATAGTTTGAAATAACTGAAAGAATATCGCACTGAATGGGTGAAGTCAATAGTTAGATACTGAAAGTCAGACGGTTACAGCCAGTTTAAACAAAGACCAAAAAACTTCATCTACCAAATGATAATTAGTATTAATTCTTTAAGAAAGAAAAATAAGAATGATACAGACGTTAACCTTGAAACCCAATCTAATATAACCGTTTATGCATTTGGCCATCTCAACGCCCAAACGAGATCATATTTGCATGAGAAAAACTAACCTACCCAACCCACTTTAAGGACCAATTAGGTAGAAAGATAACGTATTGAAATAACGTGAAATCATAAAAACATTAGCTATAATCACTTCAAAGCCTGTAGGTATCTAATCTTGTGATGTTACGTCACGAACGCTCAATAGAGTTCACAAAAACGCTTGGAACAGCTTGTCGGCAATTCTTCGCGACCCGGACCTACCTCAACTCAGAACCGAATGTTCTCTCGCTAGTCTCGCTACATGTGGTACTTTTCCGTGCCTTATCATATTATTATCATAATTTAGTACTTGATAACTGCGCTAACGCATTCTACAGTATCATTGTGATAAAAATGCACAATACACACGAAATCGTTGGTGGTAGGTAATAGGTAATAGGTAATACGGGCTGGTGTCCGCAACTCCACGTCAATGCGCGTATTTTGCGTACGGGTGGGAAAATCGATTATTCGATCCACCCCAGCTCCTCAAGGAAGGCCAGCAACGCCTTGATGTTACTGACCGTCTCTCGTAGGGTACCTGGGTTACCGAAGTACTTTGCCCTATACGTGGCGACCACCGGGCAGCTTAGAAGCACATGTGCCGCTGTCTCGTCGTCCTCCATGCATGCCCTGCACAGCGGACTGTCTGTTACTCCTATGACAAAGAATCGTTGGTGGTAATTATGTAGTTGAGCAAGTAAATGATCATGAAGTTTGCACAGATGCATCACAAGAAGTCACAAACACAACGCTGTCTTTGTGGTAGGTCTGGAAACTATACTGAGCTTCAAGTAGATAGCTATACAAGATTTAAAACAGTTCAAGTCTGGATTGAAGTTCTAGACATTGAAAAGCAAATGACTGACAGATGAAGCTGCCCGAACAAATGTCACGATTCTTTCAAATCAAATCAAATCAAATCATTTATTGGTTTGCAAACATGGGTATTTAGTACATAGATGTTTTATTAAAAGAGTCCGTACTTCGGTTTCGTACCCAAGAATAATAAACTATGGAAAGCTTCAAACCAAATATGGGCTTTTCTTTTTAAGGAACATTATTGATCTAAGGATAGAACCCCGAAAGAAAACCGGTCTCGAATTTGCCCTACAGAAAAAGTGGGCCATGCCTTTCTTTACCCTTCACCCGGAGAGTTCAGACCGGGTTCAAATGTAAGTCGTTAGATCACTATTGAATAATACAAAAGACATAAATAAATTAATATGCATAGTTGTCTCATCATATTAATATGGGTAGATACCTACTTCTTGCATCTAACTTTAGAATAAACACTGACCAGTGTTTGTTGCTCGAGCTGATTACATCATACCACGTTTTTTCAACGCACTTAATAAAAAAATTTAAGACCAAGGCCAAACGGAAATTTATTTAGATCTAAAACACTCTCAGTGTTTTCTTTATTTCGTTTCAGAAATTTCTTTGAAAGCAAATCAATGCTTCCACCTCAATTTACCGCTGATTTAGACGGATTGGCAGGCTTGACGTCAATAAATATACATAAAAAACTTTTCTGCTACATCTATGGCTTTTCCTAAATTGTTTTATGACGCATTGGATTCTACTCTACTCCTGAAAGATCAAAGAAGTTAAGTAATGAACTCCCACAAGCTCCTGATGACGTCGACATTCTTTAGTAAACGACCACTACCGCACTCATAAAATATTCTAAAATGAAATAAAAAGTATGCCCAATAATAGTTTGGAGGCACGCCAGAAAAAAGAACTAGCTGAAAACATAAACACGATATGTTTTTTTAGTTATTCAAATTCGGAATTCGTCACTATACCTACTGTATGACTGTATCTAATCTTAACCTATCTCAAGCGGAGATGTGTAACCATTGTAACAGATAGCATACATGTGATGTTTGGGTAGGTCAGCACCCTAATTGTGCAAAACACTATCAATCTCAATCTGAATCATTTTGAAGGATATTGCTAATCCATTGGTTCATATGTTCGAAAAATTTGTCTGCTGAACCACTTAAATAACGTAATGAATGTTTTTGAACTGTCAAAATGAAACCCATTGCTAGTAATAATGTGTTACGCAATTAGCCCGCAGGAGTCAGGACCCAGTGAGCTATGAAGCTGTGCCCAGGCAAATTCGGGAGTGGAGGTATAAATAGGTAGTATGAAGGTGTAGTCTGGGTCGGTAGGGTGGGGAGAAGGTTGGAGGGGCGGGAATGCGCGGGCGGGGGGTGCGTCTAGACATCGGCCTTGACCGCGGCGCGGTTTCCGCGCGACCGAGGTCGCCCGCGACCCACAGCCCAGAGACCGAGTGCGAGCAACGGTATACTATGCCATGTTATGGGGTATCGCATGGCATATGCTACGTCTGGCTTTTAACGGAGAAGTCTGGAAGCATATGCGTCATCTAGGTATACGGCTACACCCACGTAGCGAAACGACTTAGACTTGACTGGAGCAGTGGGAATATGTTCAAATTCCAGGCACATATTTTTCGTTATGTTCCTTTTATGATGCTTTTCCTTTCACAATAGCAGTCAATATTGTAGGTACAATAGTTATACCTTAATAATTATAGTATTTACATGTAGACAGGTCGCCCCAGTAGACAGCATAACGCAGTATCTGTATGTAATTACGATATTTACATACAGCCCATTATTAGAACAGAAATACCTAGAATCGATACTATCTACAGTACCTATATGTGTAAGTGTCCATTAAAAATTCGGTCGAACAACACAGTTGGGTGAGGAACGCGTCTCGCGCCTCGGTCCGTGAACTCGAGTGAGTTTCGACATTGCGCCGACATTGAGCCGGGCTAAATAACGCAGATAGCGAGGGGTCGACGACCGACATCGCCCAATATCACGCCGACGATCGCTAGATTTGCAAGCACCTGCCGATGCCGCGTGTACGTTATATAACCACGACCTACCCCAACAGGGGCCTGGGTTTGGTTTAGCATTTTTTACACATGTCCAAAATCGCGCATCTGCCCAAAAATGTACATAGCACCAAATTAGTAGATATAAATTCTACTAATTTGGTGCTATGTAGGTACATTTAAAAAAAACCTAAAGAAAGCCCAAACGAAAAGGTTTAAAAGATTGAAGTCGAAGCAGATTCCATCCAGCTCGAGGAACTTGCAAAAAGCGAACCAAAACCAGAGAGGCCACAAAATGACGGATCGGAAATGATGCGAACAAGGCGAGCCAGGGTATTGGAGCGGGTGGGGTGGGGGCCGAATATCTCGGCGCGGGGTGACATTGCGCGGACGTCGACACTATGCCCGACCTACGGCACGGCACCGGCGCCCGCCCGCGCCGCGCAGCCCGCGGAAAAACGACGCCTCATCCGCACCACTACTTCGACTACACAAATTCACTAGACCAGAATGTACAGCGTGTGCGCAATGCGTATCAGCTTCAACAAACAACGTTTTTTCACTAAACAGACGCACGTTTTGTCTCCGATTTGGGAATCGTGCGTTATTAGGCAGGGCCTCAAACACCGTTCTTATTAAATAATTCCAAGCTCGTCGCTCTGTTACATAAAATGACGCAATGCGTTTTCGAGATTATTTTGTGACCAAAATGGTCGGGGTGAACAATGCAGCTCGTGACGCAAATATCAACATGAGACAATATTTTTTCGCTTGCCTCTCGAGACACGTCTTCATATTGTTGGATCAAAGCTTTCAACACATTATGAGCCTCTTTACCTCATGTGAAAACAATGAAAGTAGACTGTTTTTTACTTACAAAATGTTTTCCCCAGACAGAAGATTCTGGACTGTTCGTATTTAATTAATAAGATATTTGTTTGAGGTCTTTTTCATCTGAAAGGGAGGCAAACTGGGTTCCAACTTCCAAATATACAAACCAATTAGCAGTTTACGTCTAAAATTTGAAACAGACAGAAATGTCTGGATTTTGGAGCAAAAATCTAGAGAGCAATTTGCACAGAAAAGATTTGAACTCTATCTGAGATGATGTCTCCAAAATAAATTACAATCCAAATACATGAGAAGAAACGGCCCAGAAGAAATAGGATGTTTAGAATAAGCCGTTTCGTCTCCGCTAACTGCATCGTAGATTCATAGCTTTATTTGGAGGGACGACCAAATCACAGTCGCACAAATCGTCATCCTCGTGAAAAAGAACAAAATAGAGACATCGTGTTTTAGAACAGGTGGTTAGAAAGAAGCCTTTTTTGAGCAGACATCTACCTCAAGAATCCTTTTCACTTCTTATTTTATATGAAGAACCTTGTTTTAATACCAAAAGTAAAAGTCACACGATATCGCTGTTGACATATTTCTTAAACCATTATAGCCATAATTCATTCTCTTGTTAAAAACATTATAATCCTTACCTACATTTGTAATAATATACTTGAGACCCTCATTTATCTCAAGTTGTACCTACATTCATTAATGTAAGAGACACTTACACTGATGAAGCGTCATCAAGGCAATGAATTATGATGTCACAAGATCTGCCTAACCTTTTCTCAACAATGGTCTATGTTGGAGTCGGTTTCCAGTCTAACCGGATGCAGCTGAATACCAGTATTTTACAAGGAGCGACTGCCTATCTGACCTTCACAACCCAGTTAGTAAGTATTACGATACCCCTTGGTAAGACTGGTAGTCAGACTCGGGCTTCTGATGACCCGTAACGACTGTCTGTGTAGCCGGGACCAACGGCTTAACATGCTTCCACGGTCCCATCCACAGACCGACCGCGGCAAGCGTAGCTTAACCTGATCGATCGTCCCATGCGGCTATTATTACTTAGCCACGAGCCCCAAGTCATAAGAACTGTCATTGTCTGGGACAAAAGTGACACTTGTATCGGTGTTACGTTGTAAACTGAATGGGTCATAGATTCAATGAAGAAAAAATGCACAATGATTTTAAGAAAACTGTGACGGAGGTGAAAATTCTAAATAAAGTTAAGAAACAAATTCAAAGACTTCCCAAGTATCCAAAGGATTGTAACGTAACAATACATACACTGTCATTGTCTGGGACAGCGCAGAAACTTCTGTATCAATGCAATTTGATATTATTACATTAAAAATTGGGTGAATCATATGAAGAAATACTTAACAATTGTTTTAAGAAAGCTGTGATGGATTTGAAAACTGCAAACGCAGATGGGAAAGTCAAGACTTTCCAATAGATTGTGTCGCCAAATCATTACAAAAAATACTTTTTCACTTCTCATGCTCTAAAAGTTCGTCTTTATGTTGTGCTTAGGCGACATAAAATCGCTTTTTATGTTCTAGTGCATAAAGTAATTTTTTTTTCTGAGACTAAGGTAATCAGGCCCAACAGCCACACGCACAATAAAACTTCGCAGATTAAAGTCGTGATTTATTTCATTTACTTTAATTTATACCACTTCCGTGTTTTCTATCGTTAATTTAATAAAATCAGGTAAAATAGTTGTCGTTTATTATTTAAAAAGGCAAAGAAACGTTTTCATTTTTTGGCAGTATAAAGTACCCAAGTCGAATGACAAATGTTAAAAATTAAAAAAAAAAAACTTTTAAAAAGTTTCGTGGCGGTATTAGGTATCTGTGGTGGCGGGAATTAGCTATAGATGCAACATTTTTGATTAATTATGTACTGTATACTTTATGCCTGTTTCATTTTCTCGCAATCGAAGTGAAAAGCAGAGTGTATAACTCAGGCATAAACGAGCCATTTTACCCCTCGACTCAACTATCCACACTCGCCTGCGGCTCGCGTGGATATAAACGTCTCGGGGTAAAATAGCTTCTTTTATGCCTTAGTTGTACAATCTACTATTTTGGAACACCATCGAATCTGTAGCATTTGATATTGTTACGTTGCAAACAGGGTGAAACATAGATTTCAATGAAGAAATACTAAACAATCGTTCAAAAAAAGCTGTTAATGATTTCAAAACCGAAAACACAGACGAGAAAGAAATTAGGTATACTGCTAGCTAAAGTTTCAAAAGAAAATACTTAACCTGAAGACGTTTCCAAATGTAATATTCATGATTGTATTTAAATTACTCATGATGGTATAATATAAATTAATAGTGTTTTTTAATCAGATTGCGGTGAATTAATAAATAATGAAGTACCAGTGGCTACGCACAATGGTCCACTTGAAGGACTAAGTGCGGAAACAAACCCATAACATAGAACATAGTACCATTAAAAATGGGCTTTCTACCGAAGTACCTATTGTATTAACCCTATATCTCGACATCAACAGCAAAAACAACCGGAAGGCTAGTTCAAGTAGGTATATTATATAGAACAAAAACCAATATTTGAAACACAAAAACCTTGCATGGCCGAATAGATAAGACATAGCTATCTGTGTCCGTCATCTTACAACCGGAATATTTAGATAAAAAGTGCAACAAGTAATCGTAGGTAGGTACTGAATGCAGTTCAACGCCCATTTGACATTGAAAAGGCAAACAAAATGCAGTTTTATTTATTATCGTCTATCTCGTGATGTAGATATGTATGTACAATATAAACACTCTTTATATTTGTAGACATACTTCCGAACCCACTTCATATTGAAATTGAGTATTTGGGGTCCTTAACTTGCGATTTTGGATACTGTTTGGTCATTAGATCCGAAAATTGGGGACGTCAAAACTGTCAGAATTTGATTTGGCTGATATAGGTGAGGGCTTAGGAATATTTAGGTTTTTAAAGCCAAAAATTAGGGATATTCATCTATTCGAATCTTTGAAACATAGGTTTGGGATCGTCATTTTTTGTACCACTCAACGCTATATTTTAGACATGAATATTTTTGGGATTTACCTGAGGCTTTCGACAGGTTTGACCATGCAAATCAGGGTTTTTTTTTTATGCGAATCTTATATTACTGTACCATTTGACAACAAGGTCGTTGTAAATGATAATTTATTTATTTCACGAACATTGTATCAGTAGTTATCAAGTAAATATAAATAAGTGTACCTACTTATCATGCGAACGTCACGTGTGAAGACATTCGTTATTATGATTATTTGTCGTCAGTGTTTTATTCCAATTATTAGGTCAGAGATCAAACATTGAAAACGTAGTTTTTTGCTACTTTCTCATTATCTTAAAATAAGCACGTTGGAATTATCTTTTTTTTATACGAGTACAATAACCACGCATTTTTTCCAAACATAGATATGTAGGTATCTACCTAACTATGTAAAACTTTCATACATATATTATAAAAAAACTATAGATAGGGCTTAAAAAACAACTTAAAAGTACTTCCAGCACGGGCTTGAGTTCAATCCACTGCTGATATATCCAAACTTTACATTGTGATCAATTGCACAAATAAACGAAGACATGCTAACGCCCAAAACCCATGTTTTTTCAATAACACCAATGATTCACCCATACAATACAATGAACCTCCCAAACTTGTGCAAGCTTCAGTACTCACATTGTGAGAAGATTCGATCATATCCAACGTAGTGGCTATATTTGAGAACAACCATGCATCCTCTACCGCACACATTTTTATGCCTTTATTAAAACAAATCACAGCACTTGTGCACAAACATCAAACATAAGAGTTCAACGCACTATGTACGTTTTATTTAAATTGTATGTATTTTGTAGAGCGCAATGAAGGAAAAGCTTGATGCGCGCTGAGCGACTCGCACGCACTGTGCGCACGCATTGCGTACACGCAGGCCACGCCTCGACGCCCCACCAATGTTCACGATTTACGCATGCGCCGCCCAACGTGACGCCACGTGCTAACCGCCTTTCAGATTGGTCCCTTCACGTACAAAGCGACGAATAAAGGCAAAACGTTAATTTTCCTGAAGCGCTGCCAAGGGACGGCGACCGTCATTGGTCGAGCGCACAATCGCTATGTTTTAAACGCTATCGAACAGTTTAAGACCTTTTTAAAGCCACAAACAATGTTAATTTGGTAATTGGTGGTTGTAAATGTGCACTTTTGTAAGACAAAAGTTTAGGTGTTACCATTTAAATCAGTACCTAGTAATCTTATGCAACGAGTAAGTTACCTCATTTTGAATAACGATGTGTTAACTGTATTACTCTGATTATTGTAAATAATATTTATCGCTTGTTTTGCAGCGTAATAGATAATAACTAACATCAGAATGGGTTTAATTACAAGAGATGAATTGAAAAATAAAACAAAGTAGGTAGGTACGGAGCGAGATAGAAATTCAAACACTAAAAAGCTTAAAAATGAGACGTTACAAAAAAATGTAGTAAGCTACAAGATAGACACATACAAGTACTTACCTAAGAACCCACTGAGAACTTTTATATCGATGTCTGATTCGCTCGCCATATTGTCAAAATTCAAGAGAGAGCCAGTATTTTTATGAATTTCGTAATTCTCAGGAGGTCAATCATCAAAATACAATCACGCAAGGTTGTTTTATAACCATTACTCAGGGAGACATTAGGTATCAGAAATGTACCTACGTCTGAACAGTTACAACGGCTGAAACCTATAATTATGCCAAGAAAAAAGTGTCTAACAATTACGGCTAGAATGAAAAATTGACCTACAGGCGGGCTTAGATAATATAATCGTCAATCCACACACGTGTCTAAAATATAGTTTTCAAGGCAATCACAATTAGATGCGCGGGATGCGCCCAATGAATACCGCTTTAATTTTCAAGCAGGTTTTGAATTATTTTAATCATCATCTGAAGCCATAAATACCTAGTATTAATGTAAGTAGCTTGCAAGGCGTGTAAATCTCAATGAGTGTGTTTGAGACCGATTGAGTGAGTGTAAGTACCTAATGTAGGTACCTACTTCAAATAATCTTACAAGGAAACTAATAGGTACCTACATTATAATCATCAACCCAAATCAAACTTTAAATTTTATTTAAGAATTTACATGTTTTTGCCAGTCGGACCAAATAGAAGTGAATCCGCAGGACGAAATCCTACACGAGCTGCATTGTCTGATACCGCAACTAATCATGTACATACAAAACCAAATTCCAAAAGAGAAGACACTATAAATGTGTATGATCTACAAAATACAAAGAAACAATACGAGATTAAAAACAAAGCACACAAACCTACACGCCACAGGAACCTAAATTATCTAACAAAAAACTGAAGCTAGATCAGTTAAAAGATTAACAAAAGAAACAGTAAAATGAAGCTGTAGAAGTATTCTGTGGCTATAGCTACAATGATGTCATAGACAAAAGGTAAAGCAGACAGACAAAAACTTGGCCATATACCTTCATACGTATGTAGTTAATTTGTACCTGTAGGACATATTAATACTAGGTACAGTCTAGCTCAATATGAGACAGCGGCCTTGGGGTCTGTTACCAACTCTGACTTTCTACAATTATATCTATAAATCCAATTACCTCATTCTATTACAGAAGCTACTACTTTATCAGATATTAATTTATCATCGCCAAAATGTACCAAGTATTTTATGAAACATCATTTACCTAAGTATCTAAAATTCATTTTTCGAGGTCAGGATCGAATCATTCCAGAAATATCAAAGGTGAATTAAGCTATATTTGAGAATGTAAACGTTTCCAAAAGCCCAAATTAAATGCGCAAACAAAAGGCTATACGGGTATGTACAGTAAAGCAACACAAGCCAGACTCAGGACTCGTTAGTGGGGAATCTTTTGGCATTATCGATAAACATCCCGCCGGGCCCTAGGCTGTCTATGTATAGGTTGTCTTAGGGCAGGCACGCGGCGACGGCGCGCCGGGCCAGACTGAATTTGTTAGCTTTTTTGGAGGTAGGGTTGGCTCTGTGCCTGAAGCACATGACGTATTAAATACTACACTTGCAGAAATATTTCCTGCGCATCATCCTCTATTCGAATCCTATTATATCGTTCATCGATCCTATTATATCGTTCATCGTTATTTTAGCGATCTGGCAATTGACAAGACATAAACTTAATGGAATATATCCTAGAGCCAGGATAGTATAGAACATTATTCGAATTGAGCCTTGGGCACCTATTAATGGTTTCATTGTCAAATGATAAGAGGCGCATAGCAGATTTTAAAGAGTTTGACAGAAACAGATTGTACTATTTCTCTTTTATTTTGAAGTTAATATCTAATTGAACAAAAAACAATCACCCTCTCAGGTTTTTGTTCAATTCCTGATCAGACTTCCTGTGCACTGGAACATTCATTAATCATTTACCTAAGACAGCCCTAATATTTAATTGTGTAGGAGGAGGCAATTCGTGGAACAGCTCCTAATTGTGTGTGTGCGTGTATTTCAAATACAAATAAAATCGCACTTGTGTGCGCGCCGCCGGTTCATTGTCAAGGCCAACAGCCAAATCTCCCGCTCGAGCCCCCCCTCACTCCCGCCTCACTCCACCCATAGTCAATTATTCGAATTCGCCGAAAACATTGGTGTGCTACACGCATATTGCTCGGCCGGAGGAGCCTTCTACTTCAGTGCTCCTGAGTGGAGCAGCAATAGTTACCGAACTGCATCAACTATGAAATTTTTGTTGGTGTCATTACTTTTGGTCTTTTGGTACAGGGACTGTGGTTGCCGCCGACGCGATAATCGAGTATTTTTAACGTTGCATATCGCATTCCGCCAGCTTTTTATCTACGGTGTGCCGCTGCGTTAGTGTGAAATCTTATTGCAATAAAAACAACATTGGCTTGCACCTATCGGTCTAGACTAGATGCTAAAACATCTCTAAAAGGTGATGCTAGACATCACGTTTTTCACCAAGGACCACCGCATTAGTCGTTACTCAAATTTTATCACAGATCTATGTAAATAGTGTGACTAATAAACTGCACTGTCTGATATGACAATATGTATTTAATTGTCGTTAAGGCAAGATAAAGGTGGAAATTTAGATAATTTACGAAGGGTCTGTGGAGTTTTCAATTATTGCAATCCCGATAAACGATTACAATCAAAATTAATCGCGGAAGCATTAACATAAACTAATTATTTTATTATCTTTGAAACCTGCCCTGACCGTGACCAGTAGCTTGTAACCTAAGGTCGTTTGATATCAAAGTATCATCTGCAATTTATTAAAGATATGCGAATGCAAACAGTTTTGTTAATACAAAGCCACTTACTGGAGTAATTAACTAATTATAAAATTGTAAATACTTTCTTAATATTTGGCGAAAAAGTTTTTATCTACTAATGCATAGGTATCTAAGACTACTTGATTTGGTTAAAAAAATAAATATAGATTGAATATATTTCATTACTTATGTGCCCATAAATATTCGTAATTACTGAACTTGCACGGCGAACAGTGGCCAGAGCACGTGATAAAAAAAAAGTTACGGCCCGTTATCGTCATTATTGCATCGTGCTCATGCAGTATTATGCAAGGACCAGGGCAAGGAAAAGAAAAAGGTAATGATAGACAAACTGAAGTAGTTGAAAACTGTCGTAGAGTGTTAAATTAAACTTCAGAAGACGGTTTCGAAGAAGCAAATGATAGAATTTAAAATTCAGGTCAGGATAACCAATTATTACATTTTATAATATAAAAACAATCTTTTAGTATTCAATTAATTAGTACGTAAAAATATGTGTCAGTGCATGGAAAGATTGAGTCGATAAGTTCAGTCAAGGCCGCGTTATATCACCAGCGTATGCATCACGTTGCAACAAAAATGATTAGATAGAGTAATCGCTACAAAAGTATACACAGCATTTTATTTTGTCTCAAAATTATGATCATAAAATTCATAAAATTTTGGAGAAACAGTTTTATGTAATTCTTACCAATTCAATTTTAAGCTTTGAGACAAGTCATGGTAAAGAAAATGGGTCAAAAGACCAATAAGAAATCAAACAGAATCCTGGACGTAATACTCCAAATACCAATGAGGTAGACCTAAACTTGAGGCAGCAAAAGGAACAGAGAGACAAAGGAACTTATTGATATAACTCAGAGACTATTAATAATACAGAGCGCATCAAAGAAGCCATTATACGTTCCTGCGATAAAAACGAGCCTCGGTATCAACCCGAACAGGATTATTCAACATGCGAAAAAATTGACAATATTTAAAATTTGGCCGCGCATACATAAAAATGCAAGCACAATGATTAATCCCAAAATCAAAGAGCGTAAAATATATGTACATATTTAGTAGGTAGTAGGTACTGCTATAGGATCTAAATTCTTTTAAAGACCATGTACAAGATATGGCAATTATGCGTGACTAAAATGCAGTTTACTGCCTGTAAAATTTTACGTCAGTACAGTACAATTAACATTAAATATCTCTCCTTGAAGGAAAAAAGGAAGGAAATATTAATATTAAGAAAATAACGGGCCCAAAACTTATCGACTATAAATCTTAAATAACCGAAAGCGAGAAAATAATAACATTGCGCAGGTTAAAAATAAATATTTGCACACCATATGTAATGTTAGAATGTCAAGGGGCCATTATAGTTTTAAGATCATACATTGTAAACCTATATTCTGGCAAGTAAATGGATTTGATTTGAGATAAATCATCAACCCTCAAAACACCGTTAGACGATTTAAGAAGAACGGCAGCAGAAAAGCTTGGAGACAAAACGTGCAGAGATTTTTTTGGTTGCGTTGAGAAAATAGACGCTACGCACAAGGCACAACAGTTAGAGGCGGGTAATGGTAGGCGGCGCGATCGATCTCGGGTTGGGGCAGGTCGGGCACACCGCGCTCTACGTGTTGAGTTGTTTGGGACCGAGCCTACCGCACTAGAATTTTGGAAACTATGTATAGAATATCTGCATATTAGAGACGGTAACTAATGTTAATAATGTTATATGCTTTAGTAGAGTGATGCATGAGAACACAAGTTTAGACTAACAAAATGTCGGCGCAAAAATTTTGGACATGAAAAATTTGGAGTTTTTTTTACACACATTAATTACGTTTTCATTGGAGACGATTATTGAACATTAAAATTTTACATGTTGGGACAACTTATATTTCTGGAAATATAAATTATTTATGATTGTTCAATACACATGCATTTAAGCTAATAAATGCACTGGCCACAATTTTATTCAAATCACTTCAATATTTTGGGTATTTCCACATATTTAAAAGTTCACTAAACCTGAAAAAAATATGTATATTCTTAAGTGGGCAGCTAGATTAATTATATTATTAGCTTAAAACATTTTGGTATCCACAATCATTAAGAACTTAACAACATGAGGAAACAATACCAGTGCGATAAATATTCGGCAGCCCGGCGTGTAGCCGTTGATAAAATGTTAGCCTAGGTCAAGGTAAAATTCAGCTTAAAAAAAACCGGCATATTTTCACAATAAAAACGCCAGTAAATAACTTATAGGATAGAAAATAAACGATTAAATGTACGCACCACATCCTCCATCTCCATCCAGTCCATGTCGGCTTGTTATTGTAGGTATGTCTAGGTTAGTTTAGAAGTCTGGATCTAGTGCTGCGCGAAAGTACTGCGCGTCGCGACGTTCGGTACACGAGTGCAGCGTCGTGTAGTGTGTGTTGCACCGAAAATTCGTTCCCGCAGCTCAGACCCGCGCCTCGCACCTCACCCCCGGGCTCGCAAAATTTTCAAACTTCGAACGATTCGCGCAACGCCATCTAGGGGCGATCGGCGCCCCATTGCCTCCGTGTGTGGCCTTGAACTTGACTGTACACGTCGCGAGCGACCCACTTTAGCGGCGAGCCCCGCGCCCCGCGCCGGCAGCAGTCGCGCGCATTGTCATGGTCGCGCCACCTGAATGGATCTTAGTCGGCATAAGGCGTATATTCGCATGGCGGCACCGAACACTCTCGTTTTCACCGTACTGTATTACGTCACGCTGCACGTTACATAGCTGGATTATCTTGCTTCAGTGCGGCCGATAGCAGGACAGAAACTTCTCACGAATGTAATAACGATGTGAGTACTAGTTTGCTGATTCGTTGTTTCCTCTTTATGTGATCTATGGACATTGTTGTGACGCTTTTTGTCTAAGTCGACGTTTTGAGTGATGTTTTTATCAGTTAATTGAAGTAACAAAAAGTTAAAGCCATTTTTATTTTTATCATCAACATTTCCATAATTTCATTACTTATAGAATTCTTTGATAAGAACCTCCAACTGCGCTTAACTTAGCTAATTAACTTTTTACATAATATTTCCGTCATCGATTGACCTATATCCATAGTGTATTATTTTATGAATATCTACAGGTTTATTTACTTGACGGGTTAACTGTTTCAGGTGGTGGACTTCGGAGCAGTGCATCGTTATCAAGTTCAAAGATTCTCCAGCGCGTGGCTAACGCGCGAGGTAAATTACGTCGCCTTCTGAGCAGAACATGAACTCACTGCACTCTCAGAATCTCAGCAGACTGTAAGGTTTTGTTAATGTTTTCTTAGCAATCACATTTGGTAACCAAAATAGTCAACAATCTCTGCACGAAATTCATCACGCTTACTTATTTAACAAATTCAAGACAAAATAAAAATAAGAATCATCTAGGTAGATACAAAAGTCGCAAAGTGAGAAGCCTAACAAACTCCAAATCACGCTAATAGACATTAACTATAATGTACATCGAAGGTAACAGTACTTAGAATCCTTAATTACATTTCACAGGTATGATAAGATAGACAAAGCTACATGCTTAGAGTCAAAACTCTCGATAAACTAGTATTTGGCAAAACCTCTTAGGCAAGTCTTCAAAATTATTATGAGAATCTAGCAGAAAATTATTGTATTAGCAAAGATGCTCTTCATTTAACTTGACCAGTAATCTAAGAAAATGCAAAGTAGAACGAAGGTAAATTCAAGTGCACTAATAAAATTGTATAACACTTCCCAGCGCAGCGGCCATGACTACAAGAATATTGACTCAGATTAAGGTCAATCAATGAACCGTGTACGCAACTACAGCAGCATTGCATTTCCACCACATATTAATCATGAGATGATTCAAAGTATTGCATAGTCGAGATCGATCTCTGTTGTCGAGTTGCTAACTTGTGAAGATCTAAATTGTCGACCACTGTCATTTCGTGTTTGAAGAATGTTAATTATAGCATGAAGAAAAATTCTAAAATTAATTTTAACCTTGGAAAGGGTTTGCTATTTAGGATATATATAAGGCTGAAGTTGGAGGCAAATTATATGTACGAGGCCTTGAAAAGTTTGAAGCTTGGAACTTTGTGGGAAAATTATGTATGCACGATATTGTTGTCCATATTTCAAGCTAGCGTTCTGTCTTCAAGCAATACATTCATTCTTTCGTTGTTGTTTTTGGTTAATAGTTTAGTTTGTTTTTGAATATTAATTCATTATTGAGTCTTAGGTACTTCTTTCATCCGGCCCTGGTTCAAGCCATGGTCCGGGGCGAGAGGGAGTGGGGGGCGTCACCTCCTTCTGCGAAGCAGTCATGCTAGCGAAGGAGGTGGCGGAACGGCTGAGGGAGAGAGCCTCACACCCCAGCCGCCGCGGGAGACGCTCCGGGCGTCGGGAGCCGCGTGACGACTCCCGGCCACCGTAGGCGCGGGCCTGCGGACGGAGAGTAATGGGTAGCTCACCGTCCGATCAGGACCAGGCCCGTGCCGGACGGCGCGTGCGTGTTCCACGCGCGCCTCAAAGAGATGTCAGCATAAAGGAAGGGGCCTGCCAGGGCCGAAGCCTGCCGGGGGTGCGGGATTGTCCGAAAGGGTTACCGCTACCCCGGAACATAAAGGGCTAAGGAAGGAACACGGATGGGTTTTAGTCAGTAAGAGTCTGACACTCCCTTCGCTCCACCCAGAGCGGGAGGGGTCATTTGATGATTTCCCATCCATAAAAAAAAAAAAAAAAAAATAGGGACTTCTTTCATGCTTGTTTGATGAATTCCTTCGGTGTTTTCATTAGCACATCTGTTTGCACGCGAGTCATATTTAGTTCAATCGGGTTTTGCTTCTTTAAGCAGCTTTGTTTTGACCGCACTTAACTAGGTCAAAGTATGTTATGTATGTTCGGTCAGCTTCGAAATTATTAGTCTAAGTTCCTCCTTGAACCAACATGTTATTAGAAATGAGCTAATTAGTTCAATTGATGACCAACCTATTACCATTCTGATATCTGATTTTTCTATTTTTCAGGTGTTATCCACAACCGATAACTGCCGACTATGATAAAGATCTTAATGAAGTACAGCGCCGACACGTTTTAACTAATCTTAGAGGAATATCAGGCGTAATGCAGTCGTCAAAACACATTACTATCAGTCTTTGTTTTATAGTGAGTCACGCCATCTAGCTTTGGGAAACGACATTAGTGGCCAGTTTAACTGCTAAAGGCTTCGGATTGAAATGCAGCCAAAACGCCAAACGCCAAATTCTGTATTATTATGCAGTTTATGAGTTTCGACAGCACGTGTAACGTTATATTGAGAATCAAAAAATTGTTGTTCATCTGGTGGTGGTGGACAGAAGATGATGATGGTCATATTATCTTCCGAAACCGTCAAGTTATAAAACAAACCAGTCTCCAAGATGTTCGAGAGGTCTGACAGAGCTGATTTACAAATAACCTCCTCCGCTTTTTCGTCGGTTAAATACATGAATAAGACACTTTCGCAATGATGGTAAGTAAAAAAAACATCCTTATTCACAATGATGTTGCAATACTTGGATCCTTACTTGAATTTATCAACACGAAAAAAAGAACGATCACATACCTGAGAAAAGATCAAAGAAGCGAACATTATCCAAAAGATTTCGTTAAGAATACTAATATAAATAAAATATAATTAAGTATCGTATTTTTACACGTGGATCGTGGATTTTAACAACCTTGATCTTGTTATATACCCCAAAAGTTATCTAACACATCCGCAATATTCGTGTGATAACCTTCCAACCTTATAAAGTAATTGCCATAACGCAAATAAATATTTCAACCAAAAAAAAAACAAAACGTCGTCATCATCAGCCGCAGCAGTGGAGCAGTCCACTGCTGCGCTGCCGTGTGCTGCTGTTGGTTTCATTGAAGACAAATGTGATAAGCCAGCATTTAGATCGGTATAAATTTTGGAAATATTTAGTGAATAGTCTGCATTTGCGTGAAGTGTAGTGTCTGCTCTTTTTGATTTTTTCGTAATATTTATAATATCAAGTACTATTTGTTTTAGTTTAAGAGAATTACATCCTCTTTTTCTCTTCGTGGCTTCTTCTTTTTATTTTTGTAACGTGAATATTGTGTCTTCACTATATGTAACATTACCCTAGGTAAACTGTGGAAACGTCGTCCATTTACCCACTGCCGATTACTTTGTAATCTTAGACGTAATAATATAATGTACAATAATTGTTTGTTTTCCCTAACAAAATAAATAAAGCCTCTTCAATTTCATGTTATCTAACTCAATCCTCTGTTTCATTCTATTTCAGCTGCTACTAGCAACCGTGTAAAGGTCATCGCTCCGCCGATTCGCCGTCTGCACTCAAGAACCTCAATTTCTTCAACTGACTACGGCTATATAAATTGTAGCACGTGAAAATCCCACGACCATACAGCCCGATGTTTTTTTCTGGAAGACGATCCCAAAATACAGAAAATGATTCCGTAAACGCAACGTGCATGTGTTAGGAAGAAAATCTAAAAATAACGTAAACCTGACATGATTGTCAAGTTTTAGTGTGGCCTGATGGCCATGCAGAAAATGGCAGGACGAGCTCATCATCAAAACAAATGAATAATGATGCCAGAATGAACTGAGGAGCTGAATATCCGAAAGGGAGGAGCAAAAATGGATAGAGCAACGATTTTTGGATGCCATATACATCCAAAATGCGGTTTCTCAATAACAGATACATCAGTAAAAGATTCGGCTTCTAAGCCAACATTTTTTCCATATAAGCTTATCTTCATTTCAAACTATGGAATAATACCTACGAATAATCGTAAAATAATATTTTTATAAACAGTTCATAAAATAATATCGTGAAGTTGCGTGTCGCTATGCGATAACCTCGTAATGGTTTTTTTAAGGGATCCCTTCGAGTTCTTTACGATCAACTCTGCTAAATAGCATGAAAGGAAGCAGCAGAAACTTCTAAGCAAGAGTAATGGATAGACCAAATCAAACTGGTTGCTAATTTAATTGTAAAATTTTTTATTCTTTTTTACATTCATTACTCACACCCTGACTTATTACTTGTATTTTTTTTTTAATTAATATCGTTTTGCTTGTACCACGTTTGTAAATATGTGAGCACCATGTATCTATCAGATAATTAATTTATTTGTCATGATTTCGTTTTTAATTCTTTTACCTATTGTGGTAAAGTAATTTTATTTTAGGTGCATCGTCCTCACATGTTATTATATAATTAATGTACCCATGCAAAATATTGTACCTAAAACATTTTAAAAGAGTAACGGTGGAGTTTCTTGCCCATTCTTCTCCATACGAAAACTACCTTTTGGAATGGGCGACTAGAATCAATTCTATTTTAAGGTAATTTGTGACGTTCAAAAGTGCCTTTTATGTGCCTATTTGAAATAAATGCTTTGACTTTGATATAATCATGGAGAGTCCATGTATATTTAAAAAATTAAATGTGTTCGGTCGGGGGACCGCGTCAAAAACCGGTCAAAAAGCGCAATAAACCAATAACATCGCTTCATTTTCATAGCTTGAACTAAGTTAGCGTTGTTATTGGTTAGTTCTACACGCATTCCTCGCTACGCATCCTCGCTCATCTCTGGTGGAAACGCAGCATTACGCTTTTTCCTTGCGTGAAGATTTCTACCAGTCAACTCCTACTGCAAACTGTGTTACGGAAATGCGTTCCAAAAATCAGCCCGAAAAGCTAACTGTTCAATGAAGGTAATCAACAGCAACCTTTTGTCTTTTAATATCAGATTCTTCATCAAATGAAAATGTCAAAGTCGCCTGCACGGACTTACTGTGTTCTAACTTGGTCATTGACCTGGGTGCTACCTTCAAACTCAAGACTAAAGCGATAAAGCATGTTGATTGGTTGTTGGACAATGTATCCAACGGAAAACCACCAAAAAAATTAACTACCTCCTTTTTTGAAGTCGGTAAAAAAGGAGGTGGAAAAATATTACAAATTAGTTGCACCCACAAGCGTTGTAATTGAATGTTATACAGGTTGAAATTGAAAACATGCGCCAAATCGAAATGGGAGATTGTACTCATCATTATGAACAACTTTTACTTTGGGACCAAACCTGAAATCGCGAAAAAAAAACCAGCTGTTCCCTAAATTTATGTTCGCATAACTCGTCAAAATGTAGGGAACAGCTGATTTTTTTTTCGCGCCCATTTCGATTTGTCGCATGTTTTCAATTTCAACCTGTATACATATACAATTGAATATTGAGGTATCAATGATTCATTATATTGATGCCAATGTAGTATTAATGATGGATTTAGGCTGAGATTCGCAGACCGCGTTTTAACTTTACTTTGCAAAGAAAGTGTTTCATATCAATACAAACAATATTTGAAAAAATTTTATATGAGTATGAGGATATGGTTCTTATTCAACGTTTGTTGACATTCGCTTATACATATAAATAAGAACCTTGACACTATAACATTCAATAATTTTGTGACCATAACTAATAAATTAAAAACAAACTGACCTTGTCTCCCTCAGTAAGTTCAGATCAGAAATCTTTAGCGCCCAGCTCCCTAATTGCGTAACACACTTTCAATGTGTCCATTGAATCCATTGCTTCGAAGGTTTGAACAACTTATCTGCTCATCAACATAAATAATGCAATGAACGGGGGTGAACTGTAAAATTGAAACCCGTTGCAAGCAATTGTAATTTTATGTGTGTTATGCAATTACTCTGCTCTTGAAGCTTTTGTTCCCAAGCATACCCACAATATGTATAATAATATGACTTACTTTAAGAATCACGACTGTTACTTATATTTCTGGTTGTCGTTCACATATTTCTCCAGAGTTTATGATGCCATTGAGCTCTGGTTTGTGTCGAGACATAGCCAGATTCCACCTGAAATATAATATCAGTTTGATTAATAAAAGATCTGGTGCATAGTACTCATAACCAGTGTGTATGACCAGAAGGTCAATTCTCGTAATTCAAAATGTTCAAAATCTAGCCGCAGTCAGTGGCGTAACTATACGGTTTGGGGCCCATGGCAAATTCAAGGGATGGGGCTCTCTCTCAATGTAAAGAAGCTCAACCAACATAAACTTTAACACCTGACTGCTTCTGTCCTTATGTTAGGGTTCTCCTGTGCTCATGGCCCTCTCGGGCCGGGGGCCCCTCTAGCTGGGGGCCCGTGGCATTTTGCCCCAATGCCACCCGGCGACAAACAAATATCAAAAATTTGTCAAAATGTAGGGAAATTAGACGTATTTTTGACAGATTCAGACTGAGATCAGACTGTGAACTATCTTAAAATTGTGAGGATTGCCCCTCTGATGTATGGATGTAAATTAAGCAAACAGAGTATATAGGGATGAGGTGGTGTTCTGCAGTTTCTGCCTAACCCCATGGAAAGAAGGTGTGAGTTTATGTATGTAATAAATTGATAAGATGTTTTTTTTAACTGTCTTTATTAACTATACCCTGAGTATATTTTTATGGCTTTGGTTGATGGAAAGGCAAAAATAAAACATAATATTTTGTTGAACCAGAAGATATATAAACCTTTATCTAGGTCTTGTGAATGTGTGACTAAAATACTAACATTAGATTTGATCAGGAGTGGATACATGTAGCAACGGGTGCAGTTACCCCCCCTGTGCTTCAACCTAACTGAGTCTAAAACTCTTAATTAGGACGGCCTGCTGTCTGCAACTTCATAACCAAGTGTGTATTTTGGGTACAGTAGTTGACATTATTAAAGTTAATGGGTTGGAAAAGAATAAAAAACCACAGATTAAAATCCAATTGCATCAAATTCAGTGTTTATTTCTTTCCGGACATTTCACACAGACAGACAGATCTTGGGAGCTGACTCCATAAAAAATATATACAGACGAATTGAGAACCTGCTTCTTTTATAAGAAGTTGGTTAAAAGAGATTGTTTACCCATTTCTGGAGTTAATATATTTTAATTTTGTGATCCGCTAGTCCATATGCATATACAGTGTCCCTGGAAGTATGGATCAAATCAAATAAGGGGTGTGGGCAAGGTGATTTCCAAACTTTTTATCCCTGAGAATATCGGTGATTTTATTTACGGTTCAAAAGTTATGACCAATTTTGTTTTTTTTTTTTCAATCACTTCGCGTAATGCTCAAAGAAAATCATAAAAAAAAAGTTTGGAAATGACCTAGCCCACGCCCCTATTTCATATGATCCATACTTCCAGGGACACCCTGTATAATATGTATAAAGTTAAAAGTAAAGTAAAAATTAAAGTTTTTCCACAAAATGTTTAAACAAACGCTTCAGAAATAATCTAGCAAATAACATAAATATCTAAATAGTTGATACTTACAGTAGTAACAGATTATTATGGATGTGATAATTTTATGGAAGACTTCCAACTTCCTGTTGTTTATGTATGACTCCACAGGTATTCTGTAAAGTCATTGAACTCTTCATATTGTAAAATGTAACAAGAACAAAATACAATGTAAAAGTAGGGAGAATATTTTACAAAAATGCAGTTGCATTTCTGATGAAAACTATACTATTATGTAAACATGTATATATCTTACGAAATATCACTACTTACTCACAATTATTCCATAAACAATATTGATAACACTGAGATTTAAGTATATAATTGAAGACTTTTAATTGTATCCTCAAGAATCCAATTAAAATAAATAATTTCTTTATTAGTAAAACCAGACAACTGTCAAACAGCCAAGGCTGCAGTTTTGGATTTCACGATTTAAGCGACACTTTACTGTTAATAGCCATTCCGAAATCTTTTCTCTATCTATATTAAATTTACACTATACAAGATATGCACAATTGCAATTTAATATTAATCTAAAAACAATTAATTAGGTTATAATGCTGTTATTTATCCACTTGCACTTTCGAGTGAAAAGTGCATTCCACAATTCCACTAAACTAGAAACATCTATGTGTTTAGCAATGCATTTCGCTGTCCTGTTTACACACTTCCTGAAGTATGTATATGGTTTGTTCTTTCTTATGCTTCTAAAAGTTTAGTATTCAAGAAAATGTAACTGGAATGTTAACTTAGTGTTACCATAAATTGCAAATGATTTGAATAAAGAGCGATTAAAAAATTATTGCAAATTGGAGATAACTTTCCATTTAATTTTAAAGCAAATAAAATGCATGTTTTTATCAAAAAACATGACAATTCTTTGACATGAGTTAATTTATTTAGCAGAACTTTTTATTTACGAACGCTTTTCGTTATTTTCAAAATACGTTCCGTTTCGTTACTGACGTCGACGTGTAACATAACCTGGCAACTTTTCCCAAAAAGCCGACGACGTTTCTCATTTCGGGCCAACTCATCGGTCTTTTTGAGACATAGAATATGTTTGTTTTCAGTTCTTTTATGTTATGAATTGTGACTGAATTATCGCGATAAAGACATAAATTATCAATTAAAAACATGGAGGTGCAATATCTCGTGTTTGTTTTGAGTGTATTATGGCATGGAACGGACGCTATCATGTGGAACCTCGCACCCAACACACAGAAGTGTTTGAAGGAAGAACTGCATGCTAACGTGCTCGTGGCAGGAGAATATGAAGTCACAGAGGTTGCCGGACAGAGAGTCGACTATATCGTAAGTTATAAAGATCATTTTTCTTGGCAAAATTCCACCGCCCATACGGCACTGGTGTAACGGTAAAGGCGAACATTTGTCATGTTGTAACACTGTAAAAAGAATTTTAGTTTTATCTTTCATAAAAAATCAATTGAGAGTGGTCTAATCTTGTATCTAATCTAAAAATATTGGTGACATAGATGTTTCATTTCAAGACAGCTCTTAGCAAGTCAGTAGTTTATTGATGCCCCCTTTCCTACATAGAATACATTTAAGCTTATTTTCTAGAAGATAATTACTATTGTTGACATATAAATGCCTGAACAATAAAGGATATTCAAGAGTATCACAACCAATGGACTGTCAATTGTACATATAAGTATGAGCAAACACCACCAACGGTAGATTGGTACATACTATACTTATCTGGATAAACATTGAAGTGTTATATAAAATAATTAACTTTACAAATTCTACATTGATACTAATCGACTGTAGCTGTGTTACTGATAGTGATAAGCTACTGAGTGGTAACACATTGTTTTCATTCTTTGAATTTCTTTTGCCACACTTGGCTGTTGTACAAACACATGGCTTGAATCTAAGTATAATTTTTGTTCTAAAACAGAACAGAGAACAGCAACAAGATTGTAGATAAAAAATGTATCCTAGATTATTGCTATTTTTCAGTCTTGCCAGTATTAGCTAAATGAAGCATCCAGAACTTACTAACAGTATGCTCTGACAGTTTATGAGATAGGGCTTAACACACCTCATCTACACTAATGCTAATAATATCATAAAGAGCTAAAGCTTCCATTCAATTTAAAAAATCTCTCACTGGCAGAAAGCTACACTATTGCAGTGTCATAGGGTATGTTTTATGAAACTACAATGCAGACAATCCCATAAATCATACAGTGAGTGTTATCATTTACATACCCAAATCACTCATATCGTCGGCTTATTGCAAGAACTCATTAACTGCAAAAAATCACTAAATATGTTTTTATCTATAGTGGACTTCTTTTGACACATTCTACAAAAGGCAAAAACTCACTCATTTCTATCTAGTCTAGTCTAGGATAATATGGGCAAACCAACATAACCACTAACTAAATCAAACTAAAATACCGTTTATCTCAGAATAGTGAATATGTCACATAATAACTTCTTGCAATAAGCCGACGATATATTTCCTACTAAACCGGACTTCAAACAAGTGCAGCTGATAAACTAATCCCTCTTTTGCAAATTATTGTAAAACTGTTCTCTAATATTGTTCTTCATTATTTTCAGATTCGCGACTCCAAAGACCACATATTATCACAGAGAGATTCCATAACCAAAGGGAAGTTCACATTTGTGACGGAAACTTATGACACATTCGAAGTCTGCTTCATATCAAAAGTTCCACCAGGTAAGAGAACCATCTGTAGCTTACACATTGTAGTTTAAGCCTGGAATTATGTTTAATGTTAGCTACCAGAAGGCCAATTCTCATAATTTAAAACATTCAAAAACTAGTCACAGTCTCATCTCGGCGACAAACAAACGGCAAAAACTTGTCAAAATGTAGGGAAATTAGAGGTATTTTTGACAGATTGAGACTGAGGTCAGACTGTGAACGTTCTTAAAATTACGAGAATTGCCCCTCTGATATAAGACAATGGTTAGACCTGCTGTCTTGAAAGGATCAGAATGTTGGGCCAGAAAGGGATGAATTAAAGGCAAAAGCTGAGATGAAACAACTAAGAGCCGAAGGTTATGTGTTGTTACACAAATGGATAAGTAGTTGTGTGGAAATCAGTTGTATAGGCATGTGATACATAGAAATATGGAGGAAAGTTTTGAGTATGAATGTTGATGACTATAAGACTAGGGGAAGACCGAAGAAACAATGGATGGACTGTGTGAATGATGTTATTGACGGTGAAGTGTCAATATCTAATAACTAACATTTTAGCAATTTTCACTTTATTGCATATTCGTAGGTAAAATATGAAATAGCTCATATTTGCAAAGACATAAGGTCTTGAATCGATGACGGCGTTTCTTACTATTTGTTTAATATAAGTAACTTTTTGATTAAAATATTAAAAACTATAAAAATGAAATGTTTTTTTCGCCTCCTGTAAAATCATGATTTTGTAATTACGGTATTAGATATTGATACTACACTGTCGATATGCTTAGGAAGGGGATGACTATTATGATAACGACTAATTTAATAGAGAAGAATGGAAGAAAAATATATGTTGCGCAGACCCCAAATAAATTGGAATAAAGACAGGAGAATGAAATGATAAATTCTTTAGCTACCTGGTATACTTAGGTGGTTCTCTAAGAAACCTTTTACTCACACAAAAGGTTTCCCATGTGTTAGTCCAGGGAATAGCCTCATTGTATGTTAAAATTCAACCTGTCTATATATAACAAAAATGAAATGCTGTTTGTTGTAAGAGCATCACTTAAGCTGGGTCAAGTAAACGGCCAAGCCTCATATTTTGACTAAGGTGTAGAGTTTGTGAAGTTAGGGCTTCTAGAGTTAGGGCGTGTAGAGTTAGAAGCTTGGCTCTATATGAGATCTGATAACTTTTTGACAGTGCGAGCTATATGTGGTCTCGTCTTGGCAACATTTTACATGAAAATGTTTTTGATGGGATTTGTAACTCCTTGCATACGGCGTGTTTTTTTTATTATGAGTTGTGATAACGATACGAGGATCGTAGAAGAAATTGAACGCCTACATATGACGAGTTGACGACGCGTTGGCGACACGCTGACAAGACACAGTATCGTAAGAGTGGACGTGGTTTTTGGCATGACACGGTGAGAGATACGATATGGTCGAAATGGGCGTCCACACTTAGTACACGAATACTCGATACGATCAGGCGCGGTCGCAGCCCAAGATTTTGGGGGGGGTCATCATGAGTACCGAGGAATATTTTAAGGGAGGTACATTTCCTCGGTGGTCCAGTTGTCGCAAGCGTTACTGCTGAGCATGAGGGCTGGGTTCGATTCCTAGGTCGGGTAAAGTGTAAAAGGGTTTTTCCATCAGAAATTTCTCAGAAGCAGCCTGGAGTCTGGAACTGTGCCCGGTTGGCGGCAGTAGGCTCGCACTCTATGACATTTCACTTAATAACTGGCGAAATGTGGGTGTATGTACTATATGAAGGTACACCCACTGCCCAACCACCACCACAGCCAGCTCCACATTACTTATGCTATTCAGGGACGCAGCTTTTACATAGGGGGTGTAACTTAAATGCTGCCAAATTCGCCGAATGTATTAGAACGGTAGACTGCGGAGGGTGGGGAGAGCGAGCGAAGCGAGCTCGAAAATTTTAACAACCCGCCTCTGTTTGATTAGGTTTTGTTTTATATTTTCATGTAGAAATAGGAGTTACATTGTCAACTTGTGCGAGCAAGCTCAAGCAGCTAACAGAATCTAAAATGCAAGAGCGAGCGAAGCGAGCTCGAAAATTTTGCACACTCTCGGATAGGTTCGATTTTCTTTCGAGTTTCGATCATTCCAAAAGGACTAGGAATTACATGCTTTGTCGACTTTTGAAGAAAGCTCAAGAGCCAATGTACCTAAATTGCAAGAATGAGCGTAGCGAGCCTGAAAATTTTAGCACCCCACCTTGAATAGTCTCCGTTTTCTTTTACCCATCATACAAAAAGGGAACTTACTTTCTCGAATTATGACGAAAAGCTTAAACTCGTTTTACAGCAGTTTTAGGTTTTGGAATCTGGCCTTGCCTAAGCCTTTCAACCTTACGTAAGAGCGGGGTGCCCAATATCCCGAGTTTGCTTCGCTCGCTCTTGAATCCTGGATTCTATATTTTTATAACAGGCTTTTTAAAGGAAAATATTTATCAGGCGCGTTAAAAAACCCACTATCATTTCATAGTTTTAAGTTTTTACTTCAGTCTGCCGATGTTCTTAATGTTTTTGAATATGCTAATCGGGGTTTTCGTGCCTCAGGTACATTTTTAATGTTAGTAAGGCAAGTAAATCATTCAGGCTCTCGACAGCTTGAATGATTTTGGGGGGGGGTCATGACCCCCACGACCCCCCCCCCCCCCTCGGACCGCGCATGGATACGATACGCCTGATTTTGAACTTCAAGATGATACAAGTGTGGAGCCAGCTTAAGAAAGGCTGGACCGATTAGGAAAATGTTTGTTTTAAAATGTTGGTAATGGTCCAAACTTAGGTTCTTACTGAAAGTTTTTTTTTTAAGTAGCTGTGAAAATGAATGAATGTGCAATTTGAGCAATTTCTATGGAAATTTGATATGAATGATTGAAATTTAGACAGTATAATGTCTGTTGGGTCAGTTAGTTGGTGATAAATGTATAAGACTTAAATTTTTAATACTAGCAGGGATTAGCTACAACAATACTCTGTATCATGAATACAAAAGATTAATGGCCATGGTAAAGTCTATATAATAAAGAAAATATCTGTTATCCTACCTATTTGTATAACAATAGCACAGCTGCATATTAATTGCGTCATTATTGATAATCTTAAAATAGATTACTATTGTATAGAAATAAGGTGACTTACTCTAGACTATAGCCGCTAAATCCGCATCGGAGCAGTCGCTAAAACGTGCGATTCCGATACCGCGTCCGAACACAGGAAGTCGCCACAACGCGACGTAACATCGATAGAATCTCTAAAACGCGCGATTTTAATATTGCTATGGAACGCAGAGAGTCGCCGAAACGCGACGTAGCATCGATACAATCGCAGATCGCCGATGCTAAAAGTAGCGTGTGTGCTTTGGCCCTTACTAAACATTTTTTTATAGGTTTAACTTGCTTTATGTCTCGTTGTCACGAGTAGAAATAAATATCATACCTTTCATCTTTGGCCAAGTAGCCAGCTCTACTCCGCCATCCAAAAGGCCTGTTGCATTTCAGCTTGTTTTTTCACAAATTATAAATTCTTTTTCAGAACGCCGTGGCGTCACCCAAGATGTGATGTTGGATATCAAAATTGGAATAGAAGCCAAAAATTATGAAGGCGTAAGTATTATTTTTAATTCTTATAAGTATAAAAAAAAGAAACTTCCATTGATGTATAAAATAAGGGAAGATAAGGTACGCGCTCCTCGACGTGGAATGCATAAATTAGGTGCATAGTCACAATCGAACTGGCAAAATTACAGTAATCGTCTAGATAAGCAGCAAAAATGCCCTCCTGTGTTTTTAAAATGTGCACAAATAGTTCAAAAACCAAAAACAAGCTCCATGGGATTACTTTTCACTCATAAATACAGCCAACAATGTTAATTTGTTCAAAATTATGATAATGTTTAATGTTTGCTTCGCGTCATAAAAATTGTCATTCATAATCGTAAACATAAAGGCTAGGCAGATGATGATGAATTGTAAACATTCGGCCAATATTCGGCGGCTAACGCTATTTCGCTTGCACCATAGCACCGGCTCCTATCTCTGTCCTTGTCTATGTCAGCGCAAGCGGCAGCGCACCTGGCATGGGTACGTAACAATGACGATTATTGCTATCTCGTTCCTGCCACAGCCCACGTAATATGTCTCTCTATTTTGGTTTTTAAGCACATGACGCACGACATCGGGAAATGTAGTTGTGTGGGTGTAATTACATGTAATTGTTTCTAGTCCATTTAATGTTTACGTGATGAGTGGCCTATCTTTGTAATTTTATATATCAATGGTAACTTCTTATTAGATTTCTACTCTTGGATACAGGATTATTTTAATTAGATCTCCAATTTTATAGCTGGCAATAATATTTTTGGTAACTTTAATATCAAAATATGGCAACATTTTCAAACTTTGAAGTTCTAACGCTTTCTTACTCTCTCTATACGTATGTATTTTAATATGTTTTCTTGATTATCGGTGACTCTACTACAATCCACACTTCTCCAGAACACATGGGTAATAATGTGTGGGCTTTATCTGTGACTAACAAATTGGTGTTTTTGAAGCATGCATAATGATCGATTGATCAAACTATCTCCAAAAATAGCGCCGATTCAGATAGATTGAAGAAGACCATCCTAAAATGAAAATACTTTTTTCCCACTGAGTGGCAGTGGGAAAAATTATTTTGTTTTTGTCTTTTGGATTTGTCTAAATGTCAAGGCCTCTATTCATTGGTACACCTCTGTTGGTAATTTTAAAAGCATGCGCATATTGCCAACGTGTCGCCAGTACACATTTAGCCATGTTCAGCCAAGTTTCATTCAATTCTAAGGCACTATTTACAAATATAACCAAAAAAATAATATTACAACAAGTGACAAATTAATGCTCAAGGTACTACTAATGTGTGTTGTGTTGTATTTTTTTCTTAGATTTAACCTGTAATATCTGTTGCATAAATGATAAAACAGCATCCTAATTGCGTAACACACTATCAATCATAATCTGAATCATTTTGAAGGATATTGCTAATCCATTGCTTCATATGTTCGAAAAATGTGTCTGCTTAACAACGTAATAACGAAATGAATGTTGTTAAACTGTCAAAATGAAAGCCATTCCTACTGTGTTACGCAATTACCCTGCAGGCACATTGATTAAATCTGATCTAAATAAAAATTAAATAGGTCGATTAAATTACCCCACACCCATTTGATGGTTCACTAAGAATAAACCATGTTTTCCGTCCACCCACTTGTATAAACCCTCAAAAAATACCCTGCCCGAAAATACGTATTAAAACTTTTTCAAAACCCCTCACCAAATTCGAATCCTTTCTTCACTGTTCTCCTAAAAAGAATAAAAATAAAACTATTCATACAAACCTCTTTCGTATCCAGATTGGTGAAGCCGCGAAGCTGAAGCCCATGGAACTAGAACTGAAGAGATTAGAGGATCTGTCAGAAGCCATCGTCCAAGACTTCACCTTGATGAGGAAGCGAGAGGAGGAGATGAGAGACACCAATGGTATTATTAATTACTTTTATCCTTCATTAGCCTGTCATTATATAGCAAGTATCAATGACGAGGGTTGGTTAGGTGGACCAAAGGACCAATATTTCGAGTAGAGTAATTTGTTTCTTAGTTTTTTGGTCCATGCGGATAGTAGAAAAGATAATGGCGCCGATTCTCTTGTTCACAAACTAAACTAAATTTAAGTTCAGTGCATCTTTTTCTTTCTATTTCATTAAGAAAAGGACAGGAGATAAATATTAGTTTAGTCCTGTCAAATTAAGATATTCCATAGACAATTTATACGTGATTAAAAAATTGGCTATTAAAAATACGTCAATTTACGTCAGGCACGGACTACTTATTTATGTATTTAAATATAACTTATTTATGTATTTGTGTACCTAATTTTAAGTTTTTATTTATATTTATCATTGTTCCTCTCAACCAAAGCACCTGCCATCTAATCTCTTCACCACCCTTGGTTGACTGGTAGAGAATGCCTAAGGCATTAAGTCCGCCTTTGTACCTTTTTGTGCGAAAAGTTTAAATAAATAAATAGATAGAAAAAGATGCACTGAAATTAAATTTTGTTTAGTTTGTGAACAAGAGAATCGGCGCCATTGACGATTTTTATTACAAGCATGCACTTAGTGGTTACTTTTAGGAGTTCTAGTTTCCAGTTAGAATATCATCAACTACATGAGATATACTAACAAACGTAATTATAATTTGATTTTAGTTTCCATTGTCATTCTGTTTCAGAGTCCACAAACAACCGGGTTCTATTCTTCAGCTTATTCTCAATGGCATGTCTCCTGGGTCTCGCCACATGGCAGGTTCTCTACCTTCGTCGGTACTTCAAGGCCAAAAAACTCATTGAATAGCACAATAAATATTTAGCCGCGGCTGGAGTAGCGTGCGGGCACATAAGCTAGAAGTTCGCTAAGAGATGACTTGATTTCTTTATTTCAAAGTATTCCTTTTTTTTCTCATGGCAACAAAAGATGTAAATATGATTTTATGTCTAATTAAATTCTGACAGCTACATAGTACAATTCAAATCATAAACTGACAACACTGAATTCGATCAAATCCCTAGTGATAATGAAATGTTGAAGGAGTTCATCACAACACAACACCCCGCAGGCCACTTTAACCGCGAGAATAGATCTTATATTACTTTATATTTAAAATAATAAAAATTTTGGAATACTTAATACAGATTTATTATTTAATGATTTTGTTGTAAATGATTGCGTTCTTGTCTGTTTACGAATGTGGAAAATAATATATTTGAAATAATGTTTTGTTTTATTAATGTAAACAGACTTATGTTCTAGGTTATGGGTTTGGTTTCCGCACTTAGTCCTTCAAATGGACTAAGTGCGGAAACAGACTTAAAAATCATTTTAATTATGTGGATTCATAACTCCCGCGCTGCATGGCACTAGTGTTGGCTTCTGTAAACATCATTTGCACAGAAGAGTTACCGTCAAACGGGGCGAATAATGCAGGGGTGAATCGGGACAAAACTTTAAAAGCGATTCTAACATTGAAATGATATAGTTTGTTGCCATAAAGGACTCTAATGTGTTTACTGTATTATAGTTAACGATCAAGTGCCCTTGTCGGCAAAAATCGTCGGTGCTCCATGGACCAATTGGAATTTGACCAATTGGTCTGTGGGGAAAATATTCAATGCTAAAATCCATTTTAAAGTTTCGTCCCAATTCACCCCTGCATTCACCCCGTTTGTAGGACTTACACCTGGTTTCTGAATGGAAAACTTGAGATGTTAATGCGCTCGAGCATTCGACAGTCACTTTTTAACCGACTTCAAAAAAAGGAGGAGGTTATCAATTCGACTGTATTTTTTTTTTATTTTTTTATGTTTGTTACCTCATAACTTGCGACTGGGTGAACCGATTTTCATGATTCTTTTTTTATTTGAAAGCTGGTGCTTCCCGTGTGGTCCCATTGTCACCATTTCAATATCTGATGATGGGATCTTAGAGAAATCGAGGGCAACCCTCAAATTTTATAGGCTCACTTATTGTTTTTCGCATGTTTTATGAAGTATCTTGTGTATTTGCGTATGGTTGTCACCATCTCAGGTAGCTGGGCTGATGATGGAAGGTACAACTCCTTAACAGTAAGAAGTTACTCGAACAGGAAAGGACTGTTTTAGTAAATTGTTTTGATGTTTGATAGGGCATTTGCCACATTTGGTCTCATGATCATCAAGTCATGATCTGATGCTGCAGTCAGGATAGTCTGCAGAGTACCTAACTCCTCGACAACTAACAGCAGATATATCGTGTTTAGGCTCATTGAAAAGGGCTCGATGTGTGGATAAACGTACTGTTAATGAGGAACACCGAAGTACATAAAGACCTGATGCTGAAGCCAGGAGCATCAGAAAAAGTACCAACCTTGAAATTACAGCACCGTAGTCGTGTTTGGGCTCATTTTAAACAGGACTAAATTTTAAGTTCAATGTAATGTTGACATAAGTCTGGCCTGATGCTGCAGCCAAGATTATCAGCATCTAGTCTAAAAGCATCAGGTCAAGATTTGATGATGGGATCCTGGAGAAATCGAAGGAACTCTTCAAATATTATAGGCACACCTATAGCGATTTGGGTATTTTTTTATAGTAACTCGTGCATTTGCTCTCGGAAAGCACTATTTGGTGAAGTGGAACTGATGATGAAGACCACAGATGGCCATCGGAAGTACTCAATAATATCTAAGTATTTCACGGGTTTCGATTCGATTACTTTAATATGGTTGCTAAGCAATTTATGCTCGTCACAATGTGAATGGTGATATGGAGCTGATGGTGGACCTGGAGAACTCCTCAACAATTAACTTCCCTGCATCGGGAAAAGCAATATCTTGTTTGTAAAAGGCGATAATCACTAGGCTATTGTAACTTAGATAAATTATAAGCAGACCCACTAAAAAGCGTGAAATAAAAACTTTTTAAGAAAAAAAAACCGACTTCCAAAAAAACACTACAAAGTGAAAAATAACTTTATTTCGGAAGTCGGTGGCAAAAAACTAAAATACAGATCCAAAGACACCGACTTCCGAAATAAAGTTATTTTTCACTTTGTAGTGTTTTTTTGGAAGTCGGTTTTTTTTTCTTAAAAAGTTTTTTTAACTAACAACAATGATTAGGAGTCTACATTATATTAACAAATTCATAATTATTATGAACCAGCGATTCTTCATTAGAAAAATACACTCCAAACGACAATAAATTACTATAATCGTGACAACCGTTGAGCGCTTACATGCAAGCAACAACATGCAGGGTTAAAGTAAAATAAAAGTCAAGAAAATTCGGTAACTTATGTTTAATCTCGTAGAAACTGATTTAATCGGATTTTCGCAGGGTAAATACAAATCACACTCATTGGAACAGCAGTTAACTATTTTACGAAACATTGTACCTTTACATTCTTGTAATATAAAATCAGAATACTAGAAGTTATTGGACCACCCTTCCCTCTCCTAAAATGATAATCTACGATTCAAGCAGTCAATGTAACACCTAACAAACTAAAAAACATATTTGTAACTCTGTTTCACAGGTGGAACAAAAAAAAAAAAAACGCGGATATACATACATACGGGTCGAATACAGAACCTCCTTTTTTGAAGTCGGTTAAAAAAGAGAAAGCTTGGTTCATTTTTGGAACTACATTTTTAAGACAGGTTATTGAGAGTTGTCTTGCTATAATAAGTTCAACCTTATTTGTAATTTTCTACCTTCTCTTTCATATTTTACCTGATGGTAAAAACATTTAGTTTACGTCAGTCGGGTCTCGGGTGTCTGCAGAATTAGGTCTATTCTCAAACTCACAGATTTAGCCACGTTAACATTCTTTAGGAATCATAGATTATCATCTTTTCTTACGAGACAAAGAAGGAACATGGTGGGTTTTATACAACAGGAATAATTAATTAATAAGCTTGCGTCAGGCAGAAAGCGGATTTTAACAGGAGATAGGTCTAATCTCACCCCACAGCCGCGGTTACACCAAGCTACAGTACCCGGCGATAAATATTGCACATCGATCTTTGGAAAGAGACAATCGGCTAATTTCGGCTTCGTAGAGCGTTATCTCTGTCGCACGAAATACAAACAGTCCGGTATCTATTAGGAGCTGTTAAAACAATTATGATTTGCTTCTTTTGATAATTATTTTTATTCTTTGTATAAAATACACCAATTTTTCTATAAATTATTGCCTTAGGTTGGGGTAAAATAAAAAGGTTCCCCTATTTTTCCTAGATGCCATAGTACAACTTTAAATTATTTAAATTTGGGGGTGTTAACAACTCTAGATATATATTTTGAACTGGACGCGACCGCACGTCAGTTAACGTCACATAGGTAGTGTGCGACAGAGATAACGCACTACGAAGCCGAAATTAGCCGATTGTTTCTTTCCAAAGGTCGATGTGCAATATTTATCGCCGGGTACTGTAAACATGTATTCTACATGTTGTCTACTGTTTTCGTTTATCGTTTACACCTAAAAACAAGTTTTAAAGACTAGTTTTATACAAAACTTGTCAAATAGATGAACAAAATAGTTAACAATACATGTCTGAAACAATGTCAATCAATGTATGAAACATGTTTTACACAAGCACCACAGCTTGTATAAGGGTGTAAACGCGGGGTCAGAAGTACCTATGGTTCTTATGTTTTCATTGCTAATGTAACGCAAGCTTTATACCCTCCGTCAAAGCTTAAAATCGAAAAACAGTTTGTAAATGTACACTGTGATTCTATCACATAGAGTATTATCTATTGTAGTACTAAACATAGTACAGCCAAATCTATGATATTATATCCTAAGCCGAAAATATTTTGTGGCCTTTCTATAAAACTCTTCAATATACAAATATGTTGGGTCATGGATGCTAAAATCTTAAATTTGAGGAATTGTCTAAATGCACTTTGTTTTTTTTATTCCACTAAACTTTATGCTCGCCTTCCAATGCGGGGTAAGCAGGACCCCAAGCAGTTTATGTTCGATTTATTAAAATTAAATGATAAAAATACATAAATATACATAAGTTACAAAGTTAGAGCAAGCCAAAGTAGTTATGTACATTTTTAGAAATATCTAAAATTAACTATCAATTTGCTAACTTCATAATTTGTTTCATAACATTATAGGGCACTATTCAAGATATCTATGTTTCTAGTGTGAGACGCGCTGTTCGTGATGCATTGAAATACAATTTTGAACAATTCAGAACAGAACACATGCTTCAACAACAGCACATCTAGCCCCATCACATAGATGTCGCTAATTCATATTTATATTATCAGATTTTAAAGTAACCAAGTGACGAAGTTCCTCGATCGATTAATCAATTGGAATGTTAAAATAAAAATAAATACAAAGTTAAAATATAATATAAAAATATACTACACAGCTATACTCCATAATAACATACAATTTATGCTAATATACACTAAACCAATACTTTTCAAGCAGGTAATTTCAAAGGCAATACAATTTGTATTCAATTAAAATTTTACGGAAATGTGAACAGTATAAAAAAAGAAGGAATTTCTTCATCACAACAACATAATAAATCATACAAAAATTGAAATTTACGATCATCCCACCGAAATCATAATTGCACAGTACATTTAATTAACTTATTCTCCTTATATACAAGACACGGCGCCACTGCGTGGTCATGTGTGTGTTTGTGATCATCAGAGGGGGTAGTAGTCGAGTTGCACCGTGAGGTGTTTGACGCCTACCTCGCGGAAGATCCGCGACGTTTGCTCCGTCACGTACCTAGGGTCCACTTCCTTCGCCACTTCGATTTTAAGCGCACCCACGTGGACGTCACTACACAGGGTCCAGAAGTGCGGTTCATGGACCGCGTGCACGCCGGCCAGGCCGACCACGCGCGTGTATAAGTTAGGTAGCGCGCGCTCCAGTGATGTGGGAGTCCGTTGCATGAGCACGCCCGCGGAGTCACGCACTAAAGGTACCACACTCGCGGCTATAAGGAGCGCTATAGCCATGGAGCAAATGGGGTCAGCTCTCATCCAGCCGAACGTTCTCATGAGGATGGCTGAGATTATGACACCAACTGATCCTAACGTGTCAGCTAGGACGTGAAGGAAGACGCCCCGCATGATAGCAGAGCCTGCTCCGGTGGGAACCTCGGTGTCGTCATCGTGGGAGTGTCCATGGCTGTTGTGTGAGTGGCCATGGCCGCCGCCGTGGGAGTGGCCGTGTCCACCATGGCCGTGGCCATGTCCATGATGGAACGCGTATATGCCCACCATGTTTACTAAGAAGCCCAGTATCGACACTAACAGCAGGCGTTCGTGTTTCACCTGGAAATGAAAAAAAATATATGTATTATAGTTTTATAATGGTAATGCAATTCTAAAAAGTGGTAAGTGTACCTACAGAAATTGGCAATCACATTAATAGGAGTCAAATGTTGCCATCAATTTTAAAGTTAGTAGGCACCAATTATTACCGATGTGATAAGCTGTTTTTAAGTAGGTAGTTCTCGCTAAATCAATTTGATTCGACATTGATAGTCATCGTTACAATAGTAGCTGTTTGATTTCACTATTCGTGTGATTAATAAGGCAATTAAATACTGGCTGTAAATTAAGTGTTGAAACACTTGTTTTCAAGTACTAAGAGAACCACACGTTAAAGTAAGTAAGGGGTATTAATGTAAACTAATGGATAATCTATTTTTAGGACATGCAAAAGATAGTGCGTTTGTCTGGCATTTATTATCTACCTCAATAGCACTTCGTCCGCGTGGATTTAGTATCTCCCCCCCCCCCCCCCCCTACCCCTCATTAATAGGTAGTTTTAGAAAATTCATTATTATGATCTTTATTATTTATTTAGAAAATAGGTTAATTTCGAGTCAATTTTCAAGTTTATTGTTCAAAGGATAAATCTTTTTTTTTATTATAGGTCCCATATAAATTTTACTAACTTTGCTTAGGTAATTTTTGAGTTATCTTTATTACGTACCTATTTTTTTTCCACTCAGTTTAAATTGACGATATTATATGGCAAGTACTGATATACAAATTTTTGTGGGGTAGGTACAACTAAAAAGTGAAAAATAAAAGTTTTTTACAAAAAAAAAAACAACCGACTTCCAAAAACAAGACTACAAAGTGAAAAATAACTTTAATTTCGGAAGTCTGTGGCAAAAACGAAAATGCGGAATCAAAGACAATAACTTTAATTTCGGAAGTCTGTGGCAAAAACGAAAATGCGGAATCAAAGACACCGACTTTCGAAATTAAAGTTATTTTTCACTTTGTAGTGTTTTTTTTTTGGATGTTGGGTGTTCTTTTATTTTGTGAAAAAGTTTTAGAGATACTTATCAATTGCATGATAATTTTATTGGTGTTAGAGGCAGTCAAAATACCAGCCAAATCAAGGTACAGACGCCAGCACATCAACCTACCCGAAACTGTCACATTTTACCAATCAACTTTGAACCTGTGCTTTAGTGATAAAGTTGAAAATCTATTAGAGAAATTTGGAAGATTGTAGTAGGTTGAAGTGCTGGCGTCTGTACAAAAAACCTACACAATGCGAGATCAGCTAAAACTGGAAATGTATAGCCGTGTGTACACGCCAGTAATGTTCGAGTTTCATTTAATTGTGGTCCCTTTAATTTTTCTCACACGCATTACGACATGGCAAAAATAAGCATGATAGCGGAACGTTCCCGGAAAAGCCTTTTCACAAGGAGCTTTTCCACTATTTTGACAGGTACAGCATAAAAACATTAACATTAAGCTGGGGGCAATTCTCGTAATTTTAAGAACGTTCACAGTCTGATCTCAGTCTCAATCTGTCAAAAAATACCTCTAATTTCCCTACATTTTGACAAGTTTTTGACATTTGTTTGTCGCCGAGATGAGACTGCGACTAGATTTTGAACGTTCTGATAACGGCCTTCTGATAACAGTCAGCAATAATCATTAACTACTCTACTCGAAACAAACGATGACGTGGACCAGATAAACGTGGTTGCAGTCAATTTACAATCAAGCGATAAGTTACGACATCAGTGCACAGATATTCAAATACGTGCCCAAACTAAAGGATAGGGCTTATCTGTATCACGTCAGGCCTCGAGAATGTCGGCACGTGCTGACATGTTCCAGCGAAAATAGTTATCGTGCTAAACGATCTTTATCTAATTAATATGAAGCCGAAAAAGGTTCTGAAATAGGCCCTTCACTGTTTCTGTTTGAAAAGAAAACCTTTTTTATTTGGGACGCACACAGGAAATACAAAAAGTAAAAAAGGAGCATTTAAATCTAACAAAGTCACACTAAAAACAACCAGAAAAAATAAATAAACCAAAAAAGACCTGTGCGAGGTTAAAAAGGCTCCTATCTCAGCATAATGCTGCGATATTTAAAAAATAAATAACAAAATAAGTTTGTGCAAGCTGGGCGATGGCACTTCCAGGAAAGAGGTAGGTAGGTACGTATTATTAAGTAGGTTGAATGTTGACCGGTCAAATGTTAGGCCATCTGGGATAGGTAATTTATTAAATTTCATCTTTCTAAGGATATACAGCATGTACAGACGCCAGCACATCAACCTACTACAATCTGTCAAATTTCTTTAATAGATTTTCAACTTTATCAGTAAAGCATAAGGTTCAAAATTGATTGGGAAAATGTGACAGTTTCGGGTAGGTTGATGTGCTGGCGTCTGTACCTATCAGAAAAAAATATCAACTGTCCCATAAAAAAACTTCAATACCTACTAGTAATTACTACGGCTGAATACAGTTTTCGCGATTACGATATTGGTAATTTGGTCCCATGGAGACAGTTGTTCAGTCTGATTTTGCATGACAATACCTAAGCTAAAAATAAAAATAGGTACCTATACGTAGTTAAGTGTTGTATCAGCTGCAAGTCAACAGACATATTTTATCAGAAATAATACCTAGCTAGGTATTTCCTGAACATAACGCTTACTTAGGTAAACAATACGTGAGGTTTTATCTACATTGTTGTTTAATCTTTTCTGACTGTCATTCACATAGTAGTAGTAGTTTTAAAAACATATTATTATTAGGCAAAAAAAAAAACACTACAAAGTGAAAAATTATTTTAATTTCAGAAGTCGGTGTCGCTGATTCCGCATTTTCGTTTTTTGCCACCGACTTAAGAAATTAAAGTTAATTTTCACTTTGTAGTGTTTATTTTGGAAGCAGGTTGTTTTTTTTTTTATTTTCACTTTTTATTTGTACCTACCCCACAAATTCGTATAAACCATCAATAATTCCGAAATCGATCCACAATTGCCGGAGATATTGCGTAACATATAAGTACCTATAAAAAAATATATATAGGTACTTAGTCGAATTCAAAACCTCCTCCTTTTTAAAGTTGGATAAAAACACAACCAATCAAGATGTGACCCGTTTTTTCAATCCGTGACGTTCGAAATAATTTGTTGAATGCGCAAGAGCATCTAATTTTGCATTTAGCCGATTGGGCATTAGATCATTCTATAGCATTGATGTATAAAAATAGGGAGATTAGGTACGCGCTCCTCGACGTGGACCGCATACATTGTGTTGCGGGAACACAATCGACCTTAGTCTCAATCGAACTGGCGTTTGTGTTGCACATGTGTAGCACATTAAGTAAAATTACCGTAATCGTCTAAATAAGCAGCAACGATGCCTTCCTGTGCTTTTAAAATGTGCACAAATAGTTCAAAAAACAAAAACAAGTTCCACGGGATTACTTTTCACTCGTAAGTACACCCAAAAATGTTAATTTGTTGAAAATTATAATAATATTTAGTGTTTGCTTCGTCATATGTCATTCATAATCGTAAACATTCGGCCAACATTCGGCGGCTAACGCGATTTCGCTTGCACAACAGTGCCAGCTCCTATCTCCGTCCTTGTCTATGTCAGCGCAAGCGACAGTACCGTCAACAAAAAACGTCTCGAATTTAATATTTGAATAATATTTAATTTGATTTTTACCTACCTACTTAGAGGTAATTTGTTTACATTTGTAACGTCAACACAATAGATATACCTACTTTGTAAGATGTTCCTGATATTTTTCCATATCTAAATTTATTTATACCACCCTCGGACCCTGATCTTGTGCAATTTATCACAATTATTTAACAAAAATAAAAAATTATGAGTAAATTTTTATGGTTAGGTTTCCTCAAGATGAAATTTGGAGACATAAGTGGCTCCAAGTTGTCAGAAAACAGAGGCAAGAACCCGATTGGCTACCACACAGTAGTAGTAGAATATGTTCAGTACACTTCAGAACAGAAGATATGTATACAACCCACAAAGGATATAGGAAGATATTAAAAAACGCAAACTGAAATATTAGTTTTCAATATTAATTATAACTAATTCTATCTTTTGAAACTGTAATTATCAAAATGTATACATAAACAAAAATAATGTTTTCAAGTTACGTAACTATGCGTTAATCCTGACTTTGTTCAAAAATTCCCTTGCAAACTTACTTTAAACAGTCTTACAAGACCAAAATATGAAATCTATTAACAAATCTAAGCTATGTAAACTAATTAGAATAAGTTTATCTTATTGTAATTTGTTTACATAGCATATCATAATAAAACAAATCTGTTTAAAATTCTAATTAAGGACTTTCTAACTGACGATGACGATTCGGTGTGTTATAATTATCATAGCAGACCTTCCGCAGCTTGCACCAATGTGCGAAGATAGGGTCTCGTTGCCGATAGGCACCATGGTGCCAAGTGACTAAGTGAGCCAAGCGAAGTGACAGAAATTAATTATACTAGAGTATTATTTCATTTCGATATTTATTTGCTGACGGTACCTACATTACTTTACGGGGAATTCCGGAATGGGTATTCCCCGCAATAGTTTCTTTCTTATTGGTTATGGGTACGTAATAGTGACAATTATTGTTATCTCGTTCCCTCTACAGCCCGCGTAATATGTCTCTCTATTTCGGTTGTTGAGCACATGACGCACGACATCGGGAAATGTAGTTGTGTGAGTGTGTTTACATGTACGTGTTTCTAGTCCGTTTAATGTTTACGTGAAGTTAGAGAGTGGCCTATCTTCGTATTTTTATACATCAATGTTCTATAGGTTAAAAGGTTACATACTCTGTGCTATAGGTAGCTACTGATCCACTGCAATTTGCTTCCAAATAACTAGTTATTGCAGTATTCGAGCTAAATGTTGACGCAAAAAAATAATCGGTAATCCCCGGGTGCATATTAATAATAATCATAATTATAGACCAGGGATTACCCTGCCTTGATTGACCCCAAGATTAACAGTGTGTGTCTCGCTACTGTTTTATATTTTTAAGATAAGTTTGATTACGCTTTTGACCTTTGGCTTGCACGCCATGGCATTTAGCAAAGGAGCGGAGGAACCATAAAAAAACACCAGGATACCAGTGAGTTTATACAGGTGTTTTTAACCTAGGGGTAATTACCTAAATACAGTGTGAATTGCTAATTTTTCCGCATGATTGCTGCAGTGGCTGACCGATTGCCTGCTGCGCTAACTGTCTCGAGTTGGTTCCCGCACGAAACAATTATTTGTATGACCTACAGAAAAACCTGCGCACTAAATACAGTGTGGAACCGGCCAGATAGGACGACATACTACCACCAGCGGCGGAGGGAGAGATTTGAATACAAAAGGCAGAGAACTGGGTGTTGAAACCTAACTTGGGAGAGAACCTTTATCGTTTTGAGCAACGGACCGTAACAGCCCGAGTTGACAAACTAAATGCATACTATAACATTCGCAAGTGGTTCCATGTTCTTTTATTTTCACATGTAAATAGAGTCAAGACCACACCATACAATAAACCCTGCTACGATGCTGCAACGATACGGTTATTTGTGACAATAAACTGTTGGTAATACTTATAAAATACGTGCCTTCTCGTCAGAATTGTCTCGCTTATTTGCCAACTGAATGTCGACACTATTAAAATGAATCTGTGTTGAAAATCGTGTGACGAGGTAGAGTGAAAGTTGGTTTACAGTAGGTAGTATATTTTTCGATGATTAGTATTGATTTTTGTTGGCTGAATGGTTGCATTTCAGATCACATATTATAATATTGAGAGTAGTAGTAGTAGAGTACGAATTTACTTTTTATACATTATTTTTTGTATTTTTTTTTTAATATTTAGTATGTACTGTTGTACTGAGTACATACTTACTAAATATTTTTAATATGTAGTATGCCTTAACGCCTATTAAAAGAAGATCAATATCATCTGCCTAGCCTTTTCCCAACAATGTTGGGGTGGGCTTCCAGTCTAACCGGATGTGAATATCAGTATTTTACATGGAGCGACTACCTATCTGACCTCCACAACCCAGTTATTGGGTAACCGGGACCAACGGCTTAATATGTTTTCCGAGACACGGAGGGGTCTCGGTATGTAAAGATGGTCAACCATCCACAGACCAACCGCGACAAGCGTAGCTTAACCTGATCGATCGACCTGTGCGGCTGTTATTATTTAGCCACGGGGTCTCAAAGAAGATCAAAAGTGTCTATTTATTTTAGCTTTCTTTCTAGATTGTTACTTACTTAATTAATTTAAGTTTTTTTTTTTTTTTGTTAGCCTACATTGTGTCCCACTGCTGGGCAAAGGCCTCCCCTCGTTTCTCCCAAACCTCCATGTCTGGTGCGATCTCTGGCCATGTTGGCCTTGCAAATGTTACCACATCATCGTAGCGCCACCTTCACCTTTTTAAATTTTATACAGAAAATAACATATGCCTCTATATGTCCCAAAGGGTTAGGAAGTGTTGCACTTATAGCACACCCCGGACACTCCATACAACTCTCGCAAAATAATTACCTACTACCACAGAATACTTAAAGTACTACGTACAGAAAGGACACTCCCTTCCCCGCACTAACATCAGTTACGCACCTCACCCCGCACTTCGGCGTATTCGTCGCCGGCTCTTTAACAAGAGCGCTCGCAAACACAAGTACCTCACGCACACATTCATACGTATACAAACGTCATTTTTTAATGTAGTAGTAGGTAATTATTTTGCGAGCGTTGTATGGAGTGTCCGGGGTGTGCTACTACTACTACATTAAAAAATGACGTTTGTATACGTATGAATGTGTGCGTGAGGTACTTGTGTTTGCGAGCGCTCAAGTCTTGTTCATGGACTTATGGTCTTGTTAGCCAGGCCGCATACGTCCGGTTTCCTGATTCAGAATTCAGATTCGGAGACCCCGAATGCACGCATTTCATACAAAATGTTCTCTCCAGCGCACACGTACTTTTTTCCGTCCGGGTTTCAGAACGGAAAATTTAAGCACGTGTGCGCTAGTGAGAACATTTTGTATGAAATGCTTGCATTCAGGTTTCCGAATCTGAATTCCGAAACTGAATTCCGATTAAGGCAGGCCGCATACGTCCGGTTTCCTGATTCGGAATTCAGATTCGGAGACCCCGAATGCACGCATTTCATACAAAATGTTCTCTCCAGCGCACACGTACTTAAATTTTCCATCCGGGTTTCAGAACGGAAAATTTAAGTACGTGTGCGCTGGAGAGAACATTTTGTATGAAATGCGCGCATTCGGGGTCTCCGAATCTGAATTCCGAAACTGAATTCCGAATCAGGAAACCGGACGTATGCGGCCTGCCTTAGGAAACCGGACGTTTGCGGCCGGCCTTAAAGAACTGCGACGAATACGCCGAAGTGCAGGGTGAGGTGCGGTAACTGATGTTAGTGCGGGGAAGGGAGTGTCCTTTCTGTACGTAGTACTTTAAGTATTCTGTGCTTATAGTACACTCAACCTATAGAGCTCCTGTAGTAATCTTTACTACTAACAATAAGCTGATTTTTTTTTTTTGCTTGAACATGGTAATCTCTGGAACTACCAGTGGGATTTGAGTTTTTTTTTACATAGTAGGTATTATGATACTTAGCCTAATTCTTGAGCAAGGCTATAGGTTATCGAGAGCCGATTCCCGGCCACCGTAGGCGAGGGTTTGCGGACGGCGAGCAATTGGTAGCTCGCCGTCCGGTAAGGACCAGGCCCGGGTCGACGGCGCGTTGTGTTCCACGCGCGCCTTAAAGAGATGTCAGCACTGATTGATGGGGTCCGCTAGGGCCGATGCCTGCCAGGGTCGCGGGTTGTTCGAAGGAGTTACCGTGGCCCTGGCACAGGCAACTGAAGGAACACGGGTAGGTTTTAGTCACTAAAAGTGACACGCCCTAGCTCCGCCCAGAGCGGGAGAAGTTAAAAATGATGTGTTTCTTCAATAACATATAGTTTCAAAGATTTATTGTTTTGCTTAAGTCAATGGGACCATAAAGCTGATTAGTTCTGCTGATATTATAAAAGACATTTAACTATAAAATCTACTTTAGACCTTATTCTGATTATGTTAAGGTTGTGTATTGTGTGACTTATTGTTGATCTTATCAATATCACAGGGAAGTATGTGAAATAATTGAAATGTTATGCATTTATACAAAGTAATTTCTTATTTTGCACTTAGTTACCTTGTGAACTAAAGAATTGGCTTACTACTACATAAACCATTTTTTCCCTTGGCCTTAAACCTTATTATTAGGGGGTAATCTTCAGAACTACTGATCCAATTCCGAAAATTCGTTCACTAATGGGAAGGTTTTTTTTCTCATTGGAAATCCTCATGGATTTCCTCTATCATGGGGGTGACAGAGGGGCATGCCGGACTCTTACCGGCTAAAACCACCGCGGTGTTCCACCTCTACCTATGGCCGGGGGTGCGGGATTCGCATAAGCATTTACCGCTAAGAATGGGAAGCTACAGTATTGCCAAATGTTATAAGATATATTTTGTTATATCAAAACACGAAATTTCACGCAAATGAAGGCGTGGGCATAAGCTAGTCTATCATAAATCATAATAGCCTGAAATGTGTGGCTAGGAAGTTATTTACGCCACTTCTTCTCCCCATTTTAAACAGGGATTAACAGGGAAGCAGTGAAGTTTATGGGCTGTGTTTCATAGCTTTACCAATCACAAAAAATTATAACACTAAAATTAACATCACACCTCTATACCATAAAGATTTAGGCAGACATGCACCTATAAAACCCCTCACTTCCGCAGTTAAAAATGGCCAAGCCTATTGACATCAACTAGACACAAACCCAGACTCCAAGTCACCGAGTGAATAAAGAAAAGGTTCGGTAAGAAGGTGGCTGGGACAGCAGCATGAATGCAGAAGGCAGATTCCAGGCTGTTGTGATGCAGCCTAAGAGAGGTGTATGTCCAGCAGTGGACTGCAATAGGATGAGTTGATTGAACACTTCAATCTTGCTATAGGAAGGTATTTTTTAAGGGCCAAAACTGTGCCAAACCTGAGTATGGCTATTTTAATTATTTTTAACCGATTAATCACCGCTAATGAGACACAATTGATTTTTCTATTGTAATGGGCCTTTATTGTGCCACACCGGCCTTGATCAGTTAAATAAATATACATAAACCTATGAGGAACCTAGTGCGGAAACCAAACCCATAACATAGAACATACATAAACCTACATGAAATAATTATATTTAATACATGATAAGGAACTTAAGAAAATGTTGGTTACACAAAACAGTTGATGTTGTAAAGTTGTGAACTTATCATGCCAAGCAATAATGTAGATAATAGATTAAGTTTACCTTTGAATAAAATATTATCATCGAAAGATAAAATTGGTTGCATAAATGATTCCATAATCATTGGTCTTTTTTATTAGCCGATTACTTATAGCAATGCCGAAAGGAATGACAGGAACCTGAGTCGCACGTAATCTGTATGATTAATGCCTTATGACTCCGGCCATACGAAAATTGAAAAATATAGATATCAATGTCTTGTTTAAATGCCATTTCAGTTGGATTTAAGTTTATAACTTTCTTTTTTTTTCGTACATTAAGCTAATTCTAAAACAGCCTGTTTTGGATATTATGGGAATAGAAACTAAAATGCTTATTTTGTAAATTGATTGCCTGTGTGTCTATATGTTACTTCATCATATTTAGTGACATAAGCAGGTACTTGAGTTTTTGAGAAAAAAATTAGTTTGATTTTGTATTGTTTGAACCTATTTTGGTTTGTCAGTATTTATTGATTATCTTTAACTCTGTTTTAAAATATCATGTTAGTAAAAAAAACCAGTCAGAATCATACTGGATAAGAAGCATACATCACTGAAAACAGTTAAATACTGTTTTAGCAATAAACTAAATAACAAGTTGCTTATGTGGTTCTACTTGTGGTATATAACCAGTCAAGCCCTGCGCATACCCTATGTAGTATGATACAATAGAAAATCAATTGCATCTCATTAGCAGGGCTCAAGTGATTAAGGCCAATAAATTACAGAAGAAAGTAAGCAGAACTGAGTATTTACCTCTGGTGGCTCGATAGCTCTTTCCACAGCCTCGCTCATGATGAAAAATGCTATAAATAACAGGAACAATCCATTTACAAAACCAGCCAGCACTTCAGCACGCGCATAGCCATAAGAAAATCGTTCATTTGCGCGCCATTTCGACACTAAGGAGGCCGCCAGACCTGCCACCAGCCCCGTACAATCAAAGAACATGTGGAATGCATCAGAAATTAGACCTACAAACAAAATAAACACAAATCAGTATCCTAATAGTACACAATATGCTACAAAATTCTTACAGGAAAAAACATATTAAAATTATTGATGAAAATGTTTTTTGTGAACTTACCTAAACTATTCGTCCAAACACCATAAAACAACTCAACAAACGCAAAAGACAAATTTAGAATAAGGAACATGAATAAATTCCTCGAATTCTTATCAGAATAAATTAGTCTCATCCAATTTGCAACCTTTTCACGTATTCCACCAACAGTTCCGCGCGGAAGCCGCGTGTCCTTTTGCGTAAGGGGCAACATAGTTTCTCTTATGTTTTCTGCGGGCTCTTTTCACGTCATTTCACTCAAAAATCACAATAACTGAACATTAGTAACATAGCTGCATACGTGTACTTGACAAGCGGTTCTAACCTCGCACGATTATAACTTTGGGTATAAGATTTTATAGAATAACAACGATACTTTAAACACTTTAGTGTCTATTGTTACTTATTTCATTTAAACAAACTTTAATTGTGATTTTTTAACAATTTATAAACTTTACATCGTGCGACAACCCAACTTGTCGTTCATGAACTGTCAAAAAAAAAACGATGTTACCAATTATAAAATAACATGAGTTTATTTATTTCCTTTATTTCATAATAAAAATTTTTACAAACCAATTTTGTGTATTTTCAAAATAAGATGCTCTGACACTACAGGTACAGTTAATGGAATAATAATGTATTTAGAATTATAAAATTATAGATATCGGGATTAGTCTCCTTCGAAAAGGTAAGTTTCGTAAATGTAATGTATCACTATACAAATAAATGGAATTCAATTAAATGCGTGTCAATTTATTTGAAAATGTGATTTTTAATTGAAACTACAATTATTTTTATACCGTACTTTTTCTTACCGATTTGTCTATGACCAAATGCCTTATAATTTAAAAACACTGAACATTCGCCTATTGGTCAAAACGACCACTTATATTTTACGACCAATAGAAACAAAGAACTCACAAAAATTTATTGTAATCGAAAGAGCACTTTATGATGAGTCATAGACTTTCAACTGACACTCGTTTCCGGAAAAGTTTTGCATAAAATCTATGAACATTAGTTTACATTGTTTATGTCTTCGAATTGCACATTACATTTTATGATTTATTTAATTTATAAAATTAAAATAAACCTCGCTATTATTGTAAAGTAAACAATTTTCATCCTCGAATTTATTTTCGTGTGGTTTTATGTTCTCTTTGTAAGATTAAAGTTTCTTCCCGCCAACTTTTCAAATCAATTCCACCGGAAATTCGTCTATAGATGCGTTTGTTTCCGAAAAGTGAACGTTTCACGAGTCAACAGCAACGTCTTTCGAGAAGTTCTAGGCGCTGTTTGCGACATTTTTCCTTCTTTTATCCGTCATCCAATGTTTTATGTGATGAAATAACACGTTGATTAACGCTTATTTTCAATATTAGTGTTCATAGTCGTAATTAAGTAATCGCTAGATTACGATATAAGCTAATATGGGCGACGAAAGCCATCCTAAAACTCTCTACGTCGGTAATTTGGACGCGAGTGTTACAGAAGTATTCATATGTACGTTGTTCGGACAAATAGGCGAAGTAAAAGGTTGTAAGATAATCCGCGAGCCCGGCAACGATCCTTATGCCTTTCTTGAGTTTACAAGTCACACGGCGGCAGCTACAGCTCTGGCCGCCATGAACAAACGAGTGGTCCTCGACAAGGAAATGAAGGTTAACTGGGCTACGAGTCCTGGCAATCAGCCGAAGACTGATACCAGCAACCATCATCACATATTCGTAGGAGATTTATCACCAGAGATTGAAACGCACATATTGCGAGAGGCATTTGCGCCATTCGGTGAAATTTCGAATTGTCGGATAGTCCGCGACCCACAAACGCTCAAATCTAAAGGGTACGCTTTCGTTTCTTTCGTTAAGAAGGCTGATGCAGAGGCCGCTATTCAAGCAATGAACGGGCAGTGGTTAGGATCCCGCTCCATACGTACGAACTGGTCGACGCGCAAGCCGCCGTCCAAGCCAAATGAAGGTGCACCGAGCAGCAAGCGAGCAAAACAGCCAACTTTTGATGAGGTGTACAATCAGAGCTCACCGACAAACACGACGGTATACTGCGGTGGATTCACTAGCAATGTTATAACTGAGGAGTTGATGCAGAACACATTCTCACAGTTTGGCCAGATACAGGACATACGAGTGTTCAGGGATAAAGGTTATGCCTTCATTAGGTTTACAACTAAAGAAGCTGCGGCACATGCCATTGAAGCAACTCACAACACAGAAATTAGTGGGCATATAGTTAAATGTTTCTGGGGCAAAGAGAATGGAGGAGGAGATAACCAGGTTTGTAAACATAATCTGCAGGTAACTAATATTTTTTTGCAGCATGCACAGACTTGCATGTTACAGCAAATATTCCGTGACAAAGTTGGTAAACATAACAATTTGACATTGAAGAAGCCATATGCATCAGTTTAACAATTATCAACAGCAAGTAAGATTCCACAGGAAACTGGCTAAAAATATGTCATGAAACTTCATTTATATTGTACCAAAACATACTGTGGTTGTATGAAACACGCTATGGCAGCGGTAAGTAATTACACCTGGTATATTTTTCTAATTACCATAAATCTTAGTACAGCTTTTCAAAGAAACCAGTCTGTGTAATGGTTCCAGTTTAAAAAGAAACTTATTGGACTATTATATTACTTTAGACTTGATAAAATCTATGACATGACAAGAAATATAGTCATAGGCAGTTCCTAATTGGAAAAGCAGACAGTATTGCAGCTTTTGGCGAACAATGAACATGCTTTGTTGCAGTCAACTGTAGAACTTAGGTCGCTTCAAATTTGAAAAGGTCCACTTGCCAATAGAGGCTCCTTTATGCAAAATTATAAGTTCCATATCATTTTTACTAGCTCTAACATTGTAGGTAAACAATTGGACATCTATCATAGCATATTTTGTCCTGGAAACATTGTTTGGTAAATAAAACATGTTAGTGACAAGTATTATTGATCAAATATTGGATATAAACCACCTCTTGCCAAACTTGATTTTTACACAATTTCTGTTGTCAAAGTTTGATAAATTATTGTTGAAATGATTAGTTTGAAATTTTAATATGCTAGTAAGACAATAAAAGTAACATTACTGGATTGGAATTACCAAAATTTGTTTACCCTATCAAAATTCCCAATTTTTCAGATATATTGGAATATTTCTTCCTCATTAAAATTTTGGTAGTCATTTGTAATTATTACCATACCTACCAGACAAATTTCTTTAGGCGTGGCGTACATATTGTTGCATATAATTCCAATTTGCATAATATGTAAATCAGAATGTTTAAGACCTGTTTCCCAATATAAATGAACCTGTTGATTTCCTGTAAGATTTTTAAAACAGTCATATGTTTGAAGTTATCTTTATTTGAATAATTAAGATCTAATGTCCACATACTTATCAATAGCATTGTAAGAATATTGTTATCAATACCTAATACAAAAATGCAAAGTCACCATATTACTGTTGTTGTAAAATTGACCTTATTCTGTTGCTATTTTGGTTTCTTTTGCATACTTTCTCACACTAAAACAATTAATTGGCATTAACTCATGCAAACAAAACAACAGCTGTGGTTGAGTTGAGACGCAACTCTTGATTCACATACAACAAAAAAGGTTTATGCTTTGTGTAGTATTTTGAGCACTTGATTCATTCTTGTCAGCAGACAGTTTGTGTATGCGATTAGTATAATTCTTAGAACAAAAACAGCATCATTTTCGCGATTTACATAGTCGGAATATAGTATTTACTGTTGTTGAATTAATCTTTATAATACTGTTTTAAACTTGCCAACTGGGCAAGAATCATCCTAAGTATCATTATCATTACAAACTTTCATTTCGGCTCTGGTATAAAAGAATACACTACTTGCTGCTTGAAGATATACCATTATAATGTTCCAAAAATTGCTTGAATTAATAACTAGGTATGAGGAAGTGCACTTTAACCCTGCAAATAAAAGAAGAAATAATCAATTTGTATGCCAAATATTCACCATAAAATTCAAACTATGCCTAAAATATGTTAATGTAATGAGGTCACTTTTCCTTGGTAACTAAAATTAATTATATTATAATGACTTGATAAGTGATCAAAATAGAGTAAAGTTATTAACCTATTTTTAATTATTTACTCAGAAATAATGAATCAAGTAAAAATGTCAAATTTTAAATGTCTTGGCTGCATATTAGAGAATGGCTAATGTTCAAAGCAATATTCTTATCATAATTTCTATTCTCGCAACTTCACTGATATTCCTAATTGCATACTTTGTTTACCTGTTATTTTTCATTGTCTAGATAGATAATTGCCTTTAAGTATCCCAATAACATGAGTATAATTTGTGATTCCAGAGTACGAACAATGCGACAGCGGCGCCGCCCGCGATGGGTGCACAAACGCAGTACCCATACCCCTATCAACAAGGAATGGGCTACTGGTATGCTCAGGTAAATATCAGCCACATTACATACTTGCTTTAATATTTTTATTTTTTACAACCATGGAGAAGTAAAAATTGGGGTGATCAGATGAATGTTTCCAATTCACAAAACACCAAAAAACGATTCTTATTGGCTGATTGCCTGCGTCGCGTAATACAGCGTTGTTTTTATTGGTTACTAACCGCGCCGCGTATGCAAGTGTGCATCATACCGTTTCCACATATTATCACTCCATTTCTTACAACTCCATGATAACGACTAAAAACTCAAGAAATTGCACAACATGAGTTTCAAGTAATAATTGTTATCAACACGGAAGTAGAAAAAATACTTATTATTTTTGCTACAAAAGGATTAATGATCACTGTACAGTGTGATTACTTTATCGTATTTTGGGTCAAGGTTAGAAAGCTGCGTATGCTTCGCTGGCTAAAGCAGAAGCGGCGTAAGCGCAAGTCTCATGAAATAAGTACCCACATTATAATGACATATTGTATGTGTAATAAAACAAATTCTACTCGCGAAAAATCTTGTAACCTTGGCCAATATTTTTATAATATTATGTTGATATATCTAACATTGTAATGAAACGATTGTTTTTATTGTTTGCATACAGAATCAGGTAATACTTCTGAATTAATCTAAGTTTTATAATTAATGTGTGGTAGATAGATTTGTTTGGATTTTTTTTGTATTTTAACAAACCTTTTTTTTTACAAAATTGTGGAGTAATTTTTCATTAGTTCATAAGTAGTTAGTTTCTTTTCAACAATAATTTCTATAGATTTTATTCTGTGTCGTAGTTCCTTGCCTAGAAAACGTAGAACTAACTTGATAGTTGCAGATAACAGGTAAATGTGTTTTGTGTTTGCTTTTTACAGTCGAATAAAAACATGAAGATTTAATCAATCATAAAAATGCTTAAATTCGAATGTTTGTAAGAACAGTAGCAATCGTAAAAAATCAATATGCCTTTTAGTTAAAACTTTATGGAAAGTAAATATTTTTAACAAGCAAGAAGTTTCAAATAATGTTAACTGCTTTATTTATGTACTAAAGATATGTGGATCAAAATACAAAAAGTTCATCTATATATATAGTATTGTCCAATGTATGATAATGATATGTATAATATGATAATAATAATTATAGTTTGCTTTACTAAGGGCTGATTTTTCTACCACCAGATAGTTTTATCAAAGAATAATTTTAAATTTTTGACAGTTCTTTCATACAAAAGCTGGTAGACGTCAATTTTATTCCATGACCAAAAATTATCTGTTGATTGAAAAAAATCAGCCCATTTTATCTGAGGAATAATTTCGGATTTTTGACAGTTCTTCCGTATAAAGTCTGTCAGAGGACAATTTTATTCCACGAATAAAATCAGCTCTTAAAAAAATAATACAAAAATCCTTTTCCTGTTCAGTAATTTGAGTATTTACTATAATAATATTTCTAAATATTTATTCCCTTTCTGTGAGCACTTACGAATAATTAATTATTCGATGCTTATTGTTGGCCCTATGGCAAAATTGCCATATTCCTAATGCTATAAAACTGCTTGTATCTTGCTACGTTTATTCCAAGGTTCAGAATTGCTTATTTTCTTCTAAAAAATCAAACCTTACGCGTGTTTAAATTCTCCTCGCCTAAAGTAACTTGTATCTAGACTTTGATAAGAGTGTGTTATCAGTATCACTTTTCCAAACAAATGCCAGGTTTAGTATCCAAGATTTGAACCATTTTCTGTAACACTTAATTTACTAACCTATCAAATCGATTTATGTCTTCTTATTTTTATTACTGTGAGTTGCATTTTATAAATAAGGACCATTTTACGAGTCTAGAGTAGACAGCTAATTTCCATAAATTCCATGAAACTGCAAATCAATTTCTCTATACTTGAAGTTTATAGTTCGAAGCCATGCTTTTACGTTAACACTTTCACCTGAACGATTGTGTAAAATTAATGAGCCGCTGGATTCCCAACATTCTAATCTATGATCGAAAGTTCACTTCACCTTCCAAACATATTTTCTACCAGTCATCTGCGACAGCTATTAAAGTCAACTGATAATAATTTATGACTTTAAATGGTGCCAATATACTAGCCAGATACACACAAGGTGCTTTACCTGTTAGCCAATCAGATGGCCTATAGCAATATTCTAGTTGCTAACGGTACATTGGATTAGCTGCCGCAGTTTAGCTCTCTAATAAGCCATTTACCACGTTGATACTAAAAAACAGGAAAAGTACATAAATGTTACGGAAATTTTTAATTTGGCAAAACCAGTCTAGCTATAAAAAATCTAGACTCAATCTACAGGTGGTTATAGCTAAGCTAAGGAACATTTTAATCGTGCAAGCAACAGTGTGAATGTTATTCTTAAGTGTAATATATACCTGAATTACAGTAAGCTACGATACGTACGTCGTGAAATATGCAAATGCGTCCATTGAAAGTTTCACGTTCAGCCGGCTATTGAATTTTAAACGCGCGTTGTTTTTGTGAGAGTTATGCGTGGTCTTGTAGCTACAGCTACATAGTGTGCATGACATTCGACTGTGCGCGTAAATAATGATGCGGCATGATATTTTATGTATTTCTTCGTTGTTTAATTTAGTTAAATGTCCTTTTGTAAGAATTTATGTTGTTTTTGGAAGTTTTGGCATGATTAACGTCAACATTGTAAAGTAAAAGCTAAAGTATGGTTACAGTAATGCATGAAAACTCGCTCGAATGAGTCGCTTCGAATTAATTCTTATTTAAATAGAAACTTACCTTCTTAATTTTATATTATTATCCTATTCATAGAAATTCACATACAAGGAAAAACTACAGGAAGTAGCTACAGATGAATGATATCACGCACTCATTTTTATAGCATTCAATCATTATGTAAAATTACGACATTACTTCCTGACACTTTATAATTACTAAAATTATAATTGAAAAATACTGGTCATCATAGTAATAAACCCGAATACTTGACATGACAAAAGTATGGCTTCAATAAATCCTCATTACAAGAAAAAAAAAACAGACACGTACAATTTCTCACTTGAAAATAATGTTGCGTGTCGATCGACTGATAATCGCTATGCACGATGTTAACGAGCGCGCGTGTTATTTCAGGGCTATCCGGCGTTACAAGGGTATATGGCGCCGGGGTACTATCAGCAGTACGCCACCACTTACAGCAACCCGCAGGCCGCAGCAGCAGGTATGTCATTTAAAATATTATTGATGTGCACATTCCTAGGAACGAAATATCTGGAAGTTATAGGGGAGGCCTTTGACTAGCAATGGCATGATGCGGGATAATGGATACCAGTAAAATTCGCTTTGGACCTTGATCTTTCTCGCTGTTGGCTTTTGGATCTCAATTACAGGTAGTAGTGAACACACTTTGCCAGTGAGTTCCAAATGTTGTCTCTGTGTATAATGAAGGTTTTGAGAAGAAGCACTATATGCAACATATTAGGCTATTGTTCAACTTTTTTCCCAATGAATTATTCTCCGTAACAGGCAAACGAAATTGTGTGAGTCCAGAACTTAGCTTCGAGTATAGAAAGATGAGACTTGACCCCGCCTCCCGCGCTCTTTCCGCCTCCCTTATGACGTCCTGTCTCGTTCCGCGCACAGACCTCATACCGCTAGAGACCTAAAATCGTGTACTGCGCAAGTTAAACCACGTGGTGTCAAGTCTCATCTGTCGTGGCACGCATTATACTTAATTGTACTATCAGTAGGATCCAAAAGTTTTTTCTGCCGCTGGCTGATCTCAACAAAACAAATTTTGGTATTACTTTATTTTGAAATGATTTTTTATAACCTATTTCGAATTTGGATTTTGATACCTACAGCTCTGGAGTCCCTGGTATGCTTAGTATTTTTTCAGTGTTATTGTTATAGACTTATTTGGGACTACTAATGATCCTAAAACAGTTTTATTGCTTATTGTTACGCGCATATTTGATTAAGACCGCAGCGCTATTTCAAAGTATGCTAGCGCATATAAACACGATGATTTGATCGAATTGAATATGGATGCCTAGTTGCCTATACTACTTTTAGTTTATTTAAACTAACAGTCAAGTGCTGTCTGCCTTTCACCCAGGTGACTAGTTAAAATAAAAGTGAGCTGTATTGTCAAACATACGTGTCGCTATCAGCATTGCTATCTGCCACCTCGATACTATTGTTATCAACCGGCGTGTTAACTAACGACTTACTGCGATCGTTTTTATAGCTAAGTGACTGTAGTTTGACGTAATGTCAATTTCAAAGTACATGTTTCTCTACTGAGAGATCAGATTTTGTTCTGGGTAATCAGCTTTATTTTTACTAACATTATAAATTTCGAAAGTTAATCTAGTATGTTACCTTTTCACGCCTAAACCACTGACCGGATTTCGATAAAATTTGGCAAGAAGATAGATGGCATCCTAGGAAAGGTAGCACGTTCCCGTAGGATAATTTCCGACATCCACGCACGCACGTGTGTTGGCAAACATGTTTGCCTACACACAGGCAAACATCCGAGTTCAGGTCCATTTTTTCTTGAGAAAATGAAACAGTCAACATTGATGTGATTTGTCACGTAATATCATTATTTTGCTTACCTTTTTCAATTTCATAGATGACTATGGAAATATTTCTCTATAGCATGACGATTTTATAACAGTTAATAGTAATTACCATGGCAGTCATTAAATTTATTTTTGCGGAAGTATTAATAAGCAGTAAAGTTACACTATTTTCTGTTCGTCAGAAACAATACGCTATTGGTAGGATGCCAAATTGATATTGGGTAAACATATAATACAATAGCTTTTTGTTCATTTGAATGATTTTTAATTTTGCGTATTTAGTAAGAAAGTAGGTTTGTCAATTTTGCTCTGAATTTTTTTTTTTATTATATCTGCTAATCCATATACTGAGCCGGTAGCCCGGTAATTTCTATGGGATAGCTTTTCATAGCTTGATGTAAAATTCTCAACCTAACTTGGAAAACTAAAAAAAAAGGGTTATTCCCGCTCGGTAACACCCTGTCGTCAACACTGTTGACCAAATTGTTGTTGTCAAATGACCAATATAGTTTGCAGAACTTATGGAGGCTCTTCAAACTGTGTCTTATGACGGTACAGAGAAGTTATTACTTGTGCCAAAGTAAATATTGTTCGTATATTATATAAATACACCTTTTTACATATGTACCAATAAGATAAATATGATAATTATGTGATTATTTAATTAATGTTACCTCTAATCGCCTGAAACACAGGATTACCTAGTTCAGGCACAAATCATGTGTGAACTTGACATAGATTTAAGGAAAACTGTTAACGTTAGTCCTTATAAATTTTATTTATTATGTAATAACATTTTCCCTCTGGGAATTCCTATACATAGAGGTTCAGTGGCCCATTGTTTTGATAGTTTTTGACCTTTAAATCCAGTATTAATATTCTTCTTCAATCCTGCGGTTTCTTCCACCAACTACACTGAGATTTCCAGTAAACTTGTGACCACAAGTAGATACTTACAATAAGTTCTCTTTTACGACCAAAATTTAAAGTGATTGACGTACTTGGCCTTCCTTGCTTTTCATTTTCAAAGCCAGCCAATCTATTCTCTAAAAATCTTACCGTGAAAACTTAGGTGAAGTGAGCTAGAATTGAGCTGTCAATAGTGTTAATCCTCTAACTAACATCAGGTGGAATGACTTCACTGAAATGCTCACTTCATCTTAAGTTTTCACGGTGAGATTGTTCCAGAATAGACCGTGTGTTCTTGTTGTTAGTATGCGTAGTAATGTGTTTGTTTTTTCGCAGCTGGGTACCGCATGAGCATGCCGGGCGGCGGGTCGGCGGGCGCGGGCGGCGGCTGGGGCGGCGGGCCCGCGCCGCTCATGTACGCGTCACCCATGCCGTCCGCGCAGTACCCGTCGCAGTAGACGCCCGCGCACCCCCCGCGACGCCGTGCAATGTCGCCTCATTCTGTGCCTCACGCGGTCCTCAGCGGACCCGACGTAATACAATACGAACTCTGCGTCAATTTTGTAAAACTGTCCCTGGACAGATAAGTTTTGGTTTAGATTTTATTTTTGTACAAGTCCAAACGGTTTTCCGTGTAGACTCCGATAAGTCGCGTTGCGTCCTTGCAACTACATTTGTATAAAATTGTTCTTGTTACTGTATAATATGACGGCGATGGTGTTCACGTCGCAAATGTATATTTTCATAGCATTGCACACTGTTAGTCAAGGGACCTAACATCGTCAGTAAGTGCGGGTGGTGTGCCGAAATATATAAGCAATCGAGTTATCGTACATATCTCGAAATGTTGACATTGGCAGAGCAGTAAAACAGTGTACAAAAATGTTGGAAAATAGCAATACCGTTCAGCTTACGTTACAGGTGGTTAGTGACGGGAGTCTGTGGCCGACTCTGGACGGTATCTCAAGTGCCAACTGTTAAATTTCATAGAGGTTTGATGTGCGACGCCAGCAGACGTCCGGCGCCCGCCGCTGACTCCCTTCGCTGCTATTGACCGACCGTACCCACAAAATTATCTGAGTGTTGTCCGGCGCCATCTAGTTTCTATAGACACAACTAAATGACGCTATGTTCGCAGCACCGTACAGTTTCGGATTCACGGCGCAACGGTGTTAGTCGACCTACATAGATAGGACATAACGAAATAAATTATAAATTTTTAATGAAAAGTTATAAATATATAGGGGGGAGTAGTGTCGCGAGTGGCCTCGTGTACATACGTTGATATTTATTGGCGCCCTGCGCTGGCAGACTGAACTATGTTCCCCGAGACTCCTCACACGACGCGCCAGACAGTTTTGACCTATTTATATTAAGTTGGGCACATGTTGTTTTGTTTGACCTGAATTGTTATGATTTATTGTATGGAAACACTGGTGAGTCAATAAAGCTGTGGGTCTGGGACAACGGGTGTTTGATTTGCCGTCTAGATTATAATATACTACCAACTGTATTATGTTTCTGGGTCCAAATTTTTTTTATATGAGTCGACTGCTAGGTCCATCTGTGATCGAATACAGCATACGTTCGGATGACGTGAATGATTAAAAATTATTGTAAATTCATAATGAAAAGGTAAAATTTTGTAAAAGGATAAATAAATAGTTTAAGTTACAATTACTTTTGATTATTGTTGTATTATTAGTGGCGTCGATCTCTGTTACGATGTACCCTTTTTGTGAAATGCCAGAACTATCAGTTTGAATAGATCACACAGATAAAGGGAGGCATGCAGCCTTGTTCTGAAGTAATATTTTATAATTTGGGACACTTAAAATGATTTGTTATTACTGTTATCACGGAATTTGATAGGCCTTACACCATAAAAGCTCACGTATATTGGTCTTACATAATTATAAGCAATTGTTGCCTCCACGCTAAATGCTTATATAGTGTATGGTCTATCTTAGCATATTAGAGAAATATTGCAACAAAAGTGTGCAGAAAATATACAATTTCATTACAAAACATGAGTTGATTTACATTACACCTATTTGAGACATTTCGAAATCAACGAATATTACTAATACTGTTACAATAAAAAGTGATATTTTATTTACCCAAATTGAAATAAAGAACATCTAAAGTATTTCATATCAATATTTTAAAAGCAATTTTACATAAAACACCCATACATAAACTGTAGCCGATAGGCTTTAGGCTGAGATCTGTAGAGCGAACTTGACTTTACCTCAAGCAAAGTATAGTAGAGTTTCATACGAAAATGAACCTTATTTGTTACACCGTTAATGAACATTAACATGAGGTAATATTCGTACGAAACAGTTTGCTCCATAGATATCGGCCTCAGCGTCTTCGCCTTGAGTGTCTATTCAGCGTAGGCGTTCTCCGAAAGTTTACGCTGCGCTAACGAAACAACGAAGTTAATTTTCAATACAACCATGTCATATCCATGCGCGGTCCGAGTGGGGGGGTCGTGGGGGTCATGACCCCCCCCAAAATCATTCAAGCTGTCGAGAGTCTGAATGATTTACTTGCCTTACTATCTCAAACCCCCGATTGGCATATTCAAAAACATTAAGAACATCGGCAGACAGGGACTGTCGACTGAAGTAAAAACTTAAAACTATGAAATGACAGTGGGTTTTTGTACGCCCCTAAAAATATTTTCCTTTAAAAAGCCTGTTATAAAAATATATAATCTAGGATTCAAGAGCGAGAGAAGCAAACTCGGGATATTGGGCACCCCCCTCGTACGTAATGTTGAAAGGCTTAGGTAAGGCCAGAATCCTAAACCTTAACTGCTGTAAAACGAGTTGAAGCTTTTCGTCATAATTCGATAAAGTAAGTTCTTTTTTTTATGATGGGTAAAAGAAAACAGAGACTATTCAAGGTGGGGTGCTAAAATTTTCAGGCTCGCTACGCTCGTTCTTGCAATTTACATTGGTTCTTGAGCTTTTCTTCAAAAGTCGACAAAGCAAGTAATTCCTAGTCCTTTTGGAATGATCGAAAGAAAATCGAACCTATCCGAGAGTGTGCAAAATTTTCGAGCTCGCTTCGCTCGCTCTTGCATTTTAGATTTTGATAGCTGCTTGAGCTTGCCTGCATAAGTCCACAATGTAACTCCTATTTGTCTACTTGAAAATATAAAACAAAACCTAATCAAACAGGCGGGTTGTTAAAATTTTCGAATTCGCTTCGCTCGCTCTCCCCACCCTGCACAATCTACCGTTCTAATACATACGACCAATTTGGCAGCATTTAAGTAACACCGGGGGGCGCATGTAAAAGCTGCGTCCCTGAATAGCATAAGTAATGTGGAGTTGGAGATATACATGAATCTTAACATATCATCACGACTTTAATCCCCAAAGGGTTGGGCAGGGGTGTACCTTCATATAGTACTGACACCCACATTTCGCCAGTTATTAAGTGAAATGTCATAGAGGGCAGGCCTACTGCCGCCAACCAGGCACAAATCCAGACTCCAGGCCGCTTCTGAGAAATTTCTGATGGAAAACCCTTTAACACTTTACCCGACCTAGAAATCGAACGCTTGCGACCACTAGACCAACGAGGAAATGTACCTCCCCAAAAATATTCCTCGGCACCCATGATGGATGACCCCCCCCCCCAAAATCTTAGGCTGCGACCGCGCCTGGCTCACATCTACGCTGCACTGGCGCAGGATCTACATGACGACAACCAACGCTAGATGCAAAGGCATCCCTAGTGACTAACAGGAATTTAAAATGAAAATAATTGCACCAGTCATCCACATCTATTTTGATTATAGTCAAGCTTTTGCATGGTTTTCGGAAATTATCCCACGGGAAAGTACTACAGGGATAATAGTATCTTGTCATAACCTAAAGCCACGTATTCACTGAGCAACAATGTTTCGGATACACAGTTTCTGAAACATCACGTAAATGTTTCCAGGAACAATGTTTCGGAAACTCTGCCGTCCACACAGTCAGTTGCTTAGGTCATGTCGCCCGAGGGTATTTTTGTAGTCCTTTGTCGAGCAATCCCATAATATTCGTTTTTTCTCAAACAGTTCTATCAATTTAAAGACAGTTTCATCGTCCCACACTACAGCCATGTTTACAAACAAATGTTTAGACGCGTCCACACTCGCATGCACCTGTTGCGCAACTGATTTGTTTCTGTGTTCTCCACCGCAAGTGGGGAGCACCGAAACATACCGATAAACACGTAGTGTTTACAGAAATAAAATTATATGTTTCTGAAACAAAATGATTTGTTTCAGAAACACGTAGATTTTGTTTCTGAAACAGAGTTTATAAACAATTGTTGCTCAGTGAATACGTGGCTTTAGCTATGGTCTACTTGTGCCAAATTTCATCGAAAGATAAATAGACAGACTAGTTACTTTCGCGTTTATAATATTAGCATATATTGGGGAAAGACGGGTTCTTGCTGAAGTGCAGCGTAATCGAGAACGCTCTTCCAGGTAAATGAAAGCGAATGGACCCAACGTTTCATATTCATACCAATTAGAAACTTATTTGCCATGTTGTAAGATTCGTATTCGAACCGTTCGAGCCCCGGCGTCTCCATTTGTCACATACCGGCGCGCACCCGTCAGGCACCACCGTCTCCATTTGTCACCACCCGATTCACGCGGCTTCAACCTCTATTATTACTGTTAAATACGGTCTAATATCCTGTGCAACAGTTTGAGTCTATGGTCCGGTAGATAAACTAATCGACTAAATGATTCAAAACGAAAAATATGGGTTGGCAATATTGGAAAAAAAAAGTTAAAAATAGACTTTACGATTCTTAATGGCAGCTGCAGTGCGTGCCATGGTGCGTGCTGTTTTGTTATGATGCTATGTTGTTTATTTTAATAGTTTTTGTGTAAAATCGACGTTAAGTGGATGAATATTCGTTTATAACATATTATACGTCCTTGTAGATAATATTGTAGATAATATTTGCACGAAATAACATCACAATCAATCAATAATCTTTTTTTTTGGTCAAACAAAATTTTACGTAAGTACTTCAAGAAAATCTTATGATTTTATAATTATAGTGGTATATTTTTACAAGATATAGGTAGTTATCAGTTAATAAAGGTTTGTGTAGTATCCTAGTAACACTTTTTTAATTAGAAACAACTCAATATGACTAGGATTGGGCGATTACAGTCATTGCGTTGTAATAGGAATTGAACGGCTCGGCGCACTGAAATTTGAGTTTCAATATTATTAAAATGTAAGGTAGGACTTTCAAAAAAACGCTGTTGTTAGATTACTTGTCTATTCATAATGTAACTTGCAAAGTTTCGTGTAAATTCATATAGTAGTTTTATCAGAAATCGACATAACACGGGAACGAACACACTTTCAACCTATTTTCTGATGACGTCATTTGTTTATAAATACAATACTCGTAATACGAGTATTGTTTGCATTTTATATTATGGTCTGTTTATTCAAGAACCCAAAACAGTTTACATTAAGTGGCTTGAGCCCATATAAGCATCAGTAGACCATTTTTTGTGAGCAGGGTAATAAATCACGCGCTGAGCGGGTGACATCTGGAATTTGACAGGAGTTTTTTTGATGTTACGTCATAATGACGTCTGGGTTTGAGCGACTTTACAAAGCGATGGTGACTCGATAACTCATAATGCAAACGAAATAATAGACAAAACACAAATGAAGAAAGATATGCAGTGTGATAGGGGGCTAGTCGATTGGTTACTAGACGTTAATTTCTGAAACAAATTCCTTGGCAGACATCGCATATCAAACGAAGTATTGGATTGGTAACAGCTGTTAGGTCCTTTGCACGCACACTTTTTTGCAGTGAAAGACTACGTGTGTATTCGCACGGTCTATGGATCACATTGGAAGCTTGGTGACCACGTTATTTCTACGGCATGGTTTGTACGCCGCCGCGCCGTAGCGTAAAGAAACCTTGCGTGTACGAAGGGCCTCAGGCTAAAGTTGCCAAAGCGCCTTATAGCAAACACTTTACTTTTAGTTACTGTCAATAATGATCATGCTATTTCCCTATGAGTAGGAGCTAGTGAATTACGTATACTTGTATCTACAAAAAAATATGGTCAAGTCAAGCTGGATATCATGACGCTTCACTCGAGTGAATGTTCATTTTTCTTGCATTAAGGTGAATGCGTAGTGGTAGCCCGCGAAATTCAAGTTTTCTTACTTTTTTTGCAATTTGCAGGTCAGTGTCAGGTTGTATCTTGATAAAAATTTGATTCGCGACTATAATAGACATGTATTTACAGAATTATAGTCATTAGAATCATTAATATATCTCTTTAAGTTAGATTTCTACCATAAACACTTTTCCATACGAGATTTGTTCTTAACGGTAGAAATCTAACTCAGAAAGATGTATTAATGATTCTGATGATTATAATTTTGTAAATACGTACCTGTTATAGTCGCGAATCAAATTTTGATCAAGATAAAACCTGACACTGACCTAAAAATTGCAAAAAACGTAAGAAAATTTGAATTTCGCGGGCTACCACTGCGCATTCACCTTAAGGCGAATGGGTAGTTGTAGCCCGCGAAATTCAATTTTTCTTACGTTTTTTGCAATTTTCAGGTCAGTGTCAGGTTGTATCTTGATCAAAATATGATTCGCGACAATAACAGGTACGTATTTACAGAATTATAATAATTAGAATCATTAATACATCTTTCTAAGTTAGATTTCTACCGTTAAGAACAAATCTCGCATGGAAAAGTGTTGGTGGTAGAAATCTAACTTAAACAGATGTATTAATGATTCTGATGATTATAATTCTGTGAATACGTACCTGTTATAGTCGCGAATCAAATTTTCATCAAGATACAACCTGACACTGACCTGAAAATTGCAAAAAACGTAAGAAAAATTGAATTTCGCGGGCTACAACTACACATTCACCTTAATCTGTGCATTTACACGATATCGATAAAATTATAGGAATGAACGTTTGTTCATTTGAATTTCATTAAATTTTCGATCATTCGGACCGCGAGGGAACGATGTCGAAATCCAACATCGAGAGATTGGTTTCACTTCGATTCATTTTGTGTTTTGACGTTTCAAGACTGTAGGTATAGCTAGGTAAGTATGTATATCAAGGGTATAACACATCGAAACGGATCTACATGGGGCAAACAAAAAACAATAAAAAAATTGCCACATGAGAAATTCGGGAGCTAGCCGCACCTGGAAAAATGGAAGTTGACTAGTGAGAACTCTGATGCCTCTCATGGGGCGTGCCAAACTTGTTTTGGCTGGACATAATTATTAACTACAAAAAATCGAGCAGTTTTGATATCAATGACTAAGGCCTCATTTACGGAGACGCGGGGCGTCACGCGTTGCGTTGAGCGGCGCGGCCCGCACTGAATTCAAATATATGGCGTTGTATGAGTGCGTTTACGGAGAAGCGATTTGAGACGCGTTTGTTTGAATTAGGGCGTTTTTTGCGACCGAGCCCGCGGATGGCACCGACGCGTCCCACGCGGCGTTTATCGCGGCGGCGCACGCAACGGCAATTCTCGATGAAGCTATGTCCGAGGCGGAATCTTCTGTCAGTCTTATTTAGAAATCGCGCAACACAGACGTAGTCACCGTCGCAATGGAGTATGATATGATCATGCTGCAAGTTGCGACACGTGCGCTCCCATCTCTCGCCAACATAAAACTAGTCGATTTGATCGAGGCGAGCGTGCGCCGCCGCGATGCCCGCCGCGTGCTTCGCTACACGCTAGAGGACTCGCGGCGGGCACCGCCACGCTTCCCGTCTCGCTTCTCTATGAACATGGTCGTATATTGCTATAAGTTTGTGTTTACGCGTGCGATGATGCGTGCCGCTTCACGCGCCGCCCCACCGTAAACAGAAAAAACGTCCGACGCGCCGCGAGACGCCACGCCACACGCGACGCGAGACGCCCCGCGTCTCCGTAAATGAGGCCTAAGGCCTGCTGGGTTCCCGTAGCCAAATGAATAAAACAGAACCTTTATAATTTCGACCTGTCCGTTTGTCTTATTTTTCTCATCTTGCTAAAGGATAAAGTGAATCGGGGGGTGTAGTCCAGTAGTGGTATGGAAACAGAAGGCTCTTCAAAGCTGGACAAAACAGTTGGTGCAGCTAAGTAGCTGGAACCTAGTACCTACACTTTGGATTCGCAACTAGTCTTTCTGACTGACCAACTCCTTTACAATAATAATAAATTCAAATGTGCCTGATACTGATTTAATTGAAATAAACGGTTTGAGTTGCTGCTCTACCTACGTGGGCCGCCGGTTCGATTCCCGCACGAAACAAATGACTGTGTCATGAAATTCATGTTAGAACACACTATCAGTAGCAATGGGTTTCATTTTCGTTTATTGCCCGTGGTTCGACCGCGTAGTTCTACTAGTAGGACCACGGGCATTTTTCTTTTCGGTGGTTCTATCAATCGGACCATCGTTATAAAATTATCATATTTTATTGGCACTGGTTCTACTGGTCGAGTAGAACTAAAATAAATATTTTTGCCCATGGTACTACTTACGTAGTACTTATACCTGTTACATTATTTTTCTACGCAAAATACGCGCACTGACGTGGAATTGCGGACACCAGCCCGTATTACCTTCATTATTTTACAAAGGAAAAAAAATACGTGTAAGTAAAAATAAAATCTTAAAAATAAAATAAAAAAAAAGTATTTTGTTAAAAATGAGCTCTTTCCTTTAGTTTGCCGTATGTCATTACTTCCCAGAATTTGATCCTTATTAGGGACACTATCGAATGGTGTAATAATACAGTGTTTTTTTTTTCAAAATCAACGGGTTCGATTCCTGACTAGAAATATTGATTTTTCAAAAATCCAATGATGCAGTTTTAGTTTTCATCAAAATCGAGCCCGCGACTCCTTTGAGTACTTTTCGCTATTCCTCATAGTTTAAAATTTGGCCATCCACGCCCACTTGAAAAATTCACCCTGTATATCATCGCAGCTTATCCAATGCATGTCCAACATTTATTTTGGTATTTAGTAACTCCAAGTTTTACATGCAAAGAAGTTTACTCACTTAATAGAACTACGGGTAAACAAAGTTGCCCTTAGTACTACTGATAGAACTTGATTTGCCCATGGTCCGATTGATAGAACCACCGAAAAGAAAAATGCCCGTGGTCCTACTAGTAGAACTACGCGGTCGGACCACGGGCAATAAACGTTCATTTTGACAGTTCGACAAAACATTCATTGCGTTGTTGAGCAGACACATTTTTAAAACATAGGAGCAATGGATTAGAAAATAATATGCTTCAAATTGAGAGTAATGTGTTAAGCAATTAGGGTGCGGGGTCTGGCTGAATTGATGTGACCCATGTAAGATTGGGAGTATGTCATCATCATCATTTTAGCCCGAAATCACCCACTGCTGGTTATAGGCATAGACTACTATTATAACCTAGAGGGTAGGTATAGGCCTCCCCGTTTTTCTACCATACTTCCCGGTTCCGTGCGTCTCTCATCCAGGTGTTCCTCGACTTTGACGATATCATCAACCCAACGCGCTTTTGGAAGGCCCTGCAACCTAATTGCGTAACGCACTATCAATCTGAATCATTTTGAGAAGCAAATTGCTAATCCATTGCTTCATAAGTTCGAAAAATTTGTCTGCTCAACACGTAATAATAACGCAATGATTGTTGTTGAACTGTCAAAATGAAACTGATTCCGATTGATAATGTGTTATGCAATTGCCCCGCTGGTTTGATACTGCGACTGTGTAAAGCACCTAACACAGGAGATACTCGGAGACAATATAATAATAATGTACTTAGGATGAACCAGTCACAACAATTTTGTTTGAATGTCTACTTATTCGACCTCCTATCTCTTATGTCAGTTTATATTAAAATAGCTCATGCCTCAATGAAAAGCTACTAATCAACGCTTGATGGCTTGACCATGGAATGTTGTTAATATGTGGGGCCACGAAAAACCTACTGAGTGCTGCTCTAATCCTAAACACACGAAATGCAAACCCTTCATAACAATGAAGGGTTTGCATATAATTACGCCAGAAGTTTAGTTACATTTGCCTAACTATACCTATGTACGTATATATTCCTCTTAGGTACAACTACGAATCCTATCTTCTAAATGCGTAGTAGGTAGCTACCGGCAGCCTAATTGCGGAACGCCAAATCGTCAAATGATTCTGATCAGTTGGCTTCATTTCTATCACAATTGGCTTCATTTTACGATTTTCGAATTGCGAAACTCTAGTTTATTATGAAACCAATTATGAACGTTAAGGCCCTGCGCAGAAACTAGAGTTTCGCAATTCGAAAATCGTAAAATGAAGCCAATTGTGATAGTAATGAAGCCAACTGATCAGAATCATTTGACGATTTGGCGTTCCGCAATTAGGCTGCAGAGAAGATACCTACATAGGTATTATTTTTATCGGCAGACTCATGAAAGTCTAGCTGAAATAAAATAAGTTCTATGATTCAAAACAACCTACGTGAAAAAGTAAATGAAAATACAACACAAATTCCCTTTTGTGTCCTCGTCCTACACAAGTTCGTCCGACATTGGAATCTGAAAATTTACAAAATATAATTATTTTCATGATTCAAATGGACCATTCTGAGTTGTTTCAGTTCATAAATTATTTTTAGTAAGTCCTGCTTGTCTTCTAAATTGCACCCAGCGTTCTTCGGCGACATTCTGATTACCCTTAACCCACTTGTGACATCACAAGCAAAACAACAAGCATTTTATAATTTCTATGAGAAATCCGTGCGGGGTTGGGGAATGACGTGAAAATTGCAATGACAGTGATCTAAAAATAAGGTCGACAGCGTCGCGCCGCTGCGTGCGCGATCTCTTCAGTCGAGGACCAACCGTCGCGAGTTACAGCCGAACGATCATAAATCAGCAGCCATGGTGTACGAGAGTGACTTCTATACGACCCGCCGCCCCTACAGGCCCAGCAGCTACAGCACTGTGACGGTGAGTGCCACCGCCGCCCTTCTAACACCTTCTACTGAGCGTGCCTCGCACCTCGCTCCACTCTCTCCCGGGAGCCGGACGCCCCTCGCACCAGCTCGACCTTCGCCACTCGCGTCCCTCAACAAACGGCTATCGACGCCATTCCCGCCTTATCGATTATGTATATAGTGTTCTTGTTCAGTGACTGCAATCCACAACGATGATAACGTGATACTATGATTTCTCGCTGTCTTCCCAAGTGTTGACTTATTCCCGTTTTCGTTAGTTCGCTTGTAAACATCATTGCTAATGATAAGCTAGATCCACGTCGCCGCTTCTATCTGAAAAGACTTAGGTTTTGATAAGTGTCGTTCGTGGTAGCGTTCCGCAAGTGGGTCATTTCGAATCGAGAATCGGAGTCGGAAAGCGGAGCTACCGGGCGCGCCAAATATAGCCGCGGCTGGAGCCGCGCCCGTCCGACTAACGGCGACTTCTCCGCTTGCAGCGGCTGCCGCTCGGCGACTGGGAGAAGGTGCCGTTCGTGCCGCGGCCGAGTCTCGTGCCGGATCCGGTAACGGCGTTCGGCCGACGCTCGCGTCCCGGCGCGCGCCCGTCGATCCTCGATCCGGTCACGCGGCAGAACATCGCGCCCAAGCCGGAGTCGAAGCTGGCGCCGCTAGCGCCGTACGTGTCGCCGCGCGACCAGACGCGAGAGCGCGTGCTGGCGGCCGTGGGCCTACGCGAGCGCAACCTGGAGGCGGACCCGCTAGGCACGCCGCGCGACCACATGGATGTGCTGCTGGCACAGTCGCACGGCCGGCCTCAGCACGCGCCGCATCGCCATGTCTTTTACAGCAACTACGCGTCGTACTGACGGGCGTAGTCTTTGTCGTGTGTCGCTTTCGCTATAGTAAGCTAGTCGGTCGGGTCGGGTCGGTGCGAGGGCGGGCGGCGAGGTGTGATCGGCGGTGGCTATAGGGCAGGGTTGTTGCAGACGCCGCGTCACTACGTGGTGGTGGACCGCGACCCGGTGCTTCCGCGCCGCGCCGAGGAGCAGTACTCGTACTCGTACAAGAGCACGAGCGAGCGCTCGACGGGCTCCGGCCTGCCGCAGCGCAGCTCGTACAGCAACACGGTGGAGCGGCGCGCCGGCAGCGGGCCCGGCGGCTACTCGTACAGCAGCGAGCGCAGCAGCAACCTGGGCGGCCCCGGCGGCTACTCATACTCATCCACAGCGAGCGGCCGCCTGCCCTACGGCACCACCTACCGCCACTACTCGTACCGCGTGTAGCGCCCCGGCTCCCGCCCCGGCCCCACCTTGATGTCCCCTGCTCCCTAACTCCCTGACCAGTCCCAGCTTCCCCAACATGTAACTACCTAATCAGTATTCGCTGTAACGTAATGTGATCGCTCTACTTTATTTTGTTCATAAGTGGAAGTTGATCGTACTAGAGCTTGTTTTAATGTTACTTTAAATTATTTAAAATGTGATTTAGACTGAATTTTTAATAAAGCTTGCGTTTTCTAATATATTTATATTTTCTTTGTGTCGTGTTCACACAACAACCTAAAGAGCTGGGTCGATGATGAGCTCGATCCTCGTTTACTAACAGATTACTTCCAGTTACCCACTCTATGTTGGTTTTTTCAATGTCGTATTTTTAAAACCTTTTTAATTATACTGTTTTTACGTGCAAGGAAATTCGAACAGACAGGAAAAAAATATAATTACATGTTGTTTTAACATAGCAGCTATTGAGTTAAAATGAGATATTGCAATAGCGTCTAATCAAAATAAACAATGTATCGGAATAGACAGAGTTGTTACGCATTGAAACCCGAACATGACATCATAGTATCTTTCCACATCCAAGAACAACAACAATTTTTTTACAATTATAAGACGAATTTACGAAGGTCTACGTAGCTAGGTACACAAACTTTTCTAAAAAATACACATTCTCAATAATAACATGAACTTAGCTTAGACATAATCTTATCAGTTTTGTGCTAAGTTTTGACAACTTGCAGCTCTCTAACAGAGCAGAACAAACTTTTCTGTATCCTTACTATACTTAGGACAACCAAGAACAAACAAATAAATGATATTAATTAATAAATGAATAAGTTTAACTGGTGCCCATTTCCCTGACAGCCGTGGTCGTCAGTGTACTACCTACCCTACTACTCGTCATACGAACCCTACTACTCGTCATACGTTCCCTACTATTACGACTCGTACATTCCGTACGTACCCAAGCTCTCACAGGTAAGTTCGAAACTTCTGTAGATAGTGCACTGTAAGTAGATCATCCTTGTCTGCCGGGTATACGTCGCTATTCATACACACCGCCCATGGACATATGCACTGACTTGCAAAGCTAAGTAAGTAACACGGCTTCCAACACACGTAAGCAAGATGCATAAATTTATTTTAAGATTGCAACCAATGTGCTTGATTATAGAAATAGCACGTACATGACAGCAGTTGTAAATATTTGATTTTCGTGTTTATCATAACATGTAGATACTTTGCGGAAAATTTTGGTTTGATTTTAGGTTGTTTTGCTACCTACGAAGGATGTTTCAGTTATTGGTTACCTAAATTACAAGGGTTCTTCCACGTTTACTAGTTGACCATTTCTATCATAAATTAGATGAGTGTTAATAAACACAAGAAATCTAGCTTAGGTAGGTATCTCTCTGAGATAGGTACTTGAAGCTTTACATTTAAATAATCCATAAGGTCAAATTCGGGCCAAGAATCAAACCTTGTGGGACCCAAAATAAAATGTGACCTTTATCGTTGAATCTCTCAGCCTCTTGACAAAAATTAGTTCAATGTAATAGCTCAAGTAAAACTAAATAACAAACATTGAATTTTAGAGCTACTTTAAGTAACTTCCCTGAGATGAACACAATCAAAAGCCTTCAACTAATCACACTATAGGCAGAATAACAAACCATCGGCTAAAATCATGAATGTTCTAAAAGCATTAAATATTTAGCAATTTAATGAATAGATGATTTCCAGAATACATCACTACCTAACTACAAAAAGAAACGTAATTTTTGAAAGAGATGATTAAACAAGTCAAAAAAGTAAAACTTCTCAATCAATCAAATCTGTTTTAGTTTACCTCGACCTAATTACGTTGCGTTCAACACCTCGTAAAATTAAATGCTCTTGCATTGTTTATTTCCAAACATCTTGTGCCAGCATATTGGAACTGAAGGGCTATAAATCTATTAGAAAATTCACCTAAATAGCTCTTTGCGAAACACAAATTCTTGTCAAAATATCAAAAGAGGGTAATGGTATCAAAGTATTTCCACCATTTCACCGTGGCAAAAGAGACACTAAAATTGTTTAATTAAGCACGTGTCCGTCTGTTATTCTCCAGACATACCTACTCTGCTGGTTTTCAAAGGAATCTATGTCTATTAATGAATCCAGCTATTGTTTTTCTTTCTCTACATTGTTTTTTTACCTGCTTTATTTAAAGTACTTATAATTATGTGTACCTAACTGTAGGACGTGATAGCGTAGTTTTCTTTTTTCGTATGACTGACTTTGTAGGTAACAAAGGAAGAAGTAGTTACGCATACCAAAAATAAAGGTATGATTCCGATCTCGCCGCGGCAGTGCGGTCGCAGCACTACTGGTCCTCATACATTTTCTATAGGTATATACGAGATTACATTCCGAGCACGGCAGCAATGTGACGCAGCAATGTCGCGCAGCATTGCTGCCGTGCTCGGAATGTAATCTCGTATATACCCATAGAAAATGTATGAGGACCAGTAGTGTTGCGACCGCACTGCCGCTGCAGCACTGCTGCGTGCTGCCGAGATCGGAATCATACCTTAATGCTCTACCTATGCCTAACAGGGTGTTTATCAGCTAATCTTTGTCTATCAAAGTATCAATTAGATAGGTAGATAGATAGAAATAATATTTAAGAGTTTATTGCCAGAAAGTACACAGTACCAAATGAGCAATAACTTTCTATATTTCTATGAAATTTCGACGTGAATCAATTTTGGAAATCTATTAAAAACTCGTTCCAAAACAGTGTCTGCGGAGTTGGTTTTAGTACCTAATTTTGGCAGTTGGTAGTCACTATTCATAACTGCTCCAAAAACACCTGTGGCGAGCGAATATTTAATAGCAGCCAAAATGTTAAATCAGATGTCTCGCAAAGCAAGTGTTTTGTTAGTCTGGCATAACTCGCATAACGATCTCAATCATTATTTAAACGGCTAGATATTTAGCTAGATGATAGTTTTATATCTCGAGTGCAACGTAATGCAATTTGGCATTTCAAGTGGGATCAACGACTCTAGAAGTTGCCCTTGAATTATTCACTACGCTATAATAGATATGAAAAGATCTATAATAATAATAAGTATCCTAAAATAACATGTCCGTGAAAAATACTTCATAATTCTGAACAAATGGACTTTATCCGTTTAAAGAAATGCTCGAAGAAATTTCTTTTTCCGAACCATTATGTTTTCACAACTGGTGAATAAAATGGTGGTCATGTAGACTGCCAAAAGTCATGACAGGCAAAATATTTCAGGAAATATTGAGACCTACGAAAATAAGTTTCCTTTATTCTAAAATTCAAATCAACACTCGAAATAATAAACAACTGTTGGTTTCAAACTAAATAGCATTCTAAAATTTACATTTCTATTCTTAATTAGTGACTTTTCTTTGACTACAGAGCATAGGTTCTCAACCTAATTTAGCCCACCGCCCGCGCCAGTGAGAATATATTTTTTTCTAGAGCCCCCCAATTTTTTTTACGTACCATTAAATATAGTCGTGGCAATAACTGTTTCAGATTCACGACATATTATTATGCCGTGAACTTGACACAGTTATTGCCACGATTATATTTAAACGTGTGATATTATACCTATACCTAGTCGTAAGATTGGATATAAAATTTTCTCTGGGTCTTCTACAGCCCCCCTGAAAGTCTCAAACGCTCACGAGGGGGCCCACGCCCACGCATCGCCCACCTTGAGAACCTATGCTATAGAGAAATCCATAAATAATACTGTTAGATTGGATACTGAGGATAATTCAAAACTGTCCAGAAGGTTATTACGAAATACATTCACAATATCATCTAGAAACGGAGCGAACACGCGCACGCGTCCGCAGCGGATACGGCGATTATGCTCATGAATAGTAGGGAAAATGGCAACTCGTTACCGCATCAATGTTGGGGTGCTTTGTAATCGGTTTTTACAAAACATATGTGCAGTAATAAACGTAGGTATTTGATTTGATATGCTACAAGGAATTAGGAGATAATGTGCTAAGTCCGAACTTGGAGCCCCAGCAGCCATTGACGAATGCAACTGAAACTGATCAAAATCAGGCAATGCAACGTCTGAATAGCAGGTGTGGAATTCACAATTTTATTCCCAAGGTTACACGTGCTGCAAACTAAGTCCTTGAACAATATTCGACTAGGTAATATTCAGAATAGTTGTGCGTATTTATAAAATTATTTCTTTGCAGTGCGTTTCTAGTTTATTTTCTAGACACAGTTTATCTCTCAGTGTTCGGTGCTATTCGAATGCACCTATAGTTTTAGCTAATAAACTGAATTGTAACTGGATGCTGTTGAAGCACGTTTCAGTCCTTCATGATATTTATTGTAGTATACACAATTCCATACAGTAATTACAGCTTACAGTAGGTAATACACGTAACACGGGAGTCGTGGTACGTCGTGGTACTGGCAGCATGCCAATGTACAACTTACAGTAATCAAAACGAACGCTAAAAACATTCTTCGACGTAATAAAAATATGTGTGTTTAAAAAACAAGTCGTTTACAATTATACAAGATTTAGTACCAACGTTTCTAGTCGACGTAGAATACTATTCCGCGGGATGTTTTAACAATAGAGATCGACACACTTACAGAAAAACATCTGAGTGCAGAATTATTTGAAGATGATTCACAGCCCAATCAAGGAAGCAGTAAATTAAACAAAGGAAACATATTTGTTTCAACATGAAATACCAAAGCAAATGTAAACCATTGATTTGAAATTACCCAGGAGCTTAAACAGCAGTTAGTCTTATTGCCTATTTACGTTGAAATAAAGAAATGGATAAGAAGCCAAGATTAATGATCAAATATCTTCGGAACAAACAAAAAAACATATTAGGGTTATTTATTCAACTGCCTTGGTAAAAACATTTAAATTTCAAACATTCCAAATATTTCGTTAACGAAGAACCTTGGAAGTCTTTAATTAAAGATGTTTATCAAAAACACTGGCCGGATGTATCACTCCCTAGACAAACAGTATGAAAACAAAAGCTGGAGCTGGATCAGGGGAGAAGCATTTTTGGCAACCGGACAGAAGCCAAGAATACTGTCAACGCCCATGTTATTATAAGAAACCCATAGAACATTCTACTCTTCAAAATTTCCAACTATCCTTAGCATTTCCTCTAAGCTAGAAGATGACATACCAGAAATGTCGTAACAAATTATTTAAAGATCGGATGATTGGTAAGTCGCTGGCAGAGATGGACATAGTAACTTGATAGCACAGCCCGTCACTCTTCCATGGTTGATTGATGCCTTCCTGTTGATTCAAACTTGGCAATAAAATTAAAAAACTGAGTACCTATACAAATTACATTAAGTACTTTCGAAAATGTCTGGTACCACGAAGTAGTGGAGAACGAAATGAACAGTTCGAAAAATAATGTGGCAGCTGGTCATTAATGCTTAAAGCAAGGTTAAGGCTGGCAACAGCTAGATCATGTTTCTACTACTTATATAAATAGAACATAGGAAAGTCGCTATGGTAATAAAAGTTGCAATCACTCTCGCCATCTCCGTTGCGGCGTGTGCGCAGCGAAATAATCTAATTTTACAACACTCGGCCGATGATTCACGCCGCCATTGAGACGTACAGTAAGGTCCACCACCGAAATAGCCCTATGATTTAACGTATTATAAACAAACACAACTTTACAGAACTGTGTAGAATTCCATGTTTTGAGCAGAATTCCATCTCAGGGAAATGCGTCAATCTTGCAATCTCCACTCATACCAGTCATACCCACATTATCTTGTTACATTTGCAACCACATAATGTTTCACAAGCAAAGCTTCGATAAACAGAGTTATTATTGTAAGATTATTTTCCTCACGAGCTTTTTAATAATATGTTATTGCATGTTTTAAATTCTTCAGACATACATTCTGTTGCATGGGCACGATTTTCATGAAAATACATTTCATGACATGCTGTCCGCATTACTTTTACTGCAGAAAATGCAAATTCTGTAGAATAACAGAATTCAACAACGTTTGGTTGGTTTGGCATGGCTGTTGAAGTTTTAAAGTGAGTTCACGAATGCGTAATGCGTGGTATAATCTCGATATTCTACTAGCTTTCGCATACCTGTAGCTCATTCCAGAGTAAGCATATGGGCTTCCTCATCTTGAATTATAATGTCCCATCAAATTGTACTGTTTCAAACGTTACCGACACGTTGTATGCCAGCACAATGGAAACTTTATTAATAACCCCGCATGGCGGTAATAAACAGCCATATGCTCGCTCACATATTCATTGTTTTAGTCGTCATAAAGCATCTGCTAGATTCCGATTGACCTTGGGTGACAAAAATTCCAGGCTCAGCTGATATACAGACCGTCACCTCCTCGCACCGTCACTCGGCTCGTCACATACCCGGAGGCACCCCACCACGTAGTGCGTGTGCGCGTGCGACCCTCAGTAATCCTGCGGGAGTTGGACCGCATTGCGTACCGCCGTCGCCCCGATTTTTCCATCTCAGCAGTTGACGACTTTTTCCGCTCTGAATCCACCAAGGTTTGTCCAAACTTTTCATTTTAAGCTCATTGAAACTTTCGACTTTATGGAATGCATTTTCTACGCGCAGTAGTGATTTATTTTCGAAATGAACAGTCTAAAAAACTACACAAAATATCAATCTTATTATGTAAACTTTTACAATCACTTATCAGTTTTGTCTGCAACAGTTCATTTAGTTGGCGTTTCTAAAAATCATGCTTAATTAATGTTTCCAGAACTTCGAAGATGAGACCAGCCGCATCCGCGCTGACACCGCTGCGCTACTCACGCGCGCACGTTCCGTTGTGCCCCGCGCTAAGACCGTAGCACCCCTCGATACGATTTATTCGTGAGTAAGACTACACTCCTCTAGCAGCATCTTTGAGATGAAGTAATAAGATTATTCTTGTGCTGGAATAGTAGTACTTAGTAGTAGTAGATGGTAGTTAGCGATCTCAGTCATTTCCAAAGAGACAAAAATAAGTATCTTAATTGACATCATTGGATTCAAGAACGGCTAGAAGACCTTTCGCATGTACCAGATCCAAGGCTAGGTCAAGTTTTTCTTGGCCTGAAGTACCTAACAGTACTAAAATAGCCGGCCCATTGATGCGTCTATCAAAAGACCGCCCTGGCAGTGACATTGACGGCACAACTACCTGTCGCATGTCATTTGGCAATCATGTCGGTACACGTTGCAATAATGAAAAACCTGTCTTGCTGCCAAAATCCAATGAACTACTGGGGTTCGGAAACGAAAAAAATGTGACCTTCAAAAGGAAGGATATCCGTACGTACCGTGGGTGTACATTTCACTGCTTATTTCTTGCGTCAGCGCATATTTTGAGTGTGACGTACGTGTCCAACTGCTGGACAGTTGCACAGCCGTTGTATTTATAGTCCGGTTAAATGTCAGCGTTTGTTGTCTTGTGTCCACTAGTAAAACAGCTCACGATTTATTTTCATTTAGATCTTGGCATGTTTATCGTGGCGCGAAAAAGATTATAACATCCGTTATACAGTCATAAACTGCGGTTATTTATTTTTCTTACAACTTCATCAACAGATATTCGTACGGGGAACCAGTTCCGTATCGTTTCAGCAATGAGGCTTACCTCGCTAAGCTCGTGCTGCCCCTGCGCAGCGTGGCTGACCACATCCGCAACATTTCCTACTACAATAAACCCGCCGAGAAGTTCACTGGTGAGAATAATAACAGAGTCCTACATCGCACAGTGATTATTACACTCGATGTTCTCCAACTAAACGAATTAAAAAGCCTGATAATTTTATATTTGTCCATAACTGTATCGTCCGATGTCCTTCAGTTTGACCACCGACTAACAGTTAAATTCCAGTGTGACCCCGTGGTAACCGTGAGGTGTTCTCGCCAGGACGCGGTCACCTCGCATGTCTACAATACACCGGTAACAAGGCCTTCTCCAAGCGTAGGCCTCTCTACCACGAGCTTAGCATCAGGGACGACGTGAACCTCCTCTCTTTCTATGCCAAGAACAGGCTCGCGGCCGCCGGTCTGGCCGTCGAGAGTGCCACAGGTACCTCGCCACCGTCGCAACGCTAGCGCTCGCTTACAACCCCTCGCTTAATTCTTTAAAATGAGTCTTTAAACCGGTCTAAAAGTGAAAAGCTACGCATTGATAGCACTAAACGAATATTAAACCAAGATATAAAGTTCGTGTCTAACCCTGCGTGTGGTGTCTCTTGCAGCGGGCGGCGCGCCGGAACAGCCGTCGGCGGCGCAGTGCGCGTAGCTCCCCGCGACGCGGCGCGGGCGTCGGGGCTGCCTCCGGTCGGGACAGCCCCGCGCTCGCGCCGTGTTCGCCCTTCGCGCTCTCTGATCTCGGTATAACACGCTAGAACTAACCAAGATCATCTATTTTTTTATTCATATTACAGATTACCTATTTTTGTTACTTCTGTTTACGAGTTGCGACGAACGAATTTATTTATTTACTAGTCATCGTTGTGATAGCGCGGTGTTGCGCCGAAATTTTGTCGGTGACCGAGACGTCTCGTTTTCACTTAACTCGACTGATTTTACTTAACAATAAAGAATTTTTACTGAAAATGTAGTTGTTTTAATCATTTGCACGTTCATTGTTCCCAATGTCACGCTTATAAATCCAAGCTTTAGTAACGCTTAGCTTTTTGACTAAAATTGTTTTAACTATTCGTATAACACACGTAAATAAATATTATAAAATTACCTATAAATTATTATATCCCCATAAGATCTTTAGCGTTAAAGGTAAAATAGACACAGAATCCACATTTAGAATACATTTCAAATGCCATTTTTTCTGGAACATGCTCATGTCTCATGCATATTATACTGAATTTAATCATGTTTGAGTAAAAAATGGACCCAATGTAGACGCCACACTGGACAACTGCACTATCATTCGCATTACAGCATGAAGCAGCACTGAACAAAAGTACTTATACGAAGTCATAGCGAATACCATGCCATCAGGGTTTGTCATCGAGCTTGGTGCTGGGGTCTAACAGCTTCGATTAGACAGCATCATGATCATGAGCGTTGTACTGCGTCGCTTACTGTCCGTCATCGTTCTTGTAACAATGACCATTGGCATTCATCATTCACGCTGTGGGATGATTAGCAGTTGTTTCAAAGAGAGCTAATTGTTTCACCAATGGTCATTGGTTTACGGGACGCGCGTAACATTGGCCTCGGTGCAGTCAAGCTGCTCCCATGGAGGCCGAGCCGCAAGTTCCAGAACCCGCAGATGATGGAAGACCCTGCTCTGGAACTGAAGGCAGCCAAGGCCGACCGTGCAGCCAGATTCCGTGCGACTACCGTTGAGCCAGTAATGACTCCAGCGGCTGATTTGGCAGAAATCAAAAGGAAGAGGCAGGAAGAAGCCCGGGCTGCCGAAGAAAAGTACGTATTTTTTAATGTATTCCGTCTAGGTAAACCGATAACGTTGGCTTTATGTTGTGTAATTCAAATGTGACTCCATTTATGTTACAGGGCATTGAAGGAGGAAGCAAAACGTGAGGCTGAACGTAAGGCTCAAGTACGTATCATTGAGTACATTTTAGGTTTTCTAATAATTTTTATTCGACATTATCTAAATAAAACATTTTACCGCTTTCAGGCCGAACGTGAAGCAGCAGAAAAAAAGAGGGCAGAAGACGAAGCCCGTAAAGCAGAAGAGTCCAAACGCAAGGCTGAAGAAGATGCTAGGAAAGCCGAGGAAGAAGCTCGCAAAGCTGAGGAAGCTCGTCTAGTTGAAGAGGCCCGTTTGGCAGAAGAGGCCAAGCTTGCAGAGGCATCCCGTAAGGCGGAAGAAGCAAGGCTAGCCGAGGAAGCTAAGAAGGCAGAGGCTGCCCGTCTGGCCGAAGAAGCACGCTTAGCCGAAGAGGCAAGACTCGCAGAAGAAGCCCGTTTGGCTGAGGAAGCGAAGTTAGCCGAGGAAGAGGCCCAGCTTGAGCAGGAAAGGCAGGCGGAACAGAGGAGACAAGAGGAACTCGCAAGGTTAGAAGAGTTAGAGAAACAAGCACAGGACGAACGCGAAGCCGAACTTGCAAGTCAGGTAAAAAATAGTTTTCTAAAAAAATACTAATTTATCCATGAAAGAATTGAACACATGAACAAAAAGTTTACTAATTTTTGGTTTTCTCTCCGTTTCAGGCTGCTGAACTAGCCGAGATCGCGAGACAAGAGTCCGAACTTGCGGCCGCGCGCCTTGAGGAGCTTTCACACAGTGGTTCTACTGCTGAAGTTCCTGAGGCTGATGCCAGGTGAGGATACTGACAATATAATTACTAAGAAATTATTATTATTACATCCCTTGTCAGACAACTTCCAAGATGTTGGAGCGCCAAGAGACGCGAAAGAAAAGTAATACCTTTAATTAAAATCTCTAACTTTACTTTGCAGTGAACCTGCTGCAGATGAACCAGAGGCTGAGCCCATCGTAGAAGAGCCCGAATCTCCTGAAATTATCTCTGAAACACCCGCCGAACCTGAGGTTGAAGCCGACCAGGCTGGAGATGTCAGCGAAGACGAGAAAGCTGAACCCGACCTAACTGATGAAGAATAAACAACCATAGGCACTAATAAATATTTTAATAGTTAAGCATTTTTTGTTATTAAATATATTATGTACTTATGTAAATGCTAAACATCATTCATGCGCATTTTCTTTTAGAGTAGACATGAATGATGTGATAGCACCAAGGTGGTTCAGTTTGTCACCGCCCTTTCTTCTGCGTAATCAAATTACGCATCAATGAAAGTCATCCTTCCTTGTGTATATGTATGTTTAGGAAATCTACCACCGTTAACCAATGAATTTTTAAACTAAAACTTAAATGTTACTAGTTTAAGTGTTTTAATAATGTTATATTTTGTTAAATTTTAACAATAAAAAAGACATATTAACATGTTGGTTTTCATTATCTGATCAGGCTATACGAGAGAGAGCAGAGTCCTTTTTACGGTTTACCAGAATGTCCTAATGGCATGATGGATTATCCACCCTCAGACTAGTTTCTTTCATTCGTTTTATGCCTAACCATCCACAGAGTTAAATCTGAATTTTACATCAACATACGGTGGCTATAATCTGACATCAACCACAACCCAAATAATAATAAAGTCCTCCAGACAGTATTTCGGCCATGGTGATCACTTTCATCAATGGACACTAGCCTTCGGCATGGAAGATATTATAGTGCACAAGTGTGTGAGTGCAGACACAGGTGCTCTCTTTTCCCTCAATATCATAGGCTGTTTCTATTAGGAATTTTTTAGAAGCAGGCCTGAGTTTGATAGTCGGCGGTGATACCCTAATGTCTCGGAAAGCATGTTAAGCCCTTGGTCCTGTGCCTGATCACTTTGGTTGCGTCGGATTACAATCCAAATACTTACTTTTTTAGTTAAACTACTGGGTGCATGATGGTTATGTAGAATTAATTGTAAGTTGTGTATCAACTAAGATGACCAGTCTCTGTATAAAAATATAAATACAGTAGAATCCGGTTATAGCAACTTCGTTTATAACGACAAGCCGTTTTTAGCGACGAAAATGCAAACTCAAGTTAGGTTTCATATAGACGTACTGTAAAATCAAATCCCTATAGGTTGACTCTGGTTTAAGCGACCAACTGCTTATAGCAACCTATTTTAGCTATAAATCGCCCTGCCGCAATGACGAGTACCCCCACTACTACGTATATTGGACGCGTGCGTAAATCACAAGGTTAAGCACTAATTACCGTTGTTTATATGTAATGCACAATGTTCAAGTAAATACCATTAAATATATTTTTAGCTAATCTTAATATTTGTTTTATTTATAAATACATAGCAATTAATCTAACGAATGGTATTATTATTTCGTAATAAGAATGTCAGATAATATTAATAAATAATAAAAAAAAAGAAGCAGCTGTAGTATTGTGTGTCGTCTGGTTAGTACGACTAAGTGTCGACGTCCCCTTGACAGTTGTTATATCCAGATTTTACTGTAACTTACACTGTTTTCTTTCTAAAGATATTCTACATCTACAATCAAAATATATGTAATAAACAACAACAGATATAAATAAAAAAATATAATTATAATACTTATAACAATATAACTTATGTTATGTGTGTCCTAGGTATAATCTAATTTTGCTACAATAAAAAAAATTATAAGTCCATTTTCACCATTCCTTCAGCAGTTTTTGCGACTTCTTCTTTTGAAACTGGTTTCTGTAACTTCTTCACTTTCGGTGGAACTTTGATTATAGCTGGTGCATTTTTGACCTGGCTTGCTTTCGGTTTCTTGCTAATTTCCACAAATTCTTTATCTATATCTTGTACTTTTTGTTTAATCTGGAACAATAAACAAAATACTTAATGCAAAGTTGTTCGATATATTCAAAGTTTTCCAAGTCGCATAAAGATTTTAAACCAATCTTAGATTAACACGTTGACTGCTAGATAACAGACAAAATAGAAAATCTATTGTTCGCGGTCACCATTGACCGCGTTGGCAGTCAATGCCTTAAATAACGAAATACTTCACTTTTTTGCAACAGAATTGAATCTGGCGTCCTAGCTACGTTACATGGTAACCTGTATTAAGGTTCGCCAGCCCAGGTTCCCACAGATGGAGTTCAAAAAACCAATAGACTGCTTAGGACTATACGGTAAAAACATATGTGATGTATGTGTTTTGTGATGAGGTGTGGTGTGGTGTATAATTATGTAGGTGTGGTGTGTGTGTGTGTAAACGGAAGGGATATAGGAATATGATCAGTGTTACAAAGTTGAGAAGGAGCACCCAAAGAGGCGAGATTATGGGAAATTTAGGAACTTCTGTTTTACTCTTAAATAATAGGTATTTCAATTGATATTACTGGAAATATAAAAGTGGTGTCCCATCAATTAGGAATTACTCTAAAATTATTAGTGAAAAGTTAACCTTACATTTTTCAATCCTAAGTTGACGGCTTTGGCTTTTGTTTTCTTGAGGCTCTTAGCTCCAGCTACTTTAAAGACGTTGGCTTTAGACCCCTTTTTGTTTTTACCCATTTTTTTATTGAGAAAATTGTGTTTTTTTCCTTAATTTCTGTAGCTCACGTGGACACTGCGCAGCAAAACAATATTGAAAACAAGCTAACACAGAGTACACTATAATACAAGCTAATGTCAAATCAAATTGTCAAACAAAATAACATGTCACAAAGCTGTTTACAAATCAAACGTTTTGAAACAAAAATCACTCAATTTTCACAAGATATTTTTATGTAGTAGTTTAATATGACACTCTTACAAAAGTTACATACATTGAAATTAAAATTAATTTTCATAAACTTATTTCATAATATTTCGTTAACTTTACTTCAGAGTAGCCTGCGTCCGTGAATACTGTATCCGAACGTAAAACTGATAAATAGCGAATGAACTCTGTGCGACACTTTGCTATTTCAGTGATAAAGGGGCTGATTATTTGTTTTTACACAATATAACAACAATTAATTGCTATTATTTGTGAAGAAGTACATAAACGCCGTCAAAATTACTTACTACTCCAAGTACAACGGGAATATTTCCGCCATGGCTAAGGTATGAATTTTGCACACCTGTTCACTACTTGCGATCTGTTTTATTTTATTTAAGCGAGATTATTTGCATACTGGACAATCTTGCTTTGTAAACATGTTATAAATATCTGGTTTAACTTGTTGAATACCTACTGAGGCTATTGAGTTACTACGATTTAAAAAATCAAAAAGTATTATTGAGACTGCATTTGAAATAGTCGTGTCTTCGTTTTAAATAAAATTATTCCTACAATGGGCGATATCATTGAAACTAAGGTAAATAACAGAAAATCATGATTAATTACAAACCTGTTGATTACTGTGCTGTCCTGCAAAGAAGTACGCAACAAGTTAGCTAATGGTATTGTATCAATCTTCATACAAGTAATCTTGTGAAACTAAACCATGCTTCCAATAAAATATGTTTTTATCGCGCAAAAAAAATACGATATTGTTTTAATAATCACACCTACCTCTTAACTTTGTGATAAAAAATTTAAACAAAATGTAAGTGTTCCAATTCCAAATAATTTTTTATTTTTCTTTACAGCCAGTATTATATTCATACTGGCGAAGCTCATGTTCCTGGCGGGTGAGAATTGCTCTCAACTTGAAGGAGATCCCATATGACATCAAGGCAGTGAGCCTGATCAAGGGTGGCGGGGAACAACATTGCAATGAGTATCGGGAAGTCAACCCTATGGAACAAGTCCCATCTCTTTGTATAGGTAAATTTTTTCATCATATTCATTCCTAATTTGAATATTTTTGTCTTTTTAAAGTTTTCTTCACTAATTTTTATTTTTGCAGATGGGCACACTCTAGTAGAGTCACTGAACATCATGCATTACCTGGAAGAGACAAGACCAAATCAGAGGCCTCTTATGCCTCAGGATTGCTTCAAACGGGCGAAAGTTCGTGAAATATGTGAAGTATGTAAATTTTTTTTTAATAGTTTTATTTTTATAGGAAGTATAGCAAAACCGGATTTTCACATAAGAATCCCGCTACCCAATCAGAAAATATCAATATACTAAATGTAAGTATGTTATGTCCAATATTCCAGGTGATATCCTCAGGTATCCAGCCTCTCCAGAACCTGATAGTCCTCATCCATGTAGGAGAGGAGAAGAAGAAGGAATGGGCGCAGCACTGGATCACACGAGGGTTCAGGGCTGTGGAGAAGCTACTCTCAGGGTGTGCTGGGAAGTATTGTGTGGGTGATGAGATCACGCTGGCTGACTGCTGTCTGGTGCCTCAAGTTTTTAATGCTAGAAGGTATGTGGCTTTGGGGAATGTTTTTGATAAACCGGCAACATTTTGTTTTGTTCCACCTGGTGGTCCTTGAATTACTGCTGAATAGAAAGTGATGGTGAAGGGCGACTAAAGAATGGGCATTTAAGGGCTTTGTCTTTTAGTAGCTTTCACCATAGAAACATTGCTGAATGAAGCAGAGCATTTAGCATTTAGTTGAATGGAAAAGCTTTCCTATTCAAAACCTTCCTAAACGATATGATTGTTTTCCCAGATTCCACGTGGACCTACGCCCGTTTCCCATCATTCTTCGCATCGACCGCGAGCTTGAGAACCACCCAGCATTCCGCGCGGCTCATCCCTCCTCCCAGCCTGACTGCCCGCCGGAAGTCGCCAAATGAACCCGAAATGATGCCACGTCCACATATTGGCCGTACACATCTTCGACTTCGCTTTTACAGCGCTATGTCTGAATTTGGAACGTTACGAATTTTGGCCTCGGAAAAAAAGGTGTTGCCAATTAAATATCGGAAAATTAGAACAAAGAAGCAGGAACGAATTTTTAGTAAATTATGTCAGTGCCATTATAAATTGACCATAGATAAATATTGTATAATGGAAAATAATATTAGCGTAAAATAAATACCGCTTCTGTATTTAAAATATCATAAATTACGTGTATAACCAATTTGTGGACATGGTAAGAGTAACTTGAGTAGTTACTTTCTTTTCTCAAGATTTTTGCAATTTTATACAAAAGTCGCTCTTTTACTTTACTGAACATAGTCATAAACATTAATTCTAATCTAGTCTGATAACTAATTTTAAGCCATTTTATAAGGTTTTGGGTATTAGATAAATATAACATGTATTAATATGTTTTTTATCTTAAAATTTTTTGTCCATCAATTGAAATTATTTATAGGTTTAAGATTAGACTTCAATCAAATTGTTTTATGCATTGGATATTATTTTAATTATTATTGTAGTGACTTTACTGTTTATGTTTTGTATTTTTATTATATTTACTTAAATACAATATTTTTTGTTCAAAACCCATTTTATTGATTCTAGACTAAACATTATTACCCAATTGGGGGTAAAAACTTGCTCACTTTCAGAAGTGACAACTGTCGAGTGTTTATGAATTTCACAGCTATCTGTTTTCCTTTTTGAAGTGAAACTTCTTTACGCACGCTTGATTTGGGGAGTAAGCTGACGAACGCGTGATGTAAGCGTTAAGGTATGATTCCGATCTCGGCAGCTCGCAGCAGTGCTGCCGCGGCAGTGCGGTCGCAGCACTACTGGTCCTCATACATTTTCTATAGGTTTATATGAGATTACATTCCGAGCACGGCAGCAATGCTGCGCGACATTCCTATAGAGAATATACGGGGACCAGCAGTGCTGCGGCAGCACTGCTGCGTGCTGCCGAGATCGGAATCATACCTTTACGAAAAGTGTGATCGGGCGAGGCGAACGGGAGTTGAGTGGGGGATATAAGCAAGAGAAAACAGTGCGCGCGCACATTTTCTTTCTCTCTTCCTCTCATAGCCAAATATGTTTGAAGTTTCATTTCAGTCGTGTGGTCATAAGCACACTCGGTTTTTTTTTTTTTACACAAGCGGCTTCATTCTCTCCTATCTCTCTCTTAAGTATGGAAGAAAAAGACATGTTGCGCCGAAGCCCGATCCCAAATAAATTGGGATAAGGGCAGGAGAATGATGATGATGATGACTCTCCGCTGCTGTTAACTGAAAAACACGTGATTTTTTTATTTCCCAAAGTTAATAGAAGGAAACTCCGAAAGCCCTGCATAGAAAGCCCTTCATTTTCCATCTGCACAGCTATTCACAACCATACGACAAGCAATCGTGTCGAAATTGACACACGGGAATAGACCATTTCGACATTTTCGCTGCCTCCGACAGCAAACGGCTGTCGTAAGAATAGCGGTCGTCTATTTAATTTTTAACCGACTTCAAAAAGGAGGAGGTGCTCAATTCGGCCGGTAAGGTTTTTTGTTGTATGTTTGTTACGCGATATCTCCAGCAATAATTGTAAATTTTTTTTTTTTAGTTTATAGACATTTATTTGCTCACAAACTAACTATATACACTAGATACTAAAATAAACGACTAACTAACTTACAATACAAATATATAAAAATAAAAATAACAAAGGACACTTAGGCGTCGAAGTATTCATCCGCATCGCTGTCATCCGGAAACGTGCCCAGAAGACTGGCAGCATTGCCACGTTGAATGGCAATGCTAATTCTTTGGCCAAAGAACGACCCAGCCCTCTGGTCACGTGAAGTATCGACTAGCCGGCGAGAAATTTCCTTAAAAAGGAGACGCGCGCTCGGGCCCCATGACCCGAGCGTTTCGACCCCAAACGGCTCAAAGCTGTAGTTGCCCATAAGGTTACAGTATTTGCGCCGCTTGAGGGTCTCAGCAGCTGCAGCAGCGGCGCCAGCACAGCCCGCAGTGCTAGGAACATGAGATGGCGCAAGGGTATCGACACATGTTGCGTCCCACACCAAAGGCCTACCCACCTTCCAAGGCAACAACGTCATACCGTCTGGTCTCTTCCCATCATCACGTACCAAGCCGTTTGGTTCTAACACCGCTGGTACGCCGGCGGTGACAAGGGCTCGACGAATAATATCGTTGATGCTGGCGTGCCGTGCTATGCGACCTGCGCTCCTGCAGCAGGACAGGCCATGGTGTCCGAGACTGTCGACAGCTTCACCGCAGTGACATCGATGCGGAGCAACACAAGGTGCACCCAAGCGGAGACACGTAGCGAGCCGAAACGATGAGTCATCCATCATTGTGCCTATGGTGGATGACGGGAGCGATTTCAAAAATTATTTTTTATACTTAATGGATATGCCTCAGGGGCTTCAATAATACGTATTTTTGCCACTTAGCATGCGCGGTCCGAGGGGGAGGGTCGTGGGGGTCATGACCCCCCCCAAAATCATTCAAGCTGTCGAGAGTCTGAATGATTTACTTGCCTTACTGACTTAAAACTGTACTTGAGCGAACGAAAACCCCGATTGGCATAATCAAAAACATTAAGAACATCGGCCATACATGGGGACTGTCGACTGAAGTAAAAACTTAAAACTATGAAATGACAGTGGGTTTTTTAGAGCGCCTACAAAATATGTTCCTTTAAAAAGCCTGTTATAAAAATATAGAATCTTAGGATTCAAGAGCGAATCAAACTCGGGATATTGGGCACCCCTCTCGTATGTAAGGTTAAAAGGCTGGCTTAGATAAGGCCAAATTCCAAAACCTAAACTGCTGTAAAACGAGTTTAAGCTTTGCGTCATAATTCGATAAAGTAAGTTCTCTTTTTGTATGATGGGTAAAAGAAAACAGAGACTATTCAAGGTGGGGTGCTAAAATTTTCAGGCTCGCTACGCTCGTTCTTGCAATTTTCATTGGTTCTTGAGCTTTTCTTTAAAAGTCGACAAAGCAAACGTAATTCCTAGTCCTTTTGGGATGATCGAAAGAAAATAGAACCTATCCGAGAGTGTGCAAAATTATCGAGCTCGCTTCGCTCGCTCTTGCATTTTAGATTCTGATAGCTGCTTAAGCTTGCCTGCATAAGTCGACAATGTAACTTCTATTTCTTGTACTTGAAAATATAAAACAAAACCTTATCAAACAGAGGCGGGTTGTTAAAATTTTCGAGCTCGCTTCGCTCGCTCTTCGCACCCTGCACAATCTACCGTTCTAGTACATATGACCAATTTAAGTAACACCCCCCCTATGTAAAAGCTGCGTCCCTGAATAGCATAAGTAATGTGGAGCTGGAGATGTACATGAACCTTAACATATCACCACGCCTTTAATCCCGAAAGGGTTGGGCAGGGCGGGTGTACCTTCATACAGTACTTCCACATTTCGCCAGTTATTAAGTGAAATTTCATAGAGGGCGAGCTTACTGCCGCCAACCGGGCAAAAATCCAGACTCCAGGCTGCTTCTGAGAAATTTCTGATGGAAGAACACTACCGACCTAGGAATCGAACCCAGCTAGGACCTTATGCTCAGCAGTAACGCTTGCGACCACTAGACCAACGAGGAGATGTACCTCCCTTAAAATATTCCTCGGCACCCATGATGACCCCCCCCAAAATCTTGGGCTGCGACCGCGCCTGCCACTTAGTTTATTGATGATGTTATAATGACTTCCTGTCACTGATATTTACATAGCAAGTAGTGTGATACGAATTTTTGTGGGGTAAGTAGGTATGTACATACTTACAAGTGAAAAATAAACCGTTTTTACAAAAAAAAAAAAACAACCGACTTCCAAAAAAGACACTACAAAGTGAAAAATAACTTTAATTTTGGATGTCGGTGGCAAACAACGAAAATGCGAACCCAACGACACCGACTTCAGAAATTAAAGTTATTTTTCACTTTGTAGTGTATTTTTTGAAAGTCGGTTGTTTTTTTTTTGTAAGTAGGTAATTACTTTCAAACTGACATTTCGGGTTTTGGACTCGTGAACAGCGTTTAGAGGACACCTACGTTAAACATTGATTGATGTGTACGATAGAGTACGGAAGCTTATCGAGTGGTTGTGAATAGCTATTCACAACCACTCGATAAGCTTCCGTACCGCATAGCTATGCTGCTCTATTACCAGTGGTAAACACTTTTCTTTTATTAACTCATCTAATAATGGGTTTGTTTGAGAGTTGGTCATTTCTATCGTTTAATTTTAATTTGTGATTAAAACAAAATTAAATAGAAAAGCAATGTATGGCAGTGACAGAACACTCAACAGTGCTGCCATCCCACGAGCAAGAATAGAATACTCTTTATTATTGTACACCATATCAAGCAAGCAAGCAAGTATGCAAGCTTTCAGTTTCACACACTTCATTGACTCCACAACTCCCAACCCAGTCCCGGCTGTCCTTCGCGGATCTTTGACAGTCATTAGTTACGGGTAGTCAGAATCCCGAAAGTCTGACAACCAGTCTTACCAAGGGGTATCGTATTACCCAGTAACTGGGTTGTGGAGGTCAGGTAGACAGTCGCTCCATGTAAAATACTGGTATTCCGATTCAGCAGGCTCATCTCACTGTTTGTCTATAGTCACTTTGGAACAGAGGCTGGGTAATGTTCACCAAGTTTTAACCCCCATTTTATTAATCAATATAATTATGCCTATGGCATTAAGTCCGCCACTGTTCATTTATGTGCTTGAAGAATATAATAATTTGGTTGACTCTGCGCGTGACCAGAGGGCTGGCCTATTTTTAGCCCAAAGAATAAGCATTGCCATCCAACGTGGTAATGCTGCCAGCCTTTTGGGCACTTATCCCATTGACAGCGATGCGGACGAATTTTTTGATGCCCAATGAGTTCCTGTCTCTTTTTATTTTTATTATACATTTGTATAATATATAGTATATTAGTTTCTGTGTACATAAATAAGGTTGCAATTTAAATACTACAATAATTGGTCTTCTAAATCCGTCGAGCCATTTTTGAAGAATTAAATCGATGGCAGCAAAGTAGAAACGGACGTGTACAAAATCACAATTTTACAGGATAGCTGATTTAGTAAAAATTAATTAAAAATTGTCCTTATTTACGTGGCAGATTTTCTTACCCTCTCGTCTGTCGGAACGTAGATCTACGCGAGACACAATGGCTTTTTAATTGTGTGACCAGAGGGCTGGCCTATTTTTAGCCCAAAGAATAAGCATTGCCATCCAACGTGGTAATGCTGCCAGCCTTTTGGGCACTTATCCCATTGACAGCGATGCGGACGAATTTTTTGATGCCCAATGAGTTCCTGTCTCTTTTTATTTTTATTATACATTTGTATAATATATAGTATATTAGTTTCTGTGTACATAAATAAGGTTGCAATTTAAATACTACAATAATTGGTCTTCTAAATCCGTCGAGCCATTTTTGAAGAATTAAATCGATGGCAGCAAAGTACAAACGGACGTGTACAAAATCACAATTTTACAGGATAGCTGATTTAGTAAAAATTAATTAAAAATTGTCCTTATTTACGTGGCAGATTTTCTTACCCTCTCGTCTGTCGGAACGTAGATCTACGCGAGACACAATGGCTTTTTAATTGTGTCTGTAATTACGACATTCAATGGGTTAAGCTACCTACAAGTCTATAAAAATGGAAAACATTTTATTATAAAAATGTACATACATCGAATTTGTTTATCTTAGAACGCATCCATAAAGTGTCATCTGTCGTTTATTTTTGACAACTTATAGTGCAGCAAGACTAATAGAAACTGCCCAGTTTAGTGGAAAATCAATTAACCGCCAAACAAATTAAACCTTAAAGAAAAGGTTCTTTTAAGTGAAAACACCAAATCATTCCAAAATTAAAGTTATTTTCACTTTTTTGTTTTTCACAAGTCGGTGGTTTTCTTTTGTAAAACACTCTTTTTTTTTACTTTTTTAGTTGTGGTACCTAGTATCCTTCACTAATTGCTATGTAAATAACAGGGACAGAAAGTTATAACATCGTCAACATAAACAAATTAGATTAAATACGTCTCATTGAAGCTAATTCAAAAAGTGTTCAAGCATAGAAAATTTAAATGTAAGTATATGAGAATGGGACCATTGCGGGGGCTTCCTCTACCAAATGGAAAAGAATCACTTATATTAAGGCATAATTAGGTAATAATATTAATTAATTGGGAAATAAGGAAGAAATTGGTTTTTTTGCATAAAAAAACCATCCAGATGCATAACCTCCTCCTTTTTTTGAAGTCGGTCAAAAATAACACATAAACTAAGTAAAATTAAATTAGGTTACCTTAGTAAAAAAATTACAGCTTTTTCTCCCTCTGATTATTATCACATTCAAGATTTTTAATAATTCAAATTGATTATTTATCATGGTAAAATATAAAGCGATAATCTTTTACATAACGAAGTTATAATTTGTTATTATTTTCAGCTTCCTTTTGAATACACAATTACACACCCCACAAGTCCACTTTTTTATGTAGAGTTGTGGAGTGTGTGTTTAAAGTGCGGCAACACTGGGCAGCTGGCTGTCAAACGTATCGAACGCCCTCGGTTCGGTTGGCTCGCTCAGCTCGCTGCGATTCTCCAGTCGACCGTGCTATAAAATTACTGAGTATTGTTGTGATTGCGTCGGCATCGGCTTCGTGTATGAACTGTGTTATAAAAATGAATACAGTGTCGTGTTTAGTGATTAAATAACAATGCCAATTGTAATGTACATTAGTGTTGTGCTGTGAAACCGTTGTTTGGTGCTTTTTAAGATGACCGAGAAAAATAAATCGGAAAAGATGACTAATGCATCGAAACCTGTTCCCATGAAACTTTTTGCGGCCTGGGAAGTGGACAGGACGCCTTCCAACTGCATTCCCAGGTAATTTTGTTGTTGTAAAAGCTAAAAAAGTATGATGTTTATGTTAAGTTTTGAGTTTCACATTCCGTCGAATATTACGATCTGCATGCCTTTGTATTGGTTGAAGATTGTAACGTTCGGTGTGTGTCTGTAGTGTTATGTTGTTTATAACGATGTTTTCGTGGGGCGTCACTACTCGCTCATAATCGGCTCGCCGGCTTATCGGTGCGATGCCACATCGTTCGGCTCGTCTAAAACTGCGAGGGTTATTGTATTGATAGGTGCTTTCACGCTTAATTATTGTTTATAGTTGGTCTATGGCATTGAAACTGTCTAAGTTCGATTAGCATACTTATTAGAATAATCATTTATTCACCTTAAATGCTGTTTTATTGGTTACGTTTTGTAGAAATAAATACATAGTTATCAGAGTTCACTATGCAGGAGATAAGCAATTGGAGCATAATTCAAGGCTATTGAAGTTTTTTTTTGTAATCTAACTGGATTACAATATAAATCTCGTACAGAACTAGAGCACATTGACTCTTCCAGATGAATGAACAGTTCTGTAAATTTTTTCAACCTGTATTATCCCACTGCTGGGCAAAGGTCTCCCCACAGATTTCCACTCTTCCCTGTATGTTGCCTTTTATTACTTAATAAAAAAATACAGTTTACTCTATGGCTAGTAGGTACTTTTAGTCCTACCTATAATTCTTCTATTATAGTCATGTTGTTATATTATACTTAGTCAAATCTGTATCTGCTCAGTTGTCAGATTCCAGTGTCTCACTATTTGCAGTACTTACCAAGTTGTTGAAATCAACCAATAAAATGTCTTTTGTATTTCTGTAATTAAGTATACCCTGTTCAGTTTGGCTTGAGATAAAGCGTAAACAACATTTGACTATTCTTAATAAAAATATATTCTGTAAAATATATCAAAACATTTAATTCTAACAAAAGAAATATGTGTGATCTTCTTGTGTTACAAAAAGAATTTGTGTGTGTGTGTTTCAAATTTTTCATTACCTAGTTTCATATTTTACCACAAAAGTATGCAGTATGATTGTTTATTTATTTATCACATGGAAAACCAACAGCTTTACATAAATACAATAAATACACTGGAATAAGAAACATGAAGCCAATTTATTATAGGTTTTCACTATACTTATACTTTCTCTCAAGCCAAGTTAAATAAGGTATAAGTAATAAAACAAAATTATTTTTCCCTATCATTTACCTGATCATTTCGGCCTGGAATCACTCGCTGCTGTTTATCGGCCTTCCCTTTTTTCTGCCCTACTTCCCAGTTCCATGTTTCCTTCATCCAGGTATTTCATTAAATTTCATTTACCTCACTGCAGTCAAAACATTACTTCTTACCCAAAACAATAACAAACACACTTAAAACTTAAACAAATAAACTTTAATTCTAATTAGTAATCTATTTTTAAACACAACACCTAATTAGTTCAATAACATCCTACTTGAATACTGTAAGTTTTAAGTAAAGTAATTACTTTAATTACTATTTATACCAAATATGTAATGAGCTAGGAAACAATGGATTATTTGTTTGTAATTAATATAAACTACAAAAGTATGTGGATTATTTATTTTGTACTTCATAATCATTGTTTTAAATATTTTTATTTTATTTTGTATATTTATAAACTTACCTTCTATAATGCATGGCATAACTAGTATAACAAAAATCATTATTGTCTATCAAGCTTCTATATTTTAATGTTCTCTGTAAATTGAGAGGTCTTTTCTTTTTATGGATGGGAAATCATCAAATGACCCCTCCCGCTCTGGGTGGAGTGAAAGGGAGTGTCAGACTCTTACTGACTAAAACTCATCCGTGTTCCTTCCTTAGCCCTTTATGTTCCGGGGTAGCGGTACCCCTTTCGGACAATCCCGCTCCCCCGGCAGGCTTCAAGCTTGACAGGTCTGGCTCTTGTGATACAAGACCTCAGTCCTAGTACAAGAGCCAGGGCTACACTGATGTTTGTGTCTTGAAGTGAAAATAAATAAATAATAAATTATTCAACAGTGGTACATCATCATCATTACCAACCAATGGCACTCCACTGCTGGACATAGGCCTCTCCAATTGCATGCCTTTCAACATGGTTGGGCATAAGGCGGTCTTAATCCCATGTGGTATTCAACCCCAAAAAACAAAAAAAAACATTGTGAACAGGGAGTCCAAAGAAATAAGACAATTACTTACATTAACTAATTAGATTTGTCAAGTAATTAGTAAAAAATTAAACATTATCTAACACTAAACAGTAACAAATGTCTCATTATCTCTTATTAAATAAAGAGTATTCTATTCTATTATAATCAGCCTATAATGTTCCCACTGCTGGGACACAGGCCTCCTCTCGGTGAGAGGGAGTGGGCCGTAACCGTAATCTACCACGCGGGCCAAAAATTTGAAGACATGTGTGTCTTCGAATTTTTGGTTCTAGGACATGCCAGTTTCCTCAAAATGTTTTCCTTCACTGTTTTGAGAGCAGTGGTGATGAAATAATTTACACAAAGTAAAGCGCCTGTTTGGGTTCGAACCTACGGCCTACAACTCGTAAGTCGCGGCAGTTACCACTTGGCCACCACTGCTCTGCATCATTATCTCTTACATTTAGTTAATGGCGTAATTTTATTAATTTTTATTTTTAAACTCTCTCTACAAATTGTTATCACACATTGTTTGACTGCCAAAATATACATGATTTTTAGTCAATAGGTATACAAATAAATATGAAATAGTATCAGAGCATAATAATTATTTTTTCTAATACATTCCCATAACCTTTTTTTTTTGTCAGAAGTTCGGGCTTCTGACTACCCGTAACGACTGTCAAAGGTCCACGAATGACAGCCGGGACCAACGGCTTAACGTGCTTTCTTCTTTTCTTTCTTTCTTTCTATAAAGTCGAGCGGAATAATAGTAATAAATCCTTTATGAAACATGATCATCAGGTATTTCTGCCATATTCTAAGTGCTTAATAAGCCAATTCAGCTTATCTAAGCCCCTCTAAAGTTGCGAGTGCACGCACGATTTGTCCCGAATGACCGTCCGTCTCCATTCATACGAACTATGCCCATAGGAAACAGCAGCCTAATTGCGGAACGCCAAATCGTCAAATGATTCTGATCAGTTGGCTTCATTTCTATCACAATTGGCTTCATTTTACGATTTTCGAATTGCGAAACTCTAGTTTCTGCGCAGGGCCTTAACGTTCATAATTGGTTTCATAATAAACTAGAGTTTCGCAATTCGAAAATCGTAAAATGAAGCCAATTGTGATTAGAAATGAAGCCAACTGATCAGAATCATTTGACGATTTGGCGTTCCGCAATTAGGCTGCTGTTTTGTTACGAATGATTGGCGTGTGTGTCGACCTCTGGATGCTGTAGGTACCTAATCTGAGCACATGACGTTACAACCTACGTCAATTCAGATTATCTAAACTCTGATTTTAAATCTGTTAGACCAAAATTACAGCTAATATATTATACTAAATAATGTCATGTTGACAAAAAAATGGTCGATCGCAGCTGTCAATTTAGTCTAGCAAATTATAAATCAGAAATTAGGCTTCTGCTAAGTTGCGCTTGCACGCACAATCCTCCGCTAGCATGTGCCATTATTATAGCTCCCGCAGGCAGGCACGAGTTGACAGCGCGACGCGAGTCTAGTAGAACAATTTCTATGAAAAGTTCATGGAAATTGTTCTACCAGAATCACGCCGCGGCTGTCTGCAGGAGCCATTATTGCCAGAGGTACCAAGTACAGTACCAACAGTAGAAGGGCCCCTCCATTCACACGACACTACCGGAGCCCGTAGGAAACAGTCCCGATACGATTGGCATGTGGGTGTCGACCTCAGGATGCCGTTGATTCACAATAAATTGTCACTGTTTGATTACGTTTTTAACACAAGGCCGACGGTATTATTCAATTGAAATTTTTATTCCTAGCCTTAGCTGTGTCCGCATGTTTGGGATGTGTTTGTTAGGAAACGCTCGATTTTTTCGATGTCGCAAGAGCTGACTTAGGAAATTGGCAAGCAACAACAGTTTCGTATTGGTTGGGACATGCTTGAAAGAAAATTTTGCATGCAAGCATTTCTTCTAGTTTTTGGTCCTTGGGTTCGCGTCCTTTGGTGCTCTAATACTATAGTTGATTTACTATCATCACGCCTTTTTCTGCCAAAGAGGTTGGTAAGAGTGTACACAGACCAATGAAGTTTTGTCTAAATTAGTCCCATGAAATATAAAAATAAAATATTCAGTGGAATTGATAACCTCGTCCTTTTTGAAGCCGGTTATAAAGTTGATGAGCCTAAGAATTTTCTTGACAGTAAGGCAAATCCAATCACACTGCCCGACCAGGGAATCAATACCTGAACCTCACAACACTATCCAACATATGTTTCTATATACATCAACGGCTATTTCCCCTCATTCATTTACACAGTTTAATTGAAGCAAGCTGCATTGGTTAACTATTTACATTTAAATAGTTAAGTCTAAGTTCGTGTGTTGAACTGTTGATCAAGGAAGTGTAGCACGAACCCGTTTCTAAGGTCGTGAGCACGCCTCGCGGACCGACTCTAATTGGAGAAAAAACTAGGAAATAAGGCCTTAACACTAGGGTAATGTAACTATAAATACTTTTCTCAGCTTAAACCGTTTCTACCACGTTTTCGCATTGCATCGTAATTATATCGAGTGTCGACACTTTTCCGCTCTAGTATGCTATTTATATCGGAGCCATAAACATGAGTTAGATAACAATAAATATATGTAACTAATACATACTTATTATATAAATAAGTGGTATCAAGTACAATAACTTACGTAATAACGAGTGAACAAACTTTCCACATAGGCAGGCAACTGGTTTTTTTTTACGAGAAATCTAATTCGTGTTATACCTTCTCGCTCTTACACAATTTACTTTCCCCAAATTCTATTATCTAAAATGTTTTTCAGCCTGAATACAATGTTTACCAAAGAACCGCTTATCCTCAGCCTTTGGGGAGATTATTATCGTCTGTAAGAAACTGTCTTTGTCAGGCAAAGGTTTTAAGAAATGTTCAGCCAAGATGAAACCTTTTTCACGAAATAAAAGTTTGGCGGGGAAAAAACGTCATTAAGTATGCCATCTATTTTTGTTTGGCGTGTTATAGTAAACAAGATCTTGTGTGAATTAATAATTGTTATGTAACAATTGAGTGCACAGCTGCCGGGGAGTCGGGGACATGCTTACATACCATAGAGTAATTAACCAGTTGCCTAGATACTCGTTCGTCAGTAAACGTTGCTTTGCTTTGAGTGATTTTTTCTCTAGGATTCCACAAGATAAATAACATCTTTCATCATTACTTTTGTATATCAAATAGTCGTTGGTATTTCGTTTCATACAATTTCTTTTTTTGTGTTTTATTACATTAATAATAAAGGTTTAGGGCCCAAAACTAGTCTTATGTACAGTCAGTTTTAGTAATTAGCTGACCCACCTTTGCATAAATGGTTGAGATTATTTAAAAAAGCAATTATTTGAGCAAAGTAAATAAATAAAATATTTAATAAAAGAATTATAAAATTCTATCGAATTCTAAACAATCTCAACCATTTATGTAAAGGCGGGTCAGCTAATTGCTATAACTGACTGTACGTAGGTAGGTGATACAGAGTAACAATCGCCCGTAACTTTAGCCAAAACTACGGATGAATGGCTTAGGGAGTAGACCCCATGATGTTGCTAAATCATGGGAAACCCAGAGAAGTTTGTAACTCCACGCGTAAAACTTCGGGAGAGGCTTGTGAAGTTGTGAATAGTTTCTCAATCTGAAACAAACTACCTTTAGTCGCTAGATGAAAATATATTTTCTACGAACCAAAAGGTACTGGTTGTCACAAAGAGTGAGAGCGATGAGTCATTCTATGTGCAAATACAAGTTATGCAAATGCCAGTATTGGCATTGGCACACACGGTGTGATATGAGCTCCTCTCCACAGCATGTAACATTTTTTTTTTTTGTCTGTCTGTCTGATTGTTTCGGCTAATCTCAGAAATGGCTGCACCAATTTTGACGAGACTTTCATTGGCAGATAGATGAGGTTATAAGGAGTAACATAGGCGTTTTGTCCCGGTACCACGTTCCCGTGGGATAATTTTCGCCATCCACGCGAGAGACAGAAGGTAGGTATAAATATATTGTCACTTCTCAAATCCTATCAATTGTAACAGGCGATAAACCACGGTACAGTAGAAGCAATGTGCGTAATCCAAAAAAAAAAACAAAGAGCTACGTTTAGAGACAGCTTCATCGGTTGACATTATCGCTCATTTGGAGAAACATTGACGTAAATGTATTTTTTCCCAAAAATGAGTTAAATTTTATATGACAAAACATTTAGAAAGCGTATTATTTACGTTAGGTTAGGAAAGCAGACTTAAAAAAAAAAGTAGCAGTTACGGTTTCTCCAAATGAGCGATATAGTCTTTGGTTGACGACCTTCCGATGTTTCTATGTCAGTGGTCAAATGTAAGCGACAGGTCAACAACATTACTTGTATTGTATGCCTTGGCAATAAATCGTGCCAGTTATTATAGGAATTTTATTTGAAAAGTTGTAATAAATTATACTTCGATGTTATAATTGGGGTAAATTATGAAATACCCGTGTGTCAATGGTGGACATCGTGTTATTTTCCTTTTAGTCTTAGCTTTGCATGTGTAAGCAAACCATAATAAAACGTGGTTTAGGTACTGGCTGTTCACGGAAATCCCAGTATTTATAATTAACTTAATTAGGGAACACAAACAGTTACACAAATCCATACTAGCTAATATTATAAATGCGAAAGTATGTCTGTCTGTCTGTTACCTCTTTACCGCTTAAACCACTAAACCGATTTAGATGAAATTTGGTATAGGTAGAGATAGTTTGAGTCCCGATAAAGTGCATGGGATAGTTTTTATCCTGATAATCCCACGGGATCGACACATATGCGGGTGAAACCGCGGGGCGCTGCTAGTCACACTAGTATTATAAAGACGAAAGTTTGTGAGTGTGTTTTTATATGTTTGTTACTTCTTCACGCTTAAACGGCTGGACCAATTTTGATAAAATTTTGTATGGAGGTAGCTGGCACCCTGGATTAACATATAGGCTACTTTTTATCCCGATATTCCCAAGGGATGTAAACTTACGCGGGTGAAACCGCGGGGCGCAGCTAGTACTACATAATTGTTAACGTATTTGCACACGTCACGAGTGAAACTTAAAAATCTAAAGAAAATTATACAAAGTATTTAAATATATGTACTTAATTCATTTTAAATCAATGTATAATGACCGGCACGAGTCGTGAGCACAGATGGGCAGTAGTGGGGGCAAGCTCGCGCATGTACACTTTCGGCCAAATTTATTTAGTACCGCTTATGCTTTTTTTCTCCTCGGCATATTTTAAGAGTTCGTGTGACTACGATTTTAAAACCAAAAAATTAAAAACAACAATTATATAAAACGAGATAACAAAAATAAACTAAGTATATTAAAACAAAAACACATTACAGATACGAAATAACAAAAATAAACTATTTTAAAATCTCAAAAGTTAGTCACTAAAATTGCACGAAAGTGTATAGTAGCTAAATGACACGCGAGGGACCAATAGACGACGAGCATCGACTGACGAACCAATCGCGTGCAACCTCGGCGCCCCCTGCCTTCTTCATTCCGCCAAAGAGACCGAAAAATTCACTACTGCGCAGGTGTCAGTTTGTGCTCACGACTCATGCCGGTTACTGTACCTACCTTTAAAAAAAGGATTAGTTAGTTATATTTTCTGAGATTTTTGCATCATAATACGAAAACCAACGAGTGTCATAATATCGTGACTATTCATTGCCATATTCCATTTTCAAACTTAAATGAAATAACGCTTGTCGCCGCTGCCATGTCCACGCGATCGTAATTGATGCGCTTGCGCCGCCGAGGGTGACCGCAAGGTCGCCGTAACCGGGGGTGACACACCGAGTGGGTGATCGATTGAGTCACTGTGGTCGGTGCCCACTTACGAGTTACCTACGACTCATCTTACAACGACATTCGAGATCATACAGGGTTCCGTGAATTAGTAATATACAATTAATAATAATAATAACGGCCTATTATTATCACACTGCGGGACAAAGGCTTCTTCTCATATACCTACAGATAAGTGCAGGTTTCGTCACGATGTTTTCTTTCACCTATGATAGTAATGTCTAAAATGAACTCAAGAAAAACATATAAGTACTTATTTAAAAATGAAAAATTCACATTAAGTAGTACTTGTCCGGATTTGAGACGAGGTGTTAATACAGTACATAATCAGCCTATAATGTTCCCACTGCTGGGATACAGGCCTCCTCTCTGTGAGAGGGAGTGGGCCGCAAACCATCACGCGGGCCAAGTGCGGGTTGCCAGTTTCCTTTCCTCGGTTTTTAGAGCAGTGGTGATGAAATAATTTACACAAAGTAAAGCGCCTGTCAATGCTCAAACCTACGACCTAAAACAGTACCTGGCCATAAATTTGGATCACCTAGTTTAAGATAAGTTTGGCTTTGTAGATCGTCATCTCTGCCACTCGATTCTGTGTGACAGCGTCTTTCTAAAGCTCGATGACAGTCATTATGGTCATACTTACGCCCAGAAGACCAATTCTCTTAATTTAAAACGTTCAAAATCTAGTCGCAGTATCACCTCGGCGACAAATTAATTTCAAACGCTTGACAAAATGTAGGGAAAGAGGTATTTTTGACAGATTGAGACTGAGATCAGACTGTGAACGTTCTTAAAATTACGAGAATTGCCCCTCTGGTACTGTATTACAGGCTAAAGACGCTACGGTACTCTTTTGTTTAGTGTTTTTATTAACAATTAGCGGTCCCTGGTTTCGCACGGATGCCGTTTTTCGTGATGGATGTCAATTTGGAGTGTCGTGTTTTCATGGACTGTCCCGTTGTATGAAACAGTTAATTGAACTTGAGATGAGATTCAAGAGTTTCTTTTCTATTGTTGTCCTACAAAAGTAGTCTCGTAGCTTTTCTAAGAAACCTATTGCTTATACGCCGGATAGATCTAGGCAAATTCTAAAAAAAAAGAAACAAATGCCGTAACTATCTGAAGATGCTACTACAATAGCTACTCGAAAAATGTGGTCTGGTATCAGCATGGTCAGCAAAGTAAAAGAAGAGCCTAAAAAGGCGAACAGTCCAGTTTACCAAGAGTGTAACGATACTGACGAAGAAGAAACGAAGTCAAGACCCCGAAATGCATCGGTAATGGATTACGAATATTTTATTACAAAAATAAAGGAAAACGGTAATTAACGAAAGCATCGAGGTCATGGCTGTCTCAATCTAATCTACATAATTACTAATTAGCACGTTATTACTTGTCTGGCAAGGTCAACAGTTTTTATAGCAAGTGTAACGACTTATTAAACAGTGCATGTTGCATTCTAGACGTATTGTTTATGATTACTATTGTTATGTGTGTAATTATTGTCTATTAATTATACTCAACAAAAAATAACAAAGTAGTGTTAAGTTTGGGTATTTTTTTTTGCTGAATTGTATGATGTAATCGTCTGCCCTTGAAAGCAGAATATGTAATGCATGATTTATTTCCGTTGGATCCCGCTTTTGAATCCCATTTTAATATTTTTGGCGTTGGATCCCGCAAAACATTATTATGTATTTCCGTTGGATCCCGAATTTAAAAAATGCAAGATAATTACGTTTTATTGTCGTCGAATCCCGAAAAGTATTTCCGTTGGATCCCGAATGCTTAAAAAAAACTGAATGCGGGTACTTTCAACAACAAAATTGTTTATAATAAAATGAGGGGTTCACTAATGTTTCACCAAAACTCCATTGAAATTTTTAGTTTACAACCAACGTTTCGTATACTATTTATTTCACAAACAACTCATTTTCTATTGTATAATCTAGTCGTTTCTGGCACTCGCCGGCCGCTGCCGCGGCACCGCTCGCTTCGCTCGCTCGGCTCGTGCGTAGGGGTCACAGTTTTAACCTAACCTAACCTAACATTGTTTTTTTTTTAATAATTAACCTAATCTAACTAGTTCAGTTCCGGGTAACCCACTAAAAATTATCTCTTTTTAGTGTTTGATAAAGGTCAATCACTTTTCTTCTGAAATGTACACATGTTGTTATAATATGGGATTCAACGGAAATAGCAAACGGGATCCATCGTTAATACCTAAAAAATGGGATTCAAAAGTGGGATCCAACGAAAATAAACGTAATGCATAAGGATTAGATTCGCCTAAACATCTAGAAAGTATTATAGTAGTCCAAATACAAGGTTAAAGTTTATCTAGGTATTTAGTCACGAATTTGACGATGTAATAGAAGATGTGGTCCTTATGTATTTGAAACAAGAATGTTGGGCTCCTCATATAAGAATAGCAATAGAACAAGTGAACACCGTTACGCTGTGAAGGCGTTACCCAAGATTTTTAAGATATTGAGAAAGACACAAGAAAGTGCATGAAGTCTTTACAGAACGTCTAAAAATAAGAAATAATATGCGATCAACTTGAAAAGGAGTTGACAATAGATTGAGGGAAATCTTAAACTACGATGATAGACAAACAAGACCAAGGGGAAATGTTATATTATGCTTGTTAATATCAAGCGGTGACCTTCCTAGTTATGTTAATGTAACGTATAGCTCTTAGTAACAAACAAGATTATACAACATCATTTAATGCATTATACAATATTAATTTACATAAGTTATGTAATTATGCCATTCATAATAATGGTTAAATTGGAAGACTGTAAACAATGTAAACGAAACGCAGTAGAAGCACCATCAATGATGAATTTAACGAAGAAATTATACTAATGATTGGCTCATGATGCCCACGAACCACGTAAATGTTGTTTACGTTTTTGCCCATAATTTTCTAAAATGAATAATCCATAAATACTAAATATGTAAAATTTATAATCATGACATGTCCAAATATACAATGTAGTTAGAAGCTTGACTAAGCTGGCCAATCTACGCGTTACCTAAGTGGTTGTCAATGTCAACTCAAAGGTGGAAATCAGTCGTGCAAATATAATAAGAAAACCTATTGTTTTGTTCATTATTCATAGCGCCTCTTTCATACAAACGACAGACGTGTTGAAGACTACAATCATATTTTGTAGAAATAAAGTCTCTAAGTTGCTGTCCGTAAACATCCCAACAGAGTTATAATCGATTTGTAAAAATAAGGTCGATATAAAAAGAAACTGAGTTATAATTAGCTGTAGATCCATCGATCTAGTTTAGGTGTATTGATTCTGATAAACAGATCGATATCGCTAAGAAAGTAAAAACGGTTTTATTTACTATTCCAAGATACACGTCACTAAGCAACTGGGCTTTAGAATGTTGTATACATATCTATTTTTAAATCACATTCATCGTAGTATTTTAAATAGCAAACGCTACGGCGAAACTATCTCTTCCATTCATGATATAATCTTCTAGTTGATTCTGTTCTTCGTTTTCTATGAATTGATTTCCATCCTCATTTATGGCTTCTATATTATCTATTATCAGCATAGTTTTAAACGAAAATCTTAAAGATGCTACAAGTCGACCTTGTTCCTCGGTACAATGCATGTTCCAAATTCCGTGCCATAGTAACCGCTCATCCGTGACCGAGTCACCGAGTCTGCTCGAGCCAATCATTCAACGTGACACCTATTATCTCTTTCGACGATAACAAATGCTGCCAAAGTTTCTATAAACAAATTCTAACGACCCTTGAACAGAGAAATACATATATTTTTGTAAAGGAAAAGCTATATTAGGAAAATTATTGAATGTTACTAAAGATATTGAGGTAAAGCAGAATTTTATTATTATTGTACAGACGCCAGCACATCAAGCTACTACAATCGGTCGAACAAGTGAAAAAAAAAACCTCAGTTGTTCGATGATGGAACTCAATAATAATTGAAGTCAAGTCAAGATAGCCAAATATTTCTCAATATTGTAGTTATATTCACTGTAGATATTACTGCCTCCGAACGAATTTTCATAGATTTTTTTTATATGTTAGACTGTAAGGATGGCGTTCGGAAGCATGCCATCTTTTTATACGCAATTTTATCATTATTTTGATATACTTCTTTTTGCTGTAGGACGTGGGTTAATTTTGATCCTTCTTCTTTATTTAATAGATTTGCAACTTTATTGCTAAAGAGTAAGGTTCAAAGTTGATTGGGAAAATTTGACAGTTTCGGGTAGCTTGATGTGCTGGCGTCTGTACGTCGTAATAAAATATTGTGATGTTGAATTTTCCTCATCTAATAACCTTTCTCGGAAATTCTGAAACGAGGTTTCTTAATAATATATCCTACGTTAACAATATTACGTAGCAGGATATTGTATTGATTACCGTACCACATTTTGAGGAGCTACAATCATCGGTGCCAAGGGGGCGAAAAAATTAGAAGAATTCGCTTATCGCCGATCCATCATCCAATATTGACATTTCAAATATTTACCAATACTTTCTAGTAAAACGTTGTATTCTCCAGATGTCGACCACATGTTTTGTATCGATTTACGTACAGTACAATATATATTATATGTATATTGAAAGGCTCCATTGTTTTACGAATTTGTGGACACAATAGTGAGGCTTACCCGCAAAGCTTTAAACACAGCTGGTCCTTTGATCATTGTCTTGAAGACCAATAGACAAGTTTTCCAATAGGACCCGTTCTATCTGTAATTAGTACTGGAGTTGTGATATATCAATTACTATGTTTGTTCCATGTCGAACACTGAACTCGTATTATTGCCTCGATTGATGTTTGATTATTGTATTACATGGTTATATTCAATTAGACCATATATATTCTATATGTTTCGTGATTATTATTGTGCTATACATATAGATATGTAGATATTATACAGCATATTTCATGCATCATTGGGTTTTTAGATTCATAACAACATCAGCATGAATCCTATTTAACCTTCGGTAATTTTTAGTTCACGTGTTGCTCCTGTATTCAAATTGTCACAAAAGAATTTTCAACACAACCGTCACACGAAAACACGTGCAAATCAGGACCCCTTGTCGTGATAGCAATTTGTTGAGCGATAGAATTACAAACCTGCGCGAGCGAGTATATTGCGTACCTGTGATACATCGCTGTCCCACTTCCTAACTGCCAGAGCTCACATTACCAACATTAATTGGATACAATGCTTGTAAAACACAATTACTCTACACTTACAATTGGCTCGGTAAATCTGAACAGTAATTTCGCTCCGGCCCCATATCTCGATACCGTTAACTGCAATGAGTGTGAACAGCCCAGTCAGATCGGTACACTTTTTATGAACTGGTCGATGACCCGTCTACCTCACGCTCCATCTAATCGTGAGGTACTTAATATTTGGCTTATTATTTACGACCACTTTGATCAGAATTTAGGGAGCGGAATGAATGCCTCTCTCTACCTTTTTGAAATAAACTAGGTCAGTTTAACCAAATTTATTATTCGTTTATTAAAAATCATGATCTAGATTACTGTACTGCGTCATGCTTAAGAGCCAAGATATCTGAAGAATTCCAGACGAAGTGTAATGTATATTATATTCTTATTTCCTGTTTTTCTTTCCTAATCTTGTCCAAATAGTAACTGCACTTTGGACAAAATTCCAGATACATTTGAAGACTCTCGGCGGACAGAATAAAAACAGATATTTTCGCAGACAATGGGCTTTTGAGATAAAAACGGTACAGCCTGATTAAAGTTTTTGTAATTGTAGGATGATTTGCGTAGTTCTCAGAAAAACGGGAAATAAGAATAAACATTACACTTCGTCTGGGAATCTTCAGGTATCTCGGTTCTTAGCATGACGCAGTACAGTAAACTAGACCATAGTTTGATTTGAAAGTTTGCTGCTTTGAAGCAACTTTTTTATTCAGTCAGTCATACTAGACGCGGCTGATTAGATTTCATCAATAAATAGAAGAAAACACCGCATCTACGTGATTTATTTCCTCATCTCGGTGTAGTCTAGGATTTAATACAGGTCTTAAATCGAGGCTTTTTCAACCAACAATAGGCGATACTTTTTCGTTACTCATTGCGGTATTTTTTGCTTGAACAGAACTTGAAAAGGCTTTGAAATAAAAATTGTTTAGAGCGTAACAGTTTTCCTAATCTTGAGTAATTTTAGCTCTGGAAGTTGTTAGATTACTGTTAATGTTTTACGTACATTTAGTACTATTTACACTGACGATTGACTCATTTGTTAAGAATTCTGTAGTCTACGTGTGTTTACATGCCATTACGATTTTACTAAAACGGTTTTCGGTTCATTTATTAGCGTGTTCATTATTGAACAGTTAGATTGACGTCAGTTTGGTTCTGTTCTGACAGCTAGTAATTTTAAATGCACGGAAGCAATCAATTTTCGGGATATTAGAACAAAAAGTGCCATCGTGGCCGAAATAGATCTCATGTAATTACGCGGAGTTAATCGAATGTCGAAGTCAGTCAGTGTTGATGGCTTTACGCTTGATGTGCCAGCTTGGTACTTCGTAGTGACAGTTTACGGCTGATGGATTTTGAAATTTTAATGAAATCACAGCGCAATCTTTGGCGGAATTGAACACGACATTTTTGCAGCATTGTAAAAAAAACTTGGGATCCAACAAAGGTGTTACACTGTGTTAAATTTTATTGATGCGTGGGTGACTGTTTCCTTAAGTTTAATGATTCATCAATGACCGAGTAATGGTTCTGAATCATCTTATTTGTTGTGATTTTAATACATGCATATAGGATGTATGTGTTATTTTAATGCGCACATCATCATTGCTTGGTAGGTCCTTTTGTCCGCAGAATGGAATAAAAAGACCAAGACTAACTCTCAACACATACCTATACAAATGTAGCATGAACAGATTGCGATGATTAACTCGAGTGCACTTGCATCTTCTTATGTCGCGAATTGTTTAAACAATCGCCAATCAAATGCGCTTTTAAGTTATTCTTTGTTTATTAATATTCCATCATATCCTGCTGTTTGAAGATTACAATTACATATTGTGAATTTTATTGTAGTGATTTTATGCTTTTATTCAATACTTCCGTTACATCTGTATACAAACAAACAAATGTATGCAAATTCTCTGATGAATAAACCACTTCTTATCCAAAATTTTATAGTTATTTAGTTTTCCTTCCCATTCAAGTGCATTTCAGTCTCATATAGCTACATTTTGGCCAATCGTGCGCTTCATGTTCCAGTTCTTACCAGTTTTAAGACAGACACCATAGTTTAATTTTTGACAACCATCGTGTCCTCGTCACGATAAACATTGTCGCGCAATTTGTTGATGTTACAATCACGGCGATGCCTACTCTACTATTATTTCCTTCAGGTAATTTTCTCTACGTGACACATCCGAAAACATTGTGAAACCGCTTTTTGTATACCCGGCTGCGATTCTGCAATACTGCAATTAGTGTTCTGTTTCATGGCTTTGTCATGAACTGTTTGTTCCCTTTTATTTACTGTTATTTTGATTAATGCTTTGTTGGGAACGGCTTTGGAATACGGTATTTCTTCATTTCAAAGTTCAAAAGCAACAGTGATTTCACAAGTTGTGATTTCTGTTAGAATTGGAAATATGGTTCCTTCGATTTGTTTAGCGTTAGGTCGACTCATGTTTTGAATTTGTAAGTCATGCATTAATTTAGATCTAAAAGTAAAAGTGTGCTACAAACTCCTTGTCAACGCAAGTCATAAATCGCATCTAAGAGAAAGTATGGACTGGCAACCACCCAGTAAATGGTTGACATCCTTTAACCTCACGGCAACAGTATCATTTGCAACTGCTGTTTTAATAAGCTCATCACTGCCAATTTAACTTCTGCTTCGTCCATCAGCAAGTTTTGATTAATTCCAGTATGTTTTATAAATCATGCAAAGGTCAATACATCGTGTTAATCGTCAGTGCCTGCTAAAGACCGTAACTCAAAGTGTTAATTCAACTTTGACATTGTGGGCTCCGATATTTTATGTGATTGTCGTGCATGTAATGCGATAAACGTGCGATTACTCGCTGTGATTGCTTGGAGGCTTTGCTTTACTCGTTTAATTTGTAGTTGCGAGTAAGCCTCCTTTATTGATATTTTCTTTATTATCATTGTAACGTTAATCTAAAACAGCCACTGCATTACTCTCGTTTACGATGTGTAATTTAATTAAAAGTGCTTCCGTATTAATGACTGCAAACAAGAAACCATTTTTACTTAATCTTATTATGACCAATAGGGTTCTTATTGGCTCTAATGATACTGCAGTAGCAAATATCTCAAGCAAACAGAGGTTAGAAGTAATAAATATGGAAGAGACATTTCAAAGTTCCGATTGGAGCTACCGGTTTGACAAATGGCGCGGGTGCACGACATAAAAGTCGTACTGTCGCGTCTATTGGACACCCACCTTAATGCGCGAACAATGGACGATTCCAACAATTCCGTGCGTATTGTCACTTGTTATTTGTGGACGACGCCATATTTCCTGTTAACACATTGTTTTCATGTCATTAACATAATATTAAGTGTTTTATATTTCAACGGTTCATGTTTTAATAATTTTGTAATGTATGTTGTGGTGTTGTTGTTTGTTTTGTGTATATATCTACCAACCCGTACTGGGCCCGCGTGGTGGATTACGGCCCACTCCCTCTCACAGAGAGGAGGCCTGTGCCCCAGTAGTGGAAACATTATAGGCTGATTATAATGTACATGTGTAACGTATGTTGTGTAAGATTTAGTTAATGGAATGATCACGTATTTAGTTACTTACCTATATGGACATATCTTCTATTCTACATATACTGTTGTTGTTTCTGTATGTTCTTTTCTGTACTGTAGATACTTACTTCCTTTTACTCTAATTTATTTTTAAAGGTTCTCACAAAAGTCACTTCTGGTGTACTTACTCAACAAATTCTAATACAAGTAATAAAAACTTCTTTGTATTCAGTGTTTTCATAATTAGTTTTCTAAATAGAAAAGATTGTCAAGGAGTGCCTTTGGAATTTCATTAATTTCTATTTACTTGATTTATATTGTTAGTATTTTCGAACAGATGTGCGCAATCGGTCTTTCGGTCCGAGAAATTTTAAGAATACCATTGAAAATAATACATAACGTAACATCATGCTTGTAATCCCCATGAAATAGGGGTCGAGCCTATTGCCATCAACCGGGCACAAATCCAGACTCCGGGCTGTTACTGAGAAATTCCTAAAAAAAAAAAATCCAAGAACACTGCCCAACCTGGGAATCGAATAAAACTATTTTAGCATGTTAATGGGTAACATTCGAAAACGTCTGAAACCGTACCTACATGAGTGTTGAGAAGATACTTAATCTAATTTGTATCATAATATTATGTTAAACTAGCTTCTATGGCTGTGCGTTGATATATCAGTCAGGCAGTGACTCAGGACTTTGTATTTTAATAGATAATTTACCAGTGGAGATAAACCAGTACTTCTAGTTCTTACCACTCATGACGGAACCACTTACCATAACTTCCCCTTTATCGTTCAAATATTAAACATTATACGTACGTCCTAATTACTATCATTTACTATTCAAGTCATTGTTCTACCGGAGTCATAACAACATAACAATTACGAAATAACATTGAACAGACGTGGAAGTTTAAACAACAGAAATGTAAACCTCTTCGTGACATGTGACGTCATTGGTGAATTTCCTAGTTGTAAAGATATCAGTTTTATCACCTCTCTTGATGCATGTTTGTATTAATACCATTATTGCAAGCATATTTGCATATAATGTGCACTTGTGGTAATGTAAAAACACATGGCCAGTCGGGAAGTCTCAATTTCTTGGAATATTTGGATCGAGGCGAATGTAAGGACCTTAGATATAAGAAAGAAGGAGACATACCCGATGGTTAAAAATCTATAGGAACCCGTTGTCTTTAGTTTGCGATCGCGGTCGAAAGCGCACTAGTTAGCGGAGACGGCCGATTGCCTATGACATGAGCAATATGATCACGTCGCGCGGACACACACGCCCCCTTGACACTTCTGTTTTTAAAATTTCTATGGAGAAGACAGTTCTAAAATCTAAGTCATGATCATTATGAATGATGATTATCAGATCCATGATGTGCTAGAAGTCCATTTTAGGTACAGAGTTACTTTTACTAAGAACGTCAATAGCAGAGTTTTTACATTAAGCGAACTCGTTTCAACTATGGCTTTTTCTCTAAAAGCTTCTCTTTGAGCTTCAAACTGTATTTTCAAGTATAACAAAGAACTTATTCTTTACTTGCAACTGTTTATGAACTTAATTTTGAAAGCAATGAAATTTCACCCAGTATAATATTATCATGAGCTTGACTTCGTGCCAATTTCGCCAGTGAAACTGAACGCGTTTAACACTTCGCTCAGAAGCTGTCGTGTCAATATTCCACCAGAATGATGACACAGAGAGATCTTAAACGCGGTTTAGATGTGCTGATCGCGTTCCGTTTCATTGATGAAATCCGCCCTTAATGCTCAGCTCGATTGCCTACGTGCCCTGCAGTCAACATGGCATAAACATTAAAAACAGCTAACTTTACCAGGAGTAGTAAAACTGATTAGGATTGCCCCATATTGCCGCCATACGGAAAGAGAATATCTTTCCGTATGACACGGAAATAAACTTGTAATAAAGTTTAAACTTGTAGCGAAGTAAAGACAGGAAAACTTCGTTTTCCGAACAGTGGGTGAAATCTACGAAGATGACTATCTTCGTACTACTTCGTACTGACTAGATCTTGAGTTGCAAGTTTCTAAACTTGATTGCATTGCAATTTTATGTTAGTTCTTTCTAGAAACTCTAAATCCGGAACATGTACTTTTACTTGAATCTTTTAAGTACTTTTCTCTGAACAATATTGAAAAGAACTTGTATCTAGGTCAATTCAAGGCACGTAAAGAAGGAAAGGAAAAGCTAAAGTTTCATTAACTTGTGCCTTACGGCGACAAGGTTCGTTTATTTCGATTAAAACTCTAGAATTCACTGAAGAAAAATCGTTACTTTAATGTAAACAAACAATGAACAGCATTTTTACTCTATCTACCAATATAACACCAACTTTTTACGTTCATGACTTAAAAAGGAATGCTACTGCATCTAAATAAGGAAGTATCTTACCAATGTGATTGGTTTTTTCAAGGGAGTCAAGATCACTGCGGGGGTGAAAGTGCTAAAGCCTTCGACATTTGTCATCACATGATCGAACTTAATAACCAAGTTGCATAATTACGAATCGTAAGCTTCCATCTAAATATAAATGACAACACAATAGGAGATTTAAGTCATTGTACGTCCATTATGCAGTTTTTGATGGCTTCGCTTTCCCTCTCAATCAGTGTTCAGTTCTTATATGGTATAAATATAAAGAAAGCTATGTCTTGAAATTAACAGACGAAAGTAAATTGGAAACTGTCTTTTATGGTATTGTTATATAAAGGTTGTCCAATCGTAGAACGATGCTTTTGATGCTTTTGTTTCTTGCCCAATAAGTAAAATTGTGGAGGTGGAGATGGAGACTGAGTGAAGAGGTAGCAATGCACATAAAGCATTTTAGCCTCTATTTTTGGGCACTTTAGGCTCAATTTGACAAGTTTTCTCACTGACTTTTTGATTTGTATGTACGTTGTTGATCCTTTACCTTCAATCTGATTCGGAACTGTACTGATTAATCCTGACACCTGAAGCGTAATTCCCGAAGTTACTTCTAAAATCAAAGGCTTCATTGTTTGGGCTTTTGCCAACTCCCTTGATAATTTGTCGCTCACGGTTTCATGTAAATAAAGTTTCGTTGACAGCAAATTGCCATTTAATATTCCTTTGGAACGAACTTGTCCTTTTTAGTAACAGATGAAAAGTTTCCAGCTTCTACTTTTCGGACTACGGTCCAGGCGAAAGTTTTGGGGTGACTTTGAAGAGTTCGGTCACTTTCTGAAGGCTTTGGAAGTTATTAGATGGTGACAAAGTCTTATATATTAAGTAATGAAATAATATGCATAATACATACATCAACCATCACAGTGATCAATAAAATGGTTATTAAATAGTTAACTAACTCTTGCGTGCTCATAACTTATCGATTTCCGATGCTCCAGTACTTATTGCGACACAAGTCACAACATAACAAGAACGACAAGCCAGCTATTTAGAGATTCGAATGGTCCGGATTAGATTTCCACCAGTTTGTCTGTGTCAATAGGATCGCATAATTGTATTTGCTTATCATCAGCCTTATTTCCTTGTTCAGATGGAACGAATATAGCGCTGGAATTGAATTTTAGTTGATAGAACAGATTGGGGTCTGGTGCTTTCTGACTATCTTAGATTTGGATTGGAACTATCTTCTTGTTTATTTTCAGTAGAGATCTAATTTGGGTAACAAAAATATACATCGAAAACCAATCTTCGATTTAACATGTGGTGTTGATTTCCAACTTCAGGATGGTACCTTTTTAGTTCAATGTCTTTTTAGTTCAAACGCAACCTGTGTAAACAATATGTTATTATCCTAAACATTACTTGTATTATTGATACAGCCGGAAAACCGCTTTCCTGTTGTGATGCACTCGCTCTTAGGTATAGATAAACACTGGACTTACGTGTGTCTGGTCTCGACACTCGCATGTAGCTGTATTATCCTTAGTTTCATGTTGTTATTATGTTTCCTTACGAGCGTTGGTTCTACCTGCAACTTGGATTTGTGTTTGGACACAAACATGTTTTATATGCAGTTGATTCTCGTTAAGGATATCTGCAGTTAAGACTAGTTTATATAGACTATATACACACACACTGACACATTGTATAGTTTCCTTAAGATTCCTATATAATGCGTAGTTTCTTCAATAACGTTTAAACTAAAATATAAATGAGTAGGACAAGAAAAAAAAAAACCAAAATGCTAATATTATGTTTATAGGACCATGCGCAGCATTATGTATTCTGAAGTAAAAATTATGCCAGTCACGTTCCGAAGGCCCCTGGATCATTCTCGAAATCCTGGGATTTCTTTTGGAGAAAATCAATTGCGTTTGTAAGGCGCTCAGGATTTTGAATAGTATTAACTTTAGCATTTATTCGCTATTTCCAGTTCTTAAAGTGGGTTTCGGCTGCCTAAGGTTTTAAAGGTTTCCAGATCATTCATTGTAATCTAGCAATAATGTCTTGGCGGTTGTTAGCACTTGTATGATAGATAACGCTACTATCTAATAGTAATCGTTTATCTATTTATCTAATCTTTTTATGGGCATTTCGCATTGAATAAGGCCTGTTGATTTGAAGAGTTTGTGTTCCAAGTCCTTCAACTTCGTTAGGTAGAACACATTCTTGTTCAAACTACGTTGTAAGATTTCCAATATAAAGTGTTCTACCGATTTAATATTGGTAATCTTTTTTATCGAAGATCAAGAGAAATTAACCTTGAAAAGTTAATCGGATGGAACTCAAGTTTTCAAGCAGATGTAAAAAGTTTCGAACTCGCTAAGGCTTTGACAAATATTGTGCCAAAGGATTTTCTGCTTTAATTCAAGATTTATATACAGGTAACAAGAGAAGCGTTTTAGCGCGCATATTTGGAGCACTCCCCTCGTTATTCAACCTTGGCATCAATATCATCTTCGCAACAAAACCAAGACTTCAACCTTAGCTGTCAATCTAGAAAATGCAAACCTTCAAGTCTATAAAATGCCTCTCCAATCGGTAAGGGACTTGAGCCTGTTAACTCTTTGAGCAAACGCACTCAACGATAGTACGTTCACGTTTACGTAACCGCGTGCGTTTGGTTTACGTAACATGCTAGTTCGGACAATGACCGTGGTTAGTGGAAGGTTGAAGTGCCTTGTTATGTGTCGATGATAGACGAAGCTAATTCAGTTGTCGATATTGATAGATAGTGCTTTGAAATGATAGAATACTCATACATGAATATTATATTGGATTTTATAGGCTTTAAAGCTTGTCCTCTCTGGCTCTCTATACCTTTATTACCCCAACGTTACCTTTCAGTTTCCATTAAGATATTAAACGTAAACTGATCAGTGAGATTGTTTAATGGGGTAACAGTTTCACACCCAATATAGTCAGACAATCTGATAAGGTCCCCGAAAATTGGGTCGTCTTATGACTATGGATTAGATCCTTATCATGAATTTGGGCGAGTTTAGCTACCCAATCATCAATCTGCAAATACACCCAAGTCTGCAGGTATCGCAGGAGTTACGCTTATAGACAAGCCATGTGTGCTTATAAGGGGTATATGTGCGCTTTAGAAAGTAACATATAAACCAACATTACAGCTTTCGTGAGAGTTTGTCGTAAATAAATGTGCATCAGATTACCGGACGAGTACTGGGTGACATGAGTTATAGCTTCTTCTAAAACGTGTTTGTTTTTATTAATGTTTGCAATTAAAGGCGAGACGATGGAGAAAAGCGATGAAGGAGTAATATTCATAATATTATGTTAACAAATTGACATTTAAAATATTGATGAGTCTATAAAGCCCAGAGAACATTCCTATCTATACATCACACGTTTCCTCTAATTTTTGTATATGTGTCAAAGCACTAAAGATATTTTACTGTCTCTACAAGGAAAATGAACTAAGTACACTTTGCAGTTTATCAGATCTTCAATTTGATTTGAGTGTCAATATCTGTTGAGAGATAAATACATCTCGTGTTTTATAGAAGAACTCTTTCCTTTCCCAAGAAACGACGTTATCGACTGCGTTATCAATCGTCGTGAATTCTAAAGCCTTATCGACTTCAATACAATGCACATTCTACGCTTGCTCTCTTATCTCTGCCTGTCTGATAATATTGTTCTTGTATACCACAGCTAATATTTATATTTCCTAAACGATATCATTGTTGTAAACTTTGTTCTTTAGTGCCTTATCTTCTGTTGTTCTAAAAGTGATTCATACTTTATTAGATCTAAGATTGTGTCTTTAGGCGTCGACACACTTGTATGGTTATCGGTCTGATTGTGTGTGTACTGATAGGTATACAATAAGTACACTAGCACCTAAACATGAAGCATTTCGATAATATTATAATCGGTATGCTCTGGGGTGAAGCATTTCGTTTTCTTGGATTAAAATTGTAAGCAATAATGTGTGTGTAGTGTATTAATACATTACCATAATGATATTGTGTTGATTAGTCTTTACCACAGAATATAATAATAGTACTAGTCCTTACTTGCAAGTAGTTGCAAGATATCCTTCCTTTGCATTGATAATTACGTTTATTGTTACTGCATGAATAAGTAAAGTACCTATAAACTTTCAACAAGCTTCCACACAACCACCATTTGCAAAGTCACCGTGAGTAAATACAAAATGAAGCACTAAAGTATTTCCTACCACTAAACCAGGTGTTATGTTAACATAAACGAAAGCGCAAAAGCTTCTCCCTAGACATACAAAATTCAAACAGTACCCGAGATCAATTTTACCTCTGCAATTTAAATGTCATTCGTTTGTATATTCGAGTCACCTTTCGGTACCGTTTACATCCTGAGTTTCTCTGAACGTAGGATGGCAGTAATAAAATCGGGCACTGAGCACGACACTTTCTCCGATACGCTCGACAAAGTCCGTTGCTCAATCGAGCGGGTGACTGGCTGCAATCGCAAACTTGCCCCTTCATGTGAACCAATGGCAAAACAATATGGACTATCGTATGTCATGGATACTAACTCCAGCACCGAGACAGCTTACGGTATGCGGTAACCGTGCTGCTACAGATGTATGGACTACATTGTTTGCAGTTGAGTTATATCTGCGAAAAATATTTAGTCTATGAATATGCCAATGACAAAATTATATTGCCTCATATTTTGTTGGAAATAGCTAGAAAGCACTATTGTTACACACCGAAAGATTAAAGCCTACCGAGCTGGCCAAGGAAATAGCCAATATATTTATTTATGAATTTCTTTACCGAGCTTTCGCTACGCTGCTATTATAGAAAATTAGATTTGCTTACGGAACATCGTCATGATGAAATCCGTGGGGAACCAAGAATAATATGGTTGCGCGCGTTGGGAATAACAATTTCTCCGTAATAAGAGGCTGCAACGTTGAAAGTGTTTATGAGGTGTATAAAATCGAAAATGATGGGTTGTTGAGCCAATCTATGGTCTAGGATACAACGTGACTTGGGTACATTAGATTTCAAAGAAAACTAAGCAGACGTAAAATTGCCGTGGTGTAATCGATTTACGATCTGTTTTAGTTACAATCTACAGATACACCTGCTATCATCAATATAAGATTATCTATGGACATTAAATTGTCATCTATGCCTCTCGATTTATCATTAAAATATTAGCACGGATAGAATTCAAGTAAAAGTGATTTTGAACACGATTTTATGTCACGGATTAATTTATCACCCATACGCTTTCGATTATTCTATCTAGTGACATGTAATTAATCATTACAAGATGAACATGATTGTAAAAGAAGTCCAAAAGAGTGCTAGAATGCAAACAGATTTTTATGCATGTGTAATTGTTAACGAAAATCCTTTCAACGTTCAAAACCTTAGGGTGATGTGGATCCTTCTGCTCGTGTCGGGGCCCACAAAGCTTTAAAGCTCTCTCTCAAGAATCCCTCTTATTTAATAAAGCTTGTCTAGAAACAACTCATTATTAGGTACAATAAATTAAATTGTGGTTAGATGTTTGCTTAGAACTTTCCTGCGCAAAAAGGAAAGTAGGTAGCTTCCAAGAATTTTGGCACGTAGGAGACACCTCATTACCTACAGCACTTTATCCTGTTGTTTGTTATTACATTACTTAAACACGATAAAACGATAACTAATCAAGATTCACATAATGATATACAATTCTAATCAGACTAACAGTCACTTTTGCAGATATTCCATTCAGTACCGCATGTAAAATTCAATCGATATTATCTTGGAAACCGATCAATCGATTCCGATCATCGAACTCGCGTGCAAAGCAGTTTATAAACACACGGTAGCGCACATTGGTATTAGCAGTCACTTTCTCTATTATGTTTCTGTCATCGTTCATTACTCCAGTTATATCGGGTCATTCGGACGGCCGCTACTCGCCAGCTTCTGGCCATTGTTCGCTGTTCTACTGATATTTATTTCTTGGATGATTGACAGTTTGCGTAATTGCCTTTCGCGTCCAGAATTTTCGAAATGAGGGATGGAGTTCTGGTAATTTGATATTATGCAGCAGGCATGCGATAATTAATAATAAACGTCGTAAATATTCTAGAAAACAGTTGTGTTGATGTTGATAGTGGAAAATGATTTAGATTCAGATTTTTTAAGAATGTTTTTATTGTTGGCTGCTTGCATTTAATACAAAACAATGATGGTTGCCAAACGTTATAGATCAAGTCGTAATCCTAAGCATCTTTAAAACAATTTCAGAAAGATTAGCATCTTTGAAACCATTAACTAATTATTCCAACAACGCGGTTGAATTATGGGTGAGATAATCCAATCTCCATATTTCTGTATTCAACCTCTTTTGAACAATAAAGCAGTCGGCTTATGGCCATTAATTTAATTCACCTTATCGAATATCGTGGGAGCATAGAAACAATATGCAGCTTCTTGTGTTTAGTGAAATAGTTCTTCATTCTTTAGAGGTATAGGTATTAAATCTCTTGACAACGAGTTATGTAGGAAAATTGTTTTACACTGTCTTGTCTCTATTCATCGCAACAGATTGTAAATGTTGAACAGCCTTACTATGTGCTTATGTTTGTTACTTGTACACAACTCGTGTCGTCGTGTCTGGTTAGATTCCCCGTATCTTATACATAAATGTATGTAATATTCCATTAGCAATAATGATTTCTATGGGCATCTGTCAATATTTTCTAGTTTAACTGATTCGCGTATCACGTCGTCCCAATGTTACTACTGTGATATTTGTTTAACAGTTTACTGTTAGATATTTTTTGTCTAAATTATTGGTGTCAGATTTAGCACACTTTAAGTTGTCACTGTTATTGGAGCGGGCTTTTACAAAATCTACTGAAATATGGGTCAGCAGATTCTGTAAAAGGATCTTTTTGTTTTTCCTATGAAAAGCATTTTTCCCTTGTATTTTCCTCCTATGTCATTATATCATTATTTTTATGAGCTTGCATGTTTCCTTATCTTGGTGTCCTACCACTCCTGCGCGCGAAAATGACGTTCCATCAATTAACTTTTCCGACGCGACGAGGATAGCATTTAGCTTGTAATTTTTAATTACCCTAATTAATAAACTTGGCAGTTCCATTAAAAAGTACGCATGAACATTGTTGTTTGTGTAAAATGCGTGCAATTTTCATTGTTAGCGTCGATGTGACGCATGGCCATTTATACTTGGATTAGTTCAGTTTATTCAATTAGCGATTCAGAAGCACGTGAGCTGATATTGTGCGTGGTATGTGGCGTGACTACAAGCCTGCTAGTAACGAGATTTGTTTGGATAACTTATACTGTTGCACAATGCGTGCCTCTGATTGCACCTATTAAACCTATCATGAAAACTAGGTTTACCTTACTGCAGTGATTTGTAGGTATTTTTTAATTGATTGCACCAATTATCATATTATTATTTACTGCGAAATTATACTGTCTCGAAATTGGATCGATCGATTTTAATATGGCATTCAGCGGAAACTCCATGCTCACTTATATTATGTAGGATAATCGCAAAGCACAGAAAACTTATATTGAATGGTTTAAGCAGTCGGTAAAGTGTTCTAGTTCTATCAGATTGCTTTGAGAGCTGAGCCGGTTGGATATGGAGATACGATCGAGACTTAAATGGAAATGGTCTGAGATGAATTAATACTTCGTGATACCTACTCGTATAATAACAAATTTCTTGTACGTTATTAAAGCTAATGGCAGCGCTTATGGTTATATTGATGACTGTGCTGTTTCAGAAATGATAGAATGAATCTTTTGAAGACGTAAACTTCGTAGTCTCCTTGGCCGGAATATTGCAGTGTTCTGGTATTATTCGAGCGAAGATACATATGATATATATCATGATTAATAAGAAGAAAAATACTTCTGTTAGGACTACACTAACAAACTAATCCATTAGGCTGACAGAATAATCTCTGTCTAAACCAAGTCTAAACGGTGTTGCTTGTTTAAAACCAGTAGAATATAAATGGTGTCTGTCTGTTTGTTTGAAAGAGTGTTAAAACTGCTGAACAAAAAGCGGCCTGAAACTATCCACTACTAGATGTGTGAATACTGATGAACAGCATTATTCCATGATAGACAATCTAAAAAAAAATCCTAGTTTAAAAGTGGACGCTTGTCTGATCTGAAACCGAACATTCTATCTACACAATACGGAACAACACAAGTACCATTATAGAATCCAATCGTGACCTATCATTTGAAACTAGTCATGATCTTCAGAAGCGCGGGAAGAAAAACCTCGCGGGTATTTTTTTTTTCGCTGTTCTACATGCCAAATTGTTTTCAATTGTGCAATTTGTTACGTTACGCCATCGGGATTATTCATAACTTTGCAATGACTTACATACTCTTTACTGTTTCAATACATTATCATGTGTTTCTTCTTCGGTAAAATAAAGGATAAAAAAATGTTCAATGAAATTGAAACATTTTGTGGCATTTAAAGCGATTTCTGAATCAACATTCGGAATCTATCTTATTTGTTTTTTTTCGTATCTGAAATTCTGAATTGAGCAACAAATTGCGTTTTGATTCGAAATGGATGCGTAAGACTCATTATTGGAGTGAAATCTATTTGAATTTATCCAACAATTTCCAAGTTTAATTTATGTGGGTTTAGTGTTAGCTCTATTTTGTACGTTTAAAGCATCCATTTATATTCTCCGACGCATCTAGGTCTCGCGTTACGCCGAATCAGACCATTTCTACTATCTGGCATTCGCAACCCCCCGCAGTTGGGGTTTTATCAGTCAGCGACGTCGTGACCTCTGATATCTAACCCACTATATCTGTAAGTAGGGTGAACTTTATTGTACAATAAGGACCTTTTATGTTGGAGCTAACAGGACTTTGTTTGTGATATAATATTAATTTCTTTTTGTTCTGGAATTTTATGCGTCGTTCCTTTTTTGGGAATCGTATGTTACTTATGACCCTCCATTTGTTTGGTCCAACTATTCACCTCGGTTATTTTGCTTACGATGTTGCCAGCAAAAATTGCACAGAGCAATCAACAGTCGTAAATATTTCGCTTGCATTGAACTGGTACACGTGTTCAAAGATTGGACGGCTCGCAGTCACGGCGCAAAATATTTGTTTTCATATTAAACAAGTGTCATTAATTCAAACACGCCATGTGGTGTTGCGACGCTTCAAATACCAACGTTATAAATTATGTAGACGCGACAATCGCTTTGAAACATTATTCTGTCCCCGAAACTGTCTGAGAATGATGACGGAGGACATGGCACTTATACCGCTTGAACCCGTCCGCGAAAATGTGAAATTGTATTTGTATGTTTGTAATACAATTTTTCAACAACATTATGTTACATGTATTCTATCTGAGAGTAAGAACAAAACAAGAAACTGTGTCGATAGAGGAAGAAAATAACAAAAAGAAACTAACGAGGTGACTTCAGGAAAAAATTGATTACATAGGTACTGTCTGTGTCAATAATGTGCTGTCTTCACCATCGTTATCATCATTTCAGCCGAAAGAAGTCCACTGCTGGATATAGGCCTCCTCTAAGCGTCGTGTGCTGCCTTGCTTACACACACCCCTTTATTCATAAACGTTGCTAAAAGTGGTTATTAGCTTTTTAACGTTTAAACATCACTTAACTGTAATCATCATTTATAAATAAACTCCAATGTTATCGATATCTTCATTGCTAAATATTGGTTAAACCGTTAATATCGTTGAGACTTATTTACGATATTAAAATGTCTTGAATTTATATCGCGACCCCGTCTATTTTGATTGCGATTTGTTGTTATACAGATGTTTTAATAACAATCGTAACGGATTTTCTTAAGTAAACAAGATAAGCATTGTAAATATTATTTCGTAGTACCGAAATCAATTTCGAACTTTGAAAATGATTACAGTGTTGACTCAATCCGTATCGATAAAGGCTATAAATGCTACTTATTTATCACGAACCATGATCCTTTTGTCCGCTTAAAGATCCGACAACACATCTCGATCAACCTACAGCCAAGAGATTTCAAATCTTAATCTCTGTACATCCATCGGCATACGTTTCTGCAACTGTAAATCTATTTATATATCAGCTGCTTGATGGCTTGTCCCATAAGTGGTGTTATCCAGCTGTACTTAATTACGTTTTGATGTCAAATAATTAGCGCTATGCGAATTAGAATAACGCGTTGGTTACATATCGCACATGTACGTCGCCCTCGTTGTTTGATGCCAGCTATTGTTCACAATTCTTGGAATTTGGAGCATTTTGTATCATTCCCGTTATAACTTATGACACTCTAGTCCTTTGAGCTTCGGTGTGGGTATAAAGTTCACGATTTGCATACATATTTGTGTTTAGTTTCGCGGTAATCGATGTAGGTGTTGGTAGTTACGGGTTTTGAGTCGTAATTATTGTAATGTAATAACTGTAACTTTATATCTACTTTTGTATAAATATGCCTTTAACAATTGTTTCTAGGGTATTTGATACATCTGTTGATGTAGTGTTCTTTACTGAAATACGCAGTTGTGTGACATTATTGTTTGGTATTTTCCTTTCATTGGGAAAGTATTTTTAATCTCAACCGACCGGTTGTAATCAGTTCATTGTACTTCTTTGTTGATGTTGCACTCGTCATGTAATATTAAGTCAACAAGGTCTAAATGACATCTTATCGCATTCGGATATCGCCAGATATGTAAATATTATGACATTATACTTATTTCGTATTCGTTTTGTTTCAGGTAATCATTGTTTGTATGCGGAAGAAGAGTTTGGTTTAAAAAACACTCGTGGACCTAGTGAGGTTACTTGGGGGACACCGGATGGTATATCTTATTTAAATAACAATCGATCCTCTGTCTGCTTCCGGATTTTGCGATACGTGATTTTTCGCGCTGCTCATTTAAATAACAATGAAGCCTATGACAGGGGAACGCAAACCTAATCCGATTCCAATCTAAATTCCTATTAGCATAGCTAATCAAATTCTAAATTAGGTTCAAAAAGCAACACTGGCATACAAATCCCGACCTAATTTCGTGCAGAACCACTTATTCTCACCCATAACACGTTTCCGTCCAATTCGTATCGTAGCAACAAGTGACGGATTTCACTTTCGCGTTTGCCGGGGTCGGTGAACTGGCTATGTTTGCCCTGCCGGCTTGTAAAACCAAAGTTAATTGCTGGCTAAAATTTCAAGCAAACACTGTTGTGGCCTCTATTACAAAGGTATAAGGTCCAGAATGAACAGTTTTTTGTCTATGTAAAAGCATTACTAATGCTGGTAAAAGGCCACCGTCCAGCGATTTACCTAATCACGTAAGCGAACTGATAGTGGAATGGTTGTAGATGATAGTATTGTTAGGGTTGGCCCTTCATGCGATCTACTATTTTATGCTAATAACAGTAATAATCTAGTATTAGTCAATGAAGTCGTTAGTTAGAAAATGTTTGCAGGTACCTATCAGTTTCATGAATACATTTATTCAGGTTATTGCTAAAAGACTCTGTAGGTAACTAATTCTACTGAACAACAAAATTATTCATGAGTTGAGCAATCTACATTATTGTTTCGGTTATCACAAAAAACAAGTTTTTTTTTTAGAACCAACAACTAAAGTTACCTTTGTCTTTAGAAAGATCGGTAATTTATCGAGGAAGCGTCGGCTGAGTGGACAGTAAATTCGCTACTCAGGAAACAATTATAGTGGGGAGCCTTCCCATGTTATTGTTATATTTCTCTTAGTGCCCCTTTTGTCCACTCGACTCCCCCTACGAGTTCGTTCCCAAATCAATAAAGCTTTTAACGTTAATGGTCGTCTCCGCCGAATGTCTACGTATTAACCAACCTGAAATTGTTGACGGTTTTCTGAGATTTTTTCGCTTTTCACGCCGCGCCATGGGAAATATGGGCATGTATTTGTATTTCGTCATTTAACTCCACGTCTTTAAAATATTCGGTAGATATTACGTTTAAATGTTTTTATGAATGTTGAGAAGCACATTTTTTAAATTTATGAATAATTTGTTGTCCGTCTGATTAGAAAGCAATTTGTAATCTTCTGAACATTTCAATTTGTATCTAAACTTAATTGGTCTTTTGAAAATAATGAATTAGTAATTCACGTACTTCAACCTCATTAAGAGACATTCTCAATATTATCTTGGCTCTATATGGTTCATCTTTCGCATACTAATGCGCAGTATCATGTTTTATCCATTTCGAGAATTTATAAAGCTGTATATTTTATGTCATTTGTTAGTCATTAATAATCCATTTGTGAGACTTGACTGAGAGATGTTTTATATATCGACGATATATTCGTCGTCCAAGTCTTATCTTAGTGTAATATTGAAGTTACTTATAACAAAATATTACCCAGAAGCAACACCTTCACTAACGTAAATGTTAGCCTATCTTCACACTTCACTGCGAAACCTCCATATCTTAACTTCCAAACCAAACGAGTTTGCCAAGCGGTTTCAAACTTGCTGCTTCTGAGTTCTGACCATCTCATTGAATCTATTGTCGTTCTCAAGTTGCTCGGTACGTTACTTGAGCTTGTTCAACAAAAGATGATGATATGATTGAACAAAGTTTTTAAACGCAACTGTCGCCTCCGTTCGGCGCCAAAACTTTGTTTCTGTATTTGTATTTAATACTACATTCATTGTATTAAATCGTGTTCAGTTCAGAGTCAGTTTATGACACTAATGCAATCATTATTACGTATTTGTTGGTCGTTTCTTTATGTTAATTGCTTTATAATATACGTCATGTGTGAACAACTGTTTATTTCTTTCATTTAGCTGGAAAAATTATTAACTATTGTTTCGACTTGTTTCGTTAATGTTAATTAACAAGGACCTTTTTACTAAAGTTCTCACATAGCTACAGTTTTCGTTTAATATTTAAATTAATTTTTACAAAGGCTTTTGATAGACTTAGGTCAGCTTCGTTAAAGCAGTTAGTTGTTTTTCTAGACTATTAAAGCGCTTTTTAGTCTAATCTGATTGAAGGCTAAGGCTTGGTCTAGCTAGCCCGTTAATCAAGAAAGTGTTGGTAACTTATTAACCTACCTAACCTAACCTATTCTGAAGTTATTCTATCATTATGAACATTTTTTAGTCCGTCAATTTGTTTTTTCTTTATCACACCAATTTCTCCATCATGGTCTCATTATAATCAGCCTATAATGTTCCCACTGCTAGGACACAGGCCTCCACTCGGTGACCACCACGCGGTCTCAGTGCGGGTTGGTAGATGTCACATGTCCTCGAATTTTTGGTTCTAGGACATGCTGGTTTCCTAACGATGTTTTCCTTCACCGTCTTGAGAGCAGTAGTGATGAAATAATTTACACAAAGTAAAGAGCCTGGCTGGCTTCGAACCGACGACCTACAACTCTTTAAGTCGCGTCTGTCTCTGTTACCACTGGGCCACTACTGCTCTCTGTCAATGGTCTCTCTCAATCGTTTCTGCCAAAAACATTTTTATATTTTTTTTTTTTTTTAATTTGATTGTGGTAATCCATCACGAGATTACTTTGACATTTAATTTATTATACGCTTTAAGTAATTAAGTTACAACTCAAAAGACAAAAACGTGCTTATAGCGTGGAAAAATACATAAATGTCTTTTGTGTGTACTTTAATGATACTCGTCACTATTTTGTTGTTAAGATAAAAAAAAAGTGTGCTTGTGTCTACCATAATAGATGATTACGATGTGCCTTGCCATAAATACGAACAGGTACATTTTGTAAAGACGGAGAATAGCCCAGAATCGCGATTATTGGCAATTTGAAACAAGCCCTGTGAAGCAGGAAAACCCATCAGAGATCCCAAGTCAATCAGAAATCAATCTGGTTGGCCAACGTTCGTGCAACATACATAGACACGATACAAAACAGAAGCTAGATATAAAAACAAAACAAAAACATGATCCAATGAACTTGAAACTAGAAATCGACGCACTGATTTCAATATTCAAATCGTACAAGCTGGCATAGCAAGGAAAGTGGAAAGAGAAACTGATATGAATACGTTATGCAATGCAGAATTCAGTCTTTTATTAATGTACTTAAAAACAAATAATTGCCACACTGACCTTCACCCAGTAAGATGTTGCAAATTTTATGTTTCAGAACGTTTTTAGTGAGTCGTGCTTCTTTTTGCTGCAATTGTTCAGACAGTTTTATTACTTAATGTTGATAAAGTGAACTGAGGCAAATGCAAGATTTATGTTTTGAATAGAGCGTTTCGATGCTCTTGATGATATTTCGCCATTATAGATAAACCACTAGGCTTAAAATAGAGTTCCCAATATAGCTTCACCTAAACAGGTTTTCTTAATCAGTCGAGCTCCGCTAATGAGACACAATTGATTTTCTATTGTTTCGTCGCCAATAGGCGACGTGCGGTGCTTGACCGGTTTATCTATACTAATAATAAGGAATTGTTTGAGCGCGCTAATCTCTGAAGCCGCCAGTATGATTTAAAAAATTATTTTTGCATTTGATAGCCCAATTCTTGAGGCAGGTTAAAGGCTTTTTAACATCACGCCACGACCCTTAAGAGCTGAGGAAAAAGAAAAACAATCTGAAAGAACGCTAAGCAAAAACGAAGTAAAAGCGTGGGGTGGAATGGGGAAACAAGAAATATCACGCGCAAAAACTCGCGGACACCAGCACATCAAGCTACCCGAAACTGTCAATTTTTTCCAATCCACTTTGAACCTTAAATAAAGTTAAAAATCTATTAAATTTTGACAGTTTGTAGTAGCTTGATGCGGTGAGTGCTGACGTCTGGACATAGATAAAACATAAAACCTAAGTAATCGGTGTTTAGGATTACTAACAAAATCATAAAAGTTTCTTCTACTCGTATAGTCATATCAAGTCGAAAATATAGGATATCGAGGTCGTATAAACACAGGGATTGAATATACAACATTTTTGAACGGTTATAATAAAATAATCGCTTAATCACCGCTAATGAGACACAATTAATTTTCTATTGTAATGGCCCGATATAGTACCACGCCTGACTCGCGTTGAAGAATTATCGGATAGGTAAGTGCGTAATAGACTCACATTGTTTTTACAATTTATTATTCGTCAGAGGCATTTGATCCGAAAATGGGGCGGATAATCTGGAAAGCATAAACAAATTTCATTAAGCTTTTCCTTCCGGGTGTCAATGAACCTACTTGAAAACCATTTAGGTTACATTGTAAGACTATAAGCAATTTCCTTCAAGATTATCCTAGTGTAGCAGATCATTCTCCTTTAAAATTAAATTGAAATCTCTGATAAAGTGAAGTAACGAACCATGTCAATGAACGTTACCCCTAAAATTGAATATCATTAACCCACATTATTAAGTTACAAGGGTTTCCTTTATAACTAGGCATATCTGCTCTCTCGAAATAATCATATAATGGTTATTGGGATACATAATGCCGATACAAATGAAATTTAATTAAGTTATTATATCGGGGCTGAAATATGGAACCTTTAATCACAACTGACTTTGATAAATATCAGAAAATTGGAAGGCGGGAGAAGGTATAACGGTTCAGGAAATATCTAAAAATAGGATATAACTACTGCTAAATCGTAATATTGAACTGTACGTAAAAGCAATGGTTTGTTAATTACTGTAAAGAAAGACAAAGATTATGAATCAGCGGTGTGCTGCATTGTAGAAAGCGAAACCAGTAAAATCCTTTTGGATTCATCAACTCAGAATTTGCAAATGAGACCTACATTCTTCAACATTTTTTTCGACTCGGTCAGACCCTCAGGCGAAATCACTAAATCTTTCTAACATATGATTATAAACAACCTCACCGTTAGAGTACTGCAGCTGCAGGTCGTTTACCGGCAGCGCCGAATACCGGTCGGTGTTTTAGGACACATTCGTCATCGTGATCCTTGAACTTGTGGCACACTTTGAGGTGAGCGTGTCCGAAGTTTGGCGTGCTGCTCGGTACATAGTTCGGTTACGCACCGTACGGTTAGGTAGCTGTTGGTATGTTTGGGCGCCATTCATGGTTCTCGTGTTTGGGAGTTGTAGAGTTTTTGGCAATGCTATTCTTTTGTTTAGTTGTTGTTGGTGTTTGGTTCTCATTATAGTTAAGTAGTTTAGGCTTCGGTATGACTGTTACTTTATGGCTCCCAATATTGTTTGTTAGAATTCGAAATTATGTATCAAGTATGTCAGTCATATCGTCTATCTATATTATTTATTAAATTGTCGGTTAGTTTAACAATGTCGCAGTCGGTTGCTATGATTCGTTCAATGGCTTTAACAAACTGGAATAGGAACATATATAGAGATAACAACTTATAATTAGAACGACTGTTTAATCAATTACTGCATGTCAACATCCTTTAACATATAATATATCAAAACAAATACAGTTAAATGTTACGCAGACGTACTTATCCAGTGCATGATAACACAAATTGATTACTTCAATACGCAATTATACTTGTTTCTGTTAAAAATTAAGAACATTTTCTAAACTCGTCAGTACATTTAGAGTGGAAGTCATCGAGGTAAACGATATCTTCCCACAAAATCATTGGGCTGAGCGAAATTCAATTGCAGAAAGCGCTTTCGAATGTTTCAGCCGTACCCGGCAAAATTAGCGAACCGTCTATCTTCTGATTGGTGTAGCTACAGACTATGGAAATTTGATTTTACCCGACGTCGGTCGGCTTGATCGACTGGGCACGTTATTTTGAGCTTTATGATCTAGATCCAAAGTTCAATTTTATTCTCGAAAGTCAGTCCTCGTAACAAAGAAGCCTTACTTCGTCTTTTTGAAAAAATAAATCGTTTGAGCCAAAAGCAAATCAGAAATGTAAAAGTAATTTGTATTTAGGTACGCACAAAGTAGGTAATGTTTAGCGACAAAATACTGAATTTTATTTCAGAGGTCGTTCATTTTCACTGTAACTTTATTATTATTGAAGTCATTTTTCGAGTTTTATTCCGTCGTTTTGAGATAAAACGCTTCAAACGATTTTTTATTCCTAAGTTTATTTGATTTAATAATTCATCTCTTTTGGTTCTGGAAAATGTTTCAGAGACCCGGATCTTTTTTTCCCTTATGGGCTATAACGATTCCTTTGTGAACCGTTGTTCCCAACTGTAGGTTTTTCTCCTCTCCATAGCAACAAAGTTGTAAGCTTTAAAAACCTGTTAGTTTTTCTGGATTTACATCATTCTGGATTTATTCTTCTGTTGTTATGCTAATAGAATGGTGCAAATTAGTCGTGAAATAACTAGAATTTACATGAACGTGCTATAACTATGCAAGTTGAGGATGTAGTGGTAATATCTAGTCATGTGAGTGATCACTCCATTTGGCAATACCTGTCGAAAGTCGCAATTCTTTTAGCGAATCCGGAATTCTGCAAGGGTCTTGCTTGACGCAAAGACGTGTCATGCATCCAAATGTCATTGTTTTGACATCCTGCACGTTTCAATAATGCATAGGTGCTTTATATGTTAACGAATGAGAATCTCATGAATTATTACTTCTGCCTGACCTGCCGTGTCCTCTGAAACTAAGTGTTTTTAAGCTTTTAGCGAAAATTGCTTGTAATATTAAAAATTTCGGTACCAGACACCACCTGCGCCATCTTGTCTACCTTTTTACATACTATAATAGCTTTTATAACAACACCTGCGATTTCCTTCTCATTTCCTAAAACAATAAAGTTATTAAATATTGTTTCCTTATTATATCGCTTTGTCTAGAAAGGTGGTAAACATGAATATTTATAAGTGAGGAATCAAACAATTATTTTAATTTGATGATTGATTGGTCTATTAATGATTGTTCAGTGATTTTTCACTTTACTTAGCTTATAACAATACTAGCTGCGCCCCGCGGTTTCACCCGCGTAAGTTTCGATCCCGTGGGAATATCGGGATAAAAACTATCCTATGTCCTTTCCCGGGACTCAAACTATCTCTATACCAAATTTCATCGAAATCGGTTCAGTAGTTTAGGCGTGAAGAAAAGACAGACAGACAGACAAAGTTACTTTCGCATTTATAATATTAATTTGGATGGTTTAACTTATCTGATGTCTTCATATCTGACTATTTCAAACATTGACCCAGAGTTTTGCTATTAAACATAATATGTATTTCGTTTTCGGTTATCAGCTAAATTATGACACAAGGTTATCCTAATTTAGTCAAGATCGATTGAAAGGATTTTGACAGCCCCTTTCCGGTAAACCAGAACCTTCCCAAATCGAACTGGTTTGTTTTCGACAGTGACGAGGGGTCTTCAATATAAACCACATTTAAAGCGCCTCAAGTGGCCATGGTAAAAGTGTTGTGGGATAGAGTATCAAACACAGCAATATCTAACCTCTAATTATTATAAAAGGAGTGGTCTTCCCACTCGAGTATTATTAATTCACTAATTTCTCTCTGCCAAGGGATGCAGCGTGCGCCGCGCGATAAGTAATTGCCGTAATAAGTTTTACTTTTCTCGCTTGGATAGTTTCTACTATGATTTGTGCAATATATTTATTATTCTTACCAAGAATTATATTGCCATTTTATTTAAGTACTAGCTAGCCCGCGACTTCGTTCGCGTGGAAATCGTAAGACACCAGAATATTCTAAAATAACAGCACATTTCCTGCCCGCGTTTTTATTTTTCAGACTTTTTTCGTAGCATGTTGTTAAATAACCTATTAACCTTCCTCAAGAATAGGGCTAACAAATGCAAAAAGCATTTTCAAACGCAAATCCGAGTGGCAGTTCTAGAGATTAGCGCGTTCAAACAAAGATCCTCTTCAGCTTTATTATTAGTATAGATATAGATATGCTCTCCCTCTTTACTAGAATCGGCGCGAACTATGTATATGAGAAACAACTTTACATTATTTCATGATTGATACAAATCTAGTGGTATACTAATACAGGTATAGCTTCCAACTTGAGCAACTACTAAGCATTCGCCGCCTCTCAAGATGCACGAATTCTCATTAAGCATACCACAATGCTCACTGCTCATTGTCGACACAATTTCTGATGTAACATTTGGTATTCAAAGTCCATGGTTCCTTTGTGTTCTGCCCTTGGAACGTCAATCGGTTACTTGGATTAACAGAGCGGGACCCGGCCCGGTTCCCGGTTACGTTACTTTATGAACAACGATGTCACTTCATTTCAATTTCGTTACTTTCCACTCTTCGGAGTTAAGTGTTTTGTTCCGACATGTTTTGTTAATGTCATTTGGGTTTTTGTGTGGAACATCAGCGTCGCTTTCTATAAGTACCATTTTTTATTTTTGCTTATGATTTTTGCTGATAGCTGTTTTGGCTCTTGTGTTTCGCATGAAGAAACTACTTGCTTCTTCTTCTTGCTGATCACAGACCTCTATGTGGGTGTAAAACACTCCATTTTCAGCATCACCACCAAATCTGCCCTCTTTAGTAAACGTGTTTAGATTGGGCCCTACATCTACTATCAATATTCTAACTTTTATTTCATCCCTCGCTCTACCAAGCCGATAATATTTTCCGCCCATAATCTCTGCGCCCAATATATAATTCCTGAAATGCTGGATTTTCGATCAGGCACGAGTGCACTTCGCGTTTGTCACATAAAGATGGTCGTAACTCTTTCGAGAATTGCTCTGATTTCGAAGAGCTTTCGTAGAAAATATTTTTCGCACTAAGCCGATCTATATTATGTTTGATGTTTAATAAGACTGGTTTTTGTTGTCATTTGTCTCAAGTAATAATCAACTTGTAAGCCCGCCTTATCTACCCATGGGTTGTTCATATTTTGATATGAATGGGCATGGACCGAATCAGTATTGTCCGCATATATTTGAGTGAAACTGCGCAGTTGTAGCCACTTATTACATAGTGGTGGTGGATTGTCAGCTTGATTGATTGACGAGAGGCGTAGAAACATCCCGTAAACAGTCATGAATCAGTTACGGTATGTTCGTTATATGCAGATGTTGTTTACTACGGTGTTAATGAATAATCATGTTTATGTATGGCACTGGAATACAGATTGTTTCAGCTGTTCATAGTTTGGCACCAACTGTGAATAGCATAACATTAACAAGACACGAGTAGTAAAGCAGTCCATAAATGTATTCTGTTGTATAACATTATCAATTATCATGTCTTTCGCCATCTCCCTTATGTTCCTAATGATGTTCCAATATAAACTTATTTAGAAGTATTTCTTTGGAATTTTACTTGCCAAACAAAATATTCCGAAGAAAAGTTTCCTTAATTCCTTGCAAAGTATTTATTGAATTTTTCGGTTCAAACTCAGAACTTCCCCCGAAAATAACTTCAACTTCCGATTTGGTAATAACATCAATACCTGGTAGACGATTCGGAAAAAGTTTTACCAAATTGAATTCGAGTTCGAAACATGATTTGAAAAATTATCCTCTTCAGTAAAAGAGGGGTTTCTTTTACTGAAGAGGATAATTTTTATTTGGCTTGGCTTCTATACAAATATAAATATACTAGTGACGCGACTCACCCCTGCTTCGCACGGTTTTTACGACTCGATAAAAGTCTGAGATTTCTTTATTATGTGTAAGTTAAATATGAATGTATTTATTACACATAAACCTTCCGGAATAAATTCTCTAAATCACTGTGAAGTTGAAGACCGCATCAAAATCCGTTTCGTAGTACGCGGTCACGCAGCCAGGCACGAAATAGTAGATTGTTATGCAAGGGTCGAAAGGAATCAATTCCTATACGAGGCATTTAGACGCCCGAGCGCAGCGAGGGTGGCTATAGTCCGAGTAGGAATTGATGACTTTCACCCGTGTTAAACACTCTACTTTTCATTTCGAATATAAGGAAAGTAAAAAGTAGTAGTTTTTCTAAAATATTTATTGAAAACAATAACATGCATAGTACCTATTTAAAATTAATGGAGAAGTTAGAACAATTTGTGAAATTTAAAGTTACATTCTTGTTTGGATTATTTACGGTGTTTGATATATTATGATGACTTTGGCTATGCTGGATGTCTGTAAAAGTAGGAGACTCTGGTATTTGATTAGACGGTGGAATCCATGGCAGAGACTCCTTTGAAGTAGTTAGTTGAGGCGAACTGGGGCGTAACATTTATAGTCTCAGTTAATTTGCTTGAAATTTTGGTTTTATTTTGAACAGAATCCTCAATGTAGCCTTCCGCGACTGTGCTGGATTTCCATCCTCCATGTCTTTTTAACATTGTCAAGTTCGCCCCAGAATCGGCTAACAGTGTCGCTGACGTTCTTCTATGACAATGCCCGGTATACTGCTCACAGTTTGGTAAATTCAAATATGTTGCTATTTACTTCGGCATACCTGATATTTTCAATTACTGTATTTGGGTCAACATTTCAGAATCGCTTGAACTCATTTTTATTAAAGAAATATTAGTCTATAAAATCAAGTTTTTGAATTTCGGTACAGCTTACAGGGTTAGTATCCCGCCAAATACTACTATTGTCTTTTTTTTATTTTAAATATGGAACACACCGCGTCATCGCCGCGGGCTGTCCCGCTTAATAGGTTTTTTTTTTTAATTCACACTGGCTGTTTATACACTCACAAGACTGCAGCATTTTTCTTAATTTATGTCAAAAATTTCGTAGTTGACTACAGTTCTATTTTTAAAATTCATTCCCACCCTAAAGAGGGAAGTAATTACTATGAGTCTTTCCCGCCCTGTGGTGGGAAGCAGCGTCTTCCACCCGCTATTTGGATCAAACAAACACTACTTTCCGAGTATGAGAAATGAAAAGTGACTTTGTTTTATACTATTTAATTATTATACACTTGGGAGCAAATAAATCGAGCCACTTGCTTTTTTTTGCACGTATAATGGTTATTATTTTTGGTATTATGGAACGTATCAAATCGAAACATATATCGCCTAAGAGCTTATTTAATAATCTTTACAATGAGGGTAAATTATTAAATGATAACCTTATTTAGTGATAAATTATTGGCTCTGAAAGAAAAACGGTAATTTTGATAGAAAATTGTAGGGTTAAAACAGTCCAGAAAATCTATCGAAATCAGGGCAAGGGGGGGTAATACAAGATATTAAGAATAAGTTTATACCATAATTTTGTTTTTAATTGTTTTTTTCTGGACTGACAATTTTCTATCAAAATTACCGTTTTTCTTTCAGAGCCAATAATTTATCATTAAATAAGGTTATCATTCAATAATTTACCCTCATTGTAAAGGTTATTAAATAAGCTTTCAGGCGATATATGTTTTGAATTGATACCTTCCATAATACCAAAAATAATAACCATTATACGTGAAAAAAGGAAGTGGCTCGATTTATTTGCTCCCAAGTGTATATAGATGTACCTATGAAAAATATATCAACCGATTTATTCTGTAAAAAAACACCATGAAAACTTAGTTTAAGTGAACTGTCATTCCAACTGACGCATGACGCTAGGGGATTGACACTATTGACAGCTCACTTGAAGTTCACTTCACCTAAGTTTTCACGGTGAGATTTTTACTGAATAGTCCGGCTGATTGATTTTTATTTTTGTTTCACGTTTGTCCGGCTCTGCCTAATTGTAGACTGTACTTCGGAGAGTGTGCGCAGGAGCTCCACGACCTGATCCCACCATCGCCCTTTAACACCGGACAACCAGACGTACTGCAGCGTACCATCCGCACTTGGTTGTTATCCCGATGAGTCGTACTCAGCGCTTCTCCTCCACTTTTATTATGCGCACAGCCAAAGTGTGGAACTCTCTGCCGGCATCTGTGTTCCCTCCCACATTTAACCCGTCTGCCTTCAAATCAAGAGTGAACAGGCATCTTCTGGGCACGCTCGTTCCATCATAGACCTCATCTATCGCTTTCCATCAGGCGTGATCGGGGTCAAGAGCGCGCCCATTGAGCAATAAAAAAAAAATTATTAGTTACACCTGAAATGGTGTTTCCTGTGTGTTTTTCGAACTAATTGGACGTGGGTGATTATTTTGTCACCACAATACCTTTATTTACCTCCAGGGAGCAGTGGTGGCCCAGTGGTATCGGCCGCGACTTACGAGTTGTAGGTCGTAGGTTCGAACCCAGACAGGCGCTTTACTTTGTGTAAATTATTTCATCACCACTGCTCTCAAAACGGTGAAGGAAAACATCGTGAGGAAACCGGCATGTCCTAGAACCAAAAATTCAAAGACATGTGACATCTACCAACCCGCACTGGGCCCGCGTGGTAGATTATGGCCCTCTCCCTCTCACAGAGAGGAGGCCTGTGTCCCAGCAGTGGGAACATTATAGGCTGATGATGATGATGACCTCCAAAGGCTCCAATTAATCTGATTAAAATGATGATTTATTACTTGCTATTGGTAACGAAGATGCATGGGCGTGGGTGATTGGATTACCTTAATCGATATCTGTTAGTTTTATGTCACTGCTATTCTTGGAACCTCTACTATATTATACCTGCCTACCGCCAGCCCTATTTGCAGACTACTGACAAAATTCGTTCCATGATATTACCAGCTAATATTGACCCACGGCAGGGCAAAGGTCTCTTTTCATACAGAGTAGGCACGAGCACTGATCACCACGCGCGCTCAAGACGGGTTGGAGATTTCAGTCTTCATCATCATCATTTCAGCTGAAAGACGTCCACTGCTGGACATAGGCCTCCCCAAGCACCGCCACTTTAACCGGTTCTGTGCTTTTATTTCAGTCTTATATCAACCAGTAGTTCAGGTTTCCTCACGATGTTTTTCCTTCGCTGATGTTAGTATTGTTCAAGATAAACTCAGAACGTTCAAGATAAATTCGTTCCATATTCGACTTCAAATCGTAGTATTTGAATTTGAATATGGAACGAATTTGGGCTGTAAGACCAAGCAAACGATCGATCAAAACTTCACATGTGCCGCGCACATAGGAAACACAACTCCATATCCCGTAATTATCCAATCAACATGTTTTAATCACTTTCGCATTTTATCGCCATATAAAAGTGAGCTCTCAGAACATAATCAATAAAATCAATTAGGTTAATTTGATTGTGCAACAGTGTCGGTATTGCAGTCTCGGCCGTTATCTCTGGCACGTGGCGACCGCCGTGCTTTTTATTATTCACCATGTTTTATGGGTTTTTATTGTAATTAAACGGTGCTATGGTGGAAAGCAATTCATTCGGTTTATTTTGATTCAATTTATGTTCGGTTTTATTCGGGTTGGGTTCGGTTTTATTTGTTGGATGATGTGATTTAGTGTGATGGGTTCTTGTGATTGACTTGTTAGTATGATGGTAGTTACTTATCATATGTTTATTGATTTTAGATTTGAGGTCATATATGGATGGCTTTGTAGTGTAATTGATTTTTTGACTTGCTTCATCATCATTCTTGTTTCATAATATTGTTACAAGCTTGATAATGACCTTCATTTTGTGCAATAAAATCTCTATCTAGACACATCAGTCTATAACGTTCCCACTGCTGGGACACAGGCCTCCAGTCTGTAAGAGGGAGTGGGCCGTAATACGGGCCCAGTGCGGGTTGGTAATTCTTCCAATTAATCATTACTATTAATATCACCCACATTCATATCCACTATCACCCCTGTCATCACACCGTGTGAAAACCGAACAACAAATTGTGGACGCATTCATAAATTGCATAACGATGCGCTAGTTGGTATTGTCCGGTCGGTAGTATGTACCTAGTATAGTGGGTGACTCACGCGCACAACTCCTAGCCCTAAAATAGCGGCACAATTGCGAGGGGTCGTGAGTAACCGGCTCGGCATCTCAACCGCCTGTTTACTAGCTTTTTTATTGTTAGAACACGTCCTTTGCATAGGCATGGGTGTTTCCAGGCTGGTTTAGGGAAGTCGGAAGTGTAAAAAGTATCGTTGTCGCTTTCGATATATTCCAAAAAAAATATTTATAGACTTCCAAAGAAGTTTTCAATTCACCAAGTTTATACAAAACAAAGTAGCTCGAGTCTACTTTGTTTTGTATAAACTTGTAAACGTAATATTATGTTTTTGAAACGTTCTCGATATATCAAATAAAAAAATGTCGGTCTACCGATTCATCGATATTTTTTCGAAAAGCCTATGCTGCTTGAATAAGTATAGCGATAGAAATGTGACTTATTGCATCGTTCGTTCGCCGTGTGATATGGTTCTGAGAAGCAATTGGAACTTTAAATCATATACAGCTTATTTTTATAGACAGCGATATTGCCTCGGTATTGCCAATAAGATATATCATGAAGAGTTTAATATTCTTTGGCGCTGCATTAGTTCAGTCATCTCCATTCCATTCCATTTATTCATTCCATCATCACTCCGTATGCGTGCTGTCGTGAAAATCATGTTTCATTCTTATAACCGGCGCGTTGACACATGTTAGGTACATATTATCCACTTTTGGCTGACAGTAATCCAACCTGGACTCAAGCCAGACAACCTACAAAGTCAGTCTGAAAACATTGCTCCTATAAACTCTAAAAAGCAGCCCAAAAACATATCTAGAACTCTAGTCATCATAAATTCTCTAAAATATTCTTCTTGCTTGAAGTTCGCAATCTTTCGTTACTGTAATTCAACGCTTGGAAAATGGCAAAAGTTTTATAGATTCGCTAAGTTTGTTCAATGTGACATCTACCTGTAACGTTAGCAGTTTAGCGAGTTTATTCGCTACTCCAATGGAGTAAACGATGTAACTGTTATTTATCTATATTTACCTATACATATATTATAAATTGCGTCGCGTTTTTTGTGTATCTGTGTGACCCCGTTGTTCTTCTTACCTACGCAACGGATTTTAATGCAGATTTTACCATAATTTTGAGAATTTATTCCGGAAGTTTTATGTGTAGAAAATATTAACATAAAACTTACATAATTATATAAGTAATAAAGAAATCTCGATGTCTTGTCTAGTCGTAAAAATTGTGTAAAGCAGGGATGGGTCGTTAGTTTAATCTAAAAGTATTTATTTTCGCTAGACTGCGCTGAAATCAAATTTCGCTTAATTTTCTCTTCTGCTAAAACCAATGTAATGAAATGCATTAACTTTATCCATCTAATAGTGATCCATTAGGTTCTTATCAGCGCGCTCCCATCCCACATGCAGCACTCCCGGCCGTCACAGCCACTTGTGATATCAAAGACATTACAGATACCGGATTAGTTCGCTTGCCCCAGATTATTTGATTTCCTATGTGACGACTGCCGTGGGAATTGAACTGGTGCAGTTCAGTGGGTCGCTATTATTAAAGTCGGTTTCGATATTAATTATTGATTCGAATTATTAATGTTTAATGCATTTGTTGATTTAATTGTATGTCTTGTTTCAGGTAATTATTGCGTCAAAGGAGCCATATTGCTGTTTACTGGTCAAGGTTTAATTTTAGTTTGAACTTCACATTACACAAAGTTTAGTGTCCATTAATTTGGTCATGTGTTAGCTTTAAAGCATCGTCATTTATACTAGCCCTGACTCTAATGTGATTACTTTTGCAATCCCCACAGTCATGTCCATTTTATAATGTCTGCAGTCCTCCGCCTACGCATTTCAAATGTCCATTTTGCAGTAAGTGGGCGATTCGCTTATTTTTCTTCATTTTAATAGAGAGCCCAGACGTGGTCCTCTAGCAAACCTACGTAGTTTATTGACCTGACATCTGCGCCGCAAGCATTCTATGTATGTAAATCCATATTTGTCTTGAATAAGTTATTGAATTTATTGTATGGTTCCTTTCTACAAAGTTACTTTTATTGTTCAAGTTCCATTGGTGTTCTAGTTTTATCCTTTTCTTTATTCGGGTGTCTTTCTTCCATTACATGATCGGTAATCATCTGAGTCATCCAAGCATTAACTCTTCCAGCAGCTATTGCGTAAAAATTTACATGCAATAGACCACCTTCAGCTTACATTATGCATTATCTGCCCAGACGTGAGTCAGTAACTCATGCGTTTGAAGTCGCTGGCTCCGTATCGCATATCTGACAATTGTGCACTTCGCATTCAATAGCTTCAAAGTACTCGATTGAATGTGAATGAGGTAAGATACGCGGTGTCGGTGAACTTAGGGCTATGTCAATTGGAGCCAATTGATTCATATCTTCTATTGATAGCGACTTATGATTGATTGACCCTAACTCGCATTCCTTTGTAACCACATCGATGTTACTGTTAATCGAGTGAGAGTTCTCAAGAATCGATTCTTATTCTAGTTTAGCAAGTTAAATTGGCCTAAAGAAATCCGTAGCTTTATGAATATGAATGAATTTTTAAATAATATTTGGGCTTAAAACGGGTCTGACTATAGAGGTCGTTATAGGAAGAAATATGAGTAGGTATTGGCAAAGCACTTAGTGAAAGCTGGTTTTTGTTTGTTTTGCGTATCCTTGACGTATATAACATTTCTGATATCATTTATCAAATTTCTTTCACTTTCGATAACACTATATCTTTTTAACACTTATTCTTATAAGCTTCTTTTAACGATGACATCTATACCACCATATTTACGCAGCATAACAACGCAATAATCCTTTTAAGGCTATGCACCAATTACAAAGCTAGCTAATTAATGTTAATGAAATGCAAGTTAACGATATACGGAGAAATAAAACCCAGTCAAACTCAAACTCAAACTCAAAGCATTTATTTCAATTAAACCATTTACAGGCACTTTTGAATTGTCAAGAAGTCAGTCAGTCAGAAAAAATTAAGCTAGTTGCCCATTCCAAAGCGTAGGTACCTATGGAGAAGAACGGGCAAGAAACTCCATGGACACTCTTTTAAATCAAAATAATGTGGTTACAAAGTCTTGGTTACATCATTCATGTAAAAATTATACATGTGAGAACGATGCAGAACGTTAAAAGCGTCCATAATGAAAAGATGAGAAAAAAACAACAATTCAAATAATAAATTAAAATAAGCCATGGCAGCAAAGAGATGACCAGTCCCTACTGACGGCGCCCGTTCACGAACATGACGCATGCATCAGCACCATTCAGCTCAACCATTTTGAAGGGAGCTAAATGATCCAACACATGCGCCACCATCAGCGAGACATTTGAGTGAGCATGACATACTCTCAGACGCCAGAGCACATTCAAGTCAATGAAAGACGTACCCAGTAAATGGTAGCTTTATAGTGTGTACATAGTACTCACACATGTGTTATGCAATTATACAATACTAGGAGATTGAATTTATACAATGCAAAGATAGACTTACAATCTTCAGCAGCTCCAACAGTATTTTCAAGTGTTAATCAATTAGTTGTGGTTGTGGAGCAGGACCAGCATTGAGCCAGGCATTTTTATCCGCGATGTAATCCCCTAACTTATAATATGCCTGCCTGCATAGTGTGCGTTTAATACAAGTCTTGAATTTTGTCTCATTCAGTTGAAGAATGTGGGGAGGTATTTTATTATAACATTTTAAACAGTACCCCATAAAAGATGAGTCTACTTTAGCTAGTCTGAAACCTGGTTGAACTAATAGGTCCCTATTTCTAGTACTATAATCATGTCTCTCACCTCTTTTACTAAAATTGTCATTAGTGAGTCATCGTCTTCTATCGATATCTCATCGATCGTTGTTATAACGACATCATAACACATAATGAGTTATCAACACTTTCATCATCTGCCTAGCCTTTTCCTAGCTATGTTGGGGTCGGCTTCCAGTCTCACCGGATGCAGCTGAATACCAGTATTTTACATGAAGCGACTGCCTATCTGACCTCCACAACCCAGTTACTAGGGTAATGCAATACCCCTTGGTAAGACTGGTTGTCAGAGTTTCGTGCTTCTGATGACCCGTAACGACTGCCAAAGATGCACGAATGACAGCCGTGCGGGACCAACTGCTTAACGTGCTTTGCGAGGCACGGAGGGGTCTTGATATGAAAAGATGATCGCCCATCCACGGACCAACAGTGGCGAATCGACCGACGGTCGATCTTCTTAGCCACAAGCCCGTCTATGGATTATCAACACTATTGGTAAATTAAGAATTATTCTTAAATCTGTCGATAAGAAAATGAAGACTACAAGATAGAAAGCATAAGAATTTTAGATTAGGAAAAATGGCTGCAGAAAGTACCAGGGACTCAGGAGGTCTAAGACGATCAAAGTTAGATTTCCCTCGAGGCTACGTCTAAGATAATATAACACGGTGGTTGCCTAGTCGTAAAAATGTATGCTAAATAGACCTCGTCGTTGCCGAGGGCATCTAAGGCCTTGGCACAGAAGGTAAATCCATCTTTGATGATTGATGGAAAGAGAGAGGAAGGCCACAGAATAGATGGATAGATTGTGTGAGGAATGATATGAAAGAGAAGGGAGTGAATGATGGCGTGACGGTTGACAGGGGAGAATGGAAAAAGAAATCGTATTCCGCCGACCCAGTACCAGACATAGGACAAGGGCAGGAAGACGCATGCATGCCTATAATATTCCCACTGTTGTGACAGGCCTCCTCTCGGTGAAAGTTAGTGGGCCGTAATCCATCACGCGAGCCCAGTGCGGTTTGGTAGATGTCACATGTCTTGGAATTTTTGGTTCTAGGACATGCCGGTTTCCTCACGATGTTTTCCTTAACCGTTTTAAGAGCAGTGGTGATGAAAATAATTTACAAAAAGTAAAGCACCTGTCTGGGTTCGTACGACCTACAATCCGTAAGTTGCGGGCCGTTACCACTGGGCCACCACTGCTCTTGACGGTTGACAAGGGAGAATGATTACGTATCCTAGAGTCCGAGACAACATTGATTACAATGCTATCTACAATATCAATATCTTCTTGCAATAAATCCATCATAATTATTTAGATAATAATAAACTTACGGCGAATAGTTTGAAAATGTGCAATTTATTATAAGCCGGGAGCCAGATTGAATTATGGCCGCGGTAATGTACTAACAGTAGGTAATGGAGAGGCTGGATTGTATTATGTAAATGGTACACCACAGACTATCTATAGTCCAGCGTTTCTAAATTTGCCAAAGATGTAAACAACAATGGCCGCTCGAAATTGCATAAAATCGATATACATATAAAAACATTTATTTTAAGTAATGTTTGTTTTCGTCTAGTAAGCTCGGATATTTAGACAAAAACAAACATAACTTAAAATAAATGTTCTTGTATATCGATTTTATTTGATTTCGAGCGGCCATTGTTGTTTACATCTTTGGCAAATTTAGGAATATATAGTATTTGTCTCTCCTTCCCCTTTTTAATCCATCCAAAAGTTGTCTTTAAAAGATCCCTCTTAGCGATAAAACCGCCCATTGTGTCACCCTTTGTAAAATTTCTATATTTATGTCTGTAATTTATATGCTGTACCTAATAAAGAGTATTCTATTCTATACTGACAGTAATTTATCATCGCATCGTAAAGGCTCTTGTACTTTATTATTAACCCACACCACACGAGGCAGATTGCCAGATTAAAAAATAGTGAATGTTGATTTAATTTTCGAGTAGCATTAACATAATTAATTTTTTTTTTTCAAATATTGGCGTCATTTTTAATTCTGTCTGCCATCTTGCTTTTAGATTTTTTTCTTTCATGAAAATATGTAGTTGAAAGATTTATTTTGAAACAAACAGCAGCGTTATTAAAATTTCAATTCGACAGCCGACGCGACGGGTTATATTGATTAAATATTTGTAGACGTAGTATTAAAACTTAGTACAAAAGCTATTTTAGTATTCAGTTGAATACCTATTCAGTAGAAAGTGTGTTAAGTTAAAAGCACTAGTAATACTGAAACGATTCAGAAATAAACTAGGATCAAATAGGCTTTACTTTTTTGTAATAATATTTAGAAATAGCTTCCAACAAAATGATTTTGTTTAGCCTCAACAATTGTATTTGTTTTCATAAAAGGCCGTCATTTCTTTTTTTCTTTATTTCAAACATTTTCGCTAAATAAATATATGTCGTTCCTGCTAAAATTGTAAAAAAAAACAGTTTTTATCAAAATTACGAAGGCAATTTAAGGTCAGGACATATTGATCGACGGCGTTTGACGGTTTGTCCATACAAAAAAAGAGAGCAAAGTATGGAATGACGTACGCATCCTTTCGCATCGACGCGACGAACGCGCTCCGGCGTAGTATGCTCCTTTTCAATCGGCAAAGTGTGAAAGGCCGTCGATCAATGTGTCCTGACCCTTAATGAACGTCTCTGAAAGTTCTTTTTTGATTCGGTAAATGGTTGTCCTAAATTACTTTTTTGAGTAAAAGTCATTGAAAACACATGACATAACAACACGCATCACCAGTATTCTCCGAAGGGTTGGCCAGACATGTACCTAGGTACCTATAATACACTCATTTCGCCAGTTATGTTTGAGTCCCATGTGATGTAATAGGGGCGAGTCTCGCCATCAACCGGGCACATATCCAGACTTCGGGCTGCTACTGAGAAACTCCAGTTGGAAAAAATTAAAAACACCTTAGCCGACCCGGGAATCGAATCCAGGAACTTATGCTCAGCAGTAGCGCTTGCGACCACTAGATCTAACCAAATATTATAGCACTCAAATATTAATACTATACTCAATCAATCTACTTAGTCTTTTCCCAACTAAGTTGGGGTCGGCTTCCATTCTCACCGGATGCAGCTGAATACCAGTATTTTACATAGAGCGACTGCCTATCTGACCTCCACAACCCAGTTACTGGGTAATACGATACCCCTTGGTAAGACTGGTTGTCAGATTTTCGGGCTTATGACTATCCGTAACGACTGTCAGAGCCAGCGCGCAGCGCGCACTAGCGACTTTTTGTTGACCGATAGTTTCTATTTGTGTTCGTTATGAGAAATATCTTTAAACCGACAGTTTGATCGTTCAGTGAATTGGTATGGAGCTATATTGAAGTGCACCGTTTGATCGGCCGATTGTTAATCGCCAAATGCGTGCACTTCAAATAGCTCCATACTGAGTCCCTGAACGATCAAACTATCGGTCAACAAAAAGTCGCTAGTGCGCGCTGGCTCTCAAAGATCCACGAATGACAGTAATTATGTTATAAATACTATACCAATATTAAATTAAATACAAAGATTTATATAAATGACTAAATTTTAGCAACGAATTTTAGAACTTCGCAGCTTTAAAACATTAAACTTATGTCCCGTGAAAAGAAATGAGGTAGATTAGCGTGATTAGTGCTGCGGACACTTATGTTAAAATTATACGATCTTAACACGATAACACGTTGTTTATGTAGCTGTAAAGCTTTTTCTACATCGTAAACTTCTTTTAAATATGCGTGTTTTATGCACGCTTTTTTTTTCTTATCATTTCGTGATATGATTGGATTATTTGTAGAGCGAAAACGGCGTCTTTATTAGAGTGTGTCTTGTGTGTAAAAGAATATAGTTTTTTTTTACCCAATTACCGATTGTTATAGAATCAGATGATATCGTTGTTTTAAGGTATCGTTTAAGAAGCGGTATCGTGTGCTAATAATCACCGCTGCACCATCGTTTTATCCAAAGTTAACACGCAAAGGAATGCACTCTTTCTGTTATTGAGAATAAAAGCTTTATTATACAAATAAACAATGTATTTCCGATGCAATAATTTAACTATCCTAGTTGACAAGACGTCCATTAGAATCAATCACAAGAATAATGCTTTGCGGATGTAGGTAGACAAACAAAAGTTGATTAAAAACATCATAAAAGCTTTTTGCAATTCAAAACCAAGGGGCTTATCGATAAAAATATTTCTGACGTAATCCTAATATTTACTGTAAACCTAATAAATTGCGTCAGGCTATGTAATGGATAATGAGGTAAATACATTAGCCTACTTGACGTTGAATGACAAAGAAAAATCTTTTTAATGTGAAAAACACTGACGAGCCTTCCCGAACGGTTTGATTACATTCCAAATTCGAATAAATTTGAATTGATTAGAATGGCGGCGTTCCTTTTTTTTATTCAAAGCATGAGTCATTGTGACATTTCGTTTGTCTATTGTTTTATTGAAAAAATGGTGGCAGTTATTGTAACGTTAGGTCTTCGACTACATGTGTGATGTTACTGGATTATTACTGTTTGATTTAGAATTGTAGTTTGTTTATAAGAAAATCAAGACACAAATTGTAGTGTAGCTGTTTATTTGTCTCAACAAATAACACCCACTTTGTTGCAAAACACATTATGCTGCAGTAGCGCAATAAAATCGATAGTGGCCAGTTCAGCAAACGTTCAGCGAAATAAAAAAATAATAGACCACAGCTTCAAATCCGGATTAGCCCTGGATCGCAAACACTGGAAGTCATAGGAACCTCAGGCCTTGGGGCCTTTGCCCATTAGTGGGATGATACAGCCTAACAGTAACAGCTGCATATGGTTCACCTTAATTTCCAGGGAATAAAACTACATTATTCATTACATATTACTAAATAAATACATAACTTCACAGTTATTAGTTCAGCTGAATTAATCAGAGCCAGAATCAAATTCTGGAATTGAACAAACAAAAAAAAAACAAATTGTTTTATTTTTATTATGAAATTTTTAAAGTATGTAACAACTCTGTAACAATATTCTGACAAATAAATGGACTATGACTATGGCAGATGGCTATAAAAAAAAAAGACGGGTTGCACTCCGGGAGTGCCGGCAGAAGTGAAAACTTGACGTTGAAATAAATCAATTATTAATTGAATTAATATAACTCATTTTTTTTCACTATTTCTGTGTCCCTTTTTTCATTAATAGATGCACTTTGTTCAATTTCCATATTTTAAACACTTTATATACACGAATGTTACGAATACACAGCAGTGTGTCCACGTCCACTTCCACTTCCACTTCCACTTCGACTTTGACTTCCACTTCGACTTCGACTTCGACTTCGACTTCGACTTTGACTTTGACTTTGACTGCGACTTCGACTTCGACTTCGACTTTGACTTTGACTTTGACTGCGACTTCGACTTCGACTTCGACTTCGACTTTGACTTTGACTTCGACTTCGACTTTGACTTCGACTTTGACTTTGACTTCGACTTTGACTTCGACTTCGACTTCGACTTCGACTTTGACTTTGACTTTGACTTCGACTTTGACTTTGACTTTGACTTCGACTTCGACTCCGACTTCGGCTTCGACTTCGACTTCCACTTCCACTTCCTCTTCCACTTCCGTTTCCACTTCCGCTTCCACTTCCACTTCCACTCCATCCATCCATCCATCCATCCATCCATCCATCCATCCATCCATCCATCCATCCATCCATCCATTCACTGTCGTGTGTCACTAAACTTGGTTCACTTCGGTTGGCGCCGCCGTAGAAAGAGAGGGGGGGGGGGGGAAATCTCTCCTGACGGTCACGTGTCCTGACGCGATGCCCTGACGCGAGTTTAACATTTTTTACCCATTACAAAAAGTGTTCAACGCCGCTAAAGAAGTTTTCACTTCAAAAAAACATATAGGATAAGGTCTTTAGATAACTATCCTCCTAAGCTTCAGGCCACCTTCTTATATGGGTCTATGGTTTAGCAAAGAAGAGGATAAAACTGCTGCTCGTAAAATAATTCCTTACTCGGAACTATTTCACAGAGAAGAAAAGACTGCTGAATAAATGATTCCCCAGTCCACTAGCTTTACAACCAGCAGCATTTTATCAAAGAAACCCAATTTGCATACACACAAAACAGTTCCAACATCAACAAAGCACGAACATTTTACCAGAAGTTCGCAGTTTCCCGCCCTTTTGCAACATAGATGCGTTTATTTAGCTCTCCATTCAACGGATCCGAGCGTCCATGTGACCTGGATTCCCTCAGTTTATAACTAATTAAAATTCCTCACATTGTACTAATATCGTGGCTGATTACACTTGACCGCACAATTGTGCAGGCCGCCCGTCTATTGTCTTGCCGATAATCGGATCCGGTCAGTCTGTTATGAATGGAGCACGTGGTTTAAAAATTGTTGCCTGTACTAAAAATGTTACGGTTGGTGTGGTAAGTGTAGCTGAGCTGTCAGCTGTGTTTCGTCCTACGCGGCTCGTAAAAGACAAATGAGGGGACGTAATTTATAGTCAAGAACAGAAGAAGAAGTCATAAACAGTTATGAGGGGCAATTCTTGTAATTTTAAAAACGTTCACAGTCGATGCTGTCTGATCTTAGTCTCAATCTGCCAAACATATCTCTAATTTTCCTACATTTTTGACAAGTTTTTGACTAGGGGAATTGACCTTCAGGCGTTGTAGAAAATGTCGTAAGAACTCATGCATAAGTGCGAGCACCTGTCTTAAAATTGTTTCATGTAACGTTTCCGTATTATAAATTATGTCTTGTGTACTGTAATCGAGCATTTAGCTCGAAGATTAATGTTATGTTTACACTAAAACTCAATCTCTATTGGACTTTTGTAAGGAATTCTCAAAATTTCCACTTGGCTGACATCTATTTTAATTTCCTGAACGCCAAGCGCTTGTTAAGATTTGTTAAAGCTGCATTCGTTACTTCCGATAGCTGTCACCGTGAAGTTCTAATTTCAAACGAGTAAAATGTTTCTAATAAATTAAAAGGCTAGTTAGTGTCAGATGGAATTTGCAGCGGCTCCAATATCAAGCTAATTTATTACCAGGGACGTACCCACCGCAGTAAATTGTGACGAAATTAAAGTACACCATGGTTTACAACTACGCTGCACTGTTGGATAAAATGCGGGCCGACACGACAAGGACACTGCAGCCGGAACCAAGGCTGCTGTTACTATAACCTTTGTAGCCGTCCTGAGAATGCCATGGTCATTACCACTTATACACAAGTTACACAAGTTAGTTTTCCAAAACAAATATGGAAGGTATGCAATTTATATTTTATAGTGTTATTTCAGCCGGGAACTAATAATATGCGGTATTGCGACGCCGCTACAAGGACACCTGATGGAATGGTAGTTAATTTTGACACAAATTACACGTTACCGGTATGTGTTCTGTAAATGTATACTTTCGATGGTTATTGAAAGTTATTTGTACCCTTTTCTAAATTAAAGTAACGAATACGTCCTACAGAAAATTGAAGTGAAAACTAGAGAATTTTTGCGAAGTAGTTTCTATGATATATAAATTTTATCCAGAAAAGTTTGTTACTCAAAGAAAAGCTTCTCATTAGCATGGTCAAGGGCATGGTCACTGCCATTTGGCACTAAAGCCAAGATAACGCAATGCAGAAAAACATAAGATTCCACATAGTCATGCCAACTCATTTGGCATTACATTACTTAGAAAAGTCGTATTTGACAAATGATGCAGACTTCTTCGTCCTTTTTGTAACTCTTAACTATTTTGCATTTATGAGAATAATGCTTTCAAAGATCTGCACCCTAATTGGGAAAGAATATCAATCACAATCTGAAACATTTTGAAGGATATTGCTAATCCATTGCTTCATATGTTTGCTAAATTATGTCTACTCAACAACGTAAATAATGTTGTTGAACTGTCAAAATGAAAGCCATTCCTAATGTAAGTGTTTTATGCAATTACCCCTCTGGATGAGACTCGCATAGACCAGGGAAGCATGGCACAAAAAGAAGGAGGGGAGGGCTATACCCAGCAGTGGGTGGAACATGACCTCCCATGATGATGATGGTGGTCAATGCATTCGTCAGCTGACAAACATCGCAAGAGTGAATGAAAAAAATTATGATGATGATGAATGCAGACAAACATCGCAAGAGTGAATGAAAAAAAAAAAGAATGTTGATTTCAATTTAAAATATGTTCGTATTCGTATTGTCATTAAAATGAACGACACTTGGTTGAAGGAAATTGCAAAAGATAAAGACGTCTTTATAAAATAAAAAGAAATGGGGTCTGTAACGAGATTGTGAAACGTTATCTCTGAGGTAACTGAGGTTTCTTTAGTCTTTGCGAGATATTGTTAGAATTAACGTAGGCACCAGAAATCGTTGTGGAGTTTCGTGGTATCGTCTTTTATTTTCAGATTATATTACTACCAAATACCATTATAATACCAAATACCATTATAATACGATTATAATACCAAACATAAATCTCGTTAGAAAACTACATAAAATAATTTATAATAAGCAGCGTTCCGTTCCTTTGTAAGTAATCTATTTAATAAAAAATATGTCTGTGATAAAATCTCGTTTGAACAGATTTTTTTTTAACAATTTCACTGACAAAGACAATTTTTCTGGTAACAATTTGTAAACTGTTCGAGTGATAATATTTCTCAGCTGGTCCCTGAGGAGACTGTCGCAGCGGTAACAATAGTCACGTCTGTAAGTAATCTAATATTATTGGAATAGATTATGTGACAAAAAAGAAAAGATTTTTCAAAGTTGAAGCACCTATCTAAAGTAGTAATGGTTTTTTAGTTGTTTTTTGCTAGAGTTGAACAGACATGTCCCACAGAATCTAGAGATGATTCAGCCAAATTCAGAAAACTCAAGATCAAAGTCTAAGTAGCGGCGACTGTCGCGATAAGAGACGAAATCACCAAACCTAACCCCTTTAATAAATTTCTTTTAAGTTAAAATAGATTGAAGAAGAAATAAATACATATATGTATACAGAAACATACGAGTATCATCGATCTTGATAAGCTTAATTTAATCCCAATCCTTTCATCGGATTTTCTATAAAGCAATAAGCATTGAAGGCATTCATGTGTACACAATGGGATGCTGCATTATGTTCGCAGATTGCAGTAATGATATTGACAATTGCTTTAACGTAATCTCTGAATCCAACCGGGATGAAACGTGGAAAGTTGCAGACGAATACATTGTTGTTTTCTTTTTCTGCACTAAAATTGATAAAGGAGTCGTAACTGTTATTTTCTTCGTTAGATATGTTTCATTATCAACGGATGTCTGAACAGCATCTTTGAAATTAAGACAGTTTTAATTAAGAACATTTTGGACGGGAATGCCAAGGGTTGTGACAAACATTTAAGCTATTTGCATTTGTATATCTTTACGAAAAGGACTGTAAATAATTAAAAGAACCTAGAGACCAGTTTAACTGTAAATATACTAAAATTTCGAGACAATCCAATTACTTAAAAGTTTCAGTGATTTGCTTTAACTGTGAGTGAGTCTAGAAGTTTGCTTTGTTGTTGGAACCCAATAGCTATATTTACTTAAATTGTAATTAAGTCGAATTATAATGTAGTGAATTGGTTCTAGTTTTGTTCAAGTGTCCTAAAGTTTGAATTGGAAACAAATTGTATTATCGATAAAAGGTTTACTTTATTAATTTTTAGAAAATAAACGATAATGGTTAATGCCTATCTAACGTTACTTCTATTTTAGTTTCTAAAATGTTTTCATTAATTACTTAGTTACTTAATTAATTTGTAACAATCAAACGCTAAGTGCTAATATGGAAATCAGTGACAATAGGTGAACCCATTGTCTCAGAACGTATGCAACTTAAACTGGGCCAAGAGAGTCGAGTGGGCAGTGGGCACTATATTGTGTCAATTTCTCGACTAGTCCCCTTTTCCGCCGCGCCCCCTAGCGTGCCAGCTGCGCGTTAACTCAATGCTACGTCCATTCTGCCAAGTTCAAGTAAAATACTCACTTTTGTAACTAAAGTAATTGTTTGCTTCTTTAAAGGTCGGAGGCTAATGTGTAAACTTTTAATGATGCGAGTACCTACACTACCTCCTGTTACGTACTGCGCAATATTCTTGGAGCTTTCGGAGTTTTTCTTTATTTTTTAGAAATAGCGTGTTTGGCGTTTTCTCAAGATTTTCTTTTATACGCAACGTTTTATGATTTTGGTCTCAATTTTCTTTATGGCTTCAAACGTGACTTTTTTCGGGATGTAACAGCGAATTTCAACTCGTTAAGGATCAGCAATTTGCTTAGTTTGTATGCGTATGTAGTGAGTCGTGCGTGCGATTATTTGAGGTTTACAACATAAGTGAAAGGACTTGTAAAACCTGGCCGTACGCATCTTCTTACAAGTTCACGGCCAGAGTCATGTATTGGGACTTAGGGAGTCTAGACCTTCACATAAGGTGACATACAAAGACGGAGAGAATAATATTGCTTAAAATCTTTGAAGATTTCAATAGTCTTTAATAGTTGGGCCGAGTATAGAGCCCTGTGATAATGCTTCCTTTTATATTTATTAAAAATCAATCTCACATTCTATTAAGATCGAAATTGTACTTTTATTTTAAAAATATACCTGAAAGCTACATTAATTCCGAATTAGAAGTCGTATGTAAAAATAAACACAAACATACTTTCTGTATTAAAGAATTTGTTCACGTAGTAAAATTAACGGTCGCACGCATATGGCGCGAAGTTATTTCAGCTACACACATAAAAATCTTTTATGGTTGGCTTGAGCAAATTAGTCCATCCTTCAAAACACGCTGACTAATTAGGGAAAATACTAAAGATGCAATAGGTTACGCATTTAAAACCGTCCACGCTTTTGCCGTCAAAGTTAGTAGAGGTAATTTAAATTCTTGTTAGTTTTTCACACAGCGTTTTCTTCTTGAATACAAATAGATTAGCTACAGTTATTAAAACAAGTTCGCATTGAAATAATTTTCTGGCAATACCATGGTGAATCTCTACATCCTCCTAAAAATCGCTTGGATGTTTTTTTTTTTGTTAGCCTGCGCCGTCTCACTCCTGGGCAAAGGCCTCCCTCCACTCCTTCCATCGTTTGTGAAACCGCGCGTCCTCCTTCAGTTCGATGTTTAACTGCTTTAAAAATCTCCACACATTTTTCTGCTATATATAAAAAAAAAAGTGAAAAATAACTTTAATTTCGGAAGTCGGTGTCGTTGGTTCCGCATTTTCGTTTTTTGACATCGACTCCCGAAATTAAAGTTATTTTTCACTTTGTAGTGTTTTTAGGTTGTTTTTTTTCTTTTTTTTTTGTAAAAAAGTTTTTATTTTTCACTTTTTAGTTATACTTGATTACTTACCGACCCCACACAAATTCATTTAATACTACTTGCTATTTAAATATCAGTGACAGGAAGTTATTAAAACATCATCAATATAAACTAAGTGGAAAAAAATCGTACTATTGAAACTAACTCAAAAACTACCCAAGCAAACTTAATCAAATTTATATGGCATTTTTATTACCCCTGAGACATTTTGCAAATCCGTCTATATATGACGGAGTTATGCCCGAACATATATAAAAAATAAAAAATAAAAGAACCTCAAGCGGCGCAAATACTGTAACCTTATGGGCAACTACAGCTTTGAGCCGTTTGGGGTCGAAACGCTCGGGTCATGATGGGGCCCGAGCGCGCGTCTCCTTTTTAAGGAAATTTCTCGCCGGCTGGTCGATACTTCACGTGACCAGAGGGCTGGGTCGTTCTTTGGCCAAAGAATTAGCATTGCCATTCAACGTGGCAATGCTGCCAGTCTTCTGGGCACGTTTCCGGATGACAGCGATGCGGATGAATACTTCGACGCCTAAGTGTCCTTTGTTATTTTTATTTTTATATATTTGTATTGTAAGTTAGTTAGTCGTTTATTTTAGTGTTAAATTGTAAAATAAATCTGTAACCCAAAAAATAAAAAAGTATTCCGAATTGAGAACCTCCTACTTTTTTGAAGTCGGTTAAAAAGTGAAAAAGGCAGTTTCATTCGAACCCATAAAATATTTATTACCTTCATTAGGAGGAATGAGTCTCTTCAAACTTTTTCCAGTATTTCCCACTGCTCCGTGCATCTGATGACACTCTCAGAATATAAAATGGTTTACATTTGGAAAATTGTTTTGGTTCAGGAACATTAGCGTTGATTTATATTATGTTTTCGCCTCAGTCGGGTGAATTCAGTACCATGTTCATTATCATGGTTGGAAACTATACACGTGTGGAATTCATGTGTTGGTTGATACATTGATTGTGAACGAGAAAATTTAAACTAGTGTACATGCATACAAGTGCTAAAGATGATATAAAGGGATTGTTCAAATCGATGTCTTGGAAAACAAAATTCCAGAACCAAATAAACTGTCAATGGTGCATACGTTGCAACGGGAAGCGTTTAGCACAGAGTATTTTTGTACCCACTGCGAATGATATTAACGATAAAGACATTGTAACAGCTTTTATATTTACATTCATGAATAAAATTTAGCATACAAATAGACGTTCCGACACGTTCATCGATTTCGGCCTACAATGAAACCATCCCGAAACGGAACAATACTTGTTAACATATTGTATGTGAAGAACAAAGGCTTATTATAAAATCAATTATCACGACATTGTGTTCGCAAGCGGCTCGGTTCGCTCAGTCGTGATCCGTCGTGAGGCTTGCAATCTGCGGGATACTTAATTGAGGGCTTCGAGAGGTATTGGATGTTGACTATAGCGTTATTTATTTTGTGCGAAGCGGAAAACCGTAGCAATTTATTTTGTCTTCATTCACTGTTTGAGTCTAGAAATAAAGAGATCGTAATCTAATATAGTATCTTGATCTTCTCTTCGTAAACCATTTTCATCATCATCACCATCATCCCGTACAGCTTGAATGTATTCATTACTTTTATCTTTATTTACTTTTTCGTCCCTCGGATATGTCCTTTTCCCATCCGCCAAACCTCGCATTGCCATTTCATGTTACATAGTAGAAGTAAAAAGGTACACAAATTCAAAATTAGAATAGTTATAATGCGAAGCGACATTCGCTGTTACACCCACGTAAACGAGAACCCCTGTGTGGGATGATACTTTTTACATTACCTAATTACCTGAATGAACATTGTAATGTCGCCTGAAAAGAATGAAACTCTTTTCTGGTGACATTAGGATTAAACATGCTAATATTGATTAAAACCTTTTTGGTTAAGAAAACTCCTAAGCTCCACTCTCAAAAACGAAAGCTTCTACCACAATACTTCTGAAGAACGCTATCTCGAATATCTCTTGCCTGAAACTATACTTAAACAGAATTTTATATATACTTCGGCTTTCATAATTGCCTCCGGAAAAAGATATCTTAAAGCGAAGTATACCTCATATAATATTTCTGCGTACTTTGCTGGACTTAAACTAAGAAGAAGATCTTATTGAGATCGAAGATTTAAGATCTTCTCATTGTTATTCCGTACGAGTATTGCACTAGAGAGCTTTTACTAACGATATTATATGTAAGGAGTTGGCGTAATCGAGCCAGAAATGATCTCACACATGTCACTACCCTCTGCGGAATTTTAGCACTATTTATTTCATCCTTTCCAAAATTCATTGTTTCTGTGGAAGTACTAAGCATTTTAAACAAAGTTATTTCGTCTATTTTAGGTTTTATTTCGGCATTTTAACTATTTATTTCATCCTTTCCAAAATTCATTGTTTCTGTGGAAGCACTAAGCATTTTAAACAAAGCTATTTCGTCTATTTTAGGTTTTATTTCGGCATTTTACCTTGGATTAACAAAGTATTCTTTTTTATGATCTATTTTTTATTATTATGTTTGAAGAATTTTATGTGCTCTCTGGAACTAACGTAGTAAACAAATTTACCTATGTTGCTATGAACGTTGGAGCGAGCTTTTATGCGTGTGGTTCCATATTGAATTTTATGTAGTTTATAGTACCGCGATGTTTGAAAAGCGACGGCTATTGAAAATTATTCCAAGCTATGAAATTGATTCACGAACGTTGTCTTCGACGAACGTTCTGGAGGAAAGAATACAATACGAAAAGTTCGAAACTATAAATACGCAAACAAGTTTTTCAGATACATAACAAAACAAACTGAATTGAATTTTGAATCGCGATAATGTATATCTTGCAGAGCGCTGATTTAATCGATGCTTCGCGAGTAAACATCGATGTCACTCGATAAGTGCGATTATAGAATCGATTACAAATCGGGGCGATGCCAGCAATAATATTTGCATTTCACGTGTGCCGACTTCAAGTGTGATTAAAAGGGCCTGTTTTCTTAAACTGAGTTTACACAGATTGTGAGCCAGTCTGCGGTCTGTAGCAATTAAGGGTTACAGTTGTTTTAATTGCTTAAAGCAATTAAACGCAAGCTGCTCCAGGGAATAATCGACATTGTTGGGTTAACCTCTTAATACGTTCTTGTTATTTCTTGTCAACTTAATTCTTAGTACCGATGTTTATTGTGTCTTGAGGCCTATGTTGGGTTTGAAATAGTAGCAGCAGTAAAACATTTTATGATCATTCTTTCTTACATTATGACTTGCTACATGTTTTCTGAAAAAAAAAAACCAAACGACTGACACTTTCTTTAAGTTCTATCTCAATTTTTATAAATGTCTCATTCCACACATTAGTCAGCTCTCTTATATTTTTACTTACAAAGGAATTCTTTTGTTTCAGGTAAAAATCCTCTTCAGCAAATACAAAGAAACGTTTACCAGAACATCATCTCTTGCCATCTCTTTCATCACACCCTGTAACGTTTTTTCTTTCTCGCTGTCAATCTTATACTCACAGAGTGAATGTTTTTCAAGTTTGAAACGATCGTATTAAACCCTTTTATCTGCAAATTTTATGTTTAATTGAGTCATTTGGCGGTCGGCGTAGGTGACCAACGTGTGAATGGTTTGGTTACTGCTTCAATATGTGTGGCTTTATTGGCTTTAGTATCATTATTAAATTAGTTTAAAAGAGGTGTGTTAATGATGTGTATTATGTCATGCGCATATTCATCGGGTGCTCCTGCCGTATGGTGTGAACAAGTGAATATTACATTATTATGTTACATTGTTGCTAGCACTTTGAGCATATATTACTTAATCGTTGCTACGTAACTTGAAGTTGGTTTACTTAGTCTAAGCTCTCTACTCTAGCGTACTAGACTGTAATTAGTGCGATCTCTTTGCAACGCCACATAATTTCTTTGGCTTGAGTTTTTAGAAGGCTTCTCTAAGTTCTTACAATATAGCGCAATGTTAAGTAACAGTCGAATCTGGTGGTCTCTTCTTCCTTTGATTTGCTTGTCTTTCGAAGTGTATGTTACCGCACATTTGTAAAAGATTCGGGGCCAACAAACGACGGTCTATCAAAATAGAGTGTAAATGCAGAAAAGGTTACCATTTAGCAATCCATTCTGAAAAAGGATGTTCTTCAATTCTCCATTCAGTTTATGTAAAATCCGACAGCAGTTAAAAAAACATCGACATTCGCACAGACTTCAAAGAGGCACGAGACAGAGCTAGATCTAAAAATGGTAGAAAATAATAGGTTGGGAAAGCGTCGAGAGATTAGGGTTGACGGATCTAACAAAAACAAGATGAAAATTCCGAACATTTTATAAAACTTGCAGAATTTGCTCCATTTTAAGTGGTCATAATCCGCTCATTGTGCTTACAGGAATCTTCTTTCTGTTTATTTAGCAATGCCTGCTCTGAAAATTATTACAGTAAAGTGTCAATAAACAGAATGAAAATTTCGTGGAAGATTTGACTCCTTCAAAAATAAGTGCAATGTCTTAAAACCAAGCTCGGTACTGAAGGCAGCCCTAAAAGACAAGTTCGCAGTGCTACAGAATTTCACTACAGGAGAAACCTTTCGTACATAAACACAGTATACGTTTGTGGTTTTCTGAGCAGCTATTAGATATGCTTTCATTTTCAGGACAGCGCAATTTCCAGGTGAAGTTAAAACTGAGGAAGCTATAATTGGCTTATAGTTTAATGTAACCTACATTTTCAGAACAGCTTATTTTTTTAATAGAGAAAATGGAATAACTAATAAAACAATATAACTGGGTTTTGATTGTGTCATACAATTATCTTTTAAACCATTTAGTAAGTTTAACGAATTGAAACATGTTGGAAAAGCCTTCATATATCAAAGTGAAATAAACACGAACAATTTAAAGACTGTAAAAAGTTCAAATTATTATTATACCTTAAACATGCCTGAACAATGTAGCTAATGAAACATTCTACAAGAAGCCTACATAAAATACAATAAACCTAATAATACCTAATTAGCAAAAACATAAACCACAGCACGAGTGACTTTAAAGAAAACATTACCCTAGTTGTAAGTTATTTAATCAGAACAACGTGAAATAAATTCGATGTAATATTATGGTACTAGTTGTACCACATATAAAATTTAAAACAGAAATGAAATATATTGTATATGTCTTAGTTTTTAGTAAGCGGGAAAAACTGCAATATTGTTTTGTTGTTGTTTTTGTTATTAATCTTAAGTTTAAAAAGTATTTTGCTATAATTTCCAAATTCCAGAACCTTTAGTTTTATTATTATGCTGTGCTATTTCTATGATTTTTGGTTAACCTGTAATTGGCGACTGTGTAAGTCCGAGGCTGTTGTTACCCAGTTCCAAACAGTGGTGTGCATTAGTTTTCACAATAGGTAGACACTAGGCAGGCACTAGGCCGGGTCTACACTACCAAAGACTATTATATTATCTATGCCTAGTACATAAGCTATATTAAAGAAAGCTGTAGGTGAAAGCTGTTGGTGTACCTTAATAAAAAAATAGTATGAATATTATCAAAGGAAATATCTCCTTTATTCTGAGTTAAGAGTGTTATCGTTAAAAAATGACAACAAACGTAAAATCGGGGTTTTTTAAGGTTAAATTATTACTAAATGGCATGAAATTATTAAAAACTAATTTGAGTACCGCATTAAGCATATCTTTATATTGTATTTGTATAGAATAAAAATTAAAAAATATTCTTAAATATCAAAATAAAAGCTTATTTTGAACTCATATTTTTGAGACTATACGGGAAGACTGAATTTCGGAATGAAATTATGAATCAACAATGAGTCGTGGAAGTCTGGAAAAAATACGTGGAAAAAGGAAAGATACCGTTATTGTTATTGTATAAAATAAAAAATAAATTTTAATTCATTAAGTATCTCAAAAAAAATATTTTCTTAATCTAAAGAACGATGACCATATTTGTATGAGACCCGTCCCCCCCTTCAACAGAACTTTTGTATGTATTAGTAGGTTCAGAAAGGTCTATAAAAAGACTAGCAACCAGTTTTAATTTCAAAATCCATGGGGTTTAAAAATAAAATAAAAATTAAAAATAGTTTTATTAATTTTTCCTAATTCGCTAGGCCCGTCCCCCGCCCTGCAACAGATCTTTTGTATGTGCTATCAGGTTCATAAAGATCTATAAAAAGACTAGCAACCACTTTTAACTTCATAATCCATGGGGCTTAGAAATAAAATGAAAATTAAAAAATCGTTTTATTCATTTTTCTAATTCGCTAGGCTCGTCCCCCGCCCTGCAACAGATCTTTTGTATGTGTTATCATGTTCATAAAGATCTATAAAAATACTAGCAACCAGTTTTAACTCCAAAATCCATGGGGTTTAGAAATAAAATAAAAAATCGTTTTATTTATTTTGGGATAAAGTAGTGTCTTGTTGTCGCGGGCGCTATTTTGAATCCTGAACGCAACGAAGGATTCTAGGTTTGAGTTGACTCCTGAGCGAAGCGAGGGAGTTAAGACTTGAATCCTGAGTGCAGTGAGGGATTCAAGCTCGCCCAAGACGAAGACACCCGCGTCTCCGTCGTGGACGAGCATATGGCAGTTGTCCCACCGCCGCACAGTGGTTCGAAATCGACGCTCCGTGGACATTGAAATCAAAATTTCTTTAGACGAGAAATAAAAATCGGAATGGCTTTATTTCAGTATTATTTATAATATTTGGTAATATGACAGCTATAGACAGCACCATCTCCGAAAAAAAAAATATTTAATATTTTTTTGTATGAAGAAAAACACAAAAGTCGTTTTTTCTCATAACTTAATAAAACTTAAAGCCTGCGGCTTACATGGGGTGTTGTCCTACATGAGGCGATTCCGAAATGCTATAACACGCACACCCATGCGCGCCGCTTCACTCACAGCAGAGTGTTGAATTTCGAGAAATTCAGTTAGAGATTTTTACGTTGATTTATGTGTGATCTTGAAAATATACAAAGTAATTGACTTTAGTTTGCTAATTTGATTAGTTATAATGAGAAATAATGGAATATACAATATAAAAATACTAAAAAAAACACTCAAATTGAGACTCATTTACAATATAAATAGATTTTGCAATCTTTCTTATAATAATTTAATTCGGTGTTAGTAGATACACAGTTTGACTTCTTAATTCACATTAAAAAAAAAAGTACAAAAACTTATAACTAATACAGAAAAATACTAAGAATAAGCAATTGTATAATTGAGAAATATATAAAATTTACACAAAAACATCAAACATTAAAATTTTGTCTACTGAGTTTCGTCATCGCTATCAAAGAATTCAAAATCAGAATCCATCATACTTGGCACCTCAACAAATTCAATGTTTTCCTTATCCATGGTATCCGGGTCAATTAAAAGAAGAGACTTCATTTCTTCAGTTAAATCATTTCTACTCTTATTTGTCAGTTTAGGTCGAATGCTTGACAAATATGGGTCTGAGGATACGATGAAACCATTAAAGATGTCATGGTTTGTCGCTCTGCGACAAAATTTCCGCGTATGATGTTCCCTGAGTTTTCTAAAATCTTTGTTTCGGGCCTCAGATGCCTCTTCTGATAGCTTTCCTATAGGCAAAATGTTGAAATGTTTTATTATTTCAGCTCCATGCAGCAGAAGTTTGTGGATACTGGAAGGCATGAAATACCAGCCATACAGTTCCACATACAGCTGCGCAGTTTCGTCGAGATAATTGGCAAACAAATCAATATTAATAGACTGTCCTGATGATACAACACGGAGAATAGTTGCGAATTTTTGGATGAGCTCCTGACTCAATCCAGTGATATTTGCAGTCTTCTCAGGACACTGGAAAAATTTTCTAGCCGTGTTGCCATCATTCGTGGTCCCAGCACCTTTATATAAAAAATACTGATATGAGAACATTATAAGATAAGTTTTATAGTATTACACTAACTAAAAAACCCTTTGATATTATACAAAATAAATAAATCAACTAACCTTGTTTTACGATATCCACCAGGAGTCCCATTTCCTCTCGAAATTTTCGCTGTATCGTCTGTTTGCGACTTTTCAAAGCTGCTTTACTAGCTTCATCTCTGGCTTGCCATTTTTTAAAATCTAATCGGTAAGCGATATGCAGCAGGCATTCCATGGATCTGATCCATGCATGCAAAGTCGACAAACCGTACTTGTAAATATCAGATGATACAGATTTCCTAAAATATGAATAAAAAGGTTAAAAGTGTTTTTCAATAAGAAAAAAAAAAAAAATTAACATACATTTCCAATATTCAACTTACATGTGAATCTTCTCCAAATCATTCATTTCACTTGGTACAGCTTTACAGATGTCACATGTTTGCATAGAGGTTTGTGACAGGTGAGACGTTATTTTGCCATCTATCATGGTCATTAACATTGAATGTTTAACTTGTATATTATTTTCAATGATAGATGGCTTCAATGCTTTAATTTCAGCATCGATCAAACCCATTTCCTCCTTCATGTCCAACTTATTTTCGCTGACAAACTTGAAATAAATTGGTCTGCAAAGCATTGTAGAAGAAGGTTTTGGGTTTTCCCAGACCAAATCCTCACCACACATCAATTGCAAGGGTACAAAAGAGCTCATAAAAACACTAGAGTCGTCTTCATCTGCATTCATGCATTGCTTGTAGTTGCTTTGATTTGACGCACCATCGAAGCCCCATTTGCAGATTAAGATCAGTTCTTTATCTTGCAAATGGTCCAAGTTTAATGTTTTGGCAAGTCGAGTGACAGTGATGTCCAAAATAGCTTGAAGTTTTACTTTAACTCCTCGTTCGGTCACTTCAATATCGCTCTCAGGAGGATAGCATGCCTTCTTGGCATTTAAAACCGAATAATATGATGGGTACAAATCTACACCACTTTCTTTCGCAGTTTCCCTTAAAGTTATATACTGCCACTTCGACAATTTCAAAGAAATAAATATACCCAACGCTTTCTCTGCTGAATATTTGTTAGTAGTTGTCTTGCCTTTCAAAAAATTCTTGATCTCTGCTGCTTTTTCAGGATGCTCGGTAATATATTTTATTAAATCTTTCACGTCCTCATTCTCCTCACCACATCTCACTGCAGTAGCATATGCAAGTTCCTGAGAGTCGTGCGTTAAAAGTTCTTCTATTCTTCTCTTCTTCTGTTTTTGGCATAATTCTGAGAAAGGTTTTCTTGGGCTCCTTTTTAGTGTTGTAGTGCTAACAGTACATGTAGTTACTTTGGATGTGGATGCACCATCATTTATACCACTAGCACTTGAGGTTGAAGGTTCAACAGTATCAGTAACAGAGTCGATTGATACCAATCCAATTTCTTCACTTTGTACAAATCTGTCTTTAATGAAGTTGGGCCATTTGATCTCTTTTTCTAGCCATGTCTCATACTTCTTGACAAATGTATGCATTGTTCGATTACACGATTTCCAATTTCTATGCAAAACACACATATACACTTGACAAAACTGTTTTAATTTTTTTTGTTCTTCGTCAGACAAATTTGTCGCTTTGGTTAGAAGTGCTTCTAACAAAATACTAGGCTGCGAAAAGCAACTTTTTGTTTTCACAAATATGAATATGTCCAAATTTGTATAAAATCCTTCCATGATAATAAGTAAGTACGTAAGCAAGAAGTTAATGTTATAGCGCGAACAGTTGCTGACAAAAACTAATGATTTTGACGATGTTGTCCCTATTTATATAAAAGTACCCTCTTAATCGTATCTTAATTAATAGTAGTTAGTTAAACACTTCGTAAAAATAGCCCTTAACTAATGTATCTTAACTCGTTAACAATATTTGCAACATGCACTAATGAGATGAGACTAAATTACCATCATAAGTTAATTAGCATGCATTAAGCATTGATTTCCTGCTAAACTTGAGATTACGAACAGCTTACATCAAACAATCATTACTATGTAATTATCGTTGCCCATTGGTATGTGCACCTATCCCAAAGATATCAAATAATATAGTATTAAATTCCTTCGAGAAATCCACTGAATTTCTTGAAGTTCATTACTCTGCTCTGAGTGAAGTGGTGAAATAATATATGTCTCAATTATACAATTGCTTATTCTTAGTATTTTTCTGTATTAGTTATAAGTTTTTGTACTTTTTTTTTTAATGTGAATTAAGAAGTCAAACTGTGTATCTACTAATAAACTATTTCTCATTATAACTAATCAAATTAGCAAACTAAAGTCAATTACTTTGTATATTTTCAAGATCACACATAAATCAACGTAAAAATCTCTAACTGAATTTCTCGAAATTCAACACTCTGCTGTGAGTGAAGCGGCGCGCATGGGTGTGCGTGTTAGAGCATTTCGGAATCGCCTCATGTAGGACAACACCCCATGTAAGCCGCAGGCTTTAAGTTTTATTAAGTTATGAGAAAAAACGACTTTTGTGTTTTTCTTCATACAAAAAAATATTAAATATTTTTTTTTTCGGAGATGGTGCTGTCTATAGCTGTCATATTACCAAATATTATAAATAATACTGAAATAAAGCCATTCCGATTTTTATTTCTCGTCTAAAGAAATTTTGATTTCAATGTCCACGGAGCGTCGATTTCGAACCACTGTGCGCCGGCGAGGAAGCGACTAACTGTCGGCTGTTTTCTCGCTCAAGAAACGTACAATAGATATACATTCCGTGTAAACAAAAGAGATGCATATATTAACAGTTGATCGCTGACTGTTCACACTGCCGGCGAGGACTCGCTTCACTGGTTTGTCGCTGAGCGACAAGAGCTATCAAAGATAATACTCGCCTAGCGATACTCGCTCAGCGATGGTCGCTTGGTGGTCAGAGCTCACGCCGAGAGAAACACCTGTGAGACTAACCGCCCCGAGCGAGTGGTACGAGTAATCGCCCGTCGCACTCGAAAACTCGCTGATAGCCCAGCGACAAAACTATCGGAACTACACACACGCTGCTCGCTGCTCGCCAACTCGTTTTCAGTTGCTAGTTCTACTCGCTAATCGTTCATCGCCGCCGGTGGGACAACTGCCTGCCTATAGGAATAGAAAAATTGGACGAGTAACGAATGACGTTTTCTGTTTTTTAAATGGCATCTCATAATTGATCTTGAGAGGTTTGAAAATTAAAGAATATGGTTTACTTACAAACTCTTATTTTGTGCCAAAAATATTAACATTAAAACATGATTTTTCTCGGAATATCCTGCACTTTTGAGAGATGTCGTCGTAGTAAAAATTGATCACCTTGCTAAGACGGTTTGAATGAGATACATTTTAAGTTTGTTGGTCGATGTAAGGGTTGGGGGGACGTTCTGGCAATATTAACATTAAAACATGATTTTTCTTGGAATATCCTGCACTTTTGAGAGATGTCGTCATAGTAAAAATTGATCACCTTGCTAAGACGGTTTGAATGAGATACATTTTAAGTTTGTTGGTCGATGTAAGGCTTGAGGGGACGTTCTGGTAATAAACATTAAAACATGATTTTTCTCGGAATATCCCGCACTTTTGAGAGATGTCGTCATAGTAAAAAATGATCACCTTGCTAAGACGGTTTGAATGAGATACATTTTAAGTTTGTTGGTCGATGTAAGGGTTGGGGGGACGTTCTGACGAAATTAACACTAAAACATGATTTTCTCAGAATATCCCGCACTTTTGAGAGATGTCGCCATAGTAAAAATTGATCAGCTTGCTAAGGCGGTTCGAATGAAATACATTTTAACTCTGTTGGTCAATGTAAGGGTTGGGGGGACGTTGTGACGAAATTAACACTAAAACATGATTTTCTCGGAATATCCCGCACTTTTAAGAGATGTCGTCATAGTAAAAATTGATTAGCTTGCTAAGGCGGTTCGAATGAGATACATTTTAACTCTGTTGGTCAATGTAAGGGTTGGGGGGACGTTGTGACGAAATTAACACTAAAACATGATTTTCTCGGAATATCCCGCACTTTTGAGAGATGTCGTCATAGTAAAAATTGATCAGCTTGCTAAGGCGGTTCGAATGAGATACATTTGAAGTCTGTTGGTCAATGTAAGGTTGGGGGGACGTTCTGACTCATCGTCCTTTGGCAAAATAAAACATCATTTTTATGTCAAATTAAGGCTGAAATTATTTAAAAAAAATACACTGTTTGTAAGAGGAGTTCAGGCAAACAAAAATCAGTAAAAAAAAAACTTACATAAAGATATTTTATCGACAGTATAATATTTCAAAGTTACTAATAAATTACGCGGCGCCGAGCGGTGTCGGCCAGTCGCGCTGTGGCGCTCTCCGAGGTAGGACCTATGTCGCTCGCGCTGCCATCGATCGACTATACACAGATACGTAGTTGCCGGCGGTATATACTACGCCTGACACGTTTTGATCCGTAAGTATTTTTTTTTCATAAAATTTATTTTGTACATTCGAATCATAAACGTAATAGTGTAGTGTCAACTAGGTGTGTGTGGTCTATTATTCCTTTTATGTTTTAGGTGATGGGCCGAAAAAGTAAATTGTATTGTGGTGACAGTGGAGCAGCAATCCGTCAAAAAACAATTGAAATGTTTTTTATTTGATGGCGATAACGTCATTATCAACGTTAACCATGGCTGGTATTACCAAGTTCAGGGCCAACTAAATATTGAAAATAAAAATTTATGTTTGTTTGCGGTGTACACTGGTCCTGAATTTCCAATAAATGTTCTGAAGATTTATAAAGACGATCAATTTTGGAAAGAAAAATGATTCCTCGTTTGACAAAATTTTATTATATGTGCGTTCTTCCTGAAATAATTGATCCCACAAAAAGCCGATCAATGCCACTGAGGGAAACTATTTTATAATGTAAACAGCATAACATGATAAACGTAGAAAAATGAAATTGTGTTAACTAAATTTAGATTTACTAAAACTAGTAAGTCATTTCTTGTAAACTGCATCCATTTTTATAACAAGTTGCCAAAGCCGGTTACAGAACTTAGCGATGAAAAGTTCAAAACCCTCATCAAACGAGTCCTTATCAAAAAAGCATAATATTATAAGATTAAAGACTATGTTAAAGGCAAGGTACTTTGGCAATAATTCCTTCTGCACATTTGGCTTCCCTGGGACCTCATTAACGGCATAACTACGTAAATGTTTAACTGCTCTCAAATTACGATATTTATTTTTTATTTCTTTGACATACTCTTTTTATTATTTGACATTATATACAGACAATTTTAATTTTTCACCTCTTTAATAGTGGTTGTAATGGAAATCATATCACTTGGTTTTAGTAGACTTTTATATTTTATTTATCCTTTTGATAGATTCTTATTTTGTAAATGTGGGGACTTTGTAAGCCTTGTAGACTTTAGACCTTTAGACCATTTTTTATTTTATCAAGTACCTGGTACAGGCCTACGCTGTCCTCCAATACCTACTGTAATTTGAATACATTGTAAAAGCCAATTATTTTTAAAAGAGTAACCGTGGAGTTTCTTACCAGTTCTTCTCCATAGGAAACGACCAATTGGAACTGTGCACCTAGCTTCTGACGTTTCATAAGTGCCCATGTAGGTTTATGTGAAATAAAATATTTTGATTTTAAACCTTTATTTAATTTCCCACCTACTCATCTAGTGCATAAATATTAAAAAAGCTATTTACAACCAACTGAAACTAGTCACCAACACTTGAGTAATCTTCTTATTTCTTATTAGCCTGTAACGTGCCACTGCAGGGCAAAGGCCTCCCTACTCTCTCATGAGAGAGTAGAGGTTTAGGCAAATTAACCCACCGCGCTTGTCTAGTGCGAGTTGGTGGGTGTACAGTGGACCGCCTGACTGGGTCCGTGGGCGCCGCCTTTGACGTGCTAGATGTTCATCAGCCGCCGCCCTGAGTTGATATCCTGCACTAATATCGACTGTTCCATCCGAGCCTATTTGGGTGTATTTATCCCATAGCCTACAGGTGGCGTTCTACATTTAGTTCAATACTAAATGCACGACAGTTTAAAGTCATATCGAGGACTATTAATATTATTTTTTCTCCTAAATAACTTAATTTTATGTGTAGAGGATTTCAGATTTATTATAAATCATAAGTATGACAAAAAATTGAAGTTGGATTTAAATTCAAATTAAAATAATGCTAAAACAATTATTGCCCTAAAGCGAACGGATCAAAGTGAGTACGTCTGACTATAAGCAGAGCGAACGCGCTAACCCTACGCACACAGTTGCGCACGCGTCTGTGTGAGTGAAATTTGCAAAGAATTACCTAAACTTGACGATCGGCGCTAAGCGATAACGCTCTTAATAGAATTTGTAAGATCTTCTTGATCATAAATTGGAGCCCGCATTGTTTTAAGAGCTGGTTTTGCATCCGTTGTAAAGCGAGCCATTATTTCTTAGCTTTTGCTTTTACATGAAGTAATTGCCGTCTGTCGGCGCAGTTGCTAAAGGAAACCAGATTTTTGCACTGTAATTTTATGCCTGTGTTAACAAATTCCTTATTTCCGTTCTTGCACCGCATTGCGTTTCTTATTTACTTTAAACCTAAGGAAGATATAGTATCATGTCATAATTTTCAATCGTAAAAATAACTCCCTGTTGACTTCTTGCTTCTAACTTACATAAATTGAGCACCCCGTCTACTATCTAAACTAGCGCTTTTATTCAAATCAACCAAGGAAACTACAGCGTTTATACTGCTTTCTACACCATTGCACTTTTTCAACCCATTGGCTTATCACTATAAGTCCAAGCTCCACCTCGGATTAGCCCACTGTAAAGCCTTACTGTGCAAGCAAAAAAACACATAATGGACACTTAGTTACTCTACGGGACGCAAACGGCTCGCAATAATCGTTTAAGTGAAGTCCAAATGACTTTTGCATTCTTAGTAGCTCCGGTCTTGCATTTAATGTTTGTTTCAAAGTGTATCCGAAGAGCTTTGGCAGTGTGCGGGTGCCATTACTTTGATGCGAAGTTCCCGAGCAGTTTATAGTGTTGCATATTGAATAACCCGCATATTGAAACTCACGGCTGGTGGCCTCTCAAGTTTGTTTGATAACTCAGGTTTACCATGGCCTTGTTTAGAATTGTCTTGAGTTTGTAATTGCAGATTCTAATTGCCTTTATTGACATATGGTATTGGTGTGTACTTATTAGTTTTATGAATTCGCTCCTAATCACCATTAAAAATGTCGTTTCTGTTCAGTGTAGGTATATGTATGAAAGTAGAATACGTATCCATAGTCATTTCCTAGCTATTTATCCCGTATGTTGCACCTGCCATGTTTTGTCTCTGCATCACCCTAAGGTTGACCATAAAGTTTTTAATAAATAAAGCAATCTATACTAATATTATAAATCGAAAGTAACTGAGCATGTTGGATAATTACCGACATTCACGCAAGCGCAGCCGCGGGCAGAAGTTATTAAGTTAGTTACCTAGGTATATTTGTGTCGCCATTCGCCAAGGAGTAAGGATTAAAGCGAAATGGTCCTTCCGAAACGTTTAACATCGAATTCAATTGTTGTTTTACGAAGACTGACCATGAAATTAAAAGATGTTTTGTGCCATTCCAATTTATCTTACTCGTGTTCCAGTAACCCTGAACCAGTTTTGTATTCTGAACGGCATTCAATAAGCTGTCACTAACTACAGGGTGGGTTGGAGACAGTCCAAGATTCTAATAGATTCTGGATCGCTTGGCTTTCACTTTAATTTATTTAGCACATTTCTCCACACTTTCAAGTTTCGACTCTTTATTTGGAATTGCAAGAAAAACTTCGACTTGTTTATGTTGCGCAAGGGTTGTAAAGTACTGCCTCGTGGATTCAGTCACGCGTCTTCCAGTTTCTTGAAAATATTTTTCTAAGGAGTTAGAAGGAGCAATAACTCGTTCTTAAAAAAAAACACTCCGGGAGTGCCGGCAGAAGTGAAAACTTGAATATTAACGTTGAAATAAATCAATTATTACTTGAATTAATATAACTCATTTTTTTTCACTATTTCTGCGTCACTTTTTCCATTAATAGATGCACTTTGTTCAATTTCCATATTTTAAACACTTTATATACACGAATTTTACGAATACACAGCAGTGTGGCTACTACACAGACCGTCGAGCCATCAGCTGTCCATCCATCCACGCCCACGTCCACGTCCACGTCCACGTTCACGTCCACGTTCACGTCCACGTCAACGTCCACGTCCATCCATCGATCCACCGATCCATCCATCGATCCATCCATCGATCCATCCATCGATCCATCGATCCATTTATCGATCCATCGACCCATCCATCAATCCATCGATCCATCCATCGATCCATCCATCGATCCATCCATCGATCCATCCATCGATCCATCCATCGATCCAACCATCGATCCATCCATCGATCCATCCATCGATCCATCCATCGATCCATCCATCGATCCATCGATCCATCCATCCATCCATCCATCGATCCATCCATCGATCCATCCATCCATTGTCGTGTGTCACTTGGTTCACTTCGGTTGGCGCCGCCGTAGAAAGAGAGGGGGGGGGGGGAATCTCTCCTGACGGTCACGTGTCCTGAGTCTGACGCGAGCTTAACGTTTTTTACCCATTACAAAAAGTGTGCAACGCCGCTAAAGAAGTTTTCACTTCAAAAAACGAAACACTCCAGGAGTGCCGACAGAAGTGAAAACAAAACACAAACAGAATACTTTGCCATCACTCACTGACATATCGGATATAATACATTAAAACCGAGTACATCCCGAGGACAGCCGAACACATCCAAAGCGGTGTCGCTTACGGTAACAGTGGCGCGAATTCAATGGTTTTTTCCCATCTCGAAAAATGCCCAACGCGCCTAAAAAAGTTTTTACTTCAAAAATGTTTTATTTTTCTTTACCTACCATGCTTTTTCGTTGGCAGGTATTGGAATAGAATATCATCCCATAGATTCCTCTTGCACAACGATTATACCACCATCTCTGTTTACGACAACCTTGGAAGAATCGTGAGTGTGACAGAATGTTATGATGAACAACCCACCCAACACATGGCTTAGAACGGATGTCAACATAAATAACATCTACAATACCCCTCTAAAATTATGTTTACCATGCAAGCCAAACGCCATGACAATAAAAACAAACATACAATGAGTTAAACCCACGTTTGCAGGTTGAGGCGTTAAACTAAAACTAGGGTATCGATTCAACGGTATTAAGCTTACTCACTGTTTGAAAAACTATTGATCATGACTATGAAGTTTCAGTGGCTCGGTAATCGAGTTTGCTTGCTATTAACGATTTCGTTCATTGTTCATTCATACTATCAATCCATTAAGTATTTAATTGTAGTAAACCAAATGCCTTTTCCTTGTGGTATTCGGGAATTAATGAAACACCTTTTTCCTTTATACCTACGGGTATTGACGCCTTAACGTGAATAATTTATTATGTCAAGAGTACCTATTTGTTACCTACTAAATGACCAGACAGACGTTTTCCTGTCTAAATTTCAATAGTTCGCACTGTGAGAGTCTTGCAGACTCTCATGTGAAACCTAGGTCACGGGTGTATGTATATTATTGAATAAAACTCCAGTTAGAGTTCGTATTATTTAGGAGTCTTTTTATCATATTATAATAATTATAGACTTATATATTGGACGTCAAACCTACGACTCTCAATATGACACATGCTTGAATGTTCGAATGGAACATATTTCAAATACAAGTGGTCTGACTCGCAAGGAGGTCAGAATCTCTCAAAGAGGTCTCTACAATCACAGTCCCATAGAAGAACGGACGATAAGTTGTCCCCGAATTTAAAAAAAAATCGGGAGACATTTCCAATTTTTCTTTCCATTAAAACCTAATTCGGACTATTTAGAACATTTCAAAACAAAAAAAATAGCCATATCGGTCCAGACGTTCTCTCCGAAGCTTACCAACAAACAGCATATCTTTTTTAACCGACGGAAAAAGAGGGGCGTTATATGTTTAACGTGTGTATCTGTGTCTGTCTGCGTTATCGTAGCTCCCAAACAACTGAACCGATTTTGTTTTTGAAGTGAAAACTTCTTTAGCGGCGTTGAACACTTTTTGTACTGGGGAAAAAATGTTAAACTCGCGTCAGGACATCGCGTCAGGACACGTGACCGTCAGGAGAGATTTCCCCCCCCCCCACCCCTCTTTCTACGGCGGCGCCAACCGAAGTGAACCAAGTGAGACACGATAATGGATGGATGGATGGATAGATGGATGGACGGACGGACGGACGGACGGACGGACGGTGACGGTGACGGTGACGGTGACGGTGACGGTGACGGTGACGGCGGTGACGGTGACGGTGACGGTGACGGTGACGGTGACGGTGACGGTGACGGTGTCGGTGACGGTGACGATGTGACGGTGATGACGGTGACGGTGAAGGTGTCGGTGTCGGCGTCGGTGTCGGTGACGGTGACGGTGACGGTGACGGCGGTGACGGTGACGGTGACGGTGACGGTGACGGTGACGGTGACGGTGTCGGTGACGGTGACGGTGTGACGGTGATGACGGTGACGGTGAAGGTGTCGGTGTCGGTGTCGGTGACGGTGACGGTGACGGTGACGGTGACGGTGACAGTGACGGTGACGGTGATGGTGATGGTGGACGTGGATGTGGATGGATGGATGGACAGCTGATGGCTCGACCGTCTGTGTAGCCACACTGCTGTATATTCGTAAAATTCGTGTATATAAAGTGTTTCAAATATGGAAATTGAACAAAGTGCATCGATTAATGAAAAAAGTGACGCAGAAATAGTGAAAAAAAAAATTAGTTATATTAATTAAATTCATAATTGATTTATTTCAACGTTAATATTCAAGTTTTCACTTCTGCCGGCACTCCCGGAGTGCAACCCGTCTTTTTTTATTACTATACATATATAGGTTTAGTATTCGTCTCTGTATCCAAGTAATACATTCCTACTGACCATAGCTTTGATTTTGACCAGATTTCTGTAAGTTCAGTGGCTATTAGCTCCATAGGATACCCATGTTCATTAAAGAACATTAAGATACTAGCTGATATGATGATAAATGTGTTGTCTAGTATTATTTTTCAACCCGAGATTTATTCGATTTGGTATCGCAATAAATATTGAGCCGACACCCGTTAATCAGATTCCGTCGTACCTATTCCAGCTACGTCTGGCTGAAAAATAAAATACTTTTTTATTTATTTATTCGTATTTCACAGTTTCTTTTCGATGTTTTAATGAAATAGAAATGCTGGGTTCGTCTGACATATTAACGAGTATATTTGAGATGATATTTTATCTTTATAAGCCCAGAACGTACTTACACATAATCACATAATTCCTGAAGGTCTGGCTAAATATTAAGTAGTTGCCTTTTATTAATGTCCTTGGTACACAAAAGGCTTCTGTCACTGAAGGGACATAAGCTCCTTATTATTTTGACCAACTTGAAGCTTTTGAGACATATCAAATAAACATATTTCTGGTTCGTTTGTCAACTAGCCTTTTTCTTTCAACCGTCTTTCAGGATGGATTTGTCCTTCAACTGGAAAATGTCAGCTAGTACCGACCTACCGCAGTCAATTCTCCATTTCTGATGCTGATTCAGGTCTTAATTGACTCAATCTTGTAATACTGTTAGACATATTTCTTCTTCTACATAAACTTTTATTGATGGTTTCAGAATGGGGATGTCTTTTGACCCACGATGTGTTTATAGTACACTAGCTGCGCCCCGCGGTTTCACCCGCATAAGTGTCGATCCCGTCGGAATATCAGGATAAAAAGTAGTATATATGTTAATCCAGGGTGTCAGCTACCTCCATACCAATAAAAAAAATTGGTCCAGCCGTTTGAGCGTGAAGAAGTAACAAACATATAAACTCAACACAAACACACACAAACACTCACAAACTTTCGCCTTTATAATATTAGTTGATACATTTTGAATAAATGTTAATGTTAAGTTTGATACTGCTGACCCTAAAAGTGAAAACAAGCACAAATAACTGAACTTTAATGTTCTCGAGATAAACTTACATAAGTGGAGTCTCCCGAACTCATAAGTCACTATAATTATACAAGAGATAAGTTGAACATGCAGGGGTTATCGGTCTTGACGGCGTAAACGCACCCTTTGTTGCGCCAATGAATCAATCAAGTGTGCCTTATCTTCTAATTGATGGGAACCAATACGCAATGAGCTTCCACTAGAATGTAGTGTTGCTTGTTGTTCTGTAGTGCAGGATGATGAATACAGCTTTGTGGTAGGTAAAGGAATTTGAGTGAGTTGTTAGTCTTAAATGATTCATGGATTATTTCGAGACGATGGATCATTCCCGGTTTGTGTTTATTGCTATTAATAGTTAGGAGATCTGCGATTAACAGAGAACAGCCCAGGACTTTCTGACTAGTCTTAATGACTTAGTGGAAGCAGTGAAGCACTAGCTAATGACCGCCTTGACAAACAAGGCAAGAATTGTATGATATTACTTGAATTCAATGTTTTATTGCACAAACAAGAAATCACTAATTAAATAATTTGCAATATCATTCACAACCATTACCCAAAATCCTAACCAAACAAAATAACAGTACCGCAGACAAACAATACTATGTACCTTCTTCCCAAAGTCAAGGAAATAGAAATTCCTATTCAAATTAGTCGCGTCGCCCACCGCTTCGGTCTCGGAGTAAACAAGACTCGTGTAATTAAATCTAAATGCGTATCTTCATTCCTCGCGAGTTCCGTACATAGAATGTTTACGTGTTCGGCTAGAATGTTTATCATTGCGTTGTTGAGGTGTAGTGGACCAAGGGATGAAAGATCAGCGGGGAAAAGAAAGCCAGCGTTTGCGAGGATATAGTGTCTTTGGGAAAGAGAGATGAGGTAATTCATGATCATCAGCCTACAGCAGTCCAGTGATGGACATAGGCCTCTCCAATTGTACGTCATTCAGCTCTTTGGGGTAATTGATGAAGTAGATAGGTGGAAAAGTAATCTTGTTACAGATCTACCCTATATTGATGTACCATAAACAGTTGAAGTGGAGGATAATAGAAACGATGGCGAATATTTTTCCGTCTTCTAATTCAGTCTTTAATTACCATTCATTATTCTAACGTAGTCTTTAAGCAAATATTCCTTCCAAAGCCATCCAGTTTAATATCGCAACAGTTCAGTACATAATTCAACATCTTTAAGGAAACCGGTTGGTATAACCGTGGAGTGCAGTGTCGAGAAACTAATAAATATTCAGAGCAGACGTACTCGTACGCAGGTCTATTTCTGTTCCTAGGAAGTATCGTTTGTATTACTGTATTATGTATTCATGACTTAGACGACTGTCTTGTGACAGAATTAGGGTGTGTCAATAAGTTAGCATCAGGTATATGTGTTCGTTTTGATTCTATGACGAAGTTTTTCTTTTACTTCGTTCTAGTTTTTGTTGTTTGAGATAGTTTGGAACTCACTACGCATTCGATATTGGTATCGATTTTGCGTCTTTTTTTGTTATTTATTCTAGATAAAACAGCGAAGCTCGGGAGTTCGGACACATAGTCTTTATCGTCCAACTCTAGGTAAAAGCTTTCCGCAAGAAAATCCTAAGCTTCATATATTATGTCAAGGGTGAAATACCTGATAGTGAAAGTATTCTTTATTGTTACTTATTGCTAAGTCTGAGTATCAAAACATCCACCAGCAAACGGAAACTACAACTCAACGCGAAAACAAAGCCTCCACTGTTCCGGAAACTAATCTGACGCGTACCATTCCTACATAAGCCCTTACGGCTTATAACAGACCTGTATATAATATATAATCAGCTAAGTGCATATAAGACGTGAACTTTCATCCGCACTTTTACGATGGTGTTGCCTTCACATTTGGCGGTGCTAACGATCCGGGATCCTCGACGGTAATGGCCGACGAAATTAATATGAACACCGAAGATGATGTTTGTCTATACACATGGGTGGTAATATTATATGTGTGGTTGACTGTTACTTTATATTTATGCGAATTCACTACGGAATATTCTTATGAACGCACTTTGATGTAACCAGAAGAAGACAGACAGGAAAAATGTGCTTAAAGGTGTTCAATGTATGAACTGATGGAATAACGGAACTTACTGATTCTATCCGTATATTAATTAGCTAGGTCCTTTTGATAATTTTTGTTTGAAATAAAAGATAATAATAACGACAACATTGTTGATACATTAATAACGACATCGTCGTAAAACTAGGAAAGAATTCAGAATAACAGGCAATTTCATAGTACCATTCATTCAATTCTCATTTCATTAAAATCGATTTGATCGCTTGCGAATTATGCAAAGTCAGTAAAAGTTTTTCTCGCCTCCCCAGCTGAGCTGAAATCATCAACGTCGAATATGACAGCGAAGTTATTTGATTATTTTATTTAATTATTAATCGCTGCTAAAGCATTATAATTTTTAATAATATCCGAATTAGGCTTCTTTTTCTATGTTAATGAAATCCTGAATAAACAATGGGAGCAAAATCTCCAGAACGAAATCTAATTCTAGTTTAACTTTGTCCAATTACGTCCAGAGGCTTGTTTAGCTCAGTACAATTTCCTTAGATCTTAATTAAGATTTATCTCGAAATCGACGGCATGAAAATCTTCGATACAAAGTTATTAGGACTCTTAATTTACCTAGCTTCGGTCCCATATAGATGAAGTGCCTCTATTAGGCTGGCAACGTATTGTGCAATCATGCGCGTCGGCTAATGCGGTGACCGTAGCCCAGTTATCCAGTCTGACGTGCCTACGGTACATTAGGTTGGTTGCTTTGAGCTTTATTTGTCGTAAAATAGTCGAGGCTATGTTTTACGACAGGATGGGCTTATAGGTTTCCTGTTTTTTGCTAGCTTGACTAGAAATGGTACAAGGCACAGTTTCACACTTTAGAAGATTTGGAACGTGTGCGCTTGTGGGTTGTAAACGTTGCCAGTAATATTCTGAAAAGCCTTTTCTTGGTAACAGATCAAAGAAATAAATCGTTTCAGGCTCTGTATTCAATGTTCACCTCAATTAAATACAAATCCAATACACGAACACAGATCCTTCGAATTAGAATTCTAATTGAATCCCAATTTACCGTCAATATCAATAGGCTATGCTCAAATTACGGAATTCTGAATAAACACAAAGGAATCAGGGATCAGATTTATTCGTGCATGAAGACAAAAGCGGTCTTTTAATAGTACAGGTACTCCGGTAGCCCTATGAAGGTTGAATTTGCACGTGCTCGAATAATTATGAGTGTGAGGGTCATATAACCTTTTTTTTATTGCGTTTGCGCTGTGGTTTCCCTAGTAGATGTTACGTGTTGGTTGAATGAGAATTATGAATTTTGGATTTAATGTTACCGACAGGTTCATTGGGTTTAAAAAACTCGAGGTACCTTGCTCTGCCACAAGTTAGAGCGATATTTTCTCAATAAAATTGGCATAGTGTACAAATAAAGTATACATAAATAAATGGCATTAAATCTGCAAATATTATGTTTCTTAAGATGCGTGCTAAACTGCTAAGCATGTGTGCGTTTTATCTACGAATGTTAATTAGATACAAATCCTTCAGAGTTACCAATCAAATTACACATTCCAATTTAGCCTCATTTCGATGCCCAAAGCTCCAATTACTGTTCTTAACAAACAGAAAAGTAGTAGAGATCATTGAATTAAATCCGATCGTGCGTACAGACAAAGGCTGTCCTTTAAGAGCATAAGCCCTGCCAAGGTTAAATGAAGGCACGTGCTAGAAATATGATGAGGTTTCTTAAATAGGTGGTGCACACAGAAAATTACAAACAGCATCAGGTTGCCCTGCAAATATTAATCAAATGAAATCACTTTTATTTGTTAACACAGGTAAAGAAATACAGATCTTGAGTTTTGTGTATAGAACGCTATGTTATGCCAGTGTTAATTAAAACGCAGATCTTTTAAATACACAAATTAAATTATCAATTTTCATTTTAACCACAAAGCTCAAGAAACCCGAACATAATATGTACAAAGATGGCAAGAATCATTGGATTGAATCCTATAGTGCATGAAGACAATGGTAAACCTTCAAGGGCACCGGTAGCCCTGCAAAAACTAAAGGCCGATTCATGCTAGCTAGATGAGAACATTCAGCCCAATGAAAAAATACCAACAGCACTTCCGGATGCTCCAAAAATAGTATTTGACGAAACACAAACGCTCCAAAAACTAACCAAAAAATTTCTAAAGCTCCAAAAATCTTAACATACAAAAGGATGATTGAATCAGATCCTGGGTAAAGACAAAGGCGATGCTTTAAGGGAACCGGTACCCCGGCAAAGGTCAAATGCCGGACACGTACTAGAAGGACAAGGATATTCAGCAATTTCTGGCTGCTTCAAAAATAGTTATTAAGAAAACCCAAAATCCTCCAAACATACTAACCAAATAATGTTCAACGCTCAATAAATCTTAACATACAACGGCAGCAGGGATTGTTGTATTGAATTTGGTCGTGACTAAAGACAGAGGCGATCCTTTAAGGGCACGGATAGCCCTGCGAAGGTCGCATACCCACGTGCTGCTTAAATATGTATTTACGTTTTAATCAACCTGAGGACGCGCATGTTCGGGGTTCTAATGATGTCGCCTGTTTGATTATTATGTGTTGGCTTAACTCGTACGTGTCTGCTGGTATTTGTACTTAACATTCTTTTAAGTTGGTAATTATACCTACTACATAATTGTTATTTGGAATTGGAAGTTGCTTGGGGATTTTGTCTGGGCGTATCTTCGTCCACTAACCCGCACTGGGCCTGCGTGATGGCCTACTCCACCTCTCACAGAAAAGAGGACTGTGTCCCAGCAGTGGGAGCGTTATAGATTGGTTTTGATTATTATAATGATGAATCTTCGTCTGGTAGACTTGAAGATGATGATGAAACTTTTAGCGAGATAAACTTCTCATCGTTAAAAAATAGTAGGAATAATTTTGATGTCAAGTTGGTCACTCTTTTGGATCATTCGACGGGATTAAATTCTTATGGAGGACTGATGGCCGGTGGAGCAGGCGAGTCCTGGAGTGGAGACCGCGTACCGGCAAGCGCAGTGTAGGACGCCCCCCCGCTAGATGGACAGACGACCTAAAGAAGGTTGCTGGGGTCGACTGGATGCGGAAAGCGGAGGACAGGGTGCTGTGGCGCAGTCTGGGAGAGGCCTATGTCCAGCAGTGGACTGCGATAGGCTGAGTTGATTGAAATTCTTATGGTACTAAAGGACATGTTACAGCTATTTCAAAGCTGCACCAAGTCCAATAACCAGCAATCGAATGCCGTTATTAACTTAATTCCACTTTTAATTTACCTTATGTCCACGGGAGGAAGCATATTCACAATTACCGAGAACTAGTTAGTAACCCAGATAAATCTGCTAAGGTAAGGAACATGCATTAAATATTAAATCCTCTACTGCGAACTTTGGTTGCGGTTTCAACCAAACAAAGTCAGTGTTATCTCAATTCAGATGACTAATAGCAACAGTGAAGCTTCAAAGTTACACACGTCCCTCCAAGAATAAATTAATTCAACTTGGCAGAGTTGCCAAGCCAAAGCTTTCCCCGTAAGGCCTTTGGTTTGCCTGGCTTGCCTGAGTTTGGGAGCTGTTTCGGTGTCACCCCTCCCACTGGCTTCTCATTGTTGCTCAAAAGTGTTTGGCTTCATTCCATTTGCAACAATGTCCTGTTTTCGCCTTTGATTGCTTAACTTCTTGAAAGGAGATTTTGGGAGCGTCTTTATTTCATCTTTTGTGAATTGCTTTGGTGCAACAGTGTCTGTCACAATCAGTTTGTTTGTTTAAATTATTACTTTGTGTTCGTGAGATATGCTACTGTTAAACTGCTTTTGTAATAATTGACCAGAAACTAATTTATATTTCGTAATTCTTAAAGATTTTCGTGGCTATCTCGCATACTATGATTAGCTTTGGGTCAAAGGGTTGACCTTTAATTTGAATGCCGTAAAATTAATTTAATGTCCCATAAAAATGTTAGAAACCTACAAAAGTAGCTGTTCAATGGTATATTACCAATATAAACCGAAAAGCGTATCCAGCTAATAAAATACAGACCGTAACTTGGACCTACAGCGTTGGAAGAATAACTTTTACAACGTCACAACTTATTACGACGGCGAAGATGCAAATAAGAAAGGGGCGCTCAAAGAAAATAAAACTCCTTCGGCACGACCACTTTCGTCACATGATATACTAAATCCTTAACGAACGGTTTCTTCACCGAGTGTCCTTACATATAAACTCTTTGAAGAGTTGGTCGGTGCTTCGAATCGTCAATCTTGTCTCGATCGTGCAAGTTGACTTATTTGGGTAACGTATCGACCGTGTCGATAACTATGTCGATTTATTCTGTATAGGCGTTGTCAACGCCCTCTCTTGGATAACTCTTCTAAATCGGTGGTTTGAAATGACTGTCACAAATCTGGACATTAAAAGTGTCATATCATGTAATTTGATACGCATTCAAATAGGTCTCAGGCTTTACCAGGGTGGCACGGACATCGACGCGCAACCTGTAAAGTACATGATTCTGGATAATTACAAGGACCCCCCTTTCCTTGAAATTAAAAAAAAAAAAAAATTTTTGACCGCGTACGTATTGCATTTTCCTATGAAACAGCTGATTTTGATAACCGACGAAAAATTTGTTCGCTAAGGTGGTCTCGAATCACGCGCTGTATCCATGGTACCACGTTATGCCTCGATGTCCCTGCTACCCTTTATAATGGTATAACATTATTAACATGGTAATTGGTAGCAATAGGATACTCCATAGAACTTTCCTATTCACAGAAATATTTATGTATAAACTACCGAACATCTATCTTATAATTTAGCGCTGTAATAAACATCTAGTACACACATGCTTAAGAGCGGTGCCAAAGCAATTAGTCTGCCGTCGCAAATTTTAATGCTCAAATGACTTCATTTAGGTAAACAAGGTGCCAAGTTTCAACTTTGTAGTCTTTGACATTGTTAGAGAGGCCTGTAACATGACTATACATAATCTATTTTAATGATAGTGTAATATTATCAACGTAAGAGTGTAGCTTCTGACATATTAGTGTAAGAATATATGACACGAGTTTCCTCCCTTCGAAGGCAGTGATGTGAGAGGGCGCGACGGCACTTTCAGAGATTAATACCTCCTCTAGTTATTTGATACGGAGCTGAACCACGGCCTTTACCACGTCGTTTTTTGTGTTTTTCCTTAATATGATTGAGATAAGATTGGATAGGCTATTTTTGTACGGAAACAGATCCTGTCGTGTCGTATGATATTGACATATTATTTCTTCAATGACATGGGTACTGAACTTTAGCAATCGACCATAAATAGAAAAAGTAATCATTCTCGAAAAGGTATTTCTAGGAATAATAATAAGGATTTCATTGATGCAACGAATGAGCTTGTCTACGTAGGTAGGTACAACATTTTCCGGTTGAATACATATTTGAAATTCCCAACAAACCTCGCGGGTGAAACGGTAACTTTTTAACTCGTGCAACAAAACAATACAGACAGGAATTAATTCGTTTGCGTGAAATACTGCTGCCCTGACACAAAGGGCAACGTAGATTAATGCGGTGCTGTCATTAAGGGCTGGATATCGGTTCGGCCTATCGGAAGCTTTCCATATTCGCCGAGTGCGTTTATTTAAATGGAACGCATTCCATCATTTTGATTGACGGTTTTAGGTCATCGAGTTTCGGAAGGGTGTTGATTGTTGAGCAAAGGGTCATCTGAAAATATAGGTACTTTTGGTAAAGGTACAGGGGAGAGATGTTTCTACAAAAATCATATATACAAGTTGTATTCATTTTCGGTTTGTAGAATTTTAACTGAAACTCGCTTTGTAGGTAGCGTCACAGCACAGTGGACCGGTCATAATTATTTCGATTTATGAACTGGTAATAAAAATATAATCGAATCCACTGTTCGAAGTAAAAATATGTCATTACAGCTCAGAAGTTATAAAACTCTCGTCCATAAAGATGAGTATGATGACGTCATAAATTTCCTATTCCGATATTTCTATATCCTGTGATTGTGTATTAGGATGACTCAGATATTGTTATGTTGCCATAAGTCGTTCCCCTTGTTAGTTATTGCGTTTATCCAATTGTCCGGTCGTCTAAGTCTCTTGCATAAGTAGATAACGCCATAGTTCAGGATAATAATGTCCCTAGGGACACCCGAAATTGATTTCAGATGCTCGCGAAATATGTAGCTTTACTAAAAGGGACCCTTACTTAATGTCAATTTGGGTACATATTCGAATAATTAAAATTGATTTTACGTTCGAACCGCGCGGTGACCCGAATTATTCATACTAGCTTTTGTCCGCAACTTCGTCCGCGTTAAATTTCTAGTTCCCCCGACCCACCCCGTCGCATCGCATCGCCTGCCCGCGTTATTACTTCGTTTTCGTTTAGCGTTCTTTCTGACATTTTTTCTTTTAGCTCGGCTCCTAAGGGACCTAGCGTGTTAAATAACCTATAGCATTCCTCAAGAATTGGGCTATCAAATGCAATAATATTTGTTTCTAATTCGATTGATAGTCCAGTCCGTCCTACCCACCTTCTTTGGGTCTTCCGTCCATCTATGTAGCTGGGCGTCCCACACTACGCTTGCCGTTAGCTGTCTGCTGTTGCATACAAAAGAGCAATACTTACGCGGCCAAAATATATGTATGTAACAAGTAATTCTTTTTTTAATAACCACCGAAAAATTTTAACGCAAGGTCCAGAATCATATACTGAATCCTTAGTAATAGGTTGCGCGTCCTTGTCACCCTGTATATTTGCTCGGTTTAGTAACGTGTTCCAACTATGCACTAGCGTCATACTGAATAGTTGAAGTTTACATTGTTGTACGAACTAGAATTTGTAGCGTGTAAACGCTATCGAGTTTTCGGGAGATAACTAGTAAGTAGGCAACGTTCAACTAATCTTAAGCAAGTGTTAGGGAGACTACACACCAGGTAGCATAGCGTCTTTGCCACATGCCAATAAGACGGGTGTAGTCTTGAGATACGTTCGCGTAACTAAAATGCTGTTTAGTATGCTATCTCCTTAAGCTTTCTCTCATTATGGTTTCAGGAATTTGCCGAAACATGGGGCGTTTGAATAAAACTTAAGCGTGCTGTTGAGTTCCAAATTAGTTGAGAGCTGCTGTCTGCTTAATATTTAAAACGGATATTACCTCAGTGCTGTGATTGAATATATGATTTTTTCGTATCTCATATTAAATTTTTCTTTTTTATGTTTCAGGTATACATCTTTTCCATTGCGCGATGCGAGAGGTCCGGGAATTGGTAAGGTAGATGAATACGTGTTATTTTGGTTATAGACAAGTTGAAATTATGCCCACATATTCCTTGATCCATTATAGCTTATCTTTAAAGATATGATATACTTCAAACTTTTAAACAAATAAGAATTAAACTTCCTTATCAAATCCCTCATCATCATCCACACCCCGACTGACCCACTGCTGAACATAGACTTCTGTGTTTTTGTGCCAATCCCCACGCTCCTGTGCCAGCCCATCCAGGTTCTTCCCGCGATGGTAATAATGTCGTTTGCCCATTTTTACTGCGCCGGACGAACCCCTACTAAAAATTACATTTTACCGATGCGTGCATTCATTTAGTCATCTGTAAATTTTCATCAAAATATGCATAGGTACTCTTTCTTTCGTATACTTCGTGTGACAGACGTCGTCGTATATGCGAGTGCATAATTATGTAAATGCTCGTAATTTATGTGTTTCGTACCGTCTGCGTCGCACTGTACCTACACCAAGTTCGCATACCATTCGTGCGGTTAACTTGTACGCGGACAGTCGCGTACAAATTGATTTTGAATTTATTATTGTATCGACTCGCTTTGTCATAATGTGGTGAGCGGAATTTCGATTGTTTGAATTTAATGATCACTGCACTGTATACAGCTCACTGCACTTTTTAAGTCACTCAATTTTAATCATGTTTAAATGTGTGTGTGTAATGAGTACCAGGTGATTGGGAATCCAAAACGATCCAATCCTGTCTAATAATATCCCAATTGGGGATAAAGTTAGATCGGATTGGGTCGTTAGTAAAGTGTCCCAATAAAAGCAATTGCTTTTAAAGCCCTTTTAAGAAATTGATTTGCCAAATCTTCACGCTTGTTAGTGACAGATTAAGAAACCTCAACTTACCTATAAGAAAATAAACACTAGTTACATTAATAACTTTTACAACTATATCTATAATTTTCATGAAGATTATTCTGTCTTCCATCTATATAATATTATTTTTGCATAGTCCCTCCCTAAAACTGTGCTCCCGTATAATTAGCACGTTACATAAATCACACACGTTTGCAATAAAATAGCTCCACCTGCCCACTCTCAGCTGTGGCAGGTGTTCCAGACGATCGCGGTGATAACATCGTTACCATCCTCGTCGTCAGGTGCTGCAGCTTTTTACGTAAACGTATTAATTTATACAGCTTTATCAAATTCAGGCTCGACAGCTGAAACTTTTTGATAATTTGGCTCTCGAATTTTGAAGTGAAAACTTCTTTAGCGGCGTTGAACACTTTTTGTAATGGGTAAAAAATGTTAAACTCGCGTCAGGGCATCGCGTCAGGACACGTGACCGTCAGGAGAGATTCCCCCCCCCCCCCCCCCCTCCGCCTCTCTTTCTACGGCGGCGCCAACCGAAGTGAACCAAGTTTAGTGACACACGACAATGGATGGATGGATGGATGGATGGATGGATTGGATGGAGTGGAAGTGGAAGTGGAAGCGGAAGTGAAAGCGGAAGTCGAAGTCGAAGTCGAAGTCGAAGTCAAAGTCAAAGTCAAAGTCGAAGTCAAGGTCGAAGTCGGAGTCGAAGTCAAATTCGAAGTCAAAGTCGAAGTAGAAGTCGAAGTCGAAGTCAAAGTCGAAGTCGAAGTCAAAGTCGAAGTCGTAGTCAAAGTCGTAGTCAAAGTCGAAGTCGAAGTCGGAGTCGAAGTCAAAGTCGAAGTCAAAATCGAAGTCGAAGTCGGAGTCGAAGTCAAAGTCGAAGTCAAAGACAAAGTCAAAGTCGAAGTCGGAGTCGAAGTCAAAGTCAAAGTCGGAGTCGAAGTCAAAGTCAAAGTCGAAGTCGAAGTCGGAGTCGAAGTCAAAGTCAAAGTCAAAGTCAAAGTCAAAGTCGAAGTCGAAGTCGAAGTCAAAGTCAAAGTCAAAGTCAAAGTCAAAGTCAAAGTCAAAGTCAAAGTCAAAGTCAAAGTCAAAGTCAAAGTCAAAGTCGGAGTCGAAGTCGAAGACGAAGTCGAAGTCGGAGTCGGAGTCGGAGTCGGAGTCGGAGTCGGAGTCGGAGTCGGAGTCGGAGTCGGAGTCGGAGTCGGAGTCGGAGTCGGAGTCGAAGTCGAAGTCGAAGTCGGAGTCGGAGTCGGAGTCGGAGTCGGAGTCGGAGTCGAAGTCGAAGTCGGAGTCGGAGTCGGAGTCGGAGTCGGAGTCAAAGTCGAAGTCGAAGTCGAAGTCGAAGTGGCAGTGGACGTGGACACACTGCTGTGTATTCGTAACATTCGTGTATATAAAGTGTTTAAAATATGGAAATTGAACAAAGTGCATCTATTAATGAAAAAAGGGACGCAGAAATAGTGAAAAAAAATGAGTTATATTAATTCAATTAATAATTGATTTATTTCAACGTTAATATTCAAGTTTTCACTTCTGCCGGCACTCCCGGAGTGCAACCCGTCTTTTTTTATAGCAAAGGCTTTTTCGTTCGTATAGCTATCGTGTTTCTTAAAAAGTATATTTAAAGCAGTTTTTTTAAATAGCCTGTGTTGTAGAAATGCTACAAAACAATTCATAAAATATCGTAATTTTTTATGTCTAACGTTAATCATTTGGTAATCCTTTGTATTCTAATTTTTTTTTGTAACTTTTACATTATGCTTATAGCACTTTTCCAACGACTGTACAATTCGCGTAAGTCAACACAATGCGTGCGTATAGCTTTCCTTATTATAGCAGAAACAGCACGGCATGTATCTGTTTATGTCAGAGACTTTGACGTAACCTTTAACGTAATACCAGCTAATCATCAATCATCCGGCCTGTATGCTCAGACACGCTTAACCTTTCGCTAATCGAAATAATCGAAAGTTCGTCTCGATCGCAAACTCTTAAGTGGAAAACTTCTGATTAGCTTATCAATACTCACATGTAAACATGTGTTGCTGAAAACATCTTCAGTATTAAATAATAGTCGTAATCAACATCATTGAACGCATAATAACAACAAAACGCATATATCATTGTGTCATCAAAACGATCAAGGTTACAAAGTTTTTTTTTCCGACAGAAACAAATTCCATAAATTTGTTTGCATCCACATATAAAACAGCATTAAAATATTAAACACGTATACATAATATTACCGCATTGCCAAAATACAACAAACTATGTTTATATAATAGTGTTGATACATATTATATCGAAAGACAACAGCTGCTCAGTCCATTCAGCAAAATTGGCACGGTCTTGAACTTAAAATGCCAGCATGTCTTCCGCATTTCTTCGAATTTGAACCTTAACGGATCGTGTTAAAGGTTATGGTACATTTTGGCAATAGAAGTCGTGTTGCGGTATTCAAATATATTGGCTAGCGGGGCATACAAACACGCAGGCTGTGCCAAACTCTATATATCCGTGCGTAGTAATAAAACGACTGGATATCATCCAAATTATAGGAGACATCTTTCGTTTTTGAGTGCATTTAATACCATTTAGGCTGGTGTAACAGAGTGACTATCGGGTGGCCATGCTCGACTGACTCATTAAATATTATATTAGATAGCTTTTATTGTTGTATTACCAATGTTTTCATGGTTAAAGCCTGGCTTTTACTTACTGCCAAAGCAGAGTTCCTAATATCCACTTTCATAGTTCCGTCCTTGTAATATCTAGTTATCATAACAAATATCTGGTTGCTTAAAAAGTTTTCGTACAGGAACTTTAAATTAGATAACTCCGCGACAGACTCGAGGGCGCAGGATCCGTATGAAACTCCAAATTAGGAAACTAGTTGATTTGAAAGATATCTGGAGTAAACAGAATTTGGATTCAACAAAAGGTTTTCACCTGATAACCATGATTATTAAGGAAGGATTTTGTGCTTATGGTTTAACTTTATCTAGACTTTATGTTCGGTTTCAGCACGTTATGGTATAATTTAATTACCCTGAAGACAAAATGAATACATATTTGGCACGTTTCGATAGGACTTCTATTAATTTCTTTATGCCCGATATTAAAATGAAAACGCGCTTGAAAATAAATGAATCAGTGGGTTTTTAAACTAATATCAAATAGTTACAGAAGCATACAACTTTAATTATACCGATAATGTAGCTATTGTTCACATTTCATGATTGATGGCGACCTACGAATCATATTCTCTCGGGGGTAGAAAGGGATGATTAATATCTTAGAATCTTTTACGTAATGCTGCTTCATTAATAGTTCTTGGTACTGACGTTGCTTTTGTTTCACCTGTAACTTGATATTTAATTCACTATTTTGCTGTATGACTGATGTCACTGTCTGTCTGTAGTGCTATATTAGCTGTGACATTATGGTGACGGCCTCATAACCGTAAATTATGATGTTCAAGAATCGATTAAGGCCGCGTCTTTGATTTTCAAGAAATTGAGTGCAGCTTACGTTATTATTATATAGACTTATTCATTCTATATGCCGAAGTCATTAATAAGTAAAAAACACTAGTGGATGAACCGTTACTTCCTCGAAATTTAACAATATATGAATCAAGTTTTGTAGCAACTGTATCATTAATAATGTTAATGTATGTAACTCTAAAAATAAAACTTCCAACCTTCGAACAATATGTATCGAAGCTTCCAGCTCCTAATATTGAAATGTGGTCTTAAAAGTCTCAGGCACCGTTACACATATCTCCAAACCAAATTAGGTTAAGTCCGGGTTCCCGCTCGTGTATCCTCGTTCTATCACGCGGCTCCTTGCCCCTGACATTCCGGTCACGGACAAGACGAATATTATTTATGGATGCAGCAAACTGGATATAAAAATTTGGAGCAAGAGCAAATAGAATAACTAACTGAGTTCAGGCACGTTATCGATAAGAATTGTCTCATAATTTGCGTAGAAACAATATAGTGTACTCATATTACATTGTCATTTGTAAAACTACAGGTATCAACGGTACTCCAGATTGTTTTGAATTCAGTCCGGCTACTAAAAGTAATAACTATTCCATTTGATCCAAAGCCAAAAAATACTCGATCTGCATTAGCTTTCAGAAACCCATTAGCAAATGTTATCTTAGAATGAAATTGGGTCAAGTTTATCCTCTGCGGCAGTTCTTGCGGATCCCCAATCATCATCTATGGGACCGTTTCACGTCCCTGTCATTCACATCCCCACCATTATTGGCTCCAGCACGATTCATTTATTCGACTGTTGCAAAAATGGCGCGGTTAAAACATTCTTATAGGAACTATTTTCTGGATGTTAATTGGTTTAAAAAAACTAGGCCTGGCACGCCAATTAGTTCGGAATTCTGTACGGTTTTAATTGATTAATGTTTTTGTCAATTGGTAGTCAATTGATATTAAGAGTTAGAGTTGCTGGATTAACTTTTCATTGATAGTTCGGACAATAATCTAGAAAAGTTCAACATAGTTAAAGCATGAATCGTCACTGATAATTACAGAATTTTTTATACGAGTCCAAGATTATGTTCATGACTTTTATATCATTCTGATATATTATTTTTATCATGCTTCACTTCAGTAACTGTTTTTATATAAATGTATTATGACGTAGGGCTTAACGTAGGTCTACATCTGGTAATATTTGTTCCAGAAGGACATACAATGTCAAGTTTCCAAAGAGAAACTCTCGGTTGATATATTTTTATTGGACCCTCGTTAGCATTAAATGACGTTTTAGCAAAAAGTACAATAAAATAGAAAGTGGAGATTTATGATGGAAAAATATCGGTTGGACATCTGAGTACGTTGACTGTGAGGACGAAAGGTCAAACTGAGGTCGAGAGGTAAAAAAAAAGAATACTGACGCTAAATAAGTAGCTTTCGCTTCCCAGAATTTCGTAGCAGTAGACAGAGATAATCCACAAGATGAATTATTCTTGAGTCATTACGATCTTTTATAAAAATATAACAATTTCTTATAATCCATTTGTAAATAAGTACCACAAGAACACAAGATAATATGGATTCAGGAAACTGATGATTTTCGCACGCCTAAAATTAGTGCCGTATAATTGTTCGGCATGACAATAGCAAAAATGACTAAGTCCTGAATAATTAGCTATTTTAATATAGCACAAACGAGCTACGAGGATAAAGTCATGTCGAGAATTTAGTCATCGCGTACTGATTTACAAATTGGTCATCAGGTAGTTCCAAGAGAAATTTTTTTATAATAGTAGTCAGAGATGTGAATCAGGATAAACCAAAACATTCGACGAGGAAAGTAATCTACAAAGAATTTCATACTTCCCTCCGTCAAATTTTAAAGCCGTGAAATTTTCTATTACCCACGCCCGAAGACATGACCAGAATTTTATTTTGAGGATCGAGTCCGTGTGTACCGGACGGGATTAGTGGATTATTTATATTTCGTTCTTTCAGCCTTCCGTGTCAATCTAGACGAGGATCATCATCATAACCGTCTGCAGTAAAATCATAAACGTCTGCAGTAAAACGAGTATTTTGTTCATAAAATATGTCATTTCTTTCACTAGTTATGTCACCCGAAAAGCCATGACCTTCTGGAACGAATTACGTTACCTCATAAAGGTTTGTTTTATGGTGTCCCCCATGGGCAACCTTGCACCTATAAACAGTATCATTTGACCTAGACCGTGTACTCGAATTTATTTTGTGATAAGTATGGCGCCGCTAATAATAGACTAGGTGTCGCCAACGGGCGTTGCCCGGACCGAGTCGTTGAGCTTAACTCAGACGGCGAGACTTGAGACGATTTTGGTAATAAGGTTGATGTATTTTCAGGTTTGACTAGCGTCCCAGCTAATGTTTCTAGACATAAAATCCTGCACGGAATATTAAACAATAAAGTATCTCACTTTGAGGACAAAACAAGTAAATCTCCCAGCGAAGCCGAAGCTGTCCTTATTTACGCTTACCGTGTATCAAACTTTGTAACCCTAAACTTTTTCTTATACAAGTTTTCTACTTAAATGCTTCTTAGTACAAACTCTAGGCGAACTTGAGAAATTAATTTTCTCTGAACAGCTGTTACCAATTCTGTGAATTTTAATCAAATGTAATTTTACTATTTTGTAGATCGTGCTCAGTTTTGACCGTGACCTTTACTAGGCTAGCTTCAAGTTAGATTTTCTTAGTAGTTGTTAAATTCACAGCAGCGGTAGGCTCAAGATCATAGTAATTAAACTAGCAAGTAGACATTTCAGTCTCAGATTTATCCCAAGAGTATAAGAATTAGAATTCCAACTTCTCTAGACATCTTTATTTTTTTGTAAAAATCCGGTCATGATTCTTTCAACTTCAATTCGGGGGTTAGGGATTAGGTAACTCATTAATTAGCGAATTTTGTCTTGGCAGTTGTAATTTACGACCAAGTTCAAAGAGAGAAACATATATTTTTAATTTTTGAGAGATTTTGAATCATATATTTTGGCTGTACTCCTAGTGGAAAAATTAGGTCATTGGTGGTTTAAATAAGTGGAGCTCACAGGGGTCGGTCGACGCATCCGTGCATGTAATGTCAACCTAATTTGTGTTGACCTTCCGAGGTACTTTGTTTTCGAGGTATTGGCGTATTAGCAGGGTTCAGTTAGATATCAGTTTCTCTACGTTTATTGTTTAGTATATTATTCTTGCAGTATCTTATCATCACGAAAGCCATTGAATAAAACAACAATGGACAGATAACTTCTATTAGGATATATTAGTCTCTTTACTCATTACACTGCCAGCAATACATATAACTACTCGTAAAATTAATTAGAAACTATGAAATATATTTCACGTGTACCGTGCAACAATTTCTCATTACCAGCCGAGTAATAGGTGCTTAATTAATTCGTTTGCGAAACATTGCAGTATATTATAATTTATAACAGAGGTGAAGGTCGCGAACTTGGCTGTCGCTGGCGGCAGTTCACAAACTTCGTTAATTTGCAGCGAGTGCTGCTGGCAGCTTTAATGGCTGTTTGCAACGTTTCAAAACTTGGCTCCCTCTCTGCGTCTTGACATCCGACTTGCAGCTTAATTGTGAAGCGCTTTTCTGTTTCAAAGGAAAAGTGAAAAGCGCTGCACACATTAGGGCGTGTTTTGGCACGCTCATATGACATCTGTCGCTGCTATTTTCCGGGAGCTTTTGTGTATTTCAAGTGCTTTAAGCGGAGTATGTTGATTTACGTATACAAGTTTTGCAGCATTAAATATCCCAATGCTTTGTTTTATAGGATCTCGAACCCCTTATCACCAAGGCCTTCTCATCTCTCTCATCAACGACTTCTACAATTACAAACAAAGGCTATTAGATGATTATTTTTACTGTCACATTCCGCCATTTTACTTAAATCTGAATGACTTCCCGGTTACTAATCACGACAAACAAGTACACTGCGTATAGTTGTCCGCAGAGTGTATATAGTGATAACAGAAATAGTTTGTCAACTCACACATACTCTCATTATTGGATCATCGCCGAGTGTACGCATCCGAATTCCTTACGCGCGGGTTTTATCGAAGTGTCTTGTCGGTTGCTAGGAACAGCTGTTCATACAGACTGAGAAAATGATGAAATGTGTCTAGAATTTGGTGTATCGGGTTCGGGCATATATTTTTTGAATATACTGAAAGAAGTTTGTATGGTTTTTGTTGTCTATCGTTGAAGACTCTAGACGATTTGTTTCTCACGGCTAAATTATAATCACAGAACGATTATTAGTTATTTCAGCTTAGAAGTACTATGACTTTACTAATCTTTTGACGTATTTTGTCTTCCGCATGATGTGAGTGATCCCGGCTTTCAGGCGGACGCCTAATTAGCTTAAAGAAACCATTTCAAATAATTTCCTATTCACCGTGGATTTACTACACTTCCTCAACGAACATACTCAACCGAATTCTTTTTATAGAAGCACGGTACTCTAACACTTTCTTTAATAGGTCACAAATATATAATCGTGGCTAATTAAAACACGCACATCACCTTCTGGCTCGAAACTCACACGCACAGCACATGCCCAAACTTAGATGCAGCCACACCGCGAGCTAAGCTAACTTTTACGTAAGCTAACGTAGCGCATGCAACTATGGGTGCTACAATATCTGGGCACACACCGAAAACCAAGGATTTTTAGCTACGATGTTTGACACGTGAGGGTGCGAAGGGAAGCAGAGTTCACTATTAGCCTTGCCAGCTTAGCCAGAATTGTCCGGTTAGCTAGCCCATATAGCTCAGTAAGCTCGCTTAACTTTGCTGTAGTTTGTAATGTAAACCGAAGTATGAAAAGACGACGCAGCAGCGTAAGCTAAGCTAAACTGAGCAAAGGTATCTTAAGGCGACTACACGACCTAAAGCGCGGTCACTGTCGGACTGCATAGAAAAGAAAGAGAAGCGCGATGACACAACCGTGGTAATTTATTGCAAATATGAAGCAATTATCTATTTACAAAAACTCTCAAACACCAAACAAATAAAAACCGTATACTAAAATTCGGGGAATTAAATTGTCTTTTAGATGGTGAAAGTTTTATGAAAATACACCCGATAGTGTTTGCGTGATTATCGTTTTTATGTCCGCGGTAGACATTACTTTACAAATTAATTACACTATGTTAAAAAAATATAATTGCAAATATTCACATATCAAATTACGAAGCAAATGGTCTAGTATAACATTTATTTTTTTCAAAGAAATCAGTCCGGTCGATTAGACGTGATGTTGAATTTAAAATCATTAGAAGTCGTATATCTGCGCCTTAAACTAAGCTAACTTAGCTTGGCTCACGCTGTGGCCCCCCTCCTATCACACATGCCCACGTCAAAACGCGGTATGCTAATATCCAAATATTATTTTTAATTGTACCTCATATGTTTTGTTTCACTATACGTTTACGTTAACCGCTTTAGTTATTTATAAAAATTGTTATTTTTACGTTTTCTGCTTATGTATTATTATATGTAGATGTTATTTGATAAAGTTTCCGTGCGTGTGCGTGTTTACTATATTTCGTAATTTAAAGCTTCCCGCAGACTGGTGCGACACGAACCTAGTGGTTTTTTTTAAACTTCATAGAAATGAGCTGTCTGCGAGACCCTTTATGCGTAGTAGAGGAATTTTGTGCGTATGTTTAGAAAATGCATTAAATTTTTCTTAATTTCGTACCAAAAAAAAACATGACTTCAAAATCCTACCCTTTGTTGGTTAGCGTTATGGTGTTCTATTTTTTCAACTAATGACGCTTTTGCTTTACACCGGCCTCATAATGCTTAGTTTTAATTAAATTCTGTTTTCTTCTTTTTACGAAAAAAGAAGTTATTTTTTGTAATTAAAATACGATATGGGTCAGTAAAAAGTATCTACTTACAAATTATCTGTTAGAACAAGGGTTTCCTAATTAAAATTATTATCATATTGTAATTAAAGGTTCTGTTTCCTGAAAAGACCAACCTTTAAATTGGGTAGGTAGGGATGTTGGGTTAACATACGAATTTAAATATGTATGAATTGTTCATTTACATTACCTTTTACTATTATAAGTAAAATTTACTTTACTATATTTGTGTTATTAAATAGTTTCCCAACTTACGATAGATTAATTTAATCTGAATGACCTATCGGTGTTCAAAACAAAAAAAAAAACAATGATCAAAAAAAAAAAATTAAGCTTTCGAATGTATGTATCGATTTATCAAACTCGATAGTGGCAACATCGATGAGCAGCCGATTAATCGCAAAGCACTTGCTTTCAATAAAGACAGAGTGCGTGACTTTTTATAATTTTCTATAAATAATCGAATGTATTCGTGCTTCGTGCAGTATTTATGAAAAACAATAATATTGAATGTACTCGTATTTTTTTATATTTTTGGGCTTTATGTGGACACAATTTTTTATAAGCCATTTATGAGGTTTTTCTCTATAAATAACCGTGAAGCTAATTACCGACTTCGACGTTCGTTTCCAAAGAAATTAACGAATGTTTCAGGGAAAAAAACGATACATAAAGAAACTACTTACGCAGTCTGTAATTTACCTCCATTAACCTTTCCAACATACAAATTCACTAATAAAATAACCCTACTTTATTCCGCCAGGTCATTCTATTACGTAAATTCTTGACAACCCTTCGCTGCTATAAATAGCCTTTCCAAAAATAGTGTAACTAATAACCCCATAGGTAGCGTCAGCAGTCGTGACGTGAGTCACCAACGCGTCATAACGTCTGACTGTACGTCTGTGGAGCTTACCATTGATATCACTCTCACTTATCACACGTTGGCTTTAAAACGATAAAGGGAGATTAGAAATGCAAAGTGAATCACTTTCGAGATGCATTTAGCATCTCTCGAAAGTTATTTCGGTCCTTTCGAAGACTTTCTAGAGAAATTACAGTACCCGGCGATAAATATTGCACATCGATCTTAGAAAAGAGATAATCGGCTAATTTCGGGTTCGTAGAGCGTTATCTCTGTCGCACGAAATACAAACAGTCCGGTATCTATTAGGAGCTGTTAAAACAATTATGATTTGCTTCTTTTGATAATTCTTTTTATTCTTTGTATAAAATACACCAATTTTTCTATAAATGATTGCTTTAGGTTGGGGTAAAATAAAAAGGTTCCCCTATTTTTCCTAAAGATGCCATAGTACAACTTTAAATTATTTAAAGGAGATCCGCAAACAGTCCTAATAAATTAGGCCTCAATAAACAAAAATGAAATAATTTGGGTTTTCAAGGTGTGATATTAGTCTATAGCCCTGCGTAATTAGTTTTTCGATATAACATGGGATAGTATGAAAATTAAAAAAAAAAACTTTATTTCAGACCGTAGTCAATAAATCCTATTATCATTTGTTCCCGCTCTTTTATTAGGTTCTGTTTTAGTGATTTTAATATGAGGTGAAACTGACTTACAGAATGTTGAATTTATATTCCTTAGTTGTACATGATCAGGGATTTTAAAGAAAAAATACGAATTCAAATTAACTGAAAATATTTTATTCATTGCTTTCCACATCATCATAGGTGACAACCGATTGATTGACAAGTGACAGCCGTATCGAGTGTTGCAGTTCATAAAAATGCAAATCGATTTTTCTATAAAATCAATAATAAAACATAACAACAACAAAAAAATACTCTATCTTTAATCATTGTTTCGCAATTAACTCATAAAATACTTTTTTAAGTGTAATGAAATATAAATTGAACATTACAATACAAATCTTTTAGTGGGAAAAACATTTTTATTTAAAAATAGCATAATATGGCAACATGTGACAACTGCAACGCGAGGAATACATCAATTGACTTCTTTATTTTTATTATTCTTTTTTCCTGGGTTTTTTTAGGAAATTATAAATTAAAGTTGGATTTATATCTATTTAAATATTTTTTCGAATGTTCTAATACTTTGTCTATCGGGGCCAAGAATCGCCGATCTCCTTTGGGGGTGTTAACAACTCTAGATATATATTTTGAACTGGACGCGACCGCACTCTATCGCACTTGAACAACGACTGACAAAACGTCAGCGTCACATAGGTAGTGTGCGACAGAGATAACGCACTACGAAGCCGAAATTAGCCGATTGTTTCTTTCCAAAGGTCGATGTGCAATATTTATCGCCGGGTACTGTACATCAGTTTCACACTTGAAAACATGATTGTGTTATGACATCTACCCACCCGCACTGGGCCCGCGAGGTAGATTACAGCCCACTTCCTATCGAAGAGAGGAGGCCTGTGTCACAACAGTGGGAACATTATAAAAACTGATTATGCTAACATTTTCGCTGTCCCCCTCCATACAAAAGGCAAAATCTACTCCCTAACTTCACGCCACTTGGATATAAATTTATTGCATTATTTAAATCTTGAATATATCGACTCCTGAGGTCCATTACGATGACGACACGTTCCCTGTCCAATTTGAATGTGTTAATAATGATGTATGTCCAATTACTCCAATTGCCCATATATTCGCTAATAAGAACACGAAGTGATGACTCACCTTCTTGGCTTGGTAGACTACTTATCTACAATTAAATATTATCCTGCACATTTACACCGTTATTACCGCCAACAAGTCTTACAGAAAAACTAGGACTTATAATTATTACAAAGACACAATTGTTAGGGAAGTTCCCACAGCAGGTAGAGCGTGGCGGCGCCCGCGCCTCCTTCGGTATGAGTCACTTTGTTACTTCGTCTGCCCGCGCGTCTGTGCCACTTGTCGGCAGGGCTGCCCCGAACTGTGCCCAAGCCTAATTTATAATGACGTCAGAAAACGCATCGCAGTTGAATTTCTTTCTTCTTCTCTCGAGGTGACAAAAGCTGACGTCGTCGTAAAAAGATAGGTAAAATGGTAGCTGAGCTGACTGCCTCAGGCAACGGCGGACCATACTTAAATAATAAAACGTCGTCAAGGGAAGATAAACTTTTAATACCAGAGTTTCCAAAGATTTTCATCCATGAATAATTTTGCTTCACTGAATAAATAGAGTAGAAAGAGAGAACAAATAAAATAGAAAATTAAATTAGACTTGAAAACCTCACTTTAAACAAATTACAGTTATTTTCAAGTAAGATTTTACAAGTTAAAGAAAAGTCACCAGGAGAAACGCTTGAGATTTCCCCGAGAAAATTAAACTGTCTTGAGGCTGGCCGAGTAGGCGAGTATTAATTCAAGCGGAAAGCGGGTAGGGCTTTAAATGCACAACTCTTGGTGCAGTGTATTTTACAGCTTTTCAACCTTAATTCTCCTGGAAAAATATATTTTTAGCTCTGTGTATTAAATAGTTTGAAAAAGTAAAGAATTGTAGTGATTTGCTACTACATAATAGGCTAGTTTCCTAAAAAATTCTAATTAGTCCGTCAGTTAGATTATCGAAAAATAATGGACCCTTATTTTTTCTTTTGTCAATCAAACAAAAAATGACAAAGATAAAGCGCGTCAAAATTTGGGAGTGGGGGGTCGTGACGTCACGCCGTGCGACACTTTTTAGCACGGCGTGACGTCACGACCCCCCACTCCCAAATTTTGACGCGCTTTATCTTTGTCATTTTTTGTTTGATTGACAAAAGAAAAAATAAGGGTCCATTATTTTTCGATAATCTAACTGACGGACTAATTAGAATTCTTATTTTTTTACCCAGGAAACTACCCTATTATGTTGCTCTAGACAATATTAGGGAGTTTTTTGCGCCACTTCTTCCTTCCAGCGAAAGCACTAGGAAATGGTGAAGGTTGAGCGTAATTTTTAGTCTTATGTAATTTTGACGTTCGAAAAGTGCTGATTCTCAGCCTAATTTGAATAAATGATTGTATAGAAGCCAGCGAAACTTCGAAAATCTGTTTAAAAATTCTCCAGGATTACAATAACTTATTTATTATCAAATTAATGGACATCCTTAGTGAACCTACAGGGCGTCACCCCTCGTTGCGTCGATAATTACCGACCGGTAGCACAGGAATTCCGACAAGACATCTGATGACGTCATTAGGTACAATTATTTCGACTCATGTGAACCTAGTATTCGTCTTCAATGGAAATGTATATTTTTAGTTTTAATTAATGAAGGCGAGGGTTGATAAAAATGAAATGCTTTTTATCGGATTTTTGATTTTGTAGGAACATGATACGTTTCAGTAATTACGTTAATTGTTTGACCGCGGATAGATAACTATAATTGCAGATTTGATATCATTGCAGTCTGTTGTTTTCATTTGGCTAAAAATAGAATAGTACGTCTAATTATCCCCATTCCCCGTCGCCATTTTCCTTCTCTCCAGCCAGTGCAGGTTAATTTTCACCAAAACGCCCTTTACCTTTCCGATTTATTTTTATCAGAGACACGTATTATATATTACAGGATGTTTTCAATCATCATAATCAGCCTATAACGTTCCCACTGCTAGGACACAGGCCTCCTCTTTGTGGGAAGTGGGCCGTTATCCACCACGCGGGCCAGTACGGGTTGGTAGATGTCACATGTCTTCAAATTTTTGGTTCTAGGACAAGCCGGTTTCCACACGATTTTTTCCTTCACTGTTTTGAGAGCTGTGGTGATGAAATAAATTACACAAAGTGCATGCTTGAGTTCGAACCCACGACCTACAACTCGTAAGCCGCGGCCGTTTGCACTGGGTCATTACTACCTTCCTTTCAATCATCAGTTTAGCATACCTACTTAATTATTTTCATAGGTGCCTTTCCAATTAAAATCTAAGCATGCCTTTATTCTCAACCCTATTTACTTCAATTAATCGATTGCACTAAAGCTTATTTTCTCTCTAAACCTGCTAGTAATAATCCAGTCGGGTGTCTCCACCTACAGTAGGTAATGCTAATAGCACAAAGCTCATTAGAGGACCGTTCATCTTTATTGCAGCTCAACTATCATAATATAGCTGGATTACACTCTCGGGCCTCATTGTCTGAACTGGAACATTAGTAGCGACGAGGGAGATATTGATATTTACATAACTCGTAGATACAACGTTTAAAACAATATTCAACACTAGCGGCCCGCCCCAGCTTCGCACATGTGCAATTTTTTTTTTCGGATTTGCAAAATTTTCTTTAATACATTACAAGCCTTGTCCAGGCAATACCGAACACAACAAAAAAAGAATTATCCAATTTGGTGTCTTTCGGAAGTTATGCGCGTATATTTCCGGCGATTCATTTTTATTTAAATAAATTAGTTTTTCGGTAGATATATAGTATAGGTATTCCCAAATGATACGGTATGTATACGTCATGCCTGTATTTACACATGTGTAAGAATGAGTACCTAGATAGATTCGCCAGTTATCTTACGATAGTTTCTGTCCGCGTGGAATTTCTTGTTCCCCCGTCGCATCGCATCGCCTGCCTATTACTTCGTTTTCGCTTAGCATTTTGCTCGGTTCCTAAGGGACCTAGCGTTATGTTAAATAAACTGTAGCCATCCCCAAGAAGTGGGCTATTAAATGCAAAAATATTTTTTCAAATTCAACTGGTTATTCCAGAGGTTAGCGCGTTCAAACAAATTCTTCAGCTTTATTATTAGTATAGATTAGAATATATAGATAGAAGATTAAGAGTCGATTATGTGTGTGAATTCCTCTAGACCCCCCCAGGCGGCTACTAAGAATTTCATAAAGCAAAAATCCAATACATCAACGAGGTATCTGCCAACAAATTAATACATTTCCACGTATATTTATTCTGTCGAAAGTAACACCGCAATCATTCCACTCCGCACTCACAGAAATGTAGATCTATTTCTCCGAAACATTCCGAGAAAAACCGGCACGACACCGCAAAGTCTTCCATTACAAACATCTTTCAGTTCGTGACAGCCGCAAGTTATTCAATCGAATCGATTAGAAAAAACAAAACAATGACATCGTGCGAATCAGCTACATCGTGTTATGTGAATTACGTGAGCGAAGCCGGCCCGCATGGCAACCGCCATTGTTCAACATAATCGATACTGTAGCGTCCCGATCAATCGGGATATCAACACGGGATAGGACAGAAGATCCAGTCGCAAAACGGGTTAAATAAATCTACATCACATGATAGATAAAGAAACTTAACCGCCCCTAAGACGACCCCCTGACCAACTCGCATGTTATATAGACCAACTTAAAAATTTTCTACAAAAACACTCTCTCAATGTGTCCATAGATATTTTTGTAACAACAATTTACATTTACGAACAATTTTCGTCAATGTGTGGTCACGTTGACGAAAATTGACTTTAGGTAATGTTAATACAGATTTTAAATAAATAAAAAAAAGACGGGTTGCACTCCGGGAGTGCCGGCAGAAGTGAAAACTTGAATATTAACGTTGAAATAAATCAATTATTAATTGAATTAATATAAGTAACTCATTTTTTTTCACTATTTCTGCGTCACTTTTTTCATTAATAGATGCACTTTGTTCAATTTCCATATTTTAAACACTATATACACGAATTTTACGAATACACAGCAGTGTAGGTACTACACCCACACCCACACCCATCTATCCATCCATCCATCCATCCATCCATCCATCCATTGTCGTGTGTCACTTGGTTCACTTCGGTTGGCGCCGCCGTAGTAGTCTCTCCTGACGGTCACGTGTCCTGACGCGATGTCCTGACGCGAGTTTAACATTTTTTACCCATTACAAAAAAATGTGCAACGCCGCTAAAGAAGTTTACACTTCAATAAAATAAGATAATCTACGTATATCTAATCATTAATTCATATCCTGCATTGGCAGAGTTATGCCTCCCTCTCCCTATTAATTCTTCTGTTTAATTTCAATGTTGACAAAACGGCAGTTTCGTGAAAATGCTTCATATGCTGCTTGATGCTTTTGTTAAAACTCATCTGTATACCTACATTCTATGCAAATAAACATTTTTTAACAAGTACACTTGGGAGCAAATAAATCGAGCCACTTCCTTTTTTCACGTATAATGGTTATTATTTTTGGTATTACGGAACGTATCAATTCGAAACATATATTGCCTAAAAGATTATTTAATAACCTTTACAATGAGGGTAAATTATTGAATGATAACCTTATTTAATGATAAATTAAGTGTATATTCTATTCAAAAAGTATTTGAAGGATCTTCGCAAAACACGCCTCTAATGGAAAACTGGCAGCAGACCTTGTATCTACGAAGATTCTGACATCAGTCACGGTGACTACAGTGTGCGGGAAAATTATATGACCCTTCATCAGTCTTCCTTAATCGCCTTAATGAATATTAAGAGGCAGCGGTACCACATAAGCCTTAAAGATGGATTTGCGACCATTCTCCTCACTCTTGTGTAGTGGATCTTCTGCCCCTATCTCCTTGACATGTTACACAATAAACCGAGTGCGTTAACCGAGCGTTTAGCCGAGCCGACCAGTATCGATTGCGTGCGCCAATTAAACTTCGTTGTAATCAGACTACAATGAGCTGTGTATAAATAACCTGGGCAAGATCAGTTGTTTATTTACACCTTTAATGGTTAGTTGTTGTAGTAATGAACGGTTACTTATTTAAACGCGTGTACACCATTCAGTTGTTTTTTATTTGTACTCGTATTAAAAATGTAAGTGAATTCACAATCAACACACTTGGCAATCAATACATATTGATTATTTTGGAGTTACGATGGGTGCGGGAGTAACGGTCTGTCTCTTGAATTTAATTAGACTCCTGTGTTCATCAGCATCATCATTGACAGCCTCATTCTACTCACTGCTTAGTAAAGACCTCCTACCTTTATTGCCATGTTTCCCTGGTACGTTTGTTGCGAGACCTTCGGTCCGTTGTAGGTCATCCACACCCGTTTATCTGTTGATCTATCTGCCTACGCGTCTTTCGCTCTCTCTTTGAACTTAAAATAATATTTAAGTTTTGAGTTTATCTTCCCCAAGTTTCCACAATATCTTGCTACTGATATTTCCAAATATTCGCTACTTGTTAGTTCTCTACCCACGCCATTCTCGATATCTCTCCGCAGATGTATTTTACCGTTCACAGTATCCTTATAAGATGCTGCCAGCTATTGATTTCAGATCGAATATAAAACAGTTCTTTTGTACATTAATTGTCTAGCTAGTCTTCCACAAATATCTCGAACGAGGGAATAATGCAGATGTATACAGTTGGATATTTTCTTGGGATGTAAGAATAAATAAATGGAAGCTAGAATTGTTATTTCTCTATATCTTCATACATGTTACTTTGCAGGCCATATTGATATTTATTACCGTCGCGAATCGTAATTCAATCAACATACAACCTAATACAGATCTGCAAATTGCAAAAAACGTACATAAATTTTATTTTTATTTTCTCGGCTACCTTAGCGCGGTTTCTTATGTGCTAAGTCATTTTTCATAATCATTCTCTTCACATGCATACCATTAGGCTGCCATATGTTCGGGAGCGATACCACGAATATAAATGATCCTCATTTTAATGATACATTATACGTAATCCTTACCACCCTATATTTTCGTTTATCATACAATTAAGAAAAGGTTTTTGTTAACGCGTTTTCATAGCAGAGTTTTGGATAGCATTATAAATTGAGAAAATTATCTCTGAATGTTTTATCCTTAACAGCATCGCTGGTATTATTTACGATTTCTAAGTCTCGTCATCATTATACTGTCCTTATCCCAATTTATTTGGGGTCGGCGCAACATGCCTTTTTCTTCCATACTTCTTTCTCTATTAGTCGTCATTTCGGTAGTCACCAACCATATCATCATTCACACAGTCCATCCATCGTTTCTTTTTGTCTTCCCCTACTCTTACAGCCATTTCTACGTCTTGCATTTATACATTACTTACGATTTCTAAGTCTAAGATCATAAAGTTGGAATATGACTTGATTTGCCATATTTCTGTCTACGAATGTCTATGTAATTTTGATCTGTGGATTGTTAAGAATGGCGAGCTTCAATTCCAATTCTGATTATGATTGTTCAATAAATCTCAATTCAAAACACTGTCTATGTTTCTGATACTATCTGAAATCGTGACTTACGATACAAATCATTATTTCGAAGATATTATTGATGTAGCAATCAAGTACTTTATATTGCTGGCTTTTGGTACAGTAGTTTCTTTAGTACAAAACGTAAACCTGTATCAGACAGGTTGACGAGGTCCGTAAGTGATGTTTTAAGGGTCCCGAGTTTTTCCTTTTAAAGTACAAAAAGCTTCAGGCCCTGACGACCCACTCAACCGAAATCGATACTTGAGTAAAAAATGCTTTGTAACTTTATCACTCAACAAAAAGATCAAGATAAAAAGATTTTGGCGAACGCTCAGAACTTTATACTGCTTGTAAACATATTTGGGACCCACCCTGCTTCGTACGGATGCAATGGCGAAATATCAAAGAATTGAGATTTCTATGCTATATCTAAATTAAATAGTTATCCATACTGTCCATACTATAATATTATAAATTCGAAAGTAATTCTGTCTATCTGTCTGTCTGTATGTTACCTTTTCACGCCTAAACCGCTGAACCGATTTAGATGAAATTTGGTATAGACTAGAGATAGTTTGAGTCCCAGGAAAGGACATAGGATAGTTTTTATCCCGATATTCCCACGGGATCGAAACTTATGCGGGTGAAACCGCGGGGCGCAGCTAGTCTATAATAAATTGATTGTTTGAACACGCTAATCTATGAAACTACCAGTCAAAGAAAAAATCTTTAGGAAGGCTATTTACTATCACGCTATGAAGAGCAAAAAAAAAACGAGGTAACAGCACGGGCGGGCGATGCGATGCTGAACTGTTATTTTATTAGTATTGTGGTGTCTTACGAGTTCCACGCGTACGAATCGCGGGCATGAAAGATATCACCTAGTTTTTATTTTAAAATATGATTGACGTGTAAAAGTGTCTTACAGAAATAAAATCATTTATCATAGACCTTTCGGAATAAATTTTCTCTTAATATCGTATTATGGTAAGATTGTAAGCGGTCACACAGAGTTACTTTGTTTTATACCATGTTTAGATATACAAGATTGTATAATCTAAAGTGTATGGAAGCCGAGCACCAATCGAAAGTCGGACCCAATACAATAAAAAGTTAGTACCGACCGTCCCATTGTTTTCCATAAAGATTTTAGCCACAAAAAGGTTAGGTTTATGTGGAAGAATAATGCGTAGTGTGGTTTCGGACTCTCCGATGCGGTTAGAAGTAGTGGTGGGTCGTTTTCGATTTTTTGACGGACGAAACGCAACCGTGCCGTCAACGACGACAACGGTTGCAGAAAACGGTTGTCGTTGCAACTGGTTTGAAGACGGCTTAAAGGACGAAACTTATCCAACATGGAATAGAATTCACAACATTTCAATTTTTTTGCCTTATGTTTTTTTATGCTCAATAAATAGTACTTAGATAACTAGGAGACCCATATTTTTTCTTTTCACAAAATTTGTATTCTAAGTTAGTCAAAAATAATTTTGAAATCTCGAAAAATTCAAAAACGCCTGTAAGGTTGAATCTACACATTACCTTTACTTGGGTCATGAAAAAAAAAATGAGATGGAGATTGACGTGATGACGTCTTATGATGACGTTGACGTTTGTTAATTTAGGTATTTGTTTCCATGGTTTGTGGCTGTGATGTGATATTGGTTTTTATTGTATTTTAATTTTTCGCATTTCACATGCTGTTGTAAATAATAAATGTACTAGATGATGCAGTGGTAGTTGCTTGTGGACTTATAAATTTACAGTCACCTGTCATAAGGAAGTATTAGGCATTGGAAGACCTCCCTCAGTGTACAATTTTTAATTTATATTTCAGAAAACTATGTTATGTTTGAATAAGTTTTGATAACTTTAACTGTGTGTTGCTATAGATACTTAATAAAAGAGATACTTTATGATTAGAATTTTGATTTTTATTTATCATAATGTACAATATCAAGCATTTTATTAAAAATAAATTTCTCCCAAAACATTTCACCTTCTTTCACTAACTTTTCTGCAAACAATCTATCAAGAGTAGAACGACTGTTCATGATAGGCTTTATTTCTTTCAAAGTCTGGATCAGCTATACACAATAAAGCTTTTTTCATATTTTCATCGCTAACATTTGCAGCTGTATTTGGGCATTACATTTAGCTGATATTACACTATCTTTAACATAGTTTTCCATAGTTTTATTACTGCTGTTTTGTTTCTTCTGCCTCGTTAATGCTAGCGACAACTGAGTACATTTTAGTACGAACTCTGTGCTCAGGAGTTACTCTGCCCTTGATAAAACACACAGCATTTTCTCGTTTCACTTCCACGTAGCCTACAGAAGTTTCAACATAAGCATCCCTTGTTGACAACAAAACCTTAGCTCCCCAGATTTCGGCAACGTTAAACGAGTCGTTTTCACGCATGTATTGCAACAACATCATATAATCCACCTTGGGAAGGTTGCGGCTGTCTGCCATGGCATAACCGTCCGAAACTTTCATGGCAAATCAATTTATATAATAATGCGTTTTTATTAGTAAATAACAATACGTTTTCAAACAAAGCAACCTCGGCAAACAACACTGATATTTGACAATGACAGATGACTATATTTGACATTGACAACTTTTTTTATTCATAATAATTAGGAGCAAAGGCATACACTGTGACGATGCCTTACTCTGGATCGTTAGAGGATTTTTTTGAATATTTCGTTAAATAAGTAATAAAAAAAATCTAAAAATTATGGAATGGAATACTTAAACATAAAGCTCTAAATGGTTGTCGATACCTTAGTATTTATTTAAAACTGAAATGTTGTGAATTGCGTTTTCAAGGTTTTCATTTTTGAACGACTGTTTTGTAAATGAAAACGAACGCGGAACGAGAGAGCGGACGCGATGAGGCGACGGACAAGTGTGATAGAGTTGAACAATTGCATTCTCGACTGTATTTTAATTGGCGTAAAATAAAAAAATCGCAACAAGTAATTCGAAGACTGGTTTTTGCAACGAATAGTGTTTGAACCCTGGAAGTAAAACGGTTGCCTCATTGCAGAATGCAAAACGGTCCTTGTAAACGGTTCGTCGTCGCAACGCCCACCCCTAGTTAGAAGAAATTGCCCTTGAATATCCGCATTACTGGTGTATTCGTGTTTAAAGTAACTAAGGTTTGAATCAAGTAGTTGGCAGATTCCTACGAGAGTAGCGTGCTGCACCAGTCCTACTTATGTATACAGGGTGAAAATGAATTCATGGGCATCCTTTTAAGGGGTCATTGTAATTAACATTATGAACAACTTTTACTATGGGACCAAGACTGAAATCGTGAAAAAAAAAATCAGCTCTTCCATACATTTTGACGAGTTATGTGAACATAAATGCAAGGAACAGCTGATTTTTTTTTTCGCGATTTTAAGCTTAGTCCCATAGTAACAGTTGTTCATAACGATGAGTACAATGATCCCTTACAAGGATGCCCATGAATTTAATTTCACTCTGTATATTAACGAGATTTTTTTTTTATATGTATTCTAATCTATTTTTCCATTGTTCTGTCAGGCATGTCATTTGTCACAGCTCGGGTTTTCAGTTGTATCTTCCTTTTTTCCTTTTACCCGGGTTTCATTCCTTTACACTCCCAAAAACATGTCGCCATTCATGCGTAGTTTTTCGCCTTCTTTCCTCGCGACAGTACCTTTACTTTCACACGTCGCTGCTTAAATTCAAAAGGGCCACAAGTCGGAAAAAATTACAAATCCATTTTAAATCAAATTTGATCTGAAGTTAGCCACCTAAGTGTCAAAATGCAAAAAGGGCTGTTGTGCGATTAGCTCCATTTTTAATGCGAAAATACTGGGTGTCTTATTCGAATATAAAAATATAGGCAGAATTGATAACATTTTTGCTTTAAAAAGGATTTGTAATTTTTACGACTTGTGGCCCTTTTGAATTTAAGCAGCGAACGTATCTATCCACGTTATGTCTCTTCCAGAACGTTAAGCTTTAAATTCCATTAGATGTGTGTGTGTCTATGTAAGAGAGAGGGAGACTATCTCCATAAATTCGCTTCACACGGCCCGATATTCATGAGAGTCTCGTGAAATGCCTAAGGCTGAGGCTACATCAAACCGCGACGCGACCTGCGACACATGAGCGATTAAAACATATAAATGAATGCTCACGTATATGGCTACACCGTACATCAAATATTACTAGCGATATTTGATTTCTTTATGCGATAGGAACAACATTACTGTAATCACGGCATCGGCTACATCAACATTATATCAGCGAAATTGAAGCGAATTTATTAGAAAATTTCTCACTTGCACGACTAGTTCAATAGAGCTACTAAATATGCGTTTGGCTAAATTATGCGTACCTATAGTAAACCACGATGGATGATTTGATAGCATGTGTACTGTAGCCACGTCATCGCCGAATATACGCCGGATTTTCGCTTATAATGTAGCCATACCATGTTTATCTCGCTTCGCTCTTCCAGTCGCATCGCAAATCGCTGCCTACTGTAGCCTCAGTATAAGCCTCACGACTTAGTGACAGCTGCTATCGGGCTTAGTTTATGGTAGGTATAGCCAGCTAAATATTTAAGCAGTAGAGGTTATGGAGCATGTACTATGGGTGTCTGCTTGAGTTCTATTTGTTTTTCTTCTCGGAACAATGTTTCTACATGGTATTGTGCACAACAAATATGATTGTTTAGACTTAATAAACAAACTTTGTTACATCGTTCCGAGGACATTATTGCGTAGACAAGCGCGTCCATACCGCTTACTATCTATAAATATCAAGCACGTCTGTAACTTTGGAGGTAACTTTGGAATCCACAAGTTGGCGCAGAGGAGCGCGTAAACCAGCATTGGTGCTGGTTTACGCGCTCCTCTGCGCCAACTTGTGGATTCCTACAACACTAGATTCGAAAATGTTGATATTTTTAATCTAACAGCACATCAATTTAGAAAATCTGTAGTCGATTCTATCTTAGCTTTATAAATTACTAAGTATTATTTTTTTTTTCCTTTTTCTATCCCCTCAACAACGGATTATTCCACTTTGCCCCACCGGTGGGGCAAAGTAGGTAGGAAGCATTAATTCAATCAATCGATCATTTAATCTTTCACTACATTCAGAGTAATTAATAATAAGTAATTTTATCTCACGTAGCATTAACAATCAACAAATTAGTAATAAGTGGGGAATGTTGTTGGTAGTATAATAAGTATTTTGTTTAATTAGTGAGTAGTATGTATAACATTTAATTGTACTCCTGTTTTTTATCCCGAAATAAAATAAAATAAATAGATAACTTTGTAAAGTTTGTATACCGATTCCCACATATGTTTGGTACTGCGTTCAATACGCTTGGTAGGAGTACTAGTGCTTGTTGCCAACGATGCAATTTTTAATTAGTACTTCATAACACTACACATGACATACAAGGGAGTATTCATCTCCTTTTTATTAAGCATTCTTATTCATACTAACCTAACCTAAACACATATTATATCCATTAACAAAACTTTATCATCCTTGAAGGCGATGTAAATGTACCTACTGTATGTATTAATGGCTGGTGGAATGAAATAAAACTAAAGCTATAAAAAGAATAAAAATGAATATTAAAAAAATGAAACACAAACCTTTGACAGATACATGAAAAAAAGCAATGAAAAAAGAATTATCTCCTAAAAACGAATAAGCTCGTAAAACCATGGCGTGTCCTGACATAAATATAGAGTACCCTCTACAGAGGCGGTAAACCGGAGCACGTGTCAGTACGTGACCCGGAGTAAAGACCCCCAGACCAGACACCTCAGACATATGTAAAAAAACTACCGCACTTTCAATATCGTTGCACGCTGTAAGTTCAGGAAATATTTAACTCGTTGTGTTTTGTTTTTCTAGATAGGGTCCATACCATAAAGAAAGAAAGAAAATACGTTTATTTGCGATGAACATGACGCAATAAAGAACATAATAAACAGAAAAAAAAATAAGATAGGGTTGGGGGAAACATGCGTCACATCCACGCAAAACGGCTATCGCTCAGCTTTATGCTGCGACCCTATGCAAGAGTCAAGACAGAGCCCCAGCGCTGGTTTTCAGCGACAGCCGGCCATACAGCCGATAACAGTAGTACTATTCTGTAAAATGCTCACCGTGAAAACTTAGATAAACTGAGCTGTCAATAGTATCAATCCATCAGGTGGATCACTTCACCTAAGTTTTCACGGTGCATTCTTTTATACAAACAAACCTCCTTTTTTTGAATTCGGTTAAAAATAGACCGGCAGATGCGATGACACTTCCCTTCAAGGTCATTTTATTAAAATTTTACAGTGCGATTTTTACAGAATAGCACTTTAAAATTAAGTGATGAATATAAATAAAAATAAGCCTATTTATTATTTTTTATTTAGGTAGCCATTTTTAATTTTTATTTTTTATTTTATATTATCGTCGAGACTTGGCTGGCTTGATTACTTAATCACAAACATTTGTACGCCCTCTGGCATAACATAGCGCACTCTTTATTATCTTTATATACCACTAGCTGCTGCCCGCGACTTCGTCCGCGTGAAATCCTATCCTAACTATATAATATTATAAATGCGAAAGTAAGTTTGTTTGTTACCTTTGTAAACAACAATAACGTTATTATGATAATGAATGTATGGCAGATGGCGCCACGTGTATTGTTGTTTTCCCGGGAACAGCACTTTTTTTCAGGATGAAAGGTACCCTTTGTCCGTTTCTGTACTCCTGACAAAGTATAAGAAAATTTTCAGGATGACCAGTTCAGGTTTAGGCGTGAAAAGGTAACAAACAAACTTACTTTCGCATTTATAATATTAGTTAGGATTATTATTGTACCTATGTTTAACAAATGAATAAATGACTTAATAAATTTCACAATATCCTGCATATTCAGGAGTCTCATATGCTACGTAGAATGTTTGGATAGTCAGTTACATTTCCAGTAAAATTAAACTTTTTAACAAGCACCAGGCTTCCTTACAGTATCTATGTTATTTATCCTTTGACAAATGTCTTGAAAACCTAGACTAGAAGCGCCAAATGCGCAAAAGTCGCCCAAAGCCTTCTTATACATATACATACAATGATGCTGATCAGCTCTTCTGTACACGGTGTGACCGGTCTTCAAGACCAAATTTGGTTTTGCAAGTCATCAGAGAGCTCACGAAAGGAATGAAAATTAGTCTGGGTCGCAGTCGACGGATTCGGTGAAGAGGGTTATTTATCCTTTGACAAAGAGGGAACTCAATACAGTACCGTCGTACGGTTCTCCAACTTCTGTTAGTAACATTTAGGGTCAAGACCGCACCTTGATTAATGACTAAGATTATTTCGGATGCCTGTACTGTAGTTCTGTTTGAGTAGGATATACATTACAACAGATGGGCCTCGTTTTCTCTGTTAATTTCCCGTAGTAGGTACATAATTATATTTTCTAAACTTTTGTTCAATTATTGTGGTGTATTGTTGTGTTGTTATCTTGCAATCAGTATTAAAAATGTTTTATGAGCATGGGTTATAGGAATATCTGGAATATTGTGATAGAAATTAAAAGACAAAAATAACCAAAATCAAATATCTTTACTGTAAACCGTTATCAGACAAAGTAACTAAATGCAACGTTGGAACTGCTAATGGCGATACCAAACCTGCAAGACCCTCATGCGTTTGACCTTCTTCTGCAGAACCAGCATGGCGTACAAAAGGGCTTCGGCCGTCGGTGGACACCCCGGAACGTATATGTCCACCTGAAATAGTATAGTAAACATTTTACACTTTTTTATTCCAGAATACAACTTAAACATACTGTAGACACGCATCATTTTAACCTAAATCAAAATCTTAGTCCATTCTTGCTCTAAATTAAATGATAAAAATTATATTTATTTTCGAAAGTAGGTTTAAACAAAAATGTTTTCAAATCATAAATATTTTAGAAACTAGATAAGGTCGGTGTTTTCTATCCGACTACTCAGAAGTCAGTCTCTTTTTAAGTCCAGACAAATTGAATGCTCCTAAGCTGCGTCCTGCATGCTGCATAGTGCATACATAACATAATCAGCCTTTAATGTTCCCACTGCTGGGACACAGGCCTCCTCTCTTCGAGAGGGAGTGGGCTGTAATCCACCACGCGGGCCCAGTGCGGGTTGGTAGATGTCATGCTGCATACTGCTTGCTAATAAGTCCTAAAGTGATAAAAATCTTTAATTTACTCCAAGACAAATATAAAAATAATTACCGGTATAATTCTGTCAGCGCCCCGACACGTTGAATAAGTGTAATGGTAATAGCCTCCGCCGTTGGCGCAGCTTCCCATGGACAGCACCCACTTAGGCTCCGGCATCAGGTCGTAGGTCTTGCGAAGAATCGGCGCCATCTTGTTGGTGACTGTGCCGGCGACTATAATCACGTCGGTTTGTCGAGGTGTGCCTCGGAAGACCATGCCGAATCGGTCCATGTCGTATCTGGAAAAAGCGTTCAGTTTTTACCCGACTGCGCCAGAAGGAGGGTTATATTTTTCGAGTGTATGAATGTATGTAATTTTCTTTGGCACGCTCTGTAGCCTAAACGGCTTGATTGAATTCAGCTTGAGAGGTGCCGTTAGATTTTTCTTAATTGTGAGAGTGACACTGGGTATATCAAAATTGAAAAAAAAAAAATCCGATTTTTGGCGCTAGGTAGGTATATTATGTCTTCAAAAAAATTTTTTTTTTCAAAACCTGTCATGTGGAGTATCAAAACAAAGGTTTCGAAGTGACAATTCGTAAAACAACACGTACCAAGAACTAAATCGTCTGCGAAATCTTTCACATTTGTAAAAAAAAAGCTGGAAATAACCCATAACATAATTATATTTTCAAACTCAAATGGGTGCCGCCTGCTTCCAACTGTTAATTTAATTTAAAATGGGCTTGTTTTTTAGCTTTTCCAGTTAGTTTTAGTTTAAGATTGTAGTCGGGTTTTTTATTTTTTCTAATTACTTTTTTTAGTATCTATCTAATCTACTCTGCCTAGAAATAATTTGGAAGGTGCATCCTGCGACACTAAAGGTGCGGCATGTGCCACTATTACATATTTTAAATGTCAGATGCCTTCGTCTGAGGCTTGCGGCTTATCATTCGAAGCACATGCCTCCCACTGTCAGGACTCACCTTAAAAGTTGAGGGTCAACGTACATTGTCACGACTGACTTACGAAATTGAATAGAATTCCAAACGACCCCAAGCTTTAACAAGGGCTTCGTCGTAGGCAGAACCTATTGACGTTACTTTACAATGACATTTGATGGGAAATGTCATGTCTCAACCTTTAGGGGTCGAGTCGTGGATATCGAGAATCTTAGCTTCGTTCCAGAACAATGCAATGCATGCGTTGCATGGTATTGTTGGCGCGAATTCGTGATGGGAAACCTTCAGAGTTTAATGGCACGGAGAAGTTTAGAATAGAAAGCATTTGAATGATTAAGCTTTTCCCTTAAATTATAAAGAAAGGGAGATATAAATTGTTGCGCTTCCTTTTTCATGCTCTTATTTATTTAATGTGGCTTTTGTGACAAATTCATGTTTTGCGCTTGAAGTATCTTTAAATTAGAACCGCTGGCAAGCTCGCTATGAAAAATTATTTCTAATTTGTTAGTGAGCACGTTGTATAAATTTTCCAGTGCTCTACTTGTCAAAGGTTGTACGTCAATTATGCAACAAGTACATATAACGAGGTGCAGTGGAGCGAGTCGATAACCGCGCCTCGGCTCCCTTACTGAAACGATCTGCTATCGGTTACGCGGTCACGATGCGATATTGTTTTATACTCAGCTGCAGTGGTCTTGTTTAATTTCTAGATCGGTTGGCCTAGAACGGGTTTGTAATTGTTTACTATTGAAACGGGTTTTTGAATCGTTTTTCGTTTCGGTTTTCCGTATTAGTTTTGCGTCTATTTTTAGTGTTTGTTCTAATAGAAGTATCAGTTTTTCACAGCAATTTTTGGGATTAGGCAACTATCAATTGCCATAAAAAAAAAAAAACAAGAAAATAATGGCAAATCAGTTACCTGGGCCCAGCATAATGCATCATCTCGAGGGCACAGCAAGCCAGCCCGAACGTCACGGGCCACAAAGAGTTCCTACGGCCCCAGTTCAGGATGTCGTCTGCTCGGGCTAAGGTCCATTCCACCGTTGACTGCAATCAGAAATTATTAGGAAATATTCAATAGCTATTAAAACATGTGAACATCGAAAACAGCCTGATCTGAAGGATAGACATTACGCTACACCCTGTATACAATTTAAGTGTGTAAAAAGAATCAGTCCTTGTAATGTTAAATCCAAATATTTTAATCCTTAAAATCAACTTATTAAAATAAATAGTTATCAGAAATATTGAACGTCAAATACTGAGATGCAATTTACTTCTGGCGTGCCTATTAATCATTACAAAACTGATTAATATGAATATTTCTGGATACTGCGTACTGAATTTCCAATTAAAACCCAATTAAAACCCAACCAAGACCTAGAATTGACTGTGAACAATATTTATTTTAAACTTAATTATAGAACTCTCAAAGGGTGCCACCACTCTGATTGAAACTTAATTATTACGCTGTCGTGTTATTATTTATTAAAACACTATAATAATAATTAAAAATCAATCAATCTGCCTAGCCTTTTCCCAACTATGTTAGGTTCGGCATACAGTTTAGCCGGATGCAGCTGAATACCAGTATTTTACATCGAGAGATTATGGATTATGGGTTCGAACTTACAACCTACTACAACTCGTAACTCGCGGCCGTTGCCTTCAAAGCGATAATACCTAATTATCAATGTTCGTGTATGCTCCGAGCATTACACATTTATTACATTACTATTGCATCATTGACGTCACACAGTTTCACCGAACTATCATTTGACATTGGCATTCTGCTCCGACTCCGTGCGTGATGACGATGAATTTGACCGAAATTGAACCCACGACTCATCCAATAAATATTTCGGGCATTCTGACTGGAGTATTAAATGTTTAATGAATGGACAAGTACTTATAGAAGTTGGACCAATATTTGTAGTTCTTGGACACAAGACTAGGACAATATTTTTATAACTGTTGAAACAAGATTGGGACAACATTTGTTACTTCTGAACTCAAGACTGTGGGCCAATGTTTGGCCAACATTCTAATTAATGTTTAAGAGAATGGTGAGTAATCTGATATTAGTAACAAGTGTCCAGTGACTTAAGAGATTCCTGGCTGATTTGTAACATTGGATTTCGAAGGAATTTCTAATTATTTACAATAATTAATTTTCTTCTGATCCCAACGACGCGGTACAAAGAGCCAACTTTATTATGAGAAAGTTTTAAGTTTGTGTAACAGGTTGGAAAATAACTTTCCTGTTTAAAACGATATCAACAACAAAATTGCTTTTCTAAGTAACTTCTCAATTCTGCTACACGTGTAAGCATCCGACAGACCGACCCCAACATAGTTGGTAAAAGGCTAGGCAGATGATGATGATGTGTAATCTTAATCCCTTGTCTCATTTATTTTCCCTGTATAGCAAACTAAATTGAAGCTAAAATTAATTCTGTCAATAGCATGTCGAACCCAATAGTTACAATCTACCAATTAATACTCCTATTTAAAGTTTAGCAAAGGAAATCACAGAGCTAGATCTAATTATAGGTTTAATATAAACTATCTGTTATTATTAAACAAGTGAAGTGGCCCGCCTACACATCCTGCGGGAGTGTGGATCAATGCGTTAGCGAGGCCCGGCGACCGTGGGTAGCTGCAGGTAGCTTTTAGTGAGAAAAAGTTTGCCGACACCTTCTACGTCGGACTGAAGGACATTCTAGAGTTAAAAAAAACTTTTTAACAAAAAAATTAAACCTCCGAAAAAACTGAAAAGCAAAAAATAAAAACCTTTTTAATTTTACCTTAATAAATAAGTTCTTAAACTAATGCAAGTATACCTAACTAATTTGAGTCGGCGCCAAACAAGCAACTTAATATCGTTGCGAGTGGTCGTGCGGAGAGCGCATTTTTTGTTTGGAATGTTAATATTTAGCGCTGGAGATTTCACGTTGCATTTTTAATTTGATTTGGCTATTTCTATAAATTTAAGGTAATTTAGTAATCTTGGTTCATTGATTGTTTGGCGCCGACTCAAAATTTTTTAGGTATACTTGCATTAGTTTAAGAACTTATTTATTAAGGTAAAATTAAAAAGGTTTTTATTTTTTGCTTTTCAGTTTTTTCGGAGGTTTAATTTTTTTGTTAAAAAGTTTTTATTTTATAATTTTTTGAGGCTATAATTTACTTATTACTACATGCTTAATTTTTGATTACTTTTAAAATGGCTACCTACCTTACTTTAGATATTAACTGTTATATAATCCTACTTTAACTATTATTTTTTGTATAGTTAAATACTTAAAAAAACAGGCTTTATATACCAACATAGATAGGCCTTTAATTTTAATTGTAATACACAGCTCAGCATTAAAATCTGTGAATGAACAACAAATCACCCCTATTTTCCCACCCTTAGGGTAGGATTTTTTTTCCAAATTTACATGGGACCAACTTCGAGGTATGTTCTATCCATTAAAAAAAGAATTATCAAAATCGGATTAATCTGTAAAAAGTTATGCGTGGTCATACATTACAATCAGTGAGTGAACTATTAGTCATCCCCTGTTTTCCTACCCTTAGGGTTGGATTTTTTTTTCCAAATTTATATGGGACCACCTTCGGGGTATATCCTTTCTAATCAAAAAATAATTATCAAAATCGGACTGCTCTGTAAAAAGTTATGCGTGATCATACATAAAAAAAAAAAAAAGACGGGTTGCACTCCGGGAGTGCCGGCAGAAGTGAAAACTTGAATATTAACGTTGAAATAAATCAATTATTAATTGAATTAATATAACTCATTTTTTTTCACTATTTCTGCGTCCCTTTTTTCATTAATAGATGCACTTTGTTCAATTTCCATATTTTAAACACTTTATATACACGAATGTTACGAATACACAGCAGTGTGTCCACGTCCACTTCCACTCCGACTCCGACTCCGACTCCAACTCCGACTCCGACTCCGACTCCGACTCCGACTCCGACTCCGACTCCGACTCCGACTCCGACTCCGACTCCGACTCCGACTCCGACTCCGACTCCGACTCCGACTCCGACTCCGACTTCGACTTTCGACTTTGACTTCGACTCCGACTTCGACTCCGACTTTGACTTCGACTTAGACTTCGACTTTGACTTTGACTTCGACTCCGACTTCGACTTCTACTTCGACTTTGACTTCGACTCCGACTTCGACTCCGACTTTGACTTCGACTTAGACTTCGACTTTGACTTTGACTTCGACTCCGACTCCGACTTCGACTTCTACTTCGACTTTGACTTCGACTTCGACTTTGACTTCGACTTCGACTTCGACTTAGACTTCGACTTTGACTTTGACTTTGACTTTGACTTCGACTCCGACTTCGACTTCTACTTCGACTTTGACTTCGACTTCGACTTCGACTTTGACTTCGACTTCGACTTCGACTTTGACTTCGACTTCGACTTCGACTTCCACTTCCACTTCCGCTTCCACTTCCGCTTCCACTTCCACTCCATCCAATCCATCCATCCATTCATCCATCCATTGTCGTGTGTCACTAAACTTGGTTCACTTCGGTTGGCGCCGCCGTAGAAAGAGAGGCGGGGGGGGGGGAATCTCTCCTGACGGTCACGTGTCCTGACGCGAGTTTAACATTTTTTACCCATTACAAAAAGTGCTCAACGCCGCTAAAGAAGTTTTCACTTCAAAAAAAAATATACGCGTCGAATTGATAACCTCCTCCGTTTTTTCGTCGGTTAAAAATGGGTTCCATCTATGTACAGCAACGCGACTCTAGTAGAGCAATTTCTATGAAAACTTTATGGAAATTGTTCGAATCGCGTCGTGCCGTCGTCGGGTTGCGCCTGTCTGCGTGTTTGTGTGACCGCGTAGAAGTTTAGATCTTATAAACTGCACAATAGATCTTGATGTGCTTTTCAGAGCATTTATTCCGAAGAGATTATGTGTATAATTCGTTAATATTTAACTTAGATAATAGCACAGGAATCGTTGTTTTGACATGTAGCCATTTCACACGTGCGAAGTAGGGGCGGATTAGCTAGCGCGTTATATATTAGGTACGTATAAACACAGTCAAACTTAGCCCGATAAAAATAAGTGTGTATAGTTTTTGGCTCTACAATAAGATCCATTATTATTTATTTATATGGCTCAGATTGTATACCCCTGGAATCTCGGGACGTTTCGTAATGTGTAGTTATTTCGGTTCACTACTCCTGTATTGCAATCCGGGGACTTGATAAGAGACGGACACGTTGCCGGACATCCGGATCCGGATAACGCTCAATCCTGTACTGTAATTGGAATGTCCGTAGGGTTGGCGTGTCGGAAAAACCCGTATTTATGAACGTTTGTATTCTATTCTCAGTATTAATCTGTCAAAATTAGGTTGTTAGGTATAATGACCGGCACGAGTCGTGAGCACAGACGGGCAGTAGTGGGGGCAAGCTCGCGCATGTACACTTTCGGCCAAATTTATTTAGTACCGCTTTTGCTTTTTTTTCTCCTCGGCATATTTTAAGAGTTCGTGTGACTACGATTTTAAAACCAAAAAATTAAAAACAACAATTATATAAAACGAGATAACAAAAATAAACTAAGTATATTAAAACAAAAACACATTACAGATACGAAATAACAAAAATAAACTATTTTAAAATCTCAAAAGTTAGTCACTAAAATTGCACGAAAGTGTATAGTAGCCGAATGACACGCGAGGGACCAATAGACGACGAGCATCGACTGACGAACCAATCGCTTGCAACCTCGGCGCCCCCTGCCTTCTTCATTCCGCCAAAGAGACCGAAAAATTCACTACTGCGCAGGTGTCAGTTTGTGCTCACGACTCATGCCGGTTACTGTACAGACGCCAGCACATCAAGCTACCCCAATATGTCAAATTTCTTTGATAGATTTTCAACTTTACTACAAAGCAATAAGGTTCATATTCAATTGGGAAAATTTGACAGATTGGGATAGCTTGATGTGCTGGCCTCTGTACTTTTAATTTACCTACATTTTTGATATTTTTTGACATTGATTGTTGCTGAATGAGATTGCGACTAGGTTTTGAACGTTTTTAATTATATGAATTGGCCTACTGGAGTGCTTCGTCGAAATATTTTTTTTTTTCTCACGTTAAAGGATTTTTATAAAATTGGTTGTCTAAATATAATGCGACGTTTTTCGACACAATAGTCCCCAATTCGAGCAGAATTTTTACACCAATCAGCATTAAAAACTTTTAAACTTTACACTATATTTTCCATCGTCAAAATTCGATTTTTATCAATAGTATATCAATGAACAAAGATAAAAAATGAAACCAAAAAGCTGAACGAATACATAGCCTTATTCTTTTTTTTTTGAAGTCTGTTAGCAGCCCTGTAAAGTTCAATACCTGTTTCGAACACACCATAACACCACTATCGGGTGCGTGTGATCAAGAAACGTAGGGGTAGGTATTACGTCCCGGATCAGGCTCCTGGTTTACTTTCTCTTTAAGTCCGGCGCCGTAAATCCGGGATTATGACCGTTTATTTAATCGGGTTGTTTCCGTTTAGACAGATTTTCGTTTCGACAGATTTTTGTTTCGTCGCATTTTCGTTTCGCCAGATTTTTGTTTCGACAGTAAAAGTACAATCACAAGGAGTGATAGATTTAGTTAAAGTGATCTATTTATCACAAGCTTTAATTTTTTTAATTTAAAACTATTTCAGCGGTAACTTTGTAACTACTTTTATTAGGATCCGCATCACTGACTACAAAATTAAAAAAATTAAAGCTTGTGATAAATAGATCACTTTAACTAAATCTATCACTCCTTGTGATTGTACTTTTACTGTCGAAACAAAAATCTGGCGAAACGAAAATCCGACGAAACAAAAATCTGTCGAAACGAAAATCTGTCTAAACGGAAACAACCCATTTAATCCGCACATACACCAGTGTGTTTTTGTTTTATCGTCATGTTCGGAAGATTATAGGATACTTAATCAACAACCGCATGGGTCGATCGATCAGGTTAAGCTATTCTTGCCGCGGTCGGTCCGTGGATGGGTGACCATCTTTAGTACATACCGAGACCCCTCCGTGCCTCGGAAAGCACGTTAAGACGTTGGTCCCGGCTGTCATTATTCGATCTTTGACAGTCGTTACGGGTCGTCAGAAGCCCGAAAGTCCAACTAACAGTCTTACCAAGGGATATCGTGTTAACCAGTTACTGGGTTGTGGAGGTCAGATAGGCAGTCGCTCCAAGTAAAATACTGGTACAGATGTTTTATCTCACGAGCGCGGGTGTGCCATACTTGTGTGGGTAAATGTACATGCACATTGTCTTTGTGTGCGTACGCTCGGGAGCGCTCAGTTTCTTGCTACTTGTAGTTACGCACACAAGCGCGCGTGTCTATACGCGGTTCAACTACAACTATGGCTCACCCGCGCTCGTGAGATAAAAGAACTGTATTCAGCTGCATCCGGTTAGACTGGAAGCTGCTCCCAACATAGTTGGGAAAAGGCTAGGCAGATGATGGTAAGTAATGATTATGGGTCAATGTTGTGAGCTATTTTAGGGTTATTACGAAGCTCCTCGCCTTTTAGAGGCTAAGTAAGATGCTTCCTACGACCTACCGGTCTATTTCATAAAAATCCCGTCGTCAAAACTTAGGTAAAATGAACTATTATTGCACCGGATGAGATACGATGATCTGGATTGACATAATTGACAGCTCACTTCAAGCTTACTTCACTAAAGTTTTCGCGGGAGATTTTTACAGAAAAGAAAAAAAAAACCGAGTGTGCTTATGACCACACGACTGAAGTGAAACTTCAAACGTATTTGGCTATGAGAGGAAGAGAGAAAGAAAATGTGCGCGCGCACTGCTTTCTCTTGCTTATATCCCCCACTCAACTCCCGTTCGCCTCGCCCGATCACACTTTTCGTAACGTTTACGTCACGCGTTCGCCAGCTTACTCCCCAAGTCAAGCGTGCGTAAAGAAGTTTCACTTCAAAAAGAAAAGATTTTTTAGTACCTTCATATGTACAACACTATGTAGCGTTACAACTAAGGGTTTCATCACATAAAATAGTATGATAGAAGAGAAACACAGTGAAAAAGAAGGAACAAAGAAGGCCCCACAAGTACCTATATGGGATTCACGGTCTAGGAGAAAAATGAAGAAGAAGATCTCCCAAGTTCTCTAGCTTTCGCATAAATTAAATACAGCTTTATTAAGACCCTGGCATATCTAATAAAATACTCAGGCATGTGTTTTAATATAGAAATGTGATATCAAACAAAATTATGTCGTAAGTCTGGCTAATGCAAACGTAACACTGGTCTGGGGGCAACGCAAACAAAGCATTGTTTGATATTAATGTAATAAATAATATCCGATGTATAAAGTTAGTTCCTTCAGTTTGTAATTATGACTATTTACGACTTCTGTTACATCCCAGCTTCCAAGAAATCCCTTTGTTTCGAACCGTATACAAGTCGGAGGGTACATAATCTCACAATCTATATTTGTGATAATGTAAGAAGTTTATACGCTTTGTGACAGGCGATGTGAAATAAACAGTGCTCAGTCAGATTTTAGAAAGTTCGATGTTCAGATCGGCGTTATTGGTCATCTGGCGAATGGCTTTGAACAGGAAACAAGAGGAGAGCAAACGCGGCTTGTGGGACCAATCAGATTATTTTTGTCAAGACGAGATTTGTATCAAGGATAATTTTTGTCAAGACGAGATTTGTATCAAGAGGTTTTATAAACGGCTTGGACAACTTTGACCAAACGATTTTTAAAATCTCGGAAGAGTCAGCACTACATCCGATCCGAATCCGAGAAATCAATCCGAATTGGAATTTATTCTAAATTCTGACGGATAGAGTTCGGATGTAGTGCGTAACCCCTCATACAAATAGGACTACGGTCACTTCGGACCGGCATTTCTCGGATTCGAATCGGATTTGGATCGGACGTAGCGCGAAACCGCCCTTACACTAAGATACTTATGTATCCATGTTTTAGGTATTCTTGCTCGTTTCGTCTCCTCTCCAATCATCTCCATCAAGCGATACTGACACCCATGGAGCAAAGTCAAAAGGAAAATACAAAAGAATAAGTCCTTATTCTTTTCATTTGCCTTTTGACTTATACCGTGGTAGGTATACCGTGTATCATGAATAAGGGAGGGCCCCCACGACCAAATTTTGTCTCCGCAACTAATTTGTTTCTCACATCAAGTCTACGGATTTGTATGAAAGTGCACGCATGTAGCGACGCGACAGCTGGGAGACTTTTGTCCGTGGGTTTGGAATAGGCCGGCGACAAAAAAGTCGCCGGTCAGCCAGTTGATGAATGTGGCAAAATTTTACGAAAAAGTAGCGTTGCTGTCGCTCCCGTGTGCGCATCGTTCAAATCTCGGCGAGGAGACAGCGACAGAGACAAAAAAGTTGCTGGACGACTAAGTTGGTCCTGGGCTATAAATAGTTTTAAAAACGACTAATCATCACTGGAAAGGTATACTAATCACTAATCTATTTCTATCTCACTACGATATAAAATTCGTCGTATATTCCACAGGCTCATATATCACCGCTGTCACGCCATAACTCATGTTCATGAATTATTAGGTACACAGCAACTTTGAATATGCACAACCTAGGTGTAGGTACTGGTCATGTACTACACTGTGTAACGCTCTGCAAGGGCCATTCATCATTATTTGAGACGACTATCTCTTTTGCTATGTGTTGAGCTCAGCTTCCTTTGTAAATAAGTGTTTTATGAACACACATATGAAAAGTTTTCCATTTTCTTCTTTTTTTCATATTTTCAATTTTGAATGTAAAGTTTATCTTGGTAAGCACCCACCGCCCTAGTTCGGCGGGAATATAAAATTGAGCGCGAGAGACGGTCGACCAGATTTAATTCAGCACAGAATTTTGAATAAAAGCATAAAGGAATACGAAAATGTTTGGAAACTCTTACAATTGCTTCCTGAAATCGTGAGAGCAGCGGATATCCTGGCATTGATAATATAACGTAGATTCTAGATTTGTAAATCACACTAATATTATAAAGGCGAAAGTTTGTGTGTGTGTATGTTTATATGTTTGTTACTTCTTCACGCTCAAATGGCTGGATCAATTTTGATAAAATTTTGTATGGAGGTAGCTGATACCCTGGATTAACATTTGGCTACTTTTTATCCCGATATTCCCCCGAGGTCGACATTTACGCGGGTGATACCGCGGGGCGCAGCTAGTCAAAAATAAAAGTTAAATCTGTCAAGTCTTGACTAATACGACACAATAATAAGCTATTGTTACAGTACACCTGTGAGTCTCACGTAGAGATATAGATAACAAAAAGAGAAACTCATTATCAGTACAGTATATGTTTAATTAGCGCAACACCAAAAATGTCTAAATCTATTACCTGTCCAGGGAAGTGGAACGGTGAATATTTTCGGACTTCATGCGACTTGTACGTTTTGGCCGCATGTGGAAAGATGGGAGAAACCTTCCTAGGTTTGGGTGGGGGTGGGGGTGGGGGCGGTGGCTTGGGGATACAGTCGCCCTTCTCGTACTTCCGATCGGCGACGTTGCAACGAAACGTGCGAGTTGTGACGACTCCCATTAAGTTGTTTTTAGTAGGAAGAATAGGAACCACGAGAGTCTTGATACTTCTGTGTTCAGGTCTGTAATAAGAAAATTAGACATCGTTAATCATTATCTATATTATGTAGATAAGCTTCTTATAACTGGTTGTTTTAAAAGGAATGGGTTTTCATAAAAAAAAAATTTGCGAAGGGTAAAATGTTCCTGCTTTGTTCAGGAAGGGTGGTAACTTTGCGGTCAGAAGTTTAGTTGACAAATGCTGTTGCTAAGGCAAACGTGACTGACATACAATCGCCTCTGTTTGCACTGTAATAGAATTCAAGCTAATTACTGCAACTGGTTCTAAATATGGAATTTATAGAGATACTGTTTATTTCAACGTGGTATTTAGTGGTATATGCAAGCGTGGCCCACTTGACCCTGACTCCTACGAATCCTATGCCCCTGGTACACTTGGTACCGTAACATGAAACAATACTTGGTTCTACTAACTACACAACTACCATACTTTCTAATTCAGAAATATATTGAGGAATTTCTTCTCAAGTGATTTCCCCTAAAGACTGTAAAATTAAGAGATTTTTTTTAAGAAGTGTTTAATTAAGCATCAAATAGAAAAAATCTTAAAGAAACGCGAGCTTACTTATCCTTTGTACAAGGTATTATACTATGTACAAGAAAACAAACACACGTTAATTGGCTTATCAACTAATTCAACGCCCTTCAAAACACGCAAGAACACACAAATTCAATTCTGAATTACATTACTAGCAAATGAAGCAACAATCAGTCATGATCACGTCCATTAGACGTATCAGTAGCTAATTCCATCTTGTTAGTGAACATGAAAGCTCTCAAATCAACACCTTACTTGTAACTCTAGTGTAATTCGTTTCGATTGACTCTCGAGATATCAACAACTTGTCTGATACGGTGACGTCTGTGAGACGTATTTGTATGGTGAGTGAGTCGTATTGTTAGATGGAAAATTAGGGTTAATTGGAGTGAATTATTGGGATGATTATTTTGTCTAATTAATACCAATATTACAGGGTTCAACGTAATCAAATTCGTTCAACGTAGCTTTGATTGAAAAGCGCAGAAGGGTATTTTATAATATGTAAGACTATGGATAAGCCTAGTGATCTGAGATACAGATGGTGATAGGCTGTGTTGATTGTGTTATTTAACCCTTCGTATGCTTAAACGTGGATCCACGCGAGTCACAATGGCTTTTTAATTGTGTCTGTAATTACGGCATTCAACAGATTATACAGGAACATATTTTTATCACCATCAAATCACGAAAAAAAAATCAGCCGTTTCATACATTTTGGTCAAGTAGATATTGAAGTTTTGTATTAAACAGCTGATTCTTTTTTCGTGATTTCAGTGTTGGTCCCATAGTGAAAGTTGTTCGTATTCATAGGTAGATCCTGTAAAAATTTGGATGGAGATAAAAAAATCTTCTTGTATAGTTTATTAATATCTGAGCCTTTAGTAAGTGTATGAAAGTGCATTTTTAACATGTTTCAGGAGGGAGTTCACTTTGCCAGGGAGTTTGCTTTCAATCTCAAGATAGGAAGTGCGTTTAGGGAATACTAGTTATTATAACGAAGCTCCAGTTCGCCTTCGCAGTTTAGTTTCAGCAAAACATTTCCGTTGTTTAAGCACATCCTTTGGGTACTGCTTGCTTGCACCGTTAAACTATACGCTCCTCTAGGGAACGGAACAGTTTGCTAGGAGTAACACACATTTTGCAACAAAATAGTCGTGTATTACATACGGTAGGTATACATCTGCATAAAAGTAAACGTTAATTGTGTGTACAGTCACGAGCACTAATATGTCAACACTTGGCAACTTTCAATAGCGATTTTTTCGTGAAATAACGAATACAACGTTGAAATACAACACTTTACATAAGCCCATGGGTTCGAATATATAATGTTCGCAATAACATAAAATTTCATTCAAAAATAAAAGAGAAAATCGCCTTTGAATAAAGCTAAGTGTATACATACTTATGCTCGTGACTGTACCGCTAAGGTACGGAACACCACGACATTTGCAGCCTTGTTCCACCCATTGCTGTGTTTAGGCTCCTCCTTTTAGTACCATGATTTCCTGATCTGTGCAAGTCTCATTGGGTTTTTCCGTTTGCTCACTCCAAAAAATCCACCATAATGTGGATTTTAAACGAAAACGGAAGCGTATGTCCGAGAATTCACCCTATGCCTAGTTAGATAAACGGAATTGATGGGCTTAGGATGGATTCTCAGACTTGCGTTTCCGTGCAGGGATTAACCGGTCTCATCCAGCTCTTATGTATAGGTCAGCCTGCCGATTATGATAAAAAAAAACATTGAGTTCCATTCTAGTCTCTTTGTATTCTAGATAATGAATGTAGTGTCAGTGATCGTGAATCCTTGGCACTCGGTGTGCCCTCGTTATATGAAGCAGTACGTGACTAGAAGCGCGTTCTGTCGCATTCATAAAATTGACGTTTCATATGCCATTTAATTGCAAGCATTGCAATTGCATTGTGGACCTGTGCTTCATTTTATCAAAATGTGGCTCAATGCAACCGCAGAATACTCGTATGTAATTAATAACTGAATTGAGATTAATTTTATTTACCGGGAAAATCGATGTCGAATTCATAGACTTCGTGTTTTTAATTACATCGGGTATGTGAACTAAGGGTAACAAAATTAAGAACAGAAATATATGGTGCTGTTATTTGTCGGTGCTCCATGGACCAATTGAAATTTGAACAATTGGTCTATGGGGAAAATTACATGTTTCCATCGTCCAAATACCAACTGGACTATGGAGAATTGAGAAATGTTCCACTGCCCAGTCACAGTGTCGTTCGAAATGATCTGAACATTTGAACTGACCAAGAAACGAACTGTGCTTGCTACAGGAGGATGCTGTTGCTCATTTCTCGGCGGAATTCCTGACGGCCTTTTAAAAACTAAGGGATCTGCCAAGGTGGATATGACCAAATTCTTTGCCACGATCCCTTCATAAACTTCTATTATTCACAACATTCAATAGTTACCTTATCATATTTTCTCTGAAAGCGTGTCCATATAAACGTAACATACTTAGATTGTTACAAACCAATGTATAGTCAAAAATTGTTTCGATATCCGTTCAGCCGGCTCGTGGCTTAATGCTTGACAAATTGACGGGTGACACATTGACGGCAAAGCGTTCGTTCTGAATTCGAAACTTGTTAATAGTTCTTTTGAAAAGGTTTTATGCAATTATTTGGTGGTATGTTTGTTTTAATAGTGGGGTATTTGTGTGAACGGGGACTCATATTTTAAGTATTACTGGGACGCTTTTTTTTAGCTGAATGTTCTTGACTTCGATATCGCCTGATGCAAAACGATGGATGAGGTCTATGATGGAACGAGTGTGCCCAAAAAGATGCCTGTTCAATCTTGCTTTGAAGGCAGACGTGGTAATGGTGGAAGGGAACACAGACGCTGGCAGAGAGTACCACACTTTGGCTGAGCGCATAATAAATGTGGAGGAGAAGCGCTGAGTATGACTGGTCGGGATATCAACCCTGCAGTACGTCTGGTAGTAGTCCGATAGTGGTTTTGTGGGTCCTGCATGTATACAAACTATTAAATTACTAAAGTAAATACTGCACTTAAAAAATAAACGACGCTTAAACGCGATTATCCAACAATCTGACACGAATACTACCAAACTGAATTTAAACTACACACTTTAAACACGCCAGAAGCCTACCGCTGTATTTGGCGCCCCCCATTAACACGATAGGTCTGCAATGTCGTCGACCTAAAGCCCGGTCTACATAGATTGCAGTCGGTGCAATTACCGCGGTGGACTGATGAGGGGTTTTCCAATGACGTGGCGATGCATGGCGGGAACTGGGCCAGGCATGTGCGGGTAGCTAATGGCTTCCTTAGCCGGATTGGTCGCCGGCATGTTCTTTGAGTGACATGTGAATGAAATGGATGGAGATCTCATTCATAGATATTCGTCGAACGAATACGAGTTTAGTAAAATGCAATGATGTTGTATTGAAATGTGTCTGTTGAGGGTAAGACATTTAATATATGTTCGTAGCTTAGTAGCTACGAAAGTCTGTGCGGCTAAATAATAGCAGCCGCACAGACCGATCGATTAGGTTAAGCTACGCTTGCCGCGGTTGGTCTGCAGATGGGTGACCATCTTTACATACCGAGACCCCGGCTGTCATTCGTGGATCTTTGACAGTCGTTACGGGTAGTCAGAAGCCCGAAAGTCTGACAACCAGTCTTACCAAGTGGTATCGTACTACCCAGTAACTGGGTTGTGGAGGTCAGATAGACAGTCGCTCCATGTGAAATACTGGTATGCAGCTGGATCTGGTTAGACTGAAAGCCGACCCCAACATAGTTTTGAAAAGACTAGGCAGGTGGTGAGCTTAGTAGCTACGAACATAAATTAAAGTATAACCAACGTTGACGACACCTGTATTATGGTCAGGTAGTTCTAACCATAATACAGGTGTCGTCAACGTTGGTTATACAAAAATAAAAGGTAAATAGGTAATGAGGAAATGAAATGTTGTTTAGAAAACAATTATAAAGAAAACTGATAAAATAATCGTCATCATAGTACGAGTACGTATTAGCAGTTGAAAAAAACTTCTCAAAAGACAAAGGTGATGAATGACGCATACGAAATTTTCGGAAGTCTATTTATACTTTTGTCTTCAAAACGAACACGACTGGCTCGGCCGTGAAAATTTCATTTGGAAACGCAAAAATTCTGAATTCATTTCCTTCCGTCCTTTGTAAATGAAAAACTTTTCTTATTACTTATTACATATTCTTTGCATCTCAAATTATTTGTTCATAAAACGTCGCGTTAATATAAAGACGGAAACCGAATATATTTTATTGGAAAAACTCGCTTTTGTAATTCGGAATCCGGGAAACGTTTGGAACTCGGAATAATATGACAGAATATGTCAGTTTTAGGGGTCCGTAAAGGTATTTGAAATTGAGCACACATTACGTAACATTATCTCGGGAAAGGTAGAAGGAATATTACAGATGGAGCGAAAGACACAATATTGTTCTCATCTCATCGTTATTACATTGTCTTTGGATGCAAACGTATTTGAAATCACATTTGCAAATATATTTCGGTACGTAACAAGAAATGGAAAATAGATATGGGTTCTTCGTATTCTTAGTTTATCATTCTAACTGTAAAATGAATGAATTCCAGACTAACATGTCCTTTTTGCTACGAACTCATTATGAACTTTGGATGCAGAGGACCAGCGGGCTAATTGCGTAACATAGTAGGAATGGCTTTCATTTTGACAGTTCAACAGTATTCATTGTGTTATTTACGTTGATGAGCTGACAATTTTTTCCAACATAGGAAGCAATGGATTTGCAATATCTTTCAAAATGTTTCAGATTGTGATTGATAGTGTATTACGTAATTAGGGTGCTGGTGTTGTAGTGCAGCCTAGGAAAACCCTATGTCTAGTAGTGGACTGCAACAGGCTAAGTTGAAGAACTCTTTGCTTAACATCTTGTAGGTTTTTGGGCGATTGCCTAGGTTCTGGTCACATGCCCACCCTCGTACAGATAATTTTAAGCTACTTCAATATACAAACTGACAATTTGTTGTAATTAAATCTCATCTAAAAATATTCTTATTTCCCAACCTACTACGTTATAATCACTTCTGCTTCAGAACCGTCAACTTGAAAGTCCGGACCACGCACAGTGGCGTTTCATCCTTTTTTCTCCACAAAAAGTTATACTATTAAAAAGTTTTTCATCGTGTACAGCACTTCCATTCTTTGAATCCTTTTGAAAGTCACTTTTCTTTCAGATATATTGCCGGCCATTTTATGAGTTCATTGCTACAGTTTTTGCCGAATATAGGTGGTTATACAAAGTTCTTGTGGCACTAGTTTGATTTATTAGGTGTGGTTTTAATTTTGTTTCAGTGGTGTTGGACATGTTGGAATTTTGGAAATATTCAGTTTCCGGGTAGAAACTTAGTTTTCCAGCGGGAAAATGGCGTAACACACTATCAGTAGCAAATGGCTTTCATTTTGACCGCGTCCGTATTGCACTTTTCTATGAAGCAGCTGATTGTTTTTGATAACTGTGGGAGGTAGGAATTCATGGATAAAGTTTGCGCGTCTGTCTCTGCTACTCTGTATTAGATATAGTAGGGACTAGTGTTATTATCGTCTGATTTCTGGTTTTCGTTGCTATCCGACAGGGGCATGCTGTGGTTTTTATGATCATCTGAACATAATATTGTCAGTAACAAATCTTGTGAAGATCTTGCCTGTATATCTGGAGTAGAATTGAATAGAATACTCTTTATTATGTACACCATATTAGAGTAGAGTAGAGAGAGAGAGAGCAGAGAGAGTAGAGTATTGTGAGATGTAAACCATCCCTTAACTATATAAGTAATAAGTAAAAAGCCTTTGGCCGTGTTATGTTAAAGTTGAAAATAAATCAAATAAATAACAATCCTATAGTCGTCTTGGTCGACTCCCTGCTCAAAACAACCTATTTCTGTCATAGTCAGTTACCACCTAATCCGAATTATACAGCCTCGCATTATGAAAGTCCCCATAAATCCACCGGGAAACGCCGTTATCCTGAAAAAGCGTTTTTTACGCCACTTTTTGCGAGAGCCATTTATTCTGAAACCCATAATGTGTTTTTTCTCACAATATAGATACCGTTCCAACAAATTGGATATCCGTAGATTAACGTTTCGTAACGATTATGGCTAACCGTTAGATACCTATTGCACAAACAAAATGAAAGCCATTATTTTTACACTGTTTATTGGTTCTCACAATATTTTCCCAGGTAGGCGCTTTACTTTGCGTAAATTATTTCACCACCACTGCTCACAAAACGGTGAAGGAAAACATCGTGAGGAAACCGGCATGTCGTAGAAAAAGTATTGAAGACATGTGACATCTACCAAGTACTATCAACACGCACTAGGCCCGTGTGGTAGATTATAGCCCAATCCCTCTCGAAGAGAGGAGGCCCGTGTCCCAGTACTGGGAACATTATAGGCTGATTATGATGATGGGAACATTATAAGTTGATTGTGTAGGTATTAAGCTTTTAAAAATACTTTGCGATATATTTGCAGCTATATCCATTTTATTTCCTCATTCTCATAAATTTGAACCCAAACAGAACCCTTTCGTAATTACATCAACCAATAACTTCACTCCATTATTGTATCAAACTCATCCCATCCAGAAACCCTTCTGGGTTGGGTTAGTCCGTGTGTTCGTTTGGGGTTTTTACTCAAAACAAAAATACAAAAATGACACTTGTCCTCGAAACCACGTGCCGACCTACAAACATTCCCACACAAAACCCCATTCCCCTTTACATCAGGCCCCAGTAATAAAAAAATGTTTCCTTGGGGAACCACTTCGCATCTTCCAGCCTTTATTACTTGTTTAATTATGGACGCACTCGATAAGCACTCTGTCGTGAAAACCGTTAAACCAGGTTTAACGTAGCTAATCGCGGTTTAACGAGATTTATTGTTAGGGCGTCCGTTAGCTAACCAATAATTTAGTTTTGTGGTTATCTGTTCGCTCGCGATCCGTTAAGGGCCTTCATAAATTTTATTTGGGCTGCGATCTGTGACCATCGAATTGATTGGATTGCTATGAAATTTGCGAGTCGAGATTTTTGTGTTGTGTGTTCTCGTTGATGGTTTGCAATATTTCTAAATTGAATTAACTTTTTCTACAACACCTTAGGAGTATGTCTAGACTGCCAAGTCATCGTCTATTCAGACTAATGAGAATTTAATTTCAGTTTGATTTTTTACAGGTTCTGTGTGTTTTAGCATTCTAGTGAAGTTTAGTATATTAGTGTTTTTAATGGTTTAGTATTAGTTTGGTTTAGTATTTGTTTCTCAATAACTCGGAGTTTGGAAGTTGGCGATGTGATACCGTGTCTCGCAAAGCACATTAAGCCGTTGGTCTTGCGCCTGATCACTCTCCTGTCCGTGTCGGATTGCCGTCTCATCTGTGGTATCTACAACGCCACATGCGAACAACGCGTCATACTGACGTCGCGCATAAGGCGATTGGCACACTGCTGCGTTTCACGCAGCGGTGTGCGGGAAACGGAGCCAAATACCACGCGCGTGAGTGCGTTTTTATTGAATTTGTATGTAAAAAATCACGCGCGTGGGTGCGTTATCTGCACCCCGCTGCATCATGCGGGGCAGTGTGAGAATCGCCTAATCCTGGATCTCGCAAGCAGAGTTTACCGCGCAACTAGCATAGATACAACGGCCCGACATGAATCATCGGGCAGTTGCCCACCAGACACAACACCCGTCTGGTCGGAGAATCCTCCCTTTTCTATGGAGGGTGAGAGAACTTTACGCTGTTCCTCATACCTCTATAGGACTATGGGAGTGAGGGTCTTGTGAGTGCACAATTAGGCGCTATAATATCTCCCGCGTAAATGGCTAATCTCGGCTGAGATTGGCTGCCATGGTCGAAATTGGGTCTAGAGGACTATATTAGTTTGATCTTCTATTTATTTATGAATCTACTTCGATTCATTTGCAACGTAATATCACAGAGCCCACTATATTCGCATAACATTTAATTGTGCTCAAATACCTACCATTCATCAATGATGGAGCCTGTCTGTTACAAAGCGTGGCATCCATTATATTACTATTAGATTTACATTTGATGCAGATTGATATTCAATATTCATGCCCTAATGGCAGATTAATTAATTAATTAATACCGTCAGTCAAATGTTATGGCGTTGTGGAGTGACAGGACTTGATGCCAACTGTCGAGTGGTAATATTTAATGGAATTGCGGTTTTAGGTTTGCGTTTAGGTTATTTGTTAGTATTTACAGATCCAAGACAGAGGTCATGACTAACAGCACGAAACGTAGGGTCGAGGTAGACGGACATGCGTTGCAATATGTCGATGAGTACACATACTTGGGCCAGATAGTGTCTTTCAAAAACAGACAGGATAAGGAAGTCGAAAGACGAGTCCAAAATGCTTGGAAGACCTACTGGGCCCTTAAAGAACACATGAAAGGTAGTCTTCCTATATCTCTAAAAAGGAAACTCATCGACATGTGCATCCTCGCTCATTGATCGCTTTACGTGACGCGAGACAAAGCGGACGTGTGTTTTGTATTGATTATAATGAAATAAATAATTACGACAAATCGACAAATAAATATAATTATTTGCGCCGTCAGTATAAAAGTAAAGTGTGTCGCGCGTGACTTGTACGTTTTTACCAACTTTTCATATACAAGATGATCTAAATAACTTTTATAAACAATAAGTAAAGTGTTTCTGGTAGTATGTCTAACCCAGTGTCAAGCCCATTTGGTCGTAGCCAATTACTACCGAGAAGTCCCCCACCGACGCCCACCGAACCATTACCCCCGAGCGTCCCAAATCCACCAGTACCCGCGGAGAATGAATTGCCGAGTGAAGTCATCAGTACGCCGGAGATCCAGAAGTGGTTAGGATCTATTGATGCCCTATTAAACGAAGTTTGCAGTATTGTTGGTGAAGGAAAAATGAACTCGGACCAGAAACTTCGTGTCTCCACTCTTTGCAGGAGAGTCTCAAGTGGGACTTCTCAGATGGCCATCTTATACCAATCGCTGAAGCAGAAAACTATTTTAGCCCATACTACAATCCAGCACCTTCAGGTTCACCAGAACGTTGTGGACTCTCTTCAGCAATTCAAAGAGGTCGTAGAAACTAAGTTGAGTCCCTCAGAAAATTCTTCCTATGCTAGCATGGTGAAGAAAGGATCCGATAACTTCGTCCGTCCTGCAAACTTGAGATCAGTCGCCATCTATCCCAGCGATAAGACCCTAACAAGTGATGACACCAAGTCACTTGTCCAAAAGATAATCTCTCCCGAACAACTTAAGCTTCATGTCCGTGGCCTGAGAAAAGTGAAAAATGGAGGCGTTCTGATTAGCACCGAAAATAAAGGCGATATTGACAAACTTAAGAAATCGGAAAAATTAGCATCATCTGGCCTTACAATAGAAGAACCTACTAAACGCCGGCCGAGGGTCGCTGTTATTGGTGTCCCCGTAGCCCTTACCGAGAAGGAGGTATTGGACTGTATTTACGAGCAAAACCTCTCAGACAAGTTGCCGAATATAACTCGTGAGTCCTTCCTTGAGAGTATCAAATTGAGCCATAAATCTGGCAAAAAAGACCTTCCTACGTGTAACTACATTTTGGAACTACCCGCTAGCATACGTAAAATTATAATAAACCAAAGCCGTATTTTTATTAATTGGACATCATGCCCTGTGAGAGATTTCACGATCGTCACCAGGTGCTTCAATTGCCAGCAGTTCGGACATGCAGCCAAGTTTTGCCGAGAAACTAGTCCTACTTGCAACCATTGTGGAGAGACTGGACACTCCTTCAAGGAATGCAGCAGCAAATCTTCTCCGCCTCAATGTGCGACGTGCAAACGCTTCAAGAGGAAATGTGACCATCCAACTGGAGATGTTAGTTGCCCGGCGCGCAAATATGCAGAGATGAACTATATTAACTCAATAGATTATGAAGGCGCCTAAGAGCGCCACAATTATTTTTATTTAGTAAGCACAAAAACAGGTAGTTTTAAATCTTCTATTTGTATTTCCATTTAGTTTGTAACAATCATGACAAATCAGCTAATTTATGATCTGGATAGTTTTTCTGTATCTGAATCTAAAATCTGTAATGTTGAGGACTGTAAACATCTCCTCCCTTCTGGTGACAAAACGTTCACCTTGCTCACACAGAATATTCGCAGCATAAATCGAAACATGACCGGGTTTGAAGTCCTATTACAGAATCTTGACTTATGCTGTGATATTATTGTCCTAACTGAATGTTGGTTATCAAAACAGACAGTCAACTTACCATCTCTTGAGGGTTATTATTCATACAAAACTGAGAGAAATATAAACCAAAACGATGGATTAGTGGTTTATATAAAAAATAATCTACGTACAATTAAAGAAGAACCGGTATCCCAAGATAGTAATTGCTTAATAATTAAACATTTTCCCGATACAGTAGTCATGGCTATTTACAGGCCTCCTTCTCAAAATATGGACAGATTTTTAGAATCACTTGACACAAACTTAAAAAACTTATCATCTTTTAAAAACATAATACTTGTGGGCGATATTAACATTAACATTGCTTCCGGGAAAACCGATACCCATGTACATAATTATCTGAATATTTGCTCATTTCATGGACTATTACCAGCTCACTATCACCCCACGCATCAGAGCGGCTCATGCTTAGACCATATCATTTTAAAATCTAAAAATCCATCCAAAACATTAGTTACTAATTCTTCGCTTACCGATCATCAAGCTGTTTTACTAACATTACAAATAAGTTCACCTAGAATTAATTGCATGCGTAGCTACAATAAAGTGAATATGACAAACCTCGAAAATGACATACGCGATATTAATTTTGACCCAGTTTACAATTCAAACGATGCAAATAATTCTCTAAAGTATTTCATAATCTCGCTACAATTTGTAATAAGGAAAAACACATTTACTAAAACATTGCCCAGAAAGTATAGTTGTATGAAACCCTGGATCACACCCGGCCTCGTTCGTTGTATAAGACATAGAGACAGACTTCACCTAAAATTGAAACGCGCACCTGATAACGACATACTTTCTGTGACATATAAAAGGTATCGTAACTTCTGTAATAATCTTTTGAAAAAACTCAAAAATCAGTATGATAAAAATGAATTACAGAAGGCGGGGAAAAATAGTAAACTTGTTTGGAAATTTATAAAAACTAATACATTTAGATCAAAAAATCCCGAACCTCCGCTTGATTTACTATGTATAGATATAAATCCATCAGAAGCAGTGAATAAAGTAAACAATATTTTTGCTAATGTTGGTAAAAACTTGGCTGAAAAATCTTTAAATTCTACCAATTTTTCCCCTCAAAACCCGACTACGACATCCTGTACAGTAAATTCCTTTGTTTTATTAGATACCGACGTTAACGAAGTAGTAAGATTAATAGGCGGGTTAAAGGATGCATGTGCTACTGGGTGGGATGACATACCTAATAATATACTTAAAAGATTTAAACACCTACTTGCCCCTCCACTAACCCATATTTTTCAGCTATGTTTATCTCAAGGAATATTCCCCAAATTGCTAAAAAAAGCTGTGGTCACACCTGTATTCAAGTCTGGAGACAAAAACTCTGTGAATAACTACAGACCCATCTCAGTACTAACAGGCCTCTCAAAAATTTTGGAAAAAATTATTAACAGTAGATTGATAAAATATTTGGAAGATAACAGACTACTTTCAGATAATCAATTTGGCTTTAGGCGCAATAGGTCAACTAGTCAAGCAGTACACAAATTAACTAATTATATTACTACCGATCTAGATTATGGTATGCACACAATTGGGATCTTTCTAGACCTTGCCAAGGCCTTCGACACTATTTCATGTACTTTACTTTTGCACAAGCTTGAAACACTTGGGATAAGAGGAGCACAACATCTGCTATTTGCGGATTATCTCAGCGATCGACATCAGTGTATAAAAATAGGGCAGTGTACAAGTTCTGAACTTAAAAATAGTTGTTTTGGAATTCCGCAAGGCAGCATTTTGGGCCCCACGTTATTTTTAATCTACATAAATGAACTATGCAGCTTGCCACTCCAAAATGGAGTCATTATGTCTTATGCGGATGACACTGCTCTATTGTTCTCAGCTAAATCAAGAGCTGAAGTCTATAAATATGCTCAAAATGGTTTTAACATTGTCTCTAATTGGCTCCATAATAATCTCCTAACATTAAATGCAGATAAAACAAAATACATTTTATTTACAATGAGAAATACTAACATACCGCTTACTAATCTGAATATTTATGCACACAATTGTAGCACGTACGCTGCCGCTGACTCTGCATGTTCTTGCCCCACTTTAGCTAAGGCCGATCATGTGAAATACTTAGGTGTCACTATTGACTGCAATCTAAATTTCCGTAAACATATCGATTTACTTTGTACCAGAGTGCGCAAATTAATATATGTTTTTAAGAACTTACGGAACATAGCTGACTATAAGTTAATTAAACAGGTTTATTTAGCTTTGTGTCAATCCATACTTACCTATTGCATAACTTCCTGGGGGGGTGCTGCAAAAACTATTTTACTTCCTCTAGAACGCGCTCAAAGAGCAATTTTAAAGGTTGCTACTTTTCGCCCTTTTAGATTTCCTACGCACCAACTCTACATAGCATGTAAGGTACTAACAGTAAGGCAATTATTTATTCTAAGCATAGTACAACATCAGCACACTGCACTTCCTTTTGACCCAGTACCTCCCGACAAGAGAAGGAAAGACTTGGTTTGCATAAAGCCTCAAACAAAACATGCGTTTGCTAATCGTTTTTATGTGTTCTTAGGGCCATTTCTGTATAATAGACTCAACAAGGTACTAAGCTTCTATAGTGTAAGCTATAAAAGATGTAGTACAATGTTATCAGAATACTTAGCGATACTCAATTACACAGACACAGAAAAACTTCTAGAAATTTTGTCATGATCATAATTTTATTCCCTTGTAAGTATTTACTTTTGTATGTTTACATAGACTTAGTATTAGATTTAATATTAATGTACCAGTGTGCTTTTTCTCAGAATTGTTAATGAATTATTTTTATATCAGTTTCGTTTAAAAATTAACGCTCCAATTTAATTAAAATGTAAAGTGATGGCCTGAAACACAGGTTTGAATAAACCTAGTTCGGGCGGGTCGCTACCTAACACAATAATTCCGAACCATCACTACTTGCAACTATAATAAAACATATTTTAGTTTTAGTTTATTTTTAGACACTATAATTGTATGGACAATTTGCTACTTTTGGCTAAATTTACACCTTTTTGTAAACATTTTTATTAAATAAATTATTATTATTATTATTATTATTATATCCTGCCCGTCCTAACCTACGGTGCACAAAGTTGGTCACTTACTGAACAACAGAAGTCCTAACTCAAGATTTGCCAACGGGCAATGAAGCGCAGCATGTTAGGTGTTAAGCGTACAGACAGAGTTAGAAACACCACGCTGCGCTCCATAACTCAAGTAGCAGATGTTGGAGAAAAAACAGCCAGGCTGAAGTGGGAATGGGCCGGAGACGTCTCACGAATGCACCCGGAGAGATGGGCAAAGATCGTCACTCACTGGACGCCTGAGGCAGGACATCGCCGTCGAGGTAGACCAAGAAGAAGGTGGCGTGACGATCTAATATCATTCGCAGGGCCAACATGGCCAGAGATCGCACAAGTCAGGGATGTTTGGAAGAAAAAAAGGGAGGCCTTTGCCCAGCAGTGGGACACAAAATAGGCTGACAAAAAAAAAATACAGTTAGGAGGACGCGCAGGCTCGCGAAAGGTAGAAGGAGTAGAGGGAGGCCTTTGCCCAGGAGTGGGACAGCATAGACTAGTAAAAAAAAAACTTAAATGAAATGAAGATCGTATCCTCTTACTTATAAACGCGGAGTGAAGTTACGCTAAACTTAAACCTTGAAAAACGTATGGTTAAAGTTCGTTTATTAATAAAGGGTAGAAGCTTCGATCAAGAATTCTTGAACGATGGATTAAGGAATTGTTTTTATTTGACAGCTTCAATAGTAGAAAGCCGGGCTTCTAATTTAAAAGCCCGAATCGAAAATCTACCTGAACGAAAATGTATTATAAAGTAATTGATGGAATACATTGTAGTGCAAATCTTAATTATCTTTCAAATGTTTCATAGTCAATCTTCATCTGCCCTTCTTAGCTCAGCTTTCAGGCATTCAGAATCGTGTCCAGCGGTATTCAAATCGGTGAAAGGCTAGAACGTTCGTCGTGATCTAGTTGCAGGTGTCCAGGGCCCGCCATATTATGCTATAAACGACGGACGGACATGCGCGTTCCGGTCGCCTTTCTCTTCCTCCAACTGACATTTGTAGGGCTGCCAGGAATAAGCTGTTAATATTGTTCTTATATGGCAACTTTTTCCAGATATAGTTCACATTTGGTAAAGAGGTTCATTACTTTTTAGGTTGGAATTTTAGAAGGGGAAGTTATTGGTCAAAATGGTTGATCATCTCTGCGGGGAGTTACTATGTGTTACACTGTTATTTTCATACCTGTAATCAATTTATGAGTACAGCTCCAAACATCCATCTTAGTCAATCTAGTCATCAATCTTGCTAGCCTTGGTATCGCAATACCTACCTATTGATTAAACTTGAAATTACTAAATGTTTTCCTTGAAACTTTTCGCAGATAAGATAGGACATTATTTATTTGTAGAAACATGAGTATACATACAAGGCATGCAGGTTGTTCATAAACAAAAAAATCCGTCATGTTCGGCCTTTGTGGCATACAAATATAGGTAAGAAAAGTCATTTATAGGTATTTAAACAAAGCTAAAAACATGATTAAATTTTCACATTAACTAAAAATTAAATTTAAACAATAAATTATAAATTTGAACTAAATTAAATAATCTAATCATAAATTGCAAAAATTATAAAATGTCAGTACTTAAATATTTGTTAAATTCGTAATATTACACTTTGTCATTTAAAAACTGGTGCTTTTCATTTCCATTTCACTCTACAAGGCAAGTCGAGCTTGAAACTATACAAAGACAAACTTGGATAAATCTTCACCTGCTTGATTACCTACCCCTGGACTAGCTTAACTTACTATCAAAACCAAAGTTTTCTTTCCAGACCAAAGGCCATTAACATAGAGGCTATTAACATTAAACTATTAGTGAAATCGCTTGTTTCATGGAAATTATTTCTAAGCACTTTTGCTCGTTAAGTTTTTAATGTTGACTACAACAGCATGGTCTAATTGCATGAATTATGTTGTCATGTTTTATTGAACCTAATGGCTTGTGAAAAAATCTTATTACTTATTTTATACACCAACTGCTCCCGCGTCTTCGTCTGCGTAGACTTTAGGATTCGTACATAACCTTTTACCTTATTGCATGCATTTTTCGCATTTTTCCAGAGCTCTATCTGTATGCCAAGTATCCAATTTTGTCCAGGTGCGGCTATTATGACGTTTTAATGCCATGATGATTCCAGTGCTAGAGAGAGACATAGCTATCCAAAACCGATAGCACCATCCCTTTTCGTACTAGGATTTCGGAAAGAAGTTTTAGAGGCAACAAAATACTTTCACAATCTAGCATTATTTTCATACCTTATTGATAGAGCCACCAACTGAACCATGAATTGAGAACTGTTCACCATAACCACGCAAATTTACGACCGACAACAGTATTGTGACAACTAAACAATCATTAATAAACACTGCCAACAATAACTGCTTTATTATGTTCGTTACTGTTTCCATGTGAATACCGCTAACTTTTACACAGGAAACATAAAGTTAAACCACGTTTAGCCAGGGGAAAAGTTAGCCGGCAGCCCTGCAGTAGTCGCAATAAAGCTGTGGCTAGATAAAGGCTGGTTCAGACTGGCGGTTAGACTGCAACCGAGCGACTACGTTAAAGTTGCACGATGAAACGGACACCTGCTGTTACTGTTGACACCATAGATATATGAAATATTTCTATGGTTGACACATGAAATTGAAAAAAATAATTTAGTGTTATTTTATAAAGGTTCAGACGTGTGGTCAACTGGTCATACCTCTCTCTATCTAGGATCAATATAATGAAACTAAATAATAATAATAAAAAGCAAAGGCTTTTCGCTGACCAATACAGTACAGTTTTAACTTGTATAAATGTTATTTTAAATCTAGTTAAATAAAGAAAAAAAACTGAATTCGATTAGGTAAGTAATTCAATAATATTCTTCAGCAACCAGTTTGTTGGGCAGGCTATCCTTTGACATAGGCTTCCCCTAGTTTCTCCACTCTTCTCTGTCACGAGCTAATCTTCTCTATTCTTTTGGTAAGTCATCTTCCCTTCTCTTGATTTGACGTCCCTTTTAACTAATAATTAATAAATTCTTAATACTAAAAATATGTTTAAAAGTTAAACTTGCACTGTCAAGCTAATTTCAGTGAAACCATTTCATACAAGGCAAACATTCCCTTAATGTATGAACAAATATGCTCGACGATTCGAAGAAAAACTTATTACTAAATTCTGCGAATTAGGCATATCAATTAGCTAAAATAGTCAGCATGACCTAAGTTCACAACGGGTGGGTTTGTTTACACTAATAACTGTATCTGTAGTACGTCTGCATGTACTTACTGTCTGTTCAAAAAGTATCTGGTGAATGTGTAAACAAATCCTTTTCTTACGCAATCACTCACTAAAGGGAAGTAACACAGTTTTCGTTTGTATTTAGAAGGTTTCCAACAATTGAGACAAAAATTGAGGTTAGAAAATTAACCCCAATTGTCAAATGAAAAACATGTTTAAGGCGATGTAAAGTAAGTTTCTGGTTAAAGTATCTAAGTAAATTATCAAACCTAAACACTCAATTTCCAAGTGGCAGTACGAATTGACAATTGACATCCATACATTTTTTCTGATCCATTTGTTTACATTTTAATCTGTCAAGCTCCGCTAGTGAGACACAATTGATTTCCTATTGTTTCGTCGCCGATCGGCGAACCGCGCCGCTTGACCGGTTAATCCGATAATTTTGGAACAGAGCATAGTTCCATATACGAGTTAGTGGGTAGTAATAGAGTCTGTTTCGTACTAGTGGTGGGTAGGTATGTGTAGTCGGTGTTCTGAACTAGCTGGGCGGCTTGTCACGACACTCAGGAAACGATAGCTCGCCTATTGGACGTCTGAACCCGTTCTGCAGAGATTGTGCTAGCTGTGTAGGCGACAAAAGTTGTCATATTAATTCATAGATGTAGGTTGGTACTTAGTACCTACTGTTCGGCGTAATATTTGCTTAAGCTCTGCTTTTCTAAGAAAGTGGTGAACGGTCACACAAGAACGACTGCATTTTTTGACACATACTGGTGAAAATTACAGATGTTCATGACAGCCGTTATATGTATGACAGAACCGCTCTTTTAGGAAACCGTAACTTTAGTTCTTAATGTTTCTGTTCTTGATTATTAATGTTGGTACGTATTGTACCATAAGGGCCCGTAGCTAAATAATAACAGCCGCACAGGTCGATCGATCAGGTTAAGCTACGCTTGCCGCGGTTGGTCTGTGGATGGGTGATCATCTTTACATACCGAGAGACCCCTCCGTGCCTCCGTAGCACGTTAAGCCGATGGTCCCGGTTGTCATTCGTGGATCTTTGACAGTCGTTACGGGTAGTCAGAAGCCTGAAAGTTGACAACCTGTCTTACCAAGTGGTATCGTATTACCCAGTAACTGGGTTGTCAGGTAGGCAGTCGCTCCATGTAAAATACTGGTATTCAGCTGCATCCGGTTAGACTGGAAGCAGACCCCAACATAGTTGGGAAAAGGCTAGGCAGATGATGACATATTGTACCTTCAATCACAAATAATGCAAGTAAATGTACACGGGGAGAATAAATGAAAATCTTCAGCTTTGTGATACTCGTACAATTTAATTAATAAAAGGCGACAAACTCTCATAAACATGAAAACTTGTGATGTCATGTGACAGGAAATATCTTTATTATATTTTGTGATTAAGTTATAATTTTAGAAAAATTAAATCCTATTCATGTATTTATGATGAACAGGCAAAAGCAATAAAATACCTACATAATATCAATATATTTAAATGGTTAACCATTGTTATATTTTATCGTTTATGGACTGTATCTATTAATTTTATATCCTGTATCAACAAATCACAGTGCCTACAAACAATTCGCGGAAAATAATTACAAAAATAAATAAAATTACTTACAGGATAAATATTTGCTTTATTATTACGAGTTCAAAAAGATATTTTTGTTAACACATAATAAACACAATTGCTCACTGTGTTCTGGCACGAAGAATTCGCCCGGGGCGCCAACCAGGGCGATGTCTTTATTTAACAGAAATATCTTAGGGCCTTAGCAAACATGCTACTTTGCATTAACGATCAGCGGTTTTGTCGCGTTCAGTTACTTGATACAGCGACTGCCATGAGCTCTAATCCATCTAACTAGAAGTCATCATCATCTGGGCTGGTTGGAATAACCACCGACGTCCGCCATGGCCCACGCACAATGGTCCATTTGAAGGACTAAGTGCGGAAACCGAAACCATAACATAGAACTATCTAACTAGCCTGTATTGTCCCATTGCAGGGCAAAGGCCTCCCTCTCCCTTTTCCACACAATTCTGTCGTTTGCTAGTACCAACCAGTCCTTTCGGTAGGAGTCAAGCTCGTCCCGCCATCTCCCCCTGGCTTTGGCCTGCCCGCACACCTACTTACTTTAAACATCAGTTGTCAGCGTTTTTTACTTTTATGTAGCTCGATATAGTGGCCTACTGACCGACCTTTTAACCGCACTGTATACTTTTGATAATGCACTCAAAAGCAAGGAGTCCCCAAAATGCGATGTATGTACCCTCAACCTTATCGCTATAACGCGCGATTTTGATATGGCGACTAAACGCAGAGTCGCGAAAACGCTCGCCGTGCGGGCGTCACAAAATCGTCTACCGCCCGATACTAAAAGTGGCATGTCTTTTACAGCCCGAAAAAGAGAAAGAATGTCTTAAATCACAAGAAAGAATTACATATTATACGTGACTTTTAAGGATATTTAAACGTTTTCTCTGGACATGTGACTGGTCTCGACGCCGGCGCCTTGTAATCCGTGTTATTTATAACGTGCAGAAATTCTTAATGGCTTTGCAAATGTATGTATGTAAAAGGCTCTTTAAGATTAATTATTGATCGAGTATTCCTTGACATCGTAATAATTAATATTGAAATAACGTCTGAAAAGCCGCCGTAAATATATTCATCTTGAATATTGAGTTTGATTTAGGAGTTCTCAGTACATACTCTTCCTCTTGAGGTTACTAAAGTGTCATAATATTATTATTCACCATTATCTACATAACATAATGTTAAGTAATGTTCCCACTGCTGGGACTCAGGCCTCCTCACTGTGAGAGGAAGTGGGCCGTAATCCACTACGCGGGTCCAGTGCGGGTTGGTGGATGTCACATATCTTTCAATTACATAACGTGCTTGAAATTAAAGAGTTTTTGAGAAATAAAACAACTGCTTATCCTAAATCCCCCCAATTTTAAGGGTAATAAATCAGCCTATCATGGAATTTCTAAATCGGATCTCAATTCCACGCTTATCTCAAAGGGTTAAACGCGGATATATCCTAATTCCCTCGCAATTGGACAGAGATACTCGCATATTTAAAATGGTAATAAAATTTTCTCCTCACTCAAGACGAAAATAAATGGTCGCATTCGATACGCAGATAAGTCATCGAATCTGTGAACGATATAAAAGGTTTATCTTTGGATCCGAAACGGATCGATCGAAGCAGCTTATTTCTTTTCTGGAGCGCACTACTAAATCCGGCTTAGTTCCGGATCCGACTTTACAACCGATAGATTTTATTTTTCAGAACAGTTTAACTTTGTTTATTGGTGTTTGTACGTACGTTTGGTGAAATAATATTTCGTCTTGCAAATAATAAGATAATAATGTGTGGGCGGCGTTTCGCCGTATTTACTCTACAAGTTCCGAAGGCTTTATTAAAATTTTGCGTACAGGATATTAGGTTTCAAAAAAACGTCTCGAATGCCTAACAAATTATATTTATTTTTTAACAGCTGCTGAGGAACGTGGCTATAATTTCATTTTATTATATTATTATAACTTGAAAATATCTACTTACTTTTTCTATCTTAGCTTTTACTGTATAATATAATAATGTAAATTCTGCTTCGTTTTTAATTTTTTGATGCTCAATGAGCTCCTGTCTTTTTCTTTTTTTTCCTTTTTTATACACTTGTATATTATTATTATTATTTTAGATTGTAAAATAGATTAAATTAATATTAGTTTCATTAAATAAAAAGTTATCGACGTCTGTTAATAAAAAAGAGTTTTTAATTAAGTACTTATCTGAAGATTCTTTGATTCGGACCCCAAAAAAATCTCATGTGAAAATTCCCGTCCAAAACCCTACGGAACCTCCGCAGGCTCGTAGTATGGTCCAAATATTTGTCAATCTCAATAAACAAGATACGACATGTAGTCCCAGTTATATGTAATCTGTCGGTGTAGCGAGCCGGCAGCGAGTCTGTCGACATGTTTCTGCTATGTCATACTATTTTCATCTGTCTATGTTTTTTTTTTACATGAGATATCTTTGGGATTGCTTTTTTAACTTTTGCAGTTATCGGAAAAAGAAATGGATCACTGAATGCAAAAATATTTTTTTTTTAATATTAGTCGAATTTGGGCATAGTGAGTCTATTAAAAATTCGAAGAAGTGTGACATCCACCAACACGCACTGTGCCCGCGTGGTAGATTATGAATTATTATTTAATCCACCACGCGGAGAGGAGGCCCGTGTTCCAGCAGTGGGGACATTATGGGATTTATTTATAAATTATGATTAACGCTAAGTGAACGGTGACTAACTTTAAGCAACGTTTATGAATAAAGGTCTATTTATGCTGATTATGCAGTCTATCTATTCGAATTTATTTCTGAAGGTGTATGTGTCTAATAGATTAATATTTAACTTACATATTATAAATACAGTATCTCGATGATTTGTCAAGTCGTGCGAAACAGTTAGACAGGAGTACAGAAAGCCAAGACCATATAATTATGATGGCCAAGAGTAACGACGTTGGCCAAGACAAAATGTTGATGAATAAGAGCTACGTCGTAGCACTCGTAGCAGTCGTAGCGTTTCTACGAACTAGAAGAATCAATGAAATAGTTTATTTATGGCTATCTCTTGATGAATTGAAAATATATTATTGTAATATGAGCGAGTGTTTATTTTATACATTGGCACTCAATTTCTTTATAATTTGTTTCCATTCAACGGGGTAATTGTGTAACACACTAACAGTAGCAATGGCTTTAATTTTGACAGTTCAACAACATTCATTGCGTTAGTTACGTTGTTGAGCAGGCAAATTTTTCGAACATAATGAAGCACTGGATAAGCAATATCCTTCAAAATGATTCAGATTGTGCCTGATAGTACGTTACGCAATTAGGGTGCTGGTTTGTCTGGAAAAATGCTATTAGCGATAAGACCGCCGTTTGTACAGTTCCTATGTATTACGTTGTCTTGATGTTCTGTTCTTTTCTTCTTACAAGAAAATTTTTCTCCCATTCTTTACACACCACTTTTCTTGTCCCCAGGCTATGCACACTCCGGATAACACGTCTCCGTGTATGCGGCGCACTGGGCGAAACCGGCGGTGGCGCGGCAAGCGGCGCGGGCGCAGGTGCTGTTATCCTCGCGGCGCGCATGCACAGCTCCAAGCGTACCCTGCGCTCCAACGACATCGCGGTGCCGCCTCTTGATGTCGAGCTCGACCTTTGCTTCTCACTGCAGTACCCGCATTTTGTTAAGCGGGATGGTAACAGGTTTGTCATTTGTCTACTTTAAAGTTCTCTTCACATAGCACCGAATAAATTGTATATTTATTAAAATGTCCATCACTAATGAAAAAAAAGTACTATTACCTACCTACTTAACGCCAAGGCTTGTAGCAGTCGCGGTTCGTGGCGTGTTGGACTTTGAATACGCAAAAATGGGATTTCAAATAACTTATGTTTTTCTTTCGTCGACTTTTATTACCGGGACCGCCACGAACGTTGACGTGTAGTAAAGTAAAGACAATCTTCTCTTAACATATGCCAACTGAACATAATACTTTCCTTATCGTCTTTGTCTTAATGTAGTCATAAACGACATCCCTACTAGTATTATTATAGACGTGATAGTCTACTAAAGTAAGCTTTATCGTTCAGAACACTAACAATAAAATCGCCACGCGTATGGTCTCAACGAATCCACTAGCATTAAGAATTCTAATAAAAGTTGAGCAAACTACATATAAACCATGTCTTCCGTCTCCTCTCGTTATGAAGACATTAATCTAGTTTTTGCGCCGTATGTTTGTTTATAGTTAATTCAGTAGTTTTTAATGCTGTCGTTAAATGAAGGAATGTTTTGAAGTATTCATACTATACGGTCAAGGTTGATAGTGTTATTAATATTTCTCACGTTTACAGTTTCTAGCGAATTGTCAGGCTTTTCCTGTGTTTGATGAATGGTGTTTAGGTACTTTGTCATTGGCACAATTTGTAAATTTTGCACATCTATCGGTTGCGTTTTGAGAGAGTGCTGTAAGTAGTGGTGGCAGTAATTGTGTTTTGGCGGGGATTAGAAGACAACCCATGAGGGCTGAAAAAAAGTTTTGTTACTGGCCTGTTTTACCTCGTAAAGCCTAACTCGACGGAACGGCAGCAAGGTTTGGATGCTGTCGCTGTTGCAGCTGTGTCACAAACTATGCTACACCTCTTATCCTGCTCTTTGTGCCCCAATACAAGCAGGCAGTATGTGCAGTGACCTCTGTGCTGTCACCGATAAAAGACTGAAATGTTCTTTTAATATGTTAAACTAGCTGCGCCCCGCGGTTTCTCCCGCATAAGTCTCGATCCCGTGGGAACAACGGGATAAAAAGTATCCTATGTGTTAATCCTAGTTATAAACTATCTCTGTGCCAAATTTCATTCAAATCCGTTCAGTAGTTTGTGCGTGAAGAGGTAACAAACATGCAAACCCACTCATAAACTTTCGCCTTTGTAATATTAGTGTGATGTGTTTGATCTGGTAGTACTTTATGAATAAATGTAGTGTTCATATCTTGTTATCCCTTAATACTCTACGCGATTTGGCTCTCGCAACGCTCACGAAAAAATTTAGCCTAATAGGCACCTAAGGACCACACTGTTTTAATTAAGAGGACAGATTCTGTCTGCACGATTATAAAAAAATGTTTTACAACAACTCAATTCAGCAGGGATCGTATAAAGTATTTTTAATAAAAGTATGCGCGCAATATGAGGACTGGCTATAAAACTTCGTTCCTAGTAAATATTGGATGGTTTCAATAACAGAGTATTAAAAATTTATCGCACAACACTGTGTGTATTGTTCGATCACTTTTCCAGTTATTAGTTGCAGCCAATATTATTTGTCTATTCTAATGAATTTATTAATGTCATGTTTTTATTGCCCAATTGTTGTAATTAATAGAAATGTCATTCTGACTGGTTACCTAGAATATTTACACCATAAATCCAGCAAAAAAAAAATAAAAATTATATTACAGTTCCTTCCATTTACTTAAACCAAATTCAAAATATTTTATTTCACGTAAACCTACTTCAGCGTCATAATGTCAGAAGCTAGGTGCACGCTTCCAATTGGTCGTGTCCTATGGAGAAGTTTTTTTTTGTTAACCTTTACTGTCCCACTGCTGGGCAAAGGCCTCCCCCAAATCCTTCCAGGAAATCTTTTCCCGCGCCACCTCGTACCAGCCCTTGTGGTACCCGTCCAGGTCATCTCGACATCTCTTTCTGGGCCGGCCTCGGCGGCGCCGTCCATGTTCAGGCACCCATTGTGTGGAGTTATTCACGGTTATTCTTTTAAAAATAATTTAATTCTTAGATCTTTATAATGAACACTGACACTGGCAGTTTAACAAGCTATTTGGAGCCGTACATTGTTAACGTCTTTCCAGCATTCCATTCCCTAAATGCAACATATTCTAGTAAAACCAAAACGCGGTTGTATATCTGACACAAATGGTCCTCGGCTCTCGAAACGGCTATAAACCAGAATCTATTTATAATACTTTGGTCTTTTTACCTTATATCCGATGTAATGTTTACACCATGTTGTTTAGCTCGAGTAGCTAAACAACATGGTGTAAACATTCTGGACAATAAAATGGGCGATAAAACTATACTCAGTTTGAAGATCTAACGTTCAAACAAAACTTTATAAACAGTTTTACAATACGAGTAATCGATTTTTGTTTGTGTTTATCAATGGTATAATCGATTTTTGGTTTGCTTAAAGGATTATGTGTTGTAGTTTGAATGTATGAGTGGATTTACTTTTAGTAGTTTTGAAGGGGAGGTAATAAAAGTCTAGACAGAAAAGAAATAGCTGGAAATCGGAATTGCACCGATTGAATCTCATTTCGGGTCAGGTCCAGTTGAAAACCAGCGTCAGGCACTAGTTGTCTGGTATTTTTACTGAACTGGACCTTTTTGGCGAAGCCGTGAGGCACACTTTCCTGCTAATTTCTTACATCGGACTTTACACTTTTTTTTGTTTTTATCTAATGTATGTCTGGAGTATTGTGTGTATTTTAGTCTGTGCTAAATAAATGATTACCCTTCTTTTTCTTTTTTTCTATTTACAAAGAAAACTGAACGTACATGACTGCTACTTACGACTTTTAGACATTTTTGGAATCAAAAGTCTGCTTAAATAATGATGAAATATACCCTGTTTATTAATATAAATATTTGTGCATTACAGATTGCAGATAATGCTGCAGCGACGCAAGAAATACAAGAACCGTACAATTCTGGGATACAAGACATTGGCTGAAGGTGTTATCAGGATGGATCAGGTCTGTTAATATCTTTTCTTACTTTTATCTTCAACTATTGACGAGTATCGGCACTTCGCAAACATCCCCTTTGATGTTTAACATATGTAAATGATAGTGTTTCATCGTATAACGTGTTTCAAATTGAAATTTGAAACATCAGTTACACAATGAAATTCAAACTTATGTTTTCAAATTTAAACTTGTTTCAAATTAATATTCTTTCAAGTTAAACAAATATCAACTTTATCATAATAGAAATTAAGTGGATTTCAGAGTGACTAGCACTATTGAAAAAAAAAATTGTAAAAATGTTTGAAGTTGTAGCGTAAACTGAACTTTATCGTGTAGGATTTAAAGTTATTTTTCCATAAACTCATATTTCTTTACATTTTTGGCAAATAAATCGCGAATGCAGATTAAATCTAAAAGGTAAATGATTTAGCATTAGCACCTTTGCATTAGCACCTTTGAGGCGATGTTATATCCCTTTCTTGTTTTATCTGTAAGCAGCATCGACGCGCGAAATTTTACCATGGATTCAGTATGCTATAAGGTCCAGAATCATATGCTGAATCCAGGGTTTTAGTTTACGCGTCGATGTCCCTGCCAACCTTTATTATGCTGAGTTCAGTTATTGTTACGCAGAATTCAAGACAATGCTTTGCATGCTCGTTACACGTGTCCAAATCCCCATAACAGTCTCGCCGCATCTCCCGATCCTGCCCTATAGTCTGGTCCATTGCCCTACACCGTGCTACGATGCACAATTCCGATCGGATATTGTCGCATCGTCACGCTTGGCTGACAGTATCATCGTATTAGTGCGCAGGTGGATACGACTGTCCTTTGTCTTAGGTACTATAATCTCTTCGACAACCCCGTGTTATGTAACTACAGTATACAATACCTATATGTGGTCTATTGATTTTGTTACACAGCGTATAAGCTTGCCTTAGTTATAAGCCGTGTCCATTGCACTGTGCCTTGGCATACTCGAGGCCAGAGGGGGTCGTTACTTCTCTTTGACCGAGAATAAACATATTTAGATTGCATTGTGCAGAATGTTTGCCATGCTTGGGGTTATTTATAAGTACAATATCCTCTAGGCCTAGTGCAAAGGAGACTCTACTTTTTTTTTCTTAACCTGCTCTGTCCCACTCCTGCGCAAAGGTCTCCCTTCACTCATACCATTTTCCGCGAGCCCGCGCGTCTTCCTTCCAGGCTGGATGGAACCTATCCAGTCCGTCCCACCCTGTCCTACGTGGCCCGCCCCGACCCTGTCTTACTTCCCCACGACACCAGTTCTTAGCTTCATATTTGTGCCGGCAGTTTGTCCCGCATGCCACAGACATGTCCTGCCCAGTCCTATTTGAATTGAGAAGCCTATTGAGCCACTTCAGCTATATTTGTTTTGTTGCGCAATATTGTGTACTGTGCTCTATTGCTCGTTGGTAAACCATAAGTTTGGACTTCGAATACTTCGATGTTAGTTAAAGACCAAGTCTGTACACCATTGGTTAAGACTCTGCTTTTGTTAATTATTTTACCTTGACACTCGGAAAGTAACATCTCGTTTTAATAAATGTTGGTCAATAATTTGGCCTAGAGCATAAAACTCAAGCGCAGATTGAGTTCAATGCCAGATGAGTAGCAAGGAGCAAGGTTACTCTCAATAGTGTTGGCTGAAAATAGTATCCCTTTCAAATATCTCCAACAGCTATAAAGTTATGCATCTCAGTGTTTTGGGAGTCGTAATCGGTTTCAATTGATTCTTCAAAGGCCGCGCTAAATCTTGGCGGTGTTAGTAAGTAGTTCACGGATTTGTACCCAATATTGTTGCGGCAATATTTTGTAGCTAGAAATTATAGGTACGCAGAATTTTTCAGACGGTGCTAGGTACTAAATGTCACGATGCTCTGGCCTTGCTTTTTCCCTGAAAAAAAAAAAACCTAATTCTAGTACCAACCGATTTACGATACAATGAGTTTTTGAGCCTGAATTTTTGACTATTATCGGTTGTTACGTCGTAAGTTTTGTTTAACGAAACAATAACTTCAGTGCTTAGCATTAGTAGGTACTTTTACGGTAATCTGTGCTAACCCGAGCATATGACCAATTTTGTTAGAAGTAGGTACAGATTCAACTGCTGAAAATACTGCTGCAGGTGACATAAACGGTGTGTGAAGAGCAGGCGTTAAATTGTTTTTTTTCGAGCCCGGCTTGCGAAAAATACACCTAAACAATGGTGCAATACTTTTTGTAAATTCTCGTTAGCAATCTACGTTTCCAACATTCCATGTTGACATACCGGATGCGTCCTCTAAAACTCGCATATATATTCTGTACAAACAAAATAGTACGTACATACATAGATAACTCTAAAATTAGCCGCTTAATTGCAACGCCCTCATTATCAAGGCTCGCAGGACATTTACCGTTAATTAGTGAGTCACTGCTAAATGCGCCGTCCAGCGGGATTAAAATGGTTTTCTCTTATTAGCGCAACGTTTTATAGCGAAACTAGCCATGTAGCTCGGCTGTGCTCGGAGGAGTTATTTATTTTGTTAAGTGCAAACACATTTTGAGTTAATTTCTTTAGAATTTTGGTTCAATACTTTTTTTTCCTGGGGCAATCGTCCTCATGGATACCCTCCGTCTGGGAAGAACGGAGGGTTATGTCGGACTCCTACCGACTAAAACCCCACTGTTCCTTCCAGTAGTCAGTAGCATGAGTCGGGGGCCCGAGAAATAATTATACATTCGCCGCACCCCCTTGGTTCTATACCTAAAAGGTAGGTAATTGGGAGAGGAAATAATGACAAGAAAATCGGGAGGCTTATCTTCACTAATCCGTTTGCTAACTTCGGTGTGGTTGGGAATATTTTACATGTGATCATCATACTTTGTACCGTTCCACTACTTACAAGGTCTGTGATAAACATTGGAATCTAACTAATTTTAACCGCCAGATATGATGATCTACTTCTAGTCGTGTCAGCATGATTTAAAAGACAAAAGTTCAAGTCCTGACAACCCGAGGTGGTGTCTACTTAGGTAAGCATCGTCACTTGTAGTGACCATCATCATTGAGGCATAACGTAAACAAAATTGATAAATTTAAAACATTTACGTGTATAGATTCTTCATTGCTTTGACCTACATATCCCTAAGGTCCGCCCACGCTAAATTGTCAAAGATGTAAGCAACAATGGCCGCTCGAAATTGAATAAAATCGATAATATTCTTGGCAAATTTAGCGTGGCCGGACCTTACATTGATTATCCTGTTGGCTCGTTTAGTTGACTGACCGTTAATCGATGTACAATTTTGAGTCCGCCAACAATTTGCCACTAATGTGTGTAAATTACGAACCTCGGGTGGTTTCCGTCGCAAATTGATGTCCACACTACTATCATTATGTACTTAGTAGTACCACTGTGCGGTATTTGCGTAGAATTCATTGTGATATTCAATGTAGTATTCGCCGATTTATTTGCAATTACACTGGCTAATGATTGCACAAATCGCTGGTCTTTAACTTTAAACGAGGTATTTATACTAATGGGAAATAAGTTTTCCTATAGTTCAGCTACACACATCAAAAGTGTCTAGGGATCAACATATATTTTTGCAATAACTTTTCTCCTGATTGATATTAATTAAAATTTTCTTTAAGGATTCATCAAATAAAGTGTTTTCGTTTGTCACAGTAACGATAAACCAAGTCACCTTTGCATTAATAAAGAAATTTGCCATTTTCCTAATAAAGGGATTTTTGACATTTGAACCACTAACACAAAAGTTCGAAAAAAAGACTGAAATAACAGTTTTCTCTAAAATTTTATTGGGTAACTTAAACAATTAATAATCCGTGTTTCTACCGCGAACACTAACAACACAAGAACATCGGTTTGGCATACTCAAAATGAGTTCATCCAAATCACGCTGTGGAATGGCCGCCCATGTTCGTTGCAACAACAAAAAAAGGTCTTCTTGCGACTGGATACCCTCCATATTCGGCAGAGCTCTTCTCTGTAGCATATCCCATGCATGCTCAATCGGGTTCAAGTCTGGCGACTGAGCAGGCCAGGGCAGGACATTGATGTTAGCTGCGGCGAGAGTCTGTCTTACAACTCTTGCGGTGTGCGGTCGTGCATTATCATGCATTAACTGAAATAAGGGACCGATTTGCACTTGTAGAGGAACGATGACGTCTGATACAATCGTCTCAGCATAAATTTGAGCGTTGAGGTTGCCTCTGATCCAAATCAACTCAGTTCTTCCGCCGATCCAAATACCCGCCCATACCATGATGGTTCCACCACTATAAGGATGGACTTCCTGGCAGGATTTTAATCGCTGTTGGCGTCCAGGGGTTCTCCAGTGTCGTATACGTCTTGTATCCGGTCTCATACCAAAACGAGACTCATCAGAAAAGCACACGAAACGCCATTGTTCTTCTGCCCAATTTCTGTGTTCAAGAGCCCATTGATATCGAATCCTACGATTGTGCATTGCTATAGGTGATACCCGTAGCGGTCTTCGGGAATGAAGGTTCACTTCATGCAAGCGGTTTCTGACTGTTTGGTCGCTAATTAAGTTCCCTGAAGAGTGATGAAGCCTCACGGCTAACATCATGGCGGTTATTGTTGGAGCTCTTCGAGTTAAGATTTGAATGTATCGGTCTTGTCTCCGTGTGGTGCAGCGATACCGTCCTCCATGGCGCTCAGCCACGGTACCAGTGCTTCGGTAACGTGTCCAAAGTCGACTGATAACACTCTGACTTGTATTCAGAGCTAAAGCCACAGTACGTTGCCGGGAACCAGCTTCTATCATTCCCACGGCTCTGAGCATTTCTTCCCTGCTTAAATGACGTCGCCGCTCCATAATAACGTTGGTTTTAATCAGTAGTAGGGAAACAGTAGCACTAATAATGTCTTCAATGCGTAGTATGTTTTTATAGGGAAAATATTGACAGCTGATTTTCATCTTTTACTCGAATTTGATTCACAGTTCCTGATTCAAATGATGAAATGCACCAAAAAGGATCCATATAAATTTATAAAATCATAAATTTATTACAAAGCCACATCTCAATCTCAAGAAATCCGCATAAAAATGCTTGATCCCTAGACACTTTTGATGTGTGTACATGAATCGTTGAGAGATAATAATTATCTCTTTACAAATGAACGCTGAATACTTTAACTAGAACCGTTAAGCTCAAGGAGAAGAAGAATTCATTCAATTAGGTACAAAGTTGTGGCATAAGACTGTATCTGCATAGTTTTCTCATTGGCCGAGGATTAATAAATGGTTTATTTGAATACCCGGCCTGTTTGGCTAATGGCGGTCAGCAGTATCGCTAAGCATGAGGTAATCCCCTACATTGCAAGGTTTTTCCATAAGGAAACTCTCACTAGCAACACAGAGTCTGGATTATAATAATTAGCCTGTATTGTCCTACTGCAGGGCAAAGCCTCCACCCTCCCTTCCTTTTTCCACTCAACTCGATCCTGATCCAGTATGGACCAATCCCTCATATAGGCGCCAAGTTCGTCTTCTAGAGCCTGGATTAGCTAGGACATTTTCCGACTCAGCCCGGAGGATTTGTACTCGTCCTCATAGCATGGGACTCTTCGAATACTACGTGATGTTATGTTTATATTTTCAATTTCCTCTTCTTCCCCAGGTGCTGCAACGCTCAATGGACATGGAACTGGAGCTCACAGGAGTTGGCGGCAAGGTTGGCGCCGCAGCTGGCCAGCCGGTGGCCAAGCTCACCATCACCGGGCTTGCTTCCACGCCGGTAGACCATGACACTAAGAACAACAATACTTTACTTATTACTGGTAAGTGTTTATAATAATAATAATAATAATAATAATAAATCATTTATTTGCATAAAACATGGTATAAAAATGGTGTTAAATAAAAATAAAAAGTACAAACATGTTTTGCTATGTTATAGCATGCTAAATTTTTTGGAAAATAATCTGTAACAATAAACTTATCAACATTTACTATCCATAAACTCTTTCAAATTATAATAACTACGTTCACTTAACCACTTATACAATTTAAGCTTTAGCAACCTTATACATAGAGACTTAAAGTGGTTTGGCATGTGGTTATAAATACGCACACACATTGCTAGGCAGTTTCTATTGTACTTGGTTATTCTTGGCAAATCATGAAGAACCAATTTATAGGGATCTCGTCTGTTGCGAGGGCATACATCATTTGCTGTCTTAAAAAGATTTTTATTCCTAGCCACGAATATACATGTCTCATAAATATATAGAGAGGGCAACGGTAGCAAGTCAAGTTTTTTAAATATAGGTCGACACGAGTCGTCCGGTTGTAGTCCATACATAGCTCTAATGCACTTTTTTTGGGCCACAAATGCTCTATTCAGATCAACACTGTTACCCCACATCACAAGGCCATAGCGTAGCAATGATTCCACGTATGCATGGTACGATGTTACTGCAGTTTTGATGTTAGTAACATTTTTAAGTTGTTTGAGCGCATATACAAACTTATTAATCCTAGTGCTTACATTGTCTACGTGTTCTTTCCAGTTGATATCTTTGTCTATTATAACGCCTAAAAACCTTGTATGTGTAACCTGTTTAATTTTATTAATATTCAGACTGACATTGTTATTATAATTATTCGATTGATTGAACTGAATATAGACAGATTTTTCAAGATTGACTTTTAAACAGTTTGTGTTAAGCCAATTCAGTAGTGTATCTATTGTGTTATTAATTTCAAGTTCATGATCTGCAATGGTATTTTTCTTTTTATCTGATGTCACTATGATGGATATGTCGTCGGCAAATAATAATAATTTATGTTTGGTTATGTTTGTGATGTCATTTATGTATATAAGAAATAAAATTGGGCCTAATACGCTTCCTTGCGGAACGCCGTATTTATTATGCCTATACTCTGATGTGTAGGGTGTCATATCTTTATTTTTGTTGATTTTATTGATAACGACACATTGTTGCCTGTTACTCAAATAGGATGCTATCCACTGGAGAGCAGGTCCTCTAATCCCAATTGACTCTAATTTATCTATTAATATGTCATGTGATACTACATCAAAGGCTTTTGATAAATCAAAGAAGAGCCCAGTAGTTAGATTATTATTGTTGACATTTGTAAGTATTGACTTTATAAGAGAGAAGACGGCTAATGAAGTGGATTTGTTTTTTTGGAATCCAAATTGTTCGTTACTTATTATATGAAATTTGTTGCAGAAATCAATAAGTCTTATATACATGCATTTTTCATATATTTTAGAAAGGATTGGTATTAAGGTAATAGGCCTGTAATTACTGATTTCAGACTTATCTCCCTTTTTGAATATTGGCTTTATGATCGACAGTTTTAGGTTCTCAGGAAAAATTCCGACTGAGAATGACAAATTTATTAAGTGAGTCAAAATACCACTCAGTTCATAGCAACCAGCTTTTATGATTTTGGTGCTTATTTCATCATAGCCCTCCGATCTGGTATTGGACAGAGACATTATTTCCTGTCGAACCTCACTTTCCAGCATTGGTTTGAGGAAAATCGAGTTGACACAAGTATTTTTCTCAAACCTTTGTCCAGGACGTAGTTGCGTAGGTATATGCGTTGAATTTACATAATGGTTGTTGAATGCAGAAGCCATTTCTGCAGGATCCGTAATTACACTATCATTTAATTTTATGGTTTCTATGTTGTCTTTGAGGCTTCTATTATTTATTTCGTTTTTAATGACAGTCCAAGTGGCTTTACATTTGTTATCATGTGCATTAATATATTTTATGTTCGCGTTCTTTTTTGAGCCATAAATACATTTTTTTAGAAGATAAGAATAATTTGTATACTTAGTTTTATTAAATGAATTTTTATTTTGGTAATATTGGTAGCGTAGTTCCCTTTTGGTTTTACAACTTCGTCTAAGTCCTTTGCTTATCCACTTTTGCCTGTTTGTATTATTAGAGTTTATCTTTACTCTTACCTTGGGGAAGCAGAGGTTGTAGAATAGGCACAAGATTTCATGAAACTTAATGAATGCGAAATTTGCATCAGTGGTACTATAAATGTCAGACCAAGAGAGGTTTTGCATGCATTCTTTGAATTTCCGGATATTGTCTAAGTCGAAATCTCTTTTACGAATATAGTATATTGTTGCTTTATGTGGTTTATATTTAGTAGGAAAGCTTAATATTTGTGCAGTGTCATGATCTGAAAGATGTAAAGGTAGAACGGTTGCAGTTGCATCGGGAATGTTGCTTAGGATGTGGTCAATACACGATAGTTTACGTGTGGGCACATTGATGTGAATTTTCAAGTTATTACTGTTGGCCAAGTCTTGTAACTCATTTGTGATATTGCCTTTCTTTAGTGTATTTATGTTGAAGTCGCCAGCTACAACAATTTTTATTTTGTATTTATATTTAATTTGCAAATAGTTTAAAAGTTGGTGTAATTTTGTTAAGAATTGATTCGGATCAGATTGAGGTGTTCTATAGACACATAAGATTACTAATTTACTACACATTAGCTCCAAACCACAGACTTCAAAGGTATTTTGTATAGCATAGTTTTTTACGTATGTTAACTCCTTATAATTGAATCCTTTTCTGACTAATATACAAGTGCCGCCCCTTTGTTTTTCTCTACAGAAGTAGGCACCCATTTCGTAGTCATATATTTTAACATAATTTTCATTGCCTTTTTTTATAAAAGTTTCAGATAGACATATTATATCTGGATCATTATTTGTTTCTTTTAATTCCTGAATTGTAATTTCTAGTAGTTCTTGTTTGGAAAGGATACTTGCAATATTTTGGTGAAAAATTGTGAAATGGCGCGTTTTATTGATTTGGGACTGAGTCACGAAAAAATGAGTTGCGTGTCTTTGATACCGAGAAGTAATAGGGTATAGTACCTTTTTGAGGCATAGCGTTGGAAACCGGAGTGTAGCATTCAGAACGCTTTGTGCTATCAAGACGTCTTTCTAGTTTGAAATAGTAGGGAATTGTCCCTTTTTTAGGTTCCTGTAAGGCAATGTTTGATTTGAAACTTGATTTGCTATCCGCTAGTCTCTTTCGAATTTCGCTTGGATTTAGGTATTTATCACTGTAATCAGCACAATCTATATGGTAGTTTATAGACTTACAAATATCATATACGTTTGAGGATGATTGTTTGATAAATTGACATCTTTTATACTTACTACATACGTTTTTTACAGAGTAGTTTAGCTTGTTGACATTCAGGTACACGTTACTAAGGACGTTTAGTACAATGATAGTGTTATTTTTAAATTTATCTAATATAATTTCAAGCTGAGATAAAACTAAGTTTAGGTTACGGTCATTTTCACCAATGCAAATTACGAGTTTATCATCTGTTGACAGTTTGAGATTCATACAGTTTGCAACTATTTTGTTGCACGATGCATGTGGCCTCGTTTCGGCGACGACTCTGTACCTTTCATACTGACTGTTGGTTCTTGAATGTGAGATGGCTGCTCCCAGCCCAACGCAACGTTGTGATCCGAAGATAAGTATCCTCTTATTGGGTGTGATATTTAACCCGTGTTTGGCAGTGCAAGTCTGAGTACTGGCGATGTTCACAGGCTTCTGCTTCAATTCATGTATGACTATTTTATGAACATTATTGCTACGTTGCATTAATATTCCAATACGCTCTGTGAGGGTAAGAATTTCTTGTTCTGCGATCTGTAACTGCTGTTGTAGGGTTAGAATTTCCTGTTTCAAGCGTAGAACGAGGTCACTGGTTTCGGCTTTCAATGAAGTTGACAATGGAGTGGACGGTGTAGAACTCAGGTAATTTTGTTGTGGCAGAGCTTGCTTCTTTCCCTTAGCGCTTGAACTTGAACTTCCAAATATGGAGGGGGAATGGCACAAGGATTTCAAAGTGGAGTTTTCCGTAGTTAACTTGACTATTTGTTGATGTAGACCAGTGTTTTCTAGCAGTAAATTTCCCAGTTCATCTTCCGTTTTTTCAAGTTTAAGTGTGAGTTGAGCAATTGTGTCCTTCATTTCCGAGGTCGTTATTAGGTCGGTAATAGTTCTATCATCACTCTTTGATAGTCTGTTGGGAGTAGAGAAAGACTCATCAGATGTTTCGCAGTCGGTAAGTATATGAGAGTCGACTAATTTAGTACTATTTTGAACTGGAGATGGACATTTCTGTCGCATGTACGGGGACGTAAATGGCTCATATTCTGAATTTGCCTGTGTATTTTGTGCTTGTTCCGTAGGCGACGGGGTTTTAAAACAAGTTTGCTGCTTCTTTCGCAAGGTGATGTTGGACGTATCGTCTATTTTAGCGTAGTTCTTATTTCTGATGCACATCTTACATCTCCATTTTTTCTTTGCTTCTATGTCCTTGAGTCGATATGTCGCTTCTGGGTATCCGTCGCAATCAAATTCATATCTTTTATCACAGGCAGAGCACAGAGCTGTACTTTTTATGTCTACTTTTTTTTTACATTTATGGCATGTTACTGGTGGTGCCATCTTACGGATGTTTTTCGACATTGCGTTCCGAAGAAACGTTTCTAAAAACTTGAAATAAGAATTTTGTAATTTCCGAAAAGTGAGTTTGTTAGGACTGAGATTTGAACTTGCGCTCTCTTGTGTACCGCAGGTTAATGGCAAAAGTAGGTGGATGCCTTAACCACCAAACCAACTATGCAATTAGTATCTCTACTGAATTTTTGGACTAGTAAATGCTAATTCAATTTTATTGTTATTGTGAGTTTTAAGGTTCAAAATTACTTATTTGTTGTGACGGTTGAAGTTCAAATTTTGTTTGAATCACTTTTTGCTCTTTTTCTTTGCTGTTATTATTTTCATAACACTTGTTATCAATTATTTGGATCACAGAATGTTTAACGAGTCGTTTTTTTTTTAATGTTTATAGAGATTTGTCACTTTTTACTGTTTTGTTGTCATTATTTTATGGCACAGTTTATGAATAGAGACTTTTAGCAATAACTTCACTATTTGTGTATAAATCTCCTGAATAACACTGGTACTGAGTTATTGGTTAATGTTTTATCCGTACACTTATTTTTAATCACTTTATATACACTTATACTATTTTTAAAATTTATTTTACAACAGAGCGTTTTTTCTTACGTTAGGCTAGACACAGCGCCATCTACCGTTCTCTAGATATTTTATTATCATCATTCACAGTCCCATTAAACTTACGTGTGGGCTCTTTGAATGATGTGCCAGCCTCCACGCTACTGCGGCACTGCGGCAGTCTCTGCGTAGTTCGACGTTAGATGGCAACAATGTCATCCACCCATCCATCACACCGTCAAACGAACAACGTTTCTAATTCTAGCACTTGAATGGACAATTAGTTCTTTCTAAATTCCTAAGAAACACCGTATTTAGCCTTCAACCTATCTCGATAGTTTTACCTCGAGGATTATGGCCAAGTGAACCATTTGTGTGCTAAACCGTTATACTCCTCATTTTCCAGAACGCGGCTACTCGGACGAAGAAGAAGAAGGTGAATTCAGCTCAGTAGAGGAAGCCGATGATATGACGTACGGAGCGCCCGCCAGACGACGCGCGCATCGACAGCTGGCCTTCAACAAAACTGATCTCTCTTATACCAAGGTAATTAGGACTATAATCGATTTAACAGTTTTTTTAAACTGCTAAATAAATATTAGGTTTCTTCTGTAAAAATGTAGCCCTAGCTCTCAAATTAGGAAGATTTAGTACAGGAGCCAGTTATATGATTTTTTACTATTAGCAGTTTTATTAATTTAGTTACAGATTTTTAGGGGAATGTTTAGGTAAAAAATAATTAACCTAAAAAAAAATTGCGGAAGGGCTTGCTTATTTTTGTAAAAAAAATTCTTAAAAAAAACGCATGTTTTGATAATACGCTTTTGCTTCAGGAAGCTTTCCATATTTACCATGTTTTTTATCATTTACAGGCCAACGTTTACTGAAATAATTGTATACTTAATATTTTATTTATAGCTTATAAATATTTAAGTAGCAGATAAAGCTTGTGCGTAATAGGCGTTGCATTGCACGCAGTTGTCCCGTTCTCGCGACTTGAGCTTCATGGAGCGCGAGCGAAAAAGACAGAGCTATATGCACTCTAAGGCGAACGACAGGGACAGGGACAGCGACAGTGAGCTAGAGAACGCGGCCGCGAAACGCAAGGGCAGCCGCGGGAAGCTCGCGGTGAGCGCTTGCGCACGCACGCTTAGTATACAATTGTATGAGAATAGAAATTGTGCTGAGTTCATAAAAAAAATAACATCTATTAACGTTTCCAAAGTCTAGTATAATACATGTATTGAGCAGTTTATGGATAAAGAAACTTCAGAATCCATGAGGATATGTATTTGTATAACTCATAGCCATAAACTAACGTACTAATTTTTTTTAAGAGTTTTGTGTTGTACCTACTTACTTACTGCAGTGTGTGCATAATATTGTTATTTTTTTTCCTGTGAAAAAAATCTGTACTGCACTATTCACACTTTCCATAGCATAACGACGAATAGTACCTGTAAAATTGTGTTGCAGAGTGCTCAATCAAAATTGAACCTTATAAATATAAAACCAAGTCTCAAAATTTCTATTCTCATACCGTAGAGATGTGGTGTTCTAGTTTGGTTGGAATAGCATGCGTCATAGTTAGTTGTGTTTCTGCTAAACTTTTGTATTTAATTTAAAAAGCACATCTGTAACATTAGGTAGGTATTAATATACACTTGTATCGTAGAACCTTCATCAGTAGTTTCTCTATTTCTTTGTCATTTAATTAGTATTGTCAATATAAATATATTATGTAAAGTAACCATTCCATAGAAGTCACCCAGACAATCCATACTTAATATTATAAATGCGAATTTTTGTTATATTATTTAAAAAAAAAATAATATAACAAATATTACTTTTTTTATTTTTTTATTTAAAAAACTGAAGTGTTAATCGACTTTTGTTGCTGACCGTACTAACATCCCTTTGGGCAATACAGACGTGACGTCATTCTATGTCAGTAGACACAAGTGGAACTCGAACTCACGACCTCTGGCTTTCTCTGATTACAAACAAGATAGCGTCATATCATTTAAGTAGTATAAACATTATGTCACGTTGTTTATCACAGCTCGATTAGATTAACTGCACCCAAGACGGTGGCCGCTCAGTAGCGTTCGGTCCATGGAGGTGAAAACTGTATGTATTTGTCGTATGCGCTTGCGCATCATTGTGTGTTTTTGTTCAGTGGGTTGTGTGGAGATTTAGAATTGTGTGCTGTATTTTTGTGTTGTGTTTTGTGTATATAAATATGTGTTTGTAATAATTTCATGTTTTAAAAATCATTCTTAAAAGAGGTATTCTGTAACCCAGTAACTGGGGTGTGGAGGGCAGATAGGCTGTCGTTCCATGTAAAGTACTGGTTTTCAGCTGCATAAGGTTGGACTGGACGCCGGTTCCAACATAGTTGGAAAGAGTCTAGGCAGTTGATGAAGATTAAACAATCTGGGAGTGTGTAGCATCTTTAAAAAAATATTCGTAAAATTCTATTTTTTGGCACGGCCATTGAGATTTACGCAATCTTTTATCTCCTAAACCAACATTTGGGCCGTATCGTCACTTATCTCAATATTAATTATCTCCTAAAATGCACCAAACAATGCTCAAGGTCAACATTTTAACATCTACACGTGCCGTTCAATGTTCCATGTTATTTTTATACAGGGTGAAATTATAATCACTGTTATCCTCTTAAGGGGTCATTGTACTCATCATTATGAGCTACTTTTACTATGGGACCAAACCTGAAATCGCGAAAAAAATCAGCTGTTCCCTCCATTTTGACGAGTTATGCTAAGATAAATGTAGGGAACAGCTAATTTTTTTTTCACGATTTCAGGTTTGGTTCCATAGTAAAAGTTGTTCACAGTGATGAGTACAATGACCCCAAGAGGATAACGGTGATTAAAATTTCACCCTATATAGGAAACAATAAAAAAAAACAATATAACTGTTGTGTCAATATACTCCGGTATCGAAGGTTTAGTTTGATAAGATAATTTTAAAGAAATAACAATAAAAAAACAAGTCACATTGATTATTGATACGGTTCTGATTAGATTTTAGACTTAAAATGTACTACGAAAATTGTAGGTATCCAAATTGCTGGAAATGATGAATGAATATTGAATTGAGCTCATTCGTCATCAGTGATAAATGAACGTAAATCCCAGTGAACATAAATCAGTGAAATTAAATCCTACTTGCAAGTAAATATTGAAATTGTTTTTAAAAGAACGCATTTTTTTGCAAATTTCTCACAGTACCTTAGGCTATACCTAAAATAGTTACATCACCTAGAAACTGAAAGAGTAAAAGTATAAATCATTTATTTCTCGCACTACAATAAATCACGTACAAATCCTAGCATTCTCAGTCACCTTTATCAACCTTTTCACCATCATCATAAATAAAATCAACATGCAACTAATGTTACACGTCGCGTTACAGCAACGCAACCTGAAGCAGAAGTTCGCGGCGCTGCTGCGGAGGTTCCGCGTGCCCGAGGAGCTGTCGGAGCGTGGCGCCACACGCGACACACATCACGCGCAACATGACATCGACGAACTGTTCCAGGTGGGTGTTAGTCGTGTTGCTGCAACAAAGATGTAAGATTCCGTAGGACTTATGGGAATAGATTCATTGTATTTTTGTCTCTTCCAAACTATGTAGTCTATGGTATAAACTGTTTAGTAGTATTGTTGCAGCAACGCGCAACGTGTTGTTGCGTTGCTGGAATTTTGTTACTGGCAACATGAACTGTTACAGTGTTACAGGCCGCATGTCTATTAGTTAATGGTCTTACGCAAACTGACTTTGTGAACGTAAAAGGTTGATGTTGACAACATTTGAAGATCAATCATCATTGTGCTTATAATCTTTTCAGGAACTAGAATCCTTATCATGCGGAGAAGGCGAGGACTCAGGTCCGGATCAGATGGATACCATCAGCATCGGCTCCACCCCTAAACCCTCGCTAAGGCCGTTCTTCAGCAGCTCCAGGAGTCTGGCCAACCAGGAACACCACAGGCATTCCAATGGTACGTACCCACCCAAGGAAAAATGTCAGAAATATTCTAAAGATACTGTTGCCTCTTGGTCTAATTTTTGAAGATTGTTTACTGTTTTTGATAGAAACGTTTACATTTTTTGTGATATTTGTATTATTTTTTATTTTTTGATTTTGTTAATTTTCTTTATATTTTGCAATAAAATACCTAATGTTAATTTTGAAAACCGTTTTTCATTTCATAAATCCTTAACTTTTTAATCAACTTCAGAAGTGGAATTCATGACATTCTCAACAAGACAGTTAGAACCTTACAATATTTTTGGTCACAATCTTCAAAAGCTAGGCCAAGAGAGCTACACAACAAACACACATAGTCACTCATTAATTATAACACTACTAGTGTATGGTAAACAATATAATCAGTATCATAATTAATTGCCTGAGCATCGAAGCATACACTCGGAGATGCATTTTGTGATGTAATCGCTTCACTTTTATTTTTGCTTACATACATTTTAATGAAAGACATATACATTGAGATATCTTTTATGTTTTGTTTTGTAACGCTGTGTGCATTTAGATTAGTTTGTGTGCGAGGTGGAATACTACTGCTATGGCTCACGAATTGGGTACAAAGTTATTTTCAATTGTAAAATTTACACTATCTGAATGGGGAAATATCGAAACTATGCAATAAATTAAATTGCGAGTATTATTGACGGTGAAAATCTAGCCAGAGGGCTAAAAATAAAAATTTAAATCCATCTCAAAGCAAGTTTTCAAAAATTGTCATACAGCGACGAGCCAAACAAGACTCTAATTGTATGAAAGCAATGTACATTTTCCAAGAACCTTATAATACGTAACAAAAAATGGCCGCCACGATACATACCATTATCTGTTGTAAACTTAACCCAATAAAACAGCCACTAAACTCATTCACTCCTCATGGCATTCTGCCTACTCTCCGCACTATCACGGTATTCCACGTTGCACGCTGTGACTGAAGGCGACGCATGTGCAGCAGTGGCGCGGCACGCCAGCGTGGCGTCGGGCGCCGAGCTCAGCGCGCTGCGGGAGAGGCATCTCGTCACGCTGCCGCTCACAGGTAAAGCAGGCTCTTTTGGACCTATGGATTGATTGGTCAATGGGCTTATGGGTCTGTGGACCTATTTATGGATCGATAGGTCTATAGGCCCTTGACGGCCTATAGGGGGACGATAAATACTGACGATGCAATGTTAAAGAGAAATAGGTTGACAGATAAACGAAAAATTGCTTGGAGATTTTGGGGAGTGCAAATGTATTTGTCTGGCCTAGTAAATTATGCTGTTACGAAGCTATGTCTATTATTTTCATGGTCCTATAGTGTAAACTTACTCAGAGGTATAAGGCAACTGCAGAAGTTGCCACAAAATTTTTATACAGGGTGGAAAAAATCAATGGGCCATGGGCCCTGAAGTTAAACCAATTTAAAACCTTAAATTTCTTTTCAAAAATAAAGAAATGTTTCCTTTAAGTAAAATTATCTATCTTAAGGATTTAAAGTGGTTTCCCTTCAGGACCCATTAATTTTTTCCACCTTGTACATTTAATACTTCAACCACACAAATGTGCAGAAGCGAACTAAATTCAATAAGGCTTCTCGAAAACAAAAGTTTATGACCATAGTAAGTGCCTTAACTCAACTGCTTTAGTATTGTCAAGTATTTAATCGTCCCCGTTTAATAAAAGAGCAAGTTTATTAAGATATTTGATCGAGATTGTGACATAACACTTAAACCTTATCATAAAAATATAAAATTAATAGGTACAGTCAACAAAAGAGATAAGTATGCAGGATCGTCGGATATAGTTGAAGTTTAGTAAGAAACCGATGGATGTTGTCGACTGAAATTTAATTTGATAAATGAGCTGTTTGTTTTCTATTAATAAAATTAAATTTTATTCAAGAACCTCCATCGGTTTCTTACTAAACTTCAACTATATCCGACGATCCTGCATACTTACCTATCTCTTTTGTTGACTGTACATCAATCGTAAAAATGTAACCTTCTGTAGGTAATACTCCTCTCTTTTATTTATTTAAATTATTTACTTAAAGTCTGTTCAAAGTTTCAAATTAATAATATTTCAAGTTAAAGAAATATCAACCTTATCTTAATGGTAATTAAGTTGATTTCAGAGTGACTAGCACTATTGAAAACGTTATAAAAATGTTTGAAGTTGTAGCGTAAACTGAACTTCATTGTGTAGGATTTAAAGTTATTTTTCCATAAACTCATATTTGTTTACTTTTTTGGCAAATAAATCGCGAATGCAGATTAGGTAAGTTATTTCACAATCTCTGTCAAGTTACATAATAATTGGTTATTATTACGACTATTAGCGTGCTTCTGTCTGTTATTTTGTGTTATTATTATTATCACTATCACTGCTTTCCTTCTTCACTCGTTCACTCGATACAAGTGACACGGTTGCATGGTTTGATCAACTTTTATTATTACTTATACTTAATTAATTATTTAAAACGTATCCTTTCTATTTTAAAATACTGTGTTTAACATTTCACTTTTCAGAAGTTTACCATTTTACAATATTTTTTTTCAACTAACATGTTATTATTGTCGAGAAAAAAAAACTTAATTTTGATAAATGTTATTTTTTTGATGAATTGAGAACTTCCACAATAAATTAAAATATCAAAACTCCACGCCTCACTTTGATCTTTTCCTATGAACAGCCTGTCTATGCACTTGAAATAAAAAATGATAAAATATTCACCAGTTTGTAACATTAAAAAGACCTTCAACAAAAAAAAAAACCTCGCTACACCCCTAAACTCCCCGCTAACTTTAACTATGACATCAGAATCCGAAGCGGTCAGAAGTTCAGCGTGTGACGAACGCGCGAGTGACGGCAACAGCGATGGCGACGCGACCATTGACGCGCCGGTGTCTGGCGCCTCCGTGTCCAGCTCCCCGCCAAACGAGGTCAAGCTCAGGGTTAGTTGAACAATCACATGTTTTATTTGTGGTTTTAGTTCTTGAAAATCCATACTATATATACTATATCCATACTTAATATTATAAATTCGAAAGTAACTAACTCTGTCTGTCTGTATGTTACCTTTTCACGCCTAAACCACTGAACCGATTTAGATGTTTGGTATAAAGATAGTTTGAGTCCTGGGGAAAGGACATAGGATAGTTTTTATCCCGATATTCTCACGGGATCGACACTTATGCGGGTGAAACCGCGGGACGCAGTTAGTAATAAAGAAATTAAAAATAATAATAATAAAATATTCTGCAATAGTCCTGCACCAACTGGGGGTTGTCCCTGGGTGCACATACATAGAGCATACAGGGATAATCGTCGGTTGGAGCCTCCTCATCATTTAAAATTGTCTAAGGGGCCTCTGCGAGTTGGCTTCGGCTCCTGCCACGCTTTCCGAAAATCAGGGGTATGTAGGTAAGGATCGTCCAGCAGCAGGTGGCGTTCTGTAGTTTCTGCCTACCCCTATGGAAAGCAGGCGTGGGTTTATGTATGTACTAGCAGCGTCCCGTGGTTTCACCCGCATAAGTTTCGATCCCATGGGAATATCAGGATAAAAAGTATCCTATATGTTGATCCTAGTTATAAACTATCTGTGTGCCAAATTTCATCCAAATCCGTTCAGAAGTTTTTCGTGAAATATTAACAAACATCTATCCATTCATCCTCACAAGCTTTTGCGTTTATAATATTAGTAGGATGTATGAATTATCCCTCTTACCGAGAGGAGGCCTGCGTCCCAGCAGTGGGAACATTATAGGCTGACTATGACTATGTATGAATTATGAGCAGCGATGTAAGATACTCCATTGTTTTAGGAGGACAAGCGATCAAGATTATTCCGTAGCGCGACAAGCGGCGGTAACCTTATACCGGGGGGCGGCGTGACGCGAAAGAAGAACTCGCTCGTAGTGGGGGTTGAGAGACCGCTCTCTGCGCATGAGTTGCCGGCACAGAGCCCTACTACGTTAGAGGTATGAGTGTTTATATTATTATGCATTTCCTATACGGATATTTTTTAAATTAAAACTGCTTTTTTAGTGTAAGGTTAAGTGTAGATAAAGGATAGAATATAAAATATCTTATGGGACACGCAGGGGAAATACTGTTTATATTTTAAAAAAGGAATCAAAGTTCATTCAAAATTCAGTTCATTTGTTTTAATTTACCATCACTAAGACTCCTATTATACTTTTTCTTTCCTTCTCATAATTTTTGTGTTTTGCTTTGAAGTCCATCAAAAATCTTAGCGTGTACCTATAAGCTACATTCCGTCATACACATGGATTTTTTATAGAAAGTATGTCAAACTTTATTTAACTGTCTTTAATTGTTCTTTTTTAATCGATGTGTTTTTTACTGTCTTGGTAATTCCTTTTTGTATGTTAATTGCGCCGAATAAAAGTTTATCAATCCATCGTAGCCTCGTCGAACGTGGGCGGAGCAAGTGTCCCGCGTGCTGGGCGAGGAGGCGGCGGGCCCCGAGTGCGTGGGCGTGTGCGGCGGCGCGGGCGGCGGCGCGGGCGCGGCGGCGCTGGCGGCGCTGGCCGTGCCCGCGCTGCACGCGCCGCACGCCGCGCCCGACCCCAGGCCTCTGCTGCAGGCGCTGTACTCGAGGGCTAAACAGTGAGTAACCGAGCTCTTTCATGCATACATCCACTTTTGTACCTCATTTCTTCTACTGACTAAACAAAAGATTAGACTCTTGGGAAAGCTGATTTCTCCACTGACTGGGGGTGTTTTAAAAAAAAATATTATTTTTAACCGCTTTTTTGTTACACTGGAATTTTGGCCGAGGGCGAAAAAAACCCGCTTCACCCTCATTTGTTGATAGAATAAGTCTGCAAAATTTGAATCTGGCAATAAATTAAAAATACAAAAAACTTTGTCTTAAAAAAATTATTTACCTATTAATATACAAATATACTCTCTTGGATTCTAGTCCAACAAACTATCGGGTTGTGTATGAAAGTCGAAGATTTTATGATAGAATTCCTAAGTGTTGGTATTTTTTTAATTTTTTAACCTTAACATTATACTTTTTTTTGTGTGTATGTCTGTAATGATTGTAATTAGTAATAAATAGTAACATCGCGCATTGCCCTCAGAAGTTCCCGTCGCTCGTGTATCCGCGTGGCCATCTGCGGCGGCGACGCGGCGGCGAGCGCGGCGCTGCGCGCGCACGCCGAGCTGGGCGCGCGCCGCCCGCACGACGCGCCCGCCGTGCGCTTCTACTACGTGCCTATCGGTATGCACACATCATCACTCTACCTTTGGTTCGGCATTTCTTCTCAGGGGTCAGTTAGCTAGGAAACCGGCGCTATCTAGTTTCAAAATATTCACCAAACAATTCACGTATAAAAGTGTCTTAAAAGATCTACTTACAGACATAAACATAACTTCATTATTATGCCCACCTTTAGGAGTTAGACGTCCTCTCTGTAAGAGCTAGCCGGCCCACTGTGGGTTGGTGAATAACACCATGCTTTTGTTGGACTAAGAAACCATGAAGGCATACACTTTACTTTTTTTTTAAACAAAGTAATGTTTACTTTGATTAAAGTCTGTTGTCATTAATATGTCTTTCCTTCCGTTGACCGTCATTTCCTCCACCCTGCAATATTGCAACTTTGTATGGTGCTACTACATTGCGGTCGATTGACTGTTTCAATAATTAATTAATTAATAATTTCGTCACTAATTTTTCACTCTTATTAAATTTTTCGACGTTACTGATCTCTCCACAACCTCCCCACCAGGCCCCAGCGTGATAGCGCGCCACCTGGCGGCGTCGGACGGCGGCTACGCGTCCCTATTCACGAGCGACTCGTGGCAGAACATCTGCGAACGTGCCGCCGAAGGCTCGACAGCCGATGTCGCCGAGATGTCCTCGCGGATCGGCAGGTTGGTTCAAACACAAAACAAAGCCATTTGATGGGTCTCCACCACGAAAAACAACCGCCATCGTCGGGAAATATTACGCCACTCAAAATGAGTTGTTCAAACGGCGCATTCGATGTTGTATATGAGCCCTCGCAAAATGAGAAAATCCAGTTGAATTAATGTCCCACGACCCTCTCTGAGCGACGCAAATGACCTATAGTTCCAATTATTTTCAGGTTTCTATATTTAATTTTTATTAAGTCTTAAATCCATGATCATAAAAGCCAAAATACAACGCTGTCAGATGCATAGGTATAATATCGATCTGTTTTTCTTAGGTATCTGAACAGCATCGGTCCAGTGAACAACGTGCCGATCGGCGAGGCGATGGTGGCTTATAGAGATAAGTCGAGCGACGAGGACTCCAGCCAGACATTTGTGCCGTTTATTGCGGTAAGTGAGACAAATTTATCAAAGTCTTCTCAGTTTTATCTTTATAAAGTGTTTAAGTATAGCATATTCGAAAAGTTTCTGACGAAAGTGTAAACAGACCCTGTTCAGCTTGAATTCTCGCGCAATCATTCACTACATGGAGTTAGTAATAATTCTTCTGTATTTAGAAGGGTTCAACTTTATATCTCAACACTTTTTCCAACAAAATTTGAGGTTATAAAACTAACGTCAATACGCTGGTATTAATTAGCGTGTGTTCACCCAGGAGGTCCGTGTGGGCTGCAGCGAGGGCGGCGTGTCGTCGCTGGAGCTGGAGGAGGGCGGCTCGCCGCCCGCGCGCGCGTCGCCGCCCGCCACGCCCGCGCCGCATGCGCACGCGCCGCACGCGCACGCGCCGCACCTGGCCGACCTGGCCACGCCCTCCTTGCCGCTGCCGCTGCTGGCCAGGACCGAGCCGCTCGAGCTGCAGTTGGACTATTGGCTGGTAAGTTCAAAAACAGCTTCTGCAAATTCATTTATCATCCTTTAAGTATTAGCAACATGACGATCTTGGGTGACCTGTACAGACTGTAGTTATGAAAAACAATGCTTAGAACTGCTTGATAACGATCCCGGATCTTGAGCTATGAAGATTCTCAAAATATCGCTTATCCAAGACAGTACCTACATTTTTACGATATCTTAATAATTTGTGTTTATTTGTTTCACCTAGAATTGCATCATGTTCAAGACTATCAGGATATAAATTGTTCTATCTCCTAATAAAGTTCAACTAGATGACCTGAACGATCTGTTTGGATTTTAATCACGGGTTAATAAAGGAAACGGGTCTGGATATACATTGCCAAGCCTTGATCAAATCTGTTTTCGAAGCAGTTGAGTATTTGCTGATGTTACATTTGTTTAACGAGTACTGTCAACTTCCTCAGGTGCCAAGTCGTCAGTCTGACGGTACGGACAGCAAAGTGACGGTGAAGGCTTCCTTCCGAGCTCTCCACGTGACGCGACAGAACGCACATCTCTGCATCACGTACCTCACCAAGGAGAAGAAGCAGAAGAGTTAGTATTTAAAGTGTTGTTAGGTTTGAAGATAGTTAAATACAGTTTACACTAAATGAAATGGAGTGGGGAACCTGGAGGTCTACACTCTAACCACGAAATACGTAGTTTCGGCCGATATTACGGGCATTTCCTTCTCCGTATCACCTTCAGGTATGAGATTAGTTCGGGGCCCGTTCAAAGAATGAATGACAACAGGCTTAGATAGGTGCCTTTACTCCCGATGTGTATCTGCCCGTCCGAAAAAGTTAATTAATCGGAAGTATGGTTCATTCCGAAGTACAAATCTACTTTTAGTCGGGCCCGTATTTATGTTTATTTATGTTGTCGGCCTAAGAGGGTAAGTCCCCGGCAGTCTCGTGTCTTTAGAACTTCATCATGACCTTACAATAAAATACTTTGTTTAATCCAGTAATGCGGCTAGGCAAGAAGAAGGAGAAGTCCGGCGAGGCGGAGGTGGGGCGCGCGCAGACTGTGGACGGCGTCGCGCGGCTCATATGTTCCGCCAAGGGCTCGCACAACGTGCCGCTCAAAGGTAAGCCGGGCTATATGAAATATCGGTCAATGATAAATGATTTTATTTCTGTAAGTAGGTTTGTACAACAACTTACACGTCAATCATGTTTTTAAAACTAGATGAGGTCGGCGTTTCCTATCTAACTACTCTGAGAAGAAAGACCGAAACAAACTCAAGAGGTCACAGTTTCTTATAAAGCAACTAGCTTCCGCCCGCGACTTCGTCCGCGTGAAAATTCACCCTCTCCCCATTCACCCCCTTAGGGGTGGAATTTCGAAAAACCCTTTCTTAGTGGATACCTACTCTTCACTTCACAAAGAACACACCCTCCAAATTTCATGTCTCTAGGACCAGCGGTTTAGGCTGTGCGTTGATATATCAGTCAGTCAGCACTTTGAATTTTATATGTATAGATATCATATCCCCAATTAGGCCCGCTTGCACTACAAATCACTAAATGCGCTTAACGCTAAACTAAAACATCGTTTGGTCTGTCATCTTCAAACTATTGTCGGAAACAGAAGGATGTTTTAAATGCGTTCAGCGCTAAACGCAATTACTTATTTGTGCCGTAAGTTGGCCTCGATATGTCGTCGCACAGCTTATGGCTAGCATGCCATATACACAGAATCCACTGACTAATGGATCATCCTGTTCTATGCATGTATCGGTGACGATTTGAAGTTCTTTGTTCTGGGCAGATATTATAGTCGCCTCAAGATGTTGCGCCACGTATTCCTAACCAATCCTTTTTCATGTTTGTCCACAGTTTACATTGACGGCACGGAACTGAACGGCGTGAAGTTTTTCCAGCTGTCGACACAGTGGCAGACGCACGTGAAGACCTTCCCTATCGCCACGTGCGGGGCTCCGCTGGCGCCCGCGGAGTCCTAGGCCGCGCCCCCCTTCCGCTACTACTCGCTGTGGCTGCGTCGCCAGGCCCGCAGGCCTCCGCCCTCGCCCTAGCGCGCTCGGCTATCTCCGGAAACACGAAGCGAAGCAATGAGGCTCTAAACTTTGTCTTACAAAACTGACAAATGTATTGTAAAATTTAACGTTTATTTATTAAGCTGTCGAGCTGCCATGATTATTGCGTAGGACACGCCTTTTGTTATGTATCTTGAGTTTATTTCGCGTTTATTATAAAGTTGTTAATGTATTCCTCTAGCGTAGTTTTCCGCCATATATTCGCATGCTGTATGGTTCAATGTCGTGATTCAAGCTACATAATGAAGGCTCAAACGCGTTAACTATATCGTCATAGTCATTCATAAATTAGTTATCGTATTTAATATATAATGTAGTTGTTATCCGTGTACTCAGTATATATCGAGAATTAATGGTTCGTGACATTTCCAATATGTGTATGTTATTTTTAGGTTAGTGCGTCGGTGCGTGTAGTCACCGAAGTTATGCGTGTGGCGAGAGCTTTCTCGAGGTGATCGTGTGATGATGAACTTTCAACGAATCTTAGCTTACGTTTTAGCCAAAATCTCGCCGAATTTCGGTGTTCGTATATCGGTGGATTATTTGACCGAAGGCAGTCGGCGAAACTTTTCTAAAGAGAAGCTCGTTTCGGCTAAAGTTAGATCGGTGAGCGAGTCAATGGATAGTATAGTTATGTTATTGAAACGAGTATCGTCGGCACATATCAGCATAGGTTCGGCTCGACTGTTGTACGCGATTTTATTTTTGATCTGTGATTCGTGAATGCAGTTTTTTTTTATATCGTAACGCAATGGAAGCGCGATGTTGCAGTCATATTTTTGTGTAATTTTTATATAAGTGCAGCTAACAGTGCGGTTTTACATTTATAATTTTGTACGTCGTAGATGTTTTGAATGAAATGTAGATTTTTACATAACGATAAACGTTTTTAATTTTAAAGGATATTATAGAGATGCGACTAATATCTTCCTTATCGATTTCCTTGCATACTTTAATAAAGTTTTCGACTTCCTTAGTTTGTGACTAAGCCAAAATTTTTGATATTTTAGTCCTGAATAATGAAATTCGAAATTTATTCCGAGCCAAGTTGGAAACTTATTTTCTATTTCGGCTAGTTTAATTTTGTAGCGATAATCAGTAGAGGGCGCTAGTAGTACCACTGCAGGCCAACGACTGTCTCATGATATCATAGAGTTAGTACTATATTCTCAAACTTTACATATACTATGTGTAATACTTAGATATAGCTGTGTGTAATTCAGATAATATGTGGCTGTGTGTACGTATGTTAGGTATACTGAGAACGTTTTTGACGAAATCTGGCATGAAATTGTCGACTTTAGTGCTTGTGCTTACGGTCGGTATTCCATTGTGAGATTTCATCAAAAGTATTGGACATTGTATGAGTGGCTTCTCGTGTCGATATTCGGTATTGTATACATTTTATCGATGTTAGTTACGTTGGTCGAGATGCCTAGATTAAAGAAATGTTAATCAGTCTTGCAGGCTGATATTTAAAGACATTTGGGTATCGAAACGAAAGCCATGCCACAGTAACACAGGACTTCCGAATATTTTGGTCTTAGATTTCATAATTATCCTTTTAATATATTGACATATCGAAGTCTCACTAGATAATCACTTACCCCCTTATTCATAAAACTTATCAAACCTATTTTAGTTAAAATGGGGTTTGTCTCTTTCTTACACACAGAAATGACAACGTGACAGATAAAGACAAACGTTCTATAAACCTATTTTAGCTAAAATAGAGATAAAATAGGATTATGAATAAGGGGGTTAATCTATAGTTAAATGTAGTTGTTAAAAGTTAAAGTATTTCCTATGCTAAAGTTTAAACGTGGGTTAACAATGTTAAACGAAAATTGGCCGAGAATCGAGTTTGTAGGTTCAAAATCGAAGCAGTATTTGAAGTGGTAACAAGAATATTTATAGTAGCATCATACGCGCTTTGAAAGTAAGTAAAGCCAATTGCCAAAATAATTATTACAAGTTTAGCTTTACTGAGACAAAAGTCTTCTTTCGGCACGAGTTATGGCTATGCCGTGCTGAAAAGATAAGCTAGTAAAGTCAGTCTAAGGGCTGACTACCTGAGGCACAGGTGCGGACAATGGCGGTCGACCACTTTTTACCCTTACGCCCTTGGTAATAAGGTTGAAAAGTGATCCACCGCCAGTGTCCGCGATGGTACATTAGTCGTACTTCAAGAGGCGGTTTTTTAACCCCAATAAAGCCTGGAATACACATGCTGTGTAGTAGCAAGAAAGCATGCTAATTTCAAGGAGCTGCTAATGGTATAAAATTAGCGTGTCAAAGCGAAAAGTGTGTGATTGTTTTTCACACACGGAGAATATGCTGTATAAGACCATACCACCTACTAGCTGACAAGTATGCTTGTTAATAGAATGTGTAAGAATGTTGAACCAGTCTTAGTAGTGGCGAAGTGGCCGAATTCTGGTTTAACCTATTGATCGCTTGCATAAGCTTAGTCAGCGTATAATGTTCCCACTGCTGGGACACAGGCCTCCTGTCTATGAGACGGAGTGGGGTCAATGGCCGCTTGGTTTTATATCAATTGCCGTGACCCCAACGCCCAGGTCATAAATCGACAAATAAATACCTACGATGAATGGTCGGGCAATGAAATAAAAAACGAACCCTATGTAGCCCTATGTATTTTACTGTGTGTACATAAATAATAAAGTAAATAAATAAATAACTTAGGTGGCACGGGCAACAAACTCCATGGACACTTTCAAATCTAATCAAAAATATCATTACAAAATATTGGTTAGGTACAGTCAACAAAAGAGATAAGTATGCAGGATCGTTGGATATAGTTGAAGTTTAATAAGATACCGATGGATGTTCTCGAATAAAATTTAATTTTATTAATAGAAAACAAACAGCTCATTTATCAAATTAAATTTCAGTCTACAGCATCCATCGGTTTCTTACTAAACTTCAACTATATGCGACGATCCTGCATACTTATCTCTTTTGTTGACTGTACATCATTCATCTTGAAATTTTTGTCATATTAATCCGACTAGGGCGGTCAATGGGTTAAAATAAATGGAATCATCGATACGACGAAGAAGAAGAAAACCAAACTATTGGGAAGACTATGTTACGGCAGTTTGTATGCATCGGGATGTAACCCACAAATAATGTGACAATAGTTCGCGTATTATTGAATGTACGCTTTTTCAGAGTAATAACACTTTTTTAAATGTACGCTCCTAGTGTAAGTCGTGTTATTATAGTATTAGGCCTGTTTACCATTTTAAATCTAACCGTATCTTATAAACGATTTTATTCATGTCTTGTTCTGACATGATCGATGTTTCTAGATGTTCTACAGCTTGTGTAATCGATTAATTCTAATCGATTTGTAGATAATCGTGTCGTTGGGAAGTGAATGAAATGTTGCTTGTTGCAGTCCTCGCTAAATGAATGTGCATTTTTGTAAAGGCACGTCCGCCCAACTTAAACTCCAACTTTTTTCAATCGCGCAATTAAAGGCTTGTCAGTAAAGCCAAGGCTTTCGTAACGGATTCCGGTTGCAGTGTAGTTTTGAGTAAACGATTTTAATGATTGACTGACTGACTTAAAAAACTTTAGAGTTTTAACTCTTCAAATATGCATTAACGCAGCGTCCTACTATATTTAAGATCAAACTTGAAACTATGCCTAAACACAATTTTGTCCTCGAAATAAAAAAGAAGAAAATTTGGACCATGTCAGAACAAGAGACCAGTTGTAAAATAGCGTCAATAACAGTTTAACTCTAATTATACGCAGCAATGTTAATTATTGTTCTATTTGTCAACATATTTAATGATGTCATTCTACTCTTAATGAATTTTAATGGACTCAATCAAGCTTTTAACAGTCTAGTATCTATGTAGGCTTACTCCGAATAATTAATTAGCGTTTTGTATAAGCAAAGAGTTAAGAGGTTTACGTACCAAGCTGTAGTATTGTAACTCGGGATGGGATAGGGATGATATTTTCTCATTTTGTATGCAGTCGACTATTACCCTAATTGTATCGGTGCATTCACCCTAATGAACCTGACTGGCGAACATTGTAGTGTTGGTTCGAACTTCGAACGACAAGATGATGTGATTCGTAACGTCGTTTATAAGTCACTTACGTGAGCACAGTTGGGGAGTAAGGGTCGAATATGTGAATATAAAAGGTAGGTATCATAATCACGACCTAAAGCCCGGAATACACATGCCTGCAACTTGCACAATAGTATGCAAGTATCAGGCATGCCATTATGGTATTCACCAATCAGAAGTTGTTTTGGCACACGGCATACAAGCTACTTGCATACTTTTGTGCAAGTTACAGGCATGTATATTCCAGGCTTAACGTCATTTAATGATACTGTCAAAGGAGTTACTGTCTGTTTGTAAAAAAAACTATGATTCTATAAACCGCTTTATTTAGATTTGGGTAAAACTCTGCTCTGAGTTAAACATTATTGAAGTCTTGTAGTCCCTTACTTAGAAGTAATTTGCTTTTATACTAGCTATTGCTTAAACTAATCTATAATGCTGTTAATATTGATCATGTTTTGACAAATAGAACAACAAATTGTTACTGTGTATCATATCAAATCGCTTGTATGTTGTAATATCTAAAATAAGCTACGGAATAACTTGTCGGTAATAATGCTAGGGTCTTGTTATCAAATGTAAACGACCCTAATTTTTAATATTCCATCAAATAAGCGGTACAAGATAATGCCCAGTAGACATTTCATATTTATCCGTAATAAAATATACGATTATTATAATATATTAGAATCTGTATAATGGTTTGTCTGTAACTTTTTTTTATAAGGAGACATTATGGCCAATTATAATTTGATTAAAATTGTACCAACTGTTTAGTCATTGTATGTTTATGAAATATTGAGGAATGTCTTCGTACAAAAATGAATTATCTAGCTATACCTACTTCTATCTACACTATGAATTAACATTGATGAAATACATTTATTTGACTGAAATATTCATATATTGATGGAGCTTTCTGTCGAGCTATTTATGAGGGTAAGGTGGCTTATCAGCAACCTCTGTTGACTGAAACCCTCAAACACAAACATGTCTAAAAATACATAGACTACGATTTAGTACTTACTGCAATCTTTGCGGTATTTCATGCTCCCTCTTGTCCTGTCAACCCTATGAATCACCTGATGCAGTCAAACGATTGATTAACAAATATTCAGAAAACAATTCAACTACCCATATGATATGTTCCTCAGTGTTAATTCTGCGTTAAACTACTATGACATTCAAATTCCATCTTAAAAACTCTTGTATGATGACGAAAACATACTATGTGCGCAAGCGCAGATCAGCATGTAGACGAAGAGTTAGACGATGGTGTAGAGAATGTAAAACTGTAAAAACATTAAGTGGTAACATACAAGTTTTCCATAGGCCTTTTTTGCTCATCAATTTGGTGAAGTCCTGTAAACAGACTAGGGCTTAAATAACTGGGACTTTGATTACTGCTATTCATGTTTTTCTTCTTACTACACCACGTTCCGCAGGCAAACACTCATTGAAAATTGTGACAGGTATAAAGAAGGCTACTTTTAACCGGTCAAGGACCGCGGTCCACCGATCGGCGAACAAACAATAGAAAATCAATTGTGTCTCATTAGCGGAGCTTGACAGATTAAGCTATTCACTTCCTAATAGCCTTTCGAAGTTAAGGCTGAGAAATAACAATGTGGCCGGTGTCAGAGTGAAAAGTAAAGCCTTGATAGTATAGCCTCCATTTAGACCCGAAACAAATTGCAGTGAATGTTGGTCTTTGTAAGGAAATATCGCGATAAGTCTCCCAAGCTTTCGTTATCGGCTTAGCCAAACGAATCCATATAGTGACATTAACTTTTAAATAATATTAAGTATTATTCATTATGTTATTTTTATCTAACGTGCAACTCTGGCCGATTATAAGTAACAATTTGATAATATTCCGGAAGAAATATGTTCAGTGGGATTTTAAAATTTCTAAAAGGTAAATTGCATATTTTATCACTTCAAAATTCTTATTAAAACAATATCTAAACTTGGATTTAAAAAATGTGCCTTGTTTCCGTTTTAAAAACGTTCAAAAAACTTTTGCTTATATCTCCACATATTTGATCTTGTCTGTATTAAAATTGGATACATAGAGGCAGAGTTTGCACGTTAAAGATTTTTAATAATTTAAATTATATCATAAGGGCGGGAATTGAGCTGAAGGCGACCATCTGTAGCCGTGCATTGCCTAAAATTGGCTTCAACATCTGTAGTCAGAGATCCCTGCTCTCGAAACTATGATTTTGATCTCATTACTGCTGACTGATTGATTCACTTGGCATACTTCTTTATTACAATGGAATTCAAATTTTATTTATTTTCCAATTGAGCTTAAAAGCCAGAATCGTCATCAACGTTTATAATGTATTATTTGTAAATTAATCATCACAAATTGTTTTGTCCATGTGAAATGGCCAAACAAACTTATATTAGTGCTATGGAAAGTTCATTAAATTAGTACAAAAATATCTTACATTTTATGTTTCATTATTAATTGAATTCAATGCATTCTTCGCAAAAATGCAAAATAGACTGTGCAATAATGTGAATGTTTCTTGAGGATTTAATGTTCATTTAATTTGACTTGTAAGTCAATAAAAATATGATTTCATTACGATATTTTTAAGTAATGTGATGAGATTTATTATTTTATCATAATTTGCAAGTATAATTTGTATTTATTGTACAAATAAACATTTTGCATTAAAACAATCTTGTCTTTTATTTATATTATTTTATTTTATTAAAAATTCAACAAAATATAATATTGTCCCTTTGGTTACTACATAATATAATTATTACTTAATTGAAGATCACACTTTATAAACAAGCTTTTCTTAGTAACATTCCTTCGAAATATCAATGATATTACTTAATAAATTCAATGAACTATCTTCTAGGTCCTTTGGATACCCAAAACATCTTCATCTTCATTAAAAACATACAATAACAAATTAATAATAATAATATAAACAATGAAAAGAGTATGCAAGAGTTTTAACTTAGGCTCATATCTTACATTTTACTATTGACATGATAAATTCTTGTGCAATAATTTAAAACAGTTTTCATAAAAAGTACCAACATTATTGATATGATAATTTATTTTTATATGATTCAACATTTGTGCTTAATACTAATCAAAAACCTTCTAATATCAAAAATTGGTCCCTCAGTCCATTCTCCCCTCCTAAACCCCCTTCTGGTAGAATATAAACTAAGCCATCAGTTCCTTTTTTAGGAGAGAACTCATACAAATTATTGTTACTCTGTGCCAGATCATACAAGTTCCATGCAGCTAAATAATTGGACTTGCCATGTTTGCATAGAACATAGACATTTTTGGGATCATCGACATAGTGTTCGCCAGGGTCATTGACCACAATAACTCCACAGACTATAGCCCAGTGTGCTGTGCGACCATTTCTCAGGCATGGTGAGTGATCACAGTCTGCATCATAACTGATAGTAGAGTTAAAGGTTATTTGTTTTAATTTTGTGGCTGAAATAAATGATTTTTAAAGTTCAAGTTCACAAATCTGCATACAACAAAAAGTAAGGATAATAGTCCTGACACTAAAAAGAACCTCCTCCTTTTTTGAAGTCGGTTAAAAAATAAGATAAACTTGTTCATTATAATGTTTTGCTTATGGATATTTGAAAAGGATACGGAACTAATAGAACAGCACCATTCATAAGTCTTTCAATTGTCTCCGAACTAAATAGGCCCCCTCGTTTCAACATACAGCTAACATGCTCCATCTCGGCTAAGCTGTGCACTTTCTCAGTCAGTTTGACCATTTGTTTGCAGCTGAACATCTCCCCATTGCTTGTAAAACCTTCCAGTCTTGCAATACTTAACAATTCTTCAGGCAACACTGCTCCATTGATGGACATAGACAAAGAAACTAATCCACAAGTTGGACCTATTTGTTTTATAGATTTAAAATATCTATACTTGTATCTGAAAGGTGGTCTTTCACAACATATTTTGTTTCTTATACATGCTTCCCTTAACTCGTCTTCAGAAGTCCAAGTACATATTGTAGGATCAAAACTCTGCTTGTAAATATTGTCGCTTTTTACCTCTTTCGTGGACGAACTGATGTCGGGCAGTGTAGGTGGCGGCGGCGGAGGAGGTGGTATTGTGCACATTATGAAAGATTTTAACTATCTAAGATATAAAACTATCTAAGATATAAAATTATCTAAAATATTGCAACTTACATAACAATTAATAAAAAATGTGTTAAATTAAATTCAACTTAATATCACAAACTGAAATATTTGGTAATTATTAGAGTAACTGTTTTTATTCATTTTCCTATGTCATTATTTACTACTTTTGAACTGAAATAATATTTTTAATTAAAATAATCACAGAGCTAGAAGCACAGCTGGTTGCTGATTGTTTTGACAATTTTTTAATCTTTTGACAGATGTGACTGGACTGAATGACTAATGCCGCGTTCCGAGTTACGACTGTAATCGATATTATCGATTTGAGCGTGCTTAAACCTAATTCGGTACGGGTTTAAGCACGCTCAAATCGAAAATATCGATTACAGTCCTAACTCGGAATGCACCCTAATAATTTTGACGTTTTGCGTTCCACTCTACGTACAAAATGATCTGCGTTGACTTCACGCAACTCACAAGAAATATTTTTATTTACTACTCATAGTCAGTCAATTTGGTTCTAGCCGTGTTACTTTTCTTACCGAAGAACAAAGTAGCGTTTTGCGAAGATGTGACGCATATTAGCCTAACTGGTTATTTTTTTTTGTTGTTTCTTTACGTCATGTAAGTACCGAAAAATGTTTTTTTTTTCTTTATTGATTCAAACGCACGCGAACGCTACCAACACATACCACCAGGCACCTTGTCGGCGACTCCGATTGGAGATGGACACTCTATGACAACGCATGGACCCTCCAAAGAATGTGTACTTTGGCTTACCATCACATCACACATAAAAAATCCTATAAAATTATCTAAAGAAAAGGACGCATGAAATCAGGAAGTATGGCAAAAAAAAGGGAGACCTACACTACACCCAGCGGTGGTTGATTCTGGGCTGAAATGAAGATGATGATGATAAAGCAAAAGGAGTTTTAATAGGATCGTAGCAGTATGTAAAGATGTAGCCTTAAATTAAACAAATCGAATAATTACTGGGTGCCTCAAACCAACACCACTTGCCTCACTTTACCCACTTGCAGAAATAGCTTTTCCGGAGGTTTGTTTCGGTAGGGAAGTGCTACTGAAAAGATTAAGCAGGAGAAAGACAAACGGTATTCACTTTACAACGTAACAAAGCCGAGAGGCAGACCGAAGAGCCGCAATAGCTTCCTCTAGTCCATCATGCCACTACATGAGATTAGCTCTTTTGCGGCACAATTAAAACTGTAGCTTCTCTCAAACATTCCTTTTTAGCTGACTATTTGTGTATAGCCTGTAGAAACCTGCACCAACTGTCATTCATGGCCCACCTGTAAATCTCTTAACCGACTTAGAAGCTAGGTGGGCCGCTGCAGGCATAACTTATTCAGGTGAGGTTATTCCGATGAGCCACAGTGCGCTGTGCGACTGTGGAATCACATCGCAAACTATGCCCCACCTCTTCTTGTGTTCTTTGTCCAACACCTACACCATGGAAGACCTTTGCGAGGCCAACGATAATGCTGTCGAAGTGGCTGAATTCTGGCCGAAACATCGTTCTGTAGTTTCTACCTACCCCCATTGGAAAAAGACGTAAGTTTATGTATGTATAATCCAAGACTAGCCGCGATAAATTATTACCGGTCAAGCACCGCGCGTCGCCTATTGGCGACGAAACAATAGAAAATCCATTGTGTCTCATTAGCGGAGCTCGACAGATATTATATTATAGATATATATTCTTCGACATAAATTATTGAACGCACCCCTAAAGTCGAACAGGAATTATTGTAGTGAGGGCGTGGCATTATCGTTCTTTTAGTCACTCATCACTCATTCATTCTCTCCTTCATTCGTTTCGCTGCTGACAGCTGTTGAGTAGCGAGCAGAGCAGTAGAAGTGCTTTGTGAAAGTTAATTATTTCAACTATAATTCGTTAAAGGGAAAGGGCCTACTTTCTTGGTATTGCAAAACCGGTCGGGCGTGTCCCTAATTCATCATGTCGGAGCCGCGGAAAAACCATCTCTCCATAGATGGAGGGCAGGTGAAAGAAGACGAACACGTCGCGTCTTACAAGCCCATCCCTGAGACGGATACAGGTATTTCCATTGTTTTATCAGATAGCATGCTACTATTTGTTCATTTCCAGATCGTTTTTCACACTTTGATCTTTACTTTACTGTACAGTGTTCAAATAATTGCGTGTTAAAATGATTGCAATTTCATTGTGACGTCATTTTCATCAAGTTCCTATAAATGAGAAGCCTTGATTGGTCTCGGCCTGTCTCCGTTATCAATTTTATTGTGTCATGAACTCATGACGTTATCAATGAAAGGCAAAGATAACAAGGCCGACAGCAAACGTCAAAGCAAAGATGCAATCCGACAAAAATGAAAATGTCTCTCGTGTGCTATTTTATTTTTTAATTTTATCTAACATTTGCTACTAAGCCATCGTTTTTATTATTTCAAGATTATTTTACAGTTATTTTAACACGTTAAATTGTAAATTACAAGGTTGTGTACTTATTTCTAGTTACATTATGACCTAATTTGGTTTTACCAAGGTGACTCTTTCTTTCGGTCGGGTTGTAAAGCGCTTTATTCGCCGCGGCAGTCAGCGCCATTTTGTTCTCGTCCGCTGAATGATGCAAGACACAAGTTTGTTTGCATTTTATAAACGTTATTTGTATCAAGGATAATATTAATCACATAGATTTTGAAGAAGAGATCCAGCAAATGAGTGGTAATATTTTTTTTTTTACTTTTCTCTAAACTCAGACAAGTGGCATTTCAATCTACTTGTGCAGATAAGAAACTTCCTGCAAATTGAATTCACTTCAACAGGACATGTGTGTGAATGGACCGCTTGTTACAAATTGGTCAACTAACTCCAATTTATATCTGGGAACCAACCAATAGCTTGTACAATCAAACACTTGTCTCTTATCAAGAAGGCTATCACCACAGAGTTTGTTTTCAGCTGAACCTGTTGAGTATCTGGAGACTGAGGAGGTATACATGCAACTGAACCAAAGTGAAATAATGGAAACGGACACAGGAGATGATGTAGATGACCATTGGGAACACAGCAGTATCAAAATGCTGCTAAACTTATATCTACAGAATGTTGAAAAGTTCCGAAGTCCAAAAGTTAAGAAAAAGAATGTTTGGGTTGACATAGCCAATGCTGTTGGTAAAGGTCCAGACTGTTGTGATAAGAAATTTCGAAATTTAAAACAAACTTACATAAGGTTACTTAAAAAGAGAAATAGGAATGAAGTGGTTGTTGTCAAATGGCCTTATTTTGAAGTTTTTGAGCAGATTTATAATGTGAATGGTGAATATCAGCCAGAGATTCAGCAGAGAATACAAGATGGGACTACAGAGAGTGTGACCAAAGCTTTATTGGCTATAGCTGAGCCTTCAACCTACGAGCCAGACATACAAGAAAATGGCGAAACATCAAACGGTCAAAGTGAAGAATCTAAAAGAAAATTGAACAGGAGACGGTACACAGACTTTAGGAAAATAACCTTAGAAATGAGAAATAGACAACGAACTGTGGAAGAAAAGTTAGATAGACTAATAAATATAGTACAAGAATCAAATAGTATACAGAGAGAAAGAAATCAATTATTTCAACAGTTTCTTGACAGTTTACATCAAAATACTTGAATGTTGTTGTCTATGCATTTTATATTTTTCAAACTCTATTGCAGATGAACCATAATTGGAATTATTTTGTGCCAGATGTATTGATGAAAGGAATGTTTTCAGATTGGATATGAATGATTACTGTGGATTTAATTAATATTTTTCTAATAATAAATGGTATAAATAAATTTTGTAATAAAATGACTCCACTCTTGTATTATTTTGTGAATGGGAATTCCCCATAAGCTGGAGACCTTTTTCCTGCTATATTACATTATCCTGTGTTTTCAAGTTGGCTTATTATTAGCACACTATGCAATAAAATGAGGCAGCTACCTATTTTAGGTTTTTATGATCAATTTCATGAATGAAATCATTCTCTTGCGCATAATGCGCCGTCAGTAGTTATGTACAGCACATCAACCTACTACAATCTGTCAAATTTCTTTAATAGATTTTCAACATTGTCACTAAAGTATAAGGTTCAAAGTTGATTGGGAAAATTTGACAGTTTCGGGTAGGCTGATGTGCTGGCGTCTGGACTATTGACGAATATACAGGTTGAAATTGAAAACATGCGACAAATCGAAATGGGAGATCGTACTCATCATTATGATCAACTTTTACTATGGGAACAAACATGAAATCGCGAAAGAAATATCAGCTGTTCCCTACATTTTGACGAGTTATGCGAACATAAATGTAAGGAACAGCTGATTTTTATTTCGCGATTCCAGGTTTGGTCCCATAGTAAAAATTGTTCATAATGATGAGTACAATCTCCCATTTCGATTTGTCGCATGTTTTCAATTTCACCCTGTATTAAAATAAATTATTAAATCATCAAGATGAATAGATAACAACAATAATATCTAAAGGTAAGATTCCGATCTCGTCAGCACGCAGCAACACTGCTGGTCCCCATATATTCTCTATAGGAATGTCGCGCAGCATTGCTGCCGTGCTCGGAATGTAATCTCATATGAACCCATAGAAAATGTATGAGGACCAGTAGTGCTGCGACCGCACTGCCGCGGCAGCACTGCTGCGTGCTGCCGAGATCGGAATCATACCTTTAGTCAAAATAACATCTAAGTCAAATGTGGGTGTCTGTTACACTGCTTACCCCTTTGGGGAATACAGGCGTGATATTTTAATTTCGCTTTCTAGAAAAAAAACTTGACAGTAAAACACTCGTTTTACTGTCAAGTATTTCTTATATCTTCTCTAGGGCAAAAACATGACTAGCTGAAAGGGGTGGTTGGTACAAGGCTACGAAGCCCACTATGATTACCATTTCGAAGTTTTAAAAGTCCTACAATTAGACGAATAGATATCGTAAAAAACTCTGGACATTTTTATTTAAATCTTACTCTTTACGGTATTCATTAAACATTTTTTATTTTCTCAAAAATATCCCTTATGGTCGAAAAGTCCGGACATATGACGAAGCCGTACGAAGTCCAGACGGGGGGTCAAAAAGCCGGACAAATCCGGACGGGTGGTAGGTAACCTTAGTCGAGACTTCGCTAGAGTACCTATAATTCTCGTCACACTAAAGGCTGGGCGCAAACGTCCGGTTTCCTGATTCGGAATTCAGTTTCGGAATTCAGATTCGGAAACCTGAATGCAAGCATTTCATACAAAATGTTCTCACTAGCGCACACGTGCTTAAATTTTCCGTTCTGAAACCCTGACGGAAAATTTAAGTACGTGTGCGCTGGAGAGAACATTTTGTATGAAATGCGTGCATTCGGGGTCTCCGAATCTGAATTCCGAAACTGAATTCCGAATCAGGAAACCGGACGTATGCGGCCTGCCTAAAAGAGGGCGTGTCACTACCTCATGTGTGGCTCGAGCCACCCGAAGAATAAAGAAAACTCATCCCTATTTTTATAATAATCGGTCAGCGTTAGTAAATACTCGCTACACAAGCAGCTAATAAACATTAACATTCATATTAATAAATAAACTTAATTGCTAGCGTATCGAAATAATGAAATCAACACGAAACAACACATCAAATTACTTAGTCATCAGTGGAAATGTGAATCTATTCGCAATTCGCTTAACTAATTCGCATAACTAATAATTCATACCTTCTATTTTTAGTTTTACACAAGTTTCTAAGTACTTGTATCGCTAATTTTTCTACCACACGACTGCTTGGTTACCACTCCGAGCCTTTGGTTCTGACCAGTACCAAAGAGACTGTTATCAGTGTTATCACTCTAGTTGGTCTGAAGCTGATTTAATTTCCAGTGGATATTACTGTAAAATTGACCATTGTTCTCATTGATGTTCAATCTAAAGTGCCTTTATAGTTCATTGTGAAGAAAGGAGTAAGTGAGTGTAGGAAAGAATGTTTGTTTTGTGTTTTTTGGCATACCAGGCCATTTTGCATAGGGTCAGTTTTGAGTGGAAAAATGCGGCATAGTGTAGTCGCAAATGCGCCCTTTTTCGCCTAGATTAAGTACTTTCAGAACGTTTGTAACATGCTATGCTGCAGAACGAAAATACGCGCGAGTAATTTCTATAGTTGTTGCATCTTCAAACGGGGCTTTCCATTTCTCCTAATTTATATCAGCACATAATTTTGTCCTGTACAAGGCCGATTCAATTTGCAACTCGAAATCGGAAGTTTGAAGAACGCAGGATACATAAAAAAAAAACACATCGTATGTCTCATCTCGTGTTACTGTATCTACTTACGTATACAATTCTATTTCGCATTCCAACTAATGCATTTCCTTGGAGTATCCCTCGACCCCGCATTACTTGGCAAAGTGTACACAACATGCGTGGCTACTCAATCACTTGAGGAAATGGGGCCACTCACGATAATCTAGCAAATAAACGTGGGGTGGCGAAGTGTGCCAAGCATCTATGACCCTACATCTCAGAATTTAACCCCTGATGCTTGCGTTGGTCGTGTACAACTACACCTCGACGTTTCTTTTTGATTATAGCGCTATTAGTGGAGTAGACTTTAAATCTACTTATGTATATTGTTTATGTGAAGCAGATACAGTTTTTATATGAGTTATCTCTTAGGACTAGAATGTCGCTTAGTACTCAAAGCTAAAATACCACTAACAAAAACCTGGAAATAATGAACGAATAATTCTTGTTACAAAAAACGTAACTCCTGAACACCTTTGTAATTTATTTCTAAGTAAGTAAGTAAATTTTTATTTGTTTAAACATGGTGTAAAGTTCAATCATGTTCAGCCGCATATCGTGGCGTACAAATTGGTAGGAAAAAATGGTGCATAAACCGTGATAAATTCATCAAAATTACATTTCATCATTATTCATTATAAAAATCAAAGTAAATTAGTTAGATTAAATAAATTAGTTAATAAAATTATGAATTACTGTCATTAAAAATTTCAATTCCAGATTAAAAATTAAAAGGATTACAATAATATGTCAAAAATACAACATTGTCATCTTAAAAACGAAGAAAGTTGTCCTCTTTCATAAATTCTGCTATACTGTAATATGCTCTTTCAGTTAGTAAACTCTTCAATTTAATTTTTCTTCAATCTAAGCTAAGGAAGGTCTAATTATCTAAGTATTTAATTAAGATGTCCACTCCAGGCCTAAAAGGGTCAACTACCTAAACACACATTCCCTGTCTATCGTTATCTAAGTTCGTCAGCCACAAATGAGTTGTTAGTCCATTTGGTTCGAATCTATTATTCCATTAGGCGTAATCTAAGATAGTTTACCTACTTCGTTTCAATGCTAGTGGTTTAGTGGTTCTCCAAGGGGATTCACGAATTCGTGCGTTTTTCGTTGCGTCAGTTTCTTCAGTGTTAAATTTCTTGTTTGTGCTGTAGGTGAGATATTTTGAACTCTTCCTTCGGCTAGGTCTTTTTTAGAAATAGTTATTCGTGTTGAAAAGGACCAACATGAAATGTGCGATCCATATTCCAGAATAAGTACCCCCTTTATTACTAATCCTGATTTATGCTGAAAACTCGAAGCCCAGAGAAAGTCTTGTTTAGTAAAAGGTTTTGCCCTGTAATTTGTGCCTCCCAAATAATTATACACATAAAGAAATACTTCTTTGTGATGCTGTGCGTCCGTACATTACATCAGCCGACATTTTTTGTTCGTAAGAAACCAGCGTCATTGCATTGCACTGACTTCTATATAAATCAGGTTCTCGAGACAAAAAGTTGCTTGCAGCGCCCGCTGACTTTCGGGAATCGCCGAATTCATCTTGCTACGAGTAATGCGTCTCATTCCTTTATTTTGCAACGAGATTTTTTGTTTTATTACACGTACATGCGCAAGCTTCATATAAGCGTTTGGCACTTTCGTGCGATTGCAGTCGTATTTTTGTGTCGGAGTGATAAACACCGAAGCTTTGAGAAAGTGAGTTGTATTAGTTTAGAAAGTTGATTAGACCCTTTGTTGCTTCGTCAGAGAAAACACGTTGTAGTTCTTAGAAAACCTTTTTATCCGACGGTTCTGTGATATGGATGGAATGTTGATGACCAGTTGAGAAATTGAATCATCGCACGTTTTTATCTTCATCTAAAATCTGTCTACGCTCGCGTCCGTGCTGAATAGTCCTCTTAAACCGCCAGGTGCGTCAACACCAACAGGGGTGACTTTAAACTTAGGGTCAATTACTTTAGAATCCCTTTGACCTAATTTAATGTTGCAAACCACGTGGGAATTACATAGGAGTTACAATCCACGGTAACAGGGTGACATTTTAAACACGACAAGGACAGGAGACAAGAATAGAATACAGTATCTATTCCAGAATTTAGTACCGCTATACGGCGAGCCGCGGGTTTGTGAGCTGGATCGTTAGTGCGAAAACGTGCTCCGCTTGAGGAGTGCGTGTGACGTAACGGAGGGCTGTAGGATATTCGCATTGCGATATTTTTCTACGTGGTTTTGGTAGGTACGTTTTTCGAGTTTCGTAGTTGTTAGTGTTTTTGAGTCGGGTCAGCTTCAGTGTCGTTTTATTCAGCGTCTGGTGTTATGCAGTAATGAGGTTAGTTTTAAAAGATTGGGGGTTTCTAGATAACAAACATGCTAATTCGCAGAATTATTTTGAGGATGAAATAACAAAAAAATCAGTCCAGACCATAACTTAAGTCATACTGTTTCGTCTGCAATGGGGTGAGCAGTCGGTGTTTTCGTTCAAAAACATTTAATGAAATATTGCGTTTGGTTTCATTCGTTGTACATGGGGACAGTTTATCACTGATTTTTAAAGCCGCAAGAAATATCAGCGCACCGTTTTCTAGGAATATGCTGCGGTTGCCTATCTCCTATCTGAACTACTGTGGGTGCGTCGTACTGCAGTAGTCCGGTTGCCTAGCTGTGTAGTTACCTCGTTGTAATGTATAATTAATGAGGTCGGCGACACCCGCGACACTGAGTAGTCTCTACCCCTGCGCGTTTGCTTTAAAATATTCTTCTGTCGGCTTGAACAATATGACACACGAGAAAAGCTCCTGTCGTGGAACAGGAAAGTGCTTTCGGAATTATCTCATCAAACACACATAATTTATTCAAAAACGGTTCTTTACATCATCCCATTACACTTCTGCTAAATATTCAGGGAATTATAGCCACCATTTTTTTTTCAGAATTCCGCACCTCAAAATCTAATCTCTCCAAGTCTAAGGAGAAGATCTCTCCTGACGGCGCGGAAGAGAAGCTGCTGCCCAAGGAAGAGGAGGCCAAGATCGTGACCAGGGTCGACATGGCCGACGCCAAGTATGTGGTCGAGGACCACAGGAACGGCGACGCGAAGATTGAGCTGGATGCTAATAAGCGGGTAAGTGGACAAGCGCTTTATCTCCTTTCGACACCCGCGAACTCCCAAGAGAGCCACGAAAAAAGATATTAGTTGTGGATCTTAATAGGTTTATGTCTAGTATAGATGAGAGGATTTTAATTGATCCCTGAATTTTGTGTTACGAGTTTTTGTCCAATTTATTGATTTAATTTAGTGTTTTTAGTGTAACTGTTCAGGAAATAGCACAATTTCAGTCCATAAAATTGTCTCGTCAGCAACAAACCAAATTTGCCTGTATTTTTTTGTGTAATTTATAAATCTTTCTAAGCAAGGCAATTACATTAAATGATAACAAGAAGAAAATACATAATTGCATCGACCGCAAGTATGCACATTCGCTCGGCCACCAAAATGTGGGCCAGTTCGCGTTCAGATCTCATTAGAGACACCACGTACTCAAAACCATTACCACTACCATTGTCTTGTAACTAAGTGTTATAGTGATTTAATATACTGCTATTTCCCTTACAATTCGAGACTTTGACTTTTACCATATAAACTATATCCTATCAATACGAGAAAGGAGTGTTAGGCCACCATAGCGTCTAGCATTACTTTTTACAAAGAATGTACCAATTCGTGTTATGATAAACTTTCGAGATTAGCCAATCTGCAATAAAATATCAATGTAGCACCTACTTACATTAAACTAACAATCTTTTCATAGCCTTCCTGATGTTTTATATTCTGTAACTGAGTTCGTTACTTAGCAATTACCTTGCTTGTTAGTGTATCTTACAATGAGTTAGTGTATCGTCATTAAAAGGGCTTTATATTAATCATTCACGCATGATATAAATTATATAAATTAGCGTCTTTTATCACAAATTGCTATAAGTAGCTAAATATAATATAAACGTTACTCGAAAACAGGAAAAACTTGTAAATAAATAATTTAATGTCTTTGGGAAAAACTCTTTCGGTAAACAATATAAAATAACAATTTGCTTAATGGCCTGGAATGTCAACGTGATATAAGTATTAATTTATCAAAATAACCAATGTGTCGTCTTATCCTGCATACAAATAACAAAGCTTTTATACCTACTAATAATGGCAATTGAATCCAGTAGGTAAATAATTGTTTTTGCTCAAAATGTACAGACGCCTCAGTTCTGATTTATCCTCGTATTTATTTTTCCATAATCGCATTTTTTATAAGAGCTCACTCTTGGAACATGCTGAAGAATCCACTTCTAGAACAACGGTTCGTATTATTTGCAATAGTTTGATTAGGTACACCATGATTACACGAGACGCGTGTTAACAGGAGTTTTATGGCTTTTTCTTCAACGAACGTAAGGGAATTCAAAATATTTCAATTCACATATACCTACAAGGGCACAACGTCAGAAGCTAGGTGCACAGTTCCAAAACATCTATCTATACTATCTTTTGTATGTAGGGGGTAATCTCTGGAACTACCTGTCGGATTTGAAAAAATCTTTTTGCAATTGATCGCCCAATTCTTGAGAAAGGGTAGAGGCTATTTAACATCACGCTATGACACTTAGGAGCGGAGCAAAAAGAAAAAAAAGTCAGAAAGAAAACTAAGCGAAAACGGAGTGATAGCGCGGGCAGATGATACGATGTGACGGGGTAGGTCGAGAAAACAAGAAATTTCATGCGTACGAAGCATCATCATCATCATCATCATCATTTCAGCCGAAAGACGTCCACTGCTGGACGTAGGCCTCCTCCAAGCACCTCCACTTCGACCGGTTTTGTGCTTCACGCATCCAACGAGTTCCTGCGGCCTTCACAAGGTCGACGGTCCACATTGTGGGACGAAGCATTATTCATAATAATATAATAATGTAAAATCACATATCTCCTAGGCCTGATCTTTCGCACAAGAAAAACATTTCTTCTTATATAAGCGAGCTATAAAAACATCCGATTCAGATCGCCATTGAAGTAAACGATTAACAATGATTACTGAGTTCGACCCAGTTCGTCTTTATTAACTGCCCAGCTCGATATCAATGTAAAAATTACTTTAGTACAGGCTACAGAAGATCGTTTTTTGTTTCTCGAAGATTAATTAGTAAACGAGGCAAACACTGTGTATTAGAAAATTAGATGGATGCAATTATAATAGAATGTATGATAACGACTCTACTCTTTACTCTGTTTATTTCAACTCGACTCAGCCTTGTGTTCAGCAACATGCTTACAGGACCAAAACGCAAGTTTTAGAAATATTAAAAGTATATGATCGACTTCAGTAAACCAAATCAGAAAATTATATGATATTCTTCAGGTTAAATGCTAGGTATATAGTGTGTTGAAAACATAATACAACTAATTTGATACGATAGAAAAAAATCATGAAGATACCTCTAAAAACTTTCTTTTTACAATAAAAAACATACTAATATACATACAATCATTATTATTTGTCAGATTATTCTACAAGCAACATAATAAAGCACTAGTGTTTTAATTTTTTAGTCCAGACAACAGATTTTTTGTAAATAGATAATTGTTTCATATTTTGCAATAAATTACCAGCGTTGTGTCATCGCGCTTCTCTTTCTTTTCTATGCAGTCCGACAAAGACCGCGCTTTAGGTCATGTAGTCGCCTTAATAACAATACAATTCCTTTACAGCAATTCTCAGGGTTAACAAAAGAAGAGCTGCTCAAGTATGCGGAGGATCCGTTCTGGGTTAACCTGCGCTGGGCGATGTTCATCCTGTTCTGGGCGCTGTGGCTGTGCATGCTGGCTGGGGCCATCACCATCATCGTCAAGGCTCCTAAGTGTGCCCCACCGGAGCCAAAGACTTGGTACGTAGTGTACTAATTCACAAAGCGACGTAAGACTCCCGGGAGTCCCGCTACATTGAATAATACATAGTTTCTCATTAGTCAAAGCTTGTGAAGTCATCGTCCTGCTGCCTTTTTCCCAATTTATTTGGGATCGACGCTGCGTGTCTTTCTTATCATGTCTATATTATGTTTTTAGTAGTGTAGGATCAGAATTAACGAATATCTTGCGGTGCGGCGCGGTAGGCTTGGTTTTTGTTGAAATACCTTTGATTTTGTATGAAATGCAGAACAATAAGCAACAATACAAAAGTACAAGCATTTGTACAGACAAAATATTGAAGAGGTGCTCTTAATTTTTTCAAGTTGAAGTCTTTTGTTTTTAAAATCAATTATTACTTTAGTTTAGACTTTTACACTTTTCAGTGAATTGCCAAGGAAATGCTGGCTTAACAACTTAATGTTCATAACGAATTGACCAGAATAGGCAACGCAGACATTATTTTTAACTAGCAGCGCCCCGCGGTGTCACCCGCATAAGTGTCGATTCCGTGGGAATATCGGAATAAAAACTATCCTATGTCCTTTCCTGGGACTCAAACCATCTCCATATCAAATTTTATCTAAATCGGTTCAGCGGTTTAAGCGTGAAGGGGTAACAGACAGATACACTTTGGCTTTATAATATTAGTATATGGATATAAGCCGTTGGTTGTTAAAGCTTTGAGTATCTTCCATAATATACCTGCTAAATTCTTCTAGGTTCGAGAAGGGCCCCCTAATGGACATAGATGACCATGACTACGCCGTCGTGGAGGGTAATCTACCGGTGCTGAAGAGTTTCAAGGTCCAGGGCATCTTCATGGATGTGCCTACTTACGACATCGATGCCGCACCTACTGCCAAGCAGAGCTTCGAGGATTTCGTCAAGAACGCTAAGGAGTTCGGTATCAAGTAAGTGTAGTTGGTTGATTATTTTGTGTTCTTTTCTATCATCTTTTGGTACTTGACAATCGCGTTCGAGACCAATTTTCAATCCGTTTTAATTTTTCAATGGGTTTGAACAATTAAAACTTGTATTGGAAATTCGCCTTGTGGCCGCAAGCGTGACTGCTGAGCGGGAAGGCCTAGGTTCAGTCACCGGGTCGGAATAGGTGTTATTGGGTTTTCCATTAGCAAATTCTGAGTTACAGCTCAGAGTCCGGATTTTTGATCGATAAATAGGCCACAGGCGTAAGAGTGGTTTCGCAATACATCCGATCCGAATCCGAGAAATGCAGATCCGAAGTGACCATAGTCCTATTTGTATGACGGGTTGCGCAATAGATCCGAACTCTTATTTATCCGAATTTAGAACATTCCCAATTCGAATTGAAATCGGCAGCCTAATTGCGGAACGCCAAATCGTCAAATGATTCTGATCAGTTGGCTTCATTTCTATCACAATTGGCTTCATTTTACGATTTTCGAATTGCGAAACTCTAGTTTATTATGAAACCAATTATGAACGTTAAGGCCCTGCGCAGAAACTAGAGTTTCGCAATTCGAAAATCGTAAAATGAAGCCAATTGTGATAGAAATGAAGCCAACTGATCAGAATCATTTGACGATTTGGCGTTCCGCAATTAGGCTGCAGATCTTTAATTCGGATTCGGATCGGATCCGCTCTAATGCATATGTTCGGATCAAAGTCGAAATTGCCATGGTGATCGTAGTTTATTGTATCATCTTAACTTTACCCCTTTCACCTGGTAATTCTGTCACCCCCTTTATAATATGGCAACCCAACTAAAGCCTTTCATCATGACAGGGTGATCGTAGACCTCATCCCCAACTACGTGTCTGTGGAACACCCGTGGTTCAAACTGAGCGAGAACAAGACCGAGGGTTACGAGAACTACTTCGTATGGAAGGAGGGGACCGACTTCGACACGACGGGCACGGCCAGAAAGCCGCCTAATAACTGGGTAAGTTGTAAAAAAACATAATTAAATCACACTAATAGTATAAAGGCGAAAGTTTGTGTGTGTGTGTGTGATGTTTGTTACTTCTTCACGCTCAAACGACTGGACCAATTTTGATAAAATTTTGTATGGAGGTAGCTGACACCCTGGATTAACATATAGGCTACTTTTTATCCCGATATTCCCACGGGATCGACACATACTCGGGTGAAACCGCGGGGCGCAGCTAGTAATCTATATAAATAAAAAAAAGTCGGGTTAGTTACACCATTTATAACTCAAGAACGGCTGGACCGTTTTTTATGATCATCCATTTGTTGGATTTGTCTCCGCCCCGAATAGCAGAATAACTATAAAACAGGGAAAAATTTAGGAAAAAAAAAAATTAAGATAATTCATTTTCTCATTGATTCTGAGACGGTACAAAATTCGGCCGGGTCAGCTTATTTAAGATAGTTTTAGCAGAGTGAACAACGATGGCACAGAACGAATTCTTGGCCGTGGCTTCGACCTCTAAACAGCCGTACATTTAACACAATTTATATGCATTACCAATATTATAAAAACGGTGATGGAATACGTGAGAAAACTATTGTTTAGAAACAAAAAATTCGAAGACAAGCTACATGAACTAATCTGCACTTGGCCCGCGTGGTTGATTACGACACTCGACACCAAAGAGGGTGGTGGTTTGTAAGGTGTAACAAACAGACATTCTTTTTATACTGGACTAAAACCAGTTGTTGGAAAATAGACTTTAAGCTATGTGCACACAGCATATTCTTTACACATTTTATTTCACTAGAAAACATGTTATTAACTTTTAAAAACTGTGCAGTGTTGTGGGAATTAGCTCATAAGTAAAAGAAGCAATTTTCTCAACAAAACTTACTTATACTCCCAGGTATCAACCCTTAACACATCGGCTTGGACGTGGAACGAGAAGCGCCAGGCACATTATCTGCACCAGTACGACGAGAGCCAGCCCGACCTGAACTTCAACAACGAGGAGGTGGTCAAAGAGTTTGACAAGATCTTGCAGATGTGGATGAAGGCTGGAGCCGCCGGAGTCAGGTATGTGATTATTGATCCCCTTTTGATAACATTGTCACGTCATCTACACAGAAATTATTAATGTAATGTTTTGCGTCAATGATGCCTCGATCTTTCTAATAAGTTTAATTATTCTGATAGGTCCAAGTCTTTTCGTCCAAATACGTGTTTTCAGTACTTATAAGTTTAATTATTGCACGACTGCAATATATAACTGTTCAATCTGTTTCAAAAGTAGTACCAGTATATTGTTAAAACTTATTGTACGAGTTACTATCGTTCGCTATCATTTGTCCTTTGTGTCCAACGTTTCATAAATGCGATTTTTAGTTAGTTATTTCATACGTAAATGGAAGGAATAAAAAAACCGTAGCACTCCGGAAGTGCCGACAGAAGTGTAAACAAAACACAAACATAATACTTTGCCATCACTCACTGACATATAGGATACTAGCTTCTGCTCGCGACTTCGTCCGCGTAAAATTTCACCCTCCCCCCATTCACCCTCTTAGGGGCGGAATTTCGAAAAACCATTTCTTAGTGGATACCTACTCTTCACAAAGAACACACCCTCCAAATTTCATGTCTCTTGGACCAGCGGTTGAAGCTGTGCGTTGATAGTCAGTCAGTCAGTCAGGACTTTGAATTTTATATATAGATACATTAAAACCGAGTACATCCCGAGGACAGCCGAACACATCCGAAGCGGTGTCGGTTACGGTAACAGTGGCGCGAATTTAATGGTTTTTTCCCATCTCAAAAAATGCCCAACGGGCCTAAAAAAGTTTTCATTTAAAAAATAACCTGGGTACTTACTGTTTACTATTAAAACCTTACTGAGGATTTTAGAAGAAAAAAAATTCGTAGAGCGTCAAAATAACTAACTTTTCTCTCTAGGTTAAACAAAGTCCGCCAACTACTAGTGAACTCAACTCTGAAGGACGAACAGCCGGCAATAGGGAAAGGTAGCGACCGAGCAGCCGACCACACTTACTACACATACTGGCGCCACACGTACACCAGCGACCAGCCCAGGATGATCGAACTGCTAAACCGCTGGGCCAAGCTCGTGGATGACGCCAGCGAGGCACCGGGAACTGGTAAGTGTCAATAGGCCCTGTAGACTTTAGATCTGTAGACCATTTTTTTATTTTATCAAGTACCTGGTACTTGTTGACAGGCCTATGCTGTCCTCCCATAACTACTGTAATTTGAAAACATTGTAAAACCAAATTATTTTCAAAAGAGAAATCGTGGAGTTTCTTGCCGGCTCTTCTCCATAGGAAGCAACCAATTGGAACCGTGCACCTAGCCTGACGTTTCATAAGTGCCCATGGATGAAGGTTTATGTGAAATAAAATATTTTGATATGATTGAATAATGTAACTTAATATCCATTTATTTCGATATTTTATTAAATTAAAATCATAACAAACGTGTCACCGCACTACGAGGGTCATTATCCATTATCTGTAGTGCGTCTGTGCGCCTAGTACACGCACATCACGCCGCCGCGCGCCAGTGCAGCGCCGTGATGTGCGAAATAAAAAATATTAAGCATTTTCAAAGTTACTGCTTTTGAGCTGAAATTTTGTACAGAGATTTTAGACCAGATACACTGTTCAACCCGTTTGTATGGATATACCCTTTCCGTAACACGCTGTATAAAAGCCATGATCATTGGTCATCACGCTTACCATTAATACGAGCGGAAAATGTCATCATCATCATTTCAGCCGAAAGACGTCCACTGCTGGACATAGGCCTTCCCCAAGCACCTCCAGCGGTAAATGTAATAAATTCAAATGTCTTAAAGTCACCCATTTTTGTACCAGGTACAACAGTATTCACCCTGCGGGAAGATGGCGGCCGTCCCGAGTTGTTCCTGCTACAACGCAACCTGACGTCACTTCGGCCGTTGAACGCGCATCCTATCTTCATCGGAGAGGACGTCACGACCGCCGCCGCTGAAATCAACCAGAGGCTTGGCAAGTGGCCTGCAGTTGAGGTTAGTGATTGATAACATACATATTTACTACATATACAGCAATTTTTGAACGCTCATAAATAATGAAGACTCCGCGCTGACCAGAGAGAGGAGATTAGAGCAAAAGATTTTTGATAACATTGAATAATACACTTAAAAATAAGGAACATAAAGTGCAAAGTTGTAATCTTCGACACCACGCGGGCCCAGTGCGGGTTGGTAGATGTCATGGTTCTAGGACATGCCGGTTTCCTCACGATATTTTCCTTCACCGTTTTGAGAGCAGTGGTGATGAAATAATTTACTCAAAGTAAAGGGCTTGCCAGGGTGCGACCTCGTAAGTCGCGGCCGTTCCCACTGAGCCACCACTGCTCCTAAGGTTCAAATCACACCGAGATGGCAGCGAAGCGGCGAGCAGTTTCAGTGTCATATAATTTTAGACTTTATCTTCATTACTATAATACATAGTATTGCATGAGAAACTTGAAAGGTCGCGCGGCCGCCCGTGGCGCCGCGAGCACTCCGACGACTCAAGTTTCTCAAGCGATACTATGTATTATAGTAATGAAGATAAAGTCTAAAATTATATGACACTGAAACTGCTCGCCGCTTCGCTGCCATCTCGGTGTGATTTGACCCTTACTTTAGCTTTGCTGCTGTTTAAAACTATTATACGTCGTCATAATAATGTTCCTGCAAATGCCGGAGCTATCTTATCAAATCTTGAGCCGACACGAGACTACTAACTAACCCAGTGGCGTGCATTGCATATAGGCATATAAGCAGTGCCTACCTCGATATACCAACATAAGCCTGTCAATTACATTTTAGTGTATGTGTTAAGAAACTCACAAAATTATCATATCTATCTAACAAAAAACAAAATGTTCATACAAACACGCGCGGCAGTAGGCAGTCGCGCGACGGCCTACTCGGCTCCCGTACTATTCGCACATTGTCATTGGTCTTTACTCGTTCAAGTTGATACGACAAAATTAAAAATACGTACGTCTCCCGCGTAATACCATGACGTTCGACCTTCGCAATTTCACCCTTAAGTAGGCATGCCTACCCAAATAACCACACTTTTGACGTCACTTTTTTTCTGATTAGTGACCGCGTTTGCCTAGACTAGACCTGGCCTAGACCTACCTATTCTGAAAACTAATGTACGCCATTGAACTAACCACTAACATTATCCACAGTTGATTACATCGCCGGACGCAGAGGCTGAGTTCGCGGCGTTTGAGTTACTGCTGCCGGCCGCGCCCATCCTCGACATGCGGCAGTTGCAGACAGGAGACAACGACACTGTGAGTTCATATTTCTTATTTTCATTAGCAAATTCAAGCCGGAAAAACAGTATTGTTGGGTGTATAATTCGTTGGATTCATGTTTTTGTGGCCCAATTTGACACTATGTTCTTACCATAGGCACTGTTCTGTTCCTACCATTATGTGCGTATTTGAGGTTGCCTGTTTTTATAGTTCAGGTTGCCCAGTAAATAATTGATAATCTTGAAATAGCTTATATGAAAACAAATGGTTGTTCACAATCACAAAAAAAAAAACCTATCTACCATATTTTTTAAAGTTTAGTTTATTATGGTAACATAACATAACTACAAATAACCGTTAAAATTCATTCACAGTATAGATCTCCATTTACCCTACCTGTCTTTTTTATTAATGGCCATTCCAATACAAGGGTTACCAGACTCCCTGATTATACAGGAATTTGTATCAAACGGTAACAAGAGAGTAGTTTAAAATGTTACGTGTATGTGCAGGATGAAGACCTGTCCCACTTGGTGGCTCTGCGCGAGGACGCGAGCGTGCAGCACGGACACTACGCGGTGCAAGGCGTGCCTGCACGGAACTCCACCGTCAACTCACTGCTAGCAGTGGCCAGGTAAGTGCATTGAAACTGGAACGCCTATTATTTATATGTTTTTTTATTTAAACTTTTCGCACACAAAAAGGTCTCTACCTGTCAACTAAGGGTGGTGAAGAGATTAGAGACCTATTAGGATTATTTATTTCATTCATTCATTAGTTTCAGCCGAAAGACGTCCACTGCTGGACGTAGGTCTCCTAAGCACGGCCACTTCGGCCGGTTCTGTGCTTCCTGCACCCGGATTATTTATTTACATACACATATATTATATTTTTTTATTATGCAGTTCAAACTGGTCATCTAAGATACATTATACAAGCTATCACTTTATACAGAGTTTTTTAAAGTGGGTGTGGATGGCCAAATCCGAAACTATGAGGAATAGCGAAAAGTACTCAAAGGAGTCACGGGCTCGATTTTGATGAAAACTAAAACTGCATCATTGAATTTTTGAAAAATCAATATTTCTAGCCAGGAATCGAACCTGTTGATTTTGATAAAAAACTTTTTAACAAAAAAAAAAACCGACTTCCAAAAAGACACTACAAAGTGAAAAATAACTTTAATTTCGGAAGTCGGTGTCTTTGGATCTGTATTTTAGTTTTTTGCCACCGACTTCCGAAATTAAAGTTATTTTTCACTTTGTAGTGTTTTTTTGGAAGTCGGTTTTTTTTTGTTAAAAAGTTTTTATTTCACGCTTTTTAGTGGGTCTGCTTATAATTTATCTCAGTTACAATAGCCTAGTGTCAACTTTCTCATCGCCTTTTACAAAATATTGCTTTTACCGATGCAGGGAAGTTAATTATTGAAGAGTTCTCCTGGTCCACCATCAGCTCCATATCACCATTCACATTGTGACGAGCATAAATTGCTTAGCAACCATGTTAAAGTATCGAATCGCAACCCGTGAAATAGTACGGAGATATTATTGAGTAGTTCCGGTGGCCATCTGTGGTCTTCATCATCAGTTCCACTTCACCAAATGGTGCTTTCCGAGAGCAAATGCACGAGTGTTACTATAAATAATTTTGAAAGAATTTTCTTTTAACTCCAAGCCGTTGAGGAGTTGTACCTTCCATCATCAGCTCATCCACCTGAGATGATGATTATCAGATGCAAATACTTAAACAGCTTTAGAAAATATATGAAAATGGTACTATGTGCCTATAAAATTTGAAGGTTGCCCTCGATTTCCCTGGGATCCCATCATCAGATCCTGACCTGATGATCATGCAACCCTTTCAAACAAAAGAAAAATTTTCCAAATCGGTCCAGGCGTCTTCGAGAAATCGGGGAACAACATAAAAAAAAAAAAAAAAGATTCCGACGAATTGAGAACCTCCTCCTTGTTTTGAAGTCGGTTAAAAATACACTGTATTATTACACGATTTGATAGTGTCCCTAATAAGGATCAAATTCTGGGAGGTAATGAAAAATCAGTTTACGTGAGAAAATCGTACCGAGACAGCAGTTAAGCAGTTGTCTCTCAGTCTATCAAAAAGTACTCTGTGAGTTGTCTGTTGGACCAGTCTTTGGCTAACATCTGTGGTCCTACAAAAAGTTCGCGTACGCGAAGGAGATAAAGAAAATATATTTCTATCTCGTTTACTCACTACACCCACATGTACATCCTTGTCTCATTTTGTTTATTTTGTGACTTGTCTATACATATTCTCTGTCAACGACTACAGCTATTAATCCTCATAATCACCATCGTTTCTCCTCAGCAATAAAGTTTTGTTTTGATTGTTTTCAGGTGGAAGCCCGGACACACGGGTTACTTAGCGCTATTCAATCCTACTGAGGAGGATCAGCGAGCCAACCTGACGTCAGTCCCGTCAGTGCCCGACACGCTGACGCCGCACTTTATGTCGCACTCCGTCAGGGCGTACACAAAGTGAGTTTGATTTGACGTTAGTAAGGGTATCTACTCCACCCCTAATTGTCTCCAATCATCACCCAATTGTCATCCCAAACTGTCTATACTTGACCCGCAGTTGTCTCTCAAGCCGATTGATGTCTTATATCTTTATCATTGTTTCAGCTACTCAAATCACAACGCTCAAGACGCGGACGACTTGCTGGTGCCGCCCAAGTCTTCCGTGGTATTCTCCTACGTACCCAGGAGTACTTCGGAGAATTAAACTTTAATATAACATTGTGACGCTTCCCCGATGTAATGAGTGAGGGGCGATTATTTGCATTTAAGTTTTTTAAAAGACAGCAAAATATAGAATTTGAAGCATATTTTGTGGTTTTGTCTGTTTCACGCACCCCGCTGTGTAATGCAGTGCAGTGATCTCCTTAGGCCGCGTTTCCACTGACGCGGAGCTGGGCGGAGAGGAGCGGAGAAGAGCGGTGAAAAGTGGTCAGTGTTTCCACTGAAGCGGAGCAGAGCGGAGTGGAGCATACTTTTGGAATCGCGCATTTTTGCACTTAGTTACACTCAATCTCTCGGAAAGACCATACGTCATGTTGTCGCTTAAAAAGAAAAAAAGCAATCATTTTATATCTTTCTCTACTTGAAGACGACGTTGCATTTGTAGGTATTCAATCGCGTATCCCATAAACACGGAAATTGTCTAACAGTTTCAATGAACTTCTCATCCATTTTGATACGTATGCACCTAGTGACGTAACGAAGACAACTGACACACTGCACGCGAGTCACGCACCGCCCCGCTCCGCACCGCTCCGTACCGCCCCGCTGTCCTCCGCTCTGCACCCCAATGTTCGCTGTCCTCCGCACTGCACCGCCTCGATGTATGAATATCCGCTCAGCTCTGCTCCACCCCGCTCGTACTGTTTCCATTGAAGCGGAGCGGAGATTTCAAGCAGTCATTGGTCAATTTGTGCACCGCTAAGCTCCTCTCCGCCCAGCTCCGCGTCAGTGGAAACGCGGCCTTAAGCTCTGTCGTTATTCTGTCATCAGCAATCAGTAGGTGCCTTGTTCTTAAGCTACTCGAGAGCAGCCCTAATCTCGCACTGGTCGACATCTGGGATGCCTTTGGTGTAGTCGCCCAGTAAGTTTTACACTTATTTTAAGAACCTACCTCCTTGTTTACAAAAAGGAAAGTGAAAAATGAAACTACATACAATTACAAAATAATACAATACATTTTAATATTCCAATAACATCTGCGTTGTTAACATTTTAAAAAGCATAATTCTTTTGTACAAACGTCAATTGACTTTTAAAAATCTTTTTATTATCTTTAATAAGGTCCCGACAGTCGTTTATGGCGGTCTTCTAAGTACAAAATGACAATTTTAACTAACTTTACTTAAAGGCCATCTTTTCAAGTCCACTTAATATGTATAGTAATGTTAGTATGGATGCTAATTTCCATACAATGTCGAAATTATTACTACAGTCGAATTATTCACTAACGGGAGCAAGGTGACAGGTGATAATGTCACTTTGAAAGAATAAAATGGTCATATTTACTGATGAAGTGATTGTTTAGTTCGTATAATCGATTTTGAATGATGTATAGGTATTAACTGTAAGGTCTGTAAAATAAGTGTATAAAGATAAACAATAAATACGACCGCATTATTTTAAAAGGTGACAGTTGTAGCCGTCAGTTTAATCCAGTGGATTTATAATTCGACTAAGGCATTGTATGAAAATTAATTAGAAAAGTTAATTTGATAGAAACAACTCGCAGTTGTACCTTACATAAGTCTTGCTTGTAGGATCTTGAGAAAGCGAAAGTTAGAAGTTACATAACGTTATGTTAGATATTTTGAGAAACTAGAAAGAAGTTCTACATCCATAGTAAAAAGTTCTAGTGTCTATGATAAAATGTCTGATAATACTCTATGTCTCGCGAATGAAGGTCTGTCATAATCAGTACCGCAAAAGAACTCGTGAACATAACAGATTGACATCCAGATCAGGTAGTAGACAATGGACGCCAAACATACTCGAAGAATAAAATCTTGTAAAGAGAACGGGGCCTGGGTGTATCTGGGGTGACTGTATTCAGAGTAGTCAAACGCATATCCATCGCCCATATCCATCTTAGAAACTATAATTCGTTAGGACTTACAATATCAAAGAACGACTTCACTAAATAAAATAATGTGTAAGTGAACACTATTTGCAGCAGGAAAGTATCGAGCATCCAATTCGTAGGGACGTCCTTGCTGCAGTCGGTGTTATTATCGAACATAATGCGGACGAGGGACGGTATACAGTCGAGAGCGGGATCCCGAGCTTAACGATTAATTTGTTATTCCTAAAATTAGTACAGCCAAAAATCACACCTAGACACAGCGACGACTAGTTAGAAATACGCGAGTGTTCACCGATCGGGGTAGTACCTGCCTGGTAGTACAATCAGTATAAGGTGTACAGAGTGCTTAGCTCTTCTAGCATCAACGATCAATTTCGAATGTGACGGTCGTACTCCGTTCCGGTCGTTGTCGGGTGTCACTCGGGTAAGCTCGGCTCTCGACGCGTCGCGGCCGCTCGGTTACCGGCGCTTTGTGCTTGCAGGCTTCGGTTTGTTGAACTGGTAGCTGGCGCACTTGGGAATGTGCCTCTCGGCCGCCTGCTGGTTGAAGCGGCGCCCGCAGTGAGGACACGCCACGTAGTCTGGGTTCTCCGAAGGCGGAGGCGGTGGGAGGTCGCTTAGCTTACCTGGAAATGTGAAAATGATCAGATTAGGTTATGTCGTTACTATTAGTACTAGCTCTTCATGATTCCATGGGTTTTTTTGGGTTTTGTTTGGGTTTAAATCGGGTAGATTGCCCATCTACACTTGGGAGCAAATAAATCGAGCCACTTGCTTTTTTTTGCACGTATAATGGTTATTATTTTTGGTATTATGGAACGTATCAAATCGAAACATATATCGCCTAAGAGCTTATTTAATAATCTTTACAATGAGGGTAAATTTTTGAATGATAACCTTATTTAGTGATAAATTATTGGCTCTGAAAGAAAAACGGTAATTTTGATAGAAAATTGTAGGGTTAAAACAGTCCAGAAAATCTATCGAAATCAGGGCAAGGGGGGGTAATACAAGATATTAAGAATAAGTTTATACCATAATTTTGTTTTTAATTGTTTTTTTCTGGACTGACAATTTTCTATCAAAATTACCGTTTTTCTTTCAGAGCCAATAATTTATCATTAAATAAGGTTATCATTCAATCATTTACCCTCATTGTAAAGATTATTAAATAAGCTCTTAGGCGATATATGTTTCGATTTGATACGTTCCATAATACGAAAAATAATAACCATTACCTATACGTGAAAAAAGGAAGTGGCTCGATTTATTTGCTCCCAAGTGTATATTTCCCACCCCAGCAATTATTTTCGCGCAATGTTACCTAGTTTGATGTACTTATAGAATGAGTAGTTGACGGCATGTGTGCTTTTTTTACACTCTTGATGAAATCTTGATGTTTTGTCAAGTCGTAAAAACTATGCGAGGTAAGGGCCACTAGTAAATCCCTATAACGTTATAAATGTGGAAGTGTGTCTGTCTGTTACCTCTTCACGCTTAAACCGCTGAACCGATTTCGATGAAATTTTGTATAGAGATAGTTTGAGTCCCGGAAAAAGACATGGGATAGTTTTTATTCCAATATTCTCACGGGATCGACACTTATGTGGGTGAAATCGCGGGGCGCAGCTAGTAAATAAATAACTCTCACCGCCCGCATTAAGATGCGACTGCACTTGTTTGGCAGCTCGTATCGCTGTTATAAACTCTTCGTGCTTCTGTCGCCAGTTGTTGTTGAGCGGTTTGCTGACCTTGGTGGAAGATGCCTGGTTTGCTGGGGCCTTGCGGAGCTTGCTTATGAAGGGTTCTGCTTCCGTACCCTGGAGTGAATGGAAATAAGTGAGACAATGGATCGAGTGTAGGTAAAAGTGAGACGGTGATGGTAACTTGCATTTAATAGTATTTCCGATCAGATGGATTTGCGTGTTGGAGAATTGATTTGCGTGTATACGAATGAACGGTTCTGAAAGAAGACTTCCCTGCAAAGTCAAGAGGTTTTTCTAAAATAGACATAAAACATTATAGACCTCGTCATACAAGAGTTGTGTTTAGTCATTATTACTACCTACTGAAAAGTAGGTACTTAGTATAGTGGAGTAGAATCAGTTGAAAGGGTTGAAATAATTTGTTTAAAAAACAAATGAGCTGTCTATGATATTATGATTGTTTAGATGCGTGAAATTGAATTAGCACGAGTGAATAGAGAAAAACAAAGTGTTGATGACAGACACGAAACATGTGGTAAAGTCATCAATTAACAATCTTGCTTGCCTTGTAACCAGCAGCTTCCGTTCCCTATTTTGTAAATGCAGCCGAAAATTACAGTAAATATAATTAATAGTATGTCAAATATTGTGAGGTTTTGTTTGGTGTCATAGCGCTACGCAGCCAGTCAAACCCTGAAACGGTTCCAATACAAAGACACGCTAATCTACTCAGGGCGCATTCCACCAAACTTTTATACCTAGAACAAGTCTTATCCTGAGAATAAATCTTGAATTTTTGACAGTTTTTCATACCTGTCAGACGTAAATTTTATTCCACGAATACTTATAAGATATCTGACATTTATAAAATCAGCCCTTAAGGTCAAAGGTCACGGAACAAAATCATTTTTGGCTAAGATTCCGCTTCCATCGCTTCGATATAGCCTGGATAAGATTAGCACAGGTAATTTCACGGTTTCAAGAATGACGTCAGTTGGCGAGGTATAGGTACTCACAGCAAGCCTATGCTTGAGCGCGTCGAAGGGCTTCCGTTTCTTGGCGTGTGCCTTGCGGCAGATCTCTTGGTGCTTGTCGATGCGGTCGGGTGCGAAGCGGCGCCCGCACACCGCGCAGGCGGCCCCCGAGCCGGCCGCGCCCAGCGCCGCCGCCGGGCCGCCAGGGGCCCGCCGCGCCGGCCCCGCGCCGCCTGAAGACACGCTTCCGGAACTCTGCGGACAGAACACACATGCTTGAGGGCAGCTGCTATGTAAGGGTAACTACATGCTGAAGATGACTCACTGCAATACCTCGCCATCGTAGTCAAGCTCGCTACGTCGATGTTACATCCAAATAAAACAAATGCATGCACGAATACCGCGAATACGCACGCACATGCTGAAGGATACCTCACTGCGGTACATCTCGGGTTGTTTGGGGGTTAACCTAGATGCCCACGTCAAAACAAAACATTTTGTTTTTAGATTGCGGTCGACGGCAAGCTTCGATGTGATCTGGCCATCAGGCTCATGATTCGTCAAGTCGGTTGAAACCGAGCAACTGAGCTTTCAAGTGCGACTGAACTAACGTGTTTGCACCGCCATCCATGTATAAATAAATAGATAGTGACTGCGATTGCGAGCATCTTCGGCATGTAGGTAATTGCCCTAATACAGCGCCTTAAAATATTTTTTGGCGCTTGTAAGGTATTATAGGAGGGCGCTATCGGTAAACATTTGTGAATCTGTTTTGTGAAACTGTATTGAAAAAACAATATGGCGGCCTGGGTTCCGATTTTGGCCACGCCAAAAGATTATTTTACAACTTAGCACAGACGCCAGCACATCAAGCTACTACATTCTGTCAAATTTCTTTAATAAGATTTCAACTTTATCAGTAAAGTATAAGGTACAAAGTTGATTAGGAAAATTTTATAGTTTCGGCACACCCCGGACACTCCATACAACGCTCGCAAAATAATTACCTACTACTACTACATTAAAAAATGACGTTTGTATACCTACGTATAAATGTGTGCGTGAGGTACTTGTGTTTGCGAGCGCTCTTTGTTAAAGAACTGCGACGGTAACCTCGAAGTGCGGGGTGAGGTGCGGTAACTGATGTTAGTGCGGGGAAGGGAGTGGCCTTTCTGTACGTAGTACTTTAAGGATTCTGTGGTTTCGGGTAGCTTGATGTGCTGGCGCCTGGACATAATACACTCCGACGTAGCCGTCAATGAACGTGGCGAAATATAGAACTAACATGAAAATGTACTAGATGTTGATGAGTTACGATGCCAAATTTTATGTATTCTGAGGACGTCAAGGAGCATGCGTCTCTTCAAATTGCTTGAATAATTTGTCAACCTCACTCCTTAGGTACAGTCGAAAAATAAAAGGGTTTCTACGGACAAAAACCTACAGAATCAAAAGGCCAGTCAAAAAGGCAGTTGCCTGGGGAGTTCGTGTTGATAGAGGGTAGCTCAATTTTCTGAGTTCACTTACGTAGTACGGTCAGCATCAAAAGTTGATTAACACTTCAGTTTTTTTAATCTTAGTTATTGAGCAAAATATTTGCTCAAAATTGCAGCAGAAGATTTTTTTTTAGAATATATAGGTACTCTTGTCTATTATGTGAAAAGCTAAAAATCAGTTTATTGAAAAATGTTGTTGTCAATTTAATAACATGTAAAAATGATACTGTTAATCGACTTTTGATGCTGACTGTACTATTAAGTATTCTGTGCTAATACCGTAAATTGGTAATTGATTTTATTTATTTGCTAACGCATTAATTGGAACAGATTTATATGAACTTATAAAAAAATAAAATTAAACCTACCACGGGTGGTCTTCTGGTCTTAACCTGCAAAAAAAAAAATTAAATAATCAAATAATATAAAGAAACGTAAAGAAATGAATAAAAAAAATACCTATTGCGCGTGCAGCACCGTACACGTGTTTTAGAAGTGAAACTTCAAAAAAAATAAAGGATAAGTGCTCATACACACGAGCGACACTGCACTGCACTGCAGCCGTCGACAGTTGCCGTTGACAACATGCCGGTCGTGTATTTGAGCACTGTACTTAAAATCGACGGCGGGCGTCGACGGGTGTCGATGGCTGCTGTTGACGCGTGCCGCTCGTGTGTATGCACACTATGAGACATTTAGTGTGAGAGGCAGAGAGTTATATATTATCTTTCTTCTCTCTCATGTAAAGAAATGTGTCTAAACGAGACGCGCCCTTGATATTTAACTCTCAATTTTCGTCCAATTCCAATTCGAATCGCCGCCTAAGAAGTTCATTGAAAATTAAAACTCATCCTCCGCGTCCTAACCAAAACCGATCGTCGCGCGAGTATACGTTTGGCGTACAAACACAAAATAAGTTTCGCAATTAGGCTGTGATCGCGTGAGAATGTCATATATCGATCATCGCGTACTCGCGCGACACTCGTCGTTTTTAGTTAGGACGCGGCCTCAATGTTCTGACATATTTGTCTTCAGTATTAGCGCAATAGCTTTATACCTCATGTATGGTTACCTGTGCAGGTATAGCAAAGCGTGTTTTTGGAATTAATCTGAGTAAGTGTGCATTAAGACCGTACATGCACAGGTAGACCTTACGGTGGACAAGTTAGAGCTAGCATAAGATCCAATTTTAGAACATTTTTTTTTTCTAAAATTTGATCTTATGCTAGGTTTTTGTTCTCTATCATAGAGATTGAAAGACGACCCTTTTTATTGGGTGCGAAATCATCAAATTACCCCAACTGCTCTGGGTGGAGCGGAAGGGAGTGTCAGACTAAAACCTACTCGTGTTCCTTCCTTAGCCCTTTATATTCCGGGGTAGCGGTAACCCTTTTGGACAATCCCGCTGACATCTCTTTGAGGCGCGCGTGGAACACGTACGCGCCGTCCGGCATGGGCCTGGTCCTGACCGGACGATGAGCTACCCATTACTCTCCGTCCGCAGGCCCAAAGTCGTGACCCTGAGGTATCATATTGACGAGAGGGCCACAGGCCACAGTCCACAGAAAAAATATATCGATTTGTTAGCCTACACCAGCTGCAAGGTTCATGTGTAATTTAATATTCGTACTTAATATAATTTTCACGTTTTATGTAATTTAAATGTTGGTTTGCTTGTTTGCTCACCGGGTTAGCACCTCGCTGCATGGCCCCGCGGGCCTTGTTGCTCTCCGACACCTGAACACATCACATTAAACTATTGAGAATCAACTCCGTCGTCAGCTTACATTTAAAGAATTTAAACCGAAAATTTTAATTATTTTGTAAACAGAAAACTCTGTTGGTCATATTGACAAAAATTTTGCTGATATGATTCGAATTTAGAATGTCATTTCAATTCTTTTTCTCATGACAATTATTTTTTTCCTCAAAACGGCCAGTACTTTTATTTTTATTATTTGAAATTTTATTAGATTCTTTTTCATGTCGCCTCCTTGGTCTAGATTCAATTCAATTCAATTCAATTCAAATCTTTATTGCATTCACATGTGTATTATAAAAGATCTTAATAATGTTAAATGTTTCACATGGACCCTGTCGGGCACAACAATTTAGTATAATAAGAAGAGTAGCATGCTTTAATTAATAATTGGAATCAATACATAACATAACAATAAAAGGTCATTTAAAATACAATTCATAAAATAAAATAATAATAATATGGTCACAGATTAAATTGTTACAAGAAAATTAATAAATAATAATAAAAGTCGAATAAAAAAAGGTAAATAAAACAAAAGTCACAATATAAAAGTGATAAAAATAAATGTCTAAATAAAAAATTAACAAATTCATAAAGTCATCCCATTAGGTCATCATTAAAAAAATCATTTAGTGTATAATAACATTTATCGACAAGTAGTTTTCTAAGACGTGTAATAAATATTTTATCGTTTGTTTCCATTTTTAAGTCGTTAGGTATTTTATTATATATTTTAATTGATGTTACATGAGGACTTGTACTGTGTAATTTTAGCCTAGATTGTGGTATTACGAGCGTGTTTTCAAATCGTGAACGTGGTGCATATCTGCGAGGTTGGTCTGTAATTTGAATGTAGAAGTTTGGATATTGTCTTACGAATTTACAGATTTCTAGAATATAAATTGATGTCAATGTTAGAATGTCTAATTTCCTAAAATACGGTCTGCAACTTACGTCACTGTCAATATAAACCATTATCCTAATACATTTTTTCTGGAGGATAAATAAGTCGTTGCTATCTACACTATTTCCCCAAAGAATTATACCATACTTAAGCCATGCGTATGCGTATGCATAGTAAGTGGATAGTGCAGTTTTTAAATCTGTGGTTTTTTTGAGCTCACGCAATGCATATATAAAACTAGCTAGTTTTGCTTTAATTTTTTGTATATGGGCTTTCCAGGTCATGTGGATATCTAGGTCTAGACCTAACAAAGTGAAAGTATCTACGCATTCCAATTTGATACCGTCAAACGTAAAATTTATAGTCAAGGGATTTTTTTGGTAAGGTCTGAATTGCATTATTTTGGTTTTCGAGAAGTTAATTTCTAAATTGTGGTCTTTCATCCAATTTTGTATGTTTAACATTATGCTATTTAAGTTCTCATTTAGGTGTTGAGAGTCATTACAGGAAGTTATTAATGAAATATCATCAGCAAACAGTACGCAGGAGTCCGTAATTATTTTAGGGAGGTCATTGATATAAATTAAAAATAGCAAACACCCGATAACACTCCCTTGTGGAATTGAATTTTTAATGCAAAGTCTATTTGAACGTATTAGGCTGAATATCCCAGTATTATGATCCCAATGTTCAATTTCTACAAATTGTTCCCGGTTTTGTAGGTAGGATGCGAACCACTCGTGAGTTATTCCTCTTACGCCGATACCATTTAGTTTGTCTAGTAAAATATTATACAGTACTTTATCATATGCCTTGGTCATATCAAGTAATATTCCGATAGCGTATTTTTTATTATTTAGAACGTTAAGTATTTTTTGTGTGAATTTATACGTTGCTAAAATCGTGGATCTATTTTTTCGAAAACCATTTTGACATTCATCGAAAACATTAAACTTTTCACAAAATTTATAAACACGATTGCACATTGCTTTTTCGAAGATTTTAGATGATGTCGGTAATAGTGCGATTGGACGGTAATTATTTGGATCTGACCTTGAGTTTTTCTTGTGTATAGGTTTTATTATAGTTTTTTTTAACGCGTCTGGGAATATCCCTTCAGAAAATGATTGATGAACTAATAGATAGAATGGTAATGTCAGTTCCTCAGCACACATTTTTATTAATATTGGAGGTAGTTCATCTAATCCGTGACTAAATTTACCTTTAAGGTTTTTTATAATATTTTTTATTTCTTGCGGTGTGGGTGGATGTAAAAACATTGTGTTCTCCGTTTGTCGGAGCACAGGTCGGCCGCGCGGCTCTGAGTCCCCACTCCACCTTGTTTGTCCTACTGATGCGAAAAATTCATTGAATGAGTTACAAACTTGTTTTGGGTCAGACGTAAGATTATTGTGGATCGCCAATGTTATGTTTTGTTGTGTCTTTGACAGATTTTTATTTGTACGCTCCTTAATTATTTTCCACATTGATTTAGTTTTGTTAGTTGAGTTTCTGATTTCCCGAATATATTGTAATTTTTTTGATTTACTGACTATCTGTTTTAATGTTTTTTCATACATTTTATATTGTTTGGTTAATACTGGATCGTTAGAGTAAGAAATAAGTATTCTTAACAACCGTTTATTTTTGCATGATATTTTAATGCCTTTTGTCAACCAATATTTTCTTTTATTTCGTTTTAGTTTTATTGTTTTTATGGGTATGCAATCATTTAGTATTTCGATTAAAATATTTTCGAATGAATTGTAGTTTTCGTTCATTGTTTTTCCCGAGCTTATTATCAAATTCCAATTTATTTGTTTTAATGCAAATTTGAAATTTTCCATGTTTTTACCATTAAAAATTCGTTTTTTAGTTTTCCAGTCCTTATTTTTAGTAGTCGTAGCGTCTAGTTTTTTTAATTTTCTTTTGCCAAAAAATTCTATTGCCAAGCGCGACGGTCGAGCGAGATTCCAAGGGTTTCCTGCAAGGAAATACTTAAGTAAATGGCAGTATATGGCGATAGAATCGCCTATATCGTGTGGGATCCCCTACCCCGCCCATATCGCGTGGGGCCCACTACCCTTCTGGTCGATACTTCTGGGTTTAAAGACGGACGGTTTTTAAAACTACTTGACTACATTGAGAACTCTTCCTCTTTGCCTAGTTACAACTACAAAGGAAATATACTTACAGCATTTTCGCTCGTGGCTCTCCGCGGTGTTGCAACGACGGGCGCAGGCTGAGGTTTTGTTTTGGCTGGACTGATTCTTTGAGCGGGACTTCTAAAATACAGGAACAATAATATTTATGATATATTATAATAAACATCAGTTTACCTAGACTTTAACTTTTCAGGCAATAACAGTCAAAATGTTGTCAAGAAGAATTTGCACTAAGCAAAGAGCTCTAAAATGTATTGATGTCTTTCTTTCTAAATCTTCGAGTTTTTTGGTACATTGATCTATCCTGGATTCCAGGGTATCCTAGCGTGCTACCAGTCTATTAGTTCAGGGTTATACCTTCTTGGAGGTGGTTTCTTGGTTACTGCAGGTGGATCGGGTGACCTCGGGGTTGGCGTTGGAGCCAGAGCCTCAGGAAACGTCTCGTTCTCTATCAGGTAGTTGTTATCAGCCTTTTCCAGCTCGTCTGTGCTCGGATGTATCACCTCACCGTTACTTTGTGGCAGCTGAAGACAATTTCAGAATGGTTTAACTTTTGGATTGACTAGTGTGACAGAAATAACGGAGAAATATGTGTACCATTGGATGTAAGCGAGTTATATGATGAAGGAAAAAGTTAAGCAAAATAAAGATTGATGGAGACTGAAATGTGAAAGAGTCGAAGAAATATTACAAAGAGCAGCAATTTCAGTCTGCCTAGCCTTTTCCCAACTATGTTGGGGTCGGCTTCCAGTCTAACCGGATGCAGCTGAATACCAGTATTTTACATGGAGTGACTGCCTATCTGACCTCCACAACCCAGTTACTGGGTAACACGATACCCCTTGGTAAAACTGGTTGTCAGACTTCAGACTTCTGACGACTCCTGACGACTGTCAAAGACCCAAGAATGACAGCCGATACTAACGGCTTAGGTTGCGTTTCCATCAGAAATGAGAGAAGATGCGTGGCGAGGGATGTGTGTGAAACAAACCAATTACATCGCTTCATTTTCATAGCTTGAACTAAGTCAGCGTTGTTATTGGTTAGTTTTACGCACATTCCTCGCTACGCATCCTCGCTCATCTCTGGTGGAAACGCAGCCATAACGTGCTTTCCGAGGCACGAAGCGGGTCTCGGTATGTTAAGATGGTCACCCATCCACGGACCGACCGCGCCAAGCGTAGCTTAACCGGATCGATCGACCCGTGCGGCTGTCGTTACTTAGCCACGAGCCACTCAAAGCACATAGACAAAGACAAAGAGCAGCAATGATTATAATATCTATATTAATTTTAATGTTTGAAGGACGTTAAGAAATCTTCATCATCATCATCCATAGGTTAACTTCACCCACTCTGGGTATAGACCTCTCTATTCTTGTGCCAATCACCAGGTTTTCATCAACCAATAGGTATTGGAAAATCGGTCATCCATACTAATATTGTAAATGCGAAAGTGTGTCTGTCTGTCTGTTACCTCTTCACGCTTAAACCGCTGAACCGATTTAAATGAAAATGGGTATAGGTATAGTTCGAGTCCCGGGAAAGGCTATAAGGTAGTTTTTATCCCGATATTCCCACGGGATCGAAACTTATGCGGGTGTAACCGCGGGGCGCTGCTAAGTGAATTATATTCGCGGTTACAAATGAAACTTGGAATGAGAAGAATATAATAAAATGTCGTTGCTTACCACTTGTTTGATAGAGTTCAGGTCAGGTTCGTGGTTATGATTGAGATCGCGAGATCCGTTTACTGTGTTCTCTATTTTCTGTAACAAGATCACACATATTTTGTTTTATTTACATAAGTACTTTGAATTACTAATTTCAAAAGAAATGATGGTTGATATCACGAGTATCTTTATCTTAAAGTTTGCGAGATGGACGGTCTATAATATTGTGTAAAATCTTTCTACAAGGTGTAATTTAAATGGTGTTGGGCCTGAAAACAGGCCAATTTGAACAACTTTTACCAAATCAAACCAAACCTGAAATCGCGAAAAAAAAATCAGATGTTCCCTACATTTTGACGATTTCAAATTTCAAATAGCCTTTATTAGCAATCTTACAAACTAGTTTATTATATATATATATTTATTATTATTATTAGCCTGTGATGTCCCACTGCAGGGCAAAGGCCTCCCTACTCTATTTCCACCTCTCTCTGTTCAAAGCTGCTAAGGACCAGTTCTTGTTGAAGGAGTCCAGCTCATCCCGCCATCTCCGTCTGGGCCTGCCACGATGTCGTTTGCCATTAAGAGGGACCCATTGGGTCGTAAGTTTGGCCCACTGTTCGTCTGACATGCGGCAGATGTGTCCAGCCCAGTTCCATTTTAGTGTGGCATCTTTCCAAGTGACATCAGTTATCTTTGTGATGGAACGGATAGTCGTATTCCTAACACAAACTAGTTTAACAATATAAATATTTAAATTAAGAGTTTAGACATCCGAAATTCCAGATTGCTTTGCTCTTTAGCATAGGCCTCCCCAGGCATTTCCATAGCTCACGATCGTGAGTTTTTCTCCTCCATGTCCCTCCCGCAGTAATTTTCAGGGCGCCTTCCTGTCTTTGAAATGGTCTTCCTCTTTCCTTCTCTAGGATACCATTCTGTCACTTCTCTGGCCTATCTTTCGTATTTACCCCTGATGACATGACCTGCCCACTTCCACTTTAGTTTTTTAATTTTTGACGAGTTATGCGAACATAAATGTAGGGAACACGTGATTTTTTTTCGCGATTTCAGGTTTGGTCCTATAGTAAAAGTTGTTCGTAATTATGAATACAATGGCCTCTTTTCATGTCCAAAACCATTTCAATTACACCTTGTGTATGATGATATGTGAGTGAATTTCAACAACCACGACCTCCACCTAATTTTGGTGGAAACCTTTGCCCCCGAATTTTTAATGAATACAAGAAGCCGATATGCAAGAAATACGTATCGTTAAACGGTACATATTTCCTGCACATCAACTTCTTACATTCATCAAAAATTTAAAAACAAAAATTTCCACCAAAATTAGGCAAAAATCACAGTAGTTGAAATTCACTCATGTCATCTTTGTTGCCAAATATCATAGTAATTTGCGTATTAGATTTTACAGAAGAAGTGACCAATCCTAGTCTACATTCCGACAGTCGAGAGAAAGCGTTCTTGACATTTGTCAGTGGGACAATTTTAGTTACCTACTAATAAAGATGATGTAAGCTGTCACGCCCTTTATGCCTGGAGGCTTTTATTGAGGTATTCTAGCTGACCCTGCGAACTTCTTACCGCCTCGGAATCAATAAGCCATTCCATACAAAATGTGTGACAAAATGAATTATCTCCATTATTATTTTTTTCGTGAATTTTTCCCATGTTTTAATAGTTATTCTGCTATTCGGGGCGGGGACAAATCCAACAAATCAAAGATTATAAAAATTGGTCCAGCCGTTCTTGAGTTATAAATAGTGTAACTAACCCGACTTTATTTTATTTATATAGAAGATCTAGATAGTTAGAATAGAATACTCTTTAATATTTACACCACATAAATTACAGACATTAAATATAGAAACTACAATGGGTGACACAAATACACAATGGGCGGTCTTATCGCAAAGAGCGAGATCAATATCTCGCTCTTAGCGATAAGACCGCCCATCTTTTTCTTTCTATTTCATTAAGAAAAGGACAGGAGATAAATATTAGTTTAGTCCTGTCAAATTAGTCAGTGCCTGACGTAAATTGACGTATTTTTAATAGCCAATTTTTTAATCACGTCTAAATTGTCTATGGAGTATCTTAATTTGAAAGGACTAAACTAATATTTATCTCCTGTCCTTTTCTTAATGTAATAGAAAGAAAAAGATGCACTGAACTTAAATTTAGTTTAGTTTGTGAACAAGGAAATCGGCGCCATTATTAGGTTATTAATATTTTTAGTTTTTTTTTGCTTGAGTATAATTTTCATTCTATTTATTGATATATTGGCGTGCGAGGCTAACTGAAATATGATAAATAGTTAGTTGTGGATTGATTTTGCTACTTACATGTTGCTGTTGCTTTTTAGTGGTTTGCGAGTTGTTGAGAGCGTGCTTGCTGACCTTCCTCTCGAGAGTGATCTTGGAGGTCACCTTGCTGTACCCATTAGGCAGAGGCTTCCGGGCCGCAGCCCTGTCTGTGTTGTGTATCGGCTGCAGGGGATAACTCTTGTCAATGCCCGCTTTTGTTCGACGCTCTTCAAACATTTGTCGCACCTGTTAACAATGAACATAATTAGCTTACATTGTCCGCACTGCGTCAAAATGTAGGGAACAGCTGATTTTTTTTCGCGATTTCAGGTTTGGTCCCATAGTAAAAGTTGTTCATAATGATGCGTTCAATCTCCCATTTCGATTTGTCGCATGTTTTCAATTTCAACCCGTATACAGACGCTATAGGTACAACGTTTATTAGTAAGGGGTTAATTATGTTTTTTCTACGTACTACTTATAGAATATTAAATTGATGTAGAGTATTCAAACATTTGTGGGAACGGCAATGACTTTTTCACCTGTTCTTTCTTGAAAACCGCTACTTCTTTTATTTTATCAACACGGAAAGCTGGCGGCGTAATTTCTCGATGTGGTATTGTATAGGAAACTTTCCGTGGTAGCTTAGAAGAGAATTTGCTTTTAAAAGCTACGCTACATATGCGAAGCAAGCTATATGTAGCCTCCATCCACTCCATTACTATCCATCATGGTTATAGCTTACTAGCTGCTGCCCGCGACTTTGTCCGCGTGAAACCCTATCCTAACTAAACGTATTTATTTTTCTAAAATAAAAGTAACCTAAGTTACTCCTTATTACATCAGCTATCTGCCAGTGAAAATCCCGTCAAAATCGGTTCAGCCGTTTCAGAGATTAGCCGGAACAAACAGACAGACATGCAAAAATTATAAAAAATGATATTTTGGTATGTACCGTGTATCCATATGCATTTTGCATCCATATGCATTTAGTGAAAAGCGGTTATTTTAATAGTACAAATAGACAGTTCAATTCTATTTTATTTGTATAGAATGTATAGAATAGATAGCAGCTATGACAACTCGAATACTACTGCGAAATATCTACGTGTTTTTGGCAAGGGTTTTTTGGCATTGGAATTAAACATACCTGGCGAAATGTGTGTGTATAGGTACTATAGGTAGGTACACCTCTGCCCAACCCTTTAAGGACCTTTTTCTTTGCAAGAGTATCCTTACCTTCCCTGGTTGGTGCGCAGTGGGCGGCAGTGGCGGCGAGGTATGGCCCACGTTGCTGCCGTTGCTAGGCGAGTGCCTGACCCTGTCGAGGGCTCTCGCTTGCTGAGCTTCGTAAAGAGAAGCTATCTTCATCTCTCGCTCTTGCATCTGCTTCTGCTGGAACCGAGCCTGGTGGACAAGAAAAGGAAGTTGTTATTTTGGTGGGAAAATGTATAAAAGTACCGACTTCATATGTGATGAGATCGATTTGTCAGCTCGTGATTTTCTCTTGAAGATTATTTTTAAAAATAAATAATAATTGTTGGTGCCACGGTAACTACCTGATGTGTTGTGTTTGCAGGGAAACCCTACTACAACTGAATGATATTTAGAGTACCATATATCTATGTAGAGAACTCAAAGACTAAATAATGCGGACCTAAACACTTTTTAAAATAAACAAACCACTTGCCTGGCTATGTTATGGCGCTTTCAAGAATCATATACAGGCTAGCAGGGAATCCGAACGCCGCTGAGTTTAAAATTTTCGAGGGTTAGGTACAAAAAAAATACTGTTCCATATATTTTTACCGCGTTTGCACTTTTCTATGAACCAGCTGATTTTTTTATGATAGCCGACGAAAACTTTCTACGCTAGAGGGTCTAGAATCACGTGCTGAGTTCATCAATCATCACTTAGTGTTTTACAATAGATTTTTTGTAAATAGATAATTGCTTCATATTTTGCAATAAATTACCAGGATTGTGTCATCGCGCTTCTCTTTCTTTTCTATGCAGTCCGACAAAGACCGCGCTTTAGGTCATGTAGTCGCCTTAAACTACTTGTACTATTTATTCTGATACATTTTTATTTCAGAAAGGTTCACAAAAACAATTTTCCTAGTAAAAATGAGAATTACAGAAAAAAGTGTATCGTTGGTGCCTGTACTAATGAAAGAAAATCATTGTGGTATCACAGACACCAACGCCTTCCAAGACAGGTTATAATAAAATAAATATATAATAAAATATATAAGGTAATAAAATAAACAGTAAATTAAAGTTATGCTACTTATATACTTATGTAGAACATTTGTGCGTGTGCTTAAACGACAATCACGTCTTAGAAGATTACTCATCGACTCGTTTCTCACAGTATCGCGATAACTTTGGAGTGGGGGCGTGAGGTCGGCGCCTACGCATCGCTGCGCACAGACAACCTGTCAACCAGCTTTACAATGACATTATTGTTCGAAAACACTTCCGTAATACTGTATTGACTATTTTGTTTTCAGGAAGTATGAGTAACATTAGACGTTTTTTTTGCAGGATTTTCCGTCACGACTTCGCGAGAAAAAAAATCTAGTAGGTAGGTATGCGGTCGGCGGACTAGGGGCGTCCGTCGTCCGACCAGACAGGCCCGAGTTGGCGCTGCAGTGTTCCACGCGCGCCACTCGAGAGTGGGTGCGGTCATTATAGGAATGGGCGCACGGGGAGGTCGGACCCGCTGAGGAACAGCGGGTCGAGGCATGTCGGGGGAGCAGTGAATGCTTATGCGAATCCCGCACCCCCGGCCATAGATAGAGGTGGAACACCGCGGTGGTTATAGCCAGGAAGAGTCCGGCATGCCCCCCTGTCATCCCCACGATGGAGGAAGTCCATGAGGATTTCCACCGGGCACAAAAAAAAGGTAGGTATACAGAAAAAGTAGGTACTTATTGTTTGGTTTACTAAAAATCAAATTCATACATGTAAACTTTGAATTTGGAGATTTTTTTTTTGTAGCACAAGCTGACTTGATGTTTATATTTTATGATTACAAACTGGAGGTGTTCTTTTGATTTTCTCAGGAAAACTATCAGGGGCAAACACAACAAAATAATCAAAGCATTCTTTGATTGTTTTTATTTTTTTTATTGCTGAATGCGCCCGCTCTTGACCTCGATCGCGCCCGATGGAGCGCGATGAATGAGGTCTATGATGGAACGAGCGTGCCCAGAAGATGCCTGTTCACTCTTGCTTTGAAGGCAAACGGGTTAAATGTATGTAGATTTATGAGGAACTGGCCAAAACAATGAGCGAAATTGAGCTAGGTTGGGTATGACACCTAATAATATCATGACTAAGAAGTGTAGGTACCTATCTTAAAAATATTCAGCTGGGTCCACATTTGTATCATCTTGAAGTTCAAAATCAGGCGTATCGTATCTTTTTTTTTATGGACGCGTATTTCGACATATCGACGCACTGTATCACTATCTTATTGCTCACCGAATGGGACAAAAACCACGTCCATACTTAAAAATACTGTATCTTGTCAGCGTGTCAGCAAGGCGTATCCCCTTTGATGATCAGGACAAAACGCCTCGAGATGGAGCGCAGTGTATCATGTATCAAATGACATGGCGCATCGTGACACAGTATCAAAATGCGTTCATACTACGTACAGACGCCAGCACATCAAGCTACCCGAAACTGTCAAATTTTCCCAATCAACTTTGAACCTTTCGCTTTAGCGATAAAGTTGAAAATCTATTAAAGAAATTTGACAGATCGTAGTAGCTTGATGTGCTGGTGTCTGTACATACTGCAGATCACGATACACGCATCCAATACGAAACGTATCAGATACGCGGTTACATATGGATCGGGTTGTATCAGCTACAGCGCATGGCATGATCGCGTATCATTTTGCGTCCACACTAGCGAAAATGATACACGTCGATGCTACGCGACGGAGATCTGATTCACTACAAGTCTGGACTCAGATTAAGCCAAAACCAAATGTCAAAATCATTTATCAATCAACTATTTGATCGATGAATTGCGTATCCATATGATTATTAGTTAGGTACTCTTGCCTAGCTTCTAGCTCGACGTAGAGAGCAAGCCTTAGCAGCGTCCGTTGACATTTAATAAATGAACAAAGACTTGCATGTAGTATGGAGACATCTGACTAGGGATGCTGTTGTTCACAGACAAAGGGAATTACGTGTTTCAAGACTTACCTAAGTACTTAGTTAATAGGACTGCACATTATATTGTGCTAATGTAAGGTCGGTTTAGATGAAACGAGTAAATGTACATTCTATCCCTATTCTACCAGATTATTTTTGTGTAAACAGGGTAGCAGGAGCAGTGGTGGCCCTGTGATTACTCATAGGTCGTGAATTCGAATCCAGGCAATCACTTTACTTTGTGTAAATAGTTTCATCACCCCAGTCACTGATCTCAGAACATTGAGGGAAAACATCGTGAGGAAACCTACCTAGAACGAAAAATTCGAAGACATTTGATACAGGCCTGCGTGCAACCCACTTCCTCTCGAAAAGAGGAGGCCTGTGTCGCCAGCAGTGGTAACATTATAGGCTGATTATCCTAAACAGGATAGAGCATTCTTCCGTTGTTCTATCCATACTATAAAATGTCAAAAATATCAAGAATATAACGTTCTTGCTCTTGTTTTGGTTGTACTCGTATTTTCGTGTGTTTTAAACAAAGTTTGTGTGTGTTTATATGTTTGTTACTTCTTCACGCTCAAAAAGCTGGACTAATTTTGATAAAATTTTGTATGGAGGTAGCTGACACCCTGGATTAACATATAGGCTACTTTTTATCCCGATATTCTTACGGGATCGACATTTACGCGGATGAAACCGCGGGGTGCAGCTAGTATGTAGAATAAACACGTAATTCCTAAATATTCCTAATCTACATTTACGTAATGAAAAAAATTATAATTATTTTTTATATTTGGGTTGTGCCCTAATTTAGATACTAATAATAAAGCTGAAAAGTTTGTTTGTTTGAACGCACTAATCTTTGGGCCTACCGGTCGGATTAAAAAAAAATATTTTTGCATTTATGATAGCCGTAGATAGATGCTCGAGGAAGGAAGGCTTTACATCACACTAGGACTCTTAGGAGCCGAGCAAAAAGACAAAAAGTCAGAAAGAACGCTAAGCGAAAACGAAGTAACAGCACGGGCAGGCGATGCGATGCGACGCGCGACGGAGTGAGTCGGAGGAACAACAAAATTCACGCAAATGTAGTCGCGGTCAGAAGCTAGTACCAAATAATCACTGAACCACTATACCGAATTATTTCACTAAAACTGACCTAAATTATATTCAGTGGGGTCTAGACACGAAGACCTATTGTTGAATTAATATACTTACCTAATGAACTGTAATAACGTGATTACATGATATCTATCATGAATAGAAAAAAAAACAGCACCGAATTAAACAATTGGTTGATTGATGTTCTATCGGAACGGCCCAGTTTGAGACGATATTCTTGAAGGAAAACAATAATCATTCTCCCATCCCAATTTATTTGGGGTCGGGGCAGCATGTCTTCTCCTTCCATACTTCTCTACTATTTATTTATTTATAATTACCTTTACAACTATCATTACAGGATTAACCTAATGCGATGGTGTGGTATTTATATACTTACAATATTAAATTAACCTAATAAGGACCTTCTATAACATACTACCTATCCTAACACCAACACACAGCCAACCACATTCAGATCAGACTCAAAACTTTCCTTAAACAAATATCATCATTCTTCAAGACAATCGATTTCCACGCCACTTTTCAATCACCGGTGCCACTTTCAGACATCCTCGAACATAAAAGAGTCCATCCAAGAAAAGACAAAATGTGATACCATCCGAATAGCATAATCATCTATGTACTAAACAGCACCCTAATAAAATTGCTTAACACACTATCAATTATCTTTTTGAAGAATGTCGCTAATCCATTGCTTCATATGTTCGAAAAATTTGTCTGCTCAACAACGTAAATAACGCAATGAATGTTGTTGAACTGTCAAAATGAAAGCCATTCCTACTGATATAATGTGTTACGCAATTATCCCGCTGTTCTCCAAAGTTCAACAACCAATAAAAACCCATAGCTTAATTATCTTGTAACATCTTCGTGAAATCCCCTTAAGAACCTCGTCACGTATGCAAGGTAAATTGCATACTTCGTAGGCATATTGTATACAAATGCTCGCGTAGGCTAGGTCATTAGGCAGGGACTAGATTAACTAATCTGCTAAGAAACGGGTTGTAAGCACCTATTAGCAGCCAGCACACTTGCATTGATTACGTTGTTTTGCATCACGGAGTGAATACATATGCATGACTAGTGGATTTATTGTGAAGATGGTACAAAATGAAGAGCAGCAGTTTCCCATAATTAAGGGATACTAGCAGCGCCCCGCGGTTTCACCCGCATAAGTGTCGATCCCGTGGGAATATTGGGATAAAAACTATCCTATGGCCTTTCCCGGGAAAAATTCAAACTATCTCTATACCAAATTTCATCTAAATAGGTTCAGCGGTTTAAACCTTAAGCTGTCTGTATGACACTGTCTGTATGATGTGTACAGACAGACACACTTTCGCATTTATAATATTAGTACGGATGGGTATGGTCGTAAGGGTGTATCCTTTACAAGTCATAAACTTGGTCCAAATCTTTGATTTTAGCAATATTAGGATTTAACTGAAATTTTCTGATGCAGCTCGCAATGCTGGCTAAAGCATATAGTAAAACTGTGCCTCTAAGCTATAGTCATAGGTACCTGCTATCGTCTTCAGAAAGATTAGTAGAACTCCTTGTCCTGCTGTGGGACCAAACCCGGGAACCATAAACATAGGCATAATCAACCTATAATGTTCCCACTGCTGGGACACAGGCCTCCTCCCTGTGAGAGGGAGTGGGCCGTAATCCACCACGCGGGCCTAATGCGGGTTGGTAGATGTCACACGTCATCGAATTTTCGGTTCTAGGACATGCCGGTTTTTCTCACGATGTTTTCCTTCACCGTTTTTGAGAGCATTGGTGACATACAAAAATAGACACTATAAGTTAATTCTTCAAACCCGGGATGAGGTTTGAAGAAATAACTTTTAGTGTCTATGCTTATCTAGAGTTGCCTATGCATACTGATAGACGCTCAGTGCTAGGACGTGTTCTTCATGAATCAGTTTTATGCAATACAAGTAGGTAAGTACCTACGTCACGATATTAAAATTCACAATGTCCCTCATTCAATGTGTACGCAACATTACAATGTGCAATGCATGATGCACGTTTAGCGTGTAACGCACGCGCGTGCACCGTGCTTGATTCGTGCGATCGTGACCGATATGTATGACTGTACACTCGGACAAGCTATTTGGTGTACAGGCTTGCAACAATATTGTCAGCACAGAACAGTTAAAATTTATCTGTTCTGTGATTGTCAGTGAGCTGAATAAAGTGACTAATAGTCAATACTTTCACATTACTCTCCTATGTATCTATGCCGTAAACTTATGTTATTACGCACACAGTAATAATTTCCCTTGTTTGAAAAGACCTAAGAAACAGCTTTTATATTTTTATGTACAGACGCCAGCACATCAAGCTACTACAATCTATCAAATTTCTTTGATAGATTTTCAACTTTATCACAAAGAAATAAGGTTCATATTCAATTGGGAAAATTTGACAGATTGGGGTAGCTTGATGTGCTGGCCTCTGTACATTGAAGAGATGAATAGTCGTTATCGTCGACTATCGTCTCGTTGAAATTTAATGTTCTAGTTAGAACTAGAACCATTTAAGGGTTCCTTAATCCAGAATCCAGATTCATAATCAGGCCAGCTCGAATGGTACCAAATTATTGAATTGTTATTAGGTACATACATTTGCAAAGTTTCAAATGTGATCGTCTAACATAATACTTTCAGGTCGACCTAACGTAAGCGTGGTATTGGCAGTGTATCGGAAAGATGTATATTTTTGCCTTTTTTTTTTTTTTTTTTTTTATGGATGGGAAATCATCAAATGACCCCTCCCGCTCTGGGTGGAGCGAAGGGAGTGTCAGACTCTTACTGACTAAAACCCATCCGTGTTCCTTCCTTAGCCCTTTATGTTCCGGGGTAGCGGTAACCCTTTCGGACAATTCCGCACCCCCGGCAGGCTTCGGCCCTGGCAGGCCCCTTCCTTTATGCTGACATCTCTTTGAGGCGCGCGTGGAACACGTACGCGCCGTCCGGCACGGGCCTGGTCCTGATCGGACGGTGAGCTACCCATTACTCTCCGTCCGCAGGCGCGCGCCTACGGTGGCCGGGAGTCGTCACGCGGCTCCCGACGCCCGGAGCGTCTACCGCGGCGGCTGGGGTGTGAGGCTCTCTCCCTCAGCCGTTCCGCCACCTCCTTTGCTAGCATGACTGCTTCGCAGAAGGAGGTGACCGCCTCCCACTCCCTCTCGCCCCGGACCATGGCTTGAACCAGGGCCGGACGCGAGAGGTCGCCGCCGCTGTCGATCGCTTCTACGAGGGCACGGCGGTGCTCCGCCCATGCGGGGCAGACCTCCACCGTATGCTCCACCGTGTCCTCTGGGCGATCCTCGCAGTGGTGACACCCGGGCGTCTCCTCCCGCCTGATGATGTGCAGGAACCTCCCAAAACATCCGTGTCCGGTGAGGACCTGCGTCAGGCGATAGGTGAGGACGCCGTGACGCCTCTCTAGCCACTCCTCAAAGAGGGGTCTTATCGCCACTATCGTGGCGTGCCCTGCGCTGGGTTGCGAAAGTCGCTCCTTCCATGCCACCATGAGATCGCGCCGGAGGTCTGTCCGCTCCGCCGCGATTTGCCGCGGAAGCGGAGTTTCCCCCCGGCTCAGTGCCTCCGCGCGCCACTCATACAGGCGCGCTAGGACTATCGCCTCCAGATCCCATGGCGGCAGTCCGGCAAGGAGGCTTGCCGCCTCGCCCGAGATCGTGCGGTACCCCCGGATCAGCCTTACGGCTACCACCTTTTGGGGCGCGTTCAGATAGTGGGCGGCTCGCCGCCGCAGAGAACGCGCCCACACCGGGGCCCCGTATAGGGCCATGGACCGCACGACCCCCGCGTAAAGCCTCCGGCAGGAGGTGTTTGGCCCCCCCAGGTTGGGCAGGAGCCGCTTGAAGGCGGCCCCGGTCCTTTCCAGTTTGGGGGCCAAACGTCGGAAGTGTTCGACGAAGTTTCACCGGCTGTCGAGGACGAGACCCAGGTATCTCATCGTTGCCTCGACGCCGATGTGAACCCCTCCCACCGTTAGTTGGGATCCCGATGGTGGTGATGGTGGTGGGTGATTTTTGCCTGTATACAAAATAGGTAGCTTGTTCGACTGTACCTATCTGCCTAACTAATGTTTATGATGCTTGCCGGTTTGGTTGCTAATATCAGCTGCTGGATTGAAGATGGGTGTTTGTTTATAATTTATATACGTCCAAGTACAAGCTATTTTGAGTGTTAGAATGTTGGATAAGTATATGCTGCTATTCTGTATCGTTATAGGTCGCTTAAGTTAAGTGAAAGACTAGAAGAAAGTAAAGAGAATAAACAAAAATTGTTTATACAACACAAACAAGAGGCACATTACAAAAATAATAGACAAAATACACAAATACGAAGGAGCCAATTAAAGTCTCGTATTCAAAACCTTAAAAGTTTGAAAATGTTGTCTATAAATGTTGACTTAATTATGTTATTTATAAACTTACCACATAAGAAATTCTACATGGAAGACGAGGCGGTATGGTCGAAAGACTATAGCCTGCCCATTAGGCGAATTAAAAAATAATAATAATTGTGTTATTCAAACAATTGGGATTTGAGGTCTGTCTGTAAATTAGAACCTCTAGATTTCGAACAATAGCTTTTATAGATATGGACATAGCTAGCTATGCTAGATAGATATTATAGTTACATAGGTAGCTTATATAATGGTGTGAATACGATAATCACATCACACTATCACAGTAATATTATAAAGGCGAAAGTTTGTGAGTGTGTGTGTGTGTTTATATGTTTGTTACTTCTTCACGCTCAAACGGCTGGATCAATTTTGATAAAATTTTGCATGGAGGTAGCTAACACTCTGGATTAACATATAGGCTACTTTTTATCCCGATATTCCCCCGGGATTGACAATTACGCGGGTAAAACCGCGGGGCGCAGCTAGTATAATATAAATAATAATTTAATTAAATGGAAAGAGAAAAGTATTCAAGCAGGGATTTATTGATTTCTATCAAGTGTTTGTCACAGGAAGTTCAATAAGATTTAAATAAATAGCATTACAAAAATCACTGTAAATATAAATAAAATAAACTATAAAACTACGCTATGACAAAACAAAGACGGCAAATGTCGCATTACGGCCTCGTAAACGTATTAAAACGATTCAAAGTGAAAGGAAAAACAGTATTATTATAAAACGTCGGGTATTATCGCTGTGGGTGTAAAATCAATAGCTTGGCTGTATGCAAACGGACAAGGTTGGATCTACGACCATTTGAGGAGACAATCGGTAGTACTACGCGGAAGATTGGCGATGGTGACGAATTGGAAGGCCATTCCGGCGGGGCAATTGCGTAACACATTATCAATCGGAATCGGTTTCATTTTGACAGTTCAACAACATTCATTGCGTTATTTACGTGTTGAGCAGACACATTTTTCGAACTTAAGAAGCAATGGATTAGCAATTGGCTTCAAAATGATTCAGATTCCGATCGATATCATGGTTACGCAATTAGGGTGCGGGTGCGATGATTAGGTGGACGTACTGAGGTATCTGTAGATACAATTTCACTGTCGGCGTTCATTATTGGAATTAAGTTGCAGTAATTAATGGTCGGACAGTTGAATAGGCCATGATGTTGTGAGTCATCAGTCCTAGAGGCAGGTCTGATGATTCACAAGATCAAGGCAGTTGTCCCACCGCCGGCGAGGAAGCGACTAACTATCGGCTATTTTCTCGCTCAAGAAACGTACATACAATAGATATACACACATCAACACGGTCTAGGGATATTTTTAAAAAAGCGAATTACTATCAATGTGTTAATTATTTATATGACATGTATATATTTAAAAGATACGTTATTTAATATTCTACCATTTTTAGGGTTCCGTAGCCAAATGGCAAAAACGGAACCCTTATGGATTCGTCATGTCTGTCTGTCTGTCTGTCTGTCTGTCTGTCTGTCCGTCCGTCCGTATGTCACAGCCACTTTTTTCCGAAACTATAAGAACTATACTGTTGAAACTTGGTAAGTAGATGTATTCTGTGAACCGCAGTAAGATTTTCACACAAAAATAGAAAAAAAAACAATAAATTTTGGGGTTCCCCATACTTACAACTGAAACTCCAAAAATTTTTTTTCATCAAACCTGTACGTGTGGGGTATCTATGGATAGGTCTTCAAAAATGATATTGAGGTTTCTAATATCATTTTTTTCTGAACTGAATAGTTTGCGCGAGAGACACTTCCAAAGTGGTAAAATGTGTGTCCCCCCCCCCTCTAACTTCTAAAATAAGAGAATGATAAAATTAAAAAAATATATATTATGTACATTACCATGTAAACTTCCACCGAAAATTGGTTTGAACGAGATCTAGTAAGTAGTTTTTTTTTAATACGTCATAAATCGAAAACCGCAATTTACCTTTCACAAAGTTACAACGAACTACAAGAACTTTTATATTATATTACTTGCTGCTACGGAACCCTTCATAGGCGAGTCCGACTCGCACTTGGCCGGTTTTTTAATAATGGTTAAGGTACTTAGATTAAAATTTCAGGATTTTATGGAAAAAAAATGAAGCATAGACGGAAATCGTATATGAATGAACTTTTAATTTGTGAGTAAAAACTGAAAAAAATAGAAAAATCATTTAATTTGTGTTTATGAACTTGAAGTTAGTAGTCTGAGAAAGCGCCCATGATGTTCATAACACATCGGCAACGATTCGGCATGCTCAGAACAAGGTTGTCAATGTCTTGCTGCGGAATATTGTCCCATGTCCTTCTGAGGTGCGCAAAAAGTTGACCTTCTGTAGCCAGATTTTCAGGAACTTCCTTCAGAGCTCTTCTTTGCAGCATATCCCACGCATGCTCAATGGGATTTAGATCTGGCGATTGAGCAGGCCAGTCTAAGGCCCTAACATTATGTGTATGTAACCAAGCTGCTACCGTTCTCGCCGTGTGTGCCCGGGCATTGTCGTGCATGAGCAGGAAATCTTGCCCCATTTGTGCTCTGTGGGGCAAGATTACGGGCCCCAGCACCTGTTGGACGTATCGTTCTGCCGTCATATTGCCCCGCACCCAAACGAGATCCGTCCGTCCTCCAAGACGAATTCCTGCCCAAACCATAATTGTTCCTCCTTGGTATGGGTGAACTTCCTGAGGGTTCTGGAGACGGCTCCATCGTCCAGGAACTCGCCAAACACGCGTCCTTCGTGAATCTGGATGGAAGCCGAACCTGGATTCATCCGTGAACAGCACATTGGACCATTGCTCACGGCCCCAGTCCACGTGGTTCCGAACCCATTCTAATCGTCGTCCACGATTGTCTCTCCGTAAAGGTGGGACCCGGAGTGGTCTACGAGAGCGTAGATTGCTTTCATGCAGTCGCCTTCTTACAGTTTGGTCACTCACAAGCACTTGGTGTTCCACTCGCAGCCTTTGGACCAATTGAGTCGCCGTTGCATTTGGTTGTGCTCGCGCAGTAATTTGCAAAAATCGGTCTTGTCTGGGGGTAGTGATGCGACTTGGCCCCCGGTGCCTCTCCGCTACTTCACCTGTGGCACGATAGCGTGTCCACAATCTTGAAATTACATTTTGATGGGTCCCTATGGCCTCAGCAACATTACGCTGAACAGATCCAGCTTCCAGCATTCCCACAGCTCGTAACATCTCCGCCCTCGTCAAATGTCGGCGTTGCATGGCTACAATACCTCAATTTTAACTTTATCTTTCGTTTAAAAATGAAAAAAAAAACTGTAACTAAACGTAATTCGTATTGTTTTCTAAATTTCGCACAAATGAAAATTCCCTCTCCTATACATCAAGACATTTTTTGCCACCGAAACAAAAGAATTTTCAAAAATTTAAATTTGGAATTAGTCTGAGATAAATTACAAACAAATCGGTGTATAAAAGATTCCAATGCGGCCAGTACTTTTCGAGTTATTTAATTGAGTATGAAATATCCCTAGACCGTGTTGATGTGTGTACATTCAGTGTAAACAAAAGAGATGCATATCGTCGACCGTAGGTTCAATTGAGGTAAGGGACAAAATACGATTTTTCAGGAGAGGCCGACAAAGTTTTTTTTCGGAAGTTATTATGGGGCTGATTCGAAATTTGGATCCAAAAATCATTAGGGTAAGGGACATTTTCTTATGCTAGAATTTATTCATATTCACCTGAGGGCTGAGTCCCAGCTTTGGGATCATTATAGGCTGATTATGCTACAAAATGTTATGTAGCATGATGATTATAATTGATAGCAGTAGTCTAGATACCCTTATTCAGCAAAAGACATTACCTAAACTTGCATGACAACATTGCACAATCCTACAAGTTATGGGCACAACGTTGGTAATCAGAGAAACTAATTATGTCAGGCAATTTATGACATATCTGAAATATGATGAGGTGCGGACGAAGAAAATTATAGTAAAGCAACATCCGTGTAACATACGACTTCTAATGTCACTGCTAAACTGTCTAATTGTCGCAGTTGCAATGCTGTTCTTGCCATGTTTCCATGAAATTGGTATGTTACAGCTAAAGCTGTAACATACCAACCATACTTATTTGTATTCTCAAAATGTAACCAGAGTGGGCTCCGGGGTAGCGGGATTGTTCGAAAGGGTTACCGCTACCCCGGAACATAAAGGGCTGAGGAAGGAACACGGGTAGGTTTTAGTCAGTAAGATTCTGACACTCCCTTCCGCTCCATCCAGAGCGGGAGGAGTCATTTGATGTATTCCCATCCACAAAAAAAAAGTGACAGTGGGCTGGCCATGTTTGTCGAAGAACCGATGGCCGGTGGAGCAGACGAGTCCTGGAGTGGAGACCGCGTATCGGCAAGCGTAGTATGGGACGCTCTCCAGCTAGATGGACAGTCTACCTCCAAAAGGTGGCTGGGACAGACTGGATGAGGAGGGCTGAGGACAGGGTGTGTAAACACAGCATGGGAGATGCCTATGTCCAACAGTGGACTGCGATAGGCTGAGTTGATTGAACCAGATAAAATGGCACTGCCTTTGGAATTACAGGTGTACCATGTCTAGCCTATTTAGTTGGAGAGGTAGAGCTCCATGGTTAAAAAAACAGTTTGAGTATGAATATGGATAGTGGATGTGATGTGAGTGATGGTAAGAGTAGAGAAACGATGGATGAACTGTATGAAAGACTAGCTGCACCCCGCGGTTTCACCTGCATAAGTCTGGATCCCGTAAGAATATCGAGATAAAAAGTATCCTATGTCCTAATCCAGGTCATGGTCAACCCAAGTGTCAAATTTCATCCAAATCCGTTCAGCCGTTGTAGCGTGAAAGCGTAACAAACAAACATGCAAAAAATCAAATCTTTTCTCTTTATTTATAAATATTAGTTTAGATAGTTTAAATGATATTGCTAGAATACCCCTATTCTAGCAACTACGACTAGCGAGATGACGATTAATAGAGAATTGTGGAAGACAAAGACATGTTGCGCCAAAACCAAAAACATTGGGATAAGGGCACTGCAAGAGAATGACGATGATGATGCTCAAAAAGAATCTATCGGATAAATAAAAAACCGAGTGTGCACGACTGAAGTGAAACTTCAAACGTATTAGGCTATGAGAGGAAGAGAGAAAGAAAATGTGCGCGTGCACTGCTTTCTCTTGCTTATTATCCCCCACTCAACTCCCGATCGCCTCACCCCATCACACATTTCGTAACGCTTACGTCACGCGTTCGCCAGCTTACTCCCCAAGTCAAGCGTGCATAAAGAAGTTTCACTTCAAAAAGGTGTTAAGCTTCTACGATTTAACAAGCAAAATGATCCCTATTTATTTAACAATAGGTACACATTTTCCTTATTATTTTGACAAAAAAATATGAAGATTTGGCTGCTAATCCTACATCAGAAAAATATTTCCTTATCAGACAATCGTCATCGTCTATATCAAAAAGTACAGACTTATACATTTAACTAAAGCTTGTAGACCGATAGACAGATAACATAATTGTCTGTTAGAATAAGCAGAACTCTGAAAGCTTTACGAATTACATAACCACTTATGATCAAGTACATATCCACGAGATTTTTCTCTTCGGTACTTACATAATCAGACTATGTTCCCACTGCTGGGACACAGGCCTCCTCTCGGTGAGAGGGCGTAGGCCGTAATCCACCACGAGGACCCGTGCGGGTTGCTAGATGTCACATGTCTTCGAAATTTTGGTTCTAGGATATGCCGGTTTCCTCAAAATGTTTTCTTCCACCGTTTTGAGAGCAGTGGTGATGAAACAATTTACACAGAGTACCTAAAGCGCCTGACTGGGTCCAAACCTATGACCTGCAACTCGTAAGTTGCGGCTGTTACCACTGGGCACCGCTGCTCCAATCTTCGGTACTTAAGAGCCAATTAAAATAAACAGAATTTAGGTGAAACCATTTCTCCATTCCCTCACATTTCTTTCAAATGACCCTATTAACGATGTATAAGGCAAAGATAATTTTATCAACAGTGTTTAGGCGAGCGGGTATGCAATGACCATAATAAGTGTGCGACTTGCGCGGGCGCACAGCGAGGCGACTGCGTTGACTCACCAGTCATCGACCTTAGAAATGTAGATTGAGGTAAAACACCATGATAAGTTAATGTTGTTTACGTTTTTCTTGAGAAATAATATAATTTTTTTAAACATTGACAATAAAAATCTGTTAATTTTAAGAGTATGTAGGTATGACAATGAAAGTAAAGTGCATAAATACAAGACGAAAATTCAGTTGGGTATCTACGTAAGTAATTACTTTAATCTGTCGAGCTCCGCTAATGAGACACAACTGATTTTCTATTGTTTCGTCGCCAATAGGCGACGCGCGGTGCTTGATCGGTAGTAAGTTTTGCTTTAAGTACTTAATCGTAACTTGCTCATCCATCGCTTTCCATCACGCGTGATAGAGGTCAGAAGTAGGCCCCTAACGCACTAAAAAAACTGAGTAATCTCGATCATCTTCCGAATTTTATTCGCGATAAATATATTTTTTTTTCACATAGAAATAGCAAAATAATTAACTGTAGTTCTATTTTTCCTCCATTAGGTATTTTATTGCATAGCATTGTTGACTTCGTGAGAAACTGCGTATTACTATTATTATTCCACTTGAACCATAGCAAAGTGGATTACTTAGTTAAGTCGACAGGAAGTAGACAAGTATAGTGGCTCAAGTCCCTTTATACGTAGTAGTTCTTACATAAATGAATTTCTTCAGTCGTAGATAGTTCTATTTCGGTAGACGGAACTAACATTTCAAGGTCCACTTTTCTGTGATGTCAAGGTATCAGCAAGATACTGGTCCGTCACAAAGTCGTTCGAAACTTAGGATTGAACCCTACACCCGGTAAATTAACTTTTATTGACGGGCAATAACACATCGGCACCCTAATTGCCTAACACACTATCAATCTCAATCTGTATCCTTTTGAAGGATATTGCTAATCCATTGCTTCATATGTTCTAAATATTAGTCTGCTCAACAACGTAAATAACGCAATGAATGTTGTTGAACTGTCAAAATAAAAGTCATTAGTACTGATAGTGTGTTACGCAATTACCCTTTCACTACCCTTTTTTTTTGTTTGAGGGTGGGAAATCATCAAATCACTCCCCCCGCTGGGTGGAGCGGAAGGGAGTGTCAGACTCTTACTGACTAAAACCCACCCGTGTTCCTTCCTTAGCCCTTTATGTTCCGGGGTAACGGTAACCTTTTCGGACAATCCCGCTACACGCAATTACCCCACTGGTGTAAGGACAACTGTCGTATCGTAGTGGCATTCATTCAAACTAATCTTATGTCCGTAGGTGATACGGAGTATGAATCGCTCGTAACTTCGGTCGAAAATACGGATATCGTGCTTAGGCATTAGATCTTCTGACTCTAGGTTGTCAGTTTTCGCGAAATGTTCGGTGCGAGTCAATTTTATTGGTACTAGGATAACATCACCCAAAAGATCTCGGTTAAGATAATATATGAAGTCATCTACTATTATAGACAAAATATACGAATTATAGATGCACACTGTTTGCAAATCAGTTGTAGGATTGAACGTAAGTACGATATGAATTATATCATCAAATGAATTTTGATCGAAGACAACAAACAAATTCAGGGTCGTATCGATGAGTCATTCTATGTTAAGCCAATAAACGTTTTGGCTTTTATAGAATTGGCAAATTCGGAATAAGACGGTCGTGTAATTTTTTAATATAGTCAGCATAAACTTGCGTCATGTAATATTTTTGGATGTTGAGTTGTTGACATTTATTAATTACAATGACATGAGCTTATCTATACTAATATTATAAAGAGGTAAAATTTGTTTGTAACTTTGTATGTAGGGGGTAATCTCTGGAACTACCAGTCGGATTTGAAAAATTCTTTCTACATTTGATAGCCCAATTTTTGAGGAATGCTATAGGCTATTTAACATCACGCTATGTCTCTTAGGAGCCGAGCGAAAAGAATAAAAAGTCAGAAATAACGCTAAGCGAAAGCAAAATGATAGCGCGGGTAGGTGATGCGATGCGACGGGGATGGTCGGGGGACAAGAAATTTCACGCGAACGAAGTCGCGGGCAGAGGCTAGTTAGTAAATAATAAAACTATGATACATGACATCCGTGAAGTAAAAAAAAAGATTGTTGCTTATCGATTTCTAATCTTATTTCTTATCTATATAAAAATATATTAGAGCCTTAAAATCCTCAATGGTGTCTGTCTAAAGTACGAGTAGTATTTGGATACATTTATCATGATTACTAGGGTTTGTCGTCCTGTCCAATTTGATAGTATCGCTCACCCTTGAAAACCAGTTCATTAACCTTTCAACCATTATCAAATGTGGTGGACATTGCAATTAGATTCCACATTACCAGTCCATTACTCGTTTTTAATGACAATATTTCCATAATATTCAGAAAGCTAACACCTACGTCCATTTGTATGTTTTGAATAATTAATTAAACCTTTGTTTATATCGACATTTCAGGGAAATTTTAATAGAAAAACTATAAACCAATCAATACTTTCGTGTTAAAACTTTTTTTAAGGGCGTAGATACTCTGAAATGCTTGAAAGTCGAATCGATTACTTACATTTTAAGTAGGTACAGACGCCAACACATCAATCTACTACAATCTGTCAAATTTCTTTAATAGATTTTCAACTTTATCGCTAAATCATAAGGTTCAAAGTTGATTGGGAAAATTTGACAGTTTGGAGTAGCTTGATGTGCTGGCGTCTGTCCCACCTTTTATTTGATTTGGACTGGGAATCGATACAGGTGGTATGAATTCTAATAACGAAAACCTTCAGAATATGTAAGCGAGTTTAGAAATTAATAGTAAACGTTTAAGTTAGAGTATTTTTGGATAATGTGTGAGAACGTATAATTTCAAAACAGCTGACGTAATCATTTTTTTACGTTTAACAGAAAAAGTGGAAGAAGAATATGAACCAGAGTTTGTTCCGCCTTTTCTTCTCAGGGTCAGGGATAGGGTAGCTAGGTGGACCTAGTTTATTTCTTTAGTTTAATATGACGTGTAAAAGTGATTCCATTGTGCTATTTACTAGTATTTACAAAATAAACATTTTAATTTCATTTTATAACAAGTTTCAGTATGGAATTTCAACGGATAAAAACTCAAACTCAAATCATTTATTTCAATTAAATCATGTACAGGCACGTTTGAATTGTCAAAATTAAAAAGTCGGTCAGTTAGTCAGAAAGTTGAAGCTAGTTGCCCATTCCGAAACGTAGATCTCTATGGAGAAGAACGGGCAAGAAACTCCATGGACACTCATTTAAATCAAGACATTACAAAATCCTGGGTTCATTATTCTTCTTTCAAAAAAACACAAACGAAGAAACAATTAAAAATAGGTATAAGATTAAAAAAATAAGCCTTGGCAGTTAAGAGATGACCAGTCTCAACCGACGGCGCCCGTTCACGAACATGACGCGTGGATCAGCACCATCCAGCTCAATCATTTTGTAGGGAACCGAATGATCCAACAAAACACGCGCCACTATCAGTGAGATATTTAAGTGAGCATGAAAAATAACAATTATAAACATTCTGATTCCACGAATGAGTTGTTGCAATAATTGTAAGAAGAGAAGTGGTTTATATTCATTGGTGCTTTCGCATCGCTCATAAAAACGTTCAGTATCTTTTGAAAGATAGCGTATAATAATACCAGCCAGCCTCTTATTGTCCTGTTGCTAGGCAAAGGCCTCTAATGAAAAAATGAATGGAATAGAATATATTTAAAACATCTCATGATCAACATCTTTTGATCTTACATGTTTCGCCATGGACTGGCATACAAATATTTAAACAAGTTAAATGTATCTTTAACGCATTATTTTGTTAAAATTAAAACATTTTTAATAACATTGGTTATTAGGGTTTCGTATCTTTTTGAACACATAAGAATAATAAATATAATAAAGTATTATAATTAAATCTCAGCATCATATCTTATATTTATCAGCTACTGTTTTATCAAAAAATTGAATTGAATTATTACATCCATAATAATACCTACAATCTACAATGAACATTAACAGGAATCCAGATTCTATGTTTGTAAACTTGCACACAAAACACAGCATTCCTACATTAATGACACATTCCCTGTAAAAAGGTTACATCATGCAAGCAAATTCCATGCTACGTTTAAACATAGAACGTTGTTTCTGTTCAAGCATCCTGTTTCAGCCACAAGGGGGCGACAGGAAACCACATCGTTTGTTCGCAAACGAAAAAAGAAAACATAAGTTCAATGACTTCAAGTTACTGTGCTTAAAAACAGGTTTTTTGTTGCCAAATCTTAATTTCACGTAGCGCAAATAATTCGCGTGTAATGTATACAATTGAGGGGTGAAGGACTGGACTTTCAAAATTTTAATCAATGTCAAAACTTCCTGTTGAATTGATTCATGAAAATGAGATAACACGGACGAAAGTTAAAAACGTAAGTATAACTTAATTAACAGATATGCTTCTGAAAACAGGTCTTTTTTTTTATTTTGATGAAGTCGCATCACCGTTATCAGCCTATTATGTTCCCACTGCTGGGACACAGGCCTCCTCTCTATGAGAGGGAGCGGGCCATAATCCATCATACGGGCCCAGTGCGGGTTGGTTAGTTGGTGGATGTGAAAAGTCGCATAATGACACTAATTTCTCAAATACCTTAGGTCGTTGAATAGTCAGCCACCCGTTCCTGATCTCAGCAGGATCAGCGTCTTCGAGAGATATCGATGATATGGTCCTAGGACCTCGAGGCTTCCAATGTTCAGGGTCCCACCAGTTCACGTGATCCAAGGAACGGGAGATGCCTCTTGCGTCCATGGGATAAGAACAGCTTTTTCTCCAGAATTTCCTTGGATATTTGGAATACTTTCTTTATCTTTTAAAATACTGGCTTCATATCATAATATCACTGATAGAGTAGATGCTTTAAAACATTATTCAAATTAACTTTTCAAATGATGTTTCGATTCAACTATCTTCAATAATTACAGGTTAGAAACCACGTCTGCCCTTCCCCGAATTCAAAAGCTGAATGAAACGGAGGGTTGTTTGTTTGTAACCCCGGGTGCCTAGCAACGGAGCACGTGGAAATCCAATGTCACGGCATTATGAATAAATCATGACCTTTGCGGGACTACTGTTAACTTGACCCACTCAGGCAAACTTTTAACTACATCTGGTTTTAGCGAATGACGTCCTGTTTCTCGGCGTCAAGGTTGATTTTTGAACGAGTGGAGTTGGTCTTGACGAAAATTTGTGAAGCTAGCTTTACCTTTGGCATGAGTTTTGAAATATTATAACAGTATTTTTTTTCTGACTTGGTTGATCGAGTAAACAATACTGGGAGGTTCTCAAGTTTCCTGCGGTCGTACAATGGATCGGTTTACCTGGTTCATTGTCACGGTTACAATAGATGCATAACTCTTGATTAGATGAGCATCTTAATCATGGTTTAAATATTAATTAGTTGTTATATCTTGAAGCTTGATCTTTGATTTACTACCTCTTTTTTAACACTTCTTTTAGAAAAGATCTTTTCTAGAAAGCTTCCTGCAGGAGTGATTGAAGTTATCCCCATCAACAAAAATGTAAATTGTAGCATTGTTCATTATTTGAAATGAACGAAGACTATAATGTTCTCACTGCTAGGACATAAGGCCGCTCTCGTCTAGAGGGAATGGGCTGTAATTCACCACGCAGGCCCAGTGCGTGTTGGTAGATGTCAGATGTTTTCGAATTTTTGGTTTTAGGACATGCCTACTTAAGACATGTTTCCTCACGATAATTTCCTTTACCATTTTGAGAGTAGCGGTGATGAAATACATACACAAAGTAGAGAGCCTATCTGGGTTCGAACACACGACTTACAACTTGTCGGAGCCGTCACCATTGGGCCACCAGTGCTCCTCAGCAATGAAGGCTTTGCTTCAAAATTAGCAAAGATGTGAATGAGTGTTTTAACCTACTGTGAAGAGTCTTTGACTAAGGAGTATGTAAACTTAGCCAAGGCTATTTCAAAATAAGCACTGCTAAAAATGACAAGCAGCTTTGTCTTCGTGAACTATGCGAAAGTTTAGTAAATACATCGTTTGTTAGCATCACTTTCTAACTTTCAATAATCCTGTCCATAATTGCAAATCTAAAGATCATGTACTGCCTTTATTTTTTACACTGTTATGACAATTTAAGTCTTATCACGTAGGTTTTATGCATCATATTGTGATGTCCCGCCCACGTTTGGTAAGCGGACAAGCCATGTATGTGCCGAAGATTTATGAAGGTGACTGACTCATAGGTCCTTGAATGGCGCCGTGGTTAGACGAACATAAAATATGACGTCACAAGTCAGTACTTTCCTTCTCGCCACTTTGATATATTCAAAGGTCGTCTGAAGGCTCCAGATTTTCTTATTTACTAAAGTCAGTAAAGTTGGGCAACAACGACAGTTTCCAAAAATGGTTTACGCTAATGTAACTCTTATGCCAGTAAGTTAAATGTTATAGTGCTGTGCATTGATGGTCTGTGGATTTTAAATTTTTAACCTCGCTTGCGATTTATATACATGGTAATGTTGTTTATGGTCATTGCCTTAATTTTGCATTGAATCTGTTAATGATGTCGTTCCAAATTGTTGTGTATTTTTAAAGGAGATTTAGTTTGTTTCATAATCAACGTAGAAATTTTTTATTTATTTATTTATTTATTTTATTTTACCATTTATGTACACACATATATAAACAGACAAGAAAAAACAGAACAGAAAAATAGGTACAAAGGTGATGCTTATTTCATAAGAAATCTCTTCCAGCATACCTGCGATAGGACAAGAAATAAAGAGATGTAGACAGCGTGTTAACACGTTAAGTGCGAAACGAGGCCTAAATGACCCCGCATGCAACTTCCTTGTGGTGCGGCAAGGAAAAACGTGAACATCTCTGTCGTGCGAAGGGCATAGCTTTGGTTTGGTGCAGTATAGAAAAGAGATAAATGTATATTTGAGATGCGCTAATGGTCCCGGACTCGGTGGTATATCTATCTTGGTACCGGATGTTTTAGGCCTCGTACCGCACTGAATTAATATAATTTTAATGCAGTGCGGAACGAGGCTAAAACGTCCCATATCCCCCCGGACCTCGTACCGCACCCAACGCGAGCTTCCCGCGATTAGTGTTGTGCATCACGTCGATTGGAGAGCACGTCCTTTTATATCGCCGACACGGCCATCCTGATCCATCCATCCATCCTCTCAGTGCAAAAAATCTTATTGTCTACCCTGTTATAATGAAAAACACTCATAAATATGTACAAGATATAAATTGAGATTTTTATAAAAAAGTATATTGTTACTGATTTTTTAAATGTTAATTCAAGTTTTAATAAGTGTATTTTTAAAGCCCGAGGCAGAATAAATAGGATAGTTTCTTTTCTACTTCTGGTTTTCTTTTTTTTCTATTCTATGAACCGCATTAAGATTTTCACACAAAAATAGATAAACGTCGTTGCGTCGATATTATTTTTCCCATCACTAATCTTAGCGAAAATTTACCCTATTTCAGTGCGTTACGAGGTGTATAAGATCCCATATTTTGTTTTGCCAATAAATTCCAAACTAGCTATCAGATCCAGGGGCGACGGTAGATTAGGGTTCATCAATTCACTGTCTATATCGATAAGGATCAAAATTTTCATTTATCTTTGATTTCGCGCCAGAAAATGGATTTTAGTCTGTTAAAGCAGGTGGGGTCTAATAGACCTCGTGTCGCCCTAACGTCTGGTCACGGTGCGGGCCGATAAGACCTCGTGCCGCAGGAACGGAAAGTTTGCAAAAATTGGTGCCGCAGCTAACGTGTTAAAGAGTAAAGGAGACAAAAAAATACATAAAACCTAAAAAAACAATTCACTTAATAAAACTAAACAAATAATACAAGAATATACTTACATACATACAAATAAACATACATACTTCTAAAATAAATAACACTCGAATGTAAATAAAAATACATACACAACTATGATAGGGTGGAGAGATAGTGTTCTTTCACTCTTCTTTTAAAAACTGCAATAGTTTGGCAGTCCCTAATTGCAGGCGGTAGTGTATTCCACAGCCGCACCGCGTGCACTGTGAAGGAGTAGGAGTAGAAGTCAGTGGAGTGGGGAGGGGACTTAAGGAGCTTTTTAAGATGCGACCTGCAAGGCGCATCTGAAGGACGGGCGTAGGAAAAACGCTCCCGCAGATAGGAAGGTGTTTTAGGATTGTGAAGGAGATTGAATAGCAGACACAATATCCGAGAGTTCCTGCGAAGTCGAATGGGGAGCCACTTGAGTATCTTGCGAAAGTTGGAGACGTGATCATACTTTTTAAGATTAAAAACAAAACGAATACAGATATTTTGCAAACGCTCAAGTTTATTTAAAAGCTCCTCGGTGGCATCCAAATAACAGGCGTCGGCGTAATCAATAATGGGCTGAATGAGGGTTTGAGCTAGAGAGATTTTGGTGTTCAAGGGCAAAAAGCCCTGGAGACATTTCAACGAATGGAACGTGTAGTGCACCTTGCGACTGACTTGCGCAACATGAGCAGTCCACGACAAGTAAGAGTCCATGGTCACCCCCAGGTTTTTAACTGTATGTGCGTATTCAATCTGAACTCCATTCAGACAGAGTGGAGACAGCGACGCAACATCGAGCCTATTCCGCATATACCTGCCGCCAGTTTTAGTTTAGTCCTGTCAAATTAATCAGCGCCGGACGTACATAATCAGCCTATAATGTTCCCACTGCTGGGACGCAGGCCTCCTCTCGGTAAGAGGGAATGGGCCGTAATCTACCACGCGGGCCCAGTGCGGATTGCTAGATGTCACATGTCTTCGAATTTTTTGTTCTAGGACATGCCGGTTTCCTCACGATGTTTTCCTTCAGAGCAGTGGTGTCCTTTTCTTAATGAAATAGAAAGAAAAAGATGCACTGAACTTAAAATTTAGTTTAGTTTGTGAACAACAGAATCGGCACCATTATTGGGTAAGTACTTAAGTAGGCACAGTCGCAAAAGAAAGTGTTACAAAGCATTATATTGCCGCATTGCTGAAGCTATTGATTGCAATAAAACCCAGTTTCAGACACGACCGGAACATTGACACTATTTACTTTTTAGCATTCTACATAATATCACGCTTTTAATCCCTGATGGCTTAGACAGAGGTGTACATGTAGTTAGCCCACATTTCGCGAGTTATGTTTTAGTCCCATGCAATACAGAGACCGGACTACTACTGAGACATTCCTGATGGTCAAGTCAAAGTCTAATCATTTATTTCAAATAGTACTTTTGAACGTCAAAAATTACAATAAAAAAATAGAATTGATTCTAGTCGCCCCTTCCGAAAGGTAGTGTTTGTATGGAGAAGAATGGGCAGGAAACTCCACCGTTACTCTTTTAAAAATGTTTTACATGGTTTCAAAAATGTTTTAATTCATTTTATTTACATTATATCGATTACGTTCTTGTATATCGATTTTATTCAATTTCGAGCGGCCGTTGTTGTTTACATCTTTGGCAAATTTAGAAACGCCGCGCCGGACCTTAGGTACATCCGTCCGTCCTCCTGCCTTTATCCCAATTTAGATAGGCGCGATACTGAGTAAACTGCAAGCATAATAATCTGTGTATCCATTATTGTGTTTTGAGTACGTAGGTACCTGTTCAGTAAAATACTACTGGAACCCAAACCAACTTTTGAATCTTATCAACAGACTGGCGTACGCCCGCCTTGTATGTCGATAAAAAGCCTATGACTTAAGTCCTTTCCCAGGGTTCAAAGTATCCCCATAACAAATTTCATCAAAATCGGTCCAGCCGTTTCGGAGATTAGCCGGAACAAACAGAGACGATTTTTTTTTTTTATTGTTTTTTTTTTTTTGTTATAAGTACCTACCGTATATGCTTTTAGATGCATTTAGTAAAACGCTGTTATCTTGACATTACAAACAGACAGTTCAATTTTATTTATTTGTATAGATAACTTATAATCAACAGATAAGAACCGTGTGAACCTGTTTATTACCTGTATCAGCAACACCTGATCCAAACAATAAACAAGGCGTTACTATGAACCGGTTTCCCGGTGATTTGTCTCCGTCCACCCTTGCTTCCTCCCACGTTTTGCTGCATAAGGCCGTGCGCTGCGCTTGCGCTGGTTTGCGAACTAGTGATCTTATCTGCCTACTGAACAGATGATAATGTATCTAGATTATTATTGCTGTAATTATAGATGGGTTGGTTTAGATAGAGCTTGGTGGTCTGAGATTGTATTGTTGAATTTTGATTTTATTTACCGTGCATGAAAATATCGGTGTAAAGTTTCAAGACTATCAGCATAATGCAGAAAGTAGTACCTATTAAAGAAGAACTCAAAAACAACGCATTTAATTCAATTAAATTAATTACATGCACTTTTGAATTGTCAAAGAGTCGCTCAGTTAGTCAGAAAGTTGATCTCTATGGAGCAGATGTCTAAAGAAATGCCAAGAAACAAGAAGCAAGAAACACAAAGGACACTCTTTTAAATCAAGATAAATTACAAACTGCTGTGCAAATTATCCTTGTTGCTTCTAAATGTGAGCACACTTTTCAATACATATTCATCTAAAAATTAATTCAAAATAATAACAGTCATAACAACACGTCAAACTAGTTAAATAAACCGCCCCTCTGTTCCCGGCGCAAAGGGTCCCAAAACACTTGCTACATTGACACGTTGGATAGCAATGGCTAACCTTTGCACCAAGAACGAGCCGGAGTCACCCGTTTTGGCACGGAGCTTGTGCCCTATCTCACTAATGAGCTTCAAGGCCTCAGTGCCCCCAACCAACCATTAAATTGAATTGAATTTGTTGATAAGAGATTGCTTGAAGCTTAAAGTTAGTGATGGAACTACCCAGAAAAGGGCACCATAGCTTAATGTAATGTGGTCACCTTGTCCTTTGCTTACCACCGAATATATGATGTGAGGGTTTTATTGCATAACTAGCTGTGCCTAGCGGTTTCACCCGCATAAGTGTCGATTCTGTGGGAATATCGGGATAGAAAATAGCCTTTATGTTAATTCAGGATGTCAGCTACCTCCATACAAAATTTTATCAAAATTGGTTCAGCCGTTTGAGCGTGAAGAAGTAACATACATATAAACACACACACACACACACAAACTTTCGCCTTTATAATATTAGTGTGATGCCCTACTCGTAGGTTTTGATTGATAACGTCAGAACTTCGTAACAATCAAATAAGCAATGGGCTAACCAGTAAAACTTGCATTGTTTATAACCCTTTTACCCAATTTCTTGCACGTGGGTGTATCACTCGATTCTCGATCTCAATTGATTAATGATATTGTTGATAAATCGATACAATTTATCTTGCTTCATACCAATTAAAGAGCAAGATGTAGTGCTTTGTAGTTAAAGAGAGACGTCGAGCAATTTCGATGTTAGCGCCAACTGTCTTGTGGCATGTTATCTCAAGTAGATCGACTTTATCAGAAGAAAGTTGGATTTATGTGTTGTTGTTGTCGTTCATGTTTGTGACCTCACCATAGAGAGATTTACAAGATATTTAGCACCGGAATATTTCATATCCGTCTAATCTTTCGCCGTTCTTGTTTGTACGCCTCTTCAAGTTTTGGATTAAGTAAAGATGACTTATCTTATCGGGATCCTTTTGACATCTGACTATCATTGCGGGTCTACTTGACTTTCACTGTTCATTACTTGGAGTATTGCTTATCTGTCTATGTATCTTCCTTTGTCTATGTATCTGGGTTGGATTCTCGGGTCGGGCAAAATCTTATTGAGTTTTTCCATTAGGAAATTTCTTAGTAACAGCCCGGAGTTTGGAAGTTGGCGGTGTGATACCCCCGTGCCTCGGAACGCACGTTAAGCCGTTGGTCCTGCGCCTGATCTCTCTCCGGTTGTGTCGGATTGCCGTCCCATCGGACTATGAGAGTGAGGGAAGAGGGAGTGCACCTGTGTCTGCGCGCACATTTGTGCACTATAATATCTACCGCGCCGAAGGCTAGTCTCCGTTGAGATTGGCCGCCATGGTCGAAATACGGTCTGGAGGACTTTATTATTTCATTTATGTACCTTTCGCTAGATATTCATCGTTCTCTTTTCGGGTCCTGACTTCCTGAGCTTGTCTTATAGGGACCCTCATGGTGGGTCTTGAGTGCCACTGATGTTCACTTAACTCTTAAAACAAAATCCTTTTGAATAACAAAAGTATGCTCGGACTCTATCGCTATTACAAATCTTTCCGTTTGATAAAACCGTCGTTCGATTGTAACAAAACTTTTGTTGTTATCTAATCTAGATTAGTACTTAGATAAACCTAATCCCTTCATCATGAACTAACGTTTTTTGTGTGAATTAGTGCCTTGAATTACAAAACATTTACAGCAAATCTAAATCAATGGCGCTATTAATTTAACAATCATTTAGCTTTGAATGTGGTCCGAAATTAGCTTTTTATGGGCGTTTTAGTTAAGCATAGTTTTAGCCTTTTATGTTAGTGGGCCAGCGGATGTCGGTGGCGTGCGAACTGGGTATGGAACCTGTGGCACGCGGCTCTAATGGGTCGCAACCTGCTATTGTATGACTCTGGGGAAAAACATTATGGCAAAATGGCAAATCAGAGCAATCCAAGAGGCTCGGCGAGTGACGGTAGGTAAGCGTTCGTTCGGCACACCCAGGGTTGTAAACCGATCTATAAACTAGTCAAAGTCAAAGTCAAAGCATTTATTTCAAATAGGCACATAAAAGGCACTTTTGAACGTCAAAAATTATCTTAAAATAGAATTGATTCTAGTCGACTGGTTGGCTGAATATCTGTTTAAAATTTTGAGAAAATTTTCAGCTGCCTAATTGGATCCTAAATACTCAATTGTTCTGTTCCCAAGAAAATAACACTAAAATATTGGGGATCCAATTCTTATGTGGAAGTGATGAAGAAGTAGGTTAATGATATACAGGGTGAAATTAAATTTATGAGCATCCTTTTAAGGGGTCATTGTACTCATCATTATTAACAACTTTCACTATGAGTCTAAACCTAAAATCGCGAAAAAAAAACCTGCTGTTCCTTGCATTTATGTTCACATAACTCGTCAAAATGTAGGAAAGAGCTGATTTTTTTTCGCGATTTCAGGTTTGGCCCTATACCTAGTAAAAGTTGTTCATAATGATGATTACCTACAATGACCCCTTACAAGGATGCTCATGAGCACAAGTAACATACTGAACTAGGTGCACGCGATTAAAAAAGGTTTCACGTGTTCATTAATTCAATTTGATGTAGCTGAAAATATCGGGGGCGACCTTGAAACGTCAAGGTCGAGGTGAATACCTCCCTCTATGACAATTTAGTTAGAAGCGTTTATTTTTATTTTATACTGCGTCCCGCAGTTTCACGCGCATAATAGTGTCGATCCCGAGTGGATATCGAGATAAAAAGTATCCTATGTGTTAATCCTGGTTATAAACTGTCTTCATCCAAATCCGTTTACCTAGCCGTTTGTGCGTGAAGAAGTAACAAACATACAAACACACAAACTTTCGCCTTTATAATTAGTTTGATTGTAGGCGTGGCTAAATAATAACAGCCGCACAGGTCGATAGATCAGGTAAGCTTGACTGAAACATTCGCCCTTACTCTTCTGATACCTAAATCTCTCAAAACCGTATATTTTCCTTACTTTAATTATTTATTTAACACATAAGTATTAGGTAAATCGTAGGTACTAGGTACTCCGTAAGTCTGTATAGAATAAAATGATTAATTAATTAACTATTTTACCTCCTGCAGATACCTATTCAACTTTGGTACACTAGGTATATTAGTGAACACAACATACAGCAATCCATATATTTCATGGCGTGCCAAACAGGAAAACAAACCGCGGGCGTGTGTCGTTTAATTAGGTTAGCTATGATAATCGCAGGGATGGGCTCACCTGTGAAGGCGTGGACTAATATAGTTGAGTACTAATTCACTCTGTTTGCCCACTACCTAATTACAAAACGCAGCTATTATTGGCAATATGTTGATTGGAGTTAATAATTTTCTTTGGAAAATTCTCCTATAGCCTGGGTCAAATTTAATATTGGTCGTATTATCTTGTTTTTCGTGGTAGGCACCACGAAAAACAAGATAATTTAAAACAATCATAAAGTTCTCTGCACACTTTTCAATAATGAATGAATGAATGAATGAATTGCACAGATCCCAGCGTTGCTCGATTAATCGAATGAACCCCAAGATTCGCACTAACACATCTGCAGTTAAGAGTGTTCTGGTCAATGGCATCGAGTCTGATATTATGAATCTGGAAATAAATTCTTGTTTGCGTTGAGGTTCTGATGGAATAGACAGGCTTTGGTTGAACTTAATCATTAAAACTTCTTTGTAAAGTTAACTAAATATGAAGCTGTTTAACCTTTTAACCGCCCGACTTTATATCAGTTGTAGTGCCCCCAGCGCCCGAGAAAAAAAAAAAAAAAAAACGTAAAATAAATACCGATGAAACGAGCTGTGATGATATAATAATAATACAGATTAAACGAGATGTGTTATTTGGTCGTATATATACGACTCTGGCGGAATGGGCACGAAAATATTTGGCGGCGGTTAAAAGGTTAAAACGATACACTCTCCCTGTCACAAAGACTCCTCCTGTGATAGGGACTGAGTCTCCCCTGTGTCCCAGCAGTAAATAATCAGCCTATAATGACGATAATGCTTCCCGCATTTTTCAGGCGCGTTTTAGGCTACCTCTACATTTCAGGATTACATACATTTTCAACACACAGGAAACACGGAAACAACATTAAAACTAAATTCTTCCTAGAAAGAAAGAAAATAATTATATTTAACCCGTGTTATAGCACACAATATTCACACAAAAAAAAAAACAGAAATCCTAAATCAAAACTCAAAATCAAATCGTCAAACAACAATATTTCCCCAGCACAAAACTGCAAAACTCCAACAGGTCATTATTGCTGACTAGTCACGGTAGACGATCAGAAAAATAGTCTATTACAATACACGGCGAGACATGTGTTATTACGGCACACATATTATTACGGCACACTTGATAACCGGACGGACAAAGCGAAATTATCGGCCAAGGAAAATAATAATTTGGGTACACAAAAATACTTATTGTAAAATGCTGTAATGTTATGGGATGTGATCATTGTTTGTTATTTTAGCCATTAAAGTGATTTTGGTTTCAAAATGGTGAAAAATACTGTAGAGTTTTAATTTTGATATCAAAATACAGACATAGGTACAGTCAACAAAAGAGATAAGTATGCAGGTTCGTCGGATATAGTTGAAGTTTAGTAAGAAACTGATGGATGTTGTTGATTGAAATTTAATTTGATAAAAGAGCTGTTTGCTTTCTATTAATAAAATTAAACTTTAATTTCGGAAGTCGGTGCTAAAAAACGAAAATGCGGAATCAACGACACCGACTTCCGAGATTAAAGTTATTTTTCGCTTTTTAGTGTTTTTTTTTTAAGTCGGTTGTTATTTTCTTTGATGCTACACCAGTACCTACATAACTAGCTCATTTTATCGAACAAGCTACCTACCTAAGCTAAAAGTGGCGGTCTTTCATAATTAAAACTTCACCCTAATCAACTATTTTGGTCGACATAACGCCTGGAAAAACAAACACAACGTCAAAAATCTACACCGGCGCCGGCGCAAACTCCTGCAAGCAATAACCTAACATAACAGCCATCTTTCAAGCACATACCAAACGCAGTACCCAGACGAATTAATAGCATAACAAAGAGCAAGTATACTCCTATTAATAGCGTCACTAATCATGTTGTGCGCCACTCCATCGCGTATGATTATACCCGGCGTACGCGCATAAAGTCCAATCAAATACTGGTTTCCAATTGATATTACACACATCAAAAGTGTCTAGGGATCAAGCATTTTTATGCGGATTTCTTGAGATTGAGATGTGGCTTTGTAATAAATTTATGATTTTATAAATTTATATGGATCCTTTTTGGTGCATTTCATAATTTGAATCAGGAACTGTGAATCAAATTCGAGTAAAAGATGAAAATCAGCTGTCAATATTTTCCCTATAAAAACATACAACGCATTGAAGACATTATTAGTGCTACTGTTTCCCTACTACTGATTAAAACCAACGTTATTATGGAGCGGCGACGTCATTTAAGCAGGGAAGAAATGCTCAGAGCCGTGGGAATGATAGAAGCTGGTTCCCGGCAACGTACTGTGGCTTTAGCTCTGAATACAAGTCAGAGTGTTATAAGTCGACTTTGGACACGTTACCGAAGCACTGGTACCGTGGCTGAGCGCCATGGAGGACGGTATCGCTGCACCACACGGAGACAAGACCGATACATTCAAATCTTAACTCGAAGAGCTCCAACAATAACCGCCATGATGTTAGCCGTGAGGCTTCATCACTCTTCAGGGAACTTAATTAGCGACCAAACAGTCAGAAACCGCTTGCATGAAGTGAACCTTCATTCCCGAAGACCGCTACGGGTACCACCTATAGCAATGCACAATCGTAGGATTCGATATCAATGGGCTCTTGAACACAGAAATTGGGCAGAAGAACAATGGCGTTTCGTGTGCTTTTCTGATGAGTCTCGTTTTGGTATGAGACCGGATACAAGACGTATACGACACTGGAGAACCCCTGGACGCCAACAGCGATTAAAATCCTGCCAGGAAGTCCATCCTTATAGTGGTGGAACCATCATGGTATGGGCGGGTATTTGGATCGGCGGAAGAACTGAGTTGATTTGGATCAGAGGCAACCTCAACGCTCAAATTTATGCTGAGACGAATGTATCAGACGTCATCGTTCCTCTACAAGTGCAAATCGGTCCCTTATTTCAGTTAATGCATGATAATGCACGACCGCACACCGCAAGAGTTGTAAGACAGACTCTCGCCGCAGCTAACATCAATGTCCTGCCCTGGCCTGCTCAGTCGCCAGACTTGAACCCGATTGAGCATGCATGGGATATGCTACAGAGAAGAGCTCTGCCGAATATGGAGGGTATCCAGTCGCAAGAAGACCTTTTTTTGTTGTTGCAACGAACATGGGCGGCCATTCCACAGCGTGATTTGGATGAACTCATTTTGAGTATGCCAAACCGATGTTCTTGTGTTGTTAGTGTTCGCGGTAGAAACACGGATTATTAATTGTTTAAGTTACCCAATAAAATTTTAGAGAAAACTGTTATTTCAGTCTTTTTTTCGAACTTTTGTGTTAGTGGTTCAAATGTCAAAAATCCCTTTATTAGGAAAATGGCAAATTTCTTTATTAATGCAAAGGTGACTTGGTTTATCGTTACTGTGACAAACGAAAACACTTTATTTGATGAATCCTAAAAGAAAATTTTAATTAATATCAATCAGGAGAAAAGTTATTGCAAAAATATATGTTGATCCCTAGACACTTTTGATGTGTGTATTTCCACATAAACGAATATATTAACTTTAGGTTGATGTAAATAAAATTGATTTTAGAATTACTAGTACTGTCGTAAAAGTATTTTTTTAAGTTGTAGTTTGAAAGAAAGTGAGTAAAATATTTATTTTATTTTGTCATTAAAACACGAGCATATAAAAAAAAAACAAACTGGCTTGTAGCGCAAACTGAACATTATTTATTATTATTACTATTTTTTTTTATGCGAGGGAGATTAAGGTTTTTTTTTCAGAAACAAGCTTTTGATTACAAGTTTGGAAACTTATTCGCGAACGCAGTATAAGTGCAACGTTCTCAAGTAGAACAACGCAGTTATGGAGTAGTCATTGTGTAGACTTTTATGGGATGATAAATTTACAAAGGTTGTTGAATTGTAGGGACGTGCGGTGTTTGATAATATGGAACAGTTTTCTGTTTTTTTTTGTTGAAGTGTCTGTTTTAAAATTTTAGCTTAGGTACTTATTAGTTTGTCGGCGGAGCGGTGAATGCTTATGCGAATCCCGCACCCCCGGCCATAGGTAGAGGTGGAACACCGCGGTGGTTTTGGCTGGTTAGAGTCCCTCTGTCACCCCCACAATAGAGGAAGTCCATGAGGATTTCCACCACGAGAAAAAAAAAGAATGGTACTTATTAGTTATTACTGTTATTAATATCCGTAAGTAAAATAATTCAATCTTACGTTCATTGTCCGAAGTAGACATAAGAATCAAACAATTTTATAAATTAAAGTCGTTGTTTGTGTGTGCTGTGTGACCGCGTTGTTCTTTATAACTATCCAACGGATTTGGATGCAGTATACACCATCATTTAGAAAATTTATTCCAGGAGGTATAGGTGCATAATACGTTAATATTAAACCTACATATAATATATAAAAAAAAACTTGATGTTTTGTCAAGTCGTAAAAATAGTGCGAAGCATGGGTGGCTCAGTAGTTAATCATATAGGGTTATTAGATAAGGTTCTTGGCTTAAACTAAGGCATAATTATCTTGTTCCATTTTACCCGTTTCACAAAAATGTCATACGTTAAAGAGCTACAGTTACCCAAGCTTTGCATTACATATTCATCATACATCTCTGATTAGTTAGAAGAGCTTCTTAGTACCTGGACAGCACTAGGAATTAATGCAAGTGTACTAACTGTGCTATGCGGAATAATCACGACGTACTGAACCGTATGGAATAATAAGATATAACAATATACAAGCTAACATATTATGTACAAGCATATATTAATAATAATAAAAAGAAGAGCCGAGTTCATTGGGCATAAAAAAATTCGTCCGCATCGTTGTCAATGGGAAAAGTGTCCAAAAGGCTGGCGCCATTGCCACGTTATATGGCAATAGGTACTGAAAGGAATTAATCATGATATCTGCAATGGAAATCTCATCAGATAGAAACTAAACTTGAAAGCTTTACTTTATAAAGTGAACCAATAAAAATATTATTTACTAGCTGCGTCCAGCGGTTTCACCCTCATAAGTCTCGATCCAGTGAGATAAATAATTCTTAATCAAAATCTTCTCTGATTAAGTCACCCACCCTTTACACATTATTCGCAAGTTTCATCATTGAAATGTTTGCTTAAAGTGGCTCCATAGATTCCCTGTTATATTGAGTCAAGTGCCCATTATGATACATTCCTCAATTAGTCAGGGCAGCACATTGCCCACAGCTAACAAAAGTACTAGGAACGCAAAATCTGTTAGATGCTTCGAGGAATAGCTCGCGACTGGCGTATTAATTGTATAGAATTACTTACGTCTAAATTATTGTGAAGTTGAACTACAAAGGGGAGTTATTGAAATTGAAGTTACAGATAAATAAAAGCAGTTCTGTGACTAAGTTGGATTGACTGAGAGACAACGCATAGTAAAAAGCAATGAAGGACGGTAGAAACATACAATTTGGACGGAGCGTTGAGGGGACGCGTCACTCTTGAATGTGCCGGAGGAATGAAGTCCCAAGCTATAGATAGTAGGGATGTAAGGTCAACAAGAGAGATACCTAAGCAGGATCGTCGGATATTGTTGAAGTTTAGTAAGAAACCGATGTTTGTTTTCTATTCATAAATTTAAATTTTATTCGAGAACATCCATCGGTTTCTTACTAAACTTCAACTATATCCGACGAACCTGCATACTTATCTCTTTTGTTGAATGTACAAGATAGTGATTTTCGATTTCTGTGCCCGAAAATGGTTGATCTCCTTTTTCGTTTGTTATGTTCATACATCAGCCTATAATGTTCCTATAATGGTACATGATCAGCCTATAATGTTCCCACTGCTGGGACACAGGTCTCCTCTCTTCGAGAGGTATAGTGTGCTAATAATCTACCACGAGGGCCCAAAGCGGGTTGGTGGATGTCACAAGTCTTCGAATTTTTGGTTCTAGGACGTGCCGGTTTCCTCACGATGTGTTCCTTCAGCGTTTTGGGAGTAGTAGTTAAAGTCAATGGAGTATCACATAATGCCTACCATCTTCAATCCTGAATATAAATAATATTAAGAAAATAATGCTGGATGCTTCGGAGAAAAGCTCGGATTAATTTAATGGAATAATTAAAGATACATTTAAATGAAGTGAATAGTTTCCACGTACCTAAGAGTTGAAGAATGCAACAGAGACCGCAATATGCAAGTCAAATGCATGCTAAGGAACGAGGCAGACTATTTATTTTAAGTGTGCCGTCGTAGTCATTAGAGTAATTAAAAAATACAGAAGCGGCAAATTAACCTAATTAGTTCTGAATAATCTTTTATGTTTCTATTGACAAATCTGTTTTAAATGGAAATGTTTGGTTGTTGAGTAAACTAGAGTTTAGCATAGTAACATAATTAAAAACAACATAAAAATAAACAAAATTTAAGTGTCAGTTTGTAAAGTCAAAATAGCAGCTTTTTACTAAATGCAGATGAAAGTATATACGGTATTTATTATTATTTATTTATATTTATATATACTTTATTGTACACCACAAAAATACATAACATGAAATAAACACATTAAACACTACAAAATATACAATGGGCGGCCTTATCGCTTTCGGCGATCTCTTCCAGGCAACCTTGGAAAGGACAGTGATTTCCCTGGACATAAAATGGGGCTGTCGTTGGTGCAAATATTATGTATACAATACAATAAAATAGATACACAGATAAATACATATCCAAAATTATAGATACTTAAATATATACATACAAAATAATTATAAGCACCGACAATAAAATAAGACAGTAGATGATAGCAGTTAGGACCGCTAATCTCCGCAACGGCTGGACCGATTTTGACGGGACTTTTACTGGCAGATAGCTGGTGTTATACTTTTATTTTAGAAAACAAAATACATTCAAAAGGTATTAATGTCACTCGAACGAAGTCGCGAGCAGCAGCTAGTAACTAGTATGGTATCTACTAAGTTATACGTTTCACAACATTTCAGACTTTTATAGCCATACTTAATCATAGTATAACAATTTCGAAAACTTAAAACCCCAAAACAGTTTAAACACAATGACAAGCATAAATTAGACCAAAACTGACAACCAAGACCAAAACCAGTGTGGGACGTTCGCAAATCTGGTATCTGGTATCGGTATCCGATCTTGGCATTATTATATTACACCCACTGCGGTACTCTTAAACGGCCGTGAACATTTTTGGACGCGGGACTACGGTTTTGGTATCGCCAATTGGAATTAGCATCGTAAATGTCCGTTTTGTTTCATAAGACAGATTTATGAAAATATTACTAGTTTATAGAACAGGAAAGATATATGACGTTTGTGTTTAACAAATAATATGCCAATCAATCATATAAAAAAAAGTTGTTCAAGTCTACTCTAGCTACCTACATCATGATTTTTGTGTACAGCATGTTGTCTATTCCTGCCTTCCTAACATCAACTAATTATGAAGCCGTAGGTAGCTGCTGGCTTAGCTGTAACTTTTTAGCGTCTTACTTAGGATTTATTTCCGTTGGATCCCGCTTTTGAATCCCATTTTAGTAATTTTGGCGTTGGATCCCGCAAAACATTATTATGTATTTCCGTTGGATCCCGAATTTAAAAAATGCAAGATCATTACGTTTTATTGTCGTTGAATCCCGAAAAGTATTTCCGTTGGATCCCGAATGCTTAAAAAAATCTGAATGCGGGTACTTTCAAAAACAAAATTGTTTATAATAAAATGAGGGGTTCACTAATGTTTCACCAAAACTCCATTGAAATTTTTAGTTTACAACCAACGTTTCGTATACTATTTATTTCACAAACAACTCATTTTCTATATAATCTAGTCGTTTCTGGCACTCGCCGGCCGCTGCCGCGGCACCGCTCGCTTCGCTCGCTCGGCTCGTGCGTAGGGGTCACAGTTTTAACCTAACCTAACCTAACATTGTTTTTTTTTAATAATTAACCTAATCTAACTAGTTCAGTTCCGGGTAACCCACTAAAAATAATCTCTTTTTAGTGTTTGATAAAGGTAAATCACTTTTCTTCTGAAATGTACACATGTTGTTATAATATGGGATTCAACGGAAATAGCAAACGGGATCCATCGTTAATACCTAAAAAATGGGATTCAAAAGTGGGATCCAACGAAAATAAACGTTACTTAGCTGTTCAGCGCTGGACATGGACGTTGTTATAATCGCAGAATAGATAAAAGAGGTGGCTATCGTGCTGTTTCCGCATACATTTTCCGTATTTTTTCTACAACAAAATTAGTCATTATAATTTGGGCATAAGAGCAATGGTGGCCCAGTATCGTGACTTACGAGACACGAAAAAAAAATGAAAGAATGAATGGTCGTAGGTTCGAACCCGGACAGGCGCTTTACTTTATGTAAATAATTTCATCACCACTGCTCTCAAAACGGTAAAGGAAAACATCGTGAGGAAAACGGCATGTCCTAGAACCAAAAATTCGAGGGCACGTGGCCCGCGTGGTGGATTACGGCCCACTCCCACTCACCGAAAGGAGGCCTGCTTCCCAGCAGTGGGAACATTATAGGCTGATTATGCTATACTTAATAACCACTAAGGGCTGATTTTACCAAAGTCGGATATCTTTTATTCGTGGAATAAGATTGACGTCTGACAATTCTAGCATGGTAAAACTGTCAAATTCAAAATTTATTCTCAGGATAAGATTTATTCTAGATATAAAGTTTGGTGAAATGCGCCCTTAAAGACATACATCATAATCTTTAACATTTAACATGTGTTTATAAAACTTGATCTCGATAGCGTTACGTTTTATAATACAAAACAATAACACATTTTGTACATGCACATTCCTTTTACACTTGCATTGCATTCAACACATTTAGCGTGTGAAAGCTTTCAACCCTCCATCCATGACACGAGGCAGAAGTTACCGCAAGAAATGAGATACATTGCTGCATTAAAAACTAAATTGACGAAACTTTCGAATACAAGAGGCGCATAGGATGTAATTACTTGCGATTGAGACATTTTAAGGTTCCGTTTACATTGTATGGGAAAAAGTCCTACGGCTTACTTGCCTTGTGTTACTCGTGACATAGGCCCCCTTAGGGCATTACTGCAATAATTATCAAAAACAAAACTGCTATCCTAGGGACAAAGCTGATACTTATGTCCCAATTTCCTGTGCCTAAAGACACCGCCACAAATACAGTTTAAGAAAAAAAAATGCAGAGCAGGCCCATTTCACTTGCTCTTTACCTCGATCTAGCCTGATGGAAAGCGATGGATGAGGTCTAAAGTGGAACGAGCGTGTCCAGAAGTCCTCTTTACTCTTGCTTTGGAGGCTGAACACTTCAAACCGAACAAAACAACGCTGCTTCTGGCGACAGAAATCTGGATTCTTCCCGGGACGAGGTCCTGCACAAAAAGCACTACTTTCCTACGACATAGTCTCTGTAAGGTTATTCCCGTTTATGTAAGTCTTGGTCGCTGTTCTTACGTCAGACTTCCAGATAGGTTTATAGGCATTGATCGGTAGGGAGGGACCGCCTACGCACGAATTTAAGTAATTGGGACAAATGTAGTGGATTTTAAGCGGATTTTGTTAGGGACACACAGTTTTTTACGATCGATTGGCCTTAATGCGATTAACTTTGTTACGGTATATGAATCATGCGGATTTTTTTGTGACCAAGGAGCTTTATCGTAGGTTGTGTAAACATACAAGTTTTTTGATCCCTAACTTCAATATATTGTTGTGCTTATAGTTGAGTAGGGAGTTTGGCCTTTATTCATCACTATTTCAGTGCAGGAATAAAATTCTCTACCAACAAAAGGCATTTTATAACTTTTATTGAATTCGAAAATGTGACTATATTTAGGCCCTGCAAGCAAGAAACATTATTGCAAAACACACTTCAATTTAATTAAAAATAGTCACAAAACGAGTCCTAAGTAATAATAACACGTCCTAGATAGAAAGTTGAACCATTTAACTCCAGTCCTCCGGGTGGTCTTGCCAGCAAAAAGTAGTTAATAAGATAGCATGTGGTAACAGCCACAATCAAGACTTGCTTCTTACTTATTACAAACGTTTAATGTTATTTATAAAATAATGTCAGTATGTCCAGCGGTTTTACTGAGGAAATTGTATCAGAAAGTAAGCTCTACATGGATGAATGGGAGCTAATTATCATTTACTAGCTTTCTGCCCGTGACTTCGTCTGCATAAATTTCTTGTTCCCCGAGCCACTCCGTCGCATCGCATCGCCTGAACGCGATATTACTTCGTTTTCGCTAAGCGTTTTTTCTGCCTTTTTAATTTTTTGCTCGGCTCCTAAGAGTCGTAGCGTAATGTTAAATAATCTGCAACCTTTCTCAAGAATTGGTCTATCAAATGCAGAAAAAAAATATTCAAATCCAACTGGGAGTTATAAAGATTAGTGCGTTCAAACGAACAAATTCTTCAGCTTTTGTTATTAGTATAGATTATAGATAGATAACTACAGATATTAACATAAACCAAGTGCATAGCAGTGTTAGCTTTCACACATTTTACCAGTAAGGCAAATAGTACAGACGCCAGCACAGCAAGCTACTACAATCTGTCAAATTTCTTTAATAGATTTTCAACTTTATCGTTAAAGCATAAAGTAGGTAGGTACAAAGTTGATTGGGAAAATTTGACAGTTTCGGGTAGCTTGATGTGCTGACGTCTGTACCTACATATCTACCCTTCGCCTCCTATTTTGGTCATATCAATATGCTGATCTCCATCAATTTTATTCTGTCTCACTTTTCTTTTAATTCAACACGAGTAACCATTTTGACCTGTATTAGATTTCACAAAAAATTAACGACAATCTTATGAACCAATCTTGCCTCGAAAGATCTATGATTGTGGACATACCCTCGTTTTGACTATCCCTTAATCTCTTGCTTAAAACAGATAAGATTACAATCTTAAGCAATGCTTTTTCCTTTGACAAGATAAGGTGACTTAGCTGTATCCTTTTCATTCCTGAAACCTTACTTAGTAAAGGATTATAATAGCGTGAAGAGAAACTCGTAAAAGAATGTATTTCTCGGGAATGTTAGAGATGTTCCGATTTTTCGAGACATTCCGGAACGTTACGTTTTTAATTCCGTTGTGGAGTTGGCCCCCTTTGAAAGTTTTGATTCTCTAATATTTTTTTTGCAGTAAAGAGAAGTTTCTGGAAGAGAAGAGGTCTTTGCTCTGAAGCAGGTTAATAATAACGGTTGAAATTTTGAGAACCTATAGAAGTTTGATTTCTTTTCTTACATTTGGATAAAGTATGTAGAGACACGAGCCGGCAATCCCTTTAATTTCCATATTTATATTCCAAGTAGCTGCGCCCCGCAGTTTCACCCGCATAAGTTTCGATCCCGTGGCAATATCGGGATAAAAAGTAGCCTATATGTTAATCCAGCGTGTCAGCTAGCTCCATACAAAATTTTATCAAAATTGGTCTAGCCGTTTGAGCGTGAAGAAGTAACAAACATGTAAACACACACACTCACAAACTTTCGCCTTTATAATATTAGTGTGATGCGGACAGGAATTCGTTGGATGCGAAAACCGTAGGACCGTCCGATCTCACGACTCTTGGAGAGGCTTATGTGCAGCAGTGGACATCTTTCAGCTGAGATGACAATGATGTATGCAGACCAAGCCGGAAAGCACAAACAGTTTAAGCCTACTACAAATTACGACACCGTAAAAAAATCGAACAGTATCGTCGAAATATCCACTATAATAGATTAGACATCGATAACATTAGGTCAGATAGCGGACAAACGAAACCCAATACAACTCACTACCTGTAACCGCAAGCATTCCACCGTATTTCAAGTATTCCAACGCCAACATTCCAAACATACCTGGCGACTAGCCAAAGTTAATGGGGGGTCAGCAATTAAAGCCAACCTTATGCACTTGCACGGAGAATTTGCAAGTAAATTACGCTAACGGTGTAGCTTACATTAACGTGGTGAAACTATTGAAGGTGCGATAAAACACGCGAAATGGGTCGTGGGTGTGATAGCGAGTAGGGTTTATCATTTTGCAGTTGATATTATAACTGTACTCAGGTGTTATTTAGGACAAAATGCTGCGTTATAATAGGTTTATGAAGGCTGACACTCTGACACGATAATGTGAAAATTTTATATTGTGTTTTCTTTTAACGACAGTACAGTCCTACGATCGAGGCAGTGGCGCAAAATAGAGCATAATATAAATATTACACTTCATGTATTGTGAATACTGCACTTCTTCTTGTGACACCATAATAATGTATTAAAATAATAATAATGGATAGTGTTATATATAAAAATCAATTGCCGTGCATTAGTCTCGCAAAAACTCGAAAATGGCTCGACCGATTGTGATGAAATTTTGGTAAGTTTGTGCGCGCCGGAGAAGATTTCTAACAAAAAAAAATGGAAAAGGCATTGCAACGCATGCCGGGCATCAGCTAGTATAATTATATAATACAGATATTACATATAATGGAATAATATTGTAAGTATCACCGGAACTTTTGAAACCATACCGAGGAAAGAAAGCACGTCGCCTAAACGCAATAGTGGGACAGCATGATTACTATCAGATAAATTGAAAGTTGAGTGAGAAAAAGACTGGGTGGACACGGATAGTGGACGGCATCACAATAGGACACACCATGTTTTTTTTTCACTTTTGGCTAGGTATAGGTAGTATAATCAGGTCTGCTGGAACACAGGCCTCCTCTCTGAGAGAGGGAGTGGGCCGTAATCCACCACGCGGGTCCAGTGCAGGTTGGTAGATGTCACATGTCTTCGAATTTTTGATTCTAGGACATGCTGGTTTCCTCACAATGTTTTCTTTCACCGTTTTGAGGTAAGTTATAATAAGTACCTAAAGGTAAATTAATGAATGGGCTTGATAAATCGATTACTTTTTCTAACTACCTACCTACTGCATAAATATCAAGGGTGAATTTAAGCACGATATCCATACTTCCATACTAATATTATAAATGCGAAAGTGTGTCTGTCTGTCTGTTACTTCTTCACGCTTAAACCGCTGAACCGATTTAGATGAAATTTGTTATAGAGATAGTTTGAGTCCCGATATTCCCACGGGATCGACACTTATGCGGGTGAAACCGCGGGGCGCTGCTAGTCTATAATAAACTGTGCACCATAGGTAGGGCACTTATTTTAAGCCCACCATTCTATAAACGTTATCTAAATGTTTGTTTGATAACAGCCTGTAAATCATACATTTTGAAATATAATGTATGCATGATGGTGTTGCACATATACTAAGTTTATGATCACTGCATAATTATAGTTTATCTTTTAATATAGCGCACACAAGGTTTAAGTCTCAAAACGGTGAAGGTAAACATCGTGAGGAAACCGACATGTCCTAGAGCCAAAAATTCTAAGACATGTGACATCTACCAACCCGCTCTGGGCCTGCGTGGTTAATATATAGCCCACTCCCTCTCGAAGAAAGGAGTCCTGTGTCCCAGCAATGGGAACATTATTATGCTAAGGTATAGGCACCTACTGAAAATATTGGAATGATAAACTTAGCAGTTTCACATTAAAAAAAAAACATTAAAATGTGGACAATTAGAGCATTTTACATTAAAAACAGTAAACTGTTCTAGTTTAGAACATAATGGATACCTACTTAGATCAATAAACAGGCAGCTGCTGGTCGTCGCTATAGTTTTAATTAAACAAACAATATTTATCGATTCAAGCTTGAAACAATATGATAATGTCAGTTCTACATGTTCCTACCTACTTAAATAAACATGCTAACCATTATCCATACTAATATTATAAATTCGAAAGTAACTCTGTCTGTCTGTCTGTTACCTTTCACGCCTAAACCGCTGAACCGATTGAGATGAAATTTGGTATAGAGATAGTTTGAGTCCCGGGAAAGGACATAGGATACTTTTTATCCCGATATTCCCACGGGATCGAGACTTATGTGGGTGAAACCGCGGGGCGCAGCTAGTGTCATAATAAGTATCTATTATGTAACGCTACACCCTTTAATAGATGCCATGATCGTTCTTTTACCGACGAAAAAAGTTTTTAATAGAATAGAATTTTATTTTGCAAATATGGGTAAAAAAAAATCTTAGTTTTTCTCAGGATTCTCATCCTGTTTTATAGTAGTACTCGTAGTAGTTATATTTTTAGGAGTAGTTCTACTTTTATTGGGAACTAGCTGCGCCCCGCGGTTTTACCCGCGTAAATGTCGATCCCGTGGGAATATCGGGATAAAAACGATCCTATGTCCTTTTCCGGGACTCAACCTATCTCTATACCAAATTTCATCTAAATCGGTTCAGTGGTTTAGGCGTGAAGAAGTAACAAACATATAAACACACACACACACAAACTTTCGCCTTTATAATATTAGTGTGATAGTGTGATTTGTCATTTCTATCTGCTGTTCGACAAAACGTAAGGTAGGATGCTCTCAGTCTAGGTGGAGCGAAAATCTGCGCAGGGTGGCTGATAGCTGGATGAGAGTTGCCGAAAATCGAGTTGAATGGCGTGCAATAGGAGAGGCCTATGTCTACTACTGTAGGCTGTTGATGATGACCTGCTGTTCAAAGGGCTGATTCGAGTCATGTGAAAATTGAACTAATTGCATTTGTATTGTTAGTTAACGATCTATCGAATATTCCAGAACCACCAATTGCCAATTTCAGGCAGACAATAAAAAAAGTCGTAAATTCCAATAAGCAATTCACTCATGTATTCGCATTACGGCATTATGCTTAAGGAGCAATCCATTAGGCCGCGGATACATTTATCAATAATAACAACTAGGGCATCGGGTCACAGCATTGTTTGTATGGCGTATGCCTAATTGTCTCGACACAGTCGGCTATCGAACCGGTGAACTGGGACAATTTATGTAATAGGGGGTAATAAAAGGTGACTAAGGTAAAAAATATGTAGAAGAAAAGGATTCCACGGATTCCGTCAAGGTTCAGGGATATCGCCGATGCTGACAGTTGTGTGAAGAAAATGACGATTAGTACGTAATTCATCAGAAAAATGAAATTAGCTTAATGAATGACTGGTCTTTGCCCTGCAATGGGACAATAATAGTCTGCACCCTAATTGCGTAACACACTATCAATTGGAATCAGAATCATTTTGAAGGATATAGCTAATCCATTGCTTCATAAGTACGAAAAATTTGTCTGCTCAACACGTAAATAACGCAATGAATGTTGTTGAACTGTCAAAATGAAACCGATTCCGATTGATAATGTATTACGCAATTGCCCCGCCGGTATCCATATTAATATTATACTAATATTATAAATTCGAAAGTAACTCTGTCTGTCCGTCTGTATGTTACCTTTTCACGCCTAAACCACTGAAGAGATAGATTGCATCCCGGGGAAGGACATAAGGATAGTTTTTATCAAGATATTCCCACGGGCTCGACACTTATGCGGATGAAACCGCGGAGCGCAGCTAGTCTATTTATATATATAAAATTCAAAGTCCTGAGTGCCTGATACATCAACGCACAGCCTAAACCGCTGGTCCTAGAGACATGCAATTTGGAGGGTGTGTTCTTTGTGAAGAGTAGGTATCCACTAAGAGAGGGTTTTTCGAAATTCTACCCCTAAGAGGGTGAAATTGGGGGTTGAAATTTCTGTGAATAATTTCCGCCCTCAAAATTATTATAGAGCTCAAGCTTAAAATATTTGAGTTGATACTAAAGGTACAACAGCAATATTAATTTTACGGACAAGAAATTGAAAAGTCCTGCGTATAGGTACTTAATTGGTGGCTGCAGCGTAAATGCAGAGCAATTTTGATTACCTTTAAGTATAATAAAAAAGCTATCGCAAAAAATTGCAAGTATTAAAGGCTGGGAAGTGGTTAGTAGTTTTCTATAATTTCTAGCAATTTTGCGGTTATCGTTGCGATATAGGTAATAACATCCAAGATAAGACCACCGGCAATGAGGTAAACGTGAGAAGATATCGAGGGAATGTGGTACGACCTGTTAGCTGGCACACCTTCCACTATAGAATGTTTAGAGATAGCAAAATCACATGCACAAGTATGCAAAAATGGGTGAAATTAAGTAACATACAAGACACTACACCTAGCTCTCTGACTATGTCATTTCACCAAGACGAATACAGATAGCGAAAAAAAAATCAGAACTTTTGTTTTTTTTTTTTGTATGACGACTCATCAATATCATCTGCCTAGCCTTTTTGACCAATCTATTTATATAAAATACAAAGTCCTGACTGACTGATATATCAACGCACAGCCTAAACCGCTGGTCCTAAAGACATGCAATTTGGACGGTGTGTTCTTTGTGAAGAGTATAGGTTTCCACTAAGAGAGGGTTTTTCGAAATTCCACCCCTAAGAGGGTGAATGGGGGAAGGGTGAAATTTCACGCGGACGAAGTCGCAGCCAGACGCTAGTAGAGGAGTTTGGAAGAAATTGCGCCAACCCCAAATAAATTGGGATGTGCAGGAGAATGGTGATGATTTTTTTTTCAGGACAAAAAATGTGTTCGTGGCAGACTCTCTCACAGGTTCCTAAGAGGACCTGCAAAAGTTTTAAGACCCTACTTGAAATTGTCTGCGCAGAATTACTACCCACCTCTTGACCCAAAGTTGCATAAATAGCGAATTCACCTAAATAAGGCACAGGTCGATTCTAATGATGGCCTTCTGATAAGACAAACTGCAGACGATAAACCTTTGAACTATCGCGTCGTCTGCGAAGACAGACGATTCAATTATGTATCAGATATAGATAAAAATACATAGGTATTACACTAGCATAGTGACTTAAGCTGCATTTACATAGCGTCAAGTATGAAGCTACACTTTTCAACTTTTATATATAATATATCTACAATTTGAAAACAAAATCCCTTGAATACCGATGACCACAATCTGTCAGCAAGCGTATATAGTGGCCGAGCGCTGCAAGCAAGAATAGCCCTTACGGTCTATAAGTAGATGCAAGTTTCGAAATTTACATCTGCCCAATATGAAAACAAAATCCCTTGTACACGATGACCACATCTGTTAGCAAGCGTTATCTATTATAGCGGCCGAGCGCTGCAAGCAAGAATATGGGATGCATGAAGAAGTCTCCTCGTGTAGCGCAGTTTGTTCCGCCAGTTACTCAACTGAACCGAGCGCTCGGCGCATCCTGGACAGTCACACCCTACACCTTATTTGACTAACCAATTCTTCCCTTGCGGTGGTAGAGCTAACGCCCGCCTGGTTTGCGACCACCCTCCCACCGGAGTCCGGCGTCCAGCAGCCTGCTGTGTTTCGTCGATGCGTGGAAGTGCCAGTGCCTTAGGCATCTTCTGGGCACGCTTGTTCTATCATAGACCTCATCCATCGCTTTCCATGAGGCGTGATCGAGGTCAAGAGCGTGCCCAATCAGCAATAAATAAAAAGCCCTTACGGTGTATAGATGTATGTTTCCTCGATGGTAAATAAACTCACGCCTTCTTCCCATCGGGATAAAGCAAGTTTCAATCCAAACATAATTGGAGAGATTCCGTACAAAATATATCAGTCGGCTTGGTAATATGTAGAACCTTGATATCTGATTATGGATAAATACAAGCTTTTATTCACAGATCCTACGATAGCCCAAGGATGGTGAAAGTGCAAAGCATCATCTGCCCAGCCTTCTCCCAACTATGTTGAGGTCGGCTTCCAGTCTAACCGGATGCAGCTGAATACCAGTATTTTACATGGAGCGACTGCCTATCTGACCTACACAACCCAGTGACTGGGTAATACGATACCCTTTAGTAAGACTGATTGTCAGACTTTCGGGCTTCTGACCACCCGTAACGACTGTCAAAGATCTACGAATGACAGCCGGGACCAACGGCTTAACGTGCTTTCCGAAGCACGGAGGGGTCTTGGTATGTAAAGATGGTCACCCATCCACGGACCAAACGCGGCCAGCGTAGCTTAAACTGATCTATCGAACCGTGCGGCTGTTATTACTTAGCCACAAGCCACTTTAAGATATAACGAATCTGAGAAATGAATTTAATAAACTTGGTGTCCTCTGCATGTTGCATTTTAATTTGCGTAGGCTGTTGCACAAATGTGTACCATGCTTTATACGGCCGATATTCTGATGGTTGCGAACGACAGAACCATACAAGCTAATAATATTTGTCCGTTAAACAGAGACACTTTATCCCCATTGACGTCATCAAGTACATCATAACAACAAGAACATAGAGTACGGAATAAACCGAAACATTTGATTCTGTGGTTATAGTCGCTGAGTGTAATAATAAGCGTCTCCGTCGAGGTCAAGGTTCGCATCCCAGTTGGCGTTCGCCGAACTCTTAGCTGTACCACAGATGATAGCAATAGAAAAAACGGCCAGTAGGTTATAATTGATTTAAATGAGTAGGCAAGGAGGTATGCTACATCCGATTAATACTGGAAGCTAGCCCAAACATAGTTGGGTAAAAGTAAGGCAGATGATGATGATGATGTAAAAATATAAGTAGGACTTCGTATTGAAAAACTTTTAAGGAAGCAAGGTTTGGAATGATTGAGAAATTAAGTAATTTATAAAATATCTCAGTTAAAATGTAAGAGCCTACTGAGCCAAGCTTCTAACATAAGCGAGGCGACGAGGAAACGGTGGCTTCCAGTTGTTTGATTAAGTTTAACATAAAATGACATTAGAACGAGGAATCTAAGCACGTAGATAGCTCATGACATCATCAAGTTAAGAACCTCTTGTCAGTCAAGAACAGTACTGACTTGTACAAACTCGAAACTATAGAATTATCAATGATTATTCAACATTTATCTCGTCTTTAGTCTTTCTCAATGCTTAGTTCTCGCCATTCTTTCTAACTAGAGAATTTATGCAGTTTAATCATCTCTTTAATCTTTTTATCTTTTCACTGGCTCTCTTATTACTATTCACAATACAAAATAACGTTTACAATATCTATCTATATTAACAAATAGTTCACGACAGACTCTTTTACTTTCTTATTTACTACAAGTTATTTCATACATTTAAACCTACTGCAGAATAAACTAAAGAATTTCTTATTCTATGGTTCCGGTGGTATAAAAAAAAGTTCGTTGTTGATTCATGGAGCGTCGACTGCTATTGGTCTGTTTTTTTTTTATGAGATCGTCAAAGCTAACGATTTTTTAAAAGAATAGAGGTTCATTTATGTAAATGGTTTATTTATGTTATTGGTATCACAGGAACGAATGGCATGTTAGCCCATTATTTTGTCTTTTCCTGGAGTATTTTTCCTGTTGAATGTCTATTTATATTTTTAAGGAAGTATTTACAGTTTTAATTGGTATAAAATTAGACGTAAGTACTTATCTATATTTTTAATGAATCATAATAGTGATAACGATAAGTTACGATAAAAACGAGTAAATACGCGTGGCCTATTTTGCTGGAATTCAGTTACCAGAAGCCGGCAAAATTATTGAAAATAAAAGCAATATTATTCATAAACATTCAATAATATCATAATTAATCAGATTATTTATGAAAATACAGCGTTGCTTTCATTGTAGCCTAACATTTACACGTAAATAGAAAGTAAACACAAAGTTACTTACTTGCATCTGCATGAGCTTGGAACCACCGTTCTTCTCCATTTTCAGGATTTCAGTGGCACACAAAAATAAAAAATATCAAGTAAACTGGAAGACAACAAAAATTTAAACAACTCGATGTGTCAAGTTAAAGAGTCGTGTAAAAAAATTATAAAAAATACTACACGCGATTTTTGTATTGTTCATTATAACAAACACCATTCACAAAATTTGACACAAAAATGTCAAAAATATTAATTTTGTCCATCAACGTCTAGCTTTCGCGCGCTGTTTAAAATTGGAATGCGTTTATGATTTAACTTTTTTAAATTTATCGGCGCGTTCTCAGTTAACACGAATGATTTAATCGTAATACCGATCAAACGAGTCAGCGGTCGCCAAGCGACTCAGCTGTTGTGAAGCACCGAGGCAAATTAGCGAGAGATGGCGGGACGGGGAGCGAGCAGCCTGCATGACTACTCGCTGAGTAATCGACTGGCTGCACCTACACGCCCTGTGAACCGACAACAATACATTTGCCGCTATCATACCGTGATCCACCTTTTTTCGTAGCAATATAAAGAATATTTTCCACTGACAATAACATTCGTCTGTAAAAAGAGTTTGTATTTGGCCGCCAATAGACAAATGAATGTTTACGTTTGAAGCAAAGGAAAATGTTTTTTATTACTTGCCGGTAAAAGTCTTGCTTGCGGAATTGGTATTATTCAGTTAAATGGCATAAACGTTGAAGAAATTTGCGAGCCCGCAGCCAAATTCAGTGAAAGCGTTATCATAAGTCACACGGGGCGTTAACCTGGTGGTAGTGTCAGGGTAATTATAGGGGATAGCATAAAATGCCAGCTTCACATTGCTTGGAGGCAGTTTGTGCAAGACAACTGGTTAATGAAACGGACCATCTGTTGCATAAAGTATTGATTTAACGACGTGATAAGCTTATAAGTTATTTATTATTTGAGTACGTTTATTTGGGTTATTTTGGTAGGGTTGAACTTTTTAATGTTGTCGAACATTGATCTTTAAGTATAGCTCAATAATGTCGAGGCTTTTTCAATGGTTTACTTATTATTTCACGCAAGTGTAATCAGCAGAAGAACAGCCTCTATTGACTTTCATGAATGATTTCATTCAAAATTCCATTCATTTGATCGATAAGTTAAAGATGAAGCAGAAGAAATGCGAATCATATTTAATAACCGCCATGTTCCTCTTATAACAGATACTCAATTTAGATAGACAGTCTGCAGACATCTTAAGTGCGTGTATCTCTTTAATAAATCGCAGTGCGCACTTGTTTGAGCTAATCCTGTAAATAAAGACAACCGGATACGGAGATAACATCTCCTTACACTCGTCTCAGTTCGTCCACTTCGAAGAAACGACATGGTTTTATATTTTTGTTCGTTTTTATGACTGCTCGCTTTTACTTGCGCCTTTTTTGGAATTGTGTGCTAATGTACTGCTTGGCCTACATTTTATAAATTGATCTGCTGATGCTAAAAGAGGTGCTTGTTTGGATTTAATGAATAGGTACTCAAAAAACATGATTTTGATAAGAAATGCTGATCAACATTATTGTTGAGTTCAAACTTCAAACTTAAAATAATGCGTGTCTTAGCCCGTGCATTGCAAGTTTGATATTAAAAAAAAATACTAGGTACCCACTTACCCATTGCATTTTCAGCGTTCATTGACATTTTATTTACTTTCAATTATATTCTCAAGTATTATTAAGTTAAACAGACTAATCATATCTGTCATTGGTTGACTTCTCTAAGGCCTTCGACTGAAATGGACTCGGAACTGGGTGTAGAAATTACTGTACTAATAGAACGGTTCAAAGTATTTCTAATAATCCCAAGTACACCTTCCCTATTTAGATACTTTGAGCCGAGCTGTCAAATTAGGTCAAATTCTCTTAAACTTCTTTGTTTGCATTCAGGGTGTACCTCAAGGGAGCTTTCTGTAACCCATGCTCTCAGTTTTGAATTGTCAAGTTGTCGGTCGATCAGAATTAATTAAGCTAGTTGCCCATTCCAAAGCGTAATTATTATCTACTAGCTGCGCCCCGCGGTTTCACCCGCATAAGTTTCGATCCCGTGGGAATATCGGGATAAAAAGTAGCCTATGTCCTTTCCCGGGACTCAAACTATCTATATACCAAATTTCATCTAAATCGGTTCAGCGGTTTGAGCGTGAAGAAGTAACAAACATATAAACACACACACACACTCACAAGCTTTCGACTTTATAATATTAGTGTGATAGTGTGATTATACTATTGTATATGTTTTATGCTATACAGCTACCATTCTGGGTACTGGCTGGGTACGTCTTTCATTGACTTGAATGTGCCCTGGCGGCTGAGAGTATGTCATGCTCACTCAAATGTCTCGCTGGTGTTGGCGTGTGTGTTGGATAATTAAGTTCCCTTGAAAATGGTTGAGCTGAATGGTGCTGATCCATACATCATGTTCGTGAACGGGCGCAGTCAGAAGAGAGTGGTCATCTCTTAGCTACCATGGCTTATTTTAATTTCTGCATTGTTTTTATCTTGTTTATAATGGGTGCTTTTAACGTGCACCTGCACGGCTTTCTACATCTTTCTCACATATATAATTTCAACGTGAATGATGTAATCAATATTTTGTAACAATTTTATGATTTAAAAGAGTGTCCGTGGAGTTTCTTGCCCGTTCTTCTCCACAGGTACCTACTGCGCTTTGGAATGGGCAATTAGCTTCATCTTTCTGACTGACTGACCCCTTGAGAATTCAAAAGTGCCTGTAATTGCTCTATTTGAAATAAACGCTTTGAATTTGAGTTTTGAGTGCCAATGGAGAAGAAAGGCATTAAACTCCATGGACACTCTTCTCTCTGTCTCACACGTTCAATTATACTTGCATCTTCGTTTGCTTTGTTTCAAATGATCTTATAATTTATACACAGATAGTTTAGATGTCGATCAACAATGGTGACTACGACCACATACCTCTTATAGGTTTTTATGATTCAAATAAAAACTAGGTTAAAATGGAGAAAATGAAACACCAAAAATTCACCATACGGTATATTTTATTAAAAAAAATTACATACAAACATTCATAATCTGTGATTGAACGTTCATACAGTTCATACAACACACGACGTCGATCTAACTACGCACGCGCTATACTTATTTGTCCATTTCGTATCGATACACCACTATCCTCTACTGTGTAAGTTTTGAAGTAGGTACATCACTGGTTTTATTGGCTAAATTTATGATGGTAGGTAAGTACATTCTCATATAAAAGATAGTTACTTCGAGGCAGTTCGAGGTAATCATCATCATCATCTACATAGCCTTCCCCAAATATATTGGGTTCGACTTCCTGACTATCCGGATTCGTAAATGTGAAGTGTTCGTAAAGGTAGCTACTGACACGAAAGGTAACAATCTTCTTTAAATTATGACTGAATTTCAGATTCAAGGCAGTTTCAGTGTCAATTAAGCTTGTGATGGTTTTTTTTTATTTTTTTTGTTTTCATTTGTTGCAAAAGCTTAGCCCACAACCCATGTTCAATACATAACGGATTCCAAATTTATGTTGCGTCTTTTTCTTGGGACTTTCTTTTATTGATGAAAAGCTAATCTGAGGGAATGAGAACTTGTGTTTAAGTATTTATTCGCTCAGCTTACTGCTCATATGTATACACGAGCGGTACGTTACCAATGGCAGAGGCAACTGCAGTCGTCGAAACTCATCGGCGGCAGTCGTCGACGTACCGCGAGCTCAAATACACTAGCGGCACGTTGCGGCGACACTCGTGAGCTGCAGTTGGTTGCCTCTGTTTCTGTATATAAGCACTAGGTTTCTTTTTCTTTATCAGTCTCCTGCTATGTAGTGACTAACGGGTAGGTACCTACAAGTATTTGTGTCACTTTGCGGTCAGCAGTACCTTGGTTGGTCATTTATGTAAATCACATTAAGTATTATCCATCATTTGTGTAACGTTATTCTCGTTTATATCACCTCTACAAAGTGTTTAGATACATTGATAATACCAGTGATGTTATAAACAATATATATAGCTTATTGTCTGCACAAATAACAGGGTTTAAGGGAATTTAAAGTCCGTGACAAAGAAAAAATCGTAATCATGGAGAAAAAACGCAAAATCTTTTTCGTTCTCCCTTAGGCCATTTAACGCAAAGTTAAATGGTCTAAGATTTTCTTGTTCACTTTGAGCAATAGTGTTCCATTTAGAGTTCACATACCTAATATGAGCACATATTGACATTTTCTCTCTCTTTTATCAATTGACAAAATCGGTTCTCTCACTCTCTCTCAATTGACTGAAATACGATTTTCAAGACATGTGAATCAGTCTGCTTCTTTCAGTTAATTATAATAATTATTATTTTGAATTAAAAATTTATAAGACACATTGGGTTACACCTGAACTAAGACCATTCAAAGAAAAATTAAAGGTAGGTACTTGTGCAGACAATTTTTCACAAATAAATTATTACTTCGAACAAGCGCTTCGAAATATAAGTTCCACAATGAAACTACTTACAAATAACATTGAAGAACGAACACATCGAGAGGATTTCACTTCAAAATTAAACATGCAAGCTTCTCATACAAAAATATCTCATAACTATATTACTAGACGTTAGGATTAACGTCTTATTGCTGTCTAATATCCATTAATTTTACAAATAATTTGTATATTTTACCAAATAAAGTATAAGATCTAGAGTGATTTTGAACATAGGAAAAGTGTCAGTGAATTATATTTGTTATAGGTGTACAAAACATCGACTTAACTAATTGCATTTATGTTAAACCGCAGAAGTTAAAAAAATACCTTTTCCTCGAATACCTATTAAAATATAGGTCAGACTTAAAGACCTACGACCACACCGGGTTGTGGCCAACGTATTTAAATTGAAGGTCTTTGAGTCGGGTAAAAACAAGTAGAAAAAAAAAATGCATTTAACAGGAAAAAACTTTTTCATAAGTTTCACTGAACTCCTTTGCCAGTAGTAAATAAAAAATAACACAAAACCCTTAAAAAATTGTAAAAAAAAAGAAATGAACTTTAATTTCCTGTGCTAAAATATTTTACATAAACAGAAAAAAAACGCGGTACCTATCATTATATCTTATAAACGTCTAAATAATTATTCTAATTTACATTCGTATAATACAATAAATTGGCTACGACATCTATAGCTACATTGCAAGACCACAAAAATTATATTATTTTTGTTGAAAGGTTTCCCGCCATTCGACAGTTGTCAAAATGTCGTTCGAGTAGTCAAAGAGTAGGCACATATGCAGACATGAGGTAGGTCCCTTTTTTAAAATTTGTGCCTATATTTCTGGCATTTCATCGAATATCTAAGAAACTTTTCCAAATAATATAAGGTGTTTTTTATGTAACTTGTCAGTTATAGTTATTTTTGGCAGTATTTAATAATTGTTTTCACAGCTTTTTAAAGTTATTTCTTCATTAATAATGTACATTGATTTTGTAGCAGTTAAATCTTGCAATGTAGCGTTCGCGGGGCAAGGGACATTAAATCGCGTTCACCATGCCTAGGGTCACACACAACACAGGTAATTTAGTTAAATAACTTTAGGCAGTCTTTGGGTAGGTCGGAAGATTTTGTAGCATCTAGATATTTTCATTAAATAATTTTCTAATTAATACACACCTAACTATACCGACAATAACCCAAAAAGTTGATTTTGAGTAACAAGTTCTTTTAAAAACGATGTTATTCTTTCAAAAGACCTTTACGTTACATTTCGTCCGATTAGGCAAAGTTCTACCGACCACGTTAACTAATGCTAACATCAACTTAACACTAACATTCTTTATTTACGAATTCAATGAGTAAATATACTTTTTCAATTCGTAATTGGTGTCATCAGGGGACAAGCATTGAATGTACTTATCCTATGTGTTAAGGCAGATGCTCCAAGGCGACCAGCAAAATTTAAATACTGAAAACATGAATTTCCCTGGCTACCTTAGAGCAATTCCCTTAAATATAGACTATTCTCAAGTTACTCTCATTTTGTGCGACTTTATGTATTCAGTGAACATGAAAAAGTTTTCAATAAAGCAGAATAATGTGTACCCTGATTTGTGTAATCACATAAAACCTTCGAAAACTTCTTCTGTCATTTACCAAATTTAAAAAAGGCATTATCTCCAAATTTCTTTTTTTTTTTTTGTAACATCTTCAATAATTCCTCAAAATGCATTATTTGTAAGAAATGGGGAAACAATCAACGTTACAGTATATCAAAGATCAAAGAGAAGACAGTATCAAACGTTTCATAAAATAATATTTTACATAAATAAACATCGCTCTGAGAGGTCGAGATTTAGTGCTATACCTAACCTACATGAACATCCTATGGCTTTTATCAATAGGCCGAACTTCAAGAATTTGAAAATGTCTAGAGTTTCATGGCTACACACATCTTTTCTATGACAACATGCAGTATCTCTAAAGAGCACATCTATTTAATGTATTATAAGATAATTGTGTATGCATGAAAGGTCATGACCGATATAATATCGACTGAAGGTGTTGAGTTAATTATTCATCCTTGTTGAACATCGTTATTCGTGTTGATATCGAGATATTATTTTTTCATTATAATATATAGTAAAACCAAAGTAAAATCTATCTCCAGTAGGCATTTATTGGCAGTCGACTAGAAGGATCACTTCTGTCATGTTATTTTAATCTATGATTAAGCATCCACAATTATTTTTTTTTCTTTTTCGACATCATCAGGAGGATTCGACAAAAATATAAATAGATAAGATGTTAAAGCATATTTGCTTTCTCAAAATTCATAAGAAGGTGACAATTTTATTTCATTAATGAACTTTATAATTGGCACGAAAATAGTTTTTTTGTGACCAGCACATTATAAATATAAATTCAATTATATAAAACACAGAATATATTTGGCAACATCAATTTCTATGTCACTCCGTGAAGTGTTCATTTTATGAATCGGCATATTCGGCATGCTGTTCACATAGTTTCTTTTTTAAAGGACACTAATACAAAATAGCTTAAATCAGGAAATCAGAATTTGTAATCCAACAATTTCTCGTTACAAAATAATGGATCGATATCTTCTTGGATTCATTAAAATAACGTATAATTTCAAGTTGAAAGTTATGTTAGACATGACCAGCATGAAAAACTGTTTTTTTTTTTCTGATTAGTGTCCTTCACCGATATTTGGGACACTGTCAAAATCTACGAAAGAAACACGCTGTTACTGACTTTGGTTATAGCCTTTGAGCAGCACCCTAACTGCGTAACACACTTTCGATCACAATCCGAGGGCTTTGAAGCAAATTCCTAATCCATTGCTTCATAGCTTTGAAAAATTCGTCTGCTCAGCAACGTAAATAACGCAATGAACACGGCTGTACTGTCAAAATGAAAGACATTGCGATCAATTGTCATTTTATGTGTGTTACGCAAATTTTACCTCGCAGGCTTAGACGTAATCGCAATGCAACGTGCATACGAAATGACGGACGTCATTTGCACGTAACGCTTAGCAGCAATGCAACATTTGCAAATACGTAGAGTATTATATTATCTGTGGCCCAGCTAACGCAATAAGTGAGGTTCCAGTTCTTCATGTGTTCAGAACAGCGCATCCACTCCCTAGACCATGACATGGGTGTTCATCAGAAAGGTTTTACATCATAAAGTCTCCGCAGTCAACACCGAAGTCCCAGTCGTCGGAGGCAGTATCATCGTACTCTGCCAGGGCCTGTTCGTAGACTGAAGCCTCGTATGCCGTGACGCCATCAAGCATGGAGCAGGCTTGGGACACGTTGGTGTGGTGCATGATCGGCATTGCGTGGAGGGCGAAGTCTTCGCCTTCTTGGGACCAGGTGAGACCTGAAAAGAGGTAGAACTACCATTAATGTGGAGAATGAGTTACTTTGATAGGTCAGTTACGGGTTTACAAGACAGAGAGAGAGGTGGATTATAATGCCAACGATACGTAGTCAAATAGCATTTAGCAATACAACTGATGAAGAGAGCGATCTTTGTGTGCATCACCTTTCCTGTTTAAAACTACCTATTATAGGCATTATAATCCATGTTTCTTCATTCGGCATTACAACGTGCCGCGCGACAGAGCGCAGATAACGCGCCCCCGCGCGTGATGTTTTACATACAAATTCAATAAAAACGCGCTTCCGGCTTCCGCAAGAGGAATCTAGCTCCGTTACCCGCGCCCTGTCGCGTGGCGGATTGTAGCACACCTCGGACACTCCATACAACGCTCGCAAAATAATTACCTATTACTACTACATAAACAAATGACGTTTGTATACGTGCAAATGTGTGCGTGAAATCTAGTAGGGTTGGCTGTCGTGCGTAGCGTAAAAAAAATGGCGCGGAATGCAATTTGTGTCGGGGAACCGAACGACGACGGCGCTGCCCGAACGTGTGCATTATTATGAAGTGACCTTGTAGTTCAATTGTTTATTTATATAGTCGGGTTCGTAATGAAATAAAAACACTAAAATAGTTTATTTTAAATGACTATCTGCAAATAATCGGTTATTAAATCGCATGGTATTAAAAATGCGAAATCTTACAAACAGTTTATGTAAATACGAATTCGGAAAACATCACAATATCCAGCCATCGTGATTAAAACTCAAATAAAACTTTTAAATCGCACAATTGTGTGTTCGTATCAGCAGTACAGCGCTGCGGTTTGCGAGCGCCCTTGCTAAAGAGTCGGCGACGAATACCTCGAAGTGCGGGGTGAGGTGCGGTATCTGATATGAGCGCGGGGAAGGGAGTATCCTTTCTGTACGTATTACTATTATCTAAGTATTTTGTGATTGTAGTGTGTGATCCGCCTTAAAGTCAAATTAGTTTGATATCCCCGGAGATATTCTGATTCAAAGACGGCTCACAGTTTTTAATGCTAACATATTCTTATCACCTTGTGAGCTCAATCTTCCTGTTCGGAGTTACCTATGTTAAAATTATATTACAAAAAATCTGATTAAAAATACTTACGTCCACTCCACACTCCATTGGGCAAGGTGACCCACCCCCAGCCCTGTCCCCAAGCGAGCTGATGGTCAAGCTGTCCCGCAAGCGGCACCTGGCGCTTGATCACGGCAACCAGGCCGCGACCGTCTAACGCTCCAACAGCGCTGCGAGCGTTCCTGTTGTACATCTCCGAGGAAGTCGCTGCTGAAACCAATAAAGGTAGGGTCTATAGATTATGTACACTGTTCAGGGAGCCCGCGAAATTCAAATTTTCTTACGATTTTTTTATGTTGATTTAAATATGTAATATTTATTTATCCATACACTAATATTATAAAGGCGAAAGTTTGTGAGTGTGTGTGTGTGTGTTTATATGTTTGTTACTACTTCACGCTCAAACCGCTGAATCGATTTAGATGAAATTTGGTATAGAAATAGTTTGTGTCCCGGGAAAGGACATAGGATACTTTTTATCCCGATATTCCCACGGGATCGAGACTTATGCGGGTGAAACCGCGGGGCGCAGCTAGTAATATTTAAATTCAAAAGTAACTCTGTTTGTCTTTATGTTACCTTTTCACGCCTAAACCGCTGAACCGATTTAGATGAAATTTGGTATAGAGATAGCTTGAGTCCCGGGAAAGGACAAAGGATACTTTTTATCCCAATATTCCCACGGGATCAAGACTTATGCGGGTGAAACCGCGGGGCGCAGCTAGTAGTCATATAAATCATAGTAATTTTAATTTTGCGGTCTACCTTAGCGCATTCTTAATGGTCATAAAAGTTAGGCGCTATTCCTGAATAATAAATTTTCTAGCAAATCAGCAGCAATCAAACACATAATCCTTTCGTCTCGCCATGAAAGCTGTAATCTGCCATTAGCTATAAAAATTTAATTGTCATTTTAACTCGTCAGTCACTAAAGTTTCATGGGTTGAAAATTTTATTGTCAAACGGGAGTTAAGTAAGTTAGGTGGGTGGACCATGGAAGGCCATGCTCCTTCGAAGGCCAATCATTAAAATTTCGTAGTTATTGCCATGTGATGACAAATTCCTTTTACTAACACAAACACCCATCGAACTGGAAACCACAGACGCGGCGGCGAATCGCTCGCGCTACTATTTTGGCAGTACGGTCCCTCGCTTCTTCGATATCGGAAATCGACGACGTTAAAATAAGGTGGGTGTACCATGGAAGGCCACTCTAACGAATAAACAGTTATTATTTGTTTATTTCCTGGATAAATGAAACTAACAAATATTTAAGTAATACTTTGTTTTATTATGTAACATAATATAAACCACTTTTTTTTTATTGTAGATTTAAGCGCTATTTATTAACTTTTAGTGTTAAATGACTGAATTTTCATAATGGCCTTCTAAAGAGCCCTGTTCGTAGCAAGGCCATTTGGAATAGTTCAAAGAAACTTAAGTTTAATCAATATTGATTAAATCTGCAATTCAAAAAAGTGGTTTATATGTTACATAATAAAACAAAGTATTACTTAAATATTTGTTAGTTTCATTTATCCAGGAAATAAACGAATAATAACTGTTTATTCGTTAGAGTGGCCTTCCATGGTACACCCACCTTACTTACTAAGTTACCTAATAAACATGGCTATAAAGAAGAGTCGGAAATACGGTGTATTTTTGTCTTTCCCTTGACCGTGCGGTTACGGCGAACCACGTATTAAATAAATGCATATATCCCATTTCATGCGTAAATACGTAGATGTCGTACTCGGCGCTTCTCCTCCACTTTTATTATGCGCACAGCCAAAGTGTGGAACTCTCTGCCGGCATCTGTGTTCCCTCCCACATTTAACCCGTCTGCCTTCAAATCAAGAGTGAACAGGCATCTTCTGGGCACGCTCGATCCATCATAGACCTCATCTATCGCTTTCCATCAGGCGTGATCGGGGTCAAGAGTGCGCCCATTTAGCAATAAAAAAAAAAAAAAAAAAAAAAAAATGTCAACGGCAACGCTTGAAGACTAAAAAAATCTGTATTTAATCAAAGTATTTTCCTTCTGACAGAATGAGTAAGTCAGTCCGAAAAATAAATGTAATATGCCGATTCAATCCGAAAACACGAAAAACAAGAAACGCCTGACAGAACCGAATAGCAATCACTGTTATACGTAACATAGATATTTTGCTTGCAAAGGCGCTGTCGAGACAACAGAGCTAGAGGTACATACCGATATTAATCGAGTAACACTTGACTTAATTAATGAAGTGGCTTGTTGCTTGTAGTTTTGGCGGGAACAATGACAGCTCGTGTGGCGGCCATGATGGATTGTCTATAGTATTGCGTGTTTACTTTGTTAAAGCGCCTGCTTCTATATTATGAACTTTATTGTATGGACCGGCTGTCTGAACGACAATTTTTCATAGTAGGGCCTGTTTAATTAATATAAAAGACTACGCTCATGTCCTGATGACTGACTGTAATATAATATTTTAGTCAATTGACCTGCGACATCTTTGGGTACCTACTGATATGCTGGTCTTTTGGATCTTCTTTGATGTTGACGTCTATTTCTTAAAAGTTAAAAAAATAAACTGTAATTTAATTCAACTTCATAGGTTCAAGCAATCCTCCAGCAAGCAAGCTTCCAGAACCCATACTATTTTGGACATTTGGAATCTAAACATTCGCAACTATAATTACAATACAATATATTTAATAGGGTTTAGAAAAGTGATTTATTGTGAGAAAGCCAATTGTACAACTACAATGAAATGTATTACTCGGAAACCTCATAAGCTACTGTACTTATTAGTAACGCAGCTGTGATATGCCTACCAACCCGTGGTAGGTACAAAAAAACAACGTAACAAATTATACCAACCTAGTGTTGTCCCACTGCTGGGCAAAGGCCTCTTCTCATACAGAGAAGGCATGAACATTGATCACCACGCTTGCTCAAGACGGGTTGGCAATTTCAGACTTCACCGATGTTATTGATGTCCAACATAAACATAGAAAGTACATCTGAATTGAAGAAGTCTCATTGGTTGGTCGCCGGATTCGAACCCACAACCTCGTGCATGCGAAGCTGGGCCTTAACGACAGGGCCATCATGACATCTAACATCATTGAACCACTGTTCTATCATGACATCTAACATTATTGAACCACTGGGCTATCATGACATCTAGCATCATTGAACCACTGGGCTATCATGACATCTAGCATCATTGAACCACTGGGCTATCATGACATCTAGCATCATTGAACCACTGGGCTATCATGACATCTAGCATCATTGAACCACTGGGCTATCATGACATCTAGCATCATTGAACCACTGGGCTATCATGACATCTAACATCATTGAACCACTGTTCTATCATGACATCTAACATTATTGAACCACTGTTCTATCATGACATCTAACATTATTGAACCACTGTTCTATCGTGACATCTAACATCATTGAACCACTGGGCTATCATGACATCTAGCATCATTGAACCACTGGGCTATCATGACATCTAGCATCATTGAACCACTGGGCTATCATGACATCTAGCATCATTGAACCACTGGGCTATCATGACATCTAGCATCATTGAACCACTGGGCTATCATGACATCTAGCATCATTGAACCACTGGGCTATCATGACATCTAGCATCATTGAACCACTGGGCTATCATGACATCTAGCATCATTGAACCACTGGGCTATCATGACATCTAACATCATTGAACCACTGTTCTATCATGACATCTAACATTATTGAACCACTGTTCTATCATGACATCTAACATTATTGAACCACTGTTCTATCATGACATCTAACATTATTGAACCACTGGGCCATGATTCTATCATGACATCTAATATATTTAACCTACTTCATTGGTATTTTAAGTGGTTATGCTATTCACGTATGCATAGAACTAAATTGAAGTGACGCCAGGTCATTCCCCATTTGACATTGACACGTAGAGACTAATGTACTGCAGTCAGAGGCATAATGTTTAAAGATTTATTCTTAATGGGCCTTTCACGTTTCGCGATGTGTCTGCCATTTTCTATTACTTTTAGAGCACGATTTTCAAGTTAGCTTTTTATTAAAAACAGTTTTTTGTAAGTACTTATTTATGTTTTTTTTATAAATAAACTTATTAGTAGGGAATATGTAAGACCAGTGGTAGCCTAGAGGTAACATCCCCGACTTATGAGATGTAGGTTGTGGGTTCGAACCCAGCCAGGCGCTTTATTTTGAGTAAATAATTTAATCACCGCTGCTCTCAAAACGATAAAGAAAATCATCGTGAGGAAATCGGCATGTCCTAGAACCAAAAATTAGAAGACATCTATCAACTCGCACTGGGCCAGCGCAGCGTTGTGGATTACGACCCACTCCCTCTCGAAGAGAGGAGGCCTGTGTCCCAGCGGTGGGAACATTATAGGCTGATTATACTATGTAGGAAATATTGGTAGTGTTATCATTCCCCATAAGCTATACGTTAGGTACTGGCCAGTGTGTCCACAGTTTATTATTATTAGCACACACACCGTGCACACGGGACACGACGAAGAAAAAAAAATGACAACTCATTAGATTTTCCGTAATACGATCTAGGCTTTTTTTACCGGGGAAAATAGGTAAAATGGCGTAATTATTTTTACTCTTTTCAATTTAAATAAAGATAATTCTTAAAATCTTAGTGAAATAAACACAAAAGGATTAGAAACGGAATTATACTTCCAGTAAGCTCATTTTTCAATACCCTGTTCATTTCTGCCCTTAGCTAAAGCTGAATAATTTCGACCTTTTCCTATACGTATAAATATGTGCGAAGCCATTGTTTGGCCAAGGGCGACAGGGATAACGCATTACAACTTTGCTAACGCGAACCAACGAACGAAGCCCTTGGGGTGAGTTTGGGACCCGCTAAACTTACTTTTTTCTGTTTTTATTTAAAAACTGCTAAAAGGATTTTTTTCGGTATGGCCAAGTCAATGAAAGGTCATGGTTTGAATATTGGGATAGGCATACACATTTTCGTTTCAGTAATCTCTTAAAAGGTTGTTTGGGGGATGTATTATTGGGATTTGGAGATAATCGAAGCCCATTCATGAAATTAAAACCTAATAAAACCCAAATGATCGTATTTAATAAATACTTCTATAGATAAAGAAAAGTACCAATTAATCTAAATAATGAATAAGTGTTTTAGAACAAATTATTTTAATTCAAAATGGTCTAAATTCAATCCGGGCACATTTTCGCGATGGCCGCGGTCAGCGGTGCCCAGCTGACGCACGGTGGCCATTAGTCTTTTAATAAAGTCCATTTTTTCACCTAATGCCTTTACGGATTGGACGAGGTTTAATTTTAGAAGACATAAGTCTCGAATAAACTGGTCGTTGGCCTTTTGAACCTTTTATTTAAAAAAAAAACGCCACGTGTGAAGTTATTCTATGAGTTATGTAATGTCCAAAAAACCCTGGGTCTCTAGATCTGTAGCAATTTTTGCTGACAAGCTTATTTTCTTGCTTACGTAATTACTGTATCCATCAACCAAACGATTTGGTTGATAAACTAAACAGGGCACAAGACGATAAATAAAACGACTTCCAAAATTTCTCCGAAGGAAATCTTCAGGGGTGGTTTGTTCAAAATTAATTATTTTTCTTGTAGAGGTAGGCAATTTAAAAGGCTAAGATTGAAGCGTGTCCCTTATCACGGAATCCACTTTAATATTAATATTAATAGCGTGGGTCAAACAACCTTTCCAGATATTTCACGTAAGTAAATGCAGTTTATGAAGACGACGGTCGCTTTTTTGGGTGCCAACTTGTAGAGGTAGGCAATTTAAAAGGCTAAGATTGAAGCGTGTCCCTTATCACGGAATCCACTTTAATATTAATATTAATAGCGTGGGTCAAACAACCTTTCCAGATATTTCACGTAAGTAAATGCAGTTTATGAAGACGACGGTCGCTTTTTTGGGTGCCAAGTAAATTCCAGCTCTTTTGGAAATAATTTATTTATTTATTAAAACTTTATGCACAAGTAAAAACTGTACAAAAGCGGACTTAATGCCTTAGGCATTTTCTACCAGTCTACCTTAGGGTGATGCAGAGATAATACACAGTAGGTGCAATAACAGAAAAAACATAAGAAAATATTTATAACCAAGATATGAGAATAATCAGCCTTTAATATGTCTACTACTTGGACTCAGGCCTCCTCTCTATGAATGGGAGCAGGCGGAAATTCAGAGTGTCATAATGTTTTCGAATGTTTGGTTTTTGAGCAGTGGAGATGAAAAAAATTAAGCAAAGAACGATGGGCATTTTTGTATGGAGCCTGGCCTAATGATCAATAGAGTTCTAATGAGACCCACTAATGACGGCCGGGACTAACGCCTTAACGTGCTTTCCGAGGCACGGAGGGGTCTTGGTATGTAAAAATGGTCACCCATCCAGGGACCAACCGCGGCAAGTGCAGCTTAACCGGATCGATCGAACGGAGCAGCACATCTGTCTGTTCAGTTGGAAAATACATAAGTACCTATATAGCACGGGAAAAGGCGTGAGTATATGTATGAATGTACAGACGCCAGCACATCAAGCTACTAAAATCTGTCAAATTTCTTTAATAGATTTTCAACTTTATCGCTAAAGTATAAGGTTCAAAGCTGATTGGGAAAATTTTACGGTTTCGAGTAGCTTGATGTGCTAGCGTCTGTACCTATTAGTGAACCCTTCATATATTACCAGTTTAAAAAGGTATATATTTACTTAATTAAAAAGGCCTTTCTATTCTATGAAACTCAAACTCAAAGCATTGATTTAAATTGAAACAGTTTTAAATTGTCAACGAGTCGGTCAGTTACGTAAAAGTAGATCTCTATGGAGAAGAATGAGCAAAAAACTTCAAGGACACTCGTTTAAATCAAGATATTATTCAAATTCCTGGTTACTTTATTCTATAAGCGAGAACAGTAGGTTTATACCTATATTTTATTTATCCTTTTGATAGATTCTTATTTTGTAAAGACTTTAGACCTGTAGACCATTTTTTTCTATTATCAAGTACCTGGTACTTGTTGACAGGCCTACGCTCTCCTCCCATACCTACTGTAATTTGAAAACATTGTAAAAGCCAATTATTTTTAAAAGAGTAACCGTGGAATTTCTTGCCGGTTCTTCTCCATAGGAAACGACTAATTGGCACCGTGCAACTAGTTTCTGACGTTTCATAAGTGCCCATGTAGGTTTATGTGAAATAAAAAAAATCGATTTTGATTGAACAAGTTAAAAAAAAAACCGAGTGTGCTTAAGACCACACGACTGAAGTGAAACTTCAAACGTATTTGACTATGAGAGGAAGAGAGAAAGAAAATGTGCGCGCGCACTGCTTTCTCTTGCTTATATCCCCCACTCAACTCCCGTTCGCCTCGCCCTATCACACTTTTCGTAACGCGTTCGTCAGCTTACTCCCCAAGTCAAGCGTGCGTAAAGAATTCTTACTTCAAAAATGAAATGAAAAAACAATTAAAAAAACATGTTTAAAAATAAGCCCTGGCAGTTAAGAGATGACCAGTATCATCCTGTATCTTTGCCAAATCTCTGTATCAGATCGCTAACTATCAATTCGCACTAACCAACTAATGCAATTTGCATCGTCAGGATGCCGCCGCGTTACAGTTTCCTGAGGTCTGTCGAATACGAGGTACGAGGGCTTATTGGCTGCAAATTGTCTACGAGAAATCATGGAAGCTGAGAATACTCTAGAATTTGAACTCTAGTGCTGAGTATTCAATTTACAAACCTGACAAAGACAAGTTAATAAAATACAGTGGTGCCGATCCGATTCCCTTGTTCACCAACTAAACTAAATTTAAGTTCAGTGCATCTTTTTCTTTCTATTTCACTATGAAAAGGACAGAAGATAAATTTTAGTTTATTCCTGTCAAATTAATCAGCGCCTGACACTACTCCATACAAGTTAAGACGTGATTAAGAACTTGCCTACTAAAATTACGTGAATTTACGTCAGGCGGGCTGATTAATTTGACAGGACTAAACTAAAATTTGTCGTATGTTCTTTTCTTAATGAAATACGAGAAAGATGAAAAAGATGCACTGAACTTAAATTTAGTTTAGCTTTATAGCCTTCCTCAAGAATTGGGCTATCAAATGCAAGAAAAATTTTTCAAATCCGACTGGTAGTTCCAGAGATTACCCCCTACATACAAACTTACAAACAAATTTTACCTCTTTATAATATTATATAGTATATAGTATAATAATATAGAAGTATAGATTTACAAAATACCCAACATAAAAGATGCCTGGACCAGTTAAACGTTAGACACAAACATAATCAAAACAATTGATCCCCTCACTAAACAAAGGACAACATGGCTAACAGATATTGTTAATATAACCGGTGACGGATCACTCAGCAACCCTTTTCTATTAGCAGGGAAACAAATGAATATGGATTAATATCTCACTAATTGTCCCGATGACGGTTGGCACTTGTGGAACTAATTTATGGAAGAGTAAAGCGAAGGACACACTGTGATCTAAGCCAAGTTAGCTTAGCTTGACAGACACAGTTTGATACTTCGGTAACATAATCCTTCTTAGCCTAAGTAGAAATAACCTCAGAATCCTCTTAACAAACATCTTTTTAACATAGGCGCCACGGACAGCCCCCTTTGCAGGGGCTGCCTTGACGCCGAGGAATCAGCCGCCCACGTCATCCTGGAATGCGAGGCCGTGGCTTCTCAACGTGAAAAAATCCTCGGAACAGTGAGGTCGCTCCGTGAAGCCTGCGAAGCTCCCAGGAAGCTTCTGTGCTTCTGGACGGAGCTAGGCTGGCTCTGTTAGCCAGAATCCCTACGCACAACGGACCAAATGGGAGTCTAAGTGCGGAAAAGGGAGCCCCATCATCATCATCATCATCAATCCTACTATCCTAACTATATAATATATATATTATAATTTATAATCACACTTAATCTGTCAAGCTCCGCTCATGAGACACAATTGATTACCCGACTGCGCCAGAAGGAGGGTTATATTTTTCGAGAGTATGTATGTATGTATATTTGTATGTATGTTTGTATAATTGTTTGGCACGCTCTGCGGCCTGAACGACTCGATGGATTTTAGCTTGAGAGGTGTCGTTAGATTCGTATTGACTGTGAGAGTGACACTGGGTATTAAAATAAAAAAAAAATGGCGGATTTTTGGCGCCATATTACGCCTTGAAAAAATTTTTTTTCTCAAAACCTATCGAGTGGGGTATCAAAATAAAGGGTTTTAAAAGGTGATTACAAAAATATAAACAACTTATATGGTTAAAAGTAATTCAAAGTGACAAATCGTAAAAAACACGCATCAAGAACTAAATCGTCTGCGAAATCTTTCACATTTGTAAACTAAAAAGCTGGAAATAAAAAAAAGTAATTTAAAAAATTAAAAAAACCCGACTGCAACCTGATACTAAAACTAATGGAAAAGCTAAAAACAAGCCCATTTTAAATTAAATAAAAGTTGGAAGCAGGCGGGACCCATTTGAGTTTGAAACTATAATAGGTAATGGTATGGGCCCCGCCTGCTTCCAACTTTTATTTAATTTAAAATGGGCTTGTTTTTAGCTTTTCCGTTAGTTTTAGAATAAGGTTGCAGTCGGGTATTTTAATTTTTTAAATTACTTTTTTTTTTCTATTGTTTCGTCGCCAATGGGCGACGCGCGCCTATTAGGTATAAAGGCGAAAGTTTTTGAGTGTGCAGTGTGTGTGTACTTCTTCACGCTCAAACGGCGGGGCCAATTTTGATAAATAGCTGACACCCTGGATTAACATATAGGCTACTTTTTATCACGATATTCCCACGGGATCGACATTTACGCGGTCGAAACCGCGGGGCGCAGCTAGTTCAATATAATGTCCGAAACGAATATGTAACGTCCAACTCATAACTCACTTTTGTTAATGATATATGGTATGGTAACATTAGTTTGTTTGATTGGTTTGTTAAAAAAAGTCAAAATATTCAAACTAGGAACTACAGAGCTACAATGATAAAGAGACGCCGTTGCTGTGAGCTAAACTAAGTTAGCTTAGCTCTCGTGGTGTAGAATTTATTCCGAGGCGATGACACGAGCCGATTACATTTGCAAGTATTTTCGATAATCCTGAGTTTAGGAGGGTGCTTTCTGATACTGATTACCCTAGTGATTATTTGTTTTTGTACATGAACGTTGATAAAGCTTCAAACCTAATTTAATCTACATATACATATATAAATAAAAACGAAATACTGTTTGTTTGATTTGGTTTTTTTTTTGGTTTATAATAGACCGAATTTGGTTTTTTTGTAAATAAAAACCCAGAACTTTTTGAAGTTCCCGAAAAACTGAACGTTCTTATTTCTATAGGATTTTTGTATGAACTATTAATTATTTAGAAGACAAATAAATACAATAATAAGATCACCCTGTTGACATCCAACGGCTGACTTCAAAAGGTTGTCTTTATAAAGTAGGCAATTTTGAGGGGTGCATTGATAGATAAAACTGTAAATTTTGGGTATTTCTTTTTGAACTTCAAAGTCAAAGTCAAAGCATTTATTTCAAATAGGCACATAAAAGGCACTTTTGAACGTCAAAAATTATCTTATAAAATAGAATTGATTCTAGTCGCTTCTGTCAACAAGGTGTCTCTATTTACGAAATTGAAAGCATTTTTAATGTTAACCTTATGGATGGCCTCTCCTTTATCGCTACTGTAAGTGCTACTCACAATAGCGATAAAGGAGACGTCATATGTCCATATGCATGTACCGCAGCCTCACAGCCCCCTTTGGACCCGAAGCCCAGCTGCAGGGGCTGGAATTTGATGGCCAGTGTTTCGCTATAGAAAGCACAGCAAATTTTGGCTGGAATACGTCGATAAGTGGACCCTACGGCAATAGAACGAATGCCGCCATCCTTACTGAGCCGGGCACACAGATTTGCCCCATACAATATATCAATGACGGCTTCGTTCACATTGCCGGAGAGCATGAGATTAATGAGGGCCATCAGCTCCTTTATAAGGGACTCACCAGCCTCCCCGGCGCCTGAACACATTAGCTCCTTCAGATGTTGGAGTGTCAGGCCGTCGAGGCCGCCGACGGAGCCACTTCGAAAGGAGCACATGGCCGCACATACTTGTTGAGCTGTAATTTTAAGTGAGTTGGTTTCCGAATCGGGTGGGTACCAGGGAAAGAGAGGTCATCTGCCAGGGTGGGGTGTGTGTTCTCCAGAACTGTAAGTGTCCCTGGAGAGTACGACGCAACCACATCGCTGCCAAAGATGATACTAGCTGCATCTCTGATATCACTCTCGCCTAGTTATGCAAAAACCTCTTTGGGGGAGGAACGCTGTTAATTTATGGTCGAAACTTTGGCCCAAAATTTTACAATTATCCTTTTTTTGTGCTGTTAACGTTTTTTTATTCAATTTTTTTCACATGTAGAATTCTAAACGGGAAGGTGAATGCCTAAGGCATTAAGTCCGCCTTTGTACCTTTTTGTGCGAAAAGTTTAAATAAATAATAAATAAATAAATAAGGTGAGCAATTGGCTGCCAAGCAATTTGACAGTTCTCTCGGGCGGCGAGGCGGACACAACGCGCTAAACTTGAAGCCACGGACGGTCTAGCGCCACTCTCTTTTAAAATAGAGTTATGTTTGTCATAATAATAATATGTTGAAGTGGGTACATCCAGTTTTTATCAAAATTGGATTTCTTATTCATTCATTAAGTTCATCCGAAACCTAAGTAATTTGAAATTAGACAATTACACTGATACCTAATTCCTGACTAAATCCTGAATGATTGAAATTTGATTGTGTGTACAATCGAACAAGCTATTTGGTTTACCTGCAGTTAATTTGCAACTACTCAACGTTGTGAGTGTCATAAAAAGATTTAAGCATACTGAAGAGGGTGACGATTGATAGTGTAACGTAGTGCAACGAAGTCTCTCCTTTATACCAAGTAGCTACTGTACAGACGCCAGCACATCAAGCTACCCGAAACTGTCAAATTTTCCCAATCAATCTTGAACCTAATTCCTTAGCGTTAAAGTTGAAAATCTATTAAATAAATTTGACAGATTTTAGTAGCTTGATGTGGCGTCTGTACATTCGGATCTTGAGACGTACCTAATTTATGTACTTACCTACTGTATGACATGTCCTTGCTTTCATCTATAAATTTTATCTGACATCAAAAAAAATATCCACCTCCCTTAAAATATAATTATCTATCTTTTACCAAAAACCTAATAAAAACGTCACTTGCATTATCATATCATTAATCAATATTATTAGTGAAATGTAGGTATGAATACGATCCTCTTTTTTTAATAAATGTGTCAATCTGTGCGCAGCTTGCGACCAATTATTCTTTGAAGACAGCTAATGGCTGACTTTTGAAATCACTTAATGCGTATTTAATTACCTATATTATGTAAAAGAAAGTGCTTTTCATAAAACCTGTCGGATGATAATCGAATTTCGATGAGATTGTTATTGACCTATTTTATATAAGTACATATATGTATCAACAAAATATTGCTGGGATGAGTGTTTGTGAGTGATTGCTGGGCGTGGGGTCCTGTTTTCGTTCCCAAGTCTGGCAGTGTTATTAGCAAAAAAAAAAGAACGCTAAGCGAAAATTAAGTAATAGCGCGGGCAGGGGATGAGATGCGGTGACCTCTCGCGTCCGGCCCTGGTTCAAGCCATGGTTCGGAGCGAGAGGGAGTGGGAGGCAGTCACCTCCTTCTGCGAAGCAGTCATGCTAGCGAAGGAGGTGGCGGGATGGCTGAGGGAGAGAGCCTCACGTCCCAGCCGCCACGGGAGACGCTCCGGGCGTCGGGAGCCGCGTGACGACTCCCGGCCACCGTAGGCGCAGGCCTGCGGACGGAGAGTAATGGGTAGCTCACCGTCTGATCAGGACCAGGCCCGTGCCGGACGGCACGCATGTGTTCCACGCGCGCCTCAAAGAGATGTCAGCATACAGGAAGGGGCCTGTTAGGGCCGAAGCCTGCCGGGGGTGCGGAATTGTCTGAAAGGGTTACTGCTACCCCGGAATATAAAGGGCTAAGGAAGGAACACGGGTGGGTTTTAGTCAGTAAGAGTTTGACACTCTCTTCCGCTCCACCCAGAGCGGGAGGGGTCATTTGATGATTTCCCATCCACAAAAAAAAAAGGGGATGCGATGCGACGGGGTGGATCGAGGGATCGGAGTATACAAACTTACAATCAAAATTGGAGGGGGTGCTTATGACACGATAGAAGTGAAAACTTACGACTGGAGCCGAGTATACCAACTACGTGATTCAGTGTCACTGACCGAGCGTGACGGATCAATTCCGTTCACTGTTCAGAAGGAGCGCGAAGTACTCCTAGAAGTTTTCACTTCAAAAAATAATCGTAAGAAAATACCTAATTATAATTCACATTAACATGGATGAACACTGAGGTAATAGCATGTAATATTCCGTCAGAACCTCATCATAAAGGACTTTATAATTATCATACGTAACCTAATCTTATCTCCGGCAAATTAAATATATACGTGCCTCCGTACTGAATGTACTCGTCTGTGGGGTATCTAGTTAGTACGGAGTTAGGACGAGGTCGGTGTAGCGTATAGTGTATACGTAATGAGATTCCAGCGCATGCCGCATCTAGTTATGCCTACTGGAAGCTAGGTTCATCGTTTTCTAGGCTGCGTAGATAAGTTAGGTTGAACTTATGCATAGAACTTGATACATGAAACGTTAAAATGCTGATCATCGGTAATGACGAAAAACTTCGCAAGCAACGGGAAGTTGCTACTGAAATCTGCGGGTGTCGACCTCAGGACGAGCTGTTTCTCACACGGACAACTGTACAGTGGCGTTCATAAATCGATTACCAATCTCACAAAGCAATAGATTGACGTTTTAGTTTGACTTACGACCTTATTCTATAAGTTGTTTCTATACTATAGACACGCACACACACTCACTTTATCTGGAACTGATACTATTTCATAATTTCAACTGTCTTACTATATGTTATCCTAGCGAAATGGTTAACGCGCTTTGACTTGTGCAATTTTATCTCGAGCGGAGGGTTCGAATCTCACATTTGGTTTTTATTAGATACTATAAATAATAATTAGGTAATAACTATAATATAATTTGTATTACTTTTAATAATTACTATTTATTTATTTTGTTATTTTTTCTAGTAGTAGTTCGATAATTACATAGATGTGATAAATTTTTATAATTACTAGTAGGTAGTAGGTAGTTTGATAAATAATCATTATTTTTTTGTCTCGTTCGTCTTGTTCACACAAATAATGAAGTTAGTAGGTAACCACAGAAAACCAACTAATTTATTTCGATTTCTGTGAGGTAGGCAGATTAATGCTCTTCGTTACGAGCGACTAATCACCTAGAACGTTGTTGGTTCGTGGATATTGTTGGTTAGTGACAAGGTGTTTCTATTAGCGGTGTTTAAGTAGTTATTATATTCAAAATGCAGTCTTATATAAATATTGAAGCGAAGGCAGATATAATTGCGCTGCATAAAATTGGATATAACAAAACCCAAATAGCGAATGAAACCGGACTAAGTGTGAGTGTATCATTTAAATATTTCCTAGTTTACTGAACATATTGTTAATCGTTTTACTCAGAAGATGCTTTATTAAATAAAGTTTTAAATTCATTATGAGGTTTAAATAAAAGAAAAGAAAAATATAAATCATTTTAAAGATAATTTATTTAGATTATCAAATCACAGGGCGAGCACTGTGCGTGAGTGGTTTACCAGACACCCGGAGATAGCAGTCGTTCCATGGCCAGCGCGATCTCCTGACCTCAACCCCATAGAAAATCTATGGGGTTTGATGGTGCAAAGGTGGGAAGCCCGGAATGAGAGATGTCTTGAGCAGTTGAAGTCGCATTGTATGGAGATATGGGAAAATATAAGGGGAACAGAAATATGTTCTAATCTAGTAGGCTCCATGCGTCAACGTCTACTAGGCTGTATCGAGAATAACGGCGGTTATACAAAATATTAGGTAACCGTAATAAACAACAGATTTGTTGTTGCACTAATTTTTGGTTACGTATTTTTTAAGCACGTATTCAACATGGTGTTCGTCTCTTTTCTTTTAGATAGACCAAAAATGTTTACATTACTTCAGTAGGTAATATTATTATACTCATCCTCTATATTATGCCTTAATTTGAGGTTTAGTTTCAATCTTCTTTTCGTAAAGAAAATGAATACTTAAGCTATAACCCCAATAACTTATTTATATTTAATAAAGCCAAATAAAATGTGAAATACTTAATGAACTGCCCATAGTTAACCTTAAAATCACTTATTTTGTAAATAGGTATAGTACAATCTAATTTAATATTCTTATTTATAGCTTACTTCGATCATGAACGAAGCTTAATGTTTATGGTGAAATAAATCTATTTAAAATTTAAAACATTTCATATGTCAAAACAATACAAATTGCTTATAAGTTTCTTATGATTGATTTCACATCTAGTTACAATAAATAAATGTAGCGGTTTGTTAACTTTATGAAATAAATCGAATAAATATTTTTTTAAATTTTTGCTATGACTTAACACGCATTTTTTTTTTCTAAACCCTTTATTACAATAACAACATTAGTAAAAAAAGGCAGCAATTTTGTGAATATTATCAATATTGCAAACAAAAATAAATATTGCCAAAAAACCGATATGACAGTGTGTAAAGTAAGTAGGTGGTGTGTGTTACCGTGTTGTTTACACATACAGATATACGCTGCGCTGTACCGCGTCGCGCGTGTCACAGCAATCGACTCGTAAGGTGTGAATGCACTTTTGAACCCTTACTGTACGTCGCTTGCTCCCGCGTCACCTCTCTGTATATTTTTGCTGCTGAGACCAAAACGTTGTATACCGGGAAGATTTATAAAAATGCGTCTGTTATTTTTGTATAATATGGTGTCTTACGACTTCCACGCGAACGAAGTCGCGGGCAGAAGCAATATGGCAGATTTTTAGAGAAAAATAAGAAAAACTAAAGACCAGAAAACTCGTATACTTACTTATATATATCTGGATCTAACAAAGATACGAGATTCACTAGTGTTCTGCAATATGCAGCATAAGACACGCCATCGATGCTTCTTACATCATTTTTGCGTATCATGTTTATTTATAAGTTTTTTTCTACATACCTATCCGGATCGAAATATGACGATTTTCAAAAAAATATAACTCTAAAACTAGACGTGCTAGCTAAATGGGAATATGAAATCTTGCATATAAATGATTATTTTTGTCAGCTTTTTTAATAAAAAATAATGAACGCTCACTTGGCAAAGTAAAATCAAAATCTGTGAATCTTGCCCTTGGTGAACAAAGTCTACATTACCACTACGAGTACGATATCCAAAGCGACAGTAACAAATCCTTCTCAAGAACTAGCCGTTCTGAATTACTTGCCAACTGAAATAAGAAACCAATCCAATTTCCAGACAAAATTGCTGAAAGTTTTCCTACAAACTTCAATTCATATTGATGCATCCATATTTTAAAAGTTTCCAACTATGCGCGTTTTATCCTTATTACAAAAAAAAGAGTATCAATATATTTAAGTTAATCCCTTCAGCTTCTCAGATACGTATTATAAATTAAAGTACGAGTACATACAGACACGAAAAGGGTTTCGTGTCTGTATGTGCGCACTCGATGAGAGCGCGTTGTTCTTTTTTCAACTTTTTGACAGGCCTGATGGTCTAGTGGTTAGTGACCCTGACTGCTATGCCGGAGGTCGTGGGTTCGATTCCCACCCAGGACAAATGTTTGTGTGATGAGCACGATCATTTGTTCTGTGTCTGGGTGTAATTTATCTATAATATGTATGTATTTAGAAATATATAAGTATGTTTATCAATTTGTCTAGTACCCATAACACAAGCTCTGCTTAGCTTGGGACTAGATGGCGTTGTGTGATAGTTGTGGAATATTATTATTATGTCGTTTATTTATTTATGTACATATTGATTTACATTTTTAAATATTTCTTAAGATATTATTATTATTATTAACTTTGCAACGGATTTTGATGCTGTTTTCCAATGCTCCTGGACTACTTTTTTCTCTTAGATTAACCAAATTACCTATACCTATTATTGACATTTTATTTTTTATTTTGATTTCATGATTTTGTTACATTTAATGTTCTTTTTTATTGTTTGTTGGTTTTCCTATGCGTTTCCCAAAAAAAAAATTTTTCTTTCTTTATAAATCTTGGTTACCTTTGGTGTTACCTTTTCTTGTAACACCAATTTTCCTTAGTGTTGCAAGCGTCAATGGCGGCTGTAGAGTTTCCATTAGGTACAGTCATCAAAAGAGATAAGTATGCAGGATCGTCGGATATTGTAGTTGAAGTTTAGTAAGAAACCGATGGATGTTCTCGAACAAAATTTAATTTTATTAATACAAAACAAACAGCTCATTTATCAAACTAAATTTCAGTCGACAACATCCATCGGTTTCTTACTAAACTTCAAGTATATCCGACGATCCTGCATACTTATCTCTTTTGTTGACTGTACAGTCAACAGCAAAAGTAGATAATGAAAATCAGAAATAACCTTTAGAGTCAAAACTGATCACGGATATACGGCAGCTGTATTAGTAGTAAATGTTTGGTATAATTTACAATCACATACTTTTGAATCACTTCGACGCCACACAGTTCTGACGCGAACTCCGTTCATTAGTATTGAATTTCTGATTTTTATCATCTACTTTTGCTGTTGACTGCACATAGTCTAATCTAATTTAATCTAACTAGCCTGTATAGTCTCACTGCAAGGCAAAGGCCTCCCTCTCCCTTTTGCCCACAATTCTATAGGTACTTTGAAAGTGTTGGTGAGTCCTTTCGGTAAGAGTAAGCTCGTCCCGCCATTACATAGTAGAGAAAATAAAATAAGAGAGCTACAACACAAGGTTACAAGACAAAATCAATAAAAATTAGATTAGACATCGATAATTTCTCGATCACTTATTGAATTACGATCTAGTTCTCGACACACGACACATGTGTAATTTCTGGCACGTGTCTGGGGGAACAATGCAGCACGTGCTGCTTTAAAAACACACCGATCACACGTCTGTTTGTCTGCGTACTACGAGTAGTAAGGCTGACCTATAGTGATGTTGCGATAGTTTTATTTTCCCATTTTCTTCCATAGGAAACCCACTGTATACATTTTTTATTTTTATTTGAGTACTAGTTGGGCCTTCGGTTTCACCCGCATAAGCTTCGATCCCGTAGGAATATCGGGAGAAAAACTGTCCTATGTCCTTTCCCGGGACTCAAACTATCTCTATACAAAATTTCATCTAAATCGGTTCAGCGGTTTAAGCGTGAAGAGGTAACAGACAGACAGACAGACACTCTTTCGCATTTATAATATTAGTACTTATGGATTTTTCTAAAGAATAAATTGGTTGCTTTTGTGTCATTCGGTGTGTTACGAAAACAGTGCCATACTTTTACCGCTTATATTTTGACCATCTTCCAAAGAATGTCAGAGATGATCATTTAAACTCAACGCGTTATGTTATTTTGTAAGGAGACGTTTTAGCAGAACCAAATAGAAACAAATTATTTGAAGATAAGAATTCTGACACGGACACCCCTTTTTTTATTTTTATTTTATGGATGGGAAATCATCAAATGACCCCTCCCGCTCTGGGTGGAGCGGAAGGGAGTGTCAGACTCTTACTGACTAAAACCCATCCGTGTTCCTTCCTTAGCCCTTTATGTTCCGGGGTAGCGGTAACCCTTTCTTTTTGCTGACATCTCTTTGAGGCGCGCGTGGAATACGTACGCGCCGTCCGGCACGGGCCTGGTCCTGATCGGACGGTGAGCTACCCATTACTCTCCGTCCGCAGGCCCGTGCCTACGGTGGCCGGGAGTCGTCACGCGGCTCCTGATGCCCGGAGCGTCTCCCGCGGCGGCTGGGACGTGAGGCTCTCTCCCTCAACCGTTCCGCCACCTCCTTCGCTAGCATGACTGCTTCGCAGAAGGAGGTGACTGCCTCCCACTCCCTCTCGCCCCGGACCATGGCTTGAACCAGGGCCGGACGCGAGAGGTCGCCGGTACGAAGTACGAGGGCACGGTGGTGCTCCGCCCATGCGGGGCAGACCTCCACCGTATGCTTCACCGTGTCCTCTAATTCTGACACCCCTGCATTGACATTTTTCTTTTGTCTAGAATCATGTGCTGAATTTATGGTTACAGTTTGCGTTTCGATGTCCCTGCCACCTGGTGGCGGTTAGCCTAAACAATCCTGCTATACTACTTGATTAATAGGTATTACATGTACTTGAAGGGTATGGGAATCTCTGCGGTATGAACATAACGGAGTGCCTACTAATGTACACACATACTATGCTTATGTAGATAATATGTGGTATGTGTCTGCGGTGTACATGTCGCAGATAGATTGTAGAATCCGCTGTTTTACAAAACCGCTAGTTGTTTTACAAAACAGCTCCGTTATGTGAAACAACTTAACAACGTTCAGCTGAATTGTCATTGCGCTACGTTTTACAAAACTGCTACCGACGTTTAGATATAATACAGAATGGCTTATTTGCAGTCACAAGGAGCATCTTTCATAAAACTCTGATAACTTTTAATTAATATTGTCCTTAAAATCACTGTTTTCACTTGAGTTAAGGACGTTTTTACTCTTGATAATCGTTTTATATTTATTTCTGTTTCGGACGCCATTATTTTTATTACGACACAAAACCATGAGCGACAAAATTTAGAACTAAACAAAAAAAAATGTTTATTGAATAATCGTTGACCCGCCACATTGATAAATGCAAAACGTTTATGCAATTCTGCGTGTTGCATACATTTTCGTCAAGTAGGTATTGAACTTTTGTATTAAACTGCAGATTTTTTTTTCGTGATTTCAGAGTTGGTCCCATAGTGAAAATTGTTCATATTCATGGGTAGAACACCTTGTAAAATTTGGATGGTGATAAAAAAAACTATCTGTATAGTATCCACTTTGTAGTATCCAGACACTGCTTTGTGGAGGTCAGTTAAGCAGTCGCTCCATTAAAAAAATACTGGTATTCAGCTGCATCCAGTTAGACTGGAAGCTGACTTCAACATAGTTGGGAAAAAACTAGGCAGATGATGATGATGATGATGAATTTGCTCAATTATTAAGGCTTAAAAAATAAGTGAAGTGCTAATCAACTTTTGTCGCTCATAATACAGTGTGCTAGGCACTTGTACCATTGACATAAAGGTAGGAGTTCATAAGAAGATCTTAGCAATTTTGAAAGAGAGGTACTTACGTCTCACTCTGACTGTGGGCCTCTTGAACGCTGTGCGGAGGTAAGGCATTGCCATCACCAACTCGATGTGAGGAGGCGCGGGCAGCTGCAAAGAAAAGTAAACTTTATCAACCCAGTCACATGATAAATTACTAAACTCAACTCAACGAAAAACATTTATTTCAATTAGGGCTGATTTTTCAACCGACAGGTAATTTTTGATATGGAAATTAAAATTAAAAATTGACGTCTGTCAATTTTGGTATGGAAGAATTGTCAAAAATTCAAAATTCTTCCTCCCATAAAATTATCTGGCATTGAAAAAATCAGCCCTAAATCCAATTACAGGCACTTTTAAATGGTCAAATTCTCATCCCAAAGTGTGGTAGGGTCCTATGGAGAAGAACGGCCAAGAAACTCCATGGACACAATTTTACACTAAAATATACCTAATTACAATTTTTTTTTATTGCTGAATGGGCTCTTGACCTCGATTACGCCTGATGGAAAGCGATGGATGAGGTCTATGATGGAACGAGCGTGCCCAGAAGATGCCTGAGGCACTGGAACTCCCACGCATCGACGAAACACAGTAGGTTGCTTAACGCCGGTCTCCGGTGGGTGGTCGCAAACCAGGCGGGCGTTAGCCCTACCACCGCAAGGGAAGAATTGGCCAGTTAAATATGGTGTTGGTTGTGACTGTCCAGGATGCGCCGAGCGCTCGGTTCAGTTGGGTAACTGGCGGAACAAACTGCGCTACACGGGGCGGCTTCTCCACGCATCCCAATAATATTATATTATATACTGTTTACATCATTCAGGTTGAAATTAAGATCAATATGGCATGTTTTCTACCTGTCGAGATTAGATTCCAGTCGTTACTGAGGATTCCTACACTTTTCTATACAGGGTGGCAGGGACAGATACGAGCGACATATTCCCATGGATTGAGTACATGATTCTGAACACCCCCTGCTTTGAAATTTTTCTTTGGTTATAAAAAAAATAGCGATTTTTACCGCGTAGATATTGCACTTATCTATGAAACAGCTGATTTTTAATAACCTGCGAAAAATGTATACGCTGTGGTCTAGAATCATGTGTTGATATCATGGTAACAGTTTGCGTTTGCGCTTGCCGCGGTTGTTCCGTGGATGGGTGACCATCTTCACATACCAAGACCCCTCCGTGTCTCGGAAAGCATGTTAAGCCGTTGGTCCCGGCTGTCATTCGTGGATCTTTGACGGTCGTTACGGGTCGTCAGTAGCCCGAAAGTCTGACAACCAGTATTACCAAAGGGTATCGTATTACCCAGTAACTGGGTTGTGGAGGTCAGATAGGCAGTCGCTCCGTGTAAAATACTTGTATTCAGCTGCATCCGGTTAGATTGGAAGCCGACCTCAAATTAGTTGAGAAAAGGCCAGGCAGATGATGGTGATGAGAGTGCGCGTTGATATCCTTGCCACCCTGTATAAAATCTGTTCAAATTATAAACTTTGTCAATAAAATATCAGCGTCAGTTTACTCATTTATCGAAAGGTTAAAGTAAAGTGCTTTCAGTGGTAGGACAAAAACTGAAATAACGATAAAATACCTAATTTAATTGAAAACGTTACTTATATAATTTTAACTGTGCGCTGAAAGCCATTAACAACGGCTCAATCGCACTATGCACTTTCATATAAAAGGTTTTCGATGATAAATTAAAGGGACCACTTTTTTTTTGTGGATGGGAAATCATCAAATGACTCCTCCCGCTCTGGGTGGAGCGGAAGGGAGTGTCAGACTCTTACTGACTAAAACCCACCCGTGTTCCTTCCTTAGCCCTTTATGTTCCGGGGTAGCGGTAACCCTTTCGGACAATCTCGCTACCCAATAAGGGACCACTTAATTTTATTCTAATAAAACCATTTCCATGGTCAACTTACCGTTTTCGTTATTGCTGTCATCCATTCCCTTTAGTGAGCAATGAAATAAAGAAAAGAAAATATTAATTAATGTTATACGCAGGTTTGTATTTAAGAATGTCAAATGTCGTAATTTTTGTGAAAGTGAGGACTATGTTGGTCATCATATTATTACAGATAGATTTCAGCTTTGTTTATGACATAGACGTGGAAGAGGGAGGTCTTCTGTTACAGGTATTATTATACTATATTTAGAACACAGTCTATACATCATACAGTCGTCTGACGAAGACGTCTAGACAGGGCATTCGTCGGGGTGTGAGGGGCGAGACGCGGGAGGCGTGAGCCCGAACTGCATACTGCCACCGTGTGTAGTTCGGGAGACTTTCAGGGTTTACGATTTCGACTTTTCGGGTGTTGATTTTCTTATTGTTTATTGCCAAATTGTTAACTTAAACAAAATGGCGGAAGTATAAATTCTTGTCGCAGAGCATGAGTATTTCAAAGTTTACTGTTTATAGCGGACATTGATTCTTTGAATAAAATTATATAGGTGTCAATTTCGAGATTTCTCAGGGTAGAATAGAATGGAATAGAATACTCATTCATTCTTCATTTATGTAAATGGTATCCATTTTTGAAAACGGGATATACATTTTTTTTTAATTTTATTATTAATGTACACAGACAAATATAGAGATACGACATATTGTAACATTTGAGTGCCTGCTTGCTGTTTTTTTTCTAAGTAATTATTTTATTAATGTTCTTTTCAGTTTATTTTTTTTTCTTTTTGATATCTTCTAACTGAACAGACAGCTGTGCTGCTGGGGAGTTTGTTCCGCCACTTCTTCTCCCCAGCGAAAGCACTAGGAAGTGGCGAAGGGCGGGCGTTTTGGGGGACTGTCTTTTGTAATTTTGACGTTCGAAAAGTGCTGATTCTCAGCCTAGTTTGAATAAATGACTTTTGATTTGATTTGATTTGATTTGATATCTAGGTGTCATTTTCGTGGTTTGTGAGGTCGCTGATAACGATAAAATAGTCAAAATCAAAATTCAAAATGGCGGCTGATGCGAAAATTTTAAACTTTTTCGTCATGGGTATCGTTTCCATGGCTTTCGAGGACGCTATAGCCATATTTATACTTTATTGTACACTACAAAAATACATAACATGAAATAAACACATCAAAAACTACAAAATACACAATGGGCGGCCTTATCGCGACCGATAGTGCAGTCAAAACGAAAATCCAAAATGGCGGTTGTGAAAAATTTAAAATTTTTCATCATGGGTGTCGTTTCCAAGGTTTTCGAGGGTGCTGACAACGAATATGACCTCATCTAATTTTAGCCAAAAAATACATGTAAAAGTGTTACTCTTATCCAATTTATATTATTAATATAGCATTAGGGACACTCGTAATTAACCACTACAATGAACGGTTTAAAAAATAATTGCCATAGCCAACAGTCAGCATCATAAGCTCTCCGCAACGAATGTAGGGTAAAGGCTCCCGGAGACAGGCGCGACGCGGCTCTAGTAGAACAATTTCTATGAAAACTTCAAGAAAATTGCTCTACCAGAATCGCGTCGCGCCTGTCTGAGGGAGTCTTAAATAGAAGGGGTGCGGTTAAATAGAAGGGGTGCAGTTGTCTCGATATAATCCGTTCAGGATCATCGGCGCGAATCGGCTTTGCGATATCTAGGCCTAGTATATTCTCTATGACGTCTCTCGTGACTCTATCAGGCGCGACTTGTTGACTTCATAACGCCGTGTTTATTAATATCAAGGTATATTACATATTTTTGGTTTTCGTTTACACCCAAAACAAAAAAGGTAAAGATTGGTTAAAACTAAACTTGTAAGTAGAACACTTGTCAAAAATGTAAAAAACGGTAAACAAAATAGTTAATAGTACATGTTGGAAACACCGTCATTATATTTTAACTAACGCACCGCAAAAATTATTATGAAATATTGAATATTTACAAAATCATAATTTGGATGCGTTTGCAGAATGATACTAAAGGCAAATTCATTCTTCAAACTCAAAACACACAAATAAAATGCTTTCGGATATCGTTATGCAACGATTTAGAGTAAGTGAACTCTAGTGAATTTTGATTAGGGAGTAGATACGCTTTTCTAGTCCCTAAAATCTTTGTTTGTATTCGCAGAAATCTATGCTCCAGTCCGAATTTTACTGCGCCACCGGAAACGTAAATATAACAAGATTCTTTCCTTTACAACAATGACCCACATTCTCAAGATCCGACGTAACCCTTTCCAATTTGTCGAGTAAACTTGACAATACAGAAGCACGAGAGTGTGAGAATCCTTAGCTCTTCGTAATCCTAAGGGAGCCTGTCTCCCTTAGGATTAATTTTATTTCGGACGAGCTCGTTGGAGTTCGTGTCTCGCTGACAGAGGCGAAGATAAAATGGTTTGTTTTATTAAACCATGGAGAAAGAAAGACTGGAGTGCTTATATGTATTTCAGTATAAAATATCTGATGGTACAGACGTCGGCACATCAAGCTCCACAATCTGTCAAATTTATTTAATAGATTTTTAACTTTAGCGCTAAAACATAAGGTTCAAAGTTGATTGGGAAAATTTGACAGTTTCGGGTGGCTTGATGTGCTGGCGTCTGTACAGTCCAAACGTCGAAATGGAGATAGGTAATACACCTGACAATGAAAATTAAGAACTTAGTCCTTTCGGTGATTTTAAAGAGTATCTTAGGTTATAAGCGGACAGAAGGATGGTGCTGCTTTTCACTTGGATTGTCATATTTGCCGAGTATTTTTTATTGTGCCAAACAGAGAGAGAGTGTATTATTTGCAAGGATTCCTAGTAACAAAAAATTGGATCCTTAGATAGCAATCAACGATCAAACCACACCACATGTTGCTAATTTGTTCTTTTCTGGTATATAGAATAGAATACTCTTTATTATGTACACCATATAAATTACAACACAACATACAACACACAACATATTCTGATTTCAACATATTCTATATTCTGATATGTTGTATGGTATATACAACATATTCTGATATGTTTTGCGTCTTTAGTCTGTATTAAACAAATGTATTTTCTTTCTTTCTTTTGTAGAAAAAGCCAGTCAGTGAAGTTGGTAAGTGACAGATTTCATAGAGTATACCAAGCTCAAGTAAATTCTTAAGTATTTCACCTGCTTGTAAAATCTATAGATTGACATCTATGACCCCTAAACATGTACGAACCCTCCATGTTGTCCTTACTCCGTGTTTCCCCACACAAAAAATGAGACTTGGGTTCACATGTAGCTCCATATTTTAATGTACCTACACTTTATTTCGGACGCCAAATTAAGTTGGAAACATGTTTCGGGGTTAATTTCGGGCTGACATAGGTGTGGTTCGTGTGATGTGTGGGGATGGTTGGTTGGTTACGCGTTTTTATTTTGAAATGGCTGTGTAATATCTTAACATGGTTTGAGTAAACCTTTTTTTTACATGAGGTATAGCAAGGTTTATACTTTTATCAACGTGTTATTTGTATTGATCTACTATAGGCATAGCTAGATTAGATTTTCTAAAATAGTGCTTTATTTAAATAAAACAAATAGTCAAAAAAATAACAGTCGCTCCATGTCAAATACTGGTATTCTGCTGCATCCGGTTAGACTGGAAGCTGGCCCCAATGTAGTTAGTTAGTGAATAAGTTAGATTATGAGATACCTACTTAAATGATAACCCCTGTTCCTTATATCCCTACTGATATATCTCCAATGGTAGGGATACTTGGAGATTTTTTCCAATTATCGCTACCGGTATGGATATATGGAATGTTGTGCGCCATATATCCCTACTGATCCGCACTGGTTGGGATAGTTGTTTTTTTTTCCGTTTATCGCTACCAGTAGGGATAAAAAGTTTTCAAGGGTTTCTTTATGATTAACTAGCACTTTGCCCGCGACTTCGTCTGCGTGAAATTCGTACTTTCCTCTAAAAATTTCGAAAATGTATGTATGATCTTTCTTTCTTTTGCTGTGCCCGACAGGGTCCGACAGGGTCTTTTGGCAAATATTTACCACTTAAGCCTACATTGTGGAATGCAATAATGAATTAAGTATTGAGTAGTTGGGAAGAGGCTAGGCAGATGATGATGATTTAAATAAAATAAATGTGGTCATAGGCTCGCCCCCTGCCCATGGGACTTAAAAACATACCTGTCGAAATGTGAAGTGTGCGTGGAGATTATTTTTTCGAGGATTTTTCCATGGTTTGATAGTTATTCTGCCATTCGGGGCGGAGACAAATCGAACAAATCAAAGATAATAAACACCGATCCAGCCGTTCTTGAGTTATATATGTTACCGGCCAAACCCGATTTCAGGACAAACTAGTTTAGCCTAGGCTAAACTAGTTCCGTCGACATAGGATGCAAGGGCGAGCGAAGGGCACCCCGAGGTTCGGTTTGGTTAGGTTACTTTAAACCCTTTACACAGAAATAGGGGGCCCGCGAAGCGGGGCTCCGTCGACATAAGATCCAAGGGCGAGCAAAGGGCACCCCCTATCGCGTATAGGAAGAACTAGTTTAGCCTAGGCTAAACTAGTTTGTCCTGAAATCGGGTTTGGCCGGTAACATATAAATGGTGTAACTAAGCCGACTTTGTCTTATTTTCAACTAGCTGACCCGGCGAACTTCGTACCGCCATCCATCGAAATCAGGCAATCCCTTGTCAAGATATCATCAAAAAAGCCGTTCCATAGAATGAGAAAATGAATTGTCTTTTTATTTCGTTTGAGTTATAAATGGTGTAACTAACCCGACTTTGTCTTATTTATACAAAGTGTTAAAAAATTAGCATTAAAAACTTTAAGAGGTACTGTAGACCATCGAACTGAACCACTTTCACTATGTGAACAACTCAGAAATCACGAAAAAAAATGAGCTGTTTCATACATTTGGTCGAGTAGGTATTGAACTTTTGTATTAAACAGCTGATTTTTTTTAGTGATTTCGGAGTTGTTCCCATAGTGAAAGTTGTTCAGTTTGATGGTCTAAAGCACCTCTTAAAGTTTTAAGGGTTAATTTTTTAACACCTTATAAAGATTTAAATTATTTCAAACAATAATTTTGTAGAAACAGCAATAAAAATCTGTTGGGACTGCTATAGGTAAAGATAAGACCTTTAAGGATTAATCTAGATTATCCCTACTCATTCTTATTTCTACGATTCCCCAGATAACGTAATCTTGAAAAAGTTGCAGCTTTGTAACAATCTGCGCTCGCGAATTATTTGCCAAAAATGTAAACAAATACGAATTAATGGAAAAATGACAACCAACACAATAAAGTTCAGTTTGCGCAACAACTTCAAACATTTTTATAACTTTTTCAATAGTGCTAGTCACTCTAAAATCAACTTAATCCTTATTTAAATAAAGTCCATATTTGTTTAACTTGAAATAGGGTGTTGGTGTGCAGCACTGGGCACTTTTACTTTACATACAATGCTCTGAACAATTATTTAAAGTGAAATAATTCTCTCGATTTCCTCATTCGTCTATTGGTTGCAAGCGCTACCACTGAGCGTGGGTCCTGGTTTCGATTCCCAGGTAAGGCAAAGTGTTATTGGGTTTTTACATCTGGAATTTCTCAATAGCAGCCCGAAGTCTGGTTTTGTGCACAGTTGATGGCAATGGACTCGCCCCCAATTAAATGGGACTTGAATATAACTGAAGAAATGTTGGTGTACTACATCGTCGCTAATCTAATTAAGTGACGTAACTGATTCGAAGCATATTTTACAGCATAGTATTACTACTTTACATATCTCGGGACCATGGGGCCCCGGTCCTTTGGAAGGCGTACGAGGGGCCGAAGCCAACCCGCAGAGGCCCCTTAGGAAGTTTTAATGAAATGTGGCACCAACCGACGATTCTCCCTGTATGCACTATGCAAGTGCACCCAAGGACAACCCCCGGTTGGTGTAGGACTATTGCCGGATATGGAAAAATAAAAAGTTGAGCTATGGGTTTGCGTGGCTGAAGTAGACTGGTTACCAAGAACTATGGAAGAACTATGACCCCTGCCTAATCAATGTTTTATGTATTACTACTATTGTTATCGTGTTAATATTGTTTTAATAATTAATATTTTAATATTTTAACAGATACGTCACTTCGTGAGATCTTTGTTTTTATTTTGTTCGGTATACGTGATCAGATATCAGATTCGACTTGGAAAAAATTACTATAATTAGGTCGGCTTAGTCAAAAATGTCAGATACGTCAGTTAGTTAGATTAGCGACGATATGTGCACCTGTGTATAACCCTTCGAGAATTACAGGCGTGATGTTACGTGTTTATTCCCTCGTGAACCTTAGATTTACTCTCATTACAAAACAAGCATAAATATCTCAATAAGTTAATCCAAAGATGGCGCAGCTTCTAAAATATTCAGCGAGAAGTCTGTCTGACGCCTCAATCCTATTATTAATTAAGTAAACCGTGTCATAATTACATTAAGAAAATAATCTCTTAAGAGAAAATACGGATGGTTGTTTCTCCATAGAAACATTCTCGCCTGTTTTCTTTAAGAGGGGCAATTCTCGTAATTTTAAAAACGTTCACAGTCTGATCTCAGTCTCAATCTGTCAAAAATTCCTCTAATTTCCGTACATTTTGAAAAGTTTTTGACATTTGTCTGTCGCCGAGATGAGACTGTGACTAGATTGCCTTCTGGTTAATAACCATAAAGCAATGTTTTTTTACAGAATAATAAATATTAACTACTTGTATGTCCCTTTTTTTTATGGATGGGAAATCATCAAATGACCCCTCCCGCTCTGGGTGGAGCGAAGGGAGTGTCAGACTCTTACTGACTAAAACCCATCCGTGTTCTTTCCTTAGCCCTTTATGTTCCGGGGTAGCGGTAACCCTTTCGGACAATCCCGCACCCCCGGCAGGCTTCGGCCCTGGCAGGCCCCTTCCTTTATGCTGACATCTCTTTGAGGCGCGCGTGGAACACGTACGCGCCGTCCGGCACGGGCCTGGTCCTGATCGGACGGTGAGCTACCCATTACTCTCCGTCCGCAGGCCCACGCCTACGGTGGCCGGGAGTCGTCACGCGGCTCCCGACGCCCGGAGCGTCTCCCGCGGCGGCTGGGGTGTGAGGCTCTCTCCCTCAGCCGTTCCGCCACCTCCTTCGCTACTTGTATGTCCCTATGTTTTCCTTTTTGATGATACATTACGTTATAAGCACTAGAACCATCAAAAAATGCCGATTTATTTATTTAATACTTCAAGCACATAAATGTACAGAGGCGGACTTAATGCCATAGGCAGTTTCTACCAGTCAACCTTTGGGTGATGCAGAGACAAACAGTGGATGAGTGGATGGTAGTGGGTGATTTAAACCGCTGTCAACAGAGGCCTAGTGTACAAATATGACGACTATTAATGAAAAAAGAAAAACATAGGGACACAGTCCTTCTTATTCAGTTTATGAAATATTTTTTAATTTGGTCTAATATTGGAGGAGGAAATAGGCGAGAGCCACACCTCGAATTATGACTTTTTACTTAGGCTTTTACAAAAGTCTCTCCGACTACATTTCCTCTTAAGCTAATATGAATTTGTTTTAGTGAACTATTCGGGGTATTGACATCGAAATTCCTGATACATTTTATGAAGTAGCAAGTGGCGCCATCTACTTTTGTTAAGAAATTAATAGGAATCACTGAAGAGGTCAGAGAAGAATGACACTGGCTAATTACTGTCACCTGTCACTCTAGCAGAGCGTCGCATCGATGGTTGCGTGGCGGCTCTCTTCCAAAGATCACGAGGGTGGTCTGAAAAGTTTCCGACCTCAACGTGAAGATAGCATTAGCAGCACTCGTTAATAAAATCTAGTTGTGCATCTTTTAACAGTTACTCACCAAAGTTTCAGCCATTTTGAACGCGCAGTTTTTAGTTGACAGCCGTTTGAGTGAGTCGAATTGAGTGTTTTTGTGAAAATGGAAAAAATTGAGTATCTAGCTGTCATTAAATTTTTGTTTTTGAAACGCAATACGCTTACGAAAATCAAAGATGAGTTGGACTCTGTATATGTGGATTCTGGACCATCATTTACATCAGTGAAATTTTGGGAGGATAGGATAGGGGGATGAGCCCGTTGCTATCAACCAGGTACTAACCCATATACTGGGCTCATCATAATCTGCCTAGCCTTTTTCCCAACTATGTTGAGGTTAGCTTCCAGTCTAACCAGATGCTGAATACCATTATATTTTACATGGAGCGACTGCCTATCTGACCTCCACCCTCTGAACCCAGATACTGGGTTGCTACTGAGACATTTCTAAACCCAATAACACTTTGGAAAACCTGGGAATCGCATCCAGGACCTCGTGCTCAGCAGTATCGCTTGCGACCAATAGACCAACGCCGCAGTTTAATATAATAATTTACTACGTTCAATAAAGTTAATGTTCTAAACCGAAGTCATTTAAATCGAAGTCTTTTGAATATTCGACGAAGTCATTCATTTTGAAAGCCTTTGTAATACTTTGTATCAAGTTCAATGTTTATATTTACATACCAAAGAGATAGGCTTGATTGCAGGACTCTTTTGTGTTTCTATATACTTAAACGATATGCTAACATTTTGTATTACAGTATCTTAACTTTAAGTTTATCAATTTCATAACTTTTTAAATATTGCAAGTTTAAGATAACGAGAGTCTTGTGAACTAAAAATATGGGTGATATTAAAATAGTTTTTTAAAGTGACTTAAACTTTGTTAACAATTGGTTTTATGAGTCTTTTTAGGGACCGGTTTGATCTATCTGTGATAGTGAAAATGTGGTGTGGTGTGTAGAGAAATATAAAATTATTTTGACGATCACTTATGATATAAAATCGAAATTTTGTTTGAATGTAAAATTATTTTGTGGTTACGTATATACATACATAATCAGCCTACAATGTTTCCCACTCTTGAATTCAGTACATGTTTTTGAAAAACACTGGTACGAAATTTTTGGTTGGTTGTTAAAAAAAAAAAGCTCTACTCTACAATTCGACCGCGTAGGTATTGCACTTTTTATGAATCAGCGGATTTTTTTTTAAATCGCCGAAAATTTTCTACTCTAGGGGGTCTATAATCATGTGTTGAATACATGGTTACAGTTTGCGCACTGGTTCAAAATTCACCTGTATACAGGGTATTACGGAAAGGGTATATCAATACAAACGGGTTGAAGAGTGTATCTTGTCTAGAATCTCTGTACAAAATTTCAGCTCCAAAGCAGTAACTTTGAAAATGCTTAATAATTTTTTATTTCGATAGTTTATTAGGTAAATTGAAATCATAACAAACGTGTCACCGCACTACGAGGGTCATTATCCATTATCTGTAGTGTGTCTGTGCGCCTAGTACACGCAAATCACGCCACCGCGCGCCAGTGCAGCGCCGTGATGTCGAAATAAAAAAATATTAAGCTTTTCAAAGTTAATGCTTTTGAGCTGAAATTTTGTACAGAGATTCTAGACCAGATACAGTCTTCAACCCGTTTGTATTGATATACCCTTTCCATAACGCCCTGTATATACAATACACACATTTTGTAAACATACATTTTGAACATCATCCTTTATGAAAACATCAACATTTCGCCACCAGTAGGCAATTAGAACGCCAGAAAAACCTTAATGATGTAATAGTTACCATGATGGTTTCACGTTAACCCGAGACGTGGTAACACGTTGCCATAGCAACGGCAACTCATGCTAGAGATGGGCTAATAAAACAATTGCCAGCACTCGAGATATCGAATAAATAATCGAGTTATCGGATTACGGCCTTGAGGCTTCCCCTAATCTTTTATTAGCTTCACTTTTATTATTGGTATTAAGAATAATTTGCGCCGTTAATTTGACGGGGAAATAATATTAATTATTCTGTATTCTTTGTTTTGTTTGCAGGAAAATTAATGAGACGTAGTTTCGCGGAATTCTAACCAAAATATAATTATTTAGAAATAATTACGCAGGGTTAGTATTACGACTTGTTTTTGACAAGTCTTTTACAAAATATTATGTCGTGTATAAAACTTACATGTAATGATGTTGTTTCAGCACCATATTGAAACTGTCAACATGCTGTCAACTATCACAACAGGACCTCAGCGTCATGCTGAATGGAATCCTTCTTGTCACAGTCATGACGTGCAGACGTCGACTATTTCTGCTTTGTGCTCGTCAATATATGTAGATACATTTTGTTTTTATTTTTCCTGTTATTAATTATCTTTTTGTATGCACGTGTTTCTGTGACAAATAAACCAATTTTTCTTTCTTTATTTCTTTCTATAACCAGCACCTTAATTGCGTTAACACACTTCCAATCACAAGATCGTTGTCTCCATAACGTGAAAGCATCAATGGGGACAACGGGAAGGAAATTTTATGACTTCCCGTTGCCCCCATAAGCGTCAATGGGGACAACGGGAACAGATCAATCTGAATTATTTTTAAGGATATTGATAATCCATTGCTTCATTTGTTCGAAAAAATTGTATGCTCAACAACGTAAATAAAGGAATGAATTTTGTTGAACTGTCAAAATTAAAGCTGTTGTTCCTGTTAGTGTGTTACACTATTGCCCCGCGGAAGTCATAGAAATCAACAAAATGGCGGCAGCGGGGAGGTCAACAACATTCATTGCATTATTTACATAGTTGAGCAGACAAATTTTCCGAACACATGAAGCAATGGATAAGCAATATCTTTCAAAATGATTTAGATTGAGATTGTGTTTCGCAAGGTAGGATTTAAAAGTTATTTTTCACATTCAGAAATCAAAAACAAATGCAACTTTTAAGTGCCTGGATCACAAGAAAAACCCTAGCTCTTTTCATACAAAAAAAAAACAACTATCTCGCATAATGAAGCACGAAGATCACTCTAGCTCAGGTACTATACAGACTCCTTAAGTCCATGCTAGCAAAATTAATCTCCGAGTTTCAGCTCATCTAGCTCCATTGCAAACGAAGCAGTTTTATGGAATTAAAATCCGCATATTTATTTAAACAGCTTTATTTTCCGCAGCAGTGTCCGTCGTATGGATGTCTAAAACATAATTAGGCAGACATTAAGGGGTATGCAGGTAGCCCACGAAATTAAAATTTTCTTACGTTTATTGCCACCAGGTCAGTGTAAAGTTGTAAGTATGTATTTACCGAATTATAATTATTAAAATCCTAACTTATAATAATATTGTAAATGCGAAATTAAGTTTGTTGTTTACCTTTTCACGCCTAAACCATTGAACCAACTTCGTTCCAAAAAATTTATAGAAATAGTCAGGCCAGGTTTTCCTACAAAAGTAGGCATCCATGCTTCTTGGCATGGTCCTATTTATAGTGCGGTGTTCATAGCTTTGTACTGTCCTTTATGAATCGTTTCTACCATAATAAATGTACCAGGGACCGCCGCAGTCCCCACACTACATCAAACGTCGCGTCTAAGACCTGCCCGTGATGAATTGCCGCGTTTTTTCCGTCCACGGTTATGGCACACGGATACGTCGTTCCACCCCTTTCACCCAATTATTATAAATAATGAGATAAGATCGGGTTCCGTCGGGATGTTCCCGTGAATAATGTTGTCAATTTTGAACGCCTCTACGCATTTTGAGAAGCTTCTACGGACAGTGATTATTTTTGTAACAACAAAAAGGAAATTTCTAGAAAATAGTATCTTTTTTCTATTATTTTTTCCATTAGGAAACTCTTAGTAGCATTCCGCGAGGTAATTGTGTAAGACACTTAAAATGGCAATGTCTTTTTGACAATTCAACAACTTTCATTGCGGCATTTACGATGTCGAGTAGACAAATTTTTCATACATATGAAGTAATGGATTAGGAATTTCCTGCAAAAACCTTCGGATTGAGATTGAAAGCGTGTTATCCAATTAGGGCGCCGGTCTCTGGATTTTCACAATGGGTTACCCCTGGATAGGAAAACATCAAAATAGGTGACAAAATAATATCCTTACGTACTCAAACTCAAAGCATTTATTTGAATTAAACCATGTACAGGCACTTTTTAATTATCAAAATTAAATAGTCGGTCAGTCAGTCAGAAAGTTGAAGCTAGTTGCCCATTCCAAAACGTAGATCTCTATGGAGAAGAACGGGCAAGAAACTCCGTGGACACACTTTTAAATCAAGATATTACAAAATCCTGGGTACATTACTCTTGTTGCTTGTATATGTGAGAACAATGTAAAAAAAACACAAATGAAGAAACAATTCAAAATATAAGATTAAAAATAAATCTTGGCAGTTGAGAGATGACCAGTCTCAACCGACGTCGCCCGTTAACGAACATGACGCCACTGCCTGCCTACCCCTCCGGAGAATACAGTCGTGATGCATGTAATGTCTTATGAATAAAATCAAGGCACATATTTGTCGCCGGAAAACACAATCCGTATTCACAGGAAATTACAAGAAGCTCATTACTCCACCTTATCACACTAATATTATAAAGGCGAAAGTTTATGTGTTTGTATGTTTGTTACTTCTTCACGCAAAAACTACTGAACGGATTTGGATGAAATTTGGCACAGAGATAGTTTATAACCAGGAATAACACGTTGGATGCTTTCTATCCCGATATTCCCACGGGATCGACACTAATGCGGGTGAAACCGCTGGGCGCTGCTAGTTGACAACAACAGTGATTTCATGCAAATACCGATAGACTAGCATGCACCATAATACATCATCTGCCTTTTCCCAAATATGTTGGAGCTGGCTTCCAGTCTAACCGAATGCAGCTGAATACCAGTATGTTATATGGAGCGGCTGCCTATCTGACCTCTACAACCCAGTTACTGGGTAATACGATAACCCTTGGGAAGGCTGGTTGTTAGACTTTTGGGCTTCTGACTACCTGTAACGACTGTCAAAGATCCACGGCCGGGACCAACGGTTTAACGTGCTTTCCGAGGCACGGAGGGGTTGTATAATATAGTAGATATAGTATATATCTACTTATTATATTCTTGATGTTCATTAGACCCTTACTAACGAACACCAAGAAGAGTTTTATCGAAATTCTACCCGTAAAGGGGTGCTAGAGGGATTTCAAATTTCATGTAAACGAAGCGAAGACACGGCTCGGGTAACAGCTTGTATTGTACAGTCAAGGGCAAAAATATTTACCCAGTTGGTGAGATTAAACAGCCATTTTGTGCTAAAGTATCGATTGAATAAATAAGGTTTTGTACATATAGGATGTTGGCACACATACTTAGGTATATAAATTGTATGACATTCCAACAATAAAACGGATTCTGAACGAAACATTCGCTTTTGAATTATACTCGTAGATATACTTATCACATTAAATAGTACAGCGGTTATTACAAGCTGTTAACAGTCTGTTAAAATAATAAAATAAACAATTTTACCAAATTGAAAACTGAAATTTCAAACAAAATAAATAGTGCTAAAATTGGCACGAAATAATAAGGCACTAGACACGCGCGAGGCGATGGTATCAATAATAATTCAACGCGTTACGAAATAATCACAAATTAAGTATAATTTTCTCCCTCTCACAGAGAGGAGGCCTGTGTCCCAGCATGGGAACATTATAGGCTGATTATGAAGTATAATGTTGTTAAATACTAAAACAAAAAAAAATTAATGTTAATTGGCTAGATGTTTATTGTTATTAATTATTTTAAATGTGTATGTTTGAAATAAGTGGAAGGAGGGAAGGGAGGCCTTTGCCCTGCAGTGGGACAGAAATGGCTGATAATAATAATAATGTTTGAAATACGTAAAAAATCAGTAGAATACGTGGTTTCAATTAATGTGGCCTAATCCGTGGGGATTAGGCCACATTAATTACAGTACAGTCAAGGCCGATACTCGTAGGTGTGTGGACCTTCGAGTATCGGCCTTGACTGTACTGCATAGACTTGAAATGAAAAGAGAACACAAAGAAGAGATAAGTGGAGGCAGTTTATTTTCATTTTGTATTGAGCCCTATATGATGGACAGTAATTGAGATAAAAGTCGATATATTTCTAAAGAAAGCCAAGCCTTTGTTGCTGACCACACATGAATCAATCAATCGGCAGATTATCGCTGCAATATGAAAGGTACAGTCAGCATCAAAAGTCGATTAACACTGTCATTTTTACATGTTATCAAATTGACAACATTTTTTTTTTCAATAAACTGCTTTTTAGCTTTTCACATAATAGCAGAGTTTATATTCTAAAAAAAAATATCTTGCTGCAATTTTGAACAAATATTTTGCTCAATAACTAAGTTTAAAAAAACTGAAGTTTTAATCGACTTTTGTTGCTGACCGTACCATATAAGTCACATGTGCCTGCATACGATCATCTATGCGTTATTATTATTATCGCTCATTTGGAGAAACATCGACGTAAATATATTTTTTCTCAAAAATTTGTTAAACATGCCAAAGCACTTAGAAAGCGTATTCACGTTAGAAAAGCAAAAACTTACAAAAAAAAAGTAGCAGTTACGTCGATGTTTCTCCAAATTAGCGATATTATGGTAATATTTTATCACTACTGCGCTCATAAAGATGAAGGAAAACATCGTGAGGAAACCGGCGTGTCCTGGAACAAAAAATTCGATGGAATATGACATCTTGATAGATGTCACATGCCTTCGAATTCCCCGACTGCAACTCAACCCGCACTGGTCACGCGTGGTGGATTATGACCCACTCCACAGAAAGAGAAGGCCTGTGTCCCAGCAGTAATGTTCCCAACATTATAAGCTGATTATGCTAAAGATAGCTGAGCTGAAGATACCTGAGATACAGGTTTATTCCTAGTACAGGTAGAATCCAATAATTTTTACCTACGTAAGGCCCTATGTTTGTAAATCAAATCAAAATCAAATCAAAGTATTTATTTGCTAGAATATGGTACATAAGGTGTTACAGTAAATTAGTTTCAGCATATCCTGCCCTAACATGGCGTGCAAATGTATTCACAATAAGCAATGTCAATTAGTCTAGCTTACAAATTACGGATTCTATTGACTTGTCTTCTAAGTAATCCTTAACGGTATAATATCTTTTAATTAATAATAGTTTGAAAAGTATTTTTTTAAATATTGTCAGCGGTAAGTCTTGAAAACTATTTGGCAAATGATTGAAAATAATAATCGACATGCAGTATAAATTTTTCTTAAATAATTTTTTTTTTTAATACCTACCTAATATTTATGAAAATCAATTATTTCAATAAACAATTTCAATCATTTCAATTTCAATAATGCTATGCTATACTGATTTGATCATAATTTGTTTCATAAAATACTTTCAATTTTGAAAGATGGACGAATGACCACTCTCAAAATTATTTAAAACCGTTTTTACTTTTTGACCTCCTATCACTACAAAATTTGCTTTTTTACCTTTAAATTAGGTACATATAACTTTAACTGACCTACATGTTCAAAACAGACTACGGAAACCTCGGCTTGTAGTTGTCAATTAGAGCGTGTTAATAGTACAAGGTTTAGTAAGTATTTAACAGTGTACCAAAGTTTCTCCCGAGAAGAAACTATCGCTCCAAGAATGGCGAAAACAGGAAACTTTCTACCGACTACAATCTCTGTGGGTAATAAATAACTGACTTATTAGTTGTGGTCTGAATAATGTTTTATTTTTTATATAGATAATAAAGAATACTTTTTTAAATGTACAGACGCCAGCACATCAAGCAGATTCGTGTAATCTGTCACGAATTTTCCCAATCAACTTTGAACCTTATACTTTAGTGATAAAGTTGAAAAACTATTAAAGAAATTTGACAGATTGTAGAAGCAGTACATCATAAAAATTACAAATATAAATGAAGAATTTTTACAAGGGGTGACACAATGGGCGGTCTTATCGCGCGACCTTTTAACCGCTTGAATGCCGTAATTACAGACACAATTAAAAAGCCATTGTGTCCCGCGTGGATCCACGTTTAAGCATACGAAGGGTTAAAGAACACCTTTGGATGGATTAAGGGAGGAAAGACAGTACTGAAGGTAGTCTGTGGTGTACCATTTACATATACATATTTGGTTTTTGTTGTGAAATACTGTGAACGGTAGGAACTGACCTATCAGAGTTAACGTTCCTCAGACAGCAAGCAAGCAGCAACCCACCGGAAACCTTATAGCAATGACAATAAAGATCACTTTGATTTTGACACTGATGCAGAACCAGAGACAAAATAACAATGAAAGGACTAACTACGATTTATATAGGGGCTCATTTTCAGCAACAGAAGCTCAAAGGCTTTTCAAAGTTTTGGCCAAGAAAGATTTCTCATTGTTAACATGCTTACCAAGTAACCTTGGTTTATTGATATTGGGGCAAGGGCGAAGCGCTGTCGGATCCCGCCATCTTTCACGTTTAAGTTGCAAAAGCTTCCCTTATCTTATTAGGCCTACCGTCCACGACGCTATTTAAAAGTAACGGCCTTTAAAAAAAAAAAAAAACAAAATAGCTAACCCGAGAGACGTTGTCCTGTCAAAATTTCCATATAGTCTTGAGTTGATTCAAAAATCTCATTGAAAAAAGCAGCAGAAAACCCAAATTTTCACATTTTACGGGCAGCTTTTCCAACTTTCTTTACTTAAAAGCTTAATTCGGACTATTAAGAACATTGTAATGAATGAATGAATTGCACCGATCCCAACATGGTTAAACCAGACTCGTTTAATCGAATGAACCCCAAGATTCACACTAGCTCCTGTAGCCTCATGTTCATGGTGCTACAGCGACCATTGCATTTCAAGTAATAGACCAGGGGGCTTTTCCAACTTTCTTTACGGACTATTATGAAATCGGTCTAGCCGTTTTCAAGTGATGCGCTTACCAACGAACAGTATTTCATTTTTAAAACACGCTTTTTATTAGGTATTTATATAGATTATAGAACTCCAATGACTAGTTCACAAAAACATTTTCAGAAAGCCTTGTCTTATTTGTTATAGTAGGTACTTCAGCGTACTTATCACTTTTAAAGGCGTGCATGTGCAAGCACTTACAAAGTGCATAGTTTGACTATTTATTTAAAACTAAATAGTAAATTACAAAAAACAAACATCCGACTTCCAAAAAAGGACACTGCAAAGTGAATAAAACAACTTTAATTTCGGAAGTCAGTGTCGTTGGGTTTGCATTTTCGTTGTTTGCCATCGACGTCACGCTAAGACCCTTAGGAGACCCGAGCAAAGAGAAACAAAGCCAGACAGACAGGCTAAGCGAAATCGAAACAATAGCGCGGGCGGGCGATGCTATGCGACGAGCAAGAAATTTTACACGGACGAAGTCGCCAGAAGAAGCTAGTGTTATAATTCATCTGCCTAGTCTTTTCCTAACTATGTTGGGGTCGGCTTCCAGTCTAACCGGATGCAGCTGAATACCAGTATTTTACATGGAGCAACTGCCTATCTGACCTCCACAACCCAGTTATTGGGTAAGACTGGTTGTCGGGCTTCTGACGACCCGTAACGACTGTCAAAGATTCACGAATGACAGCCTTCACCCTAATTGCGTAACACACTATCAATCGGAATAAGAATCATTTTGAAGCAAACTGCTAATCCATTGCTTCATAAGTTCTAAAAATTTGTCTGCTCAACACGTACTTAAATAACGCAATGAATGTTGTTGAACTGTCAAAATGAAACCGATTCCGATTGATAATGTGTTACGCAATTGCCCCGCTGGACCAACGGCTTAACGTGCTTTCCGAGGCACGGAGGGGTCTTGATATGTAAAGATGGCCACCCATCCACGCGCCAACTGCGGCAATCGATCGACCCGCGCGGCTGTTATTACTTAGCCAAAACCCCCTCAACTAGTGTTATAATTATAATATGTTATGTTCATAGGCCGGTATTTTTATTACTTACCTAATAATCGCATTCGTAAATTACGTACCTAATTAATGGGACCTGTCACTTAGAGAAGTTTCGCACAAAATGGCGGAATAACATTATTAAAAGGTAAACATCGTCAGTAATTCGTCAGTGTCCGAAGCGCGGGAAATAAACGATAAAACCAAGATGGTGGAAAGGCGTCTTATCTTGAAAATTAATATCCTTTGCTAAGGTTTTCGTTTACGCTCTCATTTCTTTATTATTATTAATGTAAATAGGATGTTTTTGTTGAAATTAAGTATTGATGTTAGTTGCATGTCGTTGGAGTCAATAATGGTTATTTTACAGGATTACTTTTGAACATATAATAATCTGTAGTTTCCGCCTAGCCTCATGGGAAGAAGGCGTGAATTTACGTATGTGTGTGTGTGTGAATACAAATTAAACCAACCTCAAAAATCTAAAAAATAAAATGTGGCGTAGAGATGTGTTTCTACACACTTAGTTGCAAAAACCCCATAGAGAAAAAGACGTTCGAATTTCCCGAATTTAAAATTTTACCGGGAAACTTTACCATTTTTTTTTTTTGCCATAAAAGTGTAATTCGGGCTTTAAAACAAAAAAATAGCCAAATCGGTCCAGCCGTTCGTATATGTGATGTTTTAACTTATTTTTATTTGGCAGGTCTATTCGGCATCCTGTATTCCAGCGGCAACGTGTCCTTCTCCATACTGTTCACAATCCGAAATAATTACACGTTAAACTAAATAAAGACCCGTACTCAGGTAGCACTATAGACAAGTTAGTATTAATAAGTCGACTCAAACTAAAATAAAACGGGAAACCGATACTATTTTTGAGGATAAACAAAATTCAGAACGTCTGAAACTGTCTAGAACATTAGTTCTAACTTAGCACCAAATCTTATTCCCAAGTGTAAGCAGGAGCAAGGGCAATCAACTTCCATTGTGAGTACTCAGCTCAAAATACATCTAACACCAAAGTTGTTTAAACCAAACAGAAATATCAGACACGATCATTTAAGAGGAAATGCGGTCGGAGAGACTTTTGAAAAAGTCAAAGTAAAAAATTTCTACTCTAGGGGAACTAAAACCAGCGGGGCAATTGCGTAACACATTATCAATCGGAATCGGTTTCATTTTGACAGTTCAACAACATTCATTGCGTTATTTACGTGTTGAGCAGACAAATTTTTCGAAATTATGAAGCAATGGATTAGCAATTGGCTTCGAAATGATTCTGATTCCGTTGATAATGTGTTACGCAATTAGGGTGCAGTTTGTGTTCCTGCCACCCTTTATAACACCTACAGACAATTACCAAACCAAGCAAAACCACAACGAAAACCCGATAGCACTTCAAACTTTAATAATTAAAAGAAACAGCACTTCATCATGTCGTGTCGACGTAATGACTCGTGAGAACTTATTTATTCTGAGTTCATTCGCTCTAGGGTAAGGGGTAAGGCCTAATGTCACTGGGATCCATTTAATTGGAAGGCTGGCACATTAATCTTGTCGGCTGCTGGTCTAGGGTTACTGCACAAAATAGTACAGAAGGTCGGCTCCGTACAACGACAACAGGGGCACGCACACATAGACGCGTACGTACGGATTTTCATTATTTTATTTAAAAAAAAAAAACTCAAAGCATTTATTTCGGCACTTTTGAATTGTCAAAATTAAGTAGTCGGTCAGTTGGTCAGAAAGTTGAAGCTAGTTGCCCATTCCAAAGCGTAGATCTCTATGGAGAAGAACGGGCAAGAAACTCCATGGACACTCTTTTTAAATCAAGATATTACAAAATCCTGGGTACATTATTCTTGTTGCTTCTATATGTGAGAACAATGTAAAAAAAACACACAAATGAAGAAACAATACAAGAAATAAGATTAAAAATAAGCCTTGGCAGTTAAGAGATGACCAGTCTCAACCGACGGCGTCCGTTCACGAACATGACGCATGGATCAGCACCATCCAGCTCAACCATTTTGTAGGGAACCGAATGATCCAACACACGCGCCACCATCAGTGAGACATTTAAGTGAGCATGACACATTCTCAACTGCCATGCTCTTTCAAGTCAACATTAAAAAAATATAATAAACGGATCCATGGTTCTTACATTTACAAAATTGAAAAAATGCTTCTAAATGATACAAAACTATAGATTGCAATTAAATTAAGAGATGAATAAAAATTTTAATACCAAACAGGAAAAGGTGTTTAGTATTGCAGCATTAAACAATTAAAACATGATTGAATAACATAAAAATAAATATTAAGATCGTAATGTCAGAAACACTAAAAAAGAAAAAGGGAAGCACCTCTTCCAAAATATTGAAATTTTAACTAGTGAGCTCAAGTGCCTGTGGAGCAGGACCAGCATTTAGCCAAGCATTTTTATCTGCGATATAATCATCCAACTTATAATATGCTTGTCTACATAGTGTGCGTTTAATGCATGTTTTAAATTTCTTCTCATTTAGTTGAAGAATATCGAGTGGTATTTTATTATAACATTTTACACAGTAACCCATAAAAGAAGTTTTTACTTTAGACAATCTGAAACGCGGTTGATCTAATTTGTTCCTATTTCTTGTGTTAAAATTATGCCTGTCACTTATCTTACTAAAAAGATGTAGATTTTTTCGAACGTACATAATGTTTTCATATATATATTGACAAGGAACCGTCATGATGTTAATTTTTTTAAACAGTTCCCTTAGAGAATCACGTCTGCTGAGCTTGTATATGGCTCTGACAGCCCTCTTCTGCAGGATGAAGATAGAATCAATATCTGCAGCCCGTCCCCACAACATAATACCGTAAGACATGATGCTATGAAAGTAACTAAAATAGACCAGTCTCGCGGTATCCACGTCTGTTAATTGGCGGATTTTCCAAACAGCGTAAGCGGCTGAACTTAGCCGCCCTGCAAGAGATGTTAAGTGGGGACCCCACTGCAGCTTTGAGTCAAGCGTAAACCCCAGGAAAACCGTATTTTCGACGAATTCAAGTATTTCCTTATTCAATACAACGTGACATTCACTACTTCTAACATTTGGTAAAGCGAATCTAATGCATTTAGTTTTTTTTTCATTTAATACCAAATTATTTACAGTAAACCAATTATGGACCAAAAGCATAGCGTTATTTACGTCGTCAAGCTCCTGTGCACGTCTGCTTACTTTAAAAATCAGAGATGTGTCATCAGCAAATAACACCATTTGTGATCGGTTTATCAGTAAATGAGGTAAATCATTTATGTATACTAAAAATAGGAATGGCCCCAATATTGAGCCCTGCGGTACACCCATTTTGACTTTCAAACCTGATGAATTCACACCGTTAATTTGAACTTGCTGAAATCTGTCATTTAAATATGATTTCATTAAGCTAAGAGCAAGTTTACCGAGTCCGTAATGCTCAAGTTTCAAGAGCAGTGTATCGTAATTCACGCAATCAAAAGCTTTGGATAAGTCGCAAAAAATGCCTATTGCATCTTGTGCCTCTTCCCATGCGTTAAAGATATGTTTTAATAAGGTGACACCGGCGTCGGTTGTACAACGTCCTTTGGTGAAACCATACTGTTGATCGTGTAGGATGTTATTACGATTAAAATGATTGAGCATTTGATTTAACATTACTTTTTCAAAAACTTTACTTAAAACCGGCAAAACCGATACGGGTCTATAATTATTAGTGTCTTTGCTGTCCCCAGATTTGAAAAGTGGAATAACTTTACTGAACTTCATTAAATCCGGGAAAACCCCTTGATCTACACACAAATTAAATATTAAAGCTAAATAGGGTGCAATTGTCTCAATAATGGATTGACAAACTTTAGTAGACATGCCCCACAGATCCTCGGTAATTTTGATCTTAAGTTGCTTAAATGCCTTTATAATGACTGTAGGGTTTATATGTTTAAATTTAAATTCCACAGGACAGGCTGAAACATTCGCTCTTAATAATTCAATAGCTAGTGCAGGCGAGGAATTTAAAGTTTCTGTAGTTTTATCTAGGTATATTAATATTAACCCGAAGATTTTGTTTGTTTGTTTGTTTGTTCGTTTTTCTTTTTTTGTTTGCGTTATATCTACAGTTTCACAACTGGTAGCGACCTCTAAACCATATACAAAAATTAAAAGAAAAAAATCTGTTTCATATTTAGATGTAGGTATGGTATCCATACTAATATTATAAATGCGAAAATGTGTATGTTTGTTTGTCTGTTACCTCTTCACGCTTAAACCGCTGAACCGATTTAGATTTGGTATAGAGATAGTTTGAGTCCCGGGAAAGGACATAGGATAATTTTTATCCCGATATTCCCACGGGATCGAAACTTACGCGGGCTTAAACCCGCGTAAGTATTATAACATACACGGGGCGCTGCTAGTATGTTATAATCGAATGACAAACTGCCCCTAGTGTCTATGTGTGCGTGCCATTTTGCTTGTTGCATGGAGCCGACCTTCTGCAGCTTTCTATTCTGTTGTTAGGTACTGGCTTTAGTCTAGGGTTTATCTGCTGAATCGCTTTAAAAGCTACTTGATCTTTCGGCCATTGATAGTAGATGTGGGTGATTCTATTGTGATATGTGTGACGGCAAATATTTATTTAATGTTCATTAACTTTGTAGTTAATTAAAAATATCGTAGTGCAGTCAAAACGCTTTTAATTTTTAGAGAAAGATAGAGCTGGATTGATTAAGAACTGCGCGTTGTCGAGAGACGCAATAACCAAACATCTTTCGAATTTACTCGTAAAAAATATCTGAGGAACTTTGTAGCTAAGTAATAACAGCCGCGCGGGTCAGGTTAAGCTACGATTGCCACGGTTGGCCCGTGGATTGGTGACCATCTTTACACATCAAGACTCCTCCGTGCCTCGGAAAGCACGTTAAGCCGTTGGTTCCGGCGTCAATCGTAGATCTTTGGCAGTCGTTACGGGTCGTCAGAAGCCCGAAAGTCTGACAAACAGTCTTACCAAGAGGTATCATATTACCCAGGAACTGGGTTGTGAAGGTCAGATAGGCAATTGCTTTATGTAAAATACTGGTATTCAGCTGCATTCGGTTAGACTGGAACATATTTGGGAAAAGGCTAGGCAAATGGACTCGTTAAAACTATTTAAGAGAATATTAGATACGGGATTTAGTCTACATTTTTCGGTACGATTTGATAGCTAATTCCATACAATTCCAATAAATTGTATAGTGTAAAAGGCGTCACAGTAGAAAACCGTATTCCAATTTATCAAGAGCGATAGGACTTCGTGGTACGAGACTCGACTCCGGGTGTAGCGTGACCACATTTCGCAAGCAATTTACAGCTATCCGATAAATGTTCCTGATACAGGCCAATACTAATTAAATTAAATGCTCATATCCACCATCCGCAATTTTGGGATCCAAAAACAAAGGCGACGCGAATAATTAGTGGATAGGATAAACAGCTTTTGATTGGGGGAACAGTGTCAGGGACCGGCTTCACGAGCGAGAGAATCGCGGCGATAGTCTCGCCGTGCCATCAAATTTTCGCCGTGATGATATCGCCGTGTGGAGACACATTTTAAGAGAGTGTATAGAAATACGTGGCACGACGATTAATATCGCCGCGATTCTTTCGCTCGTGTACACAACAAATTACAAATTGTTTATCTAATTCGGCACAAATACTCCTCGTACGCCCAGTTAGAGGATTAAACGTTGCCAGTGCCGGTGGTATAGGAAATCTACATTATAGCAGTGTTTATAATTTCAGATAATTTAAATTCCATCGCCATTTAATCAGTTATCTACTTTAGTGAAATGTATTCTAAGTTGATTTTTGAGAGACCATTTTGTAACAAAAAGGTTAGGTTACCTTTTTGTTAAGAAAGACACGTTCAGTTTGTTGTTCCAAAACTTGAAAAATTATCTGAAATTCTTAATTCAAATAAAGGTTATGGAAAATGAAACTTTTATTGTGATAATCCACTATTTGTACGTTAAACATGATATTTAGATGTTATTTTAAGTTTGGTTGTAATAATATGGTAAATTGGCAATATTTCTTTCTAGGGTTCCGTAGTCAACAAGGAACCCTTATAGTTTTGCCATGTCCGTCTGTCCGTCCGTCCGTCCGCAGCTTAGCTCAGAGACTCTTCGTACTAGAAAGCTATAATTTGGCATAGATAGTGGTAAAATAAAATTTAAATTTCGCGGACTACCCTGGCCCAAATTTTAAAGCTTTTAGAAACCTGTATCATATTCATTGTACTTACTTCATCTCCGCATCAGATTTCGCCAGCATCCAGACGACAGATCCAGGACTGCGACGTGAGCCCAGTGCCATCAGCTGCGACAGCTTGGCTCCAGGTGGCAGGGTTGGTCTGCGGGGCACCTGGCCCGTCCATGTTGAGATGGCCAGCATTTCGGGACACTCCTTCACCAAGTGTTTCTGAGTCGCCATGCATTTTCCCGAAGCGTCCTGTTAGTGAAAAAGGAGGCCGAATTAAAAAGTTTCTGTGGTAGTCAAGCTTTTAGTGAGATCTGCCGCAACCAGCACCCTAATTGCGTAACACACTATCAACATTGGCGTAACTATAGGGTGGCATTGGGGCAAAATGCCACGGACCCCCAGCCAGGGGGGTTCCTCGGCCCGAGAGGGCCATGAGCACAGGAGAATCCTAACATAAGTTTATAAGTGCAAACTTTTTGAACAAAACTGAAAATGTGCAACAAAGGACATCATTCAGGTTTCGAACATTTTGTACCTTTTTCCCATTGTTTTTTTCTAATATTTTGGATAGTAGACCAACGAACCAGTCAGGTGTTAAATTTTGTAGGGGAAAATATGAAATCTACGCGGAAGAAGTCGCGGGAGAAGTGCTAGTGAAAAAAAAAGCTATGACGTTGGTTGAGCTTCTTTACATTGAGGAAGAGCCTCATCCCTTCAATTTACCACGGACCCCAAACGGTATAGTTACGCCACTGACTATCAACCTGAACCTAAATAATTTTGAAGGATATTGCTAATCCATTGCTTCATATGTTCGAAAATTATGTTTGCTCAACAACGTACTTAAATAACATCATCAACATACAATAAGTGGAAACAATACTTATTATTGAAGCTAATTGAAAAACCACTCTTCAGAACTTGACCAATTTTATATGCGACCATCCTTTACAGTATACCTAAACAAATTAACAAAAAAGTTTGTTCCAAATCGGCTTATAAATGACGGAGTTCTGAGGTGACAAATATTAAAAAAAAACAACCGAATTGAGAACCTCCTCTTTTTTTTGAAGTCGGTTAATGATACAGGATGGCCCCTCTCAGTTATTATCTGTTTTATTCTTTACTAGCTGCGCCCCACGGTTTCACCCGCATAAGTCTCGATCCCGTGGGAATATTGGGATAAAAAGTATCCTATGTCCTTTCCCGGGACTCAAGCTATCTCCACCAAATTTCATCTAAATCGTAAGGTAACATACAGACAGACAGACGAGAGTTACTTTTGAATTTATAATAATAGTATGGATTCCAACTCTTATTGCAAATCCATGACAACACTAATCAAATACAATAACAATTCGTAGAAAGGACATAGTCCATCCAATAAATCACCCATAAGGGGTTGTAGAGTGCGTGAGCAAGGCCCTAAGCAATTACTTCAGAAAATTGTTCAGGGTGCTTAGAGAGTTAACATACTAAAAGTCCTGACATCTAGGGGGTGAGGCGGAGTGGGGGGAGGGGGTTAAAGTTCCCATTTTTCAGTTTTTCGCTAATATCTTTAAAACGGTATGTTTTAGAGAAAAGAAGTTTTCTGGGCAATGAAAGCTTATAAAATTTCCTACAACTGTAGTCTTATACACTCTTTCGGATTACTACCCATTTTTACATATACATTCTAAAATAGTGAAAATTTTCGAAAAAACTACTTTTATGAATCTCTACCTGTTGCCTGCTACTTTGTTTGCGTTATTTCGGGATAAAAGTAGCCTAAAAATCCAAATCTTTAATCATAACGAATTTCATCCAAATCGGTTCAGCAGTTGAGTAATCAAAACTTGTATCTTTGATACATATTATCTTTTATCTTTTAATTCGTTTAGGCTGTGAGGGTCCTGACAATGGTTCTTTTTCCAAGGCTCCCTCATCCTCAGTAGATGGTACTTGCTGAAGAGGCTCTACGTCGTCTTCATCATCGTCAACGTCAACAGACACGCCACTTCCAGCCATGAAGTAACCTATGCCACCCAAAAAGGACATCAGCAAATGAAACCCTCCGAGGCGCACTACACAGTTCGATATCTTAGAGTCAAGAGGTGCAGCCGCGACTATTTCCCGCGCTTTCCAGTACAGTGGCTGGTCAAAGGTTATTATTACTTTTAGGTGGTTGCTTTGGTCATCCTTGTCAGTTACTTGGGTCAACTCGCAGGCATAGTGTAAAGCCGTATAGATGGTGTCATAGTTCGAAGGTGGCGCATTGATGATTGGAAGGGTAATCACGCTAGTTTTTTCACTGTAATCCCCTGTTGTTATGGTCGTCATGTACCCTTTCCATTCTGGCAGGGACATATCCTGGTGTTTGGCAACGAACCAAAGGACAGGAAATATGGAATGAAAAGTGACGACCCTTTTCTGCTCCATTACCACTGGTAGAAAACGAGAGCTCAAACTGTTACCGCCTTCACCGCTTGGAGATACTCCCAGCTTATGTTATCAATAAAATACCTAATTTATATACTATTAGCTCATATTTAACATTCGGTAATGCTTGTCACATCACACTAAATGAACTCCATTTTCACTTTCTTCGGAGCACGATACTCGAACACTGGTGAAAATTTGGAAAAAGTGTATAAGACAAGTGTAGATAAAAGTTTTGATATCCCAACGGCTGTACAGATTTGGATAAAATTTAGTAAATTGATATAGTAGGAGTTGATTTAAGATATAAGATACTTTTTATCCCCAAATAACGTAAAGGAAGTAGTATCAAAAGGTAGTGTTCAATTTAAGTAGTTTTTTTTCAATTTTCACTTTTCCGGAATGTGTAGTTCGAAAATAGGTAGGAATGTGAAAAAGTGTATAAGATAAAAGTTGTACATAATTTTATAAGCTTTCATTGCGTAGAAGACTTCTTATCTCCATGACGCACCGTTTAAAAGATATTAGTGAAAAACTGAGAAATGGGAACTTTAACCCCCTCCCCCCACTCCGCCTCACCCCCTAGATGTCAGGACTTTTAGTATGTTAACTCTCTAAGCACCCTGAACAATTTTCTGAAGTAATTGCTTAGGGCCTTGCTCACGCACTCTACAATCTCTTTGTTGGATGGACTAACACACTTAATAACAACATTGCTCATATTCATTGTAACGCGGGTAACGCCACACATTTCGTAAATGAAGGCGGTGCGGTCCCTGTGGTTCACTAATACTGATATGCGGTGAGGCTTTAATAATTACTACCTCCGGCTACGGTGGCGCCCCCGCCTGTGTGGAAACTTATTGGTTTTCTGGGTGATGCGTATTTGGGTTATTGTGCTGATAAATTAAATCTATCTTCGCATTCTAGACAGTAACATAAACATAACATGCTGCCATTATGCTCCGAAGGTTTGGGTTTCTTGGAGAACACTTTATTTTTGAAGTGAAAACTTCTTTAGCGGCGTTGTACACTTTTTTTGTAATGGGTAAAAAATGTTAAACTCGCGTCAGGACACGTGACACTGATCGAAAATTCGTAAGACGGATAGAGTAGACAGCCGGCGCGGCGTAGGAGAGGAAGTATCCCCCTCTCTTTCTAAGGCGCGGCGAAAGTGTATGCCTGCTGTTTCGTTTAGGCGGCGGCGGCGCAGGGCGCTTGCGCGAATGTTCGTGTGTGTTTATGTTACAGCGTGGCACGCGCATCCATGGATGGTGACAGCTGATGGCTCGACCGTTGTCATGTTTGTGTACGATAGCGCAATAAATAAATATTGTATTCTACCACATAAATGATAGTACTTTTATACTGATAAATAAAGCAATTCGTGCAAAATTATTCCCTAACCATTCCAAAATATGAAAAATGCACAACGTTAATATTCAAGTTTTCTCTTCTTCCGGCACTCCCGGAGTGCAACCCGTCTTTTTTTAACTATGGGGCCATTCAAGTATTATGTAAGCACTACAGGGTGGCGCGGGCGGGGGAGTCTTTGCTTTGCTTATTTTTGATGACATGGGGGATGGGGATCTGGAATCGTCTGGATGGTGATTACGGCAGCAGTATTTATTTTTTTACGTTTTCGGATTTTCTACAAAATTATTACCCAGTACGTATTACTCAGTGACTGGGTAATACGATGAAATAAAATAAAAATACTGGTAGAGTGGTACTCAGCCGCATCCGGTTAGACTGGAATATTTAAAAATATTTATTCCTCAATTTTCATAATGGCTCTCCACTCTACCACTCTTTGTCTCTGCATCACCCAAAGGTTGACTGCTAGAAAATGCCTATGGAATCAAGTCCGCCCCTGTACCTACATTTGTGTGCTTAAAGAATTAAGTAAAAATGTGTTCGTAGAATTAAAAAAAAAGCTACAGTAGTTGTAGTCATTAGAAGTCCATTAACTTAACTAATAAGAGCCAACAACATAATACATCTTACAAAAAACTTTGAAAATGTATCAAATTGGCATCAACATGTTTTCTTACAAATATTATTTTGATAATTACGACCGGATAAGTTACCTGTGGATTTACCATTTTGTAGCGAAATAAAAACTGACTTCGCCACTTAAACACGTACAATTGAGGACCTTGCAGCAAAGTCAAAGCATTTATTTCAAATAGGCACATAAAAGGCACTTTTGAACGTCAAAAATTATCTTAAAATAGAATTGATTCTAGTCGCCCATTCCAAAAGGTAGTTTTCGTATGGAGAAGAATGGGCAAGAAACTCCACCGTTACTCTTGTAAAATGTTTTAGGTACAATATTTTGCATGGGTACATTAATTATATAATAACATGTGAGGACGATGCACCTAAAATAAAAGGGAGGCAGATCCAAATTTTTGCCGTTGCTGATTTTTTCACCAACAATTTCAACAAAAATTAGGACTATCGTTTGATGCATGTATGAGGTACATTTCTTAAAACTGGACTTGCCTCTCTTTTGCTGCAAGGTCCTCAATTTGTTGTTAATAAAAATTGCATCCGTGTATTTACATAAAAGATACACAGTTTCAGAGTACTTAGTAATGTCAAGTCCAGTGGCTTGCATTGGTTTTCAGAATAGGTAGGCACTAGGCCGGGTCTAGTCTAGACAAACGCGGTCACTAATAAGAAAAAAAAATGAGCTCAAAAGTGTGGTTATTTGAGTAGGCATGCCTACTTAAGGGTGATAAATTGCGAAGGTCGAATTTCATGGTATTACGCGTGAGACGTACGTATTTTTAATTTTGTCGTATTAACTTGAACGAATAAAGACCAATGACAATGTGCGAATAGCACGGGAGCCGAGTAGGCCGTCCGGCGACTGCCTACTGCCGCGTGTGTTTGTATGAAGATTTTGTTTTTTGTTAGGTATGATAATTTAGTGAGTTTCTTAATTGTGGGGCACACACACTAAAATGTAATTGAGAGGCTTATGTTGATAAATCGAGGTAGGCACTGCTTATATATGCCTATATGCAATGCACGCCACTGGTCAAGTCCTACTACCAATAAAAGTCGTTCCGATCAATCGTACCAACACAAATCAACCGATCTATCACGTCCAGCATCCAATATTCAACTTCCCCATTTAATACTCTCTCAAGCGCCCATGTCCCGAACACAAAACGTCTAAACGATCGATCAAGTTCAAAAATTCGACTAAATTTTCGCGTAAATTTTCGCACAATGTAACAAGAGTCCATTTTGATGGAGGTGCTGCGAACAATGTGCGAATTATAAGGGACTATCGGATACGTGTCAAGCGTCGCCCGCGCTGAATTCACAATTAGGCAGAGGACAGAGAATCGGTTTAATTTTGAATAGGTAGAAATTTCTTGATTAGCTTCTAGCTATCTTCGAGAAATATTAATGGTGCTGCGTGGATCACAAGAGGTTTTATTAGGTTGTTTTTTTTTTATTGGTACATTTTGGCGTTTATTTTCGTTGGATCCCACTTTTGAATCCCATTTTTTAGGTATTAACGATGGATCCCGTTTGCTATTTCCGTTGAATCCCATATTATAACAACATTTGTACATTTCAGAAGAAAAGTGATTTACCTTTATCAAACACTAAAAAGAGATTATTTTTAGTGGGCTACCCGGAACCGAACTAGTTAGATTAGGTTAATTATTAAAAAAAAATCAATGTTAGGTTAGGTTAGGTTAAAACTGTGACCCTTACGCACGAGCCGAGCGAGCGAAGCGAGCGGTGCCGCGGGAGCGGCCGGCGAGTGCCAGAAACGACTAGATTATATAGAAAATGAGTTGTTCGTGAAATAAATAGTATACGAAACGTTGGTTGTAAACTAAAAATTTGTCAATGGAGTTTTGGTGAAACATTAGTGAACCCCTCATTTTATTATAAACAATTTTGCTGTTGAAAGTCCCCGCATTCAGATTTTTTTAAGCATTCGGGATCCAACGGAAATACTTTTCGGGATTCAACGACAATAAAACGTAATTATCTTGCATTTTTTAAATTCGGGATCCAACGGAAATACATAATACGTTTTTTTCGCTCGTGGGTAGTTGTAAATGTTAGACAAAGAAAAATTTGCTCTTATTTGAAATTCAATATAATTTAATAGAAACAGTATTTATCATTATTTATGCTTTATTCTAAAAGTACATAGTTAGTACCTGCTGGTGTAGCGTTATCTCTTCACAATTTTCTCACAATTTGCTATCACTTCACTTCTTCACAATGGATTCACTAACAAGCACTCTGAGTGAATTAAAGGAGTTGTTTCACACAAAGATGTCAGCCTTTGAAGATGAGCTAAAGAAGGCCCCTCCGTCACCTGTCACAACCTCTAGCCTGGCTGCGGAATTTACAATGTTCCGGTCATTCATCACGCAGGCTCTCAACAGCGTTCAGCAACAAGTAGAGCTACTAGCTCGTAGTGTCGACCAAATAGAGATGCGGGGGCGAAGGAAGATCTTGCTGCTGCACGGTGTTGATGAGGAGCAGAAGGAGGACACTGCCAAGGTGATCACTGAGGTAATTTCTCAAAAATTACAGCTGAGTGACTTCACTGTTGCGGACATCAGCCGATGTCACAGGATGGGACGAGCCGTGGCTAATAAAACCAGGCCTATTCTGTTCAAGCTTGGCAGTCTTGCGGTTCGGGATAGGATTTGGTTTTCCAAAGCCAAATTAAAGGCTACAGGCGTCACCATGTCAGAGTTCCTAACCAAGGGGCGGCATGATGTGTTCTTGGCTGCGAGGGAAAGATGTGGTGTCGCGAAGAGCTGGACTAAGGCAGGATGTGTGTATGTCCTTGGTCCTAATGATTCGCGGCATCGGGTTGAGTCACTCGCTGAATTGGACAAGATTGCGCCGTGTCCCGGTGAGTCCGAGCAGAGTGATCCAGTATCGCAATCGGCTGTGCCAGCCTCAGTCCCAGTCGTTGCTGCTGTGAAGACCGCCAGGTTGAAGCGTGCTGCTGCTTTAAAGAAGTGATTTCGTTGTGATGTCTTGTTCAAAGTCCGGGTAATATCATGTTTTTGTTGTTTTCAGTTTTGGTTATACCTTCAAATTTAATGTGCTACAAGTTGCTTGATTGTATTAATGTTACAATATTGTTACTGTCAGTGTCAGTCTATGTCAGTCTATACCCATGTCACTTTCATTCGCTGCGTTCCGTTTTTCCTAACGGTGCAATGGCAGACGGTGACTGAATTATTTTTTTTTTTTTCCTGTGTTTTCTCCTGATATGTTTTTCAATGTATTTTTGATTTTTTTTTTTGTACCCGGACTGTGTAAGTTGTTTTTAATTACATTTAATAACGCAACCGGCAGGACTAGTTATGTGAACGGTTTTTTGTTTTTATTTTTATTTTATAATTAGGTTTTTGTATAATTCTAATTTGTATTATATTATTTTTATTATATTAGATAAATATTTATGTCTACCGATGTAAGCAGTGATAATAGTAGCTTTTTCTCTATAACTAGCAACGACGACAGTTTCGTAAGTATTCCTTCTCTTGCTGACAGTCTCGCAGCGCAGTTTTCTGATGTTCCCAAGAATTTTAACGTTATACATATTAACGCTCAGAGCATTCCGGCTCATTTCCACGATATGCTGGCAAGCTTTGACTGTAAGAATGTACATGCTATACTAATTTCCGAGTCATGGCTTAAACCTTGTCTCCCGTCAACAAGTTACTCTCTTCCCGGTTTCCAGCTTATAAGAAACGACCGCTCGGTCGGGGCTGGTGGCGGTGTTGCCATATATCTCCGCACGCAAATTCCCTACTCTGTTGTCAATGTGTCAGCACAGCCACCGCCATCTAATGCTGGTGAACATCTCTTCCTTGAAGTAGAACTACACCATTCAAAATTACTTCTTGGCGTCTATTATTGTCCCTCTTTACGTGTTAGTTTCTTTTCTTCCTTCGAGAATCTCTTGGAAATGCTGGTTCCTTCTTATAGTCATAGCATAATCATGGGTGACTTTAATACTTGTCTTTTGAAAAAAGACCATCGTTCTTCTTCTTTGACTAATATTTTGGCTTCTAATAATCTTTCAATTCTTCCACTGAGTGCCACTCACCATTTTCCTAACTCTACTCCTTCACTTCTTGACTTGATTTTTGTCTCTTCCCTTGATCACGTCGCTAAGCATGGTCAATGTTCAGCCGATGCCTTTTCCTACCATGACCTGATTTTTCTGTCATACAAAATTCGCCCACCTAAGGCTAAAGCTAAGATTCTCATGCAACGCAATTTTGGTGACATGAACGTTGATAATCTTTGCAAGGATGCCAGCAATATAGATTGGTCTGCTCTGTTTGCCTCTGCTTCAGTCGATGAGCAAGTTGATATTCTTACGGCGAAGCTTATCGAGCTCTACGATCAACACGCACCTGTTCGAGCAGTTAAGGTTAAACATTTGCCGGCGCCGTGGCTCACAAATGATATTAAAACGCTGATGCTCAAAAAGTTACGGCGAAGTCTAAATTTAAGCGCAGGGCTAATGACGCTAACAGGGAAAGATACCTCTCAATCCGTAATCACTGCAACAAGGTGTGTAGGAATGCTAATCGCCACCACATTCATACTTCTGTCCAAAATGGGGACGCATCCAAAGTTTGGAAATTTCTTAGATCATTGGGGGTCGGTAAAACCCGGCAAGAGACAATCCCGAAAGATTTAGACATTGATGCAATGAATAATCATTTTACTGCTTCGTCCAATTTTGATAGGACAATAAAATCGAATACACTGAATTATCTTTCTTCTCTTCCGACTCCCAGTTATTCTCCATTTGTTTTTGGTCAGTTCTCCGCATGTGATGTTAAGAAGAGCATACTATCGATTACTTCCAATGCAGTAGGAAGTGACTGTATCAGCCGTAATATGTTGGTCCCTGTGCTGGATGTCATCCTACCCGTCATTTGTCATATCCTCAATTTTTCGGCATCTAGTGGTGTCTTTCCGTGCTCGTGGAAAGATGCTCAAATAATTCCTTTACCTAAAAAGTCTAATCCCACGACCTTTTCTGAATACCGTCCAATATCCGTCTTACCATTCCTATCCAAAGTCCTTGAACGGTTAATCCACAATCAATTAAGCACTTTCCTCTCTAAAAATAATCTCCTCAACCCCTTCCAGTCTGGCTTCCGTCCTGGTCATAGCACCACCACAGCGCTTCTGAACATTACGGATGATATAAGGTCAGCCATGGAAAACAGTAATCTAACGGTTTTAGCTTTGCTAGATTTCAGTAATGCTTTTAATACTGTTGATTTTGATATTTTGCTTGGCATTCTTTGTTCTCTTAACATATCTCCATCGGTAATTGACTGGTTTCGTAGTTACCTGTACGGTCGCCGGCAACGTATTTGCATCGGAGAGACCTTGTCTTCCTGGAGTAATACTTCTGCCGGTGTACCTCAGGGTGGCGTTTTATCCCCTTTACTTTTCGCAGTTTTTATTAACTCAATCTCTGACGGACTAATTTCTTCCTACCATCTTTATGCAGATGATTTACAAATATACTCGCGAGCTTCTCTTGGAAATCTGTCCGAGGCTATCTTAACGGTTAATCGTGATTTGGCCCGTATATGCGACTGGAGCGAGAGATATGGACTCATGGTCAACCCCAAAAAGACGCAGGTTGTAGTGGTGGGCAGTTCTAGGACGGTCTCAAGAATCGACTGGACGACTCTTCCCCAAGTTTCTTTTGACAACTCAGTGGTTCCCTTTAGTGACAAAGTTAAAAACTTGGGGATATTTATTGATAAGGAATTCTCTTGGACTGCCCAGCTACAGGAAGTTAGCCGCAAGCTATTTGCATCCGCTGCGTCCTTGAAGAGATTGCGTAATTTTCTACCAACTGCCACTAAGATTGCGCTTGCACAATCACTGCTTCTACCCATCCTTGACTATGCTGATGCCAGCTATCTTGATCTTACCCAAGACCAACTCGATAAACTTGAGCGGCTTCAAAATTTTTGTATAAGGTTCATATTCGGTCTGCGCAAATATGACCACGTTTCCGAATTTCGTGTGAAGCTCAAGTGGTTACCAATTCGCCTTCGTCGGAATGCTCATATTCTCTCCCTTTTGTACAATGTTCTCTTTTCCCCTTCCACCCCTCTCTATCTCAAGAAACGTTTTCAGTTTCTTTGTGACTCCCACACGAAATTGTTAAGGTCATCAGATAACTTAAAGCTCAAAATGCCAACGCATTCCACAACTTTCCTTGATAAATCCTTTACTGTCCAGGCCGCTCGTTTGTGGAATGCGTTGCCAGTTGAAATAAAACGCGCGCAGTCATTACACGTGTTCAAAAGACTTGTAAAGGAACACTACTTGTCGTTGTGATTTTGTCCTAACTGCTATCATCTACTGTCTTATTTTATTTTCGGTGCTTATAATTATTTAGTATGTATATATTTAAGTATCTATAATTTTGGATATGTATTTATCTGTGTATCTATTTTATTGTATTGTATACATAATATTTGCACCAACAACAGCCCCATTTTATGTCCAGGGAAATCACTGTCCATTCCAAGGTTGCCTGGAAGAGATCGCAGAAAGCGATAAGGCCGCCCATTGTATATTTTGTAGTGTTTAATGTGTTTATTTCATGTTATGTATTTTTGTGGTGTACAATAAAGTATATATAAATAAATAAATAAATAATAATGTTTTGCGGGATCCAACGCCAAAAATATTAAAATGGGATTCAAAAACGGGATCCAACGGAAATAAATCCATTTTGGGAGGTGAACAAGAGGTGTTGATGAAAGCCCTATTTTCTTTTGTTAAAAAATGTGAGCTGCCTTAATTGTTGTGGCACCTAAAAGCTTGTTTTGTGTGTTTAATAAGTAACTGCAGAACTAGGTCACCAAAAGGTTCGTTAATTTGATCCAAAGATTTGTGGATTGTTTTATTTTTTGTTTGTTTCTTTTTACTGTACTCTGGACGCTTGTAACGTACGTCTATTTTACATCGTTCTCAGATATAATTAAAAATTCAACATTAATGATATAACTAATATTTTTAGTAACAATATAATTTAAAAGAGTGTCCATGGAGTTTCTTGCCCGTTCTTCTCCACAGGTACCAAGTACGCTTTGGAATGAGCATCTAGCTTCATATTTCTGATTGAACAACTCCTTGACAATTCAAAAGTGCAATGGTTTAATTGCAATAAATATCTTGAGTTTGAAGGGACAAAGAAAGAAAGAAACAAATTCTTTCTTAAATACCTTGAGTTTGAAGGGACAAATATAATTATGTGTACAATCAAAATAAAAAATCGTTTATTCAAATTAGACTGAGAATGACCAGTTCTATATGGTCAAGATTACAGAAGACAGTCCCCCAAAACGTCCGGCTTTCTCCACTTCCTAGCGTTTTAGCTGGGAAGAAGTGACGCAAAAACTCGCTTGCAACACGAAGTGTGTTTCAAATTAACAAGAATCCAAATGTAAACCAAATTCTGATAAACATCACCCAAGAGACCAAGCACTAAAGCCAATAAGCAAAAGCCAACGTCATAAGCATCGGAATCTTAGTGCGTCAGACACCATTCACTACGCTTGACCTTTAGCTTGAACCCGCAGGAGATAACGAGAACCAAAACATAGGTAGAGGTACTAGGCGAGTAGACATAGGCAAGAGTACTAGGCCAGCAGAATACTTCAGCTACTCTCATTGGCTAACGAAGCGGACTAAGGAGTCTCGGGTAAGAAGTTCCTATTACTAACGCAACGAGATTAAAAGTAAAATGGTTTAGCATTCTTTTTTTAAAACGAATCTTTTTAAACGAGCGAATGCGCATTCTATCGCCACTCGAGCACTCTTACGAAATTCCCTTTGTGTAAACAGGGACGTTACATTCCTTCGTGGGTCTTTCCCTACTAAAATGTCAAGAATGCTCTAGACCTTTTTCTGGTTCTATGTTCGTTTAATACAAATCCACCTTTAGGCGGCGATTCGATAATTGGACGAAAATTGAGCGTGAAAGTTTCAAGGGCGCGTCACGTTTAGGGAAATTACGTTACATGAGAGAGAAGAAAAGATATAACACTCATACAAAAATCTCTCTATTCTTAATTTTTTCAGAAGTTTAACTTCTGTCATGAGTACGGTGTTTTTAACTGTTGTCAATTCCTAGTTGATGAATGGTCGTTTCTATGCCTAAGTAAAACGAATACTGCCATATTTTCACTTATATAAAAGAAAAACATATTGTCGGATAGAGCAGTGATGGCCCAGCAGTAAATTTACTTTGTGTAAATTATTTCATCACGACTGCTCTCAAAATGGTGAAGGAAAACATCGTGAGGAAACCGGCATGTACAAGAAGCAAAAACGCACTGGGCGCACGTAATGTATTACGGGCCACTCCCTCTCACAGAGAGGAGGGCTGTGTCCCAGCAGTGGGAACATTATATAATGTATATTTTCGGGGACCTTTTCATGACTTAGAAGCATTTATTTATACAGAAAATTACCTGCAGAGTATTAGATCCAATCTCTCGCTTTAAAATCAAATTCTAATCAACTAAAACTGTAGGCATCTGTATTTGAATCTAGTATCACATACCACACGTGTATGTATACTATCTTGCATCTAAATGCCTTGTAAAGTCCAGATACAGATCAAAAGGAACCCTTGAACATGGCCTTTCATGACTGACCAATGGTATTGCGCTTTAGACAAAGCTCGTGTGGTTTCGGAAGCTCTCGGCTGTAATCGGAAATGGATGTGGATATAGAACGTTTGTTTTTGAGCACTCAAGCAAATCCTTGAATAAAATTGCCACTTCAAAATCAAAGGGGCTTTGATAAATGGTTTGAATACGCAGATGTGCCATGATCTGTAACTTCTTCAATTAATGTAAACTAGCTGCGCCCCGCGGCTTTACCCGCATAAGTTCCCGATCCCGTGGGAATATCGGGATAAAAAGTATCCTATGTCCTTTCCCGGGACTCAAACTATCTCTATACCAAATTTCATCTAAATCGGTTCAGCGGTTTAGGCGTGAAAAGGTAACATACAGACAGACAGACAGAGTTACTTTCGAATTTATAAAATTAGTAAGTATGGATGAAGGTTATCAGGATAAAGTGGAACAGCGATATAAATTCCGTTTAATTAATTTAATAAAAATCAATCTACCTAGCCTTTTCCCAACTATGTTGGGGTCGGCTTCCAGTCTAACCGAATCAGTTGGAACCCTGCACCTAGGTTCTGACGTATCATAAGTGCCCATTTAGGTTTAAGTGAAAAAAATATAAGAAACAAAAACATATCAACCAAGTCGTGCGGAAACACCCTTGGTATGGATAGATATGTGGCCAGGCCCCCAATACATCCACACACAAACCGCGGCTTACCTGACCGCAAATACAATAATCAATATGTGACCAATCAGCTTACCAATGCTATCAACATAATGAGAGCAGGTAATGGACTTCAAGCATACAATAATACTAGCTGCGCCCCGCGGTTTCACCCGCATAAGACTCGATCCCGTGGGAATATCGGGATAAAAACTATCCTATGTCCTTTTCCGGGACTCAAACTATCTCTATACCAAATTTCATCTAAATCGGTTTAGTGGTTTAGGCGTGAAGAAGTAACAAACATATAAACACACACACTCACAAACTTTCGACTTTATAATATTAGTGTGATAAAAAAAAATTAAATACCCCCATAGAAGTGAAACTTCAAGTTTTCGAGAAAAACCACTGCGATATAGAAGTAGTATTATGTCCAGACGCCAGCACATCAAGCTACTACAATCTGTCAAATTTCTTTAATAGATTTTCAACATTATCGCTATATCATAAGGTTCAAGGTTGATTGTGAAAATTCGACAGTTTCGGGTACCTTGATGTGCTGGCGTCTGTACATTATCTTTCTAAGGTCCGGCGTTTCTAAATTTGCCAAAGATATAAACAACAATGGCCGCTAGAAATTGAATAAAATCTATAATACAAGAACATTTATTAGAATTGATGTTTGTTTTCGTTTAGTTAGAAATTAAAATTAAAATTTAGACTAAAATTATTATATTTTTATTGAGATTAAAATTTAGACGAAAACAGACATTACTTAAAATAAATGTTCTTGTAATATCGATTTTATTCAATTTCGAGCGGCCATTTTTGTTTACATCTTTGGCAAATTTAGAAACGTCGGACTTTATGCTAGAATCTGTCGAGTGGCCAGTGAAGGTGGCGGCGCGTGTCACGTGCTACCTCGTGCGTGACGATGCTATTGTCGCACTGACGAAGTTTGTTGCACTAGCTTTGTTGGAGTTGGAGTTAGCAAGTTAACAGGGTCAGGGAAATTTATTTAGGTAACTAAATACTACCGATTTCTAATAGCCTGGTCAATCACACTATCACACTAATATTATAAAGGCGAAAGTTTGTGAGTGTGTGTGTTTATATGTTTGTTACTTCTTCACGCTCAAACGGCTGGACCAATTTTGATAAAATTTTGTATGAAGATAGCTGGATTAACATAAAAGCTACTTTTTATCCCGATATTCCCACGGGATCGAAACTTATGCGGGTGAAACCGCGGGGCGCAGCTATAAATTTGAAAGTAACTCGGTCTGTCTGTCTGTATGTTACCTTTTCACGCCTAAACTGCTGAACCGATTTAGATGAAATTTGGTATAGAGATAGCATGAGTCCCGGGGAAGGACATAGGATACGTTTTATCCAGATATTCCCACGGGATCGAGACTTATGCGGGTGACACCGCGGGGCGCAGTTAGTATAATATATTTTAGTGTCGGCTTGTATATTCTGCTATTGATTGAAATAAAAACTTAAATAACAAGAAATGTCTGAATTCAGTTGTCGTCATTAAACATCATTTTGTAATTAGACTGGTATAGTCAATTCAGTTTTCACTTACAGAACGTTAACAAAAACCTGGTCCAGACAACAGGTACAAACCTCGCGACCTTCACGGGAAGCCACGAAAATATTCTAATTGGAAAACTTGAGGCTCACCGAGGTATTCCCGTTCACGCAGCGTCATTGGAACCTCTGAACAACTTGTGATTACACTTAGAGAATTTTAATGACTTTTAATTAGATGCTTAAGGTACGGCCTGGAGGCTTGACAAATTAGGTTCAAGTAATTTGAGCTGAATTTTTTTGTGTTTTAGGGAAAGTGATTAATTGTTTTCCGTTGCTCTGTTTAATTACTAGCGTTGTCCTATAGCTAGACAAAGGCGTTTTGAAGGATGAAAGAACGAACATTTAGAGCAGCTCTTGTTTGGCTCGTGGGTGGCGATGATTTCAAAGAATAAGAACAAGTCTTTTTTACGACAGATTTTGCTTTCACTAGTAGTTTCTAGCACGTCAAAGGCGGCGCCCACGGACCCAGTCAGGCGGTCCACTGTACACCCACCAACTCGCACTAGACAAGCACGGTGGGTTAATTTGTCTAAACCCCTACTCTCTCATGAGAGAGTAGGGAGGCCTTTGCCCTGCAGTGGGACGTCACAGGCTAATAAGAAGTAGTCACTGATGTTATAACCACAAAAATACATAACAAAAAAAATGACATTGAAAAACTCATGCCTGGTTAAAGTCGAACAGTCCCTCAAAAACTACAAGTACCTAATCGTGAACATTACCAACGTGTTTATATAATTATTTTTCAGTTAACAGCTCAGTTTGAACGTCATACATTATTTAAACTCAAAATACTCCTTCAGTTTTCGTTAATGTAAGCGTAGCTTAAGGCGACTACATGACCTAAAGCGTGGTCACTGTCGGACTGCATAGAAAAGAAAGAGAAGCGCGATGACACAACGGTGGTAATTTATTGCAAATATGAAGCAACTAGCTGCGCCCCGCGGTTTCACCCACATAAGTGTCGATCCCGTGCGAATATCGGAATAAAAAGTAACCTATATGTTAATCCAGGGTTTCAGCTACCTCCATGCAAATTTTTATCAAAATTAGTCCAGCCGTTTGAGCGTGAAGAAGTAAAAAACATATAAACACACACACACACACTCACAAACTTTCGCCTTTATAATATTAGTGTGATTGTCTAATTACAAAAACTATTTAATAATAAATAATCAATCACTGAATGCAGTTATGGTATATTTTTAATTATAAGTAATTGAAATTGCTAATGAAGGGATAAACTGCTATTAAAGACAATTTTATTAAGAGGTGTATTTGAACATTTTTTTTAAATCTATTAGTGTATATTTAATCATGTACGTTTGCCCAGCTAGGCCCCCCAGAATTTGCGATTTAGGTATACACCAATGCAATGTACTCGCCTCTAGGAGTATATGTACCGCTTTCTTTTTCAATGTACCTCTGTACCTACTTTTGAAGAAATATGCAAAAAAAGGGGGCCGTGCCAGCCAAACGTTTTCAGCACGGCCCTCGTGTAACTTGAAAAATATATAGCGTATTAAAAAGTTTCATAAACTCAAGGAATGTACTTTATTAACACGTTCTATGTACCGTAACAGATATTGTGAATTCGTAATAACAAGTCATATATAGACGTGGATAGGGGGCCGTGCTGAAAAAAAAAGAAATGAGAAAATATCTAAAAAAGACAAAACAACCTTAGCCAAAAACTATATAAAAGTAATTCATGTTTGGCAAGTAACATATGTACCGTATTGGTTTCTCATACAACTTGCTAAATTCAAAAAATAAACCAATTTTAGTTTATTCAGCACGGCCCTCTATAGTTGCCTATATCTTTTTAAATATGACATGTTTGTTTACAAAATTCGACTTCCTGAATTACGTATAGGAGTACATTCGTTCCAAATAAATTGCGATTATGGTGTATTAGTATTTTAAAAGTTAAATTGGATCAAAAATATCCTAACATACAACTGATGGGGTGACCATGATTCCACGTGAGAATGGATAAAAAAACTTCTGCATAAATTGAGTAAATCTTTAATAAAATAAACAAATCAAAAATATCGTAATCTGTATTAACTATTAACGATAACTATAATAGTAGTAAGTAGTAGGTCGCAAATCGAACAAAACAACAAGTGTCGCTAAGACTAAATAGCTCAAAAGGCTTAAAAAAATCACATATATATTTCCAATAAATCACACGGATTGATGTACGGTACATTACAATAAAATTACAGTTTCGGTACACTTCACAGATTAGTTACGTTTACCTATGGAATAATCCCAGAAAAACTATGTGTCACAAACACTACAATTCTTTTACCTATTGTGGTATAGTATTTTATTTTAGTTGCATCGTCCTCATATATTATTTTTTAATTAATGTACCCATGCAAAATATTGTACCTAAAACATTTTAAAAGAGTAACGGTGGAGTTTCTTGCCCATTCTTCTCCACACGAAAACTACCTTTTGGAAGGGGCGACTAGAATCAATTCTATTTTAAGGTAATTTTTGACGTTCAAAAGTGCCTTTTATGTGCCTATTTGAAATAAATGCTTTCACTTTGACTACAGAACTTAAAAGGCTTAAAAAATTACAGATACGTTTCCAACAAATCACATTGATTGAACCTTACCTAGTGAATTAATAGCGACCGCACACAACAAGTTTTAACTGATTTAATTTCCTTAAAAGATGTCATCGCTAATATTAATTTTGAAGAAAAAAAAAAACAAATTGTATAAAAAGAATGTTTATTTCAATGTAGTCACATAATTTCATTAATACAGGTATAGAATATATGTACCTAATTTATGGAACCATGGTCACCCCATCAGTTGCATGTTAGGATATTTTTGATCCAATTTATCTTTTAAAATACTAATACACCATAATCGCAATTTATTTGGAACGAATGTACTCCTATACGTAATTCAGGAAGTCGAATTTTGTAAACAAACATGTCTTATTTAAAAAGATATAGGCAACTATAGAGGGCCGTGCTGAATAAACTAAAATTGGTTTATTTTTTGAATTTAGCAAGTTGTATGAGAAACCAATGCGGTACATATGTTACTTGCCAAACATGAATTACTTTTATATAGTTTTTGGCTAAGGTTGTTTTGTCTTTTTTAGATATTTTCTCATTTCTTTTTTTTTCAGCACGGCCCCTTATCCACGTCTATATATTATTTGTTATTACGAATTCACAATATCTGTTACGGTACATAGAACGTGTTAATAAAGTACATTCCTTGAGTTTATGAAACTTTTTAATACGCTATATATTTTTCAAGTTACACGAGGGTCGTGCTGAAAACGTTTGGCTGGCACGGCCCCCTTTTTTTGCAAATTTCTTCAAAAGTACAGAGGTACATTGAAAAAGAAAGCGGTACATATACTCCTAGAGGCGAGTACATTGCATTGGTGTATACCTAAATCGCAAATTCTGGGGGGCCTAGCTGGGCAAACGTACATATTTAATCATGATTTGAGTTCCATCACTGTATTAAAATAATACTTGAAAATATCATTTTTTTTGTCAAATTTGAGATTACACTGCCTTAAAAAAACCAGACTGCTCTATAAAAAGGTATGCGTGATCATGCATAAAAAAATATATGTATACGCGTCGACTTGAGAACCTTCTCCGATTTTTCGTCGGTTAAAAACCAACTGTTTGACCGTTTTCTGAAACCTCCATCTTAATTATTTAGATAAAAATACACTCTAAACTTCAAAGATTGCCTACGTACTTCGAGGGCCCTTAAACACAAAAATACACATCTACCTACCCTACATTCTACACCATCACATCTCTATATTTGATCAACAAGGGTCTCGCGCAAGTCAGCACCTTCGCAGCTCGAGGGCAGTGTCTGAGAGCGCCGAGAGCGGGTGTCGAGCGGTGTCGAGTGTCGGACAATGGGCCGACACCCCGCTTCGGCTTTAACGAGCGCATGGCGTGTCGGAGGGAACTTGAGAGTTATTGCAATAAATTGCTTGAGACGCTCATACTTGTTGTTAGGTTAGGTTTATAGTTATGTTTTGCTAGCTGTGCCCCGCGAATTCACCCGCGTTAATTTGTGGAAATAACCTACTAAAATATATTCCATTAAGTACTTTAAATACCCTAACGACCGGATCTCAGCTCTCAAAAAGAGTTTTTGCAACATTTTTCATTGATGCTCCGTTTCATGATCAGCTGTTTCATACATTTTGGTCAAGTACCTACAAGCGGGGTGAATAGGGATGCAGGGGTGGAAACATTAAAATGGATTTTAGCGTTGAAATAATATAATTTGTTGCCGACAAGGGCACTTAATTGTTAATTATAATACAGTTAACACATTAGAGTCCTTTTTGGCAACAAACTATGTTATTTCAATGTTAAAATCGCTTATAAAGTTTCCTCCCGATTCACCCCTGCATCCCTATTCGCCCTGTTTGACGGTAGATATTGAACTTTTGCATTAAATGTCGCTGGACGTTTTCTGGTGATTTTTTTTTTATTGGTGTATGATTTGGCCCATGACTCGTTCGACATGCGGCAGACTTGTTCAGCGTAGTCCCACTTAAGCTTGGATGCTTTATGGGTGACGTCAGCGATTTGTGTTTTGGAGCGCAGCACTGTGTTAACCTTCAAGAATGCAACAGTAACTAACATAAGTTTAATTAAAAAATCATTTTAATTAATCTTTCGACCCTATCACCATAATTATGCTGGATATATTTATTTTTATTTATTATTTTTGGTCACCTTTTGTAAAAAATCGTCTCAATATTGGGAAAGAGCGAGATAGCCCCAACACAATTACTTACTGGGGATGTCTCATTTATAATCTATGTAACTGTTTTGAGACAAATAAACATTTTTCATTTTCATTTTTCATATATGCCTCTTCATAATCAATACGAGAATATTTACATCACACAGCTATTCAAGGAATAAATAAAATAAACTGGAAGTGCCATTCCCACGCGTTGCCACGCTCTTATAAGCGACCCAGCAATACATCACCAAGAAAACTACGCACTTTATCCTAGTCATTACTTTTATTTCGTACCCCTACGCGAATAAAACACGCCTAAATAGAGGCACTTCCAGTAAAAGCCGATAAGAACGCACAGAATTGCTGAACAGTTTCAAATACAGCTCTGTAGGGAAATCGAATTGATTTATCTCTCGGGTTGAGTAAAACTTTGAGTAATTGTGTAAACTACTTGCTCACTTCGCAAATTTTAGTTGAGTAACTATTGAAAATCTTATTAGGAATGCATGTTTCAATTGAATTGTGGTACGGAGTGAAGTTGCTCTGAAATTGTGCATTAGTACGCGACGTAGATTAGAGTGACTAGATGTAATCTTAACTGCGAAATGCTTAACACATTGAATGCCAACTACGCAATATTACGTAGCTGGTAATAATGGCAGAACCGACTACGTATTATTACGTAGGTCTTCCCTATTGATTATTTGGTAATCTGTGTTATTCGGCCTCCTTAAATGGGCGTTTTTATACTCTTTGGCATCCATACTAATATTATAAATTTGAAAGTAACTCTGTCTGTCTGTATGTTACCTTTTCACGCCTAAACCGCTGAACCGATTTAAATGAAATTTGGTACAGAGATAGTTTGAGTCCCGGGAAAGGACATATGATACTTTTTATGCCGATATTCCCACAGGATCGAGACTTATGCGGGTGAAACCGCGGGGCGCAGCTAGTATCAAATAAAACACGACATACCCATGTGCCAAATTTTATCCGAATCCGTTCAGCAGTTTTAGAGTGAAAGCGTAACAAACAAAAAATCTTTTCTCTTTATAATATTAATTTAGTCAAAACAAAACTAACTATTTACACTGGGTCCTAAATTAAATGACTTACTAACTCCGAATAGCTACTAATACAAATAAATATAAAACCCTAGCTTCAGCCCGCGACTTCGTTCGCGTGAAACTTCTTGTTTCCCCCGAGCCACCCCGTCGCGTCGTATCGCATCACCCGCCCGCGCTATCACTTAACGTTCTTTTTCACTTTTTTTCTTTTTGCTCGGCTCCTAAGGGTCATAGCGTGATATTAAATAGCCTATAGCCTTCCTCAAGAATTGGGCTATCAAATGCAAGAAGAATTTTTCAAATCCGACTGGCAGTTCCAGAGATTACCCCCTACATACAAACTTACAAACAAATTTTACCTCTTTATAATATTAGTATAGAAGTATATACGTCCGCATCGCTGTCATCCTAGGAGCGTGCCTAAAAGACTTGCAGCATTAACACGTCGAATGGCAATGCTAATTCTTTGGCCACAGAACGCCACCCGCTGCGAAAGAGTCGGACAACTTAAACTGCCGAGATAACTTTACACCCTGAAGTTTACTTAGTTATTTAAGTTTCAGTGCTTTCAGAGTCATTAACTTTTCTGAGTTAATGGCTGCGTTATTTTCTGGTACAGACGCCAGCACATCAAGCTACCCGAAACTGTCAAATTTTCCCAATCAACTTTGAACCTTACGGTTTAGCGATAAAGTTGAAAATCTATTAAAGAAATTTGACAGATTGTAGTAGCTTGATGTGCTGGCGTCTGTACAAAGCGTAAAATTGGGTGCTCCAGTTGTGTCACTTTAGTTAATTTCAGAATGGGAAATCATCGTTTGACAGGAATAAACTAAACTTTAGTGATTTTTGGTCTAGTTTAGAGGCATTTGTGACAAGAGAATCGGCACCATTGTCATAATATTATGAACGAACTTGAATCTATAGGACCGTTCCGTTCTCCTTACTTCAAAATTAGGTCTATTAGTTTTTTAGAAACTTAGTTTTTTGACCCTCATGTAAAACTAGCGGAAGTGTACATATGCGGTATTTAACAACGTTAGTTACGCGGAATTGGACTATCAACGACGATTTTGAACTTAGATTAAATTTCATAGGGACCGCCGAATATCATTCAGTTTGTCCACAGGCGTAGGAAAATATTGAATATCTTTCAGTGTGTCCATAAGCATGGGGAAATATTGTTCGTCTCCACAAAAAAAGTCACATTTTTACACCCTAAAGTAAAAATCCACAACATACCTAAATAAACTGACAAAATATCATCGTGAAAAAAATTGTATCACGCGTATTTTCCTCATCATACGCTCCGTTCCACACGGGTCGATTTTCATTACTCGACAAAAGATTTTAAATTGCATTTGGTGGTAAATCGTGCTCGTAATAGTAGCGAAGTAGATATCGCATCCACAACGGCAAAATTACCGGAGAAACGTCCCGTGTAAACTGATTCTGAAAATGTGATGAGTGATGTTACGAGTACAAGCTGAAGCGATTCGAGCAATTTTCGACATAATTTTTATGTATACTCGTAGCCAAATTCTGGGCAGAGTCTAATTAAATTGTCATAGACACTATGAAGAAGAATATTTTTTTTTGTTTTGGATATGAAGTCGTTGTACTTAGCTCAAACTTTACTTACTTTTTAGGAGACTTGGAATTGGTTATTGATACGTGTAAATTGATGTAAAGTCTTACTTCAAACCTTAAATGTATAGAATATTTAGGATTTGAAGTAATTTTTACTTCAAACCTAAAATATTCTATAAATACACATACTTATACAAATAAATAAAATGTAAGTGACCATAGATATACGAGACTGTTTGTAATGTCAAAATAACAGTTTTTTGCTAAATGCATATGAATAACAAAAAACAATTTTTAATATTTTTTTCTGTCTGTTGGTTCCTGCTAATCTACGAAACGGCTAGGCCGATTTCTATGAAATTCGGTACTAGGATACTTTGAACCCTGAAGAAGGACATACTTTTATTTATAAGAGAACCAACAGCTATTACAGAAGGCTAACAATTTTTTTATCGACATGCCACGCGGGCGAAGCTACGGGTGGATGCTGGTGGTTAAAAATATAAATAAATAAAATACCGATTGATTGAATAAATCACAAAAAAGATTACAACACTAATCGCTCACTTATTTATAAGTAGATAACACAACAAACACATACAAAAAAGTGTGGAATAAAAAATCAATCGACTACTGTAAACAGACCTTTATTAACAAATCGCTACCGCTCCTCCCATAAACCACCACCTTCCTGGAAGTTATTATAACTTTTGTCGCAATAATCTCGGCGGTGGCGCGACTGGACCTAACTCGTTTACTTAACCGAATGAGGCGTGTGCTTCTCTTGCTTTTATATACATTGACGTTACACAAAAGTGATCGCAGTTATTTTGCCGTTAAAAACGTCAGTAGGCGTTTTTATCATTTCTAACGAGACTATACGGACAGAGAGCAGTGGTGGCCCAGTAGAGCAGTGGTATAAATATGCAATGAACGTGGATGAACAGTCAAAATAAAAAGCATTGCGATCGATTGCCATTTTCTGGTCCAAATGGTAATGAAATACTTATTGGAATATGAAAAATATAGATACTCAACCAATATCACTTTATCCTCCAAAACGATATAAATATTTTTATGACAAAAGTTCTCAAATAAATATTTTATACTAGCTGCGCCACGCGGTTTCACCCACATAAGTGTCGATCCCGTGAGAATATCGGGATGAAAAATAACCTATATGTTAATCCAGGGTGTCAGCTACCTCCATACCAAATTTTATCAAAATTGGTCCAGCCGTTTGAGCGTGAAGAAGTAACAAACATATAAACACACACACACAAACTTTCGCCTTTATAATGCTAGTGTGATACAACACCTTCCAAGCGCAATAAAGACATCTATTAGGTCCTTACATATGAAATTGGCGTTTTGTATGGAAGGAACAAAAAGTCGAATATTTTTTAATATAATATATTTAATTAATCAAAGTATGAACCATTGTTTTCAATGCACTTTTGCCATCTTATAGGTAGTTCATTGATCCCTTTACTAAAAAAACCAGTCGGACGGGAATCAATAAAATCTTTGAAGGCGATTTGGACTGCCCCATCGGAGTTGAATTTTTTCCCTTGCAAAAAGTTATCCAAATTGCGAAAAAAATGGTAATCTGTTGGAGCAAGGTCCGGGGAGTACGGAGGATGTCTAAGACATTCCAATTCAAGCTCTTCTAATTTGGTAGCCGTCTGTTGCGCAGTGTGTGGTCTGGCGTTGTCGTGAAGCAGCAGTGGCGTGGAGCGATTGACCAGCCTTGGTTGTTTAGCCGCTAGCTTTTCCATCATGGTTTGTAATTGCTGACAATAGACATCAGCTGTAATAGTCTGGCCAGATTTGAGAAAACTGTAATGAACAATACCGGCACTAGTCCACCAAACGCTTACAAGTAACTTTTTTGGGGTTAATTTTCGCTTGGGGCAGGATTTGGCTGGCTGGCCAGGATCCAACCATTGCGCTGAGCGCTTCCGATTATCGTAAAGAATCCATTTTTCATCACAGGTAATGATTCGGTTTAAAATACCTTCATTGTTGTGCCGGTTCAGTAATGTAACGCAGCAGTCGACGCGCGTTTGCCGGTTTGCTTCAGTCAATTCGTGAGGTACCCACCTTTCAAGCTTTTTAATCTTCCCAATTTGCTTCAAGTGAATTAAAACAGTTTTATCACTAACATCGAAGCCTGCAGCTAACTCGGACGTGGTTTGCGATGGGTCCGCTTCCACAATAGCCTTCAATTCTCCATTATCAACTTGGGTCTCAGGCCGTCCACGGGGCTTGTTCTGCAGGTCGAAATTTCCAGAACGAAAACGTTGGAACCAAAAACGAACTGTGTTTTCTTTTGCAACATGACCGCCATACACATCATTCACCCTTCGAGTCGTTTCCGCAGCACTAGTGCCACGGCGGAACTCGTACTCGTAAATAATGCGATATTTTAAATTTTCCATTTTGTAAAATGAGTGACGCAAACAGAAAAAACAGAAGAAAAAAAACAAATGAATGACGGTCATCGAAGCACAAATACATGAGTAAATAGCTGTACAAATTTGAATTTGGAATTCCTTACCAAAGAGGAGAAATTCGTGATTAAAGTGGCCAGTACGAAAAACGCCAATTTCATATGTAAGGACCTAATATTTAGCGTCACAAATAAATAAAAACAACGTCAGCACTAAAAATAATCTCACTTTACGAGAATAATATTGACAAACAGACTACGAAAATATCTATTCACATAAAAAAGATCTAAATTACGGTGTTGTAACCGTAGCTAAGTTTATTCCGACTTCATTTTGTAGCTGGCCTACGGCGTAGGCGTTGGCGTAGCTCGTTCTACGTGGCTACGAGCCGATCGTAGAGGCGTTTTATCATATTTGGGTGACGTTTGTAAGCCCCCAATCTATCGTAAGCCGTCCCCAATATTGGGTGTAAGGTCAGTAGAATGATGACGATATTTTCTACTTACATACAAATCACTCTGGTTTGACAATGTAGCGATAGTGACCTCGTTTTTGGGAAAAATAGTATCCCTGGGGGGATAGAGAGATTTTTGTGAATTTGAGAGGGGCCCGTGGCTAAATAATAATAGCCGCACAGGTCGATCGATCAGGTTAAGCTACGCTTGCCGCGGTTGGTCTGTGGATGGGTGACCATCTTTACATAACGAGACCCCTCCGTGTCTCGGAAAGCACGTTAAGCCGTTGGTCCCGGCTATCATTCGTGGATCTTTGACAGTCGTTACGGGTCGTCAGAAGCCCGAAAATCTGACAACCAGTCTTACCAAGGGGTGTCGTATTGTCAACCCTTGCCATACTCTTATGGCAAGAGTATGGCAAGTGTTGACAATGCCGCCGTTAGCAGTGGCCGACGAGGCGTCTCCGGGCTTTGTAAGTACTCCTATTTCACAGAGTAGCCCCGTGTAATGAGGGTGAGTCTTTTGTAATTAATTAGGCACAATTTCAGACTGCAGGGTTCTACTGAAAGAATCGTAATAGAAAGACACAATATATAGAACCTACGACACATGCTGAGCACAGCAGCACTTGCAACCACCAGACTATCATAGCAGTAAATACATTTATGATTTTGTCAAGATCTAATTCTATTATAAGAAATCGTTTTGAAAATAAAAACAATACGAGCAAATACCACAAACAAGCAAATAATAAAATACGAAACAAAATACAATTAAGTGTAATACAATCAATGGATAAATACAATAAAAAACACATCAAACAGAAAAAGTTTTACTGTAAATATACGAGATGTAGAATAAAAGAAAGAAATTTAAGAGTCGTCAATTTTTTTGTGACTTGAGACAGAATCAGAAGAATAATAAACAAAACATTATTATATTTATAATCTCTGGGAACTGAGATGAAGATGTATTTTATGTTTCACGGTTATTTTATGGTATTTATTTCCACGCAATTGAGGACAACCACAGATAACAGAATACACCTAGATAACGCAAGAGCAACTACTTCGCGTGCCAAAAATCGCACCAGCTTACGTTCGAAAATCGTAAGCCGCCACTTTCGCGCTCAGTCCTGCGTACTGCTGGCTGGGTGAGCGTGAGCGAGAGCGCGAGCTTGTGACGTCATAGTAGGTAGTCAAAAAGTTTTCATACAGTTCGTGATACTTGCGTTATCTAGGTCTATCTAATTATCTATATCTGTGAGGACAACAATAGTTGTTACCTGAAAAAGAACAACATCACAAATTGGACTAAAAATCATCACTTTTCGTCTCCCCAGGAAATATAACTTTTGTCCGCGACTTTGACCGCGTGGAAGCCGGAAAAATGCACAAAATCAAACATCTCAGTCTCAATCTGTCAAAAGTACCTCTAATTTACCTACATTTTTGACGATGACAAGTTTTTGACATTAATCGACGCTAAGACGAGATTGCGACTAGATTTTCATCATTTTTAATTTCGGGAATTGGCCTCGTGCAGTTCCCCACTAGCGAAAATGTTTTTGTAATCGTCCGATAAAAAAAATATTTTCGCAGTATTGTCATAGAGTAACTTTTACAAAAACAATATAACATTAACATCATCATTATCATCATTTCAGCCAAAAGACGTCCACTGCTAGACATAGGCCTCCCCCAAGCACCTCCGCTTCGACCGGTTCTGTGCTTCTCGCATCCAACGGGTTCCTGCAGCCTTCACAAGGTCGTCGGTCCACCTTGTGGGAGGCCTTCCAACGCTACGTCTAACCTTTCGGCCCCATCGGCCATCTGTTCTGCGAGCAATGTGCCCTGCCCACTGCCACTTAAGTTTGGCAATTCTTCGGGCTATGTCGGTTACCTAACATTAGAATAATCAGCCTATAATGCTCCTACTGACCCAGGCCTTTTTTAACAGCGGGAGTGGGCTAAGCTGTAATCCGCCACGCGGGGCCAGTGCGGGTTGGTAGATGTCAAATAATTATATTCGAATTTTTGGTTCTAGAACATTTTCTCACAATGTTTTCCTTTACAGTTTTGAGAGCAGTGGTGACGAAATTATTAAAGAACCTAAGTACCTATAGCTTTCCTTATTCTAATCGACCTCTACTTCCCCTTAAAGTCAGCCTTACTCCACACACAATAGTTGCATCTATCCATACCATGCCTTTAATAAAAACTTGTTTGGAGCTTCATAACCTTTAAATCGGTCAAGCCCCGCACGTACTATGTGGCACGCGCACGATACAATGGAAAATATATTGTGTCTCATTAGCAGGGATTAAGCGATTAAACTTGTTGTAGTATGTATAACAACATTAACAACTGTAACTATAGTACACAACGCAATACTTTCAGAGATTTGGTAAGCTGTAGTCATATTTTAGTTACGTAATGTTTATGTTTTAAGGGGCTTACATGACCTAAACGCAAAAAACGCAAGTTTTAAAAACAATAAAAGTATATGATCGACTACAGTAAACAAAATAAAAAAAATATATGATATTCTTCAGGATATATGCTAGGTAGATAGTGTGTTGAAAACATAATACAATTTATTTGGTACAATACAAAAAAAATCATGGAGGTACCTCTAAAAACATTATTTTTACAATAAAAACCATACTAATATACATACAACAATCATTATGATTTTTTTTCAGATTATTCTACAAGCAAAGATTTTTCGTAAATAGATAATTGCTTCATGTTTTGCAATAAATTACCAGCGTTGTGTCATCGCGCTTCTCTTTCTTTTCTATGCAGTCCGACAGTGACCGCGCTTTAGGAGTATCATGCTGAGATAGGAGCCTTTTGGCCTCGTAAAGGACTTTATTATTATTTTTTTTTTTTACTTTTTTTTTTAATTAACTTGGATTTTATTTATTTTTTACTGTGTTTAGTTTAGTTTGTGATTTTCCTATACGAGTCGCAATAAACACTTTTTCTTTCTTTCTTTAGGTCATGTAGTCTTAATCGATAGAGGTGGCTCTGGAAAAGGATGCCTGAAAGGATTTGGGGGAGGCCTGCTCAGCAGTGGAACAAATTAGGCTAAGTAAAAAAAAAATAGTCGGCTCTTGGCTAAATGATAACAGGCGCACGGGTCGATCGAAGCGTTAAGCTACGCCTGAGCGGGCGGTTCGTGGATGGGTGTGACCACTGATTACGCATCGAGACCCCTCCGTGGCTCGGGAAGCTGTTAGTCCCGGCTGTCATTCATAGATCATTGACAATCATTGCGGGTAGTTAGAAGCCCAAACGTCTGACAACCAGGGTTAACCAAGGAGTATCGTGTTACTCAGTAACTGGATGTGGAGGGCTGATAGGCAGTCGCCTCATGTAAAATACAGGTATTCAGTTACATCCGGTAAGATTGGAAGCCGACCTCAACATAGTCGGGAAGGGATCAGCCGATTGAATATTTACGAAACTGAACTTTGATACAGAAACATATCAATTGACATAAAGACCTCTGAAGAGAATAAACCGAAACAAGAAACACGCTATTCGACCGATCCTAATGCCTTATTCTATATTTGTATAGCTCGATATATTTTGTTGTTACAATAATAATAGCTACCCACATACTTTTGTTGTTTCAAAACAACTTTCTGACTGAGACGACAAACAAGATTTTTTATTAATATTATTTAGATATCAGCGTTTCGGCGAGAAACTTCGCTCGGGACGAGATAAAGAAATTCATATTTAATACGGACTACGTGCTACACAGTCGTTAGTGTAAATTAAACTCTGTAACTACGGAAATAAAGTTATTTTTTCATTGGACAGCGACGGATACGGGACCTTCTACATGTTCACTGAGACGAGTTTCTTAACAGGGTAACGTCGAAGAGTTTTATTTTATTGAAATACTTATCCGCAGTGGCTTGGAGTATGCATTTTGGGATACTTTGTCATATCAGCTAGAAAACTTTGAATGCGAAATGGCCAGTAGTCGCCCCCTGTATCTGACGAATTCTAGACACAAGAACTTAGTTAGACGGTACAAGCAGTGGCGTAACTATACCGTTTGGGGCCCGTGGCAAATTCAAGGGATGCCCCCCCCCCCTTCAATGTAAAGAAGCTCAACCAATTTTATAGTTTTTTAAGTGAAAACTCCTTTTGCCGCGTTGCGCATTTTTTGAGATGGGAAAAAATCGTTGAATTAGCGCCACTGTTACCGTAACTTTATTTTTTTCCGTTAGCCTGTACTGTCCCACTGCTGAGCAAAGGCCTCCTCCATTTTCTTCCACTTCTCCTTGTGCTGCGCTTTCTCCGTCCAGTCGGTTAGGAATGAGTCTAAGTCGTCACGCCAGCGTTTCTTAGGCCTGCCTCGGTGACGACGCCCGTCTTCAGGCACCCACTGTGTGACGACTTTGGCCCATCTGTCTGGATGCATCCTATAAGTGTGACCCGCCCAGTCCCACTTCAGCCTCGCAGACTTGCCACCAACATCAGCGATACCTGTCTTGGAGCGTATTGTGGTGTTGCGAATTTGGTCGGTGAGTAACGTAGGCTACTTTAAATAAATTTTTGACTACTTTAATTTTGGGTAGGTACAAAAAGTTCGAAACCTGACTAATGTCCTTTGTTGCACATTTTCAAAAAAAGTTTGCATTTATAAACTTATGTTAGGATCCTCCTGTGCTCATGGCCCTCTCGGGCCGGGGGCTCCCTCAGGCTGATGGCCCGTGGCATTTAGCCCCAATGCCACCCTGTAGTTTCGCCACTGGGTACAAGGTTGCTACCCGAAGTTGGTGCTGCGTTGTTGCTGTTGCGCTGGGGCTCTGTCTTGCAGAGGGTCGTAGCATTATTATATGCTGTGTGGAGTGTGTGGGGCCTTTTTGCGAGAATGTGACGTAAATTTTCCCCCTAATTGTTCTTTTTTGTGCTTTTGTTCTTTATCTGCGTCATGTTTACCGCAAATCACACTATAGGGTATTTTCCTGGGTAAAAAAATAATAATTAGATTTAGTCCGTCAGTTAGATTATCGAAAAATAATGGACCCTTATTTTTTCTTTTGTCAATCAAACAAAAAATGACAAAGATAAAGCGCGTCAAAATTTGGGAGTGGGGGGTCGTGACGTCACGCCGTGCTAAAAAATGTCGCACGGCGTGACGTTACGCGGAACCTTAACGGGCGATATCTTCATCATTTTTTATATAATTGACAAAAGAAAAAATAAGGGTCCAATATTTTTTGATAATCTAACTGACGGACTAATTAGAATTTTTTTAGGAAACTAGCCTATTATACCGCAAATCATAATATTATAAAAGCGTAAGTTTGTGTGTGTGTGGGGGTGTGTTTATATGTTTGTTACTTCTGCACGCTCAAACGGCTGGCCAATTTTGATAAAAGGAGACTGTTAAAAAGTGGTCTATGAACCAATAGCGATACTGTTACGATATTTCTGTGGGGATGCCTCAACTATACCCTTGTGCAAAGTGGCATCAAAATCTGACCCGGCCAGTTTTGAGAAATATACTATTTTAAAATACATAATTTCATGATAACTTTAAAAAGTGGTCTATGAACCAATAGCGATACTGTTACGATATTTCTGTGGGGATGCCTCAACTATACCCTTGTGCAAAGTGGCATCAAAATCTGACCCGGCAGTTTTGAGAAATATAGGTAATATTTTAGAATACATAATTTCAAGATAACTTTAAAAAGTGGTCTATGAACCAATAGCGATACTGTTACGATATTTCTGTGGGGATGCCTCAACTATACCCTTGTGCAAAGTGGCATCAAAATCAGACCCGGCAGTTTTGGGAAATATAATATTTTAGAATACATCATTTCATGATAACTTTAAGAAGTGGTCTATGAACCAATAGCTATACTGTTACGATATTTCTGTGATGATGCCTCAACTATACCCTTGTGCAAAGTGGCATCAAAATCTGACCCGGCAGTTTTGAGAAATATAATATTTTAGAATACATAATTTCATGGTAACGTTTTTATTTTAAAAACGTTTTAAAGGGTATTTCTGACTTTATAATACTTAATTAATGTGTTTCTTTCCTAGATTTTAGTGTTTGTTTCGATTTTAACCGACTTCAAAAAAGGAGGAGGTTCTCGGTTCGTCCGAATTACATTTTTTAAATATTTTTATACTATGTAGTGATGTATAAGTTTTTTTTACATACACCCTTTTTCTGCTGCTACAAATAGAGTTCCTTCTTATTTTTCGTATTTTGGAGTAATTTTTTGTTTTAAGACATATCCTTCTTACATAAATATTTAAAAAATGCCTAAAAATCGGTAAGTACAAAAAAAAAGTTGAGGGGACAAGTGACATTGCCTAGTAGAGAAACACATTATTAAAGTCAGAAATACCCGTTCAAACCTGACCTGGTGACAATGGGAACACTTGGTAAAGTATACCCTTTTAAACAAAAAAATAATTTTCTAAATCAGTTCAGCCGTCTTCGAGAAATCGGTGAGTATAAATATTAAAAAATGTTAAAAAAATTCCGACGAACTGAGAACCTCCTTCCTTTTTTGAAGTCGGTTAAAAACGAAAAAAAAAACTTAAATTCAGCACTGTCGAGGTGGTAAGTGTCTTTGTTTAGCAGAAACTCACATTAATTAAGTAGTATAAAGTCAGAAATACCCGTTAAAACGTTTTTAAAATATAAAAATGTAGCAAGAAATGTGAATTTTAAAGTATTATTTTTCTCAAAACTGCCGGGTTAGATTTTGATGCCCCTTTGCACAAGGGTATAGTTGAGGTATTCCAACAGAAATACCACTACAGTATCGCTATTGGATCATAGACCACTTCCCATACAAATTTTAACAGTCTCCTTTTGTATGGAAGTAGCTGACACCCTGGATTAACATATAGGCTACTTTTTATCCCGATATTGCCATGAGATCGACATTTACGTGGGTGAAACCGCGGGGCGCAGCTAGTAAAAAATAAATGATTAATAATGGGTTGGGTTTATCAGTCAGGAATTTTTCAGTAGCAGCCCGGAGTCTGGATTTGTGCCCGGTCGATGACAATAGGTTCGCCCACCTACTACAAAATCAGCCTATAATGTTCCCACTGCTGGGAGACAGGCCTCCTCTCTGCATGAGGGAAAGGGCCGTAATTCACCACCCGGGCCCAGCACGGGTTGGTAGGTAGATGTCACATACTTTCGAATTTTTGGTTCTAGAACGCCGGTTTCCTCACGATGTTTTCCTTCACCGTTTTTGAGACCGTTTTTGACAAATGTGGGTGTGCTCTGCCCATTCCTCTGGGGAATGTAAGTATGATGTTATCTTATGATAAATAACATATCAGGTCTCGGTTCTTCTCATTGAAAGTAGGTTATAACTACAACAAAAGAAATGGCTTCATTAATAATTCTCCGCATAAATATTTCGAGCTTGAATATTGTAAAACAATAAGTTCAAAGGCCGATGGATTGAATAACTTTTATTATTTACTTAAAACATTAAGTACATAAGCGGATCTGGCTTGATTCAACTTATTGCCTTTAACTTTATTATTTCCTGTTAAAATAAAGCTTAATTTAAAGCTTTTGCCTACATAACGTTAAGTGATTGGTCGATATAACCGATTTCTGAAAGCAATACTAGCTGCGCCCCGCCGTTTCACCCGTATAACCCTCGATCCCGTGGGAATATCTGAATAAAAAGTATTCTATATCCTAATCCAGGTTATGGCCGGCCCATGTGCCAGATTTAATCAAAATCCGTTCAGCCGTTTTAGCGTGAACGCGTAACAAATAAACATACTTACAAAAAATCAAATCTTTTTTTTTGTAATATTAGCTTAGGTAATCTGTTGAGATGTGTGTCATATCAAGATATACAGGGTTATTGGAAAAACATTAACAACCTCTTGACCTGAAATCGCGAAAAAAAATCAGCTGTTCCCTATATTTTGAAGAGTTATACGAACATAAATGTAGGGAACAGCTGATTTTTTTTCGCGATTTCATGTTTGGTCCCATAGCAAAAGTTGTTCATAATGATGAGTTCAATGACCTCTTAAGAGGTTGTCAATGTTTTTCCAATAACCCTGTATACACAACTAAATGATTGTGCATAAGGATTCTTCGTTTACCTGGTCGTATAGCCGTCATAGTATCCCGCTTACTTAATTGCCTCCAAGGTACACACGCCAGCACATCAACCTACTACAATCTGTCAGATTTCTTTAATAGATTTTCAACTTTATCACTAAAGCATAAGGTTCAAAGTTGATTGGGAAAATGTGACAGTTTCGGGTAGGTTGATGTGCTGGCGTCTGTACTTCTTGAAATAAGTTAAGTTAGGTATAAGTAGTTGGAATCCTTGATCAACCAATCACAACTTACCTTACGATTTGATCAGTTTTCTTGACCCTGGAGGGTAAATGTTAAAGAAACTATGTCACACTCCCAATTATAAAGTTGTATAGATGGCAAATTAATTAAAAAGTAGTTATCTTTTGATTGCATTCTTGTCTACACTTTAATTTCTCAACACCAAAATACAGTGTGGCAATTAGGTTATCACATTAATTGAAACCACGTTTTTACATACACAATTAAAATACCAATTAACATTCTAGCCGTGGGACATTTTTTATGTTATAATATTTAACAACATTAAACCTAATTTGTGATTATTTGGTAAAAAAATACGATGAAGTTTGTGTTAAATTGTTGATATCTTCGCCCCGTGTGGTTTATTTCATGCCAATTTTTACGCTATTTATTTTGTTAAATTTAGTTTACTATTTCAATTACAATTGTTTATTTTATTATTTAAACAGACTAATAACGACTTGTGACCGCTGTACTATTAAGGGTTGGTTTGTGAATCATCTGATAACTTTATTCGAGGAATAATTTTGAAATTTTGACAGTTAAGTATTTTATACAAAAACTGTCAAACTTCAATTTTTTTCTTCGAATAAAAGTTATCTGGCGATGGAAAAATCAGCCCTTAATGTGACAACCTACTCGCTACTCTGTATACATAAATTACGAAGTATATTTCATCTCATAGAAACACAAATACGTTCGGAGAAGTAGTCGAAAGAATAAGCGACGCAAACAATTGGATAAGGTTGGGACCACGTTGGCTGACGCTGGCCCATCGGGCCTCCCCTGATTGTTACCGAACTCGACATGTGAATAAAGCGTCCCTTTGCGCTGTGTACACACCATTGAGCGTGGTGCAAGTTATGGGAAACAGCGGTGAAAGTAGTTTTTGTAAAGGTCCATACAATTTTTGTTTTGTTTGTGTTACATGTCGACCAAAAAAACAGGCCTTCAATGGAACGTGGACATCTGTGACTCCTATAATCTTATTAACAAAGATGAGGAGTTCCACCCACATGCTTGATACTTCACTGACTTTCATACCCTTGCCAGAATTGGTAAGACTATTGGTAATGCTTTGATGTCTGCCATAATCTATACTTATAATAAATCTGTAGAGAGGTCAATTCTGTACATGAAAAATATTTTCAAAATAACTATCAGGGGGTGATTAGTGATCGATACTGATGCCAAAAATGCAATCAGTAAAATTTTTGTCTGTCTGTCTGTCTGTCTGTATGTTCCTTATAGAAACAAAAACTACTGGACGGATTTTAACGAAACTTGGTACAATTATTCTTCATACTCCTGGGCAGGTTATAGTATACTTTTCATCACGCTACAATCAATAGGAGCAGAGTAGTGAAGGGAAATGTTGGGAAAACGGGAGAAATTACTCCAATTTTTACGCTTCCGTCGCGTGTGCAGCCTTAATGGGTAAAGTTACATAGAAATCATGTATGACGGAAATATTCTACATAAAATTGTCTAAAAAATATCCCGCAACAGCATATGTCTATCTTTTATGGTTGACTCACAATAACACGTGTAACTCCTGATAGCTTAGCAGTTCGGAGCATTCTGATTATATTTGTTTACTCTTACGTTTATAATACTCTCACTCATCCCTAATTTAAAAAAGTTAACATTATTACCTATTCAATAAAAAAAGAATCATAGAAATCGGTATAGAAACACCAAACTTATACATGAAATAAGCCATCGCGCATCGCCATCATGAATACTGAATCATGCTATAAGGATTATTTTTGTGTAACGGTTGCCGCGCTCGACACGAGTCGCGGCGGCGGTAGGGTATAAAAAGGCGGGAGGTCCGAGAGCGAGCTTCAAGCCCTGGCTGGAGGCCTTAATTTTGAGGCATCCACAGGCAAGCCCGGTTAAGCAGACGACAACCTCATAGGTTGAACTGCGAGATGCCATACACAAAAAAAAAAAAGACGGGTTGCACTCCGGGAGTGCCGACAGAAGTGAAAACTTGAATATTAACGTTGAAATAAATCAATTATTAATTGAATTAATATAACTAAGTTTTTTTCACTATTTCTGCGTCACTTTTTTCATTAATCGATGCACTTTGTTCAATTTCCATTCTTTGAAACACTATATATACACGAATTTTACGAATACACAGCAGTGTGGCTACTACACAGACGGTCGAGCCATCAGCTGTCCATCCACGTCCGCGTCCGCGTCCGCGTCCACCATCACCATCACATCACATCACATCACCATCGCCATCGCCATCACCATCGCCATCACCATCGCCATCACCATCGTCATCGCCATCACCATCGCCATCGCCATCACCATCCATCCATCCATCCACTATCGTGTCTCACTTGGTTCACTTCGGTTGGCGCCGCCGTAGAAAGAGATGGGGGGGGGAATCTCTCCTGACGGTCACGTGTCCTGACGCGATGCCCTGACGCGAGTTTAACATTTTTTACCCATTACAAAAAGTGTTCAACGCCGCTAAAGAAGTTTTCACTTCAAAAAAAAAAAAAAGAGCGAGCTTCATTCAATATTTGGCTGTTGATGCGTTCAGAGCGTTCGACCTTATTGACAGACAATAATTGATATTGAGAAACCGTGCTTATCAGCGCGACTTTTAGTCTTTAAACAGTTTATTTGAATTTCTTTTGTTGTTATTTTGTAAAATAGGTATGAGTTGTTTTGGTAGTGTTTAAATATTCGTTCAAATTAAAAATTATTAAGCGTAGGTACTTTTATTAATTAAAGTAGTTATAAGTATGTCGCATCCGGTCATTCGTTTGACTATTCGGAACGCCAGCGCCATCTGGCGGCGCTTGACAGAGTCTAGCCTGAGTTCGTGGGGGTCGACAACAGCGCGACGGAACGATGTGGAGGCTCTTGGACATCGGACATCGAACGAACAACATGCGCTCAGAAACTGTCCTGCGTTCCGTATCTGGTTGTATCGTGTACCTATAGTGTGTGATTTGCTAGTGTGATTAAATTGTTCGTGAAATTATAATCTGTTTTGAACTGCAAACCGTTTTTCTATTGCGCAATAACCAACACATACCCATAGTTCGCCCACATTAGTTGAAATCTGGCTGATAATAACGAGACACACATGCCTTCTCCGTCATCAGAACTGGGATTCGTGTTGGTTCAAGCGCAAAATGAGAACGCTTAAAGTGAAAGTGACCATTGACATTTTTGAAAAACAAAGTGCAAACATGCGAACGCTTATTAAATAATCGTGTGAATCTGTTCGAGTTGGACCCAGATAATGCAGTGGCATCTACCGCCATGTTTGAAAAAAAAAACGGCGTCTCTAACCGGAGTTTGGGTTCGTCGTATCCCGTTCCCGTTAGAACACGTGGTAGGACGCGTGTGCAAACGTAACAGCACACAGTACGACAGCTGATTTGCGTTTTGCTGAAAATTCATTACAAGGTGGACAAAGTAGCAGTATCAACGTGGCTATCGTAAATAGCATACCAAGGACGTGGCGTGGAGCTACCAGTGACGTGGAGAAACTGAACCGAGCCAAGCAGCGCAGCCGTCAGTGAAGCCATTCGCGTGCCGCAAGTGGGAAACCAGGACATATCGCGGCCGGGCGCACGAGCAGTGGCAGCCAAGTAGTGCAAGCGGATGGTGGAGCACGTGCTGCAACTGCTGCAAGCAGCAACGGCGAGTGGATGTTTGCGTCGTACAACTACCCCCAGACACGTCAGAAAATACAGGTGAGCTGTATTGTTTTGTTTACGATTCTGGTGCTGAATGCTTGTTAAGAAAGGAGAGGTTAAGTGGTATTGGTGTATCAGCACAGAATAAGACTGGTCGTTCAGAGGTCCGTTTATGGTAGTTGATGTTTTGGGATGGTGATCCCCATACGTGAAAAGCTTTAAATTCTAACCGTACTTTTAAATATGCTCACGATAGATTAAGAATGATGCAAGTAGGTTATGTAGCAGTCGAATTAGATGGTGATTATAGTGGTGATGAGCAAGCCTAAGTAGTGGGAACCACGCGAGTAGGGGTTCTCTATCGGCTGTAGTAAAGTTGTGTGTAGTCACGGGGTGATGCATACGGATCCATGCGATGGATGTGGAGAGCAAAGCGATTGCTGGTCGGCCGGAGAGCCGTGGCGTTAGAGTGGTTTACTCGTGTGTGGGTTTCCAGGTGTCTAAGGCTCTTAATGAAAAAATGGTTGTTAATGTGGATAATGATGGTACATGACTCTGGTTGATGATTTTCGCTGTGATTAGATAATGAAAGTTTGTTAAGTTAATTTAGAGGTATTGTTTTGTAAAAACAATAAGAGGAGGATTAAAGTTTTCTGATTTCAAAAGTTAGAAGCCGTAAATGGTCAGAATTGGCCGAGTGGAACAGGCACTGCTGTTGATTTTTTCGGTTACAGGTTAACACTCAAGAACGTCTGCAAGCAAGATGGCAGTGTCGGACAGCGCTGCACTCTCCGGTACGAGGAGTCGCTGATCAAGGACGGTGCTGTTCGAGCAAGGAGTTTCGCGACTTCTGCCAGGGAAGCGGCGGCAGCGAGTGGATGTCTGTACCATTAAGCCAGCTACAGATCTATCGTCTACCAAATCGGGTGAGCCGTTTTCATTTTGTTTTGACTCTGGTATTGAGTGCTTTCCTGGTAAACAACAGCAGAAATGGTTACATTATTAGGTATAGCCTAATCTAGTTTACAATGCAAATTTTAAATACGCTCCATGACTGTGTTCGGAAGATGCCCGAGGGCCAAGTACCAATTGAGATTGTAGACAATATTGATGATGAGTTGGCATCACTTTGGTTTGTGTACTCAGGTTCTCGGTTCATTGGGTCGGAGACCGTACCAGAGTATCGTAGCCATAGCCCGTTAGAAATCGGCATCTACTTGGTAGACCGTGGGTACGTGGTGCGCGGTAGCTCTGGGTAGTATTGTCGGGTCTAGCCTTGTAGCCAAGACCGTAGAGTCAAGAAGGACTCGGAGACCGTACCAGAGTATCGTGGGTATGTAGTACGCGGTAGCTCTGGGTAGTATGGTCGGGTCTAGCCTTGAAGCCAAGACCGTAGAGTCAAGGATGACTCAGAGACCGTACCAGAGTATCGTCGGTACGTAGTACGCGGTAGCTCTGGGTAGTATGGTCGGGTCTAGCCTTGAAGCTAAGACCGTAGAGTCAGTGACGACTCGGCATTCCTGCGGGAAGTGCGTATGTGACAAATGTGTGGGACCGTGAATGGGATACCTGTGGTTTTGTTTTCTTTGATTAAAGTAATGTGGAAACGTTATTATAACGTTGTACTTGGTCTCGGTAATCTCGAAACTTGATAAGTAGTTCAAATTCTTAGATTAGCCAAATTTTTGGTTTCTAGTTTGAATGTTTCTGGCAAATTGATTGTGAAATAAAACAGATTTTAAAGAGTTGAGTCCCTTTTAATTATCTCATCAGTCTTCATATGCGAGGTTGCAAAAATGACAGAAGATCAGAGTATAACTGACGAAACTGAGGTTGAGCAAAGTAGTAGTAACAACGAGGAGAGTATTTAAGTTTGCATGATGATTAGACCGTACCAGAGGTTGTCGTGTAGCAGTAAGCAGTCAACTCTGGCGGTGGTCGGGTTTTAGTGAAAACCGTAGAGTCCAGGAGAGACTCGACGCTCCCGTGGGGGTTCGCACAAAAGAAAGATGGGTAACTCGAGGTTACTGGGCTATGCGTAGCCAGAAATCACATGTAGCGCTTAAGTGTGTCGATTAATTTGGTTTGATTGTGTCTTTTGTGAGATAGCGCGATAAAAGTGTAGTCAGTTGTACTTGGAATTTCCTAAGATGTTAATTTTCTTCTAATTTGTCATTGATTTTTAATAATAATGTTCCCAGTTTAGTTCAAATGAAATAAAGAGTTTTGAGAGAGAGAATTTTAACTGATTTTTATGGGTTAGGTCAGGAGTGACCGAGCTATGTGATACTTTGCGGATACGTTTGTTTACAGATTAATACACGAGGACGTGTGCATCGCAGGATGGCCGTGTCGCATCCGGTCATTCGTTTGACTATTCGGAACGCCAGCGCCATCTGGCGGCGCTTGACAGAGTCTAGCCTGAGTTCGTGGGGGTCGACAACAGCGCGACGGAACGATGTGGAGGCTCTTGGACATCGGACATCGAACGAACAACATGCGCTCAGAAACTGTCCTGCGTTCCGTATCTGGTTGTATCGTGTACCTATAGTGTGTGATTTGCTAGTGTGATTAAATTGTTCGTGAAATTATAATCTGTTTTGAACTGCAAACCGTTTTTCTATTGCGCAATAACCAACACATACCCATAGTTCGCCCACATTAGTTGAAATCTGGCTGATAATAACGAGACACACATGCCATCTCCGTCAAGTATTTATTTTTAAGTAATTCATAACCTTTATTAAAATATTCAGTTAATAATATGCTAACAATCTTAAAATAATAATATGTACAAGTATATAAAAAGGGAGGGAAAATAATCAAAGGAAGTAAGTAGGTATAGGTAGATAGTATTGCACAGGCGTTTCAGTTTTATTTTCATTTCTTTTTTGTTGTGAGTTGTATATATTTCTGGTTATAATTCTATAAGAATATTTTAGTTTAAATAGTCACTTAGATTTTAAGTGTAAGGTAGCTAAAGTTAGGACCACGTATTAGTTGTTTTGGTAGTGTTTAAATATTCGGTCAAATTACAAATTATTAAGCGTAGGTACTTTTATTAATTAAAGCAGTTATAGGTATTTATTTTGAAATTTTACACAATGGTTCCCTTTATAATGTAGACAAGAAATTAGGAAGGTTTTTTTTAAATTCAACCCCTAAGGGATTTAAATAGGGGATGAAAGTTTGTATGAAAGTCCGTCAGTTTTAAAGTTAGGATCTTCAAATTTTGTGTTTAGACTGACGACTAAAAATTAATTTATACGTGTCTCAGCGTTTTTGATAATTCCAACCCCAAAGGGTTAAAAAGGGGGATGAAGTTGTGTATGAAAGTCCGTCATTTTAAAAGTTAGGGTCTTCAAATTTTGTATTTAGGCTAACGATTGAAAATTAATTTATACGTGTCTCAGCGTTTTTGATAATTTCTCCCCCAAAGGGGGATGAACGAACTGACGGAAATATCAACGCACAGTCTAAACCGCTGGTCCTAGGGACATGAGTTTTGGAGGTTGTGTTCTTTGTGCAGAATAGGTATCGAATAAGAAGGGGTTTTTGGAAATTCAACCTTTAAAGGGGTGAAAAGGGGGGATTTTGTTTGTATGAAAAATCTTATTTATTGAGTTAATAACCTTGAAACTTGGCACGAATACTTATCTAAGTAAATTATGAAGTTTGGAATTTTTCGTTTTTCTAAAATATCCCCTAAAGAGGTAATGGGGGGTGTTAAAATTAGTATGGAAGAATTTTAACGCCCTGTCCGATTAACTTGAAACTCAGTATTTATACTAAGGACTAAAAATAATTAATAACATGTATCAAGGTTTTTCGAAAATCTACCCCTAACTGTATGAAAAGAGGTAGTTAATTTTAAAGGGGAGGATTTTACTGCGTGGCTTGATTAGCTCGAAAATTGGAATAAATAAACTTTGAGTCAAGTTATGAACACATCTTAAACGATTTTTCAAAATTCTACCCCTGTGGGGGTGAAAAGCGGGGATAGTTTCTTTGAAAAATCTGATTCCTTTGTTCTATAAACTTAAAAATTGGCCCGAATACTTATTTATTTAAGTTAATTATTATAAAGATCATACCAACATACATTTTCGAAACTTTTAGAGGAAAGTACGAATTTCACGCGGACGAAGTCGCGGGCAGAAGCTAGTCCATACTAATATTATAAAGTGACTCTGTCTGTTTGTCTGTATGTTACCTTTTCACGCCTAAACCACTGAACCGGTTTACATTAAATTTGGTATAGAGATAGTTTGAGTCCCGGGAAGGACATAGGAAAGTTTTTATCCCGATATTCTCACGGGATCGAAACTTATGCGGGTGAAACCGCGGGGCGCAGCTAGTTAGTGTTATAATAGATAATGGTGGAATGCTTAATCAGCCTTTAATGTTCTCACTGCTGGGACACAGGCCTCCTCTCTTAGAGACGGGGTGGGCTGTAATCTACCACGCGGGTCTAGTGCGTGTTGTTAGATGTCACACGTCTTCGGATTTATGGTTCTGGGACATGCCGGTTTCCTCACGATGTTTTCCTTCACCGTTTAGAGGGCAGTGGTGATAAAATAATTTACACAAAGTAAAGCGCCTGTTTGGGTTCGAACCAATGGTGGCAAGCCTCAAGCGTGTCTATGACTGTAGTTTTTTTTTATAGCCAAGCAGTTTTGCTCGGCAAAAAATAACATAATTTATCTTTCGATGATCTATGTTTAACTTCAAATAATTCAATTTTAGCTGGTTACAGCCACTAAAATTTTTCAGTGTCTATCCGCTAATCGCTCCTCTCTTACACTGCAAAACGTCCATATATTCACACAAGCAACGATCGAACGCCATCGTAAATTCTTACAGCGATTAGATTTGGGCAAGTTTCTTAATCAACAAATAGAAAGTTGTCATAAGTTCGCACAATGAAGTTTATCGAGTGATATTATGATATCACAACGTTGCTGACTCATGCTCTTAAATCATGTTTGCGTGTTATCACGTACGGTCACCAAAGGAGATAAGTAACCAGGGTCGTCGGATATAGTTGAAGTTTAGTAAGAAACCGATTGATATTTTCGAATGAAAAATTTGGTAAATGAACTGTTTGTTTTCTATAAATTAAATTAAATTTAAATAATTAAATTTTATTATTTTATTCAATTAGTATTATTATAAATAATTTAATAATAACGAGGGCTGGTTCAAAGTGGCGCGGGAAAAGAGTTACTGGAAGGGTTTGGGCGAGATCTTTGCCCAGTAGTGGGACAGTCAGTATAGGCTAACAAAATAAGAATTATATCAATATTTTTATTTTATTATTATTAGCCTGTGACGTCCCACTGCAGGGCAAAGGCAAATTAGACAAATTAACCCACCGCGCTTGTCTAGTGCGAGTTGGTGGGTGTACAGTGGACCGCTTGACTGGGTCCGTGGGCGCCGCCTTTGACGTGCTAGATGTTCATCAGCCGCCGCCCTGAGTTGATATCCTGCACTAATATCGACTGTTCCATCCGAGCCTATATTTGGGTGTATTTATCCCATAGCCTACAAGTGGCGTTCTACTTCTACATTTAGTTCAATACTAAATGCACGACAGTTTAAAGTCATATCGAGGACTTTTATAATGAATAAAAATATTAATATAATATGTTTCACGAATTTTATGTAAGTAAAACATGTTTAATCAATATCTCAAGAAATATAGTATCGAAAACCAAACACTTCATAAAAATTGAAAGACATACATACCTCCACTCTCCACTGTCCCTCCTGCCGTAGATACAAATATTAATGAAAGAGGAAGTGTACCGTACTCGCCAAACTATTTTAATTAGTTCCTGTCGATACCCCAAGTTCCCTGAACCTACCTATAGAGGTAATTGTGTAACGTTGTTTTCAATTCTGAGCCACATTTGCAGGGTTTCAGGAAAATTACTCGGTAGTCCGAATAGAAAATGTTCGTGATTTTTCAGTCAAGGCTTTGTTTGCACATCGATATTTTAACCATTCCGATTATTCATACAAATGTTTATAGATCAACATGTCTTTTGATAAATTATTTTATTTCTGTTATAGTTTTGCACAAACCCTTTCACACGAAGATCATATTTTATAAAACTAGATGAGGTCGGCGGTTAAAGGCCGAACCAACTCAGAGATCACTGTCTCTTTTATAATACAGTCAACAAAAGAAATAAGTATGCAGGACTGTCGGATACAGTTGAAGTTTAGTAAGAAACCGATGAATGTTCTCGAAAAAAATTTTATTTTATTAATAGAAATAAAACAGCTCATTTATCAAATTAAATTTCAGTCGACAACATCCATCGGTTTCTTACTAAACTTCAAATATATCCGACGATCCTGCATATTTATCTCTTTTGTTGACTGTACATAATCTTGGTCAGATCATGGGAGGACCATGTTGATTTGTGTCTGAAATGGTATTTTTGAGTCTTTTTTATTTCTTAATTGATTTATTAAAATTCAATACGAACTTGAGAAACACAAGAGAGCAGAAGGGCAATTCTCGTAATTTTAAGAACGTTCACAGTCTGATCTCAGTCTCAATCTGTCAAAAATACCTCTAATTTCCCAACATTTGTGACAAGTTTTTGACATTGATTGTCGCTGAGATGAGATTGCGACTAGATTTTGAACGTTTTTAATTACGCGAATTGGTCTTCTCTTTTGTTTACAAATAAATGATAAAAAAGTTAACTAAAGTATGTGCTTACCTTGAACCATGCCATAGTTGAGTCGTCATACAGAACCACCCATTCTTCTGACCACGAGTTCCATAGATACTTCCCTGAAACAAGATGGCACGTGTCAATAAAACCATATTAAAAACTTTCGCCAAAAATGTTTGTTATAAACTTACTTCAAGCATAATTTATTCAAACTCCGTATATTCAGTAACTCAGTTTATTATAAATCGACAACAAAAGTTAAGGTCTTTAATGAAAAATATTGTATCCACCAACATACTAATAAAATAATCTTAGACGCCAACGTATAACCGAACTCTTTGATTAAAATTCTCATCAGTGTTGCTAGAACTAAATTAATACATTAATTTAATTTTACGACTCCTGCATAATAGTCACTGATAGAATAGTCATTAAGGGGCAATTCAAACTATCTCGACATTCAAACTTTAGGAGCATTCAGACTCTAGTGCGCATACTAAATGCTCTCTTGTCCCTATCACCACAGACTGACGTCACTGAGAATAACCGTCTCTTTCGCTCATCGTTCTATCTCTGTCACGCAAGGGAGCGTTGACAATAACTCTCTAGAGCTACTTAATAGTCGAGTAACTGGCTTGCAAGCTGGCGTTTTTACTCACATTGGCAATTTCGCGCCAGTTGATAGCACAGTGCAGACGTGACGAATAATTCAATGCTTTGAAATAAAAGTTTTTGTGGTAATCTAAGACTGAAACAATGAAGGCCAGTCTGTGTTGCCGGTTGTTGGGTCGTTGGTTGCAAGCCAATAGTGATTGCAGCCAAAAGTTTTTAGAGCAGAACTGTAGTAGAAACAATAAAAAGTCAAATGACACAACGTACAGTCACGAGCACCAATATGTCAACACTTGGCAACTTTCAATTGCGTTTTTTTCGTGAAATAACGAACGCAACGTTGAAATACTACACTTTACATAAACATATGGGTTCGAAAATACAATGTTCGTAATAACATAAAATTTCATTCAAAAATAAAGGAAAAAATCGCCTTTGAATAAAGCCAAGCCAATACGTATGCTCGTGACTGTACTCGATCATACTTTACTTTTACTTAGTCTTTACTGATCATAGCATCACGCATGTATTCTCAGAAGGGCTAGCCAGAGGTGTACCTATAGTAAACCCACATTTCGCCAGTTATGTTAAGTCCCAAGTAATAGGGGCGAGCCTATTACCATCAACCAAGCACATATCCAGACTCCGGGCTGTTACTGAGCAATCAGAATCAGAATCAAGCAATCCTTTAGTAATCTAACACGTTTTAATGTCACGTTGACAGACTAGGGACTTAATCACACTAATATTATAAGTGCGATAGTCTGTGTGTGTGTGGGGGTGTGTGCGTGTGTTTATATGTTTGTTACTTCATCACGCTCAAACGGCTGGACCAATTTTGATAAAATTTTGCATGGAGGTAGCTGACAGCCTGAATTAACATATAGGCTACTTTTTATCTCGATATTCCCACGGGATCGAGACTTATGCGGGTGAAACCGCAGGGCGCAGCTAGTCATCATCATCATCATTTCAGCCGAAAGACGTCCACTGCTGGACATAGGCCTCCTCCAAGCACCTCCACTTCGACCGGTTTTGTGCTTCTCGCATCCAACGAGTTCCTGAGGCCTTCACAAGGTCGTCGGTCCACCTTGTGGGAGGCCTTCCAACGCTACGCCTTCCGGTACGCGGTCGCCACTCCAGAACCTTTCGGCCGCATCGGCGCAGCTACAGTCGTATTTTTAATTAGACGAAGCCAACTGACATTAGCTAATGTCACTTTGTAAAATAATGTTGCCATATTTAAAGTAATAGTGATGCGTTCAGTTCTCGTTCAATCAGATGAATGAACAATGAGTGTGAATAGTTAATCATTTCAAACTATAAAAGAATATTGTTTCTATTTTACAATAAAATTGCATAAAAGTGCCTTGATATAAGTTACTAGTAGTATGTAACTACAATCAGTTTTTGACGGCTTATTACAAAGCGCGGCGCGGCGACTAGTGGCAACACCGATCAACGCCGCGCGCGTCGGTCGCCATTTTGTTTGTTATTCGGCTTCCAACCTCTGGTCTGATAGCACGAATGTTTTTTCTGCGCTCACGCTGTTTAGTTATTGTTTTTGTTAAGTTTTTCGTTACGTTTTGTTTGTGGTAATTGTTGTGTTTATTTGTTGCTATATTGTTTCGTACAAACGATATGGATCCTCAACCAAGCACGTCAAGCCAAAGCTTGTCTCCAAGAAAGAAGAGACCACGGATTGCTTTAAGCGTTACCGAAAAACTTATGATACAAAACGTCTACAAACACGTATTTGAGGAGAAAGCTGCTTCACTATTACCTATTGAGGCTCCCGAAAAAAAAGAATGTGTTTCGAAAACAGCTGACATTTTGGGAATTGGTGTGACCTCAGTTTACAGTGTGTTAAAAGAATACAAAGAAAATGAACAATTTAAGTCTCCCGAGAAACGTGGACCGAAACACAGTTTCAAAGATAAATTAGACGATTTTACTTTTGCAGCTATAAGGCGAAAAGTACATAATTTTTTTTATGCAAATGAGTCACCCACCATTATAAAGGTAACTTAAAGTTTATTCCTTCTACTGCATTATATTCTGTGTCCACCATAATGTTCTTTGTAAAACCAAAGTATTAGATTGCGTAGACTTCCTTACTCAAAAACTTTTTTTTATTACTTTACAGATTCTTAAGGTTGTCAATGAAGACCCAGACTTACCCAATTTTTCTTGGAGTACATTAAGAAATGTTATGAAACATTTAAATTTCAAATATGCCACAAAATCAAGAAAAAGCATTTTAATTGACAGACAGGACATTATTTTATGGCGCCAGCGATACCTTCGAAAAATTAAAGAGTATCGAAGGGAAGGAAGGTATATTTATTACCAAGATGAAACCTGGATCAACGAAGGTAATTACAATTTTCTGTTTTCTTTACATTAAATTGTACTTTCAATAATTAATTGATATTTTTCACTATCTTGAAGGTCATGCACCGAAGAAGGCGTGGACTGACCAGACAGTGTTATCGTCCCGCCAGGCCTTCCTAGATGGCTTGACCACTGGTTTAAAACAGCCTTCAGGAAAGGGCAAACGATTAATTATCGGCCATATAGGCGGGGAAGAAGGATTCGTAGAAGACAGCTTATTATTATTTGAAGCCAAAAAAAATAAAGAAGATTATCATCAAGAGATGAATGCCGATTCATTTAAGAAGTGGTTTAGGGGGGTCTTGCCAAAACTAAAACCAAATTCCGTAGTAGTGATGGATAATGCCCCCTACCACTCCAGGAAACTAGAATCGCTGCCTAAAATGTCTTGGACTAAACCTAGAATACAAGAGTGGCTAACGAGCAAAAATATTTCATTCGAAGCAACAATGGTTAAAGCTACTCTTATAGACATTGTACGGCAGCACAAACATGAACATTGCGATAAGTATGTTGTGGACGAGATGGCAGCGCAGCATGGGATAATTGTTTTACGTCTGCCCCCATACCACTGTGAGCTCAATCCCATTGAGTTGGTATGGGCGCAGGCTAAAGGATATGTTGCAAGAAATAACAAAACCTTCAAAATGACAGAAGTAAAAAAACTTTTTGAAGAAGGACTTCAAAATATCACACCTGAAAAATGGAGTAGCTGCGTGTCTCATATAATAAAAGAAGAAGACAAAATGTGTGGTCTCGACCACATGATCGACAATGTTTCAGACAGATTTATAATTAATGTCACCGAAAGTGATAGTGATGATTTTTTATCTGATGATGAATAAAAACAAATTATGTAATAAGCGATGTTTTTTATTTTCATTACCTACCTATAATTGTTATATTTTATACATCTATAGTTTCAACTACATAATGTATTGAAAATAGGACAGTCTTACAAGTTTCCTCGCAATGTTTTCCTTAATGTTTAAAACACTCTGTATTCAGTATAGGTAGATAATATAGGAACATAGTCGTCGAAAACTCGTTGGTATGTACAAAGCACGAATAAAATTCGAACCCCGTACCCGATATCGGCAGTTCGGCACACTAACTATTCACTAGACAATCGAGGCAATTTCATTCATTCAGGAGTTTTTTCAATCATTCACTTTGTCACAACACTATTTTTATTTCATCAAAAACTGACAACACAGTAAACGTCAGTTGAGTTCGTCTAATTAAAAATACGACTGTAGTATTATCTACAAATAAAAAATGAATTTATTGTGACGAAGAATCACTGTGTCTTAGCGATTTGGGGTATTATGGTGTCGGGATAGCTAGCAGATAAATGTGGGAATTTTAATAAAGTAGCATGTTGTCTGAATGCTAGGTATATGAGAATACTAGCAGTGCCCCGTGTTTCCACCCGCATAAGTATCGATCCCGTGGGTATACCGGGATAAAAACTATCCAATGTCCTTTCTCGGGACTCAAACTCTCTCTCTACCAAATTTCATCTAAATCGGTTTAAGCGTGAAGAGGTAACCGACAGACAGACAGACACACTCACCTTCGCATTTATAATATGAATATGGATTATCTGTATGATCTGTATCTAAAAAAAATATAAAAAAAACAGGAACGATTTCGAAATTTGAAAGGATTTAACAGAGGACAAGATGAGCAAGATGGAGTCAGAACTAAGAAGTGTATTTTTCAAGTTTCATTTGTTTACACCCCTAAGTAAATTAAAACAACCCAGAATATGCTCAAAATTACCTGCTAGAAAAATAACCTACAACTAATCCAGTGATGATGGGAGAGACCATTAGTAGGTAAATTGAGGACCTTGCAGCAAATTTTTGCCGTTACTGTTTTTTTCACCTACAATTTCAACAAAAATTAGGACTATCGTTTGATACATGTACGAGGCACATTTCTTAAACTTTGACTTGACCCTTTTGCTGCAAGGTCCTCAATTATCACGGATATTCTGTGTAAATTATTCTCATATTTTGTCGCATCTCCACATAACTCGATCTACTTCTCCAGCGATACCATAAAATTTGAGTTACTGCCTACGTCATAACAGTTGAAATAAACCTTCGCCAAGTGTCGTAAAGAAACTTTGTTTTATGAACGAATGAGAATTAATCCTAAACGTAGGGCTGGCGGGCGACTTTGTAGGGATATTAAATAGTAACTGAGCAGATCGATCTTCGAGGATTTTAACGTTTGACAACCTTAAGGCGCTACCTCGAAAATCTACATTCCTCGAAAACCTACTAAGCGAGCGAAAATGATGCAATTACTTTTAAAACGCGGCTATAATGTATGTGCGCTCGGAATAAAACGACGTATGTGCCAAAACGAATTTACTCTTTTTTTATTAACAAATAAATGAATTAAAAACTACTTTGAATAAACTTTGATATGATAATTCTCTATGTTTTAAAGTAAATTCCATTCACGCCGTGATGTCGAAAAAAGTAAAAAAATAGATACAACTTTGCAATTTTTTATATCGAGAAAAATTCATTGAATCGTGTATTCCTTTTACATATCGTCATTGTCAAACCAAAATCTGCTATGTGCCGTTTTTTGAGATTTCAAGATTTTGACAAAAATTGATTGATTGATGTTTGATTTTGGTCAAAATCTTGAAATCTCAAAAAACGGCACATAGCAGGTTTTGGTTTGACAACGACGATATACTAGACCAAATAGTCAAAAAACATATCGTCGTTGTCAAACCAAAATCTGCTATGTGCCGTTTTTTGAGATTTCAAGATTTTGACCACAGATAAGAAGAAAAAGAAGAAGATGAAGATTTTGTCAAAATCTTCAAATATCAAAAAACGGCACATAGCAGATTTTGGTTTGACAACGACGATATACCAAAATGTTAAATCCCTATTACACGAAATAGAAAAACCCAATTTATTTCAATATAAATTACCTTAATCGTATGATATCAGTATTTCTAGTGGGGCTACCTCGACGGAACGGCAGGTAGGTGTGGATATGGATCTATGTTACAAACTCCTTGTCACACACTCCACCTTCTATCCTGCCCTTCGTGCCCATGCAAAACATGCAGCCAAAGTGATAACGCCGTGGAGATGGCGAAGTTTTGGGCCAAAAAAAAATTAAATAACTGTCGTGCTGTTATGCCAGCGACACGAAGAAAAAGAAGTATTTTACAAGCTTTTATTTAACTTGCAATGTCTGTAACTATGTTTGTTCGGGTGGACTCTTGCAACTCAATTTTGAAGCAGATATATTTAGCCGATTGAGCTGAAATTTTGTACGCACGTTTAGTTTGGATGACAATGCATGATAGCTGTGTGACGCCATTCTAAATCCAACATGGCGGAACACCCAAGATGGCGGACTAGTTATTTTTAATACACTCCTACAATATGGGTATCAAATGAAAGGGTTTGCTGAGAATAACTCGAAAAACAAAGTGACGTCATTCTAAATCGAATATGGCGGACGTCTAAAGATGGCGGACTAAGTTTTTTATGCTTTCCTATAATATCAAATGACAGGACTTGCTGAGAATACGAATACGAATTAAAATTCCAAAAAAAAACCTTAATTTCAATTTATTTTTTTGTACCAAACCGCTCTACGCGCAATTTCGCAGGAAACCTCGATTTATTCACCACACGTAGCCCCAATTAACAACCGGACAAGTACAAGTAGGACTCGCGCCCTGAGGGTTCCATCTCAAATTAACTTTCTAATTGGCCCCACAAAAGTGACCCTTTATTCAAAATTCATTTGTCACATTACACTTTTCCGTGTGTCACAAAAGTTAACATGTGTACCCAACTTAATCGGTCCAGTAGATTTGGAGCAAATTGGCCGTGACAGACAGACAGACAGACACACCAGTGACTCTTTATGGGTTCCGTTTTTTCATTCGGACGTACGGTCAAACAAGCTATTTGGTATACAGGCAGCTAACTTGCAACTACAATTAAACAATGGTGTGCTGAGTCAGTCAATTCTTTTTATACCACTCTATTTAATTAACCGGTTATAGAGGTATGAGGAACAGGGTGTAAAGTTCACTAAACCTCCATAGAAAAGGGAGGATCCTCCGACCAGGCGGGTGTTGTGTCTGGCGGGCAACTGCCCGATGATTCATGTCGGGCCGTTGTATCTAACGCGACAAGCGGCGCGCGTCGCCGAGCGGCGACGAAACAATAGAAAATTAATTGTGTCTCACTAGCGGAGCTTGACAGATTAAAGATGCCATAAGCTGAAAAAGTTATAACGCACAAAATAAAACTAAATACTGGCTGTGTAGTGTAAATATGAATATTTTTGTCTGTATACCAAATAGCTTGTTCGACCGTAAGAAGCCCTAAAATCGATAGCTTATCTACTTTCGGCTTACAAAACCGTATCTTGATTAGACAACCATAAACAAGACGGTTTGTTGTTGTTTGTCATCTTTCTATTGCTGTTCTCCCCGTTTAAATAGAATTACGCTCAACATAATCAGCCTATAATGTTCCCACTGCTGGGACACAGGCCTCCTCTTGGTGAGAGGGAGTGGGCCGTAATCCACCACGGGCCCAGTGCGGGTTGGTCTAGATGTCACATGTCTTCGAATTTTTGGTTCCAGGACATGTCCGTTTCCTCACGATGTTTTCCTTCACCGTTTTGAGAGCAGTGGTGATGAAATAATTTACACAAAGTAAAGCGTCTGTCTGGGTTCGAACCTACGACCTACAACTCGTAAGTCGCGGCCGTTACCACTATTGGCCACCACTGCTCTAGAATTACGTCATAGTGTAGGAATGATAAATCGTCCAGTGTCACTGAAAAATATTAGAATTTTGCCGTTCACATTAAGTTTGAGATTATTTCTCAAACTCAAACCTCAAAGCATTTATTTCAAGGTACTTTTGAATTGTCAAAGAATCGTTCAATTAGTCAGAAAGTTGAAGCTAGTTGCCCATTCTAAAACGTAGATCATCATCTGCCTAGCCTTTTCCCAACTAAGTTGGGGTTGGCTTCGAGTCTACCCGGATGCAGCTGAATACCAGCATTTTACATGGAGCGACTGCATATCTGACCTCCACAGCCCAGTTACTGGGTAAAACGATACCCCTTGATAAGACTGGTTGTCAGACTTTCGGGCTTCTGACTACCCGTAACGACTGTCAAAGATCCACGAATGACAGCCGGGACCAACGGCTTAAAGTGCTTTCCGAGGCACGGAAGGGTCTCGGTATGTAAAGATGGTCACCCATCCACAGACCAACCGCGGCAAGCATAGCTTAACCTGATCGATCAACCTGTGTGGCTGTTATTATTTAGCCACAGACCCCGCTAAAACGTAGATATCCATAGAAAAGACACTATTTTAAATCAAGATATTAGAAAATCCTGGGTATTACAATAAATCTACCTGTGATGTACTATTAAATGTAGCACTCAACTCACTGGTAACACTGGAGCTGTCACTTACTTTAGCCGTTGGCGACAGGACGTTCCCTTTGGGTGGTTGTGTACTTACTGATAATTCGGCCGTTTTATTCCTAAACCCTAAGCCCCTAATGGTAGATTACAGTGAACACCACACTACCCATAGTCCTTTATCTACCTGGTGTTAATAAGGAATGTTACCAGTCTTATCCTATAGTAAAAGTACGCAGTGCTGCACACCCCCACCCTATTTAAAGTTAAACAAATATAAACTTTATTTCAATGACAATTAAGTTGATTTCAGAGTGACTAGCATTATTGAAAAAGCTATAATAATGTTTGAAGTCGTAGCGTAAACTGAACTTTATTGTGTAGGAATTAAAGTTTTTCCATTTTTCATATTTGTTTACATTTTTGGCAAATAAACCGGGAACGCAGGATACATCTATTTTTATGTCACCTACATTCTTCAAGATTATTGACTCGGCTTCGAAAATGATTGAGTGGCGATGTTTTTATTGGCGAGAGAGTTTTACGAGATCACTGTAAACAAGTTGGGCCTACCCTCCGTACCAACGAGGTTGTTTTTACGGGACAAAAATGGAAAAACGGTAGTTCTTTTTTAAGAACTTTTTGTTCTTAGGTTCTTTCACCTTTGTAATCTTATTTATATTAACTTAACTTTTTTTCTTTACGAACGAATGCTTTTAAGTTTCCAAAAAACAATTGTCTCCACCTTTATTAAATGTTATAAAGATTTATAATATAAATAGAAGTAAAATTGTAAAAAGAGATTAGAATATTGAATTCATGTAAGTGCTACGGATTTGCTACGAAAGCGCTACGGGAGTGCTACGGATTTGCTACGAAAGAGCTATGAGAGCGCTACGGGAGTGCTACGGATTTGTCACGAAAGGGCTACAGTATAAATGTAAACAGATCGCTCGTTTGTCGTAGATAATGATTTTCGTGTTATTTAACCATCTGCAAAAAAGAAGGAGGTTCTCAAATCGACTTTATTTTGATACTTACGTTTGTACCGCAGCATGTAGCCGCCTTTGATCTGTGTTGCGCCATGTTCTGTAACAAATAATTGATTTTAATAATTTTAATTGAAAGTCGTAATTGAACGTCTGGCATGATCAGAATTTAGTTTATCCAATTATATAAACCTATGAAATTCGAATGTCATTAATTTATTAGATTTTCTCAATAAAATATCGGTTTAAAATTATTAGTATAATTTTATATAGATTACTTGGAAGATTTCATCAGCGTATACCAATATGGAACCCTCATTGATAGTGACACTAAAAACACAAACCAACTACTCGAAAAACAAACACCCAAAAAAAAAAAACCCTGAGTCATCAAAAATACCCAACAAACAAACACAGCGACGGCAAAAAAAACGGAAATTTAAAAGTATCAAAGAACCACAGAGAATACAGCTATTTGTGGTAAACAGGAAAGTTCCGACGAGACGAAACGAAACGAGACGAACCAAAACCGTCGAGCCGACGTGAGACGAATAAGCAATAACACGGTAAATGGACCCTTCATACTAACCGAGACGGTTTTACCGCGCGGTTTCAGATGAGGAATTGAATACGGCTTTTATTCCCATGGGTATTGTGAAAGTGAATTCCCTATTCATCTTTTCCAATAGTAGGGAATGTCTATGTCTTGTGGATGAAAGAGACGATGGATGAATTGTGCGAAAAGGGGTGAATACTAACATCGCGTATGAATGAGATGAGAGAACATGCTGCTCCGTTCACAAATAAATTGGTATAAGGGCAAGAGGACCATGGTATCTTTATATATTGTTTACTAGCTGTTCCCCGCGGTTTCACCCGCATAAGTGTTGATCCCGTGGGAATATCGGTATAAAAACTATCCTATGTCCTTTCCCAGGACTCAAACTATCTTTATACCAAATTTCATCTAAATCGGTTCAGCGGTTTAGGCGTGAAAAGGTAACATACAGACAGACAGAGTTACTTTCGAATTTAAAATATTAGTATGGATTGGACATCATAATCGAGACATTTAATATTTCTAAAAAGAGATTGGACGATTATGTCCTTAAGCCCAATAGCGTTAGATCTTATCTTTCTACTGGTGTACAGGGTGGTCAAAAAGTTGTGGATCAAACGAAATAGGGAGATAAAGGAGGTCATTTCCAACAAAAAATCTTCCTACAACATTGCCAAAATTCAATTGCCCTAAAAGTTATGAATATTTTGTACACCGAGTTCTTTTACAATTAGACTAATTAAAAAAAAATGTGTTATAAAAAAAATAAATAAACGGTGTTGTATTATTATTAGATAATGTATCAGCACTAAAAAAGTTCTATTGCGGCTCTGGGTACCAAATTTCAAGAGCAATTTTTCTTTTTTTATAAAAATTTTGAAGCGTTACCAAAATTTATTTCTTTAGTTTGCCGTAAGTATTAGGTCCTTACATATGAAATTGGCGTTTTTCGTACTGGCCACTTTAATCACGAATTTCTCCTCTTTGGTAAGGAATTCCAAATTCAAATTTGTACAGCTATTTACTCATGTATTTGTGCTTCGATGACCGTCATTCATTTGTTTTTTTTCTTCTGTTTTTTCTGTTTGCGTCACTCATTTTACAAAATGGAAAATTTAAAATATCGCATTATTTACGAGTACGAGTTCCGCCGTGGCACTAGTGCTGCGGAAACGACTCGAAGGGTGAATGATGTGTATGGCGGTCATGTTGCAAAAGAAAACACAGTTCGTTTTTGGTTCCAACGTTTTCGTTCTGGAAATTTCGACCTGCAGAACAAGCCCCCTGGACGGCCTGAGACCCAAGTTGATAATGGAGAATTGAAGGCTATTGTGGAAGCGGACCCATCGCAAACCACGTCCGAGTTAGCTGCAGGCTTCGATGTTAGTGATAAAACTGTTTTAATTCACTTGAAGCAAATTGGGAAGATTAAAAAGCTTGAAAGGTGGGTACCTCACGAATTGACTGAAGCAAACCGACAAACGCGCGTCGACTGCTGCGTTACATTACTTGAATTGGAATGTCTTAGACATCCTCCGTACTCCCCGGACCTTGCTCCAACAGATTACCATTTTTTTCGCAATTTGGATAACTTTTTGCAAGGGAAAAAATTCAACTCCGATGGGGCAGTCCAAATCGCCTTCAAAGATTTTATTGATTCCCGTCCGACTGGTTTTTTTAGTAAAGGGATCAATGAACTACCTATAAGATGGCAAAAGTGCATTGAAAACAATGGTTCATACTTTGATTAATTAAATATATTATATTAAAAAATATTCGACTTTTTGTTCCTTCCATACAAAACGCCAATTTCATATGTAAGGACCTAATATATTATTACTTCCCAGAATTTGATCCTTATTAGGGACACTATCGAATGGTGTAATAATACAGTACGTCTATTCCTCGTTGTTTCGGATATGGCTATCCACGTGCACTTGAAAAATTCATCCTGTATATCTCATGGCTATTGGGCGCCAAGAATTCCTTAACTTCGGTGTCCAAACTATCACCTATTTAGGCCATTAACTCCGAACTGTCTAATAATTGGCAAAAGTCGTGGTATTAGTAAATGTTCTACTTGAAGAGTTATGGCTGTTGGACTTCAGGGCAGAAACCCATAGTTCAGTGCCCATTTTCCTTTATTGTATTGTTTCAATATGTTTAGACTCAATTTATGTTAAGTTATTGTTCACAAAATCAACAGCAAACCAACATTTATGTTTTACAGTGCCTGACAGGGTTCTTGTACAGAAACTCACAGTAATTTATAGTAAAATCTGCAGAGCTAATAAATAAATATAAATGTTTTCTCGAAAATGTATTAAGTAAGTTTTGCTAAAACTAGTTTAAACTCAGTAAAATTTAAACTGAAATGTCAGCGGAAATTCTATTAAATATTCATTTTAGAACAAAATGGTCTAAAATCGGGGGATCGTTAAGCTAGGTCCGTCTTCCAACAAATTGTAAATGTCTATAATGCTTTTAGGAACCAGGCAGGTCCACCAAATAATCTGAAGGTCTTTCATCATCATCTGCCTAACCTTTTCTCAACTATGTTGGGGTCGGCTTCCAGTGTAACTGGATGCAGCCGAATTTCAGTATTTTACATAAAGCAACTGCCTATCAAACCTCCACATTCCAGTTACTGGGTATACGATACCCCTACCAGTCTGAAACTCTTTGTGACTCTAAAATGTATTGATTTAAATCATCTCCAAAATAGATACAACATAAATTCTAAGCAATTTGAAATTCTAAATACTAAAATAAATTAATAACTAAAAGGTGTATCGGCTGTTTGTCATTCCACGTAAATTTTGTGTTTCAATATAAGATCGCCAGATGGTTCGAAGATATTGCAGAGATCGCCCGATTTCGATGCAAAAACATTGGAATATTAGAGAAGGGCATGGTAGCCCGTATGCCTAATATTTGGCGATTGTACGTTGAAGATATTAATAATAGGGAAATATCGATTGTAGTGTATTGGTATCCGTGTTATTACAATAAAGATACCGTAGTCATTTACGTACGGAACACCATATGGGTGTATACCAACAACCTTTCAGACGATAATCCACTCTTCGTTTTATTTATTTATTTTTTAGACTATCTACAATCGTTACACTGTTCAACCAAATTAACCCAAGCAAACATAACAAGCCAAGTGCACAATATTAAGCGATAGACACAGCATCTAAAAACAATAATTTATTTTAAAAAAAAAACACAAAATTAAAGTAGGTATGTAAAGAATTGACGCACAATTTTTGCACAATTTTAACACATGGACTTATTATATTAAGGTAATAAATTAAGTAGTTGGGGAAATGAGACGCAAAAACAACCGTTGTCTCTTTTCTACGTATAACAAAGAGGTAGGTACTCCTTCACATAGCAAACGAATCGTGATCACAGTTATAAGTATTAAAATAAAATCGGATATACGAGATAGCTACCTATTTTTGGAAAAATCGTTCATAAAATCTGTCTTCTAAAAATAACAGATAGCAAAAACCTAATATCAAATATTTATATATCAAAAATCTAATATTTTTCAATAAGTCAAATGAAACAGAACCGAATGACTCCTCAGGGAAATACCGTCGCGCTCCCGTGGTGACGTACGGACCGGACTTGCGAGTATATAAAGGACCTTTAGCCCCTACTCACACGATCCGGTTGCCGGGTAACCAGAACCGATTGCCCGATGGTAAAGCGTACAATATTTACTTGTACAGACGCCAGCACATCAAGCTACCCGTAACTGTCAAAGGAGATTGTTCTAGACCGCCCTATAACCAACAAACATTTGACGTATACGTTAATTTTAATTATGTTTTAATATGCTTTTTAAAAATAATAAATTCAAGCGGACACTGTTTAATTCTTAATAGGTTTTTAAAAGTGACCTCATTGATTTTGTTACCAACTAAACCCGCCATCTTTTATGGAATTGTCAATGTGAATGTCACAAAAGATTTGATAGTGTCGCTCTCGGTCATATTACATAAATATCGATATCGACGACGATGTCCATAATATCTAGTGATAAATAATGGATGTTCGATATTTATCACTTCCAAAACATTGAAAATGTGCAACATAAAAGTTTTTCATGCATATTTTTTTCATGGAATTAGTTCCGTGAACATTTTAATGGAACTTATGATGAATATGATCTAGCACCATTATGATGAAAATAAAATGAACAAAACAAACTCACAAAATGTACTTACTAGTCGAATGAGGGATTTTCTGACAAGTGAGAAAATATTAGTTCAAAAGAGGCGTTGGTAAAAAATACGTCACTGTCTCTGGTTTTTGACATCAAATAAGCTTTCTTATTAACGGATCTTATTTTTGTTATCAGTAGCCAATAACACAAAGACGTATTTTTTACCTACGCCATCTATTGAACTATGTTTTTTCACTTGTCAGAAAATCCCTCATTGAACGATTGAAATGTCATTTACGATGCAACTCTAGTGAATTGTTCTCATAACGATTCCACGACTTCGATAGCCATATTTTTTACTTTTTAAGTACTTAAACTCTATTTTTAAATATCGCAAACTAAAACGTTTCACATTGTTCGTTGGGAACAAAATATTTTATTTTACCATTTATTTAACGTGAAGTAGAATCATAGCAACAACTTGTTTATGTTTGAAACGGAACAAATTAATTTACATTTGACATATTATTGGTCTGTCATTTTGGTCTACTAAATTAAAACCACAGATTAAATAGGTGGTCATTGATAATCGATATACAATGATCGATCATCGAGAGAGCATCTCTACGTCACTACATCAGTTGGTACGTCTCACGCGCTGGCTGTGGTTCTGTTGTGTTTTTGTGACTACCTACCTATTTGGCGTTTTTGATTTTGTTTAACCAATAAACAATAACTATACCTAAAAGGCATAATAAAACTGTAATTACAGTAATATTTTACTGTATTTGAAGTTTAATGCTTTGTAGAAACCAGAAATAGCGATTTTAGAAGGAACTATACTAAGTTTTCTTTTATTAAAAATAACCTCAAAATCTGTACCTTTTTTTAAATAAATCGGTTCTATAAAGTGTCCGTCAAGAAACTTTGTTCTTATGGGCTACTAAGGGCAATTTACAAAGAGAAAATGATTTTTTCTATGCTGTTGGCTCCAGGGCGAACAATGTATGGGCGTAGAACAATCTCCTTTTCACAATCAACCTTGAACCTTATGCCGCAGCGATAAAGTTGAAAATCTATTAAAGAAATTTGACAGATTGTAGTAGCTTGATGTGCTGGCATCTGTACTTTAAATTACTATTCAGTAATTTGACAGTTCGAAGCAAACAGTTATTTTCTTTATAAAAATAGTTGAAGTTGAAAATGTGTTCCTTCTTTTGGAATATTGCAAATAATTATTTTAACTGTCTTATAATCTTACAATACCTACGCCAAAAATAAGCCTTTAATTTTTAACTTAAAATAATTTTAGTTCATGTTATAAATGAATATATCGTGTTTTTACTGGTTATTAAATTTAATTAAAACAACGCCTATAAAGTATATTACATTACAAAGTTCATTCAATTTCGCTAACTTTTTTTCTCAAAAACTGGTATCCCTCATAACTGTCAAATTACAAGTTAGAATACAATTTAAAATCACCGGGTACCCGGCGCGAATTACCCGCCGGTCGGACTCGGACCGTGTGAAGGGACCTTTACACCATCGCCGAAGAGACTAATCAGAACCGTGATCCATCATTGTTACAGCTAATATATTTTTTGTAATTCCTTTAAACGTCGAGAAATGTGGAATGTTACGGAAAATGTTTGCTGACATTTTGTGTGTAAGGTATTTAGGGATGATTGAAACTATTGGTTTGTGTGCGAGAAAATAATGTTTTTGTTGGTGGAATATCACAATAATGTTATAGAAATAGGCGTCTTTCAAAGGGAATTTAGTCTGTAGTCACAAAATTGGGAAAGCTTTTTATACTTTTTTTTATACTGGTTAGAGAACATTATTAACCACCGTTAATGGATAAGTACCTATTTCATAGCGTCAAGTTAAGTTCTAAAACCATGTATGTAAAAAGTGGCAACTTTACAGGAGAGTGAAATACATAGATGGTGGATCCCGTGTTGTTACTTTTTACTTCATTTAATGAGTTTCTATTGGACGTTGCCTGTTTCTGATTGGCTGAAACAACGCGTCTTCCGATTCTCCAGTTAACGGCATCAAAATCAAACTATCAAAACTTGACTTACGTGGTGTTAAAACTTAAACGATAATAGGTACGGAGGCCAGCACATCAAGCTACCCAAAACTGTCAAATTTTCTCAATCAACTTTGAACCTTATACTGTAGTGATAAAGTTGAAAATCTATTAAAGAAATTTGACAGATTGTAGTAACTTGATGTGCCGTCTGTACATACTCTGGAACTTCTAACGTCAAGAATATAATAATCTAAATACGTCACTTAGCGGCAGAAATGGAATGTTGGTAGTACTGCCCTGGATAAAAAGCAAAGAGCTCTACCACGACTATTTCACATTGCTATAGTGTCGTTTGATTACAAAAGCCCACTGCCACTTAAGTTTGGCAATTCTTCGGGCTATGTCGGTTACCTTGGTTCTCCTGCGGATCTCTTCATTTCTGATTCGATCCCGCAGGGAAACTCCAAGCATAGCCCTCTCCATTGCCCTTTGGGTGATTTTCAGCCTTCTAATAAGGCCCATTGTGAGCGACCACGTTTCAGTGCCATATGTCATCACTGGCAACACGCACTGGTCAAAGACTTTCGTCTTGAGACACTGCGGTATGTGGGACGAGAAGATATTGCGAAGCTTCCCGAACGCTGCCCAGCCGAGTCGGATTCGACGATTGACCTCTTTCTCGAAGTTGGACCTACCTAACTGGACAGTTTGTCCTAGGTAAATATACTCGTCCACGACTTCGAGTGTAGCGTCTCCGATCTTCATGAGAGTGGGTGTTACATGGGCATTTGACATGACCTTCGTTTTGTCCATGTTCATTTTCAGACCCACTCTTTCAGAGGCTCTACTGAGGTCATCGAGCATTGTACTGAGGTCCTCCATAGTCTCAGCCATGACTACTATATCGTCGGCAAACCGAAGGTGAGTTATGTACTCGCCATTGATATTAATGCCAGCTCCTTTCCAGTCCAGAACCTTGAAGACATCCTCCAGAGCAGCGGTGAACAGTTTCGGAGAGATAACGTCTCCCTGTCTCACACCTCGCTGCAGAAGGATAGGTTTCGAGGTCTGGTCCTGGAGTCGGACTGACATAGTGGCGTTTTCGTACAGACACTTCAGCACCTCGATGTACCGATAGTCAATCTGGCACCGTTGAAGAGACTGCAGTACAGCCCATGTCTCGATCGAATCAAAGGCTTTCTCGTAGTCCACAAACGCTAAGCAGAGAGGCAGGTTATACTCTTCGGTCTTCTGTATAACCTGTCGCAGCGTATGTATGTGGTCTACGGTGCTAAAGCCTTTACGGAATCCGGCTTGTTCGGGAGGCTGGAAGTCGTCAAACCTGCGCGCGAGACGGTTCGTGATGACTCTCGAAAACAGCTTGTAGACATGGCTCAGAAGTGAGATGGGCCTATAATTCTTAAGAAGGGCATTGTCACCCTTCTTAAAGAAAAGTATCACCACACCTCTGTTCCATGCCTGTGGTGTTTTACCCTCGAGTATGACGGAATCAAACAGCCTCTGAAGGGCCTTAAGAACGGGTTTTCCGCCGGCTTTCAGGAGCTCGGCCGTAATTCCGTCATCACCCGGTGCCTTGTTGTTTTTAAGCTGCTTCAGAGCCATCCTAATCTCGTACAGGCTGACGTCCGGGATGTCTTCGGTATAGTGTCGGGTCAATCTAGCTCTTGGGTCGTTTGCCAGACTCGTAACGGGGTTGCTTGTTGACGTGTATAACTGTCCATAGAACCTCTCGATCTCTCTCAACAGCTCAGGTTTGGCGGATACGATCCTGCCATCATCAGTCTTCAGTTTCATAAGCTGGCTCTGCCCAATAGACAGATCTCTAGCAAAAACCTTGGAGCCTCTATTTTGCTCTATCGCTTCCTCAATACGGTCTGTATTGAAGCGGCGAAGGTCGCTTTTCAAGGACTTAGAGATCTGTCTGTTGAGCCGCCGGTACTTTAGAACATCATCTGAAGATTGCAGGATCATCTCGCGCCTCTCCTTCATGAGCCGCAAAGTAGGATCAGAGAGCTTCTTTTTCGTATTCGTACGACGACGGGTCTTGAAGATCTTAGACCCGACCGTATGGACAGCTTCCACGAACCCATCGTTATATTCGTCCACGGAGCTCCCCAGGCACTCGAAACGATTCTGAAGTTCGAGCTGAAAGCTCTCGGGGTTTTGAACCTGGATCGGCGCTGGGCGGAGCGTAGACCTCATTAGTCGAGACCTTTCTAGCTTTATATTTAAGTTCAATGTGCCTCTTACCATGCGGTGATCACTTCCGGTTTTCACCGCGTTGATCACAGAGACATCATTGAATATTTGCTTCTTCGTCGACATAATGAAGTCAATCTCATTTTTAGTTACACCATCCGGGCTCTGCCAGGTCCACTTTCTGTGCTCACGTTTTCTGAAGAAGGAATTCATCATAAAGAGGCCTTCCTTCTCCATAAAACTAGCCAGTAGGTGGCCCCGGTGATTCCGTCGTCCAACTCCAAATTGCCCCATTCGCAGCTCATCATCGCTTCGTTTACCCAGTTTCGCGTTAAAGTCCCCCATGACAACGGTGAAGTGAGTTTTAGAGCCATGCATGGCTCTGGAAATATCCTCATACATGGTCTCCACCTCATCGTCGGGGTGTGACGAGGTCGGGGCGTAAACCTGTACGACCTTCAGCGAATACCTTGCGGATATTCTGAGTATAAGGTACGCCACCCTGGTCGACACACTCTCGATCTTCACCACGTTGCTCACAAGGGACTTGTGGACGATAAACCCGACACCACCTTGGGACTGCTGGTCGCCCTCCCGGAAATAGAGCAAGTTGCCAGATTTAAGGATTATCGAGTCCTCCCCCTCTCTTCGGACTTCAGATAATCCCACTATGCCCCATCGCAACCTGCTCAATTCTTCCTCGAGTTCGGAGATCTTCTCGTCGGTCCGGAGTGTACGCGTGTTGTAAGTTGCCAGGTCCAATTTCCGTTGATTTTGGTAGCCGGATCTCTTCCGGGGATTCTTAGCACCCCTTGCCTCACCGTGGCCTTGGCCGCTACCGTAGCCAAGGGTAGGCGGGCCGCCGGGCACTAGGGGCCAAGTATTTTTTGTGCTTGTCATTAGGGGGGATTTGCCATAATCGCCACGCTTGGCATGCGGGTTGGCGATCGCAGTATGATGGTAAATGCATAGAGAACGCTGCTGCCCATTCTCCGGTACGTCCCTTAGTCGCCTTTTACGACACCCATGGGAAGAAGGGGGGTGGTGCTATTCTTTAAGTCCGGCACCACACGGACGTGCAGGGCACATTGCTCGCAGAACAGATGGCCGATGGGGCCGAAAGGTTCTGGAGTGGCGACCGCGTACCGGAAGGCGTAGCGTTGGAAGGCCTCCCACAAGGTGGACCGACGACCTTGTGAAGGCCGCAGGAACTCGTTGGATGCGAGAAGCACAAAACCGGTCGAAGTGGAGGTGCTTGGGGGAGGCCTATGTCCAGCAGTGGACGTCTTTCGGCTGAAATGATGATGATGATGATGATGATGATTACAAAAGCTAGTATATAAGATGTAAGAAAATTAACCTTAAAAACTTTAAGAGGTGCTTTAGACCATCGAACTGAAAAACTTTCACTATGGGACCAACTCTGAAATCACGAAAAAAAATGAGCTGTTTCATACATTTTGGCCGAGTAGGTATTGAACTTTTGTATGAAACAGCTGATTTTTTTTTCGTGATTTCGGAGTTGGTCCCATAGTGAAAGTTGTTCAGTTCGATGGTCTTAAGCACCTCTTAAAGTTTTTAAGGTTAATTTTTTTACACATTGTATAAAGTTGTCTCATGTCCCCAACGAGTCACTGTACAGTATACAATATTCTAAACAAACCAACACTAGAATCAGGGACCTACAAACATTCAGTCCCTACAAGTTTTGAAACCAACTGCACCGCTCGAACCTAAAAACAAATCCAGACTTTATCTAATGAAAGATGAAAAAGGTTCAGAAAGGTACAGACGCCAGCACATCAAGCTACTACAATCTGTCAATTTTCTTTAATAGATTTTCAACTTTATCGCTAAAGCATAAGGTTCAAAATTGATTGGGAAAATTTGACAGTATCGGGTAGCTTGATGATTGAATATGTAGTAGCGTCTGTACATGATGCTACATTTGTCGAAGTTACCTTAATACGTATATTTAGATGTGACATCTGAACTGAGGACTTGATTTCCTTTGAGGGTTATAGAAATGAATGAGTGAAGCTTATGAATGAATATACAACTGTGAATCTTTCTCATTTTACATTCAAACATAACGTTCCATCATTTATCAATAAGACCATTCATCTTAGCGGATCGATGGCAATCTAAGAAGAGTCGGCCCAGAATTTGGCTACGAGTTTGGCACCTTGGGCCATTTTATACTGCATAGGTTTAGGTAGTTAAATAAAGGTAAACAAAAAAAAACGTTACTTAGTTAACCGAATAAACGAAATACCAGTCTATTCAGTTGTCATGCTACGTCACAGTCGTACGCTTCAATTTAGCAATGTTATAATTCATTAAAAAAAGTTACTAAATTGAAGAGTTCATGTAGAAAGTTGTTCAGTTTGATGGTCTGTACTACATTTTTAATTTTGTCCGCACTTTTCAGATACACCTTGTATTTTGTTTAAAGTTCCGAACACGGCGTCCAGTTACAGAGTCCCAACGTCAGGCTAGTGGAGTGGTGGCTGTATGCACGGTGCACGCATACACCCGACGACAGTCCCATGCGACAGGTCAGCGACTTGTCTCGTCGCATAGTGTGCGAGGTTATGGCATAGGTTTATGTTACTTCTGACCAATAATGATCGATCAACTCAGTCTATCGCAGTCAACTGCTGGACTTAGGGGCCATCTCCACGAACGAGAGAATCGCGGCGATAGTCTCGCCGTGCTATCAAATTTTCGCCTCGATGATATCGCCGACGTTCTAAGAGAGTGCATAGAAATACGTGGCACGACGATAATATCGCCGCGATTCTCTCGCTCGTGGAGACGGCCCCATAGCCTCTCCCAGGCTTCGCTACAAGACCCTGTCCACCACCTTCCGCAGACAGCCTGAATAACAATCGATAAGATGTAGAAATCCGAAATCAGTCTCTTGATATACCTACTCGTCTATCCCTTATTCTTATACCCTGACCCGGTCTCCAAATTACTAATAAAGTGTATCTTCCTTGGTCTAAGGGATATTTTTTCCTCCCACAATATTTGGCTGTAACACTTGGAATCACTTTCAAATCCCCAATCTCGGCTTATACCTGGAATATACCGTCTTGTGCTACGGATAAAGGAAAAATAAAGGCTATATAAAGTTCTTATTTTTACGTAGTACTTTTATCCGTGATTTTTACGAAGTACCTACGTATGTTGAGGATATCTGAGTCTTTGTATGCACACATACACACACATACACAGTGATCTGTTGAGATGGGTCAGTTTTGACAAATCTGAAACTGTTACAGAGAGTTTGTTCTTAGGAACCACGCAAAAACTACTGAACGGATTATGATGAAACTTTACTGTAATATAGCTTATAATACATCAGAGTAAGACATAGGATACTTCGATTTTCCCCTGTTTCTTCTATCCCTACTGATATATCTCCACTGGTAGGGATACTTGGAGACTTTTTCCAATTATCGCTACCGGTATATGGGACCTTGTGCTCCATATATCCCTACTGATCCGCACTGGTTGGGATTGCGACTTATCCGGGTGAAACCGCAGAGCGCAGCTAGTCGATAATAAAGTTAAGAAGAACAGTCGAGAGGTCTCGTGGGACACCCAGTTGGAACGTATTTCCATTCGCTTTACTCCATTTATTATAGCATTAGAAAAATTACTGTTATAATCCTTAAATACCCCTCGATATAAACGGATACTAAGTTCCGTAATTAAACGATAAATATAAAACCAATGTAATCTATTCATCATTTACATTGAAAAATAACTCTAAATTGCAGTCATTTCAACAATATCACAGTAATTGGTGTATAAGTGATAATATGTTAAAAGCAGGCCTTTGCTGCTATGCTCAACCTGACAATTTAACGTAAACCCTCACGCCTGAATGTACCAATTAATTTGGTGGTGTACCTTTGTATTTTATAGACAAGTCGTCCTGTGTGCCCTAGAGGGGTAATTATTTGATTCCAACTGACTGTGTTTTCATCACAGGGATCTGTGATGTCCTATGCTTAGAACATAATGGCTTGGGATCCGTATTGTCTAGCGAAGCGCACCAGTGCGGTTAAAGTCAATAATAGATTGAAGTTCCTAGTTAGCCTATGGAGGTATGAGGAACAGATTGTAAAGTTGACTCATCCTCCATCGGAAAGGGAAGATCCTCCGACCGACGATTGATGTCGGGACGTTGTATTATGTGCTAGTCGCGCGGTAAACTTTGCTTGCGCGATGCAGGATTTTGCGTGACGCCAGTATGATGCATAGTTTGCATGTGGCAATGTAGATGCCGCCACAAGCCAAACACCCTAAATGACATTATATCACATCACAGCTATATTCCAAGAAAAGGTAGGCGGAGGGGAATTATTAAATCATTTCACAAGTAATTAAAAAATTAAGTCCTTTATAATAAGGAGCGAGTCTATTGCCATTGACTAGACATAAATCTAGATACCCGGGCTGCTACTCACGAGTTTAATTATGCGAGTCTTGCCGATCAAACTCAGAATCTCACATATTAAAATCTAATTTAGCTTCTATCTGAATCCCAAATCCCACAAACTAATACTCGTATCAAACACGTTATAAAAAAGCGATCCCAAAACAATTGAAAAGCGATCCAGAAAACATACTCGAAAGAAATTCCGTTTTCAAACGAATATAGGAGAGAGCAAGTAATTTTATGAAACTTGCAAGGCAGGTGTCCAGAGACTGAGCAGAGAGCTGATATTGGATTTATGCTAATGTTTATTTACCCGGACGGGGCTGTCCGGGGATAAAATACCCGGGATGAAATACCCGGTATTTTCCTGATACGCCCAATGAAACGCCTATTGGGACCCGGTATTTATGACTCTGCTGGCTTTGTTACGCATGATTTTATGTAGACTTGGCTGTATTATTTTTGTGGGAACGTTTTACTTCGGGGGATTATATTTATTGTATTTTTTTTTTTTCATATAACTTATATTTAATGCGATTTTTAGAGCTTAACATAACATCAATTGAAAGTTGATCATTCGGTTATTCATATCATTAAAACTTTTTGCTTGGAAAAACTTAATATTGTCGATATTATTATTGTAGATAGGTACTACTTATGTGTAAAAAAGCGTGATTACTTATATATTTTTGAAAACCTGAAAAATAAACAGGGTGTAGTTGAGACGCGCGTATTGGAAAGCGTAGTGTGGGACGCCTCCCGGCTAAATGGATAGATGACCTAAAGAAGGTGGCTGAGGTAGACTGGATGCGGAAGGCGGAGGACAGGGTGCTGTGGCGCAGCCTGGGAAAGGCCTATGTCCAGTGGACTGCAATAGGCTGAATTGATTGATTGAGTTGAGACCATCTCGCTATCTGCCGACTAAATACGGACAGATAATATATCTACTAAACAATCGAATTTAATGCGTTTTATTGTAAATTAATTATTCTGTTCACAATTTTTCGACAGTTTACAATCACGCGTGATTTATTATAAACTTTCGGTGATTGGCAATTCTCCGGAGACATACACATTTTCAGCAGCTGAAGCTGTAGTGGCCCAGTGGTAACGGCCGTACCACCGACTTACGAGGTGTAGGTCGTGGATTCGAATCCAAGCAGGAATTTTACTTTGTGCAAATTATTTCATCACCACTGCTCTTGAAACATCGTGAGGAAACCTGCATGCCCTAGGACCAAAAATTCGAAGACATATGACATCTACCAACCTCCACTGGGCCCGCATGGTGGATTACGGCCTATTCCCTCTTACGGAGAGGAGGCCTGTGTCGCAGCAGTGGGAACATTATAAGCTGATTATGCAACTACACTCATCATCTGCCTAGCCTTTTCCAACTATGTTGGGGTCGGCTTCCAGTGTAACCGGATGCAGCTGAATACCAGTATTTTACATGGAGCAACTGCCTATCTAACCTCCACAACCTAGTTACTGTCTAATACCATACCCCTTGGTAAGACTGGTTGTCAGACTTTCGGGCTTCCGACTACCCGTAACGACTGTCAAAGATCCACGGCCGGGACCAACGGCTTAACGTACTTTCCGATGCACGGAGAGGTCTCGGTATGAAAAGATGGTCACCCATCTACAGACCAACCGCGGCAAGCGTAGCTTAACCTGATCGATCGACCTGTGCGGCTGTTATTATTTAGCCACGGGCCCCAAAGGGCAACTACACGAAACCTTACGAAAAACAAAATGATTCAATTGTAGTAGATTAACACTGCCAACGCAAACGCGAACGCTGAACGTGGGGGTACTATAGTCCATTTACTTAGCATTAGACAGAAGTTAAAAAAGACTCTTTTAGGGGCACACTTTGTAATAAAAGTACAGTCGCCAGCAAAATTGCATGGGTACCTTAGTGTCTATTTTCCCGTGAACGTTTGAATTCAAGTTTTCGAAAATAAACTAGATGGCGTTGGTGTCTTCACAACTATGACTAATTTACGAAACGTAAGTAAGGAGTTAGGAAGAAACGTATTAAGTAGGATTGAGCAAAGAGTTACAAGGCTAATACATTTATCTAATTATTACATTACCTACATTTACCAGCATACGTAGCTTAAATTATAAAAATAATAAAAGAAACCGATAGGAATATATTTATTAAGCTAACGAGTGGGTATTTTAATAATTAATTTAATATTTATTTATTTATTAAAACTTTATGCACAAGTAAAAACTGTACAAAGGCGGACTTAATGCCTTAGGCATTTTCTACCAGTCTACCTTAGGGTGATGCAGAGACAATACACAGTAGGTGCAATAACAGAAAGAAAAGATAAGAAAATATTTATAACTAAGATATAAGAATAGATATAATAATAAATACATATATACATACATATGCATAACAATATACAGGGTGTCCCAAAACTCAACGTCAAGCCGAAACGGGGTGACAGGATTGATCATAACCATCACGAGAAAAATCTGAAAAAAAATCTATCCCATGCAGTTTGAAAATTATGGGCATTTTAAGAAAAACCTAGAAATTTGATCAAACTGTACCATTTTTCGGTTATTGTGGTTATTATTTTTTATTTTTGTTCATTTGAACTTTAGAAACGTTATCCTAAATAACATTTCTAGAATCCCAATAAAAAATAATGACACAATTGCCTTAAGTTCCCGAGAATTGAGACTATTTGTTAAACTACGAATTTAAAATTTTCAAGATTCGTCGACTTTGACAGGCCCTCCTATAAAAAAAATGTACTAGAGTGCCTTGGCAAGTAGCATTAAAAGTTGGCGCATTTAATCAGAATTCTAAAATGGTACAATACTTGTTAGTTCCATACAATAGAAAAGAGTAAAAAAATTAAAACCTCAAGTAACCCGATTTTTGCTATCAGATTTTACTCAGTTAAAATGTTTTTAATTCGCACAAGCTCTAGGTAGGTTCTTAATTTTAAGGCAAAATGATGAGAGAGATGGATAATGGGTATGTTTGCCATGAGTGAGCGAGACAGATAGTGACGCCACGCATTGAGACGGAGATGCGTCGTTTAAACGAGTGCGAATGAAACAGATAGATGCTATGGCATCTATCTGTTTCATTCGCACTAGTTTCAGCCAAGCAAATGGCTACGCTACCAGTCCGACACCAACCAGTTAGTACGTTTCGCTCATTCGTCTACTGCGCACGTTCGTATTCGCTTGTGTTGATTTAGTACTGACAACTTTGGCTTCTCTTTTTGGACTTGAATCTTTGTGAATTGGACTTGTTGATAACATACCGGCAACTTTGGCTTCTCTCTGGACTTTTGTGTTGGCATCCTTTTTATCTACCATGCCTACGCGCTACACTTCACAAGAATATGCGAACATGCACCTCATTTATGGGGAATGCAGATGCAACGCAAGTGCTGCCGCTAGACTTTATCGTGAAAGATATCCAAATTTAGAGCGCTACCCGGATCACCGCGTGTTTGTTAATGTGCACCGTTCACTCACAGAGGGCGGCCATTTCCCGAATCAAATACAGGCTGGAGGTAGACCTGTGTTTCCTTTCCAGGAAGAAGTATTGCAAGAGGTCGCACGTGACCGAAGTATTTCCGTACGTGGAATTGAAGAAAGAACGGGAATACCGAAAAGCACTGCTCATCGTATTTTACAAAGAGCCGAAATGCATCCGTTTCACGTACAACGAGTTCAAAGTCTTCTACCTCGAGATTATCAGGAAAGGATTTCTTTTTGTAGAACAATGCTACAGAGGCATAATGAGAATCCCCAATTCATCCAAAAAATTCTCTGGTCAGATGAATCGACATTGAAAAAAGATGGTTACATGAACTTGCACAATTATCACGAGTGGCATGTGGAGAATCCACATTTAATGCGAGAAGATAGATCCCAGTATCGTTTTAAAGTAAACCTGTGGACCGGAATTTTAAACGGTAAAATTATTGGGCCTATTGAACTGCCTGAGAACTTGAATGGAACTAATTACCTACATTTTTTAAGAGAAGATTTACCAACCCTGTTAGAGGACGTACCACTAGCAGATCTTCGCGACATGTGGTTTCAACAAGATGGCTGCCCAGCGCATTTCGCAGTGCAAGTAAGAGATTTCCTTGACCAGGAATATCCGGGAAGGTGGATTGGACGTTCGGGCACTATCTCGTGGCCCGCCCGTTCACCAGATTTAAATCCCCTGGATTTTTTCTATTGGGGAGTTCTCAAAGAAAAAGTTTACTCAAAGCCCATTGAGAACGTAGCCGACCTGCGTGAACGCATTTCTCAAGCAGCTGAGGCGATCAACTCTCGAAGATATGCCCGACTAATAAGTAGATCTTTTTTAAGAAGATGTAGGGCTTGTATTGAGGCTGATGGTAAACAATTTGAACATTTATTGTAATAAAAACGTTATTTCTCTATCATCAGACTTTTATTCCAACAAACCTAATTATTTTACTAATTTTACTAACTTTTTTTCACTTTGGTAAAAGTGGCGTCACTATCTGTCTCGCTCACTCATGGCGAACATACCCATTATCCATCTCTCTCATCATTTTGTCTTAAAATTAAGAACCTACCTAGAGCTTGTGTGAATTAAAAACATTTTAACTGAGTAAAATGAGATAGCAAAAATCGGGTTACTTGAGGTTTTAATTTTTTTACTCTTTTCTATTGTATGGAACTAACAAGTATTGTACCATTTTAGAATTCTGATTAAATGCGCCAACTTTTAATGCCACTTGCCAAGGCACTCTAGTACATTTTTTTTTATAGGAGGGCCTGTCAAAGTCGACGAATCTTGAAAATTTTAAATTCGTAGTTTAACAAATAGTCTCAATTCTCGGAAACTTGAGGCAATTGTGTCATTATTTTTTATTGGGATTCTAGAAATGTTATTTAGGATTACGTTTCCAAAGTTCAAATGAACAAAAATAAAAAAGAATAACCACAATAACCGAAAAATGGTACAGTTTGATCAAATTTCTAGGTTTTTCTTAAAATGCCCATAATTTTTAAACTGCATGGGATAGATTTTTTTTCAGATTTTTCTCGTGATGGTTATGATCAATCCTGTCACCCCGTTTCGGCTTGACGTTGAGTTTTGGGACACCCTGTATATATATAAAAATAGTTATGAGACATAAATAAGAAACCCTACAACAACTTAATTCGAATTAGTAGTTACTTAGCACCTATTTATAAATTGATATTCATTTTTAACATAGTAGGTTAATAATTAGGAACAATTTTCTTTAAAAGAAACTATTAATTATAAATTGTTTGAATGTTTGAAGAGACAAAAAGAAACTACAAAAATATTTTATCATATAAAGCAAAGCAACGCCATCTAATAACAGCATGATTAAATTTTGTTAGTCGTTAACTGGTTTTACGCTAGATGGCGTCATTTCTCGCTTCATACGATTTTGTTTCTGTACTACCCATGCACTTTTGCAGCCTATTGTACAACAAACATTATTACAGTCAAGATTGATGTGAAGTTAAAAATCAATTGAAATAACAGCAGTCGCACTTAATTATACTTATTTAAAGTATCTACCTTCTGAAATTATAAGGCTTTCATTTAATATTATTTAGTTTTTACATAAAATATTGTCGTGTCAATGTTTAAAATCTAAAAGAAGCAGGGGCGGACAGTACCGTACCGGGAACGTTTTTCATGTCACTATAACTCTACCAAATCTAAAATGTTACCTATTCCCTTCATAAGTTGTGGCAGCACGTGTTTTTTATTTTGTTAGTTTATACAACACTAGCTTCTGCCCGCGACTTCGTCCGCGGAAAATTTCTTGTTTTAACATAAGATAACACTCGATTGATATTACTGTATTTAATTTTATTAGTAAAATATTGTTTGGAATCAGATCAGTAACTTCAAAGATTACCTAAGTTCTCTTTTCTGCTCAAGGTAACTTAACCCTTGGTCGCCTTTTACTTATTTTATTTATTTAAGTTAGGTATCTATTTAATTTAAAGCTTCTCTATATACAATGTTTGAGGTTGTTTTATTTTCCGGTAACAGAATAATCTGCTTTTCGGATGATCCCACTCTTGATAGACCAACATATAATTGCCCATGGGAAAAACATTCTTTTCGTAGCCAACCAAAGAGAATGTTTGTCCCTGGGACTTGTTAATAGTCAGGGCAAATGATGTTTTTATTGGAAACTCAGATAGACGCTGTGTGCACGTTCATCGCTGGATTCTCGAACGCGGGCCTGCGATGTTATGGCATTTTGCCTAGCGAGCCGCTGCGAGCGCTCAGCGCTAGTCTCCCTATCCCTTGTTTCAGAGACATGCTGCCTTAAAACAGATAGACGCTGTGCACGTTCATCGCTGGATTCTAGAGCGCGGGCCTGTGATGTTATGGCATTTTGCCTAGCGAGCCGCTGCGAGCGCTCAGCGCTAGTCTCCCTATCCCTTGTCTCAGAGACATGCTGCCTTAACTCAGATAGACGCTGCGCACGTTCAGCGCTAGATTCTCGAGCACGGGCCCGCGACGTCCTCACATTTTGGCTAGCGAGGCCCTGTGAGCGCTCGGAGCTAGATTCTCTAGCGCGTGCTTGCGAAATATTTTCTCTATTTCTCGAGAGGCGCTGCTCATTTTCAGGGGCAGATTCTTCCGTACGGCGTACTCGAGCGGCTCTTGTCTGTGATGTCTGCCGGGACAGTTGAGATTTCCTTTTTTGGCATGCTCTCGACAAACTACGCACAGACTTGAAAACAATTACGAACAAAGGGAGAGCGACTCGAACACCGTCCGCCTTTACAAAACAAAACAATCGTAATATCGAATAACCCGTATCGATTATTACGATAGAACGAAGTACGAAACTACGAACATACAAAACAATGAAAACAATCGTACAACGAAATTACGATTAGATACCTCATAATCGAATCGTCGTTCGTATGGAACTCCAATCCAACTAACGACAACGTGGGCATAAAAATTCGAGAGGGTCATTAATCCACGGAAAGTCTTAACACCGCGATTCAGAAAAATGACGTAATTGCAGAACGCCATCTATGGGCAAATAGGTAAAACGTCTGCACAATGAAAGTTATGCTAGGGGCATTTTGCGTTTTAGTAATTTTATATTATCTCCGAAACTGTATGACCAATTGATATACTGTAAATGGCAAATCTTATCTGTATGATGTTCTTGTGATACTGAAATAATTTATTGTCATAAGAATTAATATTTTGTTGCTCAAATAATCAACCAAACGTAAGTATACCGAAAAAAAATTTTTTTAATGCAATAAAAGAAGTATAAAAGATAAAATATAAAAGATAGAGATATGGTATCGCGGACTTTTTTGTAGAAATAATGAAGACGAACCAGGTAGCCATACATTGTTTTTAATTTTAAGCAACTGTTTAGGCAGCGCACGCAAATAATTCTGTTTTATGTGGTATTTTTTTCCGACTTGCTATACAAAAGTTGTGATAGCTCGGTTAATATACATGTTATAGAAACAATTTATAGCCTATAGCACTCAGGAATAATGTAGCTTTCTGCCAGTTTAAAAATTTTTAGAATTGGATTATGAGTTCCAGAGATTACCCATTACATACAAACTTACAAACTTACAAACTTACAAATTTTACCTCTTTATAATATTAGTATAGATTATTTTTAGTATATGCGAAACCCGAAACACGTGTCTAGTATTTTTATGTAAAGAATCTATGTACAAAATTTCAAAACTGTATCATGAATAATCACCAAGTTATAAGCTTGTTATGTTACCTGTTTGTCCGTCCAAACACATGGTCTCCCCCACCGCGTGCCTAAACGTACCGCGCGGCGATTGTATTGTAATTAACTGGTGATAACATTTTCCATCACACTTGCAGGCTTTGGACTGTCGTAATGGTCAAGTGTAGGTAGTTATTATAATGTACTTTATTCGTAAATAAATGCAGCCGTAAGCTACGAATAAGTAATTACTTATTCGTAAGCCGTAAGTGATACAATGTAGTCAATGCGATTTGTTCAAAGTGGATGAAAAGTGTTAAACATCGCATTACTTAACCACAGCAGGCTGTAGGTACAAATAATAACTTTCTACAATTAACCATCTTGGCGTGTTTAAAAATGTTAATCATCACGGCAAAGCATTGTAGGGATACGTTATCACTGTTATCGTTGTTTCTGTGTACTGGACGTTTGTGTATGAGAAAGTCCACGTCCAGTCCAGTTACACGACACTTTTTACATACGATAGGTAAGTACACGATCAACCGAAACACAACTCGGCCTCGGCGGCCGCGCGCTCGCGATTATGCAGTTGGACCCACGCGACACGTGCGCGCCAACCAGTGGTACCCGGGCGACTGAGGTTGCTGCACCCGGGCACCCCCGCCCCGGTCACCCCGCTCGCTGTGCGTCCGCGCCGCGCCATTGTGCGCGTATGGTAGATAACTACCTACTTAGTCGCTCCTCGGGGCACAGTATAATATACTCGGGGTGTCCAACTATTAACCTTTTTTAAATATTTTTGGGCCAAAATATAACATGGGGTAAAAATTATTGGAATCGATTCAGTTACTTATTCTGAACAAACTATATTCAGGTTTCGCATATACTAAAAATAATGTTGTATAAAGTTGTTTTTAATAAACTGATTGTTACTATAAATTGTTTCATTTCATGTACCTCTCCAAGCATCGTGACAAGTAAATAGATAGAATATGCTTTATTGTATGCCATACATTGTTACTTACAAAACAAGCACATACATTATTTTATTAAAATTGTTTGAACTTAACTTGAAAATAAAAGGTTTCGTACTCCTGCTTCTTCGAGCCCCTTTTTTCTAATGTTATAATAAATGGAGTATAGGCTGACCTTGAAGCTGCCAGTGTTATTCGGTTTTTCAATCAAGAAATTCTCAGTAGCAGCTCTAGTCTGGATTTATGTTTAAAAAAAAAAACAATTATAACATAAAGAGAATTTCTCGAAACGTAAATCTATAAAATCTGTCATGATTATGTCGTTACGAGAGATTACATTTTTCCCAAGACCACTCGTAGGAAGCAGACAAAATGCCTCCAAACCAAAGTGCGGAACTCTCAGCCAGGGTCTGAGTTCCCTTTCACGCATAACCCGTCAGCCTTCAAAGCAAGAGTGAACAGGCATCTTCTGGGTTTGCTAGTTCTATTATAGACCTCATCCATCGTTTTCCACCAGGCGGGGTCGAGGTCAAGAGCTAGCATATTTCACAATAAAAAATATATCACAAAATCCCCTCACACATCTTCAACAAACCCATATATTTCACATACACGATGAATCTCCCATAAGTAGCTATTAATAAGTATCTATGTGTTATTGCGTTTCTGCCGAATTGCTCTGTTTACTCAAACCGCCATCGCCAGGCAAGTTCGGCCGTGTATGTTATAATTAGGTTCCGTATATTGATTTGTTCTATTTCCTTGTTTGGCACGAACTGGCCTATTTTTTTATTCTTGATGTGTACCAAGAATCATAAAATAGGCCAGTTCGAGTAGGTCCTTGGCAGTGTTGCTACAAGAAACTATGGACGTTCGGATTAAAATATTTACACACTATCCATACTAATATTATAAATTCGAAAGTAACTCTGTCTGTCTGTCTGTATGTTACCTTTTCACGCCTAAACCACTGAACGGATTTAGATGAAATTTGGTATGGAGATAGTTTGAGTTGTGAGGAAGGATATAGAATAGGTTTTATCCCCGAAATTATCCCTTAAGGATGTAAAAAGGGAATCAATAAAAAAAGGACTATAATACTTTTATCGCGGGTAAAACCGCGGGGCACAGCTGGTATAATATATGTAATGGTAGAATGTGAAGGGGCCATTATAGCTTTGAGATCGTACGTTATAAACCTACATTTTGGCAAATAAATGAATTTGAATTCGAATGACGATGAGCTCTGTTGGTAAACAGTTGTGTAATTGTTTTGTGAAAGGTCATTAATTAATTTTCCAGTAATTGGGTTGTGGAGATCAGATAGGCAGTCGCTCCATGTAAAATACTGGTATTCAGCTGCATCCGGTTAGACAAGCCGACCCCAACATAGTTGGGAAAAGGCTAGGCAGAATACGATGATGTTTTGTGAAATGTCCTTGAAATATATTTAAAAAAAAAAACAAGATGGCCTTAGTTCTGATTTTGGCCGCGCGCCAAAAATAAACTTGAACCGCTTTATGTATATGTCCATGTTGCACATTGGTGGCTATTGTGTTGTAAGAGTGTAATTTATGGTTCAAAGGTTCGGAAATACTAACTACACACATCAAAAGTGTCTAGGGATCAAGCATTTTTATGCGGATTTCTTGAGATTGAGATGTGGCTTTGTAATAAATTTATGATTTTATAAATTTATATGGATCCTTTTTGGTGCATTTCATAATTTGAATCAGGAACTGTGAATCAAATTCGAGTAAAAGATGAAAATCAGCTGTCAATATTTTCCCTATAAAAACATACAACGCATTGAAGACATTATTAGTGCTACTGTTTCCCTACTACTGATTAAAACCAACGTTATTATGGAGCGGCGACGTCATTTAAGCAGGGAAGAAATGCTCAGAGCCGTGGGAATGATAGAAGCTGGTTCCCGGCAACGTACTGTGGCTTTAGCTCTGAATACAAGTCAGAGTGTTATCAGTCGACTTTGGACACGTTACCGAAGCACTGGTACCGTGGCTGAGCGCCATGGAGGACGGTATCGCTGCACCACACGGAGACAAGACCGATACATTCAAATCTTAACTTGAAGAGCTCCAACAATAACCGCCATGATGTTAGCCGTGAGGCTTCATCACTCTTCAGGGAACTTAATTAGCGACCAAACAGTCAGAAACCGCTTGCATGAAGTGAACCTTCATTCCCGAAGACCGCTACGGGTACCACCTATAGCAATGCACAATCGTAGGATTCGATATCAATGGGCTCTTGAACACAGAAATTGGGCAGAAGAACAATGGCGTTTCGTGTGCTTTTCTGATGAGTCTCGTTTTGGTATGAGACCGGATACAAGACGTATACGACACTGGAGAACCCCTGGACGCCAACAGCGATTAAAATCCTGCCAGGAAGTCCATCCTTATAGTGGTGGAACCATCATGGTATGGGCGGGTATTTGGATCGGCGGAAGAACTGAGTTGATTTGGATCAGAGGCAACCTCAACGCTCAAATTTATGCTGAGACGATTGTATCAGACGTCATCGTTCCTCTACAAGTGCAAATCGGTCCCTTATTTCAGTTAATGCATGATAATGCACGACCGCACACCGCAAGAGTTGTAAGACAGACTCTCGCCGCAGCTAACATCAATGTCCTGCCCTGGCCTGCTCAGTCGCCAGACTTGAACCCGATTGAGCATGCATGGGATATGCTACAGAGAAGAGCTCTGCCGAATATGGAGGGTATCCAGTCGCAAGAAGACCTTTTTTTGTTGTTGCAACGAACATGGGCGGCCATTCCACAGCGTGATTTGGATGAACTCATTTTGAGTATGCCAAACCGATGTTCTTGTGTTGTTAGTGTTCGCGGTAGAAACACGGATTATTAATTGTTTAAGTTACCCAATAAAATTTTAGAGAAAACTGTTATTTCAGTCTTTTTTTCGAACTTTTGTGTTAGTGGTTCAAATGTCAAAAATCCCTTTATTAGGAAAATGGCAAATTTCTTTATTAATGCAAAGGTGACTTGGTTTATCGTTACTGTGACAAACGAAAACACTTTATTTGATGAATCCTTAAAGAAAATTTTAATTAATATCAATCAGGAGAAAAGTTATTGCAAAAATATATGTTGATCCCTAGACACTTTTGATGTGTGTATTTTGAACCAGTTAGGTGAAGCAATTAGGAATGCATTCTCAAGGACATCAATTTGAATCATTTTGAAGGATATTGCTAATCCATTGATTCTAATGTTCGATAAATTCATCTGCTCAACAACGTAAATAACGCGTTGAATGTTATAGACCTGTCAAAAAATTAAAACCATTGACTGTTATAAGTGTGTTACCCCGCTGAACAATTAGATGCGCTACTTTTTGTGTGTTGCTTGTTTTTAACCACGAAGTAAACTATACTCTTTTAGTAATGTCATAGTTCCAGATTACCCTTAAAACTAGTAAACGGTAAGAAAGTCTAGCTTTGGTGGGTGTAAACTGACACGAATTTTGGGAAATAAGAGTCGACCTAAGACGCTCGTGGCTAAATAATAACAGCCACACGGTTCGCTCGAAGGTTAAGCTACGCTTCCCGCGGTCGGTTCGTGGATGGGTGACCATTCATAACATATCGAGACACCACCGTCTCTCGGAAAACACGTTAAACCATTGGTTCCGACTGTCATTCGTAAAGTTTGACAGTCGTTGCTGGTAGTCAGTAGCCCAAAAGTCTGCCAAGGGGTATTTTTATCCAGCAACTAGGTTGAGGAGGTCAGAGGCAGTCGCTCCATGTAAAATACTGGTATTCAGCTGCATCCGGTCAGACTTGACGCTGACCCAAACATAATTAGTTAAAGGTTAGACGGATTGAAGAGTCGACTTTAGTGTAAGATATTATTTTAGGATAGGGGCCAGCGGAGCATGCGTAGTTCATACAAACGTAATATCAAAATAATTTATAAATCAAACATATTCTAAATGTAGTGTGTATTTATTCCGATTGGATTACAGAATATCTAGGTTCCCAAATATGTATTTTGAATGAACACTAATTTAAAAACGAGTTATGAAAAAAATAAGTTTTCTATAGAAATTCCTCATATCTCGTCTTTATATCAGTGTTTTTTCAAAATATATAAGGTCCCATTAAAATAGATAGACAAACTATTATAAATCATTCAGACCACCAAAATAATGACGATGGTAAAAAAATATAAAAGAAAAACGCATTTTAGATACTTTATAAGAAAAATAATCAGCTAACGAAAATACAATTTATTATTTTAGGTCAAAATAAAATCACTTTAATCAGTGTTTTTTTTTTTTGGTTGGATATCTTTGGTTAGACGTACTGAGCGCTGTGTTAAAATTTATCCACCTATTGTAATGGGACCCTGTATATTTGGGAACCTAGATATTCTGTATATATCTAATCGGAATAAATACACACTACCTTAAGAATATGTTTGATTTGCAAATTATTTGGGTATTACGTTGGAGTGTTCCCGTTTGAGCACCTATTTGTATGAACTACGCATGCTTCGCCAGCCCCCTATGAGGATGTTATTACATTAACGAACCGGTAAATACCATTATTTAATTAATATCAAGACGAAACTAACTATCTCTAACCTCATTAGCAACCACGTAACTTATAATTAAGTTTGTTAAGCTTGTTCTAATTGCAATTCTGACTGAAAGTACAATAGCCACAGAATGATGTAACGTTAATTAAATTAGCTTGAATAATTAGGTAATCATTCGTGAGGATATGTCCTAGAACCGAAAATTCGAAGACGTGTGACATTTACCGACCCGCACTAGGCACGCGTGGTAGATTGCAGCCCACTCCCTCTCGAAGAGAAGAGATCTATGCGGGTGAAACCGCGGGGCGCAGCTAGTAGGCACATAAAAGACACTTTGAACTTCAAAGTTAATTATGTCTTACGAGTTACTTGTTAAAATGATGATTACTCAATCATGCATGATCAGTATATACCTAATGTTCCCACTGCTGGGACACAGGCTTCCTCTCTGTGAGAGGGAGTGGGCCGTAATCTACCACGCGGGCCCAGTGCAGGTTGGTGGATGTCATATTTCTTAGAATTCTAGGACATGCCGGTTTCCTCACGATGTTATCCTTCACCGTTTTGAGAGCAGTGGTGATGATATACACTGTGCTCGCACATACTTACATCTATTTTTAAATAAAAGCAATTTTGTACCTGACTGACAGACAACGCAAATTGACGTGAAAAGATATTGTGTTCCTCGGAGAATAAATATGGACGCTAAGAAAGGATAATTTTTAAATTGTACCCTCTGGATCTAAACGATGTGCGAGAAACTTAAAAATACTTATAAAAAAACTAATACACTTAATTGATAAACAAACTCACAAATCACCGTCCATTCCAAGGTTGCCTGGAAGAGATCGCAGAAAGCGATAACGCCGCCCGTTGTATATTTTGTAGTGTTTGATGTATTTTTTTCATGTTATGTATTTTTGTGGTGTACAATAAAGTATATATAAATAAATAATAATAAATCCATATAAAAACAGCTTACCAAAATCCTGTAAAAAATCTCCTAGCTCAGCAAAACCGACTTATCTTCTTAAACCTTTCATCGCCGGAATGGATCTCTAAAAATGATTCTTCAAGGAGAATTCATTACCATTACAAAGGAGTTTGGAGACTGTCGTTATCTCAGGGAGGCAGACGGCAGAGAACTTTCTGTTTACACTTTATAGAGATGCGGATAAGTGTCACTTAACCGGCTTGAATCAACACGATAAGTTAATAGGGACACATATTTAGTATTTTCAGGGTTCCGGAAAGTTTTGGACGTTACGCTAATAAATAAAGTTCCGCGAGCCTGTTTCCTCACATTAAATTCCGGCTGCCAGGTAGGAGACGACAGGACGTTACAAAGTGTTTTAATTGATAAGTAAGTGCGCATCTAATTTCTCGAACTCAAGGACGGCAAGCGGAAACAAGGCCCGTAAAAAAACTGCTTTGGTAATGTATGTGTTGTAAAAATCCGATACTTTTAGAAAATCTTTTTAGTAAAATCCAACGCAAAGAAATCAAAATCGTTTTCCATTAAAAATACCTGCCCCAATGTCATGTAAGTTATAGGCAAATAGAATTATGTACCTAGATAGTTCGAACCAGACTCGTCACAATTTTCAGGAACTGTGGAAATCGCAAGGAAAGGAAATCGCGCGCGACTTAAACGGAACGTAAATTCGTACGATTTAACTAAAAATACTCGTTTCGCACGTAATAATTACTTTTTTAAGACCTTATCCATAATTCCGTATCTTTGGGTAGTACTAATTGTGCCTGTCGCAAAAATATATTTGTATTTTCAATTCAAAAATCGTTTGAATTTACTTTTATAATTTTATGTCATGCGTTCATGCTATGTACTCTGGCTAACTGTTTCATACACACAATATCTCTAGTTTTCAGTGGAATTTGAACAGGATTTCCTGTGTTTCGTAATTACTCTCCATTACCGTGCCAAATTAATTCGAAGCCAGTTTTTGTTATGGTTCAATAAGAACTAAAATAGCATACAAATGATTTGTAATTTCTACAGAATGGCGTTAATTACTATAGAACTTTATCATAATGTTTACTCTTAGGACTAGACGTTGGCCTTCAACAATCATAGTGTCACCACGGGCGGTCCTAAAAATGCTTAAAGTAAAAGATGTAAACAACAATGGCCGCTCGAACATTACTTAAAATAAATGTTCTTGCAATCGATTTTATTCAATTTCGAGCGGCCATTGTTATTTAAATCTTTGGCAAATTTAGAAACGCCGGACCTTATATATCTTGGTCTGCTAGCAGTTTTTCACTCAGCTTTACAATGATAATATTACTCAATATTTTTGTTGTGTCAAACATTTAATTACTTATATGACAATCGTCGCAAATTAAAATCTAAGCTCATAATAATCACACTAATTAATATTAGTGTGATTATTATGAGCTTAGATTTTAAAGGCGAAAGTTTGTGAGTGTGTCTGTTTATATGTTTGTTACTTCTTCACGCTCAAACGGCTGGACCAATTTTGATAAAATTTTGTATGGAAGTAGCTGACACCCTGGTTTAACATACAGGCTACTTTTTATCCCGATATTCCCACGAGATCGAGACTTATGCAGGTGAATCCGCGGGGCACAGCTTGTAAATTATAAAGTGAGCTCTCGTGAGATTCAGTTTCAACAGACCTTTTTTGCATTTAATAATGCCACAACATTACTAAAGTAACAATTTTAACAGACAGAAAATTCTCGTTAAAAGCTTGTTCCTTTAATATAAGCACGAGAAGACCTTGCCGTGTCTCTAGGCAAAATTATAAGCTCATATTGTATTATAAATCGTTCCAGACATTATTTCAATAAAGAAAATTGAATTGAAACTGAAAGAAAAAGCTCCAACGAGCGAGTCGATATCCCAGTTATCGCAATATCTGTCTCTATGAAGCTTTCACTCTTTTTGTTCGTCCCCAACTTAATTGGCCGAGCATACAGAGCCAGCCAGACTAGTCGAAGAGCTCACTAAACCAACCAAGCAATCCAATCTCAACTAAATCTCGAAACGTACTTTAGGAGCTTGAGAAAGTATAAATCTACCTAAAACAACACGTCCCCCTCTCTCAGACGCTATATTACGGCAATATACACAATCCATTGCCTTTTTAGTGGCGTCTTATTACCGGAGAGAGTACGTTGACCAAGCAATGAACGCGAGGCGGGCGATGTAGTAATTTCGATTGACATTTCGGGGTAGGTGAGACGTTTTATATCGATCGGGCTTAGTTTTATGAATGGCTGGCTCCGCTCTCGCTGGGTAGTCCCCCCCTCCCGTTCCACCCCTGCCTTCAGGCCCCTGCCACACCTGGAGCCAGTTCGGTGAGAGAGAGTACCAATTTAGCCAGCTGATTTGTGACGTGATCATTAGGCAAGCGATTAACTCAAACGGGGGAGGCGGGAGTGATGTGTATAATTACAATTTATCTACTTTTATTTATCTTTGTATACTGCTTATTATGTGGTAGCGTCGCCAGTTTTTTCATTCTTCTTACGGAAATAAAAAGTAAAAAAATATATAAAAAATACGCGATTTTGGCAAACTTTTAAATACCTACAAACAATTTAAAAAAAAGCCAAATGGCCTCAGCTTAGCACAAAGACATTTATGCCAACATCTGCATCTGAAATGTGATTATTATAATCTACATAACCTAGTTTCTTGTAATACTCATAATTTTTACAATAAGCAGAAAATATCGATAAAGTTAATTGAGCGAAAACATCGACTCCAACGCGCTCTGCTCCAGAAGTTCATTCATTCATAATGGGAAAGTTCGTGTCGTGTATTCGAACAAGAAATTCTAGAGAAATTTTTTCTAAAGAACATTGAACATAGCTTGAAGCTATATGTATGTAGATTGATATAACTAAGAAGAAGGAATACGACTCGGTAACATAGATATTATGTTCCCAAATTTAGATATGTATGCTTCCAGTCTAACCGGATGCAGCTGAATACAAGTATTTTATATAGAGCGACTGCCTATCTGACCTCCACGACCCAGTTACTGGGCAATGATACTTTGTGGTAAGACTAATTGTCATACTTTTGGGCTTCTGACTATACCCGTAACGACTGTCAAAGATCTACGAATGACAGCCATGACTAACGGCTTAACGTGCTTTCTGAGGAGGGGTCTCAGTTTGTAATCGATGGTCACCCATCCACAAACCGACCGCGACAAGCGTAGGTTAACCTTAGATCGACCCATGCGGCTGTTATTATCTAGCCACGAGCCCCTCAGTAAACACTTATAAGTGCAATTTAGACTTCTAATCTCTAAAGTCTTGACGAATGAGACAAGTGGCTATTGTTACCTTACCGCCGGGGGGCAAACGTGTAGATATAATTTAACCACCTTACTAATAAACGTTGTATAGCGTCTGTATAGTTACACAACGCTTTGTCTTCTTCTTTAGAAAGTCAAATTACTGACGACTGAAAGAGAGAAATCGGTGTGTAACTATTCATGTGATATAATACGTTTATTAGTAAGGGGGTAAGAAAATTGGTGTCGTCGCTCCGCACAAACAAAGAGTCTTTATTTCATTAATTCTTTAACAGACAACGCACACCCTTAACCACTGGGTCCAGAAGAGTTCCGTAACGAAAGTGAGTACTAAGGAAAGATTTTTAATGCGTGGTCTTTACTCTATAGAAACGCTCTCGCCTGTTTTCTCCCTGGTTAATGACCATAAAGCAATGATTTTTTACAAAATAATAAATATTAACCACTTGTATGTCCCTATGTTTTCCTTTTTGATGATAAGCACTAGAACCCTCAAAAAATTCCGATTTAAACCGCTGTCAACAGAGGCCTAGTGTACAAATTTGACGACTATTAATGAAAAAAGAAAAACATAGGGACACAGTATATATCCTTCCTACTCAGTTGACGAAATATCTTTTAAATTGGTCCAATATTGGAAGAGGAAATAGGCGAGAGCCACACCTCGAATTATGACTTTTTACTTAGGCTTTTTCAAGTCTCTCCGACCGCAGTTCCTCTTAGGGGATGAAAGTTTGTAACTTTGTATGGAAGTTCGTAATTTTTGCTAATGGGAAATCTCATCGGGCACATGGCTTGTTTGGGCTATAAAATGAATGATAATCATCTTCCTGCCCTTATCCAAACTCATTAGGAATCGGTGTAGCATGTGTTCATCTTCCATGCTCTTTATTCCTCTCCATACGTGTAAATTAGATAAGGTCTATCTATTCATACACGAAATATCTGAAGGGGTCATTGTACTCATAATTATGAACAACTTTTACTATATGAACAAAACGTGAAATCGCAAAAAAAATCTGCTGTTCTATTTTTAAGAGATTTCGTGTATAAGTAAATAATAATAATAAAAAATAAATATTTAGGTCCTTTTACAAAGTAATACATTTACAAACTTATAAATACTTAGTAGTACCAAGTTCTTGGCTTAAATGCTTATATAAAAGCTAGTTCAATTTACACGTTTTTAATTTCCTATGAAAGTTAATAGATATAGAATAACCTATAATAATAATAATAGATGGGTAATATATGTAGAATAGACAGACCTTATATACCTACATTTGGCCAATCTTTTACAAGGTCTAAAACATACGTACAGATATCACAAATCACGCAAGCGTGCAGGTACCAGGTACCAGGACATCAAAGAATTCACGAAGGTGGAAGAAGCACAGGGCGCGTGTAAGAATCGTAGCACGTGACGTTCCCAACCAGGTAGTAATATTACTATTCAAATAAAAAAAAAGGTAAAATATTTGAATGCAGGTTTTACGCTTTTATTAGAAAAAGTAAAGGAAAATTGAAATACCTACACATTTCGCCACTTAAGCTATTAAATACAGACGCCAGCACATCAAGCTACTACATTCTGTCAAATTTCTTTAATAGATTTTCAACTTTATCGCGAAAGCATAAGGTTCAAAGTTGATTGGAAAAAATTTACAGTTTTGGATAGCTTGATGTGCAGGTGTCTGTACCATGTAATAGGGTGCTAGCCTAAAGTGTTGCCAGGAGCATTTACAGATTTTACACCAATCATCAGTTTTTTATGTTAGTTGCGTAACAAAAGCTCGCGCAACGAATGTTTATACAACAAATTCAGGGTTTCCTAAGACGACAGTGGACGCCACAAAGCGTCCGTAACTTACCCGCGAATGACGTCACTGAAACGTTACATGAAAGTAATTTGGTGTTTTTCTAGAGAGCGTTTTGTGATACTGTAAATTCAAACCCCGGTACCATCATTTTTCTAGGCCACCGTTCTTCTAGGAAGCCGTAGTTGAAGACAAACTAGTTTGGCAATAATTTCTTCTGCACATGTGGCCTTCTTTGTTTTTTTTTTTTTTTTTGAGGTTGGGAAATCATCAAATGACTCCTCCCGCTCTGGGTGGAGAGAAAGGGAGTGTCAGACATAACGTTGTCTCTTTCATGCGCAAGTAAAACGGACGTCATTGTGTTAATGATGTCTTCTAATCTAGTGTGTGTATTATAATAAATAAGTATAGGTACTTAAGTTTTCGTGTAGTAGGTAATGTAGGTAGGTACTTTCTATTGATTTTCTATAAACTAATTAAAACGAAACATGACGTCAGGTGACCAAAAATTGCTCACAATGAAGGGTAAAACACAGTTCTTTTATTTTTGTAGGCGAGTTTTCAACCGTTTAAAACGATTTATTTTGGGTTCAAAACGGCATCGGTTGTTTCAATCTGTAGGTACTCCGTCATATCCCTACCTCAGTAAAATCATGAAAATGTAGGTAGTTATAATTAAGAAAAACGTCATCAACACCAACCGTTTTAAATCGAAAAAAATGGTTTATTTCGGTTTTAAACGGTTTTTAACCGACTTCAAAAAAGGAGGAGGTTCTCAATTCGACGGTATGTTTTTTTTTTGTGCGTTTTTTACGCGATTACTCCACCAATTGTGGACCGCTTTTCAAAATTCTTTTTTGTTCGAAAGGAGTACTTCTGAAGGGGTCTCATAGTCACCAAGTCAGGATCTGATGATTCGATCCTGGAGAAATCGAAGGAACTCTTCAAATATTATGGGCACATCTATAGCGATTTGGGTATTTTTTATAATAACTCGTGCATTTGCTCTCGGAAAGCACCATCTGGTGAAGTGGAACTGATGATGAAGACCACAGATGGCCACCGGAACTACTCAATAATATCTAAGTATTTCACGGGTTGCGATTCGATTACTTTAATATGGTTGCTAAGCAATTTATGCTCGCCACGATGTGAATGTTGATATGGAGCTGATGGTGGACCAGGAGAACTCCTCAACAATTAACTTTCCTGCATCGGGAAAAGCAATATTTTGTAAAAGGCGATGAGCAAGTTGACACTAGGCTATTGTAACTTAGATAAATTATAAGCAGACCCACTAAAAAGCGTGAAATAAAAACTTTTTAACAATAAAACAACCGACTTCCAAAAATAACATTAATTTCGGAAGTCGGTGGCAAAAAACGTAAATACAAAACCAAAGACACCGACTTTGGAAAATAAAGTTATTTTTCGCTTTGTAGTGTTTTTTTTTTTGGAAGTCAGTTGTTTTTTTGTTAAAAAGTTTTTATTTTCGTTTTAAACGGGTTGATTTAATTGGTTTTAAACGGACCTTACATCTATAAACGGGATCGCCGTAGGTAGACACTGAACGAAAACCTAAACCGTTTTGTAGTACCTCTAAGCCCACGTGCGCAAGATCGTAAAAATATCGCGGCAGGATTTTATCACGCACTTGATTTTCAACCCTCGGTGTTGAACCGAGCGTTGAGAATCGAACAGAGCGCATTCCAGCGCGTCAAAAAAACACACTGTAGGATTTTCAACTCTCGCCGCTAAACAGTGCGTTGAAATTCCAGTGCGCGAAAAAAAGTCGCCGCGGGAAAACACGCACGTGCGACCTGGGCTAAAGGAAAATACGAAGTCTTTGTTATCAATGTGTCTAGCCGCCCTACGTCAGTGTCTGTCACAGACGTTTTTCTAAGACACTGTGTGACGTAGAGATTTTAAATTTAGAACGATCGTAGGTATCTCATCTTGGTGTTCTGACCGTCGAACCGTAAAATGGGTGTTTTTAAATGGCGCTGAGTTAGGCTCCCTTGAAAACATGAAATTTTTCACGAAATTGCTTTCGACGACGAAAGTTCTCTGAAAACCACATGACTGAAGTTACAGGCTTTACAATATTTATTTCTTTTCCAAACACAAACGGAAGGGATGAAAAGGTCATCCCTTAAAGCCGAACAAACGCAAGCTATACATCCAGGGCTCATTTATAAAGCGCAGAGCTGAATAAATGCGCTCATTACAACAATGAAATATGCAGCGCTCATAAACGGAGAGGATTTGTGGAAAAAAGCGCTGTTTTTGCTTTAAAACATATAAATCTAGTGAAACGTGCTGCATATGCATCACTTGTGAGGTCAACGAACTTTGTTGGTTGGAAAATTGAAAACGCCTATACGTTAATAGAGTTTGTAATCAACTTAGTGGTTGTGGTTTGTGCACTTAAATGGCGGTGAAAAGGGATGAAATTGAGGGTAATACAAGGCCGAAACCCTAGCCAGAGTTTTCGGTATGTAGTTTTTACTTTGGCGTATGTTTTGGCTATGGTATTTCACTAACTACGATAGAAACTGTATCGGAAAATATTTTAAAACAATTTGTAAAATAATTGCAATTAAAAATAATGAGGCCCGTCGTCTAATACATCAGTCAAAAGTAACCGTTACAAATTCAAATCACCAAACAATGTCCAGCACTAGTATTTCAATGGCGGTCCATACACGACGCAATCAATCAAACAAAAAAATTGGTTGTCTGTAAAGTCGGTTTACGGACGATAATTACACGTGATAACGTCATAAGAAAACATGAGATAGATGCGTCACACCCCGAACGCTTAGGCCGATCGTGGCTCACTGTCGCTTGTTCCGCGCTCTCGCTTGCACGCTCGGTTCAGTGGATATCCGTGGCTCAGGCGGAACGTGACAATGAGTCATGCTTTTTCGTTCGTGCAGCCGGCGTTCATCGATTTATGAGACGTTATCACGTCAAAAAAATCTTGTTCTTAAACAAAGTTAAAGACTTTTCCTACGATGTAAGTCGTATGACGCATGACGCAGTCTTGTTTACCTCGTTCTGGAATTATTACTGTGAACATTGTTTTGGTCATAGAGTGTATCAATGTTTTGGAACAAAATGTTTAAGTACTTACTTTGTTTTGGTGAAATTCATTGTATACTTTGTTTTGTACCTATATGGTGGATAAAATGTTATGGAACAAAGGTTGTAGACAATAAAATGGTTCCTTGTCCGTGTATACATCTTTTTGGGGCTTACTGTACCTAAATGTAAAATACATAATTCACCGAACCTCCCGCCCTTATTAAAAACTTTCTATACATTGCATAGATAACAACCCATTCAAACAAGATGGGAAGATTATTCACACAAACAAATTCAAAAGCGCTGACGATCAGAGCCGATTATTGCCGAACATTGCCGAGCAGGAAGGGATTTATGTCAATAAAATATCACAGCAAGGCCACCACATAAAATGATACGACCGTTCTGTTTACATAATGTATATTGTAACTAGTGAAACTCGTTGGATATGTTGACGGATATGAACAATTATTTATTGTTGGAACGAAGTTCTTTAACGCGGCTTGCGTTAGGAGTCAACTGGTAGAAATCGTCGCATAACAAAAAAGCGTTAAGTATGCCCCCTCCACGCGACTCTCAGAGAAAGAGAGATAGTTTTTATGATTTTCGACGGTGCTAAAGCGAGTAGTGAGGTCAAAATGAAAATCCAAGATGGCGGCTGCGAAAATTTTCAAATTATTTCATCTTGAGTGTCGTTTTGTGAGAATCGCGTAAGCAACTTCGTTCCTACACACACACGCATTTTTATTTATTGATTACTGTTCCACTTTTAAAATACATCATAATGTAGATAATTAATTATCCATGATTAGGTCAGGAGAAAGAGGTTGGGTTAGAAGTGTTTATAGTTGGAAATAACCGGCGAATAATGTTTAAAAACGGAACATAGTTCAAAATTTAACTCTGCTTAGATTTGTTAGACTTTCAAAATCTAGTCGCAATCTCATCTCAGTGACAATCAATGTCAAAAATGTAAGGAAACTAGAGATATTTTTGACAGATTGAGACTGAGATCTGAAGGCCAATTCTCGTAATTTAAAACGTTCAAATTCTAGTCGCAGTCTCATCTCGGCGACAAACAAATGTCAAAAACTTGTCAAAATGTAGGGAAATTAATCTGTCAAGCTCCGCTAATGAGACACAATTGATTTTCTATTGTTTCGTCGCCAATGAGCGACGCGCGCCGCTTGACCGGTTAAGGTATTTTTGACAGATTGATACTGAGACCAAACTGTGAACGTTCTTAAAATTACGAGAATTGCTCCTCAGACTGTGAACGTTCTTAAAATTACGAGAATTGATGATGTATGTCGACCATTTTTCACCCTTATGCCCTTGGTAATAAGGTTGAAAAGTGGTCCACCGCCAGTGTCCGCGATGGTACCTAAGTAAGCGAAGCAAAAGGAGTATGTAAGGATCGTAGCAGGTGGCGTTATGTAGTTTCTGTCTAACCCCATGAGAATAAGGCGTGAGTTTATGTATGTAATGACCCTGACTATACCTAAAGTCTATCCAAACTATGTTTCAAATTAATATTATTTCAAGTTAAACAAATATCAACTTTATTCTAACGGAGATTAAGTTGATTTCCGAGTGACTAGCACTATTGAAAAAGTTTTAACAATGGTTGAAGTTGTAGCATAAACTGAACTTTATTGTGTAAGATTTAAAGTTATTCTTCCATAAACTCATATTTGTTTACATTTTTGGCAAATAAATTGCGAATGCGGATTATAGGGCTTCCATTTACCTAATTTAGTTGCAAAGATTTATTTTCCTTGTCAAAAGACTAGATGGAGCCATTATTTGTAACTTAATACTTTTGAAAAGAAACGCCGCTGTAACAAATTCCAAGGTTAAAGGTATTTCATGAAGTTCTGGGTATTCGTGATACAGCTATAATTATAATAAACTAGCTGCGCCCCGCGGTTTCACCCGCATAAGTGTCGATTCCGTGGGAATATCGGGACAAAAAGTATCATATGTGTTAATCCTGGTTATAAACTATCTGTGTGAAGCCTACCCTTAGCTTTTTACATAAACAGGTAAATACCTACCTAGGTAACTAACGGCTTAACCTGCTTTCCGAGACACGGAGGGGTCTCGGTATGTAATGATGGTCACCCATCCACAGACCAACCGCGGCTAGCGTAGCTTAACCTGATCGATCAATCTGTGCGGCTGTTATTATTTAGCCACGGGCCGACGGTGCGGCACACACTATTGTTGTTAAAACATTACTTTCAGTGTCTTGTTTTGTGTTTCACGAACTGTGTTCCAAATAAACTTCTTATTTTTTTTCTTTCTTTTAATTTGAAAAATTATTGATTTCTCTGACTTTACCTACCTATTTAATAGTAGTTGGTGAATTTGTGAAAAAACCTACTTAGAAAATAAAGAAATATAGTGGAAAAGTAACTTATGATCACTTAGTAATTTTGCTGTGCCCGACAGGGTCCATATTGATCTAATGCGATTTACTTTGTAATGCGATCTATGTAATACATATGGAATGCAATTATAGAGGTGTGAGGAACAGGGTGTAAAGTTCACTCATACTCTATATGAAGGATCCTCCGACCAGACGGGTGTTGTGTCTGGCGGGCAACTGTCCGATGATTTATGTCAGGCCATTGTATCTATGCTAGTTGCGCGGTAAACTTTGCTTGCGAGATGCAGGATTTGCGTGACGTCAGTATGACGCGTTTTTCGCATGTGGCATTGTAGATACCGTTACACAAAAAAGAATTGATTAGAATTGAGTATTGACTAGGTCATAGTAGTGTATAAAGCACATACCTACGATCTAAATTATAACGGATCAAAGGCAATTTAAATGTATTGCAAAAAATAAAAACTCAACTCCTGATATTAAATGAAATTCCCTTATCTTTTAATTACTTCCTTCTAAAGACCTTGAATCAACGCGGTAATTAAAAAGCCTCATCTTTTCCAATTATACGAAAAATAAAACATTAAAAACATATCATGATAGCCTAGTGGTTATGTAGGTCGAAGAAAATGAAAATGGGTTCTCTTTCCTTTCCTCTCCGTACATGTAAATAAATGAATTTTAAATCTAAGGTCCGGCCGCGCCAAATTTATCAAAGATCTAAACAACAATGGACGCCCAAAATTGAATCAAATCGATGTACAGACGATGTACTACAATCTGTCAAATTTCTTTAATAGATTTTCAACTTTATTACTAAATCATAAGGTTCAAAGTTGATTGGGAAAATCTGACAGTTTCCGGTAGGTTGATGTGCTGGCGTCTCTACATCGATTTTGAAGAACATTTATTTGAAGTAATGTTTGTTTTCGTCTAGTTAGCTCGGAGATTTAGACGTTAACTTAAAAGTTTGTTTCTCTTTACAGCTTCAAGAGATCGCAGACCTGAGTATATGGTTTTAATTTCAACTCGATACCTCCACGCGTTCCCGAGATAAAGGGTCTTGACAGACAGACAGACGGACAACAAAGTGATCGTATAAGAGTTCCGTTTTTTCTTTTGAGATACGAAACCCTATAAAAAGGCAAACGTAAGGTACGGCGCTTACAGCGACGATCTTCGCAGGGTGGCTGGCAGCAGCTGGATGAGAGTTGCCAAGAATCGAGCTGAATGGCGTTTAATTGGAAAGGAGTACGTCCAGCAGTGGATTGCTGTAGAAGAAGTCCTCCAGACTGCATTTCGGTCACGGCGGCCAATCTCAACGGATATTAAGCCTTCGGCGCGGTAGATATTATAGTGCACAAGTGTGCGCGCAGACACAGATGCACTCCCTCTTCCCTCACTCTCATAATCCTTTGGGACGGCAATCCGACACGACCGGAGAGAGATCAGGCGCAGGACCAAAGGCTAACGTGCTTTTCGAGGCACAAGGGTATTACACCGCTGACTTCCAAACTCCGGGCTGTTACTAAGAAATTCCTGATGGAAAAACTCAATAACACTTTGCCCAGCCCGGGAATCGAACCCAGGACCCCACACTCAGCAGTCACGCTTGCGCCACGAGACCAACGGGGCAGTTAAAACTGCTGGGACTGCTGTATAGGCTGATGATGAAGATGATCAGAAGGCCAATTCTACTAACTAAAAAACGTTCACATTCAAGTCGCAGTGCCTCAAAAGTTCCAAAATGTCACAAAAGGTATTCTACTAAACCAAAAAAAGTAGTCAAATGTGACGTTTACTGCAATGAGATTGCGACTAGACCGAAAACAAAAAGTGTACCAATAGAGTATTCTGCTAAAGTTTCGCCATGACATCATTGACATCTAAAAACATATAGAGTATTCCACTAAATATAAAAACGTTAAAACTGACGCCAGCATGAGATTATTTGTAGACCGAACTGTGACTAATAATTTTAGCTTCTGTAAAGTTTTATGTGGTTTTATGCGTATAAAATTAAATAGCATGCATACTATTTCAAACTTTATCTTGCACTGTGTTTCAGATTTGTAACTTTTTTAATAATTAAGATATAAGTAATGGTCGTAATTGCCCCGCGGCGGGGTAAACTCGCCGTTTATCGGATCCTCGAATAAAATAGCTTTTTTAATATCGTGTTCCTATTTGGTGCGACGCATATTCTGTCAGAGCGGGCCTCTATATCTATTAGCTCGTCAAGTCAATAACTACCTAATAACCTCGGGACAATTATTATTTATTATTGTTCTGAGCTAATAACAAAATAAATATTGTACACGTGGCACGTGTATCCACGCGCCCGCTTCCCGCGCGCGCCCCTCGCTGCCCACGCCCCACATGTCGCTCCCCGCAATCCCGCATCCCTCTCCGCGCCCGTCAGTCTGAGTCCGGCTGAAATCACGAATCACGATCGCAAACGGCTCGAGTTTTGCACTGTCTCAGTGTTTCACTCGAATTTTCTGTGTTTTATAATGTGTGAACGATTAATAGTGTATCAATATGCCGCAAAACTTTATTTCATTTGATTCACCGTACAAAGTACAACTGGCGCGGGCGCTTCAACGCGACCGATACGACGCGAACTCAAAGTACCTATTTACAAAGAAACGGATTCTTAGTGGACACTCCGAACTTTAGTGCACATCGTAACGTAAATAAATAGTGTTTCCTCGTGTTTACTTGACTATTGTGAAACAATATTGCCTCGCCGCCGCGCCGTAAAAGTAGCAGGCAACGATGACAACACCATGAGAGGCGCGCCGGCGTCTCCGACGTCCGCGCCTCTATCGGAAGGGACGCTGCGTCGTTTCTGGAAGCGGTCGCCGGTCGCCAAGGTTCAAGTGGAATCGAACCGTCAATTGGTTCAGAGCCTGTTGGCTACGTCGGCCAACAACGTCGACGTCTCATCGACGCATATGGAAACGTTGACCCGTGGATCCTTTTACAACCTAGATCTATGTTCGTTGAGAAGGCGCTAAACATAAAGGAGTCACTGTCCGAAGTGTAGAAAAGAAAACTAGAAAGACGCGCACGGCCGCGCCGCTAGCGCTGCCCCGGCCTGTGTCGCCCGCGCCGCCCGCGCGCGCTTTCGCATATCTCGGCCTCCGCGACGAGTGCGCCGGCAGACATACCTACTGCGTCGTCGAGCGCTATGATTAGTGCTTAGCCCCTGCCGACTGTGTAAACAATAGCAAAAACTCGTCTGGAAAATGGAAATGGCTATTTTGTGTAAAGTTTATTAACGTGACGTCGGACATACTCGCAACTCTTGCAAAAATATTAAAGATATAACCGATAAAAGTTCAGTGAAGTGTTATGGTTGTGGAGCTAACGTGTCATACGATCTAATTGCCCTAAATGTCCGTATATAGTGTAAATAGTACTAAGGAATCATTTTCTGTTCTCGATATTAACATGTTAGACCATGATAAGATTTTTGATAACACTGATAGCCGTAATGTTGTTTCACACAATAAATTATTGTTTTAAGTGTAACTTTATGTCAGTAGGAGCTACTTAAGCAAACAGCAACCAATCCACACACATGCCAAAATCAAGATGAGATATAGAAAGCTTTGAAAAATGTAACTTCTATCGACCCTGTAAAGATCAAAATGATCTGACAATTTTAACAGAACAAAACATTTCTATAACAAGGATATCAACCCATGTAACACTGCTGTTCAATAAACTAACAAGATCCACGTCCCAGGTAACCCGACAATCTAAAAAATGTTTCATTCCACATGGTTGTTTTTAAAATATTTTTAATCAATTATGTAGAACCAGGTGGGTTGGTTCTTGTTTGCATAATATGAATAATGGCATAATCCTATATTTTTACAAAGAATTACTTGGTTCCGTGTTGATATAACTCTATTTTCAATATCTAAGAAGTCTTTGAATCTGTGTTGTTTAATAAACTTCTTAATAAAATTACTTCAACCTACTTAGGCAAATTGGAATAAACCCACACAATGATAGTTTTGAGAAAAAGCAGATTTTGTCAAAATTTTGTGTAGGTACCTACAACAATAGTTAAATTGTATTGTAATTATTTGTTATTTTGAATAAAGTTTATTTACAGTAATGTACAATATAATTTGTTCTATGTAACATACAAGTATAATATTGAAGAACATCATTAACATTTAAATTGTAATAAAAAAAGAAATGCATTAAAAAAATAAATTCAATGATGACAAGAAATCTTAATTTTTTCATCTTGTGTACATGTATTGGTTTAGTTTATTACAAGTTTTCATAACAAGGATAAATAAGAATTTAAGATTTACTTATTTTTATTATTCAGTAAAATGTTTAACAGAAATATGAGGTTTTTTTATTTTTTCTTTAAAACTGTGACATGGCAATAAATTAAGAAGGAACCAACCCACACACTGATAAAGGTTTTCTAAAATTTTTTAGGGCTTCTCAATCATTATTATTTATTTATTTAATACTTCAAGCACATAAATGTACATAGGCGGACTTATCATTTGTATGTTGTGCTGACACCGATGCGCAGTAAATGAATAGCAAATTAGTAGTTGCATAGTATCGATTGACTCATTCGCTGCGGGTTATCCATTCATCAGTTTTTGGACATTTGTGCTTTCTTTTTACCTTTATATACACAAGTCGAACATTTATCAGTTTATTATTTAAATGTACCTTACCCATACAACATTATTTATTTATTACATAAATATTTATGTACTTAGTTGTAAGAGTAACGCGAATGTGATGCATTACCAAGTCGAGTAGGTAACTTGTCTGTCGAACTTATGTCACGGTAATAGTACCTTTCTATATAATATTACAGTGCTTATGTACCGATGGTGATGGTCGTCCGATACTCGATATTTAGACAGGCCTCTGTCACTCGTCTATACCTACCGCGATAAGCAAAATGAAGGACTGGATGGATGAAATACATGCATCCCATAAAAATATTCTAGCAGCCAGTGTGCGTGTATGACTGTATGAACGTGGCCGAAGCAAAAAGTGTGTGCAAAGATCTGTCTTTAGTTTCTGCTTACCCCATGGGAAAATGGCGTGAGTTTATGTATGTTTTCTTTGATTACCAACTATGTTGAGGTTGGCGTCCAGTTGGATTCAGCTAAGTGCCAGCAGTTGGATTCAGATGATACTTATCCACGGACCGACTGCGCGTGACATGCGTAACTTTGATCGATGGACCCATGTGGCTGTTACTTAGCCTCGAACCCCTTATAGGTATTGTTCAATAAATAAGATTGAGTATAATTTAATATTGTTTATTAAGTAAGTAACTTAAAAAGGTAATAAACACAATGGCCCGTGGCGCATCGCTTGCGTGGAGCACGGCGCGGCAGCGTCAACAAAGCCCTAAAAGAAAACACTATTTAATTTTTCATTTTGCACATATTATTATTAAATAAGATTTTGTTTTATACTCAGCGTTTTATTTACAAAACAACAAATGTCTCCAAAGCCTTTTGGACAGGGCATTGCCCTCCCTGCCTCTCACCTTGCCCAACGCCAATGACTGGTGCTCCTTCAGAAAATCTAGGAGGAGCTCCAATTGGCGAGGCGTTATTTGGCGGGCCATAATAGAAAAGGTTCTAGTTTTAGTCTTTCTCATTCCTTAACGTTCGATATAAACTCACTCAAATGTAAAATATAATGACGTCTCTTTTTGACATCTTTAATCATTTGCGTCGCGCTTGCGCGTAGCGTTTACGAATACGTTCCATGTTAACTTTCTAGCCGATTATTTATTTTAATGATTTTGTATTTTCAAAGATATATAATAACAAACAAGAAATGAAAATACTATGAGTATGCACTTAATCAAGCAAACTAATAAATACATAAAAAAAATCAGATAATAAGGCTGCTAAAAATTAAAGTATCACAATAACGTCTGCGTACATTGAACCAACATGAAAATATGTTTAATTTTGTAAACGAGAACAAAGTTGACTGCTATGAGACTAGACTGCGATGATATTGCGACCGGAATGTGAACAAACCATTGACATAGAAAAGTATGGACTGGAAATACCTACAAAAATAGGGTGCATACCTACAACTCATTTTGTCTCATAAAATGGCTGCCATTGCTAGAGTTGTGTCAATCAAGGAAAATTGGTGTTACTGTATCGAGTATCGATATATGAATCTGCAGTGGCAAGAAGAGAGAAACAGATCGTCCATAAAAATAAAAAAACGAGTTATTTATTTATTAAAACCAGTGCCAGGTACCAAAATAAACATTGTAAAAGCCAATTATTATTAATCGACTTCAAAAAAGGAGGTTCTGTATTCGACCCGTATGTTTGCATGTCCGCGATTTTCTCAAAAAGTAATGAACCAATTTTTATAACTTTTTCGCTAATGTAATATACATACTTTCAGGAAGGTTTTAGTATATAACAAATTAGGTAATAATTCTAATGTACGAAGTTATATGCATAAATGTACTACATCTCCGGCATTTCTATGATGATTCTTCTAGTCGGTGTATTCAATTCTTCAATGCACTAGTGTTAATTGAATTTGTGTGGGGTAGGTACAACTAAAAAGTGAAAAATAAAAACATTTTTACAAAAAAAACAACCGACTTAAAAAAAAATACTACAAAGTGAAAAATAACTTTAATTTCGGAAGTCGGTGTCAAAAAACGAAAATACGGAACCAACGACACCGACTTCCGAAATTAAAGTTATTTTTCACTTTGTAGTATTTTTTTTGAAGTTGGTTGTTTTTTTTTTTGTAAAAATGTTTTTATTAAAACAGTAACCGTGGAGTTTCTTGCCGGTTCTTCTCCATAGCAAACAACCAATTTTATTGGAATCGTGCACCTAGCTTCTGAGTCTGACGTTTCATAAGTGCCTATGTAGGTGTATGTGAAATAAAATAATTTGATTTTGGTTCTGTGAACCACGGGCCGAACCTAGCAAGGTCGCTCGGACCTAATAAGACGCAGGATTATTTATGTTAACATCGCAGAAAATACCGATATCGTTTCAGCGGAGGAACTAGATTCGGAAACTTGGCAACGGTACAACACTATTCCAATATGACATATTATTGTAAACAAACGAGTGAAGTAACAAAAATAATAAAAAGGTCTGTTATACGGAAAATAACCCAAATATCAATACTTTACCCATAAATTAATGATCGGGTTACAATTGTATCATCGAATGTGTATTATTTTATGTATTATTGCATGAAAACCGGCTTTAACCTGTGCAAAGACAATAGAGATTGATTTTCGTTATTTCTTGCACCACACTTCACAATACAACACACAGGAATGTTGAATTGCTGTTTTCCAACATTTATAAGCAGTTTTAAAAGGTAAAAACCTTGTAATTTTCTCGCAAATCTCAATAATACAAAAAATAAACAACCATTTGACAGCAAAACTACCACGAAAATCGTCCACAGATTACTAATCTCGTCGCATAAGATGGCTGCTACGGCACTTACCTACAGCTGTCATTACGTCACGACAAAATTTTGCCATAATGAGCAACAACTTAAAATATTGTTGTCTCTTTTATCAAATACGATTATCTTATTGGAAAGAATGAGACAAAACGATATTTCACATTCTGAATCATATTTCACTCATATTTGTATAAGCAAATGTATGTATAGAATAAAGCGGCCTCTCCATGTTTTTCCTATCTCAATGGAACAAACCGAATTTTAAGGTTAGCAGAATGCCATTTTTTGATCTATTCACAGTGTCATCGCATTCCAGTCTCGTGTTTTTCACATTGCACATTAATTAGTAGAATTGGCCTTCCGGATGATGTCAAAAATACCCATATTGTAGTGTGTTAAGGTGATTGGATACTGACACTTTTTCATACATTCTTTCGGGGTACAAATCTCGAAAAATAAACGATTTTTGCAGAATAAAAGCACGTATATTAAGTTGTTATGACTTATTATTGACGCATATCGACAAAAACCTATAAAAAAAACACTATTTCCAGGATATCTAGGCCTGACAAAATCGATAAATTTTTCTATGTGTGCGCGGCCGGAACACGCCCTCTGCAGGATATTTCAAAGAACTATCGAGAAGCAGAACACAAATTTTTGCTAAGGTTATCAACAACAATTGATCTTGCTCGTTAGATGGCGTTGTTTGTCAATGTCAAACAGGTTGGCCAATTTTATAATAAATCGTTGAATTATGCGTGTTTTTTTTGACAAGTTGCGAATCGTTGGTAGGTATGCAATATTTCTTACAAGGCTGGCGCGGTGGCTCTGCCCGCGCAGTTATATATTAAATCAATTTATCAATTGAATCATGAAGTGCGAAAAAATGCTTTACCTACTTATTGATAGTATTTGCGATCTACCCTGGGTTCGATATTACTGTATTGAATGTATGTACCTACATACTAAGTTTATGTACCTAAGTACCTACATAAATGTAAGTACTAACTTACACTTGAACTGTCTTCGAGAAATTTTCTGAATTAAAAATCTTTCTGCATTAGGCTGGTAAGTACCTATTGAGAGAGCCCTTCCCAGTTCCCACTGTTCCCAGACCGTCTATCCTATCGTCAACGCGGGCATAGTCAAAAGCTTGTTCACAGAACACTATTACCTTTCCCTAGCGGAGCTAAGCTTGTTTTTGTTGTTCAATCCAGCGCATTGTTTGAAAAAGAGGCAAAGCAAAAAGAGAGAGATAGCGCCTGAACGCTCGGTTGGCGTTCGGTTCGGGTTCGGTAACTTCCGCCGCTCACTCGCAGGCGGCAGCATGGACTTTGGGCGGCAGGCCCGGCCGGCACTATTGGAGCGCTTGTTCGTATCTGTCTACTGTGGCTTGGGTGGGTTAGCCATTCATTCATGATGTCGCATCGCACCTCGCACGCGCCTCGCTACTTGGCCGCGCGCATAAATGCACTAGTTTTGTAAATTGCTCTGCATGCAGGTACATATAACTACATACCTATAGTACGGACGAAGCGCTTGGCCCCGCGCCGCACAGTGGGCCCATACCTACTGAAAATTTGTGGACTTAGGCAACAAAGTTCCAATATCGATGCGATTTTTTTTTATATGACGTGTTATGATATTCCTAACAACTTTTATTCTTATAAAATTTCGTCTAAAGTTGATAGTTTGTCTTGAAAAAAATTTATTAGTTTTTTTTGTATGGAGCGAATCACGTTTCATTTTTTTTCTTCAATTGTACTAATATGTTGAGTGTGTGGCGGTGAGTATATGATAGCTAGGGTCATTCTCTATCCATGAAAAAAAAATCAGCGCCGGCTATCTGCGGCATCGCGAGTAATCATTCGGTAAAAAAAAAATATTTTGTATGAAATTTTTTGCCATTTAAAATAAATTCAAAGTATATTTTTTGTCTCATTTGGCTGTTTTGACCTTCTTTTTAGTTAAATATATAGTTTTAATAGCGCATAATTACATATAACTAGTAATTCTGGTAGAGATTTAGTTATTATTGCATGTTATCGGTAGCACCTGCATTGTGATTGATGACTCATTTGTTTGTGCGCTCGGCTAAGCGCATAACTAATGAGTTTTCAAAAATGCTCGTCTCTGATTGGCTGTGTTATTTTTTTAACTGCACGTTATCTATTGTTGAATAAATATCGTAATAAGTTTCAGGTTATACTAATTTTGTTAATGATAGGTGAAATAATTTAAATCTGTACGGGCAAGTCATTGATAATTACCTACATAATCAAGCGTATGTATATTATAGTATAAGTTATCGTACGTATGACCAATATAAAACTGTGAAGTAATTGTAGCCCTGAAAAGGGCTGTTTGTCATATTCCTAGCCCTGATGGGCTTTTGTGGGAATAATCTAGAGCCGGATCACATTATTTCTTGTTCCAGAAGTGCTAGTGGGTCTGGCAAATTTTCGGACTCTGCTATGAGGCATTCTTCTTCCTCCATAATCTCACTGCCACAGGGAGGCTCAGTAGTCTGTAACAACTGAATTGCTTCAGGCAACAACTCATTATGAACCTTCTTCGTTATTTTAGGCCTTATGTAGGATATGTGGGGATCAGAGCTTATTAGAAGTCCATGAAGGATGTCTTCGTTTGTTGCTATTCTCCCTGTTTTCCGAGTGTGCCTCTCCCTGACGTTTCTGAAGTCCTTATTACGGGCTTCCGAAGCTTCTTCAGATAAGGTACTTAAAACGAATAAGTTATGTACATTTTAATTTCAAAACGCAATCGAGTCAAATATAATACATCATACTATATTTATTTTTTACTTACCGATTGGCAAAACACCAAAGTGGTTACAGATGTCTGCACCGTGCATTAGAAGTTTATGTACACTAACTGGCATGTAGTACCACGAATAGTGTTGCACGTACACATCAGCTGTTTCTCTACAGTACCTTCTAAATTTTTCACAGTCAATGTTTTTGCCTGATGATATGGCTTGTAGAATAACGGAAAATCTGAAAATCAGATTTTCGTCAATTCCCGTTATTCTGGAAGATCTTTTGTAATCTTGGAAAAAGCGCCTCGCAGTATTCCCGTCATTTGTAGTTCCAAAACCCTAAAATGGGAAAACAATACTGTAATATACAATATATAGAGATATAATACACAAACAACATAAAAAGGGCGAAAATTAAATACATACCTGTTTGACTATATCAATCAGCATTCCAGTTTGCTCACGAAATTCTTGTTGCGTGGTATTTTTTTTAGCTTGTTTCAAAGCCTTATGTTCGCCTCGAGCAGTCCATCGCTGAAAATCCAGATTATAAGATATATGGAGAAGACATTCCATACACCGAATCTTCATATGCAGTGAAGAAATTCCTTGTTTGTAAATTTCTTCACGAAGTGGTTTGGAAGCCAAAGCGTCTAAATTATTCATTTCGCTCGGTTTTGCCAAGCAAATGGGACACGTTGCAAATGATGGTACTTCAGCAATAATATTGGCCACTTTTCCATCAATCATGGTCATATGCAATTCATGTGATACAATAATATTTCCAAACTGTGTAGATATTCGTTCATCAATTTGTTTTTTCATCTCAGACTCTTCAGACTTTATAAAATCAGCTGTCTCTGAAGTGAAAGTAAACTTCACTGGTCGACAGTAAAGAGTTGAGCAAGGTGTGGGGTTCTCCCAAACTATATTTTCATTCCCAGATGATGGGCTAGTAGACACTAGCCGAAGAGGGACGATACTTATCATGACTACTGATGAATCATCGAACTCTGTAGCTGTGTTTGACGTTTTCTGTTTATAATTACTCTGCGACGAAGAACCATCAAGTCCCCATTTCCAGGTTAACTTGAGTTCTTCATTTTGAGACCTATCAACAGAATTCATATCTAGTAAAATCCTCTTCACAGTGTGGTCCAATAGCGCTTGCAATTTAATGTGAGCTCCTTTTTCAGTAATCTCCATACTCTCTTGTGGTGGGTAACATCTTTTCTTGGCATTTACAAGATTTGGATAAGATGGAAAGGCAGCACAGTTTTCTTCTTTCAGAAATTGTCGAAGAGCTAAGTATTTCCATTTCGAGAGCGCAAGTGATGTATAAAGAGCTAAACACTTATCTTCAGAGACAGTACTTAAGCTCTGCTTCTTGAATAGTCGCTCATCTACTTCGGATAGCGCATCTGGATTACTGCAAAGGTATTCGACCACTTTTGCCAGATTCGTTTTGCCGTTGTCTTTCAATTTTGTTATGTACCAGTGCTGCAACTCTTCCTCGGAATTTTCCTCTACTATGGAAGTAGAACGTCTTTTTTTTTGCTTATTACTTAAGTCTTCGAACGGTTTTCTGTGCTCCTTTTCTGTAGATGTTCCCGCTTCCTCAGTACGTACTGCAAGAGTAGGAACATGGGAATCTATATCCAAAGGCTCAGATAAGGCTGCGTCTGAAAAGCCCATCTCACTTCTCAGGTCAACAGTGTCACAAACAGGCCATTTGATGTTTTTTTCCAACCACTTGCGATTACTTTCACGGTTCATAAAAGTTTTTTGATGTCTACATGGCTCTATCCACTTTTTATTTAGATTTACACAAAAAAGTCGACAGAACTCCTTGATTCGGTTCTTGTCTTCTTCAGAAACTTCGGTAGTCAAGACAGAAATGATACTTTCATATAGAAACATATGATTTTTCAGATCACCGCCACTTCTTAATTTCACAAAAAGATCTAGGTTGGTACAAAATCCAGCCATAGTTCTAATGTAAATATAAAAATAAAAGTATTTCACTGTGTTCACAAATAAGCGACAAGAGCGAAACTAGATGGACTTAATGAATGTCTTTATATTTATAGTCAGTGTTAATTACTCAAGTAGTGGACATAACAGTGAGTGAAAATTATTCAGCCAATCAGAGACGAGCATTTTTGAAAACTCATTAGTTATGCGCTTAGCCGAGCGCACAAACAAATGAGTCATCAATCACAATGCAGGTGCTACCGATAACATGCAATAATAACTAAATCTCTACCAGAATTACTAGTTATATGTAACTATGCGCTATTAAAACTATATATTTAACTAAAAAGAAGGTCAAACAGCCAAATGAGACAAAAAATATACTTTGAATTTATTTTAAATGGCAAAAAATTTCATACAAAATATTTTTTTTTTTACCGAATGATTACTCGCGATGCCGCAGATAGCCGGCGCTGATTTTTTTTTCATGGATAGAGAATGACCCTAGCTATCATATACTCACCGCCACACACTCAACATATTAGTACAATTGAAGAAAAAAAATGAAACGTGATTCGCTCCATACAAAAAAAACTAATAAATTTTTTTCAAGACAAACTATCAACTTTAGACGAAATTTTATAAGAATAAAAGTTGTTAGGAATATCATAACACGTCATTTAAAAAAAAATCGCATCGATATTGGAACTTTGTTGCCTAAGTCCACAAATTTTCAGTATGGGCCTACTGTGCGCCGGGGAGATGTGTGTTTGAATTTTTATCAATCTAGGTACCTACCGAACTAGCGTTATTTTTGACTATATGGAAATTATTTATAATATACACAAATACTTTAGCTTTTTCATATTATGTTTGTTCCTAACTAATATTATATTGTAAATGCGCAATTGACTTTGTTTGTTCCACTTTCACGCTAAAACGGCTGAGCTGAACGGATTTACTTAGATGAAATTTGGCACATGGGTAGACCATGACCTGCGGGGTAATTGCGTAACACACTATCAGTAGCAATGGCTTTCATTTTGACAGTTCAACAACATTCATTGCATCATTTACGTTTTTGAGCAAAAACATTTTTCGAACCATAGAAATGATATACATATGTTTCGAACATAGGTAATGCAAAGCAATGGATTAGCAATATTCTTCAAAATGATTCAGATTGAGATTGATAATGATTGTGTTACGTAGGTAATTAGAGTGCTGGGTTAGGATTACGACATAGGATACTTTTTATTCCGGTAGTACGATTCCGTGGGATAATCTCCGACATCCACGCGGGCGAAGCTGCGGGAAAAATCTAGTACCTCCATAAAGTACGAAAAAGTAAAAGTAAATAATTTTATTCTACCTATGGAGTAGAGTAGCAGTAGGTACCTACCTAAATAAATTCTTAATTCCGCGTTCCGTTACCTAATCTCAACTTCTTCAATAGACGTATTGAAGAAGTTGAAATTAGGCAACGGACTTGTATAAAATGTAGGTACGTACCGTATATAAATGTAATACCTAGTACCTACTTGTACCGCGCAGTACCTACAGGCACAAAATATAGAGAGTACCTACAGACTGCCATCCGCGCGAGACACGCGTAGCTGTGAAGTGCAAAAATGGAGTAACAAAAAAAAAAGTAATTATAAGTAACTGTTGAGTGGATGGGTTGTTTAAATTCAACATTACGATGAATTATCGTTTTTTAAGCTACCAGTTGTTTCAGAGAGGTAAGTAGGCATTTGCTTGTATTTCGAATAGTTAGATAGGTAGGTAAGCGCCCCGGCCCCCGGCGCCGAGCTGTAAAAGCGAACATGACTTTGTGGCGTTGTAATATTTTTACAATTTATATTAGATATTTATTGTAGTACCTATAAGCTAAAAAATACGATCATTTCCTTTCTTGCTGTTTCATTCTCAACAATGAATCAAATAACTAGATACGAGTACCACTACTACACTAGTTTTTTGTGTTTTTTGTTTTGTGTGTTTTTTGCCAAAGTTGACAACCCCAGCGCGACCGCCGAGCGTAGGTATGAAAAGTGCAAGTACCAAATTACCTTTCTGTTTTGTGCGGTTGATCAAATAAAGTAATCTGAATACAGTCATTTATATTTACGGTACCTACTTTGAACAAAAAACATTTGTTGTTAATTTTTGTCTCTGTCTGTTTATTCCGGCTAATCTCCGAAACGGCTAGACTGATTTTGACGAGACTTCCACTGGCAGATAGCTGATGTTATAAGTTCCGCGAAAAAAAATAGGTGAAAATGAATGAAATTCAATACGTACAGACGCAAGTACATCAATCTACTACCGCGGTAATATTATTATGCGAGTCATACCTACGCGCCGCGAGTTCGGTTTACACTCGGTAAACAAACAGTCTCGAATGCTCCACAGTGACGAACGGACGCCGGACGATGTGATGGTTTTGTACGCAGTTACGAGCGTAGACCATATAGGTACATACCTACTGTTTGACAAATTGTACAGAAGACCGAGGAGTACAGTCAGCCACTGTGTATGGCATTTGTGGACTACGAGAAAGCCTTCGATTCCATCGAAGTATGGGCAGTTCTGGCCTCTCTGCAATGATGTCGAATTGACTGGTGCTACATCGAAGTGTTGAGATGTTTGTATGATGCTGCAACGATGACTTTCCAGATCCAGGATCAGAAAACCAGCCCCATCCAACTGCTCAGGGGGGTGATACAGGGGGATGTCATATCCCCTAAATTGTTTGTGAAATACTAGAAGAAATACTAAAATTCACGGCAGTAGTACTTATATGTCACGAAATCAAAATCACAGCTGAGTAGACTTTACGAGTAATAGTCGACCAACTTTTAGTTGCAATGTATGGGAGGACATGATTTTCAACTACAATGTTAAGCTTGTTCTTGGGATAAATTCATTTCGACTACGGAACTCTTCATTGTGGTCCGACATGGACTTGGCCGGTTTTTCCTTGCTAATTTTAATGTAACTTAGGGTGTAAATAAGTACCTAATAAAAGATGTATAGAATCTTCAAAACAAAGTCGGTACCAACAAAGCTCAATTATCGAAGAGAGAGAAGAGTTCAATAAACTTTATTTGCAACTAGCTGCGCCCAGCGGTTTCACCCGCATAAGTTTCGATCCCGTGGGAATATCGGGATAAAAACTATCCTATGTCCTTCCCCATACCTACCAAATTTCTTCTAAATCGGTTCAGTGGTTTAGGCGTGAATAGGTAACATACAGACAGACAGGCAGAGTTACTTTCGAATTTATAATATTAGTATGGATATAATATAGTATAAGTATATACAGGGTTATTGGAACAACACTAACATGGTCATTGTACTCATCATTATGAACAATTTTTTTTACTATGGGACCAAACCTGAAATCGCGAAAAAAAATCAGCTGTTCCCTACATTTATGTTCGTATAGGTAACTCGTCAAAATGTAGGGAACAGCTGATTTTTTTTCATTTTCTCATTTGAAATTGGAATTGTTGGTTTGAGTGGACGCTGGTGTATGTGAATTTGTTGGTTTTTAGGCTAAACATACAAACACACGTAAATAGTAAACACATAATACATATTACACATAACACTTATATACATATACATACACATACACACAACAGTAATAAAATTACACTAATAATTAAATACCCACAACCGTGTGTACACGGCCTAATAATTTCACGCGTCTGTACACTGCCTTACTGCCTGCGACGGCGGGCACGCTGGGCTGCGGTTGAATGATACATTATTATTATACCTACGAGTGACCGAAATTCGCGGAATTCCGTCGCGCCGCTGCATCTCTCGCGCACGACTCAAATAAACATTTTATATATTTTGTTTTATAGTAGCGTTTAATTATACAAAGAATCTTAACTGTCCCGTTGGTTTCGTGGTCACAAGTGCATCTGCCGTTCTCGGGGTCCTGGGTTCGATTCTCAGGTCGGACAGTGTTATTAAAATTGGGTTTTTCCCGTTAGGAGTTTCTTAACTCTTTTTCTTTTTTTTTTGCCCGGAGTTTGGAAATTGGTGGCGTAATACCCCCGTGCCTCGGAAAGCACGTAAAGCCGTTGGTCCTGCGCCTGTTCTCTCTCCTGTATTTGCGCACACACTTGTGCACTATAATATCTCCTGCAAACCTGGCTAATCTTCTTTGAAATTGGCCACCGTGACCGAAATCGGTCAGGGGATTTATTATTATTTTTAAACCTAAACCTACCCTAACACACTACAAAAGCACCCTTAGAATAATTGAATAAGCAACTGACAACCCTTGTAGCAATCAAGTATTCTTTTCTTCGGTTTTTACTATAAAAAGTACGCTTTTCTTTAGAGAATGAAGGACAGTCATAAAAATATTTTCGTAAAAATATTTTATTTTAATTAACGCCACCTCTGGAAAACAAGTTCACAAACCAAGTTTATGAATACAACGCCATCTAGTTATATCGCAAGTAAAACTATACACGTAGTGTGTAACTGTACATGTGTGTGTAAAGACATAGTAAAGATATAAAGTGAAACGGCTAAATGTTTAGGGGTACAAATCTTTGTATGTGACGAGTTAACAAGCAAAGTGAATATCTAAAAAGATTATGTTAATGCGTTAGTTGACGCATATAATAAAGTTGTTTCGCAAAGCTTTCTGAGTTAGGCGTAAAAATTGAAAATGTTCGAAGTGCGAATGTGCCGCCATCTAGCGATAAAGTGGCTGGGAGATCATGTATCGAATAGCCTTAAGTGCTCAAGCCAGCAACATTATTCAATGGTATAAAACGCGAGAAGCCATAGTTCCGATTCGGAAGAAGACATGTTTTGATGGCAGTATTCCAAAATTCTAAAACGACCAAGACCAGTGCCGAGGTTACTGTAATGCCCGGTTTGTCGAGGATTTGTAATTATTGCACATAAAAGGAGAGTATGGAGTGTAAATATTTATGCAAGTTTTTCTGTTGTTTTGCAGCTGATTTCTAAATGGGGAACTTTAAGATATGACTGTCAAACCGCAATATTTATTCCTCAGATTTAAAAAGCTTTCCGGACTATTGAAAAATTAAAGTCCATAACAAAGTTTACATGAGGAGCAAATATCTATTTGTTAATATACAGGGTGAAATTTTAATCACCGTTTTCCTCTTGAGGGGTCATTGTACTCATCATTATGAACAACTTTTACTATGGGGCCAATCATGAAATCGTGAAAAAAATCAGCTGTTCCCTACATTTTGACGAATTATGCGAACTTAAATGTAGGGAACAGCTGTTTTTTTTTTTCACGATTTCGTGTTTGTTCCCATAGTAAAAGTTGTTCAAAATCAAAAGTCATTTATTCAAACTAGGCTGAAAATCAGCACTTTTCGAACGTCAAAATTACAAAAGACAGTCCCCCAAAACGCCCGCCCTTCACCACTTCCTAGTGCTTTCGCTGGGGAGAAGAAGTGGCGGAACAAACTCACCAGCAGCACAGTTGTCTGTTCAGTTAGAAAGTTCATGCATAGTTCATAATGATGAGTACAATGACCCCTTAAGATGAAAACGGTGATTAAATTTCAACCTGTATATATTACGCTATTACTTACCGTGATCATCTTTGAAGCGTCGGCATAAGGAAAACATTGTGCTCTACGATCGATGACCTGAAACCAAAACATTTGTATCATCATCATCATCATTTCAGCCGAAAGACGTCCACTGCTGGACATAGGCCTCATTAGAATTTCATTATCATAGGAAACATTTGTATAAATAAATGCATCTCAATTTCTAAGCAATTCAATCAATCAATCGATTGCCATCATTATTTAGGGGACAGTAGCTACATAATAACATCCGCACAGGTCGATCGATCAGGTTAAGCTACGCTTGCCGCGGTTGGTCTATAGATGGGTGACCATCTTTACATACCGAAGCCTCTCCGTGTCTCGGAAAGTACGTTAAACCGTTGGTCCCGGCTATCATTCGTGGATATTTGACAGTCATTACGGGTAGTCAGAAGCCCGAAAGTCTGGACAACCAGTCTTACCAAGGGGTATCGTATTACCCAGTACCTGGGTTGTGGAGGTCAGATGGGCAGTCGCTCCATGTTAAATACTGGTATTCAGCGGAATCCGCTTAGACTGGAAGCCGACCCCAACATAGTTGGGAAAAGGCTAGGCAGATGATGATGAGACGCGCGCGTTGCGCTAGCGTCTGTGCAGTCTGTAATCAATATTAACGTGCCGCCCGTATCTGCCACCAACAGACATAAACGCTTTTGGGTCATATTAACCCTGACCCTAATATTACTCTTTCCTACTTCCAAATACTTCGTCTGCCCATATGTTATCGACAGTCAATATGCCGCGCGAAAGTAAATGATTGACAAGCTTTTTCCTCGTTTATTAACAAACTTGTTACAGTACCTATGTTCATAGTTATTTTTTCTCTGACTGCAGCAACCTAACAAGAACCTTATTGTAACGAGAATAAAGGTCACGGTGATTTTGACAGACTTGTCAGTGGCAGCAACCCAATAGCAACCTTATAAGAATGAAAATATAGATCATTGTGACTTGGACAGTGATGCAAAATCAGAGGTAATAAACTGTGAAAGGAATATAATATATTGCAACCTGATTAGGAGTTATATGTTCGAGCCCTTTGGGGTTGAAACACTAGGGCCATGGGGTCCGAGTGCCCACTTGGTTTTTCGAGATATCGCCAAGCGGTTAGTCGACTCTTCACTTGACCAGAGGGCTGGCCTATTTCTTGGCCAAAGAATTAGCATTGCCATACAAAGTGGCAATGCTGCCAGCCTTTTAGGCAGTGTTCCTGACAGCGATGCGGACGAATTCTTTGATGCCCTATGACTAATTTGTTTATTTTTTCATATAATTGTACTTATTATTATAGTTTGTATGTTAGCTTATATTATGTATGCAATCACAGATGAATAAAAGAAGAAAGAAAATAGGAAAAAAAAGAAATGACTTCACTCTAGTTGCCTTGTCAGTCTAATGGTCGCGAGCGCTAATGTTGAGTATGAGGTCCTGGGTTCGATAATTTTTATTTTGTTAGCCTATCTTGTGTCCCACTGCAGGGCAAAGGCCTCCCAATTTTTCTTCCAAACCTCCCTGTCTTGTGCGATCTCTGGCCATGTTGGCCCTGAAAATGATATTAGATCGTCACGCCACCTTCTTCTTGGTCTACCTCGACGGCGATGTCCTGCCTCAGGCGTCCAACCCTAGCCTGACGGTTCGGTTTCGTTCACTGTGTGTGTGTGTGTTCACAGAAAAGTCTAACACAATATCTCGGAAATTATGACAACCGGATAAGCCACCTAAGACCTTTCTATTTGATTTTTATATGTTATGTTATGTATGTCTCTGGCGTATTGTGTGTGCTAAATAAATGTAATTTCTTTCTTTCTTTTATAAGCTAATCTTATTTATATTTATCTACACACATGCTATAAATCCTCTATAAAAGTTTCTGAAACAGTTAGCTTATTGCCAACATTAAAACAACCATAATATCGTCCATAATATCAACCATAGTAACCATAATATCATCCAAACGAGTGTTATTTATGTTGTACTAAATTTCATTATGCAACTCGTTTTCAAAGAACCATGTCATGCACGCGCGTTTCACTACCACAGTGCAGTAGTTTAAAAACCGGCCAAGAGCATGTCGGGCCACGCTCAGTGTAGGGTTCCGTAGTTTCCCGTCCGTCACAATAAGTGTTCCCACGTACAATTCGATAATACCCGACCCAATGTAATAAGTACCTACAGCGCCATCTCTCTGGGAATTGGGCTACTAATTAATACATAGACGTGCCAGAAGTTTTCGGTGGTAATTTTGGATTGAGAACCAATTTTAATAACTCTTTGTTTTGTTTGAAAAAAGATACGTTCAGGATAATAAAATATGTAAACGAAGTTAAAAAAAATGCTTGCATATACGATTATACTACGAACTTAGTCCAGAAATTATTTTGTACAACTTTTTGTCTTTTTTGTACAAAAACTGTTGTTTCTATCAAGTTCAAAATAATTTTCCTAGAAAGTCCTTATAAAGTTCTACTTTTCAGATTTTTTTCATATTTTCTAAACTTATGGTTCAAAAGTTAGAGGGGGGGGGGGACACATTGTTTTTTCCTTTCGGAGCGATTATTTCCGACATTATTGACATTATCAAAAAATGATTCTAGTAAACCCCTATTCATTTTTAAATACCTTTCCAACAATATATCACACGTTAGGGTTGAAATTAAAAAAAAAATCACTTCCCACTTTACATATAGGGGGGCTACCCTAGTAAAACATGTTTTTCCAATTTTTATTTAACCACTTTGTCGGCGTGATTGATATACATATTGGTACCAAATTTCAGCTTTCTAGTGCTAACGGTCACAGAGATTAAGCGAGGACGGACAGACGGACGGACGGACAGACAGACATGGCGAAACTATAAGGGTTCCTAGTTGACTACGGAACCCTAAAAAAGGAACTTATGGGTTATTCGAATTCACGTCGTATCCCGCCGGCCGCCATTTTTGTTCCATATTAGTATTGCAAAAAACTGTTTCAGAACCTTTTTGAGAGGATTTATATCATGGGTGTAGATAAAGTCTTGTATGCAACTGTATATAATTAGGTATTAAAAAACAGTTGCATTAATAGTTATTATGGTTCGAGTCTAAATTAATATTTACTACAAGTTTAAAACTAGCAAATAATTTATTTCCCTTATCCGTTCACGTAATTTAATACGGAGTTGTATTCCCTCGCGAGCAATATTTTGGTTTTGCTTCATAAATATTACAGTCCTGGACCTCAGAGCAATGGCCTAGAGTCGTCTGTATTCTACAAAGGTCATACACGAAGCTATATTTATTATTTAGGTATTTTAATTCAATCATAGGTCAGGACTAGAGCCATTTATCCACACTATAATATTATAAATGCGAAAGTGTGTCTGTCTGTCTGTAACCTCTTCACGCTCGCTGAACCAATTTAGATGAAATTTGGTATAGAGATAGTTTGAGTCCCGGGAAAGGACATAGGATAGTTTTTATCCCGATATTCCCACGGGATCGACACTCATGCGGGTGAAACCGCGGGGCGCAGCTAGTAATATTCTATAGTAATGTTAGATGAGGTGGGCAATACATTGCGATTTTTAAGGTCTAAGGACAGACATAATTTTAAGTTTTTTCAAAAACTTAACTGAGTGCTTCTAAAAAAGCAGAGCAAAAGTGGCCCAGTGGCACTTATGTGCAATTTATTCCATCACTGTTGCTCTCAAAACGGCGAAGGAAAACATCATGGGAATACCGACATGTCCAAGAACCAAACAATCCCAAGACATGTGATATCAACCAACCCGCAGTTCGCCCGCGTGGTGAATTATGGCCCAGTTCCTATCACAAAGGGGAGGGTAGTGGCAGTTCCCAGCATGCAGCAGTGTGAACGTTGAAGGCTGATTATGTATGTTATTAATTAAGCTGAGCGTTTTAACGCTCAGCTTAATTAATAACAAATAAGTAACTGAGGGCAATTTCAAACAATAATTTCATGAAATGGTAAAAAAAACAATGTAGTGTAAAATACTGGTATTCAGCTGCATCCAGGTAGACTGGAAGCCAACCCCAACATAGTTGGGAAAAGGCTAGGCAGATGATGAATTGCATGAAACGGTGAAAGAGTGCGAACCATTTTCTGCACAAGGGTACATTTTGACCGGGTACATAGTTGTTGCACCAAAGAACAATGGGTAAAGTTGTATGGGCCCCGTACCCAAAAAAAAAGATGACTGTAGCATTATGAGCTATATCGGTATTCGTTGCCCTCATGGAGTAGTTTAATTAATCCTAAGACAGCATGTCTGAATTCACTTGGAGAAAAAAGATATTTAAGGAAGTTAAATTGGTTTTGAGAAGACGGTACCTACCCAGAGACAAGGTTAATTGTAGCATTATGAACTATGTCGGTATTTGTTGACCTCATGGAGTAGTTTAATTAATCCTAAGACAGCATGTCTGAATACACTTGGAGAAAAAAGATATTTAAGGAAGTTAAATTGGTTTTGAGAAGACGGTACCTACCCAGAGACAAGGTTAATTGTAGCATTATGAACTATGTCGGAATTTGTTGACCTCATGGAGTAGTTTAATTAATCCTAAGACAGCATGTCTGAATTCACTTGGAGAAAAAAGATATTTAAGGAAGTTTAATTGTTTTAATAAAATAATAGGAAAGTTCATTATCTTTATTAATTATTGTAATTACCATACTTATATTGGTTCTCATTCAATACTAGCTGACCCGGCGAATTTCGTACCGCCTTTAATTTTTTTTTTTTTGTTAATTTTTTCCCTTGTTTTAATATCTATTCTGCTATTCGGGGCAGAGATTATGAGCTATGTTAGTATTCGTTGCCCTCATGGAGTAGTTTATTAACTTTGTCTCTGGGTACGGTCTTACTCGTTCTCCTTTAATATTCGATTATAAATTCGATAACCAACTAGTATCAGGAATGGAAATACATGCCATAGTGCCATCGAAACTTAACTCTTGAACCCAATAACTGTCGGTAAATAGGAATCGCACAAAAGACAACTTAAGAGGAAATACGGATGGTCTTTTCTCCATAGAAGCGCTCTCGCCTGTTTTCATTCTGGTTAATGACCATAAAGCAATGATTTTTTACAGAATAATAAATATTAACTACTTGTATGTCGCTATATTTTCCTTTTTGATGATACATTATTTTTACAAGCACTAGCACCCTCAAGAAATGCCTATTTAAACCGCTGTCAACAGAGGCCTAGTGTACAAAGACAACTATTAATGAAAAAAGAAAAACATAAGGACACAGTATATATCCTTCTTATTCAATTTATGAAATATATTGTAATAAATGTTTTTTTTTTATTTTGTTTTTTTTATGCGTCATGTTTGCCGTAAATAAATGTATTTTCATTCTTTCAAATATCTTTTAAATTAGTCTAATATTGGAGGAGAAAATAGGCGAGAGCCAAACCTCGAAATATGACTTTTTCCTTAGGCTTTTTCAAAAGTCTCTCCGACCGCATTTCCTCTTAAACATATATGCTCGTATCTATACAAATAGGTTCTTTGTTAGAGGGTTTGGTTTCCGCCCTAAGTCCTTCAGGTGGACCATCTATACAAATATTATAAAGAATTCAGTGTATGTAGTATGAATTTGTATGTAGGGGTAATCTTAGGAACAGCTGATCCGATTCCGAAAATCCTTTCACTAATGAGAAGCTAAAGTATTACCGAGTGTCATATATATATAATACTAGAAGCGCCCCGCGGTTTCACCTGCATAAGTATCGATCCCGTGGAAATATCGGGATAAAAACATTCCTATGTCCTTTCCCAGGACTCATACAATCTCTGTACCAAATTTCATCTAAATCGGTTCAGCGGTTTAAGCGTGAAGAGGTAACAGACAGACAAACAGACACACTTTCGCATTTATAATATTAGTATTGATTTTTTATGTTAAAATAAGAAATTTTCCTTGGACGAAGTCGCGAGCAAAAGCTAGTGTGCTATAAAGTCGTGTCTGAGAGTAATAATTGCACCCACATTGGACAACGAGCAGACATTACATATAAAACACAAAAACCTTTGTACTCTTAAAATTCTATTATTTTCGTAAGCAAAAAATATTTCGCAGAATCGTACACAAAAATAAATAAATTACACGTACTTTTTTGTTGTTTTCGCCCAGTAACAAAACAAAGGGTAAATGTTAGCATAATGAAGGGGATTGTCGTGTAATAGCGTTCCTCATTCTCCCAGTTTGATGTTACAGCGACCATAAATTTTTATCTTAGAATAGAATAGAATACTCTTTATTATGTACACCGTATAAATTACAGACATAAATATAGAAACCGATAAATAAATTTAAAAAAATATATATATCATCCCGATTATTGGCTAGTTTCTACTCGGTTTGCTACGGTCGCGCTACGCCGTAGCGCTCTCGTAGCACTAACGTAGCAAGCGCGTAGCAATTCATTGTGAGTGAATATTCTTGCAAATTGATTGAATTAGAAAAGACTGTTTATGTAGGTAGGTATGTAATTTTTAACAGGAAATTATAATATATATATGAGGAAGTCTGAAAGTGGCACCGGTAACTGAAAAGTTGTGTGAAATCAGAGGATGAGGAGAGGAGATCTTGCTGACCATGGTTTTATTGTTGTTATTAGTAGTAATAACTTGTTTATTTATTTTACTTCGATGGTCCTAGTTTATCATTTGTGACTTCAAGTGACAGCTATGTAAACAGAACCCAGCATTGCATATATGTAAGCTGTCACGCCCTTTATACCTGGAGGCTTTTATTTGGTCAGTAAGTTTTTTTTTTGGTTATATTTTTAATTTTTTTTTTTTTTTGCTTGAGTACGTATAGTGTTTATTGTATTTGTTGGTATATTGGCGTGGCTAGTTAACCTATGGCAAATAATTTAATTTAAGGTTCTGTGTCCTGTAATGTTAATTACTTTGCATACTTAGTATTGTATAAAATTAATTATTTTCTAACTGAACAGACAGCTGTGCTACTGGGGAGTTTGTTCCGCCACTTCTTCTCCCCAGCGAAAGCACTAGGAAGTGCGAAAGGCGGGCGTTTTGGGGGACTGTCTTTTGTAATTTTGTCGTTCGAAAAGTGCTGATTCTCAGCCTAGTTTGAATAAATGACTTTTGATTTGATTTGATTTAGAGGGCCAATTCTCGTAATTTTAAAAACGTTCACAGTCAGAGGGGCAATTCTCGTAATTTTAGGAACGTTCAGAGTCTGATCTCAGTCTCAATCTATCAAAAATACCTCTAATTTCCCTACATTCTGACAGTTTTTTGACATTTGTTTGTCGCTGAGATGAGACTGCGACTAGATTTAGAACGTTTTAAATTACGAGAATTGGCCCTCTGTTGTCATGGTATGGGCATTGTGATACGAAGGGATGAGGAAAATGTCGTGAGGAAAGTCTTGAGTATGACTGTCGATGGCTATAAGAGTAGGCGAAGACCAAAGAAACGATGGATGGACTGTGTGAATGGTGATATGGTTAGAAAGGGGGTGACTACCGAGATGACGACTAATAGAGAAATATGGAAGAAAAAAAAAGACAAGTTGCGCAGACCCAAAATAAATTAACATAAAGGCAGGAGAATAACGATGTAAGTACAGTCAATAAAAGAGATAAGTATGCAGGTTCGTCGGATATAGTTGAAGTTTAGTAAGAAACCGATGGATGTTGTTGACTGAAATTTAAATTGATATAAAAGAGCTGTTTGTTTTTAACCGACTTCAAAAAGGAGGTTCTGTATTCGACCCGTATGTATGTATGTTTGTATGTCCGCGATTTTCTCAAAAACTAATAAACCAATTTTGATAATTCTTTCACTATTGTGATCTACATACTTTTAGAAAGGTTTTAGTATATAGTACATTAGGTAATTATTCTTATGTACGAAGTTATATGCATAAATGTACTGCATCTCCGGCATTTCTATGCAAATTTTGATGATTCTTCCAGTCAGTGTCTTCAATTCTTCAATACTCTAGTGTTAATTGAATTTGTGTGGGGTAGGTACAACTAAAAAGTGAAAAAAAAAACTTTTTTACAAGACAAAACCGACTTCAAAAAAAAACACTAGAAAGTGATAAATAACTTTAATTTCGGAAGTCGGTGTCAAAAAACGAAAATGCGGAACCAAAGACACCGACTTCCGAAATTAAAGTTATTTATCACTTTGTAGTGTTTTTTTTGAAGTCTGTTTTTTCTATTAATAAAATTAATTTTTATTCGAGAACATACTCCCTCTCACAGAGAGGAGGCCTGTGTCCCAGCAGTGGGAACGTTAAAGGCTGATTATGTTATGTTATTCGAGAACATCCATCGGCTTCTTACTAAACTTCAATTATATCCGACGATCCTGCATACTTACCTCTTTTGTTGACTGTACATATGTAAAGTAGTTGATGAAAGACTAAGTAAATACTCCGAATTTCGTGAGAGTATTGTATGTGAGAAACGCTTACTAACTATAATAAGAACCAATAAATCTCTATTAAGCAAAACCAAAACCAAGAAACTAACATTCCATTTATCTGTATGTACACGAAAATCCCTTTTAGTTACTCGCCAAATATTTTACGTAATACACATATGTATTTAGACAGATGATCAGGGGTGACGCTTGAAACGTATTCATGCCAAATAAATGTTTATCTTTTACTTGAAGTGCCAACAAAATATAGGATTATTTCGAAGACAACATTTACGGATCCGACCACGGATTTTGACCATGGTTGAGCATAGAATTCACAAGTCATCATCATATGCATGCCTTTTCCCAACTATGTCGAAGTTGGCTTCCAGTCTAACCGGATCTAGCTGAATACCAGTATCTTACGTGGAGCGACTGTCTATCTGACCTCCACAACCCAGTTACTGGGTAACACGATACCCCTTGGTGAGACTGGTAAAAATTCATTAATATATCACAAATAGTTACAAAATGGTGTCTGAACTAATCGTTGAAAAGCACATTTCAGAAGTTTCTCAGGGATGCACACATGTTCAAGTCGGCACATTCGTTTCGGTAGGGTTTTGTGGAACAGTAAAACCGACTCGAAGCAATGACACATAATACTGACTCGTACTTGCCTCCCAGCTGAATCATACCGACCCGAACAAGTGTAAAACCCCGTGCAGCTAATTTTCTAAAAGAAAGAAAGTAAATACGTTTATTTGCGGTAAACATGACGCAAAAAAGAATATAAACACAAAAAATAAAAGTAGAGGGAAACATGCGTCACATCCACGCAAAACGGCTATCGCTCAGCATTATGCTGCAACCCTTTGCAAGACAGAGCCCCAGCGCTGGTTTTCAGCGACAGCCGGCGCTGACGTAAAACAAAACAAACCATCATAACATTCCTATACATTGAAAATCACAATCGATCCACATACGGCTCATGTCTCCCTTCTCTGCTCATGTAGATTTAACCAAATTATATAGTTAATTACCGCGTAATGAACGCGTTCGGAGACAATTGCGCTCAATTATGACTAAATTTAATTAGTGCATTACAGATTATGTTGTCTGTAAAGCCTGTATTATGTTGTCTGATAACCTTTTGTTAATTATAAGGAGACTGACTGTTGTGTTTCACCCTCCCCCCATTACCCTCTTAGGGGTGGAATTTCGAAAGACCCTTTCTTAGTGGATACCTACTCTTCACATAGACCACACCCTCCAAATTTCATGTCTCTAGGGCCAGCGGTTTAGGCTGTGCGTTGTTATTATCATTCAGTCAGGACTTTGAATTTTATATATAAAGATTTATTTGTAACTAGCGACCCGACCCTGCTTCGTACGGTTCGACAAAACCTCAATATTTATTTATTATAAGCGAGTTTAATGTTATGTATTTATTATATATAAGGTGTAAAAAAATTAACTGCAAGAACTTTAAGAGGTGCTTTAGACCATCGAACTGAACAACTTTCACTATGGGACCAACTCCGAAATCACGAAAAAAAAATCAGCTGTTTCATACAAAAGTTCAATACCTACTCGGCCAAAATGTATGAAACAGCTCATTTTTTTTTCGTGATTTCAGAGTTGGTCCCATACATGTAAACAGTACACCACAGGCTACCTGCTTAATCCATCCAAAGGCTGTCTTTCGATAAGACCGCCCATTGTGTCACCCCTTGTAAAATTTGTACATTTATATCTCTAATATTTATAGTGTACATTATAAATAGTATTCTATTCTAATATTAATGTTTTATACACATAAACCTTCCCGAATTAAAATTTTCCTTCTTTAAATTGTTGTGGAAACCGCATCAAAATTCGTTGCGGAACGCCGCGGTCACGCAGACAGACACTAAGACACGACAAGCGACTTTAATTTAGAATATGTATAGAAATTGATAATTATACTGTGTAATTGTCAATTTTTCCTAATCAATAAAATAAAAGTTTTCATTATTCACTTATTTATGGGGGTAAAACCTAGTACTAATCTCTGGAAGATTTATTTTCTCATAAACTAAATGGTTCCAATTTGTCGTATCCAATAGAATACGACAAATTGGAACCTTTTCCCATGATGCTTCTTGCCATTTCTTATCTATTGATAAGAAAATAAAAGGTCAATAATTAATTATATATGCTTTATATATCACATCACCCTATCACACTTCACACTAATATTATAAAGGCGAAAGTTTGTGAGTGTGTGTGTGTTTATATGTTTGTTACTTCTTCACGCTGAAACGGCTGGACCAATTTTGATAAAATTTTGTATGGAGGTAGCTGACACCCTGGATTAACATATAAGCTACTTTTTATCCCGATATTTTTACGGGATCGACACTTATGCGGATGAAACCGGGGGGCGCAGCTAGTAATTTATAATTATTTATTATTTATAAATAATTCAAAGGTCGTGAGAATCAATCTAAGATAATACCTACTAATGCTTTGGTTTCCTAAAAAAGCGGTGAACGGTTACACAAAAACGGCTGTCCAACACAGAGCAAGTTTTGACACCTTAACCAGTCAAGCGGCGCGCGTCGCCCATTGGCGACGAAACAATAGAAAATCAAGCTTGACAGATTAACGTCAAGTACTGGTGAAAATGACAGATTTTACGGCCGATATAATACGTCAGCCAACGTGCTTCTAGAAAACCGTATCTTAAGTGATGTGTGGGAAAACGTCGTAAGGCAACCGGACGGACGGGTCAGAGAGTCTAAAACAACACGAAGCGAACAAGAGTTGTAATGGTCTTAGGCTCGATGTCACGAAGAAACGACGAAGATTAATAAAAATAACTTTAATAAACGGAATAGCAGAGAAAAATATAATTTCTTTTTCAACGCAGAAACAAAAGTACGCGTCAATTGAAGGCCAAAAAAGTATATTACATTCTATAAAAAAAAGTCTTTATCAAAAGTTTCTACAGCGTCGCTTACAAGAGTGAAAGCTCATTCTTTTACTGTTACATGACGTTCCTTACAGTTCAGTCGTGGGAAAATTCAAACCGGATATTCTTGTCAATGTTAAAAGAAGAGAAGTAGGTACTAGAGTAGACTAGAGAGGTAGGTTGACTTGTAGAAACTGCCTATGGCATTAAGTCCGCCTCTGTACATTTATGTGCTTGAAGTATTAAATAAATTAATAAATACTAGATATTTTCTACTTCCAGAACGTTGAAACGCAAAATCTTACCCCCCTTTAGGGCTCTCCCAAAATTCGGGTAAAAATGTTCTTGATGAACATTTTTGTGTATTTTTTGAAGTGAAAACTTCTTTAGCGGCGTTGCACACTTTTTGTAATGGGGAAAAAATGTTAAACTCGCGTCAGGACATCGCGTCAGGACACGTGACCGTCAGGAGAGATTTCCCCCCCCCCCCCCCCCCCCCCCGCCCCTCTTTCTATGGCGGCGCCAACCGAAGTGAACCCAGTGAGACACGACAATGGATGGATGGATGTATAGATGGATGGATGGACGGATGGACGGGCGGACGGACGGACGGACGGACGGACGGACGGACGGACGGACGGACGGACGGACGAACGGACGGACGGACGGACGGACGGACGGACGGACGGACAGACGGTGACCGTGAAGGTGACGGTGACGGTGACGGTGACGGTGACGGTGACGGTGACGGTGACGGGGACGGAAATGGAAATAGAACAAAGTGCATCGATTAAGGAAAAAAGTGACGCAGAAATAGTGAAAAAAAAATAGTTACATTAATTCAATTCATAATTGATTTATTTCAACGTTAATATTCAAGTTTTCACTTCTGCCGGCACTCCCGGAGTGCAACCCGTCTTTTTTTTATAACAAAATTATTGTTTTTTAATATGCTTTAAAACATGGTATATTAAGGTCTTATTAATAGAATTATGATCTCACATGTTTCGCCATGTACTGACTACAAATATTAAAACATGTTAAATGTAAAAAATTAATACATAACATAATTTTTTTTTTTAGTTGTTGTTATAACTTGTCTAATAACACTGGTTATTAGGGTTTAATATTTATTTAAAATCTTACCAATATTATAAACTAAGGGCTAATTTTGCCATGGCCAGATAATTTTTTTTTCGAGGAATAAAATTGACGTTTGACAGTTTTCGTATAAAATAACTGTCAAAATTTCAAAATTATTTCTCGAAAGTTATCAGATGATTGAAAAATCAGCCCTTAAAGTAATATGTATAATAAAAACTCAGTATCACGTATCTGTTACTTTTTATCAATAAATTCTTTCACACTATTTCATCTTAACAATTGAAGTTTTGATCACCGCATTACATAACATTGTTAAGGGAGCCATGTTCAAGTTTTATTTCCCTTTAAATTTGAGCTTTAGTGGGACCACACAGCGTTGTGGTCACGGTACCACAAACTCGCCAAAAGGTCTGTATGTAATGCCAAATAAAATTTTAACTATAAAACCGTCGTGAAAGTCTCGCCTCTATTGCAAAAATAGTTTTCAACACACTTCGAAATTGCTTTTGCATACATTATTATTTGGTCTAGCGTTATTGACGTTTTTTTTTTTTTATTTGAGCGCTGTTGTTCATTTTGAAAACATCGACTTGTAAAAGTATGTAGGTACTCGTCGTTTGACCTATTTTCATGACATACTTCAAACGGGCGTTAATGTTCAATTATTATATTTCGCTCACTCATAAATTAATATTTGAACACCATTGCCTGGCTCATTAATATGTAGTGCTATGTTTTAATTATTTCAAACCACGCAAATTAATTATAAACATAATTATTTTTGCAAAATAATTAATTTACAACGCCCCTTATAATTATTACGATGGTAAAAAGGTTGAATGAAGTACGTAACAATTTTAGTTAATTAATTATTATAGCATGTTTAATTAATTGAACATAAATAATACACAAATCTAATCAACTAATAATATTAAAGAACTAATTAAAAGTAAGTAGTGTGTATTATAAACCTTTTGAAAATAAAAGCTTTCATACGCAAGGGTATTAAAAGCTCTCACTCGTGGAAAAACTTAATTAAAATCAAGAAACATGTTTCTAAAAACTGAAGGAAAGCACCTAGAAAATACTTTATTAAATAACAAAGAAAATGACACTCAATATAAGTGAACATTTTTACGTAAAAAACAGTAATTCATACAGCGTAAGAACAAACCTTTTGCTGGTCTAAACGCTCCGCCTGGCTACTTGATAAAAACCCATTATCATAAACACTTAATAAAAAAATAAACTGTCAAATAAAATTCAAATTCGGAATCTGTTTAGCACTGCACTATTTTATAAAAAAGTTCACATGTGTAGAGTGAGTGCGAGGGGTGGAAGCGAGCGGTTGTGCCGGCGGATGTTTAGCGACTGACAGTCGAGAACTGGCGTCGGGGTGGCGAGCTTGCAAGCGGGAATGGAGTTGAAATTAAATTCCCCAGAATAGGTGTAAGTGGTCGGGAATTTTTGTTGGAAGAGCTTATTAGCTTTTGATAAACATTTTGTGTTTTTGTTACACTGTGAAGGGCATTTCTAAGAAAACTGTTTGGTTTGAAATGTTTTTACTTTATGAGGTGGGATGTTTAATGTAACTAGCATAAGTCTGTGTAAAACTAATTTTAAGACTCATGTCCTCATGTTTGCTCCACCAGGAATAGCCAAATCTTCATTTAAATCTTACATCTATTATCACACCTACCTATATTACTGCGTTCACTAGAAGTTCTCTATAAATCAATTTCTGAGAACTTAAAACAGCTTATTCCACAAAAACAACGTACTCTGAAACAAACACAAATTAACCCTGTAAACAAAACAACAAATGCATTCCCTGCCGCAAAGCAGAGAAACAAAACCTGGCAACATTACAAAGGTTCGTTCGGGGGAGTTCGCCAGCGCTCGGTTCGACTGCCGCTCGCAGGCTCGACCCTCGAGCCCACAGGACGAGACGACGGATACTCCACTCACTGAATTTTGATGCTTTTCCCGATGAAAAATGCAGTGGGGTGACGTTATTGCATTTGTATGCGAGCTCCATTATAGCTTCGCCTTTCAAGGAATGACGTCGTCAGGCGGGAATGCCTCTGTCTCTTTATATTGCCTTTTGAAGCGATGATCTTATTAAAAATGTAAGTTTTCATTTGCCGCGGACGTTCATGAACGATGTTTTAAGACTTGCCAGAATTTATTTGGTCCTCGTAATTGGTATTTTTAATGAGTAATGAAAGAGCTTCGCAGCTTTAATTAGTGTTCATGTTTCATGTAGGTATGTCATAATTTAGCAAGTCTTTTTACAACTAGGTACACGATATTCTAATATACCTAATGATTTTGCAACGTGAAACTTCAATTTACGCAAAGCTGTTAACTTTTCTTTAACTTTTTGAAGAGAAAACTTCTTTAGCGGCGTTGTACACTTTTTTTGTAATGGGTAAAAAATGTTAAACTCGCGTCAGGACACGTGACACTGATCGAAAATTCGTAAGACGGATGGAGAGTAGACAGCCGGCGCGACGTAGGAGAGGAAGTATCCCCCTCTCTTTCTACGGCGCGGCGAAAATGTATGCCTGCTGTTTCGTTTAGGCGGCGTACTTACTTTCCTTTAATTGATATGTTTGTGTACGATAGCGCAATAAATAAATATTGTATTCTACCACATAAATGATAGTACTTTTATACTGATAATTAAAGCAATTCGTGCAAAATTATTCCCTAACCATTCCAAAATATCAAAAATGCACAACGTTAATATCCAAGTTTTCACTTCTGCCGGCACTCCCGGAGTGCAACCCGTCTTTTTGAACCGACTTTAAAAAAGGAGGTTCTGTATTCGACCCGTATGTATGTATGTATGTATGTATGTTTGTATGTCCGCGATTACCTTAAAAACTACTGAACCGATTTTGATAATTCTTTCATTAGTGTGATCTACATACTTTCAGGAAGGTTTTAGTATATAATACATTAGGTAATTATTCTTATGTACGAAGTTATATGCATAAATGTACTGCATCTCCGGCATTTCTATGGGAATTTTGATGATTCTTCGAGTCGTGTCTTCAATTCTTCAATGCACTAGTGTTAATTGAATTGGTGGTGGTGGTGGTGGTGGTAGGTACAACTAAAAAGTGAAAAATAAAAACTTTTTTACAAAAAAAAACAACCGACTTCAAAAAAAAACACTACAAAGTGAAAAATAACTTTAATTTCGGAAGTCGGTGTCAAAAAACGAAAATGCGGAACCAACGACACCGACTTCCGAAATTAAAGTTATTTTTCACTTTGTAGTGTTTTTTTTTGAAGTCGGTTGTTTTTTTTTGTAATAAAGTTTTTTTTGTATTCACTGTCGGAATGTCGACAGTGAACGCAAAAAAGTTACTAATTATGATCACTACATGTTGAGACAAGGCATAGTAAAGCCATTCGCAGCCTCGCGGCCTTGCTTGGAAGCTGGGAGCAGTGGTAGCCCAAGTGGAAACGGTCCCGACTTACGAGTTATACGTCGTGGGTTCGAACCCAGGCAGGCGTTTTACTTTGTGTAATTTATTTCATAAACACTGCTCTCAAAAACGGTGAAGGTGAGAAACCATCATGTCCTAGAACCAAAAATTCGAAGACATGTGACATCTACCAAACCGCACTGGGTCTGAGTGAGGGATTTCGTCCGACTTCCTCTCACCAAGACGAGGCCTGTATCCCAGTTTTAGGAACACTATAGGCCGAATATGATAATGCTAATTATAATAGTACTGTGGGCTTCGTGGCTAGATAATAACAGCCGCACAGTCGTTCGTGGATTGGTGACCATCCACTACATATCGAGACCCCTCCGTGCCTCCGAAAGCACGTTAAGCCGTTGGCCCCGGCTGTCATTCGTAGATCTTTGACAGTCGTTACGGGTAGTCAGATGCCCAAAAGTCTGACAACCAGTCCTACCGAGGGGTATCGTGTTACCCAGTAACTGGGTTGTGGAGGTCAGATAGGCAGTCGCTCCATGTAAAGTACTTGTATTCAGCTGCATCCGATTAGACTGATAGCCGACTCCAACATAGGAAAAGGCTAGACAGATGATACTAGACAAATGAAATTAGACCACAACTTAAGAGGAAATACGGATGGTCTTTTCTCCATAACACTCTCGCCTGTTTTCTTTCTGGTTAATGACCATAAAGCAACGAATTTTTACAGAATAATTAATATTAACTACTTGTATGTCTTATGTTTTCCTTTTTGATGATACATTATAGTTATAAACACTAGAACCCTCAAAAAATGCCGATTTTGACCGCTGTCAACAGAGGCCTAGTGTACAAATTTGCCAAGTATTAATGAAAAACGATAAACATAGGGACACAGTATATATCCTTCTTATTCAGTTTATGAAATATCTTTTAAATTGGTCCAATATTGAAGGAGGAAATAGGCGGGAGCTAAACCTCGAATTATGACTTTTTACTTAGGCTTTTTCAAAAGTCTCTCCAGCCGTATTTCCACTTAATTTAAACATCCAGGAAAAACATAAGAAATATTTACAATTAATTACAACAACACTTCGATCATTTAGCAAAGTTTGATCAGCGACCTAGCAATACAATAGTACAATAGTACCTACTGGAAACGACGCAATTTAGAAATTCTATCACAAACCGGCCATGCAAGGCTACACCAAAGTTTCGTTTGCACTAAGCTTTTGTACAGCTCTCGAGGCGACAGTTACGTGAGCAAATGGTCTGTGTTCATATACACAGTGGTGCTGGATGGTGCAGCCGATGTTGTTTGTGGAAGCATTAGCAGGGAGGGTTAGATTTAATGTTACATGGTAATGTATGTATGTACGTAGTAGGGAAGTAGAAAGGAATCATTTCAGATTTATTTACGTACCTATTGCTCAAAAAGAAGAAAAAATATACATTTATTTAACATGGACTCAAAGGCAAAATAATGTACACTCAACAAAAGTGATAAGTATGCAGGTTCGTCGGATATAGTTGAAGTTTAGTAAGAAACCGATGGATGTTGTTGACTGAAATTTAATTTGATAAATGAGCTGTTTGTTTTCTATTAATAAAATTAAATACTTCAACTATATCTTTACCTTTTTTCCCAACACCTAATCAAAGTAAAAAACTGTACGTGCTCATTATGAATTAACCTTTTAAGCGCTTGGCTAAATATCAGTTGCCGTGCCCCTAGCGCGCGGCTACAAATCGATAAAATCAAGATAAAATAAACATACTATACCTACAATAAATAAGGAGGAGAAATCGTTGTATCGATTAAAAAATAGTCAAAAAGTTTTTATCTCTATTTAATAATGGTTTTAATTGTACCACGCAGTTAATAGGACAAAAATAGAACGAGAAAATCATGCATGTTCTCTGTCGCGGAAATACGACACGGGCGGTAGGGGCACGGAAACATGTGTCGCATAAATGCGACACAAGCGGTTAAAAGGTTAAAAGAACTGAATTAAAAGCCAAACCAACATAATCTAGCAACTGCTCGCATTAAATACAACTTCCAAAAGCTTTGTGCAACAGTGTAAAATAAAAAACTAAATCCTAGCGAATCCAAAAAACTTTGTGTTACAGTGTAAAGTACAATAATTGAAAAACGTCAACAACATTTTTCCCGGATACTAGATAGACAACAACAAGATGTCGACGACGATAACTAAGAGAGTTTCCTACACTATTGCAGTGACATTTCCAGATAAACTAACTCGGTGGTCCACAGTCAAACTTCACAATACCGCTAGAGCCCAACGTAAACAGTCCAATGAAAACTGAAACGAATACTCAACTCGAATGCTCGACAGCCCGACGGCTTGACGGCTCAGCCATCAACTGGATGAATGCTGATAATTAATATGACACAGGTAGGTACATCGCTCACCACGACTGTCCCTAAAGCTCCGGTTTCCTACGAAAACGGTTCCGTCATGAAAATCTGTAAATTTTACCAGTATTTGTTATTAAGTGTCAAAAAACGTTCTGTGTTTGGATAGCTGTTATTTTGTGACCATTGTTGTACAACAAGCACAAAAAAAATACTAATAGGTAATTTTTTTTTAAGTTCTAGCCTTTAGTTTTGTTATCACTTATTTCTGAGATTGCTGGTAAACCTATAATTGACAACTGTGTAAGACCGAGACTATTTTGATCTTATAGTACTTATGATTAATTTATGTCTATAATGTATAACGGGAAAGGCATGTGTGTCTCGTTATTATCAGCCATATTTCAACTACTGTGGGCGAACTATGGGTATGTGTTGGTTATTGCGCAATAGAAAAACGGTTTGCAGTTCAAATCAGATTATAATTTCACAAACAATTTAATAACACTAGTGAATCACACTCATCACTGTAGGTACACGATACAACCAGATACGGAACGCGGGACAGTTTCTGAGCGCATGTTGTTCGTTCGATGTCCGATGTCCAAGAGGCTCCACATCGTTCTGTCGCGCTGTTGTCGACCCCACACGAACTCAGGCTAGACTCTGTCAAGCGCCGCCAGATGGCGCTGGCGTTCCGAATAGTCAAACGTATGACCGGATGCGACATGTATGTATATAAAACAAGGTCGGGTTAGTTACACCAGTTATAACTCAAGAACGGCTGGACCGATATTCGATCTTTGATTTGTTGGATTTGTCTCCGACCCGAATAGCAGAATCACTATTAAAACATGGGTCAAATTCACGAGAAAAAAATGAAGAATGAAAATGATGAATTTTCTCGTACATTCGTTCTTATTGATTCTGAGGAGCCACGAAGTCGAAGTCGAAGCCGGGAGTCCGGGACAGCTAGTTATACATAGAAGCTGTTGGTGTACCTTAATAAATAAATAAATAAACCAGAGCTTATCCCCGTGGCCACGAGCTAAACGCTGAAGCGACTCGCGTCTTGTGACAGCGTTTGTGGAGAAACCAAGTGAAGCGCGCGAAATACATAGATTATCCTAATTAAAGGTACAATTTTACTGTTCATTAAAACTTGATAAAATATTAATGTTTTGCATAACCTAAAACATGTCTGTAAAAGTAGACTAGTTAAAATATTAAGGAATAATGTAGCAACACAGAAAATATTCCAAACGGATATCCACATTTTATGTCGTTGATATTTTGGATGACGGTAGATTGAAACGTCAAAGTTGTTTTTTTTTTTCACGACTATAAAAGGGGGAGCTTCGAGTGGCGGGAATTAGCAGTCAGATAGGAAATGCCGGCCCCATCAAGCTTAAATAATAAAAATCTGATCCAGCCTGTCCCATCTTGCTGCCCTCTCCAGCGACGCCCTAAGCCGAGGTTCGTACCCCACAGGGGGTGCCCTTAGCGTGTAGTTGCTTAATATAGTAGATATTCGCCCTGGCTGGAGGCTTTGAGTTTACTTAAGGCAACCACAGGATAGTCCGGTTAAGGCAGGCCGCATACGTCCGGTTTCCTGATTCGGAATTCAGATTCGGAAACCTGAATGCAAGCATTTCATACAAAATGTTCTCACAAGCGCACACGTGCTTAAATTTTCCGTTCTGAAACCCTGACGGAAAATTTAAGCACGTGTGCGCTTGTGAGAACATTTTGTATGAAATGCTTGCATTCAGGTTTCCGAATCTGAATTCCGAAACTGAATTCCGAATCAGGAAACCGGACGTTTGCGCCCAGCCTAAGTAGTCACGACCTCTCAAGGTCAACTACGAGATGCCATTTATAAAAAAAATAAAAAAAAAATGGCGGGGATCATTCCTGTTCGACAGAACGGAGCTCCGGCCTACAGTCAGTTGATTAGTACTAGTGACGTAATTATGTGGAAAACATCGACCATGTCACGTAAGTAAATTGATATCATTATCTTGATTATTGCTGATAAAGTGATAACTATAACTGTTATAATATTGCCAATGTTTTAAAGTGTATAATGGAATATTCCTAGATATTGTTATTATGTTGCTATTATTCTCAGTTAGTTTATTGTTTTTAAAATAATGAAAATTTTTGGCAATATAAGAAAATATGAAATTTGTTGATAGAATACTTTAATACTGTGTCCATGGAGTTTCTTGTCCTTGATGACCTAGATTTGGAACGGACAACTAACATTCTGATTAATTACTGACAAGCTTAAATTGAAATAAATGTCTAGCTTGTCTTTCTGTGTCTTAGGTTGTGTTTCATAAAATCCTTTCCCGACATATCATATTCATAGAACAGTTACTTTTACACATATTAAATAACTAGTAACCATTCTGATATTCAAAGCTTTGTATTTGGGTATAGACTTATTAATAGATTCTACTCCATTTTCTAACACGCGCGTGTCGCTTGACGAAAGTCGCATTGCTCATAGCCGTGAACGAGGCCTTAGGTGACACAGGTATGTGCCGTGTCGTGAATCCCAGGGGAGTCATAAAAGGCGGCTGGTTAAATCCAATGGATGGACGGTACAGACGGGCGCACATCAAGGTACCCAAAACTGTCAAATTTTCCCATTCAACATTGAACCTTATGCTTTAGCGATAAAGTTGAAAATCTATTAAAGAAATTTGACAGATTGTAGTAGCTTGATGTGCTGGCGTCTGTACATGAGCCGTAGGTATCTGTTAATAACATCATACACGAAAATACAGGATTTCTGAGCTGGCCAAGGTTATTTCTGATTGTCAATTGGTAAACATTCTGAAGGCCGTCTGATGCGAGTTAATAATAATATCGGCGCGTACTACACTACCACTGGAGGCAATGGCGCCGATTCTCTTGTTCACAAACTAAACTAAATTTAAGTTCAGTGCATCTTTTTCTTTCTATTTCATTAAGAAAATGACAGGATATAAATATTAGTTTAGTCCTGTCAAATTAAGATACTCCATAGACAATTTAGACGTGATTAAAAAATTGGCAATTAAAAATACGTCAATTTATGTCAGGCACGGACTAATTTGACAGGTCTAAACTAATATTTATCTTCTGTCCTTTTCTTAATGAAATAGAAAGAAAAAGATGCACTGAAATTAAATTTAGTTTAGTTTGTGAACAAGGGAATTGGCGCCATTGTCAGTTTAATTCCACCAATAAGTCAAAAAAATCATGTGCAGTCACCAAAATAGATAAGTAACCATACTTAGCTGCAATTTTACTGGTATCGGACAATATTTTCAAACTGAAACAGAAGCGTTTCTTGGCAGCAGAAGTAAAACCAGCCAAGTGCATGTCAGAACACTCACAATGAAAGGTTCCGTAGTTGGAATCAATATTAACGCATGCACAGTATTGATTTTACTGGCCCCAAAAATAAGTTTGTATTTCTCAGGATTTCTCTTACTATTCTAAGAAAATATCCTATCTCAAAAACTATTGACTTAAATAAACAAGTCACAAGGTCATCTTCTTACACCAAAACGACCTACTTACATAGGTACAGTCAACAAAAGAGATAAGTATGCAGGCTCGTCGGAAACTGATGGATGTTCTCGAATAAAATTCAATTTCATTAATATTTAGAAAACAAACAGCTCATTTATCAAATCAAATTTCAATCGACAACATCCACCGGTTTCTTACTAAACTTCAACTATATCCGACGATCCTGCATACTTATCTCTTTTGTTGACTGTACATTTAGATCTTCACAATTATAGCCGGAGACACAGATAAAAGTTTATAGGAATAAATCCTAATAGAAAACTGGGTCACCTAACCAAATTATAAGATGTGGTAGAAGTTGGGCGTTAACTAAAATCGATGGAGATGTTCTGGACCTTTGTTGGAAAGTATCCTTTTTGGGTTGTTACGGGAAATTCAGCCATAATGTCTACGTTTCTTTAACTTAAACACGCTGAGATTTATCATAGACTCTCTTTTCGGCTAATAATAACCTACCAACATATCGTTATTTATCCTTACCATGATGTACTCAAGATGTGCTCTTGACCTCGATCTCACCTGATGGAAAGCAATGGATGAGGTCTAGGATGGAACGAGCGTGCCTAGAAGATGCATGCATGCACTCTTGCTTTAAAGGTTCGGTTATATGTGGACGCGACAGGGCGCGGAAAACGAAGCCAAATTCCCCATTGTCATTGATCTTGTATGTAAAAAATGACGCGCGGGCGGGGACGCGTTTTCTGCGCCCTGGGGCCCGTCGCGTGGCGCGTTTTTGTGTGTGATCCGCCTCAGTCAGTGGTTTTAATAAAACTTCTCAATTTCACGTGGATAATGTTTGTCATCATGAAGACTTGTCAAAATAAGAACTTTTCGATAAGAGTGTCGATAAAAGCAATTTATATTCGAGGTCAAGAGCCGGCCTATTCAGCAACAAAAATGATTAAAGTAAATTACAATGTACGAGTAAGTACGAATTACTGCTGCCAGCTTTTAAAGTTGTACGTAATGTAAGTTCACGTGGCTCACAGGGGCAATTCAATTAGAGTCAGGACTGGCATTACTTTGGCTTCGTACGGGAAACTAGCCTTGAAACTAAGTCGGACTGACTTTTGACAGAGTAAATAATTATGAAATTGCCAGGCCTCCGTCACTCGCCTATACCTACCGCGATAAGTGCCTAAAGCGCGCGACAACTTGAAGTTGCAAATCAGTCGAGGCTCGGGGCCACCCTGCGCTTGTGAGTACATGCGTGCCTATGCGACGACGACAATCAGTCGATCATCGTCGCAACGCAAGGTTGATTGCTCCAACAGCACCGTACTCTTCTTTATAATGGAGAATCGTAATAAACTAAAACGTATAATAATAATATAATATTTTAGAGATGATAAGACAACACGACACTACATTAAAGTTAAATAATTGTAAATACAATAAATTCTTCTTATAATTATGTTTTTAATTATTTTACTTTGATTGTACAACCTTGAGATGTGGTGTAGGTACTCGTAAATTCTGAACACAAAGGAATTGCGCTCTTGTGAGCGTAGTAGTAAGGTGCGATTTCAAATGCACCAGGTGTGTTGGAAATTTTATAGGCTATTAAAATGGCGGCTTTCTTCGAGATCAAAGGAGTGCAACTTCTGTACGTCTAGCACTATTATATATTCTGTGGAATTGCTCTTGAGCAATGGTTGCGATAAGTGAATTTTACAGAATTATAATCATTAGAATCGGCAATACAACACCTTTTTTTTTTTTTTTTTTTTTTTTTTTTTTTTTTTTTTTTTTTTTTTTTTTGCCTTAAGTTAGAATGGTGGTAGTGGTAGCCCAGTGGTAACGACCGCGACTTACAAGATAGGTCGTAGGTTCGAACCCTGCCAGATGCTTTACTTTGTGTAAATTATTTCATCACCACTGCTCTCAAAACGGTGAAGGAAAACATCGTAAAGAAACCGGCATGTCCTAGAATCAAAAATTCGAAGACATGTGACATCTACCATCCCCCACTTGGTCCACATGATGGATTACGGCCCACTCCCTCTCACAAAGAGGAGGCCTGTGTCCCAGCAGTGGGAACATTATAGGTTGATTATGTTATATTGTTATGTAAGTTAGAATTTGCCTCAAATGTCATGATTTCATTAAATAGTCATTTAAGGTAATATGAACTTACAGAGAGATGTATTGATGATTCTTATGATTATAATACGATAAATAAATATTGGTTACGACCGGGAATCATATTTAGATCAACATACAACCTGATACTGAACTGCAAATTGCGAAAAATTTAAGAAAATATTTCGCAGGATATTTTCATTACAAACGGGTTGAAGAGTGTATCGGGTCTAGAATCTCTGTACAAAATTTCAGCTCAAAAGCATTAACTTTGAAAATGCTTAATATTTTTTTATTTCGACATCACGGCGCTGCACTGGCGCGCGGCGGCGTGATGTGCGTGTACTAGGCGCACAGGCACACTACAGATAATGGATAATGACCCTCGTAGTGCGGTGACACGTTTGTTATGATTTCAATTTAATAAACTATCGAAATAAAAAAATATTAAGCATTTTCAAAGTTACTGCTTTTGAGCTGAAATTTTGTACAGAGATTCTAGACCAGATACACTCTTCAACCCGTTTGTATTGATATACCCTTTCCGTAACATCCTGTATACAATCCATGTATTACATAGCCGCAGTTGAAAACTTACGCTAGTAACTAGCGGCAGGGGTTAGTATTGAACTTAGCCTAGACTAGACGCAATCTAGGTTCTATCCTAGATTACAATGAAGGCTAGCCATGACCGATATTGCATACCTATACTCGTCTGACCTGTTTGTTTATTACGTCTTGAAGCTTGTATGCGATAAGCAAAAGTGCTGGGTTGATGGTACTTATCTATATAAATAAAAACAAAAGGCCTGACTGACTGACTGACTGACTGACTGACTGACTGACTGACTGACTGACTCATCAACGCCCAGCCCAAACCCATGGACCTAGAAAGCTGAAATTTTACACAATGGTTCCCTTTATAATGTAGACAAGGAATAAGGAAGGATTTTTCGAAATTCAACCCCTAAGGGAGTTAAATAGGGGATGAAAGTTTGTATGAAAGTCTGTCAGTTTTAAAGTTAGGATCTTCAAATCTTGTGTTTAGGCTGACGATTAAAAATTAATTTATACGTGTCTCAGCGTTTTTGATGATTCCACCCCCAAAGGGTTAAAAAGGGGGATGAAGTTTTGTATGAAAGTCCGCCAGTTTAAAAGTTAGGATCTTCAAATTTTGTATTTAGGCTAACGATTGAAAATTAATTTACACGTGTCTCAGCGTTTTTGATAATTTTACCACGAAAGGGGGATGAACGACCTAACTGAGATATCGACACACAGCCTAAACCGCTGGTCCTAGGGACATGAATTTTGGAGGGTGTGTTCTTTGTGAAGAGTAAGTATCCAGTAAGAAGGGATTTTTGGAAATTTAGCCTTTAAGAGGGTGAAAAGGGGGGATTTTGTTTGTATGAAAAATCTTATTCCTTGAGTTAATAACCTTGAAACTTGGCACGAATACTTACCTAAGTAAATTATGAAGTTTGGCATTTTTTGTTTTTCTAATCTACCCCCTAAAGAGGTATTGGGGGGTGTCAAAATTTGTATGGAAGAATTTTAACGCGCTGTCCTATTAACTCAAAACTCAGTATTTATACTAAGGACTAAAAATAAAGAATAACGTCAGGGTTTTTCGAAAATCTACCCCTAACTGTGTGAAAAGGGGTAATTAATTTTACAGGGGAGGATTTCACTGCGTGGCTTGATTAGTTCGAAAATTGCCATATATAATCTTTGAGTCAAGTTATGAACACATCTTAAACTATTTTTCATAATTCTACCCATGTAGGGGTGAAAAGCGGGATAACAGTTTATATGAAAAATCTTAATCATTTGGTTAATAAACTTGAAACTTGGCACGAATATTTATCTAAGTAAATTATGAAGGTTGGCATTTTTTGTTTTCACAAACTACCCCCAAAGGAGGATTGAGGCGGGGTGTGTCAAAATTTTTATGGAAGAATTTTAACGCATGGTCCGATTACCTCGAAACTCGGTATTTATACTTAAGACCAAAAATAAAGAATAACGTCTATCAGGGTTTTCCGAAAATCTACCCCTAACGGGGTGAAAAGGGGTAGTTAATTATACAGGTGAGGATTTTACTGTCTGGTTTGATTAACTCGAAAATTGCCGATGTAGGTCACACGGCTGCCAAGCTAAAATGGAACTGGGCTGGTCACATTTGTCGCATGCCGGAGGAGCTATGGGCTAAAATAACCACACAATGGGTCCCAAACAGCAGCAAACGGCAACGCGGCAGGCCCAGAATGAGATTGCGGGACGAACTCGACTCTTTCGACAAAGATTGGCGTGTAACAGCACTGGATAGGGATAAGTGGAAGAAGGGAAGGGAGGCCTTTGCCCTGCAGTGGGACAGAAATGGCTGATAATAATAATAAAATCTTTGAGTCAAGTAATGAATTCCACCCCTGTGGGGGTGAAAAGCGGGGATACATTTAATATGAAAAATCTTATTTATTTGGTTAATAAACATGAAACTTGGCAATATTTGGGTCAGTAAATAATAACGATTGTCAGTTTTAGTTAAAAAAAACCTTTGGGGGTGACAAAGTTGATAGGTTAGAAAAATATGTAACTCGCTATCGGATTAACTCGAAACTAGGTACTACCAAAACAAAAAATAAAACAAGTACTTATCTGTTTTAGGGTTTTTCAAAAATTGACTCCTACCTAGGTGGAAAAGGGCAAGTAAAGTTTAAGGGGTGGATATTACTGCTTGCTTCAATTAACTCGAAAATGGGTATGGGCCTTTGAGTCAAGTTATGATCACGAACGATTTTTCAAAATTCCACCCCTGTGGGGGTGGAAAGTGGGGCTACAGTTTATTTGAAAAATCTGATTCCTTTGATCTATAAAAATTGGCCCGAATACTTATTTATCTAATTAACTGATAAAGATCATACCTACATACATTTTCGAAATTTTTAGAGGTAAGTACGAATTTCACGCGGACGAAGTCGCGGGCAGAAGCTAGTGCAAAATAATTGGACGGATATTTATTGTAACAATGCATGTAAGTACTGTCTGTCATCAGAATCCCGAAAGTCTGACAACCAGTCTTACCAAGAGGTATCGTATTACTCAACTAGGTTGTGGAGGTCAGATAGGCAGTCGCTCCATGTAAAATACTGGTATTCAGCTGCATCCGGTTAGACTGGAAGCCGACCCCAACATAGTTGGAAAAAGGCTAGGCAGATCATGTCTCAAAACGGTGAAGGAAACATTCATTAACAGTATCCCATAATTTATATTACTATTTGTATTACTTACTATTTTAATATTTATTTATTTTATTTTATTTCTGTAACTGCCCGTGACATCACAGCGGCGGGCCCTATCAGAATACCAGCGTTGCGACATTTATTTTTTAAATGTCGCAGCATCATGCTGAGATAGGAGCCTTTTGGCCTCGTATAGGAGTTTCTGTCTCATTTTTCTTTTTGTTACTTTTTTTGTTTTTTTTGTTTTATATAACTTGGTTTTTATTTTTTTACTGTGTTTAGTTTAGTTTGTGATCTTCCTGTACGAGTCACAATAAATACTTTTTCTTTCTTTCTTTCTAATTTGTAGGAAGTCCCGAGCACTAGTAGGTATAAAGGAAATAAAAACGCAAAATTGCTTTAAAGTTCAATAACTTGCTTTTAAAAGAGCTCACACTCTATTAACTTGTCATGTACCCACTAAGCTATTAACTTGACAAGTAAAGCTTTCAGGTTTGTTTACCGTCACGAAAACCTACGTCAACATAAACTAACATCGTTCTTGGCGCTCAATTGAAAAGGTTTTTGTTTATTCTGTAGATCATCTTTATTTTTCTGACAATAACAAGCATGTTTTTCACTTAGAAAACACTCGTTTTTCACTGTAAAGAAACTTGTGAACTGTTTCACTTAACTGGTAGATAATATCAAGCAAATGCTGTTAAAAAATTGTCTGGTATACAGAACCCATTAGAAATTATATCTTTGTAATGGGTTCCGTATACCAGACATATTTTTTTTTACAGCATTTGCTTGAGAGATACTTAAATTTATAGTGTACTAGCTGCGCCCCGGGGTTTCACCCGCATAAGTCTCGATCCCGTGGGAATATCGTGATAAAAAAGTATGCTATGTCCTTTTCCGGGACTCAAGTCCAAGATTGGTTTACGGTAAATAATTTGGTACTAAATGAAAAGAAAACCAAATGCATTAGATTTAAATTACCAAATGTTAGAAGTAGCGAATGTAACATCATACTGAATGGAGAAAAACTAGAATTTGTTGCTCAAACGGTTTTCCTGGGAATCACGCTAGACGAGAAATTACAATGGGGACCTCACATAACATCTCTTGCGGGGCGGCTTAGCTCGGCCGCTTATGCTGTTAGGAAGATAAGACAGTTAACAGATGTAGAAACCGCGCGTTTAGTCTATTTTAGCTACTTTCACCGCATTATGTCGTACGGCATTTTACTATGGGGTCGAGCTGCTGACATTGAATCCATCTTTATTTTGCAAAAGAGAGCTGTCAGAGCCATTTATAATCTACGTCGCCGCGAATCTCTCAGGGAACTATTTAAAAGGATTAATATTATGACGGTACCTTGCCAATTCATTTATGAAAATATTATGTATGTAAGAAAAAAACTACATCTTTTTAATAAAATAAGCGATAGACATAACTTTAATACAAGAAATAAAGATAAAATACATCAACCATTTTTCAGATTAGCCAAAGTACATACATCTTTTATGGGGTACTGTGTTAAATGTTACAATAAAATACCTTGTGATATATTGCAATTAAATGAAAGAAAATTTAAAACTCACATTAAACGTACACTTTGTAAACAAGCATACTATAAATTAGAAGATTATATCCAAGATAAGAACGCTAGGAAACATGCTGGTCCTGCTCCATAGGACAATCTAGAGTCTAGACAAAATCAAACTGGTTGCTAATTTAATTGTAATTTTTTTTATTCTTTTTTTTTTACATTTATTACTCACACCCTGACTTATTACTTGTATTTTGTTTTTTAATTAAAATCGTTTTGCTTGTACCATGTTTGTAAATATGTGAGCACCATGTATCTATCAGATAATTAATTTATATGTCATGGTTTCGTTTTTAATTCTTTTACCTATTGTGGTATAGTAATTTTATTGTAGGTGCATCGTCCTCACATGTTATTATATAATTAATGTACCCATGCAAAATATTGTACCTAAACATTTTAAAAGAGTAACGGTGGAGTTTCTTGCTCGTTCTTCTCCATACGAAAACTACCTTTTGGAATGGGCGACTAGAATCAATTCTATTTTACGATAATTTTTGACGTTCAAAAGTGCCTTTTATGTGCCTATTTGAAATAAATGCTTTGACTTTGACTTTGACTTTCAAGCTATCTCCATACCAAATTTCTTCTAAATCGGTTCAGCGGTTTAGACGTGAAAAGGTAACATACAGACAGACAGAGTTACTTTCGAATTTATAATATTACTAGTACTAGTATGGATGCGGACGCTTAAACAGGCCGTTAGTTTAATATTTAAAAGAAGATTACTTACTTGTACGGTTAAATAGGAAGAAAACCAGGCAGGAGACACAAACACTATTACACGTGCATTTAGCACTACATATCGTAATAATGGATCGTAATAACGTCAAGTGCTTGGCAAAGTACGAAGAGTTTGCACTTAATTCAATGTCGCGTACACTTTCTACCTAGGTAATACATTTATAATTACGCTTTCAAGAACCTTCTACTTCCACATTGCACTAGAAACGAATGTCACAACATTTTACCGAGCATATTAAAATATTTTTCAAAATAAATATCGTGTAATTCCGCCCTAATTCGTAGCCCACTCGTTATGCACTGGGAGGCACTCAAAAACCGTCAAATCCGATGAGACGACCTCTCCTTTACCGGGTATGATAACCGGCAGGCGGGCGTGTCTCACCGGTGACCCGACGACCCGGTGACCGGGTAGCTATGACCGCATGACCTGGTCACAGCCTGACCCGGTTACCGTGCAGCCGGGTATGCACCACCCCACTCCCCGCGCTTGCATTCCGCGATTGATTCTGTACAATATCAGCCACTCTTTTGTTAACGGAATGTGTGTCGAGGTAATGTATACCTATGTCTGGGACTCGACTCTTATGTAAGAGAAATTCACTTAGAGAATTTCGTAGATAATTTTATGAAGCTTTCAAGCCTTCTTAGAGACATATACACTACCAAAACTTTCTGCTCAAATATTTTGTCTCAAATATTTTGTTAAACAAAATAATTTGTCGCGGTTGGTCCGTGGATGGGTGACCATCTTTACATACCAAGACCCACCCCTCCATGCCTCGGAAAGCACGTTAAGCTGTTGGTCTCGGCTGTCATTCGTGGATCTTTGACAGTCGTTACGGGTCGTCAGAAGCCCGAAAGTCTGACAACCAGTCTTACCAAGGGATTCGTATTACTGGGTTGTGGAGGTCAGATAGGCAGTCGCTCCGTGTAAAATACTGGTATTCAGCTGCATCCGGTTAGACTGGAAGCCGACCCCAACATAGTTGGGAAAAGGCTAGGCAGATGATGAATATTACATTTTAACCAAAGTAAATAAAATGTCTTCGAAACTAGACAAAAGCTCATAATCAACGTCCCAATAAATAGTGAATCATAATCAATACAGAACTTATTGGTATTAATTTGGGACGCTCTCTGGGCCAATAAAGTACCTAACTGTACTTGGATTCCGGTGAACACGTTGACTGCCAGACCACAGACACAATAGAACATCTATTGTTGGCGGACACCGTGTGACCGCGATGGCAGTCAAAGAATCAAAAAAATTATAGAAATTCTACAAAATTCAATAAAATATCTGGTTATCTAAAGAAAATCTAAATGTATTTCTTACTATCGTCCAAGCTCATAATTACACTAGTAAAAACTAAAACAAAACGTACAAAAATATTATAATAGACGCTTATCAAATGAGTATTTAGTGTCCTTTGAGATCGAGCTATCAAACGTTGGCATTTCGTCGAAGATGTTGCTCGCAAACTTTACTTTTACGTTTCTTTTCAGATCATTCTCAAAATCGTCGTAGTCTGGTTCAGAATTGCATGTCACATTCTCTGATACCTGAGGAGGCACGTTACATATACTCTTTATAACATACCTCATAATCCGCTTCATACTGATCAACTCCTTCTTCAATTTATTTAATAAATTAGACTTCGAAAGAAGCATACTCTTCAATTTCTCGTTGTCCAATTGTAAAACCAGGTTCTTGGTCTGTATTTCCATTTCGCTTTGGTTCGCCGCGTCTAATTGCTTTCTCATTTCACGTACCATCGCCAGGAACCCGTTCCGAGATCTGGTTAGCGCAATCTTTGATACATTCAAATCGCTTTTGAGCCTGGCGATGTCATCTTGGAGTCTCTTGATCAATATTACATCTTGACATTCTGATGGTAGTGCTGTTTTTTTCTTGGCTTTAGGCACTTCTTTGACTATAACTTCAACTGCTGTTGTGTTATTCCTGAACACCTCGTAGGATGTGCCCGGATCTGAGTCGAAATTACTGGGCTTCATGTTTTTGTTACGTAGAGCGAAACTCGAGAACATTTCCTCAGAGACAGACATTTTGATGTTGGGCTGGAAAGGTTCTGACATTTTATTATCTATATGCCCTTAAAATTTTTATCACACGCTTGTATTTTACACAAAAAATAATACAAAAATAATTTTTAGAATTTTTTTTTGCTCTATCAATTAGGTTTGGTTGTCAATTTTTGACAGCCAAGGCTGAAAACAGGTTAGGTTGCAAGTTACCTACTTGCAAAATAAGGCTATAAATAATCTGAGAACGGCCTTGCCTTCTTCTTACTTTTCAAGAATCGGTTATGGTGGCCATGCTACGCGTGCCTAACCCTCCCTAGGCACACGACTTAGACTTGACATGACTTAGAACTAGGCTCTCGGATAAGTTTCTTACCCGTTCTCCCGGCGAAAGTTGCACCAGACTGTTATGATCCCCAGAGTAGATTTAATTAGCTCATCACTTTTCGCAAGCAAATCAACAAACCCAAAAACTGTTTTCTCATAATTCTATTTCAAAGCCTCCTAAAACAATGACTATCTACGTATGACGGAATATTTTAAAAGTCAGGAACATTTCACACAAAATTAGATCCATTGCTAGACTTAGTGACGTATCTTTGTGGCAGCAACACATGAGCAACTCACGTCATTACCCCACACCGTGACAAAAACTGCACACGCCGTTTAAATTACTAGCTTATATAATTTTAATTATAATCAGGAAAGATGCATGATTCGGAACATGAGCCACTGCTTCTCATATTGGCACGTGTTGTATCAAACTTGTAGTGTATCTATTAAATAGATATGTAAACACTGTCTCATTCACACAAGCGGGGTACCTGCTGTCACTTATGTTATCTGTGAATCTGTCAATTACGAGGATTGGCGGGAAACAGAAAAAGCGAAGCAGGCTATATACGATGGCGCTTGGTGTGGTAGTGAGCCAGTGAAGTGATATGTTCAATATAAATACGGAATCAACGGGATTCTACAAAACTAATATATATTGGGGAGAAAATTTAGCGAGACTCATTGCATGTTGTTAAGTTGCCATGGTTATAGCTCTATGCATGCATCCTGCCTGCCGCATGCAGCCTGTAATGTAGCCTCCTGGGACACAGGCCTCCACTCTGTTAGAGGAAGTGGCTCATAAAAATAACGCTTTGTCACTTGTTTGCTTCCACCATAATGTCTGTTTCCGGGTACACATTTGAATTTCGAAAATTTAAATACACACATCAAAAGTGTCTAGGGATCAAGCATTTTTATGCGGATTTCTTGAGATTGAGATGTGGCTTTGTAATAAATTTATGATTTTATAAATTTATATGGATCCTTTTTGGTGCATTTCATAATTTGAATCAGGAACTGTGAATCAAATTCGAGTAAAAGATGAAAATCAGCTGTCAATATTTTCCCTATAAAAACATACAACGCATTGAAGACATTATTAGTGCTACTGTTTCCCTACTACTGATTAAAACCAACGTTATTATGGAGCGGCGACGTCATTTAAGCAGGGAAGAAATGCTCAGAGCCGTGGGAATGATAGAAGCTGGTTCCCGGCAACGTACTGTGGCTTTAGCTCTGAATACAAGTCAGAGTGTTATCAGTCGACTTTGGACACGTTACCGAAGCACTGGTACCGTGGCTGAGCGCCATGGAGGACGGTATCGCTGCACCACACGGAGACAAGACCGATACATTCAAATCTTAACTCGAAGAGCTCCAACAATAACCGCCATGATGTTAGCCGTGAGGCTTCATCACTCTTCAGGGAACTTAATTAGCGACCAAACAGTCAGAAACCGCTTGCATGAAGTGAACCTTCATTCCCGAAGACCGCTACGGGTACCACCTATAGCAATGCACAATCGTAGGATTCGATATCAATGGGCTCTTGAACACAGAAATTGGGCAGAAGAACAATGGCGTTTCGTGTGCTTTTCTGATGAGTCTCGTTTTGGTATGAGATCGGATACAAGACGTATACGACACTGGAGAACCCCTGGACGCCAACAGCGATTAAAATCCTGCCAGGAAGTCCATCCTTATAGTGGTGGAACCATCATGGTATGGGCGGGTATTTGGATCGGCGGAAGAACTGAGTTGATTTGGATCAGAGGCAACCTCAACGCTCAAATTTATGCTGAGACGATTGTATCAGACGTCATCGTTCCTCTACAAGTGCAAATCGGTCCCTTATTTCAGTTAATGCATGATAATGCACGACCGCACACCGCAAGAGTTGTAAGACAGACTCTCGCCGCAGCTAACATCAATGTCCTGCCCTGGCCTGCTCAGTCGCCAGACTTGAACCCGATTGAGCATGCATGGGATATGCTACAGAGAAGAGCTCTGCCGAATATGGAGGGTATCCAGTCGCAAGAAGACCTTTTTTTGTTGTTGCAACGAACATGGGCGGCCATTCCACAGCGTGATTTGGATGAACTCATTTTGAGTATGCCAAACCGATGTTCTTGTGTTGTTAGTGTTCGCGGTAGAAACACGGATTATTAATTGTTTAAGTTACCCAATAAAATTTTAAAGAAAACTGTTATTTCAGTCTTTTTTTCGAACTTTTGTGTTAGTGGTTCAAATGTCAAAAATCCCTTTATTAGGAAAATGGCAAATTTCTTTATTAATGCAAAGGTGACTTGGTTTATCGTTACTCTGACAAACGAAAACACTTTATTTGATGAATCCTTAAAGAAAATTTTAATTAATATCAATCAGGAGAAAAGTTATTGCAAAAATATATGTTGATCCCTAGACACTTTTGATGTGTGTATCTACGGTTAAAATGTCAATGTTCAAAACATCGAAAATTTAAATATCGAACGACCATAAAACCGAAAATTAAAATAACGTAAGTTTATATTGTCGAATGGTTAGATAACCTACGTCCAATATATTGTAGTGTTTTATTTATTACCAATGCTTGCAAAAGCAAGCATTGGTAATAAATAAAACACTACAAATTGATAAAGAACTTTAATTTCGGAAGTCGGCGCCGTTGATTCCGCATTTTCGTTCTTAGACACCGACATCCGAAATTAAAGTTATATATCAATTTGTAGTGTGTTTTTTTGAAGTCGGTTGTTTTTTTTTGTAAAAAGTTTTTATTTTTCACTTTTTAGTTGTACCTACCCCACAAAAATTCAATAACACTAGTGCATTGAAGAACTGAAGACACCGACTAGAAGAATCGTCTAAATTCGCATAGAAATGCCGGAGATGCAGTACCTACATTTATGCACATAACTTCGTAAAGAATAATTACCTAATGTGTTATATACTAAAACCTTCCTGAAAGTATGTAGATCACTTTGGTGAAATAATTATAAAAATCGGTTCATTAGTTTTTGAGAAAATCGTGGACATACAAACATACATACATACGGGGTCGAATACAGAACCTCCTTTTTTGAAGTCTGTTAAAAAATAAACTCCTTATATGTTCATCATTGTGCTTGAAAAGGTAATGTTCCATGAAGATTACAATCCCTGTCAGCTGTCCTTACCTCAGAAAAGGTCACACCCTTTCTCCCCATATCATCTTTACACAATCCATTCATAGTTACCTTAGTCATATTCTTTTGAACACTGAATTATTTTCTTCTTTCTCCATTGTCTTGCAGAACATTTTATTACAAAACAAAATAACGACCTTTAATTACATTAATTTTGCTACACCTTTACATAGGTTTTCATTCAATTACCTACCCAGTTCCTATCGAGAGGCTAACGAGTTCGCTGGCGTGCCCTTTGCCGGCCAAGTGGTCGAGCTACTGGTCCGAATGATTGCCAACCAGCAATTATACTACGACGTAAGTAAAAGGTTCCATCGGCAAAACTCGCCAAACACGATCATTTCCGAAATAGTGCGACTTGAGATCAAACGAACTCGATACGAAAAAAAAACCGAGTGTGCTTATGACCACACGACTGAAGTGAAACTTCAAACGTATTTGGCTATGAGAGGAAGAGAGAAAGAAAATGTGCGCGCGCACTGCTTTCTCTTGCTTATATCCCCCACTCAACTCCCGTTCGCCTCGCCCGATCACACTTTTCGTAACGCTTACGTCACGCGTTCGCCAGCTTACTCCCCAAGTCAAGCAGGCGTAAAGAAGTTTCACTTCAAAACATTGACCCCCTTACAAATAAACGTAATATATCAGATGAATAGTTACACACCAATTTCTCTCTTTCAGTTGTCAGTAATTTGACTTTCGAAAGAAGACAAAGCGTTGTGTAACTACACAGACGCTATACAACGTTTATTAGTAAGGGGTAACAGTCTTGAGCAGGGATATAAAGGCCCACTTGCACCACAAATCACTCGATACATTTTACGCTAAACGAATTGATAACATAGTTCTGTTGCTGTTAATTGTTTGAAGACGACAGAGTCAGAATGATGTTTTAAATATATTTAGGACTAAACACATTAAAAGTGATTTGTGGTACAAGCGGGCCTGAATGGAAGTAACTTTGAGAATCTTGTAGCTCTACGCTACGCATTCAGTCGATCAATTACAGTTAAAAGCTAAAGATAAATGTTGCATAAAACTTTTCATCTTATTCACCTGAAGAGGTAACATGGCAACCCCCAAGAATAACTCGTCAATGGAACAAAAATAAGCGATTGCTTACTGGTTTTGGTACTTCGATGGAACTTTTCAGTTGTGTCGTACTGTACCAGAAAATCTTACGACGGATATGCAGCAAGCTTTATAAAATTCCTAGAGAAAAATATGTTTTTCAAGTATTTTCTGCTCTGATGGTTACGTAACATGTTTCCTATGTGTGTCAGAATAATAAAAGAAACGGCAGTTCTTCCTCTGTTATTTTGTGTTTAAAATCGTTTTATTGTTGAGTGGTTACTTGGTGTAAATTATTTCATCACCACTGCTCAAAACGGTGAAGTAAAACATCGTGAGGAAACCGGCATGTCCTAGAACAAAAAAATCGAAGACATAGTGACATCCACCAACACGCACTGGGCCCGCGTGGTGGATTATGGCCCACTCCCTCTCACAGAGAGGATGCCTGTGTCCCATCGGTGGGAAACATTGTGGGCTGATTATGCTTATACTATGCTACGATTATGAGTTGCATTGCGTATTTTGAGTATAATGCAAAAGATTTTTATATAATTGACTAGCAGCACCCCGCGGTTTTACCCGCATAAGTGTCGATCCCATGGAAATATCGGGATAAAATCTATCCTATGTCCTTTCCCGGGACTCAAACTATCACTAAACCAAATTTCATCTAAATCGGTTCAGCGGTTTAAGCGTGAAGAGGTAACAGACAGTCAGACAGACAGACACACTTTCGCATTTATAATATTTATATGTATTATACAATATGTAACACTAGCTGCGCCCCGCGGTTTCACCCGCTTAAATGTCGATCCCGTGGGAATATCGGGATAAAAAGTACCCTATGTCCTTTCCCGGGACTCAAGCTATCTTTATACCAAATTTCAATTTCATTTCAAATTTCATCAAAGAAAATCGTGTTGATTCCAGCATTACTTTATGCATTTAAAATTGAGTCTTATTGCCTTGAAATAAGATTTAATTTCCTTTGACTCAATCAGCGGCCAGTATGGAAAAATACATCATTTTTCAAAAAAAATCCTACATCAAAAGTTACTGAAATCGATTCAGTAGTCAATTATGAACAAAGTACTTTCAGGACTTGCGTTAATAATGTTACACCTTGTATATATAGTATGGATTAGTACCTACCTATTACCTACAATATGGTTTATTTGCTACTCTGCAATCTGTCATCTGTCATCCATATCCCTAAACTAAAGACAACTTGTTATTGGACTATAGGCTCCTGCTAATATAAAATCTCCCAAGAAAATATCTGCAGGGAAACTAGTTCGCACGGTCTACATCTAATAGCTTTAAAATATTCCGAGGCGTTCTTTGAACTCTCCTTGTTCGATTCAGAATCAATAGTGAGTAGTGACCCAGTTCTCAACGACCATCGCTCCATCCAAAAGGTCCATTAAAGTACTCGATAATACACCAATGAGCTTCGAAACTTGGCCAGTATCGACCATTGTGTAAACGTAAACTAAAGCTTTTGGAAGCATTGGGTAGACTGTTCGACTTGGCATGCCATAACTATTCAACTAAAACATATTTGTAGGAACTGTTCGAAAGTGCGGTTGCATCGAATCTGCTCCAATTACATTGAAAACTTTGCTTTTCGAGCAATCGGACTCTGTACAAATATTGTACGGAAGTCAAATATTCTCGCGCATATATACTCGTAGATTTGTTTATATGCAGCTATAACCCCGTTTCGAGAGTACATTCAACGCCCTAGATCCGTGGCCTCGCTGCCAGTCCCACAATACCTAGGCACCTAGCTAGTATACCTAGTTTTATCTATGTCTACTTAGCTGTATCTCGGTTTGCGATACCTATTGAGTTTCCTGTTAATGTGTTTGCGAGTTGGGCGGTGTTTATAAGATGTTTGTAGTCATTTACTGGGTGTTTTTTTTATTGTAATTTCTTCTTTAGGTATCTCTTCTCTTCTCTTCTGATACTTGTTGGTGGCCTTTATCCAGTGGTGGACGTCTCTAAGCTAAAACTATGATGATAGCATAATCACCCTGTAATGTTCGCACTGTTGGGACATTAGGCCTCTAATCCACAACGCGGGCCCAGTGCGGGGTGGTAGATGTCACATGTATTTGAATTTTTGGTTCTAGGACGTACCGGTTTCCTTACGCTGTTTTCCTTCACCGTTGTGAGAGCTGCGGTGATGAAATTTCTTACACAAAGTAAATCGCCTGTCGAGCTTCGAACCTACGACCTAACAACTCGTAATTCGGGCCCGATACCACTGAGCTACCTCTGCTCGCGGCTACCGGATAATAAAACTGTTCAACCCGGTACTCGCCCGTCTGTCCTAATTAGCCCAAAAGCGTCCTCCACATAGTAACGGATTAAAAACTAGTGATCGTTGTAATTATGTCTTATATTGCAACCTTAGATAACGGATGTTCTCAATTTTTTTAACCGGTCAAGCGGCGCGGTTCGCCGATCGGCGACGAAACAATAGAAAATCGATTGTGTCTCATTAGCGGCGCTTGACAGAGACTGAATGGCGTTGCCACCCAACTTTGACATTAAATAACAGCCACGAGATTTAGTACAACGAAACTACCTTCATAGCCATAGTCTTTGTATTCAGTTACCGTCATCCCTTCCTCAATTTTGCGTGTTAAAACTCGTAGAAAAACTCAAGGAATGACAGTGGCATTTAAATATCATCATCATCCTATAATGTTCCCACTGCTGGGACACAGGCCTCCTCTCTGTGAGAGGGAGTGGGCCGTAATCTACCACGCGGGCCCAGTGCGGGTTGGTAGATGTCACATGTCTTTGAATTTTTGGTTCTAGGACATGCCGGTTTCCTCACGAAGTTTTCCTTCACCGTTTTTGAGAGCAGTGGTGATGAAATAATTTACACAAAGTAAAGCGCCTGTCTGGGTTCGAACCTACGACCTACAAGTCGCGGCCGATACCATTGGGCCACCACTGCTCTCTGTTTAAATTTTACGACCAATTTAAATATATCTACGGATAATTTAAATTGGTCGTCAATTTACTTTAAAAAATTATTTGCATTGACAATATTGTCCCTTATCAACCTTGAGTTGGGCGACAATTGGAATACCTACTGAATCCAGCAGGGTAATTACGTAACACACAATGGCTTTCATTTTGACAGTTCAACAACATTCATTGCGTTGTTTACGTTGGTGAGCACCTGCTCAACAACGTAAACAACGCAATGAATGTTGTTGTTGTCGTAAAAATGCACGTGGTGAAACGTGTCTACATTTTACCACGTGCATTTTACGAACAATATGAAACAATGGATTAGTGTGTTACGCAATTAGGGTGCTGGATCCATCTAGTCGCAAGTAAATATAGGTAAAGTAAGATTTTCCTCTTAAAATCTTTGATCCATATAGGTAACTTTTTTTCCGGTGGGAAATTATGAAATAACTTCTCCCGCTCTGGGCGGAGCGGGAGGGCGTGTCAGACTTTTATTTATTATTTATTTATTTTATTATTTATGTACACACAGTAAAATACATAAGGATAATGTCTGATGTGATGTGTACTGGCTGATGTGTGTTTACTGACCCACCCGTGTTCCTTCAGTTGCCTGTGCCAGGGGCCACTGTATCTTTTTCGAACAGCCCGCGACCCTGGCAGCTGCCCATTGCTCGCTGCCCGCAAGCTCGCGCCTACGGTGGCCGGGAATCGGCTATCGATTCCCGACGAACAGGGTGTCTCCTGCGGCGACTAGGGGCGAGAGGGCGTAAAGATTGCCTCTCCATCACGCGCTCCGCCTCCTCCTTCGCGAGCATTACTGCTTCGCAGAAGGAGGCGACGGCTTCCCATGCACTCTCGCTCCATACCATGGCCTGGACTAGGGCCGGACGCGAGAGATCGCCGCCGCCGATCGCCGCCATAAGGACGGGGCAGTGCTCTGCCCAAGCTGGGCAGACCTCCACCGTGTCCTCCGGGCGATCCACACAATGCAGGTGACACCCTGGCGTTTCCTCTCACCTTATCCGGAACAGGAACCTCCCGAAGCAGCCGTGTCCGGTGAGGACCTGCGTTAGGCGGAAGGTGAAGACGTCGTGGCGCCATTAAAATCAAAAGCACAATAAAAATAATTCAAAACAACACAAAATCAGATTCTAATTCAAAATGTCACAAAAGCAAATTCACAATTAAAATACACAAAACAAAAATGAAATAACATCAAATTAACATAAAAGCAATTTAAAGCCAATCTCAAAAAGGAAATACATACTATTAAATGTTATTCTGTAGAACTTGCCAAACGAGTCAAAATGCACGTCTATAAGATCGCTGTATCCATAGATATGGCTGTATCCGTTTCGAGGGACAATAGAACTTGTGTCGCGAACTGTTCTACGCGGAGGGGTGTACAAGGGAGTCTAGCAGGAACACGAAATCGGAATTTACTCAGCAAGTGGGGGCAAACAATTTCATTCCAGAGAATTTTATAAAGAAAAATGGAATCCGCGACTCTTCTGCGCCTCTCCAAAGACACCATCCTAAAATGTACGAGTCTGGCTCCATACGACCGTTTCTTTCTGGCGATTCCGCTAGCATACGCTAGATGCCACATAAACCTTTCCTGTATCCGCTCTAATCTCAGATTGTGCGTTGCATAGTGAGGTCTCCAGATTGTGCGAATCAATAAAAAAAAACACTACAAAGTGAAAAATAACTTTAATTTCGGAAGTCGGTGTCTTTAGTTCCGCATTATCGTTTTTTGACACCGACTTCCGAAATTAAAGTTATTTTTCACTTTGTAGTGTTTTTTTTTTTGAAGTCGGTTGGTTTTTTTGTAAAAAAGTTTTTATTTTTCACTTTTTAGTTGTACCTACCATAAATTCAATTAACACTAGTGCATTGAAGAATTGAAGACACAACTCGAAGAATCATCAAAATTCGCATAGAAATGCCGGAGATGCAGTACATTTATGCATATAACTTTGTACATAAGAATAATTACCTAATGTATTATATACTTAAACCTTCCTGAAAGTATGTAGATCACACTAATGAAAGAATTATCAAAATCGGTTCAGTAGTTTTTGAGATAATCGCGGACATACAAACATACATACATACATACATACATACATACGGGTCGAACCAGAACCTCCTTTTTTAAAGTCGGTTAAAAAAGGACTTTATCGCGGGTGAAATAGGATAGAATAGAATACTCTTTATTTTATTATGTACACCATATAAATTACAGACATAAATATAGAAACTTTACAATGGGTGACACAATGGGCGGTCTTATCGCTAAGAGCGAGTGAAACCGCGGGGCACAGCTAGTCTATCATAAATAAAATTCCATTTCACTAACGGCACAAAAATATATAGCATCTAGTACGTGCGCGTGTGTATCTTTAGTTTTATTTTTACCTGATACAATAATACTTTTTGCACAAAAATGATTTAGGTAACAACAGAAACGGACCTACGAATAATAAAGTGGTCTTAAATATCAAACACGTTGTGTGTGCATACAAACCATAATGAAAACGGACAACAAAATGATCATTCCACCCTTAACAACTAAGTAGGTACATAAAGAACCGACTTCAAAAAAAGCACTACAAAGTGATAAATAACTTTAATTTCGAAAGTCGGTGTCGTTGGTTCCGCATTTTCGTTTTTTGACACCGACTTCCGAAATTAAAGTTATTTATCACTTTGTAGTGCTTTTTTTGAAGTCGGTTCTTATTTTAAAGTCGGTTCTTTTTTTTTGTAAAAAGTTTTTATTTTTCACTTTTTAGTTGTACCTACCCCACACAAATTCAATTACCACTAGTACATTGAAGAATTGAAGACACCGACTAGACTAGAAAAAAAACATCAAAATTCGCAAAGAAATGCCGGACATGCAGTACATTTATGCATATAACTTCGTACATAAGAATAATTACCTCATGTATTATGTATACTAAAACCTTCCTAAAAGTATGTAGATCACATTAATGAAAGAATTATCCGAATCGGTTCATGAGTTTTTCTTTCTTAAGAAAAGATAGAAAGATTCTCTTAAGATAGAAAGATTCTTTTAAGAATTTTTCTATCTTTCTTAAATAAATTTTAATTCATCTTGGGACCAAGGACAATTCAGACTATTTAAAAAAAAAGTAAAATATAGCTCGCGGATTCTTCTTGGCATGAAGTCTCTTTGAAGAGATTAAAAAAAAACGCACTTCTCCGACCTCCGACTAGTAAATTAAATAGTTATCTGTGGAAATAAAGCACAAGTACCGTAACGTAAAGAAAAAGCACGCGTTTGTAATACACTGCATTATGGATCTAAAAGCTGTGCAGTAAGAGCCATTTTACGAGCAAGTGTGTTGAAAATGTATTTTCTTTCTTTCTTTCTTATAATGATAATACAGGCCTTAGCTACACATCAATGTCACGCCCAGATCTATATCTCTGTAGATACTTACCCCAATACAATCCGATAGTAACTACACGGTCCGCCATTGTTCCAGACCAGTCTATCGTTAACAATTAAGACGAGAAACTAACAGCAATTATTACCGAACCGGTGTCGGGTCACTAATAATTATGTAACTTTGGTAATCTGAATCGAATTTCGTCGATCGGCCTGAACCCTCAGACCTCACACACACACCTTTGACCGAACCGTTACCGGCCAAGCGTTGGAATAATTTGTCGGACGCTCCGGCTGGTTTATTGCGGACGTTTGAATAGCCTAGTTATTCGGAGTTTAGATCACGATCTAGTAATTGTGTTGAGTAAAATTTCAGTTGGAATAGTTTGTAAGGGACATGACATACAGCAGCAGTCAGTGCAATAGCATCCTGAAAACAGAGGTGGAGAGTCCTTATTCCCCTTTTCTGAGGCATTATGTGGGGAGGATGGTCAGGTAGTTAATTATTTGCGTCATCGATCTCTGCACATCCTGCCTCTGTCACCTACTATCGTTCTCCTTATCAAATTGCTCAATCAAGAGGGCCATGTTGAGTCTAGTCTGTATTGGCAAAATCTTACAATATTTAAATATTTCAATGACGTTATCTTTATATTGGTGTTTTATTTTTCTGGGTACAATGAGTTTTAAAAGTCTAACTTGCAGTTTGGAAATTCGTTCAGTATATGATTTAAATGTCCGCCCATAACTCGTTATTCCGTATGCTATAATTGATTCCGCTAACGCAATGTACATGTTGAGCAGGATTTTGAAAGGAACTTTAGGTTTGAGAATGTAAAATTTTGCCAGTACAGCTCGCAACTTGTCACAGACTGAGTCCACGTGAAAAGTCCAGCTAAAACGATTGTTCACGACTAATCCAAGGTAGTAAAATATCAAATAAAAGAATAAAGGTACATGTACCTAACTCAATCAAATGAAAGAATAATAACACTTATAGTTATTATTATATTATTATTTTCACACCTTAAACACAATCTTTTAAAAGATTTCAAATTAACTGACCAGTGTCAGTTTCTTTAATTATACTAGATCTCTGAAATTCCACTTAACGCTCGTGTTTTATATCAAACTGCTTAACTTTTACGAAAATACCGCAGTACGAATTATTATTATTTTTTTTATGCTTTCTTGTATATACCTATGTATTTATGTTTCTTGTTAAATCAAGGTATGAACAAATTAGGTAGCTTTTCGGGGAAATGATCTGGTTAATTCTAAAAGAAAAAGCCTAGGCAGTAAGAATCCTGGATATTTTAATAGGATCAGGGATTTTGGATTATTTCGTTTCGAAAAATAACAATATTTTGAATTGTAATGTTTATACTTCATGAAGTACTAGGGCGAGTAATGTATACTAATTAAAATCATTTATTTTTAAATTCCTTTTGATACCAGTAATCAGTGGTAGGTATGTCATTGTGGTAGCGAAAGCCGTTACAAACAAAATGCCTATTTATTCTTTAAAAGAAGTAAGACCATTGCTTCAGATAGTAAACATACTGTTTAAAAGAGTCTTCAGAGATCGATGTCAACATATCTATGGGAAGCTCTTCGACAATAAAGATGCCCGAATAATAAGCTGGCAACAGCGATAACTGGCATCTGCCAATGTATTTAGTGACTGCTGGAGTGAGAGGGAATGAATTATTTACTTTGATCAAGAACAGGATACTACGCAGGTATTAGGCCTATCGGAGGTAAATACCTCACATTTTTTTTTTTTTTAAGATTTATTGAAGAATTGGTGTAGATAACACCATAAAAAAATAAGCTGACCGTGAAAGCGTTTAATAATAGACAACGGAATTTTGATATGCCGTGTAATCTATTTATATATTTCAGACAGTCGACAGACCTTGCTTTGCGAGAAGGCCTAAACTAGGAGTGTCAAAGCTTTTTATATACTTCTTGAAAGGCCCAATCTTAGAACCCACTCGCATGTCAAGATGAATAAGTTCATCTTGACTCAGCGTCTGCAACGCCATTCTCAGCTGAATGAATAATTGAATATACTTAATAATATAAAGCGAATACAAATAAATACCCTGCACAACAACAAAATTTCTTTGTTGATGTTTATGTGAAGATGAGGGGATTGTAGGTACCCGCCTATGCGGTTTTAATCGTACATCTTTACTCCCAACACTCCGCAGTTTCTGTCAGATCCGCATAGACCATAGATATATATCTATGGCATAGACAGAGCCCCCCCCCCCCCCCCCCAGTAGTTGAGGCAAGGGAAATATCTCAACATAACAATATAAATTTATTTATATAGAGTTTTCTAAATGGAATTTATACCTACCCACCAAAAGAAATGTGAATATACATTTGCGTTCTGATTTTTTATCAAAAATTATCTATTCAATTACTTGGTATAAGTACTTATATCAAATCATATTCAACATGGACTGGTAGGTAAATGCAGTCCTATTAAATAGGCGTGCAAATTTTCTTACAGTGGTTTAGTACCCTGTACCCTGAAATATGTTAAGTCATTTTTTTTAGGGGGAAAGCTGATCTATAGATTTAATGTATCCTTTATATATCCCAGATATATGCAAGTATTACCTAGAAGGTACCATATAACTTTTATTAAAAGCTAAAGCTGATAAAAGTTTCATCGCATCAATGTTTCAAATACATGAGTTGTGTTTATGGACTGTTCCACAAAAGCCAACCGATTAAATGGTGTCTACCATTGAACCATGTGAGCGTAGGAATTATACCACTATGAAGATTATAGTAGACCAAAATGGTATCTAATGTGACCATATAAATCGTAAGAACTTTCTTAAGTGTGAGCATAACTGCTAAACAGTAATCCGTACTCATACTATATTTTAAAATTAATGATCGTTACTCACGTATTATTACAAAAAAAATAAAATATATTTTTCGTATTTAACATAGTTTACAAAAAAAAAATATATATATTTTCCGAATTTCAATTAAACGTTTACCCTTTTCTTTTTTTTGTATTGATTTAATATAAACACACTGTGAAATAGCGTATATTGTTAGCCAGTTGTTACTAACAGAATAATCAATTTCTTCTTAAGAATACTTTCGATAAGGTAAGATTAATTTAATTAGATGGGAATGAGAATGGGATCTCATAATATATGCATGATTAATATCCATGTGGGCATTTTCCTAGCATGTGCCACGAAAAAATGGTTATATCGAAAGTTATCCGTGACCAAAGCTTATGAAGATAGGATAGTTTAACAGCATAGCGTACGGGATTTAGCGGCTGCTGTTGAAGAGCGTCTGCTACGAAACTGTCGACAGAACCACAGCGCGTGCGGGTTCATCGGCGCTGGCACTGTACTCCAAGTTGTCGCTGACGGCGGCGCATATAGCGGCGCGGAGCTCAGGGTCAAAGTAAACCTTACCAGTATTTTGCAGCAGTGGGATCAGTTTTAATTCTGTTCCATTTGCGAATGCTGTTGCATCGCTATGTGTACCAGGTAGTTCATCTTTAAACAAGAGTTTATTGATTTTGTTTACTGAGTTTTCAGCTATTCTTTGGAACTGCTCGTATAAAGTTAGATATCGAATAGTTTTATATTGTGTATCACACATTTTTTTAATTAAATTCAGAACTTCGTTGATTTTAAGCATATCTTGATAGCAACAAAGTGATGGTTTGACTGAGACATTACAGAATCAGCAAGTCTGATTATCAAAATGAGCTCTCTAACAATATCGTTCAGTGCAGCCAATGAATAAAAACAAATTACCTTAAATTTCAGCATTCAAAAAAGGCGTATCGATCAAACAGGTAATAAGTACTACCAAAAGATCTTTCTGTAACTCGCACCCATCAAGACCATCAGACAGAAGTAAATACCGAATTGCTAATTCCATATTTTATTGCAGGATTTCGATATTGCAGGATCCATTCTTAAAACCTCGAAAGCAACTTCGTTACTCTAGGGGATTGTCTTCTGTTACAGATGTGGGCACAGTCTTGGTCGTAGATATCAAAGCAGACTCTTTCCTTTCCTTGTTGTCAGCGACTGCGGAATCACCGGCCGAGTCACTGACTCGTCGTTAGTTCTCGACCAGGGCCGCCAGAAGACGTCTGTGTCCTAGTCTTGGCAAAACTATGACAATGTCAGACGCTAAAAGCTCATCTGGAATTAACCGTCAATTGTTCCAATAGTTACGTACCTATACTACTGTAGTATGGTAAAGATTCCTGTTTGAAATCGAAGGTATTACCTATAGATAAATATGAAATAATCGATTCTTTGACCAAATTTCATGTACATTAAAGTAGGACAGTCACTGTTAGGTACTTATAAAGTCACCAGTCGAGCAAATTGCACGTGGGGACAGAGAATTAATATATAGTGAGTTAACAGTTATGGGTAAGGTACATCTCGAAACGTTGTACCGTGAACCCAGTTTTTATTAAGAGCATTCACACCTCGAGTCGTTGTGACGTGAGCTTCAAGATATATTTAAAGAAATATTTACAAATTATATGGTCATCATGCGTTAGAATACTTCTGTTACCATGCATTAACTATGGGTAAGGTACATCTCTAAACGTTGTACCGTGAACCCAGTATCTTTTAAGACCAGTCACACCTCAAGTCGTTGTGACGTGAGTTTCATGATATATTTAAAGAAATATTTACAAATTATATGGTCATCATGCGTTAGAATGCTTCTGTTACCATGTATTAACTATGGGTAAGGTACACCTCTGAGCGTTGTACCGTGAACCCGAGTTTCAAGGCAAGTCACAACTCCAGTCGTTATGACGTGAGTCTCATATTATATTAATAAGAATACTTACAGTTGATCTGGTAATCATGCATATGAAAATGTTATCACAATACGTATACTACGGGTAAGGTACACCTCTAGGCGTTGTACCGTGAACCCGAGTTCCGAGACAAGTCACACCTCGAGTCGTTGTGACGTGAGTCTCATATTATATAAAAATGGGAATACTTACAGTTGGTCTGGTAATCATGCATAGGATAATGTTATCACAATGCGGAGGTATACTTCGGGTAAGGTACACCTCTGAGCGTTGCACCGTGAACCCGAATTTCAAGACAAGTCATACCTCGAATCGTTATGACGTGAGTCTCGTTTGATAGGTAAGTAACAACTCGAATCGTTGAAACGTGAACCTTCAAAAAAGGGTGCTGTGACCCTGCAGATACATCGGACATGCATCGGACCAAAAATCGATGACCTGTGACGCCTCCTCGTCAAGTTCCTTCCCAACTTCCTTATCCTTCTTGGTGCGGTCGATGTAAATATTATGCGATTGCATCCTTTTCGGTATAATATTATTTTAAATAGTTTTATAACGAGAAAACAACGTATTTTGTTAATTAATAACATAATTATATTTTGTGCGCAAAAATGGCGGAGCACTAAAATGTGAATGAATAATTGTTGGAATCGTTGGAATAATTTGTCGGACGCTCCGGCTGGTTTATTGCGGACGCTTGAATAGCTAGTTGTTCGGAGTTTGGATCACGATCTAGTAATTTATTGTGGTGAGTAAAATTTCAGTTGGAATAGTTTGTAAGGGAACGATATAGGTACTTCTAGAGGTACAAGATCTACACATGACATACAGCAGCAGTCAGTGCAATAGCATCCTGAAAACAGAGGTGGAGAGTCCTTACTCCCCCTTTCTGAGGCATTATGTGGGGAGGATGCTCAGGTAGTTAATTATTTGCGTCATCGATCTCTGCACATCCTGCCTCTGTCACCTACTATTGTTCTCATTGTTTTGTGTACTACTAACACTAGTAATAAGATATTTTACTAACAAAATGGACTATGTTGTAGTCCGAAGTGAATGAATAAATAAATGAATTAATTAATACGAAAACATTTTATATAATCCATCTAAAGGCTGAATTTTCAATCGACAGATAATTTTTAATCGTGAAATAAAATTAACGTCTGACAGTTTTTAATCGACTTCAAAAATGGAGGAGGTTCTCAATTCGGATGTTTATTTTTTTTTTGTTATGTATGTTCGGGTAACTCCGTAACTCCGTCATATAGGTAGGTAGGTATAGGTATAGACGGATTTGCAAAATTTAAATTTCGTAAAGATCTGATGATGAGCTTCGGAGACAGACAACGGAAGTCTTCAATAAATGACAGCAAATCAACCGCGATCGCTGTTATCGCATATGTATGCATTGTTTACGCAGACAGGCACATTACATGGTGTAAATAATATGATGGAACATAGGTTGAAGTATGTATATTGTATAGTATAGTATAGTATGTATAGTATAGTATAGTAACGGCCGCGACTAACGAGTTGAAGGTCGCAGGTTTGAAACTAGATAGACGCTTAAACCAGCGCTTGGTTAAATATCAGCTGCCGTGCCCCTAGCGCGCGGCTACAAATCGATAAAATCAAGATAAACTAATACCTACAATAAATAAGAAGGAAAAATCGTTGTATCGATTAAAAAATAGTCAAAAAGTTTTTATCTCTATTTAATAATGGTTTTAATTGTACCACGCAGTTAATAGAACGAAAACATCATGCATGTTCTCTGTCGCAGAAATACGACACGGGCGGTAGGGGCACAGAAACATGTGTCGCATAAATGCAACACAAGCGGTTAATAGGTTAACTTTGTGTAAATTATTCCATCACCACTGCTCTCAAAACGGTGAAGGAACATATCGCGAGGAAACCGCCAGCATGTCCTAGAACCAAAAGTTAGAAGATATGACATCTACTAGCCCGCACTGCTTCCAGAGAAAAGGCCTGTGCCTCGGCTACTGTCTCAAAGTGCATGCTTCAAATGAATAATCATGGGTACAAAGCTCAGTTACAATAAAACGTTAGATTTCATAAAATATATTTATTGCAATAGACACAATTAGTATCAAATTCGTTTGCAAAGGTGAATTTATCAAAATATTCCGCTTAATATTTACCGTGACGTTTTTATGCGTTTTTACGTCTTCAACGAAATTACATTGGCATTTATATAATAAAGCACTATATAATATTAAGATTAAGAAATGCTTCAGTTGTAAAATTAACAAAATTTGACGATAGTCAACAAAAAATAACAAAAAAAATTATTAAAACAAAAACAATTTTTAAGTACACTTAAATCATAATGTGTAGACATTTTAACAATCCAATATAATTGAAATTCCAAGCAACGTTCTTGCACTTTGCGCCGGTATGAGATTCATCGAAATTCGAACCTTGTGTCAAGTGGCATAAGATGCAAAATGCGTAATCGTGGAATGCCATAACTATATTTTTCATAACACAGAAACTAAGTACATTTTTACCGGAACAAATACGATTTGAAGACACTTTTTTAGTACTTTATGCACTTGGTATGCATATTCTTTAATATTCAAATAATTTACTGAATGGCCGAACTTGAATTCCATACAAACAGTAATGAAATCGGAACAATAAAATTACTTGAGTTAATATAAGCAACAGTTACAATAATATGCCAACATATCAGGTACAAGCAGGAGTAAGGTAACTGCTACAAATCTTATGTAGTTTATTTCAATTTCATATTTTATTTCACTAAAGGCTGATTTCAAAAGTCAGATATCTTTTATCCGTGGAATAAAATTGACGTCTGATATTTCTGGTATGGAAAAACTGTCAAAAATTCAAAATTTATTCTCAAGATAAGGCTTATGCTACGTTTAAAGTTTGGTGGAATTTGCCCTTAGTATAATAATAGTACAATTTTTAAGTGGCAAGCAATATCTTTAAATCTCTAGTAATTTCTTTGAACTACCCTTAACACGCTGTCATACTTTTATAAAAATTAAGCATTTTACGGAGAGCTCTAATCGAATCATCATAATCATTGAATATTCTGCACGATTCTGGATATTTCCGAAACTTTATACTAGTGAGACTTTAGAAGTTAGGCTGCAGCTTGCGATTATAGTCCGCGCGGAATTAGTTGGCCGCGCCTTAGGTATGTGCGCGGTTGGACGGAGGGGCGGGGGCGCATTACTCAGTACGTGCGTTGCGAACCGCCGCCTCACCTCAGCGGCCAACTAGTTCCGCGCGGGCTATAGACAGCAGGGGGACGAGCGCAGGCCCGGTGAGTGCACCAATACACAAACTCGAGTTATATCCATACTAATATTATAAATTCGAAAGTAACTCTGTCTGTTACCTCTCTGTATGTTACCTTTTCACGCCTAAACCACTGAACCGATTTAGATGAAATTTAGTATAGAGATAGTTTGAGCCCTGGGGAAGGACACAAGATAGTTTGTATCCCGATGACTTTCTACACAGGCTACGTTCGCAGCGAGGCAAACATTTGTGTTTGTCCGCGCCCGCTTGATCACTGGCTCGCAGCCACCTTCACATCAGTCGTTCAGCGAACGCATACGCAGCGCGTCTTTTCAACGCGCAGAAGTTTCAATAGAATCAAAGGACGAGCTGGCGCACAATTGGTCAAGATAAATCAATATTACTTAACACGTATGCACGGCTACACATTAAGCTATACAGAACCAGTATAAGCTGAATTCTGATTGTATGGAAAACCTATACAGTGCGAGGTCATCTAATACTGGACATGTGTAGCTTGATGTGTCGCTGTGCGTACCTTGGCTGTATATTATTCCTGTTACTGTCACAGACCTGCGAAACAACAAGTGTACACAAAGACGGGAACATCTCGAAGCCAAAGCATGTGCTTAGTAACGTTTATTAATCTCGGCGTAAAAAATAAAACTTACTCGCTGCGCCCCTCGGTTTCACCCGCGTAAATATCGATCCCGTGGGAATATCGGGATAAAAAGTAGCATATATGTTAATCCAGGGTGTCGGCTACCTCCATACAAAATTTTATCAAAATTGGTCCAGCCGTTTGAGCGTGAAGAAGTAACAAACATAATAAATACACAATAACTTTCGCCTTTATAATATTAGTGTGATTGCGCAGCTGAGCTGTTTATTCATATGTTACTCAACGCTTTGTCCCTCGATTATGATGTATGTTTTCAGAGTGCCACGTTGCCAACGTGTAGAGGCTTACGCTACAGGTTTTAGATTTCACCAATTAACTAATGAGTATAATTTTGAGTCTTTGCTTATAGTTATCACATAAATGAAATTGTTAGTCATAAAGCTAAACAAAATGGAGAGCATTGGTTATTTGACTATACATATACAGGGTGAAATTGAATTCATGGGCGTCCTTTTAAGGCGTCATTGTAATCATCATTATGAACAACTTTTACTATGGGACCAAACATGAAATCGCGAAAAAAAAATCTGCTGTTCCTACATTTTGACAAGTTATGTAGGGAAGGGCTGATTTTTTTTAACGATTTCAGGTTTGGTCCCATAGTAAGAGTTGTTCATAATGATGAGTACAATGACCCCTTAAAAGGATGCCCATGAATTTAATTTCACCCTATATAATGCCTAGTTTTAAAATAGATAATTAATTCATGACAGTTTAGTTAATTTATAGAAATAACCTTATAAAATAATACAAAAAAATAATATGCAAAAAAAAAAACGATAACAGAGATTCATAGTAAAAGAGATACACAAAAAAAATGAAAATGTCAATAAATTCAGTTGATTATTTAGTAAAACTTAAAAATAACTAATTCAAAGTATGGCAAACCAATTTCAGAAGCCTGGGGCCTTTACAGTTTAACAATAACTTATGATTATAAAACAATTGATTAGTGTCGGTTAACGCAAATAGTATTAAAGTAATAATATTGTTATGGAGTGCGTGATTAATGCTTTAAAACAACACAAGCATGTTGGTTGAGTAAATAGAAACAAAACATAAGGAATTCTATATAAAACTCTGACGTAACACTTTGATAATATGATGTGTCAATAAACATCATATATCTAAAACATTTGCATAAAGTGAAGCGCAGTGGTAGACCGCAAAATTCAAATTTTCTTACGTTTTTTTGCAATTTGCAGCTCAATAGATACAACGCAGATCAGATAAAACCTGACAATGACCAGAAAATTGCAAAAAACGTAAGATAAATTGAATTTCGCGGGCTGCAACTGCGTATTCACCATAAGTACTATTTGTAGTTTTCGCAATAGAATGCTAATAATAATAATAACAGTGGAAATAACATCTTAGTTTAGGTATGAGTAGATCTCCAAAGCCCTATATGGACATCAAGTGACGGTATGGATGACCACTTTCAATGCGTATGCGCACAGGACGAGTTAATGAACAGGAATAATTAAGGCAGCTTTTATGTTAAAAACGCATGTTAGATAAAATCATCCTGTTTGCAAGCGTATTAAAATGTATTTAAGAATATCTTGCAAAAAGTGAAGTATTTTAGTACTTTATTTGCAACAATCTCTTTAAAAGTCTCGATGGACTTCTAGCATATATTTTTTCTATCTCTTAAGGTTGATATAACTGCAATTTTCATCCTTATTCAAAACCGAGATCTCCAAGTGTTTTACATTTAGAATAATTATTATGATTAATCAACCATTAACTTTTAACAGCAAAAAGTTGAAGGCCATACATATCATAAGTTCAATATCACATGCACGAGTCACACATTCGAACCAACATTTGCATGACCAATGTTGGCCAGTTATGTGACCAATACCTATATTCACAACCAATTACATAATTATGTTTTAAATGTTTTCGATAAGGTTATGAATTATTATGACTGGCTGCGGACGTAATTGAGACATTATAACGAACCATAGTTTTAAAGAAAATGTTGTTATTTTAAATTATTGTTTTAATAATGTTAATAAATAGGGCTACCCTTTAGAAAATTTGGAAGTCTGAGATCACTGGTTTTCTAAAGGGAGAAGTCAAAGTATTTTTACTGGTTCATTAAATGGCTTCTATGCAACGCAGAACAGTTCATTATGTAGGTAATGGCTGCGACACAGTTTATAACTAATGTAGTCATTATCGTACATAAATTTATTGTAATTTGTGTTTTTGAGTTCCAATAAAATATTATTATTATTATTAAATTAATACAGGCTTATTTTTTATCACCATCCAAATTTTTACAGGGTGTTCTACCCATGAATATGAACAACTTTCACTATGGGACCAACTCTGAAACTACGAAAAAAAATCAGCTGTATCATACTAAAGTTCAATACCTACTTGACCTAACTGTATGAAACAGCTGATTTTTTTTTTCGTGATTTCAGAGTTGGTCCCATAGTGAAAGTTGTTCATATTCATGGGTAGAACACCCTGTAAAAATTTGGATGGTGATAAAAAAATAAGCCTGTATACAAGGCCAAATTAATTTAACTGGCGAAACATCACAGTCGTGATAGAGTATCGACATTTAGACTTGATATTACAAAAACAATATACAGGGTGGCAGGAATATCGAAGCGCAAACTGTAACCATGAATTCAGCACACGATTCTAGAACCCCGAGCATATTTTTTTTTGTCGGTCATCAAATAAAAGATTCAGACTCGTGTACTGAATCCAGGGCAGTGGCGTGCATTGGTTTTCAGAATAGGTAGGCACTAGGCCGGGTCTAGTCTAGGCAAACGCGGTCACTAATCAGAAAAGAAAGTGTGGTCATAAGTGTGGTTATTTAAGTAGGCATGCCTACTTAAGGGTGATAAATTTCGAACGTCATGGTTTTACGCGTGAGACGTAGGTACGTATTTTTAATTTTGTCCTATTAACTTGAACGAGTAAAGAGTGTAAAGACCAATGACAATGTGCGAATAGTACGGGAGCCGAGTAGGCCGTTCGGCGACTGCCTACTGCCGCGCGAGTTTGTATGAAGATTTTGTTTTTTGTTAGGTATGATAATTTAGCGAGTTTCTTAATTGTGGGGCACACACACTAAAATGTAATTGACAAGCTTATGTTGATATATCGAGGTAGGCACTGCTTATATGCCTATATGCAATGCACGCCACTGGACCATGGTTCAAAAAGTCGCGAGTTGTAGGCCCTTCCATCCTGTATACATGCTTCAAGTAACTACACTACCTTCTAGGTATATACAGGGTTATTGGAAAAACACCAACAACCTCTTAAGAGCTCATTGTACTCATCATTATGAGCAACTTTTACTATGGGACCGAACCTGAAATCGCGAAAAAAAAATTCCCTTCCCAGCTGTTCCCTACATTTATATTATGGCCTAGTAACCAGCTATAGTAACTTGATATTACGAATTAAGAAAATATATTTTTTATCGTGTTTAGATATTGATACCATAACTTCTGTGACGTCACGCTAGATAATTTCACCATGTATAATAACCATATGTTAGCAATATTGCCGTGCATTTGAATCACTTTGACACAATTTTAGCTGCATAATATTAATCTTTTTGAACACAATTTATCGTCCATCGATGACTTATAACCTAATTAGATGGATTTTTTAATACAAATGGATAGACGGGCGTTAAATAGTGTCCAAAATGGACAGAAGCCATTTTTGCATGTCACGTTACGTCTTATACTTAAATCTAGACTAGCTGGCGACTCTAAAATACATAAATTTCAAACGGCGTTCCTTAAAAACACCGAGCAAGAACTTGAACAATTTTCTATATCAAACAAGAAACGTCATAAATAACGCAATTCACGAGCGCGCGTCATGAGACTCTTATGTCAGGGCAATAAGGATGACTAAAATATGATTGACGCGCGATCATGAAAAGCATCTGTACGCGGGAGTAAATGTGATATTTCGAGCATTAAAAAAGACTGTACAAAAGTTACAAGTAGGTAAGTACAGAGACGCTTAATAAAACCGAACTTTTTATGAAACTCGATGTATCACATTTACTACCGAGTCACATCTTATATTGACACTACACTTGGCGTATTTGCGCTCATATTCGCGTCGTTTAGTCCAGAAAATAAACTTTATTTTAATAAGAATAGGGCATCCTTTGTATCACCCAATCGATGGGTCCTATGTATAAGGGCCAATGTGCAAATTGACAACTTTTCAATAGAGGCTCTCAAAGTTTCAATTTGATATATTTTTTACATGCTTGAACTGAGTTTCACGAACAGCCTCCGTTGAAAAGTTGTCAATTTGCACATTGGCCCTTATACATAGGACCCATCGCAATAACCGCAATTATATTTTTTTAAAACGCCAAGTGAAGTGCCAGCATTAGAAACATTGGATTACCTCAATCACTTATTTTTTTTGAAGTGAAACTTCTTTACGCGCGCTTGACTTGGGGAGTAAACTGGCGAACGCGTTACGAAAAGTGTGATCGGGCGAGGTGAAAGAGAGTTGAGTGGGGGATATAAGCAAGAGAAAGCAGTGCGCGCGAACATTTTCTTTCTCTCTTCCTCTCATAGCCAAATACGTTTGAAGTTTCACTTCAGTCGTGTGGTCATAAGCACACTCGTTTTTTTTTTAATCAAAACGTATATGACAAGTCCTTGCCCAGTACAAGTAAGATACAAAAAAATGCCTTTACTTCTTTAACCCCGTTCTATATGACAGCGCTGCTTGCCATCTGGTTGACGCCGCAGGTGCCATCTCCTCGGTATACGCGGTAGTAGCCTTGCTCACCCCACGACTTTCCCCAAGAGTTCTTTATGATCCAGTAGGGTATTTGCTTGTGGAAGACCGGGTAGTCTGTGAAAAATAGAGAGGTTATAGAAGGTGCAATATTATTCATCAACGGTGAACAGTTTACGGTTACGGGAAAAACAAAGATACTATACAGGGTGAAATTAAATTCATGGGCATCCTTTTAAGGGGTCATTGTACTCATCATTATGAACAAGTATGGGACTAAACCTAAAATCGCGAAAAAAAAAATCGGCTGTCCCTTGCATTTACGTTCACATAACACGTCAAAATGTAGGGAAGAGCTGGCTTTTTTTCGCGATTTTAGGTGTGGTCCCATAGTAAAAGTTGTTCATAATGATGAGTACAATGACCCCTTAAAAGGATGCCCATGAATTCGATTTCACCCTGTATATTCTACGTCATAGAAATGTAACATTTATACATTCACTGAGAGTTAATGCGCAACCTAAACCGCTAGGTCAGCATAAAATTTCCACAAGAGCCTTTTATTTTATGAAAGTGAACATTCAGGAAACATTTTTGAAAATTTGCCCCCTGAAGGGATTAACTGTATAAAAGTTTGTCCCATCGAGCGGCTTGTAAGTTAATCATTAAGTAATAATATCTTTCTTTTGCAGTGCCCGACAGGGTCCATGATTGTTTCTGTTTGTTTTTGTCTGTTTGGCAAATATTTGCCACCTAAGCCTACATTGTGGAATGTAATAAAGAATTGAGTATTAATAAGTTGAAAATCAAATGCTTTTCGTTGGTAAGAGTTTTTGTTTTATTTTTAAACGTTCATAATAGTCAGGCTTTTAGGGAAAGAAAAATTGGAAATGTTGCCTGGAAAAATTTTAAATTCGGGAAAAACTAAAAGTGATTTCTTCACTGGAAATTGACATTTGGACAGAACAACGTCTGAATGAATAAGTTTCAAATGCATTCCTCTCTTGTTTGTAGATGGCGGTTGACGCAGTCACGCAGTGGCTGCTGCATTCCGTGTCGCGAACATCTTTCACGCACGGACAAATATTTGTATCACTTATAGATAGTTTGCATACTATGTGTAATTTTTGTTTGTAAACGCACTCATGAATAATTCATGATACAGCAGAAATTCCTTGAATAATTTCATTCAATGTTTACAAAATGAATTACGGGCATATCTTGATAGTAAGTGCGCTATGAATGGATAACAGGGTATACAGGATGGCAGGTACAGACGCCAGTACATCAAGCTACTACAATCTGTCAAATTTCTTTAATACATTTTCAACTTTATCGCTAAAGCATAAGGTTCCATGTTGATTTTGGGGTAGTTTGGTGTGCTAGCGTCTGTACATCGACACGCAACCGGTTACCATGGATTTAGTACATGATTCTGAACCGTCTTCTTCTTCTGCGTTGAAATTTTACGTCGGTTATTACAAAAATTAAAATTAAACCGGGTCAATTGCGAGTCGGACTCGCGCACCGAAGGTTCCGTACAAATTTGTAGGTATGTAACTACAAATTTACGGTTTTCGGGTTTTTTCCTTTACTTATGCTACATGACATTCCTTCTTGTCTAGTTTCATGATTCTAGGTCAACGAGAAGTACCGTTTTCCCGTTTAGTTTTGATTCCCATGCGATTGTCAAAATATGCGGCATAATCGGAACATAAACGCCCGTATCTTTTGATTGCGTTGACTTAGAAGTTTGATTTTTTCACTGCTTCAGGGGATTGCAGCCTTGAGTATTTGATATTAGTTTCAACTTAATAACTCCAAGCGTTCCTGAGAAAAAGGGTCTTGACTGACGGAGTGATCTTATAAGGGTTCCGTTTTTCCTTTTGAGGTACGGAACCCTAAAAATAGCATTTTCATACATTTTGTCCGCGTAGGTATTGCACTTTTCTGAGAAACGGCAGTTTTTTTTTTGATAACCGACGGAAAGTTTCTACTCTATGGGGTCTACAATCATGGTTTCAGTTTGCGCATCGATTTCCATGCCATCCTGTATACAGGGTGGATTATTAAGACGGGACGGTAACGTCAGGTAGCCTAAATTACTACCATAACCATTGTAGCTACAGAAAAACGTTCTTAGGAGACTATCCATAACTTTTTGAGTAAAGAGTTAAGGCTGATTTAGACAGGGTAAGTAACAGACTCCTAACTCGAGACAAATCAGTGCTGACCCGATATTTACCTAGTGTAAATTGATTCGGAGTCGGTACTACTGACGCCAAATCAATTTTCCTACACTAGGTAAATATCGGGTCAGCACTGACTTGTCTCGAGTTAGGAGTCAGTTACCCTGTCTAAATCAGCCTTTATGGAAAAACGATACAGTAAACTAGAAAAACGTAAATTCTCGTCGTTTACTTTTTATGACGCCAATCGATCGATGCAGTTTCGGTTAAAGATAAGAAGACTTCTGGATTTACTAAGGTACGCGGATGGATGATTGTCGCGCGTTCGTGAAATGGAACATCTGTTCAAGTGTTACCTTTAACTCCATATCCTACGATGAGCACGCCGTGGTCCAAGTTTTTAGGATTACACAGCATCTTCCATGGATGCGAGATGCCTCCCATGTAGAACTGCATCGCGTTCGCGTTTATACCTGTAGGGACATACAAATTATGTGAAAATATTCTTCGGTTTGTAATGGTTCTAGTTTCTAGTTCGCTAATCTGCGAGTTGATTGCGTAACGCACTTACTTAGCAATGGTTTTCATTGTGACAGTTCAACAACATTCATTGCGTTATTACGTTGTTGAGCAGTCTAATTTTTCCAACATAATAAAGCAATGGATTGGTAATATCCTTCAAAATCATACAGATTGTGATTGAGTGGTTCCCTATCCATATGCATAAAATTTTAAGACCTAATATAACTTGGCATACTTTTGTTTTTCCTAATTATATTTTCGCATAACATTATTTACGCATAACAGCTTACGCATATTTTTTTAAGCATAATACTTCCAATCATAATAATGATTAAGCATAACATTCTAAAGCATACATTTAGCATGCTCGTTTTATTTCTAACGACGTTAGGTCGACGGAGCCCCGCTACGCGGGGCTCCTACTTCTGTCTGCAGGGTTTAAAGGAACCTAACCAAACCGAACCTCGGGGTGCCCCTGACGTCGCTTAGTATTATGCGAATAAAATTTATGCCGTATATTAGGAAAAAGAAAATTATGCGAAAAGAAGGGATCCCGTGATTGAGAGTGTGTTTATTAGAGTGCAAGGTTTGTTTACACTTAAATCTGATATTATTGGAACAGACATTAGGTCGTGTAAGCACTATTTGAACACGGCGACATACTTACCAATAGAAATGGGTCCATTGTGTAGAAGCCACTGGGCCATGCCGGTCTCGTTGGTGGTGATGTTGACGGCACCGCTAATCTGCACCTTGGCTAAGGTCTTGTTGAACAAGCACTTCTCGTCAGCCCCCTCGTATGGGTAGTCGCTCTCTAGCTCCAGACCTCCCATTTGTTCAATGGCCCTGAATATTATTACAATTGTTAATAGTTCGGCTTTTTAACCCATTTTATGTGGTAAAAACATTGACCTTACTAGTTTTGACTTGTGCTCGGACTTAAGGGGGATGCCCTAAGGAACCCCGCGAAATCCAAATTTTCTTACGTTTATTTGCAAATACACTGACCTGCAAGTTGCACAAAACGTAACAAAATTTGGAATCCAAATTTTGGATTTCGCAGGCTACCCTAACCCTTTCGCCTTTAACAAATTTTTTTTTACAAAAAAAAACAATCGATTTCCAAAAAAAAAACACTAATAAGCGAAAAATAACTTTAATTTCCGACGTCTGTGTCAAAAAACGAAAATGCGTAACCAACTACACCGATTTCTGAAATTACAGTTATTTTTCACTTTGTAGTGTTTTTTTTTGGGAATTATGTTATAAAACCATTAAATTAATCCAAGTCTCTTATTATTACTCTTTTCTGCTGTCGCTGGAAACCAGCGCTGGGGAGCGATAGCCGTTTTGCGTCGATGTGACGCATGTTTCCCCCTACCTTTTTTTCATTATATTTTTTGTGTTTATGTTTTTTTTTGCGTCATGTTCACCGCAAATAAACGTATTTTCTTTCTTTCTTTTATACCATGATTGTGATGTTCAGTTTAATAAATATAAAATGATGTTTATATTTTTTATAGCTCGGTCTGAAGTCTTAATAACGGGATTCATAATTGTTCGATGCGTATAAATGACACGTCATCTTATGCGCATTATTTGCCTTTGTCATAATAGCAAGGCAGAATATCCATGAGAATGGTGTGCCAACAAAAAAACGCCTGGAGATTTGGATGACGCCATATCGCGTCATGATACTATGCGATACACCACATCACCTTTAAATGAGAATCATCCGTCTATAATTACAGTCTGTTCACGTTATTTTACCTCTTGAGTTTGCATCACTGTCAAAATCACAGTCACCTTTATTACCATTGCAATAGGGTTGCTGCCATAGATAGCTTTGTCAAATTCACAGAGCTCTTTATTATCGTTACAATTAGGCTGCTTTTCCACCAGAGATGTGCTATGCTACGTTGCTATGGATGCGTTTGAAATCCACCAATCATATACATTGGTCCACATAGCATAGCACTGGTGGAAACAGATTCAACTAAGCTACATTTTTTATATGGCAGGATGCGTGCTGTGGATACGTGCTATGGATGCATGCTATGGATGTGTAGCTATGTGCAGAGCAGTGTACCTTCGCTATTGTCGATACGTCGCATAGCTCGAGCTGCACATCTTCCTCGCTCAGCTACCTTGCGGCGGCGCATTTTCATAGCAAATCTAAGGGGCTGTCTCCACGAGCGAGAGAATTGCGGCGATATTATCGTCGTGCCACGTATTTCTATACACTCTCTTAGAACGTGTCTCCACACGGCGGCGGCGATATCATCGCGGCGAAAATGTGATGGCGCGGCAAGACTATCGCCGCGATTCTCTCGCTCGTGGAGACAGCCCCTTACTCGCTCCTAGTTTAGCATCAGTGGAAACGGTCACATAGTTACGTACCTTTTTTTTTTTTATGGATGGGAAGTCATCAAATGACCCCTCCCGCTCTGGGTGGAGCGAAGGGAGTGTCAGACTCTTACTGACTAAAACCCATCCGTGTTCCTTCCTTAGCCCTTTATGTTCCGGGGTAGCGGTAACCCTTTCGGACAATCCCGCACCCCCGGCAGGCTTACGTAGCTTAGCTTTTACATTCTCGCAGCATACCTGCATAGCACATCTCTGGTGGAAAGGTACCCTAAGGTTGCTATTGATTTGCTGCTGTCAGAGAGACACTTAGGAGAACCCAAACGTCATAATGACAGCGGTATATTACCTAAACAACCACGTCATAGTTCACGTCTGGATAGATAGACTGGTTTATTTCATTAGTCATGATTATTTATTGAAAAAATACCTACTGGTTGAGAAAACCCCCTCTACTTGCTTGGCAAATAAACAGTAACCCCCTTACTAATAAACGTTGTATAGCGTCTGTATAGTAAAACAAGGCTTTGTCGTCTACTTTCGAAAGTCAAATTACTGACGACTGAAACAGAGAAATCGGTGTGTAACTATTCACCTGATAATACGTTTATTAGTAAGGGGGTAAATATACAGTGGTCGCAAATAACTTGAACTATCCCTGAGAAGAAATGGCGAACCAAACTCAAGGGTCAGTCTCTTTTAAAGTCCAGGCATAATCTTAGACAGATCATGTAAGGACAGTGTAGATTAGTGTCTGAAATGGTATTTTGAGGTAAGAACCACACAGATTTGAGTGGACCTGTCCAGCCAGTACTTACAATTATCAGTAATCGTTTAGCTCAAATCAGAACTTAAGGAAAAACAAACGCAAATAAACGATTGATTTGATTTGAGCTCAAAATAGTGTGGCGCCATGATTTTTCATGTCTTTTTGCTGGCTGTTATACCTAACTTGTGACCCGCTCCTGCCTCGCCCGGATTCAAAGGCGACATGTCAAAGCATCGAGATTTCTATGCTACGTACATATATCTAAGTAATATAAAATAACATGTCAACCTTCCGGAATAAATACTCTAAATGATGGTAAAAACCGCACCAAAATCCATTGCGTACTTCAAACTCAAACTCAAAGCATTTATTTCAATTAAACCATTACAGGCACTTTTGAATTGTCAAAATTAAGTAGTCGGTCAGTTAGTCAGAAAGTTGAAGCTAGTTGCCCATTCCAAAGCGTAGATCTCTATGGAGAAGAACGGGCAAGAAACTCCATGGACACTCTTTTTAAATCAAGATATTACAAAATCCTTGGTACATTATTCTTGTTGCTTCTATATGTGAGAACAATGTAAAAAAACACATAAATGAAGAAACAATACAAGAAATAAGATTAATTAAAAATAAGCCTTGGCAGTTAAGAGATGACCAGTCTCAACCGACGGCGCCCGTTCACGAACATGACGCATGGATCAGCACCATCCAGCTCAACCATTTTGTAGGGAACCGAATGATCCAACACACGTGCCACCATTAGTGAGACATTTAAGTGAGCATGACAAGATCTAACTAAGCCCGCGGTTCCTAGCCTGGGGGTAATTACTCCTGCATGGGTAAAACTGGTATTCTGCGGGGGTAATAAGCAAATAACATTAAGTAACAAAAATTAAACCAATAACACCGAATCTAGCTCGCCAATGTATTTCATGCCCTAACTGATATTTTTGTGCAATTTTTATATGTTTAATAAAGTCAATTTGTATTTATATGTCCAGACGCCAGCACTTCCACCTACTACAATCTGTCAAATTTCTTTAATAGATTTTCAACTTTATCACTAAAGCATAAGGTTCAAAGTTGATTGGGAAAATCTGACAGTTTCGGGTAGGTTGATGTGCTGGCGTCTGTACTATGTTCATTGGTAACATGAGGGAGAGGAGGGGGGATAAATCAGTTTCCCTAGCTAAGTCATAGGGGTGACAAAATCGAAAAGGTTAGGAACCACTGATCTAAGAGGTCACACAGTCGCACACGATAAGCGACTTTATTTCATGCTTTGTATAGGTAGTAGATAGTGTTATAGGACGTTATGCATTCAAGGCTTTTGTAAAAAAAAATAACGAACAATGCGTCATAAACCCGTTGTTTCTACGTTTGTAAAACACGAGAAGCACGTAATGATTGCAATGAAACACTATGTATGTATTTAAAAATGCCAGCACAAATAAACACATCAGATTGATTGACAGATAGTCGTCTGATTTCACTAATTAAAAACTGTCAACACTAATTGAAACTAATAATGGTGCAGTTTTATGAGTTTTGATTACAAATGCTAGGAGTTCTTCACACCGAGCAGTCAGTATTCTTTTGTTTTTTTTTTTTGAAGTGAAACTTCTTTAGGCGCGCTTGACTTGGGGAGTAAACTGGCGAATGCGTTACGAAAACGTGTGATCGCGAGTAGGGAAGGTACGTTAAGAATAGCTGGAAATACCTGGTGTAAAAACCCGGTCCCGGTCGCATAGATATGCGACCGGGTTTTTACACCAGGTATTTGCTTCCAAGTACGCACACCGGGTACCGACTCAAAATACTTGCAAGACTATTAAGTATCTTATACGGCTACTCGCTCAAATACGTTGGTACTCAACCGCGTTAGTTTTCGCAAATGCGATCATGCTCCTTTTGGAAAAATTTCGGGCTCAGGCGCAAAACGTCTCTTTCGCAAAATGTCCCCTGGTCGTAAAACGTCTCTTTCGCAGAATGTCTCTTTCGTAAAATGTCTCTTTCGCAGAATGTCTCTTTCGCAGAATGTCTCTTTCGCAAAATGTCGCGCCAGGGACTTCAGAATAAAATTTTGATTTTCAAAACAAAAAATCATTTATTAAAATTATAGTGCAATTATGATGTCAAAATTTTGGTACTTAAATTTACTTAAGTATGTATTCCAAATAAAAACAATATCAATAGGTATCAAACATTTTACACACATTCAAAATTTAGATCAAAGGCATCAATACTGTTAGTAAACATATCCACAGATAATATAATAGGAGCTATTACTAATAGTAACTAAACATTAACTAAGTATTGCAAATGAAAATATTTTTTATACCATTTTTAAAATGATTAAAAAATACACACATCAAAAGTGTCTAGGGATCAAGCATTTTTATGCGGATTTCTAGAGATTGAGATGTGGCTTTGCAATAAATTTATGATTTTATAAATTTATATGGATCCTTTTTGGTGCATTTCATAATTTGAATCAGGAACTGTGAATCAAATTCGAGTAAAAGATGAAAATCTGCTGTCAATATTTTCCCTATAAAAACATACAACGCATTGAAGACATTATTAGTGCTACTGTTTCCCTACTACTGATTAAAACCAACGTTATTATGGAGCGGCGACGTCATTTAAGCAGGGAAGAAATGCTCAGAGCCGTGGGAATGATAGAAGCTGGTTCCCGGCAACGTACTGTGGCTTTAGCTCTGAATACAAGTCAGAGTGTTATCAGTCGACTTTGGACACGTTACCGAAGCACTGGTACCGTGGCTGAGCGCCATGGAGGACGGTATCGCTGCACCACACGGAGACAAGACCGATATATTCAAATCTTAACTCGAAGAGCTCCAACAATAACCGCCATGATGTTAGCCGTGAGGCTTCATCACTCTTCAGGGAACTTAATTAGCGACCAAACAGTCAGAAACCGCTTGCATGAAGTGAACCTTCATTCCCGAAGACCGCTACGGGTACCACCTATAGCAATGCACAATCGTAGGATTCGATATCAATGGCACAGTCAATGGGCTCTTGAACACAGAAATTGGGCAGAAGAACAATGGCGTTTCGTGTGCTTTTCTGATGAGTCTCGTTTTGGTATGAGACCGGATACAAGACGTATACGACACTGGAGAACCCCTGGACGCCAACAGCGATTAAAATCCTGCCAGGAAGTCCATCCTTATAGTGGTGGAACCATCATGGTATGGGCGGGTATTTGGATCGGCGGAAGAACTGAGTTGATTTGGATCAGAGGCAACCTCAACGCTCAAATTTATGCTGAGACGATTGTATCAGACGTCATCGTTCCTCTACAAGTGCAAATCGGTCCCTTATTTCAGTTAATGCATGATAATACACGACCGCACACCGCAAGAGTTGTAAGACAGACTCTCGCCGCAGCTAACATCAATGTCCTGCCCTGGCCTGCTCAGTCGCCAGACTTGAACCCGATTGAGCATGCATGGGATATGCTACAGAGAAGAGCTCTGCCGAATATGGAGGGTATCCAGTCGCAAGAAGACCTTTTTTTGTTGTTGCAACGAACATGGGCGGCCATTCCACAGCGTGATTTGGATGAACTCATTTTGAGTATGCCAAACCGATGTTCTTGTGTTGTTAGTGTTCGCGGTAGAAACACGGATTAAATTGTTTAAGTTACCCAATAAAATTTTAAAGAAAACTGTTATTTCAGTCTTTTTTTCGAACTTTTGTGTTAGTGGTTCAAATGTCAAAAATCCCTTTATTAGGAAAATGGCAAATTTCTTTATTAATGCAAAGGTGACTTGGTTTATCGTTACTGTGACAAACGAAAACACTTTATTTGATGAATCCTTAAAGAAAATTTTAATTAATATCAATCAGGAGAAAAGTTATTGCAAAAATATATGTTGATCCCTAGACACTTTTGATGTGTGTATATATTTAATATTAAAATGTCAAATAAATAAATTTTGGCACAGCTCGGCAATAGTGAATGACACATACATTTATAAGTTTTTTTCTAACTACCCTCACATATTATTATAAATGTTGCCATCACTGAACTTTAAATTGTACCAAAATATTATTTTATACTGTATCAAAATATTTTTTTTTTATTTGGAATACATTCTTAAGTAAATTTAAGTACCAAAATTTTAACATCATAATTGCACTATAATTTTAATAAATGATTTTTTGTTTTGAAAATCAAAATTTTATTCTTAAGTCCCTGGCGCGACATTTTGCGAAAGAGACATTCTGCGAAAGAGACATTCTGCGAAAGAGACATTTTACGAAAGAGACATTCTGCGAAAGAGACGTTTTACGACCAGGGGACATTTTGCGAAAGAGACGTTTTGCGCCTGAGCCAAATTTCGTATGCAAGTATTTTTTACCGACTTCACAAAAAGGAGGAGGTACTATGTTCGGCTGTTTGTATGTTTTTTTTTTTTTTGTATGTTTGTTCATCGAATACTCCGCCAATTGTCGACGGATTTTCAAAATTCTTTTTTTGTTCCAAAGTAGATAGTTTTGAGGTGGTCCCACTGTCACCAAGTTAGGATCTGATGATGGGATCTTAGAGTAATCGAGGGCAACCTTTAAATTTTATAGGCTCACTTATTGTTTTTCGCATATTTTACGAAGTATCTTGTGTATTTGCGTATGGTTGTCACCATTGCATCTCAGGTAGCTGGGCTGATGATGGAAGTTACAACTCCTTAACAGTAAGAAGTTACTCGAACAGGCAAGGACTGTTTTAGTCAATTGTTTTGATGTTTGATAGGGCATTTGCCACATTTGGTCTCATGATCATCAAGTCATGACCTGATGCTGCAGTCAGGATAGTCTGCAGAGTACCTAACTCCTCGACAACAGCAGATATATCGTGTTAAGGCTCATTGAAAAGGGCTCGATGTGTGGATAAACGTACTGTTAATGAGGAACACCGAAGTACATAAAGACCTGATGCTGAAGCCAGGAGCATTAGAAAAAGTACCAACCTTGAAATTACAGCACCGTAGTCGTGTTTGGGCTCATTTTAAACAGGACTAAATTTTAAGTTCAATGCAATGTTGACAAGTCTGGCCTGATGCTGCAGCCAGGATTATCAGCATCTAGTCTAAAAACATCAGGGCAGGATTTGATGATGGGATCCTGGAGAAATCGAAGGAACTCTTCAAATATTATAGGCACACCTATAGCGATTTGGGTATTTTTTATAGTAACTCGTGCATTTGCTCTCGGAAAGCACTATTTGGTGATGTGGAACTGATGATGAAGACCACAGATGGCCACCGGAACTACTCAATAATATCTAAGTATTTCACGGGTTGCGATTCGATTACTTTAATATGCTTGCTAAGCAATTTATGCTCGTCACAATGTGAATGGTGATACGGAGCTGATGGTGGATCTGGAGAACTCCTCAACAATTAACTTCCCTGTATCGGGAAAAGCAATATTTTGTTTGTAAAAGGCGATGATCACTAGGCTATTGTAACTTAGATAAATTATAAGCAGACCCACTAAAAAGCGTGAAATAAAAACTTTTTAAGAAAAAAAAAAAACCGACTTTCAAAAAAACACTAAAAAGTGAAAAATATCTTTAATTTCGGAAGTCGGTGGCAAAAAACTAAAATAAAGATCCAAAGACACCGACTTCCGAAATTAAAGTTATTTTTCACTTTGTAAAGTTTTTTTTGGAAGTCGGTTTTTTTTTCTTAAAAAGTTTATTTTACTTTAATGGTTTGCAAGTATTTATTTGTAAACGCGCCTTATTTATTCGAAGTCATTGATCAATTTCCTATGCAAGTACACACATCAACACGGTCTAGGGATATTTTTAAAAAAGCGAATTACTATCAATGTGTTAATTATTTATATGACATGTATATATTAGGTCCTTACATATGAAATTGGCGTTTTGTATGGAAGGAACAAAAAGTCGAATATTTTTTAATATAATAGATTTAATTAATCAAAGTATGAACCATTGTTTTCAATGCACTTTTGCCATCTTATAGGTAGTTCATTGATCCCTTTACTAAAAAAACCATTCGGACGGGAATCAATAAAATCTTTGAAGGCGATTTGGACTGCCCCATCGGAGTTGAATTTTTTCCCTTGCAAAAAGTTATCCAAATTGCGAAAAAAATGGTAATCTGTTGGAGCAAGGTCCGGGGAGTACGGAGGATGTCTAAGACATTCCAATTTCAGTAATGTAACGCAGCAGTCGACGCGCGTTTGCCGGTTTGCTTCAGTCAATTCGTGAGGTACCCACCTTTCGAGCTTTTTAATCTTCCCAATTTGCTTCAAGTGAATTAAAACAGTTTTATCACTAACATCGAAGCCTGCAGCTAACTCGGACGTGGTTTGCGATGGGTCCGCTTCCACAATAGCCTTCAATTCTCCATTATCAACTTGGGTCTCAGGCCGTCCACGGGGCTTGTTCTGCAGGTCGAAATTTCCAGAACGAAAACGTTGGAACCAAAAACGAACTGTGTTTTCTTTTGCAACATGACCGCCATACACATCATTCACCCTTCGAGTCGTTTCCGCAGCACTAGTGCCACGGCGGAACTCGTACTCGTAAATAATGCGATATTTTAAATTTTCCACTTTGTAAAATGAGTGACGCAAACAGAAAAAACAGAAGAAAAAAAACAAATGAATGACGGTCATCGAAGCACAAATACATGAGTAAATAGCTGTACAAATTTGAATTTGGAATTCCTTACCAAAGAGGAGAAATTCGTGATTAAAGTGGCCAGTACGAAAAACGCCAATTTCATATGTAAGGACCTAATATTTAAAAGATGCGTTATTTAATATTCTACCATTTTTTAATAATGGTTAAGGTACTTAGATTAAAATTTCAGGATTTTATGGAAAAAAAATGAAGCATAGACGGAAATCGTATATGAATGAACTTTTAATTTGTGAGTAAAAACTGAAAAAAATAGAAAAATCATTTAATTTGTGTTTATAAACTTGAAGTTAGTAGTCTGAGAAAGCGCCCATGATGTTCATAACACATCGGCAACGATTCGGCATGCTCAGAACAAGGTTGTCAATGTCTTGCTGCGGAATATTGTCCCATGTCCTTCTGAGGTGCGCAAAAAGTTGATCTTCTGTAGCCAGATTTTCAGGAACTTCCTTCAGAGCTCTTCTTTGCAGCATATCCCACGCATGCTCAATGGGATTTAGATCTGGCGATTGAGCAGGCCAGTCTAAGGCCCTAACATTATGTGTATGTAACCAAGCTGCTACCGTTCTCGCCGTGTGTGCCCGGGCATTGTCGTGCATGGTCGTGCATGAGCAGGAAATCTTGCCCCATTTGTGTTCTGTGGGGCAAGATTACGGGCCCCAGCACCTGTTGGACGTATCGTTCTGCCGTCATATTGCCCCGCACCCAAACGAGATCCGTCCGTCCTCCAAGACGAATTCCTGCCCAAACCATAATTGTTCCTCCTTGGTATGGGTGAACTTCCTGAGGGTTCTGGAGACGGCTCCATCGTCCAGGAACTCGCCAAACACGCGTCCTTCGTGAATCTGGATGGAAGCCGAACCTGGATTCATCCGTGAACAGCACATTGGACCATTGCTCACGGCCCCAGTCCACGTGGTTCCGAACCCATTCTAATCGTCGTCCACGATTGCCTCTCAGTAAAGGTGGGACCCGGAGTGGTCTACGAGAGCGTAGATTGCTTTCATGCAGTCGCCTTCTTACAGTTTGGTCAATCACAAGCACTTGGTGTTCCACTCGCAGCCTTTGGACCAATTGAGTCGCCGTTGCATTTGGTTGTGCTCGCGCAGTAATTTGCAAAAATCGGTCTTGTCTGGGGGTAGTGATGCGACTTGGCCCCCGGTGCCTCTCCGCTACTTCACCTGTGGCACGATAGCGTGTCCACAATCTTGAAATTACATTTTGATGGGTCCCTATGGCCTCAGCAACATTACGCTGAACAGATCCAGCTTCCAGCATTCCCACAGCTCGTAACATCTCCGCCCTCGTCAAATGTCGGCGTTGCATGGCTACAATACCTCAATTTTAACTTTATCTTTCGTTTAAAAATGAAAAAAAAACTGTAACTAAACGTAATTCGTATTGTTTTCTAAATTTCGCACAAATGAAAATTCCCTCTCCTATACATCAAGACATTTTATGCCACCGAAACAAAAGAATTTTCAAAAATTTAAATTTGGAATTAGTCTGAGATAAATTACAAACAAATCGGTGTATAAAAGATTCCAATGCGGCCAGTACTTTTCGAGTTATTTAATTGAGTATGAAATATCCCTAGACCGTGTTGATGTGTGTAGTTTTACTTCCAACGGGGCTTTTGAATACGCGATTGTATTTCTTATCTGTATGAAGTTATGGATCAGTTTTCTATGCAGATAGAAAATACTTGAAAGTATCTCGCTCCGTCGTGCCTCGACGCTCGAGTACGTAGGTACTCAAATAGTTCAACAACCGCGTTTGTTTTCGCAAATGCGATCATACTCCTTATCAGTAAGAGCACAGAATACTTAATAGTACTACGTACAGAAAGGACACTCCCTTCCTCGCCCTCATATCAGATACCGCACCTCACCCCGCACTTCGAGGTATTCGTCGCCGACTCTTTAGCGAGGGCGCTCGCGAACCGCAGCGCTGTATTGCTGACACACAATTATGCGATTTTAAAGTTTTATTTGAGTTTTAATCACGGTGGTTGGATATTGTGATGCTTTTCCGAATTCGTATTTACATATACTGTTTGTATGATTTCGCATTTTTAATAACATGCGATTTAATAACCCATTATTTACAGATAAGTCATTTAAACTAAACTATTTTAGTGTTTTTATTTCATTACGAACCCGACTATATAAATAAACAATTGAACTACATGGTCACTTCATAATAATGCACACGTTCGGGCAGCGCCACCGCCGACGTCGTCGTTCGGTTCCCCGACAGAAATTGCTTTCCGCGCCATTTTTTTTTACGCTACTAGATTTCACGCACACATTTGCACGTATACAAACGTCATTTGTTTATGTAGTAGTAATAGGTAATTATTTTGCGAGCGTTGTATGGAGTGTCCGAGGTGTGGTAAGAGTCTACGGAACAATTTCGAATGCAAGTATTTTTACTTTAATGGTTTGTAAAAGTATTTATTTGTAAACGCGATTGTGCTCCTTATTTATAGGAATTCACGGATCAATTTCCTATTCAAGTACGTTTTACTTCCAACAGGGCTTTTGTTTGATTACGCGATTGTACTTCTTATTTGTATGAAGTTATGGATCAGTTTTCGATGCAGATAGAAAATACTTGAAAGTATCTCGAGCCCTGGTTTTAGGCCCTGGTTTCTTAAGGTGGACGTACTTGGAAGCCCTGGTACTCGATTTTGCAAGTACGACCCATGTCTAAGGGCTACGGGCGAGGCGAACGGGAGTTGAGTGGGGTTATATCCCCCACTAACCGCAAGAGAAAGCAGTGCGCGCGCACATTTTCTTTCTCTCTTCCTCTCATAGCCAAATACGTTTGAAGTTTCACTTCAGTCGTGTGGTCATAAGCACACTCGGTTTTTTTTTGTAAAGCTGCTTCGATTTATTAAATACAGGGTCAAGATAGGCCCATTTTCGCATTCATGAGTTATCCTAAATAACTCGAAGTTAACAGGTAAAGTATGGTTTATCAAATTATCTCGCACCACTAAATATTATAACCCACCGGTGTGGGAGAGTTAAGTCACTAAACTCTGGGTTAGATATATAATGTCAAAATAAACTGATGTTATGAAGTTCCGCTGATAACTTCTTTTTTATTTAATATTAGGTCCTTACATATGAAATTGGCGTTTTGTATGGAAGGAACAAAAAGTCGAATATTTTTTAATATATAATATATTTAATTAATCAAAGTATGAACCATTGTTTTCAATGCACTTTTGCCATCTTATAGGTAGTTCATTGATCCCTTTACTAAAAAAACCAGTCGGACGGGAATCAATAAAATCTTTGAAGGCGATTTGGACTGCCCCATCGGAGTTGAATTTTTTCCCTTGCAAAAAGTTATCCAAATTGCGAAAAAAATGGTAATCTGTTGGAGCAAGGTCCGGGGAGTACGGAGGATGTCTAAGACATTCCAATTTCAGTAATGTAACGCAGCAGTCGACGCGCGTTTGCCGGTTTGCTTCAGTCAATTCGTGAGGTACCCACCTTTCAAGCTTTTTAATCTTCCCAATTTGCTTCAAGTGAATTAAAACAGTTTTATCACTAACATCGAAGCCTGCAGCTAACTCGGACGTGGTTTGCGATGGGTCCGCTTCCACAATAGCCTTCAATTCTCCATTATCAACTTGGGTCTCAGGCCGTCCACGGGGCTTGTTCTGCAGGTCGAAATTTCCAGAACGAAAACGTTGGAACCAAAAACGAACTGTGTTTTCTTTTGCAACATGACCGCCATACACATCATTCACCCTTCGAGTCGTTTCCGCAGCACTAGTGCCACGGCGGAACTCGTACTCGTAAATAATGCGATATTTTAAATTTTCCATTTTGTAAAATGAGTGACGCAAACAGAAAAAACAGAAGAAAAAAAACAAATGAATGACGGTCATCGAAGCACAAATACATGAGTAAATAGCTGTACAAATTTGAATTTGGAATTCCTTACCAAAGAGGAGAAATTCGTGATTAAAGTGGCCAGTACGAAAAACGCCAATTTCATATGTAAGGACCTAATATTATTCGACGTTGTTGTAAGTGAAAACTTGGTACTATATCAGCAGGCAATATATTCAAGAACTCAAAAAATAAACAAAAATCATTAAAAAAAAATTTTTTTTTTTTTAATTATCTAAATCTCCTTGGAAACCACATATAATACGATTAAATTGCAATGCCATGTTATAAAATTCAAACTGTCCAAAGACAAGAAAGTATTACGTATCGTAATGTAGTGTAAAGGAGATGAGTATACAATTTCCGTTCATTGTTTGTTCATTCAGGCAGGGTTTCGTCGATTGAACTGCAATGTTCCCAACACAAAAAAACACTATTGTCTGGTTAACTAACCCTGTGTTACTTTTTAGTGGCGCAAGCGCAACGTGTAATAAGAGTTGACTTATGACTTCGAGTTTACAAACTCTATATTTATTCATTAACCCGACTGTACCTCCAAAATATTTTTTTTTGCAATGAATGTTTGTATTGCAAAAAAAATACTTTGGGCATCACCGACCACTGTTACTTAAAGTATGATTTGAGAAAATATTCTATTTTTTTGGTTTCCCATATAAAGATAAGTATCGACACCCACGTCCAATACATCTGCGGAATTTTCCTAATTTATTATATACTAGCTGCTGCCCGCGACTTCGTCCGCGTGAAATCCTATCCTAACTAAAAGTAAGTTTGTTTGTTACCTTTTCACGCCTAAACCACTGAACCGATCATCCTGAAATTTTGCATATACGTTGTCAGGTATTCAGAAACGGACATAGGATACCTTTCATCTCGAAAAAAAGTGCTGTTCCCGAGGAAAACAACAATACACGCGGCACCATATCATAACAACGTTATTGTTGTTTTCCTCGGGAACTGTATGTGCGATTCTGTACTCCTGACAATGTATATGCAAATTTTCACGATGACCGGTTCAGTGGTTTAGGTGTGAAAAGGCATTATACAGGGTGTTACGGAAAGGGTATATCAAAACAAACGGGTTGAAGAGTGTATGTGGTCTAGAATCTCTGTACAAAATTTCAGCTCAAAAGCAGTAACTTTGAAAATGCTTAATATTTTTTTATTTCGATAGTTTATTAAATTGAAATCATAACAAACGTGTCACCGCACTACGAGGGTCATTATCCATTATCTGTAGTGTGTCTGTGCGCCTAGTACACGCACATCACGCCGCCACGCGCCAGTGCAGCGCCATGATGTCGAAATAAAAAAATATTAAGCATTTTCAAAGTTAATGCTTTTGAGCTGAAATTTTGTACAGAGATTCTAGACCAGATACACTCTTCAACCCATTTGTATTGATATACCCTTTCTGTAACACCCTGTATAGTTAGGATAGGATAAGATGTCCCTGTAGATGCAAAAAAGAAAATAGGTACCTATGTATCAGTAGCGTGCATTGCATATAGGCATATAAGCAGTGCCTGCCTTGATATATCAACATAAGCCTGTCAATTACATTTTAGTATGTGAGCCCCACAATTAAGAAGCTCACCAAATTATCATACCTAACAAAAAAACATGATCTTCATACAAACACGCGCGGCAGTAGGCAGTCGCCGGACGGCCTACTCGGCTCCCGTACTATTCGCACATTGTCATTGGTCTTTACTCGTTCAAGTTAATACGACAAAATTAAAAATACGTACGTCTCACGCGTAATACCATAACGTTCGACCTCCGCAATTTATCACCCTTAAGTAGGCATGCCTACTAAAATAACCACACTTTTGACCTCACTGTTTTTCTGATTAGTGACCGCGCTTGCCTAGACTAGACCCGGCCTAGTGCCTACCTATTCTGAAAACCAATGCACGCCACTGCTATGTAAAGTTAACCTATTTCACGAAGAACTCTCTTGTTGCCGTTATGTCATAATAACTTATGAGTTATGACTCATAAGGTTCAAATTGCAATAACGGGACTTAAGGAAAACTGTACCTACTGTATCTATCAGGACAGTCCTTAGTCTGCGAAGGTCATAAGTCGAACAATAATGTTTTTATGTATAACATTGTACACAAAATGACCCGATACAGTTATTAATAAAATACGTAATAATGTTTTTTTTTTATGAGACTTTTAATATTAATATCAATTAAAAGTGTGTTAATTTTATATTATTCTCAACTTCTTGTGTTGTCTAATGATAGTTTAATTACTTTATCGATATACAATTAAATTATTATTCACGTGCTGCGGCGAGCAACTTAAAAAGGGCACAATAAAATATAAACCGCAATGCAATCAGCAAATAAGTTAATTAGTCCTCAGTTGGGAATCATGATTGAATACCTGTGACATAAGAATTATATCTATACTCTATACAAATAAATAAAATTGGAGTGTCTGTTTGTAATATTAAAATAACCGCTTTTTACTAAATGCATATGGATGTATACACGGTATCATCATCTGCCTAGCCTTTTCCCAACTATGTTGGGGTCGGCTTCCAGTCTAACCGGATGCAGCTGAATACCAATATTTTACATGAAGCGACTGCCTATCTGACCTCCACAACCCAGTTACTGGGTAATACGATACCCCTTGGTAAGACTGGTTATCAGACTTTCGGGCTTCTGACTACACGTAACGACTGTCAAAGATCCACGAATGACAACCGGGACCAACGGCTTAACGTGCTTTCCGAGGCACGGAGGGGTCTCGGTATGTAAAGATGGTCACCCATCCACAGACCAACCGCGGCAAGCGTAGCTTAACCTGATCGATCGATCTATCCGGCTGTTTATTTAGCCACGGGCCCCAGATGTATACACGGTACATATACTAAAATAATATTTTTTACAATTTTTGTCTGTCTGTTTGTTCCAGCTAATCTCTGAAACGGCTGGACCGATTTTGACGGGACTTTCACTGGCAGATAGCCGATGTAATAAGGAGTAACTTAGGTTTCTTTTATTTTAGAAAAAGAATTAGGGTTCCGCGCAAAAAAATAAAACGTTTTCCGTCATGCACGCGAACGAAGTCGCGGGCACAGCTAGTAAATCTATACTTATAATAAATCTGTAGAAGTGAAAATTCTGTACATTGAAAATATCAAAAAAATAAATGGCAGGGGGTGTTACTAGACCGACACCGAACCCAAAAATATGATTAAAAATTTTTTTGTCTGTCTGTTTGTTCAGGCATCACGCAAAAACTACCGGTTCGATTACGATGAAACTTGGTATAATTATTCTTTAATATCCTGGGCACCACACTGGGTACTTTTTATCCCGGAAAAGTATCTATCTATCTATATAAATAAAAACAAAAGGCCTGACTGACTGACTCATCAACGCCAGCCCAAACCCTTGGACCTAGAAAGCTGAAATTTTACACAATGGTTCCCTTTATAATGTAGCCAAGGAATAAGGAAGGATTTTTTGAAATTCAACCCCTAAGGGAGTTAAATAGGGGATGAAAGTTTGTATGAAAGTCCGTCAGTTTAAAAGTTAGGATCTTCAAATTTTGTATTTAGGCTAACGATTGAAAATTAGTTTAAACGTGTCTCAGCGTTTTTGATAATTTCTCCCCCAAAGGGGGATGAACGACCTGACTGAAATATCAACGCACAGTCTAAACCGCTGGTCCTAGGGACATGAATTTTGGAGGGGGTTCTTTGTGAAGAGTAGGTATCGAATAAGAAGGGGTTTTTGGAAATTCAACCTTTAAGAGGGTGAAAAGGGGGGATTTTGTTTGTATGAAAAATCTTATTTCTTGAGTTAATAACCTTGAAACTTGGCACGAATACTTATCTAAGTAAATTATGAAGTTTGGAATTTTTCGTTTTTCTAAAATACCCCTAAAGAGGTATTGGGGGGTGTCAAAATTTGTATGGAAGAATTTTAACGCCCTGTCCGATTAACTTGAAACTCAGTATTTATACTAAGGACTAAAAATAATTAATAACGTGTATCAGGGTTTTTCGAAAGTCTACCCCTAACCACACCCCGGACACTCCATACAACGCTCGCAAAATAATTACCTACTACTACTACATTAAAAAATGACGTTTGTATACGTATGAATGTGTGCGTGAGGTACATGTGTTTGCGAGCGCTCTTGTTAAAGAACCGCAGCCTAATTGCGGAACGCCAAATCGTCAAATGATTCTGATCAGTTGGCTTCATTTCTATCACAATTGGCTTCATTTTACGATTTTCGAATTGCGAAACTCTAGTTTATTATGAAACCAATTATGAACGTTAAGGCCCTGCGCAGAAACTAGAGTTTGTTCCACCAGTTACTCAACTGAACCGAGCGCTCGGCGCATCCTGGGCAGTCACACCCAACATCTTATTTGACTGGCCAATTCTTCCCTTGCGGTGGTAGGGCTAACGCCCGTCTGGTTTGCGACCACCCTCCCACCGGAGTTCGGCGTCAAGCAGCCTGCTGTGTTTCGTCGATGCGTGGGAGTTCCAGTGCCTTAGGCATCTTCTGGGCACGCTCGTTCGATCATAGACCTCATCCAACGCTTTCCATCAGGCGTGATCGAGGTCAAGAGCGGGCCCATTCAGCAATAAAAAAAAAAAAAAATTCTGTGCCCTAACTGTGTGAAAAGAGGTAGTTAATTTTAAAGGGGAGGATTTTACTGCGTGGCTTGATTACCTCGAAAATTGGTATAAATAAACTTTGAGTCAAGTTATGAACACATCTTAAACGATTTTTCAAAATTCCACCCCTGTGGGGGTGAAAAGCGGGGATACAGTTTATTTGAAAAATCTGATTCCTTTGTTCTATAAACATAAAAATTGGCCCGAATACTTATTTATCTAAATTAATTATAAAGATCATACCAACATACATTTTCGAAACTTTTAGAGGAATGTACGAATTTCACGCGGACGAAGTCGCGGGCAGAAGCTAGTTATAACATAAAAGGCTTATTTACACAACGAGAATTTCTTTATAAAAGTTAGTACGGACGATACTTATAATCAGCCTATAATGTTCCCACTGCTGAGACGCAGGCCTCCTCTCTTTGAGAGGGACTGAGCCATAATCCACGCGAGCCCAGTGCGGGTTGGCGGATGGCACAAGTCTTCGAATTTTTGGTTCTAGGACATGCCGGTTGCCTCGCGATGGTTTCCTTCATCGTTTTGAGAGCAGTGGTGATTAAATCATTTACACCAAGTAATGTGCCTGTCTGGGTTCGAATCGAATCTATGATAGGACCTACAATTCTTATGTCGCGACCGTTTAGTTATGGGCACCGGGTACGATACGATACTTGCATGTAATGAAATGTAGTTGTACTATTCCCTGCCTACCTTTTGAAGGATTACAGATGTGGCCAATCCCTTCACCTAAAATTAGGCTTTTACCTATGCGGTACCTGTTTATTTACCTGTAAGCGTTATCAGGCAATCCACCACTACATCCGTTATCCAGGTTGTCGCAGTCTACCAACTCTTGTTCAGAAAGAGATACAAGTTGTCCCGACTGCATCCTCCATTGACCTTCAATGTTTCCTGTAAAAAGAAATGTGCGTATTAAAACAAAACTTTGGTCGGAAACCATATGAAGATTGTCCTTTGTTTCGCAAAAACATAATGAATATCTCACCAGTGACACTGAACGCCCAGCAGCTGCCACAAGAGCCTTGATCCTTCACATCCGTCACGGCATCGTGCTCCCTCCAGTCGAAGCTTGAAGGAACTTTAATATCTGGAATATCAGCTTGCTTCATAGGCACCTGGTTTTCATTAGTTAGATTCGTTTTCAAACCCATATATGTACTACTGAACTCTTCATAACTTAAATCAGTGAACCGAGTCACCCCGTATACAGCTGTCCCTTTCTCGTGAATGTTCAACTCGTGAATTTTTTTGATATTTTTCTTAAATATCTCAAATCTTTTATGCATTTGAGAATAATTGTTTACATAAGTGGGGCTGTAAGTTGTCAAAAAGTTATAAAACAAATGTTCAGCTTGTACATGGTAGTACAAGTCGCGGTTAGTGCCTTCTTGGAAGTCGCACGACACTCGGAAGTTAGGAGGGTGGTCAGTCCATGGTCGAATCCATACATTAACACGACAGAACTTGTTCACACCGTGATTCTTAATTAACTTGCAGTCTTTTTGGTCACTCAATGCAAAACAATCTGTGACGCCGACTTCTACTTTCATTTTGTAATGAATACCAGCAACCACTTGCTTCTCCAATGAAAATATCCTAACAACTTTCTGTTTGCTCGGGTTAGGATACTTCGCTTCGATGTGTTTCAATGCCTGTTTCGCTAACTCATTGGCCATTTCAGCACTTTCAAATTCAATATGAGACTCTAAAGGCGTCTCGTCGTCAACACATTTCACATCAATATTTCTTCCGTTTTTGATCCAAAGTCTTTCCCATATTTGCGCCACACAACGCCTTCGCGGCAAATGATCGAGAAAATTGCAATCAGTTATGTTTGCAACCCATTCGTATTTTAAACAAGACGTGTAGCCAACATCAAAATCAATAGTGGTTACTTTCCCCGATGTTATCTTTGTAGAGTGACTGTTAATCTGAAGAACTCTCTGTTTATATCTGTGCAACGATTGCATTTCTAATTGCTCTAGAGATTCTGTCACCATCTTTTGAATTTCCGAATAGTCTAAAGTCACATTTTCTGGATCCAGAGCTGATCTCTTGTAACGTGCTAATGGTATTGGCGTACATGATGCGTCTATGTTACTAATATATTTGGTTTCTGCCTTCAACCAAATAAAAGCGCGACAGCTCCTTGAGGGTATACTTGGATTAAGGTAACATTGGAAGGGATTTTTTGATAGATCGACATCTTTTGAACAGTTCGTAATACCAATTATAAGACTAAGTTTAAAAGGACGTCGTGAATCGAGACTTGGTATAACTTGTGGTTCACCTTGATGGACCAATTTGAATGTATTTTCAGGATGGTTCTCAAGGACAACAACGGATAACCTAGTTAGTTCGGGTATGCTCACACCAGTAATTGACACAAAATCTGCTTCATCGTCACAAATAACAGAAACGTGTCTTACTATCAGTTCATCATCGGGTGAAGGCCACAATCTAGCCAAGCATAGTCTATGTTTCAAACCACTCATCTCATCACAATTTCGAAGATCCGTTGATTTCAGATGACGTAAACAAAATGTTTCAGCTACTTCAATGAACATTTTTACCGTTACAGTTCCCATTTGTACACCATTTTGCACGGCGTGTATAGATATTAGTTTCTGTAAGTTATTGGAATTCGATTTGTCATTTATATGTTGAACAGCATGATCGGCGTAGTAGTAAATAGTGTCTTCATCTATTTCATCATCATTATCATCACCTGTTTCTCTGATATTTCTGAGACCTGATTCGCGTTTACGCTTTTTACCATTTATTCTCCTATTTTTTTTACATGTAACTGTAATTTCTTTTTCAACATGCAACCACGGGCGAATGCGTATGTTTGCATTACAATTGTAGACAACCAATGGTTGCTTCAACTTACAAGACGTATTATTTGTAGTTTCATTCCGCAAACATGTCGTTGGTGAAAGCGAATAAACAATTGTAGTAAGAGTGCCGTCGGCGACTTGTTCACTAGCGCTGAGAATTTCTGTAACTTTATGGACGTATTTTCTATTCGATGTCGTTAAATACTTTTCAGAAGCTTCTTCTGCCAGTTTGATATACTTATCATCGTTATTTTTTTGAGGATCAGATGGCTTTAAAGACAATTCATTATCCGATTCATGTTCTGCAAAGTTATCATTGTCATACGTAGGGCCATTACATTGAACGACAATCTTTTTCTTCTTCAACCAAGGTTGATCCCAAATGTCACTGTGACAATACATAAGAGCATCATCATCTGCCTTGCAATTGCGTGCGCGCACGCTGGAAACATTTACGGAGCATGCAGTCGGTGCAGCAGTAAAATCTATTTTATACTTTATACCAGAAACCACACGTGTCACAACGCGATGCACTTCGATTACTTTATGATAAACCGTGCTTTTCTTTTGGTATAATTTACGTAAGGATTCTTCAGCCAGTAGTTTATATTCAGACTTATTTGGATCCTGTTCTTCTTCGTCGTGACCTCGTAAAATACCAACATGCTGATGACCTTTTGTACTGCTATTTCCTCGGAACGATTCCTCGGTTAGCACTTTGTACTGAGATGTGATTAGATTATCGTCTGATGCACCACCAGGCAATCTCAGATGTCTTTTTACTCTTTCGTTCATTGCGAGACAAGTAACATTTATGTCTTTTTCCTTGAGCCAGGGCCGATCCCAAACTTTGGAGTGACATTTGAATATTTTAGAATCTTGGCTACCGGATACAAGAAAATCGATGCGCGTCAGGAGGCCTGCAACTACTTGCGTTGTCACCTTTTCAACATGTACTACTTGAAGAGGTTGTGAGATTGCGAAATCTGTCGTATATTTTTGCAAGGATTCTTCAGCCAGCGCTTTGTACCGAGGTGCTGTTGGATCTACTTCTGTTAGTCCACCAGTTATTTGTCTTTTACCTCTGTGGCCATCATTCTCACAAGAAACTTTAATTTCTTTAAAGTTTCGCCAGCCCTGTTCCCAAACCTCTGAGTGACATTTCATTGTTTTAGAATCTCGGCTACCGGAGACTACAAAATCGATGCGCGTCATTGAGCCTGCAACTACTTGAGTTGTCACCTTTTCAACATGTACTACTTGAAGAGGTTGTGCGATTGCGAAATCTGTCATATATTTTTGCAAGGATTCCTCAGCCAGCACTCTGTAGTGAAGTTCATGTGGATATTGATCTACGATACCGCCATCTATTTTTCTTTTAGCTCTGTGGCCATCATTCTCACAAGAAACTTTAATTTCTTTAAAGTTTTGCCAGACCTGTTCCCAAACCTCTGAGTGACATTTCATTGTTTTAGAATCTGGGCTACCGGAGACTACAAAATCGATGCGCGTCATTGAGCCTGCAACTACTTGCGTTGTCACCTTTTCAACATGTACTACTTGAAGAGGTTGTGCGATTGCGAAATCTGTCATATATTTTTGCAAGGATTCTTCAGCGAGCGCTTTGTACCGAGGTGCTGTTGGATCTACTTCTGTTAGTCCACCAGTTATTTGTCTTTTACCTCTGTGGCCATCATTCTCACAAGAAACTTTAATTTCTTTAAAGTTTCGCCAGCCCTGTTCCCAAACCTCTGAGTGACATTTCATTGTTTTAGAATCTGGGCTAGCGGAGACTACAAAATCGATGCGCGTCATTGAGCCTGCAACTACTTGCGTTGTCACCTTTTCAACATGTACTACTTGAAGAGGTTGTGCGATTGCGAATTCTGTCATATGTTTTTGCAAGGATTCTTCAGCCAGCGCTTTGTACCGAGATGCTGTTGGATCTACTTCTGTTAGTCCACCAGTTATTTGTCTTTTAGCTCTGTGGCCATCATTCTCACAAGAAACTTTAATTTCTTTAAAGTTTCGCCAGACCTGTTCCCAAACCTCTGAGTGACATTTCATTGTTTTAGAATCTGGGCTACCGGAGACTACAAAATCGATGCGCGTCATTGAGCCTGCAACTACTTGCGTTGTCACCTTTTCAACATGTACTACTTGAAGTGGTTGTGCGATTGCGAAATCTATCTTATATTTTTGCAAGGATTCTTCAGCCAGCGCTTTATACTGAGGTGCTGTTGGATCTACTTCTGTTAAACCGCCCGCTATTTGCCTTTTAACTTTATGACCATAATTCTGACATGACACTTCAATTTTTTTCCTGTTTAGAGAGGGCTGCTCCCAAACATCTGAGTGACATCTAATTGTATTTGAATCGTGGTTACCTGATACAGTAAAATCAATGCCAGTCGTTTCCGGTATTTGAGAAACGACTTGAGTAATCACTCTTTCTACACTCGCTACTTCTAGAGATTGCGTGACACCAGAATCAACCAGATATTTTCGCAAGGAGTCCTCAGCCAGCGTTTTGTACCGAGGTTCGGTTGGATCTTGATCTATAAAACCGCCATCCACTTGTCTTTTACCTCTATGACCATCATTCTCACAAGACACTGTTATATCATGCCGCTTGAGCCAAGGCCGATCCCAAACCTCTGAATGACATTTGATTATTTCAGAATCCGGGCTACCTGATATAAGAAAATCAATGCGAATTACCGTGCCAGAAACAACTTGTGTAGTCACTTTTTCAATATGCATTACTTCCAGAGGTTCCGTAATACCAGAATCAGTAGCATATTTTCGCAAGGATTCCTCAGCCAGCGCTTTGTACCGAGAATCAGTTGGATCTCGATCTTTTGGACCACCGACTAATTCCCTTTTACCTCTATGACTATCATTCTCACAAGCAACTTTGATTTCTTTAAAGCTTCGCCGGCCCGATTCCCAAACCTCTGAGTGACATTTAATTATTTTAGAATCTAGGTGACCGGTTATAAGAAAATCGATGCGCGTTAGTGAGCCTGAAACCACTGTAGTCACTCTTTCAACACGTGCTACTTCCAGAGGTTCTGATATACCAAAGTCTATTCTATATTTTCGCAAGGATTCCTCAGCCAGCACTCTGTACTGAAGTTCATTTGGATATTGATCTACGATACCGCCATCTATTTTTCTTTTAGCTCTGTGGCCATCATTCTCACAAGAAACTTTAATTTCTTTAAAGTTTCGCCAGCCCTGTTCCCAAACCTCGTAGTGACATTTCATTGTTTTAGAATCTGGGCTAGCGGAGACAACAAAATCGATGCGCGTCATTGAGCCTGCAACTACTTGCGTTGTCACCTTTTCAACATGTACTACTTGAAGAGGTTGTGCGATTGCGAAATCTGTGATATATTTTTGCAAGGATTCTTCAGCCAGCGCTTTGTACCGAGGTGCTGTTGGATCTACTTCTGTTAGTCCACCAGTTATTTGTCTTTTACCTCTGTGGCCATCATTCTCACAAGAAACTTTAATTTCTTTAAAGTTTCGCCAGCCCTGTTCCCAAACCTCTGAGTGACATTTCATTGTTTTAGAATCTGGGCTACCGGAGACTACAAAATCGATGCGCGTCATTGAGCCTGCAACTACTTGCGTTGTCACCTTTTCAACATGTACTACTTGAAGAGGTTGTGCGATTGCGAAATCTGTCATATATTTTTGCAAGGATTCTTCAGCGAGCGCTTTGTACCGAGGTGCTGTTGGATCTACTTCTGTTAGTCCACCAGTTATTTGTCTTTTACCTCTGTGGCCATCATTCTCACAAGAAACTTTAATTTCTTTAAAGTTTCGCCAGCCCTGTTCCCAAACCTCTGAGTGACATTTCATTGTTTTAGAATCTGGGCTACCGGAGACTACAAAATCGATGCGCGTCATTGAGCCTGCAACTACTTGCGTTGTCACCTTTTCAACATGTACTACTTGAAGAGGTTGTGCGATTGCGAAATCTGTCATATATTTTTGCAAGGATTCTTCAGCGAGCGCTTTGTACCGAGGTGCTGTTGGATCTACTTCTGTTAGTCCACCAGTTATTTGTCTTTTACCTCTGTGGCCATCATTCTCACAAGAAACTTTAATTTCTTTAAAGTTTCGCCAGACCTGTTCCCAAACCTCTGAGTGACATTTCATTGTTTTAGAATCTGGGCTACCGGAGACTACAAAATCGATGCGCGTCATTGAGCCTGCAACTACTTGCGTTGTCACCTTTTCAACATGTACTACTTGAAGAGGTTGTGCGATTGCGAATTCTGTCATATATTTTTGCAAGGATTCTTCAGCCAGCGCTTTGTACCGAGGTGCTGTTGGATCTACTTCTGTTAGTCCACCAGTTATTTGTCTTTTAGCTCTGTGGCCATCATTCTCACAAGAAACTTTAATTTCTTTAAAGTTTCGCCAGACCTGTTCCCAAACCTCTGAGTGACATTTCATTGTTTTAGAATCTGGGCTACCGGAGACTACAAAATCGATGCGCGTCATTGAGCCTGCAACTACTTGCGTTGTCACCTTTTCAACATGTACTACTTGAAGAGGTTGTGCGATTGCGAAATCTATCATATATTTTTGCAAGGATTCTTCAGCCAGCGCTTTGTACTGAGGTGCTGTTGGATCTACTTCTGTTAGTCCACCAGGTATTTGTCTTTTACCTCTGTGGCCATCATCTTCACAAGAAACTTTAATTTCTTTCAAGTTTCGCCAGCCCTGTTCCCAAACCTCTGAGTGACATTTCATTGTTTTAGAATCTGGGCTACTGGATACTATGAAATCGATGCGCGTCATTGAGCCTGCAACTACTTGCGTTGTCACCTTTTCAACATGTACTACTTGAAGAGGTTGTGCGATTGCGAATTCTGTCATATATTTTTGCAAGGATTCTTCAGCCAGCGCTTTGTACCGAGGTGCTGTTGGATCTACTTCTGTTAGTCCACCAGTTATTTGTCTTTTAGCTCTGTGGCCATCATTCTCACAAGAAACTTTAATTTCTTTAAAGTTTCGCCAGACCTGTTCCCAAACCTCTGAGTGACATTTCATTGTTTTAGAATCTGGGCTACCGGAGACTACAAAATCGATGCGCGTCATTGAGCCTGCAACTACTTGCGTTGTCACCTTTTCAACATGTACTACTTGAAGAGGTTGTGCGATTGCGAAATCTATCATATATTTTTGCAAGGATTCTTCAGCCAGCGCTTTGTACTGAGGTGCTGTTGGATCTACTTCTGTTAGTCCACCAGGTATTTGTCTTTTACCTCTGTGGCCATCATCCTCACAAGAAACTTTAATTTCTTTCAAGTTTCGCCAGCCCTGTTCCCAAACCTCTGAGTGACATTTCATTGTTTTAGAATTTGGGCTACTGGATACTATGAAATCGATGCGCGTCATTGAGCCTGCAACTACTTGCGTTGTCACCTTTTCAACATGTACTACTTGAAGAGGTTGTGCGATTGCGAATTCTGTCATATATTTTTGCAAGGATTCTTCAGCCAGCGCTTTGTACCGAGGTGCTGTTGGATCTACTTCTGTTAGTCCACCAGTTATTTGTCTTTTAGCTCTGTGGCCATCATTCTCACAAGAAACTTTAATTTCTTTAAAGTTTCGCCAGACCTGTTCCCAAACCTCTGAGTGACATTTCATTGTTTTAGAATCTGGGCTACCGGAGACTACAAAATCGATGCGCGTCATTGAGCCTGCAACTACTTGCGTTGTCACCTTTTCAACATGTACTACTTGAAGAGGTTGTGCGATTGCGAAATCTATCATATATTTTTGCAAGGATTCTTCAGCCAGCGCTTTGTACTGAGGTGCTGTTGGATCTACTTCTGTTAGTCCACCAGGTATTTGTCTTTTACCTCTGTGGCCATCATCCTCACAAGAAACTTTAATTTCTTTAAAGTTTCGCCAGACCTGTTCCCAAACCTCTGAGTGACATTTCATTGTTTTAGAATCTGGGCTACCGGAGACTACAAAATCGATGCGCGTCATTGAGCCTGCAACTACTTGCGTTGTCACCTTTTCAACATGTACTACTTGAAGAGGTTGTGCGATTGCGAAATCTATCATATATTTTTGCAAGGATTCTTCAGCCAGCGCTTTGTACTGAGGTGCTGTTGGATCTACTTCTGTTAGTCCACCAGGTATTTGTCTTTTACCTCTGTGGCCATCATCCTCACAAGAAACTTTAATTTCTTTCAAGTTTCGCCAGCCCTGTTCCCAAACCTCTGAGTGACATTTCATTGTTTTAGAATCTGGGCTACTGGATACTATGAAATCGATGCGCGTCATTGAGGCTGCAACTACTTGCGTTGTCACCTTTTCAACATGTACTACTTGAAGAGGTTGTGCGATTGCGAAATCTGTGATATATTTTTGCAAGGATTCTTCAGCCAGCGCTTTGTACCGAGGTGCTGTTGGATCTACTTCTGTTAGTCCACCAAGTATTTGTCTTTTACCTCTGTGACCATCATTCTCACAAGACACTGTTATACTTATATATTTCTGCTTGAGCCAAGGCCGATCCCAAACCTCTGAGTGACATTTGATTATTTCAGAATCTGGGCTACCGGATACCAGAAAATCGATGCGAATCACCGTGCCAGAAACAATTTGGGTAGTCACTTTTTCAACATGCATTACTTCCAGAGGTTCCGTGATACCAGAATCAATAGCATATTTTCGCAAGGATTCCTCGGCCAGCGCTTTGTACCGAGGTTTGGTTGGATCTTGATCTTTTGGGCCACCGACTAATTCCCTTTTACTTCTTAGATGACTATCGCTCTGACAAGACATATCGATTTCTTTACTGTTAAACCCTGGCTTATCCCATACTTTGGAGTGACATTCAATTGTTTCAGAATCTGGATCACCGGATACTAGAAAATCGATACGAGTCAGCGTGCCAAAACCAACTTCAGTAGTCACTTTTTCAATCCGCGCTACTTGCAGAGGTTGCGTGATACCAGAATCAACCACATATTTTCGCAAGCATTCCTCAGCCAGTGTTTTGTACTCAGGGTTGGATGGATCCTGTTCCTTAACGCCACATAATGTCAATTGCCTATGGACCCTAGAATTTGAAGCCCGTCTTTTGATCCTGTACAAGTCTTTTTCTAATTCACAATTAACGTCAATGTTCTTTTTATGTAACCATGGCTGTTCTAGTATTTCAGCAATACATTGTTTACCATACATAAGTTCGTTGTTCTCTGAATCTATTGCAGCTATGGTAAAATTAATACGAGTCTTAATGCCTCCATCCCACTGCACGGTTACACTTTCTATACTTACAATAGTGTAATGCGCGCTGTTAATTTTCTGAAAATAATTACAGAGAGAGTCATCTGCCAATTGTACATACTTGTAGTAATTTGGATCATCTTCTGTGATTTCGGCTTTTCTATATATTTTGCCGATCAAATGGCATTTCACCTTAATGTCACTTTTAGACTCTCTCGTTTCGGATACTTCAGCATAACAAAAAGTATCCCCGTCGCCTTCTTCTGCATGAGACGCAATAAATCCAATTTTAATTGTATCCCCTTTTTGTTCCACCTTGTCTACAAAAGCTACACGCACAAGGTTCTGTTCCGGTTTATCTTTTATATACTTCTGCAAGGACTCCACAGCAATTTGCATGTATTTGGGATCATCCGTATTTATTTTAACTAAGCGTTCTTTTTTTTTCATCTGACAAGAAACATTAAATGCCTTTGTCTCCAGCCATTTGTTTTTTTCCAAAATTTCGGAATGACAACGTACAGTTTCGCTATTACTGACGCTATGGTTCTTTGGAGATATTATAAAGTCGATCCTTGTTAGGAGACCAGAAACTATTTGTGTCGTAACCTTTTCCACTCTAACAATTATGTGATGTGGATTGCCAGTATCGTGGAGATATTTTGCCAATGACTCCTCAGCTAGCTGGTAATATTTCGAATCACTTGGGTTGCGTTCCTTTACGTTAGTGTTTTTTTTCTGTTGGTACTTTATGTTGCATTTAACAAAATATTGTTTTTTTACAATCCAATTATTTTCTAATATTTTAGAATGGCAGTGTAATATATTTTTAGGATTCACGATTTCACATTTAGAGGACGACAAAGCACCATCCTTTTGAATCAGACAGTCTGTGGGCGAGATTGAAAAATCAATTTTAATTAATTTTCTAGAAATGTCTTGAACTATGGCTTTGTCAACCTTAACGACTTTATAATGTTGGTGACTGGCTGAAGACTGCATAAACTTGTATAAAGATTCATTGGCTAATGCTTTGTAGTCAATACCATTATCTTTACTTGAAGTTCGTTGTTCCTGATCACTAGCAGAATCAATAGATCTTTTCTTCCTCGTATTGACAATTTCGTTGGCCTTCGACGCATCATCGCATGAAACTTCAATTTGTCTCCCATCCAAAATCCATGATCTGTCCCATATTTGTGCTCGACATGAACGAAGTCCTTCGCCTTTCAACAATTCACATTTATTTATTTGATCTCTTGAGTAATTTTCCGTGCAATCTGTATAACCAACGACAAATTCTATTTTAGTCAAGAATCCAGCAATTATTTGAGAAGAAATAGATTTTACGTTTACAATCTTTTGTTTGTTAGTTTTATCAGATTGCGATTCTAAATACTGTATGGCTTCTTGCAACATTTCAATAATTTTCGGGTCGTCTACAGTAACGTTTTTGCTCACTTTTTTACTTTTCGATATTCTCATGTCAGACGGCCTCTCCGTACAAGTATAAGATATTTTCTTTTCTTTAAGCCAATGTCTCTCAAGGACAATAACGTCACAAATTTTTGATCCTAATTGTTCTAGAACTGTGCAGTTTATTCGTAATGGCAATGGTACGCTTTTATTACATTTTATGTTCTCAACTATAACTGAAAATTTTGTCAATGTTCCAGATGTCTTCTGAGTGATAGCCGACGCTATTTTATATATTTTCATGGCGTATTGAGATTTTGAATCGGATTCAATTATTTTTACGGCCTCTTCAGCCATTTTGCGTAGAACAGGATCATGGAGAGATATTTCTCTAATATCTTTTCTATACTCACTTTCTTTGTTATCGTTGTAACAGAAAGTATTTAGAATTTGTGGACTGTTTTCGTTCGAGCAATCAATAACACCATTACAAATTTGAGTATCCACGTCTCTCGGTTCACATTCAACTTTATCGCAAGGTATCGTAACAAGAGCTTGTATGTATACAAAACGCTGAAGATTTTCCGTTTCTTCTTCAGCTCTCATGACATTTTTTACTTCTCTATTTTTTACGTCTATATCCATCTCATTCAAGTAGTCAACCATAGCTTTAGCCATTTCGTACATAAAACGAGCATTTTCTAGACTATTTTTAATGCCACGATAATCTTTCGCCAGTGACAGTACTTGTAAATCATAATCATAACTTCGCCTAACCCTTGGAACAACTTCTTCAGCTTCAGATTTAGGTTTAAATCCAGAAAAGTCAAAATAATCTAACATTTCATCAATAGCTTTCTTTTTATCTAGATTTATGTTACTAGCTTGTTCTGTTTTTTCGGATTCAGTAACGGGAATGGTATTTTCATTATGATTACCAGATTCAACTTTGAAAACATGTTGTTTGCTTGCATCAGTCGCATCAGGAGATAATGTGAAAGACTGCTTAGATGATTCAGTTACTTCTTGAAATTGAGTATTCGTGATTATTTGCTCTTGTATTTTTTTTATATCCTCGTCTGTAAGGGTCCTTTCCTGATTAGGCTGGGATTCAACATTTGTATTGTGTTTAACCTGTATATCGCCATCAAAGGCTGTACTGTCACTAGGATCTACAGATGTATTTCCCTTAATCTGATTATTATCAGCAGACGGTTCGGGCAAAACTTCACCATCATCACCGTATTGCCATTCTTCTGTACAATTATTTGCTAGGATTGCTCTGTAATTTCCACCGTTGGGGAGTTTGACCCTCGGTTTCACTAGAATAGTTATCTTACAGGTCTTAGTGGATACACAGTTTTCAGATTCTGCTACAGTACAATAGTTAGAATTAATTGATAGAGTTAAAACGTATCGGACACCGTTTACCACCTGCGAAGGAAATTTCAAAGCAATGTATTTTAAGTTTCTGTAATATATCTGATATTCCTATTTAGCAATGCTGTTACTTACTTGAACTTGTCTTTCTACATCTATAACACTATCCAGGCTATGTTTGACGGAGGGCTCGTGGAGGTCGAGATGCCTCACTCCAAGGTTCGCGAGATCGCTGACGCCCGGGGCCTGTGGGTTCACGTGGGAGGCGCATCCAACGCACGGTGCGCTTGGTTGGTCTCGAGGAATCGCAATAAACTGTTCGCCCGATGTTATCTATAACAAACATACACATACAATACAATGACTACGACTAATATGATAGATGAAAGTAGATCCTGTAGTGTCTCTGACAGCGTCCTAACCGAAAGCGATTGTCGCACGAGAACGCGATCATCGCGCTCTTTTATATGAATACTAGCTTCTGCCCGCGATGCCCCGACCCACCTCGTCGCATCGCATCGCCTGCCCACGCAATTTCTTCGATTTCGTTTAGCGTTTTTCTCTTTTCGCTTGACTCCTAAGGGTCCTAGCGTGTAAAATCCGACTGGTAGCTCCAGAAATTAGCGCGTTCAAACAAACGAAATAACAAACGAACTCTTCAACTTTATTATAAGTAGTATAGATGATAAGACGACGTACTTGCGCGATCAATCAAGTCACGTTTGTACAGAGGCCAGCACATCAAACTACCCCAATCTGTCAAATTTCCGCAATTAAATATGCACCTTATTCCTTTATGGTAAAGTTGAAAATATATCAAAGAAATTTGACAGATTGGGGGTAGCTTGATGTGCTGCCCTCTGTACATTATAATTCATACCAACAATCGCGTCAATCACGTCCTCACGCGACAGCCGCTTTCGGTTAGGACGCCGGGTCTGAATATTCATAGACAGTCGGTACACAGGGAAACAATGACGTGGGTTAGGATGTAACATACCCACTTTTTATCGGTAGTACGTTCCCGTCTGGTATTTACCGATGGCATATTCCTGCGGGGTTTGTCAGAGAGCTATGGAACGGAATATTCTGTGTGTGTATTGAATATTGTGGTTTAATAAATAAATAAATAAATAAATAATAATAATAAATAATTCTGGATGTCTCGTGGAACGGGTTAAGAATACAAAAATCCGTCCCCTCACTAAAATAATTGATATAACACTCGAAAAGCTGCCACGCTTTAATGGAATTGAGCTGGACACATAGGCCCGGCGCCCATTATCGGCATCGGTACGACTGAGGATTTTAGGTGGCAAATAGCAATATACTATAACATAATGGCAATAAAGTAGAAATTTCCGTGATATGTGGTCGTAATAACAAAAATACCGCTTCGGTATGCTTGAGGCTGGTGTATCGTCAGCCTTGAGAATGCTTCGGGATGCTTCGGCATCCTTCGGCAACCTTCGGTACGCCGCCGGCGCCGAGGCAACACTCGGGGGATAGTTTGCCCTGCGTGCCCTGTTATGATGAGAAATACGATATTGAGACGCTTCGGTAAGCTACAGGACGGTGCGGCATCCTTAAGGACGCCTCGTCGTCCCTAAGAACGTTGCAGCATGCCAAAGCATAATTGCCGACAGTGTGCGTTTGCATGTAGGATGCCGAAGGATCCTTTTCCTTGCCGATGCCGATAATGGGCGCCGGGCCATATGCCGCATATCAGACGATCAATGGGCTGAACATATGATCAAGTGGGTCCCGCTTATTGGCAAACGACATCGCGGCAAGCCCAGACGGAGATGGCGGGATGAGCTGGACTCCTTTAACAAAGACTGGTCCCATCTCTGGACAGAGAGATGTGGATGGAGAGTATCGTCCAGCAGTGAGACAATAATGGCTAATAAAAAACGCGGGTGAAGCCGCGCGCAAGAGCTAGTTATATCATAAGCAGAGATCGGAATAGGTAGAGCTATTTTATGTACTTGCCATAGGTTAGAATAATATGGATATTCCCCGAGTCCCGGGATTTGGTTTTTAAGTAGTAAGTACTCTAGCGACAGAAACACCCCGCTATTGTTTTCTTTTGTTTCCATAATGCGGCGACATTACGCGTCTCAACAAAGCGACAACGTCGCGCGCTTCGCAAAATTTTATAGCGTGCGGTTGACGTAAAATTTACTACGTCGCTCATGCGCTTATTGGCTTACATAAACCATTTTTATACATATTGACAAAAATAATGAAATTCAATAAAATCCCGTAGTATCAGTCGGAATCCCGTGGAATATCCATATTAACATCAATGTTTGCGGTCAATGAACCTAAATAGCTCTACCTATTCCGATCACTGATCATAAGTTACACACGCCTCCATTATTAGGATAACAACCGTGTAAATAACGAACAATGTTTTCCTGATTGCAACTAATCACACATTTTGTGCAAAATTATGTACGCCATTGTGAATCGTATTTGTTATAAGTTCTTGTTTGAATTGAATATGTGTTGTGTGCTTCTGTGTACACGGTCACGGCTTATCGCTGCTGATCGATTATTCAAAGTTTTCGTTCAATTATTTTATTCGATAGACGTGAAAATCTTTTTAACTCATTGATTTGTATTGATTTTTTTTTCCTGTTGGGCATCTTATTACTCCCACTTAAAGACTACGCCAAATTCCTTCGTAAGGGGGCATCCATTAATTACGTGAGGCGTTAACGGGGGGGGGGGGGGGTCAAGCCGATTCTCACCCAATCTCACGTGGGAGAGAGGGGGTCCTGGCAAGTCAAAGTTATATCAATACTATGTATCAATTCTATTTTATAAGATAATTTTTGACGTTCAAAAGTGCCTTTTATGTGCCTATTTGAAATAAATGCTTTGACTTTGACTTTGAATTAGGTAGGATCATTCATAGTATTAAAAAAATGTGTTAATACTTACCTACTTAATTCAGAAAATCGTTAAAAATGTAATATTTAAATTTAATTAGTTTAAGTTTTCTATAATATATTTAATTAAGTATCTATTTCTCCTTGTAAGAACATTAAGTCCGAAGCCCGGTAAAATCTAAAATTGACATTAGCCCCAGTGGCGGATTTACCAATAGGCTGAGTAGGCTGGAGCCTAGGGCGGCAGTTTTTAGGGGCGGCAAACTTGGAGCTAACATTTTTTTTTTAAATGTCTTACTGAAATTAAAAAGATTAATATTTATATACCTACCATGTTTTTTTTTGGAAAGAATAAACAAAGTGAATGCTCAAATTCAGGCTTCTACCGTAGATTTTATCACAGTTGCCGATCTTTACAAATCTCTTTGCAAGTTTTTCGTAACTGATTAACGAGAACATTTTAAGTATTTTGAAGAAAAGGCGAAGCAGTATACAAAAGACACGGGACATTATTGTAGAAGTCGCTAGAGGCGGCAAAATTTGAAGAGCCTACTGGCGGTAAATGTGTAAATCCGCCACTGATTAGCCCCACAATCAAAGCAAAGAAAAAAAAAGCAAAGTGTAAAAAATTATAATAAGTAATGCCACTACATTACACCGTAGTATGCCAAACAAATCTGTTACTAATATTATAAAGAGGTAAAAGAGTTTATAAATGTAAGGGCCAATCTTCGTAACTACTGATCTGATTCGGAAAATTCTTTCAATTATGGGAAGCTACAGTATCGCCGAGTGTCATAGGCTTAAGAAATTGCACGCGGACAGAAGCTAGTACACAATATATCTGCCAGAGAAAATCATCTGTTAGCTGTGTGACAGACAGACCCCGTAGGGTCCACATAAATGTGCATACACAGGAGCACGCGTCAACGGTAAAGGAGACTGCAGCCGTCGACGGCTACTCTACTGTATCCGGATTTGAGGCAAGTTCTTAAAAAAAAAGTACCTATTTAAAATGTCCTTGAAGTGACTTTTTGCAAATGTCCGGCTTTTCGTCAGGACTTTTTGAAATCACGAAATGGTAGCTACGGTCGGCATAATTAAACGCGCATAATTTCACGGCGTTTTTCGCTCCGATTTGTGCCTGGATTTGTTTATGTTTTCGTCAATTTTATAAGTAAAGAAACAATGTGACTGAACTGCAACGAGCGCATTATCTGGCTTCATGCCATTTAAGTGCAAGATGATAACCAATTTAGGTATTAGCTGCTAATTTTAAGTCTTTAAAAGTTGTAGGTATTAATACTTCTTCAAACAAAGAGTCACAATTATCTTTAATTATATCAATCATCTACCTCTACTCTTTTTATTTTATTACTAAGAACTCTCCCCTGCTTCGCACGTTTTCAAGTCTTGACAAAACATCGACATTTTTGCATTATATTATGTAAGTTTAATATTTATGATTTATACACCTAAATAAATTATTATGAAAACCACATAAAAATCCGTTGCATAGTTTAAAAGATCAACGCGGTTAAACAGAAAGATTCGAAAAACGACTTTAATCCATACTAACATTATAAATTCGAAAGTAACTCTGTCTGTCTGTATGTTACCTTTTCACGCCTAAACCGCTGAACCGATTTAGATGAAATTTAGTATACAGGGTGTTACGGAAAGGGTATATCAATACAAACGGGTTGAAGAGTGTATCTGGTCTAGAATCTCTGTACAAAATTTCAGCTCAAAAGCATTAACTTTGAAAATGCTTAATATTTTTTTATTTCGACATCAAGGCGCTGCACTGGCGCGCGGCGGCGTGATGTGCGTGTACTAGGCGCACAGACACACTACAGATAATGGATAATGACCTTCGTAGTACGGTGACACGTTTGTTATGATTTCAATTTAATAAACTATCGAAATAAAAAAATATTAAGCATTTTCAAAGTTACCGCTTTTGAGCTGAAATTTTGTACAGAAATTCTAGACCAGATACACTCTTCAACCCGTTTGTATTGATATACCCTTTCCGTAACACCCTGTAGAGATAGTTTGAGTCCCGGGAAAGGACATAGGATACTTTTTATCCCGATATTACCACGGGATCGAGACTTATGCGGATGAAACCGCGGGGCGCAGCTAGTTGATAATATGTATGTATAGAAGTAAACTTACTCAAAACAGGTCGAAAATTAATATTATTTGTCCATTGAATTAAACAATTTTTTGTTCATTCCCATCTATTTGCTTGTAACAGATGTTTAAAATTTTGGAAACTTAAGTAAATTTCAGGTTTTTATGGCCTGCATTTATGAAACAGTAAATTCCCACCTTACATTTAAATCTTAATAAATGTTCAGAATTAATGTGCTTATCCTTGACACATAAACATGTTTCTAGGTCACTCGGACCTCATTCGTGCTTAGCGTACACTGACTTGTTAAAGGGTTATCTCAACTTTATATTCGCTTATAATTACTTGCATATATTATATTTACTTACTAATTATAACAATGTGAAGTGTGTGTAATTGGCAAACAAAGGGATCTATGAAAAGATCTGTTGCAAATTAATTTTAGAAAAAGGTTTATTTTTAATATCATCAGCCAATTTTATGCCACCACCTTTTTTCCTTGAAATTAAATTTCTTATTCCCCTGACCCACCCCGTCGTACCGCATCGCATAGCCCGCCCGCGCTATTACCACACCCCGGACACTCCATACAACGCTCGCAAAATAATTACCTACTACCACTACATTGACAAATGACGTTTGTATACGTGTAAATGTGTGCGTGAAATCTAGTAGGGCTGGCTGGCAGTACTCGGCAGTAGTGCGTAGGCGGCGGCGGCGCTGCTCGAACGTATGCAACAATGGGGCGCCGCGCGCCGCGAGACTAGGTACTCACAGAAATCTAATTAATAACATTTCTATTGTACTACTTTTCAAGTCGAAGAACGAATAGAACGTGAAAGAAAGATACATAACTAAGACAATAAAGAGAGAGAGCAATAATTTAATAGTTGGTATGTTAATATTACGGAAGTTTTAATTGTTCTAAAACGAAAAAAACTTGGAAAATAAATGAATAATAGAGAAAATTATGAAAATAAATTATCACAACACTGGCTTAACTTGTTTGTCTGTAATATACTAGCTTTTATTTTTTATGGGTTTAAAGGATATTTGAGTTGCTGTTCCTTACCTTCTTTCATGTTTCGGGAACCGAAAGAAACTCCTGTCTTTATCGTTCCTCGATGAAGATAAGCATCCAAATAATGCACAAAATACAACCATCGTGATTAACACAAAATATAAGACTTTAAAAAAATAATGTGTTCGTGTCAGCAGTAGGTAGGTACAGCGCTGCGGTTCTTGTGTATGCGAGCGCCATTGTTAAAGAGCAGGCGACGAACACATCGAAGTGCGGGGTGAGGTGCGGTAACTGATGTTAGTGCGGGGAAGGGAGTGGCCTTTCTGTACGTAGTACTTTAAGTATTCTGTGCTATTACCTCGTTTTCGCTTGGCGTTCTTTCTTAATTTTTTTCTTTTTGTTTGGATCCTATGGGTCCTAGCGTGATGTTAAATAGCCTTCCTCAAGAATTAGGCTAGATTGTTTTAATCCAACTGGTAGTTTCAAAGATTAGCGCGTTCAAACAAACAAATCTTCAGCTTTATTATTAGAATTGACTTAGTAAAAAAAAAAATATACATACAGGCTGAATTTTCCAAGTGGGCGTGGATGGCCAAATTCTAAACTATGAGGAATAGCGAAAAGTACTCAAAGGAGTCGCGGGCTCGATTTTGATGAAAAGTAAAACTGCATCCCTGGATTTTTGAAAAATCTATATTTCTAGCCAGGAATCGAACCTGTTGATTTTGAAAAAAAAAACACACCCTGTATTATTACCCCTTTCGATAGTGTCGCTAATAAGGATCAAATTCTGGGAAGTAATGGCATATGGCAGACTTAAGGAAAATATTGATTTTTCAAAAATCCAATGATGCAGTTTTAGTTTTCATCAAAATCGAGCCCGCAACTCCTTTGAGTACTTTTCGCTAGTCCTCATAGTTTTGGATTTGGCCATCCACGCCCACTTGAAAAATTCACCCTGTATAATCAGGTTATCATGAGGGATTACTTGATTATTTTTATGATAAGTCATAGGTTAAATTTCTTAATATAAACGTTATAGAGTATCGTTGAAACATCTGGAACTAGAATTTTAAATCATAATGTGGTGTATCACAGCTAAAGTGAAAAAATGTCCACTAACTTTTGAAGGCCACTGTACATAAATGAGAAGTTAGGCACCTGTACAAACAATTGAAATTTTTATTTAAGTAATAGCTGCACCCCGCGGTTTCACCTGCATAAGTCTCGATCCCGTAGGAATATCAGGATAAAAACTATCCTATGTCCTTTCCCGGGACTCAAGCTATCTCGATACCAAATTTCATCTAAATCGGTTCAACGGTTTAGGCGTGAAAAGGTAACATACAGCAGACAAACAGAGTTACTTTCGAATTTATAATATTATAGTATATAGTATGGATCATGCAATACTTACAGTCGTGTCAGCTTGTACTTCATTGGCAAGTTGCACAGGTTTTCGTTCAACTGTGGGTTCCGAAACCTCAACTTGGGCTTCCAGTGTAGTTTCCGGATTTTCATCAGTATTTGGCTTTTGCTCCACAGCCTCTTCACAATTATTGTTTATAATTGTAACATCATTATCTGAATCCTTTATGGTTGCTGTACATTTTAATAACTTAGTTGCTTCGGCATTGTTGATCTCTGCAACTCTTATACTCACTACTATTTGGTAGGTTGAGTCATCCTGTAAAAATAAGTTTCTAAAGTATCCTCCTCATAGCAGCTGCTAATCGTCACACTAAGAAGGAGCTTTCTAAAATGTTATAGAAAATCTCTCTCTCTCTCTGCCGAGCGTAATCCTATTATCTTATTAAATTATATATACTATATTTAAAAATAAAACATCAGGTACAGAAATGATAAAATATGCATATTTTTTTTTTTGTAAGTATGTACAGTCAACAAAAGAGATTAGCATGCAGGATCGTCGGATATAGTTGAAGTTTAGTAAGAAACCGATGGATGTTGTTGACTGAAATTTAATTTGATAAATGAGCTGATTGTTTTCTATTAATTAAATTAAATTTTATTCGAGAACATCCATTGATTTCTTACTAAACTTCAACTATATCCCATGATCCTCTATACATATCTCTTTTGTTGACTGTACCTATAGGAACAAATGTAGGTACATACAAAAAAAATACATTGCATATAAAGAATATAAAGTATTGCTTTGGGGGAATAATATTTTCATTTTAATCCAAATATGTTTGAGGCATTGCAAAATAAAACATGACACAATATCAACAAAGTTTAAGATAACTTTAGATACAAAGGTCTCGGATAATGATAACCCTCATCACACTTGAAAAAGGCTTAAAATTATAAGATTTTATTTAAATACGTAATTTTTACTCACCACTTGCTGCGTACTTAGCAGAGATCCCTCTTCACTGCGGTAAACTTGATTAGGCAAACTATTATAATACTCTTTGAAGCCATTCAAAAACTTTTCTTGATCAACTTCAATGGTCAGGCCATCGCTTATTTCGCACAAACAGTAAGAAAATAACAACTGGACAACTAAATAATACTTAATATTATTCATGATGTAATCGTTAATGCTCCGTCATAGTCGTGCACATAGTGTGAGCAATAAATGCGGACTGAAGGCGATGCGAAGTAGCTTAGCAGTATTTATTTGTTTACTCCAGCGACACATGAATCAACGAAGACGGATATAAACTTTTATTTGTTGACATTTTTCGCGAGTACGCGACGTACGCGTCAAGTTGACAATAGTTATTTAGTGATGGGCAGTTGAAAGTTTTAAGATGCGTATTATACGTCAGTTTTTAAATCACAGTTTTTTTTTATATTGGGTATATAAAAAAATCAATCGCCGTTCGCTAATTTCGCGAAACTCGAAAATGGCTCCTCGACCGCTTATGATAAAACTTCGGTGAATGTTGTTGCCGTAAGTGGATGAGTGGGCACCAGAGAATATTCCTAACAAAAAAAAAGGCATTGCAAATATTGCTATGCATTTATAATAAGTATTAGCTAGGGTATGTATATAAGGTCTGGCCAGTGGCCACGCTAAATTTGCCAGAGATGTAAACAACAATGGCAGCTCGAAATTTAATAAAGACGAAAACAAACAGGTAGGTACTTAAAATAAATCGACCACTTGCGACGAAAGTGTGAGTGTGACATCTCGAATTATACGATTTTTTGTTTTACTGATAAGTAATTGTGTTTTTTCTTTTTTATTATATTTCAGTCATTTTTTGAAAGTTCAAAAGTCGTTTTCTGTAAAATTACGGTTTTTGAGATGTCACACTGTCGTCGCAAGTGGACGAAACGTTCTTGCATATCGATTTTATTAAATTTCGAGCGGCCATGGTTGTTTACATCTTCGGCAAATTTAGCGCAGCCGGACCTTAAACGAGAATTGCAACTGTCAATGATTTGTGTGTTATTATTATTATCAATCGCTTCAAATGCATTTTGTAGACTGATCGTCGTTGCGTGTAACCACCACGTAGGTAAATATTGTCTATTGCAATTTGTTCGTTTCAGGGGCCCTTTATAAAATCATACAAGGTAATGTACCTAATCAGTTTTCTATTTGCAAATGAATCTAACTAAACACTGAAATGCAAATGAATCTGAACAATAACATGCAAATTTTATCACAATGAAAATCGTTATTTCACCGTTATTTGCCTAATAATATAAAATGGAGTGAAAATATGTCTTTAGTAAACTATGTAGGTAATTAACTATTTTATGTATTAGGTACGCCGCGTCTTTATTGAAAACATAGTTGAGAAAAAGTTATGAAGCATTTGTTTATCATGAATACGGAACGTACCTACGCATAGCATATTGCCAGCAGTACCTACTTCAACATTCCATGCCACCAAGCAACAAGTTTCCGCAACATAATAACGTGTTGCTGTAACAATGTTGATTTCCCAAATAATTTTTAGCATCACCTATATGCAGACTAGAAGAAGCTTTAGTGTTATTTGTGAAAGCACTCTCTCAGTATCTAATAACAAGCTTTAATTTTATGCAATAATCGACATCATTTATTTTTAGAAGGATTTTTTCTTTTTTCAGAATTTGTTTCCGTAATTAACAATCTTGTCGTCAACTTATCATCATCATCACTACCTTGCCCTTATCTTAATTCATTTGAGGTCGGCACAAAAACAATTCAACAAAGTTAAAAAAAAAGTAAAGAACATCCCTATTCATTGGTTATTCCTAGGTACCGTAGGAATTCTGTTCCATTTTCCCCACATTCCAAAGCTGACTTCTAATTCGAAACAATTTAACATTTTTTCAAGCATTCAAGTCTGCTGATAAGCATAACAACATGCTTAGTTATATGGATGGACATTTTTCATTTCATTACTAAACTCCGTTTCCTTTGTAAATAACAATCAAATGAATAATAAGTAATAACTATGAATTAATGTGTTTTTCACTTTTTAAAATTAATACAAAAGAAATGTACCTATTAATGTTGCTAGGTACATAAATGCAGAGCATTTGTCGTAGTTCTTTACAAGCAAATAAATAAATTAGGATAGTCATGCGCAAAATAAATAATAATTATACTTAATATTTATTGCCAAGCCCATATCGCCAATAGCAGTCTGTCAGTATGTGCGAGAAACGTGCAAATGATAATATTGTTTGTAATAATTATTCAACTGAGGTAAGTATCCACATTGAATATTTTTTCGATGAGAATCAGCTGTGTTTGTTTTTATAAAGCGAAAGTGATTCAATTGCTGTCTTGCAAAAATCTGGACTCTGGGTCGCTACCTAGGCACTCGCAGCTCGCACTTGCGACGTCAAGAGCGACGAGGTAGGATGTTTAAAAATACTTGCATACAAAATATTATTGATATCTTGGTTACAATAAAAATTAGGTAAGAACATTATTTGCTTTTAATTTGAAGTGAAAACTTCTTTAGGCGCATTACAGTTGGGCATTTTTTGAGATGGGGAAAAAACCATTGAATTAGCGCCACTGTTACCGTAACCAACACCACTTCGGATGTGTTCGGCTGTCCTCGGGATGTACTCGGTTTTCATGTATATCCGATATGTCAGTGAGTGATGGCAAAGTATTGTTTGTGTTTTGTTTTCACTTCTGTCGGCACTCCCGGAGTGCCACTGATTTTTTTTTTACTAGCCATTAATGTCCCAATACTGGGCAAAGGCCTCCTCATTCTGTTTCGACCTCTCTCTATCCAGACCTGCCAAGGATCAATATTTATTAAAGGAGTCTAGCTCATCCCACCATCTCCGTCTGGGCATGCTGCGATGTTGTTTGCCATTTAGCGATTTAGCGATATTTCGTTAGTAACCTTATTGTACCTACGGTATATCATGAAAATGTTCCGGAACTGAATTATATTATGTCCTTAGTCCTTACGCATTAAACTGGAATTTTACCTATATGGCAAAAGCAAAACGTTTTTTTTTTATCAGTGAAATTATGTAATTAATCAATCAAAGTAGGTATATAAACACGACGAGATAACAAGCTATACCTACATTTCCAGTTTTAGCAGACCTCGCTTAAGCCTGATTTCGTATGTACAGACGCCAGCACATCAACCTACACCTAACTGTCACATTTTCCCAATCAACTTTGAACCTTATGCTTCAGTGATAAAGTTGAAAATCTATTAAAGAAATTTGACAGATTGTAGTAGGTTGATGTGCTGGCGTCTGTACATGCAATTAGAAGTCAGCTTATACTAGAAATGTATAGCTTGATATAAAGGCCCTTATTCATAATCCTATTTTATCTCTATTTTAGCTAAAATAGGTTTATAGAACGTTTGTCTTTATCTGTCACGTTGTCATTTCTGTGTGTAAGAAAGAGACAAACCCCATTTTAACTAAAATAGGTTTGATAAGTTTTATGAATAAGGGGGAAATTGTTTATTCTTAATTAAAAAACGGTAACACCAATTTACATTAATTAACATAGAGATTTAAACAGGTGTGGTATAAAATAAGTACTAAGGCCGCTATCCCACTGGCGTTTTACGAGCGTTGACGTCAACGTCGCGTCTGCGCGTGACAAGCATTAACGTCCGCTGAACGCGACGTTAACGTCGCGCACATGATGCTACTTGAGCACGGCCGTAGCTAGGGGGGGGCATTGTGGGGCAATGCCCTACCTCGAAATCACAATGCCCTACCTTAAAAATACCAAAAACTAAGATAAATTATTATAATTAAACTGTTTGTTCATAGTTTGAGATAAAAAAAAATTGTAGCAATAGGTATAGGATAGAATATAGCACTGCAGTGTGCGAATCTACGTCTTCAACTTTAACTGCAATCAATAGGCCTCAAAGGCTGTCAATGGGTCACGAGAGAATGGCTGGTATTTTATTTCTGGCCTTTGAAAAAAATGAACAAAATCAGTTGATCTGAACGAAGTTCTTCGCATTTTTAATAACATGGCGAATCGTAGAATTCAGCTGTTTTAAAGATTTTTTTATTATTATGTTAATTATTATAATAAGTTGGCAAAAACTATATGATCTAAATGGTATTTTTGGTCGTATCTATTTACTCGTATCACCCCACCCAACAATTAATTATTACCTCACTCACTTAGACGTGGATCTCTACATCCAAATCTGAAAGTTCAACCATCTTGTTCGCTTGTTCCTCATTATTGAGGATTTAATAGTTCTTAGATCCATTGTCATGCTCTGTCACAGAAATTATTTGTCTACGAATAGCTATTGAATGTACATCACTGACCTAGAGGTCAATGATATTATACATGGTGATTGATTTGGATCCCGTGCTTCGAGGGCAGATCAATTATGATATTTTTTTTACTTTCGCCCTACCTGTAACCAATGCTGCCCTACCTCAAATTCGACTCTAGCTACAGCCCTGTACTTGAGGCGTACAATCAGAAACATAATGGATTCCGACGAGGAAGCACTACTGTTGGCTTTACTACTTCGACGAAAATTACGTAAAAGAAAAAGAAAATCTCATCGTCAATTCTGGGAAAACCCTTTATAGTCCATTCGATCACAAGAAAGTGCATATTTCGCACTGTACTCTAATAATATTAAAATAATAAATCGGAATTTTATAAATATTTGCGAATGCCAAAGACTACATTTGACGAACTTTTACAAGTGATTAAAAATGACATACCTACAATATTTAGACACGGCGTGATTGTACCTGTTGCCAACAAACGCGACGTTAACGTTGCGCAACAAGCATTAACGTTGATGCTTGTCACGCGACGCCGCGACGTCAACGTCGCGTCTGCGCAACGTTGACGCTGCGCAGACATTCGAGAGACGCCGACGCTCGTAAAACGCCAGTGGGATAGCGGCCTAACATAATTATAATAGAGGAAAACCTAGCATACTTCTTCTCACAAAACATCAGACATACACACACAATTATTTTACTCTATTCATCGACAAACAGATCACATTTAGGATTGGTGGTCAGGCAGCCCACATTGGGGACTCAGCTCTGGCGTCAGTTTTAGATTACGGCGGCGGCGCAAACAAATGGTGTCGACGGCTTTGGCGATATCTGATGTATTTGTCGGGATCAAATAGCCGACAGAAAAGATCGTGGAGTTCGGGACTGTTGATGCGTCCTCTAAGAGTTTTCCAGGCTACCTACTGTGAGCTGCACGTCTAACCTCCAACGAGTTAAAGCCCAACACTCCTAGGAGGTAGTTAGTAGGGCATAAATCTTTGAAGGCGGTTTTGACTGACTCATCGCGATTGAATTTTATTCCGTGCATGAAATTGCCCAAATTCTGGAAAAAGTGATAATCTGTTGAAGCAAGGTCTGAGGAGTATGGTGGATGTCGGAGGCATTCCAATCGCAGCTCTTCTAATTTAGGAACCGCCTGTTGTGCAGAGTGTGGTCTAGCGTTGTAGCGTTGTGTGGTGTAGCGTTGTTTTTTGTTGGTGGTGTAGCGTTGATAATACAGATCTGCTGTAATCGTCTGGCCAGATCTTAGGAAGCTGTAGTGGATGACACCGGACACTTACCAGTATATTTTTCTCAACTTTCGCTTGGGGCAGGATTTGGTCGGTTCTCCTGGGTTCAACCATTGTAATGAGCGTTTTCGATTATCGTACAGGATCCATTTTTCATCACAAGTAACGATACGATTCAAAATCCCCTCGTTATTGTGATGGTTGAGTGACGTAGGTAACGCAGCACTCGACGCGTGTTTGTTGGAAAAGGTTACATGCTCTGTATTTGTTGGTGTGCCTCACTCAGTTCATGTGGTACCCATTTTTCGAGCTTTTTTACCGTTCCAATTTGTTTCAAGTGAACTAAAATTGTTTTATCAGACACACCGAAGCCTGCCGCGAACTCTGACGTGGTTTGCAATGGATCCGCTTCCACGATCACTTTAAATGTTTAATTATCAGCTAGGGTCTCTGGCCGTCCACGGGGTTTGTTCTGTCGCTCAAAATTTCCAAAACGAAAATGTTGGAACCAAAAACCGAATATCGAAAAGAATACCGAATAAGAAAATCGAAGGATTAATTATGTGTATGGGGATACACATCCTTAATCCTTCGAGCTGTTTCTGCAGCGCTGGTGCCACGGCGGAACTCGTATTCGTAAATAACGTGATATTTTAACATTTCTATATTGTGTGAACAGAACGATGTCAAAAAAAATCAAATGGGGCGAAATGAATCACTAAATTCGAAACACAAGACTAAATTTGAAATAAATTCGTATTTGGTATTCCTAACCAAACGTGTGCCGGATATACGGGATATATGAGAATTTGAGATCAAAGTGGCACAGTTCGACAAAACGCCAATTTCATACTAGAAGGGCTTTATATTATGTAGTGAAATCGTAAAACCAAGTATGGCAGCACCCGAGAGAACTGTCACCATGCATGACCTTTCTATTTTTCTGTCATTCTCATTCTGCCAATTTTATACGTCAGTGTGCCAATGTCCTCCCCGCTCTGCCCCGTCCGTCACCTGTCAGTCCTGTCACCTGTTTATGACGTTTATCTGCCTTGTTGATATACCGTTATTTTTCGTAGTTTTTATCTAAATATTATAAATGAAAATGTTAAATTCTATTTAACTTTATCATTCTAGTCCAATAATCATTCCTGCAACAATGTCAGAAAAGAAGAAAAGTAGTATTACGACGAAGCCGAGTAACAAAATGTACTTTCTAATTTCACGGACATAGTTTTTGTTTGTTAAACTTTTACGGCTAAAATATTAATATCTAAAATACGAATTCTTTGTAGATGGTGGGTCACATTTGGCATACTGTGTGGTGCCACATTTGTAACCAGATTTTACAAAGTTTTGGAACCTGATCACGTATGGTAAATATTATAGAAAAGTACTTTTTTAAATGTTGTTTTGCTTGCTAAATATCGCAAGTAAGACTACTTTTTAAAAATTTAAAACCATAAATTTTAATCAGATTTTCTTAAATAATGATGAAAATTTTATAAATGAGTAAGTATGTGAAAATGTAGAAAACTTCAATTAATTATTTCAGTTGGGATGAAACTCATTTTGGTAAAATGGCAAGTTGGTACATAAACCGAACATTCTTCTTTGATGTCCATCCCCCGCTTGGCAAGGTAAATATATTTTTATCATATAAAGCTTGACAACAGACTGAGACTAATCCATAAGTACATGGGACATAATAATTGTTGTAAAAATTCCTTATTTTTAGTCAGTACTTGAGTTCTCAGCCAATTTTATAACCAGCCGGCTAATTGCATAACACACTTTCAGTAGCAATGGCTTTCATTTTGACAGTTTAACAACATTCATTGCGTTATTTACATTGTTGAGCAGACAAATTTTTCGAACATGTGAAGCAATGGATTTGCAATATCTCTCAAAATTATTCAGATTGTGACTGATAAGCAATTAGGGTTCACAATTATCTGTGCATCTACTTTCCTGATGGTGAGAATATTTATTTGCACATAACTTGTGTCTTGTTGCATAAACAATCACTTAATATGATAATTATAACAATTATTGATTTATTTAACATAGTACCATTTTGTTTACATCAAACTGATACTTATTGCATACCTTATTGTATGTACAATAAACATCTCATGCCCTGCCGATTCATCTGTGTGATATGATGTGATTAATTCTCTGAGGAGAAAAGTATGTTCTTCCTGATTATGTTACAATCAGATAAGCTCACATTTGTATCCATACGATGCTAATATTATAAATTCGAAAGTAACTCTGTCTGTATGTTACCTTTTCACGCCTAAACCGCTGAACCGATTTCGATGAAATTTGGTATAGAGATAGTTTGAGTCCCGGGAAAGGACATAGGATAGTTTTTATCCCGATATTCCCACGGAATCGAAACTTACGCGGGTGAAACCGAGGGGTGCTGCTAGTTTATTATAAAGTTGCCTTTATGAAATTGTTATCAGATGCTAATAGCGTTATCTGGTAAACTGACTGGATATGATGGAACATTCCCATTTGAGAAGCCTGGAGACAAGTATGAAGGAGCTCGATATGAGGGAATGAGACTTGTAAGTATTATTACAACTACATGGTATTATTAATTTACCGATAATAACTCTAAAGCTGTCCGCGTAAGGTACAAAATACTAAGGCCCGTATTACAGAACCTCACTCAATTGGTTGAAACTAGTTTTAACTAATTCTTGAGCCTTGATTAAGGTTCTGTAATATGGCCCTCAATGCATCTAAATGTGGATTTAACCAGCATTTTAATTTCCATCCTTGGTCAGTGGCTCGTCTTAGGGATCCTTTTTTGGACTGATTTGTTTTAACCTCTGTTTAAAAATTTAATGGTATCCATAATCCATACTAATATTGTAAATGCACAAGTGTGTCTGTCTATCTGTTACCTTTTCACGCTGAACCGATTTAGATGAAATTTGGTATAGAGATAGTTTGAGTCCCGGGAAAGGACATAGGATACTTTTTATCCCGATATTCCCACGGGATCGAGACTTATGCGGGTGAAGCCGCGGGGCGCTGCTAGTTAAAAATAAGTAAAACCGCGTTCTAATATTTTGTTTCAGTTCTGTACTACTCTTGGTGCATTGATAATTCCATTGACGTTTTTAACAATATGGGAGATGACGAAATCACTAGAGTCAACAATTATTGGAACTATTTTATTACTGTGTGGTAAGTATTATTATTAAGTACCTACTTACAAAGAATATTTGTGGTAAAAACTTCATGAAATAATAGAACTGGGTTTTCTGTATTTGTCATGTCATCTTAAAGACTAGGCTACTCCTAGACTCTGGGATCCCACCGAAAAATATAATAATACCACGAGGCAGGGGTTCCCAAAGTGAGGGGTTCCCCAGGGCGCCATAAAGGCAGCTATGGGGCGTCTCGAGAAGACACTAGGCTTCCCGTAATTATGTGAGATTTTTCAATTTTCTAACAAGAGATATGAATCGTCAAACAGATTTTGAATCGACAAGATATGTGACAGTGCGAACGCAATACGCAAGTCGACAGAAAACAGAGGGGCACTTCTCGTAATTTTAAGAATCTTCAGTCTGATCTCAGTCTTAATCTGTCAAAAATACCTCTTATTTTCCTACAACACGTATGTATGTATGTCCGCGATTTTCTCAAAAACTCATGAACCAATTTTGATAATTCTTTCATTAATGTGATCTACATACTTTCGGAAAGGTTTAAGTATATAATACATTAATAATTCTTATGTACGAAATTGTATGCATAAATGTACTACATCTCCGGCATTTCTATGCGAATTTCGGTGTCTTCAATTCTTCAATGCACAAGACAATTGTTTTTTTTTTGTGTTAAGTCGGTTGTTTTTTTTAACCGACTTCATTGTAAAAAAAGTTTTGTTTTTGTGAATGTTTCGCCAACGCGAACACATGACAATAGTAAAGTTAGTCGAAGGAGGAAGTACCCTTCACTATTTTAAGTAACAATAGTGGGAATCACTGCCATTATAACGGCAGTGTTTACATTCTATTCTCTTTGACTGCCATAAGGATATTATTCTATCATGTATAATTTCATTCATTTCCTTTCTATACAAAATATATCACGACAAGATAACTATGAGTATTCAAACAAGTAAGTTTAAATTGTGCTAATTGTATAGACGCCAGCACATCAACTTACTACAATCTGTCAAATGTCTTTAATAGATTTTCAACTTTATTACTAAATTGTAAGGTTCAAAGTTGATTGGGAAAATTTGACAGTTTCGGGTAGGTTGATGTGCTGGCGTCTGTACCTTCGGGCCAGCCGCACAGATCGATCGATCAAGTTAAGCTACGGTAGCCGCGGTCGGTCCGTGAATGGGTGACCATCTTTACATACCGAGATTCTTGGATCTTTGGCAGTCGTTACGGGTTGTCAGAAACCCGAAAACCTGACACCCAGTTTTACCAAGAGATATCGTATTACTCAGTACCTGGGTTGTGGAGGTCAGATAGGCAGTCGCTCCATGTAAAAAGACTGGTTCGAATTGAAAAATTATTTTTGTGTTGGATAGTCCATTTATCGATGAAGGAGTGGAGCATCAATGAAAAATGTTGCAAAAACGGGAAAAATATTCCCTTTGAGAGCTTCCGTTACGTACGCTGCGTAAACGGTTAAAGTTACACAAAAATCATGTATGACGGAATTGTTCCCCTTTAAAAGTTCTAAAAAAAAGTCCGCGTCAGCAAATGTCATTGACTCACTATCACTGTAACCTGTTTTTATGGTAATCAATTTTGTTCTAAAATAATGCATTTTTTGGCGAAGGTGTTTTTATAAACATGATATTAGTCCTTATCCAAATAAATACGTTATTCTTCAGAAGTATTTAATTTTGAACAAAATTGCCCTTGAGGCCTGACATCATTTGATTTCAATGAATATCTTAGGAGTTATCATAGTTTTAAATAGTATATTATGATACATGTGTGCTATGTTGATCATTAAACTCGAGGCGGTATTATTCGCGCGAGCCGTAGGCGAGCGCGATAAGGTAGCCGAGAGTTTAATTATCAATGCACACGCGTATCATACGACGTTTTTCAACACACTTGCGAGGAAAGAAACAGACTTGTATTGTTAAATATTAACTTGTATGGATAATGGCGGGCTGGGTTTGTTTTTCCGCGCGCCGCGCCAGCGTGCGCGCGCAGGTTTACCCATAGAGTAAGTAATGGCGCGCGTTTATTTATTTAAAGGCACAGACAAACCGATAAACAGCCTATAGAAAAAATATAGTAAACACAAAATAATGTTTAGACTGATCGTAGTGTTGTCGTATGTGAAATTGTAGTTTAGTTAGTATGGAATTAGAAAGTACTATTGGCATAGAGAAATATACATTAATTCAGTGAGAATCCGCAATAATAGAACGCCAATGGTCTTTTCCGTTTGGTTCCGCGAGGGACCACGGACAATTATTATAAGGTGCATCCACACAGAGCGAGGCATGCGCCGCTAGTGCTTTATTTGTATGTTAGATGCCTCAGCCTGAGGCAACCATACATATAAAAAAATCATTTGCGGCGCATGCCTCGCTCTGTGTGGATGCACCCTAAGGTGAATGCGCAGTGGTAGACCGCGAAATTTGAATTTTCTTAAGTTTTTTGCAATTCGCAGGTCAGTATCAGGTGGTATCTTGATCAAAATGTAGATATATAATAGACATGTATTTACAGAATTAAAGTCATTAGAATCATTAATATAATATACCTATTTAAGTTAGATTTGTTCCCTAAGAACTTATCCATAAGAGATTTGTTCTTATGGAACAAATCTAATTCTAATGATTATAATTCTGTAAATACATACCTGTTATAATCGCGACTCATATTTTGATCAATATACAACCTGACACTGACCTAAAAATTGCAAAAAACGTTAGAAATATTGAATTTATACATTTTAGTTCATTTTGGGACCAAAGACAATTCAGACTATTAAAAAAAAAGTGAAATATGGCTCGCGCATAGATATAGAATTCCGTAGATTGGTAATGTCAACAATCAAACGAGACCAAAAACCATTGATCTAAGTATGCGTAAAATGTAAGTGTGTGCGTAATACATATATCTATATTTTATTTTGTTTGTTACAATAAGTACTTAAATATAATCTATTTTTCTAAGATTATGCATTTGTATGAAGCTACCTATCTTAGCTGTCGATATCAACAAAAATTAGGCTACGCAACACTAAAAAGTGAGGTTATAACTCCTTCGTATTTCTCTATTTGTTATTTCTTAAATACGGTGGTTTTAGGCATGCTAATTCATCTAAATCGTAAGTATAATAATGTTCTCATCATATTTTGCTTATAGCCGGCTTATTAGTGCATTGTTAATGCAGAAATAACGATTAAAACACATTGTAAACATACTGGTAAAACGAGTAATCCTGGGGGTTTTTCTTTTTGGAAGATTCACATCCTGGTACTGCACAAGAAACCATCGTATTATGGTTATTTAATCACAGGTTATCACTCTAGTTCGCTTAAATAATTGCCGAAACGCTCACGTAAACAGTCACCGGGGCCGGTATGGGCCGGTAGCAAATACGTGTTTGGCCCTGTTAACAGTGTCACTTTCTCTCTCTTTCTAACACAGCAAAGTTCCGTTAAAGCGGGAGCTCTCATTCACTCTCATGCCCAATCTACGGAATTCTATATCTATGGGCTCGCGGATTCCTTTTGACATGAAGTCTCTTTGAAGAGATTTAAAAAAAAAACGCACTTCTCCGACCTCCGACTAGTAAATTAAATAGTTATCTGTGGAAATAAAGCACAAGTACCGTAACGTAAAGAAAAAGCACGCGTTTGTAATACACTGCATTATGGTCCTAAAAGCGGTGCAGTAAGAGCCATTTTACGAGCAAGTGTGTTGAAAATAATATTAATAATTAATAATAAATCAAAAAAATTCACGCGGACGAAGTCGTGGGCAGAAGCTAGTCTATAATACGTAAAAATACCGTGGTTTACCTATTACTATATACTAAATCTACGGGTTTACCCAAGCAAAACCACATTATGAGTTTGAATAACATATTATTAGTTAGAATAATGATGCAATTCTTCTGTTTCAGATGTGGGATTTCTTACCCTGAATAGATACATACTACTGGATCCAATCTTATTGTTCTTTATGAGCTGTTCCATATATGGAGCCTTCAAGGTAAGTTCTTATATATGTATATCAAGTCAGGGAAATTCATTGTTTAACAAATTGACTACCATCTTAAGAGCCTATACTACCTCAAATGGCTTAGCGTGATCCTCCGTTATGTCTAAAATACTGCACCATTAATTTTGAAATAAATATATAGTAAAGTAGAGGATTAATGCTAAGTCTTATGTTAGACGAAAACACGACTCCATAAAATTTTCTCGATTGAAAAAAAATCCAAAGTTACCTCTAACCCGAATAATAAACCGCTGGTATTCAAAAAACACTTCAAATTAGATCATGAAACTTTGCATACTAACTGAACTTACTTTAAAGCAGGTCGTATGTTATTTATTTTTTTATAATTGCCATTATTTTCACTGTAAAAAGCAAATTGTGTGCTTTACCTTACTCTGATACTCTATCAGAAGATGAGAATAAATATATATATAAGTTGAATAACACTATTCACATGCTGACATGTTATCATAGTGACAAATTATTGTTTTTTGACACTAATAAGTTTGTTAGTGGTTTCAAGTTAACTCAGAGAACTTTATCTCTGTCTTGGGAATGTAGACATATGATTGCTATGTTGATAGCATATAATATTAACGGTGTTATAGCTAATATAACAAATTCTAGTATTAGGGACGAGTCTGTGTTGTCTAGTCATACTAACAACATAGTGATGATTAATTATGAATCTTCATGTTGTACGAAGGAGGGTCCACCTACAATACCAACATCTTTGGAGGCCACTACCAGTCAGATAGGGTATTCTCTTCCTGCTGGAACTCATACGGGCTTCCTAGACACTTCAGTCGTAGTTGTGGAGGTCACTCCGGATAACTCTTTAAACTAGTTAGTAAGACAACAGAAGTTACCCCTTCAAATAACCTATTACTATTAGAGAATAATAAAAAGGTATCTTCTGGCAATATTACTCAGAATAATAAAAAACCAAAGGGAGGGCAACATGTTTTAAAATTATTTAACCAAAATATTCAAGGTTGCTCTTCTAAATTACTGGAAATAGAATTGTTTTTAGAAAATACCAAGTTTGATGTCATTTGTTTAACAGAACATTGGTTAAAAGCTCATCAAGTAATGTCAATTAATTATGAAAATTATTGTGTAGTTAGCCATTTCAGCCGAACATGTATGATACATGGTGGATCACTAATATTAGTTAAAAATTCTGTTAAATCAAAGGAACGAAAAGACATCGTCGGGCTGTCTGTTGAACACACCATTGAATTGTCCTGTGTTGAGCTCGATAAGCATGTAATAGTATGCGTATACAGACCTCCAAGTTACCAGAATCTATCTGTGTTTGATTCTGTAATGGAAGATGTACTAAAGAAACTTTCTACTAGTAGTAAGTCAATAATCATATGTGGCGATTTTAATATTAATTTATTAGAAAATAACTCAAATACTATGAGATTATTAAGTCTTTTTAGGTCATTTGACTTGTCAAATGTTTTTATTGAACCCACCCGAGTGACAGCTTCCTCTGCCACTTGTATAGATAATATTTTCTGTAACTGTGATTATTTACACAAACAAATTGTAAATAAGTTGCCATCTGATCACAGCGGACAAACAATAACATTTTGCTCCTACATGCCTTTACAAAAAACTCTAATAAGGTTTAGGCCAATTACATCTAAAAATTTAGAGAAATTAAATAATTCTTTGGCAAGTAAATTATGTGTTCAAAGTTTTAATAATTTATGTGACCCGAATGAGTTCTACGCCGAATTCTTTTCACTATTAAACACGCAATTTAATGACACTTTCCCACTAAAGACTAAAAGTATTTACACAAAGTTCTTATTTAGTGATTGGGCGACTCCAGGTATTCGTAAAAGCAGGGAAAACCTTTTTGAACTTTATGGCCTAAAGCAACATATGAATAACACAAGCTTTCATCAGTATGTTGCAACATATTCTAAGACTTTTAAAAGTGTATGCCAAACAGCTAAAGCTCTTTATATTAGCAATAAAATAAAATCAGCCGATGATAAAATAAAAACTACCTGGCAAATAATAAATAATGAAACAGGTAGGAAAAAACAGCGTAATACTGAATTTAATTTAGAAACTGCACATGGCCCCATAAACTCAGATGTAGAAATTGCTCAGGAATTTGAAAACTTTTTTGCTAATATTCCCATTAAAACTACTGAAGCTTTAAATTCCTCACCCTCGCGTTCTGCTGATTTACTTAGAAAGAATGTTAAGGCATGCCCCTCGGAGTTTAGTTTTCAACATACAAACCCCCAGGCTGTTATAAAAGCTTTTAAAGATCTTAAAATTAAATCAACAGAAGATCTCTGGGGAATGTCTGTAAAAGTTTGTAGATCTATCATTGAAACGATTGCGCCCTATTTAGCTTTCATATTTAACATCAGTATAGACCAAGGAGTCTTTCCGGATCTCATGAAACACAGTAAAGTAGTTCCTTTATTCAAAGCCGGTGATAGTAAAGAACCCAACAATTATAGGCCTGTGTCAATTCTGCCAGTTCTCAGTAAGGTGTTTGAAAAGTTGATGCTCAATCAAATGTTACGCCACTTTAATAAAAATTCCATCTTTCATGAACAACAGTACGGTTTCACCAAAGGGCGTTGTACCACTGACGCCGGTGTCACCCTAATAAAGAACATTTTTAACGCCTGGGAGGAAGCACAAGATGCCATTGGAATCTTTTGCGACCTCTCAAAGGCGTTCGATTGCGTCAACCATGAGACACTTCTGCTGAAACTTGAGCACTATGGGATTAGGAATTCAGCTCTTGATTTACTAAAGTCGTATCTAAAAGATAGAAAGCTTAAAGTTCAAGTAAACGGCGTAAACTCATTGGGGTCTGAAATGGCAATGGGCGTTCCTCAAGGTTCGATATTGGGTCCATTCCTCTTTTTAGTTTACATTAATGATTTACCACAATTACTTCAAAATCAACCGAAGATGGTGTTATTTGCAGATGACACATCATTGATATTTAAGATAGACAGACGGGCACAAAATCTTGACGACGTGAATAACTCTATTCTTCAGGTCCAAGACTGGTTTACGGAAAATAATTTGGTACTAAATGAAAAGAAAACCAAATGCATTAGATTTAAATTACCTAATGTTAGAAGTAGCGAATGTGACATCATACTGAATGGAGAAAAACTAGAATTTGTTGATCAAACGGTTTTTCTGGGAATCACGCTAGACGAGAAATTACAATGGGGACCTCACATAACATCTCTTGCGGGGCGGCTTAGCTCGGCCGCTTATGCTGTTAGGAAGATAAGACAGTTAACAGATGTAGAAACCGCGCGTTTAGTCTATTTTAGTTACTTTCACAGCATTATGTCGTACGGCATTTTACTATGGGGTCGAGCTGCTGACATTGAGTCCATCTTTATTTTGCAAAAGAGAGCTGTCAGAGCCATTTATAATCTACGTCGCCGCGAATCTCTCAGGGAACTATTTAAAAGGATTAATATTATGACGGTACCTTGCCAATTCATTTATGAAAACATTATGTATGTAAGAAAAAATCTACATCTTTTTAATAAAATAAGCGATAGACATAACTTTAACACAAGAAATAAAGATAAAATACATCAACCATTTTTCAGATTAGCCAAAGTACATACATCTTTTATGGGGTACTGTGTCAAATGTTACAATAAAATACCTAGTGATATATTGCAATTAAATGAAAGAAAATTTAAAACTCACATTAAACGTACACTTTGTAAACAAGCATACTATAAATTAGAAGATTATATCCAAGATAAGAACGCTTGGAAACATGCTGGTCCTGCTCCATAGGACAATCTAGAGTCTAGACAAAAATCAAACTGGTTGCTAATTTAATTGTATTTTTTTTTTATTATTTTTTACATTCATTACTCACACCCTGACTTACTTGTATTTTTTTTTTTTAATAAAAATCGTTTTGCTTGTACCATGTTTGTAAATATGTGAGCACCATGTATCTATCAGATAATTAATTTATATGTCATGGTTTCGTTTTTAATTCTTTTACCTATTGTGGTATAGTAATTTTATTTTAGGTGCATCGTCCTCACATGTTATTATATAATTAATGTACCCATGCAAAATATTGTACCTAAAACATTTTAAAAGAGTAACGGTGGAGTTTCTTGCCCGTTCTTCTCCATACGAAAACTACCTTTTGGAATGGGCGACTAGAATCAATTCTATTTTTTAAGATAATTTTTGACGTTCAAAAGTGCCTTTTATGTGCCTATTTGAAATAAATGCTTTGACTTTGACTTTGAAATACCTAAACTATTGGCGCTTCGCTCCTGCCGCCCAGCACCGCACTCTGTCTCGCTCTCACTCAGTCCGCGAGCAGTTTCGTATGAGCGAGATAAAGAGTGAATTTTAGCTGAGGTAGTATAGGCTCTTAAATTGCCCATATTATATTCAAATCACAACTGCCATTCTTTGGAGGGGCTTGTGGCTAAGAAATAACAGCTGCACAGGTCGATCGATCAGGTTAGGCTACGCTTGCCGCGGCTGGTCCGTGGATGGGTGACCATCTTTACATACCAAGACCCCTCCATGCCTCGGAAAGCACGTTAAGCTGTTGGTCCCGGTTGTCATTCGTGGATCTTTGACAGTCGTTACGGGTCGTCAGAAGCCCGAAAGTCTGACAACCAGTCTCACCAAGGGGTATTGTATTACCCAGTAACTGGGTTGTGGAAGTCAGATAGGCAGTCGCTCCATGTAAAATACTGGTATTCAGCTGCATCCGGTAAGACTGGAAGCTGACCCCAACATAGTTGGGAAAAGGCTAGGCAGATGATGATGATGAACTGCCATTCTTTGACAGTTATATTAAATGGCTGCAACAAGGCAAATTAACGTAGGGTGTCAGTTTGATAAACAATTAATTTACCTGAGTGTACGTTCTGTGCTTACATAAATCTTTAGCTTTAAGATTATTTTCCTTGTACAGTCAACAGCAAAAGTAGATGATGAAAATCAGAAATTCAATACTATGGCGCGAACTCCGTTCATTAGTACTGAATTTATGATTTTCATCATCTTCTTTTGCTGTTGACTGTACCTATTGGAATCGGTTAGGATGGATTTTCCCTCTATGTATTAAATGATAGTTTCAGAGGAATTGTTGATTATGTCATCAAACATTGTACCTGTCGTCTATTTAAAAAATATACAATCTCGTGAAATTAAAACGGAAATTAGTAAAATGATTTCATTATAAAGTGAGTTAAACGTTAATTTTATTTCATTATTTCCGCTTGTTGAATAAAATTCTCGATTTCTATACTATTTAGCTATACCTAATTAGTATTTTATATTTTTCAAACTCACCAAAGATACATAATTACGAGCATTGATATATATGTTACACTAGATCAGTAATTACCGCGCCAAGGCGTTGGCACTTGTCATAAGGCCACAGCCGTATGCGTAGCTAATGTCAGTTCAGTGCTCTGTGTGGCGCCAACCGAAGTGAACCAAGTGACACATGACAAAAATATCGCCAAAATGGGTAAATTCGTAGTGAAAGAGTGCGATTCAAGATCACAAAAACATAATAAATTAACCAGAATTACTTTCCACACGTAATTTTATCGTTTCTGTGTTTATATCAACGTAAAATAAATAAAATGCAGAATTTTGTAAATTAGGTTCAGTGTTACCACTAAAAACTTAGTTTTAGTTTCCCACATTTACGGGAGTTTTTAATTTATTGGAATAAGTGATTTTAAATATTTTTTAAATAATAACAACGTTGCAGGGTGCCTAAAGATGCAGCACGCCGTGATAAATGGGTGGAAATTATCAGATTGCTGAGAAAAGAGGCTAACTGAATAAATAAAAAATATTTAAAAAGAAAATGTCTTAATTATTGTCATTAGTTATAAACTTCTAATACACATCGAATAAGAAATACATAATTCAAATATTTTATAAATAATTTGGCCTAACGTTTTTTTTTATCGTCATTTATGGTTTAAAAAGTTGGGTAAAATTTTGCATGGGTAGGCAACCCCATCCCGCCATTGCATGTTTATATTGCGGTCTTTGTCTAATCTAAGTGACGGCATTATTCTTGCGACTTGTGTAAGTGAGACAGATATATGTTTACTTTTAAATGTTTAGTGGTTTCAAAGCTACGTCGTCACGTTTGAATAGTGGTTACACTTTTTTGACACATTTTATTGAGGTTTGCTTCTCTAGTTATTTAACTCAATGATTACGAGTATATCAATCAAAGTATTTTTTTTAAATTTATACAAATTATTAAAATGGGAGTGTCTGTTTGTAATTTCAAAATAACAGCTTTTTACTAAATTAATATGAAAGTAATTATATGGTACGGTACTTATAACAAAAAAAAAACAATTTTTGTCTGTTTGTTCCGGCTAATCTCCGAAACGGCTAGACCAATTTTGACGGGATTTTCTCTGGCATAATTATAGCTGATGTTATAAGGAGTAACTAAGGCTGCTTTTATATTAGAATAAGAATTAGGGTTCCGCGCTAAAAAGATTGAAACCCATGAAATCTAATTTGTTTTCCGACCGAACGAAGCACAGTTAGTTGGATACAAAATTCTTGTACAATTTTACACATAACATCACGGGTGTTGACAATGTGTGCGATAGTAGGTGTGTGTTTTGGTGTTGTACAATTTTACACAACACACATACACATCATCATCATCATCACGGGTGTTTACAATGTGTGCGATAGTAGGTGTGTGTTTTGTTGTTGTACAATTTTACACAACACACATACACATACAAAATTTAATTTGATAAATGAGCTGTTTGTTTTCTATTAAGTAATAAAATAATATTTTATTCGAGAACATCCATCGGTTTCTTACTAAACTTCAACTATATCCGACGATCCTGCATACTTATCTTTTTTGTTGACTGTACCTATAGTACACTCACATTTCACCAGTTTTGTTCAAGTCCCATGCAATAGTGGCTTATAGGGGGCCAGCCCAGCTAATCTTCTATATAAATAAGACAAAGTCGGGCTAGTTACACTATTTATAACTCAAGAACGGCTGCACCGATTTTTATGATCTTTGATTTGATGGACTTGTCTCCGCCTCGAATAGCAGAATAACTATTAAAACATGGGAAAAAATTCACGAAAAAACAAAATGAAGATAATTCATTTTCTCATACATACGTTCTTATTGATTCTGAGGCGGTACGAAGTTCGTCGGGTCGGCTAGTTTTACATTAACATAAATTCACGAATGTATACACCCACATTTCGCCAGTTATATTAACACGTTGCCTGTCCAGAGTATTTTGGATAAGGTTGTCGTGACACCCAAATTTTTTTTCGGCCAAACTGTTTCTACTCATACGTCTGCGAAATATTAAAGACGTAGCTCTTACGTCCAGTCTACAAAACTTCATTCAAAAAGAATAGGCTCGTGCATTATAAATAAAGCACGGACGTCACAGCAGCAGCCACAAATGCATTATATATAATGCACGGACAGGCAATGTGTTAATATTAGTTGCGTTTATTGTTGTTTCAGTAAATTTTAATGAGCCTATTATTTTTCAGGTTCGATCACTAACAGATGACGGTTTCCCACCATTTTCGTTCCGAATGGTCTCATGGCAGCTGTTTTTAGGCGCGTCACTTGCCTGCACCATGTCTGTCAAGTTTGTCGGCTTGTTCGTCGTCCTGTTTGTCGGTTTGCGGACTATTGCTGATCTGTGGAACGTGCTCGGGGATTTGAGTAAGCCTGTTGTGAGTATTCAAGTTTTTGTTTAATGTGCACGACGTATCCATCTCCAGCGTTCTAACCCTGAAGATGGATGGCGCCATTGAAGCCTGCCCAGAAAGTGATGGTTAGAAGACCTGGACGCATACCGCAAAAATGGTTCGAGGCGACGCGAGAATAGCGTTTAGGCCTTTGCCCGGCAATGCGATAGTACAGACGCCAGCACATCAACCTACTACAATCTGTCAAATTTCTTTAATATATTTTCAACTTTATTACTAAAGCATAAGGTTCAAAGTTGATTGGGAAAATTTTACAGTTTCGGGTAGGTTGATGTGCTGGCGTCTGTACAAAAAATAATATTGTTCGTGGGAAATATCGGTCTCTTGATAGTAACAAAAAACTTTTCGCACTGAGTGGAGTGACTAGGAAAACGGCTACGGGGCTAGAGGCTACCGGATCAACCCCCGCACGAAACAAATATTTAAATGAACCACGGATTGTTGTTTTGACGGGTTCAGATGTTTTTGCAGATTCTATGTGCGTTCTCTCGATACTTATTGTCTTAGCAATCGATTCATCAAACAAATGACTTTAATAAACATGCAACTCGTTAGTTAGTTAACCTTTTAACCGCTTGTGTCGCATTTATGCGACACATATTTCCGTGCTCCTACCGCTCGTGTCGTATTTCTGCGACAGAGAATATGCATGACTTTTTCGTTCTATTTTCGTCCTATTAACTGCGTGGTACGACTAAAACCATAATTAAATAGAGATAATTTTTTTTGACTAGTTTTTAATCGATACAACGATTTCTCCTTCTTATTTATTGTAGGTATTATTTTATCTTGATTTTATCGATTTGTAGCCGCGCGCTAGGGACACGGCAATTGATATTTAGCCAACCGCTTAAATTATTATTTTTCTTTTCCAGAGTCTAACAGTGAAACACTTAATAGGACGATCAGTTACTCTAATTCTATGGCCGACATTGCTCTATGTGCTCTTCTTCTGGATACATCTTACTGTTCTCAGCAAAAGGTGAGCCTTTTTAACCGAATTCTGATTTTAGTATTCGAGTTTCGACCCTATGCATATTTTCTTTCAAAAAGTAATGAATCAATTTTGATGATTATTAAAACTACTACTGATAGAATTCTTTTGGAAAAACTAAATGATTCTGACCACTGCGACCACTAGCTTAGGCAGTCGGGCAGTGAAGTCTTTGCAACATCATCATCATCTGCCTAGCCTTTTCCCAACTATGTTGGGTCGGCTTCCAGTCTGACCGAATGCAGCTGATTACCAGTATTTCACATGGAGCGACTGCCTATCTGGGCTCCACTGTACTTCCTCACCCGTTTATTCGAAGCTTCACAATTTTAATAGTTCTACATTTCGTTATGTTAAACACTTTCGCAAAATCCCGCATTGTGAAAACTTAGTTTTTGAGAAAAAAAATCTTAAAGTTACGGAAAATGTATCATGTGTGCATAAATGTAACATGTTTAAGTATGTTTTTTTTTTTGTGTTCCCGATTACACTACACACTAAACCAACATAATATACAAAAATAACACATTTGTAATGACAACTTAGGATGCAAGAGCGAGCGAAGCGAGCTCGGGGCACCCCGGCTCGGACAGGTTAGGTTAGAAGGGGATGGCGGGGTCTAGTGAGCGAGCGCAGCGAGCGAACAGACCCCGCCATCCCCTTCGTGGTTATTTTTTTTTAGACCATAGAGCCCCGCGAAGCGGGGCTCCTACTACGCCTTTTAAGCAACTTTTAAGTGTTTTGAGGTTAGGTTACAAAAATCATTGGAATTTTTTTTCTCGGCCACTATGATTTTGCGAACTTTTCGGTTTTCAAATTTACACTAAAAAGGGTCTATTCTATCTAAAAAAAAATTGTTACTATAAAAATCGCAGGTTTTCAGAAAAAAAAAACTTCGTGAATTTTTTTCTCGGCCCCTAAGGTTTTTCACAATTTGCGGTTTTCAAATTACACTAAAAAGGGTCTATTCTATCCAAAAAAAACTACCTACTATCAAAATGCGCCGGGTGAGGAAGTACAGTGGTTCCCCTATCTGACATCCACAACCCTTTACTGGGTTACTGGGGTAAATACTATAGGTACCCCTTGGTAAGACTGGTTGTCTGACTTTCGGGCTTCTGACGACTCGTAACGACTGTCAAAGATCAGAAGAATGACAGACGGACCAACGGCTTAACGTGCTGTCCGAGACATCCATACTAATATTATTATTTATTATTAATATTATAAATTCGAAAATTACTCTGTCTGTCTGTCTATATTTTACTTTTTCACGCCTAAACCACTGAACGGATTTCGATAAAAGAACAATGTCAGGTTTCGGCCTACACAACTTTTGAAATTAAATTTACACGGACACGAAGTTTTTACCTACAACAATTTAAATATAAAATTCCAACTTCTAAAAAAATATTTAGTTCTTTTCGAGAACTGTTCGAAAAGAAAATCATTTTAATAACTAATCATTTTACTAATCATGTTCTTGAATTCCAGGTTTTCTTTTTTTAAATAAAAAAGTGTTACCCGTTCTGCCAATGTAATCGATTATTCTAAATAATTAAAGCGATTTACTCTTTACGTTTTATTTACCGTTATTATTATTTTATCTAAATAATACGTTCGTCGTGTTTATTATAAATACATTAGACACAAGAATATAAAAACGAAATTCAAGAAATCGATTTTCCTGATCTGTGTTTGATAACTTAATCGCATTGCAATGGCAACCCTGTTAGGTTACGTCTTCTGCAGTTCGCCATTAAAATAATTAAAAAAAAAATCTTCTGCAGTTCTGTCAAAATCGCGCGCGCCAGTTCAAACATCTTGTTGTTGTTGTTGTTGTCGGTATTGTTCTAAGTGTACGTTTGTTTCATTTTCGAATTCCTCTGCGTTTGCGTTATAGACTTATTGTGTTATTTGTGTTATATCCATACTACACATTCTGTGACAATGTAGTATCAACTACGTTGTATTAATTGTGGTATAAAAATGTTCCGGATGGAACGGCATTTAGTTGAATCTGACGATGTCCGTTCATTGTTACGGCAATGGATTTCACTTTCTGAGGTAAAGTACGATTCTTATTAATAGAATGTCAACTGTTTTAACTAAGCTAAATGTTAATTTGCAACACAACCGTATTTTGTTTGTTTTAGATTCCAAATGACTGTGTTGTTTGTCATTACTGTTGGTTATTAATTAAACAAACAAGTAATCCAACAAGTAGCAATGCGCCAACTGAATCATTTGTGCAGCGAAATCTTTGTATTGGTTGCGGTCATTCATTGCATCGTGTAAAGTCTCACGCCTTAATAACAGTTCGAAAAGATAAGATGCTATCACACGCGTAGATAATAGAGCAACGTAGTAACCTCCAATTTAAAATGTCTGAATAATTTCTTTTTTAGAAGTTCAGTGTAAAAGTGGAAATTACAGAAAAGCTTTTGACATTAAACTACACAAAAAAACGTAAGAATTTTCACTGTCCATGACAAATTAATATTGAGCCAAAGTTACTATGGACATCTGACATTGTTCTTTGGCAGACTGATAGATTGCATCCCGGGGAAGGACATAGGATAGCTTTTATCCCGATATTCCCATGGGATCGAAACTTATGCGGGTGAAACCGCGGGGCGCAGCTAGTGGAAATATAAATGTCTTTGCAGAAATATGACAGTAGAATAAATAACAGTCACTTTCTACAGTGGCAACGGCGACGGTTTCTACTCCTCCGGTTTCCAAGCCCGACTAGAAGGCAACAGCTTGCACAACGCAAGCGCACCTAAGACTGTCGCTTACGGAGCGCTTATATCGTTCAAGAACCATCGGACTGGTGGAGGGTACCTGCATTCTCATCATCATTTGTATCCGTCGGGAGTTGGGGCTAAGCAGCAGCAGGTTAGTGCAGAGATGTTTTCTTTTTTTTTGCGAATTCAATTCGGTATACTTACAATTCACAACATTTCAATTTTAAATAAATACTAAGGTACCGACTACCATTTGGAGCTTTATGTTTAAGTATTCCATTCCATAATTTTTAGATTTTTTTATTACTTATTTAACGAAATATTCAAAAAAATCCTCTAACGACCCAGAGTAAGGCATCGTCACTGTATGCCTTTGCTCCTAATTATTATGAATAAAAAAAAGTTGCCAATGTCAAATATAGTCATCTGTCATTGTCAAATATCAGTGTTGTTGTCACAGAGGTCACAGAGTACTATTTTATGGTTGTTGTGGTGTTGTTTGCCGAGGTTGCTTTGTTTGAAAACGCATTGTTATTTACTAAAAATGTTATGCCATGGCAGACAGCCGCAACCTTCCCAAGGTGGATTATATGATGTTGTTGCAATACATGCGTGAAAACGACTCGTTTAACGTTGCCGAAATCCGGAGAGCTAAGGTTTTGTTGTCATCAAGGGATGCTTATGTTGAAATTTCTGTAGGCTACGTGGAAGTGAAACGAGAAAATGCTGCGTATTTTATCAAGGGCAGAGTAACTCCTGAGCACAGAGTTCGTACTAAAATGTACTCAGTTGTCGCTAACATTAACGAGGCAGAAGAAACAAAACAGTAGTAATAAAACTATAGAAAACTATCTTAAAGATAGCGTAATATCAGCTAAATGTAATGCCCAAATACAGCTGCAAATGTTAGCGATGAAAATATGAAAAAAGCTTTATTGTGTATAGCTGATCCAGACTTTGAAAGAAATAAAGCCTATCATGAACAGTGGTTCTACTATGACAGATTGTTTGCAGAAAAGTTAGTGAAAGAAGGTGAAATGTTTTGGGAGAAATTTACTTTTAATAAAATGCTTGATATTGTACATTATGATAAATAAAAATCACAATTCTAATCATAAAGTATCTCTTTTATGAAGTATTTATAGCAACACACAGTTAAAGTTATCAAAACTTATACAAACATAACATAGTTTTCTGAAATATAAATTAAAAATTGTACACTGAGGGAGGCCTTCCAATGCCTAATACTTCCTTATGACAGGTAACTGTAAATTTATAAGTCCACAAGCAACTATCACTGCATCATCTAGTACATTTATTATTTACAACAGCATGTGAAATGCGAAAAATTAAAATACAATAAAAACCAATATCACATGACAGCCTGTACCTAAATTAACAAACGTCAACGTCATCATAAGACGTCATCACGTCAATCTCCATCTCATTTTTTTTTTTCATGACCCAAGCAAAGGTAATGTGTAGATTCAACCTTACAGGCGTTTTTGAATTTTTCGAGATTTCAAAATTATTTTTGACTAACTTAGAATACAAATTTTGTGAAAAGAAAAAATATGGGTCTCCTAGTTATCTAAGTACTATTTATTGAGCATAAAAAAACATAAGGCAAAAAAATTGAAATGTTGTGAATTGAAATAAGTGAAGCTAGTGTCGAGTAAAATGGTCTTTAATTAATTAACAACTTTCATGACACCAGGGTTCATGGTATGTGATGTTTTTCCTCATCTCTGAGGTCTCGAACATGAAATCGCGAAAAAAAAAAATTAAGCTGTTCCCTACATTTTGATGAATTATGTGAACATAAATGTAGCGAACAGCTGATTTTTTTCCCGATTTCGGGTTTGGTCCCATAGTAAAAGTTTTTCATAATGATGAGTACAATGACCCCTTAAGAGGAAAACGGTGATTAAAATTTCACCCTGTATTTAAGAAAGCCTTGCTTTATCTGTGTTTCACGTTTAGAAGCTCATCTTCAATATTCTTACTTTCAGTCTTTAATATTTCACACTAATTGACAACAAGAAATTAAAAAAAAAAATTTTGCTTAACTATTTATATATTTCTTTCTAAAACTTCAGGTTACAACATACACCCACAAAGACGAGAACAACCGCTGGCTCATAAAGCCGTACGACAAGGAACAAGTAGACGGCGTGATAGTAGTCAGGAGTGGTGACCTCGTGCGCCTGACGCACGCGCCCACCGGCCGCAACCTGCACTCGCACCGCGAGAGGGCGCCACTCACCACCAAGTACATGCAGGTCACCGGATACGGAGAGGTACTTAATGTTTGTAGATATACAGTCAACAAAGTACAGTTAAACCAGAGCAGCAGGGTATGCTCTTCGATAATCTTCGTATTTCCGAATGTTGCACCATAGAGTGTGGGGGTTACACAAAGGCAAAGCATCTAAGTTTTGTACTGCCACGTTTTGCCGTAGTGCACCTTCATTGCGCGTTTGAATGAATATTTCTCTCTGTTAGGTTGCATACTCTGGTCACACTAGTTGTATGTCACTAATCAATCAATAGATTTTAAAAAGTTTTTTTAAATGCATAGACTTGTTATTCTGTACTTTGATGTTATATGCAGGTATGCAGGCAAATTACACAAAGACGAACCATCTCAAATTACTAACTACAATTCATGTTGTGAAAATAAATAAGTTGTTGTATAAGTTATTGTGAATATAAATAAGTTGTAATTAAGTATAATAACTTCTCATTTTTGTTGACGGTTGACTTTTGTTCATGTAATACGTGTAATACGTTACAAAATCAAAAAACTAACGTTATGTAGCCATGATTGACTAATCCTTTTCAATTTAGGCCAATTAGGCCTAAAATATTTACAAAGGAATCTAGAAAATTTCTTCCAAAACGATTTTGACACTTAACTATATGGGTTTGTAGGACGGTATTGGCGACGCAAACGATGTCTGGAAGGTCGTTATATCTGGGGGCAAAGATGGTGACGAATTGCAGACAGTCAGAAGCAAACTTATGCTGGTGCATTATTTGCAGGTTTGTACCTATTATTCTTTATCTTTTGCCTTCTAAAAGTAAATGCTTTTTTTAACAACTTGGTTGGTTTCGTGCATTTTATTAAATACTATAGTATAGTTAATATCTCGCTGCAGACTCTGTCATAAATCATTCGTGTTTCGCTCTCTTTCCCACTCACGGGCCTTATGGGCAGGCCACGCCCACACGTCGTGAGTGGGAAAGAGAGCGAAACACGAATGATTTATGACCGAGTCTGCAGCGAGATTTTAACTATACTATAGGTACCATCGCGGCCTTTTCCGCCTGATCACTTAAAATTTTTTTCGCCTAAATCCTGCGGCGGCGCCAAGCCACGCCTCCTTAAAATTTTCGCCTATTAAGAATTAGTTGCAACCTGCACTGCGCAGCTTAGTGAAGCATCATGTGTACTCCTTTTGTGAATTTTACGAACGAACTATTTGACCTTGGCGCGCTTACTAGAGAGCGCTTCTATTTTTTGAGTGCAAGCAAAAATGAACTTAGTGGTGGTCAGGCGGGAGTGTCTGCGATAGTACCTATTAACCAAAAAAAAAAAGAAAAAAATAAAAAAAATAAAAGAGCCTTCACGTGTGACGAAGTCGGAATCATCATGCCAATTTTTATATCTTTCGTTATCTCAGAATTCACCCATTTTCGAGTCGGATCTAATCATCATTTTATACAATATAATTCATCCATCGTTTTTTCGGTCTCTTCAATTCCAAGAAGAATATAGAACATTACAACAACAAAAAAAATCATGTATCTTTATTCAGGCTTGCGTATTGACCACAACCGGGAAGCAGCTTCCGAAGTGGGGCTACGAACAGCAAGAAGTGGCGTGCAACCCTAATCTGAGAGACAAGAACGCGCTTTGGAATGTAGAGGACAACGTGTTTGATGACTGTATGTATTTAAGGCTGTATAAATTGTTACAATAGGAATAGACTAGCTGCGCCCTGCGGTTTCACCCGCGTAAATATCTATCCCGGGGGAATATCGGGATAAAAAGTAGCCTATATGTTAATCCAGGGTGTCAGCTACCTCCATAAAAAGTTTTACCAAAATTGGTCCAGCCGTTTGAGCGTAAAGAAGTAACAAACATTCAAACATACTCACAAACTTTCACCTTTATAATATTAGTGTGATTTGAAGATTAATTCATTTTGAAGATTCTTTTTAGGCTTGCGTACCCTTTCAGGGCTCCTGTTTGTATGTACATATATAAAGAGGCTCTTTAAGGCTATTCAATTTGGTAACCAATCAATGTAGCAGTGGCGTGTATTGCATATAGGCATATAAGCAGTGCCCACCTCGATATATCAACATAAGCCTGTCAATTACATTTTAGTGAGTGCCCCACAAATTAAGAAACTCACTAAATTATCATACCCAAACAAAAAACAAAATCTTCATACAATGTATGAAGATTTGACTACACTGCACTGCTTATATGTCTATATGCAATGCACGCCACTGCAATGTAGTTACAAACCTACCTGCATTTATTGGTTACCCTGTATTTTTAATTTTTGTAATATCAACTTTTAGTCTATTTAAAGTACCCCGTTTCGATGAAAATTCAAAAGTGTTGGGGTTTAAATACACCCTTTTTGTTAATGCAATGATGACTTACATTGTTATTACTACTTGCAGTGCCGAAAGTCAGTTTCGAGTCCTACGCATCGGGCTTCATCGAACGTTTTCTGGAGTCGCATGCAGTCATGTTCCAAGGGAATGCGGGCCTCAAACCTAAGGAGGGTGAGGTCACCTCGCAGCCGTGGCAGTGGCCTATCAACTATAGGGTATGTAACTTATCCAGTTTTGTTTTTAATTTATATTTTTCTTTAAGCCTTTCAGAGATGGCATGTACAGACGCCAGCCAGCACATCAAGCTACTGCAATTTGTCCTTTAATAGATTTTCAACTTTATCGCTAAAGCGTAAGGTTCAAAGTTGATTGGGAAAATTTTACAGTTTCGGGTAGCTTGATGTGCTGGCGTCTTTACCAGTCAGCTGGCAGCTCTGAGCCAATTTTACTAGCCCGCATTGACCCACAACAAAGGCCTCCTTCTCCCTTTTCCACACAATTCTGTCTTTTACCTTTCGATAGGAGTCAAGCTCGTCCCGCCATCTTCGCCTTAGCCTTGTTTATTAATGTACAGACGCCAGCACATCAACCTACCCGAAACTGTCACATTTTCCCAATCAACTTTGAACCTTATGCTTTAGTGATAAAGTTGAAAATCGATTAAAGAAATTTGACAGATTGTAGTAGGTTGATGTGCTGGCGTCTGTACTAGCTGCGCCCTGCGGTTTCACCCGCATAAGTGTCGATCCCGTGGGAATATTGGGATAAAACTATCCTATGTCCTTCCCCGGGACTCAAACTATCTCTATACCAAATTTCATCTAAATCGGTTCAGTGGTTTAGGCGTGAAAAGGTAACATACAGACAGACAGAGTTACTTTCGAATTTATAATATTAGTATTGATACAGGGTTAGTCTTCAAAGACCAGCCAAATTTAAGGGTGTGGTACAGACCATCAAACTGAATAACTTTCTCCATGGGACCAACATCGTAATCGCGAATAAAAATTCAGCAGTCCCATACGTCTAGGTCGAGTAGGTATTGAAGTTGTCTATGGGACAGTTGATAAATTTTTCGGGATTACGATATTGGTCCCATGGAGAAAGTTGTTCAGTTTGATGGTCTGTACCACACCCTTAAATTTGGCTGGTCTTTGAAAATAAACCCTGAATAAACTCTATGTAAACTAAAATGTCAAAACGAAAAAAGCAATTTTCGATATTCATAATTTCAAGTTACCAGCGGCCGTTGACCTCGTTATCAGCTGTATTTATTTGAATATAAGAGTGGACACCACAGATATAGATAGACCTAGATAACGCAAGTATCACGAAATGTATGAAAACTTTTTGACTACCTACTATGACGTCACAAGCTCGCGCTCTCTCGCTCACGCTCACCCAGCCAGCAGTACGCAGGACTGAGCGCGAAAGTGGCGGCTTACGATTTTCGAACGTATGCTGGTGCGATTTTTGGCACGCGAAGTAGTTGCTCTTGCGTTATCTAGATGTATCTATATTTGTGGTGGACACTGTTAGTACTACGTGAATGGTTCCGTTGCACAAAATACATGCTGACCTGACCTCTATCATAACGAATAATCATAAACACGACACGCCGAATTTAACAAAACAATATTATTCACAGGGTCAGTTCTTCTCAGGCAGCACTCACAGGATCTACCTGCTAGGCAACCCTGTAGTTTGGTGGGGGAACCTGGCGTTCCTGGCAATCTTCTTCGTTATATACGTCATCAACTCCATTAGAGAGAAGCGGGCGGAGGCTTTCGGTACTCCTCTACAAGGTGAGTTGAAAGGCTATTTAAATACTACCCATCCTTGTCATTTTGGGGCGGGAGTGAGAGGGCGATATAATCGACTACTATTTTAGTTACATGACGTTTATGAATACGAGACTTCTCTCCTGCCCCTTGTGCATTCCAAGAACTAAATGAGGCACCTGTACCCGCACCGGACATATATGAGGCAAAAAAAAAAAACTGTCCAGAAAGGAATACATAAGTTAAAATGGGAGAGCAGTGGTGGCCCAGTGGTATCAGCCGCGACTTACAAGTTATAGGTCGTAGGTCGTAGGTTCGAACCCCGACAGGCGCTTTACTTTGTGTAAATTATTTCATCACCACTGCTCTCAAAACGGTGAAGGAAAACATCGTGAGGAAACCGACATGTCCTAGAACCAAAAATTCGAAGACATGTGACATCCACCAACCCGCACTGGGCCCGCGTGGTGGATTACGGCCCACTCCCTCTCACTGAGAGGAGGCCTGTGTCCCAGCAGTGGGAACGTTATAGGCTGATTATGTATGTATGTTATGTAAGTTAAAAACTTATGTAGGGAAGTTAGAGGTATTTTTGACAGATTGAGACTGAGATCAGACTGACACACGCCTGCGACTGTCACGCCTTATCCGTATAGGGGAGGGCAGCGACTAGAAACCTTATGTGCTAGTCTATGATACTTAAATTATCCTGTTTTTAACTTATTTAAAAAAAAAATGGAGGTTCTCAGTTCGTCGGATTTTTAAAGTATGTTACTGGTTACTCGAAGACGGCTGGACCGACTTGGAAATTTCTTCTTTTTTTTTTTTTGGTTGAAAGGGTATATTTCCCAGGTGGTCCCATTTTCATCAGGTCAGGATCTGATGATGGGATCCTGGAGAAATCGAGAGAACTCTTCAAATATTATAGGCACACCTATAGCAATTTGGGTATTATTTAGTTATGGTAATTAACAGAGCTAAAAAGTGAAAACGTTTTTACAAAAAGAAACAACCGACTTCAGAAAAAACACTACAAAGCGAATAATTACTTTAATTTCGGAAATTAGTGTCTTTGGTTTTGTATTTTCGGTTTTTGCCGCCGACTTCCGGTTTTTTGAAAGTCGATTGATTTTTTTTCTTAATTTTATGCGTTTTTACCTTTCGGGGAGACCAGGTTTGATGTTATGTAATGATAATACTTTGTCTACCAGGTGGTAAAGCCCGAGAGCTTCTAAACGCAGCAGGCTGGACGTTCATTGGCTGGGCCCTCCACTACGTGCCGTTCTGGGCCATGGGCCGCGTACTGTACTTCCACCATTACTTCCCAGCACTGGTCTTCAGCTCTATGCTTACAGGTAAACTAGTCAACCTTCTTAATAAAACAAAGTTGTGCTTCACTGGACTAACCCTAAAAGAAGGTGACACAGAAAGCCTTACTGGGCAAAACATGAAGCATGCGTTGTTCATACAAACGTAATATAAAAATAATTTGTAAATCAAACATATTCTTAATGTAGTGTGTATTTATTCCGATTGGATTACAGAATATGTAGGTTCCCAAATATATATTTTGTATGGACACTGATTTAAAGAGAGCTATGAGAAAAATAAGTTTTCTATAGAAATTTGAAATTCCTCATATCGTCTTTATGTCAGAGTCCATTCAAAATATACGTATATTTGGGAACCTAGATATTCTGTAATCCAATCGGAATAAATACACACTACATTAAGAATATGTTTGATTTACAAATTATTTTGGTATTACGTTTGTATGAACAACGCATTAGCATGCGTAGTTCACCGGCCTGTTAACGAACAAATCATGGCTCTTGCCCTGTGGTCTTTGACGGAGATAAAATAGAATTGGTGACTTGACATAGTACTTACGCTTGCACGCGCCTGCGCCTGTCCGTATAGACAGAATCCCTCCTCCTCCGTAGTTGATTCCTTATTGTTGAAGACCATGACTCCTTCACATTCTTTTCTGGATGGATGATCTCCATTTGCTACCGTTTGCAGCTTGATGGGGAGGGCCAAAATCTGAATTAACATCATATTTATAAATTTTCATTCCACAGGTATCCTCACCGAATACCTGCTGACCAGCATCAAGAGCTTCCTAAGCCCCGAGCTAGGCAGAACTGTGTACCACTGCATCATAGGAGTAGTGGTTTCCACGACCATCTACAGTTTCTACCTGTTTGCGCCGCTAGCTTACGGCATGAATGGCCCACTAGCCCATGAGCCTAACTCCACCATGTCGGGCTTGAAATGGCTTGAAACTTGGGAGTTCTAGAAAGAAGAGTAGTTACAAGTTAAAACTAGGCACATTGCAGACAGAGGACAAATGTGTGCGTGTATACCGGATGATTTTTTTACCGGTTCCAGATTTGTACAGGGTGTTCTACCCAAGAATATGAACAAGTTTCACTAAGGGGCCAAATCTGAAATCACGAAAAAAAAAACGGCTGTTTAATACAAAAGTTCAATACCTACTTGACCAAAATGTATGAAACAGCTGATTTTGTTTCAGTTTTTGAAAGTTGTTCAGTTCGATGGTCTAAAGCACTTCTTAAAGTTTGTTGCTTTAATTTTTTAACACTGTATATCAATTTATACAGGGTGAAATTGAAAACATGCGACAAATCGAAATGGGAGATTGTACTCATCATTATGAACAACTCTCGTCAAAATATAGGAAGCAGCTGATTTTTTTTCGCGATTTCAGGTTTGGTCTCATAGTAAAAGTTGTTCATAATGATGAGTACAATCTCCCATTTCGATTTGTCGCATGTTTTCAATTTCAACCTGTATAGTTAACCCATTGCGCGGTCGATCTAAAACAGTGGGAAAACTTCGACTTTGAGCTGGCCTAGCGTAGTATGGGGTTTCAATAGAATAAGGGGCCAGCTTATACTGGTTTTTTGATCACTGACGTGCGGCCTACTGTTTGTCCTGCCAGAGATCGGTCCATGTCCATAAGGCCCTTTGTACACGGCACAGTTTCTTTACAAGTATTAACCACGCCATAGAAAAAATGTATCCGTTAACAAGCTTCCATAGTGATCCATACAACACTGACGACCGTGCCTACACACGGCGAATAAACCGTAATTTTTTACGGCAAGAAAAACGCGTGTGTATAAATGACCTAAGGATGCGTTCCATTTCCTTGTACCGATGCACTGTCGTTTAAATATGGATTATCTGTGATACGCCTAGACCAGTGTCATAGGATTTATAATGACTTTATAATATAATATCATTATGATATGTGTATTTTAAGGTAAAATAATTTATTTTTATATGAGCCAGCAGATCAAAGTATTTGTAATTAATTTATTTTGTAATTTATAACTTGTATCGAATATTTTAAATACTCAATAACGAATGCTTTAAAAACTCCGTCCATTTTTAAATGCATAATATTATTTTTGTTAAGATTTTATACGAAAACTTTTTAATAAATATTATATCAATTTTATTCCGGCAGTTTTTTGTTCATTGCATTCACATAATATCGCCTTGGCTAACTGCGATTGACTAACCGCCCGGTCACGACTTTTGGCTTAGCGGCACGCGGCGCGGTTTCTTTTGTCTAGCGCTGACGCTGCGAGGGTTGAGTCGTGGCATAATGGTTCATACATTTCTGTATAGGTAATTGTTTTTGCTGCTCGCCACCCCGCGCTAAGCTGCCGCTGATAGCGGCGAGGTCGTGGCCAGGCCGTTAGGGTAGGGCGCGGTTGGGCGATCACGCAGAGCGCTAGATTTGAAGGGACGCCTGGGGCACCCCTTTATATCCGCTTCAAGCGAGTCCTACTTACCAGTAAATTCCCTAAATCTAGCTGCAAAATCGTTATGATGGCAACACTAGATTGGAATGCAGTGTTCGGTTGGAGCTTGGAGCACTGCTGTTCATTTGACCGGGAATTTCGACCATAGACAAAATAAATTAAAAACCAGACCTTCTCAAACTCTGTAGTAATCTCCAAAATCTTTTTTGTCTGATCAGAATGTGGTTACTCCTGTCTAAATTTTATCAAAGATCGCAACTTGCAAGAGCTGTAAGTATCCAATAATGTATGGATAGCATTGCGAATATTGATCACTATACATGTAACTGTGGCTAGTGGGGAAGAAAGGAGTTGATAAAAACCTATCTGAGATCAACAATATCTCAATCTATACTCCATTTATTATAACATTAGAAAAAAGAGGCTCGCAGAAGCAGGAGTACGAAACCTTTTATTTTCAAGTTAAGTTCAAACAATTTTAATAAATAATGTATGTGCTTTTTTTGCAAGTAACAATTTATGGCATACAATAAAGCATATTCTATCTATCTACTCGTCACGATGCTTGGATAGGTACAGACGCCAGCACATCAACCTACCCGAAACTGTCACATTTTCCCAATCAACTTTGAACCTTATGCTTTAGTAATAAAGTTGAAAATCTATTAAAGAAAGACAGATTGTAGTAGGTTGATGTGCTGGCGTCTGTACATGAAATGAAACAATTTTTAGCAACAATCAGTTTATCAAAAACAACTTTATATAAACCGACAAAATAAAAAAAAAACACGTGCTGCCACAACTTATGAAGGGAATAGGTGACATTTTAGATTTGCTAGAGTTACAGTGACATGAAAAACGTTCCCGGTACTGTCCGTCCCTGCTTCTTTTAGATTTTAAACATTGACACGACGGTATTTTATGTAAAAACTAAATAATATTAAATGAAAGCCTTGTAATTTCAGAAGGTAGATAGGTTAAATAAGTACAATTAAGTGTGATTGCTGTTATTTAATTGATTATATTTAACTCCACATCAATCTTGAGTGTAATTATATTTGTTGTACTTTTATTACAAAGTGTGCCCCTAAAAGAGCCTTTTTTAACTTCTGTCTAATGTAAATGGACCAACTTTGTCAATCGAAAATTAAATTGCGGAAAACATAGACTTTAATGTCTTAATAAAAGAGTTTGCCGATAGAAAGGCAAGAAAAGTAAAATTTTATTAAGTATTTTTTTTTAATAAATGGTTATCTCATTCATATCCCTTTTTTTTCGTATGGGTTTCAATGGCAGATAGGGGGAGCTATAGAAATTTCGCCCAGGGCGCTGGTAGTGCTTAAACCGGCACCGATTGCACCAACCCCAAATAATTTGTTAATTAACATCTTGGTTCCCAAGATTAAGATACAGGCTTGCCTAGTTTGGGTATTGGACCCTCGTCATTTTGGCAACATAACATAACATCACGCCTGTAATCCTCGAAGTGTTAGGCAGAGTTGTACCTAATGGTACACCCACATTTGGCTAGTTATGTTTATGTCCCATATAATAGGGGTTGAGCCTATTGCCATCGACTGGGCACAAATCCAGACTCCGAGCTACTACTGAAAAATTTCAAATGGAAAAACCCAATAGGTAACACTTTCATCATCATCAGCCTATTAGCAGTCCACTGCTGAACATAGGCCTCTCCTATAATACCAGCCATCCTGCAATAACGCTTTGCCCCACTTGAAATCTCCCTTTTGCTCAGCGGTAGTGCTTGCGAACACTAGACTAACGAGGATACTAATCTGTGTTTTCTTTCTACAGTAAGTAGAGACAATATTTCCTATCTTTCTACTCCGGAAAAAAAATAGATAATGGAATGCATTTTTTGTAAGAGGAGGTTAGTTTATTCCAGGGCTCTGAACCGGTTTAAAAAGAGCGGTTAATTTCGATTAAATACCGGTAAATATATCGTTCCTTCATTAACCGGTTAAACAAGTGAACTGTTCTTATGTAACCCAAAAGATAAAGGTTACCGGTTACAGAGCTCAAACGGTTTTGACACCCAAATTAACCGGTTAATTCTGTAATTCGTAAATTTTTTTCGTCTACTTTTTTAACGCTTCCAACAAGTTCTAGTGACAATGAGTTGACATCGCAACGTCCAGACCGTGCCCGCGAGAGTGGCGGGGGCCGGGGGGGGTTCAAACTTGGTTTTAACCGGTTAATTTTCACTATCAAAACCAAAATTCATGAAAAACCGGTTTGTCGCATAAACCGGTAAAAACCGGTAAAGTGCAACCTTTAACCTAAATCGATTTCGGTTTGGGGTCAATGACCATAACCGGTTAAGAATTTCAACCTGTTTCCGAGCCTTGATTTATTCTGTTTTTGTCTATCGTTTGAAGATGGCGAAATACCAATCTAAAAAGACTGGAAATCATTTACAATGTTGTCTTTAGTAAAAAAAGGTAACAACTCTTGTCTATGATATAACCCAAAACACATTTTTTTTTTACTAGCAACTTCATTATCAACCATGTTCAAAATATTGGACTATTGGTGATAAAACGCAAATAAAACATTATTATTCGCAAGCAAAGATATATTCAACTTAGATCACATAATTTTTAACAGGTATCTTTTGCTAAATAAAACATTTGCACCAATATTTCCTTCGAAGCTTCTCTTTGTTTTTTCTTTTTAAATTTTGTAGCTGGCCACTCACTCTTAAAATATTTGACATAAAAAAATACAATTACAAATGGCGTTTACGTAGTGTAGACAGATGTGTTCACGGCCACGATGGGCGATGATTCTTTGATATTACGAGAAGATGGTTATATACGTATGAACTTTCCTGTTACTTCTCTAACTTATCATAGCAACTTAAATATAATATTGGTGAAGACTGACGTAGGTGGTGTACACGTTTTGGATGTGAACTCGGGTGTGATACTGCAGTCTTCTTGTCTGTCAGCGGGTAAGTAAGACGCTAATAATCTGCGAACAAAAGATTTATACTGATTTGTGTTACTAATCATGTTGTATTTGGAAGGATTAGGGGTAATTTTAGTCACGGATAGTTGGCAGTGACTTTTTTCGGTGCCCTACATTGTTTCTCGATTTGACAGTTCTCAATAAACAATTCCATTTATGCCGGATTGAAGTGTTGTCTTGTGTTTGAAGATGACGGTGGTACGCTTGGTGTGGAGTATGCGGGGGGTGCGGACCGGGTATTCGTGTGGGACAGCAGCGGGGTTGGTGCGCGCACCGACTACAATGGAGTGCTGCTTCTCCACACGGCACTCCAGCGCCCGCTGCCGTCTTCGCAGCCCGACAAAATCATAAGGATTGAGCTTGTGTTATCCGAGGTATGTTCACATATATTCATTTCTGATCAACACTTGGTATCATCAATCATCAATATGGTGCACGTATTGCAATCATGATAACAATAAGTTGATGTAAATGAGATGCTAATGTCCACATCCTAAGTCATGTATGTGTGTCTTGTTGTTACTTGTGTGAATGTTTACAAGTTTTCAGGGTTTTCCTTTAAATTCTTGTCCAATCTCAATATTTTAGGATTTAATTTACTTATAAACAATAAGAACCAGCTTTATCATGTAAGATTTTTTTTAAAATGGGAAACGGTCTTACCAAAATTTTGCTTGCAATCCGTTAAAATTTGCCGATGCTGAAACTAAATAAAGAGGTCTAAACATTTTCATCAAAAGTATCAACAAAGCCTATAACAGTGTATTACTGCACACAACAATCATAAAAAAAAAAACTAATTACTTAAAATTGCAAGAATGAACACAATACTAAAAAATTATGGTGTTCTAAATACCTACATTACATGTCTATGAATTTTCTTATCTGGATTAGAACCAACTATTGTTACTGTTTCTTTTTCCTGTAATTAATTTCATAATACTCAAAGGTACTTAAGAAATTAATTGATTCTGATAGAACAAAGACTAATTATTTCTCTATTAGATTATATTCTGTGCATCTGCGGTTAAATAAAGATTGATCTGTCAACAATTTCTATGTAGATTGTTAACTCAATCTAACACTGATTGTAGGTTGCAGTTATTGGTTGAGACTTAATCACTTTTCTAATTATGGTTAACATTTTTTTTTGTCTTGACAGATAACTTTTAATAAAGAGGGGCTTGTGGTTAAGTAATAACAGCTGCATAAGTCGATCGATCAGGTTAAGCTACGCTTGCTGCGGTCGGTCCGTGGATGGGTGACCATCTTTACATACCGAGACCCCCTTGTGCCTCGGAAAGTCATTTATGGATCTTAGACAGTTGTTATGGGTTGTCAGTAGCCCGAAAATCTGACAACCAGTCTTACCAAGGGGTATCGTATTACCTAGTAACTGGGTTGTGCAGGTCAGATAGGCAGTCGCTCCATGTAAAATACTGGTATACAGCTGCATCCGGTTAGACTGGAAGCCGACCCCAACATAGTTGGGAAAAGGCTAGGTAGTAAAGAGATAACTGTTAACCTTTTGAACGCCACGGTCGTGTATAGCCGACAAATGAAAACGTGCCCAACACGCCACTGTCGTCTATAGACGACAAGAAAACGACATTTTTTTATAACAAAATAAATATACTAAATTAAGTTTTCTGTGTTTCTTTTTCCTATTATTTAAAACTACATTAAAGTTGCCTGGCGTCAGGGGTACGGCGGGCGATACGTTTATACTCTGGCGTTCAAAAGGTTAATAAAATATAGTAGGTTGATGTGAAAGCTTGCTTTTACAATTAGTTTCTTCATCATTAAGGCAAATTCATCTCTAACGCAATCATCATCATCATTGGCAGCCATGTTCCACCTACTGCTTAGTATAGCCCTCCTGCCTTTTGTGCCATGCTTCCCTGGTCCGTGCGTGTTTTATCCAGTTATCACAACTCAATGGATGAGTACTATTCAAACTCAAAGCATTTATTTCAATTAAACCAATTACAGGCACTTTTGAATTGTCAAGGGGTTGGTCAGTCAGAAACATGAAGCTAGTTGCCCATTCCAAAGTGTTGGTACCTATGGAGAAGAATGTTGAGCCATTTTAGTGTGAAAGCGTAACAAACAAACATCCAAAAAATCTAATCTTTTCTTTTTATTTATAATATTAGTTTAGATAATCATACCTTTCTCTTAAGCTTAGAACTGTTTTAGCTTTTAAACTCCAAATTTGCATCCTGACGGAACCATTCCTCTAAGATTTATACTGTAAAAATAAATAATGCAAATAAGTATGCTGACTTGAGGTTGTCATTTCTAGATTTGCATGACAATCTGAAAATCTTGATTAATAAGATGCTGCCATGGAGATAATTAGGTGATGTTTGGCCAGCAGTAGAAGAATATGGAATATGTCTTCTACAATGTTCTTCTCACCATTCTGGCTTCATTCATTCTTCTTTCTTTAACCAGGCCGTCTTTTTTTGGAATGCGCTCCAAAGAAAGACCGTCTCCCGTTTATAGATTATCAATCAATTCACTATGCCACATAGTAGTAATCTTAAAACATTCATGTACTAATACACCTTTTTCCGTTTAAAGAACAGTACATAGTGCTATATTCCTAAATAAAATGTAGATTGTATGCAATGCATCTGTGATCATAAACATGAATTTATGAACATAACTTTCAACATAATTATTAGTTTGTGGTAGCACATAATAAATATGAGCATTCAGCAGATCTAATTAAAATTTATTGATTTAGTGAGTTTGTAATTATAATGTGTCTGTTTGAGTTTATATTTATGGCAAAATGTTGATTATTTATACAGGTTGAAATTGAAAACATGCGACAAATTGAAATGGGAGATTGTACTCATCATTATGAACAACTTTTACTATGGGACCAAACCTGAAATCGCGAAAAAAAAATCAGCTGTTCCCTACATTTTGACGAGTTATGCGAACATAAAATGTTGGGAACAGTTGATTTTTTTTCGCGATTTCAGATTTGGTTCCATAGTAAAAGTTGTTCATAATGATGAGTACAATCTCCCATTTCGATTTGTCGCATGTTTTCAATTTCACCCTGTATTCATTTATTAGCTGTTCATCGGCTACATTTGAGATGTAAAGTCAAATTGAGCGAGTTCATTAGTCCTTCTTTTGTTGTATCGGGTGAAGCTGTTCAATAATAGCTGGTGCCATGGTGAAAAGATAATCCAGCCAGTGAGGTTGGGTGCAAAACTGACTGTCCAGAATTTGCTGGCTGGAGACATGTGTCATGTACACATGTCTCCAGCCAGCAAATTCTGGACAGTAATCAAATATTTACCAACAATAAAACTAATGCACCAGATGTATGAACTAAAGGCAAAAGGAGTATGTAAGGACGGTACCAGGTGGTGTTCTGTAGTTTCTGCTTACCCCCATGGGTAGAAGATGTGAGTTTATGTAATCTGCATTCGCGATTTATTTGCCAAAAATGTAAACAAATATGAGTTCATGGAAAAATAACTTTTATGTCCTACACAATAAAGTTCAGTTTACGCTACAACTTCAAATAGTGCCAGTTACTCTGAAATCAACTTAATAACCATTGAAATAAAGTTGATATTTGTTTAACATGAAATAATATTAATTTGAAACATGTTTGAATAGACTTTATGTATAATAAAACTAGTGTGGTTACTGGTGGTAAAACCACAACCACAGCTACCTCAAATAGCCGCAAAGCTTACTCTCGTAGCTGCGGATTTGTGGCAACAATCAAACGCCAAATGTGACCATTTTATTCAACGTGTTTTTTTATATACCATAACTCTAGGGGGCATTGTAATCATCATTATGAACAACTTTTACTATGGGACCAAACCTGAAATCGCGAAAAAAAAACTGCTGTTCCCTGCTTTTGTTTTTTTTTTTTTTGAGTCATCGTGGCACCTTAGATCTTCCAGGAAATTTCTCCTTTGCACCTTAATGTATAACACTACAGCTGATTTTCGGGAGATAGATCATCATCATTATGTTTAATTAATTACTTACACGTTTTCTGTTAAATTCACGTGGCGCGTTTGTATGAAAAGATGTTATGTAGATCATGAGAGCCAGGTGTCAAAAAAAGACAAATGTGTGGTGTATTTACTTTTAACCATAAGTATGCATTATATTATGATTGGTTTATTTTAGTCATAACTAATGATGTGGCTTTTGTTATTCAGTTTTTCTATCAGGAAAGGGGTTTGAATGTTTTGGCCCTAAAATCAGCCGCCATTTTGATTTTTTTTCAAAATCGCGGTGCACAATAAATGGCATATATTTGGATAGGGGACACTTATACAAACAAAAAATGTTAAATAACATAATATCCTAAAGCGTCAGGTTTCGGAGTTATTCACCGAAATATAAGTCAAAAACTGAACCTTAAAGAAACAAGATTTTTTTTGTTTTTTTTTCCCTCCAGGTAAGCAAATTGAACTACTGAGGTAATAGAAACGTTATGAAACCTTTATGGAGAAGAAACAAATGAAGAATAGACATTTTTTAAATAAATAATAAACTTTCGTTGTGCACCGCGATTCTGAAAAAAAATCAAAATGGCGGCCGACGTTAGGGCCACCCTCCATACAAAAATCTTCAAACCCCTTTAGGTACCAGGAATCTGGGTACGGAAATTCTAAGTACTTAACAGGAATCAGAATCTGGATTTGTGCCTGGTCAAGCCATAAGCTTACTCCTATTACGTGGGACTAAAGGCTATTCTACTTTGTAACTGATATGATTGTTCTGATTATGTGCACTCATCCGGTCTGATCGTCTTTGTGCTGGTTCGTCTGTTTGGATAGGTCTGTTTGCCTTAAGGGGGAGGCGCTATGGTAGCCCGCGAAATTCAAATTTACATTTTGCAATTTGCCGGTCAGTGTCAGGTTGTAAGTTGATTGAAATTTATGATTCGCGAGCGTAACAAAAACGTAGGAAAATTTAATTTTGTGGGCTACTCTGACGCCTTAATTAAGGGGACTACATGACCTAAAGCGCGGTCATTGTCGGACTGCATAGAAAAGAAAGAGAAGCGCGATGACACAACCCTGGTAATTTATTGCAAAATATGAAGCAATTATCTATTTACAAAACATCTATTGTTTGGACTAAAAACTTGCTTTAGTATGTTGCTTGTAGAATAATCTGACAAAAAATCAGATGATTGTATGTATATTAGTATGGTTTTTATGGGTATCTTCATGATATTTTTCTATCGTATCAAATTAGTTGTATTATGTTTTCAAGATTCGAAGACATGTGACATCTACCAACCCGCACTGGGCCCGCGTGGTAGATTACGGCCCGCTCCCTCTCACAGAGAGGAGGCCTGTGTCCCAGCAGTGGGAACATTATAGGCTGATTATGTATGTATGTTATGTTTTCAACACACTATCTACCTAGCATATATGTATATCTTGAAGAATATCATATATTTTTTCTGATTTTGTTTACTGTAGTAGATCATATACTTTTAGGCATTATAAAACTTGCGTTTTTTTTTTCATTCAGGTCATGTAGTCCCCTGCGAAATACACGTCTGTCTACAGGCATTTTATTTGGCAGGTAAATTAGAAAATATGCATAACAATCGATGCATTGAACTACTATAGGAAGTTCTAAATAAAACCAGTTGCTGCGACAGGATATGATTGATTACAGCACAGTGCACACACTGCTTTAGGGCAGGCTTATCGTCTCCTCGGCTTGTGATAATAAAATATGTTAGGTGACGTGTAGGCGGCATGATAGTGGATTCAGAAATAATGACCTAACTATCGCTTAATTGAAAACTGCTTAAATTATACACAACAATGCAATTTAGGAACATTATTAACCTTTTGAACGCCAGAGTATAAACGTATCGCCGTACCCCTGACGCCAGGCCACTTTAACAATACAACAACACACACACACACACTTAAAACAACAAATTTCTCGATATTGGTGGCTTATTTATATTAGTTTCATGCAATACAATATAGACGGAAGCTTAAACTTTTAAATTTTATAAATAAAAACACACAAAAGTAATGATTAAATTGTTTATTTCATAATATCCGACGACGACGACCGACGTGTATTTTGTCATATATTTGTGACGTTGGCGTTCAGGGTAAGATTTCGTTTGTCACATATAATTATGTGACAATGGCGTTCAAAATGTTAATTTGGGATTTTATCTGTCCTCTCTTCAAAATTAAACATTTCAATAGCGGCATAGCCCAATGGTTAAGTACGCGCAGACGGAAAGGTTATAGGGTTCGATTCCCACCTGCTATAAAGGTGTGACAACGCGTCACAAGTTTCATAGATCTGAGCAAGAACACTAGTTAAGAGAAAATTATTAATAAAAGAGTGCGGTGTCAGCCAAAGCGGAAAGGTTACAAAATAAATCGAAATTGGTTCATGTTCAGTGTAAATAGGTAGGGGAAAATTTAGCAGGAAACTGGTAGAAATACTGAAAAATGCGGTTTTATCACCAGTATGTTCTGCCTTTAGTTCTGATTATTATATAAAGGAGATTTTACAATATGCATCGAGTTATTTATGTTGCACTTGACTAAAATAGTAAGTATCAACTCCTCCAAATAAAACAAGCCCTCTTTTATTGTGAAAAAGTCTATGTACTGTCAACATAAGAGTTTGGTATCCAGTTTAGTAATTTTTATCTTTCCACTACGTAGGCGAAATTCATGATTGTTGCTTCCGCAATATCTTTGTAATCATAAGACACGGTAATCTTATAGAGGAAAATTTTTGTTTGTTTGCAAGAGATATTTTGTGGAAGTACTGATCAGCGGGGCAATTGCGTAACACATTATCAATCGGAATCGGTTTCATTTTGACAGTTCAACAACATTCATTGCGTTATTTACGTGTTGAGCAGACAAATGTTTCGAACTTATGAAGCAATGGATTAGCAATTTGCTTCAAAATGATTCTGATTCCGATTGATAGTGTGTTACGCAATTAGGGTGCCGATTACAAAAAATCTATTACTGATAGACAGCTACACTATTGCAGAGTCCCATAGGATTTGTTTTATGGTTTAGTTCACTTCCAGGCGGGTGGAAGTCGTGGGCAGAAGCTAGTGTCCAATATTTTACTACTGAGCACAGCACACTCACAACATGTTAAATGGACTTTTAGTTTGCTGCCTGGCTATGTAAAAAATAATGTACAGTCTGCAAAACAGATACCTATCTATTTTGCAGACTGTACATTAATTTTTCATCCATATAAGTTTGGTGCGAATCTATCGCCTGCCACTCACGAAAGCCAGGTCCAAATTGCAAGCTGTTAGTAAGCTATTCAGAATAGCTTGCCCTACTTACCTAGGAATCAAACCTTTTGCCTAGACACGATCAATAAAATACTAGTACGTAATAAATCGTAGCTTGTTATTATTGTACCGAAGGGTTTTATTATCAATCATAGCTCTATTTACGCTAGTTCAGTTCAGGATAGCACGCATGATGACGTCAATCTATTTAACTAATTAAAAAACTAACATTACATTTTAATGGAACGTATCTATATTTGTGTTATGATTTTTTTCTTAAGCTGCCATCAGATAATCAGACGCTTTACTCTAGTGAATGTTCCTTTTTTATTTCATTTCGAGTTCACCGAAAAAATTACACAGGAATGAACGTTCACCTGCTCATTTCATTTCATTTTTCGATCATTCGGCAAGTGAGTGAAATATATGCCAACATATCCAACATATCGGTCAGATCAGTTCACTAATGAATTCATTTATCACTCATTTTGTGTTTAGACTTTTCACTTCGAGTGAAATGACAGGCAAACATGAGCAAAAAGTGAGGCGTCTGGTCTGATACCGGCTTTAGAGATTGCGGCAGTATGCCGTAGAACTCGGCATGAACTGAAATGTAAGACGACTCATAATAATACAGGGTGTTACAGAAAGGGTATATCAATACAAACGGGTTGAAGAGTGTATCTGGTCTAGAATCTCTGTACAAAATTTCAGCTCAAAAGCAGTAACTTTGAAAATGCTTAATATTTTTTTATTTCGATAGTTTATTAAATTGAAATCATAACAAACGTGTTACCGCACTACGAGGGTCATTATACATTATCTGTAGTGTGTCTGTGTGCCTAGTACACGCACATCACGCCGCCGCGCGCCAGTGCAACGCCGTGATGTCGAAATAAAAAAATATTAAGCATTTTCAAAGTTAATGCTTTTGAGCTGAAATTTTGTACAGAGATTCTAGACCAGATACACTCTTCAACCCGTTTGTATTGATATACCCTTTCCGTAACACCCTGTATATTAAAATTGTAATTAGTAGGTAATTAAATTTTATGTTTATTGACATCCATCACAATGTTTCCATCACTTGCTAGTCTGAAATAGGTTATCTTAATATACAGGGTGAATTTTTCAAGTGGGCGTGGATGGCCAAATCCGAAACTATGAGGACTAGCGAAAAGTACTCAAAGGAGTCGCGGGCTCGATTTTGATGAAAGCTAAAACTGCATCATTGGATTTTTGAAAAAATCAATATTTCTAGCCAGGAATCGAACCTGTTGATTTTGAAAAAAAAAACACACACACTGTATTATTACACCATTCGATAGTGTCGGTAATAAGGATCGAATTCTGGGAAGTAACAACAAACGGCAAACTGAAGGAAAGGGCTCATTTTTAACAAAATACTTTTTTATTTTTCTTATGTTACCTACCTCATCATCATCTGCCTCGCCTTTTCTGAACTATTTTGGGGTCGGCTTCCAGTCTAACCGGATACAGCTGAATACCAATATTTTACATGGAGCGACTGCCTATCTGACCTTCACAACCCAGTTACTGGGTAATACAATACCCCTTCCCCTTGGTAAGACTGGTTGTCAGACCTTCGAGCTTCTGACTACCCGTAACGACTGTCAAAGATCCAGGAATGACAGCCGGGACCAACGGCTTAACGTGCTTTCCGAGACATGGAGGAGTCTCGGTATGTAAAGATGGTCACCCATCCACAGACCAACCGCGGCAAGCGTAGCTTAACCTGATGGATTGACCTGTGCGGCTGTTATTATTTAGCCGGGCCCGAGTTATGTTACCTGCCTACTAAACCTTAACTGATGAATTGTTCAAAATGATGACCATTGCTTTCAATACATACTATACATAGCTAGGGATTCGCCGTCTCAAGGATTGTACTGCATTCAGCATTACAATATTATTGATTCCATTAGAATATTTTCCAAAAATCGTAATAGAAATTTGAATTTAGAACATAATGTTGTGAAGCATCATTTCGAACAAGGTACGTAATGTAGGTATGAATACTTAAAAATAATCAGAAGTTTATTTAAAATTCAACATTTTCCTTAAGTTTGCCGTATGTCATTATTTCCCAGAATTTGATCCTTATTAGGGACACTATTGAATGGTGTAATAATTCAGTGTATATTTTTTTTTTTCAAAATCAACAGGTTCGATTCCTGGCTAGAAATATTGATTTTTCAAAAATCCAATGATGCAGTTTTAGTTTTCATCAAAATCGAGCCCGCGACTCCTTTGAGTACCTAATTTTCGCTAGTCCTCATAGTTTCGGATTTGGCCATCCACGCCCACTTGGAAAATTCACCCTGTACAGGTTAGGGGCATCCATTAATTACGTATGGCGTTCTTGGGGGGCAAGCCGATTCTCACCCAATCTCACGTGGGGGAGAGGGGGGTCTTGGCAAATATCGCGTAATTTTTTTTTTCCGCAAGAAACTGTGTAAAATTGCTAGAAAACTGGGTTGAATAAAGTCTTTAACTAGTCTTAATAATAATTAAACAAATTGCTTTTTTTTTTTAATAAGTCCAACGCAATGAATCATAGATTAACGTATTTACACTAAATATACGCATTTTGAATAATCTCACGTGAGATTAGAGGCGGAGGGGGTCGAGCCAAATCTCACGATATCTCACTAAAGGGGGAGGGGGGTCCAAAAATCGCCAAAATCACCTCACGTAATTAATGAACGCCCCCTAATTGTTTTATTTACTTCCCCTAGATTCTCAATTGATAAGAATCACGTGCCTAAAAATATTATTTTCACTTCTCTATAATGCTATGCTCTAAAAGTTCGTCTTTATGTTGTGCTTAGGCGACATAAAATCGTTTTTTATGTTCTAGTGCATAAAGTATTTTTTTTCTAAGACTAAGGCAATCAGGCCTAACAGCCACACTCACAATAAAACTTCGCAGATTAAAGTCGTGATTTATTTCATTTTCTTTAATTTATACCACTTCCGTGTTTTTTATCGTTAATTTAATAAAATCAGGTAAAATAGTTGTCATTTCTTATTTAAAAACGCAAAGAAACGTTTTTATGACTTGGCAGTATGAAGTACCTACCCAAGTCGAAAGACAAATGTTGAAATTAAAAAAAAAAAACTTTTAAAAAGTTTCGTGGCAGTATTATCTGTGGTGGCGGGAATTAGCTATGCTTTGCAACATTTTTGATTAATTATGTACTGTATACTTTATGCCTGTTTCATTTTCTCGCAATCGAAGTGAAAAGCAGAGTGTATAACTCAGGCATAAACGAGCCATTTTACCCCTCGACTTAACTATCCACCCTCGCCTGCGGCTCGCGTGGATATAAACGTCTCGGGGTAAAATAGCTTATTTTATGCCTTAGTTGTACAATCTACTATTCTGTTACAGAATCGAGTTGGTATACTAAAAAATATTTCCGATGACTTATTCCTCATCATCTAAAACTGTCTTTTGATTCCATCTAATAATATATAATCTATGTTTGGATTCCTGTGGCTGTAACAGTGACGTCATAGCTGCCAGTTGTTAGGTTTTGGTACGGAAGTGTAATGTATCCTGAATAAGCACATAGAGTAGGCACGTCATTTGTTTATTTCATACCGGAAAGCAACGGGCTTATCACGTGAATGGGTTCGCGGAAAAAAAAATTAAATTTAAAAAATCAAAAAACCCGACTGCGGTAAAAAACTTAAGTTAAAAAAAAAACTGAAAAGCTAAAAACAAGCCCATTTTAAATTAAATAAAAGTTGGAAGCAGGCGGGACCCATACCATTTTTATATTTTCAAACTCAAATGGGTCCCGCCTGCTTCCAACTTTTATTTAATTTAAAATGGGCTTGTTTTTAGCTTTTCAGTTTTTTTTTAACTTAAGTTTTTTACCGCAGTCGGGTTTTAAGATTTTTTAAATTTAATTTTTTTATTTTATTCTTTTTAGTTATGAGTTGTAAATCCCACTTAAGTGTGATAGTTTTCCTTTAAACTTCGTAATATATAGGTACTACTGCCGTAACATTTAAATTTCTAACTACAACCGTTTAGTTGGTAGAGGGGGGGGGGGGGGTAAGTAATATTATATGATATAATTACAAAACCTCTAATATATACAAGATATAACAACTGAACCTATAATTTTATTTGATACTAGCTTCTGCCCGCGACTTCGTTCGCGTGAAATTTCTTATTCCCTCGACCCATCTCGTCGTATTGCATCACTTGCCCGCGCCTCCTGCTCTATCACTTCGTTTCCCCATAGAGCTTTTGCTCGGCTCCTAAGAGTCATAGTGTGACGTTAACTAGCCTATAGCCTTCCTCAAGAATTGGGCTATCAAATGCAAGAAGAATTTTTCAAATCCGACTGGTAGTTCCAGAGATTACCCCCTACATACGAACTTACAAACAAATTTTACCTCTTCATAATATTAGTATAGACAATGATCAGTTAATATAATAAACGATTGCTATAATTTTAATGTAACTAATTTCTATAAGAATAACAGACAATTAATATAAAATCGTTTGATATACCACTCAATAGACATTAAACCTATTTAGTCTAATATGATAAAAACTTTTTTTTCATCCTATGTCATCCTATGTCGACGGAGGGCTTAAAGTAACCTAACCAAACCGAACCTCGGGGTGCCCTTCGCTCGCTCTTGCATCCTGCGTCGTCTATTGCGTTCGTTGAGTTCGGGTGCGGTAACGGTAACGGAAATAATTCGGAAGCCACGAAGCCACGAAGGCTTTCTAACCTAAGCTGTCCGAGTCAGATTGCTCTGATTCGGGGTGTTAACCATAATGACGGTATCAATATATATTTTAAACGATAGACCTAATGATTTTCGATAAAATAAACGTTATATCCAATAACGTTATACGAAGTAAGTTTTAGAGTATATAAATATTATATGTAAAGAAATTATATCAACAGTTGGTATATCTCACGTTTATTATATCTTGTGAACGTTATTGAAATGAAAATATTTATAACTTTATACGATATGAGACGCACCCGAGGGGGACACTTGATTCTAACGAAAATTGGTACTTTAAAGCTTGATAAGTCACGAACGGTTTACTTAATCAAATAACGGTCTTCCCAAACCACAAATATTTTTGAAAGACCTATCCAACGATATGCCACTTGACATAGTTTGTTGACTTTCATTTTTTTCATTTTCACAATATGGCGTCCAGTAGTCGCCATATTGAATTTTCATTAACGTCATGTCTTTAGTGACACTCGCCGGACTAAGAGGAATCGATTGACGTGTGAATCATAGAAATCGGCCCAGGCGTTTGGTCTGTATAGTGCTTCAAAGGAACACATACAAACATACATACATAGGCTGATAAACACATTACCACTCCTTTGCGTCGCGCAGTCGGGTAAAAAGTTAAATTATTTTTAACCGACTTCAAAAAAGGACCCGTATGTATGTATGTATGTTTGTATGTCCGCGATTTTCTCAAAAACTTATGAACCAATTTTGATAATTCTTTCACTAATGTGATCTACATACTTTCAGGAAGGTTTAAGTATATAATACATTAGGTAATTATTCTTATGTACGAAGTTATATGCAGAAATGTACTGCATGTCCGGCATTTCTTTGCGAATTTTGATGATTCTTCTAGTCGGTGTCTTCAATTCTTCAATGCACAAGTGTTAATTGAATTTGTGTGGGGTAGGTTACACTAAAAAGTGAAAATAAAAACTTTTTTACAAATAAAAAAAACAACCGCCTTCAAAAAAAAAACACTACAAAGTGATTTATCACTTTGTAGTGTTTTTTTTTTAAGTCGGTTGTTACTTGTGAAAATCATAACTTCATTAATGTATCCATACGTAAACCATAAATGCCAATACTCTACATACTGGTTGCCCCCGACCAGGTGATGCTATGCTAGGGGTAGGCCCCCAGATATGGTGTATCTATATCTGTGGGTAGACCTATGTGCAGCAGTGTCTTTGGCCTGAAATAATTATTATGATACTTACCAGAAATATTCATAAGTATTTACATAATCAGCCTATAATGTTGTAATACGAGCGCGGTGTTATGTTTATGTTATAATTTTTTGCAAATGATTTATGTATCCTTAAAGGCGTCGGGGACCGCTAAATGAACTTACAGCCCACGCACTATTTTGCTCTGACGCGGACGCAACGTTTTAAAAGGTAATTTTATCGTTAGGGGTTAGCAATACAACCTTCTATCATATCGAGGTCTATTCCTGTCTGTATGAAACTGACCGACCAACAACTGGGGTTAGATATATGCCATGTAACTTTTATAGCGGTCCACACTGCAGAAAACCGCATGACTTGGAGACGCGTCGTATGTGGTAGCGATATTAGCATTGAGAGATTGACGAAGATGAATAATAATTAATGTAACCTTTATATGGTAATTGGGGAAAACCAAGGATGGGTTTAAATTGTACCAGGTAAAGGCAGAAATAGGGGATGAAAGTATGTAAAGGAAACCCCAAAGTCGCGAGCAAAGGCTAAAATATCAAGTCAAGATGTTTTCGTTCATGACTCAATGTTTAGATGACGACATTACGCGTTGGGACGGGCAAACCGCACAATCGATCTACTATTCAATGTATATATACGTTGTAGCGATGGAGTGTCGTATAATGTAATGCGTTTAGTTATGCTACAATTAATTTATTCAAATCCGATGCAAGGGTGGGCCGGTAGGGTGAAAGTTTTCGGGGAAATTATGTGTTTACGACAAAGAAAGATAATATTTGTTAAACACGCAAAAAGTAAATAAATAAAATGCATATTTCAAAACAGGACTTAAAAAAAGCGACTACCTACAGAGTGAACTATTGAGTGAAATATTTGCTAATATTTCATTATTATTTGCCACGGTGAAATTACCAAAATTGTTTTATTAATTATTAAATTAATGTTGCAAGTAATTGACTTGTACAACAATGTTGTGATACAGTAATAGCTTGAGATTTGCATGCCTCAAGGCGTAATATGGTTGACCTATGCTCTATATTTTGTTTTAACAACTTTATGTAATTACCCATATTAGCAAATAAATGATTTTGAATTTGAACAATAACTTTAGTTTTGGAAGTACAAAAACTCGAATGCATAACCTCCTCCTTTTTTGAAGTCGGTTAAAAAGAACTGAAGTATTCAAACTCTTCCCTTCTCTCCTTTGTAGGCTCTGGGGAGGTAAATAACATAATGCCATTGCACGTTCGGGTTGCAGCAGGCATCGTAACATACGGTCCAATTCCGAATTACGGATCTCGTTCCCTCTCCCTATAATTATAGGTGCATTCTTTATTAGGTTTTTAATGTTGTTAAACTGTTTATGTACAGACTACTTGTGGTGTTCACAGTGGCGTGCATTGCATATAGGCATATAAGCAGTGCCTACCTCGATATATCAACATAGGCCTGTCAATTACATTTTAGTGTGTGTTCGCCATTAAGAAACTCACTAAATTATCATACCTAACAAAAAACAAAATCTTCATACAAATACGCGCGGCAGTAGGCAGTCTCGCCGGACGGCCTACTCGGCTCCCGTACTATTCGCACATTGTCATTGGTCTTTACTCGTTCAAGTTATTACGACTAAATTAAAAATACGTACGTCTTACGCGTAATACTACGACGTTCGACCTTCGCAATTTATCACCCTTAAGTAAGCATGCCTACTCAAATAACCACACTTTTGACCTCACTTTTTTTTCTGATTAGTGACCGCGTTTGTCTAGACTAGACCCGGCCTAGTGCCTACCTGTTCTGAAAACCAATGCACGCCACTGGGTGTTCACTAGAATCACTTATTTGGGACTTGGGGTTTAGAGTAAAACCACCGAATTGACAACATTTCAAACCTGACACGACCTTAAAACAAAAATACTGTTTCTTTATTTTCGTATCCTGAGTTCAAATATATTTTTATTTTATTTTTTTATTTCAAAATTTCTGAGAAAAAAAATAAAAATCAAAAAACAGGTGATGACGTCACATAAACGGCGGAATGAGGTAGTTACCTTTGCGCATTCCAATGTCTTTGATTGAAAACATTATATCAAACAAGACATGTCAATGTCACCTAAGAAGTGTAACTAGAAAACAACTAAAAAACTGAATTGAATTCAACAATATTTTTTCCAATCAACTCGACACGCTGCTTACTGTTAATATTATCAATTTTTGATTGATATTTCGCCAATAAAATGGATCCCAAAGAAAAATATACGCCAATGACGGAACCAAAACAACGACTGAGACAAGTGACATCTAACAGTTTTTTTGACGGGTCACAATAAAGCAAAGGTAATATCGCCATTCTACCGTAAGGCTGACGTCATCTGGCACTTACGTGAAAAGTACATAATTTCGAAAAACGAAAAAATATGGGTGCCCTAGATTTGAATTTACTTTTATATAACGTAATAATACATGCAGGTTAAAAATATGAAATGTTGTCAAGCACACAATAACTCAAAGGGAACGTCTAGTCGCCACAGGGGATAGAGCGCGCCTCTCTTTAGTTACTACTATTGAGTGGTATGCTACATTTAATAGTATATAACACTACTAAAGGATTTAGGTAATTGTTTTTATTTTTTGGTTTCGTTTTAAATTACGAAAATTGGCCTTCTGCTTGCGTTCAACCTACTACACGTAAGTCGGAGTCGTTACCACTGGGCCACCACGACTCCTAATTAAACAGCTCTTAGACAAATGGATAAAAATATCTTTCTATTTCTTTCTTGCAGGCGGTGCTTCTGTACCAATGTCTTCAGAGTCTAGACACACACTCCATCGAGGGTCTGACAGACTTCATCAACGAGCTGAAGAACTCCATCGACGCAGAGCCTGTCAGGAAAGGAGTCAAGGCACAAAAGGTAATGAGACATTTAGTGTACTAATGTCTCTAATTTTAAGAGAGTGCATTTTAAAAGTTGGCAACGTCCGCGTCGCAAATAACTGTCAAATATTTCGCTGTTTAGATCATCAAATTTTATTACTAAATGGAATTGTGAAATATCTTCCTGTGTCGCATTAAAATATTGATTGTTAGCTTTTACCCGTGACTTCGCCCGCGTAGAGGTTGGAAATTATTTCACGGGAAGGTTCTATCAGGATAAAAAGTATCCAGGCTATAAACTATCTATGTGTCCATTCAAAACCCTTCAGCCGTTTGGCGTGATTAAGTAACAAACATCTAAATATTCAAAGATACAAACTTTCACATTTATAATACTAGCGTAGGATGAATCGCAATGACTAATGTCGTGACACTAAAATATTTACTTTTAGGACCTTGCAAATGCTTTTTTACATCTGAAACTGTTACAACTCCTATTCCATTGCAATTAATTTTCAATATATTGAGAGGCTTGTGACTAAATGATAATATCCGCACGGGTCGATACTTTCCACGGTCGGTTTGTAGATGGGTGACCATCCATTACATATCGACCCCTCCGTGCCTCGGAAAGCACGTTAAGCCGTTGGTTCCGACTGCCATTCGTAGATCTTTGACAGTCGTTACGGGTACTCGCAAGCCCAAAAGTCAGACAACCAGTCTTAACAAATGGTATTGTGTTACCACTGTTACCCAGTAACTGGGTTGAGGAGGTCAGATAGGCAGTCGCTCCATGTAAAATACTGGTATACAGTTGCATCCAGTTAGACTGGAAGCCGACCCCAACATAGTTGGGAAAAAGCTAGGCAAATTGAGATTGATTTAATATATTGCAACACAGATCGTCATTTCATATAGTAATACTGATTAATTAATGAAAAATAAAATTAATTATTATCTAACTGAACAGACAGCTGTGCTGCTGGGGAGTTTGTTCCGCCACTTCTTCTCCCCAGCGAAAGCACTAGGAAGTGGCGAAGGGCGGGCGTTTTTGGGGGACTGTCTTTTGTAATTTTGACGTTCGAAAAGTGCTGATTCTCAGCCTAGTTTGAATAAATGACTTTTGATTTTGATTTTGATTTTGATTTTGAAAAACAACGAAATATTTGGCAGCTATTTGGTACGTTCAGAATGCACAGCCTTAAGACTAAACGAAAAAATAATGCCCCAAGAAACCCAGGGCACTAGACGATTCAAACCTAATTATAATTACCTAGTTATGAGTAATTAATAAAGCGTTAATTATAGCATTGGCAGAAACCACGGAAGTTTTTTTTTTTGGTAGCTCTTTTTCCGCTATTAATGTTATTTTAAACAGTGTATCAATTAACTACAAATCAAATTTTCCAGTGGAGCACAGTAACTATCTGCCTACCGCATTCCACGCTCCGCCTGGTCACCACCGGCGTGGTCCAGGAGCTGAAGGGCCAGAACCGACGGATACCAGCGCTGGCCATCGCATCCGCGGTCGGCCAACGAGCCAACGAGCTGGTGCCAATGTCCCGCGACGAGGAGAGCAGGCCACTCATGTATAGTGAGGCCGAGAGGAAGGAGACCTTCAAGCGATGGCCGCACATGGACTACAAGTGAGTACAGTCACAACAACCAGGGTGGGCGAGCTGGTGTCATGCCACCGCGACGAGCAGACAAGTCGATCTATTCTGTAAAAAGCTCACCGTGAAAACTCATATGAAATGACCTGTCAGTACTGTCAATCGAACAGCAGGCCGCTCATGTACAGTCCAATCCAGAACCAGGTTTAGGCTCTGGTTTGATTTTAGTTTGGATTAACGCAACTTATAAATAGAACGCATAGACAGCTATTTGGAGTTGCCAACTTTCAGGATGCACCCTTTAAGGGACAAAAATTGTCTCATACTAACCAATTTTCCTGTTCCCACAGATGGGCGCTCCCAGCTCGAATGGCTCAAGCTGGTTTCTACCACCAGCCTTCACCAAGCGGCGACGACCGAGCCATGTGTTTCACTTGCCTCGTGTGTCTGGTCTGCTGGGAGAAGTCGGACGAGCCCTGGGTGGAGCATGAGAGGCACTCGCCCAACTGTCCCTTCGTTAGGGGCGAATATACGCACAATGTGCCCATCTCGGTGAGTTGCTTTTTTTTAATTACTTAATTGAACTCTTTATATATAGGGTTGCTAATCCTACTACATCGCATGTTTAATGGAACATTGGCTCATTAGTAGATAGGTCAGAATTGAGTTATTTCCGGATTTTTTTTTTTACTCAGTTCTCATAAATAGTTATAAAAATACAAGCATTCATGATTAATTAATCATTTAATTTTATGCGTTAACAAGTAGGATAAGTCCTCATAGCAAGATCTTCTTTTACGATTTCCCAAAAATCGTTTTTTTGAGTTAAGTCAGTATTCCATTAAGCATGCGATATAATATAGTATCCTGCTATATTAAGAGGCCTAAATACTGTATAAAAAATACTAATATATTTTCATTTCAATACAAAATGGCTTAATAAACGTTTTGCGAAAAAAATAAGCTCAGTAGGGTCAGTATTAATATCATAAAAACTATTACCTATATATTACCTTAATTAAACCTTAATGTTTCCTTATTTAAAATAAATCAAAGACTCAAGGAAGCAAAAAATATACATTTAAAAAAATATTAAACATTGCAAACGCACGTGATTAAAGATTGCACAATGAGCGAGTTTGACACGGAACGATCAGATCTAAATTGCGGCGCGGCAACCGCGCTGCTATCGCGCGGCTGTTCTTACAATCTGAAGGAATCTGCTACTATCGCGCTGCTAACGTCCTAATGTGAAAGCTGCCTAAGGCTACGAGAGACGGTCAGTAACATCAAGGCGTTGCTGGCCTTCCTTGAGGAGCTGGGGTGGATCGATTAATACGTATTACACGTACTGTGTATTATTATTGTGCCTCGTACTACTCGAGATTGTGGTTACAAGTGTGAAGATGTTAAAATCAAGACACCTGAGATTAACCGCAATATTGTTCTATTATTTGCGTACTATCATTTACTTACTACGGAAAGAATAAAGGACATATCGTGAGAACACTTGAAAAATTCAACCTGTATATTTTTAAGCTATTGCATAGCTTTTATCGCGGGCTTTGAGCGCGGCGACCGAATCAAGAAATTCCGTAACGAAAATAAACCTAACACCCCCCATTCCGACCGGCACAGTGGTGCGGCGTTGAAAGCCGTGCATCGTCTAATGTCGTTTCAGTTCGGCAGACTTCGGCACGGTGTTTGTGTGCGTGCGACTAGACGTATGCATGTAGACCTCGGAAATATGTTCCTTGGTGTAGACTGTACGAAGCTCGCATAAGTTGATAAAAAATGCGGCAGTCCCCGAGTGCCACAAGTAATTTTTTTTGTAATCGAGGGCCTCCTGTCTAAATAATAACAGCCGCACGGATCGATTGAAAGTTTCTTGATAGTTATTGTGTTGCTGATTCTAATGATTATTATTCTGTAAAGCCGTATTTCGCATGCTTAATGGAATACTGACTTAAAAAAGAAGATTTTTTGGGACATCGCAAAAGAAGATCTTACTATGAGGACTTATCCTACTTGTTGACGCATAAAATTAAAACTGGTTTGATTTGACTATTTATTAATCATGAAATGCTTGTATTTTAAACGTCTATGATTAACTATTGTTGAGATCTGAGTAAAAAACATTCTGTAACTCAATTCTGACCTATCTACTAATGGGTCAATGTTCCATTAAGCATGCGATTTGTTTAATCGCGAATCATATTTTAATCAACATACAACTTGACACTAACCTGCAAATTGCAAAAAACGCAAGTAAATTTGAATTTCGCGGGCTACCTTAGCGCGTTCCCCTTAACTTCTTCGTGTTTAAATACTTGTTTCCATGTTCACTGGTTCGCAACTAATTTTGCACTCGCTACACATTGTATGCTCACAGTGGACGCACTATGGTAACTGCCGGTCAATTACTCATCGCTCATCATCAGTTTCTGTTCGGGGGCGCGGCTCGCCACAGGTCTTAGCGATAACACGTTATACCTATCTCCGTATTAAAATAATAATATTTATTAATAGCGTCTACGCAATAAAGCAATTCATGATGAGTGTTAACGGGCCGGCGAACTACGCATGCCAATGCGTTGTTCATACAAACGTAATACTAAAATAATTTGTAAATCAAACATATTCTTAAGGTAGTGTGTATTTATTCCTATAGGATTACCGATTATCTAGGTTCCCAAATATATATTTTGAATGGACTCTGATATAAAGACGAGACATGAGAAATTTCAAATTTCTATAGAAAACTTATTTTTCTCATAACTCTTCTTTAAATCAGTGTCCATTCAAAATATATATTTGGGAACCTAGATATTCTGTAATCCACTCGGAATAAATACACACTACATTAAGAATATTATGTTTAAATTACAAATTATTTTGGTATTACGTTTGTATGAACAACGCATGCTTCGCCGGCCTCTTAAAATACATTTTTAGTTATATTTATTTGTTATTATTTTTAACAAATACATAGATTAGAGTTCAAATACCGTTGCTCCATTGACATGACGTTGCGGAAAAAAGGATGCATAACGATGACGGGACATTACTTGTTGCCTACTTGTACGACTGTGAAGATAGTCGCTAATGCTAAGATACGAACTACTCTGTCTTGTGTGTCATAGTTTAAAAGCCTTTATTATCAACAGGTGACCAACGCGACAGCATGTGCGGTGCCCTGTACCAACGTCACGGTAGTGTCGAAGGGCAATACAGGGGACCTGATCGCTACGGGCACTCCTGAGGGCAAAGTCAACATCTGGCGGTTCGACTGCGGTCTCAAACTGGTGAAGTTCATTCACCTGTCGCCGTATGACTCGATATTCAGCGGCATGCTAGCGACCGATAGTAATAAAGTATGGTCTGCTAGCTTGGAGAAGGATAGTTGTGAGTATTTTTTTGTTTTTTTGGTACTGTTTTTGTTTTTATTATTTGATGTAATGTTTTTGTTCAAGTTTAAAAATTAATCAGCCTTCACCTTTTTAAATGAAGCGTCTTTTATTTTGATTTGGCTATAACATTTCTTAATGCAGTAATGTTCAATGATTAATTACGAATTGAACTGTATAATTTAATAATCATTCATGCAATTGTCTGGTTAAACAATAACTTGGTTTTGTTCCGTAGCTACGTACGGCGTCGAGCTAACGGCGATGGCTTTCGTCGGCATGACGTCAAAACAAGAGGCTTACCCACAAACACAGAACACGGAGAGTACAGAGAAAGAGACCAACACGAACAAAACAAAGCCGTCCCTCATCTGCGCCGTCATCATCACCAGGACCAACTCCGAACAGACTGACCAGCCAATCAAGGAAGACTCCAGCAAAGCACTCTTTGACTCAGGAGCAGATAAAGAAAGCGTTCAAGCAATGAACGACCAAAATGAAGCGAAAAACAACTTAACAACAAACAAAATGCTGTTCCTACTAACGTATGACATACACAGCTCACTAGCCGGCTCGATCACCACAGTAGTACACACGTCAAACAGTAGCGGGAATTCAAAACCTGGTGGTAGCAAGAAGGTATGCACCGTCGCCAGACCTGACGACGCGAATATATACGACGAAATATACTTCCAGTACTCTGACGAGGACACAGAGCTTCCGCAATGCACAAATAGCTTACTAGACGAGCAAATCAGTAATGTTATCAACCTTAACGCGTCTTCTAGCAAAGAGGATTGCAAGATGTGGGAACCCAAGAAAATTATACTGCCGAAACATTTCAAAGTGATGCCGCCCCCGCCTCCAACAGCTTTATTACCAGAGTTACAAGAAGCTGGGCAAGCGACGATGCTAGACTTCGTAGGCAAGATCTCACAGCTCAAGAGTTGGAAGAGCGGCAACCTCGACTCTGTTGGTACTAAACTAGCAGATCAAACTGACGCGGTGTTGCAACAAGCGGACCCTATAACACACTATCTGAACATGAATGGACCTCTAGAGATCTCCGACTTGAAATGGTATGAAGGAGGCGATGGAACGGAAAAAGTTAAGGTTACCACCTTCGGAGGTGGAAGTAAGGTTGGCACACAAACGGCTATAACAAACAGTAATAATGACGGTTTTGACAGCGACCCGCCTCAAGAAGAGGCCGTCTCACAGGGCATAGCAGTCCAATGCTTGTCTCTCCCGCCAAAACTGAACTTCAAAGAAGATGCTAAGGTAACACATTTACTACCAACGGAAGACAAAGAACATTTACTTGTAGTCATATCGAGCATCGAACCTGAAAAGGTCAAAGTTGAAGAAGAGACTGACAACGATGGTGATACCAAGATGGAAGTCGACGAGGTCACTGAACCCAGTGACAAACCTAAATCTGATGCTAAAGCCTACTTCCTCCTGTATAAAATTAGCAATAAAACGTCAATCTACACACTAGATGACCATCCGGTGTGCTTCAAAGAGCTACCGTTCAATGAGAGTCCGGTGGACCTGTGTTTGTTACCGACTGATAAGCACGATCAGTATTCGTTCGCGGCCGTAGGAGTTGACGGCAGTCTAAGACTGTATTCATTACCAGACTTCAAGACTTTGTCTGAGAAACGCGTTCCCAAAGGACAGTTTACTTCAGTAGTGTTCTGTGCTTCAGTGGAACGGCTAAGTGTTTCGACTAAACACGGAATGATATACTTCTATGCGTTGAATAACGGCGAGAAGGATAACACAGGAGACATTGACGAGGATGAGTTCGCTAATATAGATTTCGACATGCTACAGCGAGCGCCTCGCGACGAAGTGTGCGGGCCGTCGCCTGCGCCCGTCATCATTGCCAATAAGACTGAACTAGACTTGTCAGACTTAGAAACTTTGATTTACCTAACAGGGTACTACGGTACTAATACAACAGTGCCTTATAGCGCAGTTGTGCCAGGCTTCTGGTGCGAGTTGTCCCCAGCTCAACGATCCAGATCTGACCACCAGAATAACAGGACATGGAGGTTACAAAATACTTCATCGACGTGGGATGAGCATGTGTTAGAGCTTACATTACCGTATAGCGTTTCATTAGCTCATATAGAGTTTGGTTTTACCCTACACTCGGCTTGCTCAGCCAATCTTCCAATCATACTTGTCACTCTACTAAAACAGAACTTACACGGAATAGGGTACAAGAAAGATGCGTCTTTCGGTCACAGATCCGAATCACCGATACACTTTCCTGTCATAGACGCAGACATGTCAAATCTTGAGAACCCTGTCAACAGCGAAGAGTACTTACAGGCACATAACGCTGAGATCCTGGCAGGGCCTTTATTACTGTCTTCTGGACTTGACATGACACAACAATCAGGGACTTTGATACTAACTAGCCCTCGGTTATATCGAGCCAGAGGAAGAACCTTCCTTATCCATATAAAGACACTCTTTGACCCTGCAAAAGACATGAGTAAAGGCACAAACAAGACAGGCGAAAGCAGCTCGAAGAAAACAGGTTTTATTGGCTGTGATTGGTTACATCAAATCTCATTAACCGTTCGCTCTAGTCCTCATACAGACGTCGCTATGGAAAGACAGCAACGGATAGCAATGTTAGAATCTAACAGCTTCTTGAACACGTTATGTGAGATTTCAATAAACAATGCCGATATTGAAATGAGGAATATAGCAATGGACCTTTTGATTTGGGTAGTGTCGATAAGGCTGCAACGGATGAGACTGGCAAAGACCGAGAAAGGGAAGGATAAGACGGTTGAAACTCAGCAGCTGGAGTGTGTGAAGATTATTGAGAAGCACACTGATGCTTTGATCAAGAACTGTATCCTGTGCGCCAATAGGAGTATGGCGAAGAAGTGTGTCAAGATTCTTCTGATTACTAGCGAGTGAGTATTCTATTTTTTTTTCTACATTTACCACTTTTTCATGATATTGCATTTCCCATTTTTCTACCTGGGGTAATTTTACCACATTTCTAGCATCATCTTTTAGGCTTTCGGTAGGAAATTGGTAGTTAATATTTTGGCCCACTCATCATCATCTAGCTAATTACACGATAATTTGCAACTGGTTTGCTGATCAAACTTAAAACCTGGAGCGCATGGTGGAAATTCATGTGACGACCTCATCTAGTTCAAAAAAATAATTTGACGTGTAAAAGTGTTAATATCCCACTATCAAAATAAATATTATTTACATGCAGCGTAAGTTTATACCTAAGACCTATTTTCACATAGTCCATTTTTTCCTAACAGGGGTGAAAAACAGCTCCCTAAACCATGGAAATCAACCTTCGAGGCCACATTATCAAACAGCGTATGCGCTTGCATCCCATACGTCGGAGTTAGCGTGTCGGCCGGTGCCGTGCGCTGGCTAGCGGCGCTAGCGCAGCAATGTACGTCGAGGGCGATGGCGCCGGCGCTGGTGGCTAAATGCTTAGCGTTGTTGGAGAGAGCGGCGAGGTGTCTGAGAGATCGTCCTGATGTGTATCACAGTCTTTTGAGGGCAAGGTAAAGTATTCTAGTGTAATTTTATTCAATCATTGTTATTGTTTAATTTCGTGTAACTGGGAGTGAAATAATTTAATTTTGTGTATTTATAGAGGTATGAGGAACAGGGTGTAAAGTTCACTCAACCTCCATAGAAAAGGGAGGATCCTCCGACCAGACGAGTATTGTGTCTGGCGGGCAACTGCCTTATGTCGGGCTGTTGTATCTATGCTAGTTGCGCGGTAAACTCTGCTTGCGCGATGCAGGATTTGCGTGACGTCAGTATGACGCGTTGTTCGCATGTGGCGTTGTAGATACCGCTACATATTTTTTATATTTTAATTTAATAAAGTTACCGTTCTCTTGAAAGAAAACGCCATGTGTATGTACTGTATAACTTTCACAACCCCTTTCCCCTAGTTATAAGAAAAATAACCTCTATAATATAATTTTCCAACTATAGGTCAACCCCTGAACTCAGATGTTGCCTGAGGTAGTATCGCGGTGCGGGAGGGGTGTGGTGACTTGATTGGAGAGCTCAGTGATTTGTCAACTTGTGACAACTATTGCCCCTCTCGCACCGCGCAGCTACCTCAGGCAACGTCTCAGTTAAGCAGCCGGCCTATAATCGTTAATTTTTCTTCTAGGTTCGGCCTCTATGGCCTACCTTTGGAGCGCACAATATTCGCGACTGAAATACCGGAGCTAGGGCGAGGCACGTCCACCCCGGTTACATACGCCAGCGTGCTCGCTGGTGACACCACTACACCACCCGTGCCCAAACCTGACTACCAGCTGAAGGAACTGCTTAACTTACCTTTGGATATGGGTGAGTAATCCAAAATAGATGTTTTTTTGTACATTTGCATCAAATTTTTAATTGGTATATTGAAGATATTTAAAATGACTTGACGTAATAAGTATCGACGCAGAAGTCATAATTATTTTTAACATGTAACTTTGCTCGCAAGATTTGACACCTATATATTTTTAGAACGATGAATTCTAGAATCCCAACTCACAGAATCATGACAGCTTCATACTCGTCTGTTTCTCGTCATCAGACTTAAATCGAAATTCATGCTTGAGCATCGTTCTAGAATACAGGCCTTATTTGGTACACGGCACGGTTTCTTTACGGTACTGCGTATAAACCGAGCCGTAGAAAAAAACGTGTGTGTCAACTAGCTTCCATAGTCGCGTTCGTCAGTGTTGTATAGATAACTTCAAAGAACACTGACGGCCGTGCCTACACGCGGCGAATAAACCGTAGTTTTTCACGCCAAGAAAAACGTGTGTATACAAAGAGCCTAAGTCTCAATAACCGACATACATAAAAAAACTTATCATAATCTAAAACAAGTTCCTTTCAACAGACCCAAAAAGCGCAACCTCATCAACCGCATGGTGGGCTCAAAACAACGGCGTTGGCGTCTTCGGTGCTGGCTTGAGCGAGGCCATGCCTCTTCACGTCACGTGCCACGTGGCCTCGGATGGCACCAAGCTGGAGTCCAGTGGCGCGCGGCACCACTCGGCTGTGGTCAGCTCGCTGCCGGGAGCCGGCCCGGTGGATCCCAGCCACGTACTATATAATAATATTTATTAATTAGAGCATAACGCAGCTTCACCCCGACTCACTGGGGTTGGTACCCCATTGGAACTGTCTCCAGAGTTCCAGTGGGAGATGTGCAGAGACGAAGTTTTAGCCACTGTCAAGTTTATCGCCGATTGGTTGGCCTCATAGCAGGCAACCTACTGGCTGAAATAAGGTTGTCATTTGAAAAGTTTGAGAGATGTCTTTGAAATAAACAAAATACCTCAATAGAATATAAAAAAAAATCCCGTCAGGAACAAAGCTCCTTACGCGACACTCGCACGCATACACACATATATAATAACAAAAATAAAGATCGCATGGAGGGGCACCACGCTTCTTCGTTACGTGAAGATTCCTACCAGTCAACTTCTACAGGTCAGCAAGCCGCGTTAAGGAAGTTTGTTCCAATATTCCTTGAGTCTTTTTGTTAAAGTTATAGTCCTACTTAACTTTACTATAACTCTGGCAGAGTTATAGTAAAGTTAAAGTTATTATAGTTAAGCGTCTTTGTTGATTGGTAATTGATTAGGTCTTTGTACTTACGTTATCCAGCAACTCTGGTCGGTCGTGAAGGAAGGTCAGATGAAGCAGTCGTCGCAAGACCCTGACTCCTTGGAAGACGTTGAAAGCTCCCTCATGGAGTGTGATCCTCAGGAGAAAATGGAGTTCTCAGAGGAGAAACTGTTTAAGGTAATATTTTATGGCATAAAGATAATAACAAGTAACTTCCAACCAGGAAACGCAATCAAATCTCGAGCCTTTTTTGGAAATATCAATCTCGTGGGAAGACAATCTCGAATGAGATTTCGAGACTGAGCGCGCGCTTGTAAGTGCACTATTGCAGTGGCAAAGTTTTGAGCCAACAAGATATAAAATTCAGTTGTCCCATCGACTCAAAGAAGACGAAGAAGTGCACTGTGCTTCTTGAGAAGCCATCTATACTTCTATACTAATATACTAATAATATTATAAAGAGGAAAGATTTGTATTTTTGTATGTTTGTATTTTTGTATGTAACGAATAAACTTAAAAACTACTGGACCAATTTCAAAAATTCTTTTGCCGTTTGATAGCTACATTATCACTGAGTAACATAGGCTATATTTAGTACTAGACAAAATTAGAGATTCTTAGAAATTTCTACTAAAACCAACCCAAGGTGTAAAAAAATTTGCCATAAAATGTCTTTCATCGCATGCGCTGCGAAAAGTATTGATGATAGAACAAAAAAATGTTCTACAATGTTATAGAACATATCAATATCTACAAAAAACTTCGCGAGACCATATGTCCAACTATTGTAGTTATGTCACTATAACTACTTTTTTACATTTTAAAAGTTGATAGAAATGCCGATCAAAATCAGACCATGTTATCCATACCTTGGTATTAATTCTTATCCAAGACCGTATCAATACCTGTTGATTACTTTTTGAATTATTGAAATCGGACATTCCATTCAAAAGATATTACGAAATTAAAAATGTCAAAATAAACAAAAAATACACGCCGACATGCCGGTGTGGCTCCACACAGAGCGCAGCGATAAAATTCTCGTGTCACAGTGTTGGTAACAAAACTCCTCCGAATCGGCTTGACAGATTCTTATGAAATTTTGTGTGCATATTCAGTAGGTCTGAGTATAGGACGTAAACTATTTTTATTTTAAAACTATTGATCGTGTAGGGTAGGGGTAAAGTAGGGGAGTAGGGTAGGGGTACAGTTGGAGTAAGGGTAGGAGTAGAGTAGAGGAGTAGGGTAGGGGTACGGTAGGAGTAGAGTAGGAGTATCTGAGTAAGGTAGGAGTAGGAGTAGGGTAGGGGTACGGTATGAGTAGGGAAGGGAAGGGGTATGGTAGGAGTAAGGTACGGGAGGGGTACGGTAGGAGTAGGGAAGGGGTAGGGTAGGAGTATGGTAGGAGAGGGGTACAGTAGGAGTAGGGATAGGAGCAGGGAAGGGGTAGGGTAGGAGTAAGGTAGGAGTAGGGTAAGGGTAGGATTAGGGCAGGAGTAGGGTAGGGGAAGGAGTAGGACACCACGCGAACGAAGTCGCGCCGGGCAGCTAGTTTTTAATATAATCATTTATGGATTTATAGTGTGCGTGATGTAAGTGTGCAGATTTGTTGCGTATGTAGGCGTAGTGCAAGTGATTATTACATAAATAATGTTGATTTTTCGAAATTCGGTTAATATTTTTTTCGAGATCTCCAGTTGCCGATAACAACTCGAGATTGCATTCCCTACTTCCAACCCCATGGATAATCCAACTTCAAGGTGTTTTAAAAAAATTACGAAGAATTGGAATAAATTAAACAATAAAATTCAGAAATTTTAATTTTCTTTTACTTTAAGAAATTTGGAACGCAGTTTGATCTCTTAAAACTTCCGTATGTTATGAATTTCTATTCAGTCATTAGCAGGGATGGACTGTTTGGAGTTGTTTGCCTGATGTCGGTTGTATAGAACGGTTATATTATGTGTGAGGAAATTTAAAGTTTCCTCTAAAACTAATCTATGTAAATCTTATCCCTAGGACCAAGAGCAGTGCGGCATACCATGGGCCTCACTAGTGACGCGGCCACCTCAGCACACGCTGGTTGTGGAGCGCATGCACTCCGGCGCACGGCGGTACATCGTGCTTGACTTCGGACACCCTGTGCGGTTGACTGATGTCGTAAGTACCGCAGTGAAAGAAGTTCTCCTGAAATATTGTCTTAAGTCTGAAAATGATTTAATCTTATGAGAACCGGAATCGCTTCGGTGTTACACCGAGAGTGAGAGTCAACTCTCACCAACTGTTGTATGCTTAGAAAGTAGTTTGTGAATGAAACATTGGCTTTTACCGTAATTTCTCCTGTATCGTGAGTTTACTGAAGCAAATCGTATACCTTATAGCCCGCCTAGCCCGGCCATTCCCCTGTCCCATGAATATGTTAATTGCTTCGCGGACAGCTAAAGTGTTAACGTCCTCTGGACTACTTATGCAGGGTGACAGGGACATCGACGCGCAACCTGTCATCATGAGACCCCAAGCGTAGAAATTGACAACATTTCATATTTTTAACCTGCATGTATTATTACGTTATATAAAAGTAAATTCAAATCTAGGGCACCCATATTTTTTCGTTTTTCGAAATTATGTACTTTTCATTCATAATTTTAACTTTGAAATTCGGTGTATTCTAAAAAGACGTAAGTGCCAGATGACGGTAGAATGGCGATATTACCTTTGCTTTATTGTGACCCGTCAAAAAAACTGTTAGATGTCACTTGTCTCAGTCGTTGTTTTGGTTCCGTCATTGGCGTATATTTTTCATTGGGATCCATTTTATTGGCAAAATATCAATCAAAAATTGATAATATTAACAGTAAGCAGCGTGTCGAGTTGATAGGAAAAAATATTGTTGAATCCAATTCAGTTTTTTAGTTGATTTCTAGTTACACTTCTTAGGTGACATTGACATGTCTTGTTTGATATAATGTTTTCAATCAAAGACATTGGAATGCGCAAAGGTAACTACCTCATTCCGCCGTTTATGTGACGTCATCACATGTTTTTTGATTTTTATTTTTTTTCTCAGAAATTTAGAAATAAAAAAATAAAATAAAAATATATTTGAACTCAGGATACGAAAATAAAGAAATAGTATTTTTGTTTTAAGGTGGTGTCAGGTTTGAAATGTTGTCAATTGGGATTCATGAAGAAGCCTCCTCATGTAGCGCAGCTTGTTCAGCCAGTTAAAAAAATAAAAACACCGTATTTGACTGGCCAATTCTTCCCTTGCGGAGGGTGGTCACAAACCAGGCGGGCGTTACGCTTGGTTTGTGACCACTCTACACCAGAGTCCGGCGTCAAGCAGCCTGCTGTTCCGTCGATGCGTGGGAGTTCCAGTGCTTTAGGCATCTTCTGGACACGCTCGTTCCATCATCGACCTCGTCCATCAGGCGTGATCGAGGTCAAGAGCGGGGGCCCATTCAGCAATAAAAAAATAGTTCGTGTTATTAAAAAAAAAAATCTGTTGTTTCATAGAAAAGTACAATACTTACGCGGTCAAAATATATGGAACAGCAATTTTTTTTATAACAGACGAAAATTTCTACGCTAGGCCGTCTAGAATCATGTGCAGAATTCATGGTTACAGTTTGCGTGACGATGTTCCTGTCACTCTGCTTAGATATTTGTTTGATGGGAAGGTGAACACACATCTCCCTTAGTAGATAACCCCAAGCGCCACAAAAACTGTCTATATTTTTGTTTTAGCCTGTGATTTACTCACTTGGTTTCAGTATTTTCTATCATTCAATTCATATGTGTTTTTCCTAGATAATACCATCATGTTCTGACCTGGTGACTCTCTGCATCGACCTGTGGGTGACCGGCGAAGAGACTGACTGCGTGAAACTTGCCTTCGCGACAGACATCGCGACCAAGCATCTAGTGCTGACAGATATACAGCCGGCGCCGATCTGCCGATATATGAAGGTAGTCATCATCATCTGCCTAGTCTTTTCTCAACTATGTTGGGGTTGGCTTCCAGTCTAACCAGATGCTGCTGAATACCAGTATTTTACATGGAGCGACTGCCTATCTGACCTCCACAACCCAGCTACTGGATAATACGATACCCATTTATAAGACTGGTTGTCAGACTTTCGGACTACCCGTAACGACTGTCAAAGATCCACAAATGACAGCCGGGACTAACGGCTTAATGTGTTTTCCGAGGCACGGAGGGGTCTCGGTATGTAAAGATTGTCACCCAGACCATAGATAGAGACCCATCAAAGAAAAACCGCGGCAAGCGTAGCTTAACCTGATCGATTGATCTGTGCGGCTGTTATTATTTAGCCACGGGCCCCTCCAATTATTGGCACATAATATGACATTTTGGCTTAGGGCTCTAACACATAAACACGATACGTCGTCGCGTCCTGCTACGACGCGGCATCATTTTAACGTTTGAATGAAAAGTTACTACAATAATATACCATCATATTCGTCGTAGCACGACGCGACGTCGTATCGTGTTTATGTATTGTAGCCCTTAGTCCCTGGAGTGACAATGACGATATTTCTGGTACTGCAGATGTTCATAGGTGGCGGTGACTACTTACCGGTTTACAAAGGGCCTAATTGTGTGCCACTTAGTAACAATAATCATTGTTTGTTCCTTTAGATAACTACAATAGGCCGATACGGCATGTCGGCAATGAAGTGTAAGATCCCGCTGGGCTGGTTCTACGGCGAGGTAGCAGAGATAGCGCACGTGCAGCCGTCAATTAACGCGCTCAATGCGCTGCACCAGGACCTGACGTGCCGGTTCAGGTAATAGGATTTTACGTTTTACACTTTCCCAAATAAATAGGCTGTCATGTCTAAGAGAATGTTTATAAGAAACACAAAAAATCCGTAATGGTTTCATGCTCAACTGTTGAAAAATCAAAACTTGATTTATAATAATAATAATTCCATTTATTGCAGACTAATTATTTATAACAATACAAATTCAATTGTGTCTCATTAGCCACCGTTGAGCTACTACGCTTTGCAAACTTAATAATTTATTGCATCCCACAATGTGTACTTAGGTGGTAAAGGAGAATGGGCGTTATTGTATGAGTTGCGTCCCAACTCTTGTAACAAGTTGCGACTAGTCTAAACATGTTCATTTAGGCTTTTTTATGAATAATAATCCAAGTTGTTATTACAATTGCGTGCAGGTCAAAAGTAATTGGGCTTTAAGTGAAAATAAGGTTTTTGTATTAAATAATGCTTTAGGTAATAGGTAATATAGGCTGGTGTCCGCAATTTCGCGTCAATGCGCGTATTTTGCGTACTAAATAATGCTTTAATCATAATATCAATCAATACTTTTTTACATTTTGTGTTACATATCCACATAAATTACATTTGTAATAATTGTACATTAATCACAGGTAGTAACAGTTACTTTTAGTCAGTTATTAATAAACGTACATTTTAAAATACATAAACAAAAAAAAATGATACAATTATCTCTGCATAATTCCCTTATGTAGGAGTATGCCTCAAACAAATGCACATTGTACACATATTGGTACGTCTTGTGATATAATAATAGATTAATTAAGTAGTCTCTATATTCTATCGAAAATAAAAAAATTAAAACCTAACTAAACTAAAGCTATACACAAACTAAAACATAGCGTCGAAAAATTCTAACTAAACTAAACTACCTGTAGGCAATACAAATATTTGTTCCGTGCAGGAATCGAAGCCGCGACACGCAGCGCAGTAGTCGATCGCTCAGGCACTGCGCCTACCGTGTCGTCATTTATAATATAAGTATGGAAATATAATGTCTCCCCAGTTACCTCTAAGAAACCGATTGATTCATTGTTTCGTTGCGACGACGACGTGAAAAAAGCACAAACATAGTTCAGAAACAAACAAGCACATAACAGACCTGTTCTATTCTCATATGCTCTGAAATATATTCAGCAAAACGCAGTCTTGCTTCTAATATAGTTCTTGAAACTACATGTCACACTCGCTGTCGAGTCAAAGACCGAGCACAGGTGACACACAAATGTTCCATAGTTCGTAATCGTAACAAACCAATCAAAAAATAATATCAAGTCCACAAAGTAAGCCGAAGTCGATAGTTTTAAACGTTGAAACACCAGAGGTCCTTTAAGAATGCGTAAGTCGTCAGTAAATAAACAGAAGAGCAACAATTTAAAATACGGTAGTAAAGCACAGCTATAAAAAAATTGAAAGCATAAGTGCATATATACCACTAGATAAATAATGGCATCTAGAAGCATCATAGATCAATGAAATTACGAATCGCTGACACAACTGACTTTTATTTTGACATGTAAAAAAGAGTAAAAAACTATAAATATAAGAAAGATAAAAACCTTAATAAAATAAAACTTAATAAAACTCATAAATATATATACTTATTACAAAAAGTTGCAACAACCATGCAACAACCGACAACCATCTCTTTCCAACATATAGCCTGTCTTTTCAAATATTTTTCGCTGCTCCTGCACTTACAATAAAGAAAACAATGGCAGTGCGCGGCGCAGGGTAGTAGAGGGGGTGCTGGGGGTGTTGGGTCAAAGTAGGAGTGGGTAGTTATAAATAGCTTTAGTCCTTTTGTCATTAATAGACTAATTAATTAAGTTGCATTTAATATTTTATTAAATAAATGAAACTACTATAACATTTTCCCTGCACGAGATACAGAGTTACGCCCATACAAAAAAAAATAACACTCACTGAGATCTTCCATATGATATAGGTCGAAATATGTTACAACACTTGGGACGAAACAGCCCATTCTTCTTTAGTTGGATGATTAAGAGTAAACTAGTCGCGAGCTCGAACTCACTGGTGGTCATGGCCAAAATCACGCTGTCTAACTTGGCTTCGTGTCTGACGGAGCTAGTATCAGTGATGAGCAGTTAGACGCTAATCTACACGCACAACATCTAGTTCTCACGCACAGAAACACCGTTCCGAACTGATGGGCGCATAAAAATATTTGAAAAGTGCTTTGGAAAATCGAGTTCTATGAAAAATCCACTACATAAATCAATCACAAATAAAGTTTTTTGAACTCTTCGATAACTGAGCTTTGTCGGTACGGATTTAATTTTTAATATTTTTCAGATCTCTTATTACTTATTTACACCCAAAGTTACGTTAAAAATAGCAAGAAAAACGAATCTTTGTTGGCTCATAACTTTTTAATGGCTTGTTATTTTACAATTCTGCTTCCGTACAGACACAATTAATAATTAGACAAAACGATACAATGTTTAACTTTGGATGTACAATGTCAAACAGTGGATTAATACTCTCCCGAAATTTGTATGGAAAAAATATCGAATAGTGGCACCTTAAGGACTATGAGCTGTACTATACTCAAGTAGTAGTCGAAGGATACTTATGTGGCTACTAGTAGTTGTCAAAACAAAGAAAAATTAACAAATATTCTAAAACACACTTTTCTATTACAGATTAGCAACCGGCAAACTAATGGACCTTCTCAATCCATACCTCGAACTTTACAATGGCAACGCAGCCCACATGATGTCATACCTAAACATTAGCAACGACACCGACACTAAAGTCGTCACCGCCTACCAGGAGTGCATCGAGTTACAGCAGCAACTACACACTTGCACTTCTATATCAAGGAAGCTACAGAACAATGCAGAAGGGCAAAGGAATCTGCCTGATTTGATAGATAAGGTGTCGTCTGAAGCGCTGTTAGAAGCGGCTTCGACTGATAAGCTGAGAGTTATAAGTGAAACAATTGTTGATATGCTGCTGTATTTCTATTTCCAAGTCGGGGATGTGGTGAGTTTCAATCCTGCCGACCTATTCTGTAAACATCTTACAGTGAACACTTGGGTGAAGCGAACTGTCCATAGTGTCAATCCCTAGCATCAGCTTGAATGATAGCTCATTTTACCTACGTTTTTACGGTGACTTTTTTACAGGATAGACGGGCTGTTTTTATATTTTTTGTTTGCAGAGTTATACCTTGTTTATTCAACAAATTAAATGAGCACAGAATGAATTAAATTACCTTATTGAACACTTTCAATCTGAAACAGTATGGTTAGGTAATTGATTATCCGTTAAAATTCGACGGATTTCTATTTCTTAACTTTTAAAATCCTGTGATTTTTGTATTGAAACCCGAAAAGAGTAGAATTCATTATATTTTGAGCTTAAAAAGCTATGTTCTGACGTCAGTCAAAAAGTTACTTTTTGTCACGTACTTTACAAGGAATACTCTCGCTCACAATTACGACTGAAAACATTACTTGGGACAACCTCTATCCTATTCCTACCCTGTTCAGGAAATCAAGCATGGTGTTATTTGTATTGCTAACGTCACTTTCTTTTCAGCAATACGAAGACGTGAGTCGCTCTTGGTGCGCCACAGTGCTGCCGCTAGTGTGGGAGTGGGGCGGGCGCGGCGCAGGCGCACTGGCCACGCTGGTGGCGCGCGCGTGCGGCGCCGCGCCGTGGTGGGGCGCGCACCTGGCCGACACGCTCACCGCGGCCTTCGCCGTGTATGACGCGCCGCCCACGTCGCTCGACAAGTAAGTGCGCCACAGTGCTGCCGCTAGTGTGGGAGTGGGGCGGGCGCGGCGCAGGCGCACTGGCCACGCTGGTGGCGCGCGCGTGCGGCGCCGCGCCGTGGTGGGGCGCGCACCTGGCCGACACGCTCACCGCGGCCTTCGCCGTGTATGACGCGCCGCCCACGTCGCTCGACAAGTAAGTGCGCCACAGTGCTGCCGCTAGTGTGGGAGTGGGGCGGGCGCGGCGCAGGCGCACTGGCCACGCTGGTGGCGCGCGCGTGCGGCGCCGCGCCGTGGTGGGGCGCGCACCTGGCCGACACGCTCACCGCGGCCTTCGCCGTGTATGACGCGCCGCCCACGTCGCTCGACAAGTAAGTGCGCCACAGTGCTGCCGCTAGTGTGGGAGTGGGGCGGGCGCGGCGCAGGCGCACTGGCCACGCTGGTGGCGCGCGCGTGCGGCGCCGCGCCGTGGTGGGGCGCGCACCTGGCCGACACGCTCACCGCGGCCTTCGCCGTGTATGACGCGCCGCCCACGTCGCTCGACAAGTAAGTGCGCCACAGTGCTGCCGCTAGTGTGGGAGTGGGGCGGGCGCGGCGCAGGCGCACTGGCCACGCTGGTGGCGCGCGCGTGCGGCGCCGCGCCGTGGTGGGGCGCGCACCTGGCCGACACGCTCACCGCGGCCTTCGCCGTGTATGACGCGCCGCCCACGTCGCTCGACAAGTAAGCTTGTGTGATTGTGTGGCACTGATAGCATAATAATTACGCGTGATCGGCCTATAATGTTCCCACTGCTGGCAGACCTGCCGGTATGACAGAGAGCGGGCCACGCAAGCTTTGACCGGGTTGGTGAAACTGATAATGATGTCAAAAGTAGTAAAACATGATCTACGAAAACCGTTCTTGCTGCGACGAAATAAAGGCGCTATCAATGTCAACTTGTTATCGTGCACGTGCGGTCGGACTGTACTCCTTTGAGTAGTTACAAATGAGAGGCTTAAAGTTCGTGTGAATTAAATCATGCTTCGAAAAACTAAACGCTTCATACAGCTCTGAAAGCTTGATGTGTATGGCCCCCCTAAAGCCACCTAATCGGTGGTTTTTCATAGAAACCTTAGAATAATGTTGTTTTTTCTTTCCACAGATGCTTGGTCTTAATAATCTACATGTGTCGCAAGAGCTTATACTCGCACACCACAGCAGAAGGCGGAGTATGTCCCGCCCTCGCGACCCGCGCGTTAGACTTAGTGCGAGCGCCGCGCCCGCAGCCGGCGGTCACGGCCGCCTTGCTTACTGCGCTCGCTTCTGTGTTGGATACTGTGGCTGCACACTCTAATAGACATGCTAGGTATGAAATATCTATTAATAAATCTATATATACGAATAATAATTTATGATAATATCTATACTAATAAAAAATCTTAAAAGTTTTATTAAAACAAAAATTCCAAATTTAAATTTTTTTAGAGGAATTTCAAAGGACATGGCCGGAATCTTTAGAGAGCTGTGCCCTAACAAAAAATATTCATGTACACTGACTTAAAGTACATCATATTAAAGCCTACAGGTGTGTCTTTATAATAGTTTAAGTTTTATGATCAGAGAAGAAGCGAGGGATACTACAAATAGGATACAAAAAAAGCGCCTAGACATTTTGAATAGCAATGATCAATCTTTTCGAGTTTTATAGACAAAACAATACGAGAAAATATACAATATTATCAATGGATATAAATGCCGTTTCTTCACTAGCCGACATGACATTTATTCACATCGATATCAGTGAATATCTAATTCTATGAAAATGTATGAAAAAACTAAACGTGTCGTGTCAGCTAGTGACGAAAGAGCCAAAAATCAAAATACCAAGTAAAACTTATTAGAAATCATATTATTGATGTATTGGTAATAGTCTCTGGCTAGACCATTCAATCGTTGTAGGCAGGCCGCGATAGCGAAGAGCTCGTCGTCTACAGATGTTTCTGGATATTATGACTTCCTCATAGTGACTTGGCAAAAAATATACAATTGGATTGGCAATAAAACACTAAAATAGCACTTGAATTTTTATTTAAGTACCTATCTAATTAAGTAGCTAGAATAGACACTTGCTTATAAAATGTATAGCTACTTGTTTTACAGACATTTTAGAAAAACATCATTCCAATTACTCAGACAAGACACATACAAAGTCAAATCATTTATTTCAAATAGGCACATTAAAGTAAAAAAATACAATAAAACGAAATTGATTCTAGTCGCCCCTTCCATAAGCTAGTTTTCGTATGGAGAAGAATGGGCATTCAATCTTTTTATCTACTCTTACGTTTGAAGCCTATTCATTTTCAAAGATCAACAAAATGTTATCAAGGAATGAGGCTGGTGCCGTTATATTTGCTTGATGCCTGGCCCAGCCCAAATACCATAACAACGTCATAACATTTTTTTTTTATGTATGGGAAATCATCAAATGACCCCTCCCGCTCTGGGTGGAGCGGAAGAGAGTATCAGACTCTTACTGACTAAAACCCATCCGTGTTCCTTCCTTAGCCCTTTATGTTCCGGGGTAGCGGTAACCCTTTCGGACAATTCCGCACGCCCGGCAGGCTTCGGCCTTGGCAGGCCCCTTCCTTTTTGCTGACATCTCTTTGAGGCGCGCGTGGAACACGTACGCGCCGTCCGGCACGGGCCTGGTCCTGATCGGACGGTGAGCTACCCATTACTCTCCGTCCGCAGGCCCGCGCCTACGGTGGCCGGGAGTCGTCACGCGGCTTCCGACGCCAGGAGTGTCTCCCGTGGCGGCTGGGACTTGAGGCTCTCTCCCTCAGCCATCCCACCACCTCCTTCGCTAGCATGACTGCTTCTAGATGGCTTCCTGTCATGTCATGTATTTTGTAACTGCGGTGTTAGAGTGGTTACAACATTCGATTAGTGACCACACTACAATTCAGGCACCTCGAAATCGTGAGCGTCAGAATCCAAATAATCTAAATCGTAAACAAAAAAGTCCAGTAAGCACAGCAGAATATTAACGTAAACGAAAGTCCGATAAACGATAGCGTGGGTTCAAGTTAAAATATCCAACAAGGTAACATAAACAGAATACAGTAATACGTGCTAAGGTCAACGCAAAACTACACAGACCACAGGCACGGTAATGTCACAGTAGGTAATGTCATCTATTATCATGGTAATGTTATCATATCAGTATTTTATCTTCATACAAACGGTTGGAACGCGAGTCATACCTACGCAACTCGAGTTCGGTATACCATCGGTAAACAAACAGACGCGAATGCGCCACAGTGACGAATGGACGGTGTGATGATTTTGTAAGCAGTAAGGCTATCTACTTATTTATGTACTTAGCTACTTACATATTATTGAATTAGACGAAGTATCATAATGAAATGATTATGAGAGTAATAAATGGTAGGTACCTACCTTCTGATTTACTTTTTAAGTAAGATTGTGTAGTAGGTAGTTAGAGGTTTTGATTCGAATTTACAATCACAAAACTCGAAAGAAACTCAAGTAGGTTGATGAAATTAAAATACTGTAGGCGGGCAGCCCTATCGCGTGTTTACGTACCGCGCGGGTGTAGGTAATTATTTCAAGAACAAGGCCTAGTCACAATACTGTTAGATAACATTACCGTGGTACAAAGCACTGAGTGACAGGTGACAGACGTGAAAAAAATAACTAGGACGTTCGGATACACACTCTTGAATATAATTGTCGATGCATAATGCGTAACGTGATCAACATCATAACGCACGGGCCACGGCAGCTCGAAAAATAATGTCTGCAATAATCGTGAAAACGTTGACTTCTACAGGTATTTACTTTAGCAATACGATTCTGGCAGTCGCGGGTATTTTTTTATTTTAATGTAACCTTCAAGCGTGCTACAGATACGGTGTTTGTCTTATGCATGTATCCAAACGCACATGCAATTTGTATTGCATTGCTAAAAACCAAAAAAATCAATTAACACACATATTTCTTTGCCATTTTTTGTCGCCTGCTCTAGAGAAATGTAATTGTTGCGATTAATTTTAGTATATTTAAGAAGTAATTTTCATATATTAATAATTACTGTACATTTATGTATTCTGAATTGATTTGAGGGCAGAATCCGGCCATGTCATTTCTATAGAAAACCTACTTTCCTTATAACTCGTCTTTAAATCAGTGTCCATTCAAAATATATATTTGGGAACTAGATATTCTGTAATCCAATCGGAATAATTATTTTGGTATTACGTTTGTATGAACTACGCATGCTCCGCCGGCCCCTTAAGGAAATTCTCGTGTCTTACTTTGTTGGATACACCTCATTTTCTTTATTTGTTCTCAGATGGGACTGGGTCACAGGCGGTCGTGCGGGCGGTAGCCTCCCAGGGGGCGAAGCTCAGGGCTCTCCCCGCAACAACGAGTGCAAGCTGCATCGACGCAAGCTGCACAAGAAACTGCTGCATCAAATGCAGGAACTTGAAGCTGCTAGGAGAGGGATACAAGTCGCTTTGGAGGATCAACACGTTAGTTCCAAAAGGATATGGAGAAATGTTTTTGAGAAAGTTGATGTTTTTATTTCCAATCATGGCCCATTTTGCCTTTTCTTAATTTGGCTTAACTGCTGACTATGAATTTATCTGCCAGAGAATTTAGCCGGGACTTATCCGGTGGTAGTGAAACGGGCTATACTTAAATAAATAAAAACATTTATTTTCGAGTAACATAGACATATAGCGTTAGTAACCATTCACTTACAAACTATGTAGTATTTCCAAAACATTTTTTCAAAAAAACAAATTATGACTTCTGCCCCCGATAGTTAAAAAGACGTATCTAACAAAAAGTAAAAAGGGAGAAATAAATGCTTTAATGAATGAGACGGGAAATTAATTGCTGTTGATTGGCAAATTAATTACTGGAGGAAGTTAGGAAATATTAAAAATACAGGCAGATGCGCCTTTTTTTTCTGATTCCGGCAATTTATGTAACTCAAATCTGAACAAAATTTAGATGCGTCTTTTTTCCTATCGGGGGCAGACTTATACAACTCACTTATAAGCAGGTACACGTAGTTGGCTTAAATAGTGCAAGATAGGTCATTCCACTTGGTTAGCAATGACACTCTGATCCAGGAGTCTGTTGGAGCTGGCACGCACTCTGTGCAACAGGAATGCTGCGCTTGCGACTGATGGCAGCGAAGCCGTCAGTTTGCGCGTCTGCGAACATACCCGATACACTACAGTAGCGAGGCAGCCCCAACAGCATCCTGAATGCATTATTGTACTGAACGCAAAGAGCATTACCTGCTTTATTAATCTAGTATTTTTGCAATGTAAACTTAACTTCAAGTTAAATTGGATACATTGGGAAATACTGAAGATTTATAGCTTTGTTTATGAATAAGAGAAATGATAAAAGTTAATAACTGTAGAAACAATACATGTTTCTTATTTATTTATTATAGTCCATCCAACAAAGAGATTGTAGAGTGCGTGAGCAAGGCCCTAAGCAATTACTTCAGAAAATTGTTCAGGGTGCTTAGAGAGTTAACATACTAAAAGTCCTGACATCTAGGGGGTGAGGCGGAGTGGGGGGAGGGGGTAAAAGTTCCCATTTTTCAGTTTTTCGCTAATATCTTTTAAACGGTGCGTCATGGAGATAAGAAGTTTTCTACGCAATGAAAGCTTATAAAATTATGTACAACTTTTATCTTATACACTTTTTCACATTCCTACCTATTTTCGAACTACACATTCCGGAAAAGTGAAAATTGAAAAAACAACTACTTGAATTGAACACTACCTTTTGTATACTACTTCCTTCACGTTATTTGGGGATCAAGGCTGAGTTGGAAAGGAAATATGGGGACCGAATATTGATCACTCCAGGGGTCAACAGATTCAAATTGCCCGTAGTGTGTTTTAGAGACACCGGGTATAAAATAATCAACCAAGCATGGTACGAAAACAGAGCCAAAAATGAAGAAGAGGAGAGATTAAGGATTGTGGCTAAAGCTGTGGAAATCATACGGCAAGACATTCAGAGTCAAGTGTATAGCACAGATAACCATCCATCCAGCGACGATTTTCTGAAGAATCCTGGTACACTGCCTCAATCTTTGACCTTTTTTCTCGAAGGCCTTCTATTTTCGAAGACAAAAAGAGTAAACGAAACGAAGAGAAAGTGTGCGGCAATCGGAAACGCCATGTAGAGAACAACAGGTAGAGATTCATAAAAGTAGTGTTTTCGAAAATTTTCACTATTTTAGAATGTATATGTAAAAAATGGGTAGTAATTCGAAAAAGTGTATAGGACTAAAGTTGTAGGAAATTTTATAAGCTTTCATTGCGCAGAAAACTTCTTTTCTCTAAAACATACCGTTTTAAAGATATTAGCGAAAAACTGAAAAATGGGAACTTTAACCCCCTCCCCCCACTCCGCCTCACCCCCTAGATGTCAGGACTTTTAGTATGTTAACTCTCTAAGCACCCTGAACAATTTTCTGAAGTAATTGCTTAGGGCCTTGCTCACGCACTCTACAACTCCTTATGGGTGATTTATTGGATGGACTATTAGTAAACAAATTATATTTAGAGTATGCAACATTGGTTTTAGATATTAAAATGCTTCCTGGTACGTGTATACGTCTATTTGAGGCTGAATGTACAATGGATTGCTCAAAAGTTTATGGTACTGGTTTGAGGTATTGAGAATTGAGGACGTTGGCGAGGGCGAAGTTTGTGTCTAATGGGTTGTTAAAGGTGTGTTAGGATGTTAAAGGAGATGTACTGTTGTAACGAGGAATTGAAGTGGGCACCACGAATTAGGCGGATGAAATATTTCACGAGCAAAGATTTCTTCTTATTTCTAAACATTGGTAAACCACCATACTTAGCACGAATTGTGTTGGGTACGTGAAAAAAAGATAGTACCGGACAAAAGACTTCTGGACCTTTTCAATGACCAGTGTGGTCACTCCATGGGGGTTCCAGATTGCACAGTTAGTCTCTAGTAAACTGCGGATGAATGAGTTGTACTGTATTGTTAAGGCTTGTTGATTAGTGAAAGTTTTGACCTGACGCAAGACAAAACCTAATAGTATAGAATCCGAAGGAAGATCGACCTTCCATCCCATCTGTTTACGGGCAATAATTTTTTATCGAATAAAATATGTTTACAAATACAGGGTAGCAAGGACTTCGACGCGCAACCTCAAGGTTCATTCGCGTAATGAAAAACGTTCAAAATCTAATCGCAATCTCATCTCAGCGACAATCAATGTCACTTGTCAAAAATGTAGGGAAGTTAGACGTAATTTTGACAGATTCAGACTGTAAACATTCTTAAAATTACTAGAATTGCCCCTCTGTTACCATGGATTCAGTACATGATTATACTGCCACCCTGTTTACTGCAAATGGGTTGCCTAATTAAATATGTTCATGTTTATAATTATTTTTATTTTTTTTTTTAATATCATTGACTTATTTACCAAACCGGTCAGATTCCAATTGAAATGATTAAGCTTACAGAACATTTGTAACAGTAAGGTTGCCTACCTTTTTCTGGTCCTGACCTAATTGACCTGTTTATTTATATCTGGCAACCAGGTAACAGGGACCAGATAAAAAAGTTTTTACTCTTACATGTTCTGTATGCTGTATAGTGTAAAATGGAATCTCATTTGTTTGATAAACAAGTCAGGGAAATTACTTACAGTATTTTAAATAAACTATAGCCATGAACATATTTATGTGCTTTGGGGAAGCCTATGTCTAGACATAGGCTTCGCCCATTGCTAGCAATGGACGCCTTTCGGCTGAAATGACGATGATGATAATAGCCATGAACATATCTAATTTTGTAACCCATTTGCAATATATTAGTAAACATATTGTATTTGATAGTAAATCATTTTAATCCGGTAAACAGATGGACGAAGGTTGATCTTACTTCGGATCTTAGACTATTAAGTTTTTGTGGGTTTTGTTGCAGGTCTGTATTATGTGTTGGACAAAGGTAAGGCTTGGATGAAAGTGAGCAACCAGATCGCGTACGGTTAAAACGCGTTTCAGGGGCTCATTGTTCATGTGTTGTGTATGGGGTGTGTGGCTTTTGAGAAGGTCTAATGTTTAAGTTGAGGTTGTATAGTGCTTCAAGTGTGAATGTTGTCGATATCGAGTGGCCGTATCACTAGAGGTAGCTACTGGAAGGGCAACTTTGACATCAGCATACATTATAACAGTGGAGTGTTTTACATATGTGGGAAGATCGTTAACTGCTATCAAAAAAAGATGAGGCCCAAAGTTAGTGCCTTGCCCTATGCCAGAATTGACCCGAGTAACGCTCCGAATCGGCATTTTTGTATGTTACAAATTGGTTCCGGTCGTGCATATAGTTCGTGAAGAATTTTAGCGATGTGACAGAGACACCTGTCAATGCCAGTTTACTTAAAAGTATGTCGTTGTCAACCCGGTCAAAAGCCTTCTGGAAATCAAAATAGGCTACATCAATCAGCTTTTTGTCGTTAATATTTTTGGGTGAGAGTATAGTAATGTTAGGTAGATTAGACGTGGCTGAGCGATTTGGAAAGAATCCGTCATGCTGTTAAAACTTAGTAATTATACTGTAATGATATTTACTAATAATATTTATCTATTCACACAGCGCGCCCGTCTTAGCCTGAAAGCACGAATGGCGATGGTGGGCAAGCGCGGCGCCTCCCGCGGGGAGTCCTCGGGCTCAGGCGGCACGGAGGCCGCGCGGCCACGTCCGCTCCCGGCCGCTCTCGCCGCGCGACTGGCGCACGCACTGGTTGCACACATGCTCGCGGCCGATACGTGTTCACATGCTGATGCTCTCATGCTGGCTGCAAAGGTTTGTCATTAAAATATAATAATGTACCCGGGCGCAAATATGAACTGCAAGCTATTAAAAGTGTTTATTATTGTGTGACCTGCGGTGGCGAGCACTGCTGTAGCGAGTGGCCGCCATAAGCCACACGTACGACGTATGAAAAAGCATGTGATCTTTTTGCCATTCACAGGTAGTGGGACGGTTATGCGCGTTATCTGGCGGTGCAAGCCTGCTGGATCCTTCATGTATCCTGGGTCTGGCGCGGCTGGCTGTCACTCTGCCGCCCTGGCCACGACATGCACTCACTACGTTACTACAAGTATGTATTGCAATATTTGTGTAAGTAAAAACTTCCGAATATAGAAATAGAAATGCGTTTTTCAATTGCAAGATTGAAATATTGATTTTGTACAAGAATAATCGAAAGTTACTAGGAAATTTGTTGACCTTTTTTCACTCATTACTTAACCAGGACCTAGTCGAGTACGAGAGCGGAGACTCTCCCTCAAGTCCTCCGAATGAAGAGTCGTGGAGCGGCGCGGGTTCCTCCCGTGTCATCAGAGTTCACTCCATACCCGGCGCGCCGCCAGGGGTCAAGGCGAGGAAGTTCAAGGGACCTACTGTTGCAGGTTTGTTGTTTTGATCACAAACACATACATACACATAAACATCTGAATAAAGATCGTCTAAACTAAAATTGCACGCCTCTCCACTAAATTTTATTTTAACAAAATGTAAGGGCTGGAGGCGAATTCTTGTATTTAACCGGTAAAGCGGCGCGGTTCGCCGATCGGCGATCAAATAATAGAAAATCAATTGTCTCATTAGCGGAGCTTGACAGATTAAAAAAAAATTGTATGCTAATTCAATTCGCAATTTCATCTCAATGCCTAAAACTTGTCAAAACTTGATGGTAATTCCGTTTATCTATCCCAAAATATCCACACTAAGGCGGCCTATAAATTCCGTTTATCTAACAAAGCTTAGGGTGGATTCTCGGACATGCGTTTCCGCCTTAGGGTGGATTTTTTGGGGTGGATAAACAGAATAAACCAAACTAGTGGTTTTTTTTTACGACATATAAGGTTTTAAAATACTAGAATTGCTCCTCTGTTTACACCAATTTAACATTTTCCATGTTCATATCTAGCTCGTGTCTTTAAAAAACAATGGCACTCCGGGAGTGCCGACAGAAGTGAAAACAAAACATAAACAGAATACTTTGCCATCACTCACTGACATATTGGATATACATTAAAGCCGAGTACATCCCGAGTTCAGCCGAACACACCCGAAGCGGTGTCGGTTACGGTAACAGTGGCGCGAATTCAATGGCTTTTTTCCCATCTCAAAAAATGTCCATCGCGCCTAAAGAAGTTTTCACTTCAAAAACATACATATAGCCAACAGCACGTTGGTAGTTATACTTTGACTTAATAAGAAGCCAGTTTACTGGTGTTTTACAACTGACGTGCACTTGTTTGTTCATGCAATGGAGGGGCTTGCAATATAAGCTTAGACACTCTCTACTGATGTAAGTAAATCCGCAGTTCATAAGAATCTTTTATAGTAACGACAAGTCCTGGTTCATGGTGTCCAGTTGGGCACTACCTATTATAAAAACCTGCTAGAAAATTTAAGTGGAACTTATCAGAAGGTGATGGTAATTTAGATTAAATTCGTATTATAAAAGAGAAATAAAACTGACTTCGGAACATTGTATTCTTTAATTATGCCCGGATAGAGTTCATACTACATAGAATGATATTATAAGAATACTGTCTTGCCAGTGTTCCTCTAAATGTTGGGCAGAAGTTGGGAGGTAACAAAGGTAGTAGATAAACGAAACGTAGCCTGATCATATTATACACGAGCACTTTATCTCATGACAATGGCACCCTGCTAAAACAATGACCTCAGACCGCACTTCGACGGGAATGTTTTGTAAAAACACATTTTCATCCGCCATCGCCACAACAAATAATTTTCATAACATTTTATAGTACTAGTAGTTACCTAAACGGTGAAGGAAAACATCGGCATCGTGAGGAAACCGGCATGTCCTAGAACCAAAAATTCAAAGACGTGTGACATCTACCAGCCCACACTGGGCCCGCGTGGTGGATTACGGCCCAGTTTTTCTCAGAGAGGAGGCCTGTGTCCCAGCAGTGGGACCATTATAGGCTGATTATGCTTATGCCTAGCTGCCATTTTAAGATTAAAAATGAAAAATCATCTGTGATTTGTTAGAATACAATGTAAATAGAGAAAATAATTTATTTTGCGAATATAGTTATTCCGTTTCTATTATTCACTGAAAAAAAAATTCTCTATCTGTCATGCATGACTTTTATAAATTTGAGAAATTAAAAAAAAAAAAAACATTTTCTTTGTTATGGGTGGGTTGTCTTGGAAATGTAACTTTTAATATTTTAGGTCATGTTCACATGAAAAGCGAGAATATACCGAAAGTAGAAAGGTTTAAACTCTTTTAAAGCGTTTACGAGGTTCAAGGGAAGCCGCTACTCACTATTTTCTGTGGAAAATGTGCTATTGAATTTCGTTATCGCAAAATGACCGCAGACCAGGCCCGTGCCGGACGGCGCGTACGTGTTCCACGCGCGACTCAAAGAGATGTCAGCAAAAAGGAAGGGGGCCACCAGGGCCGAAGCCTGCCGGGGGTGCGGGATTGTCCGAAAGGGTTACCGCTACCCCGGAACATAAAGGGCTAAGGAAGGAACACGGATGGGTTTTAGTCAGTAAGAGTCTGACACTCCCGCTCCATCCAGAGCGGGAGGGGATCATTTGATAATTTCCCACCCAAAAAAAAAAAAAATGGCCGCAGATGATGCAGCCCACCCTATTATCCTACACATCAGTGAAAACCGCATAGGAGGCGTAGTCCTTGCAAACTTTAATTAGTTGACATAATTATCACAATGACCCAGTTAGACAACCAACCAATAGTTATTATGAGAACACAAAATTTTTGTCAAAATTATTTTCTTCTATTTATTTATAAATCATGTCTTTTAAAACATTTGTTTTGGAACCAATCAGAGTAACTTAAACCCGTTTTCTAAAGAGCTAGCAGAATTGACTTGCTGTGTTATTGTCATTGCAGATTTGTTAGCGGATAGTTTTGGTCTGGGGAAGACTACCAACTTCAAGCCCAAACTATTTTCCACAGCAGGTGTCAATTTAGCAAGTAAGGACATTATACATAAAATAACGAGTCTATATATCTGTAAGGTCAATGACCGGGCTTAGTTCGGTTTGCACTGATATGTAGAGTGTGTGATAGGAACAGACCACACCTAACCGCTACACATTTGCATAGCACCATAGCCTTTACAAACGATGTGAACATCGAATGCGCTTTTGCGTGTCTATTTATCATAGAAAAATTATTGCGTTAAATGTTTTTATTTTGCTTTTTTTTTTAAACCGCGAACGGGCTTCTTTTTGCTGGCTCTAAATGGGCTTTTAAAACGATTTTATCGAGGTTTATCGATATAGGTCTGACTAAAACGGCTTCATACTTTTGACAAACAGAGAGGATGCTACAAATCCAGTTCGCTTTTGTTCTCATATTATAAACATTGCAAAAGCTTTCATGAGGAGTTAGCAGGATCATAGCATTTCATCAAAAGCATATTAGTGAAGCACGCTTAAGTTAAAAACTCATAAAACATTCACTGTTATAGCAGCTTAATAAATATATAATTTTAACAAATAAAATTATATCAACACGCCGTTTTTAGCATTACATGTCACTGTTGTTAAGTTTTAGCTTTATATGAGTTGGCTTTTTATATAAACTGTACCTAGTTATGCCCAAGCAAACCAAACCGCAAATCTGTCCATTATTCAACGTTAAATTAACGTTGATTTTTAGCAAAATATTGTAAACATCGAAATCGTTTGCTTAAAATGGACGATTTTTTTAACAACGTTTGTTTTATTTGAAAAAGGAGTGATAACTTGCTGTGGCTTGGTTCGTTTTGGCATGACGGGGTATAGCTTACATATTCTTGCTACTAAATACCTATTTATTTCCTTTTTCCTTAGATATTGACGTGGAGGAACAACTGACGCAAGTAGCGGAATCTGACGACTCGGAATCTTCCGAAGAGAAGCTTGAGCAATACTTCATTGATGCCATTAAGAAGGAAACCAGGACAAAACTTGTGGTTGATAATAGTTCCAGGTAATTTATTAATGATGGAAGTAATTTTAACGTGTTCTCGTAGTATTTTGTAGGTAAATAATTGGGTGTAACATAGCATGACGAAAATGATGTGAGGTCCATGCTGTGAGAAAAATTTTGAGTATGAATTTGGCAATAAAAATGACGAATGATAGAGATGTTTGGAAAAAGAAGACATGCTGCCCCGGCCACAGATAAATTAGGAGAAAGACTGGAGGATGGGATGACGTAGAGAGACGAAAAAGACAATTTATCCATTTAGATTTGGTGTATTAGCTTAGGGTTAACTAAAAGATGCATTCGTTCACCATGGCAATCTTTGCCCGTAGCAACGTGTCAGTCTGCTGGGACGCGCGATTGGAAGCCGGAGGCGGCGGCTGCGGCGGCGCGGGCGAGGCGCATGCGCGGCGCGCGCTGCTGGGCACGGCGGGCGCGCTGGCCGCGGCCGTGCGGGCCCCGCCGCCGGCCCCGCCGCCGCCGCCGCGCGCCCCGGCCCCGCCGCACCGGCCGCACCCGCCGCTGACGCACACGCTGTACGATGTGTTCAGGCATTTGGCGCTGGAGTTCCATTATCAGGTGAGAAAGATATTTCAAGTTCGATTTTCTAAGCTCGAGATTAAATGAGATTTTTTTTTAAAATTGATTGTTGATATTTACATTTGGTAGGTTTGTACAAACATTTTTACACGTTACATTTTTCAATACTCTTTGATTATTATGATCTCAGAAGTCGCTTTTAAAGTCCAAACATTGTCTTGATCACATCATGTAAGGATCATGCAGATTGCGTCTGAGATGGTATTTTGAGGAAAGAGCCAGAGTGAATTCTTATAATGAAATCAAAACTATCCTTTTTGCACTCGTATCGTTTGCGATAGCGATGAAGTCATAGTGATAATGCCGACAAAATCACCTTGATTGATTATTTATGGTATGCACTTGTGACATTTTCGAAGGTCTATGCATTATCGTGCCTGCGTGGCAGGGTTTGTGGGCGTTACGATGTTTTATAAATTTAAACTAAATCAATGACTTTACATGAAACTTTTATTAAAAAAAGGGCTTGCAGCTGCTAATCACCAGATCAATTTTCTCATGAGTAAAACTGCAACATGAGACAAGTTGCTGCGCAGTAACAAATTTACCTGTTAGCTGTGAGCGCAGCGAGTAGCGCACTTCAGAGCCGCCATCAAGTTTGAATTGGGCTGAAAAATCTGCTTATCTTATTCTTCCAACACAAGGCACGGCTATTATTATTATATCTTTATCACCCAGATGGACTGCACATTCATGGAGAACGTGATCTCTCTATGGCTGACGCTGAACGGCTCAGCATGGGGCAGTGGCGGCGCGTGGTCGCTGGCCACGCTCGCCGTACCGGCCGATACGCCGCGTATACGACTTGCTTCTGACACCGTCAATGCGTTGCTGCACTCGCTTTGCACGTGAGTAATCCTTAAGTATCTCTGACCGTTACTGGATTGTCGAAATTATGAATAGTAGTAAAGGTAAGTATATCGAGGTGAAAAGTTAGCAAAGTTGTTATCCGGGCTAACTACGTAACGCACTAAATCATTTTGAAGGATATTGCTAATTAGGTAATACGGGCTGGTGTCCGCAACTCCACGTCAATGCGCGTATTTTGCGTACGGAAGGATATTGCTAATCCATTGCTTCATATGTTCGAATAATTTGTCTGCTCAACAACGTTAATAACGCAATGAATGTTGTTGAACTGTCACAATGAATGCCATTCCTACTGTAAGTGTGTCACGCAAATACCCTTCTGGGCAGGTTGCTGCTAACTCGATTGACCCAAGAATCGTTCCTTGTGGAAGCATTTTTAATGCAGTATGTTATGCTGAAATTGTTCTTCGTCAACATGACACTTCTCGTGTGAAATATGACAAACTAGCTGACCCGGCGAACTTCGTACCGCCTGAGATTTTTTTTTGTTATTTTTTCCCATGTTTTAAGGCCAGGATTCTCAGAATCGACCTATTTTTGATTCAACATTAAACAATCAAATATTCTTAGTTTCGATGTGATAAAATTATATGTCGTAGTTTAATAAACATTCTTGATTATTCTATGGTTCAAAACACGATATTTGCAACTTCACTCGATCATAAAAAATCGCAAACAAATCGAAAACAGGGAAGTTTTTGATCGTTTTTCAAGTCGTACTTGAAGTAGACTAAACTTTTACTCTCAAAAAATATGTCGAAAAATAGGCAATGATGTTTAGAAGAATATTCTACGGTTAATTTTTCACAAAACAGATTTTTATTGTTTTAACAAGATATAATATAATAAAGCGGCCCGCGCGCTTCGCTTTAGTAGCCCGCCAGGCGTTCCCGAGGTAGGACCTGTGTCGCTTTAGCTGGCTCGCAGCGTTCCCCGATAATCGATCGAAATATACGTTATATTATTGTTATTTTCCGTGCTTGTATATTATTTTCAAAAATGAGTCTGTAAAATATTGTTGTAGGTTCTAGTATTAATAATTAAACTAAAAGTTGTAATATAGTTGTAACATATAGTCACAGTAGAAAGATAAACAGTACGGAAACTAAGAATGATTTACTGTTATAATCGATATCGAATAATGGCCTTTTTTTCGTCATGGGTGTCGTAGGTAGTTAAAGAGGTTGCCAAAATCGTTAGTGAGGTCAAAATGTAAATCCAAGATGGCGGCTGTGAAATTTTTCTATTTATTTGTCATGGGTGTCGTTTTCATAGTTTTCGAGGGTGCTATAGCCGATAGTGAGGTCAAAATCTAAATCCAAGATGGCGGCTGTGAAATTTTTCCATTTTTTTGTCATGGGTGTCGTTTTCATAGTTTTCGAGGGTGCTAAAGCCTATAGTGAGTTCAAAATGCGCGTCGCTCGACCGATGCCTAGTTTAACCCTGCACCTTACCGTTTCAACTCGAGAATGGGTGTAATAGTAATTATAGAAAACAATATTAAAAAAAAAATCTCTATTATTCGTAATTAATAAATTATTTACTGAAAAATACTTTCGCCTGGTACATGTTCGAAATGAGAATATTTTACACTGTAAAATTTAATTACATTAAATTTTACAGTGTAAAATATTCTCATTTATTTATTTATTTATTCACAAGGCAACTACAACAGGCAATAATCACATTAGGGTATATCACTAGGTTCAAAATTATAGGTTTCGACCAGACTATCACCCAAAGCGTAGTCGCACAACATGACAAGCAACAACAAAATAATGATAACAACTACAGTAAAAAATAAAAATAATACTTAATAGGCAATTGTTGGCAGGTAAATAAATAATTAGTCATTATTATTCATTATGTTGTTATACTTATATTTCCCTAAAAACTAAACATCTGAAATATTAACATGAATTCCGTAAAACAAAGTTAACTGTTCCTACTGTTACAATTTTATACTGTGACGCAAAATTTTTGCACTCCGGGGTCAGCGAGTTCATTTGAACTGCGCGTCCGCGGGACTTGCCACGCGGGGAAGGTGGTAACGTTAAATGCCTACTGCGCTCGAATATCCTGGCCTTAATATAATTATTCTGCTATTCGGGGCTAAGACAAATGCAACAAATAAAAGATCATAAAAATCTGTCCAGCCGTTCTTGAGTTATAAATGGTGTAACTAACCCGACTTTGTTTTATTTATTATTTATAGATCTTTGATGTTTAACGACAGTGTATTATTTACAGGTTAGAAAACATATCACTACGATGCTGGGTGCTTTCAATGCAGGCTTTGGCGTGGATTGCGAGCTTGCCACTACAGGTACATAACCTTTCATTTACAAGAATTTACTGATATTTTTTTTTGTGTTCTTGTTGCTATGTGAAATAATAAAATAATTTTTATTTGCAGACGGAAGGCAGCAGCACTCAAACCATGGGACGCGTTATTCTGGAGTGCGAGCACTTCGTGCCGGCTCTCGTCAAGTTTATTACTATGAATGTGAACACCGATGGCGCTGTCGCCTCTTCTGAACCTTATTTGGTAAGTAGTAGTTGCTAATTTGTGGTGCTCGAGCGAAAAGTTTGAAAAAGAAAATGTAGTGAAAACGATTTATTTAAAACATGGAAGGCTTAAAACTAAAAAAAATTGTTATGTATAGTAAACATAAATTTTCATTGAATGGATAGGTTGTAGGAGCAAAATAACCGAGTTTATTATACAGGGCGGCGCACAAATCGGCGCCGGCGCGGGCGCAGCATCCGCGCTGCACTCCGTCGTGTCGCGCGTCGTGTGCGCGCGCGGCGCGGGCGGCGCGCACGCCGCGCTGCGTGCCGTGTGCGGCGTGTGGCGCCGCGACGCCGACCCGGGACACGCCTACGACCTGCAAGCTACGCTGCTGAGGCTTGCGCATCCCATGCTGCAGGTTCTAAGTGCAAGGCATGTGCATCATGCGTTGCCGCTCTTCCTTACTGTTGGTAAGTTTTGCAATAAGCTGGTTTGTTGTACTTATTATCCGCCTTGGTCTCGCCTATGATGACCTAAAGAATGCCACTGATGCCGCAATCATAGTGGCCACCTACTGAACTCAAAAAATGTAAAAATAAAGTATCATCGACATGAATAGAAGAAAAGATCTGTACCGAAAAGTTGGGAGCAGAACGCGTAAGTTTATGGAAGCACCCTAACAGTTGGTTTCCCCGCAGCGCACCAGTCAGTGTGGTGGGTGCGCGAGTCGCCGGGCTGGCGCGGCTTGGGCGGCTCGGAGGCGCGGCTGCCGGGGCTGCTGGCCGACGTGCTGGCGGGCGGCGGCGGCGGGGCGGCGCGCCGGGCCCCGCTGCGCCGCGCCGTGCTGCAGCAGCTGCTCAGCTACTGCAGGAAGCTGCTGTCTCTGCCGCTGCCGCCGCAGCAGTTGCCACAGAACGTGAGTCTATTATTTATTTGTCCATCTTACGTCTATCAATTCAGGGTTTTTGCTATTGAATGTGACAGTGTACTTACTTAACAGCTATCCTAATTTATTATTTAGACAATAGTACTCTTCTTTGTATTCTTATTATTGACTTATCCTGTCCTCATTTTTTACGGAAATGAGATTTTACCGCCGCATAGTTGAATGTTATTTTTTAGGATATGAAATACATTCAATAGATTTTTTCAATGAAGCTAAAAATTAAAGAAACAATACACGGATGAAATGTTTTTGAATCCTTGAACTAAATAATTGATCGTCAAAAACTAAATACAAAGTTAAATCAACAAATACACCAAACTCACCTCTATAGTAACAACTTCACTGTTTTTAATCGACTTAAAAAAAAGGGAGATTATGCATTGATGAGATAAAATTAAATGTTACAATGAAATATATTTTTTAATTAATTCGTTTTGAATCACTATTCATAGTAATCTGCTAACAGGAAAATATCTTCTGTTACAACACAAATAAAAATAAATGTAGCTCTGATGTTTAATCTGGGATTCCCTTAACTATGTAATGAATGAGAAGACATAACAACATAGTAATTATGACACATACAATGTAACATGGCATTTCTAAGTAAACTTTTGCAAGAAAACAGTGATCCATTGTTCTAAACAAGTTTAGATAAAATAGCTTGTGTTTTTATTATAATTAACTCAATACTTGGTTATTATAATGGTAAGTTTACATGTCTCTTGATGTTCATTATTTAAATAATAGAAATGTGTGATGTAGAGCTGATATTCAATCATCTGATAACGTTATTTGAGGATTAGTTTTGAAATTTTGACAGTTATTTCATACAAAAACTATCAAACGAAAAAAAAAGTTATCTGGCGATGGAAAAATCAGCCCTTAGAGAATTTATTCCAGAAAGTTTATGTGTTTAATACATTAATACTAAACTTACATATAAAAATGACATCTCGATGGTTTGTGTAGACGTGAAAACCGTGCGAAGCAGGGGCGGGTCGCTAGTCTTCTTTAAAGTTTCTTTTATTTTTTATAAGTTCAACACTCATTGAGACTCTGTAAGAAATTGCAACTTCTTGCCTCTTGTGTTATTTCATTCGTATTATTTCTTCTGTCTGTGCAGTCGTCTTCAAGCCCGTCAGTATCCACAAGCGGCGAACAGTCACAGACGGATGAAAGCAAGGCTCAACACAGCAGCACTGCCGAAGCTACTAATGTTGAGGATGAGAGGAAACAGCAAGCCGCACGCACACCATGCTTCGCTGACACTGGTAATATATTTAAACTGTTACTTTGAGATACAAATCGCAGACATCGTCCAAAAACGGCAGCCATTTTTCGCATGTCGGATGCATTGTGGGCTAAGATCACCACAGCATGGGTCCCCGAAAACGTCCAACGACATCGCGGAAGACCCAGGCGTAGATGGCGGGACGAACTTAGCCTATATGAGCGATTTGTCCATATTGGCTCAGATACTTATGCGAATCCCGCACCCCCGGCTATAGGTAGAGGTGGAACACCGCGGTGGTTTTAGCCGGTAAGAGTCCTTCATACCCCACTTTCACCTCCACGATAGAGGAAGTCCATGAGGATTTCCACCGCGAAAAAAAAAAGGATTGAGTTGAGTAAAAAAAGAAAAGGGAGGCCCTTGTCCTGCAGTGGAACAATACAGGCTGATTATTTATTATTATAACTTTGTGAGACATCATTTGTTAACGGTTGTAGTCATTTTTTACCGACTTCATAGTTTTGGCTTTTCAAATACTTTTGAAGGTACTCAAAAGATGCCTTTTCCTCACAATTATGAGGAGGCAGCACTGCAAGATTAGTGATTTTCGCTGTAGGTTAACGAGCCTGTTATCTTTGTTGTTTATAGTAAACGTACCGATGAACCCAAGACTAGTTCTTCGTTTTACACAGCTTTTTTGGACTTTCCATCTTGAATTGTTTAGTTAGACAGAACCGTACAATGTAACGCCATGTTAACGATGGCAGTACTTTGCGGGCAGGAAGGGTGTTCTGGGTTTTTTTATTTTATTTAAGGTACACCAACAGCATATACATTGCACATAAAGTAATTAAAGTTACCAGACGATCAATTCTCGTAGTTTTAAGAATGTTCACTTCACAGTCTGATCTCAGTCTCAATCTGTCTAAAATACCTTTAATATCACTACATTTTGACGAGTTTTTGACATTTGTTTGTCTCCGAGATGAGACTGCGACTAGATTTTGAACGTTTTAAATTACGACAATTGGCCTTCTGGTATAAGTATGTTATCAACAATGCAGCGAGTTTTTAAACACCTGCGAATTATTGTTAATTTGATTTACATTGCATTATTTTTATTTACAGTGCTCCAACATCAACAAATAATGCAGAAGTTCTACCGGACGCTTTCGATCTGCGATGGAATGAACACTGTTGCATTGAACTCTGGTAACTACATAACTTTAATAGTATTATTGTTTATTATTGTCAACTTTTTTTTTTAAATAACCCGACTTTATGTTGTTTATATTTGATACTGTGATGTATACAAAAATATTTATTTCTGTAAATTAAAATAACAAGCAAGCAAATAAAAACTAATAATAAAAATAACAAAATTAAATCCTTACCAAAACTATACACAAACTTTATCCAAAACTGTACACAAACTGTAGTCGAAAAATTCATCCGCATGGTTATTATTATTATTTATTTAGGCGCTCCACAAACTGCACCGCGCTCTGCCGCGGTGAGCAGATAACGCGCCCCCGCGCGTGATTTTTACATACAAATTCAACTCCCGCGCGTGAGCGCGTGATTTTTTGTATGTAAAAAATCACGCGCGCGAGCGCGTTATCTGCTCACCGCGGCCAGTGTGTGGAGCGCCTTATGGTCAAGTCTCAATAGGCTGATTAACTATGTTAATGTGTATGTTACAGGAATGTCTCCGGAGGCATCTTCTCTGAAGGAAGAGGTGTTTTGGTTGGTGGCTCAAATGGCAACCGTTGCCTCCAACCCTGCGCTCATGGTCACAAGTCTCATGGAGTTCCTCAGTGAGTAGCAAATACTTAACGTTTTATGTATATACAAATAATTTAATGGTGAAATTATCACGAAAACAAAAATGATGTATAAAATTGTGTTTGTGAGACCGATAAAATACTTCCTCAAAAAGTAATTTTGTTATTATGACTTTTTTTCAATAAATACTTGGCGCAATTTCCACAAAACTTTTATACCCAGAATAAAAGACTTAAAAGGTTCCTGAATGAACCCTGAGAATAAATTTTGAATTTTCGACAGTTTTTCTATACTAAAACTGTCAGACGTTAATGTTATTCCACGGAAAAAAATATAACTGACTTTGGTAAAATCAGTCTTTAGCCAAGGAAGACCACGACATGTTGCGATGCAAACAGTGCAGTTTAACGAATGATATTATCCAGCATTCTCAAATAACACGCATTCAAACCACACTAGGTCGTAGCCGAATTCTAAAGACCTGTTGCGACAAATTATTATTTATTTCCTTTGTCCGTAATATCATAAAACCAAAAATTCGAAGATATGTGACATCTAACAACCCGCACTGGAGATATGTGACATCTAACAACCCGCACTGGAGATATGTGACATCTAACAACCCGTACTGGAGATATGTGACATCTAACAACCCGCACTGGAGATATGTGACATCTAACAACCCGCACTGGAGATATGTGACATCTAACAACCCGCACTGGAGATATGTGACATCTAACAACCCGCACTGGAGATATGTGACATCGAACAACCCGCACTGGAGATTTGTGACATCTAACAACCCGCACTGGAGATTTGTGACATCTAACAACCCGCACTGGAGATATGTGACATCTAACAACCCGCACTGGAGATATGTGACATCTAACAACCCGCACTGGAGATTTGTGACATCTAACAACCCGCACTGGAGATATGTGACATCTAACAACCCGCACTGGAGATTTGTGACATCTAACAACCCGCACTTGAGATATGTACATCTAGCAACCCGCACTCCTCTCACAAAGAGGAGGCCTGTGTCCCAGCAGTGGGAACATTTTAGGCTGATTATGATTATGGTTACTTTTTCGTGTTATTGTACTAACATCAATTATCTTTCATAATAGGAAAAGAAGAGGTAGTGAATCTGTCGCAAGCGATGCAGCAGCTCATCATTCGCGTGTTAGACTACCCCGAAGCGCTCGCCGCGTTTATAGACGCAGGTGGCTTGGAACTGGCGCTCGAGAAACTTACTGCTTGTCATCAGGTATGTGATAATTAAACTAGTACTCATTTATTAGGATCACTTTGCTGTCCGTCCGTCTTTCTGTCAAGACCCTTTTTCTCAGAAACGCTTGAATTAAGGGGCCGGCGAACTACGCATGCTAATGCTTTGTTCATACAAACGTAATACCAAAATAATTTGTAAATAAAACATATTATTAGGGTAGTGAGTATTTATTCCGATTGAATTACAGATTATCTAGGTTCCCAAATATATATATTGAAAGAACTCTGATATAAAGACGAGATATGAGGAATTTCAAATTTCTATAGCCAACTTATTTTTCTCATAACTCGTCTTTAAATCAGTGTCCATTCAAAATATATACAGTACCCGGCGATAAATATTGCACATCGATCTTTGGAAAGAGACAATCGGCTAATTTCGGCTTCGTAGAGCGTTATCTCTGTCGCACGAAATACAAACAGTCCGGTATCTATTAGGAGCTGTTAAAACAATTATGATTTGCTTCTTTTGATAATTCTTTTTATTCTTTGTATAAAATACACCAATTTTTCTATAAATGATTGCTTTAGGTTGGGGTAAAATAAAAAGGTTCCCCTATTTTTTCTAAAGATGCCATATTACAACTTTAAATTATTTAAATTTGGGGGTGTTAACAACTCTAGATATATATTTTGAACTGGACGCGACCGCACTCTATCGCACTTGAACAACGACTGACAAAACGTCAGTTAACGTCACATAGGTAGTGTGCGACAGAGATAACGCACTACGAAGCCGAAATTAGCCGATTGTTTCTTTCCAAAGGTCGATGTGCAATATTTATCGCTGGGTACTGTACAGAGTTGATATGACAGAGGGGATTTTAAATTACAGTACGTAACTATAGGTGTTTAGTATTAATTCAATACGGTCTAAAAATAAAAAGCGCCAAAAACAAGAATTTGTTTTTTTCAAACAAACTAAATAGCTTACAAATTAGAGTAAAACGCAACAGCCTTTGTAAATAAAGTTGACTGAACTTAGATACCTGGGTAACAAAAATGGCAACGTCGCGCGTGTGCCTATCTCGTGTCGAGGCGGGCGGCGGGCGTCCGACGCCGGCAGTGACTTGGCGCGGGCGGCGGCTTTTATGTTAGGTACAGGGCACATCAACTTACTACAAGCTGTCAAATTTCTTTAATAAATTTTCAACTTTATTGCTAAACTAAAAGGTTCAAAATTGATTGGGAAAATTTTACAGTTTCGGGTAGGTTGATGTGCTGGCGTCTGTACCTAAGGTTTTGAAGTACGCGCACAACAATCACAAAAAAAACACTAAATTTTTAAATTCTCGATGTGTCCTCCATTCACATTAATGCACAAATCATACCGACACGGAGAAGATTGTTATTTATTTTTCTAATTAAATCACTGTCCGTCGCTAAGAATGCTAAAATAATCCTATTTTTTAGTTCAAATACTGTCTTAAACTTATAATTTAGTGTCCTATCACAATAACTAAACAAAATCACAATAATAATTGTCAGCGCGCGAGTTCGACAAAAGTGGCGCGGAAGCTCCCGTGTGGAAAGGAAAGGGTGCCGTCGGCGCACTGAAAAAACATGTTTTTTAGAGGTCGGGAAGCCCCACTTATCGATCGCAAGGATCTAGGATGCAATAGCAACACACTGACCTATTTCTATTTCTTTTACGCGCGGGATGTTTTGCTATGATTGTCACTCTCGTAATGAAAGAGCAAGTATGTGTATTTATTGCTTCCTTGTTTGCATTGCCAACTTTTTTGTGAAATATTTGGTTGTACTTGTGACTTGCGTCAGAGCGGCAACAACGTATTGTAGGTTATACTCAGATTTATCGTTTTAAGGTGCATGACCTATGCGTTAGACATACTCAGCTGTTACGAAAGATACATCGTGTTCACTCTATAAAGCTACCATTTACTGGGTACGTCTTTCATTGACTTGAATGTGCTCTGGCGGCTGAGAGTATGTCATGCTCACTCAAATGTCTCGCTGATGGTGGCGCATGTGTTGGATCATTTAGCTCCCTTCAAAATGGTTGAGCTGAATGGTGCTGATGCATGCGTCATGTTCGTGAACGGGCGCCGTCAGTAGGGACTGGTCATCTCTTTGCTGCCATGGCTTATTTTAATTTATTATTTGAATTGTTGTTTTTTCTCATCTTTTCATTATGGACGCTTTTAACGTTCTGCATCGTTCTCACATGTATAATTTTTAACATGAATGATGTAACCAAGACTTTGTAACCACATTATTTTGATTTAAAAGAGTGTCCATGGAGTTTCTTGCCCGTTCTTCTCCATAGGTACCTACGCTTTGGAATGGGCAACTAGCTTCATTTTTTTTGACTGACTGACTTCTTGACAATTCAAAAGTGCCTGTAAATGGTTTAATTGAAATAAATGCTTTGAGTTTGAGTTTGAGTTTGAGTTCAAACGGGGTAAAAACTTAAAAAATCATTTGCGACTAAACTACTGCTGCTATTTAATTGATTTTTGGTACAGAGCTTGGAAATGGTACCTAGTATAAGCAGTTTAAAGGAAAGCCCCTCTGTCGTATCAACTCTGTATTTGGGAACTAGATATTCTGTAATCCAATCGGAATAAATACACACTACATTAAGAATATTTGATTTACAAATTATTTGGGTATTACGTTTGTATGAACTACGCATGCTCCGCCGGCCTTTTAAGGTATCGAGTTAAAACTGGTATCAAACAAGTAGGTCTATGGTCCCTTGGAGGTCTAAAAAAATCCAAGTCTGATAATCTACATATATTGTCCTCAGGCGGGTCCAAGCAGCGGGCAAGGCCTGGTGTCCTCGCTCATGAACTACCTGAAGCTGCCTCCGCAGATGATGAACATGTCCACGCCGGCCTCTGGCAACAAGAAGAGCCAGACGCCTGTTATTGAGACTGCGAATGGACTTGTTAATATTGCGCCGCTTTGTGAGTCATGTTTGAAAGATTTTTTTTATGAAAAAATCGTATTCTAAAACAAACTTCAGATAATATATCTATCTGTTGTGTCTTCAAGTAAATTTTAGAATAGTTCCTATACTTTTTTATGTTTAGCGCATATCGGCACAAGGTCCCCACAATTTCGCTTGTTATAAAAAGTTGAGCTCCCAAATGCTTTTCGTGTCGCAACAAATGCACGTATATTTCATTCAAGACTATGTTACTGGTCGCATCACTTGCCGAACTACTCAAATTGCACCGTTTCGACCGTTAAACTGCAATAAGGATCAACATCAGAAATATGTAACGTGTATTCGTCCCCCAGGCACAGTGTCCTGCGGCAACCCAACCGCCCAGGCAGCCGACGTGCTGCTGGACGGCGGCGGCGGCATGAGCGTGCGCGGCGCGTGCGCAGCCCGGCGCGTGCGCGCGGCGGCGTGGTCCTACCACTTCTTCAGCGCAGACGACGCCAGCCTCGCGCTGACGCTGACGCTGCCGTACGCCGTGCAGCTACATGAGGTGCAGCTGCAGCCGCATCTGACTAGTCTAGCTAGTGAGTATTGACAGAATGAAAATATATTTATTTGACCGAGGTTCATTATCATCATCTTCTTGCGTTTGTACCATGTTTTTACTTGTGGTCAGCGCAACACATTTTCTTCTTCCATTCTCCCCTGTCAACCAGCACGCTATCATTCATTACTTTTTCTTTCATAATTATCATTCCTCACACAATCCATCTATCTTTTCTTTGCCCTTTCTTTTATATTTATTACTTAAGAGACGTGTAAACGTCAAAATGGTTAAACAATCGCTAATCATTACTACTTTATGCAATGTTTAATAAATAAATAAAGGGGTAAAGTTAGTTTGTTAATTCATGTAAATTCGTAGGCAGTTGAGTATGCCGAGGGTGCATCACTAACAGTGTGTATATGTTCCTAGCATGTCCCGGCGCGGTGGCGGTGGAGGCTGGGTGCGGCGGCACGTTGGCCCCGCTGGGCCCGCCGCAGAACACGGCCGGCATGACCTTCATCCGCCTGGTCGTGGCGCGGCCCATCGTCTGCACCACCGTGCAGATCCGACTTTACAAGCCCAGGGATTCTTCTAACATGGGTTTACTGCAGTTGAGGTTATTAGCTGCTCCCGCGTTCAACAGTCACGCGAGTTCTACCCCTATTACGTAAGTATTATTATCGTCATTTCATTTGAAAAACACCCTGATACGTATCCCCCACATATTTTGCCATAATTTCGGGTACTTAGTTGTCGCTTTCAGACTCATCATTTGCCTTATCCAATTCAGACTTTACAAGTTCAAAATGGGTTTTTTTTTTGCGAACAATAATGTTTATTGTAACTCGAGTCGCTAGCAGTATCAGCCCATTATGTTAGATTAGTGGGAATTTGTATTAAAAGACAGGATTACTTGTTTCTTTTCAAGTGTAACTGTATGAATTGTTGGTTTTTATTAGTTTCGTTTAGAATAATTGAGATAGTTTATAGCTATTAAAAATGTATCGTCCTTTTACGGATCGCTTCCTCACTACATATTGTGGCACCCACGTCCCCAGGAGCAACAACTGGGCGTGCGTGGTGGCAGCGTGCACGCGCGCGGGCGGCGCGGCGGGCGCGCGCCTGGCCCGCGCGCGCGGCGGCGGCGCCGTGGCGGCGCTGTGCGCGTGCGTGGCGGCGGGCGGCGCGCCGGCCACGCACGCGCACGCCGCGCTGCTGGCGGCCGCGCGGCACGCGCCCGCACTGCGTGCGCCGCTCATCACCGCGCTACTCAACATGGACGCGCACGCGCATGCGCACGGTGAGATTACCTCCAGATATTATTTGATAATACACTAAAACAATGAACGTAGAAGCAAAGACATGACACTACTTTCAATCTTAAATTATTTTAAATTGCCTTTCGCAAATATATTGGGGTCAGGTCCAGCCGGATGCAACTAATTACTCGTATTATACATGGAATGACTACCAATCCGTCGTCCTCAATCCAGTTACTAAGTAATACGATATTCTTTGGTGGTTGTCAGAATTTAGGCCTTCCGACTACCCGTAACGTCTCTCAAATATCAACAAGTAACAGCCAAGGCCCATCTATTGGTCGCACCTGCGATTGCTATGCAGAAAATATAGCCATAATATTATACGCACCGCGGTTTCATCCGCGTAAATGTCAATCCCGTGGGAATATCGCAATAAAAAGTAACCTAAATGTTAATCCAGGGTATCAGCTACCTCCAAACAAAATTTTATCAAAATTGGTCCAGCTGTTTGAGCGTGAAGAAATAACAAACATATAAACACACACACACACACACAAACTTTCGCCTTTATAATATTAGTGATTTTTTTGCAGCATTCCAAGTATCAACGAACGGGCGCGTGAACGGCAGCATGTGGGCGGTGTGCGAGCTGGTGCGACAGCTGTGCCGCAGCTGCGCGGACGGCGCGCTGGGCGCCTACGTGGCGTGGCTGGCGGCCGCGGCCGAGCTGTGGCTGCGCCAGCGAGACCCGCCTTCCGCCGCGCTCACGCACACGCTGGCTTCAGTAAGATATCACTATATCTTCCATATTCGTTTTACTTAGCTTCCCTGTCTAAACATTATAATCTGGCCTACAAATAGAGGGCACAAACCGCGCGAAAACAGAGCGGGCCGATCAAGCGACGCCTGGCTCGCCTCCCACATACGTTTGATAGTAATAATAATAATAATAATTTATCATTTATTCTCTCTTCACAAAGCCGACTTAAAGTTAATGGTACAAAGAATGTCTCAGCTATATTCCAACTTTGTGAGAGACTGGTGCCTGATATAGGTTTTTGGGAAAAACCTGTGTTACAGGTCACCAGGCCCCTTCCACGGCTAGAATTAGCTTTTAACAGAGATACCGTGCAAGAGTCGAAGTTAAACAATATGCATAACAAAAAATAAAACCAAGTAAGAGTTAAACAATGTGCATAACATAAATAAAAGAAAAAGTAATAAAAATAAGAAGTTGAGTAGAAGTTGTTGAGTCATGTTGTGGAACGATGTGTGAGTGAGTGTTTATCTTGTGTGAAGTGTTAGACAAGTAGGAGATGTATGTAAGTAATTCAGATGAGCAGTGTATGAGTGAAGGTGACTTTTGTGGAGTGAGTGCAGCGAGAGTTGTTTTTCAAGGTGGTGAGGAACAGCTATGTATGTATGGGATTGGTCAAAATTTGTTTTATTTTAGAACAGTCAAAAGATTCTCAGTTTTATAATAGTCTAGGGTTTTTAAGTATTTTTTTATTTCTTTAATACAGCTTGATCGAGTTTTTGGATATAGGTTTAGGAATTTATTCAGTTTGTTATAAAGATAATGCCCAAGGAAGCAAAAGAATCTTTTAGGGAGTGTGGTTTTAAATTGAGCCGTGGGACATACCCTACCCTTTCGTCGGTTGTCTTTGTGTAGCTTAGCGTCAAACTGCAGTTGAGAATGTTTTTTACGTAATGTAAGTAGTATGAACGTTTGTCTAACAGTGAGAGTATCCCATTCTTTGTATAGGTCAATAGTAATTGTTGCTGATAGCAGCTAAGTCAAATTGCCAGAGTATGGAATTAAATGACGTGCTGTAGGAGATGCCCAGGTGGCCATGTCCAGTAGTAGTGTCCTAAATGCGATGATGAAGTGTGGATGAACAGTTTCGATGGCCGTGAAGTTCCACCACGTTAGGTCAAACCTACCAATTATGGCTTGTAATTGATTCCAACTTAAATTCCAGATAAAATAATGGTTTACAGACAAACCTCGTAGTTATCTTGAATCTTTCAGTTTATTTATTTAAATAAACTGAAAGATTCAATGAACATAATTAGAAAATATTTTTCCTTTACAGGTATTATGGACCCTGAAAGAGAAGCGCATCCTGGAGAACTTGGAGGAGTTGATAACAGACGACTTGTTCGAGCTAGTGTACACTTGGGTCAAAGACGTGCCTGAATCTAGTCTACTCAAGAAGTCGCTCGATGCTAGTGAGTACTGGTCTTACTGCCACACTAAGATGATAAATTCGTAACCCGTTCTTGGATAGAAAAGCCTTTGTAAATTATGGTTTAATAAATCTGCTGTAAGCCCTCATTGGCATTCGCATTTGGCAAGGATGCTTGCCCTGTCACCTGTGCATTTGATGATCTTATGACTGGGTCAGTGAGTGGAGTTCGCACAGCTGAATGTTGGGCCAAAGATGTTTGAAATTTTTGCCATAGATCTGTTAAAAAAGAAGTGCGCTAATTAATAGCCTATATGAATTTAATTCAGCTAGCTCCTTCTAGCTTTTAGTCCTTGCTAAAAGCTAGTATTTACTAAAAATTTAATTAACTCGATTTTTAACCGACTTCAAAAAAGGATGTTCTTAGTATTTTATTCAACAAATCATAAAAATCTGACAATGATTTTTCTGATCAAAGACTTGATAAAGCTTCCAATTATGTAGTGTAATTTTTAGCGTTTCCTAATTTTCTATTTGTTTTGCAGTTCTATGTTCGATGTGCTACATTAGACCAGAGCTGTTCAGGATGCTACTAGAACATATGGACATACCCATGGATCAAGACGAGAGGTAAAATTAACTTGAACATATAATATTATGTAAAACTATGAAAAGTATCATTATGAAATTCCTGTCTCTTTTGCTGTCTTGATGTTTATTTGATACTCATCCATGTTCACACTGCGACGAATTGTTCGATACTGTTCTTGACTTTATTTATAACTTTGGGATGAAACGGCAGTTTCATGCAGTATATGTGTTTATCCATATGAATAGTTAGATGGAAGGAGTCGAGGGCGGCCTTTCCCAGGAGTGGTACAGCAAAGGCTAGAGAAAAAAAAAACAGTGGCACTCTGGGAGTGCCGACAGAAGTGAAAACAAAACACAAACAGAATACTTTGCCATCACTCACTGACATATCGGATATACATTAAAACTGAGTACGTCCCGAGGACAGTCGGAGACATCCGAAGCGGTGTCGTTACGGTAACAGTGGCGCGAATTCAATGGTTTTTTCCCATCTAAAAAAAATGCCCATCGCGCCTAAAGAAGTTTTCACTTAAAAAAAAAAACGGTGAGATGTTGAATTGTAATCCCAATATTTTACTGTAAAATGTACAGCGCCGTGTAAACACGGTTGGGCGCACAGGGTTGCTATATCCCATGATTCGTTTTATTTCCAGCATGGAAGGCCTAACAGACGACACAAAGGTCCAGTCTCCAAGCAGTAGCAGTCCCTTGCCCTCATCATCAGCTCCCACGGGCGCCGTGTCCTGGGAAGCGAGAGGCTGGCAGCTGCAGACCATCGCGGCCGCCGCCATGTCGCCTGCAGCCACCCTGGCGCTGTTACACTCCAGGCTACCCGCTGCCGTTGTTAAGGCGATTGCTGGTAAGAAATCAGAATAATGGATTGACTTCCTCTAAAATGCATAACAATTTTAGTCAATCACGAAAAATGTGCGAATAAAGCAAGGCCTAAGCTTTTATTTTAATTATACATATTGGTTATGTGTCAATGAGACACGTATGCATGCGCAATCCATATGAGTGTGAAACACTAGTTGATACTTGCAAAAATACATGAGGTTCTTAGCTAACTTGCAACTAAAGCTGTGTCCAGACGTGTGGACGGCATACAAACAACGCGAATCCTGTAAGTGTTCGATTGCAAGAACCTTAGTGTTCGCGCTAAAAACAGCCGATGGATCAGCACGAGGGTTACATGTAGTGCTCGTATACCAAACAGAATTCGCGTTACATGACACGATACATTACATTATAAGCGTCTGTACATGGCTTAACTTTTTGAACGCCAGAGTATAAACGTATCGCCGTACCCCTGACGCCAGGCCACTTTAACAAAACAACACACACACTTAAAACAACAAATTTGTCGATATTGGTGGTTTATTTATATAAGTTTCATGCAATACAATATAGACGGAAGCTTAAACTTTTAAATTATATAAATAAAAACACACAAAAGTAATGATTAAATGGTAATGGTATGGTATGGTGCGACCCGTGCGACGTGTATTTTGTCATATATTTGTGACGTTGGCGTTCTGGGTAAGATTTCGTTTGAACGACGCACAGACAATCACGTTTGTGGATCGGGTGAAGTGCAATAGGTTCAAGTCAAATTTGCGTCTGACTGAAATGTTTCACCGTCCAATTATTCGTTGCATGTCCTAAACTACCCTCCTAAACTACCCAGTGTTATGAAATTAACTACCCATTATTTGCATTTCTAATGAACCCATTTATTCCAGACTTCAGCGAAGCAAAACTAGAAACAATCAAAGAGCAACGCGGCTCGCTAGAAGACGTGCAAATGATTGACCCTGACAAGGATTCCACCCAACCCAAGTCCGACCTTCCTTCAATGAAGAGTGTGTGGCAACTGGTGGAGTGGGCGAGGGCGGTGTGCTGGTCCAAGCGGCTCAAGGACTGGCTCGGAGGACCTGGCAACACGTTCTGGAAACCGCTGCTCACGTTATTGTGCCATCCAAGACCGCATTACAGGTATTTCAGTTACCGATAGTAATTCATGTGCTAGGTATTTATTAAGGGGCCGTCTCCACACGGCGATATCATCGCGGCGAAAATTTGATGGCACGGCGAGACTTTCGCTGCGATTCTCTCGCTCGTGGAGACGGCCCCTAAGTCCTTAGCTTTGTCGAAACAAGTATGAAACTTCTATGTTCATGAAAAATTAATTATGCATTCGATAAACTCGCTCTGCCCTTTGCTGAGCAGGACGATAAACTAATGGAAAGGAGAACAGTGACCAATAAAAATTAGTCACAAACTAACTTGTAGACTGTGTCAGTCACCAGAAGGCCAATTCTCGTAATTTAAAATATTCAAAATCTAGTTGCAGTCTCATCTCAGCGACAAACAACCGTCAAAAACTTGTCAAAATGTAGGTAATTTAGAGGCATTTTTGACAGATTGAGACTGAGATCAGACTGTGAATGTTCTTAAAATTACGAGAATTGCCCCTCAGATTAGTTTCTCTTTTGAAAATAGTCTCCTTTATATAATTGACATTTCATGATATCAGACACAGCTGTAAAATTTTTAACTTGTAGGAAGTTGCATATATTTACTTTGAAGAAAAACGCCGCTATATTCCTCCATCTAAGACATAAACATGTATTTATAACGATACAATTTCCTAGCAGTACCTGGCAAGAAGACGCGCAATACGCCCAGCTAGAAGAGAGCACCATTCGTTTGTTCGCCGAGCTGACCGTGTGCCATCCGGCCAATCAGAAGCTGTTCGCGTCCACACTACACAGTATATTAGAGGGGCTGCAATGTACCGGTGAGTTTTACTGTGATTAACATGTTCAGTGGATTTTATTAAAGATATTTTTATTTGTAAAGGAGAAACGAGTGGTATAACAGGAGGATAAAGATATTGGATTAGAAACAAAGTCAAAGTATTTATTTCAAATAGGCACATAAAAGGAACTTTTGAACGTCAAAAATTACAATGAAGTAGAATTGATTCTAGTCGCCCCTTCCAAAAGGTTGTTATCATATGGAGAAGAATCGTAAAATCGTATGGGCAAGAAACTCCACCGTTACTCTTTTAAAATATTTTGCATAAGTACATTAATTATATAATAATAATATGTGAAGACGATGATAACATAGAGCACATACAGAGCACAGACGTACTCATAGAATGACTTAAAGAGACTTTGAAAACTGACTTTGGTTCGCCATTTCTTCTCAAGGGTAATGTAGGTTAAAATAGGTACTTGTATGATTGTGAACTTTTTACTCGATGGATACAAAGCATATATTTTATTCGTATCTAAAAAGAATCAAATTGTGGGGGCCCCTTCTTTGTTGAGGCCTGGGGTTAGAGCCCCTGTTGCCCTGAACTGAATGGCGGCGCTGTTTCTAACTCACTAGTTCGTGCGAACATGTAGGGGAGTGTACGCGGGGGTGTTTGACGTTGATGTTAAAATGAGCTGATATCGCCTCGGTCTGTAATTGCTCTTATCTGTCGCCTCATGAATATCGTCTGTAACAGAATTTTTCATATCTGAAACGAAAACAGTTTTCATAAACAAGCATTCCTTATAAATCCTTTATCGTACAATACAAATCTGTTGACCTGCAGACGGTATCTCGGGCTTCACGCGCGCGCTGATCCTGCGCCTGGTGCTGTCCCCGGAGCGCGTGTGGGTGTCGCTGCGCTGGGCCGAGGGCGGCGGCGCGGGCGCGGGCTGCGCGCACCCCGCCTACCTGGGCCACGCCGTGCTGCCGCTGCCGCTGTGCAGCACTGTGCGCGAGCTGCTGGCAGAGCATCGCCCGCCGCGTGAGTCTACTACATATCCATAATAACTTGGCCAAGAAAATCAGATAACTACCCTGTTATCTGATTTTTTTGGCCAACTAGACAGCTCGGAAGCGAGCTCACCATTTCTAGTTCCGCATTCTTCTTAATGCAGTATCCGAACTATCAGTGGATTCTGCAAATATTTTGGTATTGGCGAATGACGTTACGACTGTCAGCTGATTTTCCAGCTAATTCTGGTCGGTACAACGCTATAAGATACTTTTAGCGAGTGGCCATAATCGGAACTTGGTTTTTTTAAAACAATTTCTGTGACAATTTCTCAAATGATTATTAACAACACCCCAATCGATGTCATATCAAAAAAGATCAAACCACCAAGAGATCCTTGTTGCACTCTATTTAGCATATGCGGCCCATTGCGCCTACCTAGTCGACCTAACCAAGGTCTCAACAATATTTTTTTCAAGATAATATTTTTCTAAGTCAAAAACCACACGATTATCACTAACTCATTCCCTTTCACATCCTCAGTACCAATAATGGAAGAGACGGCAAAAGTATGCGTAACCTCGTCTCCAATATCAGGCGGGACCTCCGTTCTGCGCAGCGCCTCCGACACCGCTATTACTACAGTAGCGGAGGCCTGGGAACTAAGCCTGGCTGCTGCTAGCGCGTCTAAAGACAAAAGAGTAAAGGATGTGAAGAATACGTCGTTGAAACAGCAGAATAATAAGAAGAGGCAGACTAAAACGAGTAACGATGCGACCGTGTTGTCTGTTACTGATGGTGAGTTTATCCAATTCAATAAATTTATTTCAGACTAGCTGCGTCCCGCGGTTTCACCCGCGTAAGTGTCGATCCCGTGGGGATATCGGGATAAAAAGTATCCTATGTATTATTCTGATATATAAGCTATATTACTGCAAAGTTTCATCAAAATCCGTTCAGTAGTTTTTGCGTGAAAGAGTAACAAACATCCTCACAAACTTTCACTTTTATAATATTAGTAGGATAGTAGGAAGTAGGATAGGACAGTAGGATAAATTAAAGTCTTTAGTAGTTATTATAATCATCCATTCATGTTTTTTTTTAAATAATATAATAATAATACAAGAAATAGACACACAACAATAGAAACATTGGATCAGGACCGCACTACTCGTACATGTAGTTTTGTCCAATGCTCCATGAAGGAGCAATCCATATCCATTCTCCCTGCAATAAGCTGCAGGAAGCTGTTGGGGCTGCCCCGTATGCGGCGCATCAGAGACGCAATTCTTTTGCGATGTATCTTGATAACCATCCACTTGGGCGTCTGCAAACATACCTGATGCGCTAAAAAGCGTGGCGTTATAGTACAGAATATTTAATAGTACTACGTACAGAAAGGACACTCCCTTCCCCGCACTCATATCAGATACCGCACCTCACCCCGCACTTCGAGGTATTCGTCGCCGACTCTTTAGCAAGGGCGCTCGCGAACCACAGCGCTGTACTGCTGACACGAACACACAATTTTGCGATTTAAAAGTTTTATTTGAGTTTTAATCACGATGGTTGGATATTGTGATGCTTTTCCGAATTCGTATTTACATAAACTGTTTGTAAGATTTCGCATTTTTAATACCATGCGATTTAATAACCGATTATTTATAGATAAGTCATTTAAACTAAGCTATTTTAGTGTTTTTATTTCATTACGAACCCTATAAATAAACAATTGAAATACAAGGTCACTTCATAATAATGCACACGTTCGGGCAGCGCCGTCGTCGTTCGGTTCCCCGACAAAAATCGCTTTCCGCGCCATTTTTTACGCTACGCACGACAGCCAACCCTACTAGATTTCACGCACATAGTAATAGGTAATAATTATTTTGCGAGGGTTGTATGGAGTGTCCGGGGTGGGGTTATAGTTAAGACCAAGTTTTTACCTACCGACCCGAGTAACGCGTAGTGGACTGGAAGATACATTCTCTCTTTGGCGAGAAAAAAACAGGAGACATGTATCCTAGCCGTAGGGACATCACAGGCCGCAGGTGATATACGACTGCATTTAATTTGATATTTGGGTTTGTCAGAGATATGTATACAGAAGTTGTGTTATGTTTTTTATAGGTTAATTTGTAAACCTATACTCCATAGGCTTAGGTAGTTAAATATAGGCAAAAAAAAACCACGTGACTTAAAGTCAAAGTCAAAGCATTTATTTCAAATAGGCACATAAAAGGCACTTTTGAATGTCAAAAATTATCTTAAAATAGAATTGATTCTAGTCACCTTATTTAACTGACTAAACGTAATACCAGTCTATTCAGTTGTAATGCTACGTTACAGTTGTACTTTTTAATTTAGCAACGTTATAATTCATTAATAACGTATGTAGAATGCGAGTGTAGCCTATTTAATTTCTGATTAATATGAACGTTTACTTTAATGTTCCCCAGATCTAATAGAGACGTCGATCCGGGTGCAAGTGCCGGGACTGGAGGGCTTCATCCCGCCGAGCACGACGCTCGCGCAGCTCACTGCCGCCGTGCCGCACGTGTTCGGGCCACATCTAGCGCTCACGTTACATCTCAACACTAACGGAGGTATGTATCTACATCGCTAAAGTATTATGTATGGTAAAAGTGCGCAGTGCTGCACATCCCCACCCTATTTCAAGTTAAACAAATATCAACTTTATTTCAATGACTATTAAGTTGATTTCAGAGTGACTAGCACTATTGAAAAGTTATAAAAATGTTTGAAGTTGTAGTGTAAACTGAACTTTATTGTATATGAATTAAAGTTATTTTTCCATTAATTCATATTTGTTTTCATTTTTGGCAAATAAATCTCGAACGCAGATTATGTATCTACATTGCTAAAGTATCTACGTTACCGCGTGTACAAACGCAGTAGGTAGACAATGAGTTCCCCACTAACGCCGGCACCATTCCAGAAGCGTGGTCGGGGCCGACGTGGGAGGGCGCGGGCCCGGCGGGCGTGGCGGGCGGCGCGGCCGTGCTGCGCAGCTTCGGCGCCGTGGGCGGCCTCGCGCTGGTAGCGGCCCGGCTGCCGCGCCCGGCCGCGCCGCCGCCCGAGCCGCCCGCGCTGGCGCAGCAGCACCACGACCTGGACTGGGTCAAGCTGGACGACCCCTATGAGGTAATATGCGCCGAGTGCGCCGAATACGCCGGGCGGAGTGTGGCATGCTTGTAATCGTACATTTAAAAGGTAAAGGTTGAATTGCTTTTTGATTTAACAAGCCGTGCCTGATAAGTTACCATCGGCAAAAATATCGAACTTCCATACAAACTCTCATTCTCAATGGAATCCTATTGCAAGAGCGAGTATTGACGGCAATCCTTTGATGAACTAACATGACATGCACCTGCTGGTAATGAAGAACAAAAGGTGGCGCTTATGTGACCCGCGTCACCACACTATTCATCTGCTGCTAACAACCCAGACCCTCACTAACGCCTGCTTCCACCACAAATGACTAAATACGTTTAGTGCTAAACATATTTAAAACATCATTATATCTCTGTCATGTTCAAACTATTAACAGAAATGGAACGATGTTTTAAATACGTTTGTCGCTAAACCTATTTAGTTATTTATGGGACCTAAGGACCTTTGTACACACGTTATTCTTGCCTTAAAAAACTACAGTTTATTCAGTTAGTGTATGGATCACTGGAAACTTATTGACAGACAGATTTTTCTACGACGTAGTTTATACGCCGTACCACAAAGAAACCGTACCGTGTACAAAGGGCCTAAGGATGCGTTTTCGCTGATGCGTAGACCAACGGAGCCAGAAATCGATTGACCACATTGGATGAAAGCTCATATCGCGTCTCTCGACACGTCTATCATTGGTCGATTCCTGAATGCCACGCTTCAGTAGAAACGCACCCTAACCCCCTCCCCCCTCCCTCTAAACTCCCATCCTGCTTACAATCGCCATACTGAAAGGACAGTTGTATGTATATTGATAGTGTCCATACTACCTGCAGGAGGTCGTAGAACTCGGGGTCACTACCGCCAACACGGGAATAGAAGAGAGTGGTTGTACCGGCGTGCCTGCGCATGCGCTGATTGCGCTGGGACTGCTGCTGAAGCTGCCAGGCTATGCTGATGCCTTGCTAGACGAAGGCGCTCGCGCCTGTCACCTGCTGAGGTTGCTGCTCGGAGTTACGCATGATGAGGACGGACGTAAGTGCACATTCTGGAATAAATATCGCTTCATTTTGCAGTTATGCTTATATTTTGAGCATTATTTGATTTTATATGATCAATTTTTAGCCAAACATTTGCTTTTTAAAAGCTTTTATTTCATTCATTTAGAATTTAGTGCAAGATGTGTAAGGATAGTGGCTCTTCTTGAGAAATTAATTAATTATGTGACTGTTTGTCGAAAATACACAGACACAATGGATTTGGGAGATGAAATTGCTTTTGCTAGAAGATTTGTGTTAAGTTGGTTCCTGTCTGCATATGAAAACCAGTGGGTTTACAGTTCCGGCAATAAATTTTTGTTTGACGGGTCATGTTTTGATGGGGTTGGAATGGTCAAGCACTTGGAGGGATGTGAAGTGCGTAATATTTGGGAAATGTGTGACATTGTTCTGTCTGGTGTCGCAGGCAGCATCGCCGTGGGCGACAGTTGCGGCGGCGGCGCGGGCTCGCTGGGCACGCTGCCGTTCGGCGTGGTGGCGCGCCTGCTGGAGCGCGCGCCGCGCCGCACGGACGCGGGCCGCGCACTGCGCCGCGCGCTGCTGCAGCGCGGTGCCGTGCGACTGCTGCTCGCCTGCCTGGCCGTCTTCACGCACCACAGACCTAATTCGAATGATGTAAGTGGATTTAACATAACAAAACCATCACGCCTTCGTTTTCCTGAAGGGACCTATATTACATCCCGTAAGTGTATTTGAATCAGAAATCGATCCCAAAATGCAATGGAATGTTATTTATTTCATTAATTCAGAAAAACAAACAGTTACACAAACATCTTAATAAACAGATAATGAGAATATTTATCAACACGTGATAAGTACAAATTAAAAAGTATTTATCCCACTTTGTTACGTAACCCTAAAAAACGTAATAAAATTCTTTATAATTATATTTTGTAACGAATGTAGTCAAAATGCGTTAAATAATTTGTAATTTCTAAAATCCGAAAATGAATACGTAATGACTATCATTTTAAAGATATTCTGATGTCTAGTAATAATGATAACTAAGGTTGTTTAATATTTATTGTTTATATACAATGTTCATGCAAATAGCAACTCAAATAATGCAAATATATGGGTCGCATTTGCAGGATATGCCTATAACCTTGTTCCAAAAGTATGTAATGAAAATGTAAACAAATTAATTGGAAAACGTACCTATAGATGCCAATTTACCGAGCCACTAACAAATTGAGTGTTTGGTCAAACAACATTATTGTCAAATAAACACGAATTATTTTATTGACTGATCACGAGAAATGGAATAAGAGCACTATAGTACGCTCATTGTGGAATCAAAATCCCGAATGAATTCGGTTTAAGTCAAAACCTGTACATACCCCATTTTACTGTGAGATTCGCCGACCGTTTGCTTAGTAAGCGCTTTATACGAATGTGGACCTTATTTATATGAAGTTAATGATTATAACTCGTATAAGCGGATGTGAGCAAGCGTTTCGTGCATGAAATATGAGCAAAATGGACGAGTGCATAGGAAACGTATAGCAGTAGGCATCTTGACTCATGCAGTATGACTCTTGATTCACACTTGTCCATTTTACTCATATTAAGTTATAATTACAGAACAGCCAAGGTTCAAACGGCTCTACAGGCAAGTCTGAAGAGAAGAGCCAGCTGTACTGGGCGAAGGGCACGGGTTTCGGCACCGGATCCACGCAACAGTCGTGGAACGTGGAGCAGGCGCTCGTCAGGCAGAGGACAGAGGAGGAACACGTGACTGTGCTGCTGCAGGTCAGGCAACTCACTTAAATCGGAGACTCCAAAGAAGGCAGAGTAATGAAAGATAGATTGATAGTTAACAGGAATCCATAATTGGACCTACTTATGCAAGACGGAACCAATCCACACACATGTCAAAATCGAGATAAGTATACAGAAAACTTTCAAAATGCACCTTCTATCGACCCTGTAAAGATCAAAATGATCTGACAAATTGTCGAATTGTTGTTGTCTGGGTCGATAGAAAGCTTTCTGTATACTTATCTCGATTTTGGCATGTGTGTGGATTGGTTCCGTCTTGCATAAGTAGGTCCAATTGTCGACCGATGTCAACGCCACACTGATGACCGACGTCGGGGTGTGTGTGGTGCCCATGCAGCATTGCCATAGAGAAGAATAGAATAAGAATCCATAGCTGGGTGCAAACACTCGTATGCGTTAGTACGTGAAAACGCTAAGAGTGGCGCGTGAAGCATGTCCACAGTTCAATACCTAACGAGTGTTTACGAGGCGATGTCACGGAGGCCGTCCTGTCGGTGTGACGTGGACGCTTCTCGCGTGAGAAAAGCGCTAACGTTACATACCTTGCAAAGCGTTGTATCTTTCATTCATATCTGTATAACTATCTTTTCCTAAAACTCGATTTAAAGCTGTAGAGATCGTTAAATCTAAAACTGCACCTCCACTGCTTGTTGCATACACATTTCAAATGTTTGTACAGATATTTTAGTGGAGGGGTGTAGTTTAGGTTAAACGATCTTTACTAACTTGTCCTCATTTCCACACAGGTTTTAGCATCATATATGAACCCTGGAGAGAAGTGGCCCCCGGAAGAGGGCGCGGCCGAGAGCACGGACCGAGACGGCGACTCCGATGACACACAGGACCTGCCCGCAGAGTTCATAGACCTTGTCGCAAACAGCTCGCTTGTACCCGCCATTTGCTCTTATCTAAGAAACGATTCGGGTAAGTAAAATAGAAATATTAATTTTCCAGGTAATACAGGCACATGGATAAATATCATTTTTATAACTGACTGTAAAAGCAAATAACCTACAGCTATTTTACATATTTAATATTGCCAATGAGCCCTAATCTAGACAGTCTATATCTTGGCACTCTAAATTGATTTTGAGGGTTCCATATAAAGATCTATCTAAATTTGAATTTATAATCTCTAGTAATTATCAAGTTTTGGGACTAAAAACTCAATAATTTCATGATCATGACTGTTTGCCCAGTGCTGGACATGTCGCGCCACATCCCGCTGTACGTGCACGTGCTGCGCTGCGCGCGCGCACTGCACGCACTGAGCTCGCGGCGCCTGACGCAGGCGCTGCGCCCGCTGCCGCGCCTGCTGGCCATGATGAGCCGCACCACCAACTCCTACGCTACCAAGCTAAGGTACGCCTTCACTGTGTTCATCACCAAGCTACGTCATTACCATCTACACATTCTCTACATCTAACTAGGAAACATTGAAAAACTAATTGATTGGACAGACTGGCATTCAGTTTCTAACATTTATACGTGAAAATATCTCCATAACCATTTAGTTCTCAAACGTCATAAATATGGCACACTTACTGAAGTCGTTTGTTACACACACAGTGCGAGTCGTTGTTCTACAAAACCGCTCTTTTTCTGAACCTCGATGTTTCACATTTTTCATTCAACAGCCGCCTACGACATATCTTTGCAGACGGTACTGACATATTTTTAACCACTTAATATTTTGTATTTCAGGATGAGTAAGAAGAATATATTCGGTAAAATGACATATAGCCAAAGATTTAGTACTTCAAGTAATTCAGAGTTGTCCGAGGAGGACGAGGGACTCGCCGCGCTTATTGCCGACATACAAGTGAGTAAATAACATTATGTTAGTGTTTGACAACAGCATTTTTTTTTTCATTTTGTGTAGAAATACGCTATACTTAGGCCCGCTTGTTCCACAAAACACTAACCCCCTTATTCATAAAACTTATCAAACCTATTTTAGTTAAAATGGGGTTTGTCTCTTTCTTACACACAGAAATGACAACGTGACAGATAAAGACAAACGTTCTATAAACCTATTTTAGCTAAAATAGAGATAAAATAGGATTATGAATAAGGGGGTAAATACATTGTGCACATGATGTATATAATAAAGAATATTCTATTCTACATTCAGCACTAAACGAATTTAAAACCTCGTTCTGTTTCTTCTATAAATTGTTTGATGATGACAGTATGTTGAACGCATTTCGTAATTTGTGCTGCAAGCCAGCCCTGTACTGGAACCCAAAGTGCAACGTAAACAACACAATGTGCGTAACGTGTGCCCTAGGGTTACGACCAATGGTCAGCCATTGCTCGCAGACAACGGTCACGCGTACCTTTTTGCTGACCATAATATGGACGTGAATAGCGATACTTTTGTTTGTTTCTCTTGTTTCGTGAATGTCCTACTTTATAATAGTATTTGTAAGCTTGTTGTGTCTCACAGAGTCAATATAACTTGTCTGTCGCAGGCGACGTCCGCGCTGATGTGTCGTGCGGAGAACGAGGCGGAGTCGGGGCGCGCGAGCGGAGCGCCGCAGCCACTCAGCGGCGCCTCGCGGGAGGCAAGGTACATCGAGCTCATGCGCACCATGCAGTTCGGTGAGTAGTCGGGCCCACATCGAGCTCTAGGTATACTGGCTGGAGTTTTGAAATGCCCAGTAACGACAGGTACTTTAACCGTGGTTGCTACAAGAAAATGGTCTTAGGAGACTGTGCTTATTTTTTTGGGAGACGTTTGATCTGCTTTCACAGATTTTGTAAAAAAAAAGTTATATTAGATTTCAAGTGAATCTTAATGATAAAAATATGTAGCGAACTCGAAAAGAACGGTTTGGTTTGTTTGCCTCAGGGTAGGCTGCTCTGTTGTTTAACATTTACATTAATGACCAACCGGTGAGTCCAAATACAACCCGTTTTCAGTACTTAGACAACTAAATTCAGAAAGTACAGTATAGTCTTTTAAATTTTCGTCAATTTTCAAATTCTTGAAGAATACAATTTTCATTTTTGAAGCTACGGCACTGAGCAAACTATTGCATATTAAATTGGTAGTAACTAGATGGTGAGGCCTTGTTGGTTATTGTGCATGTATGGCCATGCAATGCTATGTTTAGGACACGTTGCAGCTCGGTGCGACGCATATAGGCTAACGCGCTCGCTTTCGGGTTGTTGAGTAACTTTCAAAATACGCACTTGTTCTCGCTCTCGCCGAGTTCTGCGGTGTAGGATTGCGCTCTCAATGGCTGTTGTACGTTGACAGAAACGTTCGAGATGATAGCGGAGTGCGCGGAGTCCGGGTTCCGGTTCCTGGTGCCGTACCACTTCGAGGGCGCGGTGCGCGCGGCGGGCGAGCGCGCGCACCCGGCCCGCATGAAGCGGCTCGCGCAGGAGGCGGCCACGCTGGCCACGTCGCTGCCGCTGTCCTACTCCTCGTCCGTGTTCGTGCGCACCGACGCCGACCGGCTCGACGTCATGAAGGTACACACGAACTCTAAACTGTAAACTCACCTATATCATCATATTCATAGTAAACTTACATATATTATACTAGCTGCGCCCCGCGGTTTCACCCGCATAAGTCTTGATCCCGTGGGAATATCGGGATAAAAAGTATCCTATGTCCTTTCCCGGGACTAAACTATATACCAAATCTCATCTAAATCGGTGCAGTGGTTTAGGCGTGAAAAGGTAACATACAGACAGAGTTACTTTCGAATTTATAATATTAGTATGGATTAAAGAAATTTCGATGTTTTGTCAAGTCGTAAGAACCGTGCATTGTCGAGTCGATAACGATGAATATAACACTAAAGTCACCAATTCCCCGCAGGTCCTAATAACAGGTCCCTCGGACACGCCGTACGCGAACGGCTGCTTCGTGCTGGACGTGTACTTCCCGGCGGAGTACCCGGCCGTGCCCATGCTCATAAACCTCGAGACCACCGGGCGTCACTCCGTGCGCTTCAACCCCAACCTGTACAACGACGGCAAGGTGTGCCTGTCGGTGCTCAACACCTGGCACGGACGCCCCGAGGAGAAGTGGAACGCGCACACTTCTAGCTTTCTACAGGCAAGTCTGCAACACCACACGAACTTATAATACCAGTCTACTACTGTCCCACTGCTGGGCAAAAGCCTCTTCTCACACAGATAAGGCACGAGTATTGATCACTAGCTTACCATCATTCCCGAAATCGTATTGACAAAAAACAGTGGCACTCCGGGAGTGCCGACTGAAGTGTAAACAAAATACTTTGCCATCAGTCACTGACATATCGGATATAAATTAAAACTGAGTATCAAAGCTTCGGATGTGTTCGGCTATCCGCGGGACGTGTCCCGCGGATAGCCGAACACATTCGAAGCGGTGTCGGTTACGGTAACAGTGGCGCGAAAACAAAATAGCGGCGGTAGTTTCGCTTTTGGTCTTGCGCTAAAATAATTTGTAGCGTTATTTTATGTATCTAATCTAAACATTGTTCGTATTCAGGTACTGGTATCAATCCAGTCTTTGATCCTGGTGCCCGAGCCGTACTTCAACGAGCCGGGATACGAGCGAAGCCGCGGCACCCGCGTCGGTTCCAGCGCCTCGCTCGAGTACAACTCCAACATTTACCAGGCTTGTGTGCGCTGGGCCATGCTAGACCATCTTAGAAACCCTGAGCCTTGCTTCAAGGAGGTATGCTTATAATTATTGCAATTAATATTTTAATCATCTTATTTAATCATTATTTTGCATATACTGTTATAGAAGACTTAGTACTCACGACACAGAAAATCAAAATTTATGGGCCAGTGTATTAGTTGTATATGGTGCAATTTTTTACAATAAATTGTAAATATTCATTGTTTAATACAAAAAATTAAGCAATTAATCCTTATCCAATTTATGATATCTAAGATTGATAATTAATTGAGTCTATTTTTTGGATACAAATTTCTTAATCACGCTCTGGGATCGTTATGTTGATTTATTGGCACGGATGCGTTTATGACCAGACATTTGAACGTAAAGGACGCGAATACTACATAGCCGTTACGACCCATACATATTGCAAGGGTCGTAGCGTGTTTTGTCGTTTCTGCCTATCCCCATGGGATAAAGGCGTGAGTTTAAGTATGTATGTATGTAATGTCTATTCAAAATTATGTTTCAAACTGATGTTATTTCAAGTTAACAAATATCAACTTTATTTTAATGGTCATTAAGTTGATTTCAGAGTGACTGGCACTATTGAAAAAGTTATAAAAATGTTTGAAGTTGTATCGTAAACTGAACTTTATTGTGTATGATTTAAAGTTATTTTTCCATAAACTCATATTTGTTTACATTTTTGGCAAATAAATCGCGAATGCAGATTATGGTAGATCATTCGAACGATATACAGCAGCCAAATTCGGGATCAAGATGGAGAAGAACTTGAAAAACATTAATGATTTCGGCGTAAATGAATATATGTATTTTTGTTCACCAGGTGATCCAGACGCACTTCTGGATAAAACGCAACGAAATAATGCAGACGGTGGCGAACTGGATCACGGAGCTGGAGAGTCAGAGCGGCGACGAGCGCACACAGAGGAGCATACAGCTCAACCTCATGGCGCTCAAGGTAAGGCATAAACTAAAAATATGCAATTTTTTTCTTTTTGAGAGTTCTACTACTTTGGTAGTGATTTATTGCCCCATGTACGCGCGGCGATATTTTAACACGTTGATTTTTTATCGCGCACTATATTTTTAACTCTCGGTGTTGAGACGAGGGTTGAGCAGCGCTAAGCAGTGCGTTGAAAATGCAGTGCGCGATAATAAATCGGGCGACTCGGGCTTACTGTCAGGCATAGTAATGAGGTGTGTGTACTTGCGCAGCGGCACTACGTGAAGCTGCAGGAGGAGCTGGGCAAGCTGCCCGTGCCGGGCGGCCTGGAGGAGCTGGACGAGCCCTTCACGCTGCCGGCCGCGCCCGACGCGCCCGGGCCCGCGCCGCCGCCGCCCACCAACGACGAGATCGACCACGACATGGAGAAGATCGTCTCGCAGGTCCTCGACTGAGCCCCGAGCTCGCCCGAGCACGCCCGAACTCGCCCGAATACGCCCCGCCCCGCGCGCGACACAAGTACAACCAACCACCTCCCACCGCGACGCATCGCGACTGTCCGACGCACCTACCGTACGCTCGTCACACGTTTCTAGCGAGTTTATTATTGTTCGTAAAGAATTTTCTTTTTATTTTGTAGTAGACGATTTCGGTTTTATATAGTTTTTTAATATTCTTTTTTTGTTCGAAAGAAGTTTATTCCGAAATGGTCCCATTTCAATTTCGTAAAGACCTCTGATGATGAGTTTCGGAGACGAGACAACGGAACTCTTCAATAAATGCCAGCAATGCCAGCTGTCGCATATTATGTATTGTTTAAGCAATCACACAACACCACGCCTGTACCCTCTAAAGGGGTACGCAGATGTGTTCAGTATACCACGGTACACCCTCATTTCTGTCAAAGTTGTTATTGGGGTACCACTAATCTAAAAATTCTCTCATTTTTTAATGAATAAGGTATGCTTCAGAGGTGGTCCCATATAAATTTTATGAACTTTGCTTGGGTTGTTTTTTTTTAATTAGCTTCAACAATACAAATTGTTTCGACTTAGTTTATATTGATGATGTTTTAATTTAATAGCTTCCTGTCACTGATATTCACATAGCAAGTAGTGTTATATGAATTTGTGTGGGGTAGGTACAAATAAAAAGTGAAAAAAACTTTTTTACAAAAAAAAAACAACGGACTTTTTTGTAAAAAAGTTTTTATTTTTAAAGTTTTTAGCAGGCGTTTAGTATTTAGTGGGACCTCTGTTTAGTTTAACACACATTGTGATACTAAAATGGGCCCGCTCGGCGCCCGGTAAGATATTTAAGGAGGAGTAGATGTACGGGCGACGACATGCAACTGCGCGCGGTGTCGCCGCGGGACCGTGCCGCGGGGCGCGCCGACACACATGTACATGAAATTATAATTTGATGTATATAACTTATTGTTTTAATTTTTGTATTCTAAGAATATATTATTATATGTATCGCTGTATTGCTCTATAAGAGTAGTCGGAGGCGGCTGAACTTTACGATGAAATAAATTGTATAACTCATTTGGTAGTAAATTGTGTACAGGCCTAGCCACCTCAGTCGAGTCGTGGTGTCGATACCGCGGACGAGCTGACAATAAAGTATAGCTAGCGCAGCACTCGCCGGTCGGGCGGTGGCGATCAACTTGTGAATGTATGTGTGTATATAGATAAATCACCAGTAGACTTCTGTGTTTCTCACTGTACTTTCATTGACAGGTAAGTTGGACGTAGGACGTTTATTGTTATATTTGATTGTGAATTTCGGAATGTAAATAAAAATTTATGTTATCGCAATGTTTCTTTTTATTTTTGTTGGCGTCACGACTTCCCGAATGTTATTACAGTAAATGTAAAAGTATTTCATTTAGTAATGTACTACTAAGCTTTGATTGTTCTATTGCTGGGATCCAATGAGCCTCGCCATCACACTGTCTATAATATTCAGCTTTGTATTTAATTCTGACAAGCGGTAATTAAACACAACATTTTGCTAACACGTTTTTTATTGCCCATCTCTATTTACATCGTCACAGTCGCTAAATTATAATCTACTAATATTTGGTATGATTGCGTGTTATGAACATGCGCACGGTACAGCGCCGTGTTGGGGTTCAATGTTTAAATAGGAATAATATAGCAGAGTTGCAGTAATTCCATGTGGAACTAGCTACATGGAACTACTGGGAATAAAGGACATAGGTAAAACGATAGCAATCCATAGTCCAGGGAGGAGCACAACAATTAGTCACATAAACCTTTAGGGTCGATTCATACTAGCGCAGAGTCGAAGCGCATCGAACCGTTAATCTGACACCTAACATAGCAAATTCACCCTTATCTCCACAACGTAATGCACATTATATCTTTTACGTTCTAATAGGCTTTGATTGTTCGTGTCGGGACCCGATAAATGATAACAGCGAAGGTTCTGGTTCTATGTTTGCCGCGGTTGGGTCGTAGATGGTGGACAGTTATTATTATTAGACCGTATATCGAGACTCCTACGTGTCTCCCCAGCTGTCATTCGTAGATATTTCTTACAGTCCTTACGGGTAGTGAGAAGCCCGAAAGTTTGACATCCAAGGGGTTACCCAGTAACTGGGTTGTGGAGGTCTAAAATACTGGTATTCAGCTGCATTCAGTTGGGAAAAGGTCTCGTCATAATACTGTCGATAATATTCAAGTTTATACTTAATTCTGCCAAACGGTAATTAAATACAACATTTTGCTAATACATTTTTATTGTCCATCTATTTACATCGTCACAATTATAAAAGGATTCACTTAAACAAATTATTATGACTTGTCAACTAGCCACCCTAGCGTTACCCTACGAGCTAAACATTCACTTTACTAGACAACTTATTGCATAAATAATTTATTTACTATATTCTTCTGACTAACTATGTAGAAATGTAAAATTACTCAAAAGTATTCCATCACAGATGGAGTTTGTGACATTTAAAAATATTTATTTACATAAAACTGTTAATTTCAAGTAATATTAACTATCTACATTATAATCTATTGGTATGATTGCGTGTTATGAACATGCGCACAGTAGACCGCTGTGTTGTGGTTCAACGTTCAAGAAATACCTATTCCAGCTATGGCACATGAAACACTACTGCTAGAGCTTGCGACCGACACTATGCAGGAAGGAGGTAACCATAATCTCATCTAGCTATAACACTAACAATTGATGACATACCTACTCATTTTAGAGCTATTGTCATGCATAATTCTAATAGAAAATAATTAACACAATATTGCAACTATAAATAAGTACTTTTAAGTAGTATTCGAGGGGAAAATTATGAATATATCTAACAATGTTTAGTATCGGTCACGTCTGGCTACTACGCTATGTAAGATCTTGGTGAAGCTGATGTCTACTTCTTCCTCAAGGGCTGGTCTGCTTGAAACTCCGCCTCCTGGGGATCGAGCTGACCGGCCTCCACACACGACTTGCAACAGAACCTGGGGACAATACAGCGTGCTCAGTTGCGGCCACAGAACAACAACAATAGATCGAGAACGTAAAAGTATACCTACACTCTATTTATGTACAATGTGCCAATTAAATAAACAAAACACATTCCGACAGTAATGAACAACTAGCTAAACTGACCGGATAGTGGATAAGAACACTATTAATAATCTTATTCAGCAAATGATATCGATTGACCTAATTGATCGATTAACCTCACTCAAAGATTATGTACTTACTTCGAGTAATACTTGTGTCTGCAGAACTTGCTGCGCACGATCAGGTCACAGTTAGCGAAGAAGGGATTATCTGTGCATTTAGCAGGTACCACGAGCTCTGAAAATAAAAAAATAGTGATCAAACACAACATAGATCGACGCTTGTGTTAACAGACTGGTACTCAAATTTTCATACTTGAAAAGACGAAGCGTTAAGCGATGGCAATCCAGTTTAAGGATCATCAAGATGGTGGGAAGCGTGGCACTCCATCAAGCTACGGACCGTAGCGAATCGGTTCGAAGTGGTGATAAGGTGTCACAATCCTCAACTAACGTAGTGGACGTCGTCGTTGGGGTCGCCGTCGTTGAGGGGTTGGGGATTTGGGAGAAGCAGGAGAACTTCGATAGTTAATGTTGTGACAGCGACACGATAGTGGTAACTTTATTATTTGATAATATACCTAGGTATGTAGGTGCAAAACGTTTATTGCAGAAACTACTCAGAATTATTGTTATAATGCCTTTTGATCATCGTTTTCATTTAGCCGAAAAACATCCTCTGCTTTTCGGTCCCATCGGCCATGCGTTCTTCGAACAATGTCTTTTAAGCCTGTAGACTGGGTATTCCTATTCGTCCACAGTAAACTGCGCTAACCTTTATGAGTACTTATAACTTACGTTGCACATTGATTTGCGCAGTGTCAGACTGCGAACTGTATGGGTTGCTGGCGTGGCAGGCGTACAGCCCGCTGTCTGCGACCGACACCCGCATCACAGTCAGTCGGGACACGATCGCGCTACCTGTTGGTGTAAACAAGGGATGGATTAGAAACAAAAATTACACATTCAGGATGTATAAAGATCCACCACGAAGCCGACAACTACGCATTCTGAGCTTATGGGTGCATGCAGCATTGCAGGGATCGTGATGGGAGTATTTAAAGTTATAATAACCTATATATATTGGTAACGAGTCCACTTTAGCCACCCAAACCCATAGTCCAACTTTTTATTTTTCCATATCCTGCAATAGTCCTACACCAACCGGGGGTTGTCCTTGGGTGCACTTGCATAGTACATACAGGGATAATCGTCGGTTGGTGCCACATTTCATTAAAATTTCCTAAGGGGCCTCTGCGGGTTGGCTTCGGCCCCTCGTACGCCTTCCAAAGGACCGGGACCCCATGGTCCCGAGATATGTAAAAACAATAATATTTAAAACAATTACACGCTTTCTCCACTCGAGTGCTCATCTGCCCCAACGGATAGCGGTCCATCAACAGTTAAGGGTGGCCCACCAAGAAACGCTGAGTGAGAGTGTAAGTAGTGGATATCTACACTTAATTAACTTATAGTGGTAAGACTCACCAGTGATAGTGATCCTGCCGTCCGACTGTAACTGTATGATTCCGCCATCTTTGGTCCAGTGTACGTCCGGCTCGGGGAAGCCATCCACATCGCACTTCAGGTGTAGGTCGGTGCCGATGTTCAGCGTCGAGAATGGCGTCGACACATGAGCGCTGACCGGCACTGTTTGTATAGAAAATTTTGTTAGAGGGTAGTTGTAAGAGTTTAGGTAACGTCATAACCTATTTTCAATATAGGTAATAATATATTGTCATAAAGACTACTACGATTACTTGAAGATGGTAAAAAAATATAATAAGAAGATAAATGTCCATTACGCATAACCAATAATGCGCATCAATACATTATTTATATTGTGTATTTGTATACGGTTTTGAATGGGTACCTATAGAAATCAGAATTGAATAAACAAAAACAGTAAATTAAGATCTTAAAGGAACACTACTTGACATTAGTACTTACGAGCGTATTGAAACATTCAGCGATGTACAATCAAAGGCGCTGCCAGAACAGACATCCGCGAACTTCGTCATCAACATACGACATGTTATAATAGGTAGGTAATCATAAATATGATAATAATAATATAGTTATATATTCTTCATACTTACAGAAGCTACTGACACTGCATTGTTTTACATTGTCGTTAACAAAATATCACTGTTGAATATTGACAAGATAAGGCAGAAGTCGTACTTTCGGAGAAAAAACCGCCGTATCTCTCACACAACATTATACCTAATAATATTAACACTGTATACATACCAGATTCGTATTCGTAGAATACGACTTGCTCCCAATAAGTCTATAAATATGTTGTTATTTTAGGCCTTAACAAAAACAATCCAACATCGCTAGAAGAACACATGCAAGCTGAGTACATAAACATGCTCCATGCAGAGATAAGCCATTCCGTACTATTAGTGGAAGTAGATGATTGTTGATCTTACATCAATTGGAACATTTGCAACCTATTATATCTACTTATAACAAGAATTAAACTCGCATTTACCTCTGACAGATGTTAAGATTAGAAAATATTTTCGTACCTAGGTAAGTACTGCTAATGCAAAAGAACTATTGTAAGGCAAACAATCAGCTGAATATAGTTGACTGTTCCTAATCTTACCAGTGTACAAAGATCTGGGCGCTTCAGTGGTGGTGGAAGTGGTGGTGGTGGTGGTCGTCTCCGCGGTGGTGGGTGGTTGTGTCTGGGGTCTGAGTACCACCGGGTTTCGCGGTACCAACAACTCGTTATCAATGAAGGGCCCTTCAGGCATATACGCTCGCACAAAGACCACCCACGACGCCGCTTTGCCTTCTCCGTTGTACGCTTGACAGGTGTACTGTCCAAGAGTTTCGATGGCCAGACTTCTGATAAGGAGTGCGTTTCCTCTCGCTTCGTACACTGCGTCGTTGTATGGCACCATGACACTCTCGTAGCCGCGGTACCAGAACACGGAGGGTGGCGGGTACCCGTACGCTAGGCAGCGCACAATGAGCGGACTGCCCAGCTCTCCGGTCACCACGGCGTTCTCATCTCCAGCAATTCCGACAGGCGTCCTCACAGGATCTACCAGCCCCCGATAGTTAGCGGACCAATGTTAGAGTTTGTGAATGCATCCTCTTATAATAATCTCCTTTGTATTTAGTGAGTGAAGTTACATTCATAAACTCTATGTTAATTTTGACTACTAAGCGTAAAATTATTGAAATGGGAGGACATAACAAATGAAGTTAGAAGATGTTTTGTGTGCTTCTAAAGTACTGGCTACTGTATCTAAATTCTGGACGTTAGACAGTCTTCATGAACGGCACTTAGAGAATTTTTTTTAAAAGATCCAGCAATCGAACAATTTTATTTATCTAACCTTCGCCAAACTTCTGAAACACCCAAAACAAAGTATCAATTGTGACAACCAGCAGCAGATGTGAAAAGTGTGTCGTTCACCTTCGTATGCGCGTGCGCACGCGAGCAGCGCGGCGAGTGAGAGGAGACAGACGCGCGACATGTCGACCGAGCGTGAGGAGCGACTGATGCAGAGTAACACGAACTTAACTTCAATCGCACGAGTACACGACCGGCGGCGGCGCGAGCGATGGACAGACTCCTAAGTCCTACTGATTGCGTTAATGTTTTGATAAAAGACTGTTGACTGCGAAAGATTGCAGCCCGTGCGCACGTTGGTAAACGGGGATAAGTACACTTATCCTCGTTTACCAACGTGTAAAAATAAGTTCAGAAAAATGCTTTCACATACATGTTAAAGCATTTTCCTGAACTTATTTTTAATTTGTTCATAGGTAGCATTTGTTGCGTAATTATTAAAAAGTTTGCCAATTCGTTACATTTGATTTATAATGCCTAAGTAGGTCTTGTATCGTGTTCTTTAATTTAGATGTAAGTAATCCCACCAAATCTATTGATTGCTTTTCTATATTATATGTGTAGTAGGTATTTATTTAACCTTTCACGTACACACAAGACGTTTATGTAAACAGACCAAACGAAAAGAACAGGCAAAGACATACAAACATTATTTATCACACGTCCATTTTTGTTTTTATACTTTTTAGAAGTTTCGTTTCTTGATTTACTTTTTTTTTGTATTTTTTTAATATCTGTCTATCCCATATGCTCGTATTTAGTCTAATATCTTCGTTATCTTAATGTAAGGTCATCATAATATTAATTTGTTTACAAGTAAGAGAGGTTACATACACAGTCGCACTGATAATGACGGGTCAAGTATAACGATCAGACAACCGTGATCTATGAACAACACTCTAATCCTTGCATCAATTATAATAGAAACAGTGACTGCATATTGGCGTTTTAATTAGATATTTATAAGAATCACGTGGAAGTGTATTTTCTGTAGATAAACCTTTAAACCCACAAATGGAATAATCTCATCATTATAAGTCCATGCCAGCCAATAGGGTATTTTCCTGGGTAAAAAAATAATAATTAGATTTAGTCCGTCAGTTAGATTATCAAAAAATAATGGACCCTTATTTTTTCTTTTGTCAATCAAACAAAAAATGACAATGATAAAGCGCGTCAAAATTTGGGAGTGGGGGTCGTGACGTCACGCCGTGCTAAAAAGTGTCGCACGGCGTGACGTTACGCGGAACCTTAACGGGCGATATCTTCATCATTTTTTATATAACTGACAAAAGAAAAAATAAGGGTCCAATATTTTTTGATAATCTAACTGACGGACTAATTAGAATTTTTTAGGAAACTAGCCTAAATAGATACCGTCAAACGGGGGTGAATAGGAATGCAGGGGTGAATCGGGACGAAACTGTAAAATGGATTTTAACGTTGAAATAATATAGTTTGTTGTCAATAAGGGCACGTAATCGTTAATTAAATTACAGTAAACACATTAGGGTCCTTTTTGGCCACAAACTATATTATTTTAATTGTTAAAATCCTTTTTAAAGTTTTGTCCCGATTCATCCCTCCATCCCTATTCACCGCGTTTGACGGTAGTAGTAAGTTACGATTGCTGCAATGAAGGTTTGTGGTTAAAGTAAGGAGGCTAGCATCATAGATAAATTCTATGGGGTGGGGGCGAGCCTAATGCGAACAACTACCTGCCAGCTACATATTACTGATAAATATTCCTGATAAAAGAAACTTAATACTAAATACTTAACACTTTTTCCTACCTGGGGATCGAACCCAGGAGGGCCAGGAAGAGTCCTGGCCCTCCTGGGTTCGATCAGACGGTGACCACAAATTAAAAACCTACATATTTGTATACATATATGCCTTTTGGCCTCGTGCTCACAACCGAGTGTAAGGCAGGAATAATTCATTTTATTTTATATAGGTACTTAATTAAAGTATTTTTTATTAAATTTTTTCGCGGGAAAAGAGTTCTTGGAAGGACTTGGGGGAGGCCTTTGCCCAGCAGTGGGATAGTACTTATAGGCTAAACCAAAAATAAGTAATTTTTATGTAAAACTGCGTTATGTCTACGTACGACTAGGTAACTCCCAAGCGTCGCCTATAATAATACGCGTGATGTGTGTCAACGATCGTAATTAACACACGATAGAAACAGTCATATTTTATTTACAATGAACTATCGAACAATACTCGTGTTACTAGGATAATTATTGTGTCTATCGAACATCCTTATTGATTTCATTTAAGTACCTACCTTATATAATTTTAGACCAATAGTTTGTTATGTTTTTTTGGTTGACGAGCGCAATAATGTAAAATCGAGTATTTAAAACACTCCGGAGTGCCAGACGAGCAGTGTTTTGGTTTCCCATGATAATAAATGCTTGCCCGAGTTTTATGCTAGACTAGCTGTGCCCGCGACTTCATTCGCGTGGATGTCGAAAAACAATAATATGTCTCTTAACTAATTCTTTTTCTAAAATAAAAGTGCCAGTGAAAGTCCCGTCAAAATCGGTCCAGCCATCCGGAGATTAGCCGGAACAAACAGGCAGGCAGACAAAACTTTTATAAATTGTTTTTTGTTATAAGTTAGTACCCTATATACTTTCAAATGCATTTACTAAAAGGCTTTCATTTTGACATTATAAACAGACAATTTTGTTTATTTGTATTGATTAATCTTTTAGAATCGATATCATCCAGTGGTATTGTAAGAACAAAACTTAATTAAAGAGTTACCATTGAGTTTCTGGCTTTGGGCATTAGGTTCAACTTTCTGACCGATGTTATAACATTTCAAATTCGCTGTAGTTATGTACTTAAGTAAATCTATACTAATATTATAAAGAGGTAAAATTTGTTTGTAAGTTTGTATGTAGGGGGTAATCTCTGGAACTACCAGTCGGATTTGAAAAATTCTTCTTGCATTTGATAGCCCAATTCTCGAGGAAGACTATGACCCCTAGGAGCCGAGCAAAAAGAAAAAAAGCCAAAAAGAACGTTAAGTGATAGCTAGCGCGGGCAGGTGATGCGATACGACGGGGTGGCTCGGGGGAAACAAGAAGTTTTACGTGAACGAAGTCGCGGGCTGAAGCTAGTGGTTTAATAAATGTAGGGAATTTGAGAAAGTTGACAGTTTTAACTAGGTAGATAATCTCAGTACCTGTTTCAACTTAAGGCGCAGATATACGACTTCTAATGATTTTAAATTCAACATCACGTCTAATCGACCGGACTGATTTCTTTGAAAAAAATAAATGTTATACTAGACCATTTGCTTCGTAATTTGATATGTGAATATTTGCAATTATATTTTTTTAACATAGTGTAATTAATTTGTAAAGTAATGTCTACCGCGGACATAAAAACGATAATCACGCAAACACTATCGGGTGTATTTTCATAAAACTTTCACCATCTAAAAGACAATTTAATTCCCCAAATTTTAGTATACGGTTTTTATTTGTTTGGTGTTTGAGAGTTTTTGTAAATAGATAATTGCTTCATATTTGCAATAAATTACCACGGTTGTGTCATCGCGCTTCTCTTTCTTTTCTATGCAGTCCGACAGTGACCGCGCTTTAGGTCGTGTAGTCGCCTTAACTTGTACTATAAATTTTCAAGACTTCAAGTACCTACGTTAACGTTAACGTATCTAATATGCGTTACCTTGTGTTTAACTCGCCTTGCACAATGACGAAGATGAACGGACACTCAAATTATTTGTTTCTGATTACTTATAAATGTGCAGAAATGCAAGAAAATAAATTTTGCCGCTTGTTCTCAAATTGTACCTAAGTATTATAAATTAGTAAGGAAAAAGAAAAGTTAGTGTAAAAGACAGACAGACCAGAAAGGCAATCAGTTAAAGTTCTAAATACTAATCAATCCAAAACCTCTAACTACTTGAAAATCCCAAACTACTTCGTGTTCTCAAATGCAAAATCCAATGCTTTGAAAGTCGCAAGTTGCTGTAGATCTTATTGATACAAATATTTTAGGTAGGATCTCTTTTCGCGAAAAACATGGCTATTTAAGACCTAGATTTTCAAAGAGAAAAATCAACGACAAAATTATATTAAAACAGAAATCTACATATCGCTCATTTGGAGAAACATCGACGTAACTGCTACTTTTTTTTTACGTCTGCTTTCCTTTCCTAACGTAAATACGCTTTCTAAGTGCTTTGTCATTATTTAACTCATTTTTGGAAAAAAATACATTTAATTTAGTTTCTCCAAATGAGCGAAATGTCGACTTGAATAAAACCATTTATTTACACCTCTTTCTGTTCTCTAACACGAAAATATCGTTCTTCCAATATAAATGTAACAGAAGCCCACAGCAACTAACGCCCTCTACCAGCCCTTTCCCCAAGCTACCGTTGTGCTTCACCCCCACTCACCATTGACGGCCAGGTGTATCTCCTGCGTGGCCACTCCGAGGCCATTGTCAGCCACGCAGATGTAGACGCCGGTGTCGTTGCGGTACAAAGATACGATCTCCAGCGCACCGTCGGATGACAGTCTATAGCGGCCCACGTTATCGTCGATCTGTTGGGAGACGGTCGTTATAGAATTTGTAAGACAATATTATGTTGACTTGATTTAAGAAATCAAGTCCAATCTTTAAACATCTCAACAAGCTAGACACAGCACGCTAACAAATCCCAACCTTCAGAATCAATTTTATTAAAATTGCATTTGATACTTACAGTGAGCTCTCCGAATCTCCACGTAATCTTGGGAGGTGGGTTGCCATGGAACAGACAGCGCAGTGTGGCTTTGCCACCTTCAGATGCCGAAACCTCCGGCTCTTCCAGCGGCAACGCCTGAGGTGCTGCTGGCACATCTACGAATAAAACTTGTACATTAGTCATGTGAGATTCGCTTATCCGATGTATCACGAATCACGACTGAAATCCAAGTAACACAGACGTATTTTTCAGTACCTATATTAACAGTATTGACAGTTTGCCGCGCTTTACAGTTACAGGGGTCTTATTTAGAGGGTTCGACTCGAAGGACCATTTTTTTTTTCCAAAAATTGGTCCTTCGAATCGCCCGTAGGTACTATAGAAACAAAAGAAAACCCTCAAAGGCTTTTTACAGTGGTTACTTTCAAACGTTCTTACTTGATGCAACAGTAGTTGTAAGAAGTGGATGTGGGCTGGTCTGCTCGACTGGCACCAGGCATATGTCGCTGCATCCTCTTCGGCAGCACTTGCCCACTCCTCGGCAGTCAGCGTCATCTGAACACTCGCGGCGGCACGTCACCTCGTTCGTAGTCGTCTCGTCCACGGGACAGGCACCAGCCTTCACAACTGGTAACGAAACGATTCATTGAAGAAACTCAAAGTAATCGTGACATGTACAGTTTGCCACGTGCTTTCGCAATTAGTTATCTCGTTACCGCGGTAAAGTTTCCTAAGGAAGACTGTTACTCTACCAACATCGTAGCTCGTAGGCCCTTGAATAGGGTTCCATCAGACAGTTACTCTCTTTGTTAAGAATTTTGAATGAGTGAGGGTTTTCGCAAGACGTAGATATGTACTGTTTAAGACTTCTAATATGCGAGTATAATGCTGAAACTATAAAGGACTTACTAGTTCTGCATTCTGCTGTGTACTTGGGCTCAGGATCGAGGCCATTCATGTATGGATGTACTACGCAGCGCTCGCCGGCTCCACAGGACTTCCTCTCACAAGGATACTCTTTGCATTTGCACCTGTATGAATCAATAAACCATAAGAGTGAGTCAAGTCTTGTGAATTTTACATTTCCAGTAGTTTTCACAGCAGAACAGAAGACAAGAAGTTGAGAGGCATGAACTGGATGAAATCGAAGAATCATACATAATAATTATATTATATCCACAAGAGAACGTATATGGAACGTGATTCATAGACGTAACGCTCTTACAAAAAAATTGAATGGTTTTAGATATCGTAGCGTAGCAATACGTAGTTTCTGGGAACTGCATGCATTTGGGCGTAATCGAAGTAATCCGTGCACAGGTATAAGTACAAAATGTTAGGTACACTGCTACAAAGATCTTTTGGAACCCGAATGACGTTGACAAGGGCGCTGCTGGTGAGTAAACATTTATACAGGGTGTTACGGAAAGGGTATATCAATACAAACGGGTTGAAGAGTGTATCTGGTCTAGAATCTCTGTACAAAATTTCAGCTCAAAAGCAGTACCTTGAAAATGCTTAATATTTTTTTATTTCGATAGTTTATTAAATTGAAATCATAATAAACGTGTCACCGCACTACGAGGGTCATTATCCATTATCTGTAGTGTGTCTGTGCGCCTAGTACACGCACATCACGCCGCCGCGCGCCAGTGCAGCGCCGTGATGTCGAAATAAAAAAATATTAAGCATTTTCAAAGTTAATGCTTTTGAGCTGAAATTTTGTACAGAGATTCTAGACCAGATACACTCTTCAACCCGTTGGCATTGATATACCCTTTCTGTAACACCCTGTATAGTACCTATTGTTTTGTGAAATGTATTGAAAAAACAAATGGCGGCGTTGCTTCGAATTTTGACGACGCCGTGACCTGACCAAAAGAATTTTGTAGCGCTATAAGTGCTAATATTAAAGATGAATGTGATTACCTCTCGCAGCCGTCAGTGCTGATGGTCCTCTCAATGCCGTAGTTGCACTTGAGCTGGTCGCACTCTTGCTTGAGCAGCTCGCAGTCTACCTCGACCTGCACGCACGAGCACTTCTCACAGCCGTCGGGCAGGCGCGTGCGCTGGATGCCGTACTCACAGCGCAGGCGCGAACAGTTGGCCACGTATTCGTCGCAGTCGTATACTTCGTTCGTCTCTGTTGTATGAGTTTTGATGTAGTAGGATAGACAAAAATACTATTATGAATGTATACAGTATTAACAATAATAATGGTTAGTCTCTTTTGTATAATTTATTTCCAAAGCTGTCCATTCGTCGAAATGCTTACTTCAATGACGATGAGATGAGAGACAGAAAACATGTAGGCCTTTGGCCAAGAGTGGGATGGCCATAAGCTTTAAAAATGGCCTGTTTCTTCGTATCCAGATCAGTTTTAAGTAACGTACCATCCGTCTGAATTTGTCCGGATATGTCTTTTTGGCCCTCAGTCTAGACTTTGTCAATGTCTGGCTTTTTCTCAAGACTTCTCAAAATGAATGGTACCTAACCCTAGTTTCGAGTAACTTATGTGGCTGAAAATTTCATACAAGTTCAGTGTCAATTTAGATCTCATCTCTCTCTCTATCACACCTCCAGATGGGCACTCCAAGCAGCTTGATAAAACAATCTAGAAAATAAGTATTTGAACACACATTTCTAGATTGTTTAATGTTTACTCTATGTTGTTTTTGTTTATTCTACGTATTGTATGTAGGATGAGATGTATAAATACCGGCAACACATCTGGCGGAGTACTCCGGTTCCTGGGTGGCAGGGTTCCTCAAGGCAACGGCCACACATCGCTCGTTCGGCCGGCAGTTTGCACTGACGCACGGGTCTTCTTTACACATACATCTACATGGGAGGACCAGGGAATTAGTATGTACTATATAGCAAAGGGAGAACATTATGTTGTGTTGCAACCGTATCTATATAATATATAATAAATAGTACGAAACAGAGTCGCTTTTAGTCGGTCGGCTTTAGTCGCTGTATGACCGCTTAGTTCTTCGAAAATACACAATGGATTTTGATGCTGTTTTTTGAAATTTTCTGGAATAAATTCTCCAAATGGTGGTGCCATTTGGAGAATTTATTCCAGAAAATTTAAGTGTTTAACATTCATATTTAACTACTCGTAAGATAATGAACAGAAATCTCGACGTTTTTGACATGTCGTGCAAAGCAGGGACGGTACGCTAGTTGTTTTAAGGGAAATAAAACAGTCCAGATATAAGTTCTTCAGTCTACCTACAAAAATAGTTGTTCCACAAACCTCTGGCATCCGTCGCCTTGTGTAAACCTGTCAATGCCATACTGGCAGTCAGCGAGGCACTCTTGACGGTACGGAGTGCAGTCTTGTGTCAGTACTTGGTTCGGATCTATAATTTAAATATTTAAATTAAATACTTACACATTGATTTGTTTTCGTTGACTAGGATTCTTCCTGCGTTACTAATGTAATAGATGCTTCCTTGATTGAGTATTAGAAACGCGTATTTTCTTCAAAAAGGGGCGTAACCAATCAATGCTATGCAGCCGTACAAACATGAAGTGCTCACATACAGTGTAGACAACAAAAATCGTTATTGAACGTTCAAAAACGGCATTCGACAACGAATAACTTCACGGATACACGATTTACTCTACAAGACAATCTTATCATACGATATCCGAACAATAATTAGATATTATAATAACACAGTACCTTCACTTAAATAGTATAAGACAAAAGTTTAGAAGTGCTGGTGCAAGACAGAGACACAAGCGATTGTGTAAGCAGTGCAGACAGAACATAGCATAAGCGTTTGACGTCCTAGGACTTCAAAAACGGGTGGCTTTCACATTGACGGCGATGGCGTAGAGAGTGATATAGTCCGCGCGGAACTAGTTGGCCGCTGAGGTGGGGACAGGGGTGAGGCGGCGGTTCGCAACGCACGTACTGAGTAATGCGCCCCCGCCCCTCCGTCCCACCCTCACATACCTAAGGCGCGGCTAACTAGTTCCGCGCGGACTATAGTTCCGCGCGCGGCGGACCTTGTCTAGTGGTTCCTAGACTTCCTAGACACCCGGTTTCTAAAAGACTATTCAATGTAATGTTGTCAAGTCTTGTGAACACGGAATGAATTTAGTGATGATATGAAGAGCCTTGATCACCCTCTTCAGAAAACGAGCTCAAGTTTTTCTGCTCAAGCAGCTGGTGCACCGAGACATAAGTCGGCCGCGCACGGAGTGAAGCGGATGTAAGTACCGTCGCCTCTCGATCCCGACACTCTGCAGACATCGGCGCATTCCTCGTAGGAGTGGAAGTTGTTGTCGTTGCCGCCGCAGCCGAGGTACGCGAACACGACGCAGTCGACGTGCGCCACGCTGTAGTGGTAGCGCGGCGCCGGCGCGGCCCCGCAGGCGTGTCCCGTGTGCACCGCCTGCAGGCACGCGCGCGCTGCCGCGTGCACAAGCGTTACACACGGACAGCTAGCCTCTACTACTCTACTAGCGAGGAAGCTTGTTGGCCATCGTTAAATGAAACTCATGCTTCGCTTAGATTTAGTTTAGGAATATAATTGTGAGTTATATTTAGTAAAAGTACCTACATTTGAAATGAAGAAATGATAAGTAAAAGTGTGTGAGGAGGTCCCAGAACCAGAGAGGTAAATGTAACACAGTGTTGGTACGTACCAGGTCCGGTGTCCCCGCAGACGCTCATGCACTCTTCGACGTTGGAGAACCGGTTGGGTCCGCCGTCACAGCCGCCGTACGTGTATGGCTGACAGCTTCCCGTCAGGGCGTCCCAGTATATCTTTTCGAAGCCCGCGCGGCATGGACCCGGGTCGAGGTGGGCCCCGCACACATCTTGGAGAAAAAGCCGTGGTGTTTATAAATCAATTATGTGGTTGATAAATCTATCGCTTGCAACCTTACAGAAGGCAAGCCTCGGGGAGATTTTAGACAACTTTTTTTTTTTTGTTTAGCCTGTACTGTCCCACTGCTGGGCAAAGGCCTCCCCCAAGTCCTTGCAGGAACTCCTTTCCCGCGCCACCTCAAACCAGCCCTCGCGGTACGCGTCCAGGTCATCTCGCCACCGCTTTCTAGATAAGTCTTTTTAGATAACTTATTCCTTAAAAAAAATACATATATGTAATTGTTCTCACCCATTCCGCGGAAGGCTCCGCAGCTCCTCTCGCACTCTTCCTCCGTCCTGTAAGTGTTGGGGTGTCCGCAGCCTCCGAAGCGGCTTATGAGGCACTGCTTCCTCTCGGAGTCGTAATAGAACACTGTCACGTTGTTGCCACATGGCGCTAACGAGCTTGGAGTCCTGCATTCTGGCTCTGACAGTTGCTGTAAGGAAATATGGCAATATTTGTTGCTTCATATTATTTCTATTTTAAATTAAAACTAGTCCTTCAGTCCGATGTAAGGCCATAACACGATAATCACTAGTTTAACCGGTCAAGCACCGCGCTTCGCCCATTGGCGACGAAACAATAGAAAATCAATTGTCTCATTAGCGGAGCTTGAAAGATTATCTTGGATATAAATATGTACCTGTGGAGGAGTTGCCACGGTGGTGGTGCTTGGAGCAGGACGCTTGCAGCGAGCCTCACAGTCGCGCTGACTTTCGAATCTACGCAAATAATGTTTAATAGAAATGACATCAGGCATTCCGACGAAATCATTGCTTACAAAAATAAAGTAAATGTTTTGGAGACGAAACCAAGAACAGAATGGGCTTATAGGGCTCCATATTCAATTTGTTGTGACGTCACGTAGCCTATAACCAGCGTACGATCAAGACCCTTCCAACGATACCTCATTTGTCCAGTTATGGCAAGTAGTTTAGAAATTATGAGGGAACAGATGAACATACATACATACATACCGGTCAAAATCATAACCCTCCTTTTTGCTTCACCGTAGTCGGGTAAAAATTAGTCACAACAGTCACCTGTTTTCGTTGCCGCTGCAGCCGGTGTACACAAACTGCTGGCATTGGTCGCGCGACGGGTCGTAGTACCATTGTTGGACGTATAAGAAGCAATTACCTCCTTCTGGAGGTAGCGCGCACGGATCTGCTGTAAGATGAATGACCTAGTTATAGGCTTATAGGTCGTTACGATAAGTTTGATAAATATTGTTAAAACTACTAAAGTCAGTAAGTAAAATAGTCAGTTTGCATAGGCATCCGGAATGACTTAAACATATCAAAATTAAGAGCATCATATCGACCTATTTCAGCTTTGCAGACTTGCGAGCACTCTTCGATTGAGGAGAAGCGGTTGGCACCTCCGAGGCAGCCTCCGTAGACGAACTCGTGGCACTGGCCGGTGGATGGGTCGAAGTAAACCTTCGTGACGTAGGACTGACAAGGACCTGGGTCCTTACGTTGTTTACACACGTCTGGGAGAAAAGACAGTTTCATTATACTCTTTACAAAAAAATAAAAGAAAAGAAAGAAAAATAAATCATACACAATGTAAAAAATCACTTCTTCCCCACTGCTCAACTAGATTGCTCAACTGCATAAAGTTGAGCAGTAGGTAATACCAATGGCTCAATTGGTAATTGCTCAACTATGAATAGTTGAGCAGTGGGTAATACCCGCTGATCAACTAAAACTGCACAACTATATATACAGGGTGTTACGGAAAGGGTATATCAATACAAACGGGTTGAAGAGTGTATCTGGTCTAGAATCTCTGTACAACAGCTCAAAAGCATTAACTTTGAAAATGCTTAATATTTTTTTATTTCGACATTACGGCGCTGCATTGGCGAGCGGCGGCGTGATGTGCGTGTACTAGATGCACAGACACACTACAGATAATGGATAATGACCCTCGTAGTGCGGTGACACGTTTGTTATGATTTAAATTTAATAAACTATCGAAATTAAAAAAATATTAAGCATTTTCAAAGTTACTGCTTTTGATCTGAAATTTTGTACTGAGATTCTAGACCAGATACACTCTTCAACCCGTTTGTATTGATATACCCTTTCCGTAACACCCTGTATAGACTAGAAATAAAAAATCCAAATCACCAAGACCCCGGCAGGCATCGGCCCTAGCGGACCCCGTCAGTTAGTGCTGACATCTCCGGATCCGGGCCTGGCCCTTACCGGACAGCGAGCTGCCCATAGCTCGCCGTCCGCAAGCCCGCGCCTACGGTTACCGGCACCCTAATTGCGTAACACACTGTCAATCGGAATTTGAATCAATTTGAAGCAAATCGCTAATCCATTGCTTCATAAGTTCGAAACATGTGTCTGCACAACACGTAAATAACGCAATGAATGTTGTTGAACTGTGAAAATGAAACCGTTTCCGATTGATAATGTGTTACGCAATTGCCCCGCGGGAATCTGCTATCGATTCCCTATGCCCAGAGCGTCTCCTGCGGCGACTAGGGGCGCGAGGGCGCAAAGATTGTTTTGCCTCCTCTCGCCACTCCCATATGTGGGCGAGAACTTTAGCCTCCAGATCCCATGGCGGCAATCCGGCGAAGAGGCTCGCCGCCTCCCAGGAGACCGTGCGGTATCCCCGGACTAGCCGGACGGCCATGACCCTCTGGGACGCGTTCAACCACCGGGCTAGTCGCCGCCTCAATGAACGCGACCACACCGGTGCTCCGTAAAGGGCCATGGACCGCACGACCCCCGCGTAGCCTTTGGCAGGAAGCGTTTAGACCCCCTAGATCGGGCAGGAGCCGCTTCAAGGCAGCCCCGGCCCGCTCCAGTCTGGGAGCCAAACGACGGAAATGCTCCACAAAGTTCCACCGGCTGTCGAAGACAAGTCCCAGATACTTCATAGTCGACTCGAAGCCGACATGAACCCCTCCTACCGTTGTTTGAGAACCCGATGGTGGCGCGTTCCGAGGGCCATGAAAACCCATGAGTCCCAGTTGCCGGATCCTTTCAACGACTGTCGCAACCCCGCGTGTCGCTAATTCAGCCGCCACCTGGTGCGACCTCCCTTGCGCCAGGACCAGCGTGTCGTCAGTGTAGCAAACTACGCTGACGCCGCTAGGGAGGTCGGCGCGCAGCGCCCAGTCGTACCCGATGTCCCACAGATGCGGCCCCAGGACCGATCCCTGTGAGACACCGCATGACATCTCTCGTTGGTTCCACTCTCCTTAATGACCGGGGTAGATGACGACCCTGTCCGTCAGATAGGCCTCGACCACGCGACAGAGGTAGGTCGGCAACCGGTGATACCGGAGTGCCTCCCTGATGCAACTCCAGGGCAGGGTTTGAAGGCATTGGCGATGTCTAAGGACACCGCCAAGACGACGCCACCCTGGGCAACAGCATCCCCCGCCGTGAGGGCTCGTTAGTGGCCAGTGCCTCAAGAGCAGTTGAGCAGTAGGTTATATTGTTCGATTTTATAACAGGATGACCTACTGATCAACTAAGTTGAGCAAAAAATAGTTGAGCTATAGAGCATAAAATGTTCGGTAATACAAACTATGTCCTACAGCTCAACTGCTCAACTAGTTGAGCAATCTAGTTGAGCAGTGGGGAAGAAGTGTAAAAAATATCGTTTTTATTGACTCAAAAGTATCGCCGAACTAAAAATGTAAGTGACGTACCGACTCCTCGGAAGGCTCCACAGGACCGTTCGCAAGCCTCCTGCGACAAGAAGGTACCAGTGTACCTGCAGGCAGGACCAGCCTCCTGGTTGGCGTGGGACACGCACTCGTGGCGGCTTGGGTCGAAGTACCACACCACACCGCCGTAGCGACAGTCCTCTAGTGCCTCGGGCACTCTGCACGCTGACGGTTCGTCCTTATGGAAATAATAGGAGTTTTGAAAACACTTAAAAGATGGAATTGTAATCTCATTGTAGTAACTCCGCTTGTTCCAATGGAGGATCTGGTCTGAAATACTATCAATCTTCTAATCTTTGTCCAAATTACGACCTTGAAAACTTAAAACGGATGACATGATAGGCACTTACTACGATAACTGTGGTTGTTGCGGTCGTGGGCTCAACTGGCGCGGGTCCAGTCTTGCATCTATTCTCGCAAGCTTCAATACTCTCGAACCTAAACATGTTTTTTATCATTAGTGAATGTTTTTCTTACAAAGATTACAACATAGATGAAGTTGCTTTGAAAAAAGAAATTAAGACTGCAGTCGCTAGCGGACTTGAGTCAGTAAATATGAATTTGATTCTTCGAGTCGAGTTTTAAAAACCATTTTCAAATGTAGTAGAACTTATTATGTTGAAGGTTATTAATGAAAAATATAAGGTTAAAAGAATAGTGACCTAATTTCTGAAATCCTCGAAGAAGCAAACATTTTGAAAACCGTTATTGATGAATATTATCTTTGCACTGTATAAGAAGAGAGCACAGAATCGGTCGAAGTGGAGGTGCTTGGGGGAGGCCTATGTGGAGCAGTGGATGTTTTCGGCTGAAATGATGATGATGATGATGACTGTAGGAATACTACTAGTAGTACCTGTTGTCGTTGCCTTCGCAGCCTCCATATGTGAACTGGCTACAAGAGTCACTGGTGGGATCGTAGAACCAGCGCATCAAAGAATCTTCGCATGGTCCCTGCAGCATCGGCAGCTGGCAGATATCTGGCAAGAAACAATGGGTATGTGAGCTTGGTCCTTAGAGCAGCGAGCAAAAGTATTTTCCAGGATATCAACCATAGCTTTAATTAGCTTCCTATTTCTAATAATTAAAGTACTACATTATACCTTGCATCGGCTGACAGTAGTACGTGCAGTATGACTCATCTGGGAAGTTGTTTTGGTTGCCGCCGCAGCCTCCGTACTGGAAGGTGACGCAGCGTCCGAGTGCGCTGTCATACGCGTACCGAGTCTCAGTGTCGTTGCAAGGACCAGCATCGATGGCGGCGAAACAGAATTCTGGAAAAATAACATTTGTTGTTGGAGTTAAAGAATGGAGCATTCGTAACTTCACCTTCCATTGCACGACTTGCATTTCATACCTGTTATTTAGAGTAACAGGATCCAATTTTATCTTAATTATATAATTACAATCATTTATCTACTTATTATAACGATAATGATTTGGATTGGACTTAATTTTTGTATAAACAACCCATAGGTTCGCCATTTCTACCTGATCTTTCCGGTGCTGCCGGCCTTTGTTCCGATTCGTCAGGACGCGGCTGCGGCTGTGCTTGCTCAGTTCTAGCTGTGGTGGTGGTAGTCGTAATGGGAGCGGTGGTGGTCTTAACTTCCGAGCAGCTGTTGTCACATTCTGCTTCCGTACCGAAGTTGTTTTCGTTACCACCACATCCACCGTAGTAGAATTGACGACATCTGGGAAAATAAGTAATTTTCTTTAGCTGTTGTCCGCAGTTTTACTCACATAGCGAATTCTTGCATGATTTCGGTGTTAAAACTAATAGAATTAATTGTCCTGTCTTACCTCTTGAAGGTCGTATCATAGAACCATCTTTCTCGGTAGTTGGAGCATTGGCCGGTCTCAGCAGGTAGCGTACATTTGTCGGGTACTGCAATATATATAGTTGTTAAACAAAACAATAATTAGCCCAAAACCCTTATGAATTGCGAACCAAAATTGTTCAGTAGGTATTAATGTGACTAAATACAAGGAAATCTAACTACTAGGTTCACTACGAAGAAATAGGCATGACATGCAAGAAGAAAAATGCATCACCAATCACCATCCACCCAAAAAGCATTAACGTACAAGACAGATAAGAATCATTCAATGCAGTACTGATTAATAAATTAAGAAACGTGTTGCCCTCTAATAAATACATAGTAGGTAAAAAATATTGCCAAAACACGTTCTTTTACAGTAGGTATACTGTAAAAGAACGGCCATTCTTTCTCCTGCAATAGATTTTCTAACGTATTCACATTTCTGATCCTAAGTAGTTGACTTCAGCTACATTTCGCCAAGGTTTGTACAACCTACAATAATTCTATAATTTTCATTTACTTTGAAATGAAAAAATCTGGATTTCTCACCATGCTTTGTAAAACTTGTAAGGCAATTCTCACATGAATTCTCGCTCCTCATCCACCAGTTGCTGAATCTTAATACTTGAGTGTAAATCTCTGATCATGTTCTGAATTTACTTACCGTAAGCACTAGGACAGGTCTGTTCGCAAGACTCCCTTGACCCGAAACGGTTGTCGTTGCCCCCGCAGCCGCTGTAGTAGAAGGGCAAGCATCGGTTCTCTGACTGACTGAATGACCAGAGAGCTTCCTTCTCGGCACAATTGCCTGCTTCTTGTGGCTGTGTGCACTGAGCTGTTATGCGCAACCCATTTGTTAGTAGACGTTCACAAACAGAAAATGTTAGAAGACAGACAGAAAAAGTGTTATCCTCTCAATATCACTTTGAACTTTGAAGTGACGATATGTGAATTTGTAATGATTTGCTCAAACAATAGACTTCGCTTTGAATAAACTGCCGATACTTTAGTAAGGTTCGAAGTGATATTTTCGGAATTAAAATCAATCAAGCTTAGATGGTAATCTTTGCTTTTTATATTAATTTAATTAAATATTTAGCCAAGGTTAAACAAAAAATATTCCATTTAAGTTCTAGCCTGATTTACTATAGTTTACCGATTTAGTAACAACCCACACCATGCAAGTTAATGGCAGAAATGACCCAAGCAACTGCTAAAACTATTCACGCAACAGCATGATTCGTTTACAAAGTATCAGGCCCGTATTCTAGAACGATTTTTAAAACGAAAATCAATTTAATAGCTCTTAGATGTCATAAGAATTGCACATGTTATGATGTCAGCATTGTTCATTGAGAGGAGAAGTACAATTTAATTTGTACCATTTTATTGTTAATATAAACAATGAAAAGTGTACGACCAAGTACACTGCCCTGTAAAACTCCAAAACCAGTGAGTATTTGGTCACCTAGAAGAGCTTACTTTTGTTTTAGTCTTCCGGTTTGCGAAAAAGCTTTTAAACCATTAAAGCATATTGTTCTTATTTCAACCCATTCAAGTTTTTTAAGGAGTTAGGCTAGTCAAGACCGTGTCAAATGCCTTTTTAAAATCAAGGATGATACTTTATTCTAATATAAGGAGGATTCTTCAGAAATTCATAAAACGAGAGCAACTTTCCAGAATACGAGCCTAATAAAGATTTAATTGCACATTAAAAAAGAGGCATTCGCTAAATAAATTAGTTCACCACATTCACCGTACACCAGGTAAAGTCAGGGAAATTAATAGTTTAGCAAATTACCTACCAACCTAAATGGTCCGCATAATCAAATCACAACTGACAATCTTTGTACAGTTGTCTGAAATGGCTTTAACAGGGCTAAATTGGTGTAGGATGTTAATTTGCATAGCAATTATTTCTCTGACTGTACATACGAAACCTGGTTGTCTACTTACGTGGTTGTGTGCCAGCACAGCGCATTAGGCAGGCTGCCTCGGAGCTGAACCTATTAGAGTTGCCTTCGCAGCCTCCCCAGATGAACTGTTCACAGCGATAGGCCTCTGAGTTGAAGCCCCAGCGGCTGTAGTTGCCAGCGCAAGAACCTTGATCGATTGGTAGGTTGCATTGATCTGAAAAACCTTCGTTATGTACTTACTGTGCCAAGAAATTATGTTTTGCTCTAGGAATCAACCTAAATCTTTCATTTATCTTAGCATAGACGTGAAAAAATGATAATTGAATGTAGTTTTTTATCCTTATGCCTCACCTGCAACAGAGCTGGGTTCGCACTGCTTCTGACAGAGCTCCCGGGTGTCAAAGTTGTTGGCGTTGCCGAGGCAGCCTCCGTATCTGAAGGGAATGCACTGTTCCCGCGTGCTGTTGTAGTGCCAGCGCTGGTAGTCCGCGTCGCAGGCACCCTTCACGCTTGGTAGCTTGCACGCGTCTAGAAACGATAGTTTTTTAGTTTTTAGCCATAAATGAAACTTAGAAAAATAGGTACCATATAACATTTTTAATGAAATACTGTATGACGGTTAATCACAAAAACCTATCTGAACTGAGTGTGCTGTTTTTGTAAAAAAAACTAGTCGATTCCATGCCCAGGCAGTAGAAGCTTTATAAAAAATAAATGAAAATCAGCCCTGTATAAACAGATTTAACTCAGCAACTCAGCTCGCAGACTTAAGTCAGTTAACAATTTTGAGGAAATATCAGTTAACATTAAAAGAAAACAAAGTTTCCGTCTTACCTTTAGGCGAAGGTTGTACGCACACATCCTCACACTCTTCCTTGGTCGCGAATCTGTTGCCATTGCCCTCACAGCCTCCGTACCAGAAGCGAGAACAGCCTCCGTATGCCATGTCGTAGTACCACATTGCCGTGAAGTTATGGCATGGACCAGGATCCGTCGACATACTGCAAGCAGCTGGAATAGCATGAAATGTTAATAAACGCCAAAACTGCCGAAGCAGAGACAACAAATATCAAATTGGTAAGCTCACCTTGTTTATTTTCAGGTGCATCGGTACATCCAAGGAATTTAGGCCCAGTGGCTTCAGTGCGCCCATCAGGGCAGCATCCGTGCCGGCTAGAAGAGCAGTCGCATCCAGCGGCAGCAGGGCCGGTGGCATGAGTCTCGCCGTCTCCGCAGCATCCGAACTTAGACTCGCGGCAGTGGCAGCCCTGCTGTTCAGGACCCTTCGCAGTGGTGACGCCATCAGCACAGCAACCGAACTGGTAAGTGTTGCAGGCACAGCCCTCATTGTTAGGTCCAGTGGCCACAGTGTGTCTGGGGAAAGATGTTGATTTTGTTGTGTTTGAATGTTTGGAGCCCTTCGCTGGAAGTATCGCAAAGCTTGAAAATCATCGGATATTCGAAGTGAAGGACGATAACACTGCGTGCTCAACAATGTCATTATTATATTGGAAAAAGTTACCTATCAGGACAGCATCCATGTTGAGTGTACTGGCAGCCGCAGCCCTGGTTATCGGGTCCCTGCGCGATAGTGATGTTATCGGGACAGCAGCCGTGGAGCGCGTACTGGCATCCACAACCTTGCATATAAATAAATGATAAATTACACTCAGTAGGTTCGCAGTGCTGGGTGACTGGCAAAAGTGTGCCGTACAGACGCCTAATATTAGAAGGCTCTATAACAGTGGGACAATAGCATGCTGGTAAAATACCTTCAAGATGTGGTCCTTCAGCTGGTTTGCGGTTGTCTGGGCAGCATCCAAAGGCTTGCAGCAAGCAGCAGCCTTCGAAGTTAGGTCCGTGAGCAGGAGTCTTGTCGTCCTGGCAGCAACCGTGCGGCGATGTACTGCAGGGGCCTGGGCATCCTGCATTTTCAAGGCCTGAAGCTGAAATAAGAATACGAAAATTAGGAGATGAAGTAGGTATGTACATAGTTTATGGATATCTCCAATACCAGAGACATCGCAGTCGCGCGGTTCCCAGAGACAATGTATCTCAAGTGACTGTAATCAGCTTTAATAGGCATAATAAGCCTATAGTGTTCCCTGTTTTAATTATTACTGTTAAAATAACAAAATTAATAATATGGAGTTATTTACCTGGCGACACACCATCAGGACAGCAACCAAACACAGTAGCGTTACACGGACATCCCTGTCCGTCGGGCCCGGAGGCTTCGGTCTCGTTGTCAGCGCAGCAGCCGAACTCGAAACCACTGCAAGGATCCAGGGTGGTGGAACCGATGACGTCAGTGGTTCCCTCGTTAGTTGTGCTACCTTCGCTTGTTTCGATAGATTCGGTTGTCTCAGTTGTCGTATCGGTAAGAGCTCCCGTGGTCGAGGTTTCTGAAAGAAAGTCAATACATATGTTCAAAACATGTGCCTCATTCGTATGAAAGTTAATATCTAGAGCGGTTTCTAAGGGAAGTCAGGTATAAAATTTCGTTTAGCTAAGCCATCACTGCAGTCTTGTAATGAATTAATATTGAGGTGGCCCTTTCAAATCCACCAAAGAAAATATAGAACAATATCGATTGAAATGAACTTAATTCTGAACTAACCGGTTTCGGGGCATCCTTCTTTCTCAGGTCCAGTGGCTTCAGTGTCGTTATCAGCACAGCACCCATATCTATAAAATTTATTAAAAAAATTGTAATGAAATGTTGTTGTGGTTTTGAATACTTGTTTTCAAAGTCCAATATGAAAAACAGACTGAGCTAAAAAACAGAAACCTGTACGTACTCGGATGAGGCGCAAGGCGGCGGGCAATCATCCTGATCATTGCCTTGAGCTGCGGTCTTGTTGTCAGAGGTGCAGCAGCCGAACAGCGTGTCTGCGCAGGGCTCCACGGGACACCCTTTGTTGTTTTTACCTTGTGCCGGAGACAGGCCGTCCGGACAACAGCCGTGTGCAGAGAGCTTGCAGGTATGTGGTTTACTACAACCTGAGCGAAGAATAATAATGTTACATGTACCTTGAGCAAAACCAATAAAAAAATATGGAAAAGAATTTAAGTGAAATCATAAGTGTGTAAGAAAAATTTACTGAAACTTATTCGGAAGTGTTGAAATTGGGCATGTGGGATTAAAACTTATTAATACCTTCGTCGAATGGTCCCAAAGCGGGCGTCTTCTGGTCAGGACAGCAGCCGAACGTAGTTTCATCACATCTAGGCTTCCTTCGCGGCTTACAGACCGTCCCGGTTACGAGCACAGTAGACTTGATCCATATTGCTATAATCATCGATTAAATGTAAACGGACATCATAAAATAATTGGAATTAATCGAAATCGAAAGAGGAAGAATAGCAAAGAACGGGGAATCAACCTGTATGGTCTCATCAAAAATAATGCAATCCGAACATGACATAACGTGTCATACAGCCCAAATGAGGAGGTAATTGCCGAATCTTGTTATAGCAATCGTGATGGCGGCATTTATCCCACGACCTTTTTGATCTAATAGCGACAAAGTCCTAAGGACTATTATAAACTGCTAATGAAGGTGGTCAGTTCAGAATTCAGAATTAATACTTTTTAGAATGATTATAGGTAATAAGTAAGTTGATCACGTACTTGTGCCTGCTGATCCTTCAGTGGTAGACAAGTCCGTAGCTGTACTTCCTGATTCTGAAAAACAGCGATTGTGAGTATTATGAAATGAAAGAACTTTATGATATTAAAAGAACATTATGATATAGTTTTTGTATTACTTATTTAGCGATATTTAAATACACAGACGAAGAAAAACTAAGTACTAGTTTGGCATGATGATAATATTCCTTTGGCTAGTTATAAGGTAGGTAGGTATTTTTTCATATGCTTATTCTCATAGTGTTGTTAATAGACCATTTTTACATTGCTTCTACTTTTAGGCACCATTATGCTTCTACTTTTAGGGATGAGAAATATTACTACTGACTGTGGCTAAATGTAGGTACAAGTTGTTTTGTAAAGGTTGTATATTTAAAACAAAATAGAACCTAGTGTAAATAGTTAGCTGTATAATAATTTGATATTGTTTTTTGTATTAGAAAAATCTTTATAAATAAATAAACGAATATAATTATAATATTGTATTTATCAATTTGGTTTAATAAGGTACGAAATTGGTATTTCTCTACACTACTATTACCTTCGGTACTTCCTGAGATCGTGGTGCCTTCAGTGGTGCTGTACGATGAGATGGTAGATTCTTCTGAGCCTGTGGAACCTGCACCGGTAGTGCTCACTTCTGTGGATTCCATTCCTGTCGTAAACTCTGTAGAACATAGAATGACCGATAATTATATGTGTCTTGTTTGATTGAAGAGCTGGCGCATTTATCACATTATACTTAAGTTAGTCTTGGTTGATAATAATCCAACAGAAGTGATATGCGATGAGTGTTTTCTTCGGCGTTGAGTTTTACACAACAGCATTCTTACTTTTATTTTCTGAGTAATTTAAGGAAAATTATAAAAATTGTGTAAATATTTGACTAGTGTACCCACCTCCGGAGACAGTAGAAGATTCGCTTGTAGACAATCCACTTTCCGTAGTTGATTCTGAGTCAGTACTGCCAGATTGCGTGCTTTCCGCGGTAGACTCGGTTCCTGAAGGAGTACTACTTTCAGCTCCAGTAGATTCAGTAGACGAACTGCTTGATTCAATAGCTGCAGTAGTCGATTCGGTTTCAGAAGGAGTGCTGCTACCCAAACTGCTAGATTCAGCGCTTTCTGTGGTCGACTCGGCGCTGACCGTAGAGCCCGACTCTGTTGTTCCATCTGATCCGGAAGTAGTGCTCGATTCTGCTGCCTCACTAGTTGATTCTGAAGCAGTAGATCCGACTCCAGAAGAAGTACTTGTTTCAACAGTGGGGTCTGAACTATCTGTAGAGGATTCAGTAGCTTCGGAAGATTCTGTTGTCGAAAATGAATGTGGCGTTATTAGGATAAACAATTGGTTAATGGTTTGCTTACAGCAAATCAATGAATAATAGAAATGTATTGTTTGTAGGCGTAATAAGTTTGGATACATACCAGTTGGAACCGCAAGCGTAGTTGTCGTCGATTCTGTAAGGATAGTTCAAGAGTTTCACATTTGCATTCTAAATGGTAAGATGTTTGTTCAATAATATAACACAATGACGTAGCGGCATTTAAATAATTAATACATACCAGTTGGCAGTGCACGTGTAGTTGTCGTTGAATCTGCAAGTACAAAGTAAAGAGTTTCACTCGTATTCTGAATTTGACATGATTTATCTATACTAATGTAATTTGTGAGTTCGTCTGTAGGCGGTAATCTTCGGACCTGCTGATCCGATTCCAAAAATCGACTAATGGGAAGCTACAGTATAGCTGAGTGTCATATTATGCGAATGAAGTCGTGTGCAAAACAATGTGGATTCAATTTCAAGCGTTATTATAGGTAGGTACACAATGTTATAGATACCAGTGGGCACTTTTGCAGTGGTCTTTAAATCTCTAAAATAATACAGAAAGACTTTACAAAACTATTTTAAGAAACTTCCATACTACGATCCTACACGAATTAGGTACCCACCTTTTTTTCTTCGACATCCATGTATGCATCCGACTGACGGAAGAACAAATACTTTTCTACTACCAGTAATGTCAAATTACGTTTCGAAACACGGTTTATTAATGCCATCAAAATTGCAGATACCTGTAGATCCGGTTGATGTAAGATCTTCGGTGCCAGTACTGCTTGTCTCCTCAGTATCCGTCGAACCTGTGTTTGTAGTTTCCGTACCGGTCGAGTCAGTGTCACTTGTGACTGTAGTATCTGTGACCGTCGTTTCTGTGGATCCAGTCTCTTCTGTACCCGTGGATTCAGTGGGACTGGTTTCCTCTGTAACTGTGGATTCAGTGGGACTGGTTTCCTCTGTAACCGTGGATTCAGTAGGACTGGTTTCCTCTGTAACTGTCGATTCAGTGGAACTTGTTTCCTCTGTAACTGTCGATTCAGTGGAACTTGTTTCCTCTGTAACTGTCGATTCAGTGGAACTTGTTTCCTCTGTAACTGTCGATTCAGTGGAACTTGTTTCCTCTGTAACTGTCGATTCAGTGGGACTCGTTTCTTCTGTAACTGTCGATTCAGTAGGACCGGTTGTTTCTGTGACTGTCGAATCAGTAGAACCAGTTTCATCAGTACTGCCAGATACTGTAGTTTCTGTTGTGTCAGTATCAGAAGATCCCGTTTCGCCAGTTGATGTGGTTTCTCCGGAGCTAGTTGAGACAGTTTCACCAGTAGATCCGGTCTCCTTTGCGTCAGTAGAACCGCTACTGTCAGTGCTTTCCGTCTCTTCTGTGCCAGTTGATCCGGTATCTGACGTATCTGTAGAACCAGTTTCTTCTGAGCTGGTTGAACCAGTCTCACTTGTAGATGCTGTCTCTGTGCCATCAGTAGAAAGACTGCTCTCTGTACTTCCTGTTTCTGCCACTGTCGTTGAACCTGTATCATCAGTATCTGAGGAGTCAGTTTCTCCTGAGCTAGTTGAGCCACTTTCACTAGTGGATGCTATTTCTTTAGTGACAATAGTACCTGAAACTTCCGTTTCAGCGGTTTCTTCCGAACTAGTTGAGCCCGTATCTGAGCTTGTAGAACCGGTATCTGCAGTAGGTGTGCTCTCGGTTTCTTCAGTCGCAATAGATTCAGTAGTACCAGTGGAGTCACTTGATGTTTCCTCTGTGTCTTCAGTCAAGCTGGTCGGTGTGCTACCAGTTTCTTTAGCAGTTGATTCAGATTCACCAGTCGCAGCTGAAACTGTTGCCCCAGAGGTTAATATTAAAAAAAATCAAAGAATAAAGATAATTACGCGGGAATATTATATAGACGTATGATAGAATAATAGACGAACGCTAGATAAAATACATACATGTAATTAATAATATGTAATATACAAAATATTTCCACAAATTTTACCAATGATAAGAAAAAAAAAGCCTAAATATGAATATAAACTACTTACTTTCCGTAGGTGGTAAAATTGTAGTTGTAGTCGTTGCGAACTTGTCCTTTACAGTAGAAGAAGGTACGTCAGTAGTCAGAGATGTTTCACCGGAGCCAGTGTCATCGTCGGTCGTGTAGTCGGACTCCATGGTTTCCGTCGTACTGAACCCTGAGCCTTCTGTGGTCAGATCGTCTGTTAATCCTGAAAAACGAGAGGAGTTATAATATACTTGGGTTATTTATTTATTTATATATACTTTATTGTACACCACAAAAATACATAACATAACATGAAATAAACATATCAAACACTACAAAATATACAATGGGCGGCCTTAGCGCTTTCTGCGATCTTTTCCAGGCAACCTTGGAATGGACAGTGATTTCCCTGGACATAAAATGGGGCTGTCGTTGGTGCAAATATTATGTATACAATACACTAAAATAGATACACAGATAAATACATATCCAAAATTATAGATACGTACTTAAATATATACATACTAAATAATTATAAGCACCGAAAATAAAAGAAGACGGTAAATGATTGCAGTTAGGACAAAATCACAACGACAAGTAGTGTTCCTTTACAAGTCTTTTGAACACGTGTAACGACTGCGCGCGTTTTATTTCATCTGGCAATGCATTCTACAAACGAGCGGCCTGGACAGTAAAGGATTTATCAAGGAAAGTGCAGTGTTTTACGGTTCCCAAGACGCGACAGTCGGGGCAGACACAGAAGAAGATAAAAAGTGGTAATCTTCATATTTCCGCAGATATCAGACGTTTGAAAGGTAGGCAGAGAGTAGCAGATTTATAAAAGCAAATAACAATATCTAAGTAATCTGATAAAGGTTAAAAGAAGAGGTCGAGAGGAGTTAGTTGATAATCACTTGCTTCCGATAAAATCATCGATAAGTATAGGTACAATATAGAATGACCCTCTTAGTTATAAAATAACATAATTAGTACGTGAAAAGTAATCGTACCTGATCCAGTTTCCAGAGTAGATTCATGCTCAGCGTAACCTACAAACGAAAATAGGGTTTACGAAGGTGATTTTGCGGTTCATTTTTGTAATGAACAATTGTTTAAATGTGCATATAGGTGGTGCGCTAATTGAGCTGTATGGGAAAAGTTTTGTGTTTTCGATTGAATCATTTTTGAAATCTATCTACGGCATCGTTATTATTTAACGGGCTGATCGCACACTATCAAAGCAAAAACAACTGTGTGGTTAAATTCACTTTAATTCAAAGTGATAACACTCACCAGGGCTGTCACTCATCATTTCGTCAGACTGAAAGGAATAAAAACAATTATTATTATAACGGTATCACAATAAATAGTTAAAGAAGAACCGTGGTTCTATGAACCTTGGATATATCGCAGTAAGATGGTTGACGGCGGTTAGTTTAGTAAGATAGAACAGTTATATTTCTATATGGGTACATATTTGAATGTCGAACATTAAAATACCTACGTGTAAAATGTCAACGTTCAAAACATCGAAAATTTAAATATCGGTTATATCATAATATCGAAAATTGTTATACCTAAGCATAAAATGTCTAACATTGAAATGCCGAGTTATAAAAATATCTAATGATTAAAAACATCGATAATCATTATACCTAAGTTCAAAATGTCAACATTCAATACACTTTAGTTCATTATATTTACGTTAACGTGTGATACTTCCTGGCCGCGCCACAGTGGAAAATTAAAGTAACACGTTTCTAGATAAATTGTACCCTTTATGTACTTTAGGGTACATGTAGTAAAAAAAATTGTACCTCAAAGAATAATGAAATATAATGAAGTTTTGGTGGCGCGGCTGGGAAGTATACTTCCTGGCCGCGCCACCACGGTTTTCGTAAACTATTAGGCGTACGCGGACATAGTGCACACTAAAGAATTGTACCAAAATTGTTCTTTTCCGTACGCTATAAAGAGATTCGAAAATTTTACTAATTTAGAAATTATAGCCTTGTGTTGGTGGCGCGGCCAGGAAGTATACTTCCCAGCCGCGCCACCAAGTTTTATTAGGCGTACCCGGATATAGTGTACGCTAAAGAATTGTACCAAAATTGTTCTTTTCCGTACGCTATAAAGAAATTCGAAAATTTTATTAATTTATAAATTATAGCCTTGTGTTGGTGGCGCGGCCAGGAAGTATACTTCCCAGCCGCGCCACCAACTTTTATTAGGCGTACCCTGACATAGTATACACTAAATAATTGTACGCATTATGTACTACCCAAAAACATAATAATATTACGGATGGCTGTAATATATTAAGAGAAAACATCAAAACAAGTTTAAGCGCATCAGCAGACTTGCTGATCTTTGTACCTACTAGATGTGGCCTCCAAATTAGAAGTAGGTACTGGAATTATCTCGGTGGGATGGTTGCATAACTTGCATAGAAGGGCGAGAAATAAGCAACACAATACGAATCGATGTGCATAACAAGAGAAATTGACCTTCAGGAAGAAGATAAGAACTTGGTAGGTACTTAGGTATTAGGGACGGTCAGCAACGTAAATCGTTAACACTGTTACTTTAACGTGTCAATAATTATTTCAAAAACTGAAAGGGGTTAGAAGATTTTTGTATGGAGGGTGGCCCTAAGGTCGGTCGCCATTTTGATTTTTTTTCAGAATCGCGGTGCACAACAAAAGTTATATATTTAGATAGAGGACACTTATACAAACAAAAAATATAATGTAACACAATATCCTAAAGCGTCAGGTTTCAGAGTTATTCACCGAAATATAATTCGAAAACAACAAGGATTTTTTGTTTTTTGGTCCCTCCAGGTAAGCATATTGAACTATTGAGGTAATAGAAACGTTATGAAACCTTTATGGAGACGAAACAAATGAAGAATAGATATTTTTAAAATAAATAATATAAACGGCTAACAGTGGTGGCCAAGTGGTAACAGCCGCGACTTACGAGTTGTAGATCGTAGGTTCGAACCCAGATAGGCGCTTTCATCATCATCATCATCAGCCTATAATGTTCCCACTGCTGGGACACCGGCCTCCTCTCTGTGAGAGGGAGTGGGCCGTAATCCACCACGCAGGCCCAGTGCGGGTTGGTAGGCGCTTTACTTTGTGTAAATTATTTCATCACCACTGCTCTCAAAACGGTGAAGGAAAACATCGCGAGGAAACCGGCATGTCCTAGAACCAAAAATTCGAAGACATGTGACATCTGCCAACCCGCACTGGGCCCGCATGGTGGATTACGGCCCACTCCCTCTCACCGAGGAGGCCTGTGTCCCAGCAGTGGGAACATTATAGGCTAATTATGTATGTATTTATAGTTCGTTTTTTAATCCCAAAGACTAATCTGACATTTAAGTCTTTTGTGTTTTCGTTTTTTTTTAGTATAGTCTCTGGGATTAAAAAAACGAACTATAAATTGCCGTGTTTTGTTTAATTATTTATTTAAAAAATGTCTATTCTTCATTTGTTTCTTCTCCATAAAGGTTTCATAACGTTTCTATTACCTCAATAGTTCAATATGCTTACCTGGAGGGAAAAAAAACCAAAAAATTTTTGTTGTTTTCGACTTATATTTCGGTGAATAACTCCGAAACCTGACGCTTTAGGATATTATGTTACATAACATTTTTTGTTTGTATAAGTGTCCTCTATCTAAATATATAACTTTTGTTGTGCACCGCGATTCTGAAAAAAAATCAAAATGGCGGCTGATTTTAGGGCCAAAACCTTCAAACCCCTTTGATCTACTTCGTCGTTAATTATACCTACCTACAGTACCTACATATATTATGTAATTTAAAAAAGTTTAGGTACTTAACGAACCTATGATAAAAAAAAGACGGGTTGCACTCCGGGAGTGCCGGCAGAAGTGAAAACTTGAATATTAACGTTGAAATAAATCAGTTATGAATTGAATTAATATAACAATTTTTTTTTTCACTATTTCTGCGTCACTTTTTTCATTAATCGATGCACTTGTTCAATTTCCATATTTTAAACACTTTATATACACGAATTTTACGAATACACAGCAGTGTGGCTACTACACAGACGGTCGAGCCATCAGCTGTCCATCCATCCATCCATCCATTATCGTGTCTCACTTGGTTCACTTCGGTTGGCGCCGCCGTAGAAAGAGGGGGGGGGGGGGGGAATCTCTCCTGACGGTCACGTGTCCTGACGCGATGTCCTGACGCGAGTTTAACATTTTTCCCCATTACAAAAAGTGTGCAACGCCGCTAAAAAAGTTTTCACTTCAAAAAATATTGTGGCGCTAGCTATAAGTCTGAACCTGTTTTATTTATACAGGATGAATTTTTTAAGTGGGCGTGGATGGCCCAATTCTAAACTATGAGGAATAGCGAAAAGTACTCAAAGGAGTCGCGGGCTCGATTTTGATGAAAACTAAAACTGCATCATTGGATTTTTGAAATATCAATATTTCTAGCCAGGAATCGAACCTGTTGATTTTGAAAAAAAAACACACTGTATTATTCCACCATTCGATAGTGTCCCTAATAAGAATCAAATTCTGGGAAGTAATGACATACGGCAAACTTAGGGAAAATGTAGAATTTTAATAAACTGCTTCTTATTTTGAAGTATTCATACCTACATTACGTACCTTGTTTGAAATGATGCTCAATATTTTTATTAACACACCCGTAGCGCAGTCACCTTCACAACATTATGTTCTAAATTCAAATTTCTATTACGATCTTTGGAAAATATTCTAGTGGAATCAATAATATTGTAATGCTCAATGCAGTACAATCCTTGAGACGTCGAATCCTATGTATTGAAAACAATGGTTATCATTATGAACAATTAATCAGTCAAGGTTTATTAGGTAGGTAACATAACCCGCTGGCTAAATAATAACAGCCGCACAGGTTAATCCATCAGGTTAAGCTACGCTTACTGCAGTTGGTCTGTGGATGGGTGACCATCTTTACATACCGAGACCCCTCGGTGCCTCGGAAAGCACGTTAAGCCGTTGGTCCCGGCTGTCATTCCTGGATCTTTAACAGTCGTTACGGGTAGTCAGAAGCTCGAAAGTCTGACAACCAGTCTTACCAAGGGGAAGGGGTATCGTATTACCCAGTAACTGGGTTGTGGAGGTCAGATAGGTAGTCGCTCCATGTAAAATACTGGTATTCAGCTGCATCCGGTTAGACTGGAAGCCCACCCCAACATAGTTGGGAAAAGGCTAGGTAGATGATAATGAGGTAGGTAACATAAGAAAAATAAAAAAAAGTATTTTGTTAAACATGGGCTATTTCCTTTAGTTTGCCGTGTGTCATTACTTCCCAGAATTTGACCCTTATTAGGGACACTATCGAATGGTGTAATAATACAGTGTGTGTTTTGTTTTCAAAATCAACAGGTTCGATTCCTGGCTAGAAATATTGATTTTTCAAAAATCCAATGATGCAGTTTTAGTTTTCATCAAAATCGAGCCCGCGACTCCTTTGAGTACTTTTCGCTATTCCTCATAGTTTAGAATTTGGCCATCCACGCCCACTTGAAAAATTCACCCTGTATAAATAAAACAGGTTCAGACTTATAGCTAGCGCCACAATATTTTTATCATAGGTTCGTTAAGTACCTAAACTTTTTTAAATTACATAATATATGTAGGTACTGTAGGTAGGTATAATTAACGACGAAGTAGATCAAAATTTCAGTTTTTGAAATAATTATTGACACGTTAAAGTAACAGTGTTAACGATTTACGTTGCTGACCGTCCCTAATACCTAAGTACCTACCAAGTTCTTATCTTCTTCCTGAAGGTCAATTTCTCTTGTTATGCACATCGATTCGTATTGTGTTGCTTATTTCTCGCCCTTCTATGCAAGTTATGCAACCATCCCACCGAGATAATTCCAGTACCTACTTCTAATTTGGAAGCCACATCTAGTAGGTACAAAGATCAGCAAGTCTGCTGATGCGCTTAAACTTGTTTTGATGTTTTCTCTTAATATATTACAGCCATCCGTAATATTATTATGTTTTTGGGTAGTACATAATGCGTACAATTCTTTAGTGTATACTATGTCAGGGTACGCCTAATAAAAGTTGGTGGCGCGGCTGGGAAGTATACTTCCTGGCCGCGCCACCAACACAAGGCTATAATTTCTAAATTAATAAAATTTTCGAATTTCTTTATAGCGTACGGAAAAGAACAATTTTGGTACAATTCTTTAGCGTACACTATATCCGGGTACGCCTAATAAAACTTGGTGGCGCGGCTGGGAAGTATACTTCCTGGCCGCGCCACCAACACAAGGCTATAATTTCTAAATTAGTAAAATTTTCGAATCTCTTTATAGCGTACGGAAAAGAACAATTTTGGTACAATTCTTTAGTGTGCACTATGTCCGCGTACGCCTAATAGTTTACGAAAACCGTGGTGGCGCGGCCAGGAAGTATACTTCCCAGCCGCGCCACCAAAACTTCATTATATTTCATTATTCTTTGAGGTACAATTTTTTTTACTACATGTACCCTAAAGTACATAAAGGGTACAATTTATCTAGAAACGTGTTACTTTAATTTTCCACTGTGGCGCGGCCAGGAAGTATCACACACGTTAACACGTAACGTAACGTTAACTAGTAGGTATTCTACTAGTTAAAATATCGAACTTGCAGGATGCAAGAGAGAGCGAAGGGCACCCCGGTGTTAGGTTAGGTTACTTTAAACCCTTTACACAGAAATAAAGCGTAGCGGGGCTCCGTCGACATAAGAAGCAAGAGCGGGCGCGGCCTACAAATGTGTTTTTTTTAAGTTATTTAGTATCATGCATCATGCAGCTGCAGGCATGGTTTCTGTCACGGCTCCGGCGCTGCGGGGCTCCGGCGGTCCCACGCGAGCTTATCGTCGTCGATGGTTTTAACGCTCACCACCGCAGCTTCGGCTTGCTGGCCGGCTTCGCCGGCCAGCCTCAGCCACGGCGGCGGGCGTTAAACCCACCTCCGCCTCAGCTCGCGGGCCGCTTCGCCCCTCTGCGCCTACGCGGGCTTAAATTACACTCTATGGGTAGGGCAGACAAGACCACGTGGAGTCGGTTTTGCAGGGATTTGTTTCTGTCACTAATTTTTGTAGCACAACATATAAATAAATATCGATATTTAGGACATTCGATACTCTGTACTTCGATATTTACATCATTAGATTTATTTATTTTTATTTATTTATTTGATTTGATTTACACGGCTTATGAAACCAATTACATAAATCAAAGTATTAATAAGTACTAACATAAAACAAACTAATAACAACAATTAAATTCTATTATTTTCACAATAATTGAGGCACATAACCATTAAATTGGCGAATTTATTATCGAAATATATAATACTAAATAGATAATCTGTACTAAATATAAATACTAAATAGATAATCTGTACTTCGATATTTAAGCCTTTCGATGTCATGTTTGTCGATAATTAGATTTTAGATATATTGGACGTAGGTTATCTAACCATTCGACAATACAAACTTACGTTATTTTAATTTTCGGTTTTGTGGTCGTTCGATATTTAAATTTTCGATGTTTTGAACATTGACATTTTAACCGTAGATATTTAAATTTTCGAAATTCAAATATGTACCCTTCTATATATTACTCCTACTATAGTTGTATTCCTAGTAGTAAGACAGTTAAGAACCGCTTTCATATAACTATATTATAGTGATGTAACTATATCACGAATTCACGACTAATCCATCCATAAAACCATCTTACTGCGACATATACCTACATACAATTCATCAGTTCATATTATAATTAAAAAAAAAAACAATGACAACAAATTCTTCTCTTAAATTCTTGTTCTCACACGTTATTGTCTACATTTCTTTTTCATTTCTCCTTTCGAAGGTCTGCTGGAAGAAATTTCTTAAGAAATAAGCAGTACCTTTGTACTCAATACTAATATGTCTTATCTGTATCCATTTTCCTGTGTGGTACAGTCAAAAAAAGAGATAAATAAGTATGCAGGATCGTCGGATACAGTTGAAGTTTAGTAAGAAACCGATGAATGTTGTCGACTGAAATTTAAATTGATTAATGAGCTGTTTGTTTTCTATTAATAAAATTAAATTTTACTCGAGAACATCCATCGGTTTTTTACTAAACTTCAACCATATCCGACGATCCTGCATACTTATCTCTTTTGTTGACTGTGTATAAATAATAAAATAAATAAGTACAATGTCCACGTTAATATTAATGTTACAGGGTTTGTCAAAACAACATGGGCTTACCGTAAAGCTGTCCAGGCCGACTTCTTCGTATTCATCGTCACAATAATCCTCTGTGTCGTCGAGAATGGCTGTAGTTGACTTCCATATCAAATCGTCTAAGGATCGAAATAAACGGCAGAATTAAACAAGGATCTTTGTAGTTACAATTCAATTCAACCTTTATTGAATCCATGTACACATAAGTATAAAGTAATAGAATCAATAATGGACCCTGTCGGGTACAGCAACATTCTAAATAAGTAGGAGAGAGGAAGAGCGCTTTTTTTACTTAGTTAAACGTTTTTAGTGATTTGTAGTGCAAATGGTCCTTAACCACGTACATACATAACATCTACTTGACGATGAGATTTCGTGATACCGTTCTCGTTCACTCACTGCCAAAGCTTTAGTCATTCTACTTTGACCAACGAAGGGTACGTAGCATTGTAAGCTCTATTACCTGGATCACAAGGTCCTGTGTTGCAGAGTTCCGTGGAGTCCAGCACGGTGGTGCCGTCACAGTCGCTGGCCTCCTTGTCTCCTCGGTAGCACATGACGCGTCTGTACCGCTCGCCTCCACCGCATTTTTCAGTGCACTGGTAACCACATACGGTATAGCATTATAGCCACAATAGATAATAGTACTAACAAAGCTTCATCTTAAGAGTAAACTAGTCGCGAGTTCGAACTCACTGGTGGTCATGGCCAAAATCACGCTGTCTAACTTGGCTTCGTGTCTGACGGAGCTAGTATCAGTGATGAGCAGTTAGACGCTAATCTACACGCACAACATCTAGTTCTCACGCACAGAAACACCGTTCCGAACTGATAGGCGCATAAAAATATTTGAAAAGTGCTTTGGAAAATCGAGCTCTATGAAAAATCCACTACATAAATCAATCACAAATAAAGTTTTTTGAACTCTTCGATAACTGAGCTTTGTCGGTACGGATTTAATTTTTAATATTTTTCAGTTCTTTTATTACTTATTTACACCCAAAGTTACGTTAAAAATAGCAAGAAAAACGAATCTTTGTTGGCTCATAACTTTTTAATGGCTTGTTATTTTACAATTCTGCTTCCGTACAAGCACAATTAATAATTAGACAAAACGATACGATGTTTAACTTTGGATGTACAATGTCAAACAGTGGAGTAATACTCTCCCGAAATTTGTATGGAAAAAATATCGAATAGTGGCACCTTAAAGCCTCTAATCTAATTGTGCACAAATATGTACGCAGATCCGAGTCATGCGATTATTTTGGGATTTCGCAATTTTATAAGGGCTTTGCTGTCTGGAAAGGAATGATAGGACCAAATGTTTTTGGTTGTTTTGGTTCTTTTACAAATCAAATTATTTGATTGAGTCGTGCTCATTCGTAGTGTATAGACGTGCTCGTTAGCAATATTTAGTAATAGTGACCTCCTTTGGTGCATAACTAACGTAATGCAACTGTAATTTTGCTTAGTGTAGTGAGTTTTAGTGAATAATGGACACGAAATAGTGATCTTTTATGTCTTTGACATATCTCGGGATCCAAGGGTCCCGGACTTTTGGCCACAGAGGCCCCTTAAATTAGACAGTTTTAAATGGAGTGAGGCACCAACCAATGATTATCCCTTTAAGCACAATGCAAGTGCACCCAAGGACTACCCCCGTTTGGTGCAGGACTATTTCGTAACATGGAAACAAAATATATGGAGCTATGGGTTTGGGTGGCTATAGTGGATTGGTTACCTTGAATTATGGAAGGAGTATGTCCATTAATATTAAAAATGATATTTTAAAATGTAAATAGTACTTACTGCGCTCCAAGGTCCAGCGAACCATTGCGAAGGGCACTCCTCTTTGGGCACTGTGCAAGGTTTGGAGTCCTTGTACTTAGTAAGGTTGGCGCACTGGGCGTCTGGTATCACTTCCACGCCTGCCCCACTCTCGTCATCGTGGAACATGCCACAGAACACCTTCCTGGTCTGCACTCCGTCGCCGCAATTTACTGAGCACTGTTGAGGTACAACGAGAGGTTATATACGGCTTACATAAGTTCAACACTAAAGTTGTTAACTTTAACTATATAATGGCTAGATACTTACATTTTTTTACGGAAGAAGAAAACCTAGAAACATGTTTCTATATGTTTTTTTCTTGAAACAAGTTTCTGCTTTTATAAATTTTCACCAGCTTGTCTCTGAGAGGTTCATGTTATAAGCTAAATTGGCAGATGATCCATTCGAAGGATGAACCAAACCTACACATTAATGCATTACGCACCAACACAAGTTGAATAGTCATAAGCCTGAAACTATTCCAGAATCTCCAATCAAGAACTGATTAGCGGCAGAAATAGGCTTAGTTGGGCTGCAAACCCATGACCATAACAAGAACCTTGTATTATTATACGATGGAAACGGTTAAGAGCATGGCAGTTGAGGGTATGTCATGTTCATTTAAATGTTGGATCATTCGGTTCCCTACAAAATGGTTAAGCCGGATAATGCTGACCCACGCGTCATGTTCGTGAAGGGCGCCATCCGTCGGTCGGTGAAGACTGCTCATCTTTTAAATGCCAGGGCTTATTTTAAATCCTAGGTAAGTATATTTTAAATTGTTTCTTTGTTTTTTTTTACATTGTTCTCACATTACAGAAGTAACAAAAAAAAAGCGTGTTAATAATGTACCCAGGATTTTGTAATGTCTTGATTTAAAACAGTGTCGTTGGAGTTTTCAGTCTATTCTTCTCCATAGAGATCTACGTTTTGGAATGGGCAGCTAGATTCAACTTTCTGACTAACTGACCGACTGTTTGACAATTCAAAAGTAAATGGTTTCATTGAAATAAATGTTTTTGGTTTGAGTTTTTGACTCTGAGTCACGTTAAAAATTACGCTACACAGAATTTGACAAAGTCCAAAAGTAATAATCGTACCTTACTCCACTGAGTAGCATACCACTGCACCTCGCAGGCCGGCAGCTCATCTTTCTTGCACTCTTCAAAATCTATTGGACGCTGCTTGTGATAAGAGCAGAAGCTATCATTCAGAACATGTCGGCCCTTCGTCGAACACACTACAAGTCGCGTACGATTCTTTGACGTGCAGGAGTCGCACTGAAAAAAACAAAGAATTTTTGAGAAAAATTCATATGCGACGGAGTATAATTTTCTTGAAGTCTTTGGAAATTGCTAATTGTTAGACAAGAAGCTAATCCCCTTAATAGGAATTCACATAACACTTAGGTATAAAGCCGTTCTTAAAAGGCTTAAATTAGACCGAAAGGCAGCATGAGACTTAACAGCGTCTTTAAAAAGAAAATAAAGAAAATGCATTTTACGGAACTAAGGACCAATCTTCTGTAAGAGAAGATTCGTTACACACAATCAAAGTTATCTTTTTAAAGTTAATAAGCTGGTATACTGTATTGGCACAAAGTTGAGTTGAGTGTGAGGGATTTAATTGTTTAATACTTATCTACAAGATTTGATTTTAACAATTTGATTAAGCGAAATACGAGGATTGGAAAATACTATAATTTTGTAAGTAGGTATAATTACTCACTCCAGACCAATTGGATGTGACCCAGTCGACTCCATCACAAGGCTGCAGCATGCAAGGCTGTTGTTCCTCCGGTTTCGCCTCAGTACAGTTCCCATCGCGCAGCACTTCTTTGCGGCCATTTTTCAACTGGTAGCAGACCACCTGCCTCGTCTGCTTACCCTCGTCACAGAGCTGGTCACACTGTTGAAGAAAGCAGTCGCTTAATTATTAGGTACACTTAAAAATGCGAGCGGCATTGCTTATAAAGTTCGTCATCAACGTCTCAACTTAAGTTTGTAACTCTACATTACAAACTTTGCTTAGGCGTCAGTAGAAAAATCATCATCAAACATAATAGTATTGTCAAACCGTGTGGGCGGGGTGCAGCAGCGTTATTACGTTGTTGCCATTTTGCTTACATGGCAGGTGATTTTACTTATTTTTGTAATGGAATAGACATTGTAACTTATAACGTCGCCTTGGATGATTCTGTAAAGGTGTTATAATTGTGGTTTAATAAATAATAAATAAAACGTGTCAAGATTGATGCAATTTTACTACCAAGAATGGCCGTTGAATAGATAAGTTTTTGAAAGTCTGGGTGGTGCTTACCGGTCTCCAATGTCCGACGAACCACGTGGGGCAGGGAGCGTCCTCGTTACACTTCTGGAACACTTCAGGCTTCGGGCCCAGCAGGTCGAAGCACTCCTTGTCTGGTACTACAGACTTGATACTGTGCACACAAAGTATTTAAAAAAAAGTTAGTTTTAGTACACGCCTTTAATTTATTTAACCCTAATAGGTACGAAGGAAATACTAAAGGTTAGAATTTATAACTCGAAAGTAAAACTAACCCATTAGCAATAATCTTCTGGCAGTTGACATCTCTTGATCTGACACCTCCAGTGCCGCATCTTTGGGAGCACTCTCCCCATGGTCCTTCGACCCATTGCGCTGGGCAGGGGTCTGGACTGCAGGATTGGTTAGTGGGGGGCCTCAGACCCTCGTCACACAAGCTAGCATCTACTATCTCCAGCTCTTCTCTTGATCTGCATGTTACGTTACGGGTTTGAAAGCCTGGGAAGGTGAAAAAAATATTTTTAAGTACATCAGAATATAGTATATCAGAATTAAGTCTTTTAACGCTATAACTGCGTTTTTGTAAGACCAGAAAAGGTCTTGAAAAAACGCAAACATGGAAACCACAATTGCACAACTGTGGATTAAAAGCTAAAGAAAAACTGAGCTGATCTTGAAGCTCATATTTTTATCTTCGGAAATAATAACTATTTTCTATCGTTAAATAGCAGGGTACCTACAAACGGTGTGAATAGGGATGCAGGGGTGAATCGGGACGAAACTTTAAAATGGATTTTAACGTTGAAATAATATAGTTTGTTGTCAATAAGGGCACGTAATCGTTAATTAAATGACACTAAACACATTAGGGTCCTTTTTGGCCTCAAACTATATTATTGTAATGTTAAAATCCCTTTTAAAGTTTTGTCCCGATTCACCCCTGCATCCCTATTCACCCCGTTTGACGGTACAGCTTTTGTTAATGTGTTTTCGGGCAATTTGTAATCCAGCGAGCCATCCGAGCGATTTGGAAAACCGGCATCTATCGGCAACTGCCCACATTATTAAAGCAACCATAATATCTGTGGCGTCACCTTTACTGGCTATGAGAACAATAAGTAGGTATGCAGTTTGCTCACCTCCGCCACAGGTGGCGCTGCACGGCGTGAACTCTTCGTGCACCCAGTTATATTGCTTGTCGGTCGGGGGGGCCGAGTCTTTGGGCACACTGTACTCGTACCTGATCCCCACGTTCTCGTCTTGAAGGAGAAGCTGGTACAGAAGATATTTCATGAGTGATGTATTGAAAATACACTTTTAGACCGGCAAGACAGTTAAAAGTCTCCATGTCCTACATACATATAAATAGAAAAAATACACATTTAAAATATAAAAAATTTAAGATACAAATTCAGGCTCAAATTATTACCAAACTAAATTTAAAAAAATACAAAAATATATTTATCAAAAATCCTCTTACAGAAAGATACAAAGGTTCAGTGGTTGGCCCTAGGCATCGCAGTTTGTCCGGCGCGGCGAATCCTTGCTGACTGCGCTCATAGGTCCAGAGGGCGCCGGCAATTGTGATGGTCCTCGGGAAGTCGATGTGGTAGTGGCCGTTCAGGTAGTAGGTGCCGTTCTTAGCTCTTAATGCTGTAGAAATTCAATGAAATTGTAGTAAAGATCACATAATTTTCTGGAATATTTTATACAATTGAACACAGATTTGTTATGTAACACATACCCAAATAATTGTTTGTAGGTTCCACTTCTTCAATATAAATGCTGGTAGAGCCTGCAGGAATCAGCAAGACGTCGTTGTATCCTATAATCAAAATAAAAAATGGACGTAAATACAAAGGATAAGGCAACTTTCTCAATTAACATTGGTAAGGAACAGGCTAAGTCACTTTGACTGAGATTACATCGCCTTGAGTAGGCCGCTTACCTTTTGTGAGGTCTTGTGAGTCGATGATCCCATCAGAGGTGCGACAGTTGGCGCCGTTCCCTCGGCACTCGCGACACTTATCCTCGCGAGCGGTGGAATTCAGCATCATGTCGCAACCGACGGGCTGGTGGAAACAAAGACAAGTTACTTTAGTTGCTCAAAAGACCAATTAGTTAGAAAGACGTGGTCCTCCGATTCCTAATTTGGACGACCCTGCGCAGAATGACGTGTGTATATGCTTAAATGTTTCAATTAGTAGTCGTAATCTTGTTGGACAAGGCACTACTTAATGATTTTGCCTCATAATCGAAAGTAGAAGGATCCAGTTGAACCACGACTTAGCAGTTACGTATTACCTGACATTTGCCATTGACGCAGACGTCGAAGGACTCGTCGTTACACCTGGTGCCGTCCGTCACTTGCAGCTTGTGTCGGAAGTAGAACCGCTCCCCATGTGGCATGCAGTTCAGCTCGCAAGGATTCGGAGCCTTCGTGTATGGCACCCAGCTGAGAATGACAAAAGCTTACATTCAGAACATTGTAGTCTTTAGCGTTTCATACCTTGTGCGTTGGTTCTGATTATTCGAATCCTACCTACCTATAATGAAGTTTCTGCAGAAGCTAGAAAATGTAACAGTTATTGGTGCAATCTTTTAATATGCACTACAGTTCAGACTTTTGTTTTGAAGATTTGGTTTATTATTTATAGTTCGTCGATGCAGCAATTAAAGCTGTGGAAATACAGCTTTAACTGCTGGTTGTGATAGATATTCAAGTTGATATAGGATTAAGAACGACTTTTAGATGTCATAATTTCATATAACACATATAATAATACCTGAAATACAAGACACTCCAGTATATATACCTAAATGAAAATCTTAGGATTAAGAACGTACTTATATTTGAAACCCCTAAAGGCTTTGTCGTTGAACTCGGCGCACTGCTCAGCTCTGAAGTCGCCGTAGCCGTCAGGGCAGTCCTGCGTCTGACAAGAGAAGTACTTCGTGTCGCCTCCCCAACAAGGACCATCTCGCCTGCAGATGTAAACATATAAAATGATAAAGTGTTTGTGTGTTTTTTGAAAAGAAATTGCAATAGGACATCAGGACATGCAGTTCCTGAAGATACTGTTATCGAGAAATTGACATATTAATCCAGGAAAATGAAAAAACACAGTATAAATCTCCTGTCTTCTTAAGTTGGAAGTCCTAGCTTCGTTTCCACGTTCACCGCCACTTTTGTTTTAGAGAAAGACAGTCTTCCCTAAATTCATGTCAAACCAGCCCGGATGCTCTATTGCACTAGGACTAGTACAGAAAAAGCCAAAAACATGGCAGCTGATGCTAGCCTAATCGAGTGCTTTTACAACTCATTTCCCTTTTGCATTTATAATGGGGACGCGTTTATATGTATATTCAAGGTCTTATATCATCATAATAGAAATAATAGAGATAGAAATAGTAAAATTGTTCCACCATAATTATTTTAACACCTAGAAGTCTTGAATTAATCTAGAAAAGCATATTTATTATCAATCGTACCCTGGCTGCAAACATATCCTCTTTTGACTGGCCACGCCCCCTCCGCAGGTTCTAGAGCAGGGGGACACCTCTCCCCATTCCCCCCACGGGCCTCCGCCCTCCCCTCCGGGGATGACGTAGGACGCGGGTAGGTACAACCCGGCGCCTTGCCGCCTGTGTCTGGTGCGGTGTTGGTGTACCTGATGAAGACAATAAATCATGGTAAGAAAGTGAAACTGCAAACCTATCAGAAGTGATTGATAAGTTATCGTTTATCGTACACTAGCAGCGCCCGCCGCGTATGCTTCGATCCCGTGGGAATATCGAGATAAAAACTATCCTATGTCCTTCTCCGGGACTCAAACTGTCTCTATACCAAATTTCATCGAAATCGGTTCAGCGGTTTAGGCATGAAAAGGTAACATACAGACAGACAGAGTTACTTTCCAATTTATAATATTATATGTATAGTAATATAGTATGGATATATACGGTAATGGTCCTGAACTCTCATTGTCACACAACATGTCTAAAGGAAATTAAAATTACCCAATTCTTTCGACTTTCCATAGATGACTACACTTATTGGTCCTTTGGGACGGAATTTGCGCTCGCGCCCATTTAACTCCGTTTGTGAAAAATCTCTGTCGCTAACAGTAGTAATTAGCACTGAAGCTTTGCACTTTGGGCAAAAAGAATTTTGGAAAAAATACTAATTACCTAGGTAATTACAAAACACGACAACATTTAAAACTTAAACCATGATGATGACCTAAAAGTCCTACAGGATACCACAAAAAGCAGACAAAACAAAATAAATTCGTACATGTGAAGTAGGAAACGCTTTGACTTGATCAAGTAAATAACGTGTCCTAACACTCCTCAGCTGCGGTGTCGGAGTGGTCACCGTCACACTCGTCTTGTTAGCTGAGGTGCGTGGGGCTAACAAACGCACTGTCTAGTCGTACGTGTTTCCGATTGGACTTGACAACTAAGTTTACCTAAGGCTTATTCACAATTTATTTTATAAATGTGATGATCATAGCGCTGTACGTATGGTACATACATTGAATAGTCTTTTGTTTAAAATATGACATAGAAATTATAGTCCCTTAAATAATCTCAAGGGAAGTCTTCAGAATATTGGTCCTTTTACCCACTTTAGATTATTTGAATGAACCTTATTGTTTATCGATTCAAACAGACCATAAATACGACCTACGTAAAACAAATAATTATAAAACAATAAAAAACAAAATTAAAAACTACATTCCTAATATTAGAACTAAATCAGTTCATAATTTTTTTTTTAAATAATATAGCGAGTTCATAGAGACGCGCCACCCGCCGCGTTTATTAAGTAACGCGCGGTGTGAAACAGCTCTTAGGAATAAAAAGCGCGTCACCGCTGGATGTATGTAAAATGTTATGACGATAAACAACTTGTAGAACATTACCGACGCTCCGTGAGTGTTGCAACGTGCTGCACTGCGGGCGATGAGCACTTTGGGAGATGGGCCGGAGTTGAGTTGCATGAGGTGCATTTTTGTAGCTATAGTGAAATTTTTAAATTGGTTCCTACACAGCGCAGAAACAGATCTAGTCATTTCCACTACTAGATCTACTTATAAACTCATTTTAAGAGACAATTTCATTGTTCTGTTGTGCCTGGTTTACCTGGCTCACTGAGATCTTAATCACGCTCCATCTTGGCGTGATTGTTTGTCCAAGTCACAGAACAAATAAAAGAGGTGTCCAAGTGATGTTGAGTATTGACATTCCAGATCGATCCTAATCTAACGCAAATCAAACTAAACCTGAGACGTGGAAGAAGACTTGAAGCTTTTTTCCTCTCTCACCACCCGTAGGACAGATTTTACCATTTAAAATCGTCCAATTAATTCATATGTTGCACTAAGAGCCAAAGCACACACGCTACTTTTTGCATCGGCGATCGGCGATTTTGCGGTTGTATCGATGCTGCATCGCGTTTTGGCGACTCTCTGCGTTCGGAAGCGGTAAGTATCTAAAGCGCGCGTTTTAGCGACTGCTCCGATGCTGGCGCAAATGCCAAATCGCTGCGACCGGCATCTGAATGTGTGCGGAGTGTAGCGTTCAGCCGCTGTATCGAGCTTCCGAAAAGCGATTGAATCGCCGCGTTTCGCGTTTTTAAGTGTGCGGTGTGGAATGCTTGGTCGCTGCATTTAGCTTCTAAAAAGCAGCTGAATCGCCGATCGCCGATGCAAAAAGTAGCGTGTGTGCTTTGGCCCTAAAAGGTTAAATGCTCTGTGTGTTGCACCATGCACCTATGTATATCGATCCCAAGTCCAGCCCACAGTTGCATTAAGCGAAGGTACTTATTGATGAAGTGTAGTCACAGGTTGTAGGTGACAGTTTATTTTCATTTCTCCCACTCGACACGCCACCTGTCGGCGACAAGCGACAGCAGGAAACGAACGCCATTGGTTTAATTACTCTTGTGAAGCGAGTAATGGAAGAAGAAATATGTTGATTGAGTAAACTTTAGACTGTTATGATGTTAGATGCTTTGAAAGTCTTTGAGCATGTTGAAATTCTTACATTAATTAAGCCATGAATGGTACACTCTACTTTTGTCAATTTCTGAAAATGAATTCCAATTTGAAGTCGCTACTTATGTATAAAACATTATTTGATTTTTCACACAAATAACAAACTATTGATTTAGATTCCACGAGGCGTCAGTAAGTTATTTCTTATCCAACCCAATGCTACTCATACTCATCTACAATAACTGTACTAAACAATACATTGATCTAATCCTCTAAAAAATCTAATGCGCAGGCGTCGGTTATAAACCAGTATCCATCAACCAAAAATAAAATATTACAAACGACATACAGTTTCAGAAATGATAAATTCGTATGTTGATCATCAAGTCATACATCCAGAAATAGTGCTTACTGGGCAAAAGGGGAAAGAGGGGGGACGAAGCCCGGGCGTACCCATCAATAGGCGCCAACCCTGATTAGATTTATGACTATCCTCATGGTATTCTATTACTTTTGATTAGGGCTGTCAGTTGGCTTATTTTTTTAAACGTATTTCTTGAGTGTAACTATTTAATTTTCAGCAGGTACTGGCAATAAAAGAGATAAGTATGCAGGATCGTCGGATATAGTTGAAGTTTAGTAAGAAACCAATGGATGTTGTCGATTGAAATTTAATTTGATAAATGAGATGTTTGTTTCCTAATAAAATTAAATTTTATTCGAGAAAATCCATCGGTGTCTTAATAAACTTCAACTAAGTATATCCGACGATCCTGAATACTTATCTCTTTTGTTGACTGTACCTTAAATTCTAACTATGAATGTCTGCATCGATAGAAGAACGTGCTCTTCATAAAGATGCAGCCACTAAATATTAATGTTGTCGACTATGCTATAAATATCGGAATGCAGACTGACTCAGACATTTTTCCGGGTCCAGTTCTAGACCCTGAATAACTCAGCATTGGAAGGACAACAAATATTTAGGTACCTATCACTAGATCAGGGTCTAAAGGGAGCCAAGATCGATTTCAAAATTTACTTTTAGAAGGAGGAAGAAGATGATGTTCACATGTTACTTTTTCACACCTAAACCGCTGAACCAATTTAGATGAAATTTGGAATAGAGATAGTTTGAGTCCCGGTAAAGGACATAGGATACTTTTTATCTCGATATTCTTACGAGATCGAGACTTATGCGGGTGAAACCACAGGGCGCAGTTAGTGTAGTAATAAATAAGCAGAATAATGAATTGCCAGCCCTGTATGTAATGCTCTAAGTAATGAAACGGGTCGGCTCACATGATCTCACGCTGAGACTGCCACGAGTCTTCATCATACGCGTCACTCTCAACGGAATCCAATGAAACATGCTCGTAGTAATTGTAATAAGGCTATGTTCATTAGTTTATGGCTATTTGTGTTTTAAATATCACTAATGCAACGTAGGTATGTTTAAAAATTTGGTCCTTCCGCGCCAACTTGGGAGTTAGGACTACGTAAAACACATGTACTTGTCGCATCAAACATGTCTAGGAATGAGTACTTACTCAATACTTTATTGCATTCCATAATGTGTACATATATATAACAGCACCAACCCGCACTGGGCCCGCGTGGTGGATTACGGCCCACTCCCTCTCACAGAGAGGAGGCCTGTGTCCCAGCAGTGGGAACGTTATAGGCTGATTATGTATGTATGTATGTATGTATATATAACAGTTGGTATGTTAAAACATCGAATCAATTATGGACCCTGTCGGGCACAGCAAAGTTAATTTTTATTATGAGAAAGGATGACGCTTACTTACTTAGAACTTAGATCTTTGACACCATTTTTACCGTCATTTATCATCCCACTTCATTTTGAAAGCCGTAGAAAATTATAAGTTAAACTCGTAGCCCCATGAAAAATAAACTACCATCTATTTCTAAAACGACCACCAATAAATCTGTGTAACTACCACCAGCCACTTTAAAAATGGCTAAATTACTTACCTACAATAATAAAACACCGCGAATTTATTTACGAAACTCGTCAATCATGTATTGGTGATCGCATAAACGTCAGCTGCTCATTCTCGAGTGCGATGCGATGATTGAAATATTGCCGCGGCGGCTGGACGCGCTCGTTACTGTCATAAACTATGATCGCGCGGTCGCGGTCGCGGACTCGCGGTTGCTCGATAGACCAGTGTCAAGGTTTGGCGGTCGACGCTCTCGAGAATTGGATCCGATCTGTTTCGATGGCTATTTCTTTTGATTTTCACTGGAATTGAGAGATTTCAGTATGGGAATAGGCAGTGAACCAGAATTGCCATAGGAATGTACTTACATTATGTGCGTAGTGATGCCTTGACGCCGTCCATGTTATACAATTACTTAATACGATTGCTGCCAGAAGCAGCGATCTGAAACAATAAAACAATGTATTTCAGTTTCGAGATACAAGTAATTTACCTTTTTAGCAATAACCACAAACAGAATCTATTTTCAAATAAAATACATGGATTAAAATTACAAATGTTCATTTAATTAAAGCTAACTCTAAGATTACCTGCGATCAACGGCAGAAAAAAAAGGATAATAGGGAATTAAAACGAAAATAACATATTTATCGACTTCGAACATCTAAGTACAGTTCGAAAGACCAATTATAAGGCGTAATGGTATGTTCATCTTCGGTGTCGTCTGTCGAACACCGAAACGTCGATAGAATTCGTCGATAAAGGACTCACGGGCCTGACTGTACCTTTGGGCTGGTATCGATAATATCTCTATTATGTTATAGATCGAGTTAGAAGTGGTCAGCGATTTTTGGGATAGTTGAAGATTTCCAATTTATTAAGGCTCCTCTAAGACCCAAATTAAGAGGTTTCTTTTTGTAGAAGCAAATTAGTCCTTGTGTACACAAAGGCAAATAGAGGGACTTGTGGCTAAGTAATAAATCAGGTTAAGCTGCTCTTGCCGCGATTGGTCCGTGGATGGGTGACCATCTTTACACAACGAGACCCCTCCGTGCCTCGGAAAGCACGTTAAGCCGTTGGTCCCGGCTGTCATTCCAGCATCTGTGACAGTCGTTTCGGGTTGTCAGAAGCCCGAAAGTCTGACAACCAATCTTACCAAGGGTTATAGTATTACCCGGTAACTGGGTTGTGGAGGTCAGATAGGTAGTCGTTCCATGTAAAATAATGGCATTCAGCTGCATTCGTTAAGACTGGAAATCAACCCTAACATATTTGGGAAAAAGCTAGGCAGATTATGATTGTAAACAAAGTCAATTTGCTCCCAGTTTTGAACTAAGTGACTAAGATTGTTGTTATTACGATGAGGAAGTTGTACGCGTAATTTCAGTACTTTTCACTACATTCGTGCAAGAAGAGAGAAAGTATGAGAAGTCTAAAAATATGGTCTTATACACACTTACACACACTTTTCACCATCATAAACGATATGGTTAGAAAGGAGGTGAACTACCGAGATGACGACTAATAGAGAAGTATGGAAGAATAAGACATGTTGCGCCGACCACAGATAAATTGGGATAACGACGGGAGAATGGTGATGGTGACTTTTCACCATCACCCCATATAATTATTTCTCCAAATAAAATAAAAGAATACAGTTCCGCAAATAAGACGAGGCGTTTCATATAACAAAATCAGTACGCGCAACATCCATGACTCACATATTCAAAACTGAAGTGAGTCCCACGGGACACTGGTCCTTAGGACCGCGATGAAAGCGAAGAGTTAATTACCCTCCGAGGCCGAACAAAGGCGGTTCCCTCACAAACCGACAGTAACTGAGTTACATCGGTTTAATTAACACCAAAGTAATCTGAGTCGGAATAACGTATCATTGGTCTTTAATGCTATTAATTAGTCTGCATCATGGTTCGGTAATAAAAGTGTTATGTGCTATTATAATGGTTTAAGTTTAGAGCTTTGGTTGGTGGCAAATGGGTTGTGAGTTCGCATTAAATCATATTACCCACACACGTTTGACTGAATATCATAAAGTGGAGGTGCTAAGGGTCAAGCACTAAAGAGATATCACAAAACTCGAAACACCTCATAACTTCTGCTCTTTAAATTTAAGAAATACCAACACTTATAGAAAATAGTTACTTTCCAGGGGCACTTTGAGCTAGCATACTTTTCAAGATTGGTATAGTATTTTCATAGACCGGTAGTGTGAACGTTTCCACAAATTCTAGACGAACTTTTTAAATGTTTGCGTCGTATGGGACCAGCCGGTTTACTCTCTAAAAATCTCGAGCTGTCATTCTACCTGCAGATGCTAGGGATTACACTATTGACAGCTCGCTTCAAACTCCCTTCACCTAAGTTTTCACGGTGATATTTTTACAGAATAGATCGGGAGTTCTCTAGCTAAAGTAAAGAGCCTCTCCACAAAGCGGGCCGTGGAATGATTTAAGACATCAGCACCCAAATCTATCTTATCTTACGTCTGGATCAACTGTAGCGTCGCTACCTAATATAAATCATCATCTCCGAACATTAAGGCATCGAAGGTCAATCTCAAAAGGACCAACTTCCTTACCGCTATGGTCCTCATCACAAGTTAGGCTACCAAGGCTGCCTGAGTCTGAATAATTTAAATATTAAGATGCAAATGCGCCCGTCGTATGACACGAATGCACAATTACATATCGATAATGATTCATGAAGCCAGCTAAGTGTCGGTAATGCGTTCTTAAGACGATGGCATCCGGTCGCTATGCGTATATCTAATTCGGTAATGATTATTTTGTAATGCGATTAGCAAAGTGCATTGATATGGTATGAATAATAATGATATATGCACGTATTGTTTTGCTTTTTCGGTCCTCGAATTAGACAAACCAAATATTCGAAGGAGGTCAAACTGTGCATACACTTGTCCGGACAAGTACCTATGCTTACGCACATAAGTGTGGCGATGAGTTGTCCCTCCGTTCTTTGACTTCCTATGTTACTATAACTGGATAATCAGCCTATAATGTTCCCACTGCTGCGACACAGGCCTCCTCTCGTAAGAGGAGGCGGGTATCTCACGAGGGCCAAGTGCGGGTTGGCGGATGGCACATGCATTTGAAGTTTTGTTCTAGGACATGCCAGTTTCCTCACGATGTTTTCCTTCACAGTTTTAAGAGCAGTGGTGATGAAATAATCTACACAAAGTAAAGTGGGTCATAGGTTCGAACCTAAGACCTATTATCCGAGTTTGTTGTCCAAGTATACACATGGATTACTTATACTATAAAGGGTTTTATGGTTGTGAGAAACAGAAGATCTTTTCCCCTCCGTATGTAGTTTACAATTTTCTAAAGAATTTTAGAATAAACAATCTTCCAAATCGACTTTCATATCTGCCAAGAATTCTTTGTAACTGCTAAACAAATACCGATGAATTACGAGAAGTGTAAGCAGTACCTAAGGTGAACACTCTAACTCAAAGGGAGCCGCGGATACTTCGATCTTTGCCAATAAACAGTCGTACGCGCAGGATATTTTTTAGAACAAAGACCTACACTAGTGATGTCAGAATCATTCGCTAATTTATTAGAGAAGGAAACTAATGCGGTAGAAATAAACAATAGACTTACAATACCAGAAAAACTTTGTGAAACTGTCTTCTGAAAAATGAACCTGATTGTAGTCTAAGACTTTTTAATATCTAAGTGAGCAACCGTGGTCGGTCTTTATCTGTATAAGAATGAGAAGTTATGCTCTGGGTTCAAATAGCCAGTATAGCCACAGGATGATGAACATGGTCCTTTGGCCGTCAGCAAATAGCGAGAAGCCGACTCATATAAAAGCCAAACTAACCATTTGTTTATAGCCAATAGATTAGAAACAAAGGATTGTGGCATATTTTATTTGAAAGTAAAAGCTGCTCTACAGGGTAGCAGGAACATCGATGTGCAAACTATAACTATGAATACAACATGGTTAGGGCCCTATCTCACTAGGACACCAATGGCGGCGCAACCATGGTCGCGCTGCCAAAAAATATATGGTTGTTTGCGCATCCGATTGGACGCCTGGTGAGATATCCACCATAAGGCTAATATCAAACTGGGACACCAAGGGTGCAACAATGGCCGCGCTGCCAGCAAAATATACACAGCTTTATAATAATAATAATTTCTTTATTGTCATAAAAACAGGTTACAGAAAAGTTTTAGACCCTAGCTCCAGAGCTAGGTTAGAGTACCTATATTTCAGGAGCCAGAGTTTTATGGTGGGGTATATCACCAGGCGTCCAATCGGATGAGCAACCAACCATATAGGTATATTTTTTGGCAGTGCGACCACGTTTGCGACGCCAGTGGTGTCCTCGTAAGATAGGGCCCTAAAGCTGTATATATTTTGCTGGCAGGGCAACCATGGTTGCGCCACCATGGTGTGCCAGTGAGATATAAGCCTTATAGTTTGCGCGTTGATGTCCCTGCCTCCATGTAAGCATAATATGAGCCTATTATTGTCCCACGATTGTCCCACTGCTGGGCAAAGGCCTCTTCTCATATAGAGAAGGCACGACCATGGATCACCACGCTTGCTCAAGACAGGTTGGCGATTTCAGACTTTATCATCATCATTTCAGCCGAAAGACGTCCACTGCTGGATATAGGCCTCCCCCAAGCACCTCCACTTCGACCGGTTCTGTGCTTCTCGCATCCAATGGTTCCTGCGGCCTTCACAAGGTCGTCGGTCCACCTTGTGGGAGGCCTTCCAACGCTACGTCTTCCGGTACGCGGTCGCCACTCCAGAACCTTTCGGCCCCATCGGCCATCTGTTCTGCGAGCAATGTGCCCTGCCCACTGCCACTTAAGTTTTGCAATTCTTCGATTTCAGACTTATATAAACTAAAGTCCAGGATTCCTCACGATATTTTCCCTTCCGATGCTGCAAACATAATAATATAGGTACGTATGCATACTGTCTATACAATTCCCTATCATTGGTCGTAAGAAGTGTTGAGTCAAGTGTCTTAGCGTTTAAACATGACAGATGAACATAACAGCAGTTACTGTTCTTAAGTTAAACATTGTAGCGAAAACAAACAACTACCAACATAAAGGTGCTGTTAGTTGTCGGGTAGCTGCACAGGTAGTTGGTAACTAGTGATTATGCAATAGGTCGCGGGTTGCGGTTGTGTACTGTCACCTTTCTTTGATTAGTTTGTTGTATTTGTATAGCCTAGTGCTCAGGTGTTTGAGTGTGACTTCGTAGTTTCGTGGAGGTAGAAGTTTGCTGAAGTTGTTTGGAAATTTTGAGATTACCTAAATTATATTTTCTTGCATTATTTTTTTTAATTTTTTTATTATTGATTTGTGCCACATATCAAAAATAAAAAAAAATAAAAAGGGTGGGTTGGATCGGAAAGCACGTTAAGCCGTTGGTCCCGGCTGTCATTCGTAGATCTTTGACAGTCGTTACGGGTAGTCAGAAGCTCAAAAGTTTGACAACCAGTCTTACCAAGGGGTATCGTGTTACCTAGTAACTGGGTTGTGGAGGTCAGATAGGCAGTCGCTCCATGTAAAATACTGGTATTTCAGCGGCATCTGGTTAGACTGGAAAACGGCCCTAGCATAGTTGGGAAAAGGCTAGGTAGATTGATATTTTTTATTGATTATTTTTTTGGTACCTAGGTACATGTGGATACATGTCAAAGTAAGCATGCTTAGAACATTCAAAAAGATTTTGTGCCGTCGCGTCGTAAAGAGACAAGCCAGTCAGTAGGTCCTAGTGCAGCTGACTGTCATAAGGCATGACATGGTGCGCCGGATGCTTAGTGAAGGCTTTTTATTGCACCCCATCTATACTTCAACTAGCTGTAAAATGTATCCAAAAGGACCATTTTCCTGCATCCTCCCCAGATTGAACAGCACTAACACCAACATCCCGACATCCGACACCACTTCCTACTAATCAGCATGGTATTATAAATTGTCAGTGTCGGCCACGGCATCCGACACCGCACGTAATGACGCGGCATCCGTCCGACACGCCGCTGTCAATTAGCTGTGAGCTGATGGACTGATGGTGGAGCTGAGAAAGTTTACTTGTTCATGGCATTGTGTGTGTTGTGTTATTTTGAGGGTTAGTCAGAGATGAGCTGCCGCCTGTTCGAAAGTGCCGCCGAATTGGAACTTGATCCTACCATCAGACTTTTGATAAGCTTACAATAACTAGAAACGGTTTTGTACTTTTTAGTAACTTTACCCAACAGTATTCGTTTACTCCTATAGTATGGGGGCGAGCTTATTGTGTAGATATTTATAAGATATTTTTTTTTAAACAGTAAGTACTTTGATTACTTGCACGCGCGCCTACGGTAGTTCAAGGATTATTTTTTAAATTTGAAATGGGCTTGCTCTTGACTCTAGTCTAGGTGAAAGGTGACATAGACAAAGTCGACGAAATGGTGTTTAAAATGAAGTACCGCACGTATAAAATTAATATGTCATATTGTGGTCCTTTTACCCGCGGGCCACCGCTACACTTCGTGATATAAAACAATAAACATATCATCAAAACAATAAAACACTAGAACAATCCCGATGCAATTCAGACGCCATTGCTAACTTAGACATTTGCAACACGACTCCTGCGCAATAAAGTAACCGTTAAGCGTCATTTACATGTACGTGCGCCAGAGGCCGCCACAGGCGCATACATTTAATTTCGCCATGATATCACTATGACACTACACCTAATAATAAACTATCATAAATTTCAACGGAGTCCTGTCCCCCTATCGAATATTAATAAGTACATACATACATTGGCACTCTATTGTCTGGTGAAGTGAACAAATGAATCGCGAATGTGGGTAGTTAGCAGTGTGTATGCACGAGCTTTTGTCGAAGAGTTATTGTGATTGGATGTCAGAGAATGGAGATTTGTTTTAAACTTATTTGGAAATAACTTGGTTACTAATATTAGAAACTTAACCAATCAGGAGGTCTACTCCCTAAACACGAAACCCGTAGTTCCGGCCAATGCTACGGGCGATTCTAACTACCTACGTGTCACCTACGGACATAAGATTATGTTGGGGCTTGACGTCAGAATGAATGATATCACGATTTGACAGTGGTCCCTCTCTCGATGGGTTTTTGCGCGTCTGAAAAAGTGAATTAACCGGGTGTAAGGTTTTCTCCGAAGTTTTGAATTATTTTGGGACGGACCCATATCTTTGTTAACGGACTTGGAGACAAGGCCCCCATGGTCTAAAGTGCATAGAAGGGTGTTCGTCTCAAAGGACCAAAATTAAGTTTAACGTGTGCCTTAACATAGACTAGGTACTTGCACGCGTCGTTAAAGTCGTTAACAGTCTTAGCATGTCACAGTCCACTGCTGAAATCGGCGAGCGGTGCTTGCATGGAGACATTCACATGCTGCAATGGAAATAAGCTTAAGATTAGCTAGGATTAAGTAAAATATGCGCACTGTCGAAGGTTCCTACCATAGATGTATGAATTTCTATGGTTCCTACAGTCGAAAATAAGACCGTAGTGGGAAGACAATTATTAATCTGTCAGTTAAGTATTTGCAATCAATATTCTTGCCCGTTGAAGATGGTAGTACTGTCATTATGACTATGAGCTACTAATGCATGTGTCAGACATTTCCCATAACCCCAGTCCCAAGCTCTTAAAATCTATCAATAGTTGGCCATTAAAAGTTATTTCTGTAGAAGTTAAATTATGTAAAGAGGTGCGATACCGATGCGCTGCGCGCGCGCGGTTTCCGACGTAGGCGCCCGCCCGCGGCGCTGACGCCGGCGCGTCTGCGGATAGACGATTAGCATTCGCACAGCGATACGCTAAAAATAACAGTTAGATAATCGCGATGTTCGATCGATTAGATGTTCGGAGCTAGACTTTTTTTTTTGGTAGCGGCTTTTTGGATTGTAGATGGCGCTGATAGGCGCATTTGGTCAGAATGGAAGCCATGTCAGTTGGTCAGTCTACATATGTAGAGTAAACAATGTCTGTTTATATCACAATAGTGGTATTTTATTATATTCTAGATTTACAGTGTAAATACATGTCAATTTTTTTATTTTTTGGGTCTATGACATAATCCTCACGATGTTTTCCTTCGCCATTTTGAGTGCTGAAGCTATTTACCTAACTAAGCAAAAAGCCTGCTTTTGCTCGAACCCGAACAACTTCTAAGTGATGGCCATGAGGTGAAATATAAACTGGTAAAAAATTCAAAGCTTTGTGCCTTGAAAATGCAAATCGTATATTCGTATAAGCTAAGTTATTTGCTCACAGATGTTCCTCGTTGACCCAGCAAACAACTATGTTTACACTGTCCATTGAACGCTTTCAACCCATTAGCAAACAAGCAAGCTTCGAAAACATTTCTGTTTGGCCTGATTACGGAGTAATAAATTGACATTAAATAAATACAAGAAATCATTGTTACCTATTTATTCAAAGGCACATATTCGCGAGGAGGCGCTTCGTCACCACTAGATTCTGTAGTTGTTACAATACAAACATTGTTGGATACAACTCATACAACCCCTATTTAGACTTTTGGCGTAGGCCTGAAGGCCAATTCTCGTAATTTTCTTTCGAAATCTAGTCGCAGTCTCGGATCATCTCGGCGACAATGTAAACAAATGTAAAAAACTTGTCAAAAATGTAGGGAAATTAGAGGTATTTCTGACAGATTGAAACTCAGATCAGACTGCGACCATTCTTAAAATTACGAGAATTGCCCCTCTGGTCTGTCAACCCTACCTGCCATGTCGCAGCTGGTCAATATGTTCCCAAGAAATTGAGATATTTTCATCATAACCTCTAGCCTGGTTTCCGCGAAAGGTTGGGCAGAGCACCTAAGTATCATTCCACCACCACACATTTCGCCAGTTATGTTTACGTCCCATGTAATAGGGGGCGAGCCTGTTGCCATAGACCGGGCACAATTCCCGACTCCGGACTGCTAAAGAGAACTTTTATTATTTTATTATTATGATTGCTTTTAAACGCTTCTAGAGCAAGAATCTTAATCTAGTGCGTGACGAAAACTTACTTAAATAATCGAACCCCGAAAATGCATTGGTGCCTACCTAAATAAGCTATGAATTAATAAAATAAATGTTGAATGAATTAATGAATTTCACCGATCCCAGCATGGTTAAACCAGACTCGATTAATCGAATGAACCCCAAGATTCACACTAGCTCCTGTAGCCTCATGTTCATGGTGCTACAGCGACCATTGCATATCAAAGAATAGACCGGGGAGCGCGGTAATGGTAGGGAAGACGTGCCCGAAGGTAAGGATTTAAGAGCCTACCGAATATGCATCCTAGAGCAAGCATTGGACTAGTGGAGAGATGGGTAAAATCGATGATTAAAAATACAAGATTAGCAATGACGGTTTAGTCATCATCTAGTTTATACAAAGATTAATGAACTGTCAACGTCCTCAGAATTTGCTAATTGTTCTCTTGATTAAGTTAACGTTGACATCGATTGACTGATTAGGCACACACTAACACACGCGGCTTAATAGAGGACAATTGCTATTAATGGCTTTCGCTAAGTACTCAGCTGGTATTAATCTCCATAATCTTTGTTTGGCTGTATATTTGAGTTAGGAAGACAGCTGTAATTATGAGCTTTTTATTAGAGAAAGCCGACATATAAGTATTCCATGTTTTATGGCTCTTTGGATCAATAAATACTTGGATTTCTCGATTTTATTTCTTTTATAAATATTTTCCAGTTATTTCCGAGTACTTATCGCCCTCCTTCTTTTTAAAAAGTTATGCGCCGTCGTACATCTTCACGAAATCTTATAATATTATATATCATACTTCAGAATCATCCAGCATCCCGCCGACTTCTTTAGAAATAACGCAGGATGTCTGTATCTTTCAAACATATCTAGAAAAGTCGTCTCAGTAGCTGTTCATTTCTTGACATATAATTTCGTTAGTGTACTAATTTTTTTTTTTCGACATCACCAAAATGTGTTGCAAAAAATATTAAAAGTGGTTATGACAAAATGCTCCTATGTATGCAAACACCTACAGGCCATTGTCTCGCTATCTATCTGTCAAGTTTCGCTACTATCTGCAACGCCTCTTTCATTTATAACACCAATATTTTATATATACAGTTTGTTCCGCCAGTTACTCAACTGAACCGAGCGCTCGACCGCATCCTGGACAGTCACACCCAACACCTTATTTGACTGGACGATTCTTCCTTTGCGGTGTTAGGGCTAACGCCCGCCTGGTTTGCGACCACCTTCCCACTGGAGTCCGGCGTCAAGCAGGCTGCTGTGTTTCATCGTTGCGTGGGAGTTCCAATGCCTTATGCATCTTCTGGACACGCTCATTCCATCATAGACCTCATCCATCGCTTTCCATCAGGCGTGATTGAGGTCAAGAGTGAACCCATTCAGCAATAAAAAAACCAATTCTTTCCAATAACCGTAGAACAAATTATGTTTTATCCAACTCTCTTGTCACCATTATCTCCGAATGCATTTTCGTAACGAGAGGTGACAAATCTAATTCTACAAGATCATTAAAAACCACTTTGTCGAATTTAAGCTGTAATAAGTTGTCGTGTAAGCGTATTCAAATTCATTAATCTGCTTCAAAATGATTGTCATTCAATTTAATTCACATTATGAAGTGAAGTAAGTAATCGGATTAGTTCACGTTGAAGGCACTCGTCATCGTCATGGTGTCGCGAAATCGCTTTTAGAATGATGAGTTCATTGTTAAGCGGATTAAAGAGTCGCGGAATGGAAATTCATATATGGGTATATTTTTTAATGTTTTGAAGGGATGTCCAACGAGTTACATAGAGCATTTCATTTTGGCAATAAAAATGCATAATAGGTAAGCTTTCCCATTTTGGTCTGGAAAAACTTAAGCTTTAGAGCAAATAATTAGCTTAAACTCTTCCAAAATCATAATTCATATTATACAGAATGTCCCTGGAAGTATGGATCAAATCGAATAGGGGCGTGGGCAAGTTCATTTACAAACGTTTTAACAAAAAAAAACAAAAAAAAGGAGAAGAGAAATCGAATCGTTTTAAAAAAATCTTTAAAAGAAACTATCAGGGCTATAATTTTTTTTTTTGGATATCCCTGATAGTATTTTTTATGATTATATTTGTCTTTAAGCACTATGCGAAGTCACTGAAAAAAAAAATTGGTCATTACTTCTGAACCTTAAAAATATTCACCGACATTCTCAGGGTTAAATAGTTTGGAAATGACCTATTCGATTTGATCCATACTTCCAGGGACACCCTGTATACTGACAGATAAAGGCACAGCCTAAATTGCTGGGTCTAGAAGAGTTCATTAAATAACGAAAGTGAGCACTAAGGAAGGGTTTTGGAAAACTCATCCCTTAAAGAGGTTAAAAAAGTGTCCTTGTTTCGTAATAAATTAAATCGGTACTTACTGTATAATGTAAGTATAAAAAAGTTTAGTCTTAGTAACTATTAGTCATGCAGTAAACCATTTAATTCTAACACCTGCTTATATTCACATAGTTGAATCACGTAACTATAAAGAGAAACATTAAACACAGCGTAAATTGTGTATCGGCTGAAAACAACGCATACATACGCGTCAGCCATTAATAAATATTGTTGAATCTATTTTTTAACATAAAATCTATCTTTCACTAGCAGCTCTAAGTGAAAAACTAGGGTTAACAACCTTGAAAGATTTGACGAGGAAAACTTTTTTGACAACTGTAACAAAACATGTAGAACCGTGAGTGAGCCTTTTGTTGTTTTAATGACAGGTAGGTAGGTAACTGGCAGGTTACGTAAAGAAAGCAAATGCAGTATGTAAGGATAGATCATACAAGTTCTGCAGTTTCTGCGTGCCCCCATCGGAACAAGGCGTGAGTCTATGTAAACTTATGTTTCAAATGAATATTATTTCAAGTTAAACAAATATCAACTTTATTTTAATGGCAATTAAATTGATTTCAGAGTGACTAGCACTATTAAAAAGTTAGAAAAATGTTTGAAGTTGTAGCGTAAACTTAACTTTATTAAGTAGGATTTAAAGTTATTTTTCCATAAACTCATGTTTGTTTAAATTTTTGGCAAATAAATCGCGAATTCAGATTAGTCAGGTATAATATTGGTGGTAGGTATTTAAAAAGCACATTATTTTTCTTAAAAAAAACCTTTAACACAATCGGTATTGAAAAAAAAAACAAGTGAAATCAAAACCGAAACCGATTGGTCAGCCCTACATCCGTTAGCCTAAAGGCGTTGATTGATTGCTTATCCAGATTTTTAGTGTTCCTACGCATGCACCCACGAACTAGAGGTTAATGTTCCGTCTTACGTTACAGACTAGAACATAAAACACGGTCGCAAATCTATGAGAATATTGCCCCGAGCCATTTGGTAGTGTTGCATGGTATGACAAATCCTTGCGATAAAGACTTTCGATACGAATTAGTCATCATTTAGTTCGATACAAATTGAAGATTTGCTTGAGATTAGGTTTGATTTGACATGGTGTTAAGGCTGTCTAGAAAAAGTCTAGTCATTCCTAGAATGGTTGATAGGTCCCGCAAAAGCGTTAAATGAGTACGAAGAAAATTGTCTGAAAGAATCATGGCAAGCGTTTGTTAGTTTTATGTCCTGTTTCTCAGGCGGTGATCCGGAACACGTGCTCGCGTCGACAGAGGGCGCTTTCCGGTTTGGCGAACAAAAGCTAACAGATGATTAGGACTTTTGGTTAGGACACGGGGTCAGGGGTCAGGGGTCAGTGAAGCGTTTTTGTTTTTTTTATATGTGAAAATTGCAATGATTTAAATAGTTAAGTTTTACATCAGAAGACATCTTAATCCTCAGCAGATTTTGCGAGTAAGGGCTCGTACACATAGCGATCCGTTTTACAGGTCCGTTATTTGATGGCGTATGTAGTTGTATGAGCGAGTTCACACACAAAACAGTATTCCGGATTCAGTAATCATGTCACTCCGGCCTATTCTGATCCGTTAAAACGGATCTAGTAAAAACAGACCTAGTAAAAACGGACCTATATGTGTACGAGCCCTAACGCGAAAATAATTTTAACTAGAATGAAAAAAACTTGTGTCTATTTTATTTACACAATGTATTTTGAACGCTGATAAAGATATACAAACACGTGAAAAAATAATTAGAAATTACATTGTTTGTTTAGTTCGTAACAAAGCTTTGTTAACGCGAATAGCTGGCATAGGGCCGCAAAGCTCGTAAACCGCCCTGCGAATTCGCACTAAAATCTTCAAAGAAAGCAAACGCAAAGCTAAACAATTGTACTATTCTCAACCGTTACTATGTATAATAATAAACTGAGAATGTAAATAAAAAGAAAATGTCTTTTTACTAAACTTTCAAAAACTTCACTCATCAACTGAAGATAAAGATGAACAAGTTGCATTGGAAGGAATGACTTTCATTTGGACAGTTCAACAATTATTTACTTTGCTGAACAGACCAATTTTTCGAACATAATAAGGAACAGGGTCCAAGCTACCGGCGGTCAGGGCTCCAGAGAGAGGAACCTCCTGACAATGCGAGCCGTGTCCAGAAGTACCGCTTTCTGAATCAAGCCCTTGATCCATTTGCCCAACGAGAGCCTCCTCAGGTGTTGGTCGAGGCTCTTGGCTATCAATCCATTGGCTGTAACGACTATCGGCACAATGATTGCTGAGTCAACATCCCACCTGTCTGTGAATGTCCTTCAAAATAATTAAGTACTTACCTGATTGATTGTGTTACGCAATTAGGGCAAGAATGAGGGACGTGTCGTGAGGAAAGTTTTGAGTATAAATTGAACCAGATCAAAGAAACAATGGGAGGATTGTGCAAAAATTATATAAGGTCCCATTAAAATAGATGGACAAACTTTTAGAAATCATTCAGACCACCAAAATAAGGACGATGGTAAAAAAATATATTTAAAGAAAAACGCATTAGATAGGTACTTACAAGAAAAATAATCAACTAATGAAAATACACTGTGCCGGCAATTTATTATTCTAGGTCAAAATAAAATCACTTTAATCAGTGTTTTTTTTGCTTGGATATCTTTGGTTAGACTTACTGAGCGCTGTGTTAAAATTTGTCCATCTATTTTAATGGGACCCTGCATATGGCTGGAGGAGTTGAATATTGAGATAACGGCTCATTTGAGATGTGTAAAAAAGACGATGATGATGAAGAATGGTAGTTACGATTTTATTTATCTCACCATTTTTGCACAGTATCGTCACAAAGAGTCAAAGTTCATCTTTAAACATTTGTCACGGAAAGTCATTGCGTTAGATATTCGAAAGTAGACGTCATTGCTCTGTTACAGGAACTCACTGTTTATTTGTTTTAAGAACTAACACCGCAAAAACTTTAAAGATTGGACGGAAAAAATTTACGACTGGGCCGCTAAACTATTGGGTTTTATAGACATAGGTAAAACAGATTGCTTCGTACTTAAAAATGAACATAGACTACGTAGTCGTAGTCTATGTTCATTTTTACTGGTAGACTGTGAAAAGTGTTTTAGTTACGAATTGATTCTCCGGTTTGTAATTACCTGCATCTAAACAGAGCTATGTTTAAAAGTAGCATGACTTACGATTACTTTTTTAAATGTAAATCGATATCTCATGTCCGCGTGCTTTTAGGTGCAATGAACTGACTTTCTTGGTGTTACAACACATTTTTCGTACTGTAAATCTTATAAAGTTCCATGTGATAAACAACAGCTTCGTTTTTAAAGATCTTTCTGCTCCTGTCCCATATTAGGTACCTACTTGGGATCGGAGCAAAACGACATTTTTTCTAAGGGGCTTAAATAAGCCAACTTTTGGAAAATATATATTTAAAGAAACCTAGCGGTCCCGACAGACGTTGTCCTGCCCGAGCGCAGCACCACCTACCGGGTCTAATTGTGAATCTAAACCATTTAAGGACCCTCTCCAACACACACAAAACATTTCATACAAATCGGCCCAGCCGCTTAGGAGTTCTGCCTGTAGGTATAATATGACATACAACATACCTTATATTATATTATAACTTTGCTACGTAAGTATTTTATTACTTTTACAACTCATTGAAATGTATATTAGCGACTCGTTTGAGCCATATATAAATAAAAAATATATAAAACCAGGCATAAAATGAATAACGTCTTCTATGTTCAATCTATAAAATGGACCAGATGTCCAGCTTTCGATTTTATTATCGGGACAATTGTCAATACGTCTGTACGTCTGTATCAATCAGAGACGTATATACGTCTTTTACGATTGAGTGGTAAAAGTTTATGATGTGGGTGTACTTGACTGGTGGTGGGAGAAGGAGATAGATGTCTTACTTTACCCTGTTTAGTGGCTTTGGTGATAAATGTGATCATTTAAGAATGGTACAGAAAAAATGAGAGTGGAAACAAGGTTTAAATAAGACATAATTTTAGTATTGATATCTTTTTTTTTTAGGTTAGCCGGTCTAATGAAGCTTTATAGGGATCCTCAATTGGAAAGGAGACCATGACCTCTAACTTTGTTTCGGCATTTCTTATCAGGGATTAGTCAGCTAGGAATGTTGGCGCCATCTAGTTATAAAATGTTGACCCAAAAAAAATGTTTACAGAAATAAACATCACTTCATTGCATCATTAGACAAGGTTAAACAGATGATGAGGATCATAACAATTTTGTTAAAAAAGCTTGTCGCTGTCAAATAATCTTGTCGCAAAAAAACATAATGGCGCCGTATTAGAAAACAAACTTCTGCTAACATACATAGTTTATTGCACTCGTTAAACAAATCACAAAGGATAGCAACTTGATTCAAACGGTGTCATATAATCATGTTTTTATGTAGGTGGCAAACAGGACTATTACAATTTTATTAGCATTGGAACATGGACTTGACACACGTTGCTAGAGATTTTTTATCGTCCGATTTTCTACAAACTGTCATAAGCCCACTGCAACTGATGAGCTGAACGAACTACCAACTAAAAATATACATAGGCGATGTAATTTTGATGTACCTACCTAACCAACCCTGCAATTTACTATTTACGAGCTGTCTCGAAAAATAAACTTTAAAAAACGGGCTCTCCAAATCTTGGTAGATCTCTAACATACATATATATCCAGACTAGCAATCACATCCGCCAAAAGACGTCGATAGTTGGACATATTGTGATATTGGCATTTATGTCCGACCGTGGAATTCTTTCGGCTACCCCCAACCATCACTACAAGGACCGATCCTGCGCTGCCTGAATCCAGCTGTTTTAGATTTTATCAAACAATTAGTCCAAAAGAAAAAAGAATCTGCAGTCTGTGAAGTCTCTTAAATCCTCTTAGAAACACACGTTGTGAAAGTTGGGTTGCGGCAAGCGATTAGCGTGTGGGTGATGTCCAAAAATGTTTTATGAATTAAAGCTATGACTATTTTTGTAATATTGATTTATAAGTGTCGTGAAACTAGGCTTAACTTTTATTGGGGCTACGGGATATGTGTTATTATGCCGGCTATTTTAAGGAGATAATACAATACTTTAACTGTTATTAGGTTCAAGTTTAGCAACGTTAACGTTTACGAGTTCACTACCTCTTTATGAAACGTGATGAAACAAAATGGCTGAAACGATGACAGTCTCAATCATTCCATGTTCTTGTAATGGAATAGAAACCCCTTTTCCATTGTAAACCTTTAATATTTTTTAACAGTAAAGCTCACTTACGAACAGAAAAACGTTACAATCCTACAATTTGCATAGTTTGGAATTACAAATGCAACACATTTAATGTGATGCAAAAACGAAATCCTCCACATACACGGGCTTCGTGACAGTTATTCCGTTATTCGTAGAAGTTACAATGTAGGTTTTGTCATAGATGTAAACGTTTATAGAAGCGAAACTCAAGTGCCTTTCTTTGATGCCAACGAAATAGATGCAGGAGTGCAGGACGTTACTATCTTGACTGCATTGGTAAGTCCGCATCATCATCATTTTAGTCGAAGACGTCAACTGCTGGACATACGCCTTCCCCAAGCACCACCACTTCGACTGGTTCTGCGCTTCTCGCACCCAATGGATTCCTGCGGCCTTCAACAAGTCAGATCGGTCGACCTTGTTGGAGGTCAGTACTGCTCGTCTTTTTCCTCCATTCTTTATCTATTAGCCGTCTCTCTGAGTTCAATTCCTTCCTAGCCATATAATTTCCCACAATCCATCCATATTTCCTTGCGTCTGCCTCCTTGTTTGGCCTAATTTTCATACTTAACCCTGTCACATGCTTCTCTTTCTTCGCATGTTCTTCAGACTTTTTTTTTTCTTTAAATTCAGTCTCGACATATATCACACCACCACCTGAGGGCCTAGACAAGTGGCAATCGCTTTCAAGGCGTTTCATATTTGTACGACTTTCACAAGCTAAGCTTAGATTGACGGTGCGTTGTCGCTGATAGAATTTAATTTTACAAACGCATATAGTTTGCAATCCCGTTTGCCAGTTCTATTAATCTGAAGCTTTTAGTTTGCTGTGTTGCAAGACTAGAGTTTCCCATCTCTACATTGTTATTCTATGGTTTTGTATCTTCGTTTCAACACATACCACCTACAGTATATTGTTCAGTTCATATATTGTTGCTGAATCAACACAATGAGAGAACTGATGAAATTGTCGATAACGTTTACAATACACAATTACGTTACAGGCTTAGCTTGTAGTATAATTTCTATCTCAATTTTAGATTCGAAAGTGAGTTTATTGAAACTTAAGTTTTCAGGGCGTTCTTTGAGATTACTGACTGGCCATTTAAGTTTGGTTTTATTTTCTAATATCCTTGGGATAGGCTTGTTAGGAGTCTTGTTTTGGATAGCTGGGCATTTGTACATATTTTTTGGCGATAGGTAATATAATGACTGAAAGCACTTACAGAAGTGCATCGATTTCAACTCCCTCTCTCTCTGTTTCATTCTCTCCTTTCTACATCTTTATTCTGTAGTGCCTCTATAACCTATCATAGCGATAGGTACTATATAAAACAACCAAATGCTATGAACGGTTTTTTATTGGGCCTTCCAAAATCTAACAACAAGCTTAATTAGTGGCTACCGCAAAAATACAGCTTGATCGAGTTATTAATGGAACCCAACCTAACGAGTCCAATTCTAAACTAGGTAGATGATTGATGAAGATATGGTCATCATTACACACTATAAATCAAGACCTAAATACTAGCTTAATGGTTTTTAGATCAAAAACTATATTGTTAGTTGTGGGTGGTGGTGTATCTCTACAACATTGTCCAGATTTTATAAAAGATAGTTTGCTATCCAATTACGATCAACACTGTAATTTCGTACATTAATGGACTCAACTATATTAAACGCGCCCTCCGGCCATAATGATTTAAAGGACGTCGTAATTTTAGTATCATACATATATTGCAGACGACGTAGGCTATAAAAACTAGGGTGTCTACATGTCGACGCAGGCTAGTATATCTACATATAATTTAAGTATAATCAGCTTATATTGTTCACTGCTGGACCACAGGCCTTCTCTGTGAGAGATAGTGGGCCGTAATATGCCTACCACGTAGGCCCAATGTGAATTGGTGGATATCACATGTCTTTGAGTTTTATAGGTTGTAGTACATTGCCGGTTTCCTCACGATGATCTACTTAACATATTGTAAACTAATATATCCGCATTAATGACGTACACTATTGTATCAAAGACCACCCAACGATCATCCAAATGGATTATTAATACAAGTTCATACCAGATGCGTTCCCAAATGTTTCTATGACACACACGCATAACATCTTAATTGCAATTTAGGTTCCATTATTAATTCCACATGGGAATTAGGTCTCAGCCTAGCTTAGCCTGAAAGCACTAACAAATTGATTTACGACTCGTAACCGCTATTGTATAGTCAGTAGTCACTCGCGAAAATAGGTTGACTATTTTGGAGACGGCTATTACTTTTATAGTTCTAGATTGCGTGCTAATTGACGTGGAATTGTGATCTTTGGTCTTATGCCGCCCTGGTTCTTGAGTTACGAGATCAACGTAATTTTTTTTCTATATTAAAAGATAGACTGCCTCAGTAGTCTTCTCAAACGCTGAGCATGTGAGGTCCTGGATTCGATTCCCGATTCGAGCAAAGTGTTACTGGGTTTTTCTCTCAGGATTTTCTCAGAAGCACCTCTGCCTAATCCTTCGGAGAATTACAGCCGTGGTGTTATGTAAAAAGATAAACTTATTCCAGGAAAAAAGCGTTAACTGAGAACAATAGTAGTCTATGCAAAATACTTAAGTAGATCAAACCGTTGCCAGGCAACTCTGCCGTTGCTAGGCAACTCTGAAGAGGCAAATATTCAGCACTCCAGCACTGACCTGCTTTCGGCCTCTTGATAGAATGGGTCTGAATCATCTTTATACATGCATACAATGTTACTCGTGCTCTAAAATATCAACTAGGTCAATGCAACTTTTTCCTAGTAAAGATCCTTAACGACAACTAGTGGTTAAACAAACAATTGAAACTGTCAGAACAAGGATAAGTAACAATACAAATAATCCAATCATTCAATAAACTGTATGGAGTCACCAAAATGATTTGGCACTCATTCAATTTTGACACTTAGCGTCCAGAGCTATGTATGACCTAGAAGTCGTTGTTGCTACCAATATGGATGATAAATTGACATTAATAGTACTTACACGTGGGTAGAATACTAACAGTTCCTTACATGACGTCATTTCTGAAGTTCTAAATATTAATGATGCGGCGTTTGTTAGTTTTTTAGACGATCTAAGTGTCCACTTATGGCGTCCACTTTCTTTTAAACACCGCCTCCCACGGCCATCTATTTAGATCTAAAGATCTGTCTACACGTCCGTAAGATACCGACCAACATATTACATTGCTCGTTGAATACAAGAGCCCGATGAAAGTTGTATCAGTGGTGGAGTAATGGAATTCTTTCACGATGGAGGGCCAAAGCAGAGTAATAAATTGTAATTATCAGTGAGAAGTAACAGTCTTTTGATCGGGAACCGACGCATAATGATGTAGTGTAAATAAGCTCTCGTTTAGGAAAAATATTAATTTAACCGCTCGTATGGTGACTCAACATTTGAATAGAAGCTTGAATTACATTAGGAACTGAGTGCAAACGATGTGTGTTTGCATATCGTGAGTGCAATTTATTGTTTTGTAATGTTTGGGCATATTTTTCGCCGAACTGATAATTTACTCATGAAAACCCCAACAAGGATAACTAATTCCAGTTATCAAGGTTTAGATAATTAATTCTAAAAGAACTTACAAGTAGCCATGAAAAACACTCAAGATAAAGGTAATGATTTAAAAAATCGCCTACAATAATTTTGAAGCTAGACTAGAACAAGGAAACGAAAAATGTGAAATACAAGATAGTGAGAAGTGATATAAAAGTTTTATCCTATTAAAGACTTCTTGGTGACACGCCACAGTAATTTACAGTAGGAACTAGGAACAGCAAAATAGACAATTTAATGGAAGAGTTAGCAACGAGATTGGGAGGCGTTCCCGCGGTTTAACATCGTGTTTTATAAATTAATCAATTTGACAATTACTGTGAGAATTCCGTACATTCCTCCCAAAGATATTTTATAGCAATTTTTCAACTAAGTATGTCAACACAATAAGCAAGCTGAAGTGGCAATGGGCCATATTAGACGTACAACCGATGACCGTTGGAGTAGACAATCGGCAAACGTAAGGTAGGACACCCTCAGGCTCGGTGGAGTGACGATCTACGCAGGGTGGCTGGTCCTGGTAGCAGCTGGATGAGAGTTGCCGCGAATCGAGCTGAATGGCGTGATTTGAGAGGCCTATGTCCAGCAGTGAATTGCTGTAGGCTGATGATGTTGATTAAACTAACAACAATTTACAACGTCGTTGTGTAAAAAAGCTTAACATTATATATGATTTATTTATGAGAAGCACCATTGCATTATGCGTATGTATCGATTTGAATTTCTGATACATGTAAAGGGGATGCATGAATGATATTGACAAGATTGAATCTATTGAATAAGTTAAGGATATAGGAATATTGATTTTGTAAAATGCATGTGGCTGCATCTATAAAGCCAGTCAGTAAATAATACAGGACAGACAATGTTTTGTTTAAACTGTGACCAAAAATTCTCATGATTGGAAATTCAAACGATCTACTTAGTGTTTCAAAGAACCCTAATGATATATCATTTAGGCGGACCTAGATAGGTCACGGGTGGACAAGTCTAGACAAATTTGATGGCTCTAATCAATTAGTACCGCGCCGTAACAGTTGACTGAGTCAGCCATCGAACTCGGGACCGGGATGCTAGATATCAGGAACTTGAACTTCTTTGTTTCGTTTATGAGGTCAATAGCTTATTGTTCGGCGACATTTGTACAGAAAATAATAATGAATCATTATATTTGCTTATTGTGAAAACTTCACGCAGTAAGGTCACGCATTTTATAGGAGCGGCTCCCGTTCTCCTTCTGAACAAAACAACTACTATTACTTCATGAACTATGACGGTATTTCAATATTGTTTGTTTCCTTTCGTGACGAGAAGATTCTATTCCATAATCTATCACTATATTTATCACTATATGTAGACAGTTTATAACCTGAATTAACACAAAGGATACTGTAAGTCCGTTAGTACGCTCCCGTGTATTTTCCGACATACATAATACAGTGGTGGCCAAGTGGTAACGGCCGCGACTTACGAGTTGTAGGTCGTAGGTTCGAATTCAGACAGGTGCTTTACTTTGTGTAAATTATTTCATCACCACTGCTCTCAAAACGGTGAAGGAAAACATCGTGAGGAAACCGGCATGTCCTAGAACCAAAAATACGAAGACAGTGACATCTGCCAACCCGAACTGGGCCCGCGTGGTGGATTACGCGGCCCACTCCCTCTCACTGAGAGGAGGCCTGTGTCCCAGCAGTGGGAACATTATAGGCTGATTATGTATAATACCTAAATTTACATAAGTACACGCGGGTGAAGCCGAAGGCAAAAGGTAGTGTTCAATAAAGAAAATGAATATCTTCTTGAATAGGACGTCGCTCTTTTTATACCATTGTCATATTGGTTGACTTGCCTTACTAATAAGATTTCAATTTTTGATCATACGAATTACTAAACCATTCAACCTCCAATTTACATGCCAGCCATGCCCAGTTTTAATAAAATGCCTATAAAAATAATACCTAACATCTCTCCCATTCAACCTGTGTATTTTTTGCCGTCATCATTAGTTAACCCTTCGGAGGCACGTCCCTCTTCTCGGGAGGTCTAAAGAGTCTGTGTGTGGTTCCGTAAAAACTACGGCGCGCCGCGAAAGGGTTTTAGGGTCATTATATAGTAAATAGATTTTTTTGATGAGCGTTTTAGTAAAGTAATGGATCTTGTGACGAAGTAAATTAGTGACAGTGTTTTCTTTTTGTTTTAGAGCTAGAAGCTAACGACAACCTAATAACCACAAAGTTTCAAGACGAACTAGAATTCTAGTAATCTGTAGAATACTTTCTTCAACGATCTTTTTGGTTAGGTTAGCCCGCGTCCTAACTAAATGTCATCATAATCAGCCTGTAGTGTTCTCACTGCTGGGACACAGGCCTCCTCTCTGTGAGAGGGAGTGGGCCGTAAACCACCACGCGGGCCCAGTGCGGGTGTGCAGATGTCACATATCTTCGAATTTTTGGTTCTAGGACATGCCGGTTTCCTCACGATGTTTTCCTTCACCGTTTTGAGAGCAGTGGTGATGAAATAATATACACAAAGTAAAGCGCCTGTCTGGGTTCGAACCTACGACCTACAACTCGTAAGTCGCGGCCGTTACCATTTGGCCACCACTGCTCTCTAAACTCTCTAACTAAATGTCATATATGTCACTCATATGTTTGGAAAACCGGAAGGCGTCCTCTGTTTACACGACCACGCGGTTGGGTTCGTCGGAAGAAATTAACGCGACGATAACGTCCCTATACTCGCAAACGGTCGTTTTGGTTAGGACGCGGCCTGACATTTTTGAAAGTTATATTATCCAGAGATTTTGCTCTACGCCATATCAAAACATAATACACATTGCTTCCCTATCCGATCTAAGCTGTCTCTAACAAATTAGATAGTAATAGAGGTAGACAAGAATAAAGTGCTTTCGTGGGTAGCGTTTTGAACAATTCAAACTCAAAAGTACCTGTAAATCGTTTAATTGAAATAAATTATTTCAAATAAACGATATTCAGGCACATTTGAATTGTAAAAGGAGTCGGTCATGGTCATTCAGAAAGATGAACTGCCCATTGCAAACTACAGGGTGAAATTGAATTCATGGGCATCCTTTTAAGGGGTCATTGTACTCATCAATATGAACAACTTTTACCATGAGACTAAACCTAAAACCGCGAAAAAAAAAAATCAGCTGTTCCTTGCATTTATGTTCACATAACTCGTCAAAATGTAGGGAACAGCTGATTTTTTTTTCGCGTTTCAGGTTTGGTTTCATAGTAAAAGTTGTTCATAATGATGAGTACAATGACCCCTTAAAAGGATGCCCATGAATTTAATTTGATCCTGTATATGGAGAAGAACGGGCAATAAACTCAATGGATCCAGGTCGAAATAACCAAATCGCTCATACCGTCACCGTGTCCACAGGCTCTCGTTAGTATAGTGACTGGCAACTTTAAATCTTTATGCTAATATTGTTATTATAGAGACATTACCATTGCATTTTCAATAAATTCAGCTTGTTCATGATTACAGGCTTGTGAACAGTAATATTGGATTAGTTCTGCAAAATATTGAGTTATTATGTAATAAGATGAAGATTTTGAATAACTTGGTTGGTGTGTGAGGAATTTCAATAGATCACATCAACTTTTATTTGGTTTTATTTGTTGTTGTGGATAAGGACCAAATGCCGAACATTTTCGTCCAGAAACATAAATTAAACGGCACAGAGCTTTCTCTGTGGATTCTTTGACGGACAGAACGACGAGCATTATACTACTTTACACCCTAGAGCAATAATTCATGTCGTGAAGTACTTATCTGGCGAGAAGTTCAATGCTAGCGTTCGAATGGCGCGGTATATCAATTTATTTTGACGTCCTGTCACTCGCAATGCGCGTAAGACAGACGTTACAAATCTGAGAAATGGTCCTTTACTTCGCGAATCATTTTTAATGTTCAGTACTTAACTTTAACTGCACTTTGTAGATAGAACTTTAGTTATTTCACTAAACAAATGTTATGAAAACAATGTACATTGAAGAAGAAATTTTGTTTGTATTAGAAACATTTTTCATTTTATGACAACAGACGGGTCACGTAGTGTTTTCTTTTCATGATGAGCCGTATTCCTTTGCAATAAAGTTCACATTCGTTTAAAAATGAAATAGAATAATGTTATCAAAAATATTCATGAGTCTTGTCCACATGTGTTTAAATCATACGTAGGGTCAACACCTGGGCCCATGTGAGAGCCCTATCACCTGTTCCGTGGAATCATACCTGTGGCAAGATGCCAGCCGCCTACCAGGATACCAGGAGATATCAGGAGGCTGCTACTACGCTTACCTGGCGGCTAGCGCATGCGTCCCATGGTCCACCTGCCTTCTACCTGTCCTGTAAACCAATTTAGAAAGAACCCTCTCACTGCGGCGTAGACCCTTCGATATTTCAGAATTAACTTAGTTGCGAAGGGTGGGGAGGTCTGGTTAGAATGGCGGCCGTGTTAACGCATGCGTTCTGGTTACCTGGCGTGTCGTATCGTTTATTTGGCACGCGACTACGGCACGCGATGGATAGGGGCTTGTGTAAACATGGTTAGACACAGTCATCGTAGTCATGTCGAATTGTATGAGGTGTTGTGATTTAGTTACTTTTTCAGAGGAATTTTGTTAAGTATTGTGACCTTAGGCTATCTCAGCTTGTGATAATAATACCCTAGTGTTCAGACAGAGTGTGGTTACAATAACTACCAGTTGAGTTTTAATTGGTTACCGTAGAGATTAGGACAGATTGCAAACGTTGCGGTTCTCATAAATTCTCACGGAACAATTTTTAGGGTACCTATCATATAAAAGTAAATGCAGGAAATTTTTCTGATTCGATAAAGTCATAAATCAAATCAAAATTTTTTATTTGCATAAAATGTGGTACAAAAGATGATAACGTAATATTGTAGTGCTAAGACACATTCCGCCATCTAATGATGGCATGCAAATATTTAATACAAGAAGTAGGTATTAACAACATGCAGTAACATAATAATATCGTACAGTTAATTAAATTAGCAAATTAACATAAATAATTAAAAAAATATTACAATGCATTTCTGAAGTGGTAGGACTGACAAGATTTTTTGTTCAGAAATTCGCCGACAGAATAAAAACTATGTGATATCAACCACTTTTTCAAAACCACACAGAACTTTTTGTAAGGTAGTTCTGTTATCCAGATAGGTAATGAGTTATTTATATAAGTGGCGCCATATATACGCAGCTGAGCCTCAATAGTTCTATCCTAGGTACAGGGATTTTCAATAAATACTGTGTGACTTTTCGTTTGTTAAAATTTGTTTTTAGCTTCAAAGAGTTTAGAATTAAGTTTTACATAGACTAACTCTAATTGCGTAATTCACTATCAATCTCAATCTGAATCATTTTGAAGGATATTTTATGCTCGAAAAATGTAATCTGCCCAGCAACGTAAATAACGCAATGGATGTAGTTGAACTGTCAACATGAAACCCATCGCTACTGATAGCGTGTTAGGCAATTACCTCCCACTGCTGGTGTAAGAGATGTTTACAAACGCTGCAACGGCAGTGATTAAGTACGAGTAGAACATTTTAACATTAAGTTGACACTCAATCTTATTTTTTTATTATTATACAAAAAAGGACTGTGCATACAAAAGCAAACTCGGGAATTCGGGATATGTGTTGGATCATTTAGCTCCCTTCAAAATGGTTGAGCTGAATGGTGCTGATGCATGCGTCATGTTCGTGAACGGGCGCCGTCAGCAGGGACTGGTCATCTCTTTGCTGCCATGGCTTATTTTAATTTATTATTTGAATTGTTGTTTTTTCTCATCTTTTCATTATGGACGCTTTTAACGTTCTGCATCGTTCTCACATGTATAATTTTTAAAATTAATGATGTAACCAAGACTTTGTAACCACATTATTTTGATTTAAAAGAGTGTCCATGGAGTTTCTTGCCCGTTCTTCTCCATAGGTACCTACGCTTTGGAATGGGCAACTAGCTTCATTTTTTCTGACTGACTGACTTCTTGACAATTCAAAAGTGCCAGTAAATGGTTTAATTGAAATAAATGCTTTGAGTTTGAGTTTGCCAATAGTCTACTGGACATATGCTCAAAATAATGCCATACTCGTAATAAACGTATAAAAACAACCATTACGTAAAAAATAAACCATACGACCAAAAAAGTGTTCTTACAATTACACTAAATCCAAATTGACATTCGCATCTTGATTACATAACCCCCTGAGGGTTCCTTGCTCTTTTCACCAGGAGTGCAGTCACCCCAAGAGACATGGCCTTGAGGGCTGGCCATAATATTTCAGCAATAAAGAGGTAATTACGTCAGGCGGCCAGACACGCCCGCTTTATTAACTGGTCCTTATAGACTAGGAGACAGGCTGTAGTTGCGTTTTGTTATACAATATGGAGACATTAATACGACAATAAATGAACACTCTGGCAACACTAATGCATAAGAGTAGTTTGGAACTATCAAATAAATCCTAGTAGGTATCGCAATTTATAAAAAGTGACTATTTCAAACAAACTATAGTTGTGATGGGCTGGTTGTGTTTTGCCAATCTTTGATTAGCTATGTTTATGCTAGTGACTTAACTAGGTATTAGATATATTTAATTGAATTTGATTTGAGTGTGCAGCTTTGGAATGGCACAGATATAAGTAAAACGCAGTTTAATTTATTGTTGTATTGCCGTCTCCACCTTTAAAAGGTTTGTAGTAAATCAGGACCCAATATAAAAATGACTTATTATAGGGAAACAAATACCAGACAAGACAACAACAATACAAGACAGGTAATTCCGATCCGAGGTTCTTCCGATCTTACACATTTACAGAAAAAAATATAATTATGAAGATATGCAAGTAAGGGATACTAAACACCGAACGTTATAAAAAATATTGAGGGAATTTAATTTACAGTACAAGCTCACTACTCTCCTTTAAAAGCATCCATCCATACTTAATATATAATACTTTATTAATATTATAAATCCGAAAGTGTGTCTGTCAGTCTGTTACCTCTTCACGCTTAAACTGCTGAACCGATTTAGATGACATTTGGTGTAGAGATAGTTTGAGTCCCGGGAAAGGACATAGGATAGTTTTTATCCCGATATTCCTTCGGGAAACTTATGCAGGTGAAACCGCGGGGCGCAAAATAGATCGTGCTACATTTAGTTTCCCTGGCTTCAGGACTATGCTCGTAAGGGCAGAGCCTATAATGATGAAAGCGATGAGACGTGCCGCGTGATAATGCTCTCCTGGTCACGCCTGCTGGCTTAATAATTTTACGTCACTTTTATTAGCGCCGCCAGAAAAATAATGACGTCCTTAAGGCGACTACACGACCTAAAGCGCGGTCACTGTCGGACTGCATAGAAAAGAAAGAGAAGCGCGATGACACAACCGTGGTAATTTATTGCAAATATGAAGCAATTATCTATTTACAAAAACTCTCAAACACCAAACAAATAAAAACCGTATACTAAAATTCGGGGAATTAAATTGTCTTTTAGATGGTGAAAGTTTTATGAAAATACACCCGATAGTGTTTGCGTGATTATCGTTTTTATGTCCGCGGTAGACATTACTTTACAAATTAATTACACTATGTTAAAAAAATATAATTGCAAATATTCACATATCAAATTACGAAGCAAATGGTCTAGTATAACATTTATTTTTTTCAAAGAAATCAGTCCGGTCGATTAGACGTGATGTTGAATTTAAAATCATTAGAAGTCGTATATCTGCGCCTTAACTAGTTATTTGATAGTATTTTCACACAATAACAAGATGAGAATTAATTTTTGGTCCTAATTACCTACCTTTACTGGATTAACGACTCAAAAACTATTTTGAAAACCTGGCAAATTAACATAGGTAGGAAGGACTTCTTTTATGGTTCAGCGTGAAGATAAAGTAAGCTTGTACTTATAAAGAACAATGGTCAGATTTCTATAGGAGCTGGACCTGACTTTTGTTTCTCATGTCCCAAAATAAGATTTATTTAGATTGGTTTGTTCTTATGCTGTAAACATCATCCCGTTTGAAAATCATATCTAAATAGCCACATTTTTTTATAAAAACGACCACTATACTTTTCATCCATGTCCATCGGTGTCCAGAAATCAAAAGCACAGAGTAATCGTCACAAGTGTAGTTATCAGTCTGTAAAACAATGCCAAGGTCAAAACAACAGAAGGAAATCCTAAATAGTATAACACGTATCACAATTCACAACAACAAGTGAAGCGAAGCGAATAAGATGCGTATATTGCCGGGTGTCAATCAATGGCGCGAGTCGATGACCACAGATCAAGTAACTTGTCGATGACAAATGACGTTCCGTTGTACGCAATTGAACAAAACGCTTTCACTTAATTATTTTTATGACAAGGTTCCAATGCATAATACATCAGCACAGTAGTTGATATGATGCCTAAATACTAATTTAATTAAATAACAGTTAACAACTATTCAGAAAAACTTGAATATTTATAGTCTATGAATAAAAAGTCATTTCATACGCGAAATGAATCGTCAATAGGTGCGTTCTGAAACTATTATACGAAAATAATTACAAAAAACTAAAATAAGGATAACTTTTTTTTGTGGCTACTTAAAAAGATAATTCTTGTGTTTTTTATGACCTTAAAAAATAAGGGTATTTTTCATATATATGGCATATAGGGACGCTATCGTTTCGTTGCCAGGTACGTTTTGACCAACCTTCTTTCCGACCACTCATCATGTAGGTAGGTACTCATTGGGAGAGGAATTTTAAAGGAACCACTAGGAACAATTGCGGAAAATTCTAAATTTATGAATTCTTAAAAAAAAAACGTAATTAGACTGATTTTGTATCTATTTCTGAGCTTTTGTATGAAATTGACAATATGACAACCCTTGAAGGTCAACCGTGCGTTAAATTGCAAATGCCAGCAGACCGTCTTTTAAAATTTAAAGCATAAAATTACAGGTTTATATCCTTCATACGTTTTCAACTCGCAAGTTACAGGTTCGTATGTACGGTAATCTTACGACTCCTTTTTTAATGGTTTTTTTAAGTCGTAAAGCTGAGGATTTCTCTATACATATCTTTACAAAATGTTGGTAAGTTGTCACGGATTCATGCAGAGGGAGCCAATCATTAAGGGAGTAATACATAATTATCTACTCGTATCTTGAGTGATAAAAACAATAGAATAAAAATAGCTAGCCATAGTTTGTATAGTATTGTGGTATAGTAATTTTATTTTAGGTGCATCGTCCTCACATATTATTATATAATGAATGTACCTATGCCAAATATTCTAAAACATTTTTAAAAGAGTAACGATGGAGTTTCTTGCCCATTCTTCTCCATACGAAAACTACCTCTTGGAAGGGGCAACTAGAATCAATTCTATTTTAATGTAAATTTTGACGTTCAAAAGTGCCTTTTATGTGCCTATTTGAAATAAATGCTTTGACTTTGTAAAGTTTGGCCTTGCTTTGACAGCAGCTAATCTTAAATCTTCTCTTTTTACTCGGTTGGCCTAAAGGTGTAATTAGCAACCTAGTTTGCTCGAAACAATAGGAAAACTCAACAGCTGTATCAATGTTACCTCTCAAACAATGATTATGAGGCCTGATCAAGAGCCATAACTGTCAAACGGACTTAATTTAGGCCTGAAATAAGGGTCACTATAAACGACCTAGATTGTTTTGAAACAATAGAAAAACTCAACTGTATGTTAGACCGGCCCATGTGGTGTATATGGGTAGGGAGAGATAGGTAACTGTCAAATATTACGAAAGGCAAGCTTTATAAATCCTCCTATGTTAGTCCCATCAATCTACTGTGTACTTTTATTTCCATATTAGACCTTTTTATAACCTTCATTTTATATTTTTATATGAGTGTAGCGTAGTGTTGGGCCTACACCTTATTTGTTACAGACAGGGCTATGTCTATAACTTTGTAAATGAGAAAGAGGATCAAATTAGCAGAAGCTTGCGGTCGTTTAACCACAAATTATTTAATGGATGCCGCATAATTTTATGTGCGGGTTAAATTGGATGCTGCTAGAACAAGTTTTTCGTTTATTATAATGTCATTTTTTTTCGTTTACGTCTTCTTTGAGGTAGTTGACTCAAGTCCTCTGGACCTAAGGACCACTGTTCCACAATAGAAAACATCTCCGAAGGCGCTTCGGGATTTGTTTTAGTAATTAAATTTTACTATTTAAGTGAATGAAATAGCCATCAACGTAAACAAAATAAAAATTGTAACAATATTATATAACTTAAGTAAAAAAATAAAAGAATTTCAATTAAATACTAATTAATTTGAACAAAGTTGCATTGCACATTAGACCAATATCGAACCAAAATTGCACAGAGTAAAGTATTTCTACAACCACGCGGGGAAATACCGGTGGCTATTTCTCTATCCTATACCAACCAAAACTGTCTTGAATTATTCTTAAGACAGTTATGACGAAGATAATATATGCAAAGAAACTATTACGTCACCTACAGTACCAGGGCAGCAGAACTCAGAAGATATTATACTCAGCCCTCAAAGCGCGTAATCTTGGAGTAGTATCGGTAGCCGCGGTAACCGCACACTCGCGCACTATCATGTAGTCATGTAACCCTTGTACGGAGTGCTATCGCGAGAGAGATCTTTACACGTAACACGCACGCATGTTACACCGAGTTTACAAAGGAGCTGAGATGAACATAATACCAAAATAAGAATGTTGGTTTTTGAGATTAATTTAAACCGGCAATGTGACAAGTTCACTTTTTATTTCACCTTACAGGGATAAACTACAGGCTCGCAGGTAAAGCAGTGGTTAACCCTAAGTTACTGAGGGGGGAGAACGATTTTGATTTACAATATTTAGGACAGCATTAAAAACTTTTCAACATTAAGTTGTAATTTCGAAATTTTAATACCGTTTCACTTATTGTTTACTTCGTAAAACCGGACTATAAAGTTTCAAAATAAGTTTCCAATGACTAAAACAAGGTGCTATCAGTTCCATCTTCACGGTACATTATAAAAAGCATTCACATAACAGATACAAATCTGTGAGCACCCCTGGCAACTGCTACTTAGGATCAAATGTTAAAAAGAGGATAAAAACGAGTTATTTTTAATCCAACCCCTCGGATCCTGTTGCGTAGTAGGAGTCTCGGAGATTTGGACAAAAATAAAATTCGACACTCATACAAAAAACTGGGAACGTGCCGTAATAATTAAGTTAAATTAATAGTTAAAACGTTTTGGTATTTTATCTGGGCATCATTCTATAGCAGGGTTTTGTTTATTCTATCTAAGTAGTTATTAAAAACGGAGTTAGAAGTGGAATTAACGAATAGTTAGTTGTTTACCAGTACGTATTTAGTTTATTTACCTAGTTTCAAATGTACCATTTTATGGTTTAGAAATATGCATATTAGAGTATAATTATTATAGTTTTTGAAAGTTATTACAAACAATATTGAAAATGAAGCACAATTTAGTAAAATGCAATACTAACGTAAGAGTAGAACTAAAATAATTATTATTTAATAAGGCAATTACCCAGTAATTAGTAATTAGCCCAGAAACAACGCCAAGCAATTAGTTTCGGTTTGTTAGGAGCAAATATTATTGCCGGCTGATGTACCTACTAAGACGTTTGATGTTCGACTGGGCCATGTATTTGTTGAAGTAAAACACATTATCCCAAAGAGAACTCAAATTTTGCAATGGAACGTAAAGAAAACGCATTTGGAGTTCGTTGGTGATAAAGTTAGGTTAGTAAAATAGTGACAAACTACTCGAAGGTGTTCGAAAGGGGGATAGTATGGAACAAAAATTGATGTAATTCAGTCTGTAGCTAGATTCCGCAATCTGATAGATACAATACATTCGACCCTTAAAGTCTTATAGTGAACCTAAGCCAAACATTAGACGATTACCTATTGGAAACTTTACATATGCTTACTTTGCTAAAATAGTTTTTATATGTGATGATAATGATAACATGGTTATGATTACGAACAACAATTTACCTAATTAAGGACAAATAGTTACTAATATTACATATTATAAATAAATTAATAGCAGTTGGTACAGTGCAAAAGTTGTCGGAGAAAAAAGATCCCACATAGCAACAAACTCTTAAGTATTTTTTTATCAAACCAATGTCAAGAGGTTGGTCCTATTTTTGACCGAAAAAAGCGTATAAATGAATCCATTCACGGTTAATTGAAAGATCTGAAAGGGATGCGGTGGCACTTCCTTCTCAGAAGCCGGGGGTGATATAAAAAGATCCTTTTCATCCTTTAACACTTTACTTTTTAAGTTTTTAACTCCTGAGTCAAATGTCCTTCTGATTTATTTGTAGTTTATGAGTTAGAGCTTCCGTATTCAGATCAGTGACAAGTTTGAAGTTAGGAGAGACACATAGTTGAAAAGGAATGCATTCATAAGCCTTAAGAATACTGATAAAAATGGCCTGTCAAGTTCCTAATATTTTGTCGAGTTCAAAATCAGGAGTTCAGGACTATTTTTATTTTTAGTTCGGAATATAAAGTGTTATCCTTTTCCAGTTTTCAGGCCCCGCACAATAGGTACCTATATTTATTCTAGGAGACAGCTGAAATTCGGTCATTTTTTGGTTGTCGTTCCTCAGGGAACAACGGGGACAGGGCAAAACGGACCCCATATGATATTAGTTTTGCTGTACGTCGCGTCGATGTTTGTCAACAGGACCCTTTTTCGCAAGATTTCTTAAAAATATTATCAAATACTATGCTTAAATTTTTTGGTCCTAGAGGTCCGCGTTTTCGACATCTTTTCCTGATACATTTTTTAAACGTTTTTATAGGTATAAAAAAATAAATGAACGATATTGATCGCTCGGCGCCGCGATATGGAGTATTGGAGCGGACTTCCACGCGCACTGATAAACCTTCCGCCGCCCACCGCCGCTATAGTGGTCAGGGACAGCGCCACATTGTCATAGATTCGCATTCATACGAATTCAATGACGATTGACGGTTGTATGCCTATTCAAGGATTCAGATTATGTGGAAGGAAGTACCTACGTACAGATTACAGATGTATTTTTGCTATAATATTAGCCTTTTGTATGGACGTGTTTCTGTGAAAAATAAAACAATTTTTCTTTATTTCTTTTGTTACAGCGTGTATCTGAGCATTTTATTTAATTAAGCGTTTTGTTTAAGCACAAAAATGTGTTCCGCAGTTTTCGTTTAACTTGGTAAAGTAAGTACTTAATCATGTAAGAAAATTTAACCGGTTGGTTAACAGTTGAAACCAGAAAACAAGCGTCTTTTACGAATAGGTTTTAAGTCGTAGACTATTGAAGGAACCTATCAAATAAAATATGCAATGGAGCAATGCCACTATTTACGATAAATCATAATTAAATGATTATTTCCCTGCATCCGGTTAGACTGGAAGCCGACCCCAACATAGTTGGGAAAAGGCTAGGCAGATGATGAAATGATTATTTCCCTAAACACTTTCCCCGACAGTCACAATATTACCTACTATCGTCGTTACGATTATTTTTATTACACAAACCGTAATATAATTTAAGGTACCTAACTAACTTTTACCTTTCGAACCCTTTGAAGCCAGCTATAATAAATTCTAGCTAGTAAAAATATATTGTGCTATAAAATATGGAAAGGTGAACAATCTAATAAATGGTGCAATAAAAATTCTACAATATAAAAATATAATGTACCCGGTGGCCCGCCGTGACGTCACGGGATTAGGCGTGATTTACACACACGCTTACGGGAACTAAGTACCAGGGTAGCAGTATAGCAGCGGCGTTTGTTACCTGCAAAGAAAAGGTTAACATTAATTTGTGGTCGTAAAACTCGTAAAGTTGTTTGATTAAGTAAGAGTGTGTCGTCGTAACTTATCATAACATTAATGAGGTAAATTATGTGATAATTGGTCTTAAAGACACATAAAATATTAATAAAAATCATAATTAGGCTCGCTACACGCCGAACACGCGTCATTTAATAAAAACCACACAAATCACACATTTTGATGAAAAAGTAATACATTGTTTGACATCAACAAATGTGTACCTACTTCTGACGTCACAGTACTCAAATATGGCGCGGTGCTGCCATATGGCACTTGACATAATTGCATAAATAAGGTTTTTTCACTCAAGTAAACATACACACCAAACATTTTTTTCGAAAACGTGTGATTTGTGTGAAAAAATTTTTTTTCTGTATATATTTATTAAATCTACACAAGACTTTATAATGTCTGCGTAAGTAGGTACTTATATTTTTTTTTTAAAAAAAAAAAGGATATTTTAAGAGACAATCATATTTGCAATAGAAAAATACTAGGATTTCTTCCTGTAAATTTGATCTAAACATACAATGATTAGCCTTTTTTTTATTAACTATACATTTTTGACGTCTGTTAACGTTAGGAAAGTTTATTAATAAGAGGGAAAATCTAAGACACCATTTAGATTAAACTAAAGATCGCTATATGTCTTTATTTTCGCAGGTGACGTTATTATCAAGCTTCAAGCTTTCAGAATCGTGAATCAATCGTATCTAGCCGCTGGTCCGCCATTTTTGCGAGTTTATATTGTTATCTTGCAATGAACGTTTCCGGCGCTGCCATATGTAACTACTGTTATTTATACTTGGCCAACAATCTAATGAGATGTACTGGGACTATTCATGTGAAAACATGTGATACCTATCATTATAATGACGCCTATTTGTCTGCGTATTCGCTTAGTTTAAAATTCGTCGTCTCTACGCAGTTGATGAGATAACTGACCACCCAAAAGTCTAGATTAATTCTAAGTAGGTATGCTGATTTTTTCTGATTATCTACGAAACATACTAAACGCTATTAACCATTGCTTTGCCACGAGTTCTAAAACAAATTCTCTTTGAAAAAAAAAAGCATCAAACTGGTTGTAGCATGCGACCTTCAACAAATATTGTGGTACTGCAGCTGAGGGGTTAACTCGAAGCAAACGGTCCACGTCGTCGTCGCAATGTGGACTCAAGAGTAGCACAGTAAACTACACGTAAAAGTTAAAAGTTTGAACTTGAAGTAGTCTTGATTTCGTAGCAATAAGGGTGATTTTCGTAGTTCAAGTGCACTATTGACGTGCAGTTGATCGTAAAATAAGCCAAATTGCGACTGCTAGCTGTCGGCATATGCCACTTAGCGAGACATTATGTCTAGCGGACAATATTTAAATTGATTTTAGAAACTAGCTGATATCTTTAACAACTTTGATTTGGACTTTTTATGCTTGCGAAGTTATGATCATGCAAAGTTTTATTGCAATATTTGCACAAACTACGACGTCACTATTATGTAGAATCTGATCCTTATTGATTTTGCACTTATTTCGTGCGTTCTATATAATAAGCAGTTCTAGCATAACCACTCTAAAGATTCAATAACTCTTCACACTCCAACTAAGTATACTGATTTAGAGTTAATTTTTATAGAAATAACACCTTCATCTGATTCAATTTAGAAATTAAATACGTTATTGTCACGTATTTAATTTCTAACAACGTTATTTTTAATGTTCTTTATTCCGATTCTAAGCGCGACGTGTGAGGTTCCCAAAACCTAAAGCCTCCATGGCAGAAAGAGACAGACACATCCACATTTTCCTGCCCGTTCTAACGTTCAACACTTGTGTGAAAATTGTGTCCACATGTCCACATACGAGAACTTAGACGTGCATTTGAATAACGGACTTGTGTGCTGTATGCATATTGCTACGAATATTAGAAACCTACGTTAGTATCACATGTGTGCACGTGTTAGAAAAAAAACAGCGTTTGCTTAGCAAATTCTAATCTCTACACATACTCATGTACCAAGGCACCAGGAACCGGGAGGAAGTATCACATATATGCCTCCCTACTAGACATAACACACGCCATAACCACACACGCATCGCATGTCGAAGGGGTTGAGCGTACGTGGCCCCTAACCTAAATCCACACACACTTGCTTGCAGCCAGACGAAACCACCCCTCTAGGCAGGTGCGAAAGAGATAACATACTCCTCTGGCTCGTAGCGTTAGAAAGAGTTAGATATGGGGCGCGAATTGCGGAGACATTAGACAAGTTTGAGTCTGCGCATCTTGGAGTCTGTTCTAAGGGTGAAAGTTCGTAAACCGCTCCCGAAGACTGGAAGCCTGGTAGTTGTTTTCCATTTTAGGACAAAACTCGATAAAAAAGGGCGCTCGGGTGAGGGGATGTTGAGGGATCAAAGCTAATCGTGCTTAGGGGTTGAAGGGTGCGTAGGTCAGTGCGGCGAAATGCGAGGGTGTGTGACCGTCTAGACTGGCCTCTTGTTGATGTGTGCGTAGAAAACAAAGAAGGCGGCTGGCGTCACATTCTCGACAGGAAAAATAGGGGAAAACATACAAGTTAGCGGGTTTTTTTCTCCAGTGATATTTATTATGAATGAAAAGAGTAGCTTTCAAAAAGCTCAATGATACATTAATTATATTAACAACTGTTAGAATAGCCGACTTTTTACCAAAAAAAAAGGTGTTTTATAGTTTTATGACAAGGTCGGGAACCGGGATAAACTCACATAATTATCAGCTTTACTAAACTGAAAACCTATGCACACAAAACTCTCTTAGCACTTCACAATATCACTTCATCACTTGCAAAGTTTTTACAATCGAACCAAGAGTTACACCAAAGTGCATTAAAAAGACCCACAAATCCACAATCTATTCTTCTATCAATTTCACACATCGCATTTTGAGTGACTTAAGGTCAAAGCCCCAATCAGTGAAACGCATCGTGTGGCCCATACTATACGTATTACAGTGTAATGAGGTCATAGGCCCATTGGACCGCGAAATGCGACCATTATTATCCCAAACGATTTCGAGCTTAGTATTTCAATGACTTAATTTGAATGTATGATGGGCCCATAGAGTACAAACTTGATTGAGGTTTTAACATAGAAATTAGAGCCATTTATACTGTAGGGTAATCTATTTTGTTGTTGATTAGTTTGTAAAACTGTGAAACGTCATGATGTATGATGTCGTACTTAAGTGTTCCATCTCCATAGTAAGTCATAGGGAATTGGATGCGTTCCCATTAATCATAAACGTCATTCCGACATCACACGACTTCGTAGGAGCTTTTATTTTATTTTTTTAATCTTGGAAATGGAATAATTTTATGACTATTTATTAGTTAGCTATTTTTTAAATCGATCTAAGCCATAGGTTAAAACCTATGGCTTAGATCGATTTAAAAAATAGCTCTTCTTATAACTAGCAGCGCCCGCGGTTTCACTCGCATAAGTTTCTATCTAGTGAGAATATCGGGATAAAAAGTATCCTACGTGTTAATCCAGGGTGTCAGCTACGTACATACCCAATTTTATCAAAATTGGTACGTTTGTACGTGAAGAAGTAACAAACATACAAACACACTCACAAACTTTCGGCTTTATAATAGTAGTGGGATTGTATTTCATGTATTTTATTATCTAGACTCTAGGTATTTTAAATCTGTTCAATTTCAATTGGTGTTTTATTTATTTCGTAATTCCTATTATTTTTAGAATGCTTCTTTTAGAAACTTCGCGAGTCTGTACACGAGATAAATACATTACAAGTAAAGTCTAGTTCTATTTTTATTTATCAAGGTGGTTTTTCTTTACACAACAATTTCCTTTAGCATTTTTTTAAATTTCCTAACTTACGTAGGTACCAATTAAGTTGGCTTTCGGTGCACATACAGAGTTCGAATAATTTAATGGCACATCAACTTCACAAATAAGAAGTCAAATAATGAAATGTGTGTCAAACAAACAAAAATTAAATTGTGCATTAACACAATGATTTTCAATACAGATTGTTAAATAGCTATGAAATTTTTACGCGCCTTTATTTACTTATCCGTCGCGTGCAGAGCGCATGCGTGATCCACCATGTTGACTTAACTGTCAAATGCATTGACAACTTGACGCCTTGTTGCAAGTACCAATTAGATAGAAGCAGATTGTTGTGCTTGCCTACTTTGTTTCAATTAACTGTAATTAGGCCCTCATATCGGCCAATTTAATAGAAACGATCATTCATTTTAAATGTTCTAAGAATGCATGCATGACAGTTGACAGCTACGTCATTCAGTGCACTGCAGTGATTCTTTATAAGGCTAAAAGGTCACTCCTTGTCTCGGTCACTCTACCAAAGTTCTCTTTTAAATCTAGAACATAATGTATGTATTGTACATTTGTTATAAGTATGTATAAAAAATCAGCTATTCCCTACATTTATGTTCCCATAACTCGTCAAAATGTAGGGAACAGCTGATTTTTTTTTCGCGTGTTCAGGTTTGGTCCCATAGTAAAAGTTGTTCATAATGATGAGTACAATCTCCCATTTCGATTTGTCGCATGTTTTCAATTTCAACCTGTATAACTCATTTGGAAGTGGTAAAACAGCCGGTATATTCTGTAAAAACTCATGTGAAGTGAGTTTGATGTGAGCTGTCATTCCACGTGATGCTAGGGATTGACACTATTGACAGCTAACTTCAAGCTCACTTATACCTAAGTTTTCACGGTAAGATTTTTACAGAATGGATCGGCAAACCATAAGTAGGTACTTAGATGATTTTACCAACCAACCAGTGAATGTAGAAATGGTACAAGTAGGAACCTTTCGCCCTGCAATCAGTACCGATAATGTTTATTTGCCTTGTTGCTGTCAATACCTCATTTGATTGTGAAGCTCAATAACAATAAGCGAAGCTTTTACTATTTTCAAGTATTATTCAAATCATGGAGTCAAGCTGTCTGTATCTCGCTTTCGCTTGTGACCCATAAGTAGGTAGTAGGTAGGTACCAACAGTTAATAAAAGAGATAAGTATGCAGGGTCGTCGAATATAGTTGTTAGTAAGAAACCGATGGATGTACTCGAATAAAATTTAATTTTATTAATAGAAAATCAAATTAAATTTTAGTCGACAACATCCATCGGTTTCTTACTAAACTTCAATTATATCCGACGATCCTGCATATTTATCTCTTTTGTTGACTGTACAATACCTAAACTCTATAAATTCTCATGCCCCTTTTTAGTACCCGGATTTTTTCGTAAGAACAGGCACAGGTTTTTGGACCTGTTCATAGGAAAAAATCCCTATTGAGGCCTATTGTAAGGGTTTTCTCTCCATAAGATGTAGAAAAATTGCTTAAGTATAAAAATATATGCCAGGCGTTCCCTGAACATCAAGCAAGTCTTGAACTTTAGCGACCTTTTAAAAAGAAATGTTATCAGAAAACACGTCATGGGTCAGGGTTTTGTGAATCAAAACCTTGTAACTTTCGAGGTATCTATTAGACCTAGAAATACCAACTTTTAGGTACCTACGCTATGCTAGAGGCTTCCGCAGACAGGCGCGACGCGACTCCGGTAGAATAATTTCCATGAAGTTTTCATAGAAATTGTTCTGTCAGAGTGGCATCGCGCCTGCCTGCGAGAGCTTTAAGAGTCATTGAATAATTATCTGTGAACTATAAATTAACGTTAAAGGTAGTAACAGCGTCCAGCCTCATCAATCCGCCTGGCAACCGCGTTAATTACCTATGGTAATATCCTGCCAGGATCGCTCGTTACTGCGATTTATGGGAAAAGCTCTTGTTCAGGACATTTTTTATTTACCTGTATTATTTTTTATAGCCGAGGAGGAGATCGTGGCTACGTAATAACGGCCACATGGGCTGACCGATCAGGTTAAGCTACACTTGCCACGGTCGGTCCGTGGATGGGTGACCATCTTTTGAAAGCAGTTTGACCCGGCTGTCATTCTTGCATCTTTGACTAAAAATCGATTTTATTTCGTAGGTACTTTAAGTAAGTCTAAGTACCGTACTTGTTGTTACTTGTAATGAGTAAACTTACCCATTTTCTAATCACTTCAAATCAACCCAGAATGCAATACAATTATTGATCACAATTTATTTTCACAATAATTTTATTTCATGTTTAATAAAACAATGATATAAATAAAACGCAAAAAAAAAACAAAACACAATCTTAGCCATCGAACAAACCATCATCTAAATTAATTGAATTTAGAACTAGCTATGGCATCCAGCTATAAATAAAAATAAAACCAATAGAAAAGTTCAAAAAAAGGTTCACACCTCCTTACATATTATATCATGGTCGAAAAAAACTTCAATACTAAAAATTAACCTTACAAAAGAAATGTTTAATAAGCGGTTTAGAAAAAAAAAAACATAAATAATTTCTCTTTCTAAAGAATGCTGGCTGCATCCCGAAGGAATGTGGCACTATCCCTTTTTATCTATACCCATCTCTTTTTAACGCTGTCACAGGGGAAACTGGTTAACTTTGATTAATGGCTTCACTATTTTTTTCATTAACTGGATGAATACTAATGTAATTATAAGCTCTGTGATCGAATTGCGTTTTTCATGGTTCCCGTGTAACATGACAATTTTGATTTTATAGATAAAAGTATCAGAAATTCCCTATAAACTAAAAATTAAACGTTTTACAGGAAAAAATATAATAATAAGCATTTGTCACACTGTAAACCGTTTTATGCTTTAACTACTCGTAAGTAAAATTCTAAACAGCATAAACATAATTATATGATCAGCTTGTATTTGTGAGTGAAAAGGACAGAACGAAATATAATACCTACTCGTTTATTTACTAACATTGACTTACAATTTACAACGTTCAACCCCTATTACAATATCCACCCCCTTTCATTCATGAACGTTCGCCATTCAACTAAGAACCGGAGCGGAGAGCTCCTTCAAATGTCTGTGTGCCTGGTAATTTCAGCAAAACGTTACGTCACCATTTTGTCGCACCGATTCCGCAAGCAAGTTTTGATGTTGCTCCACCTATTCATGTCTCCTTACAGTCAAACATTCCATCGTTAGATACTAATTAATTATGAAGTCAGGCTAATGCATAAATTCTTTAGTCATATGTAGAAGCCAACAAACACCACGGGAACAGCAACAGGAACGGGACGTAGTCAAATGAATACAATGTTTATACGTAGATAACCGACTTATATTTTCACAACTCCCATACAGAAATCAATGCTTAGCACTAGATACTATTTTTCTATCACAATCTATCGCGTCGAATCCGAAATTCTATCAAAAACCCCGCGCAACCCGCCAAACGAACCGTTCCCACGTTTTATTCCTTCTTTTTTCTGGCGGGAAGAAGCGAGTTCTCTCATTGGTTCCCGCCACCATGAACAAAAACGACCATGAATAGAGTAGAAGGGTAAAGTTGCCAGTGTAAAATATTAATTAGCAAAATCAAAATTCACGAACCCTAACAATCGACCGTCCTGACAACGTGTGCGTCCCCGCACACGACACCAGGTGGAACCCTAACAATCGGAACGCCGGCAGGTTGCTCAGTTTTTACATTTTGTATTGCTTGAGTATCAAATTACAATAGTAGGTAACCACCTGCTTTCACCAGACTGATCAAAGTATGACTCGTTAATCAGTTCCCTAGAAATTGCGGCTAAGTGCGTAATACTACTTTACAAATTAATAATAATTCTCATACGAATTTACTAAGCTAAATAACAAATGGTACAAGTTCAATACAGTATGTATATAGCTAACGGTTAATTAAAGTTGAGGTAAGTAATTAATAAGCATGGACATGGTAATAAGTAAGTGGGGATCTGATTTAAGTATTAAACTCAATTACATGTATAAGATTCAGTCAACTGTCAAGGAACGTACAAATCAACTCAATAGATGTGTGTAACAATTTCTACGTGTAGTTATTGATTTACATCCATCGGATCAGCAATATCTTGTATAATTTCTATAACATTTCTCTTGAAATTGATCAGAAAACAACGATCGATTTATGTTCTCTGTCACTTACAATTGAACTTTGCTTTGGGGTCCGAACGATCGATTAATCGGTTTACCCATTATCAAACTTCTAACCCGAACGATCGATTTTTCGGGGGCCTAACTGGTGCCTACAAGACGATCGATTTACTTGTGGCAGCCAGTAGGCAGGACATTTGTTCAATCAAGTCACGATCCGATCGATTCTCGTGCCCGATCTGAAACAACGAATGACACGCATCTGTAGTTAAGTGTCTCTAAAACTTAGTGGGATACCCTATAGAACTTGAAAAAAAAAAATTACAATAAAATGGTCAAATTATGGTTCAGTATGATCCTCGTCGTCGGTGCCACTGGTATCCGAATTATTCACCTCTAGGGCTGCAATGTGTATCCATGGCGTCATGCGGTCTGCTGCCACGATTGTGGGCCGTTTGTTTTGCATGCTAGCCAAACCCGGAACTGGTGCTACCTCATATCTGTCCCTACCTAAGACTCTGGTAACACGATAGGGCCCTATAAAAGAGGGCATGAGCTTTTTACTTTGCCCGTCATTATTGAAACAAGTCTTGGTTATTTTGACGAGTTCACCTTCGACGTAAATCCGAGCGGGTACCCTATTCCTATCATAAACTTGCTTTTGCTTAACCTGCTCGTTATCAATCCTTTTCTTGACCTCCTCTCGAATAGCGGTAATTTCGCAGTTTTCGCGAGAGTCCTTGGTAACTTCATTAAGAATGGGATTTATTTCGCTACTCATACTAGTTCCAAATAGTACCTCTGACGGCGTCCTACCAGTGGTTTTTTGAAAAGTATTGTTTAGACCCCACTGAATTTTCCCTAAATGACTATCCCAATCCTTTTCACCGTACTTAACTGTCATCGCTTTCAAAGAGTCGAGAATTGTACGGTTATAACGTTCAACCTGTCCATTTGATCTCGGACTGGCTACTGCATTAAGAATATGCTTAATTCCCTTGTCTAGGCAGAATCGATTAAAAGCATGAGATGTAAAGCAGGTACCACGATCACTTACAAGGCGGTTAGGGACCCTAAAAGTAAAAAATATATCTTCAAGAACTCTAATTGCATTCAAACTATTAGTATTTCTAACGGGTTTGATAAAACAGAATTTGGTGAAGGCTTCTACAACTACCAGTAAGTAAGTATAGCCTCTCTTTGACTTGACAAAAGGCCCGAGGTGGTCAACATGCACCGTATGAAATGGTACTTCTATTTTGGCGATGGGATGGAGCAGACCCTCTTTTGTTTTAGTCTTGTTCTTTGCATATGCACATTCAATGCAAGAACTAACATATTTTTTTACAAACTTGGACATTTTACTAAACCAATAGTGTTTCTTTATTCGTTCGAGAGTCTTTTCCACCCCAAAATGGCCAATATCGTCATGGTTCATCCGACACACTTGCCACCTCGCACCTTTTGGCACCACCCAACGAACGCTATTTTTATCATTACCTATATAACGAAACAATTTGTTATCCTTGACCACAAAATTATCTTTTATGTAACGGAGGTCCTTCTCATTAAAACTATCATTTAAAATGTTTTTAATCCTACAGAGTTCGGTGTCTCCAAGCTGAAGCGTGTGTAACCAATCCTCACTATTGATCGACATAACTGAAAATTGATCGATGGGATTCTCGTTCTCGATTGGATTGCGGGACAGCGCATCTACATGGCCCATCTTTACGCCTGCTCTATACTCAACTGAACATTCAAACTCTTGTAGTAAGAGCCACCAGCGTGCTATCCTCGGGATTAGATCTCGTTTTGAGAACGTAGATCGTAGAGCACTACAATCTGTAATGACCCTAAATGATTTCCCTAGCAGATAGACCCTAAACTTTCGCAAAGAACAGACTACGGCTAGAGTTTCGAGTTCATACGAATGGAAATTTTTCTCCTCAGGAGAGGTTTGTCGACTGTAATAAGCTACTGGACGGAAACCATCATTTCCTTCGGAGCGTTGTAATAATATACCTCCAACACCTAATTTACTTGCGTCGGTGTGGAGTTCTGTCTCTGCTGCAGGATCATATATTGCAAGAACAGGCCTGTCAACTAACTTAGATTTCAAGACTTCAAAAGCCTCCTCTTGACTATCACCCCATGTCCATGAGGTGTCCTTTTTTAACAACTTACTGAGAGGCAAGGCAATTCGGGCAAAATCTTGAATAAATTTGCGAAAATAACTAGCTAGACCAAGGAACTGGCGTACATTGTGGACATTCTCGGGTCTTGGAAAATTCATGACACTAATGATTTTTTTATCACCTGGCCTAACCCCAGCTGCACTGATTTCGTAACCAAGATAATCGATTTTGTCTCGTAAGAAGTCGCATTTGGAAAGATTCAAAGTGAGATTGGCTTCCTCCAAAACTTGCAATACCTCCTCAAGCCGTACCAGACATTCACTAAAGTCCTTACCGAAAATAAGGACGTCATCTAAATAAGCAGTTGCCTTGTTGAACCGAGCTGACCCTAATATCGAATTCATCATCCGTTGGAACACAGCCGGTGCGTTAGCCAAACCAAACGGCATGCGATTAAACTCGTACTGTCCGTCTGGTGTGACAAACGAGGTGAGATGTCTGCTCTGTTCTGAAATCGGCACCTGGTAATAGCCTGATGTAAGATCGAGCGAAATAAAACAAGCCTGGCCAGAAAGTCGTGCTATTTCGTCTTCGATAATGGGCATAGGATAGCGCTCTTTCACCGTGATAGAATTAAGCATACGGTAATCGATACACATTCGAAACGACCCATCCTTTTTGCGTACAAGTAGAATTGGACTAGCGTACCCCGAGATCGACTCTCTTACTATCCCTGCATCCAGCATCTCCTTCACCATTGCCCGTACCTTCTCACGTTCATGATGCGACAACCTATATGGGCGATAGACGACAGGGCGTTCACTGTTTAACTCTATATTCATTTCGGTCGCGTTGGTACAACCCAGGTCGCTAAGAGAGGATGCGAAACAACGATGATATTTTCTGAGCAACTCGAATAACCTCTGTTTCACGTCTTCTGGCACCTTATCACCGACACGAATAAGATTCTCATCGAAGTCGCCCTTAATCGCCACAGGCATTTCTGGTGGTTCGACAACTACCCTACTGACAACCTCTACTCGCTTTGCACGACATAGAACTAAATTATTTGTAATCCAGCAAGAACTCGAACATGGGAACACGGTTATATAGACACGACTATTTTCAGAACGATAGAGACCACCACAAACAAAGTACTGTTTATTTGGTTTCCCAGCGACAACATTTTTCAAAAGAATGTTGCCACATGTGGAGGGTTCAATCCATGCCTTCACTGATGCTGCACCGTAGAGCTCTACAAATCCTGTTGCCCTAATTTTAAGAGAGGACTCTGTTAGCTCCGGATCTGGATGTGGCATTTCATTGCCAATATCGATAAATTGTAACCTAGTTACGTCCTTATAAACTATGATGTGAGGTTGTTCGGTGAAGGACTGCCCTATAAGCGCGGATTTCTCTAACAAATTATCACTCACAACCTTACATGGAACCTGAGCATTGACACCATCCACCCCAAAATTAAGTAACAGCCCTCCTAGTGACTCTACTATACCATTTCCAAACCCTTTCAATAATGATGGTATGTGATCGTGGGTCAAGCCTAACTCATTAACTACAGACTCCTTTATAAGTGTGACTTCACTCCCAAAATCTACAAAAGCTTTCTGTAACGTACCGTTAATTTTTACATCCTTAATAAATTTCGAGTTCGGGTGTGAGTTGCGTCCTTGACTGGCTACATCAATACGCATAGCTTTTGGAATATTACCACTGGGTTTCACGACGTTATTTTGTATCCGTGTGTTACAGTTGTCAACTGTATGCCCTATTTTGTTGCATTTTGTGCATTTTATAAGCGGTTTAGGACAATGTAAGAAGCTGTGACCCCTTTCTTTACAATTGTAACATCCAGGGAATGAACCCGATTTAGCACCCGACCTTTGACTGGGCTGACCATTAGGGGCATTAGAGTGATCGGTTTTGTTCTTGTTATGGTTTCGATCGAATTGCTGATAAGAATCTCTGCTGCTCATCAAAAATTGCAAGAGCTGATCGGGGTGAGAGGACCGTAAAGCTAGAGCACCTGATTTGAGGGTCCTATCACTGATCCCATGAATGATGCAATCTACTGCACGTTTCTCAACGATGTCACATTGGTTAAGTAAAGCTAGTTTTTCATAAAAATAAACCTCTATAGGTTCATTATACCTACTCCTTCTTTTGAGCATTTCCTCCAAGGCCTGACCGTAATTTTGTTCGCAAGGGAAAGCGTTTATTAGTTTCTCTTGCCATTCTTGCCAATTAAACAGAACAGAGTTTAAACCTTCATACCATGTTTTGGCGAGGCCTTGAAGTTTCTGCATAGCAAAGTGAACGATAGTTTTGTCATCCCAACTGTACACACTAGCACACTCATTGACTTTCTTGAGCCATACATCAATTCGTTGGTTTTTTGTAGATGGATCAAAATTAGGCAGGATGTTCATGTGATCAATTTTTTGAAAAACGCGTGTGTCTCGGACGGGTTGAGATGCCAAACTATCTTTCAAACATTTGAAAACATCAACAATATATTTCTTAGATACAGATGGACTACGTGACCTTTCAAAGTGTTGCGAGACGTTGCGATGCTCAGCATGTGGGCCTTCACCGCCGTGCCGATCGGCCTCCGCTCGTCGCTGTTGACGGTCGAGTGTCCCACTGCGTTGGCTGCGACTGCGGTTGCCACGCTGGGTGGCGTGCTGCTGCCGCGATGATGTCCGCTGCGCGCTGCGTCGACTGCGACTCCGGTTGCTACGCTGGGTGGTGTGCTGCGACGATGTGCGCCGCGCGCTGCGTCGGCTGCGACTCCGGTTGCTACGCTGGGTGCCGTGCTGCGACGATGTGCGCCGCGCGCTGCGTCGGCTGCGACTCCGATTGCTACGCTGGGTGGCGTGCTGCGACGATGTGCGCCGCCCGCTGCGTTGGCTGCGACTCCGGTTGCTAGTGTTGGCATATAGAAGACGCTCCCGTTCTTGTAGCAGCTGCCTCTCTAGGAGCTTGACTCGTTCACGGCTCAAACCCAGTTCTTGATCCCGGTTGCGACATGAGCTGCGCGTTCGCAACCGACTATGGCTGTGGTCTCTCACCCGGCTCCTACTTCGATGCTCCATCGCATAGGGCGTCTCAAGTCTTCGATGACTGGATTCCATGCTTGGGCGTCTAGATGTCCCATCCATGATGCAAGAGCTCAAAACAGAAAAACAAAAACAATCTTAGCTTTTGATCTAAGCGATTTAAGGATTTTCAGAAAATTCTCGTCGTAAGGATAGTATTGTGTATTTATTTTTACAGTGAAACTATGTACTCTGTATTTCAAAGCTGGCAATCTTACCAAAATGTTTGAGAGTATTTCGTATAAACGATTCACACTACTTAAACTGAGATTAATACAAGAAAAACAGTGTAACTCAACATAATCAATAATAGAATATCAATGCCTTTACTCGGTAACAGATCAGTATACGCAATGTTAGTTTGGGTAGGTACACAATCATGATTATGTAAAATAATTACAAAAAACTATTGATTTCTTTATCTCTGCTATGTAGCTGTTAAGCAGACTGACTTTAATCTGATCTATTGACAACTTTTAAAGAAAACATGTTACCAAGCAGTGGCTATTTGACAAAGAAACAAACATACTTAATTTGCAAATTAATGGGCGTTTACTTACGTTGCTATCCCACTTCTGAAATGTAGAAGCCAACAAACACCACGGGAACAGCAACAGGAACGGGACGTAGTCAAATGAATACAATGTTTATACGTAGATAACCGACTTATATTTTCACAACTCCCATACAGAAATCAATGCTTAGCACTAGATACTATTTTTCTATCACAATCTATCGCGTCGAATCCGAAATTCTATCAAAAACCCCGCGCAACCCGCCAAACGAACCGTTCCCACGTTTTATTCCTTCTTTTTTCTGGCGGGAAGAAGCGAGTTCTCTCATTGGTTCCCGCCACCATGAACAAAAACGACCATGAATAGAGTAGAAGGGTAAAGTTGCCAGTGTAAAATATTAATTAGCAAAATCAAAATTCACGAACCCTAACACATAGGACCGATTCGGTATTGTTTAATATCTTTTACATCATTAACATCACAATCTTTACAGTGAACTCGTCAGATAATTTTATTTAAAAGATAATAAACATTTAATATCATGTTGGTTGAAATAACAAATCGACTTCCTTCGGCTAACAATGACGTAACGCCAGATTTAGTTAAAAATTAACAAGGAACAAAAATAAACTGCAAAAATCCGCTGGCGTAATAGGAAAAATCATAAAACATTTTCTAAACATCCTATCTATGGTACAGAAATTAGGATAACGTAAGCAACCGTCCAGCCAAGATTCATTGGTCAGCGTAGGCTGGGAACATATGGCGGAATTCCTAGAATGCAATTCTCTTGTATCAAAAGAGTCGAAGTTGCTAAAACGGTGGTTTCAAGAACAATTAAACTTGGCGGGAAGTTGCGTCAAGTTCCAGATTGAATTATCGCTCAGAGCGGCTAGCAATGAAAAATGTTTAGAAGTAAATAAGAAAAGTTTACACTGGAGATCATACAGGAAAATGGACCATACAGGATTGGAGAAACGAGGCGCTAACACAAATGTTTACCAGTCGTATTTCCGATCGTCACAGTGACTCATTCTCGTATTCATTCATGAGAGATTCACATAGGTGCGACCCGCTTTACTTTACTTGAAATAATGATACGGACAGGTATGTTAATATATATTCCGTTTAATAGAAAACAGAGCATTCCCGTGACCCAATTTCGACGTAGACATGTTTATAATATATCCTGTAATAATATTTATTTACTTTATCGGAAAACACTAGAAGAGCATGCTCGCTATATTTCGTAAATCGAAGTCTGCGAGTATATTTTTAAATGATAGTCCGTTTATAAGAGATTTTAGCATCCGCTTCCACCAACAATTTATTTACTTTGAGGTATTTTAAGAAGTAGAGAAATGGGTATTTAGTTTAAGATCAAAACAATAAAACTCAAAGCAGTTACTTGCTGATTGAATGAAAGAGTGGAATGTTCTGTGTTAAAATATGGTGAATTCGTTTCATTGTTTAGAAAGATGAATTGGCAATGTTTTATTAATTTTAATGGAAATTGAATTCAATTAATGCAGAGACAGGCTCTGAGAGTTAACCTTTTTTCATAGGCACAGGTAAGTAAAATGTTACAAGGCATTCAACTATACACGTGTTGAAAGTTACAAAATCGGGAACGTACAATGTTCTCTATGATGAATAGCTCCGACGCTCCGTCTTTATGTTACCCAATAACCTCAAAGTTATACGTCATTACAAAGTTGCTTCTTCCTCAATCTCTCCAAAAGTGCATTACACATGTTCTCACATAAAATTTCTCCCGACGAGTTGCGCAAGAGTGTACAGGGCCGTTCCTAATTTTATCGACATAGTGTTGGGAGTAACTATTATTGACCATTAGGCATCATGCATCGGCCCGCTCTAATTGCTCGATTAACACGCCGCTTCTTCGATGAAACTTAAAATACATTAATCTAACCCGTTATAAAGATATATTACATCAATTTTAGTATCAAAATATTTCTTCTACATATGTATTTTTGTATTTTTATATCGTTATGAGGTATTAAAAGCTCGTTAGTTTCGTTGCAAAACATGTTATTTTATAAATCCCTATTTTTGGGATAGCTAACGAGTAAAATACGGGCTGGCAGGGACAAGGACGCGTAACCCGTTAACATGAATTTAGTATATGATGAACCGCCCCTGCGTTGAAAATCGTGGGTTATTTAAAAAAAAAATTGCTCTACCATACATTTTCACCGCGTAAATATTGCACTTTTCTATGAAACAGCAGATTATTTTATAACCTTCCAAAAATTTCTACTTTCATCTAGATTCATGTGCTGAATTCGTGGTTTCAGTATGAGCTTCTAAGTCCCTGCCACCCTGTATAAAACTAAGCCTATGTATCATAACATCCTCACCTACACTTCAGTCCGTTGCATCTACATTCAGATATGTGCAAGTTTACGTCTCAAGTTAAATCATACGTCTCCAGGGGAATTACCTATCCCATGTCAATGTTGATACATTTATTTTCCTGCTAAGCTTACGAAATTCGAAGTCTTTGGTTGAAGTTTCATTACTGTACTAACTTATTTTATTCTCACGCGAATCTCGTGTCGCATGACAAACAATAAGTATTTTATCTAGCTAATTACTTTCCTTATAAATGTCGAGCCACAGCGAAGAAAAGTGAAACAAAAAAACTGCTTCTGCATATGTGATAGACCCGAGTTACACCAGTAATTTCTTTGAATAATTCTACGGACAACGTGTAACGGACCAGTTTCCTCAACTACAAGATACATTATTCAAGGTTGCTTGACGCTGAACACTGAAACAACATTTTGTTAGTTAAGTATGTTTTGAGGAACCTTAACAGATGTTTATTTGACGCAAGGTTAGTAAGTATAAGATAGACGGATGATGATGAAATGTTTTTCTGTATAGTCAAAATATTCAGGTTGAATGCCATTTTAACAATTAAATCAATCAACTCAGCCTATCGCAGTCCTCTGCTGGACATAGGACTAAATACAAATATATAAAATATTATTTCAACAGCGCCATAACACCCTTTCCAACGCCTTCCGCATCCATTCTGTCTCAACCAATTTCTTAAAGTCGTCGGTCCATCTAACTGTAAGGAGTCCCACACTACGCTTGCCGATTCGCGATCTTCACTCCAGGATTTGTCTGCTCCACCGGTCATCGGTCCATTCTATGGCTTAGATAAAAGAAAAACAATTTGAGCAACGAAATGTCCACATTCATGAGTTTATAATAAAAGATCAAAACGAATACTCGTAAGACATAACACTTCAGTCCAACATTTCGTTAAGTTTATCCATTTATCTGAAGCACTAAGAACTACACACGATCATGAATACAAGCTGACTATTTAGGGCATGTGCTAATATTACCCTCGGGAGTGTAAGCGTCAATAAATTTAATGTTTATGACACATATAACAGTGTCACAGGCGAGAGCTCAGGCCGAGGGCACATCAAAGACCCAGCAGTAAACCTGATTGGTGCCGACTTTAAACTCGCTTCTTGGAAATAGTACGATGGAGATGCAAAGAAAGGCGGGTCTAAGTACGGGTGCTCTTAAATTGAAGGAAGACGAATTTGCGTGTAGTTGATCGTCAATGTATATTTATAAGTGTGACTTATATAAATTTAGAACAGTTCTACTTCTTTATGGTTCTTTAATCAAATTAAGGCAAAGTTTTTATTAGACTATGGTAAAGTTACTCGAACAAATGTCGTTAATAGTAGTTAGAAGCGCAAAAGTGTGTCAACCAGTCACTAAAGGTATTGTGGAGGTCAGATAGGCAGTCCCTCTGTGAATACTGGTATTCAGCTGCATCTGGTTAGACTGGAAGCCGACCCCAACACCCCGATTTTTGGTTAAGTTAAACAGAATCTGTATAGAAGATTTCTTTTAACTTTGTTATTGGTTTTAGAGAATTTAAATACAACGTGTTGACTTTGACCGCTGACAATGGTAGTTCTGCTATGAGAAACTATGTATTTACTTCTACATTTCTGAACACGATCTACCAAAAAGCAAAATTTCAAATCTATTCCACGCATCTAGCCGCACGCGTTTATCAAGCATGTCTGCTATCACATTTTCTTGTAACTAAACCTGTCAATTGTTCCATTATTCGCACTCGTAAAAAGCTCCACGATAATATTTTATTACGTAAAAGAAGAAAAAGAATCCTTTACAGGATAATAAAGTCTCGGGGATCGCACGTGTGTCGTGCACTATGTCTTCTTCATTTTGCGATACCGTAAAACCGAAGGGTTCTGTAGCAATGGCGTTCACTTTTACACTCCATAATGTCATTACTGTAACTACGTAATATACAAGGAGATTTTCTGCTTCAAGTGTTCAAGGATATATCTCACTTAAAGTAATCTTGTTATCTGTAATGACGTTTGAGAGATGACGTCTCGTTACACAGACTTGTATCATAAGTAACTCTTCGTTGGTCTAATGATTCAAATCTTCTATAATGGAGGCGGTTCCCACCAATCAAATCCAGTGGAGCATATTCTGGACATGACTTAAAAATATTTAGATTGTCACCGTAGGAGTAATTATAGCAAGCATGAGTTAAAAAAACTTGCTTATCCATCAAATGTGTTGAAAGATTTAGTCTTAGCTAAAGCTTTCCTTTCGAAACACCTCGTAGTCGTCATCATGCCCAAGCAAAATATTCAGGCTTTCATAAACAAACAAAAGAAGAAAAGGGAATTTCTTTTTTAATTACAAACACTAAAAGCAACAAACTAAATTAAGATTTGAAAACATCCAAAGTCCAAACCCAAAATCCAAACATTTCTTTAAAACTTCACACATTCGTATAATCCGAAGCAAGTTCCATGTAAAAGTAATTTAATAAGGCACCACAAGACCGCGGTACCGTGGGAGCAGCCATTAGTGCGCCCGCGCATTTAAAAGTGCATCAACGCGTAGCACTCCTGCGACACAGATCATTAAGATACGGCCTACGAAAAAAATATGGAGACGAACTGTTTTTGTGGATCATTATCGTGAAGCTGATACATTCACAGCTGGGATTATTTGAAGTTTTTGTGTTCTATCATTCATTACTATTGGTTGATTTGTTCACCGACTCCTTACATAGATGGGAATTTCTTGCTTCCACAATCAGATTGCTTCTCAAACTTTCATCGTTGTTCTTTTTCAAACCTGTTATATTGAATATATGTTCCCGAGGGGCCCGTGGCTAAATAATAACAGCCGCACAGGTCAATCAATCTGGTTAAGCTACGCTTGCTGCGGTTGGTCTGTGGAGGGTGACCATCTTTACATACCAAGACCCCACCGTGGCTTGGAAAGCACGTTAAGCGGTTGGTCCCGGCTGTCATTCTGGTGGATCTTTGACAGTCGTTACGGGTAGTCAGAAGCCCGAAAGTCTGACAGTCTTACCATGGGGTATCCCATGTAAAATACTGGTATTCAGCTGCATCCGGTTAGACTGGAAGCTGACCCCAACATATTTGGGAAAAGGCTAGGCAGATAATAATAAAAGAATATAATCATTTTCAAACGCAATATTCTTTTCGTTACTCCTACGTCCCTCAAGACATCCGTCTGATGTCAGCTATAAATTAATAGTCCCTTTTGTTACTCCGTGGCTCTAAGGAAATATTTATACGTTACGTCACACTGGATTCCCACAACTGCCACCGGTTGAGAAATTAGTCCGAGCATCCATTAGTTTTATTTCGGCTGATTAATTACAGAAGTCACGGTAATTGTAGGAAAAACGTTACGCTTTGGTTGCGAAATGATGCGCTGCCCCCGCATTACTTCTATCAAAGGGCTGATGATTTGTTAGTAAACGTTGCCGTCGCACAATGAAAATGAAAGTCGCAAATCGTAAACTTTGGTGGGCACATTGTGCAATGTAGCGTCAACATTTGACAGGAAAAAGAAATATTTTGTATACATATGGAGTGGTTCTGTTTATTTTAGTATCTTGTTTATTTAGTACAGAAATAGGTGTAAGGCCGAAATCCATGAAGTCAAAGAATAACACCATTATGGATCAACGGTTGAAAGAGATACCGATTCTTTTTTTTTCTAGTCACCTGCGTGCTCCTGTTTTGTACCAGGCAAGCATAAACTAACAGGAATGTTGAAGTATCAGTAGCACTAGCTAGCATTGGTCGACAAAAGTTTGGTTCAACTTTTCCCGCTCAATCGCAGCGGCTCGGCTGCCGGCTGTGCGTCCAAGTCCAGTACTATAATATAATACATAGTTACTCGAAGAGTGTCCTTATTGTTTAAAGTTGCCTTTAGCACTAGTAATTATGGCAATATCTAACAGCATTCAGAATGTTAAAATAACAAATTCGATTAGTCACCTTCATATTTTTCTTTGCAGCCAGTGTCGATCGACGACGTGTCAAACGTGATGTATTGCAATATCATCCAAAACCCAAAAGAAACACTACAATGTCCAGTCTCCATAACAACAAGATCAAAACTTAAGTATTAACGGGAATCAGGAACGAGTATTTCTAGTCCTAGTTCCCAAGTCTTAGCTTCCCCGACCTCTGTGTTCCTAGTAATAAAGTTCAAAGTAGTGTGGTTTGCACGTGCGATATCAAATTTCTGACCGTTACATCTATGGTCAGACCACCGACATTGGGTTTCCGACTGACTGGATGCAGGTAATGCTTCCAAGGAGCTGGCTTTTTGATATAATTAACCGATACGAGCTGTGAAACGGTTTCTTTGAGTTGCGGTAATGTTGTGCTGATAGTAGTAATGGACATGACAGTTTCGCTACCCAACTGTTATTTCATTTTGTAAACCTCGACGATTTCTAGCAGTTAAAACTTAGGCAACTGTTTAAACACGTCAGACCTATCAGCATTCTACTCAATTATCCTCCCATTCATCTTCCAAAATGAACAAAAAAATACGAATCCGAAACCAAAATAATACATTTCGAGAATCAAGCGAAAGCCGATTATTAGCCGAGCCGCCAACCTAACGCGACGGACCGTATCTGGCGCCTACAGCCGGCCATAAATTCGGAGCCAGTCATTTTTTTTTGTTCTTCTCTGTCGGTTACCGGGCAAAGGACTGGCCTAGTTTATGAAACAATGAAAACAAACTTATGTCATATAGGTAAGTACATACTGTTAACAGATGCAGCCATACGCCCGGTGATCGGTACAGGCGCGAGCTGAAGTCATTAATTAATGTAAAAATAAATATTTTTGCCCTATAAAAATAAAGCCATTAGAAACGTGGAAGACATTACATTTTAAAGTATTTGAGTTTGTTTAATGGATCTAATTTATCCAACAGCAGAGACCAAAGATATAATTATAGACCTGAATGCGACGACCTAATGTTAGCATTTCTAGCAAACCACTGGCTATAAAGCAATTAGCAATCTGACGGTTGAGTTGCATAAACAACACTTTGGACATGGCTGTTTATATAGCCAATCGATAGTCTAATAAAATGCATTTACTACCCACACAAAACACAAAATAAATCCGTGGCGGTTTTACTGAGAAAACTGGTAAGAATCCTCACAAACTTTTCAACTTACGATTATTTTTTGGCCTAACGTCAAGGCATTTGCGTGCGAAACAGTCCGCGAAACCTTCTACAAAATTACGTGTAAATTATCATCAAGTTCATAAAGTAATCAACACATGGTTTACACAGTGAATAATTAGTCTAGACCAGAACTTGGTAGTAACATTTGGTGTAATGTAAACCACTGTTTCAGTGTTTATGTCTGCACTTTGCCTCGGTGATGTAATGCAAACTCTAAAATATGGGATTTACATCATAGGTACATGTGTTAGATCATACTTTGCAGTGGAATTTGGCTTAGATACAGTGTTTGGAGGATGTTTAGAATAATAGATTTTTTCTAGCATGAGGCACTCATGTATTTTTATATAACTTTTCTTCCTATTTGTTAATTGAAAGTAAGCTTTTCAGTTTCGTTTTCTGAAGATAATTTTGTGGCTTAAGTTACACCTGAAGCGCAGATTACACTCTGTCACTAGATGAGTAGTTATTGGATTGATCTTGTGCTCAAAAATAATTGTACTTAAAGCAGTAAAGGTGGACTAAGCAACAACAGAACTAAAACTAATAGACAATTGGGGAGACCACAGACAATATGGATGCATTATGTGAGAGAAGATATAAATAAAAAGGTAGTGAACGATAACGTGACAGCAAACAGGAAATAATGGTTGATGAAAACATCTTGCGCCGACGAAGTAAAAATGAGACATGGACAGGAAGAAGAAGAGGGAATGAATGAATTGCACCGATCCCAGCATGGTTAAACCAGAGCGGCTGGGCCAGAACGGACTGGATGCGGAAGGTGGAGGACAGGGTGTTGTGACGCAGCCTGGGAGAGGCCTATGTCCAGCAGTGGACTGTAATAGGCTGAGTTGAACCATCAGCCTATTAAAATTAGCTAGACTACACTAACAATTTGTTACTGCACAAAGGAGCTATCCGTGCATTCAATTCAAATGAGACAAACAACATACGTAACTACGAGCATGCCTTTTAAGTTTTGTCGTTTGAAGAAAAAAACACAACTAGAACCTTATAGTACTTTTTATTGTTTTTCAAAGTATTCACCACGTAGCTTAATACACTTTTCCATTCGCTCAAACCAGTTATTATAACATTTATTCCACTCTAAAGTGAGGGTGTTCAAAATGGCTGATTTCAAAGCGTCGACTGCTTCTTCACCGGACTGAAACCTTTGACCACGAAGACTTTTCTTAATTTTAGGAAATGTAAAGAAATCGTTAGGGCTTAGGTCAGGACTGTATGGAGGATGGTCAAGAATTTCTATTTTTTCCTGCTTCAAATACTCAATCGTTTGACGAGCGCTGTGTGAGCTTGCGTTGTCGTGGTGCAGGATGATGCGTCGCTTTGAGTTAGATTTTCGAAGTTCGGCGATGACTTGTGGTAAACAAACTATGGTATACCACTCTGCGTTAACCGTTGTACGATCTTCAAGTGCAATAGTCGCAACATGGCCGGTTTTTCCAACGAGGGTGGCCACCATCTTCTTTGAAGTGCTTCGAGAACGAACAACTTTAGTCGGCTTTGGCTCGTCTTGAAAGACCCAGATTGTAGATTTTTGTTTGGAATCAGGATCGTAGGCTTAGATCCAAGATTCGTCACGACTAATGATGTTGTAGACGTGATTTGACTCTCCTCGGTTGAACCTTTGCAGAGTTTTCTTACACCATCTGACGCGGGCCGCCTTGTGATCGTCGGAAAGCAGATGCGGTATCCAACGGCAAACTAGCTTTCTCACACCAAGCGCTTCATGCAAGATCTTCTGAATGGTTGTCCCTGAGATGCCTAATAGAGCCTCTATCTCTCGATATGTCACATGACGATCTTCGATAATTAGTTGTCTCATAGCAATGATGTTATCTTCAGTGAAGGCGGATTTTGGGCGTCCTTCGCGAGATTTGTCATTAACACTGGTATGTCCACGCTGGAATTCTAAATACCAGCGTTCGACAGTCCGCAGACATGGGGCTTCATCACTGAATACAGATGTTAGCTCTTCAAAACACTGAAGCAGTGTTAGGCCTCTTCCAAAGTTGTAGAAAATTATTGCACGAACATTTTCCTTAGAAAGATTCATTTTTGTACGTAACATGACAGATTCCAATCGACGCTGTGACTAAACAATAGCATTAATCCTAATACTTTTAACTGTTTTGAGATTCAAAATTTAAACACATTCGAATATAGAACAGTTCCAAATTCAAAATTGCCGAGAAATATGGAAACGACAGAACTTAAAAGGCATGCCTAGTACTTAAGACTAAATAGTACTGCAGTCGAATTGAAAAAGTCGCCTGCTAAAGTATTTAACAGATTCAATAGAATGTAAAGAACTGAAAATAAAGATAGATAAGTAAATATCTGAAATTATGAAGTAGATTTACAAACTTTTGATGACTGTATCAGAATAAAAATATGCCTATAATAGCAGCGAAAAAAAAAACAAAAAAAAAATTAAAAAAGGTAAGTTCTTAAAAAACTGACAATAATACCAATGTAAGTTTTTCTGAATATGTATCTTATGATTTTCTATGTCAAATATTGATGACTCAAGACTAACTCAACTGTCACTAAAGGTCATTATGTCGGGTCGCAGCGCAAAAATCACTCGTATGTATTTTATATGAACTATCGCACATTTTCGGCGGCGGGCGCATTTTCCACCGTGGATAATGTGCGCGAACCTTTACGAAACACAATTACTTTGTCTATTATTACCGAACTTAGTAAGCTTGCCTAATAGACGAGGAGATGAAGAAAAGTTTTGTGTTTTTTTTTTTCCAGAAGTGCATCAAATTACAGGATAATATCATCAATATATTATTAACCAGTTGACTGATTCATGCAGAGCCGCGCGCAACGTTGATGACAATGTTCGTGGACGTAAGTACTAAGTACCTGACGAATGTCCGTTTAATTTATTGCAAGCAAAGTATTATGTAAATTAAACCATATACACGAATAATCTGGTATTGTAGTGAATAGCAGTCACTTGTTAAACAACGATTTGTTATGAAACTAGGCCGCAGAGCAATGAATACCCGCTGCTACAACACTTCTGCGTCTATCAACTTAATGTAGTACTAGCTTACAGACATATAAATAATGTTTCATGTAAAAACAAGCAGACAAGACATTGCCCCACTTTTTGAAACGCAGGTAACATAGAATATTGTCAAGCCAGGAGAGATAGAGTTTAATAAAGTGTCGAATAATGTTGCTGAAATTGTAATAAACATTATATTCAACTAGCACAGTGGCGTGCATTGGTTTTCAGAATAGGTAGGCACTAGGCCGGGTCTAGTCTAGGCAAACGCGGTCACTAATCAGAAAAAAAGTGAGGTCAAAAGTGTGGTTATTTGAGTAGGCACGCCTACTTTAAGGGTGATAAATTGCGAAGGTCGAACGTTATGGTATTACGCGTGAGACGTACGTATTTTGAATGTTATCGTATTAACTTGAACGAGTAAAGACCAATGACAATGTGCGAATAGTACGGGAGCCGAGTAGGCCGCCCGGCGACTGCCTACTGCCGCGCGTGTTTGTATGAAGATTTTGTTTTTTGTTAAGTATGATAATTTAGTGAGTTTCTTAATTGTGGGGCACACACACTGAAATGTAATTGACAGGCTTATGTTCATACATCGAGGTAGGCACTGCTTATATGCCTATATGCAATGCACGCCACTGAACTAGCATATTAATCAGCTTAAGATGTCTGTCCTGCTAGGACACAGGCCTCCTCCCTTCGAGAGTGGGCTATAATTTATCACGCAGACCTGGTGCGGTTTGATAGATCTATGTCAAATGTCTTCGAATTTCTGGTTCTAGGACATGCCGGTTTCCTCACGATGTTTTCCTTCAGCGTTTTGAGAGCAGTGATGATGAAATTATTTACACAAAGCGCCTGGGGTTCGAACCCACGACCTACAACTCGTAAGTAGGGGCTGTTGCGACTGGTTCACCACTGCTCATCTTCAAATATAACCTACCATCTAATAAAAAATGCGTTGAAAAGAGGCTGTAAAATCAAGACTATCAAATTGCTGGCTCATGTACACATACAAATGAGAATATAGGTACACGCGTTTCAAAATCAGACTAGGTTTGTAGAATCTAAATATTACTGATTCTAGGGCATAGGGCTCAAGATAATTGTGAGAACAATTTTCCAATTACATTAGATAGTTAGAAGTTCTCTACTGGACAACTGTTGAAGCGGAGATTATGTAACCGAATCCTTATGGTTGCATTTGCAACTATAAGGATTCGATTATCATACTTGCGCCTCGTTTTCTGCGCATATTTTCCCAAATAGGGTAGGGTGAGTTTTACTTGTTTGCGTTTCATCTCTTCCATTTCGTGTTTACCTGGTACCGATGTTGTTTACGTTTTGTAGCAAAATAATATTATAACCGCTATGGATACATTTATATGCGTAAAGTTATACGTGTTCCTTTACTTTCATTTTCAGGTATAACAATGGCTATAGTTTCTATTTTAGTATTTCCTTCCTTTTCTATTTTATTTTCTTTCACAATCTTCTACTTTTCGTGTTGACAGTACCTACTAGGTTCTATTTATTTCATAAAACAATGTAAGTCGTTGATCTTCAAATGTTTTTTTCATTCATTCACAGTTCGGTTTTCTCAAGTTAGTCAATGGACCATTTTTATACCAAGCCGGAAGTCAGTACTCCTCTTAAATTAAAAAGGACCCAAACTGTAAGTAATAATAACAATTCATTCGAATCTCCGAAACTGCCCAGGCAACTTAATGAACAGACTAAATATTGAGCAATAAATCAATTCCTGTTATCATTACCGTTTTTCAAGGCACGTGCCCCGCTTCCTTCCTCTATGGGCGGCAATGTACGAAGACGACTTTGCCCGTGGGCTATTTTAGGAGCAATCACCTTAGGGTTGCCGCGGTGTTACAAAACATAGACTACTAGCAGTACCCCGCGGTTTCACCCGCATAATTGTCGATCCCGTGGGAATATCGGGATAAAAACTATCCTATGTCCTTTCCCGGGACTCAAACTCAATAGAGATATCTATACAAAATTTCATCTAAATCGGTTGAGCGATTTAAGCGTGAAGAGGTAACATACAGAGAGACACACTTTCGCATTTATAATATTAATATTTATAGTATAAGTATGGATGTAAATGTGTTTAGTTTACATTTAGACTTTTCTTCATACATTTTTACAAACAACCGTGTATTTATTAGGTTCGATCCCAACCATAACTTAAGTTGTCGGTGGTAACTGTGGGGTAATTTCGTAACAGGACATCGGTAGCAATGGCTGTTATTTTGACAGTTCATCAACATTCATTGTGTTATTTACGTAGTTGAGTAGATAATTTTTTCAAACATTCAAGCAATGGATTAGCAATATTCTTCAAAATTGTTCAGATTGAGATTGATAATAGTGTTACGTAATTAGGGTGCTGGTGAGGTAATTTCTAGAATACCTAATTCCACCAAAAACATTTTCATGTAAAATGTTGCCAAGAGAAGACCTCGGCTTCGAGGGCTCGCACTGTCAAAAACTTATCAGATCTCATGTAGAGCCAAGCTTCTAACTCTACACGCCCTAACTCTACAAGCCCTAACTTCACAAACTCTACACCTTAGTCAAAATATGAGGCTTGGCCGTTTCGTTACTACAAGAACTATTGTATAACAGAAAAGTAATGAACAGTGAATAAATTTTTCACCTTACGCCCATGTGACGGTAGCGGTAGATTATACCAGATAAGTTATCTGGAATAAGCCAAACCCAAGTTATGAAGGTTCAAAAAAACGACGAAGCGCTTCGAGAAAAGGTAGGTAGTGCCCTTGCCACAGTATTGCGCTTCGCTTGGCTCGTTTTGGCGATTCATATTCTGACACTACCTTCTGCCCGCGACTTCGTCCGCATGAGATTTCCACCCTCCCCCCATTCACCCTCTTAGGGGTGGAATTTCGAAAAACCCTTTCTTAGTAGATACCTACTCTTCACAAAGAACACACCCTCCAAATTTCATGTCTCTAGGCCCAGCGGTTTAGGCTGTGCATTGATATATCAGTCAGTCAGTCAGGACTTGGAATTTTATATGTAGAGTTCCTTACAAATTTTACATTTTTGTTTCTGTTGGTCTTTTCTTGTACTAAGTACTTTCAAGGTATCAGTTGTAGGTAGAATCTTTTATCCCCATGTGCATACGCACTCGTAAAAAACCCTTTCCGGAACATTGATGTATTACAACATTTACAAGAGCTTCCGAAAAAATATTGGGGCAATTCCCTAGTGTTATGTATGTGTACCGAGCATAGGTAGGCGAGCGGGCTGCGTCCCGCCTCCCCGCGCCGGGGGGCATGTTCGGAAATAAAGCAGTGTGCAACTTACTACCGAGCGAGGTTGACTTATTTCCCCAGTACCTACATACGTAACACCTAGTAACAAAAATCTACAGAAAAAATACAACCTCTGTTCCCATAAAAACGATCACAAAAGAATTTTACCGCGCAATCAAATCGCAAAAGACTTTTTACTGCCTTGATTCCGTTTTTAACAACGCGACGGCCCTAAAATTAATTTGACGTATTCCTTGCTACAAGAACTCTTGAATCGGAACTGGGGCACCGGGAAGCGACTTAAAAATACCGTAAACGTTATAATAATTATTATTATTAACTTTAATAGGTACAGACGCCAGCACATCAACCTATTACAATCTGTCAAATTTCTTTAATAGATTTTCAACTTTATCGCCAGAACATAAGGTTCAAAGTTGATTGGGAAAATTTGGCAGTTTCGGGTAGCTTGATGTGCTGGCGTCTGGACTTACTGTAATGCTGATTGATTCACGCCATTTAAACATTTATAACGTCATCAGGTGATGCTGTTATTTTGTAATTGATTTTCATGGAATACATGTATAACTGTATTTTATGTGTATTATAATATATGCGTTTGTGCTCTTAGACTTAGGTTATCAAAACGTGTTCATGTTTTTTTGAAGTGAAAACTTCTTTAATAGCGGCGTTGCACACTTTTTTGTAATGGGTAAAAAATGTTAAGCTCGCGTCAGGACATCGCGTCAGGACCCGTGACCGTCAGGAGAGAACTACTACTCCTTACTACTAAGTATCCCCCTCTCTTTCTACGGCCCTGGATGGATGGATGGATGGATGTGTATGTGGATGTGGATGTGGATGTGGATGGATGGATGGATGGATGGATGGATGGATGGATGGATGGATGGATGGACAGCTGATGGCTCGACCGTCTGTGTAGTAGCCACACTGCTGTGTATTCGTAAAATTCGTGTATATAAAGTGTTTACAATATGGAAATTGACCAAAGTGCATCTATTAATGAAAAAAGTGACGCAGAAATAGTGAAAAAAAATGAGTTAATGATCAATCGGAATTGGTTTCATTCTGACAGTTCAACAACATTCATTGCGTTATTTACGTGTTGAACAGACAAATTTTTCGAACTTATGAAGCAATGGACTAGCAATTGGCTTCGAAATGATTCTGATTCCGATTGATAATGTGTTACGCAATTAGGGTGCAGACCATCCTTATGCAGACGGTCCATCATTGTGGAAAAAGAGGAACAGTAGCCAATTAATCAAAGCAAAACGATTACCAAGATCATGAGTAGGTATACGTAGAGGCCACATATACAAACATAATAATTTTTGGCCAGCCAGATGGGTGTGAGGGAGTGGTGAGGCCAAAACCTACCCCCTCCCCCTGTTTCAGGCCTATCTAACACCGTCTGTAAACTGTGCAAACCTAGTACCTTGTTTATAAATTCGGCCTGGAATCTGTGCCTGTATTCCAGTGTGTATCACGTATCCTACCCCTTTCCTCTATGAACGGACTCTGTAATACGCAATACTCTGCCGTTCATGCTAACCTAGTAGTTTATAATATATTTTGGAGTCCGGGCCTGGATTTGAGTATGGAAAAAATAAATTCATTGTGTTTACTTCCTTTCTTCAAATTTTTAATTGTGAATCTGTTTCTGAAGGTATAAGTGGCATCAGCCACTAGCTACTCAAGGATAGGTATAGGTATTATAATTATAGTTAAAAAAAAATCCTTCACAGACAGCTCTGAACTTTAGTTTTGGATGGATAATTCTGATCCAGATGGACAATTTTATTACTTTGTTTAATTACAAGTGTTATTTGTCAAGATGTCGCTTTCATCCTTTCATAAACAGTCTGCAGAAGTCCCATGTAGACCTCTGCTAAACTAGAATAAAGACTTTGTAGGTAAACAGAACATTTTCTAGACATTCAGTTATAATAATGTTAAATTAATCTAACAATGTGCTTTAAAAATCTCCTTAGCTTCTATGTGAGCTTATTAATTTCCTGTAACTTGTGCGACTATTTCCCTAGTATCATACTTACATTGTAAACTGTGTTCTACATTCATATTCAGGGCTTTCCTGTCTTCCTGGTAGGTATGTTGTTTTTGTTACATAATATGGATGGGCTTCCGAAAATCATGTTTTGGTCATCACATTCCCAATCCAAACAAATGATAATCGTAACGTACAGGACCTAATAAGTTAATAAAATGTACAGATAAACCCCTACTATTCTTAACTAAACAACATTTTATAAAGGCCAAATAATATTTTAATCTAAGTACATGACGATGGAGGAAGCTAATAAACATTTCCTAACAAGATACATTCGATAGTGAATTTATTAAAGCTTGTTTCCATGCGATTAATGGTTGAGCTGGTAAGTCATAGGTCGGGCTTTCACTTGTGTGTGACCCTACGCATCTCTGCCTGTACATAGAACCCTATTACCCATACGTTCAGATTTGAATTAAGGTAAACGCAGGTATTAACGACCCCACTAAGGCAATTTTAAAATCAACCATATTTTTTTAGTATACTGGTTCCTCTAAAGATTAATAGTTTCATTTTATATGCTTGTGTTATGTCTAAAGAATGTATTTACTGAATCAAATACATTTAAATAAAGGATTATCTTGTAAAAAATAATTTACAATGTGACTCAGTCGATTGTTGCAATTACCGACCCATAAAAACGGCTGTGAAGCTATTAACGATTTTTATGCAGCTATTTCCGATCGTGTAAGAGAGGAGGCCTTTTTCCAGCAATGGAATGTATATAAGCTAGTGATGATGATGATTACCGATCTTAATAAAATAAAACAAAATAAAAATGAAAATACTTATTCGTATTTTTTTATTATTGTTGTTTTTAATAAAACAAATTAGTACTTTTTAGTAATACCTATGAACTAAATAATTATAAACTTTTAAATTAATCAACATAATACTAATAATACAAATATATTTTAATTTAAGGATTTCAAACTCTAGGATATTTCCTTATGCTATTGAGATCGTAATCATTTTTTGAAAAACTTCTTTCTCTTTTGGGCATAAAAAGAAAGCAGTTTCGTCACAGTTAAACACTCGTCTAGGATCTTCTAAAACATGATGCAGATTATTTGTCATAAAATAATTGTTCACTCTGTCGAACCATGCACGTATAGCCGCTTCTGTGACTTGATTTCGGCTTGAAGGAAGATTTTGTGCAACGCGTTTAGATACTATTGGATGTCTCTTTATAAAATTCTCAAACCAATATCTGCCAGACACACCATTTTTAAAAGGGTTTGGTGGACGATTTAAGTTTTGGACTAGCTTAGCCACTGCTTCTAATAATTGTTCTTTTGTAACTGGAAATCCCATCTTGCCAAGGTAGTGAATCCAGTCTACAATCTGTTTTTCTTCACTTAAATTAAGAACCGGCTGAACTCCGCAAATTTCATTCTTATATTTCCCGTCCCGTTTGTCTCGTAATGTAGTTTTAGGAATATTAAACCTTTTTGATGCCTCATATACACTTGTACCGTCATTAATTGCTTTGATTGCTTCAGCAAGTTGTGTTTTGCTGTATACTTTTCGCCGCTTTTGTGGTTCCATACTTCTGGAAAAAAATATAATTGTATGTTTTATGTTGCTTAACCAAGAAGTAGCATTTATTAATAGGTACCTATTATGTCATAAAAGTAGGTGAGAAAGTAAATAATCTATATACGATCGGTAATAGCTTCTTATAGTTGCTATTGCCGACCCTAATGGGTCGGTAATAAAGTATGTAAGTATAAACATAAATTGTATTACCGACTCATAAAAAAATGGTTATTTTAATTCAATTGACCTTCCTACTATAAAATAGATTATAATTGATTAATGTCACAAAAATATGAACAAATGCACACTGTTTTAAACACAAAAACATTGATTTATTACTGTAACTATTCAATATCGATCCTCGAAAAATATCATAACTTTGGTTAAATTGACAACGCTAAAACGTAAAAACTAGACAAAAAAGTTTAGTCGCTAATAGATTTTTGTAAAGACTGATAGCTTAGATTTAAACTGGTCCATAAAAATATTTGTGTTAGTTTGATATAATAACATAAAAGAAAAATAAAACGAAAAGTTACGTTGCTGCCATTGCCGACTTATGGGTCGTTGATAGCTGCCACGACTAAAACTGATGAAGCTAACACCATCCCATTTTAATTTAAAGTTTTATCGTTTCAAATTACTTTTTATTAATAAAATGTCGTAAGAAATCAAGAGTTGATACTTAAATGAATACATTTGGTAATATAAGATAAAGTATAGACGTCATTTGTTTGTATAAAGGTCTTAAATAGAAAAGCCACGTACTTACTTGAAGGAACAAGGGAACAGTACAACACGTCCTGCGTCCACGCTGCCCCGCAGTAACTGACGTATTTTATCGCTTTTTTGCACAACTACTCACACTAACGTAAAAGTATACGATACTCAAGGAATAAACACGTGTGTAATTTTGCCTACCTATAGCTAGAATAGTTCTGGAAACGTAAAGATTTCGAATTACTTTTATAGGTCGGTAATAACTACAGATTTTCGATGGGTCGTTGATAGCTGCGTTTACCTTAAGCTACTTCCCATTCTAGAATTCTTCTACTTAATAGTCAGTCAACACAAGCCTAAACCGCTGTGTCTAGAACATATCTATGGTCTAGTAGCAAAAAAATTTGCACAAGAATAAGCCCAAATGAAGGATTTTTGAAAATGTTCATTTTCAAACAGGAGATGAAAGTTTGTTGTAACCAAGGTCGTGGGTTAGCCTACAGAAATGTTTCTTTTTAAGCGCTTCGTCTTTGTCTTTAGTAGGGTCCCTATTTTAGATGCTTTTGTCAAAGATGTCGGTATGAATCCAATATGAATTTCGACTCAACCTATTAATCAAACTCAAACCTAAACCCAAGTTGACTTTCGAATCTGCAAGGTTTCCAATCGAATTTAAGTTTTACAACTTGAACTTTAAATAACTTTTAACGGACTTAGTAATCGTTCGTCGGATACCCAAACACTTTACTGACATTATGTCACCAATACCAACTCATTTTGGAGTGTTTGACAATATTGTAAGCAGTTAAGCACCGGTTCAGAATGCAAAAAGTTGCTAAAAAGCCACAACAATGGAGTGATAAACTTTATTATTCACAATAATGGAAGTTTGTTCGTGTGTTCCGGCACTTACGATTAGGACACATTCGAGTATTATAATATTGTGTGGTGTTGGAGTTGTATTATCTGTTTCGTAACATTTGTAATATTTCGTATTGTTATTCATAGTACAGACGCCAGCACATCAACCTACCCGAAACTGTCAAATTTTCCCAATCAACTTTGAACCTTATGCTTTAGTGATAAAGTTGAAAATCTATTAAAGAAATTTGACAGATTGTAGTAGGTTGATGTGCTGGCGTCTGTATTAACTAAACAAACGTTTTGATCTTTACCGTGATTTTGTTTGTGGTAAGTTAGTAAGTGGGGTTTTAGCAACTTTACCATCTTTATTTGGCTACTTTCACCATTTTTTCTGCCGAGCGTCTTTCGGCAGCAATATTACCACATAACACCACATAGCTTTCCCAAATCATCGCAATTACGACCGGTCTTATCCCCTTAGGTATACAGCGGATTCCAGCTATCTTCAAATCCACCTTGAAAACGACATAGTATTTTATAACTAATTAATGTCTGGGAATTTAACTGACATATTACACGTCAATTTGCCGTGTAATAGCAATAGTCATTTCATACGACTGCCAAAGAAGACAGTTCTGCTTTGAATATGCGAACAATCTAAAGTAAGTTGGAAGTTATTTTGGTTAATTTTTTAACTTTCCATCTCTAAGTAAAATTGTGGTGAATTTCATAAATTCGTAATAACTACTTAGAGTTGTCAATAAAGTCAACAAAATAAGCTACCTACTTGATGATAAACAAGCTTGCCCTGCTAACATGCCTAATTCAATGAGTACCGTAGACCCTACGGTCCGAACAACGGGCCGTTTCCGTGTTTCCAAAATCAATTACACCATTTACCACCATACGGTATACCCGGGAAAGAATTTAGGTGAACTTTTCCGAGCCATTTTATATAGTTTATGCCAGTTATGGATGCGTTGTTTTGACAGATGGACTATAAAACTTGTAAATGCTTGAGTTATAAATAACTAAAGGAAACGGGATCAAACTCATAAGTTTGCAGTTGACACAGTTTTGTAATGTTTCAACACGCATTGTTTGAAAAAAATGATCTTATAAACACACATGGACGGCCGGTAGGACAAACTGTTTCATTTTTTGTCCACCGGCGGAAATACAAGCATTTTTATAACAATGGGTTCTCTTGTTTTGGTTGAATATTCGTCGCAAAGTTTATAATATAGTCGGTCGTTGTCTACCGCGCTCCGTCCGTCTGTCCCAGGATGTGACTCAAAGAACGCGGAACGTGACTACATAATATTATAATAACAGTAAAAATTGCTTTAAATATTTGCATGTAATGTGTAAATTGTTGCTTCGTAATGTCTTTTACAACTCGCCGGTTACGTCAAGTTCATGACCCTCCCAGTAAAGCTAGAGCGAGAAAGAATAGGTACCACATACTAACTACCCTTGAACTTGGTTCGCTCTCTTTCCCTCGTTCTGTTAATCGATAAAATTAACCCCGTCATATTGCGTCACCGTTCCAACGAAGAATGTCACCAGTGGTACCAGGAGTTCATAGGTGATAACTAGTAGAACAGTGACGACATGGATAAACATGGATATAAGAAGAGTTTTATGTGGAAAACTGATGAAAATGCAATTCCTGGTAACGCTATCAATAATTTAGGGTTCGCGCTTCACGGTAATAAAGCATTTAAATATTATCAAAGGACCGGAAATGTTAGATTCCGCTTAATACTTAAATACCACGAATCACGGAAGATAAACGGGTGTTATCTATTTGATTGAATACAGCACAGCCACAGACTACAGTCAGCGCTGTGCAGCAGTTAGTAATTAATTAAAATTGTACAATTTACTACAAATGTATACCTAACGATAATCCAATTTTTAATCTTTCTTTATGTGACGTCTGTTGACTTTATGTACAAAACGCTAAATATTATAGTAAAATATTTTACTACTTTCTGAGTGAGTTCTGGTAATGCTGCAGAATGAAAGATGGAGAAACAGTTTATTCAAAACACTAGTGTAGTTTCTCAGAAACTACAAAACTGTTGGTTGTTGGTTCACCATTCAGTCATCTTTAGTCAAAATAAATTCTTCATTACTTAGTGTGGATAGTTTGATGTCGTATTTACCTTTATTTGATTGCATAAACCCAAACAATAATCAAATAACGTCTGTATTTACTTATGGACAACGTGAATTGGACGAAAAGTAAGTCTATTTCTGAATTTATACCACAGAAAATTTTGTGACATTTTATAGCTTCGCTGTGTGAAAACAGCATGGTGTGATGACAGATACCGTAAATGGAAGCATAGGATTGGCGTATGGACAGAGAATGTATCGCGCATGTGTGCGCGGTGCGGGCGTGCGGCGCTGTAACGCCCGGCAACTAACCAGGCGCCCAGAACACTGCAAGAGACCTTTGTTATTGTTCCACAATGTGTGAAAAAGACGGAAGATGGGTGGTAACCACGGAAAGTTGGGGTGGATTGGGGAAAACTTTGACTTGTGTGCTGTAAACTGTAACAATGGCGACGCGAAAAGTTTGAGCGAATTTACATGACTGATACAGGCTGATGTTAAATTATGATTTACATTTTACAATAGTTCTCACTATTTTATTGATTATGTTTGACTTCTTAGAGTTTTTGATTTCTTAAAATTAAAAGGATAAAAATAGTTTTTTGACACGCAACTTGGTACTTAAATTAAACATTTCCTGTAATTCAAAACAAAGCATCTGGATTTATTCCAAAAATTGAGTTTGACTAATAGTCACATTTGTATGTGTCTAGTACCTACCCACATAAAAGAACAATGGGCTCATTTACCTACCGGAATATAAATGTAAAATGACATAATTTGGAATAAAATACAATTGATTGTCTAATCGTGAAAACTAAAGCAAAGAGCTAGAAAAATATACCTACATTTTACATTTTTTTAAACTTGAATGTTGTGCCAGAAAATAAAGTTTATGTAATGTGTGTGCGTTCGTGCGCGTATGTAGTCGTTGTATTTCTAAAATACTGTTTTACGTTACATATATAATTTTAAATGTAAATCTTATCAAAATGTGAAGATATTTTGATGTTTAATTAGAAATTATGCGCGTAAGCAAAGGGAAGGAGTAAGGGAAGACCTATGACCTCTAAAGTAGTGTAATACCAACAACTTAGACCGCTATGTTCTTCCGGGAAAGCATTAGAAGGCTTTACAAAATTAACGTGGTACACTGCATGTATGGTACTAGTTAGTTCTAAGCTTACATACATACATACATACTCAGCCTATAATGTTCCCACTGCTGGGACACAGGCCTCCTCTCTGTGAGAGGGAGCGGGCCGTAATCTACCACGCGGGCCCAGTGCGGGTTGGTAGATGTCACATGTCTTCGAATTTTTGGTTCTAGGACATGCCGGTTTCCTCACGATGTTTTCCTTCACCGTTTTGAGAGCAGTGGTAATGAAATAATTTACACAAAGTAAAGCGCCTGTCTGGGTTCGAACCTACGACCTAGAACTCGTAAGTCGTGACCTTTACCACTGGGCCGCCACTGCTCTCTTACCACTGTTCTAAGCTTACTTAGTAGGAACACAAAACTGCGGTGATATTTTTGGAACGAATGCGGTAGGAGTAAGCTTGGAGAAATCGTGACGTATCGAAAAAGCGTTAAGTATGCCCCGTCCATGCGACTTTTTTTACACATATTAGAAAGAGAGAGAGAAAGAGATATAAATCGTTTTTATGGTTTTTGAGGGTGCTGATGCCAATGAGGTCGAAATGAAAACCGAAGATGGCGGCTGCGAAAGTTAATAAATTTTTAGTCATTTTGAAATTTTCGCAGCCGCCATCTTGGATTTTCATTTTGAACTTCGTTCTTGCCGGGGGTCCCCCGACCCCACACGTTTTTTTTTTTTTTTAATGTCTTTCTTTCTTTACCCAAATGCGAATTTATTGCACTGCAAATTATTCAATTGAGGTTGATTCCTGTAAACCGAAGTATTATTTAATGGTTTTATAATGGCTTTTAAGTGGTTATTGTAATTAAGTACGGCATTCAACCGGTTAAGGGTCGACAATCCAATATCTAGTCATTCAATAACCCTTCAACAACTACTATATTTACTTTAATCTCTCTATCCATACAGTCATCATAAAGCTATTATGAAGACCACTTCACATAAAGACATAAGTGTCATACTGACTAACCCAAGCAATCTTCCAACAGCTTTATAATATACAGTAAAATAAACAATTTCCTTTATTTAACCGTTCAGAGAGACATTAAGTTCTAAATCAAATAATAAACTCATTGCAAACCTTAATAAGATTCAACATTACAACTACAGGTTGTGAATTATGTTTAATAAGAAAATTATGGACCGCTATTCCTTTCCAAGAGACTCGCACAGACCAGGGAAGCATGGCACAAAAGGTAGGAGGCCAATACTCATAAGGAACAAGACTGCCACTGATGATGATGATGATGATTCCATTCCAATCTTTAAAGGAATGCGTGGCTTGAGAACTACTTGACGTATTTAAAAATAAATAGACAAAAGTGATAATTTTATTTTTATTGGTCTACAGGGTGTCCCTGGAAGTATGGATCAAATCGAATAGGGACGTGGGCAAGGTCATTTCCAAACGTTTTAGCAAAAAAAAAAATACTAAAAAAAAGAGAAGAAAGATCGAATTCGTGAAAACTATCAGGGCTATCAATTTTTTTTTTTAGATAGCCCTGATAGTATTTTTTATGATTAATTTCTTTGAACACTAAGCGAAGTGATTGAAAAAAAATTAAAATCGGTCATAACTTTTGAACCGTAAAAAAATTCACTGACATTCTCAGGATTAAAAAGTTTGGAAATGACCTTGCCCACGCCTCTATTTGATTTGGTCCATACTTCCAGGGACACCCTGTATAGACGTAGACGATAGTCGGCCATAGACAAGATGGATGGATTGTATGAGGAATGATATGAAAGAGAAGGGAGTGGATGAAATCGTGACGGTTGACAGGGGAGAATGGAAGAAGAAAACCTGTTGCGCTGACTCCAAATATCATAGGACAAGGGCAGGAAGATATGAGACGATAGTCGACGAAGAACTAAATTGAGGATTAGATTGGTTTAATTTTTTTTTATTATTACATGGTTAAGACGTGTACAACCCTTTTCAACGTGGGATAAAAAGTCTTCATCGATATTAAAAGATATTTTCAGAGAAAGTTCCTAACCTTTTCTTAACAAGTCTTCTATTACCAATTTACACCTACGCCCAAATCGGTTACAATAACTAGCTAAACAAATTAACTCTTAAAGAACATGTAATTGAAACACCTACGTTGTCGTTTATACAATTAACTATTCATCTTTTGCTTTTATTGGTTTCATAAAATCTGTGAAATTGAATAAAAATTCATTTAGTCCATTGCCGCAATGTATTCATTAGAATAGAATAAAATATTTATCTACACACATCAAAAGTGTCTAGGGATCAACATATATTTTTGCAATAACTTTTCTCCTGATTGATATTAATTAAAATTTTCTTTAAGGATTCATCAAATAAAGTGTTTTCGTTTGTCACAGTAACGATAAACCAAGTCACCTTTGCATTAATAAAGAAATTTGCCATTTTCCTAATAAAGGGATTTTTGACATTTGAACCACTAACACAAAAGTTCGAAAAAAAGACTGAAATAACAGTTTTCTCTAAAATTTTATTGGGTAACTTAAACAATTAATAATCCGTGTTTCTACCGCGAACACTAACAACACAAGAACATCGGTTTGGCATACTCAAAATGAGTTCATCCAAATCACGCTGTGGAATGGCCGCCCATGTTCGTTGCAACAACAAAAAAAGGTCTTCTTGCGACTGGATACCCTCCATATTCGGCAGAGCTCTTCTCTGTAGCATATCCCATGCATGCTCAATCGGGTTCAAGTCTGGCGACTGAGCAGGCCAGGGCAGGACATTGATGTTAGCTGCGGCGAGAGTCTGTCTTACAACTCTTGCGGTGTGCGGTCGTGCATTATCATGCATTAACTGAAATAAGGGACCGATTTGCACTTGTAGAGGAACGATGACGTCTGATACAATCGTCTCAGCATAAATTTGAGCGTTGAGGTTGCCTCTGATCCAAATCAACTCAGTTCTTCCGCCGATCCAAATACCCGCCCATACCATGATGGTTCCACCACTATAAGGATGGACTTCCTGGCAGGATTTTAATCGCTGTTGGCGTCCAGGGGTTCTCCAGTGTCGTATACGTCTTGTATCCGGTCTCATACCAAAACGAGACTCATCAGAAAAGCACACGAAACGCCATTGTTCTTCTGCCCAATTTCTGTGTTCAAGAGCCCATTGATATCGAATCCTACGATTGTGCATTGCTATAGGTGGTACCCGTAGCGGTCTTCGGGAATGAAGGTTCACTTCATGCAAGCGGTTTCTGACTGTTTGGTCGCTAATTAAGTTCCCTGAAGAGTGATGAAGCCTCACGGCTAACATCATGGCGGTTATTGTTGGAGCTCTTCGAGTTAAGATTTGAATGTATCGGTCTTGTCTCCGTGTGGTGCAGCGATACCGTCCTCCATGGCGCTCAGCCACGGTACCAGTGCTTCGGTAACGTGTCCAAAGTCGACTGATAACACTCTGACTTGTATTCAGAGCTAAAGCCACAGTACGTTGCCGGGAACCAGCTTCTATCATTCCCACGGCTCTGAGCATTTCTTCCCTGCTTAAATGACGTCGCCGCTCCATAATAACGTTGGTTTTAATCAGTAGTAGGGAAACAGTAGCACTAATAATGTCTTCAATGCGTTGTATGTTTTTATAGGGAAAATATTGACAGCTGATTTTCATCTTTTACTCGAATTTGATTCACAGTTCCTGATTCAAATTATAAAATGCACCAAAAAGGATCCATATAAATTTATAAAATCATAAATTTATTACAAAGCCACATCTCAATCTCAAGAAATCCGCATAAAAATGCTTGATCCCTAGACACTTTTGATGTGTGTATTTTATTGCAAGAAATAAAATTACGAAATCTACAATCAATAAGGGATCATAAATTTTACAGAATTAAATTACAGAAAACGAAAAACATTTTCTAATCGTTCGTGTCATAATAAAACTTTGTTGCTACGTAAATGTAAACCGACTCACTCGCTCGTTGTAATGGATTCTGTAACCGTAGCGACGACGACCGGGATCGGGACGGCTCCCGTAATTCCCGAGCATCCCAAGGGACCTTGTAAATACCGTGTAACTTGTACTAGGACCGCATGAGTCATAAGGATGCGATGGTACATCTTGAACACGCGCGATAAGAATAATTGGCCAGTTTTAAAGTGTGCCCTTTGCAAGTAAACTACTTACTTTTTTTATTTTTAAACCCACGGGAGATTAACTACGCGGTGCTTCGAGCCTTAATGTAATGGTAAGATAAAGGGCAGTCTTTGATGGTATAAGTGTACACTTACTATCATTGGTTGACTTTTTATCGATACAAATTTCACACGCATTTACTTGTAGAAAAATAATTACTTTAACATTTATGGTGCAAATCAAATTGCTTACTATTAACAAACTAATGGAACATCTCTTCTCTCTTACCTTACCTTACTCTTTAAACTCGACATTATTTTATGTGGTAGTTATTTTACTGAAATAAATCCATACTAATATTATAAATGCGAAAGTGTATCTGTCTGTCTGTTACTTCCAAAGAGATTTAAGATTTGTAAACAATTAATTGTCTTTGGTTTCCTCGTCACGCTTAAACCGTTGAACCAATTTAGATAGTTTGAGTCCCTGGAAAGGACATAGATAGATTTATATCCCGATATTCCCAAGGGATCGAAACTTATGCGGGTGAAATGAAATTTAAATGGAAAATCGCTTTCCAACTCTTTTAACTTTATACTTCATGAATTTTACTGTAACATAAGAAGTATACAAAGATACGTACATATCTAAAATAAGTAAAAGTTTAGGCGCATCGAACTTCCTAGGAAGGGTATCATTAGTTAGGTCGGAAGAATAAATAAACGCAACAGTAATGGCGGGGGAGCGTGTAGCAAGGCGCGTGAAATATTGCCTTGGCGGGAAAATTTACGATTCGACCGACCAGCAGCGGCGAATGGCATGGCGTAGCGAGCGATAGCGAAAGTACTAAGTGTGGAAATTCTGCGGTCCTAGTAGTTAACTAATAATTTTCAGCAAGTAAATGAAGGGTTATTTAGTCAACAAAACTACATCCTGTATTATTTTTGAGTTTAATTTATTGGATAAAACTTCTTTTTCTTCTTTCTTTAAGATAACAATCTCTTGCAGATTGTTATCTTATCTTAGCACAAACTCACAAAGCAGTACGCGCTACGAGATTTTCAAAAAAATTTCAAATTCAAAGTACTTATTTAAAAATTGTTTCAAAATATTTACATAGGCATACCTACATACCAAAACTTTGTGGACTCTTCTCTATGCAAGAGCTAGGCTTTCCACTTAAAAAAAGTGTATAAATTCGTTATTCTTATCTCGACTTTCTCAGGGAGATCTACACAGCACAGTGGGCGCAGCTTTACTTACTTTCGTTCTGTGAGTTAACAATGTTACAAATAACGAAATACCTAGCCTTACATAGTAGTTATTACTTTCCCTTAATTTATTAAGAAATGGGTAGGTACCCATACTTTATTATTAGAATTTCAGAGAGGCTTTACAGAATAAGAATAACAATAAAGCTGCAAAGCACATTTAATGATATTTCTGTGAAGCCTCTATGGCAGTCGATATTCGGCTTGTTCAATACGACCTTACATTTCATCAATACACAGACACACACACCCCCCCACACACACACACCACACAAACAGACAAATTATAAACTTGGCCGTGAAAAAAAAACCCTTGCTCTATAAAAAAGGGGAATCTCCTGCCTATTTTTTAAAAGAAAGGCATCAAGTCGCCAAAATCACCGAAACGTCTACGAAAGTACTAGGCGGGCAGTAAGCGGCAGGAGATTGGCTGTAGTCTATGAGACCCAATCGAACGGAAGACGTGAATATTGTCGTAAAACGTAACGCGGCATGTCAAACGCATACACCCGCCGCGCCGCGCTCTGCGGGTGATTTGGCGCGCATTGTTGGTAAACCACTTTAGGGTTGTCAAATTATTGATTTTCCATGCTTGTTTATTTAATTGAACTGCTGAGAAAAATTACGTTTTAATGTGAATTATGTAATTTATGCGTTTATTGCATACTACTATTGGAACTTGTTTTCTTATAAAAACAATGAGCTGAAACATAATTCAGTTTAAGTTTAAAAAAAAAAACAAATTAAATAAGATACAGTGGTCAAACGGACGCCTATCAAATGTTAAAAATAAATAAGGGTCTCTACACTTGTTTCGCATAAGTACACAGATCTCAAATGGTAGGTCTGTGTTTATTGCTGGGAGGAGCCCTGAGACCTCCTCCTGCTAGATGGACAGATGACCTGTTGAAGGTCGTGGGAATGCTTGGATGTAACTTGTTCAGAACCGAGGCCTATGTTTAACGGTAGACGTCTTGTGGTTAACACGCCCTTTCGTACTTTACTCGCATGGGTTTAAAATTCTCATAAACCTGTGTATTTTAATAAAAAAAACAGACACGAAAAAACCACTTAATTTTAACTCTATAAACAAAAAAGTGTCACAAAAACCCAAGTGGCATCAAGTCTATCATCGTTGACAACCTTGTTGCAAGTGCATGTGTCCACCCCCTAAAGTGACAACATGTGCGGCCCGGCTGCGCCCGCGCATAGACACAGGACGCTCCCATCGTCTATGATCATTGGGAACTTTCATATTGACATCATTATGAAATAATGCATGTGACGGGTGGTAATTAAACTGTGGGACGTGTTATGTAATTTAATACTAATTGCAATTTGTTATTAATGTTATTCCGGGTCTTGTATTGCATGTCTCTTCAATACATAGTATAAAACTAAGTCACTTTTCGTGTGTGTCTGTGTGACCACTAACTTTTTCTAAACTACACAACGGGTTTTGATGCGGTTTTCACGTTTATTTAGAGAATTTATTCTGGAAGGGTTATGTGTATATAATTATTACTTATCTAAGATATACCACAGAAACCTTGGTGTTACGACATGTCGCCATTTCAGTAAATTATTGCACCCGTGTGAAGCAGAAGCGGCTCGGTAGTTTATGCTAAAGATGGACATGTTTGTCATATTTTTTGACAAAAACACCAGTTTCTTCTCATCATTGAAGAACGAACCTAGCGAACAACGCTTAAATGCTGATTGCCTATTGGCTATAAACATATTCTTCAAAGATCTTATTCTGTCTAAGTAAGAGAAATGGTTAAGTATCAGATCCGCCCCTAAGATGACCCACTGACCGATAAGTAAAATGGAAATGGGAACGTATTGGTATTTTCCTATCTAACTTTTTACAGGAATTGTCTGAGATTCCTGAAATCATAACTCAAGAATAAGTAATACCCAAATTTTAGAACTTTTTTTTTCGGAGCATCCAGTCGAAAAAAATACCAGTTAAACTCATAGTACCATTTTGGCGAGCAAACATTGCACGCGGAAGTGAGTCCTAACTCCTAAACAAGTGAACAGTCGTCCCTGGGCCGTTAACGCCGTTTCCAGCGCACATATAACTTAATGCCGACATGCCAGTTAGCCGAACAAAACACAAAGCTCTTCTGCTAATTCTGAACTTGCTAAAGCGTTACTGTCGTTGTGGTGACCATTGAATTGTTAACTCACTCGCAAGTATACAGAAATGGAGTCGTTGTGTGAAGTTTTTGGTTTCTGGAAAGTTAGGGTCGAACGCGGATCACTAGAGTGCAACAGCCAGTATATTCTGTTAAAATCTCACTGCAAGAACTTAGGTGATGTGAGCTATCATTCCATCTGATTAGGGCTGCTATCACCTAAATTACGGAACCCGAATAAAAACTTAAAAAAAAAAACAGTGGGTACCTATATTTGCCACAGGGAAAATTTTTAACTATGATTTATATGCTTTATTCAAAGTCGGATTACCCCTAACCTCTATGCCCCTAACACAGAAAGCGTCTGGACCTCCTTCCCGGACGCCCTCCAAACTGGACAAATCCGGGGAAACCGGAATGGATGGCAGCCCTACATCTGATGCTAGGGATTGACCCTAATGCACAGCTTACTTAAAAAACTCGCTTCGCCAAATTATCACGGTGATATTTTTACAGAATAGCACTGCACTGTTTACCTAGATCGAATGGATGAAAAATATTTTGGCATTTAGATTTTGTGGCTGAAGCTTAGAATCGCAACGTTTAAAATGTAAAGTACCTTCGTTAAATGACGATCGTCCATCTACATCTAAATAGGAGTGGAATTAGGAACCTACGAAAATCATCCACATATTATGATTTCATAATGCCAAGCCTGACATTTACCGATTTACCTAATGAACCAAAAAAATCTTGTCGAAGAAAAGTAAATATGCTTTAAAATGTTAAGTTTTTGTACCAAGTCCTAATACATATAATTCAAGGACGCGATAAACTCAAATCTCCTTTCCTCCGTCCTTGAATATCCCATGAAACACTTGACCGACATTCTCAAAGAAACAAACATTCTCCATCGGGTAATAGTTTAATAATGTAAATTGTAAACTAACGAACTTACAAACATGCTATAAACGTCCGTGTGGATGCCCACGCGTTGCCACACACCCTTCGTAAACTTATGGTTGCCCTAAAATACAGAACGGGAAAACGAACCGTATGTCCCATTAAATGCTTTATTTAAATGCAATCATATTATTAACATTATTAAAGTGCTCACCTATTTACAATTATTACACAACTAACTATTTAGGACACGAGGTACTAAAATAATTAAATGACTAACTAACTATACAAATAAAAACAAAAATACAAAAGGGATACAGCGTCGAATTAGGTACTCGTACACATTGCTATCATCCGGAAACGTGCCCAGAAGACTGGCAGCATGCTTAAATGCTTTTATATGTATAGTGTTTACTTTTAAAGAACTACCAAAATATATTCTTAAAAGAAATAAGCCGTATCTACCTAAATAACAAATATTATAGAAAAAATAATATGTAAGGTTTTCTATTATAAATCAGCATCTTACTTGCGATAAAAAAAAAAAAAAAACATACGTACAAGAGCTCACAAGTGATATCAAATAATGAATACGGGGGCCAGCGTCTAAATCGTCACAAAACTTCTTTGACATGAAATTCCGATGCAATTGGTGCATAAAAAACCAAATTCAAATTGCATGCAGTGTCATAAATAATTACTTATGCATTTAAAGATTCGATTCCCATCATTCCCAAGAGGATTATTTTTCTATTAGAATTAATTAAATTAAATATGTTTGTGAATTTTATTGGTTTGTACAAGCTGTGATTGCGACAACCCTGCTCGGCCGGCATTCCGTTCCTCAAATCCCGTTGAGTTTCCCTCAGCCAGCAACAGCGACTGCTGATGCAACCTTGACCGATTTGGACTAGCCGACAGGTTGCCTTAGGTTTCTGTAAGTACCAGGGAAGTATAAATGGACCTTGATTTATCTAGCGTACAGTTATCACAGAAAGTGCATTGAACTATACAAGGCCTTGACATTATACATAGGTGCAACTCCTACTGTCAAAAGGCGATTTCAATTCAAGTTTATCTCTGGCATCCATTATCGATAATGAACAACTAACTAACGATTAACTAACGATTTTTGGGGGTGCTCAATTCATTAATTGAGCATTAAAGTAAAAGAAAATGCAAACTAATTTAAAAGAAAATATGAACTAATTTCAGGTATCGAGATTTTATTTTCTTTTGTCCATATTTGAGTTTATCAGTTTGTGCCCTGTGTATGCCTAAAGATTGTCTAGCAAAATAGACATCTGTAGGTACTGAGCCAAAATAAACAGCCCAAATTCATCTAACGAAATATACATTCTTGATTACGCATTTACGCAATACCTACGTTAACACATAAACGCAAAATCCTGAACCGCAATCATAAAATGCCACAGTACGAGCTACTAATCCGTCACTTGGGACATTGTCTGGGCTATATCAGATTTGTAGGTTAGTTTGGTTTATCATTGGGCAATCGTTTCCCGTCGTGAACATTGTGCAAGCGAGCTTTTATTGCAAACCTGAACATGCATTCGACAATCTACATATTCTAAAGCATTTGAGGCCTATCTATATAATATCTACGAGGAATTTATGAGTTCATTTCACCACAAAGATTTTCTGTAAGGTTGGTTCAAAATGTCCATGATTCTATAGCAGGCTCTAATACCGCTTTATCTATAAGAATCGCTTCAACAAATCATTTTTATTAATATCTGTAAGCTTACAAAATAAAGTCATGTAACTTGACTTGAATTGTTTCCTGACAGTATCCGCCAACCAAGCAAGCTTTATTTATTTTATTAGGTACTTGTCTCATTAGAATGCGATCCTCTCAGCATTTAATTCCTGGAACCATGTTTTTGTTACCAAGGAAGCAGGACCTTTGATCGCGTAATACAAGGAACGGACTTACAACATGGATTTATAGGGGACTTCGCTGAAATTTCGACTAACCATGAATGCTACTTGCAAGCTTGACGCTATTTATAAACGTATTAAATGTTTACTTCAGTTACAGAGATTTATCTGGCAGTCTGTTCGTGTAACTAAAAGTGGCATGAGATATTCTCGTGTTAAGACTAAGAATAAAATACGAATTAATATTCATTTGATTGATGTTAAAAAAAAGACGGGTTGCACTCCGGGAGTGCCGGCAGAAGTGAAAACTTGAAAATTGACGTTGAAATAAATCAATTATTAATTTAAAAAGGGAAAATCCACCACCACCACCAACACCACCACCACCACCACCAGCACCACCACCACCACCACCACCACCACCACCACCACCACCACCACCACCACAACCACCACCACCACCGCCACCACCACCACCATCACCACCACCACCAGCACCACCACCACCACCACTATCACAACCACCACCAGCACCACCACCACCACCACCATCACCACCACCACCAGCACCACCACCACCACCACTTTCACAACCACCACCAGCACCACCACCACCATCACCATCACCACAACTACCAGCACCACCACCACCACCACCACCACCACCAGCACCACCACCACCATCACCATCCCATCCCCATTCCCATCCCCATCCCCATCACCATCCACATCACCATCACCATTCATCCATCCATCCATCCATTATCGTGTCTCATTTGGTTCACTTCGGTTGGCGCCGCAGTAGAAAGCGAGGGGGGGGGAAATCTCTCCTGACGGTCACGTGTCCTGACGCGAGTTTCACATTTTTTACCCATTACAAAAAGTGTGCAACGCCGCTAAAGAAGTTTACACTTCAATAAACATTTTTGCCGAATTTTCTTCCTGCCATAACAAGAGGCATTGCTAGATTTATCTCATTCATAATGATAACATAAAAATTCCTAGGTAATTTGATCATATTGACAAATTAATTAATGTTGCACGATAGAGATATAAAATGCAATGAGATGGTCATAATCACAATAAACATTCCAATGGCCCCACACACACCCGCGATAATATATTTTCATCGATATTAATTTACATAAACCACTCACAAATTATGCATTTACTGCAAAAATGACGTGGAATAACAATCACAAACAGTCATATGGAATTAAGTAGCTTTATCATTTCCCAAAAAAAAAGCACGAATTAAATAAAAACTTTTTTACAAAAAAAAAAAAAAACCGACTTCAAAAAAAACTGCAAAGTGATAAATAACTTTAATTTCGGAAGTCGGTGTCGTTGGTTTCGCATTTTCGTTTTTTGACACCGACTTCCGAAATTAAAGTTATTTATCACTTTGCAGTGTTTTTTTTGAAGTCGGTTTTTTTTTTTTTTTGTAAAAAAGTTTTTATTTTTCACTTTTTAGTTGTACCTACCCCACAAAAAAGTAAACAAAAAAATCGTTAATGTGGACAATGCAGATAATTTTTTTGATTTTTGTTGATTTTTCAAAAACCGCTTGCCCGATTTCGATAAAATTTTCATGGGACCATTTGGGAACTATACCCTTTCCAACAAAAAAAGAATTTTTCAAATCGGTTGCCAAGCGACGGAGTTATGCGCGAACAAACACAAAAAAAAAAAAAAAAAAAAAAAAAACATACAAACATTCGAATTGAGAACCTCCTCCTTTTTTAGAAGTCGGTTAAAAAAAAAATGGTTTCATCCTAGACAAATTTTATTCATAGCTACGCGCCACACGATAAAATCTAGATTTACAAGATCTCTCAGTCTAAACTGTGTCTCGTTTGTACCTAGAATTACCAGGACGGCATAGCGTACCAGGAGGTTTGTAAGCACTAGGTTTACTTTCAATACCTACTCACACATGCGAGTTTTAACAAGGTAAACTGGATTTTCAACAAGATGTTTTTATTGTTGACGGGACTTCGGTTCTGCATCTGCATCTTGTATCAATTCATTTGTAACTGCTTGTACATTTTGCATATATTCAATTATTAATGGACAGTAAAGTTATTGTAATGACTCTATTACTAGTAATTAGTAAACGTGCCAATATTACTAAGTGCAATATTTATAATGCAACGCGTCACTCTCCGGCCCTTCTCACATAGTAAGTCGTATCGATACGTGCAAAGCTTTCGGCCGGAAGTTAGAGCTTATAATTGACATATAGACATATTGTTAATACCTAGTCTAGGTACTGAATTAATAATCATTTGGTCTAATAGACGGGAGTCACAAAATATCTGGCGGGACAAAATCAATCCTGCAAGACCGAAGACTGAGGTGTGGCAGGATGGAAAAACTTTGGGTTAATATGAGCCAACTTAATAACTCATACATAATTTAACACGAGATCCAAATTCAAACAATTTATTTAAAATATACCAATTAGTTGAAAAGAGTTGAATGGCGTGCAATAGGAGAGGCCTATTCCCAGCAGTGGACTGCTATAGGCTGATGATGATGATGATGAAACCAATCACTGGCACTTTTGAATTGTCAAGGGGCCAGTCATTCAGAAATATGAAGCTAGTTGCCCATTTCAAAGCGTAGTAAGTTGATACCTATGGAGAAGAACGGGCAAAAAACTCCACGGACCCTTTTTAAATCAAAATAATATGGACAAGTTAGGATATACAAGTTACCCATAGGTAAGAGTAGAAAATAATGTATGTACCTACCAACTTTTACATAATTATGCGTTAGGCACACATTGTACCTACGAATAAGTAGAAGACGAAGAAAGACCCATTGAGAATTTATGATAATTGTGACTTTCATGTCTTTGCAATGGATAGCAAACAAATAAACCATTTACTACAAACCATAGAAATATGTACATAGGTAGTAAATAATACCAATTTATGTATGTAACTCGTCTTCCAACGTTACGAAATGTTCGTACAATAGTAGGCGAATATCGATGTTACATGTATTTGCCGACCCAATTAGACCAAAAGTTCTAAACTTAATAATGCATAGAATGTTTGCGGATATCTTATTGTCTTTCCGTTTGTTTTGTTTCGTACATTGTTCAATATGGACTCGATTATTGGTTCTTTGAACCTACTTAATCGAAACCATAGAAATATGTACATAGGTAGTAAATAATACCAATTTATGTATGTAACTCGTCTTCCAACGTTACGAAATGTTCGTACAATAGTAGGCGAATATCGATGTTACATGTATTTGCCGACCCAATTAGACCAAAAGTTCTAAACTTAATAATGCATAGAATGTTTGCGGATATCTTATTGTCTTTCCGTTTGTTTTGTTTCGTACATTGTTCAATATGGACTCGATTATTGGTTCTTTGAACCTACTTAATCGAAAGTGAAGACAGGAAGAGCTGGGTGAGACTCGCACTGACCAGGGAAGCATGACACAAAAGGGTATAAACTTAGCAATGGGTTGAACAAGGTGGACGACATTATAATAATGGTAGAAGCACAGGTAGAAGTAACTGATAATGAAGAAAAGAGTCGTCAAACATAATAAATAAGAGACTAAAGAGGATATTATAGGAGATTACCATAGATACAGGCATAGTAATTAAATAGGTACTTGCCTGAAGTTTAGTTAATCCTATTTCGTGATCAAGACCCATTTCACGACGGCATAAGTCAACGCGAAAAGAGATCGTTTTCGTCTAAAAACACAAGTCGTGTTCAGTTTCTTAACTCAAAACACAAACTCATTTTAGATTACACAACGAAGGATGCCGGGCACATGATCAGATTAACACAAGAACAAGAAAAAATGACTCGAGTAAACACGAATACTTAGCATTATTCCAGCTTGTGTCGGAGCGGCGGAAATCAATCGAAACTTAGACACAATCGCTTTCTTTGCCAAGCTTCATTGTAGCTTAAAGAATAAGCCAAGTTTGTTCAACCGTAGATTTAAAAGCTAAACATTGTCTTCATCCCAACACAAAGAGCTTTAAAGAAAATTACCAAACGGGACATAACAGCAAAAACAAATACGAAACTGAAAGCGAAATTTCAAAGAAATCGCGTGCGCAATATCCTAACGCTACTGTTTGCAAAAACTTTAAAATCTTACCTTACATGGTTAAAGGAAATGAAACTCTAACTTAAAGCTATAGTATTGTTATTACATTGTTAGAAAAGAAAGGCTTTTCTGCCGTTATCTAAATCTTCTAAGAGTTTAATTATACGGGCCTCTGCCACAAAACCGACAATGAATTTATGCATGAAGGGACGGAGAATTTCTCCTCTCGAATCGCCGGGATCTTATATAAAACGAACAATAGTCTTTAGTTTTAATCTTGTGTTGTTTTTTTAATATATTTTTTGGTCGGGATCGGGTTCGTGTGTGACTGGATTTACGACTTACGAGGCTACGAGGAGGTTAGGGCTGCCGCAGGGCTTAAGACCTTATCAGGTGTGAACTTGAAATGATGGCTTTATTAAGATTAGATAGGCCGTAAAAAGTGATAATCTCTAAATTCGAGGAACTACGATTGATGTTGATGAAGCGTAAAAAATTGTTGACGCCTTCGAAAATATGAGCAAAATGACAAGGCGCATAAAGATGTAGATACAACTCTTATTTGATTATTTGGTTTATCTCAAACCCTTAATACAACTGCAATACTTCTGAAAACTACTTGGGCTGAATCCAGGGAGCCTACTCTCAAGTCCATCAACGAAGATACGTTCACGTCCGAAAGTAGTGCGAAACTTCGAAGTGAAGCCTACACCCGATTAAATAATTATTCGGACAGGTAAAAACACGTCGGGAATAGGGACAATTACTGTCAAATTATGGTGTCATGCATTCTTAGGTCGGGCCCCAAACTAATCCTATGTCCGTAGATAATACGAAGCAAGAATCGCGCGTAACTGCGGCTGGAACTATGGATTTCGTACTTTGGGGTAAACTTCCAGATTAGTATGGATTCAGATAAGTATTTCTTTAGGTAGACTGTAGAGGTGGATAGACAAAAATCTAGAAATGAGCGCCAAAGCGCTATGAGTGGCTTTGGCTAATTGCATGATAGATAAAGATATTACAAGCTCTTAGAAACCTAGCAGTCAGGCACCAATCTCAGTTACGAAATAACCGTTAGTGCTAAATACATGGAATCATAAAATAATGAACATTCCCATGTACGTGCATTCGCGATATCCGATGCAGATTTTGAATTTCATCAACAAGTATTATATTTCCAATCTCATTAAGAAATTAGCATTAGTTAAGGAAATTATAATACTTAGTACCTTACCAAATACCTGCCTTATGTGAGAATAATGTTTTCTTTTCAATACTTTAACCCTCACATAAAATTCTATTATTTTTTATAATTACTGTTCTATTTTGTGACAAACCTTTGTAGAATAGAAGAAATACCAGCTAAATGAAGAGAAAATATAGGTAAGTCTACATAGCTTCCTCCGTAAGCAATATAGTAGATGAAACTGGGGGATATATACTGTTCATCCTTTGTCTTTCAACTGAAAATATGATGATGATGATAATGATGAAATTATTATGTTCAGCAAATAAAAGAATATTACCTATTATTTTAAATATTCTAATAGACTACTAAAGATAATTATTAATGCATATAGAAATTCATAATTCATCGACACCGGTTTATTAAGTTCATGACCAAAATACCTTTTGTTTTTTTATTCATTCTTAACTTCGTTTGTCTTGAAAAAAATCTCAACACGTGCTGACCCTACACCCGTCCCGTAGCCCTTATACCTCGCCCCGGCTGACAAGACATAAACTGCCCGCACGATTTGCGTGTGATTCTGATCGATGCGTACGCGCAGCAAACGACGCCACTTTGCAATTTGGCGAAATTACACACGCATTTTAGTTAGGTACATTTTTAAAGTTATTTTTGTAACTGTTGCCAACTGTGTAATTGTTTCATTATCTAATTAACGTGATAAATCTGTGAGAAAGTAATTTGGTATGCGTATTTTAAAACTTTTGTGTTGTTTAGTGCGTATTCTTATTCTGTAAGTTTCGATAAGTTTTTTTTGCCAAAAATTCTTTTATCATTCCAGTACTTAGGTACCTAGTTTTTAGAAACTCCTAAGTGTGCCCGTATTTTACCTTATAGAAATATGTACGCCAAGTTCATACTGAGGATAAAATAATATTATGAATGTCTACATTAATTATTTTCTACTATCAATTCCATTTTGTTATTAAAATATACGTTATCTCTAGACGCCTAGTCTACCGTTCAACGCAATCAATATCCGTTGTGTGTGATAGTTTCTGAGTTCGACTTGATTGCCGGCCGGTATAATGTTAAAACGTCATTAAAAACGATTATACTGCTCCATTGTATAAAAATAGTTCGACTAAGTGTAAGAAAGCTTACAGTCTATCAGTACTTACACCCATATCTACATAATTCGTTACTAAATTAAGAATATGAACCGTGAAAAAGGTAAGCAAATGTTTAGCATTTAAAACACCATTAGATTTGAACAATATTTTTTTAACCTTCATTTGTATGCCTGTAATCAGAATATTATGTACCTAGATACGATCTCAAAAATAAAAAAGCCCTAGGGCCATAATAATATACCTACTTAATGAAATAAATGAATTTGAAATATTTTTCCCATTACCTACTTACCAATTATCAAAAAAATATATATATTAGGAAAGCATTCCAATTAGTTTCATTAATAATATAATAAAAAGAAAACTTAAAAGGTTTTAGTGTAACTTCGCTTACCTAATTTATTCCCGATTGAAATTGAAACACATCAATTTTAAAATTAAATTGTAGAAGTCAAAACGGAGGATTAGCTTCCTCGTCGGCTTAAAACTAGAATGTGATCCAGCTTAAAGTTTAAAGCTAAAACGCTTAGAAATAAACCTACCTGAAGTTAAAAGCCGTCATCTTTACACCAGCATGCCCGTAATTCACCTAGTTCAACAAGCACTAAACAACACCACAGTACAGTCAGGCACAAAATAAAAAAGAAAAAAAAAATCGAAAATTTAAAAATAAAAAAGAAATATTTTAAAATTCCCGCCAAACTGCGCGCGTTTGCGCAGGCGCGCGGACAGTGAAGTGACTGGCTTCACCGAAGTGCGTGTGACGCAGCCTCCGTCGAGCGGAGTGTCTGTCGGCGACGCTTGCGCATCCTAGCAGCCCCCACCACGCCCCTCATTCATGAAAACGCTCAATGGAGCTTTGGGCTTGAGAGTTGAGGCGAACTTCCAGTCCAGCATCTCGCTTTGCCCTTTCAAGTGAAACAATGGAACTTTTGCAAATAATGACTTTTTGTTCTTATTTGTATGCTTTTTATAATCGAGAGGTTAGCGTTAAATGTTTTTGACTTACTACACTAGAGTTAGGTACGACATAGACACATAAGTAGAATTACATACAACTATACTAGACAGGCGGATATTCCATGAGTTATCTCCTGAAATATCCGTTTGCCTGTTCAGTAGTAGAGCCAGAGAGGTCATACTTTAACTGAAACGTAGTGTAGCAAAAAATGACAATTATAAACCTATTCATTAATTATTTAAGTACAAGAATTATCCTAGTAAGAAATATTTTTTCCTAAAACGAATTAATGACCTTGCGTAGCGACTACGCTAACCAACCATAGCCGTAGCATTTTCGTAGCCGTAGGCGTACTACGCGAATCGTAGAAGTAGCGTAGCCATACACGTACTATGCAAGCCGGAGCCACAGCTTAGCCGTAGCCATCTCCAAATCGTAGTACGTATTTCAAATCGTCCAGCAACGGTATTTAAAATTAATAAAAACTCGATATTATTAAAGGAAATCAAAGTATTTGATATTGTATGTAAAACGTTTATTATAATGAATGGTGGTAATCACGTGTCACGTCACGATTAGCATTATAACATCCTCTGAAGTCTAGATTAAAATTGTGTCATAGGTATAATGTAATTTTTATTTATAACATTGCCATAAGCCCAGGCACGCACGGGCGCGTATTACCCGCGGCGATTTTTTTTCGTACACTGACGTTTCAATGCACTGCCTTAGCGCCGAGAGTTAAAAATTAGGCGTCTTTTTGACGCGCTGGGATGCGCTCACACTATATAGATAGACCTAGATAACGCAAGTATCACGAACTGTATGAAAACTAAGCGTGCCACTTTTTGACTACCTACTATGACGTCACAAGCTCGCGCTCTCTCGCTCGCGCTCACCCAGCCAGCAGTACGCAGAACTGGAGCGCGAAAGTGGCGGCTTATGATTTTCGAACGTAAGCTGGTGCGATTTTTTGGCACGCGAAGTAGTTGCTCTTGCGTTATCTAGGTGTATCTATGTATATCTGTAGATGCGCTCTGTTGGATTCTAAGTATTCCAAGTTGAAAATCCAATACGCGATAAAATCTCGCCGCCATATTTTTACGTCCCGTCCGTCCGAACGTGGACTCGTGGACTAACAATGTGGATCCAGGCAGAGATAGCGGGATGAACTTGGTGCCTTCAGACAGGATTGGCCCACACATATGCCTGCAGTGGAAACAACACTGGGTGAAAATAAATTACGAGTATAAAAAGTAAACTTGTGTTTAGGTTTTCGTGATTACAACTCGATAAACTGGGCTACCGCGTGTACTCGAACCCAGGTAGGCACTTTACTTCGTGTAAACAATTTCATCACCACTGCTCTCAAAACGGTGAAGGAAAACATCGTGAGGCAGCCGGCATGTCCTAGAACCAAAAATTTGAAGACATGTGACATCTACCATCCTGCACTGGCCTGCGTGGATAGATTACTGCTGTCTCCCTCTCGAAGAGAGGAGGCCTGTGTCCCAGCAGTGGGAACAATAAAGGCTAATTTAATTGTGCTAAAGTTTTCGTGATTAATTGAAATAAAATCTTCACTCTATCATGAAACATGTAAGGCAATATCATCAGCCATCATATAGGTAGGTAATTGGTGAGTAAAACTATGACAAAAAAAACTACAAAGTGATAAATCACTTTAATTTCGGAAGTCGTGTCGTTGGGTTCACATTTTCGTTTTTTGACACCGACTTCCGAAATTAAAGTTATTTAACACTTTGTAGTTTTTTTTTTTTTGAAGTAGGTGGTTTTTTTTGTAAAAAAGTTTTCTATTTTTCACTTTTTAGTTGTACCTACCCCACAAAAATTCAATTAACACTAGAGCATTGAAGAATTGAAGACACTGACTAGAAGAATCATCAAAACTCGCATCGAAATGCCGGAGATGCTGTACATTTATGCATATAACTTCATACACAAGAAAAATTACCTAATGTATTATATACTAAAACCTTCCTGAAAGTATATAGATCACATTAGTGAAAGAATTATTAAAATTGATTCATTAGTTTTTGAGAAAATCGCGGACATACATACATACATACGGGTCGAATACAGAACCTCCTTTTTTGTTTGAAGTCGTTTAAAAAAATCGGAGTAAGAATTTCATAATTTTTTCACTACATTTTAAGTATGCGGTAAGTAGGGGGTCGGTGACAAAATTATGATGAATAATAATTACATTGTGATACTATGTACTTCGTGGGTCTTCCCAAGCATATATTTATTAGCAAATATCCTGTACCTACAGCAATAGATATGATTTAATAATATCTGTTAGCAACAAAAAAAAAAAACATTCAAATTAACTACATTGTTGCATTATGTGTCATAGAACTTCCTAACCCTTATTGTCTACGGAATATAATAAATGGTGTACACTAGAATCATTACTTAGGGCTTTGGGTTTAGAATAAAAAGGGAACGTCTAGTCGCCACAAGAGAGGATAGAGCGGGACTCTTAAGGCGGTACCATTGAGTTGTGCGCAGGCGCTACATTTATTAGTACACCGTATTACTATGTCCCAGCTGAAACTTATTTTTGGGTACAATCAACAAAAGAGATAAGTATGCAGGATCGTCGGATATAGTTGAAGTTTAGTAAGAAACCGATGGAAGTTCTCGAATAAAATTTTATTTTATTAACAGAAAACAAACAGCTCATTTATCAAATTAAATTTCAGTCTACAACATCCATCGGTTTCTTACTAAACTTCCACTATATCCGATGATCCTGCTCTTTTGACTGTACGTTAGCCACCGTTAAACTATGCTACAGAAATTAAAATTTGATCTACTTAATCTTCTTTCAAAGGTATGTTGGAAGAGATTTCTTTAGAAATTAACTTCACCTTTGTACGTATTTTTCTGTTGCTTTCGTTTTGTCGGTTCGTATGTGTGTACAACTGTTAAATAAATGATATCTCCTTGAGGACTGCAGAAACTCTTACAAATTTTTCGTGCGAGAATTCAAGGATAACCCTCTTACTAATAAACGTACTATATCAGATGAATAGTTACACACGGATTTCTCTTTTTCAGTCGTCACTAATTTGACTTTCGAAAGAAGAAGACAAAGGGTTGCGTAACTATACAGACGCTATTATTAGTAAGGGGGTTACAGTCGTTCTAACTCAGTGACAGCCTTTTCGTTCCTGGAATCAGACACTTGCCTTCTCTCATAGGTATGTTATGGTGTCCAAAAGGCATAAAGAAATCACCTATGTCACAAATATTTTGATGAAATACTGTTTTTCCCATGACACAGAAAAACATTTTACCTTTTAATTTTGTACTTAGGATTGTAGTTCGGATGGCGATGCGACGAAGGGACCGCGCGTTTCGGAAGTTTAAAAGGGATCGGTCGGATGATAATTGGACGCTCTTCAAAACTGCTCGCAATCGTTGTAATCAGATGATACGCAACGCTAAACGTCGCCATATTCTTGATAACATCACTTCTGCTTCTCCTGCTGATATCTGGAAATTCCTTGGAACTCTAGGTATCGGCAAATCGCGGCATTCAGACCTTCCTAACGCATTTGGCTTGGACGATCTAAATCGGCATTTCTCAACTGTTCCTACCCTTGATAATCTAACCAAATTTCAAACCCTTGACTTCCTTGCTGGTCTGACGTGACCCAATATTACCCCCTTTGCCTTCACCCCAGTCGACCCGGGAGAGATCAAAAAGATTATCCTGTCCATAAAATCCAAAGCCGTTGGTTGTGATAACATCAGTCGACACATGATCGTGACAGCGGTTGATCAGCTCCTTCCAGCAATTTCCCACATAGTTAACTTCTCCCTTTACTCTGGTGTTTTCCCTTCCCTGTGGCGGAAAGCCCATGTTCGACCACTGCCTAAAATCCCTAATCCCACTCTTCTCAGTCACTTTCGTCCAATTTCCATCCTTCCCTTTTTATCCAAAGTACTCGAGGCCTGTGTACATAAACAATTCTCCAACTTCATTCACAAAAACTCCCTCATCAGTCCATTCCAATCCGGGTTCAGGCCCGGGCACAGTACTGTTTCTGCTCTCCTTAAAGTGACTGACGATATAAGGCGAGGAATGGAAGACACTAAAGTGACGGTTTTAGTGTTGATTGATTTTTCAAATGCTTTCAATACCGTCAGTCACGAAGTCCTTTTATCCATCCTATCGCATGGTCTCTCACGAGGTTCTGGAATGGTTTTCTTCCTATCTTCGGGGGCGTCAGCCATCAGTTCTCGCTGGTGACTCTAGCTCCAGTTGGTGTGATCTTGAAACTGGCGTCCCTCAAGGCGGCATTTTATCTCCACTTTTGTTCTCTATCTTTATAGATCTCATAACTTACGAGCTTCAGTGTGTGTATCATCTTTACGCTGACGACTTACAGCTCTACTGTCAGGCAGGTGTTGACAGCTTATCCGGTGCGATCGAGGAGCTAAATCGGGATTTACGAGTTGTCAAAAATTGGTCTGATCGCTTTGGGGTCGCGGTTAACCCAACCAAGTGTCAGGCTATCATTGTAGGGAGCCCCCATAGCCTGAGGAGGTTAAATGGTTCAACGGTGCCACCGGTTACCTTTGATGGCACAGTGATTCCGTTTAGCTCTGACGTCAAGGATCTGGGTTTGCATGTTGAAACTTGCCTTGACTGGCGTAAGCAGGTCGCGATTGTGAGCAAGAAGGTTACTGGAACGTTGCGGTCGCTCTATCGATTGAAAAATATTCTCCCATCACACATTAAGGCAATGCTTGTACAGTCCCTTATCTTCCCCATAATTGACTATGGTGATGTGTGCTACTATGACCTGAATGCAGATCTTCTCAATAAACTTGACCAACTTCTTAATAGCTGCATTCGATTCGTTTTCAATCTTCGCAAGTATGATCATGTATCCGCACATCGAGCGCTTTTAAAGTGGCTACCTATCCGGCAGCGCAGAGCGTTGAGGGCTTTGACAACCCTGTTTTCTCTTCTTCACAAACCCACTTCTCCTTCTTATCTGACTTCTCTTTTTCAATATTTATGCTCTGCACACAGCAAGAATCTTCGGTCCGAGAATAATCGTCTTCTTCGTTGTCCTTCTCATCGCTCTGGTTTTATAAAGTCTTCTTTCTTTGTCCAGGCGGTTTTCCTTTGGAATGCGCTCCCTCAGAATATCAGGACGGTAACCAATGCGTTTACATTTAAAGTGAAAGCTCGAGAACACATACACAAGAAGTTGGCAGATTCGTCTCAGAATTAAGTTGTTGTAGGGTTTCTTATCTATGTCTCATAACTATTTTTTTTTAATATATATATATTGTTGTACCTATATATGTATATATGTATTTATTCTTATATCTTAGTTATAAATATTTTCTTTTTTTTCTGTTATTGCACCTACTGTGTATTGTCTCTGTATCACCCTAAGGTAGACTGGTAGAAAATGCCCAAGGCACTAAGTCCGCCATTGTACAGTTTTTTACTTGTGCATAAAGTTTTAATAAATAAATAAATAATAAATAAATAAACAGTATCTTACTACCATTGTGCCCAATTTCATTGAAATCCGTTCAGCCGTTTTAGAGTGAAAGCGTAAAAAACAAACATAGGTCTTTTCTCTTATTAGTTTAGATTTCGTGTTTCATGAACTGTTGCTAAATTAATGTTATCCTTTCTTTAATTTTCTTTCAATGAATAGGAATTATAATCTGTATTGCCTCAAACAGTGATTAATTTAATTGACAAGAATAAAGGTATGCTAACTCGAATGATCTAGTCAAGACGAAAAGTGATCAAGGAAAACAGCGGGGTAATTGCGTAGATAATACTTTTATTATTCTGTCAGTTCAGCCAAGTTCATTGCGTTATTTACGTTGTTGGGCAGACGAATTTTTCAAACCTATGAAGCAATGGTTTAGGGATTTCTTTCAAAACCTTCGGATTGTGGTTGAAACTGTGTTACGGAAATAGGGTGCCGATTTCGCAAGCTTATCAACTGCGAGCACGTGATTCCGCTAAATCACGCGTGAGTTAGGGCAGCAACACGAAGGGCCGACTCGAAACATCCTGAACAAGCCACGTACAAAGCCGTCACAGGCTGGTATCACAGGCGAATTTTGGCAATATTTCGCAACACCCTTATCTAGGATAGTTACCGCGGAAGTCTATAGCAATCGGTTTGCGTTTGCGCAACACACATGACACGTAGCGGATGCTTATCACGAGCGTGGGCTTATCACATCCGCGCATGCCGCCGACGATGAGACCTCACCACTGCTATTGATTCTTTTAATTAACTCCGTATTTCTTCTTTGTGGGTCTGACAGCTAAATAAGGCTTTTGATAGTTTTTGAAAACTGTTTGTACCTATATCTATGTATTTTTGGAGTAGCAACGCGCTAAGCTGCGTCAGGCTACGTTTTCGGCAGGCACTTTCGCAAGCTGTAGTGACACTACAGTAGTGTAGAAAATTGTCAACAGAATAAGCGAAGTCGCGGTGTTGGGGTAGACGTGTTCTTTCGTGGAAGTAGCTCATATGGCCCATGGGCCCACACAGGCCAAGTGGAGCGACGATTTTCGTAGTGTTGCTGTTAACAGCTGGATGAGAAAAGTCGAGGACAGAGTTTAATGGCGTTGGGGTGTGATTGGAGAAGCCAATGTCCAGCAGCAGACGGCTATATGCTGATGATGATGTAAAAAAGCTGAAGACTAAGTAAAAAGCTTGTACTTTTTAAAATAAAATATTGAGATCTCCCAGCAAAATGGCATGTGCAATGTGGCAAATGTCCGCTTGCAGACTGATAGCATTTAATTCATGACGTGGGACATATGTATATCTGGTGAAATGTGGGAGTCGGTCGGTACTTTACCTTCAGTGCACAGCGTACCTACGCTTACCTCTTCAGAGAATACAGAGTTATGTTATCCATACTAATATTATTATTATTATAAATTCGAAAGTAACTCTGTCTGTCTGTCTGTATGTGACCTTTTCACGCCTAAACCGCAGAACCGATTTAGATGAAATTTGGTATAGAGATAGTTTGAGTCCCGGAAAAGGACATAGGATAGTTTTTATCCCGATATTCCCACGGGATTGAGACTTAAGCGGGTGAAACCGCGGGGCGCAGCTAGTACTTATGTAAGTGCTAGCAGCGCCCCGTGGTTTCACCCGCGTAGGTTTCGATCCCGTGGGAATATCGGGATAAAAAGTATCCTAGATGTGTTAATCCTGGTTATAAACTATCTGTGTACCAATTTTTATCCAAATCTGTTCAACGGTTTACGCGTGATTGAGTAACAAACATCCAAACATCTTCACAAACTTTCACATTTATAATACTATAGTAGAATAGTAGGAAGGATTTATTCAGCCGTATGTTGTCAGGAAGCATGCAATCAAAGACGTATGTTGGTAAAAGATGGTAGAAATAGGCCAAAACTAGGTAGGTCCTCTCTGATTTTTAACACAGAGTACTTTTTGATAGTTTAATTTGCTAAGTCTAGCCTAGTCTAGTTTGTCTATGGGTCGATCGCTGCTGTCATTTTAGTCAAAATCAACCTCCTCCGCGATCGACCTTTTCTGTCAACATGACAAATAAAGGTCGCCTGCAGTTGTAATTTTACCACTATGATACCACTCTTGTACCTTGCTACACCACACTAAAGGCTTTCTCCTGTATCGTGGGCGCGTTTACAAACACAAGTCTAGCATACATAAAAACTTACACCCGGAACCACTATCTTTGGCTCAAACAAATATTTGAACCGCGCGGGAAGTGCTGGAACCGAACTGACGACCCCTATTAGTCTTCGTCTTGTCGCGCTTTAACTGAAAAGATATCAATGTACGTATATGAACCTAGTGTATCACACTAGTAGGATTTCATATAAAATAACTTCCTAGAGTAACGATGCTTATCTAAAACGTCCGGCTTCTGTAACTTTGGCAGACCGCACCGTTTACTGTTCCGACTGTTCATTTATAGATCATACTAACGGGGTGAAAAAATATTTATTTATTTAATAGGTACTCAAATGTGCAGAATATAAGTACCAAAATACCTTTCACGAAACCGTCACCTAAGTACGCATTCTGTACATCCAACTAAGGTCCGACGTTTCTTTTGCCAAAGATGTAAAAACAACAATGGCCGCTCGAAATTGAATAAAATCGATATTACACGAACATTTATTTTAAGTAAACTTTGTTTTTGTAGTGTAGTCTCATTCACACAAGCGGGGTAGCTGCTGTCACTTATGTCATCTGTCAGTTACGAGGAATGGCGGGAAACAGACAAAGTGAAGCAGGCTATATATACCTACCTACGATGGCGCTTGGTGTGGTAGTGAGCCAGTGAAGTGATATGTTCAACATAAATACGGAATCAACAGGATTCTACAGTTTTCATCTAGTTATCTCGGAGATTTAGACGTTAGGAGACGTTAGGTACCAAAAACAAACCTTTATGATTTCGTTGTTCTATCCATGGTATAATAATATACCATGGTTATATCTAACCCCCGCTCCCCTCCGCCGAATTTTGCACTTGACGCGGCAGGTTGTTTACCTATAATAACTAGCGCTTTGCTTTCTTTTGCTTTGCGTAGAGTTCGTAACAGAAAATCGAATATTTCAATTCGTTGAATTGAAATATATTTATTTTTGTATGAAAGTCTGGTGAATTAATAAAAATCATAGAAAATAAGTTGTTGTTTATTATGTTAGTAATATAGTCCTAATATAGTCCGTTGGAAGGCCTCCCACAAGGAGGACCGACGACCTTGTGAAGGCCGCAGGAACCCGTTGGATGCGAAAAACACAGAACCGGTTGAAGTGAAGGTGCTAGGGGGAGGCCTATGTCCAGCAGTGGACGTCTTTCGGCTGAAATGATGATGACGATGATGAATATAGTTCTGAGAGGTTGTTAATGTTTCACCAATAACCCTGTATTGTTCATAGTTTCATATCAATACGATCGGAAACGCACTGATAATAATAAATTGTGCATTTAAATTGCTTTGTGTATTTGTGCTGTAAATATATATAGCCATGATTGTATTTAATCTCCATGGCCACGACCGATGTCAACATATGTAGTACGATTTGTGTCTCCCATTTTATTTTTCACTAAATGAATTAAGTAAGTGCCTATAGTTATAATTCTACTAAAGTATATCCCAATGAAGCACCGACAACATCTGTTAAAGATTTTTAAGGACCTAGACATCGAGAACTCGTAAGTATGTTAGACCAACCCCGAAGCTGTGTACCTACTTACTTAAGTACTTATTTCAAATTGCCAAAAAAAATACCTATCCACGTAATACACATGGTACATTTGTGACATGGAGAGTTAAAGTAGGTATCTACTGGTTATCCTGAAAACTTTTCCCAAATCCGCAAACAATATAACTAACATTGAGATTTGAGATCTACATAAATATGGCATTATCTAGTATCGTTAACTAGGCGTTAACAAGGACCTACTTATGCAAGACGGAACCAATCCACACACACAGAAAGCTTTCAAAATGCACCTTCTATCATAATAATATAAAGATTAAAATGATCTGACAATACAGACAAAACAATGGAAATGGAAATGGAAATGGAAATGGAAATGGAAATCTTCTTATCTCGATTTTGGCATGTGTGTGGATTGGTTCCGTCTTGCATAAGTAGGTCCTTTATAAAACTTTTTATAACTGACGAATCTCCGGTATACTAGTACAGTCACGAGCACCAATATGTCAACACTTGGCAATTTTCAATTGCGATTTTTTCGTGAAATAACGAATGCAACGTTGAAATATGACACTTAATATAAACGTATGGGTTCGAAAATACTATGATCGTAAGAACATAAAATTTCATTCAAAAATAAAGGAGAAATTCGCCTTTGAATAAAGCCAAGTGTATACATACTTATAGACGTGACTGTACAAGTAGGTATGAGTACATTACATGCTTATTTTAACACTGAACGGCATGGCATGCCATGACACGGTATGGTGAATGAAAACGTTATTCACGACTAGACTGTAAACCTCGAAAGAGGGCAACGCTTTGCTATTTTGTGCCAAACTGTTCGGAAAACCATGGCATCTGGCTGGGGAATGATAACATGCTATATACATACCTAAGTGTAAATGAAATACATCCTTCAACTGCTAATTTTTTAACAAGCCATGGTTACAGACCTGAAATATACCAGCACCCTAATTGCGTAACACATTTTGACTGAGAGGCTTGTGGCTAAGAAATAACAGCCACGCGGTTCAATCGATCAGGTTAAGCTACGCTTGCTGCGGTTGGTCCGTGGATGGGTGACCATCTTTACATACTAAGACCCCTGCGTGCATCAGAAAGCACGTTAATCCGTTGGTCCCGGCTGTCATTCGTGGATCTTTGAGAGTCGTTACGGTTCGTCAGTTGCCCGAAAGTTTGACAACCAGTCTTATCAAGAGGTAGTGTATTACCCAATAACTGGGTTGTGGAGGTCAGATAGGCAGTCGCTCCATGTTAAATACTGGTATTCAGCTGGTTAGACTGGAAGCCGACCCGAACATATTATTATGTAGTCGGGAAAAGGCTAGGCAGATGACGATTTTGACTGATATTGCTAATCCATTGCTTCATTGTTCGAAAAAGTCTGCTCAACAACGTAAATAACGCAATGAATGTTGTTGAACTGTCAAAATGAAAGCCAAATGCTACTGATAGTGTGTTACGCAACGACCCCGCAGCCTTATACATCGAAGCTTTTGCTTTGGCAGCGCCTTTAATAAGGACCGCTTCATAGACCCTTACAGCATCAGGTTATGGTCATCATCATGGTCTTGCGCGGCTGCAATACAAATCCGAAAATGGTTAAAAAAAAAGTGCAGTGTGAAAGTCCACTCTTCACCAACCAAAGAGGGTTAGCGATAAAACTTCTTTACTTACATAATGCTAGCAGAAAACGAAAAAAAAGAAAATTTGACTTATGAGTTATGACCTAAATACACTGTCATTTTTTGACAACAGTGACCACCACAGTTTCGTTAGTTTTTCTAAATCTTCAGCTCCGTTAAAAAAAAGTTAATCAAGAATAAAAATTAATCATGAATGCTGAACCGGGTTGTAGTAACCTCAAACAGGATCGTATCAAGTGCGATGTATGTCGCACCATAAACTTGGCCAAACATCTAAAGCGTCCGAAACCAGACATGCAGATGTATGATAAATGCACACCCAGAGACAAGTTCTGTCCTGCGAGCCCAGGTGACCATTTAAAACTCTATAAATGTGAATTAATTATTAAATAACTCAATTATGGCGAGGTGCAAGTGCATCGTCAATATTCTGGCTCGACAAAAACACTACCTACCTAGGTACATTTAAAATTAAACATTTTGATGCGAAGTTCTTGAGCTAAAATATGCCCCAAAAATACCAGGACACCAGCATTCAAAAGCACCTTCAACTTAGAATTTAATTCTTCACTGTTTGAAAATTCCTCAACACTTCACCTGCTTTCATGAAAATCAATCAGTTTCTATCAAAATTACAACCTAGCTAGCTTGCCAATTTGCTTCTGTACGTTTTTATGCATTTTCATAAACACATCTTCATAATTTATTACCTTTCCTAAATATATTTCGTTGCCTACTAGCTCTGCATTTCGTCTGAACGTCTAAACTTCCTTCTGGCTAAGTCCTAAGAAGTTTTAGATAACAAACAGTTTAATACTAACATACAAAGCTGTTAAATTGGTTCTAACAATAGCTAGATAAATGCCTAGATGTTTTAAGCGATCTAATTAATATTGTGGTGACTGTTGTCTGTTGTTTTTGACTGGTGACGAAATTTTTAGGGGTCATTAGACCTTTCAGAGGCAATATGTGAGGAATTTCGTAGATAAATCTATGACAACTGTTATTTTTAACAGAACTCATAAAATTTAGAATTAATTGAAGCTGCCTTGTGAAGATATGACCCAAAAGTTTCGCCATCTTTGTATCTGAAAGATAGATTTACCTGCTGTTCACTTAGGTACCTCCTTAGGTTATCGAAAAATATGTTGCTAAGTCATTTTTACATGACGTAAATCTGCCGTTCCTACCAAAAATATGCGACGCTAAATCTTTGAAAAGTTTCAAAATGTAACCAAAAACAAAAAGTTACAAATCGCCCAAAGAGTTTCCTTGTCTTAGGCGCTGGCCACACAGAAAGGACGTAAGACGCAGACGGGGCGCGGGCATTTGTCTCTACCGCGTCTCTTTCATACAAAATGTATAGAAGCGTCGCGACTCAAAACATACAGAACAGACAGGGCGCGGGCGCAACGCTGGTACTTTTGCGCCTGTCCGCGACGCGCCCTCGTCTTACGTCTCTTCTGTCTGGCCTGCCCCCTAGGACGCCTGAATCGGTACATTGTATGGCAGTGAGTCAGCCACCGCGCGAGCATAATATAAAATCTTACGTGAATTCTATTTTAGTTCGCAGATAACACTGACCGAACCCGTGTCACTGACTTCCATACTCACTGCATGCTCGGACACAATAGAATTGTAATGTGTTTCCAGCTTAAACTTCATTCAAATCGTTAATTGAATAAACATTGTCAATTCCAATTGTTGAAGGGCCATTCAATGAAATCAAAGACCTGTTGGTGTCTTGAATATTTTCAAAAATTGACTTCTGTTTTTCTTGTTTCTCCCAATATTGTTTTATTTAAATTAAATAAAGTGTAGATAGTAAATGAAGCGCATACGCAAACAAATGAATGAATGAACTTTTAAACAGGCCATTTTACTATTCATTTGTATACCTACTTAATACGTTCACTGAAATGTTACCGAAGCGACTGTTTTTACAAAATCTTAAGGTACAAAAAAACATGATTTGATTCATTCATTCATGATGAAACAAAAAATAACTTTCATAACAAAAAAAAAAAAGAGAAATGTCCAATGTACCAGGACATTATAACTCGGATTAGGTGAAAGGTAAAGTTTATTAACAAAAAAGTACCTATCTCCCGCTATAATAGCCAGAAAGAGATGTAACAGGGTAATTAAAATATCTCTGTCTCTTTTGCATCAATGAAACAGCCGTGTAATAGGTGACTGACCTACATTTTACGAATAAGCTTCCTAGCTGGTGTGGTGCCCTGGTGATTGTTACAAATTATGTAAAATCTCCTAAATGCTCTCAAACTTTTACTAGGCACTCGATTTACATGGATGGCTTTTACTTGTAAATTGTAATGTATGAAACCATGTCTTGATGTTCCATTTGCAGTCATTTGACGCAAAAATAAGTTAAATGTATATCTGCTCCGATAATTTATTTTTCACTTCTCATGCTCTAAAAGTTCGTCTTTTTGTTGTGCTTAGGCGACATAAAATCGCTTTTTATGTTCTAGTGCATAAAGTAAATTTTTTTTTCTGAGACTAAGGTAATCAGGCCCAACAGCCACACGCGCAATAAAGTCGTGATTCATTTCATTTTCTTTAATTTATACCACTTCCGTGTTTTCTATCGTTAATTTAATAAAATCAGGTAAAATAGTTGTCATTTATTATTTTAAAACGCAAAGAAACGTTTTATGACTTGGCTGTATGAAGTACCCAAGTCGAATGACAAATGTTGAAATTAAAAAAAAAATGTTAAAAAGTTTCGTGGCGGTATTATCTGTGGTGGCGGGAATTAGCTATGCTTTGCAACATTTTTGATTAATTATGTACTGTATACTTTATGCCTGTTTCATTTTCTCGCAATCGAAGTGAAAAGCAGAGTGAAACTCAGGCATAAACGAGCCATTTTACCCCTCGACTTAACTATCCACCCTCGCCTGCGGCTCGCGTGGATATAAACGTCTCGGGGTAAAATAGCTTCTTTTATGCCTTAGTTGTACAATCTACTATTTCTAGCATGCTTCTACGTTATATAAAGCATGTAAAATTATTTACCTACATCCATTAAGAAAGCAATCTATCTCCCAAAAAAGCGACTTCGTAGATTTTATTAATTGATGAATTGTTCCCCAGATCATCCGCTGAATCCAACCTGCATCAAAGTTTGCAGCAGGGAAGAGTACAAGCTAAAAAGAAGCGGCAAAACTGTTGCTTTACCCAGTATACCTCATTACGTACACGGGAAGCTTATGTACGCCATCAAAGTTGGTGAAACCTACCTCTTTTAGTTAATGATATCCTAGTAGTAATTAAGATTTGCTATGCTGTAATCCTTATTCCTAAGGTTGAAATTCAAAGATTAACTTCTTCTATTTTATTTGAATCGGCATTTCGGCATTTTAAATCTGTCAAAATCTAGACCTCATCATCATCAAATGAGCATGCGTATAGTAAACAAGCAGTAAAGAAACAAACAGAAACCGAAGGCGAATCAAATGGACAAACAACGTCAAACACAACATGCACGTCAATTTGACCTATGATTCAGAGTCGCAAGTTCATTTGTTTCCTAAAGCTAAGTAATTCTTCCACAACATACCTATAAAATTATCTGCTACCCCACGATACATCTATGTCTATACCTACTTCCTAATATTTATTACATCTGTGATTACAAACCTTCATGTAACCTCCTCTACATTTCACCGTCATTAGTACCGATTGAATCAATTTACCGTTTGTCCATCTCCTCGACAGGCTGGTATCATAGTAGGTTCTATTTACTTCACGTACACGCAAGGAGTGTGGGGCGACCAACGAGACGTCACAGAATGCGTTCGCCGTTGGCAAGAATACTTACGCAGCATCAACACGAGACGCCCACCGGTCTTCGATCAATGCGGTAACGTTATTGTAAGTACAAACAACCAATTGTACTTTATCGCAAGGATATTAAGATTCAAATTCAATTGTAAATACGTGCTGCTACTGAAATATTTGTACCTGCTCGCGACTCATGTGTTCCTAGTAGAATTAGTTACGTCACCAGTCGTTCGATCAACTTTACCGGCTCGGCAATTCGGTGCAAGTTGCTATCGCAATCGGCTATCGCGTTTTATTTATAAATAAGTATATTTTTCTGATTATTTACTGTTGGAGTTTTTCTTTTTTTTCCTTTCGGGTTAAAATGAGACAAAATACAATTTATTAAGATAATCCAGAGTCACGCAGCGGGGGGTTCTAAAGCAGAATCCTGAGCGCAGCGAGGGTGTCAAAGTACGTCGTACTCGTCACTCGAGCTTAAAATAGTGTTGCTCCCTTTTTATCACCCTCCATGAAAAAAACCGGTCAAGATCGAGTCTGACTCACGTAGCGAGGGTTCCGTACCATAATATATAAATATTTAGTATGTGTAAAGGTGCGTTTAAACGGCGCGGGGTAGCAAGATCCCACGCGAGCCGCGCCATCTGTGTATATGCGGCTCGCGGGGAACGATATTTTGTTTACGTTTTACATCAAAAGTCGAAAACTATGCGGTCAAAAAAAAAAAGAAAATATGTTTGAAAATGTGCAAACAGCGCTCTTTCATATGACACCCCACATGCCATAGTAGCCCCACTTCGAATTTTTGAGACATTCTTCAGACCCTGTTGCAAAAAAAATGTTTTTTATTTGCAAACGTCATCTAAAACTATTCCAAATTGATAGCATTAGTAGTTCTTGAGATATCCAGCTGTGACAGACCGACAGAGAGACAGACTCAGTCACACCATTTCCTTTTTACCATTTTGGTACGGAACCCTAAAAATAAGTAAGTACAACTTATGAATAAGAATAGTACGTTTATTTATTTACATACAATTTTGAGTAAACAATTAACGAACGAAGGCAGAATGCTTATCGCGCGATTTTTTTTTTTATTGTTCATACAATGTTTGTGATTGATCTCTTTGGTGGAGCTTTTACTAACAATATCCACATTCCAAATTCAAATCTTTTAATCCCTAGGGGCTAAAGAGCTATTTTAGTCCCTGTTTACGAAGAATACACTAGCTCTTTTTGAATATTATAATCATAACTTAAAACTTTATTCGCTACAAAAAAAATCCAAACAAGTTGATAACAGCTCGACCGTGCCCAATACTGCCAATTCAGAAGCAATTGAATAATTTAATTTATAAAATAAAATATTGAATAAATTAGGTAATGTCATCAACCTTATCGCATACAGGGTCTTTCGCAATTTAGGCCATTAAAAAAGATTGTTACAGAAAAGGGGTCAATTAAAATAATAACATAGTAGTAGCTTTTGCCTCAAAAGCTGTAGGTAAATAAATTGCATTAGATAATTATGTAGTTCACTCTGCAGTACTGTATTCTGAAAATATTCTAAACGGAATGTGAGATAAATCTCCTTGTAAATTCTGAGAGCCTAGTAAAAGGGAGGCTGTCTCGCAATCGGCGCGTGCCATTCGCATCGGAACCACTCGCTTTCGCAAAACGTCTGCCCAGAATGAAAGCCATCCGCGCATTGGCTAATGGCTTGCCATGCAGGCAGTGCCTACCTGCTCCAATGATTCGCGAGGTTTAGCGCCATTCTAAACTGCCTCTACCACGTTAAATCCATTGCGCCGTCACTCGCTGCTTTGCTGTAGATAGCATACAATTAAAGCAATGTACGTAGCTCTCATATAGGCTGATTATGTATGTATGTATGTACGTAGCTCTCATAGAAATCTATGGTAGCTCTAGAGTCTAGACTGTCGGAGACAGCGGCCAGTGTACTGGACTATTTTGGTACTCTACCGACAACAATCGCTGACAGCCTAGTACATGTATGCTACGCTCAACAGACACTATGACACAGTGAAGTCACGTCCCTGTGCCCCTACGTAGCTTTTCATAGAAGAAATTCCTGCTAACCTTTAGTATTATGATTTCCTAGTGTTTGCACGTCCGTTACATACAAGGGACGCCGTTCTTCGCGTAGTGTTTGTTCATTCATTCCCCCCTCTCAATACGGTCAATGAAAATGAGCTCGTGTTTTCGCATTGTGTAAGAAAAACAACATGTCCGATCCAGAGTCCAGATAGATAGTGGCTTTCAAACTGGTATTGAAATGAAACACAACTTTAAATAGATTAGCTAGCGTACATTCACGAGTAGAGTTTACCTTGGTGTACCTACTTATAGCGGATTTTCTAAAATTAGGTGCCTACCTACGTACTTGTCTGATTGTCTGATAAGAATATTTTAACAAAATAGGTACCTACTTAACTCAAGTAGGTATTTTAAAGCCGATGCACAGATACTTTTTTATATACCTACCTAATTAAATCCTTTGTCACTAAATAAAGTTCAAGTACCTTTTTAACGTAATTTGTTTTTAACATAATGGTAACCGAATTTTTAAATTACTTACTCTGTAAAATAAAAGCTTATTGTGAAACAAATTAGGTCACATCCAGATCCTAAAGGCCAAAGTCATACGGATAACGCCATTCAATGCCATAACTGTTTGACATATCGTAGTACGTTCCGGTAACCTTCTGTGATCCTTGTACATGCACACAGAGGGAGGCAGGAGATCCATGGTGATCAATATCGCTTATAACGTAATACTGGGCGGAAGAAGCATCCTACGCGCTGATAGCAGCCTGGTATTAATGGGGTCATATCACTGACAATGTTACGTTACATGGATGAAACTGTAACGCTTGGTTACACCGACCAATGGCCTGTAGCCTCCACAAGGCGGCTTGAATTATTAGTAGTTTATTTCAATTAATTTTATCACAGAGGATGCTATTTTTGTATCATGATAACAAAAAGTTTAATTTGGGGTGGTATGTAGACCGAATGCCGAAAAAAATATATCAAAGTCCTACGAATAGGTATTATAAATGAGAAAGTTTGTGAGGATGGATGGATGTTTGTTACTCTTTCACGCAAAAACTACTTAACGGATTTTGATGAAATTTTACAGTATAGCTTAACATACATCAGAACAACGACCATACAGCCCCATCAGAATAACACAGATACTTTTTATCCCGATATCCCACGGAATCGAGACTTATGCGGATGAAACCATAAATTATGTGAAAGTGATTACCATAAATAAATCTTTACCTAACATAGCCTGCAGCCGAATCGAACATAATATTATTGTTATTTTACGTAAAAGTAATTTGTTGTGCCATTTCCACTATCAAACAGAACATGCTGATATGACAGTAGCAGCACAGAAAGGCAAATAAATATAAACAGTGGACACTGAGCGAAATGTCCCAGATTCACGGAGTGCTGATAAAATGTTTTGTTTTCAGAAAAAGGATACAGTGGAGAATGTGATGGGACCCCTGTATAATTTGTACAAGGGCTTCGTCACTACTTGTTTCTCTGGTAAGCTACTACATATTTTAAAGTCGCTTTTCGGTTTTGTCTCTCACCTGGCGTCGGATTTTGATGCGGCTTTCACCCATTATTTAGAGAATAATGTATATTCCGGAAGGTTTATGGTGTATAATCTATACAAATAAATAAAATTGAAGTGTCTGTTTGTTATTTCAGCTTTTTACTAATATATAAATATATGAAAGTCATATACGGTAGGTACATAGCTACTTATAAAAAAAAAACATGTTTTTAATTATTTTTTTCTGTCTGTTTCTCCCGGTTCACGAGAATCTCCGAAACGGCTGGACCGATTTTCACTGGCAGATAGCTACTTTAGGATTATTATTTTTTTAGAAAAAGAAAGACTATTAAAAGGTAGTAAGCGCGTCTCTTGAGAACGGCTGGATGCGGAAGGTGGAGAACAGGGTATTGTGGCGCAGCCTGGGACAGGCTTATATGTCCATTAGGAGACTGCTATAGGCTGAGTTGATTTGATTGACATTTCGCATTCCGAATTCTCCCCGCAAATAATAATAAGCCACACCACTCTCTCGCACACAGAGGTGGCCTGTGTCCCAGCAGTGGGAACATCATAGGCTAGGCTGTATTATTCATCTAACAACGTATCTCTTCAACAGGTGTTGTCAAGGTGCCGGTTTTAATCAAATGCGCTTACTTCGACTACCTGAAGGCTCTTGAGAAGAAAAAGGATGACTTGGAAAAGGAAAGGAAAATAAAAAAATATTAAGCAGATATTTACACGAGGAGTTTTGTATTGTTTTTAAATTTGACAAGTTTGTAGTTCATCTTTGTAACGAGACTGAAACAGCTTTAGAGAAATTCATCTTTTTTTACACGTCGGGAGCTAGGTTTGACATTCAATCATATCATTATTCTTGGTAAAGTTTTTGTGTAATCGTCAAAATAAGATTTCAAAAGTGGAAGTAAATAAATGGATTCTATGAAGTACACGAAAAATGTAATTTCTTGTGTTGTTCCGTGCATTCTGTTTAAAATGGTTTTTAAACTTAAGAACGAGACCATATTTAGACCTATGAAACGTTTTCAATAAATCAAAAAATATCGTATGGTTAAATTTTGTTGATTAAAACAAAAATAAATAACTTGTACACATAATATAGCACGTTTTTTTCTTAATTTTTATTTTTACCTATAATACAAATACCTACATTATAAGCAGGTAGGTGTTCCTTAAACATTTTCATATAGTCGCCGAATTCCTTTAGAATAATTCTGTTTACTACAATATTTTTCAAATAGCCATGCTCAATCGGTCGCGGGAAAAAACATTCAAAACGCTATAATGAGTAGACTTATGGCGCTTGCTTCTCCCTCTCTCCTCCCATATATAAAATCGTATACTTATTATATAAAGCACGAAGGTCGAACTGACAAGAGAATACCAGAACAGTCTTCGTCTCTTCACAAAATAGCACATACGAGGTCACTTCTTCTTAGGGCGCATTCCACCAAACTTTTATAGTCTTATAATGAGAATAAATTTTGAATTTTTGACAGTTTTTCCATGCTAGAACTGTCACACGTCAATTTTATTCCATAGATAAAAGATATCTCACTTTGGTAAAATCAGCCCTGCTTAGTGTGTCTGTTGCAGCCAACTTTTTTAATTAGCGGTTTTATAGTTGGCTGTGATATGTCGATGGCAATCTAAATGCACTCGGCCCAGAATTTGGATAGGTAGGTACGTGTTTGGCGACGTCACTAACAAGATGTTACTTATTTTAGCTAATATCTCTGCTGCCTACGTCTAAGGTCCGAAGCGTGAAGCTCGAAGAACGCAGGGTTTTCATCAGGGTGTCCACCTGCCAACATGTACTCCAAGTGTCTGATGTAACATATGGCTATCCTGGAAATGCAAACAACATACTATTACATCTCTGGAAAATGTAAGCCATACCTACACGCTAGGAGCGGTCCACCGAATAGGTCGACCACATTTCGTATGATGTTATCCCAAGATCTGCACAAGTCCAGCTCCGGCACCCTAATTGCGTAACATACTATCAATCGGAATCAGAATCATTTCGAAGCCAATTGCTAATCCATTGCTTCATAAGTTCGAAAAATTTGTCTGCTCAACACGTAAATAACGCAATGAATGTTGTTGAACTATCAAAATGAATCCGATTCCGATTGATAGTGTTACGCAATTGCCCTGCGGTTTACTTGCGCTGGCAGATATTCGCACGAGGTTCTTAAGGGGATCTCACGAAGATGTTACAAGATAATTAAGCTATGGGTTTTTATTGGTTGTTGAACTTTGAAGGACAGCGGGATAATTGCGTAACACTTTCTCAGTAGCAATGGCTTTCATTTTGACAGTTCAACAACATTCATTGCGTTATTTACGTTGTTGAGCAGAGAAATTTTTCGAACATTGAAGCAATGGATTAGCAATATCAGTCAAAATGATTCAGATTGTGATTGATAGTATGTTACGCAATTCGGGTTCTGTAAAGGTAGACCATACCCAAAGGTAACCTAAAAACTTACTTCTATGAAATAAAGATCAAATTGTTACCATGGCCGCATTTGTATAGATATGGCCGCCATTACGCTACAGTACAGTAGGTAGTAGGTACGTACTGATATGGTCTACCGCAGAGGTACTATAAAATAGACCTACTTATATTTAAAAAAAAACCTTTCAAATCTATTTAATAGTCATTTCAATTTTTTAATATGCCTGACAATAATTCAATAGCAATAGTATAACTTGACAACTTACAATAACTATTCAAGTGTCGTAGGCGCTTAATACGCAATAGGAGGATTCCATCTTTACCTATTTTCTTATATGTATAGAAAGAAATAAAATACGTTCATACGTTAGTACATAACACGTACAATTATAGATAGACACGAATCATCCATTAAAGTTGTGGATTTCAGCCGATCTAAGCGTGGCCGTGCTAGGACGGGTATGTTGTAGCCCGGCCACTGAAAATGGTGTATAAGTCATGAAATAATGTGGTACTATTATTTCTCTTTCTAGTACCAAAAGGTACATATCCGTACAGGCTACTGCCATAACCCTGGCCTTGTTTGGCATTGTGGCCGGGCCAGAACGGAACACACGTATCTCCCGGGGCCCTGACTTATGGCAGTGGTAGGAACCGTAGGGATTTAGTCGGTTGGAGTCCGACATAACCGTTCCCCCAGACGGAGGTTAGGTGGTTAGGTATCCATGAGGATTTCCCCCCAGTAAAGCAACACGTAACTGGCTAATAGGTAAAAATATATTACTATGGCATGATAAGCTAGTCTGTTTAAGTTTATTTTATTTATTTGGCTCACCAGCAATTGAATACACTGACACAAAGATATGAGATACATCCAATAGACTCTTAGTGTACCAATTTCTTACAGGTAAGCACATCATGCATTACTTATTTATCGATCGATATTGAGAGCCTACTTAAAATTAGATAAGTTCTTATACTCACCGAACATAATTATGTTTTCAACCAAATTCCAAGTTATAATCAAAATTAACAAATTATGTATGTGCCGGTATAAAAGAAAAAAGGAACGTTACCTAAGACACTCGATCTTGGAGTACTTCTTCTTGGAAGGCTTGGTAACTGGCAGCTTGGAGCGCAGGAGATCGAAGGCGCGGTTCATATCCCTCATTCGCGTCCGTTCTCTATCGCACGCCGTTTTCTTGTATTCTGTAATGACGCAAGAAAAATTTTACTCCAGAATTGTCATTAACATTTATTAAATTAGCCTATAAAGCTGCCATTACTCAGCTGGAAGACAGGCCTCCTCTTCGCGAGAGGGAGTAAGCCGTAGGTATTCCACCACGCGGGCCCAGTGCGGGTTGGTGGATTACTATGACCAATTTGAAATCAAATCTTTTTTAGACAAGAAGTGCTCTAGGCATATAGCCATGTATGTCAGTTTCATGTGCTCAAATTGGTGCCAATAACAGCTATAAGCACATCAAGTTATAGAAAAAATTCAGATTTAAAGAGCGTCGCCTGTCACACATGAAAAAAAATCGAAGACCTTCCTTAAAAAAGAATTTTGGATCTTCGAAGTCCCTTCAAAGATATTATCAAGATAATGGAGATACAACATCCCTGCATACCTTTTTCAAGCTGCATGGCCCTCTCCTTCCAGTTTGTAATGGAGTCTTGGTTGGGGTCATCTGTGCCGTATTTAGAGGTATCCTGGGATTCGTGGGAGTAATCTAAAGATGACTCGGAGTTGGCAGTCTCGGGTATATTGGCCGTATCCCTGTAGTCCTGTTCGTAGTATCTGGTACCTTTAATGTTGATAAAAGTTTTCAGTAGGTACTTGGCTTTCAGGAAAAACATAGGTATTATACAGGGTGTTACAGAAAGGGTATATCAATACAAACGGGTTGAAGAGTGTATCTGGTCTAGAATCTCTGTACAAAATTTCAGCTCAAAAGCAGTAACTTTGAAAATGCTTAATATTTTTTTATTTCCGCATGTGTCTGTGCGCCTAGTACACGCACATCACGCTGCCGCGCGCCAGTGCAGCGCCGTGATGTCAAAATTAAAAAATATTAAGCATTTTCATAGTTAATGCTTTTGAGCTGAAATTTTGTACAGAGATTCTAGACCAGATACACTCTTCAACCCGTTTGTATTGATATACCCTTTCCGTAACACCCTGTATATTAGAGGGGAACTTGGCTTATAAGACTTAAAATTTTTATGTATAGGTAAACTGCGTAGAGCATCGCTTGGGGCGACGTGCAGTGTGACGTGGTTTTCAGGGCAAGAAATTGTTGTATCGGGGTCCAATTGTTATTACCTTTACCTATAAATTATATGAATTGATCCTGAGTCACTTTTTGCTGAACTAGGCCTTTTTGGCGCTGCCGTGAGGCACAATTTCCTGCTAATTTCTTACATCGGACTCTAAACTTTTGAAGTATTTGTTTTTATCTGATGTACCTAGATATACCGGGTGCATTGTGTGACTTTATAAATGTGTTTTATTTCAAATGCTCGCTGCATTTGGAAATACAGAAACGGTAATAGAAATAAACTGCCGCCTGTCTACGTAGGTAAACATACTCGTATGAATCATTGAGGCTTGTATCATTGGAATCTTAAAATGTTTAAAATACATTTTCTTACCTTCAGAGACGTTGTGGTCCAATTCATGCGGTCTAAAATACGAAATCCTTCTAGGCTCATAATCCTCTAACACATAAGACCTATGATGGGATATAGTTTTATCGTATTTCTTGTGGGAGAACGTGTTATCTTTCGGCTTATCATCTTGACGACCTATTTCTAGAATGACGCGATCTTCTGCTTCCCTCTTCTCTTCCTCATCTTCTTTGACCACTGTGTAGTTGGCTATGAGGGGGAGAGGAGCCTCATCTTCATAGGTTTGGTTATACATTGCACTTACTTATAGCACTTATAGTTTATTTTTATCACCTGAAGAGCCTATTGCAACTTCTACATCAGTTTTGCAAGCTGTTGAAGTTCTAATGTGCAAACGTGGCAAGTAATTAGGAGCACCGACTGATCAAATAATTACTTTCAGAGTTTTTCTTATTATTAAAACATATGGTGTGAGTTACTAGAACCTTCTATGCTTTTGAAAGAAGTTGATTTACACTTTAGAAAACACAGTGTCTACATTACGAGTATCACTTTGACGACGTCCCAGGACCTAACCAAAGGACTAACCACTAAATTTTTATCACCGCATCAATTTTCTTAGATCACCAACACCCGTCCACTACCTGTCTCGACTCAGGACTGTGTCATCCTCATTTCAGTTCTATTGTAATGCATATTCGATCAAAGGCGTTGTGTGTACACAAGTGTGTGCTACAATTTTTAGTTTTCACCAAGGAGGGCCGTTTTCATTGTCTTGGCGTCTTTTGTTGGCTATTTGCTTTGTACGGAACTTATGAGACACCCATGGTGTGGGCTCCTAAGTGGATTAAATACCTTCTATTTTTATGGTAATGCGTGAATTTCATTAAAACATTCATAATATAATAAGGAGTTTTTTGGTTGAGTGGAGGGAGAAAGGTTGTGTTTTATCTTCTGGTGGAACTATGGCTAATGGTATTTAAGGGTCTAACCATTTGACTCGTGTTAAATTATGGTACAGTATTAGTTATTAAGTAAGTACAGACGTCAGCACATCAAGCTACCCAAAACTAAAATTTTCCCAATCAACATTGAACCTTATGTTTCAACGATAAAGTTGCAAATCTATTAAAGTTTGACAGATTGTAGTAGCTTGGTGTGCTGGCGTCTGTACATTAGTCTAATACTAGCTATGGTTTGTGTGATATAGAGCCTTTTTTTTGTGGATGGGAAATCATCCAATGACTCCTCCCGCTCTGGGTGGAGCGGAAGGGAGTGTCAGACTCTTACTGACTAAAACCCACCCGTGTTCCTTCCTTAGCCCTTTATGTTCCGGGGTAGCGGTAACCCATTCGGACAAGCCCGCTGACCGTGATATAAGAGCCTTGTCTTGCGACGCATGCGATAGGTTATAGATTAGACTACCTACATCAATCATTCAAAACAATGTCATTTTACACAATTAATACACACACAGAGAGAGAGAAAAAAATCTCGATCGGAAATACCTGAAAAGGCCAATTCTCGTAATTTAAAACGTTCAAAATCTAGTCGCAGTCTCATCTCGGCGACAAACAAATGTCAAAAACTTGTCAAGATGTAGGGAATTAGAGGTCTTTTTGACAGATTGAGACTGAAATCAGACTGTGAACATTCTTAGAATTACGAGAATTGCCCCTCTGAAAGGAGCTAATTAACAAAAACAAATGCATCAATATCCGACGTATTTATTGAAATAAATAAATAATTTATCATAAATTATGTTATGCTTATAGCACAGCCATGTACAATAGTCCAGGATTTCTTTTACGCGTTCCAATCCGTTTTACATACAACTCATGCGCAGAAAAATACTTTGTGGTAGGCGCAAAGTATATGGAAAGTTTTTAAAAGGCTGGCAATATTATGCGTAGAGGTAATCCCGCTTTATTTCGAAACTGTGGTTTTTACTCGACTGCGGCGAAGCCCAAAAGGAGGGTTATGTGTTTAATTTGTAGACTTACTTTATGAATGGTACAAAATATTGAACTAAGTATATACTAGAACCGTATTTACATGGATATAGCTTCTCGAATGTTCCAATCGTACGACAATTTTTTTACGCGAATCGCCTTCGGTGTTTCTTTATCTTTAGGCAAGATAAAAATCTCCTTTGTCTTATGGTCTTGAATTCTTAAACGAGAACCTAGCTCCATGTAAAACAAGATTTTCACATTATATGCCTTATTCACAATGATTGTAAAAAAACATGGACATGATCACATGACTTATCAACTACACATTATTAATTATGTAATTAAATTACATGCTCCGTATAGAAAGGCGCCGAATGTTAAACAATCTGAAACTTCCGTGACCATGAACGTAAAAGTTTATACAGGGTGAAATTACATTAGTTAGCGGAACTCCGCAAAAGTGATGGGACGTTTACCCATCACTTTGTCGCTAGATAATTCAATTTGACATTATGTAAATGTCATAAAAAATACCAGCAAAGGGGGGTCACCTTGCTAGCGGCCTGGGGGCCTAAAAAGGCCACTTTAGCAGAATCATAAAAGGATAACATTATGAATCATAATAAAAGTCGTAAAATGGTCACAAACTGACTATTCATAATATTATTTGCGTACAATTTCATATCACGCAATTCATTTCTTTGACAGTTTTGTATGGAGATACGAAAATGGTCCACAAAATATGAATTGCTTTAATGTCAAGTAATATTACAGTTCGACACAACTTAGATGTAGCATCGGCAAAATTCGTAAAACGATCGTAAAACGTTCGTAATTCGTATTCGTAAATCTTTATTACTACTTTAGGAAAAATTGGTCTTGGTGATTTTGAAGGCGCACTTAGTTCGGATGTGATCGGTTTTACGAATTTTGCCGATGCTACATCTAAGTTGTGTCGAACTGTACGAATTGTCAGTTTGTGACCATTTTACGACTTTTATTATGATTCATAATGTTATCCTTTTATGATTCTGCCAAAGTGGCCTTTTTAGGCCCCCTTTACACTACTTCAAGCATTATCGCCTCATATAGATGACAGCTGGATGGGAGTTGCCGAGAATCGAGATAAATGGCGTCCGATTGGAGAGGCCTATGTGCCAACAGTATACTGCTGTAGGCTGATGATGGTGAAGATGAAAGATGGCTCTTCAATCTGTTTCATGGACAGACTATTTCCACAACCAAAGCGTCATTTGTGCATTTGACAAAGCAGGTACGTACGTCGACGAGCAAGTATGTCTCATTTAGAATCAGTTATCCCACTAAAGGCCGATTTTAACAAAGTTAAATAACTTTTATCCGTGCAATAAAATTAACATCTGACAGTTCTAGTATGAAAGAACTGTCAAAACGTCAAAATTTGTTCTCGGTGTTTATTCTGGCCGCATTCCGAATTAGCTATAATTGCTCACAGAACTCTCAATAAATCACATGCGTTCCGATTTAGATATTATGATTATGACAGCTGAGGGCTGTCAACAATTCGGAATGCTCGTGAACGCGCTCACAGTGCTCACTCAATTTCAAAATGATATTACAGTATTTCTTTGTGTATACACCAACATGTTCTTCTTCTTCTTAGGTTAAATGGCAACTGTAGCCAGAAGCACAATTTCGAAATGCCACATTACACACACAGTTTAAAGTTAGGGTGCGGTAAGTATGAAAGGACACGGCACGTCTGTCATTGGTCGATTACCAGTGTTTTTGGCTTTGTTCCGATTGGCCGTTCATATTTGGATACGGTTTTGTCCACACTCGGTCACTCCGTTCTTAATTACTTCGTGGAGGATATAGAAATACTATATTTATAAAGTATTATTACTTAAGACGTGTAATTGTCTAGCACTCATGAAATAAGGCTCAAAATGTCTTCAGCATGAAAATAAACTAAATTGTTTTTACAAAAAATTAACTAAACTGCTATGCATTAAACACAATGGATTTTAAGTAACAAAAAATCAGTTCAAAAATAGCTTTCTTATTTAAATGTCAAACGAGTCGTGATATTTTTCATACTTCTTTATCCTTACCAGATTTCATTCTTTAAGCCTGCAACTCCACTTATCCAAATAAGAATAATTTTATGTAGTATATTGTGCTTGCTTCATTTTTTTTTTAAATATCGTCATCAATACAAGAACTCGGCAGATGAAAAACAGTCAAAATCAAAGTGAAGTCTTCGTTTTGATTTTAACCATTTTTTATTCAGATTATGTCTACTTCAAAATATCTTAGTTGGAAGTTTTTTATAAACGACGCACACGCATCACTGCGATATCACAATTTAAATAAATGAACAATCACAAAATAACCCACAAAACCACTCTGTCACCTTCAAGGCACACTGACCATGTCAGTCTTCGGTAAAAAAAATACGCGTAAATAAAAAATACTTTGTTGTCAGAAAAAGCACGTGCTTTAGAACTTAATGGGCCTGATCTTGAAGAAGCTCTGCACCACCTCGTCTGTGACCTTCGCTCGACGCTGCTGGTATGCTTGAATCCACGGGGATATGGTGTCTATTGCTTCTTTCTTTAGCTCTCCTGTTAGCATGACGCCTGATTCGTATTGTTTCTTTATCTGTAAAGATGATTAACAAAACATATAGTTTGGTAGATTTTTCAAAAAATTAAATCCACCGATATAAGCTGTATTTCCGATCAAATATCTTTTCTGATAGAATATTCGTCCAATTCACAGAAGGAGCAAAATTTTCAAATAGAATGGACTCAAATTAAAATTAAACGAGGAGACGCTATTATAATTAGCATTCGCTTGTAATATTTATTATTCCATTATCTTATCACTTAAAAACTCAAAACTCAAAGCAATTATTGCAATTAAACCATTTACAGGCACTTTTGAAATTTCTAAGAGTTGGCCAGTTATTCAGAAAGTTGAAGGTAGTTGCCCAATCCAAAACGTAGGTCTTTATGGAGAAGAACGGGCAAGAATCTCAAAGAAGTCCACCTCTTTGGTTTTGTCCAAAACTTTTGTCACATGATAAATAGATATCAATCAAGTGCATTCGCGAAGTATCAGAACACCTTTGCTAACACTTTCAAACTTTATCATGAACTACTATTATCAAAAATCCAAGGGTAATCGTATTCTTACCTCTGCTAGCCTCTCGTCATCTTCCATGAAGAAAGTGAGGTACTTGAATGATATGTCCACGTCGGTGTTGCCACCCTTCAGTCTGTGTTCCTCCACCGTAGTCTGCCCGCCTGAGAACGCGTATTTGTTAATCTGTGAATAAACATAAAATTATTATTAAAATACTTATGCGAAAATAGACTTTGACGTGTTTTATTATTAACCGGTCAAGCGGCGCGGTTCGCCGATCGGCGACGAAACAATAGAAAATCAATTGTGTCTCATTAACGGAGCTTGACAGATTAAACTAGCTGTGCCCGCGACTTCGTTCGCGTGGATGTCGGAAAACAATAATGTGTCGCTTAGGAAAGGTGTAATTGCCACTCCTTCATTGAAAAGGAAGAATCTTTCGACCTTGCCTGGTAACGCTTCCCTTACCTGGGGTTCTCTACCACAGCCCTTTCGACTGCAGTCACTGCGTCTTCATGGTTCATAATGACAATACGACGAAGTGTCACTTTGATTTTTGAGAGTAAATAAAAACGAAAGCGCCAAGCTCGAGGCTGATTATCTGACCAAACAGCCATGTGTCCATTTTATTTTGCGTCTGTTTTAGAATACTAATTTGTAAATAATACCACCATTTTATCAAATGTTATCAGAACACTATCTAAAACAATAAAATACAAGTATAATAAAAATCTGCGAAAAGCACCAATGGTGATTAAATCACAATGTTATAAACTCTACCTGACTAACTTAAATAGATATCTTCAGTTGTCACTTATTTATTATTATTATTCCTTTATTTCATTATTTACACATAAATTATATTTTTAAATATTAGGATATAATAAATATAAAGAATAGTAGCCCACCGGTATCGGGAACAGGGTCCAAGCTACCGGCGGCGGTCAGAGCTTCAGAGAGAGGAACCTCCTAGCAATGCGAGCCCTGTCCAGAAGTACCGCTTTCTAAATCAAGCCCTTGATCCAGCTGCCCAACAAGAGCCTCCTTAGGTTTTGGTCGAGGCTCTTGGCTATTAACCCATTGGCTGTCACGACTATCGGCACAATGATCGCTGAGTCAACATCCCACATATTGACAACCTCGCGAGCCAAGTAAAGATACTTGATTTGTTTATCTTTTTCGGGTTTCATGAGGTTCTTATTATTATTTTTATTCTTTTGTCCCACTGTAGGGCAAAGGCTTCGCTTTCTTCTTTCTACTCCTCTATGTCTTGAGCTTGTGTGGACCAATCCTGTCTGTATACGTATTTAAGGTACATAATACTTTCTAATGACCTGAAGAGACATAAAGACTTGTTATACAACCAAAAACATACCTTAGTCCTAATCTGCTTCGCACTATCATTCAAGAAAATAGACGCATTAGGGTCGCTGGCAGACATCTTGTGCTGTGCGCCTTGCAAGGCCGGCAGGAAGGTCGAGTGGATGAGCGCTGGCTTCGGCATCTTCAGACGAGCGGCAACGTCGCGCGTCATTCGGAAGTACGGGTCCTGGTCGATGGCGCAGGGAACTAGGCAGGGGACCTGGGGAGAAAACAAAATGATTTCAAGTAAAAGTTTATGGAAACGTATTAATACTACTTTATGGATGGTGTACTGTTTCTTTTATGATGAGCTTCGTACGACACCTTTATGGAGCTCATAATAAAATAAGATTAACTATAAGGTGAAAAGGCGAGCCCAAGTAACATGACACAGGGCAGGAAAATGATCTCGAAATTAAACTCGGAATGAGTTTAATTTCGAGATCAGTTTTTGCCATTTAGGATAAATATTCGTTGCATTTCAGGTTCTAAAAAGTTGGTAAGAACATGTTGTAGGTGATTGATATTTTCATTCATTATACTTACCTATTACAAAGATCGTCACTCACTGAACGCCCGTGGCAGGACTTCGCCGTCGAGGTAGACCAAGACGAAGGTGGTGTGACGATCTAATATCATTTGCAGGGCCAACATGGCCAGAGATCGCACAAGACAGAGAGGTTTGGAAGAAAAAAGGGAGGCCTTTGCCCAGCAGTGGGACACAAAACAGGCCAACAAAAAAAAAAAAAACCTATTACTGGTTTTGTAAAACAATAATCAATTATAACATAAAATACTTACAACTTTGTTGTCAAATATGAAGGGGAAGCTAGTTGAGAACGCAGGCGCAGCCTCTATTGACGGGAACGTGATCTTGCCGATGACGTCAGAGTCGCCGAACCCGAAGATACCCTTCACCTGGTTGTATGTGACGCATTTCTGTATCCTTACCATGTTCTGGTAGAATGCTGGACATTGGCTGGAAGGATAGGGTGAATGTTGTAAGGTTCTTATTGTAGTATCGTAAATAGCTACTACGAGTACCGATACTTTAAAGTACGCCCATCGCTCTCAGGGCAGTCAGTACTTCTTATAATGTTTCTACCAATACCATAAAAACAGAGAAATGGGAAAACCAAAAAATAAGTGTATTGTAATTAGCAAAAAGAACCACCAGACAGAGAGGTATTACTTAGCTCAGGGTCTTTTTATTGATAAACTAAGTACAGTCAGTGCATCAATGTAATGTATGTGTACATCATAGTATATGAATAAACATTATTGATTATCTAATAATCTAATCTATATTTTGTTCTTTCATATAATTTTAACTCACCCAATAAAGTCTAAATCATTGAATATAAACGTATTCTCCGGATCAAAGCCCACAGCTATGATGTCCTTAGCGTTATTGTGTGCCATCTTACGAGCATCCTCAATCTTCAGGTCCCTCCATAGAACCTTCTCGTCATCCGTCAGCTGGATGATCAGTGGGACGTTGAATACTTCTTGTAGCCATCTGCGAAAGCAAGTTAAATAGTCAGTAATGCTACAGCAAAAGGATAAGGGGGTTTTCCTGTCACGTGTCTTTGCGCCTACGTGCGTGCCTCACCACATGTGTGAATCCCCACGTATGGTATGCGTGTAGCTTACATGACAGAAAAAGTATGTACAAAACGACAGCATACTGGCGGCAAGCATACGGACCAGACACAAAGATTAGATATAGATTTAAAAGAGTGCCTATAGTTTCTTGCTAGTTCTTCTCCATTGGCTTTGGAATGGGTAACTAGCATCATATCCTGACTGACCGGCTCCTTGACAATTTAAAAGTGCCTGTAAATGGTTTAATTGAAATAAATGCTATGAGTTTTACACAGATGCAGGTTCAACTCCGCATGGTAGGAAAAAGGCCCTAGTTTTGTCAAAGTCAAAGTTCAAGTTTAAGTGAATTTTGTTTATTTAGTTAACTTTTGTTGTTCTGTAGATACTACATAAATTACTAGCTGTTACTTTTTGTTTGTATTTATGTTTATAACAATACAAGTATGCTCAACTCACTTGGTAAACATGAAAGGAATCATATGCCCAATATGCATGCTCTCCGAGGAAGGCCCTCGGCCTGTGTATAAGTAGAACTTTTTGCCAGCCTCATAGAGGTTGAGGATGGTGTGAATGTCACGGTGCGAAAAGAATATACCACGCCGGAGGAAGTGGTGAGCTGAAAAAAATAAAATGATAACTAGGTAATGTACTTTTACAGAATCATGTACCTAAGTATCAGAATTTAAACAAACTGTTTATCCCACAGATATAGATATACCTAGATAACGCAAGTATCACAAACTGTATGAAAACTAAGCGTGACACTTTTTGACTACCTACTATGACGTCACAAGCTCGCGCTCTCTCGCTCATACTCACCCAGCCTGCAGTACGCAGGACTGAGCGCGAGAGTGGCAGCTTATGATTTTCGATCGTAAAATGGTGCGATTTTTGGCACGCGAAGTAGTTGCTCTTGCGTTATCTAGGTATATCTATATCTGTGGTTTATCCCATTATAATAGTTAATGAGATTTACTTAGTCAATTAAGTACCTTTTTTCCCCGTCACTTTCTCAAATCTCTGTATATTATCCTCATCTATCTTCTGACTTCCAAATCTCTCTGTAAGGTAAGTTGCCATGTATTATATTCAATTCATAAATCAAGAATTTTTTTTTTTTTTATTTTAACTTATAGTATTATTAACTTACTGATTAACTTGTCATAATCAATTCCAGTCTCTGACTTTCCCGCAACAGTCCACGGGTCTACAAAGTCATCGTCTTCATTCACGGCAAGTTTATTTACTTGATCTTCAACAACTTCAGCCATAGTGTGATCTGAAACGGATATAAGAACTGTTTATCAAATATTTCGCGTAGAATGACTAAAATCATATGTTAGGTTATTAAATCTAAGCTGGTAAATACTTTATTTATTGCTAAACAGTGTATCTTACTGTAAATCCTATCGATATGTTGATAAATATGGTCCGAACGTGCACAACAGATTGGCCAAATCACTGATTACAGGTTAGGTTTGATGTACCGATAAAACTTTAAAAACTTACTTGTGAAGTTCTACGTTTAATCCCTGTAATATTACAATACCTTGCTGTTTTCAATACTGCACTAATTAAACTAAAAACTGATGCAAGTTTTTTGGAAAAGTCAACATCGATCGCCTATGCGGCGCTGTCACACTTTCACGCTGTCAAAAACGTTTTGTTTATTGCATGACTCATAGTGGGTTTTATAGTATTTTTTGTTGAATGATACACAATCCATTCTGATAGATTTAAATTACTTTGTATTATATGTTCTTATGTAAAACACATGCCATTAAGTTAACTTAATTATGAATTTAAATAATAAATCTCTCGATCTTAAGTTTGAAAGAGGCTTAATGCTGAGATATATCGAAACGCTCGAAACTACTATATTGGCTAATGTTGCTATGACACTAGCACTAATTCAACCCCAAACATTTCTAGGCAATTGTTAGTTTGCTTTTCACTGATTAGACTAATGATTTCATCTAAATTATTAGAAAATATTGATAACCAAAAGACAACACACTTTAATGAACCTTAATTTATAAAAATCATGTATGCGCGTAAAACTACCATGTCAACATTATTTTTATAGTCTGCAGTGCAAGCGTGACAAGTGTCAAAATTTGTCAATAATACGTTTCAGTGATCACAATTTTTTTGCTGTATTTATGATAGGGAGTAGGATAAGCTCGCATTTCTTTGTCTGAAAATTTTATGGAGATTTTGTGTTAAACAAGCCCGTGTGTTGGTGTTCTTGATGGTGTCCGGTGACGATTCAAATGGTGGCCGTTTGTCGCGTAAAACTACGAGGTCCCCGAACCGTAAGTCCAAGAAGGCAGACGCAGACCTAGCAAAGGGGTCAGCGTTGCGAAATGACTCGCAACCTTCTGTCCATAAAAGGAATCTTTACGTCGTTTCTTTCCCAATCGTCATTCTGTTTAACGTGCTAAGATCAATTTTGTATCAACTTTTTATAATTTTTAAATATTTGTATACGGCGTCGCATCGGTTTATGCACAAGCCTCGTAAAGCAGGCGAGTGTAACTTGGAAGTGGTGGTGAAGGACGGTGTAGTGTCAACGGAGCTAGCCCCCAGTGAGGAGATGTCTCACATACACAACGTTGGGCCTGGGGACCCACTGCTGGCCAAACAGAAGCACCATCACCGGAAAGCTTTTGAGTACATATCAAAGGCACTGAAAATCGACGAAGAAAATGAGGGTGAGCATTTCACTAGGTATATCATCATTAAAAAAGTTTCAGTTTCTTGAACACAACAAAAAAATTTAGTGTAAAATTCTTGAATCAGAAAATCCCTTTTTTTTGCTTTAGTGCTAGATTTTAACCCAATATGGCTGTGCATAGATTTTAACCCAACTACGGCGAAGCAAAAAGGAGGGTTATTATTTTGTTATTCATCTACTCATAGATTTTTAGATATATAAAACTTGACTAAATTCTAAGTAGATAATTTTACTTTTAACAACTGTAATTATTTCAAACAGTTATTTTGCCTAATTGGTAATTAAAATGTGAAAAGTACTCTTTCTTCTCGAATTTATACCTTGCAAGAAACTAATAATTATATTTTTATGCAGACTAGATTGCTAGTCTTTATAAGAATGGAAACCAAAATAATATTAAGTATTTTAATATTTTTTTTTACCTACTAGGCAAAAATGGGAAACTTATTTATAATAGAAAAATAAGATTCTCAGTACCTGTAACTCAGACTAAAACAAAGGTTTTTCAAACAAAGGACTGAAAATTCTTCTATATACTTGTATAGAAGAATATTCACTTATTGTTAACTTATTGATGGTCATAAACAATCATATCTGAAGCATATATTTGTAAATTAATCTATTCCTCATCACTATGCCAGTTTATAGCCTAATATTCTGAAATAATCATTATAACATAATCAGCCTATAATGTTCCAATGGTGGGACACAGGCCTCCTCTCTGTGAGAGGGAGTGGGCCATAACCCTCCATGTGGGCCCAGTGCGGGTTGGTAGTTGTCACAGGTCTTCGAATTTTGTGTTACGAAGACATGCCGGTTTCCACACTATGTTTTCCTAGACCATTTTGAAAGCAGTGGTGATGAAATAATTTGCAATAGTAAAGTGCCTGACTGGATTCGAACCTGTAACCACTCATAAATTGCAGCAAATACCACTGGGCCACCAATACCCCTGAAATAATCACAATATTATTATCTAAAATAGACAGAAAAGAAGTGATTATTTTGTTTTAAAACTGAAGGCAGTATTTCCTTTACTCCAATAACATAAATTAGACTGGTATATTGGTGATCCTGAAACTGTTGATTACAGAAGTATATGAAGGGGCCCATGTCATACACATGTAATAAAATAAGGCTTGTTAATGAATAGTCATTGTTCATTATTTAACCCACGAAGGGTTTGACCTCATATGTCACTTTGTATTAATCAATAATACTCAGTTCAGAAACATTGATTTTGTAAATGTATTCTGTCTGTTTTCCAAGCTGCCTACTACTGTGTTATGACATGCCCAAACTATCAATAAAATAACAAATGGACCTCTCTCACAGGACAAAAGGAATTAGCTATAGAGCTTTACAAAAAAGGCATTTATGAGCTAGAACGAGGTATCGCAGTGGACTGCTGGGGCGGTCGCGGCGACGCATGGCAGCGGGCACAACGACTGCACGACAAAATGAAAACCAACCTAGGCATGGCTAAGGACCGGCTGCACTTCCTTGGTATGAAATAACATTATTATTATACCATCCCACATCACTGCCACAACTCCAAGCTATGACCCAACTACGCTATTTTATTTTGAAAGTGGAAATTGGCTGAATGTTTGCATGCTATGCTTCTTTTTTTTCCTTTCAACATATATACACAACTTATCCTACAGTTTCTATTGAATATAATTTTATATTCCCCAATGTAGCCAGCCTAGTTGCGCTCAGTAAGTTGGGCGTAGACAGTGAGCCCGAACGGAGCGACAAAAAGCCGACGGAGTCACCTCTAAAGGCCCGACGGCTAGAGAAGTCGAAGACGACGTTACTCGCGCATACAGAAAGTAACAGTGGTCAAACGAAGCCACCGAACGAAGGTAGACACACACGAAATAATGCTTCATGAAATATGCTTCGTTTGACGTAACCTAATGCAAAATTCAATCAGAAATTCAACTAACATCTGTATAACTTGATTGTTATAACACTACTCTTGACATTGGAGACTAATTGGACTGTTTTGTTTTAAATTTTATTGTCAGTGTTTGCATGGGTTGACTGCCTACCATTATTTCAGCTTGCAATTGTTTTAAAATTCTAACACACTGTGTGATGTGTTTGATTCTGTGTTTTTGTTAAGTGTTACGCTTTCCGCTGCATCTATACATACGGGCATTTAATGTTAAAAAACCCATCCATTATAAATATCCGACCAAGAAAAATCGTCTCGACTCAATATTCATCAATCACTCTATATGCAGAGTGCATTAGTTGTCCAACATTTGCTTGGTGTTCAAAGTAAAATTTTACAAATAGTTTTCTATGTATGGACGCAGTATCTCTTGCATAGTAACTAGGAGGCACATACATTTATTAGCACAGCGCACAACTCGGACACGTAACACGTCATTAGACTGTGTTATCTGTATTTAGAGCCTAGAATTCTAGATTTTCAGCTCAAAAACTCGGTCATAGTGAAAATTGTTACTTTAATTTTAATATGCTACTTTCGTACTAGCTCACCTACCTAGTTAGGCTATTTACAGCCGTTTTTCATAATTTACCTAGAGTAAAATGCTTCCTATTGCCAGATTCCGGAAAAAAAACGTAGTCTTAAAATGTAATATTGCTTGCGCTTGCGCAATTTACGTCAATTTACGCGTTTTAATTAAATAAATTTCCTTTTCCTTGTAGATAAGTTATCTTTAAATTATGCAACTTTAGTCCTTACGTAAAACAAATATTTAATGGCATTATGCGGTAAAATAACAAGATAAGTGCAAGGTCTTGTTAAATACTCCAAGTCGCTCCATCATATGCAAAAGAACATGTTAAAGTAGTTATATCCTTGAACAATACAAAACTGGTTCATAGATTCATAGCTTTAATTTATCGACCGAAAAATGTGTTATGCTAATTGTCGGATCCTAGGCTAGTTGGTCTCAGTTCACTTGCTTTGTATAGCCGCGATACGTCGTAGGGCGGAATGCAATCATGCGCACAGAACGCACACGCACGATCTTTTACATACGACTTGTATTTCCCTAACATCTCGTTTCGGTTCAGTAGGCAACACGCGTAGCTACTGTTTCATTCAATTCCTGACTAATGTTACAGAGCCGAAAGTTATGTTTGGCTGTTCAGTTGACTGATCACTGCGGAAATGCGGTACAGATTTCATGTACAGTCAACAAAAGAGATAAGTATGCAGGATCGTCGGATATAGTTGAAGTTTAGTAAGAAGCCGATGGATGTTCTCGAATAAAATTTAATTTTATTAACAGAAAACAAACAGCTCATTTATGAAATTAAATTTCAGTCTACAACATCCTTCGGTTTCTTACTAAACTTCAACTATATTTGACGATCCTGCATACTTATCTTTTTTGTTGACTGTACCTAATTTACAAGAGCCCGAGAGGGGTGACTCTAAAACGTTGCAAAGGCTAAAGGGAACATTTCTTTTTAGATCGTTTACCCCAGTATTCTTTGACGTTAAAAGCTCATCTATTCCACTCAACGCGATTAAGAAAATAGTTGCCAGAAATCTGATGGCAGGGTCGAAAGAGGCGAGAAGTTTTTCGGAGAAAATATTTAGAATATAAATGGGTGCAAGTTTACACGCGAACGGGGCAATAAGGTCAATTATAAAGAACGTCAGTCATTCACAAATTGTTTCACGCAGTTTTAATAAACATAGACGTTTAGTCTCGCACAATTTCGCGGCAGTTTCAGAGCTAATGGGCCTTCACAATTCGTTAGATTAAACTGAGGGAAACGGCTTATTATGTTGTTATAGCTCGTTTAGTTTATCGTAGGCGACGTTTACTACTGACCCTATTAACACCGTGGTTATTGAGATTTATACAGCACGTTTCTGCTACAGAAATTACAAACTTCAGTTCTAAGCCACCTCATCCATAAGAGTCTAATTTTAGACCCAGTGGTCCTCTTAGAACGGTCGTATCTCGTGTGAAAAGCTACAAGACCACTCGTATGTGTACTATAATAGTGCATCTTACGTAGATATTTGAGTCCAAGCTAAAATCTAGCAACTCAATCGAGTACGAGGCGCTTTTCAGCTTCAAACCTATCGATATGATCAGTACTATATGTATTTGTTCCATAAACTCAAAAGACCGTGACGGCAAACTCCCATTGAAAACCGTTAAAAGCAAACTGTTTAATGGTAACAAAATCTTCGATAACATTTACAAAGATACGTTGTAACGGACAGAGCCTATCTAAAAGAAAGTTTTCACTATCATTTCATATAAAAAGCACCTTTCCACTGTCTATGCCTCTCACGAGATACGATACTCTCTGGTCGGGCAGAACGGTCATTGACCCACTGACATTGGCACTGGCCCCTTTTCAGCTACTCGATTCAATCAATCGATTCGGTTAAATCTGTCCATTTAAACTTGGGTGCTGTTTAAATAGCCATTCTATTAATTTCTGCTGTTTAGTCATTCTCAAAACGTGTGTCGCGTGTGTAATTCAATCAATCAACTCCACCTATTGCAGTCCACTGCTGGACATAGGCCTCTCTCAGGCTGCGCCACAGCATCCTGGCCTCCGCCTTCCGCATCCAGTCCGCCCCAGCCACTTTTTTTAGGTTGTCCGTCCATCTAGCTGGAGGGCGTCCCACATTACGCTTGCCGATATGCGGTCTCTACTCAAGGACTCGTCTGCTCCGCCGGACATCGGCCCTTCTACAAACATGGCCAGCCCACTGCCACTTCACTTTGCTCACTCTGCAAGCTATGCCGGTAACTCCGGTTCTTTTCCGGACAATTTCATTCCTGATTTTATCCTTCAAAAAGAGACTCCGAGCATAGCTCGCTCCATAGCGCGCTGAGCGACCTTGAATTTGTGGACCAGCCCGACCGTCAGTGTCCACGTTTCGGCACCATATGACATGATGCGTGTGTAATTCATACACTAATAAGATCAAATTGACTTCCTCGTGGTTCTGGAGGTCGCAGTCGCGCTTGATAAACCTGAAGTCCTGGGTTTGATCTCGAAGTCGGGCAAAGTTATATAGAGTTACCCATTAGGAACTTCTCAGTAGCAACCTGTACTCTGGATCCGCGTCTGGTTGATTATGCAATAATGCTCAGTCGCTCACCCCCTATTACATTACATGTGACTTAAACATAACTGGGGAGATGTTGGCGCGTTACACGCCTCTGCCAATCCCTTCAGGCACTACAGAACGCGTAGCATGACCAACATAGAAACAGGTTATGTCCACGGAAGAATAGACATAATGACAGATTTCTTTAGAAATCAATTTACAATCGGTAATTTTGTCATGTTACGCGTGCAGGTGTAATTTTATATGTTACTAACAGTGCCCCGCGGTTTCACCCGCATAAGTCTCGATCCCGTGGGAATACCGAGATAAAAAGTATCCTAAGTCCTTTCCCGGGACTCAAAATATCTCTATACCAATTTTCATCTAAATCGGTTTAGCGGTTTAAGCGTGAAGAGGTAACAGACAGACACACTTTCGCATTTATAATATTAGTATGGATGTTATTTAGATATTCTCAACGCGTATGTCTAGTTCATCAGACATGCAATAATGAGATAAAATACAGTATTTCCTTCTGTTTACAAGACAAAGTCTTTGTATTAATTGTTTATAGGAATAGAGTCATGGAGCGGTCTCCTTGACTCTATTCTCTTGAATGATATTGTTCATGTTCGTTATCCTTGATATAAGCATTTATTTGTCGACTATAGGTATTTTGTTGTGTGTATATTGCATTGGTTGCGTAGTTATAAATTGTGAGGTGGATGGGATATTTTGCATGTAATTGCGGCCTCTTTTATATCGATTGAAAAACATAGGCTTTTCTTCTAATGGCCGATTCCTATCATTTTAATTAAGGACCGTTATTGGTTAAAATTAAGACACTTGTATCTTTACTAATAATGAAGCAAAAACCTCATAACTTTACATAGTAGACCCTCCCATATGGAAGCACCTTTCACAAGTATCTTACGAATCTACTTAAATGCCCAGTTTGGCAATAAAAATGCTTCCACTGGTAAGCAAAACGATTCGTTTTTGTTTATAGGAACCGAGCATTATAGAACAACTGTAATAAATATCTTGACCATTGTGGCAACACCAGCGGTATCTGTTCGTGTAGATATAGCTTTTATATATGTACTTCAGTAGAGGCACAAAGACTAGCTATGCAAGTATCGTATGTTCTCTATTCTCTTCCAATTCCAACGCAGTTTTGTAAACTATTTGAGATCTTCTATTGCTTATTTAGTTAATATGTAGATGTTTAGAGGTACCTATATTACTAACGTTTATTTAGTCACATGGTCAATATCTACTCCTATTGTATTTAAAACGGCGTAATTAATTAACCATTAAAAATGTGTTTTTGTTGACTAACGAGATTTTTTATTTATCAAATTATTGTTATCAGTAGCTTTGTACGGTTTTGGAGAGATATTAGGCAGCATTATGTAGTGTAATACATTTTATGAATATTATTTTTAAATACTAACACTAATACAAAAAAATTCTTCTTTAACGTTAAATGCTGACTAACGAAAAATATTACATCAAAAGTATTTTACCAAAGTGAACAGCACTTTGCAGCCGGCAAAGCCCGAAAGTTTGCACGGTAAACTAACGAGAATTGATTGTGTTAAAATTCTCCTCTGAACTGACCCAAATTAGTGGCTTTAAAAATAAAAGACGCTTCAGTTTGTAACCTAGTTTCGAAATAGTAGGCCATAAACATAGGCAAATACGTATACTTTAAAATAGATTAGGAAAAATAGATTTAAGTATTTTGGTCTCTCTAGTTTTCTAAGGAAAACATTGCCATTAAACAAATGAAAAATCATTGGCAGGCTTGGGTATAGTCATTGCAATTCATAGTAATTGTGAATCATCTCAATTTGGACCGTAAGCCAATGCCTTAATAGGTGACGAAGCGTCATCGTCTAATGCACAAACAGTGCTTCAAATAACGTCATGAAAATGTAGACCAATGAACACTTGAACCTTATCTTACAATCTACAATCACATGTGTATCAAACTTTATAAGTAGTTAGCCTTAGTGTTGCAAAGAACTCGAGTCTTCGAGTCCTATATAAACGGACTCGGGTGATGAATTACAAGACTCGACTCATTACAACAGGACTCCAAGACTAGAGAACTAAATTCTCTACGAGCTCTTGAATGTTACATGAGAGCTCGAGTCTCTTTGTGGGCTCGAGTCCTTTTTATGCGGCGAGTCGCACTCAAGTCCTCTTCGTGTATGAGTCTAGCAATGAAATTGTAACATTTACAGGGCCGGGAGAAAGGCTCAGATAAAGAAAATAACAGTATTGATTAAGGATATTTTTAATCATATATAAACATCATATTTTTTTAAATGGTTATGAGTTACATCATAACCACTAATTTAAACTTATCACGAATTCGAGCCTTTTCGAATGATGAGCTCCAAGTCTCATTTTCATGCTCCGAGTTTTTCTTGAAGACTCGAGTTCATTTTAAGACTCGAGTCCTTTGTTAGACTCAAATGGCTGTTAAATGACTCGGGCTCGGCTTGACTCTAGACTCCGAGCCTTTTTAGCACTCTGAGTCTTGCATAATTGAGTCGAGTCTTTAAAATTACGACTCGAGGACTCGAGTCCTTTGCAACACTAAGCCTAGTCTTAAAATTTACTCGTCCAATGCATGTTTTCGAATAGCTCTTAGGCAGGATACAAAGGAAATTGACAAAGCTTATATCCCGAGCTGCAATATGATAGCTTGGGATATAACATAATACAACATTAGGGCTAGTTCTATCAACATGGTGTGGTAATTGTCATAATCGTTTTGACTAACGTCCATAAATTGACCATTTCATAACCACGTAAGTAAAAAAATGTTCTTCCAGTCCAGAAGATTGCTGTCCCTCCTCTAACAATATCATCTTCAGTCGCAGGGCGCAAGCTCACGACAGCTGGTCGACGGGTGCCCAGTAGTGGGGGCGGAGGTCCTCTAATGAAGTCGCAGACCCTGCCCAGGTCCATGGGCAGGTCATCATCACAGCCTAATAGCTCCAATGGGGGTTACAGCAGATATCCTGTGAAGCCAGCGTCTACGCCGCCCGCTGTTAAACGACAGCTCTCGGTGAGTGACTTTTAGGTGGTATCTTTCTTCTGATTGCTGATATGCTGGTGTTCTTGGTAAAACAGATAAATTGTTACAGCTCAGTTTTTTGAATTGCTGTATTAGAAAGTCAATATTAGTAAAAGTCATTATCTGCCTAGCCTTTTCCCAAAAATGTTGAGGTCGGATTCCGAATCCGGTCTACTCGGATGCAGCTGAATACCAGTATTTTACATGGAGCGACTGTCTATCAGACCTCCACAACCCAGTTACTGGGTAACACGATACTCCTTGGTAAGACTGATTATCAAACTTTCGGGTTTCCGACGACCTGTAACGACTGCCAAAAATCCAAGAATGATGGCATGGAGTCTTGGTATGTAAAGATGGTCACTCATCCACGGACCAACCGCGACAAGCGTAGCTTAAGCTGATCCATCGACCCCTGCGGCAATTATTACTTGGCCATTAGCCCCTCCAATATTAGTTAAAGTAAGTGATCAAAATATTATTACGATGAAAATATCCTAAAATATCCTAAAATTCAAGCATAGAACACCCAGTTACATGGAACACCTAGTAAACATGCCATTTTCAAAATCAAAATCAAAAGTCATTTATTCAAACTAGGCTGAGAATCAGCACTTTTCGAACGTCAAAATTACAAAAGACAGTCCCCCAAAACGCCCGCCCTTCGCCACTTCCTAGTGCTTTCGCTGGGGAGAAGAAGTGGCGGAACAAACTCCCCAGCAGCACAGCTGTCTGTTCAGTTAGAAAATAATTAATTTTATACAATACTAAGTATGCAAAGTAATTAACATTACAGGACACAGAACCTTAAATTAAATTATTTGCCATAGGTTAACTAGCCACGCCAATATACCAAGAAATACAATAAACACTATACGTACTCAAGCAAAAAAAAATTAAAAATATAACCAAAAAAAAAAAAAACTTTACTGACCAAATAAAAGCCTCCAGGTATAAAGGGCGTGACAGCTTACATATATATGCAATGCTGGGTTCTGTTTACATAGCTGTCACTTGAAGTCACAAATGATAAACTAGCATTGTGTATGCCAGCCAGACTAAAAAGTCACAGCAACAAGACATACCAAATTCTCATAGCATAGCACCTCTTTACAAAAAAGCATAAGAAAACTGCTTTGCTGCCAAAGTAACTTTTTGTACAAAACGAAGCTCATAAGTCCGCAGCGACTTCTTAAAAGACGCCAATGTCACCCATTGTCCTATACCTACCCACTTGAATAAAAACTTTGCGTTGCTTATTGTTAACAAGCACGTGGATCGATAGCCAATAGGTTAATAAATATGGACTTTTAAAAATTACGATAAAACCACAAATTACGAAAAAAACTCCGATACACATGGCTACATATACGAGGGTGAATCAAAAAGTTCTTAGAAATGCATATATATAAAACCTTTTTGGGAGAAGTTCGATATTCAAATTTAAGAGCGTCTATTACACAATATTTATGCAAACTGTCACTTGTTTTTGTCAGTTCGTTCGCATGTAATAAATTTTTATGTGCAACGAGTTGCTAAAAACCCGAAATTATGGATAAAAGTGAGTTACGTGCGGTGATAAAATATCTCAGTTTGAAAAAAATGTCTACGAAGCAAATTTTTTCGGATATTCAGCAGACATTAGGGGATGATGCTGTACCCTATTCTACGGTTGCGTACTGGGTAGCTGAATTTAAAAGAGGTAGATCAAGCTGTAAAGATGACCCGCGTTCTGGGCGGCTTTCAACCTCCGTTACGGAAGAAAATGTCAAAAAGGCTTAGAGTCTGGTTTTGGAAGACAGAAGAATAACTATAAAACGTATAGCTGAGATCCTAAAGATATCATTTGGTAGCGTTCAATCCATTTTAATCGATTCACTGGGGTTCAAAAAAGTGTCGGCAAGATGGGTGCCACGAATGTTAACCGACGAAAACAAAAAGCGACGTTTGGAATTTTGTAAGCGTAATCTCGAAATGTTCCAGCGTGATTCAGATAATTTTTGCCGTCGCCTTGTTACCATGGATGAAACGTGGATTCACCATTTCGATCCTGAAACAAAGAGACAAAGCATGTCTTGGAAACGACCATCCTCTCCATCCATTAAGAAATTTCGAGTTGCTCCTACCGCTGGCAAAGTTATGGGCTCAGTGTTCTGGGATAGTGAAGGAATCCTTTTTATTGATTACATGCCAAAAAGCCAGACGATTACTGGACCCTGTTATGCAAATTTAACCCCGAAAGTGCGTGAAGCGGTTAAAGAAAAACGTCGTGGAAAACTGTCATTGGGCGTGTTGTTTCTTCAAGGTAACGCTCCTGCTCATCGATCAGAAGTTGCGCTCAATGCAATCCGCTGTGCTGGCTTCAACCTCCTCAACCACCCACCATATTCACTGGACTTAGCCCCAAGTGATTTCCACTTATTCCCAAAATTAAAAGAGGAAATTCGTGGAACAAAATTTCACGATAATGACGCGGTCATGGCTGTCGTAGAGGAGTTTTTCGAGAGTCAAGAAAAACATTTTTTTTCACAAGGAATAAGGAAGTTAGAAACGCGTTATTTTAAATGCATTGCATTGGAGGGAGATTATGGAGAAAAATAAAATATTTTTGTTTACATCTTGGCATTTTTTAATATTGATTCCAAGAACTTTTTGATTCACCCTCGTAGAAGTCAAGTCAAGATCACGGAAAGGTTAAAATAGAGACTTAAAAAGATGTAAAAATCCCCTAAAAGTACTTTAACCTGGTAAAAAAAAAATATAACCCCGTCTTTGCTTTCGCGCAGTTAGTTGGGTAAAAAGGGGCTCGTTCTAGTTCTTGCAGTCTTGTGGATCAATGATACGTTAACCTGTGCATGCCGCGGTAACTCCGTACAAAAGTATCGCGTTTCATTTCCGTTTTAAAAGAATCCACATGTAGCGTACAGCCGCACGAGCAAAAACATGTAACCGTCCCACAGCTGGGCAAAGGCTTCCCACCGTTTCTTTCAGTCGGACAAGATTCTGCGCTACTTCTCGTCAATTTCTAAGGATGACATCAAAGTCCAGCCATCTCCTTCGTGGTCTATCGTGGCCCAATGTCGCTCTTTCAGGGAACCAATAGACTCCGGGCCCATTGCTCGTTCGTCATGCGATAGAATAAGATGTTTACACTCATTGATATATTAACAACAAAATCAAGAGCGTTTTCCCGTAAAGTATCGATTCAAATATTTAAAAAACAGTATTCAAAGTCAAACTTGAGAGCAATTTGCTTAATTGATAATCAACAGTAATATGAATGTCAGACTTGGCATGAGAACTCAAAACTTTTTACGGATTTTACGATAAAAAGTCGAGAGACTTGGCATGATATTCAATATGAATATTTTTGAAGGTATACATATTATTGAGAGTTGTGGTGGCCCAGTGGTAACGGCCGCGACTTACGAGTTACAGGTCGTAGGTTCGAACCCAGACAGCGCGCTTTATTTTGTGTAAATTATTTCTCTCAAAACGGTGGTAGAAAACATCGTGAAGAAACCGGCATGTCCTAAACCAAAATTCTGAAACATGTGACATCTACCAACCCGCACTGGGCACGCGTAGTGGATTACGGCCCACTCCCTCTCACCGAGAGGAGATTTTTGCCCAGGCGTGGGAAAATTATAGGCTGATTAATGTATTATTGCACGAGACTGCAAAGAAAAAAAGGAAAGTTGTCTTTTATTCGTTTATTTACTAATATTGACTTTACCTAAGTATTGAAACAATGGTAGGTACATTAGTGAACTGGTTTGGTGAGAATAAGTCGATCATTGTGTGAAAGTTAAAATTAGTTCACACAGCAATATCAGAGATCAAAAGATAGTTTCAATAGTTTTGGAGTAATATTGCTTGAGAACCTTTTAGACTTTCTATTTGAATTGGCTTTTAAATTGGATACTTTTCGAATATAAATAACTATGTGAAACATCACCAATTGGCATCTTCACTCATTCAAAATTCACCAAAATTTCTGTTTTTATAACGTTCTGATTACCGAGTTTTTCCAATACAAAACTCCACTAAATACTGCAAGCTGTACAAGTGTTTGTGTTTAAGTAGGTACTTAGACATAATTAATTGTACACCGTGTGAAACATTTGTGGCTGTAACCATGCTACTTTTGCCTTCACCTACTCAATGTATCAGAATTGATTGCACAGTTGCAATAAAAACAATTGTACTATAGGTAGTATTTTGTTATTTGTTCGGCTGAGAACTCGCCGAATCTCGATGATCTAGTAACATCATCAGATAACAAACTAGAAAGTAATTAAGGAAACGTAAAAACAAATCTATTTTTCTGACACAGATCAAACTGGATCTACAGGAAGTCTTTGTTTTTATTTAATTGAAATACTTCCTCATTTAGCGAGGGTCGTCGTATCGCCCACAAAGAATCTGTTGAACTGAAATTCAATATTATCTAAACTAATATACATGGCGACACGTACTATGCACCACTGCCTATCCCTTGTTGGAATACTGGCTTGATGTTTAGTTATGTCTCTAAAAAATACTAACTTTTCTTCTTTTCTCCATATTTACATTTCCATTCATCTAACCCACAATCATCGTCAATTCGCGTCTCAAATCAGAGCGCATACCAGGTACCATCGAACGGGTCTCCAGTCCGACGCGTGGTGGGGGGAGGCTCCCAACGCGGGACCCCAACGAGGAGCAGAACCCCCCAACCGGCCCTTAGTGTGCGTGGGGTCGATCCCAAACTCGTCCAGCTGATTCTGGATGAGATTGTGGAAGGAGGCCCCAAGGTGCAATGGGAAGATATCGCGGGACAAGATGTAAGTGAAATATTTTCTTCGTTTTCTTTTTATACAGGGTGTCACCAGTATAGAGTATGAGTGAACTTTACACCCTGTTCCTCATACCTCTATAGGTATATCAATACAAACGAGTTGAAGAGTGTATCTGGTCTAGAATCTCTGTACAAAATTTCAGCTCAAAAGCAGTTACTTTGAAAATGCTTAATATTTTTTATTTCGATAGTTTATTAAATTGAAATCATAACAAACGTGTCACCGCACTACGAGGGTCATTATCCATTATCTGTAGTGTGTCTGTGCGCCTAGTACACGCACATCACGCCGCCGCGCGCCAATGCAGCGCCGTGATGTCGAAATAAAAAAATACTAAGCATTTTCAAAGTTAATGCTGAGCTGAAATTTTGTACAGAGATTCTAGACCAGAAACCCGTTTGTATTGATATACCCTTTCCGTAACACCCTGTATTTATACTCCACACCGTATTCATAAGTTAAACGTATGTGTTATGCAAATTTATTCCTTCAGCGTTTTATGAGAATACAGTTACTCAACGTATGATTTTTTAAACATTTTTATTATAATTAAGACGGTTTTTTCCCGGTCGTCTCCGTCCCGTCGTCCCCACTGGGCACGAGTGGCAAAAATCCGTAAAATCTCTTATTGAAATCCCCATTATTGCATTTCAACTCTCGGAATATAGCGGAACGAGTGGGAAATAAAAAGTTCCAATCGTCACCACTGGGAAGGAAAGAAACATTTTTTCCCACTCGTGCCCAGTGGGGACGACGGGGCGGGGACGACCGGGAATAAACCATTAAGATCGATAAAGGGGCAGTGGGAGGACCCTTTGAGTCAAAATCCGTGCTGCATTCTAACAGCAATGCCACTGCCAAGATATTGATATAAAAAGCATCATCTCTTGCAGTTAATGTACCTACTGTACGAAAATTGCCAACTGCCTGTGCAGTTCTCATTGCAACTGTACATCAATTTCGATTTGGCATTTGCGTTGCAGTCTTTTTGTCTGGCGATTATTTTGCATGTGTCTCCTCGTAACTTCGCAATGCTAATACGCGAACACCAAAAACCGATCATGGGTCTGGCTTGCTGCCAAAAATAGCTCTGTAATTAACTATCGCTCAACTTGCCCAAAACTTCTCGACTTATCAGGAACCTTGCTTTACTTTTTGCGCGTATCACAAATAGCTTAACATTGTCTAAACTCAGTGTCAAATCGACATGGAAATCGATAACACAATACCTAACCTGACCTCCAATCGAATTATTTAGATAATTCGTGAGGTAACTATAGTTTTGTAATGTAAACTTGTTCATTGACCTTAGGAGTAACGGTGCTGACACATCGGGTGTTGACGGCGGCAGACATTACATAAAAGCATTTTCTTTCGGTCACGTACTCACTACTGCTCTAGTAATTGTGAAAGAAATTGTTAAGCTAGCCAATGTTTGATTGGAGTACGTATTCGACTAGTTTGCGGTATTAGTAGAGGGTCGAGTGATCGAAAAAGGTTATGAAGAAAAGATTCTAGTAGACAATTATTAAGCCACTAGCTTTTGCCCGCGACTTCGTCCGCGTGAAATTTTTTGTTCCTCTGACTCACCCCGTCGCATCGCATCGCCTGGCTGCGCTGTTACTTCGTTTTCGCTCAGCGTTCTTTCTGACTTTATTTTGTTTTTGCTCGGCACCTAAGAGTCCCAGCGTGATGTTAAACAACCCATAATCTTCCTCAAGAATTGGGCTATCAAATGCAAAAATATTTTTCCAAATCCAACTAGTAGTTCCAGAGATTAGCGTTCAAACAAACTTTTCAGCTTTATTATGTTAGTAAGTAAATATAGATTTCAGTGTGATTATTACAATAGAAAAAATATTCCAATGATCGTAAAAATAATGTTGATGTACGGCTGGCAACACCAACGTCAACAAGTCAATTTCATTCTTACAATATAATTTTCAGATTAATTAAATTTTAGAAGCAGTTTTATTGTGAAATTTTACAAGCAAAGCCCAGAAACTCAATTTTTAATAATTCCAATAGAAAAAGTACATATAATGAACCATAATATTCGAATCTTTCACCAAAAACTACCGAACCGGAGGTGACATCTGTCATGTCACCTCCGGTAAAACCAGAGAAATAAAACACCAAAAATGTTGACAAGATCAGCCGCAAGACGCGCACGCCTACCACCTCCGGACTCTTCGCTCAGCTCCGCCTCGCCGCCCGCGCCGCCGGTACCCAGCGCCACTGTGAGCGCTGTGACGACGCCGGCCGCGGCAGTTGCGTCGAGCTCGAGCGACGAGTATTTCTCTCCGCCCACGACGCCACCACCTGTTCGTCGACGGGGAGGACGCCGGCCGCCGGACGGCTTAGGACCTCGAGGCCCATCGGCCTCTGATAGGGTCCCAGCTCCCGGCGGAAGTGTGCAGCGCATGAGATGGACACGATCCATCAATGAAAACGTCATGCGCTCATACTATGGGGCTACAGAGGGGGGAAACAATCTGACCGCGTATCGTGTTCGGATGCTCTCTCTTTTTCAGGTGCTTGAACCAGCTGTCAACGTTTCGGTACAACGACTATCGGATCAGGTGCGGGTCATCCAACGTAATCATATGTTGGATGACACTATACTTGATCGCCTGCGAAATGAAATACAGAGTAGCCATGTCGTCGCTCCCCAGTCGCAGACTGCTGTAATACTACCGCAGCATAATACAAGTCTTGCTGACGAGGGGAGTAATGATCGGGCTACAAACGTAAGTACCCAGTGCAATGAGGAATTGAGGAGTGCTTTGGAGGATGCGATTCAGGAATATCGCTTCATGTCGCCCGAACTTAGGCCACGCTTGCCTCGTTTGCCCATGCATAACAAAAATAGGGCGCTGGTGGCGGTTCTGGATTCGCAGTTGTCTAAATATTTTGATACCTGCGAAGACCTCACCGATACTCATTCGATTCTGTACTGCGCGGCTGTAGCGGCATGTCGTGTAGCTCACGTTAAATTTACCAATGACTCTAGAGCTACACGGCCGAAACCAGCCGTACCAGCTTGGCAGTGCAGAATTGAACGTCGTATTGGTGGGGCCAGAACGCTCATCGGCAAACTAATCTGCTTCAGGGAGGGCAATACTCGCCCTAGAGTGATGCGCTTTGTGAGGCGGGCATTCTTGGGGACTGATATCAGCCCTCAAGACTATATGTCCTGTGTCACAGAGCGCATCGACTTCCTGAAGCAGAAAGTGTATGCATGGGCGAACCGTATCCGTCGGTATAAGCGGCGAGTAGAGCGATACACTCAGAATCGCACCTTCCAGAGTGATGAAAGGTGGGTTTATAGGAGTTGGGAACGACCGGACCAAGGTGTGGCTGACACGCAACTGCCGGATGATGATGCCATGTGTTCCTTCTGGCGCAGTATCTGGTCGGTGCCTGTCAGTCACACCGAAGGTGATTGGGCTCGAGAGGTCGAGCGAGCCTGCGATCCAATACCAGAAATGGGGCCTATAACCATCTGCCCCCAAGATGTAGCTCGTGCAGTCCGTCCACTGCCCAACTGGAAGTCTCCAGGGCCGGACGGGCTGCAGAACTTTTGGATAAAATGGTTTTCAAGGTCGCACGCTCGCTTGGCATCTCAGTTCCAGGTCGCTTTGGAATCTGGTTCGCTACCCCAGTTCCTAACGACAGGAATTACCCACCTGCTCCATAAATCAGGTAGCACCGCGGAACCCAAGAATTATAGGCCGATCACGTGTTTACCGACGGTTTATAAAGTTCTTACATCCATTTTGAGAGCTAAAATTAACAAACATATAGACACCAACGCCATCATGTCTACCTCTCAGAATGGATGTAGGAATGGATCCCGCGGTACTAAGGAGCTACTCCTCATTGATATGGCCATCAGCCAACAGGTTCGTCGCTTCCGAAAGGATCTGTCGACATGTTGGATAGATTATAAGAAGGCCTATGACTCGGTGCCACATACATGGCTCGGGTTCCCTCTATCTGGCAGAATCTTGATGCTCCGAATTTTTTTTGGCATAACACACTTGGCATAATCTTCTTTAAACGAATATTTTTAAGGCATAAAATTTATTTAACATAATTATTGTTTGGCCGAATGTTTATATGTCCGAATTTATGATGGCATACTTTTAAGATGGCAGAATTTTATCTGGTATAATTACCTTTGGCAGAGTTAAAATTCCGCATAATTTCGGTTAGCATAACGTTTATTTAGAGCGACGATTATTTGGTATAATTTCACTTGGCATACTATGAAGATGGCAGAATTTCCAATTCTGGATGAACCGTCGACCTGCTGACAGAAAACCTTACCCTAGACGGTCGACGTCAGGGGCACCCCGAGGTTCGGTTGGTTAGGTTCCTTTAAACCCTGCAGGCAGAAATAGGAGCCCCGCGCAGCGGGGCTCCGTCGATCTGCTGACAGAAGCCCGTTTCATCCGGTTCATCCATAAAGTAAAAGGGAACCCTTATGGTGCGACTTCGTCCGTCTGTCCGTCCGTCACTACGTCCGTTACTTTCTGAGATATGATAGTTCTGCCTTTTGATGATTATCGATATGAAATGTATGCCAAAAGACGATTCTGACTGTGAACTTTCTGCGATATGATGGTTCTACTTTTTAATTATTAGGGATATAAAATTTATGCCTAAAGATGATTCTGACTTACAAAATTATGAGTTTTGAATGTATGATAAATGAGTGTATGTCAAACGATTTTCTGCGAAATGAAGTTTATGCTATCCGCTGTTATGCAAAATAATATTATGACATAAAATGTTCTGCTATAAAGGGTGTACCCACATGGCTCATGAGGGTGTTGGAATTGTATAAAGTAGATACAACTCTGCGCACCTTCCTGATGTCGTGTATGGGGCAATGGAGGACGGTCCTTCGCTATCCAGGATGTCGAAATATTCAGAGGAATAGCGAACCCATAAGGATCGAGCGAGGCATATTTCAGGGTGATAGTTTGAGTCCGCTTTGGTTCTGCTTAGCCTTGAATCCTCTTAGCACACTGCTGGAGGATTCAGGTCTAGGCTATCGGTTGAGGAGAGGTGGTCAGGTTATATCGCACCTCCTCTACATGGATGACCTAAAACTCTTTGCCCCCAACAATTTGCAACTGATGGAGCTACTGAAAGTAACTCAAACTTTCAGTAACGCTATTAGGATGGAATTTGGTGTGGACAAATGTGCGGTCATGCATGTAAAACGAGGAGAGATTGTGGAATCCGTGGGAACTCAACTCTCGGATTCCACAAACCTTAGAGCCCTCTCCGCATCCGAAACCTATAAGTATTTGGGTATGTCGGAAGCGTTAGGCATCAATGTTACTGACATGAAGCAATCGTTAAAGGAGCGCTTCTTTGGCCGCCTGAAAAAAGTGCTTAATAGTCTTCTATCAGGCGGAAACAAGGTGCGTGCCTTCAACGGTTGGGTCATGCCGGTTTTGATGTACTCTTTTGGCATACTCAAATGGACTCAAACCGAACTCGACGCCCTGGATAGGAGGGTCCGTACGCTGCTGACTGCAAATCGAATGCATCACCCACGGTCATCGGTAATGAGGTTGTATATCCCGCGAAAGTGTGGAGGTCGAGGGTTTTTAAACGCTAAGACCCTCCACAATCGCGAGATATGCAATCTCAGGGAATACTTCCAAGAAACCGACGTGGGGATGCATCGAGATGTAGTCATAGTGGACAAGGGCCTCACCCCGCTCTCCTTGGCTAAAGAGAACTGGCGCAAACCAGTAGTGCTTGACACTAATGATCGCATGGAGGTATGGCAGAGTAAGGAGCTTCACGGACGCTTTCTTCGGGCCCTTCATGGACCCGATGTAGACCTACTAGCGTCCGTAGCCTGGCTACGTTGCGGTGATCTCTTTGGAGAAACCGAAGGTTTTGTTTGTGCAATTATGGACGAAGTTATGATGACAAACAACTACCGGAGATATATTGTGAAAGACGGCACGGTTGACATCTGTCGGGCATGCCACCGGCCGGGAGAATCAATCAGGCATATTATCTCCGGGTGTTCTCGTCTAGCTAACGGAGAATACTTGCATAGACACAACCTTGTAGCCAGGATAATCCATCAGCAGCTTGCTTTGAAATACAACCTTGTAGAATCGGAGGTGCCGTACTATAGGTATGTGCCCGACCCAGTTCTCGAAAATGGTAATATCACATTGTACTGGGATCGATCCATCATCACTGACAGGACTATTGTTGCCAATAAGCCTGATATAGTGGTGGTGGATCGATCAGAGCGGCGCGCAATGATTGTTGACATAACTGTCCCGCATGATGAGAACCTCGTGAAAGCTGAGAAAGATAAACAAATTAAGTATCTTGACTTGGCTCGCGAGGTTGTCGACATGTGGGATGTGGACTCAGCGATCATTGTGCCGATAGTCGTAACAGCCAATGGTTTGATAGCCAAGAGCCTCGACCAACACCTAAGGAGGCTCTCGTTGGGCAGCTGGATCAAGGGCTTGATTCAGAAAGCGGTACTTCTGGACACGGCTCGCATTGTCAGGAGGTTCCTCTCTCTGGAGCCCTGACCGCCGGTAGCTTGGACCCTGTTCCCGATACCGGTGGGCTACTATTTTTTATATTTTTAAATGTTTTTATATATTTTTTATACTAATATTTAAAAATATAATTTATATGTATATAGTGAAATAAAGGAAATAATAATGTTGATGTAAACATGCACAGTTAGTTCAATAGACTCTAGTTTCGTGTCATTCGACAGTCCGATCGCTTCCCATACAATTTTATACCCGGCTCAATTCCTAATATAAACCGAACTGGACTGGACTGGAGCCAAACTGTCTCTAGCAATGTAGTTCTGATCTATGCCCTCTAAGAACGTATACTGACCATTGCAAACCGCAAAGCGATCAATAATGTACCAGGCAAACATAATGACAGTGGCGTTGACCCTTGAGATTTAATTCATACAATCCGTTTTATGTAAAGGACTTCAAAGACCCCCTTTCCATTAGTTGATTATATGTTCTGAAAGGCGAAAATAACATTTAGGTACCCTACAAATAACACGACAGTGAAAGTTTACCGATATCAATAATATAAAAAAAATGCAAATAAACGCCAGACACAGACCAATTAGGTGAATGTATAGAAATCGAATCGATGTAAGAACAGCTGAAAAAAGTTATACAAACACTTTTTACGTTATAATAAATCAAATAACATCGAAAGATAACACTTCTAAAATAATCTTTGAAATGTGTTAAACAATTTAGACATAAATAATTTGACTAAATCATCCTTTTAAGAGTCAATCAGACGTAATTATTAATCAATAGACTTTAGTCATCGTCAAACTTTCTTCTTTATTCACATGTTTCCAACATCGTGTAGCAATCACCGGGTTTTGTGTTCAAAACTTGGCAGGTGCTTGAGGTTTTTCAATGTCATCAGTGGCTATCACCAAGCTATGTAAATTGTGCTGTCTGCACAAAAAGAAGTTGATACGTATGCACTTTCTATGTCAATCTAAAACAAAACAAACTTATGGCAAAGGATAACATCGTGTGTCTGGCTTTAATGGTTTGAAATCGTAATCACACATTGAGCATTGCCCGTTCTTTCTTTGGCTAGGGACGAATCTGAGCGGAAAAACGAAGCGTAATTCCGCTGACCAAGGGAACGTCACAAAAGCGCGTTTTGTTCACCCGGATGAACATTGTAACTTGAAAAAAACTGCTCTTTCTGAACATTGTTACTTGTTACGACTGACGGAGCAGAAATTTGCCGCGTTTTTCCACTCATATTAATTCTTTGCTTTTGTACAGACGCCAGCACATCAACCTACCCGAAACTGTCACATTTTCCCAATCAACTTTGAACCTTATGTTTTAGTGATAAAGTTGAAAATCTATTAAAGAAATTTGACAGATTGTAGTAGGTTGATGTGCTGGCGTTTGTACATAGGGAACAGTAGTAGTTAAGGGTCAAATCACACCGAGATGGCAGCGAAGCGGCGAGCAGTTTCAGTGTCATATAATTTTAGACTTTATCTTCATTACTATAATACATAGTATCGCATGAGAAACTTGAAAGGCCGCGCGGCCGCCCGTGGCGCCGCGAGAACTCCGACGACTCAAGTTTCTCAAGCGATACTATGTATTATAGTAATGAAGATAAAGTCTAAAATTATATGACACTGAAACTGCTCGCCGCTTCGCTGCCATCTCGGTGTAGGATTTCTGAATGCTAATTCCCGTAAGTTCAAGTTAACGTTCAAGATTTAATCGCACTCTCATCTCAGTGACTATCAATGTCAAAAATTTGTCAAAAATGTAGGGAAATTAGAGGTATTTTTGACAGACTGAGATTAGAATTTGAACGTTCCTAAAAATACGGGAATTGCGCCTCTAGGTTCTTGACTAATTTTTTTTCTAGGGATCAACTAGGATTCCCCTCTTTTCGAGAAAACTCTACTATTTTAAAAACAAGCAAGCGATTCTTAATTAAAATACCGCAACGAAATGAATGACCAGAATTATTTATTTACTAGCTGCGCCCCGCGGTTTCACCCGCATAAGTTTCGATCCCGTGGGAATATCGGGATAAAAAGTAGCCTACCTATATGTTAATCCAGAGTGTCAGCTACCTCCATACAAAATTTTATCAAAATTAGTCCAGCCGTTTGAGCGTGAAGAATTAAAAAACATATAAACACACACACGCACACTCACAAACTTTCGCCTTTATAATATTAGTGTGATTATGATTCAGGCAAGTTTACATAAATAAATTACACTTATTTTAAACAGAGCTAACTAATTTGAACTTTGAGGATCTTGATAGTATCCATTTGTAGGACTGTTATTATTTATAGCTTAAGTTTCGCCGTGCTGGAAGCAGATCGTGTCGCTAGTTCGCTACAGTTGTTTTGTTACTGCTTACGACATCTCTGAAAAGATATGCGTGACCTACCGGAGCGTATTCAACCGACAGCGACTTTGATTTAACTTCTATTGTTCTTGTGTTACGTTTGTCCTCTAGTAATCGATCGTGACTATTTTCGTGAGAATATTTTTTTACTAGTCCTGTCCACGACATTACGAAGAATTTATCTTCGTATTTTCGTGATGGGCATGACTATTTAAAACACGCGTTTTATTTGCCATGTCTACGTTTCTTTATTTTGTTTTTGGGATAAAAAATGGGTAATTTCTAAGAATCAATATGTATATTTCGTCAACTTCGGTGTAGTAGGTACTTGTCATCGAACTGTTCAAAACGAGACAAACTCACTTTCACATTAGAAATTAATAATGAATTAATGAAATTACATAATTTAAATCTCAGTCATTAAATGAAAGCAATAATTTGATTTTATATATTTATTAGTATAGTTTTCTCTTTGACTGCGTCGTTGATAAAGTGGTCGCATTACTGCGGAGATTGAGGTCCTGGATTCCATCCCCGAGTGTGTTATTGGGTTTGTTTTTAAGGACATTATTGTCAGTAGCTGCACGGAGTCTGGATTTGTGCCTTATGGCAAAAGGCTCACCTATTATTTTATGGTACTTAACATTAGTGGCTAGAGCAGTGGTGGCCAGTGGTAACGGCCGCGACTAACGAGTTGTAGGTCGTAGGTTCGAACCCAGACAGGCGCTTTACTTTGTGTAAATTATTTCATCACCACTGCTCTCAAAACGGTGAAGGAAAACATCGTGAGGAAACCGGCATGTCCTAGAACCAAAAATTCGAAGGAAGACATGTGACATCTGCCAACCCGCACTGGGCCCGCGTGGTGGATTAAGGCCCACTCCCTCTCACTGAGAAGAGGCCTGTGTCCCAGCAGTGGGAACATTATAGGCTGATTATTATTACTGGCGACATGTCGGAGTATAGACGTATGAGAAACAGGGTGGAAAGTTCCATAGGGTGTTGTTAATGGTGGGCTACTGCCCGACGGTTGATGAAGGGGTGTTGTAAATATGTATGTTAATCGCACGGATAACTCTGCTTGCGCGATACAGGATTTTGCGTGACGTCAGTGTGATGCGTACTTGCGTAGTTCACAAGTGACGTTGTTAATGCCACGACAGGAGCCGGTGGTGAAGGTATGTTGCTAAAGGTTTCTCTTTGTTTTTAGGCGGCTAAGCAAGCGCTTCAAGAGATGGTGGTGCTGCCATCTCTGAGGCCAGAACTCTTCACTGGACTGAGGTCTCCAGCGAGAGGACTTCTGCTCTTTGGACCACCAGGAAATGGTAATAATTATCATCTAATTTTTAAGTTGGACATACCGACTTACAATTTCGTGTCGAAATAGTAACCTGCATAGCTATTCACAAACACTCGATACGATTCCGTATCGTATCGAATATTAATCATTGTTATCGTCTTCTAAACGCTGTTCACAAGACCAAAATCCGAAAATTTTGTCAGTTTAAATCAAATAGACGCCCGCTATTCTTCCAACAGCTATTTGTTGTTGAGGGCAAGTCAAATCAGGCTATCGAAATGTCAGGTTTTCGATACGATAGCCTGTCGCATGGTTGTGAATAGCTATGCTGTTATGAGTCTAATAAAAATATCCCTGTCATCATCTGCCTAGCCTTTTCCCAAATATGTTGGGGTCGGCTTCCATTCGAACCGGATTTAGCTGAATACCGGTATTTTACATGGAGCGACTGAATATCTGACCTCCACAACCCAGTTACTGGGTAATACGATACGCCTTGGTAAGACTGGTTGTTAGACTATCGGGCTTCTGACTACCCGTAACGACTGTCAAAGATCCACGAATGACAGCCGGGTCCAACGGCTTAATGTGATTTCCGAGGCACGGAGGGGTCTCGGTATGTAAAGATGGGTGACCACCCATCTATAGACCAACCGCGGCAAGCGTAGCTTAACCTGATCCATCAACCTGTGCGGCTGTTATTACTTAGCCATAAAAATATCCCTGTAATAAACAAAAACAATATACAGTCACAAAATTAAACGTATTCAGTATCCCCATATAAATGGTTATTTTCGGTCCTTAATGTTTCTTATTTTACGACGGCATTAGCATCCAATACTATCATGTCGGACATTTTTTGACAACATTTCTTACCCTATTTTATCCACTACTTCCGTATCAGCATGACGATGACGTCACAAGGCAAGGTATTCAAAAGCAGCTCATGCTGCGTTTAAATTAGTCTTTGCAATTTCCAAATCACTAGTGTTTGTCATGCTTGACTTTAATGTCTTAGACATAAGGTTTAATATGCGAGTATCGATGCGCTTTCGTTAAATGAAATCTACGATAAAGCTGACTGCCTATGGTAGTCGTACTTGTCATCAGCATCAAACATAGAGGTTCTTTTAACCACCCCAAAAATAATAATCTATGGTATTTTCCAAAAATGAAATGCCAATGTAAACAAATGGATCAGAAAACAAACCTGTAGATGCCAATTGTAGTGACACTTGCAATTCGAGTGTTTTGATTTGATTATTTGAAAACTAAAACGCGAAATTCTAATTTTAAATCATCTTTAAGCCGTTTTTTTCATATCATAATTGAGGTTAATTCTATAACTTCTAATGGCTGACCCCTTAACTGAGACGTTGCCTGAGGTAGCTGCGCGGTGCGGGAGGGGTGATAGTTGTCACAAGTTGACGAATCACTGAGCTCTCGCATCACGTCACCACACCCCTCCCGCACCGCGCTGCTACCTCAGGCAACGTCTCAGTTAAGCGGTCGGCCTATAGATGAATGTGTTACTAATTACCTTAAGAGAGTGATATCATATACTTTTGGAGCAGACTCAGAAGTCAGCTAGGTGACTACCTCTTTTTTTTTTTTTCTCGCGGTGGAAATCCTCATGGACTTCCTCTATCGTGGGGGTGACTAGCTGACCTAGTCGGTTCCAAAAGTAAAATATGTGATATTCAGCTGCATCCTGTTAGATTGGAAGCCAACCCCAACATAGTTGGGAAAAGGCTAGGCAGATGATGATGACTTTTGGAACAGACCACAGACAGACAGTATCTAATCCCCAACTTGTTATACGCAGGTAAAACGCTACTGGCCCGGTGCGTAGCCGCCGAGTGCTCGGCGACGTTCTTCTCCATATCCGCGGCGACGCTCACCAGCAAGTACGTCGGAGAGGGCGAGAAGATGGTGCGAGCGCTCTTTCAAGTCGCCAGAGAACTGCAGGTGAGGATAAATAAAGGCATATTTTTAATTCACCAGCTTTTGTGAACAGCCTGCGATGCATTCATCATCATACCAGCCTTAATATGTCAACTGCTGGACTTAGGGTTCCTCTAGACATCGTTACAACGACTGCTCTTTGTATCCTGCATCCAGCAGATTTCCGCGTGAGGCTGTCTTTTGTGTGGGGCCTACCCATGCTAGACTATTCTCTACTACATAGGTGGTCTTAAGGTCATCAGCAGCAGAAGGAAAAAATCACACCTAATCTGCATTCGCCATTTATTTGCCAAAAATGTAAACAAATATGAGTTTATGGAAACATAACTTAAAATCCTACAAAATAAGGTTCAGTTTACGCTACAACTTCAAACATTTTTATAACTTTTTCAATAGTGCTAGTCACTCTGAAATCAACTTAATTACCATTGAAATAAAGTTGATATTTGTTTAACTTGAAATAATATTAATTTGAAACATAAGTTTGAATAGACATTACTTAATGGAAGCCTGTTCAATTGAATCGGTTTCCAATTTTTTTTTTTTCTAATTGAGTCCACCAACCGCATAAAATAGTGTGGCGGGGATATAAACACACAGCCTGTTACCATAGATTCAGTACATGATTCTGAAAATGGGTTGAAATTATTCGTCGGTTATAAAAAGAAAACTGGCACTCCGGGAGTGCCGACAGATGTGAAAACTTGAACAATTACGTGTGTATTTTTTTAATCGTCATATAAACAAAACACAAACAGAATACTTTGCTATCACTCACTGACATATCGGAAATATATTAAAACTGAGTACATCCTGAGGACAGCCGAACACATCCGAATGTAGCGCGGTGTCGGTAACAGTGTCGCGAGTTCAATGGTTTTTCCCATCTCAAAAATGCCCAACGCGCCTCCAGAAGTTTTCACTTAAAAAACAAACCAGTCCCATATCATTTTGACTGCGTAAGTATTGCACTTTTCTATGAAACACCAGATATTTTTTGGGTCTAGTATCATGTCCTGAAGTCATGGTTTCAGTTTGCACGTCGATGCCCCCGCCACTCTTCTAAAATTTGACAGCTGATTAACTGGTTCAAAAACCAGAGTTTATTCAATCATCATCTGTCTACCCTTTTCCCAACCATGTTGGGGTCGGCTTCCAGTCTAACCGGAAGCAGCTGAGTACCAGTATTTTACATGGAGCGTCTGCCTATCTGACCTCCACAACCTAGTTACTGGGTAATACGAAACCCCTTGGTAAGACTGGTTGTCAGACTTTCAGGCTTCTGACGACCCGTAACGACTGTCAAAGATCCACGATTGACAGCCGGGACCAACGGCTTAACATGCTTTCCGAGCCACGTAGTGGTATGTAAAGATGGTCACCCATCCACGGACCAACCGCGGCAAGCGTAGCTTAACCTGAACGATGCGGCTGTTATTATTTAGCCACAAGCCCCTCTTCACAACCAGAGCTTATTCAATAACTCCCCCTTTAATACAGGAGCTACTGCCAGACTATACAAATAAAATGCACCAATGCCTTGCAAATAATTAACACTCACGCGACACTCACTCGTTATCTCGCTAACAACATAGCCGCAAGTCATTGACCTCATTCCGAACGCATGCTCGTGATAAAAAAAAACCTATCGACCATTTGAATGCACTTTCAAATAGGTAGGTTCTTAAGTATTTTGTTAATCAACTCTGGTAGACATATTGTTAGTCTGTATTATATTTGAGTGAGATACTTTTTAGTAATAAAACTCTTTTGTATTTTAGAGAGCCTTCATAATCAATAAAAAGTCATTTCTATTCAAATATTTTCTAGTCTGACGTATAATTATTTCGGTACCTATCTTGTATTTTATCCATACTAATATTATAAATTCGAAAGTAACTCTGTCTGTCTGTATGTTACCTTTTCACGCCTAAACCACTGAACCGATTTAGATGAAATTTGGTATAGAGATAGTTTGAGTCCCGGGGAAGGACATAGGATAGTTTTTATCCCGATATTCCCACGGGATCGACACTTATGCGGGTGAAACTGCGGGGCGCAGCTAGTCTTCTATAAATAAAACTAAGTCGGGTTAGTTACACCCGAATCTCTTTAAAGTGAGAGTGAACAGGCTTCTTCTGGGTAAGCTCGCTCCATCGTCGACTTTGTCTCTGTCACCTTTGACCTAGGCTAGAGTCAAGAGCAAGCCCATTTCAAATAAAAAAAAAAAAAAAAAAAAAACCATTTATAATTCAAGAACGGATGGACCTATTTTTATGATCTTTGCTTTGTTGGATTTGTCTCCGCCCCATATAGCAGAATAACTTACTATTAAAACATGGGAAAAATTGACTACGATAGCCGGTACGAAGTTCGATGGGTTAGCTAGTTTATAATAATTTTCTATCATGTTGCACCTACTATGTTTTACCTCTGCATCACTCCGAGGTAGACGGGTGGAAAATATCTATGGCATTAAGTTCATCGCGTCTGTGCGGTTATTTTTAACCCCCGACAAAAACAGAGGGGTGTTATAAGTTTAACGTGTGTATCTGTGTATTTGTGTATCTGTGTGTCTGTCTGCGCCATCATAGCTCCCAAACGGCTGAACTGTTTTTCATTTTTTTTTTACATGTCCATAAAGATTTTTTTTTTCTGAAAGTTTTTTTTTTTTTTCTTTACCTCGATCACACCTTATGGAAAGCGATGGATTGTATAATGAAACGAGCGTGTCCAGAAGATGCCTTTTTTGTCTCGTTGGTTTAGTGGTCACACAGTTAAGTGTGGACATGGTCGGTCTAAGTATAGAACTGAGTTTTGCTATCGGGAAATTCACAGAAGCAACACGAAGTCCCGATTCGTGCTCGGTTAATGGGCAATTGACACGCATATTATATGGGACATAGATGGCGAAATGTAGGGGTAGTTCACACCTTCGTTCGTCATGTCTTGTGATCGATATTAGTATGGTATTCGAAATCAATTGTTTCATACAAGTGCATAATCAGCCTATAATTTTCCCACTACTGGGATACAGGCCTCCTCTCTTCGAGAAGGAGTGGGCTATAACCTACCACACGGGTCCAGTGTGGGTTGGTGTCCGCTTACAGTGGTACAAAACGAGTATTAGAAGCCTCTCGCCGAGATCTTTCCGAATCAAATCCTATGTGTGTGTGAATTACCCCAAAAACTCAGCCATTATTTATAATTTAGAAGAAAGCTTAGCTCAACGGAAAACATTTCGTCCGATCACTTTCGTTCCAGATTTGCAGTCCTCAAAAATTAAATTTACAGGATGAAATTGAAAACATGCGACAAATCGAAATGGGAGATTGTACTCATCATTATGAACAACTTTTACTGTGGGAGCAAACCTGAAATCGCGAAAAAAAATCAGCTGTTCCCTACATTTATGTTCCAGTAACTCGTCAAAATGTAGGTAACAGCTGATTTTTTTTTCTCGATTTCAGGTATGGTCCCATGGTAAAAGTTGTTCATAATGATGAGTACAATCTCCCATTTCGATTTGTCGCATGTGTTCAATTTCAACCTGTAGAGTGTGCCAAAGACTTCTCAGTAGTTTTAAATATACATGCACTGCTTCAGTTACACCACTATAAACGGACCACCCTGAATTTGTTTGTGACCCTCAAAATATTTCATGATCAAGCTACACATTATTAAACATATCGTATCTTAAAACTAGGCTATATAACGCGAGGCCGTATGCACCACTTATTTGCTCCAATTAAAAAGAAAGGTCGAGACAATCGGTCAAGTATGAATGAAAGTGAATTCCGTATTATTGATTTTAACAAATTGTTTTTTCAATGAAACTTGTCCATTCCTTTTAGCGTTTAGAAAATTGTGTCTTTTCGCAGAATTTTCTTCAAGAAGTAAGCAATGGACTATATGTTCTTGTGTAACTGCCCACTAATAAAATTATCTTTGCTGCGTAAATAAATTAATCAAAGTCAAAGCATTTATTTCAAATAGGCACATAAAAGGCACTTTTGAACGTCAAAAATTATCTTAAAATAGAATTGATTCTAGTCGCCCATATAATGTGTTCCCACTCCCTCTCACTGAGAGGAGGCCTGTGTCCCAGCAGTGGGAGTATTATAAGCTGATTATGATGATGTGTTGTATAAATTGTAAATAATGAAAAATTATATGGATGGTAAAAATAAGTCTGGTACGTTAATAGAAAAAAGGAAATTGCAGTGTATGGAGCACAATTTAAAGTTCATTTTACAATGCTTTTCATTCCGGATCAAGTTTTTACTTCAGCAAGTCTACAATGAAACCTAGTCCAATGTCAGTTACAGCCTAATAGTTCATTGGCAGTCATATCTAAAGAAAGACTGATGCTGTGGCGAGACAGTGCTTCCTTACCCAAACCATTCAATACACCCGCTGAAGATGAACCTGGATATGCATTGCCTTGGGTAACCTGGATGTTTTTAGACTCCGGACCCAGGTTGGCCGAAGCAAGGAAAACCTATTCAGGTGGAGATTCATAGACGACTCCGCTAACGATGGGACATTAAATATCATGTCCTTGTGTCCTGTCAGCTACACGATACAGGAACTGGGGGACGCTAGTGGCGCCAAGGGCCGAGTTGATTTAGGTTGCCATCGCCACGCTAAGGAGAGACTGCCCGGCCCTATCCAGTCTGCCAATTTTTATAAAGTCCCTTCTTATACCAAGTTTACCACCTTTTTTTCCTCCACAGCCCGCGATAATCTTCGTTGACGAAGTAGACTCGCTGCTATGCGAGCGCTCGTCGGGCGAGCACGAAGCGTCTCGGCGACTGAAGACAGAGTTCTTGGTTGAGTTCGACGGGTTACCGGCCGCGGGGGCTGACCGGCTCATCGTCCTGGCCGCCACTAACAGGCCGCAGGAGTTGGATGAGGCGGCGTTGAGGTGAGTGGAAATGATGTGTTTGATTGACAGAACACATAATTTTTATATAAAGAGTTGGATACTGTCAGTACTCTGGTATCAGATCATTCGCAGATCTTTTTGACTAAATTCCATCCATCGGTACACTCATATGAAAATACTAAATAGCCAATGTTTCCTTTCATCGTTGGCCAAGAATTCTAAGCTGTTAACTCCATTTTTGGCTTAACTGACTATTTAGTATGAAATGAAAGAGAAAAATCTATTTTTATTCTTAAGATACAGTTAAGCAATGTTATGCAATATCGTTGGCATATATACCTACCCTTCCAGGTGAGTTACGGCAGAAATAGGTGAGGTTTCTCTTTCATTTAATGCTAAATAGTCAGTTAACCCAAACATGGAGTTAGCAGCTTAGAATATTTAGCCGACGTCATGTTAGTATTTGGCATGTTTTGCATAACGCGAAAACCATGATGATTTTGGGCTTTCTAGTAAAAATGATCTCTCATTGTATTGGTTGGTGGCGTTAGATTATAAAAATCACAGAAAAAAAACTTTTTTACAAAAAAAACAACCGACTTCAAAAAAAAACACTACAAAGTAAAAAATAACTTTAATTTCGGAAGTCGGTGTCTTTGGTTCCGCATTTTCGTTTTTTGACACCGACTTCCGAAATTAAAGTTATTTTTTACTTTGTAGTGTTTTTTTTTGAAGTCGGTTGTTTTTTTTTGTAAAAAAGTTTTTATTTTTCACTTTTTAGTTGAACCTACCCCACATAAATTCAATTAACACTAGTGCATTGAAGAATTGAAGACACAACTCGAAGAATCATCAAAATTCGCATAGAAATGCCGGAGATGCAGTACATTTATGCATATAACTTCGTACATAAGAATAATTACCTAATGTATTATATACTAAAACCTTCCTGAAAGTATGTAGATCACACTAATGAAAGAATTATCAAAATCGGTTCAGTAGTTTTTGAGATAATTGCGGACATACAAACATACATACATACATACGGGTCGAATACAGAACCTCCTTTTTTAAAGTCGGTTAAAAAATTGTTTGTTCTTTGATTCTTAAAATACTAATAATAATATACTATAATGATACAGTTTTATAATCATAATATTTTCTTCTCCTCAGACGCTTCCCCAAACGCGTATACGTGTGCCTCCCCGACGTGCGCACTCGCATGTCTCTAATCCGGCGCGTCCTTGCCCGAGGTGCGGCCGCGGCGACCATCAGCGACCAAGAGCTGGCCCGCCTGGCCGCGCTGACTGACGGCTATTCGGGCAGCGATCTCACCGCGCTCTGTCGAGACGCCGCCCTCGGGCCTATCAGAGGTGAGGACTACTGGATATACCTAGGCCTCGCGTAGCTAATACAGTTCTTCCACATTTACTTTACCTCTGATTTTGAATAACAGTGATCTTTATAATCGTAACAATACGCTTGATTTTTGATTGCTGTCAGAGGTAAAACAACTGAATGAACTATATAGCGTGGCGTCTAGCGACGAGGAGCAGGAAAGTTATAGGCTTTTCCAAGCAGGTGGTATATATATATAGACAATTCATAATAATATGCATGTTCGTGAAACTGATTAGTACTTCGGCAGTACCTTGACTGCACTATGCTAAAATGGAGCACTAGAATTGATTCAAAGTGATTCCGTACGCAACTCCACGTCCAAGCGCGTATTTTGCGTACGGAATTATTAGCATAGTCAGATTATAATGTTCCCACTGGTGAGACAGGACTCCTCTTTGTGAGAGGGAGTGGGCTGTAATCTACCACGCGGGCCCAATGCGGGTGGGCGGATGTCACATGTTTTCGAAGTTTTCGTTCTAGGAAATGCCGATTCTTCACGATGTTTTCCTTCACCGTTTTAAGTGCGGTGATGATGAAATAATTTACATAAAGTAAAATGCCTGGGTTCGAACCCGGCTGGCTCGGAACTCGCGGCCGTTTCCACTGCCACCACCGCTCTTAGTATTATAACTTCGAAATCATTCTGCTGGGCATAGACCTACACCAAGCATCGCAAGAAATACTGATCCTGCACCTGTTGGTATAGACCGCAGCATAAAAATGAATAATAAAGCCATACAGAATTTCGCCTCAGAACTGGGGCATGCCCACTAACACGTCTGATCACGTAACGCGTGCATCTGGCAACACCAGTTTAACACGCAACACCTTGACATACTTTTTCGTCAAATCTCTTTAAGTTATAAGTGTTATAACTCATAAATAGATATCGGAACACAATAAAACTGACGCCCACGACATCTTTTATGTTGGTGGGCGAAATATAAAGCTATTGTGATACGTCCGCACTGTGAGACGTCACTTAACTTTATAATGGAGCATTGTCTTAAAGAAAGACGTCTAGAAAAGCAACGTTTATTAAAAAAAAACCCCCAGGGTTTATTTACAAACGTTGCTATGTATGATACACCTAAGGTCCGTCCGCGCCAAATTTGCCAAAGATGTAAACAACAATGGCCGCCCGAAATTGAATAAAATCGATAAACAAGAGTTTTTATGTTAGTTTTCGTCTAAATCTCCGAGCTAACTAGATGAAAACAAACATTATTTCAAATAAATACTCTTGTTTATTGATTTTATTCAATTTCGAGCGGCCATTGTTGTTTACATCTTTGGCAAATTTGGCGCGGTCGGACTTTAGATAACGCAAGAGCAACTACTGCGCGTGCCAAAAATCGCACCAGCTTACGTACAAAAATCGTAAGCCGCCATTTTCTTTTGTGAGGGCTAGTTAGAGGTGGCGTGGAAATAGAGTTTGTGGAAGGACTTGGGGGAGACCTTTGCCTAGCAATGGGATATTATAGGCGAAGTAAAAGATTGAGGCCCTTTCCAATATTTTGTTACATTTCCCCATACCTTTGTGTTTGTCAGGGTACCCGGTACAATCAGAATATACTATCAACCTAGCATTATGAACGTCATAAGATAATCACACAAATATTATACAGGCGAAATGTTGTAAGTGTGTAAGAAAGAAAAAGTATTTATTGTGACTTGTACAGGAAGATCACAAACTAAACTAAACACAGTAAAAAATAAAAAACCAAGTTATATAAAAAAGTAACAAAAAGAAAAATGAAACAGAAACTCCTATACGAGGCCAAAAGGCTCCTATCTCAGCATGTGTGTGTGTGTTTATTATCTGGCCGTTTGAGCGTGAATTTTACCAATTTTGATAAAATTTTGTATGGAGGTAGCTGACACCCTGGATTAACATAAAGGCTACTTTTTCCCGATATTCCCACGGGATCGTCATTTACGCGGGTGAAACCGCGGGGCGCAGCTAACGTTCTATAAACGTACGTGAGGTATGTGAGTGCGAACGTAAGAACACCGAACGCCTAAACACAAGTAATGGACTAGGTATATATCATCTCGTAATGACCTCTTAGCATAAATCAAATGGTCAATACACTCTGCGACATATCGTGGGTAGCGCTGACTGACAACTTTCAGATCTTCTTGTTATGTAATGCAGTGAGACTGAAAGCGAGCTATAAAGTGCACCATTCATACTTTTTAATAATAATTGTTAATGCTTCGAAAAACTTGCTTCACACTTCGTGAATCATCATCTATCTAGCCTTTTCCCAACTATGTTTGGGTCGGCTTCCAGTCTAACCGGATTCAGCTGAATACCAGTATTTTACATGGAGCGACTGCCTATCTGACCTCCACAACCCAGTTACTGGGTAATACGATACCCCTTGGTAAGACTGGTTGTCAGACTTTCAGGCTTCTGATTACCCGTTACTACTATCAAAGATCCGTGAATGACAGCCAGGACCAACGGCTTAGCGTACTTTCCGAGGTACGGAGGGGTCTTGGTATGTGAAGATGGTCACCCATCCACGGACCAACCGCACCAAGCGTAGCTTAACCTGATCGATCGACCCGTGCGGCTGTTATTACTTAGCCACAAGCCCCTCTCTTCGTGAATGTTTATTATTATTTTATCAAAACATCACGTATTTATCTGTAACTAGTACTGTGCAAGCGACTTCGTCCACCCTATATTCCATATCCCGTGGGAATTTTGACCTAAAATTCCGACCTTACTTGACTTCTAATCTCTCTTAAAACAATGGATGCAAAATTACAGCTTTATACAGGGATATTTTTTTATCACCATCCAAATTTTTACAGGGTATTCTACCCATGAATATGAACAACTTTCACTATGGGACCAACTCTGAAATCACGAAAAAAAAATCAGCTGTTTCATACATTTTGGTCAAGTACGTATTGAACTTTTGTATAAAACAGCTAATTTTTTTTTTTGTGATTTCAGAGTTGGTCCCATAGTGAAAGTTGTTCATATTCATGGGTAGAACACCCTGTAAAAATTTGGATGGTGATAAAAAAATATCCCTGTATGTCCTACGGTTTGGATTGAGAGTTGATGAGTCAGTCAATGAGTGAGTCAGGACTTCTCTTTTTAAATGTATTGATAATCATTTTACTAAACGTCCACAGTTAGAAGGAAGTAGAAAAAAGAGCAGGTGCTTCTGTTCATACAGTAATTTTCCTATTCAGGGGCCATAAGACATTGTTCCAAGGCGAAAAAGGGATGGCGCTATTCGTCTCGTATAGCACCATCTCTTTCTCACACTGGAACTATAAAATTATGAAACTTCATATACGGGCCTTGCTTCGCGAACAACTACTCGTAATCTTAATAAACTTACTTTTCTTTATTTTCTCTCTTTTCTAATCGAAAACAGATAAAAAAACTCTTTAGACAAGATTCATTTATGACCATCTAAGACATAAACACTTGAAATTAAATATACCAACTGACTAAAACCTTTCTATTTCCTCCATAGAACTAGACCCGGAGGAAGTAAAATGCCTGGACCTCTCCCTAGTCCGAAGCATCACGTTCCAAGACTTCATGGATGCTCTCAAGAGGATCCGGCCGTCCGTGTCTCCCCACAGCCTGGTCGCGTATGAGAAGTGGTCGGTACAGTACGGTGATCTCGGACTATGAAGATCTGGTTATACAGGTAATACTGCTGCTATTTATATAATAACTAGCTGACCCGACGAAGTTCGTACTGCCTCAGGATGAATGTATGAGAAAATGAATTATCTTCAAAAAAAATTAAAAAAGAAAACCGCCGCCATGTTTTTACATCCGTGCGAACACTCAAACGTCGCGTTTTACGTTCCGGCGGAACATCTTTAATTGTGAGGAAAAGTTCGAACCTATCATCCGTAAAATGATCTTCATTCAAATAAGGAAAACCTCCAACGTATTTTATCAGGAAACTAATGAGACGCGACGTGACCTTCTTCGCTCTGATAAAAGTCATCTCTGTTTACAGGTATCGGTAACAAACTCAAGTAATGGTGAGTCATTAAATTAAGAGAATAGAAAATAGAAAGTACGATGTTGATTTACAATTGATAATATTTATCACGCAAATTCATCGCTCAAATTTTTATACATTTATTTTACCCTGCCTCGGCTGCACTAGCAGCTAAAATAAAAGTAGCCATATTCTTTTTGGATCTCCTCTAAAACACGAACATTCCCGAAGTGTATCCGAGGCAAACCGAATGAGTTTCTTTACAATTGACATGTTTTTAATAAATTCGTTGTATTTATAAAATTTAATCGCATCTAGTCAAAATTATTGACTGTATTTGCGTGTACGCAGTCCAATAAATTAGTGATGCCCAGTCGATCAATTGTATCGATGTTTACCGTAATCGATTTTACGCGTAATTAAAACTTGCCATGCAATGTCAATGCTGATGCTTTTGATATTGAATAGTTATAAATAGAAATAATTGTTCTTAACTTAGTCTCAATTATTATGAAATACTCACGATTTTATTCAACTGAGACAACACTACAACCTAAAATAATTTCACAAAGAGACTAAATTAAAAATAATTATTTTAAACCCAAATGTCCAAACTCCACTAAAATTGTCCATAACGGGTGACGCCAAATAATATAACCCGAATCATTAAAGAAGCTGCTTTCTATGTATCTAGATGTAAAGAGATCGCTTTGCTCCAACCGCTTCTCTATTGAGTCGGGTTACATCAGCCCTCATAGTACCCGTCCAGTCAAAAGGAAAGTTGAAAAGTGGTCTCTGTGTCCAGATCAGAGAGTGTATTTTTTATTATCATTCTTCCTTTTGGCTTGTACGGTTTAGTTCAGCTTTTTGTCAAAGGGACGAAATTATAAATGTGGAATTTGATGGAAATGTTATTTTTCTTGGACTTTGAAGACACACTTTTATGTTTTGCAAGGAGAATGCTTTAGTTCACTTTTATTAGAATTGTACTCCACTGCATTCGTAATCTCCTAGTACATTATATATAATTTTAAATATGTACTTAATCATTCAAAAATACATAATAATCACGTAAAATGAAATTCAATGTATGCATAGATTTTGTTACCACTTTTATAGAATAAAATATTTAATCTCAATTTATCAGCTGAACAAAATAATGAAATCGTTGTACAAATTTCGTTTACCTTTTAGTATTACCTCATAATTTTGTATATTTTAATTAATTGCATCTAATGGTATAGTAGCATAATGAAATTTATTATATTTTAATTGTGTTTTAGTTAATATCGACAACCTTATTCTGTAGATGTAGTATGTAAGTGTGGGCGTTATTGAAACATCACTTGGACCCATATCTAGCTAATAACGTACGTATTTGCACGTACGTAAGGTTGTCGATAGGTTAAAAGTAGGTTAGTATTTAGCACCGCCCAGTGTTGTTAGAATATTTCTTAGTTTTCAAATTAATCATGTTTATACAAGATGTTACAGAAAGGGTATATCAATACAAACGGGTTGAAGAGCGTATCTGGTCTATAATCTCTGTACAAAATTTCAGCTCAAAAGCAGTAACTTTGAAAATGCTTAATATTTTTTTTTATTTTGATAGTTTATTAAATTGCAATCATAACAAATGTGTCACCGCACTACGAGGGTCATTATCCATTATCTGTAGTGTGTCTGTGCGCCTAGTACACGCACATCACGCCGCCGCGCGCAAGTGCAGCCCCGTGATGTCGAAATAAAAAAATATTAAGCATTTTCAAAGTTAATGCTTTTAAGCTGAAATTTTGTACAGAGATTCTAGACCAGATACACTCTTCAACCCGTTTGTATTGATATACCCTTTCTGTAACAGCCTGTATACAGTATGGCTAGCTCAGGTTTGCGACATTAAAATCTTTATTTTGCCGCAAAACTGCGCAAGTCATAACAAATTTTCATTTTAAAATTGTTATCACAATGTACTTAATTAATCTAATTCTGTTGATTTTATTATTTTTATTAAAAGAAAAATTATCTTGCCGCAATCGCGAAATTATGTAAATGCTTTGTTAATATAATATGCTGCAAATCTTATGAATGATTACATTTTAAAACGACAGTCGAAAACGGGTAGCACTTCACTTCCTTTAAATTAGCAGAAAGAATTAGGCTGTAATCTACAATGCGTACTTAAGATTTTACTTTCCATACAAATATGAACTCTTATTGTACAAAATTAATGTTCATATTCGTACGAAACGGTCGGTCTCAATCGCTTATAGGAATATGAACTTTAGACGAGTTGAAATAAGTTTCAAATTCGTATGAAAAGCTTTCTAAAGTATACTCTAAGTACGTTTTACAGATCAGCCTTCGAATCGTTTGCTCAAAATGTTGTATTGGAAACGATGATTTTGAGCGTGTTCAAATGATCATATATTTTCATAATAGTTTGTTACAAATTGTCTATCTCTTGGATTGAAAGTTATTTAATAGAAATTATCAATAACAGGACCAGGCAGTTGTATGTAATTTGTAGAATTGACATAGTGTGCCATTTTGTGATGCGCAGGAGTATCGTGCTGAGCTGTCGAGGTTTTTGTATACAGGGTGACTTTGAACTTACTGGCCATCTTTCAGGGAGTGAAAGTACTTATAAATATAAACAACTTTTACTGAGAATTACTCTGAAATATACAAAAAATAGCTGTTTCGTGCAAAACTGTACACACATCATTTTTGTCGTTATTACGGAGCTACTGAGTTGGTTTTTATTGTTTTTTTTAATCAGGACGTGACAGTATCGATTATAGCCTGAAAGATTGCCAGTGAATTTAAAGTCAGTCTGTATAATTGTTTTTGTATTTCAATGAAAAGTAAACAAACCGATCTAAACGTAGTGTCTAAAATTATTTAAATGAAAAATAAAATAATTAATGTGACGTGTCTCGGTGGTTCTACTTAGCCAGAAAAATAAATGTCGTACTTCGAGTTCATCTAATTGCAATACGCTTAAATCTAAATAAAATATCAAGTATCTTCCAAAAACAGTGCGATATAAATGATTATTTTACTGGCCCGTGCGTGCAATTTGGGAGTTACGGTACCGTCATAATGTTTTGTTTCGAAACATTTTTCATTCTTAAGCCCCGAAACGCAACGCTTTGCCAAAATCCTCCTTTACCACTTTCGTAAATTTTCTATGAACCAACGCGCCCCACATTCGGGCCACACCGCACTTTTTTGTATGAAAATGCGTTGCGCTGCCCGTTGCGGCTGTTAATATGCTCTGTGGATTTATAAAGCTACAGATAATCCCTGTTTTACTGAGTCTCTTCTCAAACTTTCTTTTCCAAACAACCTTTTATTATTTCCAATCAACCTTTTATTATAGTACTAGCTGCGCCCCGCGGTTTCACCCGCATAAGTTTCGATCCCGTGGGAATATCGGGATAAAAAGTAGCCTATGTCCTTTCCCGGGACTCAAACTATCTATATACCAAATTTCATCTAAATCGGTTCAGCGGTTTGAGCGTGAAGAAGTAACAAACATATAAACACACACACACACTCACAAACTTTCGCCTTTATAATATTAGTGTGATTTAATAAACAAGTATAAACTAACTTTTCTTTTTGTATCGAATTGGTATCTTAAACTTTTAAGTAATTGGAAAACAGACGGTTCTTTTCTACCGTAACTCCCTCTTGATGCCGCTATACATCTTTTAATATGTTGTGAAACTTTCGAATTGCTAGATAGACTAGACTGGAGTCAAAGAAAATAATCGTGCACATCATTGACTCTATTAACACAGTTACGGGTCCTTCATGGCTATGTGAACACTATACAAGCACTTAATTTTTGCTTCTCTCTGACGTGGGAATGAGCCCTGACATAAGTGGATAGACACTAATTTTAGGTTTTACTACTATCACTTCGAGTTTACAATATACTGGAAGTGACATAACGAGTTTCAGCTAATCTCCGCTCGATATCGTGTTAGCCAAAAGTTCAATAGATTTTATAATGATAGTTAACAGTTTTCCTAAAAAGACAGCGATATAGTGGTTAGTGCAGTTAATGTAGCATTTAACGTAACTAGGTGTAGTTAATGTAACATGTAGTTTCTGCCCGATATGTTTACGCTTATATTTGTGTTGTGGCGTGATTCTGAAATGCTAGATGGAGTCGTGGGAGTAGGTAAAGAGGTTAAGATATGTAGGCGCGCTTTGGTTGCCTATTTCTAACGCTTATGTTGTGGTAATGATTTCTCTCATAAAACACATGATTTTGTGTTTTTATAAGTGACCAACAATCCTGGTTTTCATGTTTAGAAAAAGGGCTGTGCGCCCTTATTGCGTAACACACTATCCATCGCAATCTGAATCATTATGAAGGATATTGGTAATCCATTGATTCATGTGTTCAAAAAGTGTGTATGCTCACCAACGTAAATAACGCAATGAATGTTGTTGAACTGTCAAAATGAAACCCATTGCTACTGAAAGTGTGTTACGCAATTACCCCGCTGGTTTTGAAGACATTGCAGAGCTCTTCATAGGCAGAAACAATATTCATTACCCGACTGCGCCAGGAGGGTTATTTTGCTGGTAAAGTTCAATTGAAAGGGCTAGAAAACCACTTCGGCTCCTTTATATTTTCGCTTAAACGACTTTAGAATAAATACAAGACTTGTAAGGAAGCATATCAGGGAGGAAACGGTTGTAAAAACCGAAAACGTATCCGGGAAAATGTACGAACAATTGAGAATGATTTCGAAGGGTAACGTTCAGGGTCACGCCACAACTACATAGCTATATAGATAAGTCCTTATAGAATAGAGTTACAACTCCTAGTGCTAAACTGAATGACAAATTAATTTAGCTTCCTAGGCCTACTGTCCACTGAAATGATGGACAAACTTGAGTGACGATCAAATCTGTTGAATTTAAGGTGTGTTTTCGCTCATCGATATTTTGAGGAAAAAAGAAAGATGGTCTGTTGGAGAAGACTTAGGTATTGTAGCGGTATCCACAACGCCTCATGCGAACAATGCGTCATACTGACGTCACGCAAATCCTGCATCTCGCAAGCAGAGTATACCGCGCAACTAGCATAGATACAACGGCCCGACATGACTCATTGGGCAGTTGCCCGCCAGACACAACACCCGTCGGAGGAGGAGGCCCTTTTCTATAGAGTATGAGTGAACTTTACACCCTATTCCTCATACCTCTATAGTATCATAGCAATTAGAAGAAATAAAAGCAATAATTAAGTCAATGTATGCTGCAGTGTGTAGTCTTTTAATATTAAATCTGCATTTCAGTGTGCAGTAAGGCGATTAGATAGAGTAATTCCCTTTAATCTTGAAACCCGTCATACACTACTTAAGATGCAAAGAATTTAAGAATGAAAAGCAGGTTTTAGGAAATGATACATTTATAATAAAAGGGATATTTTAATATGGATATGATATGTGTGTGTAATTGTATGGTTATAGGAAAGTTAAGTATAAGGTTATATATTAAGAAAGAGTGTGGACAGCTTTAGATTGCATATTATTGTTTAAAATTATTGTTGATAAACTTCGTATCTATGGTCAAAGTACGTCTTGCTAATGTACAGACGCCAGCACATCAAGCTACTACAATCTGTCAAATTTCTTTAATAGATTTTCAACTTTATCGTTAAATAAGGTTCAAAGTTTATTGGGAAAATTTGACAGTTTCGGGTAGCTTGGGGTGCTGGCGTCTGTACCTACATGACGTTTTGTATACATTCGTTTGATAATGATTTGATTGAGTTTTCCAAACGATTTTCACTTGTTTCCAATTTCGTATGGATGTGGATCTCGTCGTTAATGACATTTTAGAAATACTAGTTCATTCTTTGAATGGATAGAAGAAAAACCTTTTCTGATATGCACTGTAGTGTATGGCCGAGGTTTATTCATGAAGACTTTTTATGAAATAAAACTTTTAAAGGCAAGTGTGCAAGCGTAGAGTTAAAAAATAACGTTGTGATTTTTTGAACAATCGTTTTTTAAATGTTTCGGTTGTGGTTTTTTTGAGGAAATTTTTCGTTTTAAAACGCGTCGTGCCGTTAAAAATATATGTTTGTGTGTTCGTAAGTTTTTTACTAGTTACGTTACGTTTCGGTTGTAAATGTGAAGTTTAAATATTTGAAATTTGATTATTGGTGTACCTACCTATCTTGGAAAATTTTAAGTTAAAATTATGAACTTTAGACACACGTTCAATCCGTTTATTCCCGGTCGTCCCCGCCTCGTTGTCCCCACTGGGCACGAGTGGGAAAAATCCGTGAAATCTCTTATTGAAATCGCCATTATTGAATTTCGACTCTCGGTCTATGGCGAAACGAGTGGGAAGTAAAAAGTTCCAATCATCACCACTGGGGAGAATCGAAACTTTTTTCCCACTCGTTCCCAGTGGGGATAACCGGGAATAAAGGGTTCAATCGCATGCAAAAACTTCGTATATTCAGTGCATTATCGCGGCCTTTCACTAACTTATCAACCTGACTAATTTTAGTCTACCAGACAAAAGCTTTAATATTTGCCGCGATACTTTAACATCAATACTTTCGGCTTCACTCTCAACTCCAAGAGTAATAATTTCAAAGACGATTATTAAACAAAATGTGATATCATGGTCTTAAAATGGTCTGTGATACTACCTAATAGGAAATATTTGCTCTTTAACTAATCTTCTACAGGGTGAAATTAAATTCATGGGCATCCTTTTAAGAGGTCATTGTACTTATCATTATGAACAACTTTTACTACGGGACTAAACAAAAATCGCGAAAAAAAAATCAGCTGTTCCTTGCTATGTTTTGCTATGTTCACATAACTCGTCAAAATGTAGGGAAGAGGTGATTTTTTTTTTCGCGATTTCAGGTTTAGTCCCATAGTAAAAGTTGTTCATAATGATGATTACAATGACCCTTTAAAAGAATGCCCATGAATTCAATTTCACCCTGTATATTACTTGACATATTAACGTCGAAGCCCTCAAAAGTTACTCAATTTCAAGTCTCTGTTAACTCTGATTGTCAACTGAAAAACTTAATGACATTCTTGTCTCAAAACTAAGTCAATCAATCAATCTGCTTTGTCTTTTCCCAACTATGTTGGGGTCGGCTTCCAGTCTTGTCTTAAAGTAACGTAACGTTTGAAAATTCGGGAGCTGTAATTTTGGCAGTATTGATGCAAAAGTATCGCGTTACCTAATACATAATACCATTTTTATACATACGTTTACTGCACGCACATATACACAGACTACACATAAATTAACTCAAACTTATGAATCACACCTCTTCATTTTTAGAACTGTTAATCATGTTAGAACGCTAGATAGACAACCGTTAGCTAAGTATTGGTTCGAAATTATTATTAATACGAATTAAAAATTAACTAACTAACAAATCAGAGAAAGGAAAAGTTGCTGTAAGAAATTAACGTTTCTCGTTTCATAGAAAACTGAACACTCGAAGTTAGTCAAACAATTTCTTTACTGCACTGCTAAACGAAAACAGTGGAATCAGTAACTGATTACTTCAATGTTTATTAACAAAATACATATATTTCCTGAAAAAGTTTTACCTGCTGCAAATAATGCACAATTAAAACCAAGCTTTGCACTGACTTACTAGAGCAACTGTTTCATTCAACAATCAGATTTTGAACGAAAATGAAGCAAAAATTGTTGTAGAACTTGAAAGCAGATCTGCACTGCATAGGTACCTTCTGCAATATACTTACTTGCAACAACACAAAACCTTGCATAAAGCAAAATCATAATAATAATATTCTTCTTATCATCTCGCTCTCGTGCCCTGCATCGCTGTGATATGGATAATAAACCCAATGCCTTATTTATTTCATGCGCACTATTTTTAATCACAATTAATATTGTTACGTCGACTTTACGATGTCTGTCTGTCATACTGTTTTTATTTTACTCATTTCCAACCATTATCAAAATCTTGACTGCTCCAAAGCAATCAAGATATTAAATTAAAACAATTTTATCCTTTATTTATTTAATTCAAGTTTTGGTGTGATAATGTATACAGAGCAGAGTAACTTTGAATTTATTGGCAATCTTTCTGGGGGTGAAAGTACTAATGAACTTTTACTATAGGACCAACAACGAAAAAGCAAAAAAAAATACATGTTTCCATATATTTTCATCTTTATATGAAAGCAGCAGATATTTGTTTCGATATTTTAGTTTGTCCTATAATAAAAGTTGTTTATATTCATGAGTACATTCAGTTCACCCCTTAAAATATTTCCATGGAATTCAAAGTCACCCTGTATACAGGGTTATTTTAAATTGGCTAAATAAACTTCGCAGACGCGATGAGTATGCGTATGTCTGACATGATAACTAGCCAATTTAAAATTTATTTATTTATTTAATCACTTACAACTATTATTACAGGCACAACCCAATGCAATAGTGAAGCCAACCTTATTATAACAACTTATTTTCTAAAACGTATTACATATAATGTTATCCTTGTGAATTCACCCAAAAAACCCTGAACCCGTTCAAAATAACCCTGTATATCGAATTACTAAGGACTAGTATGACAGACAGTCATAAAAAAAATGTTATTTCAAACAAAATGAGCTTCGTAACAAATAAGTAACGACATGCGACTGATTGTTACCTTATAAAGATATTTCAAATTATTTCTTAAGTCGTTTTGATGTGATTGTTTTAAAAGATAAGGTATTAAGTGAGAGAACGGTACGGTTCACGCTTTATTGCTAAATAAATGTATGTAAGAGACATTGATATAAAAACTGAAGTTATTCAGATTATGTATTTGTAACGTTTCAGGCCTATTTATAAAGAAATGATATTTACATGGGATTCGTTGAAGATTGTTGTATTTTTATGTGAAATGGGTGTTTAGAATATGTTATAAGAATGAGGTTTTCTTTATTAAGTACCTACGTATAATTTAATGTGGGATGAATCTCGTGGTGAATGGTTTCTCATGGTTGGTTTAAGGTTTTTGTATTACGTGTTATCGTTTCTATGTAAATAGGCCTTAAGTCTCCTATTTATTGCGAATGAAAATTCTAAAACGTGGTTGTAATTGTTTTTACACGTTCGCCTTTACGCTAATTGTTATTTTTAATTTAAGCGCACGAATTTATCAATTTGACTAAAATACTAAAACTTTGTTAGGCCAAGTACACACTTTGTGATACTTGAATTCGACTTTCCATACTTTGCTGTTTTATTTTACCTTATTCGCTGGCGATGATTCGTAGTCTTTTTACATCACTACAGACTATACGAATATTAACAAATACATTGTATCTAAGTAAGTATCCTAAAGTGTGTATAAAGCTTTAGTTAAGTGTCGTTGAGTGTTACGAGAAAAAAAAAAAATAATATTTTTTCATAATTAAGCACACTTTCGCCTAAACTGTCGTGAATGTTACACTAAGCATATGTGATACCTACACGGTTTATAAATACATAATAATTTGTGATTTCTGCGTTTTATTCAGTGTTCACCCGGTTCAGGACTGCAAAGTATGAGTACGAGCAGCGCAGGATCTGAAATGAGAAAAAAATAGTTTAATTCTGTAAAAAAATCCCTAGATCAACGAGCTTTCATAAAATTAATATTCTACCATTACCGCGCCCCCCGGTCTATTCCTTGATATGCAATGGTCGCTGTAGCACCATGAACATGAGGCTATAGGAGCTAGTGCGAATCTTGGGGTTCATTCGATTAATCGAGTCTGGTTTAACCATGCTGGGATCGGTGCAATTCATTCATTCATTCATGCTGGTCATCGTATACCTGAATACGTTTCGCGATACAACCTCAACGTGCATATAAAAAATATAATACCAGCATTTCATCATCATCTACCTAGCCTTCTCCCAACTATGTTCGGGTCGGCTTCCAGTCTAACCGGATGCAGCTGAATACCAGTATTTTACATGAAGCGACTGCCTATCTGACCTCCACAACCCAGTTATCTACTGGTTAATACAATTCCCCTTGGTAAGACTGGTTGTCAGACTTTCTCTGTCAAAGATTTACGAATGGCAGCCGGGACCAACGGCTTAACGTGCTTTCCGAGGCACAGAGGGTCTTGGTATGTAAAGATCACCCATCCACGGACCAACCGCGGCAAGCGTAGCTTAACCTGATCGATTGACCCGTGCGGCTGTTATTACTTAGCTACAAGCCCCTCAATACCAGCATTTCTATTCTGTAATAATATCACCGTGAAACTTAAGGTGAAATGAGGTTGCAGTGAGCTATCTATACAGGGTGTTACAGAAAGGGTATATCAATACAAACGGGTTGAAGAGTGTATCCAGGTCTAGAATGTCTGTACAAAATTTCAGCTCAAAAGCAGTAACTGGAAATGCTTAATATTTTTTTATTTCGATAGTTTATTAAATTGAAATCATAACAAACGTGTCACCGCACTACGAGGGTCATTATCCATTATCCGTAGTGTGTCTGTGCGCCTAGTACACGCACATCACGCCGCCGCGCGCCAGTGCAGCGCCGTGATGTCGAAATAAAAAAATATTAAGCATTTTCAAAGTTAATGCTTTTGAGCTGAAATTTTGTACAGAGATTCTAGACCAGATACACTCTTCAACCCGTTTGTATTGATATACCCTTTCCGTAACACCCTGTAGAGTCAAAACAACCGAAAGCATCAGGTGAAACGACAGCTGACTTCATCTCACCCAAGTTTTCACGGTGACATTTTTACAGAATACACCGGCAGTAACCGGTACCTAATAAATTTCTTTAATAGATTTTCAACTTTATCGCTAAAGTATAAGGTTCAAAGCTGATTGGGAAAATTTGACAGTTTCGGGTAACTTGATGTGCTGGCGTCTATACATAAATGTATTGCCATCGAAACGGAGCTAGCATACTTGATAAGATTTTCTTCCAAAAATCCTATTATACATCATCCTAACACGTGGAATCAAACAAAGGCTTCAAATTCGCCGTTTAAACGCCCTCTTGGTTTAACCTTTAACCGCTTAGGTACGACGGATTAATCCGACAAATATTTTCGAGTCCATTCCGCCAGGGTCGTATTACGACCAATTATGTATTATTGTTACATCATCACAGCTCGTTTCATCGGTATTTATTTTTGGTTTTTTTTTTTCGGGCCTGGAGGCACATCAACTCATATAAAGTCGGGCGGTTATAAGGTTAAAAAACTGTCAAACTTGACTGACCGCAACAAACGTAGGTCGAGACAAGGAAATGTAGTGGCCAGCCTTGAATATGATAGGTTTCTTCATGCGTTCCATGGCTATGAATAGAGCTCGTTTGAACTTGGTGTCTTGCTCGTACCACGGGCATTGGTACAGCCATTCTCGAAGATTTTCACTCTGAAAGTAAAAATATTTTTTAAATTACTGGTTGGTGAATAATCCTAGTCAAAAATCTTTAGTCACTAAAATTATCACCCTGTATAGCAAAAATTAAAGCTGGACCAAACACGCACGTGGGCCAAATGTAGATAGATTTTTTCGTTATCAAATGGGGTGCCGTTTATACCTTTATGTTTTTTCAACGCGGCTTTGCCATACAGGGCGGTGATTTTAGTGAATAGAGGTTTTTGGGTAAAAAATATCATGAAATATTTTTTGGAAAACCATAGATAATGATAATTACCCTTATAGTAAGCTCGTGGCCGCACCAGCAGTACAGAAACAGTTGGGACAGCATGGTGACCATGTAGTTCAGCATCGAGAAGAACTGCACGCTGTTGTGTTCCACCTATTTGAATTCAGAATCTAATTATCAGGTTTTGAGAACATAAACCTAATGTCATACATAACAAAGTTCAAATTCTATTGCTACCGACTTTTAAAGGACCTTTTTATTACAAACTGTCAATCAAAAATCAACCTAAATCACATACTACTAAAGAAGTTAGTTGATTGAGTGGCAATACATGTGAAATTAAAAGATTTAAAGAAATATGAGTAAAAAAACATACGATAGATATCCTCAATCCAATATTACAGATGATAGCAACAGTGCCGGTCAGTTGGAAGAATATGTTCGCATGATAAGTGTCTTCACATAGTTGCATTAACCTGCGAAAAATATAAGCTATGGTATTTTAATAGTAGGTATGTTAATTTCACTGGGAAAACAAAGACGAGGTAAGTAAAGTTCTTATTAATGTCTTGCAGTCTCGCAAAAGCCCCTAAGGTAGGTAGACGCCAACACATGAAGCTACTACAATCTGTCAAATTTCTTTAATAGATTTTCAACTTTATCACTAAAGCATAAGATTCAAAGTTGATTGGGAAAATTTGACAGTTTAGGGTAGCTTGATGTGCTGGCGTCTGTACCTACAAATACTAACCTTTCTACAGTCTGATGCTGTTTGATGCATTCAACAAGAAGTTCGTTGTTTATTTTGATTAACTCCTTTCGACTTTTCTCTGTCTTTGCTGAATCAAACACATTCTGTATCTGGAAAACGAAAACCAAAATTAATGAGCTGTACGAGTACAGCAACGAAAAACATACAGCACCATCTCTTATTGGGGTTATTCCACTGTGCTCCAAGACCCATTGTTCTCATAATTTTAATGTTCATACATTGATTCCACTGCGCTCCAAAAAATGTTGAGTAGAGTTAGCAAAAGAATAAATTAAGCATGAAACATTATATTAAATATCATAAGAAAAAAGTGCATACTTATCAAATATGTTTATTCAGTCACACTAAGGCCATAAAGTGCGAAATGGCCTTGAGCATTTTTGACACACGAGATGAGTCCACGGTAAAAAAATACTACCGATATTTATATTTGTGTATAACAAACAACTTATGGTTTGCCTTTTATGCTGACTCTACATATTTTATTTTGGAGCGCAGTGGAATGCATTCCTGGAGCGCAGTGAACAACCCTCTCATTGGACAGGACCAACCAGTAATAAACGAGGATATTCGTCACTGGGAACTTTCCTCTGAATCAAAAATGTATTTCTGTTCTTCTGTTCGCAATTCGCAGGTTTTCCTGCTCTGTCAAGCTCCGCTCAATCAATCAACTCAGCCTATCGCAGTCCACTGCTGGACACAGGCCTCTCCCAGACTGCGCCACAGCACCCTGTCCACCGCCTTCCGCATCCAGTCTACCCCAGCCACCTTCTTTAGGTCGTCCGTCCAAGGTGTCAAGCTCCGCTAATGAGACACAATTGATTTTCTATTGTTTCGTGACCGATAGGTCACGCGCGGAGCTTGACCGTTTAAGCCTGCTCAAGTATATAGGACGGCAGGGCGTTCGACGCGCAAATTGTAACCATGAATTTAGCATGTTATGATTCTAGAACAAAAATAAATTTTTCGTCGGTTTTCAAAAAAAAAATTTTGGTTTTCATAGAGAAGTGCAAGAGGTACCTGTTGGCGACAGATATGGCAACCCGGTTGCTAGGCGACTGTTATTGTTGGTTGGCGGCTTGCGTGTTTTTTACCTTTTGTTAATTATTCATGTGATCTATATTTATTATACCCAACTGCACCTTACCTGGCTTTAATTTCGTAGTTCACACTCTGGTCCTTCGAGCCGGATCTTAACCAGCGACCTATGGGTCCCAGGACCTTACCTGGCTTTAATTTGGTGCTTAACAGTACCTATGCAGTCAAAATGTATGGAACAGCAATTCGAAAAAATTCAAGGCTGGAACGTTCAGAATCATATACTAAATCCATCGTAATACATAGATTGGGCGTCGCTCTCCTTGCCACCCTTTTTTTTTTTATGGATGGGAAATCATCAAATGACCCCTCCCGCTCTGGGTGGAGCGAAGGGAGTGTCAGACTCTTACTGACTAAAACCCATCCGTGTTCCTTCCTTAGCCCTTTATGTTCCGGGGTAGCGGTAACCCTTTCGGACAATCCCGCACCCCCGGCAGGCTTCGGCCCTAGCAGGCCCCTTCCTTTATGCTGACATCTCTTTGAGGCGCGCGTGGAACACGTACGCGCCGTCCGGCACGGGCCTGGTCCTGATCGGACGGTGAGCTACCCATTACTCTCCGTCCGCAGGCCCGCGCCTACGGTGGCCGGGAGTCGTCACGCGGCTCCCGACGCCCGGAGCGTCTCCCGCGGCGGCTGGGGTGTGAGGCTCTTTCCCTCAGCCGTTCCGCCACCTCCTTCGCTAGTATGACTGCTTCGCAGAAGGAGGTGACCGCCTCCCACTCCCTCTCGCCCCGGACCATGGCTTGAACCAGGGCCGGACGCGAGAGGTCGCCGCCGCTGTCGATCGCCTCTACGAGGGCACGGCGGTGCTCCGCCCATGCGGGGCAGACCTCCACCGTATGCTCCACCGTGTCCTCTGGGCGATCCTCGCAGTGGTGACACCCGGGCGTCTCCTCCCGCCTGATGATGTGCAGGAACCTCCCAAAACATCCGTGTCCGGTGAGGACCTGCGTCAGGCGATAGGTGAGGACGCCGTGACGCCTCTCTAGCCACTCCTCAAAGAGGGGTCTTACCGCCACTATCGTGGCGTGCCCCTCCTTGCCACCCTAAATTCCAGAACATCACTACCTTTTTTAAGGCTGATAGCGTTTTTTTCAATTTTCTTTTTGTTTCGGAAATTGCAAGGGGCAATCGTTTCCGATAGTGAGCTAAAGTTAACGCTTACCTCAGCTAGTTTGTATCAGCTCCTACAACTGATAATTAGATGTTGTGCTTTCAACAAATCCCAAGCATTATCCCTCTTTTCGTACCTTCTGAATCTTATCCATGATAATCTCTAACTGTGCGCATCCGAACATGATCATGGACACGGCGACGCTGTCCACCGATATGAAGAGAAAGGCGCTGATGTAGATGCTGACCATCTGGTACAGGTACCCCAGCTCATATCCAGGAGACTTCAATGGAGTTACTGGCATCCTGCAGAAAATCGCGTCTCAAGATAGAATTGGGAGACGAAGAATTACATCGTCGTTTTTTAGCAGATTTTTCTCAAGGCAGTGAAAAAATTTGTACTTAGATATGTTTTTGGATTGCTTTCGGACATTTTTACTGCTTTTTTGCCTAAGCTTATACAGCGTTTCATGTTGTCTAACTGTCTATGCTGTGCAATATGCCTAGTAGATATTACGTACAGGTCTAAGAGAGAAATATGAGCCTATCCTATGAGGATGCGCGTGCTTGGAGCCACAGAAAACTTTTTGACATCAAAAATGTTATCTTGCTTATGCTTGCTTACCAAATTCTGAAAGGAAAAGATCGCTTGCTGGCATCGTCGAATAGCGGTATCATAGCCCACAGTGTGCAGGTTGTCGTGGCGCTCGTCAGGAAGAACAAGCAGAGACGCTTGATCTTGCGAGCTTGAGCTGCTAAAATTCTGGCAAAAGTAGGAGTGGCTTTAGAATTGAATAAGTACTAAATTCTCACCTTCTTTAGTTAAGACTTAGGTATTATTTCTTATCTGGACGTACCTATAGTACCAGGGGTACGTTTTGGGCTTGCATGACAGAATCATGATTTATTTCGATTTCGAGTTAGATTAGAACAATTTCAAATCGCTTAGGTAGTAGGTACAGTAGAAAGTAGTTTTTGGGAGTTAATTTAGAGGACTACTTACTTCTCATGCTCAGCAGATTTCGACTCAAAAATCTCGCAGTCCATGATCCCCAATAACTCTAACAAATTCTTCTTATTGACCATGAAAGCCGTAGACTTGTAACACAGAGACGCTTGAGTGAACAGCAAGTAGGAGGCTTCGGAAACCGCGTCGATATCGCCCCAAACGTCCACTATGTAGATGATCTCGAATATAAGGAATGAGTATTGAGTCCACATGATGAAAAGCATGTACAGTTTCCTTAAAATGATATAGTTATTCGGATGTGGCCACACACCGTGAGCGCTTAAGATCTTTTTTGGCCGGCCGAGGAACAATGTTGTGTTTTTGACTGCCATTATTATTTTTTGGTTGAGAAGCTACCGTATGACGTAAGTACACTTTTGAGAAAGGCCCAAAATTTCTTCTCCAAGGAATGTAGGGAACAATACTATTATCCAAGAGTTTCCTCACTTATATACTATATTTTTTCAAAGAATCATTGAATATTTAAAAGCGTAAAGTTTAAACGTTTAAGTTTGTAAAGTTTTAATCGTTGTTGATACGTTGATGTGTTATAAATTGTCGACATTGTGCTAATTGCTTTAGTTTCACAAGGAAAGACTGAAGTGTTTCTCTTTATTAAAAACGTATTAGGTAGGTAGGGTGGACGTACCAGTCCCAAACCAGTCGCCTGTAGTTGACCATTTGCGTAAAAAAGTCAACATTTTAAGAATACGCGCCAATATCTATAGGTTTTTAAAATCTGGGTTACCTTATTACATCTTTGAGAATCTACTACTGTGAATTTCAGGTGAATTAATAAAAAAATATAGCTTTCTTTTTAATTTTTGTCGCTACGTGTCTTGTTCACTCGCCGTTCGGCCGCCATTGCTATAAGGAGCGCTCAATGAAAGGTAAAGTTCAATCCATTTAAAATGTAGTATTTTTTAAGTAAATTGTAAATGTTTTGTGAAATATAGTTAATATATTTATCAGTGTAACGATTGCAGATATAAATTTGAACAAATTTTTTGTTTTTAATAGGTTTCTGAGCCTGGTTAACTACTGGAACGCATGTTGTATAGGTTGCCTATAGTTGACCATATGGTTTACTACTGGTTATTTCTTAAACTTGCGTTTTTTGTCATTATTATTGATCTTTCAACAATTCCCTTTGATTATATTGATGAACAATACAAAATTGACGATTTTAATTAACATATTCCAGTAGTTGACCAGTGGTTTGGGATAGGTACATTCATAGTGTTCGTGGAGTTGACCAGACATTGTATGTTGTAGGCGTCCTGCTAAAATTGACTTGATTTTTTTTTCAATATACTTATTCAGGGTGTAAAGAGTGAATCTTTCATGTTTACCTTTTCTATGGACGATTTTATTTTAGAATACTTACTTAACTTCAAATAATGATTACTTTGTTTTAGCCACGAAATGCCACCCAAGAAAAAAAAATTCAAGTATAACCAAGAAGATGTAAAAAAGCAATGGAAGAAATTCAAGTGACTGGAAAAATTAGGCAAACCTGTTGGATTCTAATTGACCAAATTTCTTTAATAGATTTTCAACTTTATTGCTAAAGCATAAGGTTCAAAATTGATTGGGAAAATTTGACACTTTCGGGTAGCTTGATGTGCTGGCGTCTGTTCAAAAGTTAGATCTCAATAAACGTTGATTTTAAAATTTAATAAATGGCCTTTTATTTTATTCATGTATAAGTCAATACGTTGGTCAATTACTGGCTCAATCTTGGTCAATAACCGGGTATATGTTGGTCCAACTAAGGAACAGTCCAACTTTTAGGATTTAACTCAAAATTACAGCAATTCCTAAATACTTATGCAGCAATGATTTTTAATCCTCATTTTGTCTTTAAGCAAACTTTAAAAATAACATAGATCTAAAGTCTTCCGTCAAAATCTGTTAAAATGACAGTTAATTAAAGTCAAAATATCTTCTTAACTGGTTTGGGATTGGTACGTTCACCCTACCTACCTAAGTTATTTAAACAGACACAGCCCTCAATTTACTGTAGGGTACCTAGGTATTCGTTTGGCACATTTTTGCCTTACAACCAAATACCTTACCAGCATAATGCGAGACCCTGTTTTAGGGTCACCAGCCTCATCGTTTGCATTAGCCATCCAATAGGGGTTGCAAATGTTGCAATACTGAAGGTGCAGGAAATGCATTGGACCAACTGCGAATTGGTGCTTGGGGGAGGCCTATGTCCAGCAGTGGACGTCTTTCGGCTGAAATGATGATGATGATGATGAACTGCGAATTGGACCAACTGCGAATTGGACCAACTGCGAATTGGACCAATTGCGAATTGGGCCAACTGCGAATTGGACCAAATGCGTATTGCACATCTTTTTGAACATTGGACCAATCGCGCCTAAAGGATCTTAACACCGTCTGACTAAATTATTCAGTTTCGCATCCTTAGAACACCATGCATATACCTACAGTACCTACGAGCTACGTAGGTAAAATGCGTATGAGGAACCTTTTCGACTGTACCTACCTAGATTAGAAGTTTTGTTGCAATTATATACTTTCACATCAAAGCAAACTTAGCTGGAAGGTGACGATTAAAATAATTCACACGTATACCAGTGGTTTTCTGTGATTTGGTTCACACCGCTCTGACTTTTGACTTTAGTGGAGAATCTCCACTAAAGTGTAGTAGGTAAAGTGTAGTGTAGTGTAGTGTGCTTATAGAGAATAAAACAAAATTAAAGATTTATTGGTACTAATTTATTTGCTACTTATTCTCTGTTCATCTAATCTTCTATTCTTGGCGTGACATAACAGTTCGTATCCAAAAAGCTGTAGGTAGGTAGATACTATTGACAAAATATTGTTCGCTGATGTAATGTGTGCTGTTTAATTCGTTTGATTCAACACTGCGAAGTAGGAGTACGACATTCGAAGGATCTAAAACAAAAACAATCACGAATTATAATCTGAATATCCATTCTCATCATCATCATTTCAGCGGAAAGACGTCCACTGCTGGGCATTGGTTTCATTTTGACAGTTCAACTACATTCATTGCGTTATTTACGTGTTGATCAAACAAATTATTCGAACTTATGAAGCAATGGATTAGCAATTTACTTCAAAATGATTCAGATTCCGATTGATAGTGTGTTACGCAATTAGGGAGCGGTTCTCCGCTTCTCGCATCCAGTGGATTCCTACGGCCTTCACCGTCATCGGTCCACCTTGTGGGATTCATTCTAACGAACACAAATTTTAATGATGTTTTCATAAGAACGTACTAACAGCAACAAAAGTCTGTCGTGACAGAATGATGTAGTGTCCAGCTCGCAACACCAGAGGGCGACTGAAGCGCATCATGGCAAAGCACAGCTCGCGCTTGAACTTCACGTCCTGCTCATACCAGAAACACTTGTACAGGACTGTGTGCAGGTCTTGACTCTGGAATATGAGATATATGTTATAGTTATTTTTTACCAGATTTCCTGGACCAAGACTGGTGAGGTATAAGTTAGTCGGTGGAGAAGTATTTGCAGAGACATCGCGTTGTTCGCGAATTATACTTAAAAGTAACTAAATTATTTACGTATTAGGAGGTTAGTCGTTCTTACTGTAGCAGTGAGCTCATGTCCACACCAGCAGCACACGAAGAGTTGACTGATCATAACTGACAAGTAAGTCAGAATGGAGAAGAACTGCATGCTCCGCCAATCTACCTAGTAAGGATAACTTTCTTTCAGCAGGTATTTATCGATGTCAAAAATCTTTAGCAATTACCTACTAAAATAAACGTTAAATCCGGTAGGTAGGAAAAAGTACTCACGCCTAAGATCATTAAAGCGGACATGCAAATGATTCCAACACTGCCAACAAGTTGGAACAGCAGATATGGGTGGTAAGCATTTTCGACAAGCTGTGTGAACCTGGAAATTTAAATAGAATTCTGTTTATAGGATGGAGCGCTTTTTGCATCGGCGGTATAAGACAGATTAGGGAAGGATACAAAAAGGGAACAAACCTTGGATAACTTTAGGCCTCATAAGATGCCCTCGCAATAAACTATCTAGGTAGGTAGTTAACCCATACATATTAATGTATGGACCATACCGAGACAAGGTCGATGTTGACCAACTAAACGGCACGAAGTCCCGAATCAAACCCCAACTTCCCTTAGTCTCGAAACAAACCATACCGCGAGTGACCAAAAACAATTTAAAAATAAATACGCGCAATTTCTGCAATACTTACTTAACAATAGCGTGATGGTGTTTGATACAACTTACGAGCTTGTTGTAGTTGTCTTTTAAAGCTTCGTCCACCTCCCTTGTGCCCCGTTTTCCATCTATCGAAGTAATCTACAAATATTTAAATCATTCAATATCATTAATTCTGTATCAGATTGATCAGTCTATTTCAGACTACCTAATCTACAACGAACCCACACTCAAAATCTTTTCCTTGACGATATCAATCTGAGCGCACCCGAAGATGACCGAGGAGAAGGCGACGCTGTCCACGCCGAAGTACATATACGCACTGATGCATATCGTGCCCAGCTGGAAGCCGTACCCGATGTAGTACTGAACAGCCTTCTCGGGATTTAATGGCATCCTGCCGGAGTAAATTATGCTTTTGGAGTTATTTCGGTAACAATATTCAATGTTACTGACAGCACGTATGTCTGAGTAGTATATCCGGAGTAACCAGGGTCTCTTACGTGACGAGAGATCACTTACCACATATCAAACGGGAACTTCCGATCAGCGTCATCAAACAAAGGCTTCAGTGCCCACATGCCGCAAGTTATTTGAGAGCTCACCATGAAAGCGAGCAATAATCTCTTGATACGCGCAGCCTGTAACTTTAAAATACTAATGGGAAAGACTACTGAGATGTCCGTTAAGAAAATATAAGTTGCATACCGGAGTACACAAATGTTTTGATCCGAGCTCTAGCCTACTTATTGTAGGTAATAGTTGATAATAAAGCCCCGAAAACTAAAGAATTTGTGTAATCCGGCTTGATATTTTCTCTAAGCACCTACGTTTCATGAGAAAAATTCTCAGGCCTAAAAATCTCAGAATCCATAAGCCTCAACAACTCTTTCAACATGTCCATATTCACTTGGAAAACTGTCACTTTCAAGCAAAGGCAGGCTTGAGTGAACAACAAGTAAGACGCTTGCGAAACAGCTTCCAAGTCTCCCCATACTTGGATAATGTATATAATTTGGAAAATCAAGAATAAATACTGCAGGGTCATCATAAAAGCCCTGTAGCCGGTATGAAGAACAGATCCATTTTCAACCGGCACCCAAACCCCTAAATATTTCATCACAAACTTTGCTCTGTTCAGAAAAAGATCTTCAGATGAAGCCATGGTGCTGGTGATGCTTTCAATCGACAATTGAAAATAAATTAGGTAGGTACCCCGTATGAAACATAATCCTCTATGTTTGGCCACAATAAAACGAGGTAATTACCTATGCTAAATAACCGGTTATTAGCGACCTAATTGATGTAGTATCAATATAGTGGACGATAATTGGCGCGTTTCGCATGTTGTTCATACAGGCTGATGGTAATTTGAAGTAAAAAATAACTTCCCCTATATTGCGATAACATAATATCCCTGACATACGTAACCACTTGCAGCAAGCAAGATATTGACAATCATTATGAGAGGTACAGCCGCCAGCTCATCAAGTTACCCGAAACTGTCAAATATTCCCAATCAATTTTGAACCTTATTTTTCAGCGATAAAGTTGAAAATCTATTAAATAAATTCGACAGATTGTAGTAGCTTGATGTGCTGGCGTCTGTACATAGGTAGGTATGGGTAGCAATTACAAAAATCTATGAGCTGTCTATTTTGCTACCATGCCTAATTTTTAAAGAGCGATCTTCCTACTTCCCACTTTAATCTTGCTACCATTCGGCCACTCCAGAACACTTAGGTGTTCTGGAGTGGCCGAGTGGTAGTGGTTAGTATCAGCTTCTGTATCTAGTCTGTAGATGTGAATGTGGTCTGTGAAAGTTTTTAAACGAACACATCCTGTTACTTAGGTCATATTACCGTGGATTACATTTTCCAATAAGGCTCCATTTATCTAGTTACTGGTAAACATACCTAATAAGATTCAAATGATAGCGTAACATCGATGGATTAAATCCTTTGTTTGTATTGCGTCTAATGGACCAATTAGAGTAAACAGCAAATTAAAATATGGGGTTGTCAGCTTGTGACTTTAGCTTTCACCCTGTCTACTAAAGTAAAATAAATTAATATAAATAGTGGCTGGAAGAACTTAGATACGTTCGTGTATGCACATACGCTCATTTAGAAAGTAGTATTAAGGTAATAGCAGTGTCTCACACGACGGAATCTGAATATTGGCAGATAATTAAGGGACATTATTATTATCTTTTTATTTCTATTCATGCAGTTCACTGACCTCTATCATACAAGGTATAATAGAGGTCAGTGATGCAGTTATATTTATTTATATGTATCGATACTTTTTTATAACTGACGAAAAATATTGGCAAGTTTCCGAACCATAAATTTGACGTGTGATGTGTCAGGCTTACGTCAGTGAAGTTAAGTGTCAAATATGATCGCCGTAGGGACTAGCGATCTAAATAGATAATTTAAACACTTTCCAACAATTCCTCTCAATAATGGTGCCTTCATAATACAATGATAGTGACACGTTAGCATGGAGAATAATATAATGGAGTTTACACTGCCGCCGGCTCCTCGGGGGCTGTGCTTCGATAGAAATGATTTCGTCAAGGTATTTTCGCCGATTTCCATGTAATTAGTCGTGTTAATCAATTGATTGGGCTTGAGATGTTTTCTAAACTTGTTAGTGATCATTTCAGACGAATTTCTCCGTCGATAACTTTTTGGCGGAGCATCAAAATGTGGCATCTTTGGAAACAATGCGAGATGACCTGGGAGTGTACTTAAAAGTCCTAAGGCTGGCGATGATAGAGCTTATAAACAAGGACTACGCTAACTTCGTGAATCTGTGTGCTACTCTCATTGGGTTTGATAAGGCTATTGTGAAAATACAAGTGCCATTAGGACAGTTGAATGATGAAGTTATTGTAAGTAACATATCATTTCTTTAGCTAACTCAAACTAGTAATCAATATTAGATTTTTATGATCCATGTAGTGTATTACCTGCTTTATTCAAAATTGCAATTATTTCTCTTTTTGTGAGCATTCTTTTATAATGCATTCACTTTATTTATTTCCATTCCATTATATTTATTTGATTTTTTCTTGTAGAGTGTAAAACAATGCTTAGAAGATGCAATGAAAGAGTTGTCACTGTGGATGAGTCAGAGGCATGGTCTACAAAAAAAGAAGCAGCTGCTCAAACATTATAGCCAAACAATTAACTGTCTAAAAACCTTAGACAATGTCCTAAAAAATATATCTGTAAAAAAGAGGCAAGAACAGGTAGCTCTAGCGGATCGTGCAGCAATGCAATACAACCAATTGAAATTCTCCATCTCGAAGTGTGACACTATCATAAAACCAGAGCATAAATTACAATTCAACGAAGTAGGAGGAAAACTAATACATACTCTCAATGAGTTACTGTTCAAGTTTTGGAATAACAATGATGAAGAGAACCTCCTAAAAACTCTTACTACACTTGCATCTTTAGACAGAGTCAAAGAGTCCGAAATGCTGATTAGAAAGCAAGCGGTTGCTCCTCTCTTACAAGACATCATCAACGAACCAGCATTACAGAAGAGCAAAGACGGACTACAAGGAATCTATGAGAGAATCTTGTCTTTACTGGACACAAAACTGAACTTACTCCTAACAGTGACACAACATTCCAAACTATCCTTTCTTGTTAAGAAATTTAGGTTCTTAGTCAACTGCTTTTGGTGCGAAGTTGAAAACAGACTAGAGGTGAATCTTGCATCAATTTTTGCACCTGGCAACCCTCAGATATTTTACAGGCGGTACAGTGAGAGCATTCAGTTTATAAAGAAACTTGAAGGGTATTGTTCAGCCGATGATGTCAAGTTGATGCGTGGAACTTCGGAGTACAAGAGCTTCCAAAGAAGATGGAACTTGCCAGTCTATTTCCAGATACGGTTTCAGGAAATTGCAGGTAAATTAAGTTCCTTTTTCTTTGTTGCGATTTAAAAATAATAATGAGCATCTCTGAAAAAAAAAAATGTCATTCAGTGGACTATCTATAAATATATGTAAAAATGTTCTATCTATCTCCCGCTGCAATAAGGTCAGTGGGGCAATATGTGGGTGTTTAAATAGCAAGAGATTCAATTATGTTCAATTTGGACACCCACTGCCCTAATGAAACATTTGGCGTCGCCCCCGGCCCCGTACGTAGTTTATAGTGTTTATTCACGCCATGATAACAAATCACCCTATTTTGGACCTGCGCCAAGATCTATCGAATTCCCGAATCACTTCCCACTTCAACATTGTTGATAGGAAAGGCATTACATTCTCACCTGATTACATGTAACAATTTCAAGAATGTGTGTGTTTATAAAATGTACAAACAATCACAGGAAGTTTCGAGGCGGCGCTACAAAAGAGCCCTACTGTGGAAAACAATAGTGACTTTGTGCTGAGAGAAACACACAAATGTTGGAATGCGACCCAGGAGTGCTGGTCTGATGGGATCTACATCGAGGCCCTGGCTCACAAGTTCTGGAAACTCACGCTGCAACTGTTATCGCGGTATGCCACGTGGGCGAACACTTATTGTACACAGGTAATAAACGTTATGTGTCGGCGAATTGAAACCGCAATCGAGAGTGCTGATAATACTCTTGTATGAACTGATAAGCATTATGAAATGTACCTGATTTTGTCATTAAGCTAATGAGCACTTGTAAAGCCCTAAGCTGTTTGGTCGTTTAATCTCAAGGCCTAATTTGTGAGTAATCAAATGCAAATTAATTCAAATAACAAAGACATGCTGCACAATGTAGTTAAAGATAAATAAAAATAAACTAGTGATTACGTCATACTACAGTAGGTTAGCATTACAATAATTGAGTACACATTGCACTAACTTTGTTTTACAACAACAAAGTCATAATTCTACACACAGAAGTTCGTCTGTAAACAATTTATAAAGCAATTTATTCATTCACTGTTTTCAGAGAATACCAACACAGAAGTTCGAACCAACGAATGTAAACAAAAACCTTATTGAAAACAGTATTAACATCTATGTGGATGTACAGACCTTACTGAGGAGGTTGCCACACTTATTGGAACTTGTTCAGACTAAAGTACCCATCGACAACAAAGATCTCCTTGGACAAAGTTTGAGATCTTCTGAGGGGGCACTACAAGGTACAAAGGAGAAGATAAAGGAATGTATAGTCAACGAACTATACGACAATTTCAATGTCCACTTGAAGCAAGTCAGTGACATACCACGGCTGTACAGGAAGACCAACCGCAGCGTGCCGAACAAGCCTTGCACCTATATAGATGTGGTGTCGAATGCCTTGAAGGAATTCAACCAGGAAGCTTCCAAAAAGTTGGATAATGTGTTCACCATGGAGCTATTCGAATCGCTTTTCAATGTTATGACTGTTTCGTAAGTATTAATTTGTTACCTACTCAATTTTCTTTAAAATTTATAAACTAAATCGTAATGCGTCACCGAGTTAAAAAACGCAATCTACGCAAAGTTATCCTCGTAGGATAGATTTTTATTTAAAGGCTGAAATTATATCTAACTTAATAAAAATTTGCTCCTTATCTGCAATGTACGATAAGTAAGTCTCTATAAATAGAAACATGTGTTCCAGATACTACAAATATGTAGAGGATGTTTTAACCTCGGTGCAGAGGACCGAAGAGTCACTGAGAAGACTGAAGCAAATACGAGAGATGAGTTCGCCTCAGAGCAGCGACAGCGCAGGCGTGACGGACGGGGACAAGATCCGTCTGCAACTGAACGTGGATGTGGTCTCGTACGGTGCGCTCGCGCACACACTCCGCCTCAATGTAAATAGTGTTCACAAGTTCACAGAACTATCCAATATGGTAACGGAAGCTGTAAAAAATATAGATATTAAATGATATGCCCAGTTGTATACTAAAGTTTTTTTGTTCAACCTGTAGTATCTAATTCTAATGTATTATACTATAACTAGAATTAATATAGCAATAAAAGATATTTATTTTTTAACATAAACATGTATTTGATCAGCTGAATAAAAATTGTATGATTTGAAAAAATAGAAACCATTCACTTATCACTTAAAATAATTAACAAGATAAAATCTTACTAATACTATTTGTGTGGAACAAAATATTTCATAATTGTGTTCGGTTTAGCTTTGTTCGTGGTTCTGGGACTACTCCTCGGCATCTCTGAGCTGGAGGGGTTCTTCCACATGGCCTTCAGTTCCTTCTGCATTTCATCGGGAAGTGCACTGAACACCTCCTTGTCGACATAGCTGGGGCAGTCGTCACAGTTCTGCTCATCACAGTCTCTCATTGTATCTGACGTGTCAGACAGGTTGTCTTTCGCGGGACTGGCGCGCGGCGTGAGTGATCGATCGCGGGAATTCAGTCTTAGCTCAGATACTTTCTCCAGCTCTTTCGAGTTTAATCTGAGTTCACCGACTTTTAGTTTACTTGGAGATGCAACTTCTTCTTTGGACAAACATCGTCTTTTTGCTATCCATGTAACTTTTTTGGGTTTTTTTGGTGATGGCTCAACTTCGGCGTCGGAGAGATCAGTCGTGGTGCTACTGCTCGGCGACACGGCGGAGTAGTCCATAGGCGAAGAGGAGGTATCACATTCGTTTTGTAAATTAAGCACAGATTGGACGGAAATATCATTCATTAAGTAGTTCACTATAGATCCTCTGCCTGTCATGCGCTCTTGGAACTTAGTGAATGCCAATCCCACTAAAGTTAAATGGAATGGTTTGGTCAAATCAATTAGTTTGTTAAATAATCTCATAATGATGCTCATCAGTTTCTGCTGGCCCGCCTCAGTCACTGTGAGTGCACCACTGCTGAGGGTGAAGATGGAAGGAGAGATCTGACTTTGTCTTGACTCTCTGTGACTGCTCAGTCTCTTGGCATCCTTTTTTCGTAGAGTAACTCTTAAAGAGACTGGGATGCGCCCATCTTCCCGCACTAGGACCATCAGCCTCTGCAGCAGAGCAGTAAACTTGTCCTCTACCTCGCTCCTCACACTGACAATCTTGAAGCTATCCTCCAGACCTATGCTCTGAGGCTTGCCAGTCTGTTTCACCGGAGTATTGTCTTCACCTAAGCTCAATTCTTTCAATCTAACAGCCATATCGCTGCTGAAGTGCTTTTTCAACACATCTAGGGATGCTTCTTGTAAGTCACTTACAGTTATAATATTGTTAGATATAAGTGCTTCTGTAGTTTTAGAACCAATGCTTGGAATGCAACGAACATTCTGTAAAGTAGACATGAAACAGGTCCCATGTTCTGGGAATATAGTAGTTTGGTCATTAGGCTTATTTTGGGGACAAATTAGTTTAGCTAACAACTTGTTGTGTGCAATACCAGCACAAGTTGTGAAACTTAAGTCTTCACATATCTTTTTCCTCATCTCACTGGCTATTTGTGATGTTACTCTGAGTCTGGTGTGGCAGCCACATGGGCAGTCGATACTGGGCTCAGTGTATGCATGACCAGCAAGCGTGACGTTACTAATGTTTGCAGATTTCATCTTTTCTTGTACTAAGTTTGTGACATCAATAAAATTTTCATCCATACCCAATTTCTCCACTGGACATTTCCAACATTGTAACACTGCAAAAATCTTATTGGAGGCTGTTCTGTAGTTGTGCAAATCTTCACCATTGATAAGTTTTAAATTGGGACAAACTTTTAGCGCGTCAGTAACAAGCATACATTTCTGCACGCCGTACTTCCTGGCCTCGTAGTTGCTTGTTATGACGAAGTTCTTCTGTTGTACGCCGAGCGGAACCGACCGCAGCTCGGGATTCCGTACCATCTCCACTTGAGCATAGAAACAATCTACATCAATGTGAATAATGCACCGCGCGTGTTCGCTATCAACATCGTTGTAATGAGAACAGCCAGATTCCATATTCCTGCAAAATAAAGCATAGTTTAGTTATAATTTACTTTGTTCTAACTAAGTTTTACCTGTTGCGATACAATGTTGTGAAAAATTAACAAATACCGTACCTATCGTCCATGACCGTACCATTGAAAGATGAAATATATTTAGTAGTATGTAAATAGACTTTTTGGGGTAGAAATTACTGCTTTTCTTTCATAAATTTCCAAAATATTGATATTTTATATTGGACAATCACGACACATCAACAGAGGCAATGTTACCATGCTAAAAAAAGATTTCCCCCGTTTTTTTTTCAATAAGGTTTTTTCTACGTGACACTGTTAGTGCACTTTTCTGATTATGTAACACAATCAATTTACAAAGAAGGTGATTTCAGGCTTATATTATTTTATTATTTAATTTCATCCAGTCAATCTAGTAGTAATTTAAAATCGACTGTTTATTCGTTCAATCGATTTCATTATCAATTTTGACACATGACATTTCAATCCACTATCATCACAATACGTCATTTTCACGAAAGTGGGTTGAAGTGGGTGTTCATGTTCAATACAACTAACAAATAAACAGCTAAATACCGGAATTTACAGTTATGAACACCTGAAAACCGACAATGGAGGGGCTGCCTTCGGGTGATATACAGGCGAAGTACCAGAAATTGGCCGCGGAGTATTCAAAAGTGTGTATCTTTGCTAACGTGATGCATTAAAACGATCGGCAATTTGGTGAATTTGTTGTTTCCGTTGTTGCAGTTGCGGGTGCATGTGAAGGTGCTAAAGAAGGGGGTTTTAGATGAGCAGGCAAAGTCGAATGAGCTGCGGGACACGTTGAAAGACAAGGAGAAATCTCTGAGGAAAGGGGAGTTGGAGATAGATTCACTGACGTTCAGAAACCAGCAGTTGACGCGGCGCGTGTCCGTCCTTCAGGATGAACTCGACGCGTTACAGGTCAGTTGCACTGTGAATCTATGCAAAAACAATGCCCAATAGCTGTGAAGCATTCCTAATCAGCAACTGATAATGAACTTATCTGAACTCCATGGATTCTGTTACCTCTGAGTTGTATTATTTGGCATTTAATATTACCAGGAAATTGTGCTGTTACTTCAGTTCACCTTGTGCTCAATTATTTGCTCCAATAATTGCTAATTAATTCAAAGTTTCTATAAGATTTTAACAAAGATATTGATACATCTTCACAGTTTAAATGTGCACAACTAGTAACGTTTTTCAAACATGGAAGCTGCCGCATTATGGGTTATTTAATTCTTTATTTCTATTAACCAACAATAAAGCAATGCTTATAAATACTAAATGCATGAATAGTGAAATGTAATTCCCTTTCATTCAAAACAATTTGTTTATTATTTTTAGTTGAAGTTGACAAAGAAATCAAAGAGTAAAGGTGATGATAAGCAGCCGACAGTCAGCAGTGTTGCCGCATTGGACTCTGGACTCCTCCAGGAGGAATTACAAAAGAAAATCATTGAGAATGCACAGTATGCTTCACAGGTATGCACCAAACATTATTATTTCTACGTCTTTATACTTATGTAGCATTGAGCCTACAGTATAAGTTTGAAAGATATCTAATAACATTAAAAGGCACACTTATATTTAATCAACAAGTACTGATAGTAAAAATAGATAGTAGCTTATTAGCTTCTAACAAGGTATATGTATATTATATCTTTGAATCTTGTAAGAACAAATCTTATTAAACAAACAAAGTTTCAAAAAGTTTACTCTAAAATAATAAGTGTGTTAAATAAAAAATGGTATGCTGTAAAATTTATTTAATTGGTGGTTTGTTTAATATACTACCCACAGCCGTAATATAATGCTTTAATTGGCAACTGTACACTTTACACTGATGGTAATTGGTGTATGACTAATAGTGTTGTGTTGCTGATAGTTTTACAGTTTAATATCAGGCTTGTGTGGTCGTGGTCATATGGTGCACGTAATAATGAGAAAGTCTTCTAGAATAGAAACTTGAAAATATGCTTGATTTTCGGGAAATGAGAAAATTTTCACTTAAGGTCCGGCCGCACTGTGTTTTCTTCTAGTTAGCTCGGAGATTTAGACGAAAACAAACATTACTTAAAATAAATGTTCTTGTATATCGATTTTATTCAATTTCGAGTGGCCATTGTTGTTTACATCTTTGGCAAATTTAGTGTGGCCGGACTATAAATACAATAGAGCATGTCACTTAAACTTATAACAATTATACATGCAAAAGATTGATATTCTGTAAAAGAGAATAAAGTAGTATTTAAAATGTTTTTTCAGACATACAACTTATTTATGCAGACCATTAGAGTAAAACTATGTGATTAATTAGACAATTTAGAGTTTTAGAGATAATAATTTATGGCACTATTCGCCACTATATTTTAATAAAAGTAATGTACTTTGAAAACCTTAGATATCCTACACAAAGTACCAAATAAGCGATTTACTCTCGGTGCGAAAACTATACATAATTAAGACCGTTCTAAAGAAACACAAAACTATTCCTTTGGACCCCAACTTAACTTTGAAAAGACGAAAAGATATGATAACACAAGTTCCTCAAACAAAAACCAAGTTCGCCTGTATACAATTCAATAAACGTTCAGCTCAACTATACAATAGACTTAACAAAGAGACTTACGTGTATAATAAGACACAAAATGAATTTAAAAAAATTGTAACTAATTGGATAAAACCACTAACCTATGATGACACGGAGGCGCTGTTAGGATTTATATCCCTACACATGCCTAATGCCTGCACTATTTATAACCGTATGCATATACTCTGATTCATTTGTGTTCACATTCACACACCCTCGCATTTGTATCCACTCACCCTCGCATTTGCATCCACTCACCCTCGCATTTGCATCCACTCACCCTCGCATTTGCATCCACTCACCCTCGCATTTGCATCCACTCACCCTCGCATTTGCATCCACTCACCCTCGCATTTGCATCCACTCACCCTTGCATTTGCATCCACTCACCCTCGCATTTGCATCCACTCACCCTCATTCACACACACACACTCACTCGCACTCACACTCTCGCATGCCTGCGCATGTTTAGCTTTAATTTTCTCCTTTTTTTTTTTTTCTTACGTATTATTATTCACTTTAGTTTTGCATAAAACAAGTAACTAAACAATATTTATTAAGTTTTGGAAGAGCGGAGTCTCCTAACACAGGCTTAACTGCTTAAAAGGAGGTTCCAATCACTAGTTTTTAAGGTTTACTTGTTAAAATAATAAACCATTTTTTTATTCCTTTTTTGCAATTTCGTGGCCTAAACACAGTATACTTACTTTTTTCACCTTACAGTTATCAGACAAAGTATTTGAGGTATCTCAACTGAGGGCATCCCTAGAAGACTACCAGAGACACATAAGTGAGAGCGACAGTAAATATAAGTGTGAGATAGCCAAGCTAAAGAACAAGAACCAGGAGTTGCAGTACTCTCTAGAGGAGGCTCAGAGGGACAGGATAGGAGGCACTCCCAATAAGATACACTTGGCTACCGGCAGTCAGGCGCCCAGCTGTAATGGGGACTTCTTGTCGGAAGGAGGGAGTTTGGTAAGATCACACTAATATTATAAAGGCGAAAGTTTGTGAGTGTGTTTGTATGTTTGTTACTCCTTCACGCACAAACGGCTGGACCAATTTCGATAAAATTTGGTATGGAGGAAGCTGACACCCTAGATTAACACATAGGCTACTTTTTATCCCAATATTTCCACCGGATCGAAACTTATGCGGGTGAACCCACGGGGCGCAGCTAGATAAATATTGCGATATGACAGCTTTTGTATGAAAAATGTTACTATATCGCTCATTTGGAGAAACATCGACGTAACTGGTACTTTTTTTTTTAGGTCTATGCTTTCCTAACGTAAATACGCTTTCTAAATGTTTTGGTATATTTAACTCATTTTTGGGAAAAAATACATTTACGTTGATGTTAAGGACCACGCTACCGCATTAGGAATTTACTGTAATGGTAGCAGTGTTTGTGATAAATAAATAAATAAAAATAAATAAATGTTTCTCCAAATGGGCGATATGTCAAACTGACATTTATTATTTGATTAAAAGTTATCTGACGTTTTAAGTTTTAGGCTGATGAAAATGTAGATGATTTATGTTTCCACACACTTTTCAAACCATACTTCATGATTCGCATTTTGTTTGCAGGTGGGAAGCGAGGATGCACTAAGTTCTGTAGATGACTTGAATGTTACTGAGCAACTTAGTATGAAAGCACACTCATTAGAACAGGTAAGCACATGCTTTTAACATTATTTATCACAACACACTTGCGATGCAAAAGCATACAGTCAAGCGAGTCATATAAGAAAAGGATGCGCTCGGAACCCAACAGCCATCATCATCGGCTCGGATCCTCTGCGGGACATCATCATCATCGTCATCGTCGTCATCATCATCAGCATCATCCACAGCCCGACTTATCACCCACTGCTGGGCACAGGCCTCTCTTTTCTTGTGCCAATCTCCGCGCTCCTGTGCCAGCCTCATCCAGGTTCTGCCCGCGATGGCAACAATATCGTTCGCCATCTCGCCGCCGGACGACCGACACTTTGTCTTCCAGTCTTGGACGCCACTTCTCACTGCCTTACTCCACCTGCCATCACTGCGCCTTGTCAGGTGTCTGGCCCAATTGAAAATGCTGCCATATTTTGTGCATGTATCAAGTGAAAAGTTTTGGTAATAATAATTGATTGTGGTTCAGATGACTAAAACTTTAATCAGCCTATAACATTCCCACTGCTGGGATACAAGCCTCCTCTCTGTACGAGAGAGTGGGCCATAATTCACCGCGCGGGCCCAGTGCGGGTTGGTGGATGTCACATGTCTTCGATTTTTTGGTTCTAGGGCAAGTCGGTTTCCTCACGATGACAAGCTATGAAAAGCGAGCGCAGTGGGAAAAGGAAGTATTTTACAATCATGGTTAGTTTAATAAATTCTTGTAACTTTCCAGGAAAATCAAAAACTAAGGATGGAATTTGAAATGCTTCGAATGGAAAATGAGAGCCTTAAATTAGAAGTAGCAAAATATATATCAGCGTCCCAAAGACGACGAGGTGATGGCCACGACTCAGGGGACTTTAATACCTTCGGGGAGACTTCCATGGACGCCGAAGGCAGGGTTACAGGGCTCCTAGGAAGCCTACAAGTACCCTTCCTGGTGGACCAAGAAGTAGAGACGAGGGAAGAACGTATGAAGACGTACTTTAGAAATAAGATTAGCGAGCTGAAAACTGAAAGAGAGGAGTTGAAGAGTAAGACTGAACATTACGTTAAAGAGGTATGTGTGTGCCAATATAACTACAAATCTTTATTTTGAGCCTTATTTTCACTTACCATTTTTTTTTAATTTTTATCAATTTTTCATATTTACCAGTATTTACAAACATTGTTTTTTTTCGTAAGACGTCACGTTGCTTTTTCAGACCAATTTATGAGTTATAGCCGATACCTACTTACCATAGTGTTTGTAGTTAATGTAAACAAATCCTTAATCATAATCAATAACGAGAAATCTCAAACACTTCCCGACAAGGTAAACAAACATAATACATTCAAAGGTAACAAATCGGCGTTCTGCAAAGCAAAAGAAAGGTTTAGAAAATTCCAGTAGCGATCCATTGTGAAGTCTGGATTTGTGCCCAGATGTTTTAGCATATTCGTATTTAACGAATATGCTAATACATCGTAGTCAACATGTGGGGGAGCTACACACCTCGGCCAAGCCTCTCGCTGGGCGCGGTTACAGACGTTATACACAGGCTTCAAACAAACTGAGTGTAAAATTCTAAATTAGACATGAACATAGCTTTCAACCTTCCGCATAGTACTCCTCAAAATGGGGGCCATTCTTGAGTTTACGGAAAATAGGTGCAAAACGTTTTTTGAAAAACATTTAATCCCCCTTTAAGCGAAAACATGGATCCGCGCCTGCCTGTAGCGAACACAGGCGTATATGTCGGCGTTCTATTTATATCTCTCTTTTACACTACTAACATGTAACATCTTTACAGTGTGAGATGCTGCGTCTCCGGTTCGAGGAGATGGAGCGCGACAAGCAGACGGACGAGCACACGTTGAGCGAGAAACATAACACTATCAGCAGACTGGTGAGTCATACACATTTGTTTTATACTCGGGCTATTTATACAAGGTGGCCAAGTGGTAACGGCCGCGACTTACGAGGAGTAGGTCGTAGGTTTGAACCCAGACAGGCGCTTTACTTTGTGTAAATTATTTTATCACCACTGCTCTCAAAACGGTGAAGGGAAACATCGTGAGGAAACCGGCATGTCCTAGAACCAAAAATTCGACTACATGTGACATCTGCCAACCCGCACTGGGCCCGCGTGGTGGATTACGGCCCATTCCCTCTCACTGATGGGAGGCCTGTGTCCCAGCAGTAGGAACATTATAGGCTGATTATGTATTTATACAAGGTGACTCATTGAGATTTGTCAGTATGGACGAATTAGAAGGCCAATTCCCGTAACTGAAAACGTTCAAAATCTAGTGGCAATAAAGTAAAAAATTGTCAAAAATGTAAGTAAATCAGACACAGTTTTGACAGATTGAGACTTGAATGCAAAAGTTGTCAAAAATACGGGTATTGCACCCCTCTCAGAGCAGTACCCAGAGGTAACGGCCGTGACTTACGAGTTGTAGGTTCGAACCCAGACAGGCGCTTTACTTTGAGTACAAACGCCAGCACATCAAGCTACCCGAAACTCAAATTTTCCCAATCATCTTTGAACCTAATGCTTTAGCGATAAAGTTGAAAATCTATATTAAAGAAAGGAGAACGAGTAAGACCGTACCCAGAGACAAAGTTAATTGTAGCATTATGGACTATGTCGGTATTTGTTGACCTCATGGAGTAGTTTAATTAATCCTAAGACAGCATGTCTGAATTCACTTGGAGAAAAAAGATATTTAAGGAAGTTAAATTGGTTTTGAGAAGACGGTACCAGAGACAAGGTTAATTGTAGCATTATGAACTATGTCGGTATTTGTTGACCTCATGGAGTAGTTTGATTAATCCTAAGACAGCATGTCTGAATTCGCTTGGAGAAGAAAGATATTTAAGGAAGTTAAATTGGTTTTGAGAAGACCGTACCCAGAGACAAGGTTAATTGTAGCATTATGAACTATGTCGGTATTTGTTGACCTCATGGAGTAGTTTGATTAATCCTAAGACAGCATGTCTGAATTCACTTGGAGAAAAAAGATATTTAAGGAAGTTAAATTGTTTTTGAGAAGACCGTACCCAGAGACAAGGTTAATTGTAGCATTATGAACTATGTCGGTATTTGTTGACCTCATGGAGTAGTTTAATTAATCCTAAGACGGCATGTCTGAATTCACTTGGAGAAAAAAGATATTTAAGGAAGTTAAATTGTTTTTGAGAAGACCGTACCCAGAGACAAAGTTAATTGTAGCAATATGAACTATGTCGGTATTTGTTGACCTCATGGAGTAGTTTAATTAACCCTAAGACAGCATGTTTGAATTCACTTGGAGAAAAAAAGATATTTAAGGAAGTTAAATTGTTTTTGGGAAGACCGTACCCAGAGACAAAGGTAAATGTAGCATTATGAAATATGTCGGTATTTGTTGACCTCATAGAGTAGTTTAATTAATCCTAAGACAGCAAGTCTGAATTCACTTGAAATAAAAATATATTTAAGGAATTTAAATTGTTTTATTAAATAGAATAAAATAAAGGAATAAAACGTTATTTATTCTCATTAATTATTATTTTAATTCCTTTATTTCAATATACATGTTTATACAAATTATATTTTTAAATATTAGAACGTAAAAACATTAAAAATATAAAAAAGTTGTAGCCCACCGGTATCGGGAACAGGTCCAAGCTATCGGCAATCAGGGCTCCAGAGAGAAGAACCTCCTAATAATGTGGGTCGTGTCGAGAAGTTCCGCTTTCTGAATCAAGTCCTTGATCCAGCTGCCCAACGAGAGCCTCCTCAGGTGCTAGTCGACGTTTTTGGCTATTAAGCCATAGGCTGTCACGACTATCGGCACAATAATCGCTGAGTTCACATTCCACGTTTAACAACCTCGTTGTTAATATGTTTATCTTTCCCGGCACACACGAGGGTCGCAATCATGCAGTGGCGTGCACAGACATTTCAGACAGGGTATGCACAAAAAATAAAACTACATCAATCAACCGCTTGAAAATGTTTCTATTTAAACATACTTCACCAGCAGGTCTTACAGGTATAATTTTCCATTTTTACAATAATCTTACTAAATAATAATTACTCGACAGTCAATCACTTGCGGTTCTACGCATACCTCTATAGGGTACCTACATGCCTCTTTGCAAATGCTCTGACACGTATGATTTTGCGAGTTTTAATTGGTATGTGCCTAAACTAAACAAGATAAGTTCCTCCTCGTTGAGGCTAGGAAATGGTACATCGCTTTCTTCCATCGCTGTGAAACGTACCCTTTGGCGGTTGATATTACAGTCCACAACATATTAGTCACCAAACCTGTTGGAAACGTTAATTCTGTTTTCTATTATTTCGACAATGTTGTTAGCGTGTGGATTAATCTACAATGGATCACGGAACGTGTTCAATAAGGCTCCAGCGATTTAGAAAATTAACAGAACTTGATTAAAAATTAATTAAAATTGATTTAGAACTTGTATTGTGTTTTATTTTTATTTCTTTTTTGTATCTCATTTTATGCTGCATTGTCGGTTGCCAGCAGACATGCTGACTAAGGATTATTTAAACTACTCCGTGCGGGCAACGAATACCGACATAGCTCATAATCTCTGCCCCGAATAGCAGAATAGCTATTAAAATTATGGGAAAAAATAAACAAAAAAAAAATAAAGGCGGTACGAAGTTCGCCGGGTCAGCTAGTATTGAATAGGAACCAATATAAGTATGGTAATTACAATAATGAATAAAGATATTGAACTTTCCTATTATTTTATTAAAACAGTTTAACTTCCTTAAATATCTTTTTTCTCCAAGTGAATTCAGACATGCTGTCGTAGGATTAATTAACCGTTCAAGCCCAGACGTCATTATGACGTAACATCAAAAAAACTCCTGTCAAATTCCAGATGTCACCCGCTCAGCGCGTGATTTATTACCCTGCTCACAAAAAATGGTCTACTGATGCTTATATGGGCTCAAGCCACTTAATGTAAACTGTTTTGGGTTCTTGAATAAACAGACCATAATATAAAATGCAAACAATACTCGTATTACGAGTATTGTATTTATAAACAAATGACGTCATCAGAAAATAGGTTGAAAGTGTGTTCGTTCCCGTGTTATGTCGATTTCTGATAAAACTACTATATGAATTTACACGAAACTTTGCAAGTTACATTATGAATAGACAAGTAATCTAACAACAGCGTTTTTTTGAAAGTCCTACCTTACATTTTAATAATATTGAAACTCAAATTTCAGTGCGCCGAGCCGTTCAATTCTTATTACAACGCAATGACTGTAATCGCCCAATCCTAGTCATATTGAGTTGTTTCTAATTAAAAAAGTGTTACTAGGATACTACACAAACCTTTATTAACTGATAACTACCTATATCTTGTAAAAATATACCACTATAATTATAAAATCATAAGATTTTCTTGAAGTACTTACGTAAAATTTTGTTTGACCAAAAAAAAAGATTATTGATTGATTGTGATGTTATTTCGTGCAAATATTATCTACAATATTATCTACAAGGACGTATAATATGTTATAAACGAATATTCATCCACTTAACGTCGATTTTACACAAAAACTATTAAAATAAACAACATAGCATCATAACAAAACAGCACGCACTGCAGCTGCCATTAAGAATCGTAAAGTCTATTTTTAACTTTTTTTTTCCAATATTGCCAACCCATATTTTTCGTTTTGAATCATTTAGTCGATTAGTTTATCTACCGGACCATAGACTCAAACTGTTGCACAGGATATTAGACCGTATTTAACAGTAATAATAGAGGTTGAAGCCGCGTGAATCGGGTGGTGACAAATGGAGACGGTGGTGCCTGACGGGTGCGCGCCGGTATGTGACAAATGGAGACGCTGGGGCTCGAACGGTACTACTCCATGAGGTCAACAAATTCCGACATAGTTCATAATGCTACAATTAACCTTGTCTCTGGGTAGGTACCGTCTTCTCAAAACCAATTTAACTTCCTTAAATATCTTTTTTCTCCAAGTGATTTCAGACATGCTGTCTTAGGATTAATTAAACTACTCCATGAGGTCAACAAATACCGACATAGTTCATAATGCTACAATTAACCTTGTCTCTGGGTACCGTCTTCTCAAAACCAATTTAACTTCCTTAAATATCTTTTTTCTCCAAGTGAATTCAGACATGCTGTCTTAGGATTAATTAAACTACTCCATGAGGGCAACGAATACCGATATAGCTCACAATGCTACAGTCATCTTTTTTTTTGGGTACGGGGCCCATACAACTTTACCCATTGTTCTTTGACAGATTGTAGTAGCTTGATGTGCTGGCGTCTGTACATTATGTCATCACCTCTTAAAATGGCGAAGGAAAACATCTTGAGGAAACCGGCGTGTTCTCGAACCAAAAATTCAAAGACATGTGACGTCTACCAACCCGCATTAGGCCTACGTGTTAGATTACGGCTCATTCCCTCTTGCAGAGAGGGGGCTTGTGTCCTATCAGTAGGAACATTATAGGCTGATGATTATGCTATTCTAAAGAAGCAATTCGTCTATTTCAGAGGTGCGAAAAGCTGCTTTCAGAATGTGTATAGGTGTCTTACTAAACTTCAACTATATCCGACGATCCTGCGTACTTATCTCTTTTTTGACTGTACATAGCTCGGGAATCCAGCAGTTACTAAATTCTTTTTTATTGCGGTAATAAATTGCTAGTGTAAGTTGTATCACTCATTTCACCCAACTCAGTGAGTCAGCCTGTATATTGCAGTGTGTACCTATTTTGGTCATTACCACGATAGTTGTTTGAAGTGTTATTCAACACTATTTATAAGTATAGTTGATAGCGAACATTGAATGAGGTCATTGCGTCATATTATTATCGATCGACAATAAGTTTTTAATTTTAATATCACGTCGGCACAAGCTTTGACGATGCCCTGTATTTATGACTCACGAGTTTTTTTTTTTTTCATAATTTTTAATGTTCGCCTTTAAAGACAACCTGCATATTGCCGTGGTATAACTTGAATGCCGTTTTCCGACATCTGGTCTATTTTTAACTTTTGATGCTATTATTTTTGTTAAAAAAAATATATCTATCGATCTGTATTTCCGAATTTTCAATGCCTTGAATAGCTATTCAAGGTATAGAACAATCAGTGTTATCAATGGACTCCTCTAAAGGCTTGTCACGAAACCCTAAAATTCTGGCAGTTTAAATAAAATAGACGACCGCCATTCTCCCGACAGCTGTTTGGTGTCTGGAGCAACGCAAATCAGTAATTGAAATGGTGTAATTTTCGATACGACAACCTGTCAAATGGTTGTGAGTCAGCGGTATTCTGATAGGAAAAGTGGTCTCCAGCAACCTTGTAGAAAAATTTATTGTTTAAAAAATGGCTTTTTTACTAAACTTACAGAATAAAACTTAACATACACTTAAATTATTCTAAACTTACACTACAAATATTCTACCATCTCAGCAACTAAATCCTTCACAGGAAGAAGAGCTCCACTCAACGTCGCACAACTACGAGGAACAGATGTCTGTGTTGACGGAACACGTGGCGGGGCTCAACGAACAGCTCACGAGGCAGCACGACGAGATACAGCAGCTCAAGCACACGCTACACAACAGGAGGAAATAGGAGGTAGCTAGGAGGATGTAGGCGGGGAGAGGAGGGGGACAGATAGTGGAGAGGAGGGGGAGAAACCGAGTACATCCCGAGGACAGCCGAACACATCCGAAGCGGTGTCGGTTACGGTAACAGTGGCGCGAATTCAATGGTTTTTTCCCATCTCAAAAAATGCCCAACGCGTCTAAAGAAATCTTCACTTCAAATAAAAGATCTAATGTGCCTATTACTATTTTGCTACCGAAGTCAGTCTGCAATCTTCAGACACAATCCTTGTACCCCCTTCACCCCAAATACGTCCCTGTTAACGTACATATTGTATACTGTCAATACTATCGATGTAATGTATAAAGGAAATAGATAAAATGTATGATCAAATGATCAAAATGTACAGAATGAAGCCTTCATATTCCGTAAATATATATTTGAAAGATAACTGAATGGACTACAAAATCAATTCAAGCAGGAGTTTGCACGGATAATTTGATCTCCGATTGAGTCCGAAACGAGTCGGGAATCATCGATGAAAATATACACTGTTTTACACGATAGTTGAATATTTAAGGGTAAAGATAACTCGCCCTGTTGGCATCCCAAGTAATCTAGATTTTATGAAATGGTCAGTAGCTACGATATGTTGATACTTTTGAACACCTAGTTGTTATGTAAGATAAACATACTGGGTGGCGTGGAGACCGACACGCAAACTTTAATCATGAATTCAGCACATGATTCTAGACCTTTTTTTTTTTGGTGGGAAATTATCAAATAACTTCTCCCGCTCTAGGCGGTGCGGGAGGGCGTGTCAGACTTTTACTGACTAAAACCCACCCGTGTTCCTTCAGTTGCCTGTGCCAGGGGCCACGGTATCTCTTTCGAACAGCCCGCGACCCTGGCAGGCATCGGCCAAGGCGGTCCCCGTCAGTTAGTGCTGACATCTCTTTGAGGCGCGCGAGGAACACAACGCGCCGTCGACCCTTTTAGACGCCCCCTAGCTTAGAAACATTCATCGGTTATCAAAAAAAATCTGCTGTGTCATAGAAAAGTGCAATACCTACATTACCTACACGGTCGAAATGTATGGAACAGCAATTTTTTTTTTTCATCATCGACGAAATTTTTGACATTGGCTCGGAATCATGTACTGGATCCATCGTAACCTGTTGCGCATCGAGTTCCCCTGTCACCTTGTATAACATTTGCAGCAAGGATTTGTTCATCTCTGTCCTAATATTTTCACTCTATCACCCTTCTATACATAAATAAACACGTTTGAATATATATCACAAAGAAATTGTATCAAATGTAAAAATTGTTAAAATGTCGTTGAATAAAAGAAAAATGTACACCTGCATATTGTATAAATTTTATGAAATATTTACGTGTGTGTTTAGAAAATCATGTCGGAAATTAGATATGGTTTAATTACTAAGCGTTATTAAAAATGTTTGATAAAAGGGATTTGTTCTTAAGCCCGGAATACACAAGCTATGTTGCAGGAAAGCGTGTAGCAAAAATAGTATGAGCATTTTAGGGGCCGTGTCCACGAGCGAGAAAATTGCGGCGATAGTCTCGCCGTGCCATCAAATTTTCGCCGCGATGATATCGCCGTGTGGAGACACGTTCTGAGAGAGTGTATAGAAATAAGTGGCACAACGATAATATCGCCGCGATTCTCTCACTCGCGGAGACGGTCCCTTAAACAAACGGAGAGTATGCTGCAAATGATCATACTATTTAATAGCACACAAGAATGCTTATGATAGCATGTGTATGACTTTAGTCTGATTAAAAAAAAAAGTGAAACTACAACTTGGCTACCAATTACAGTGAGAGATTAATGTCGCTTTTAAGTTATAAACTAAACATACTTTGGGGCTGTCCAAAATTAGGGGACATTTGAATAATTAAAAATCTTCTTAACGCAACGAGATTTTAACACTGGTAACATTTATGTAGACGCCATATTGAATTAGCACCCCACTTTTTTTGTAATTTTTCGGAATGTTCCCCTAATTCGGGATTTTCTCTTTACACCTTCAAAAATTCTTCCTAATTCAACGTCAAATTGAAAGCTAGTCTAGTCTCCATTTCTTGGCATTCCTATCACCATTTTTAAAAAAATGAGAAGTCATGTGGCCTGTCTGATGTATATTATAATGGTATTAAAATCGGCTAGTGATTCGTGCTTTAGTTTAGTCAATTGTTGGTAAAGCAATCGTTTTGGTTAATTTTATACTTCGCTTAAAAGTTGTAGAAAGAAAAAATAACATATTACTTGGCAGTCTTTATTTATTCTACCTATCAAGTATCTAACGGTGAACTAATGCTTAACCGGTCAAGCGGCGCGGTTCGCCGATCGGCGACGAAACAATAGAAAATCAATTGTGTCTCATTACCGGAGCTTGACAGATTAAACTTTAAAACAGTTTTCAATTGTATAAGAAGAAGAACTTCACTTTTTTTTCGGTCTACCCATTTGCAATGAAATGAGAGATGTGGCCTACAGTGGCCGGCCAATGTGTAAAGGGGCTGGTTAAAGATGGGGCATTGAGATTATAACCGACGTCCAGACTGTTACTCTACAAAGAGTTTGTGTTTATAAGTTAATCTGCTTATCTTAAGTTATTAATATTTAAGCAAAACAATATGCGATGATTATGAATATGTAATTATGTGTATAAAAAGTGGTGTAGACTTTATGCGAGTATTTTGGTATCTCTGTATATATTATTGTTTTCTCCCCCCTCTTTCCCACATTAGAGAGGTCCCATTCTGCAGCTTAATTTATCGATAGCTCTGTTTAGGCCTGCGTGAATTATTTCTTGCATAATCTATCTCTTTGCGAACTTCATCTGCAAACAAGCTATCTGCGACAAAAAACAAAAGAAGTTAAAAAATAAGGTTACGCCTCGATAGTGTCGAAATCCATAAAAGCTTTATACTATAACTGCTGCACTCGGAGATGTAATTAACATGAATTAACCAGCATATTTTCTGTCTTATCTCTTACTGTCAAGGTTCCAATATATGCTGGACGATCAAGTTAATAATTGATATTATTAAATAACAACTCTCGAGTGGGGCAGTTAGACCAATACAAGATGTATCTAACTACTCGCAATCAGTTCTTGCATATAATGTATAAATAAGAGAAATAAATTATCAATAAATAGTTTTGAATACTTATGTTTGTTTTCTCTTAATATTGATTACTAACACATTCAAATAACTATAATTAAGGCGAATGGGTAGTTGTAGCCCGCGAAATTCAATTTTTCTTACGTTTTTTGCAATTTTCAGGTCAGTGTCAGGTTGTATCTTGATGAAAATTTGATTCGCGACTATAACAGGTACGTATTCACAGAATTATAATCATCAGAATCATTAATACATCTGTTTAAGTTAGATTTCTACCACCAACACTTTTCCATACGAGATTTGTTCTTAACGGTAGAAATCTAACTTAGGAAGATGTATTAATGATTCTAATTATTATAATTCTGTAAATACGTACCTGTTATTGTCGCGAATCATATTTTGATCAAGATACAACCTGACACTGACCTGAAAATTGCAAAAAACGTAAGAAAAATTGAATTTCGCGGGCTACAACTACGCATTCACCTTAAGCCAACCAATCTCTGAAGTCAACATAGACCGATCATGTGCAATATCCAGTTCCGGTTTGCTTACCATCTTCAAGTTCCGGCCTATCATCAAACTCAATGTGGAATTATCGGAGGCATCCGTACACTGAGTTCCGGGCCACCATCTTCCGGTAAATCCGGCGGTATCAACGAGCTCCGTGCGGTATTTTACCCACGTGGCCGCGTCGAGATGTCTACGGGTCTGGCGAAACGATCCGTCGACCGTCGCTTTCCCTGGCATCTGCAGCGTAGCACATCCGCTGCGGTCATCGTCACACCAGGCTGAGCCAGGAGAGTTCTGTGCTATTTCTAAAGGAATTAAAGAATTGTTGTGACCATAGACCTATCTACCCCCTCTACTTTCTTAAAATTATACTTTATGAGGACAATTAACGTGGTTTTATTTCTCTCCAAACCTCAGCCGTCACATTGGCCGCTGCCTAGGCCGAAAGGCGTTTACCTTCCGCTCTCTGGTTATGCCATTGTTGAACGATTACAACAAGAGGGCTCATTCTTTCAGGTAATTACTACGTTTAAAACAAAAACGCTGTCCGAAATAAACACGATACGTGGGAAAAAAAAACCAAACAAAAAAGACAAAGCGCCCGACTACGTATTCTAAGTAAATCATTCGTAAAGCAGGCCATACACTCTAGGGTGTACATGTCTCGACTCTTGCATAGGGTCCCGTCGACTGGGGCCGCAGCAGACACCGGCAACGAAACGACAGCGCCGAAGTAGCGATACATACATTTACTACGGACGCGTATTCACCCGAGCGCCGTCATTCCGGCCGCGACTACAGCCCGATTCAAATTTTACGGCGGCTCTCAAGAGCGCTACTCGCTGCGCAGTCGGCAGTACTTCACCCCCGCTGACAGCTGAATTTGTTACTGTGCAGCGACTCATGTTCCGAGTCGCTATAGTTCGATTCTAGTGCGCAGCCCCTCATAGAAATAGGTCACATTATGGTTACTTCGGGCCGGCATTTCTCGGATTCGGATCGGATGTAGTGCAGCAGGTTCATAAGTGATGTTGAGTGTACATATTAGGCAGTACCTAAGCTAACTAGGCTGTCACACAGGGTGTGTGTAGGCCGCACTATAGTTACGCGGCTGTCACACAGGGTGTGTGTAGGCCGCACTATAGTTACGCGGCTGTCACACAGGGTGTGTGTAGGCCGCACTATAGTTACGCGGCTGTCACACAGGGTGTGTGTAGGCCGCACTATAGTTACGCGGCTGTCACACAGGGTGTGTGTAGGCCGCACTATAGTTACGCGGCTGTCACACAGGATGTGACAGCCGCACTATCGTTATGCGGCTGTCACACAGGGTGTAGAGGCCGCATTGTCGTAACGTGGCTGTCACACATGGTGTGTGTAGCCCGCACTGCGTGCTCAATGTATTGGGATAGGTCATAAACACGAAATAAAAACTCACGTTATATGCACAACTTTGTATTATAACGATAATCATAAGCACCTTATAATATGTCATCTGTTACAATATTTGTTTTCAACAGTTACATTATCGTTATAAATATTTATACAAAATTTATCAATTTGTTGAACAGCGTTTTGCAAATAATTCGCTAAAGTGAGGTCATTTGTCGATCACGCGTCACGCGAACAAACAGACAAAGTCAGCAAGTAGCTGTCCGGACGTTATATGTATATGAAAACATTGCACTCGGTCGCTTTCCAGAAGCGTATTGCAAAATATTCCATATCCAATGTTTATTTTATATTATACCTTATTTTAAAATCGTTTAAATATTATAGTCCGGTACAGTCACTTGCTGTATTGAAACTGGTGGTAGAATAAGTATCGGATACTATCGACTGAAATTAAGGCCTTGTCGTGGAAGTCCTTTGAACAAAAAGATTTTTAAACTTGAATTGTTGATAACGAGATCAGAGACATGGAACAGTTTTTGTTCCACTAAAGAAGTACAATAACTAACAATGAGAGCTCTAAAATATTAATATAGATGCTTTATGAGCTATCATAAGGGCATTTGCAACAGTACAATCAAGTTTAAAAATCAATTCCTGCAACATTAGGAACGGCGACCCATTCGATAATATCGTCATGCGCCTGTAACGTGAAACTGTACATTTAACATTAACGTCATTTTACATATCACTGCAAATAACTATAAATATAAAAGTTACAAAATCTAGCTTCGTTAGTCGACAGTATCAGATACTTTAGAGTTAAAACACTTGATAATTTCCTTTCAGTCGTCACTCAATAACATGGGTAAGTTAATGTTAAAATAAAAAAATAAATAACTACATACATAGGTGCTCTGCATCTCAAACACTCTCATCCCCGAAGCTCAACTAATACATTTTATACATACATTACACATCATATATGTTAAGTCGACTGTTTGAAATGGCTTCAGAACAAACTCCTTTGGCACTCTATACACACGAAATAATATAACTTAAATAAATCGAAATACATCACCGTAGGTGCCCCGAGTTTAAATAAAGATACTTCATAAAGGCAGATAGGCATTATTCTTTATAAATAAACTAACGTTACGTCGAGTGTACAGGCGGACACATATTCAGCTTACTCTGTGGAAAATATTGTGTATTTCTAAGTTACCTATAAACTTCTAGAGCGAATGTGTAGCAAGCGAGTTAAGTTTGCAAGAAGCGGTCAGCACAATGATAGTCTTCACATTTATCAAATAGTTTTATTTTTACCGTAGGACGGTTGAATTACGATTTATTACAATCCTAAATATTATTAAACGAAACACTTATGTTTCTACTTATTTATTTAGTTAGGTATTAGGTGTAGTGACATAAGCTAAATATGTTTCCGTTCCTAAAGGCGAGAATAATATAAACACGGGATATTAAAAAAAAAAAACCGAGTGTGCTTATGACCACACGACTGAAGTGAAACTTCAAACGTATTTGGCTATGAGAGGAAGAGAGAAAGAAAATGTGCGCGCGCACTGCTTTCTCTTGCTTATATCCCAAACTCAACTCCCGTTCGCTTCGCCCGATCACACTTTTCGTAACGCTTACGGCACGCGTTCGCCAGCTTACTCCCCAAGTCAAGCGTGCGTAAAGAAGTTTCACTTCAAAAATATGTTTAGTAATGATTAAATGAAATGCTATGTAGTTAGTTGTGCAGGTATTCTCTCGCCCGTTATACAAAGTCGACTAAAATATAAGATATAATTATCTACAGTTTGACATAAAAATATACTTTACATAATTGTGAAATCCTTAGAGAAAAACATCTATGTCAAACGAATAGACAGTATTAAACATGTGTACATGTATTTGGTTTCTATAAAAAATAAATTAAATATTTAAATAGAGACGAGAGGCCATCGAAAGTGATCTTTAAGATTGAAGAAAACTTAAATTTCCTATCATTTACTGTATATTTTCGATCACTATTGAATCTCTCCCGTATTCTAGAACAGTATGGCTTTTAAATCAACATGATTATACATCTAAATATAGTTTAAATTAATACACGATTTGGGCTGAAATGTTTCAAAACATTTCGTAGGTGGTTCTAGCGTGGAATGGTGTTTAAACCTGTCACATAAAAAGTTAAAATTATAAAAGAACGAGTAACGAAACCGAGCCGCTTTGTGATGCTTATTGAAAATAAAACGTCCTGAAAGGACAAAGCAATCAGTACAATTGAAATTTTCGAAACTCTAGGAAAACAGACATAAGGTTTTTGACGTGTAATGTTAACATCGGTTTCTTAATCGGTTGAAGGACACTAAACGGGACACAATAGAAGGTTTTTTTTTGCTATCTTAGGGGCGTTTAGTGTCCCGCAAACTGTTACGAGTTTTAAGAGTCATGAATGAAACTGTTGTCAAATAACTTGATGACATAAGTTTCGACAACAGATTAAATTAATGACGCTATCAGAAACCGGAGGTCAGATTCCTCAAAGTTCAGAAAGTAATCAATCGTAATGTATTCGCGAAGAACCACAGAAAGAAGACTACATCCCAGTCACTCACAATTTGCATCACTGCTCCGTATATTAAAGGTCGACAACGCGACGAATGACAGAAACTCCTTTTACATTATAATACAATAACAGCAGTGCTTTGAGTACATTTAAGTAGCAATTTATATAACGTGAGAACCGACCAATGGGGAAGCAGCACGCAAAAGCGCATGTCTTCTGATTGGTCGGTTATCACGCGATTCGAACGCGATTGTCGACCCAAGTGGATATAAAACATCAACAAAAGGACACTACCGTAATAATATATGTGTACTAACTAATCAATATCGAGCACAATGCGTCACTCGTGTCACTCATATAGCGTCCTCTCGCTCGCACACTCTGTGACCGCGGTGTTGCCAGCGGTCAAATGTCCGGCACTTTAGAAACACGTCTTGGCATAATTTCTTGGTATAATTTTGTCATATCTGTTTGTTTGCTCAATATTGTAGAGGCCGTTGACAAATCTGTTTGTATCTCTAGTTTTCAGTGTATTGAGGTGGTATTGTTGTCGTTAGCCTGTCCTGCCTGTTTGCTTGTTAGCCATTTCAATGTCTACTTTCTAGCAATCTAGCCTTTCAAAAATCTTTTCTGTTGACATTGTGGCCATTGAACTGTGAAACCAACCTTTAGAAGGTGTCTTATGGAAGTTAATCCACCAATTCTTAAGGCATTTGACATAGGGCTCCGCCTCCACTAACATCTAGCTTCTACCCAGGCCGAGACTCCGCCATTTTGACACCAATTTCTACAACTGATGATTGCTAAGGCTTGAAGTACTGTGTGCGGGCTTGTTTCGTCTTGCGCTAGCACTGGTTGACGTCTGGCGGCGTGGGCAGGAAGGGGTCCGCACGTTTGTGCTCGATCAACGCCTTGACGGTTGTGGAGTCGGCGGGTAGTTCTGATTTCTTACGTAGCAAGGGTTTGCTCGCGTTGTAGCCCTGTTTTCGAAGCTGTGGAGGAGATATTTGTGTTAGTAGTGTTGTGAATGCTGCTGTGAATGGTGCTCAGTCACTGTGCGGTATTAAACAGAGGGGCAATTCACGTTGATTGCTGACATGAGATGGCGAATAGATTTTGACCGTTTTTAAATACGGGATTGGGCTTCAGGTGTGTAAATGTATGGGTACCTCATGCGCCTCCTGCTCTATACGCTGGTACGTGAGGCCGCACAGGTCGTCCTTTGGGTCGCCCGAGGCCACGCGCGCCTTCGCCTCTAACGCCTGCCACACTTCTTCACGTTGAATAAGACGCTCGCGTTCCCTGGAGTAAATAAAGGTGCTGTAGTGACAACTTAGAAGATGTGTACTGGTAAATAGGTACGAAAATTACGTTTCGAACGGTGAGGACTCTTGGCTGGCCCAATAATAATAATAATGTATTGTGATAAATATATAAGGTCCCATTAACACTTTCACTGTCCATGCATTACATGTAATGCACTGATGAGTTAGCTCCGTACGTCCGTGCATTACATACAATACACTATTAACCACCAAGAATAGTGTTGTTCACGAGAAACTTGAAAAATCAATCAAATAAAAAAAACAGGTAATTCTTTCAACCTGCCAAGTACGTAATCTGGCTCCCTAGGTTGCCATATCTAATATGTAAAAAAAAGATGGGTTGCACTCCGGGAGTGCCGGCAGAAGTGAAAACTTTAATATTAACGTTGAAATAAATCAATTATGAATTGAAATAATATAACTATTTTTTTTTTTCACTATTTCTGCGTCACTTTTTTCATTAATCGATGCACTTTGTTCAATTTCCATATTTTAAACACTTTATATAAGGTGTAAAAAAATTAACTGCAAGAACTTTAAGAGGTGCTTTAGACCATCGAACTGAACAACTTTCACTATGGGACCAACTCCGAAATCACGAAAAAAAAATCAGCTGTTTCATACAAAAGTTCAATACCTACTCGGCCAAAATGTATGAAACAGCTCATTTTTTTTTTCGTGATTTCAGAGTTGGTCCCATAGTGAAAGTTGTTCAGTTCGATGGTCTAAAGCACCTCTTAAAGTTCTTGCAGTTAATTTTTTTACACCTTACATACACGAATTTTACGAATACACAGCAGTGTGGCTACTACACTGACGGTCGAGCCATCAGCTGTCCTTCCATCCATCCACATCCACGTCCACCATCACCGTCACCGTTACCGTCACCGTCACCGTCCCAGTCCACGTCACCGCCCCCGTCCCCGTCCCCGTCCCCGTCCCCGTCACCGTCACCGTTACCGTCACCGTCACCGTCACCGTCGCCGTCACCGTCACCGTCACCATCCGTCCGTCCGTCCGTCCGTCCGTCCGTCCGTCCGTCCATCCGTCCTTCCGTCCGTCCGTCCGTCCGTCCGTCCGTCCGTCCGACCGTCCGTCCGTCCGTCCGTCCGTCCGTCCGTCCGTCCATCCATCCATCCATCCATCATCGTGTCTCACTTGGTTCACTTCGGTTGGCGCCGCCGCAGAAAGAGGGGGGGGGGGGGGGGGAAATCTCTCCTGACGGTCACGTGTCCTGACGCGAGTTTAACATTTTTTCCCCATTACAAAAAGTGTGCAACGCCGCTAAAGAAGTTTTCACTTAAAAAAAATAAAAGTAAAACTTGGTATATTATATTTTAATCAAACAAAAATAAAAATGGTTTTTCTTACTAAAATTCAACTTAAATAAAACTATATTTTTATTTCTTTGGGGGGTCTACGCTAATAAACTTTTCTTGAGACATAATAAGTCACCTCCACAGTCGATACAATCACACAATATTGTACACTATGCCATACAATACATCGATCGTGTTTCGACGTACTTGGACAACACTATTGGTCGGCGGTTGAAGTTCATACGTCCATGCATTGTATATAACGCACTATTGGACGTGTAATAATTTTATTGATAATTGTGTTAGGACAGTGAAAGTGTTAAAATAGATGGACGTACTTTTAGAAATCATTTAGACCACCAAAATAAGGACGATGATAAAAAAATATATAAGAAAAACGCATTAAATACTTCCAAGAAAAATAATCAGCTAACGAAAATACACTAACTTGCCGGCAAATTATTATTTTAGGTCAAAATAAAATCACTTTAATCAGTGTTTTTTTTTGCTTGGATATCTTTGGTTAGACGTACTGAGCGCTGTGTTAAAATTTGTCCACCTATTTTAATGGGACCCTGTATTATTATAGGCGTGAGAAGGTATCTCTCATAGAACTGGGTTGTATAATGACTTTCGCACACGTAAGCAACTAACACATATCACTGCACGTTACACATTATAAAGCTAATATCCCAGTGCTTACTTTCGAGTCGAATTCGTGTTGAGTCGTTAAGGTGTGAAAGTGTCATACATAAGTCATCATAAAAGAGCTACGAGCAATATAGCGCGCTTTGTCAATGCAATAAAAATATAATATGATAGATTTAATAAGGATCTGCGCGTGCGCCTTTTTCCTATTAACCTTTTAAGCGCTTGGCTAAATATCAATTGCCGTGGCCCTAGCGCGCGGCTACACATCGATAAAATCAAGATAAAATAATACCTACAATAAATAAGGAGGAGAAATCGTTGTATCGATTAAAAAATAGTCAAAGAGTTTTTTTCTCTATTTAATAATGTTTTTAGTCGTACCACGCAGTTAATAAGACGAAAATAGAACGAAAAAAACATGCATGTTCTCTGTCGCAGAAATACGACACGAGCGGTAGGGGCACGGAAATATGTGCGACACAAGCGGTTAAAAGGTTAACGCCTAGTGCAGACAAGATTTGCTATTCGCAACATTTTCGGATCGTTTCACTACCATTGCAACCACAGATATAGATATACCTAGATAACACAAGTATCACGAACTGTATAAAAACTAAGCGAGCCACTTTTTGACTACCTACTATGACGTCACAAGCTCGCGCTCTCTCGCTCACGCTCACCCAGCCAGCAGTACGCAGGACTGAGCGCGAAAGTGGGGGCTTATGATTTTCGATCGTAAACTGGTGCGATTTTTGGCACGCGGTGCTCTTGCGTTATCTAGATATATCTATATCTGTGATTGCAACATAAAGTGTCGTCACTTACTTCTGTTTCTCTTGCTTATATTGCTGCGTGCACTCATCGAACAGCTTCTGGTTCATCTCCATGAACAGTTTCAGCGCGTTGTAGACCAGTCCGTGGATGGTCTTGTTCCAATGGCTCTTGGTGTTCCGGTATAGCGACGGGAACATTATGGGTAAGATGTGCGTCGCGTTGTCCGAGATCAGAGACATTATGTACTCATTGTTCCAGTAGTATAGGGCGCGTTCTGCTACCTGGAATTTAAATGGTTATTTGGTTTAATAAAAATGGACTTATGTTAAAAATATTTGACAGGATCATTGTTGTTGATTTATTTATCTTCGTTAGGGAAGGTGTTATTCTACCCTTAGGATTTATTGTTTTAATAATTTTGATCTGAAACTCAATTCGTTTGCTAATAATGATTATCTTTGCGCACTAAAATGCGTAGTGTACCTAACCTATGCGAGAAAAACTTCACACCCACATTCTTTCGAAGAGAATTTTTGTCGAAAATGACACTATTACAGACGCCAGCACATCAAGCTACCCGAAACTGTCAAATTTTCGCAATCAACTTTGAACCATATGCTTTATAGCGATAAAGTTGAAAATCTATTAAATAAATTTGACAGATTAACGCACTTATTTACTCTTTTGCTTCCTAGTTTGTTTGTATATTCTTGACTAATATCCGATTTTATTTTAAAAACACAAGAATACGAATATCGTCGTATCGTCGTATAGTCGTATCTCAACATACCTGGAAGTGCGGACTGGAGACGCACTTGGCGAGCTGCTTAAACAGTGGGTCCATGATCTTCTGGAACTCGGCCGGCTCGATAACGTCCAGGATCTCCTCCATCTCGTTCAGGAACATCACCTCTTTAGGTGAGTGTGTCTTCGGCCAGTATTTTAGTAACGCCCTGGAAATTGGGGAATAGGTCTTTAGTATTATATTGCCGTAATAAACTTTATCAGCTTTATTACAAAACAAGTATTTTCTTTAGAACTTGGTCCATCCGTTTTTTTAATTCGAACTCTATTCCAACCTGTTTAAAGTTCTAATTACAAAAACTGACGTCAAATTCGGGTCTAATGCCGCTTGCACCGCAAATGACTTAATGCATTTAGCGTTAAACGTATTTAAACATCATCCTATCGGTGTCTTCTTCAAACAATTTACAGAAATAGAACGATGTTTTAAATTCGTTTAGCGCTAAATGTATTTAGTAATTTGTGGTGCAAGTGGGCCTAAGTTGTCAATTTTGTATTAAGAATTTTACCGTGCTCTGAATAAAGTTCATATTACAATGACGAACCTTTGGGCTTGGACTAAACTTGTTGTTTTGTAATAAGTCGGTATAAGGTGAAGTGCGTGCGGAAAGGTCGTCTTTTAACCACGAACCGTTTTAATATAGAACAGGGTTTCTGATGGGGACAGTGAAATTATTTCAGTGGGATGAGCAGAGAGCAGCTAAGATGAGATATCTGAAAATTATAAGCAGTAATCTGACATTTAGTTGCGAAGGATAGTTCTTCATAAGCGACATACCTAACAACAGGCTGTGTTAACGACGGGTCCTTTTCTAAGAACTGCACGACGCAGTACGCGAGCTGCGGGTGATACACTGACAGGGACTTCGCCTTGTGCAGCGGTAGTAGTACCTGGAAAATATAATAAATACCTATAAACATTTATATTCAAATATATGTAACTAATATTTTGATGACGGGTTAAAATACAATAGATTCTTCATCATCATCATTCATCATCGACGTCTACCTGTCAAAGATGAAGTTCCTCTAAGTACAACACTAGCAGACACAATTTCACTTTTCATTCACTCATTCACACTTTTTAAGCTATTGCATAGCTTTTATCGCGGGCTTTGAGCGCGGCAACCGAATCAAGAAATTCCGTAACGAAAATAAACCTAACACCCCCACTCCGACCGGCACAGCGGTACGGCCTTGAAAGCCGTGCATCGTCTAACGTCGTTTCAGTTCGGCAGACTTCGGCACGGTGTTTGTTTTTTTCTCTTTTTATTATCGAATAGCAAAACGTTTTTTGTATTGATATTCATTAACACTTATTGGCCTTATGACACCCAGGCGAGGAGAAAAGCATATTGTTTGCTGTGAGATCCACCGATTCGGTCCCACTAAACGCACGACGCCATCGCGGCAGGCCATGACGGAGATGGCGGGACGAGCTTGATTCTTACCGTAGGGACTTGGCACAAGGCAGAATTGTGTGGAAAAGGGAGAGGCAGGCCTTTGCCCTGCATTGGGACAATACAGGCTAGTTAGATAAATTTGAGTGAGGCAGTGAGTTTCTTCCGAAGGCAACCTCACCCGCAAACCGCAGCGGCAACGACGCCATCGCAGTGACAGACGGTGTGCGGTTGCCGTAAGAATGTAAATAACATGTGCTTACCCTCAATAAGAACATTTTGTGTTCCTCCTTGAGCGGCAACGCGAACCCGTTGATGATGGAGCCGAGTATCTCCAGCAGCTCCGCAATGCCGTTGTGATGCTCCGTCTCGTAGATAAACCTGGACATACAATAATAATAAAGAAGATGCCTATTCACTCCTGCTTTGAAGGCTGACGGGTTACGGGACAGGAACACAGACGCTGGTAGAGAGTTCCACACTTTGGCTGTGCGTATCGTATATGTGGAGGAGAAGCGCTGAGTATGACTGGTCGGTATATCGATCAAGTGTGGATTGTAGGTACTCTACAATACGTCTGGTAGTCCGGTAATGAAAGAGAGGCAATTGCATTTTTTTTTATTTGATCGTGGTCCATTTTTGGTCCAGAAATTAAAGTCCTAGCCTGGTAAATCCTGGTCCCAAATGATAAGTTGTAGGTACAAGTCAAGTTCCCGGAAGAGTTGACGCATAGTGAAGAGTCCAAGAGGTGTACTTATGGTATGTTTCACAACTTTCAGTTAATAGATTTCGGTTTACATCGACAAATTATTACGATATAATGAAAAACATTGTAATAATGGAGTCATATCATCAAAGAGTCGTTAACATCCTTTTTACTGCTTTCGATGTTCAATGCTTCACAATTTTATAAGGGAAATGTATCTGGAAATGACATCTTAGAACTTATTGCACACCGTTTCAGAAGGAAACGAATTTCAAAATAGAAAATAGGTAAAAAACCCGAACGTTATATCATCGGAAATAACTCGTAAAGTAAGGACGAGGCTGCATATTTACATAGAAATCGATTTCCACCTACATATGCACGCTGAATGTCGATGTATCCAGTTATGCAATTCAACTTTAGACTGGACTGGTTGTGTTGTGTCCATATTTTTGATACAATGTTTGTGGAGAAGAAGCATACGAGTATTCTATTCGTTGCAAAGGAAATATACTCCTCAGGAATGAAGTCCGCCTTTGTACAGCATTTTTTACTTGTCACGTATAAAGTTTTAATTAAAATTATCTGCCCTTTCCCAGCTATTTTTGGGATCGGCTTCCAGTCTAACCGGATGCAGTTGCCGGAAGCATTTGGAGCGACTACCTATCTGACCTCCACAACCCAGTCACTAGGTAACATGACACAGAATAAACCATCTTCAATGTGACATAGTCATAAAAAATATGCACTCAAGTAATGTATTTTAAAACGATGTCACCTTTAGCTTCATAATGGCGTGTGGACATTGAGTTACATATTTAATATTATCACGTGAATGAATAACGAGATGCAATTAGTTGTTATTGTTTGTCACGTTTCCTTGTACAGAAATAGATGGGTTTTGTATGAGCTTGAGGTAAGAATAATCAGTTTTATCGTGGTGTTTAACATGGCTCATGACTAGGAAATTATGGCTGAAAAGGATAATTGAAACAGCCAATTTTATTTACATAGGTATTGTTGGAGGTAGAGGAAAATGCCTAAAATAATACTGGAAACAAATGATGTGCAATTATTTTTTAAATTACCTCTCTGAGTTGAGAGAAAATCTGTTGGATTTTTAGCTGATTTAATAATAATTATAGGCTGATTTAGAAATAGTGTACGCAAATTGTCCATTATTGCAACAACTGTATTGTAGAGACGCCAGCACATCACGCTACCCAAAAGTGTAAAATTTTCCCAATCAACTTTGAACCTTATGCTTTAGCCATAAAAGTTGAAAATCTAAAAAAGTTGACAGATTGTTTGTAGCTCGATGTACTGGGGTCTGTACAAGTGCATATAAATCAGAGTAAAGCCCTTTACACACACGTTTTTCTTGCTGTGAAAAACTACGGTTCATACCGTGTATAGAAACAGTCGTCAGTGTTGTATGAAAGTTTATGGACGGACACGTTTTTTTTACGGCGCAGTTTATACGCCGTACTATAAAGAAACCGTGCCGTATACAAAAGGCCTTAGTAGGGGAAAACGGCGCTAGCAGTGGAAACTGCAAAGCCAAATCGACAGCTGCATTTTTAAGGCTAATGAGTAGGTCGAAACATCTGTCAAACGCAACAACTTCCAGTAGGTACTGTAGGGAGGGACGTATCGAGTGTGCTTAGGACATATTATTAATAGGCGTTAAGCTTTGACCAGCATTTATTTTAAGAGAAGTTTACTGTAACAACGATAAAACTAGCTCTGTTTCAAAATACAAGAAAAAAACACTAACAGAATATTTGACACATGCTTGAACGTTCGAATGGAATACGATTTCAAATATAACCAGCCTGTCGCTAAAAGAGGTGAGGCTTCGAAGTCCACCTCTACAGTACCTACTACTGTTATCACTTTATCAGTATCAAGTATGGGTTTAGTTTCCTGTGACCAGATGCTGCACATCTGTAGGTACTACATGTTTTATTGACATCGTAAAACAAACAATGATATACACGCCTTGTAACAGTTCCGTATTGAATGCAATCGTTATCAAACCATCCCAATCGTTCCATTGTCCTACTATCTTATAACTTGAAAGGAGTATACAGGGTGAAATTTAAAACATGCGACAAATCGAAATGGGAGATTGGTACTCATCATTATGAACAACTTTTACTACCAAACCAAACCAACCAACCATGGGACCAAACCTCAAATCGCGAAAAAAAATCAGCTGTTCCCTACATTTATGTTCGCATAACTCGTCAAAATATAGGGAACAGCTGATTTTTTTTTTCGCGATTTAAGGTTAGGTCCCATAGTAAAAGTTGTTCATAATGATGAGTACAATCTCCCATTTCGATTTGTCACATGTTTTCAATTTCAATCTGTACAAGTCAAATTCTAATAATAATAATTAATACTCCTTGTTATACTCTTTTAAGATACATTCACGATTTTAGGAGCCACAAGAATAAATTGTTTGTTTAAAATAACAGGAAAAACCGAATAAAAATAAATGAATACATATTAATTGCTATAATTAACTAATCTTTCATAAATTGTTTATTTTTATCTGTAATTATAAATAAATGTATTTTAAACTTTGGAGTTTATTATGGATTCCATTAGATGATTAAGCCAAAACACAGTACCTACAGTCAACAGCAATTATAGTCATCCTAGAATTTTTCAAAATTGAAATCATAGTTGCAATTAAAATACCCTTGGGAGCAAATAAATCGAGCCACTTGCTTTTTTAAAAATCTATCGAAATCAGGGCGCGGGGGGTAATACAAGATATTAAAGAATAAGTTTATACCATAATTTTGTTTTTAATTGTTTTTTTCTGGACTGTTTTAACCCTACAATTTTCTATCAAAAATACCCTTTTTCTTTCAGAGCCAATAATTTATCATTAAGGTGAATGTGAAGTGGTAGATCGTGAAATTTAAATTTTCTTACGTTTTTTACAATTTGCAGATCACTGTCAGGTTGTGTCTTGATCAAAATATGATTCGCGACTATAATACTTAGATATGTATTTACAGAATTATAGTCATTAGAATCATTAATATATCTCTTTAAGTTAGATTTCTACCACAAACACTTTTCCATACGAGATTTGTTCTTAACGGTAGAAATCTAACTTAGAAAGATGTATTAATGATTCTAATTATTATAATTGTGTAAATACGTACCGGTTATAGTCGCGAATCATATTTTGATCATGATACAACCTGACATTGACCTAAAAATTGCAAAAAACGTAAGCAAAAATTTAATTTCGCGGGCTACAACTACGCATTCACCTTAAATAAGGTTATCATTCAATAATTTACCCTCATTGTAAAGGTTATTAAATAAGCTCTTAGGCGATATATGTTTCGAATTGATACGTTCCATAATACCAAAAATAATAACCATTATACGTGAAAAAAGGAAGTGGCTCGATTTATTTGCTCCCATGTGTAGTTCCCGTCTTAAAATAATTAATAGCTCTATCACTATTACACATGACAGAATTAACAAGACAAGTATTCATTCAAAAACTTGACACTGTATAAACTCATCATTCAGTTCTGATGTTGACCGAACGTGCCTGAACACCGCAGCGCTATCTACTGCACATTCACTCGACTTACCTATAGAACACATTATTGATTTGTTTCCGTATGTACGCGCGGAGAACTAAGAACTTTCCGTATATCCTGTGTAGCGTCGTCTTGAGGAAGTCCCGCTCCCGAGGGTCTTCTGAATCGAACAGTTCTAGTAGCTGTGGACAATTAAAAGGTTTTCCGTAAATAAAGTTGCTATCAAAGAGCGAAAAGATCATATCGGTATTTCTCCTGACAAAGTTTACTCTGTTTATATATATGTATGTATTAGTATTAATTCATTTTCGAGTTATCTATCCCTTATGTTGCACCTGCCATGTTTTGTCTCTGCATCACCCTAAGGTTGACTGGTAGAAAATGCCTCGGGTATTATGTCCGCCTTTGTATTTTTTTATGTAACTTGTGCATAAAATTTAATCCATACAAATATTATAAATTTGAAAGTAACTCTGTCTGTCTGTTTGTATGTTACCTTTTCACGCCTAAACCACTGAACCGATTTAGGTGAAATTTGTCAGGGAGATAGATTGCATCCCGGGGAAGGACATAGGATAGTTTTTATCCCAGAAATCATCCTTTAAGGAGGTGGAAAGGGGGGTGGAAGTTTGTATGGGGAATCAATAACCGCTGAACCGATTTAGATGAAATTTGGTATGGAGATAGTTTGAGTTGTGGGGAAGGATATAGAATTGTTTTTATCCCCGAAATTATCCCTTAAGGGTGTAAAAAGGGAGGTGGAGATTTGTAAAGGGAATAAATAAAAAAGAACAGTAATACTTTTATCGCGGGTGAAACCGCGGGGCGCAGCTAGTAAATAAATAAAAGACGAAGCGAGGTATCTCAAGACGCAGGAAAACGCTCATAAAATAACGCCTGTAGGCGTTAAACTGGGAGTCGGTAGACAGAGGAGATGACACACTTGTTCACTCGCATTTTACTAGCTATGTTATACTCCCACGATAAGAAAATCATGGTACTAATCCCTCTATCGTTTCATATCTAACCTCTGTAGCGCAAATCCGGTATTAAAAAAAAGCGAGTATGCTTATGACCACACGACTGAAGTGAAACTTCAAACGTATTTGGCTATGAGAGGAAGAGAGAAAGAACATGTGCGCGCGCACTGCTTTCTCTTGCTTATATCCCCCAATCAACTCCCGTTCGCCTCGCCCGATCACATTTTTCGTAACGCTTACGTCACGCGTTCGCCAGCTTACTCCCCAAGTCAAGCGTGCGTAAAGAAATTTCACTTCAAAAAATGTGCGCATTGTAATCTCCGTCTCAATCACACTTAATATTATAAAGGCGAAAGTTTGTGAGTATTTGTAAAATAAAATTTGGTATTGAGGTAGCTGACACCCTGGATTAACACATAGGATACTTTTTACCCCGATATTCCCACGGGATCGACCCTTATGTGGGTGAAACCGCGGGGCGCTGCAAGTCTATCAATAATACCTCGACTAGTGAGCCTACATTTTTGAAGTTTTTGTGAGATATCAATACGTCTAGATCGAACGGTTTTATATACGAGAATGGGCCTTCAGATTTCGTTCTAATGAATATTATTTCCCGTAGAATGTTAGTTGATTGGTTTTCGTTGTTTACTCTATTCAATCACAGCCCCTAACACGCGATTTGATGATTTGAGGTTTGACCACGCGTGTAATGTCAAGATAATGAGCGGCAGTAACCCTCTAGCCTTCTATGGAATAAAAAAATATGACTTTGGCAACATCCTCATACCACATATAAACTCACGCCATCTTCACAGGGGGTTGGCAGAAGCTACAGAACGTATATGGAACATACAGAATGGATAGGGAACCCACAGAGGAAACCGACATCAACGCCTCTACCGGCGGATATTCTAATTATTTTACGATATGATCACTAATGTTTGGCCACATCATGAAGTAGTCGTGCGTTTAACTGTTCATATCGTCAAACGTTGAGTTATTATTGATCTGGCCAGACCACATCATGATGTGGCCAATAGACAGTGAAACATTTCATGAAATTCTCGAGCATTTCATGAAGTGAGCAAATCTACGATACGGCCACGACACATACATCTCGTGTTCGTTCGTGGTGATATGGAATAATATGTTATGAACGTTCATTGAGCTATATTCTTCACTTCATGCAGTGTTTCTAAACTAATTATTGTAACCTACTTTCAATCCCCTAACACAGAAAGGCTCAGATTTTATAAAGGCGACCTTGTTAGTCTTCAAAAGCGTTACATTTTCCACTATTAACATTCAACACCTCACCTCAAAAAGGAGGTTTCGTAAACAAGGCTGAATTAATAGATCAAAGGGAGCAAAAAGTTTGTATTCACATGATACTGGTCGTAAACAAACGGAGTATTGCGATGAAAGATTCATTGGAATCGATCACGTAAGGCCGTGTTTTCGACGGTAGCGTTCGGCTCGCGGCGAGCGCTCATCTTTTTTTATTGAATGGCAATCCAGGCGATGTCCTATCTAATGGTAAGTGAGTGGTGACTGCCGCCTATGTACATCGCTAATAATAAAAGAGGCATCGCAGAGACTTTTATCATCCCAGCGACAAAACTGACAAACATTAATATCAACAGAAATATGGGGCCCCTAAACGACTTGTCGTAAGCGAAAGTTTTCACGAAAATGCGATATTGATATTTGAAACTATGTTGTTTACGATAAAATAATGCATTTTCGGCGATCAGGGCTCAAAATACTCCGCCCCCGCTCGAATATGTCCCGCTCCCGCTCCCGCTAAGCTTCCCGCTGTCGTTGTGGACACGGCCTTATTGCTGCTATTACTGGGGTGAGTACTTATAGACATGCTGAAGTTGATGTCTGCATGGGGAGGTTTTATGGCATGCGACATTTGTTATTGATTTTCGTATCTATTTACGATTTGTGTTGAATTGATATAAGTAAATAAATACTTTTCTTCCTGTGATGGGGTGGAAAAAGGGTTGTGGTGTATTGAATTTATGCACGTTACAGTGATGAATCTGAGACTAGAGTGGTAACCCAGATATACCTAAAGTTAAATTTCAAGCTGAAGATATTGTGCTAAAGATTTTTCGATTACAATGGTAAAGTAGTAAATGGTAATTAGTCTATTCATACTTATGTTTCACATGAATATTATTTCAAGTTAAACAAATATCAACTTTATTTTAATGGTAATTAAGTTGATTTCAGAATAACTAGCACTATTGAAAAAGTTATAAAAATGTTTGAAGTTGTAGCGTAAACTGAACTTTATGGTGTAGGATTTAAAGTTATTTTTCCATAAACTCATATTTGTTTACATTTTTGGCAAATAAATCGCGAATGGCAGTAAGTTTTGTTAAGATACCTTTTAGGTAAAGTTCTTATTTGTTATTTATAATATTTTATACAGGGTGGCATTACATCGACGCGCAAACTAAAACCATGAATTCAGCACGATTCTAGACACCCGAGCGTAGAAATTTTCAGGAGGGGTTCAGCCTCATGTACTGAATTTATGGTAAGAGGTTGGGCATCGATGTCCCTGCGTCCTTGTACAAAATTTTATGAAAAACAAACAAGAAGTTTACTTAAAAGGTGTCTTAACAAAACTTACTACAGTTAAAAGTTTTTTATAGAGGAAAATGTTGAACTTAAAGTTAAAAACATGCTCTTGTAAGTTTTAAAGTTATTTCAACCTTAACTTAGGTATAACAAAACGGAGCGCAGTCTACCATCTGATAAAATTATACAATGAATTTACATTCCACATTTTCTACGGTAGAATTATGTATTATCATCGTAAATCAATTTAAAAGCGGAAAAAGTGTGTTGCACATTCTTTAAATTTCACACCTTGTTAGGAAAATACTGCTATTTCTTTATTTATTTAAACTTTCCCCACAAAAAGGTACAAAGGCGGACTTAATGCCTTAGGCATTCCCTACCAGTCAACCAAGGGTGGTGAAGAGATTAGATGGCAGGTGCTTTGGTTGAGAGGAACAGTGATAAAAACAAAGTATTAAAACTAGGTACCCACACAAATACATAAATAAGTTATATAAGTACACATACATACTATTTACTATAATAAATACTTATAATACTCGTATATATACATACAAATTCAAGGGAGAGAGATGTTGAGATGGCTCTATGCTATTTGTTTTGTAAATAACTCTGCAATTTCCGCTTAAATGCATACCGACTGGTGGCCGTCCTGATATCAAGAGGAAGTGCATTCCAAAGAAGAAAGGAAGAATGAACAAAGTCAGAAGTATGAAAAGGACAGTGTAGGAGAAGATGAAGATGCTATGACAAATGTTGAGCATAATGCAATATACGTACTATTTAGCAAATATTTTTCCATAAAAATACTTTCATCAATAAATGTGCAGACAAAATTAAATCCAGTTCACAGTATTATCAGCCTATAACGTTCCCACTGCTGGGACACAGGCCTCCTCTCTGTGAGAGGCCCGTAAGCCACCACGCGGGCCCAGTGCAGGTAGTTACATGTCACACATATGTCTTCGAATTTTTGGTTTTAGTATACGCCGCCGGTTTCCTCACGATGTTTTCCTTCACCGTTTTGAGAGCAGTGGTGATGAAATAAATTACACAAAGTAACGCGCCTGGCTCGGTTCGAACCCACGGCCTAAATCTCGTAAGCCAGGAACTTTACTACTGTTTTTTTTTATGCATCCAAATAAGACAAAGTCAAAAATAACCTATAAGCAAGATACTCTATTGTCCTTTCACAATATTTCCTAATTTCTTCGTCCTAATTTGCTTCCAGAAATAAGGTACATTTCTATTCATAAGTCGATCTGTGGCAAATTTCCCCGTAACAGCACGCACGAAGTGGTCAAACTCAGCCAATCAGAGCTCAAAGACTGGCAGCCATTGATAAATCAAAAGGGCATATAAATCACTCAACAAGCGAGGATTGCTCTCAATAACGCGATCAAGGGCGACGGATGAATGTAACCAGAGTTGCTACCTACATTATATTTAGTAGAAACAGAACGTCTTTATTATGTACTATGTAGTTGTCAGTCACGAAGATCAATGGACATTTCAGGTTTCAAAATATTCATAAAAGGTTCATAAGAGAAAAAAATCTCTAAGGGGATTTAAAAAAAATATTTTAAAAGTATCCAAATAATCAAATCAAAGGACTCAATTTGTATTTTTGTTTCTAATATTATATTTGTTTACATTTTCATCAGAAAGTTATAAAACAGACTATAGATAATAATTACTAAAGTAACACAAAGTCTTGTCTATTGCATTGTTAAATTGTGCGTCAGCTTAGTTGTTTTTAGTAAAGTTTTAACATAGTTTCGTTGGTGACCGTACTAGCTGCTGCCTGGAACTTCGTTTGCATACAAACTTCGACCCCAGCTACACCCTTTGAAGGGGTTGAGTTTTGAAAGAACTTTTTAAGTGCACTTCTATACCCTATGGTGCACACTTTTCGAATTTCATGATTTCACCCTCATGCCGCGTTCACACAGCCCCAACTTACGAGGTCGTTAGTTCGAACATAGACAGGCACTTTACTTTGCGTATTTAATATGATCACCACTGCTCTCAATGAAGGAAAACATCGTGAGGAAACCGGCATGTCCCAGAGTAAAATAAAAATCGAAGGCATGTGACATCCACCATACCGAGACCCCTCCGTGACTCGGAAAGCACGTTAAGCCGTTGGTCCCGGCTGTCATTCGTGGATCTTTGAGAGTCGTTACGGATAGTCAGAAGCCCGAAAGTCTGACAACCATTCTTACCAAGGGGTTTCGTATTACCCAGTAACTGGGTTGTGAAGGCCAGATAGGCAGTCGCTCCATGTAAAATACTGGTATTCAGCTGCATCCATTTAGACTGGAAGCCGACCCCAACATAGTTGGGAAAAGGCTAGGCAGATGATGAGTCATGGAATTGTTTTGATATCTATTTATAGATAGATATTATAAAGTTCAATTTGTCAGAGCAATTACTGTGGTGGAGTTCTGTTGATGAAGCGAAGTACGTAATTTCCAATGGTGCTGTTGTAGTAATATAATGTAATTCATTAATTGACCGACTCATTCGTCTACGTGCGACTGCCGGTTTCCAGTCCAGCTGATATATTTATATTGTTGTAGGGTTTTTTCTGATGGAAAATTCTAAGTAGCATGACTTCGTTTTAAATATTAATATGAGAATGTAGTTTTCCTACAGCTGGAAAAAAGACCATGCTCCTTTCGTAGAGAAAATGAACGGACAAGTTTTGCTACGCGTGCTCAGTTCGTTTTGGGGATTTGAACCCAGTGGAATATAGAAAACGACGTTCGAAAGGGTCACATTGGTTCGTGCTGTTTTAAAGTCAAAGTCAAAGCATTTATTTCAAACTAGCTGCGCCCCGCGGTTTCACCCGCATAAGTGTCGATCCCGTGGGAATATCGGGATAAAAACTATCCTATGTCCTTCCCCGGGACTCAAACTATCTCTACACCAAATTTCATCTAAATCGGTTCAGCGGTTTAGGCGTGAAGAAAAGACAGATAGACAGACAGAGTTACTTTCGCATTTATAATATTAGTTTGGATAGGCACATAAAAGGCACTTTTGAACGTCAAAAATTATCTTAAAATAGAATTGATTCTAGTCGCCCAATCCAAAAGGTAGTTTTCGTATGGAGAAGAATGGGCAAGAAACTCCACCGTTACTCTTTTAAAATGTTTTAGGTACAATATTTTGCATGGGTACATTAATTATATAATAATATGTGAGGACGATGCACCTAAACTAAAATTACTATACCACAATAGGTAAAAGAATTAAAAACGAAACCATGACATGTAAATTAATTATCTGATAGATACATTTAAACTTTGTTGTTGCTGTTTTAATCTGGGTTCTTGCTGTTTTTAACTTGGTTATAAACTTTTCTAGAAACATTTCGATCCATTCCAATTTCTGTAGGCTACGCCCACTATTTCATGAAAAACATTACCAACATTGGTGAAATATTTGTATACTTTATTATACAATCATAATATATTCCGATGTATTGAACCAGCAGCAGTTACTATAAATCAATCGCTAAGCGGAATTGCTTTCAATAACACACTATCAAGTGCGAGATGAACGATGACGAATATGTATGTATAATGTATCTATATTTATAAATACTATTATCTCATCAGCATCATCATCTGCCTGCCTTTTCCCAACTATGTTGGGGTCGGCTTTCAGTCTAACCGGATGCAGCTGAATACCAGTATTTTATATGAAGCAACTGCCTATCTGACCTCCACAACCCAGTTACTGCTTACTGGGTAATACGAAACCCCTTGGTAAGACTGGTTATCAGACTTTCGGGCTTCTGACGACCCGTAACGACTGTCAAAGCTCCACGAATGACAGCGGGGCCATTTAAAGATGGTCACCCATCCATGGACCAACCGCAGCAAGCGTAGCTTAACCTGATCACTTGATCCATGCGGCTGAACCTAGCCACGAGCCCCTTTGCACTATACATATCATCTATGTAATAGTATACTATACATATTATACCCCCTTACTAATAAACGTATTAAGTATATATCAGATTAATAGTTACACACCGATTTCTCTCTTTCAGTCGACAGTAATTTGACTTACGAAAGAAGACAAAGCGTTGTGTAACTATACAGACGCTATACAACGTTTATTAGTAAGGGGTAAATCTATGTAAGTATATCAATCGTTATAGAAAATAGCCTTTTGTTCAGTCATGTCGGGCAATTTGATAAAGCAATTACCTACTGAGATATCTAGTTGTTCAAGCGAAGTATGTAGATAATTTTCCTCCATAATTATATTACAGGATTCAAGCGTGGCCGCCATTTTGTAGAAAAAGAAACAAAAACAAAATGGCGGATATACGGTTTGCCACGGACCTTCAAAGCTCTGTCCATCCACGATAGTCGATAGCAGTACAGCGTGAATATATGTCCATACATTTTATGGACGTGGACCTGGACGTCCATGATAATATCGTCACGTTACAAATTATAAAAGCGCACGCATAATGAGGGTTATAAACCAATACAAATAGAATGCTAGTCACCTAAATTTATAATGCGTTATCTCATTGATATCAAATTACGCATAATTGTCCCACATTCTATTGATCCATAAAAAGGTATGCGTAATAGTCACAAACTGTTGTATTCTTCACTATGCGTTTGTGTGCTATCTCTATCGATTACACTTGTAAACAATCAATATTGACGTCATCATTACCATAGATAAAGAAATAAACCGACACGTGTGAATGAAAAAATTAGGTCAGTATAATCATCATCATTTTAGCCGAAAGTTTCCATTGTTGCACATCGACTGGTCCTGTGCTGTCCGCATCCAGCGGACTCCCGCAACCTTCATCTTCAATAGCCTTATAAGAAATACTCTAGTAATAAGAATAACGTACATTGTTGAATTGGTCGAAAAGGTAATTCTACTCATGATACTAAAAACTATCTTGCAACATCGGCTCCTCCACCATTTTATAATACTTTTAGAGGTAGGTAAACTACTGTAATTTTTTGTTATCCTAATCGGATCGGGTAACCTTGATGAGGTACCAAATTGAAAGGGTCACTTCTACAACTATACAGGGTTAAATTAAATTCACTAGAGGAACTACACAGCTGTGATGAGTGTGAAGTAACATCACGCCTGTATTCCCTAAACGGTGTGCTGTATTCATCAACCGGGCAAAAAATCCAGACTCCGGGCTGCTACTGAGAAATTTTGGATGGAAAAACCAAATAACACTTCCCGATCGGGGAATCGAACCTCGTGCTCAGCAGTAGCCCTTGCGACCACTACACCAACGAGGCTGTTAGGGGTATGATGTTTCGCCAGTTTTTTTTAATGTTCTTTAAAGTACAGACGCTCACACATTACACGACTATCCCACAAATAACACGTCGTAATAAATACCAAAGTTGCCACTAACCTGTAAAACAAACTTCTGGTCGATATGCTTCTTGGCGATGTTGGGCTGGAAGTCTGGCGACTCCAGCAGCCGTAGGAACAGTTCATACACCAGCTGTAGATGAGGCCAGGCCGCTTCTAGCGTGGGCTCGTCTTCCTCAGGATCAAACTCCGCGCCGTTCGGGTTTGAGGAGGGCGGTAGTGTCCGGAATAGGTTTATCGCGAACTGTGGACAATTAATAAGATATCATTTATATCTGTGATATTTATGGTGTACATATTAAAGAGAACCAGGGAAGAGGGGAGGGGGAGGGGATCTATATTTGTTGTTTTTTTTTAATATATTTTGGATGATTGTGTTTAGTTTAGTTTGTGATCTTCCTGTGCCAGTAACAATAAATAATATAATTTTTCTTTCTATATGTATATCTATGTCAGTGTTGTGATACCCGTTTTTACTACCACTATGCGACGAAAAATAGCGCGTTGTTTCATTTTCAACAGTCTGTTCAGCGCCAAAGTTGAAATCGGGCATAAGGTTTTTTTTTAAAGCCCTTCAAACTATCCTAACCGAAATAATTTTAGTAAGCCCGAACCTAAAGGGCGATCGAGCTCGGCGAGGCCCAGGAAAATGATTTATTCAACCCGCAACGAATCAATCTGGCTAGCCTTTTCCAACTATGGTTGAGGTAGGCTTCTAGTATAACCGGATGCGGCTGAATACTAGTATTTTGCATGGAGCGACTGGCTATCTGAGGGGCAATTCTCGTAATTTTAAGAACGTTCACAGTCTGATCTCAGTCTCAATCTGTCAAAAATACCTCTAATTTCCCTACATTTTGACAAGTTTTTGACATTTGTTTTTCGCTGAGATGAGACTGCGACTAGATTTTGAACGTTTTAAATGACGAGAATTGGCCTTCTGATCTCCACAACCCAGTTATCTGGGTAACACGATACCCCTTGGTGAGACAGATACAACCCGCAACAAAATTAACCAGAAAAGAAAATTGGACAAGTGAGAAATTGTTATAGTTTCCGGTTCTTTTTGCCCTTGATACATTTTCATGCGACACAATCTGATTGACTTTCAAGCAATATAAACCGACCTTCAGTAAATTCACATATAAATAATAAATCATGGCGATTATAATGTCAAGCAGGCGACAGCAATAACATCGGAACGCGCCAGCCTAAATGTCCCCATCCCCGACTGCCCTACTGAAGCACCATTAATAACGAAAAAGTAAGAAATTATAATATCGAGACAGTTAAGGGCGGGCAGTTGCTTTGTAATAAAATTAACGGATAAATATAAGGAAACAGTTTTTCCAATGGAAAATCTATAGGTATACAGGTATACTAATAATAAAGCTTTGTTTGAACGCGCCAATCTCTCTACTGAACTACCCGAATTTGTTTTTTTTTTTGCATTCGATGGCCCCAATTTTTGAGGAAAGTATTTTACATCACTCTACAACCCTTAGGAGCCGAGCAAAACAAAGTAATAACGCGGGCGGGCGATGCGATGCGACGGGGAACAGAAAAAATTATATATCTATATATATAAAAATGAAACCCGTTTTCCGTTGTCACGACATAACATGAAAACGGCTGGACCGATTTCGATGAAATTTGGTATAGAGATAGTTTGAGTCCCGGGAAAGGACATAGGATAGTTTTTATCCCGATATTCCCACGGGATCGACATTTACGCGGGTGAAACCGCGGGGCGCAGCTAGTTTGATATAATATCAAATATCGGATATTTTGATATTTATCATAAATATCGGATTTTTACGAACCCTGATTAAAACGAAATAAAACCTATTACTTGTACCTACAGCTATACGTCTAGTGTCGTAAATGCATCCTTAGACATCTTCATTGTCAATTCATAGACAATTTGTCAATAGACAATCAAACCCATTCAATACAGGCGCTATTGTCCTTGTCCGTGAATTCAAATGATTACATAAATTAATTGATAGAATACGTATAACACAATGTATGAATAGTATGTGTATTCTTCTTTGTCTTTTTTGGCTAACAAATAATATGATGTGAAAACGTAGTCGATTCAGAATAAAAAAACTAGTTTCAGGTTTTGAGTTATTTTTAACCGACTTCAAAAAAAGGAGGAGGTTATCAATTCGGTTGATTTTTTTTTTATTTTTTTTTATCTCTGAACTTCGTTATTTATAAGCCGATTTGCAAAATTCTTTTTTTATTTGAAAGGACATACTTTCAGATTGGTCTGATAGAAATTTTATCAAAATCGGTTCAGTAGTTTGGTGTTTAAACCAAAATTACTGGTAAAAATTCAAGTACCTAAACGACATTGTTTTTGTGTGGGGAGGGGGGGGTTCTATATGAATTTGTATTAACTCTGCTTGGGTAGTTTGAGTTAGCTTCAATAATACGAATTTTTTCCACTTAGTCTGATGATGTTTTAAATAGCTCCCTGTCACTAATATTTATATTAATTTGTGTGGGGTAGGTAGGTACAACTAAAATGTGAAAACAAAAAACTTTCTTACACCATCATCAAAAAAAAAAAAAAACCACAAAGTAAAATATAACTTCAGTTTCGGAAGTCGGTGTTAAAAAACGAAAATGCGAACCCAGCGACACCGACTTATTAATTATAGAAATTAAAGTTATTTTTCGTAATTGAGAACTGCCTTGACTAAAGTCCTCCAATGTTTTTGAATGGCTGAGAGTTGAACTGCTGAATGAGTATAGAATAATTATAATACTATACATATACTTTGGTGACGGTTACCTAAAATAAGTTTACTGAATTTTTTCCGTTCTCATGTAAGTGGCTTTTTTTGTCTTTATGAGAATAAATGATTTAAACCTATTCACTAAGTAGTGTTTTATTTGGAAGTCGGTTGTTTTTTTGGGGAAAATAGTTTTTATTAAGTAATATATTAGGTCCTTACATATGAAATTGGCGTTTTGTATGGAAGGAACAAAAAGTCGAATATTTTTTAATATAATATATTTAATTAATCAAAGTATGAACCATTGTTTTCAATGCACTTTTGCCATCTTATAGGTAGTTCATTGATCCCTTTACTAAAAAAACCAGTCGGACGGGAATCAATAAAATCTTTGAAGGCGATTTGGACTGCCCCATCGGAGTTGAATTTTTTCCCTTGCAAAAAGTTATCCAAATTGCGAAAAAAATGGTAATCTGTTGGAGCAAGGTCCGGGGAGTACGGAGGATGTCTAAGACATTCCAATTCAAGCTCTTCTAATTTGGTAGCCGTCTGTTGCGCAGTGTGTGGTCTGGCGTTGTCGTGAAGCAGCAGTGGCGTGGAGCGATTGACCAGCCTTGGTTGTTTAGCCGCTAGCTTTTCCATCATGGTTTGTAATTGCTGACAATAGACATCAGCTGTAATAGTCTGGCCAGATTTGAGAAAACTGTAATGAACAATACCGGCACTAGTCCACCAAACGCTTACAAGAAACTTTTTTGGGGTTAATTTTCGCTTGGGGCAGGATTTGGCTGGCTGGCCAGGATCCAACCATTGCGCTGAGCGCTTCCGATTATCGTAAAGAATCCATTTTTCATCACAGGTAATGATTCGGTTTAAAATACCTTCATTGTTGTGCCGGTTCAGTAATGTAACGCAGCAGTCGACGCGCGTTTGCCGGTTTGCTTCAGTCAATTCGTGAGGTACCCACCTTTCAAGCTTTTTAATCTTCCCAATTTGCTTCAAGTGAATTAAAACAGTTTTATCACTAACATCGAAGCCTGCAGCTAACTCGGACGTGGTTTGCGATGGGTCCGCTTCCACAATAGCCTTCAATTCTCCATTATCAACTTGGGTCTCAGGCCGTCCACGGGGCTTGTTCTGCAGGTCGAAATTTCCAGAACGAAAACGTTGGAACCAAAAACGAACTGTGTTTTCTTTTGCAACATGACCGCCATACACATCATTCACCCTTCGAGTCGTTTCCGCAGCACTAGTGCCACGGCGGAACTCGTACTCGTAAATAATGCGATATTTTAAATTTTCCATTTTGTAAAATGAGTGACGCAAACAGAAAAAACAGAAGAAAAAAAACAAATGAATGACGGTCATCGAAGCACAAATACATGAGTAAATAGCTGTACAAATTTGAATTTGGAATTCCTTACCAAAGAGGAGAAATTCGTGATTAAAGTGGCCAGTACGAAAAACGCCAATTTCATATGTAAGGACCTAATATTATCTTGAATTAAGTACTGAAAATGATAATTTAAAGCAACTTTTGCTGTAACTCCTCCTTTTAGCAAGTCTGTTTACAAATAAGACACGCAAGGAAAAATGCACTGTACTGTTTCACAATACTACCAACATAATACACTCCGAAATCGAGCCAACCTGCATTTTTTTTTTTTGTATAAGAGTCGTATGACTTTTTAAATGGTCGTGAATTCAAATTCGGAACAATGACATCACCAAAATGGTGGCCAATATGTTAGCTTCCAAATTGTGCTTGTTCTTGATGTTTTAAGGCTTTATACCTTACATGGAAATGCACGGTGGCTCGATTTACGAGTCTGGGAGTGCATGCCCTATACAATACAATATACATAAATACAATTTGACCCAGTAAGAAACAGAAGACAATCGGAAGTGGGGCTTCATTAATAATTCCCCAAACGAAACCTTGGCCTTCCGAACGCTCGGAGTTTTGGAGGCCTCCATCCACAAATAATAAATTATAGTGACTTTTGTGTTTGTGTCCTTAATCTTATTAGTGAGGCTGTTATTTAGTATCGTTAGTAAAAGAAAATGAAGACCTAAACATGTATACATACAGGTTTCCGCACGGAGAAAAAAATAACTAAAGTATGCAAATTTTTAATAAAATTTTACTTAATCCGTGGATAACTTACAAATGGATTTTTGTAAATGTAATAAGTAGGTTTTGTAATATCTACAATGGCTTTGTAGTTTTGTAATATCTACAATGGAAGGAGTGGAGGGAGGCCTTTGCCCAGGAGTGGGACAGCGCAGGCTAGATTAAAAAAAAATATATCTACAATGGCTTTGTAGTTTTGTAATATCTAGTGATCATAAATATAACATTTTCTAAATAAAAAGAATTGGAACTGCAATTAGCTTTTATTAGAAAAACTAAGCATGTTCTGCAGGATTAACATTGTTTTTACAATATTTACTGTGCTTGCATTAAACTGTGTAATATTTTGCATTTACTCCATTTGATTTTTACGAATTACATTTAACTATTCACGGCCATAAGTAAAAAATAACAACAATTACAAACATAGCAAAACCTTGTTTACTTAAACAATAACTTAGTTTTTCCAAAAAAATTGGTTGTCTGTAAAGTCGGTTTACGGACGATAATTTTACGTGATAAATAACGTCATAAGAAAACATCCGATCGTGCCTCTCTATCGCTTGTTCCGCGCTCTCGCTTGCACACTCGGCTCAGGCGGAACGTGACAATGAGTCATGCTTTTTCGTGCGTGCAGCCGGCGTTCATCGATTTATAAGACGTTATCACGTCAAAAAAAAAAAAGTTCTTCTAATTTCGGTTGACATATCTGTTCCATCTCCCAGTGTCATTTTAAGTTCATTTCATTATTTGTTGGAAGACTTAAAGCACAATTTGTTTGTAATCAACTTCACCGTCTTTAGATTGTGCCCGACCTACCACAAGTCAGTTGAAACTATTTTAATTAAAAGTTCCACTACAACACTAGCACTTGCTGGTAATAATTAATATCATCCACAGCACTGACGCATATTTCTATGACAAACGGACGAAACAGAAAAATCTGCCTAGCCTATTTACCCAACTGTATATGTGTCGGCTTAGAGTCTAAACGGATGCAACTGAATACTAGTACTTTTTTACATAGAGCGACTCCCTATCTGATCTCCACAACCTAGTTACTAGGTAACACAACCCCTTTGTAAGACTAGTTGTCAGACTTATGGGCTTCTGACTACCCGTAACGACTGTCAAAGATCTACGAATGGTGGAGTTTCTTGCCGGCTCTTCTTCATAGGAAGAAACGACCAATTGGAACCATGTACCTAGCTTCTGACGTTTCATGAGTGCCCAACGCCCATGTAGGTTTATGTGAAATAAAATATTTTGATATTGAATGACAGCACTGGACCAACGGCTTAATTAACGTGCTTTTCGAGACACAGAGGGGTCTCGATATGTAATGGATGGTCACCCATCCAGGAACCAACCGCGGCAAACGTAGCTTAACCTTTGATCGGCCCGTGCTACTTTTATACGGACAAAACAGAATAAACTGATATTCATTTCTTTGTTTTACTTCGAACAGACGGAACCCCAAAAAGTTCCGCAAACAATTTTCCTTTGTTCAATGCATTTAAGCGTGAGAAATCTCGGATACTTTTCAAAGAAAAATTTAGGGTAGTTAAAGAAAAGTTGAAAGTAAATGAATGTAGCTATTCCGAGGGCGGTCGGGACATTCTTGGTCTTTGAAAACAATTCGTGTTTCATGAAGCGTAAGCGCAAGGGACTCACAATGCTCGTTGTTGCGTGATTTACTCGAAATTAAGGAGTCTCTACTGAACATTCTCAGAATATTTCTTGGTTATAGGTAATTATGCTCTAATTGGCAGAAACAAAGAGGGGCCCGTGGCTAAATAATCACAGCCGCACAGGTCGATCTATCAGGTTAAGCTACGCTTGCCACGGTTGGTCTGTGGATGGGTGACCATCTTTAAATACCGAGACCCCTCCGTGCCTCGGCAAGCACGTTAAGCCGTTGGTCCCGGATGTCATTCGTGGATCTTTGACAGTCTTTACGGATAGTCAGAAGCCCGAAAGTCTGACAACCAGTCATACCAAGGGGTATCGTATTACCCAGTAACTGGGTTGTGGAGGTCAAATAGGCAGTCGCTCCATGTAAAATACTGGTATTCAGCTGCATCTGGTTAGACTGGAAGCCGACCCCAACATAGTTGAGAAGGGCTAGGCAGATGATGATGGCAGAAATAAAGAGAGGCCTATGTCCAGCAGTGGGTGGAGTCAGGATGTAGATGATGATGATGAAATTTTAGACCCCGTTCCCTCCGAGTCGCGACGATAATACAGGGTGTTACGGAAAGGGTATATCAATACAAACGGGTTGAAGAGTGTATCTGGTCTAAAATCTCTGTACAAAATTTCAGCTCAAAAGCAGTAACTTTGAAAATGCTTAATATTTTTTTATTTCGATAGTTTATTAAATTGAAATCATAACAAACGTGTCACCGCACTACGAGGGTCATTATCCATTATCTGTAGTGTGTCTGTGCGCCTAGTAGGTACATGCACATCACGCCGCCGCGCGCCAGTGCAGCGCCGTGATGTCGAAATAAAAAAATATTAAGCATTTTCAAAGTTAATGCTTTTGAGCTGAAATTTTGTACAGAGATTCTAGACCAGATACACTCTTCAACCCGTTTGTATTGATATACCCTTTCCGTAACACCCTGTATAATCTATCCTTTTGGACGACTGTAGTTTCTAGCTTTTCCACTGGTTTGTGAAGACAAGGAAAATTATAATTCTACGAATTCATAACCATAGTGTGACGTCCCGTGAAGGATGCCGTAGAATAAAGGTTAAAATTAAATCAGCTAGCGAAACTCCGCAGACCTGAGGCCTTACCACGAGCTCTTAACGCGATCCAGTTTAGGCTGTTGGAAAGAGACAGAGCTATACAAGTCGTCTAGCGCCATCTCGATCCCTGAGCGTAAATTAAATCGCGTTAAGAACTCGCGGTAGGCCACCAGATGGGTCTCTATACACGACAAAATAAAAAAGCTTCAATGATTTTTTGGGGTCAATTCCCGCTGGTGGTTTTGTTATTACTTGAAGTGTGAATTGATAAAATCTGTTTTATCGTGTTAAGACATCAATAGCAAAAAAAAAAAAGACGGGTTGCACTCCGGGAGTGCCGGCAGAAGTGAAAACTTGAATATTAACGTTGTACATTTTTGATATTTTTCAATAATAGATGCACTTTGTTCAATTTCCATATTTTAAACACTTTATATACACGAATTTTACGAATACACAGCAGTGTCATCAGCTGTCACCATCCATGGATGCGCGTGGCACGCTGTAACATAAGCAGACACGAACATTCGCGCAAGCGCCCTGCGCCGCATAAACGAAACAGCAGGCATACATTTTCGCCGCGCCGTAGAAAGAGAGGGGATACTTCCTCTCCTACGCCGCGCCGGCTGTCTACTCTCCATCCGTCTTACGAATTTTCGATCAGGTCACGTGTCCTGACGCGAGTTTAACATTTTTTACCCATTACAAAAAAGTGTACAACGCCGCTAAAGAAGTTTTCACTTCAAAAAAATCATCAAATTAATTCTTTGTTTTATATCGATACCTATCACGTCTGCAGTTTCGCTAGTTATTTAATTTAAACCTTTTTTTTTTTTTTTCTCGCGGTGGAAATCATTTAATTTGAACCTAAACTTTGAACAGTACAACTATCTTTTTTCACAATATAATGGGAATATTTCTAATCTAAGGCCTCAGATTAAAAATATTCCTCGCAAGGAACCCCTACAATGTCTGGAGCATCTTATCTCAGCCGCTACGGAGCCAATCTCGAATCTTGCCGTGTAAGCTAAAGAGCTAGCACGGCTTATCAGTCTCAAAGGCGTTATAGGCATTGTGGAAAGTAGGGAGGTACTGACTTTGTTAAGCTTCAAGAGCTGATTGAAAATTTTAAAGGAGGTGCTTCATTTAGTCTATGTATTTATCTCAGCAGAACTTCTATTATAGGCCGACCGCTTAACTTAGACGTTGCCTGAGGTAGCAGCGCTGTGGAGGAGGCTGTGCGGGAGGGGTGTGGTGACGTGATGCGAGAGCTCAGTGATTCGTCAACTTGTGACAACTATCAACCCTCCCGCACCGCGCAGCTACCTCAGTCAACGTCTCAGTTAAACGGCCGGCCTATGGTAGTAAGTATCTGCTTGTTGTACTTTAAGGCTAAAGCGTCAGGTTAGCCCGCGGCATGCCAATTTTCTTACGTTTTTTGCAATTTGCAGTTGTATCAGGTTGTATGTTGATCTAAATATGACTCGCGGCCGTAACAAATATTTAATTATTTATAGAATTATAATCATTAAAATCATCAATACAACTCTCAAGTTTATATTACCCTATTGAATGAATATTTCATGAAATCATGACATTTGAGGCAAAATTATAATTCTGTAAAGCCGTATAGATCCCCTCTGAGCTTCGATCAATTGATCGAAGCCTCTGAGGTATGAATTTTCAAAACTCCTTCCTTTGGGGTCGTTTTCCATTATACAGGGTGAAATTTAATTCATGGGCATCCTTTTGAGGGGTAACCTGAAATCGCGAAAAAAAAATCAGCTCTTCCCTACATTTTGACGAGTTATGTGAACATAAATCGCGATTTTAGGTTTAGTCCCATAGTAAACGTTGTTCATAATGATGTGTACATTGTACAATGACCCCTTAAAAGGATGCCCATGAATTTAATTTCACCCTGTATAAGGAACTCTTATGTATAATGTAATTTTTCTAGACTCAGCGGTTCAGGAAGTGCCTTGTCAGTCAGTGAATTTAAGATTTTTTAAGTAGATAAATAAACACTCACCATATTAACCGCCTCCGGGTATATAAGTTCAGTGATAACACCCCTCTGTGACGTCACGTACTCCACCATCTCGAGGAGTGCTGCCCGCTTGACCTCCTTCCACTTGAGGTCTGACAGGGGTTCATCGGCGAAGTCGAACAGCAGGCAGCATTGCTGCAGCTTCTGTACGAAGAGCTGTTCACGCTCCGCCGCTGGTGCATCTGGGAACAAAAAGAATCGGGTTATTTTTTGCAAGGTTTTTTTGGAATCCTATGTCTAACAATGGACGTCTTTCGTTTGATAATTCTCAAACTCAAAGCATTTATTTCAATTAAACCAATTACAGGCACTTTTGAATTGTCAAGGGGTCGGTCGGTCAGTCAGATGTGTTAATGACGTCGAAATCCATAATATCCAGAATAAAATTTTAATACGTTTCCTGGAGTTGCTTAAACTTTGTAACTCAACCTAAGTTAGTATAGATAACAGAAAACAGTATTAAATAAATATTTAGTAATAAGGAAAATCATAATAAAAACGCTTTTCCTCTCCCCTACTTATTTAAAGTTTTGCTGTGTCCGACAGGGTCCATAGTTATTGATTAATACTTAACACCTGTGTCTGTATATTATGGATTGCAATGAAGATTAATATAATTGAATTGAATTAAGGTCCAGATTGCGCCATCCACGAAGACGCGCCCCACTCTTCCTTCTAATCGCTAGTGGTTATAGCTTGTTAATTCTTCGAGTGTTATTTTTTTTTTCTATACACACTAATTACCCACTAATAAGTAATATCAGTGTGTATCAACATTAGCGGAATGATGCACACTTGTACTGTAACCGATTAGGAAGAAGAGTGGGGCGCGTCTTCGTAGATTGTACTATCTGTAAATAATGGTGCAGTAGATTTTGTCTTGTTTGATCAGAACGGAGAAAACAAATAAAAATTGGAATGTTAGTGACCCATCCGTTAATGACAGTGACTTGCACAGAATCTATTTAGTGTAAACAAGAAACTTACATACATGATTATTTCTGTATCTATGATCTCAAGAAGTATTTTACAATCGTGGAAGTTTTTGCCAAAGCAACGGTTTGTACGCAACAAAGCTCGCACTTGCACCTGGTAAGGAAAATTTCATACGCGAGTTTGATCTCTGTTCGAAGGTAAACATCTGTTGTAACAGGAACAGCTAGTAAAATGCGATGAAAGAGAAATGGTTGCTTTTAGCACTGAGTCCTGTCCGTTTAAAGTTTGCCGTGTTTCAAATTCACAACACATCTCGCTTGAAGCCAAACTTTGAAGCGTGGAATAATTTGCTGTCAAACTAGTTTCCAAGCTTTCGGGAACAACTAAATTAATATTGAACGAGGAATTAAGGTGACCTATGTTTACCTAGGGAGTAAGTTACTCAAAATGTTTTTGTATGGTCTTTAAAAGAATACGTCCGGTACATGAAACCTTTACCGATTTAATTTGTTGTCAAACAATAGATTATTTTCAAAGTTAAACGTACACGTTACATCAATGAGGTATCGACCCCTGAACTAGGACATCCTGTATGGCAGGGGTCGAGGTTTCTCTAGTTACAAGGATCCGCATTATAAGGCTTAGACTATATACAATTTACACTTACCCCCTTATTCATAATCCTATTTTATCTCTATTTTAGCTAAAATAGGTTTATAGAACGTTTGTCTTTATCTGTCACGTTGTAATTTATGTGTGTAAGAAAGAGACAAACCTCATTTTAACTAAAATAGGTTTGATAAGTTTTATGAATAAGGGGGTTTGTTTTTACAATAATTAAAAGAAAATTGAGGTAAAATAAAAACAAAAAAAAAGTTAACAATATTTAACAAGAAAAAAATACAATGCCCACTGATAAGTTTGGTTGTTTTTATTTTGGTCTAGCACCGGTAGACATGATAGATTTACTGAACAGAGACTTGATCAGGCTACCAGGAGCTACAATGGTCTCTTTCATTAACTTTTACTGACAACCATTTTGGAACCCCGGTTTACATGTTGTGAGAAAGGAATCCAAGAATTTCATCATCACACTTCACACTAATATTATAAAGGCGAAAGTTTGTGAGTGTGTGTGTTTATATGTTTGTTACTTCTTCACGCTCAAACGGCTCGACCAATTTTGATGAAATCTGGTATAGAGATAGCTTAAGTCCCGGGAAAGGACATAGGGTACTTTTTATCCCGATATTCCCACGGGATCGAGACTTATGCGGGTAAAACCGCGGGGCGCAGCTAGTATATTCTAATTGGAATGATTTCTGGCATCCCAGTACCTTCAAAGCCAAATGGAAACCGAAAATAATGTTATCTAGGATAAACGGAAAACGAAGGCGCGCCCTTCACTTGCGGGTCTGACTAAAGCATTCTGAGATTTACGACTCAATATTCAAGCAAAAACGACAATAGTTTAAGCAAAGAGACAGTTCTGCCAACAATTCATTGCTTCGTTTCGTAATAAATTTTTCACTCGCACCAGACACCCCTCGAAGGGGACCGGTGAGTTATGTCCTAAACGCGTGTCCCACAGAAACAAAAGGGGACATTTTAAATAGCTAACGAAAACTTGGTGCGTAAGCACTGAGTTCAAGGAAAATGATGGTTAAAACCTTAATTTTTTTCGCCCATCGCCTATTTCAAGGAAGTGTGAAAACATTAGAGGCGGGATCCACGGAATAGCCTTGTGTTTTTCGCGTAATCTGCGAGTAGCAAAAACGTGGAGTATAAGGAAGTCTTTGAGTAGAGTAATACAGAAAAATGCGTCGGTTTCGGAGAAGATTTCGAAACTCATATAAGTTGACGTGAAAATTTCTTCGATTTTGTAAAAAAAAAAAAGATTTTTCTAGAGAACCCATCGGTTTACGGGGTTAAAATCAGAAGAGAACCATGTGGTTGTTTTCGTAGTGGTAGTATTAATATGTTTGGTCAAATTGTAATGCTGGTTTATCTTAAGAGTTTTCAGGGTCAAACGATATCAGCATGAGGTCAGGTATGTCAACAGACTTATGTTTGGCTTAGATAAATATTTATTAGTTAGCAGTTCAACCCGGTATAAATGTAAAACTTGTAATTTAACGATGAAACAACCCAGTCATTACGCTTTGTTTATGTAATGGAGAAATTTTACAACCATGAGCTGTAAAAAATGCTGTTAAATGCCGCACCTAAGCTTGCGTATTATAAACAAACATGTTTCCAAATGACAAATACATTAGCAATATCAAAGTCTTCAAGACAGTCTATAAACAAGGTGTTCATGATAATGTTGATGAGTACAAACGCCTCAAGAATAGGCAAATGACCTCGTCGTGCTAATTTAGCTCATTAGCAAAGTTAGCGTCTTTTACAAAAAGGCCGGTTGATAGCAATTAGGCAGTTGCCTTTATCGTGAGCTCAAATATCGTTCTGCATGATTTGTCGCTGGTTGTAGTGCAGGGCACAAGGACGTCGCAACACACTCCCCATGGCATACATACAGCACGGGGCCGACCGCTGGCCGCCGATGGGTCGATATATTTCTGCGGCGTTTTCGCTATTTCCCCCACGTCTATACTACATGTAGGTACGCATAAGATAGTCAGTCACTAGCTTCACTAGTTTCAGTGATTCAGCCGCATTGTTTCGGTCGGCGAGGCTGATTAGACTCTTCAAGGCTGTCAGTGACGAGGTGTGGGCGACTACACTCTGTTTCGCTACTACAGCGTAGTTATCTGCGTCGTACATGATAGTGTATTAAAATCTTCGTCGACGCATTCCGTTTACTTCATTAACTAGGTATAAATAAGCCAGAAATATATTCGGCTATTTCACACACGGATGCCGAAAATTTGCCAAACATTGGAGATGGTATGTAAACAGATATTAACAGCCTTCTGGGTTCGCCGCATTTGATGTCCATTATCTGCAAAGCTAACACGGGTGCATTGTTGATATTACCGACGAACCTTTCAGCGGGGGGAGCTGCACCATCAAACTTTCCTTATCGGCATTTGGTATCGTGGGGCGCTCGGGCGAGACGGCGGCCGCGGCGGGGGGCGGCGGGCTGCGCGCGTCCGGCGGCGACGGCGCCTTCTGCGGCGGGCCCTGGCCCTCCATGCCGGGGCCGGCGAACAGCGCGAACCGAAAAGCGCGCGCGACGTCCGACACGCTTTCGGAGCGCTTGGTGGCCGCTTGGCTGGCGACGAGGTCGAGGCCCGAGTGGAACGACGGAGACTTTGGGATTCCGAGCGGCGAGACGGCGCGGCGCGGTTTACTCTCAGCGGCAGCGAACATCGCGCGAGAGGGCGCGCGCGCGGCCGGCCCGGCGTGGACCATCGCTTGCGGCGGCCGGCAGCGGCATCCGAGCGGAGGCCCGGCAGCGCCGGGACCGGTGCGAGCTGCGGGGGCGGCCGGACTGCCACGCGCCGGTCTCAGCCGCGACTCGCCACTGGCGGCGCCGCGAGTGCGCGCGCACGACCGCCGCACCCCGCTTGCGCCCCAGCCGCTCTATACAACCTCGGCTAGGGTTGCCACGTCATGACATATACCATTTACATAATGTCTACATGGATTGTTACTGCAATACAATAACTCCTACACACGAGAGTGCGTCTCAATAGCTGATTGCGTCTGTGACTGGAGCACTCTCGTAATGGAGTAAAGGCAGTTCCCGGAAGCGACGCCGCGCCACGAGCTCGGCGTAGTGACGCAGATTCATGTTACATTGTAGCAGCCCTGTAGATATTACGACGATTTCACAAGTCGAGGAGGTCGGGGGTCGCGAGCACGTCACTCTATGAGGAACAGTAAACAAATGGACTGTGTCGCGATAATCAAATGCGTAATAATTATTATAAACAGTACCAACCAATATAATATTCATATGAGCAAGTAAACATTAATCAGCTGTGAGGCCGTTATCTTGCATGATAAATGTTGAACGTTTTGCTAATTAGAAAAGAAAAATACTTGAATAGATAGGCGCCATAAACATTGTGCGCCATTGAACATTCGCAGCCAATAACCGCGCTGGCGATAAATTATAAATTGCGAGTAACGACCGAATGTAGACGGCGACGTTTTTCTAGGAAAGTAGAAGAATAACAAGGGGTACGCAAGGGTAAGTTTGTTTGGGTGAACCGCGAGGGGGTCCCGCCATCCCGGCTTGCGGGGGGAGAGGGGCAGTACTCCTGTGCCAGACTGGTGCGTTCTCCCCAGCACCATCGATCGTTTAATTGACTTTAATTCGTCTGACTCACTTCCTGGATTCATGTCGAGAAAGTGCTTTGGGGAAATTGATAAGAAGATTCAATTAAATTGCTTTCAAGATAAAATCGGCGGTCTAATTGGTATATCTTCATTTGAAGTGTTCGAAAAATATATGTAACTGTTTTTGTCTGAAACCTTTTAGCTAATTACCATTAAAACATCATCATCGTTCATCGACTCATTATAAGATAAAGTAGGAATTGAGATCTCTGGAACGTAACTACCCCAGATTGCAGAGAAAATTTATGTTTCCACTGGGTGCCATTTTCGCTCAATATCGCGGTCGTCGAAAGCGTTCGGAAATGGGTATCTAACATTAAAAGCTTTAGCTTTAGCTATTATGGACTAAAGGCTTCCTTATAGAAGGTTGATTAATTTAGTTATAAAATTAGACAAACATTGGAGATGGTATGTAAACAGAGATTAATAGCCTTCTGGGTTTGCTGCATTTGAAGTCCCTTATCTGCAAAACTCACACGGCAACACACACAACAACACATAGACACAACAACATATGGTGTATACAATCATGAAAAGAAAAGTAAAGAAAAATAAGACCTTTATTCTCCGCAAAGAGACAATAATATAAATAGGTAAACAAAAACATGATTGCTTGTATTAAGGCAGCTTTGGAGATTTCTATGCCCACCTAGCCCTAAGTTGTTCGAAACAAAACACTTGAAAACTAGACGCTAAATTACAAAATTAAAACCGACTGAAAGTGAAAAAAGACGCTTGGCAACCCTACTCGCGTTTCCCAAGTTTCGTGGAAATGGAAGCAAAAATCCATTCTATTGGACCATCCATTTTTCCTTCCGACTCCATAAGTCTCTTTACTAAATTACGGAAGAAGTTCCGTTAGGGTGACAATATGAAACGTAGGGACAAAGCTATGGCGTTTATGCACCATCACGCCTTATCCCCACGTGGGGTGGGGAATACAAAAGGCTATCATTACAAGGCTTGTTTAGGATCGAAGCTGTTTATATGCAGCTACCGGAAGTCGGTCGAGTGTTTTCGTTTAATTATAGTATTAGCTCCTTCCTGGTAAACAATGAAGTACTCTACTTTCATCGGACTAGCCTTTTTTGATACTGTAACATATCACGCCTGATTCCCCGATGGGGTAGACATTGACAGAGGTATACACAAATATTTTACCAGTTATGTTTTAGTCCCTTGTAATAGCCGGCGGGCGAACCAATTCCACACCTTTTTTAAGTTATTGTTGGGTTTTCATATACACCTTTTCCTTATGTATTATGGAAAATGGCGGACATGTGGTGGGAGATTCCCCAAAACAAAATAGCCCCTTATTCCCCAAAGTAGCTAAAAGTGCTGATTTAGCGAGGTAACCAAGCGGAAGGGTCGTAGGAACCCGAAAATTTGCTTTCATAAGCGGTGCCGCTGGATAACTTATATTGACAGGTGGCTCAATAAGGGGCAACCTTTTTCTTTGATGCAAAAAGTGATGACTTCCTAAAATATGGTGAACAAGTTGATAATCACTGAGAAAAACCTAAAGTACTGACAAGCACGGAACTCACATTAGAATTCCAATTTGATCTGGATATATATTATAACATAGAAATATAAAAAAAACTTATATCTATGGGAACACTAAAATCTAAGACTAGATCGACGTACTGAGGTCTACCCAACCCAAATAGTTACCTCATGAACAGAATAAAATGGAAGACCGTAAAAAACCATATGATATAGAAACCGTGCCATATTTTCGCCAACATTTATGATATCTTACGCCATTTTTCTTCGTTCCAATATGACGGGTCGCTTTTTATTGTTATCCGTTAGTCCTAAAAGAAGTACATAAAACAAAATAAAAGCTATATTTAGAGCAGTGATGTAATTAAGAAGTGTGTCAAGGTTTTTGTTAATATCTTCGAATTTGTTTTAGTGAGAGAGCTGACAAACACCCAGGACTCGGAATCGGGACAAATATTTGGAGGTCAGACCCATTTGCTCCAACTTTCAACGCGGAAACAGAAAATAGGGGGAAAAGTCTGACTGGAGAATTCTCAAAAGTGCTCCTTTTGGGAATTCTCCATTCAGATTCGTCTGAAACTTTACCCCTCCTACTGCAAAATTATTTAGATTTCAGCTTTCGAGAATTACATTCATACATTACCAGCCTATAATGTTTTTTTTTTTGTTTTTTAATGACTTTTGGGATAGACTGTCTAGTTTTAACGAAGTCATGAGCATGAACACTAAGGTTCCTTTATTACTCCTAAACCGCTTAATCGCCCAGGACGGGTATAGTAAGTCTGCCATTACCCAAAACATTAAAATACTTCGACTTCCGCATTAAATCTACCGCAGTGATACCCTGGAGATTCCAGCTGTCTTAACAGCAAAGCAACGTAAAACATACTTCATGGTGGTCATATTTAAATTATCAGCCGTCCTATACATTTGGGTCGAGTAGATATTGAACTTTTGTATGGGACCCAGTTAATTTATTCGCGCTTATCATGTTGGTTCCATGGAGAGTGTTAAGTTTGATGGTCTGTAACACACCATACACTCTTAACTATAAATGACCGTAGATGTACTCCTGTTAGCAGAACCCGAAAAATTCATATAAACAAAACGGTTTTAAGACAAACACTTCAAGGCCAACCTAATTAATATAAGAGCGGAGATTAGTCCGTCACTGATGAAATTAGCAAGATTAGCTGCTGAGTGGCGATGACCTGCGCCTTAATTGATGCTCTTAATTAGCTATCGCTGTCCTTTAGAGGATGGGCACGCTTCAAAGTGACAGCACACATAAGAGATGTATATGTTGTATAAATCGAAGCCAGAGACGGTCACGGAAGATATGCGTAAGTTAATAAATGGAGTGCTCATGGCTCATAGTAATGCAAACTTTAGTTAATTTTGTAAAGATTATTTATTCAAACACGAATCCGACCCCGGGAAGAGGTTTCGCACATTGATATTTATTCAAAGAGTAAAAGTCAAAGAGTGAAAGTCAAAGAGTTACATTAAGAAGAAGTTAAAATACTTATAATAAATCGAACCGTGGAAACAAACGATGGGACACTTAATATTTCCTACGTGTCCAATCAGCTGCACGTTACAGAAGCTGATGGACGCTAGTGATGGCGCCAAACACGTAACCGAATTTTGGGCGAGTCTATTTAAATTGCCATCTACACACTAAGAAGACGAATCGAACCGTTGTGCCTAGGTTTCATAAACGCGTGGGGGATAGATTTTTTCACAGTAGTCCGTTGCTAACCAGCAAGCAACCTCATGTGGCGGCGATATTAAGTGCTGGTTGCAGCCGACGCAATTTGTCTATCACATGATCACTCCATTTTCTTACTCTTCAGTGTTCAAACCCCTAACATATAGCCGTAGGCACGTAGGTATAGGTAGGTACATGTCGTATCATCGGAACCCATGTACAGTGGTGTTGTGTGATATACTAGCATTAATGTGCGTTATTGCGTTAGAGCACTCAAGTTTAATTAGTACTGGAAACGTTTGATATAATTAACTACAAGTAGAACAGATTTCAGGGACGACGTCCTTCCTTTGCCGCGATACGCAATCAATACGCTATCTATGATGTGGTAATAGATGAAACAATGGCGCATAATTACTTCATAGAAGACATACAGCATGTATTTTTTCTTGAATAAAGAATTTGGGTCTTGGAATTAACAGCCAGTCTTACAAAGGGGTATCGCATTATGCAGTAACTGCGTTGTGGAGGTCAGATAGGCAATCGCTTCATGTAAAAAGCTGGCGTTCAGCTGCATTCGGTTAGACAGGAAGCCGACCTAAACATAGTTGGGAAAAGGCTAGGCAGATGATGGGCTTGTTACATGAATAAGACAATTAAAAAATCGTATCTATTTATTAAAAAAGAAAGTCGGGTCAGTTACAAATTTATAACTCAAGAACCACGGGACCGATTTTTATGATCTTTGGTTTGTTGGATTTTTCTGCTCCAATAGCAGAATAACTATTAAAACATAGGAAAATTCACAAAGAAAAAGATTTTCTCATACATTTAGTATGGATCGGCTTTTTTGATTCTGAGGCGGGACGAAACTCAGTCAGCTAGTTATTAAATAACATAAGCAGTTTAACTGACACGCCCAGAAGCTATAAAGAGCGGGTTTATAGTATCGAAGGCAAAATAAGCTAAGATTTCCGGGTCACACGAGTTCGCCGATTCATGCGCTGCAGACCGATCTAGTTTCTTGATGATGTCTCAGGATATGGCATTTACGGTACGTTCTTTGCGGTGTGAGGCGATTTGTGTTACTAAGTGCATGCACTATAGAATGATGATGTGTAACTGATTGTTTTCCCGAATATAATAAATAAAAGTATGAAGATCGGTCAAAAGAAGCCGAGCCCAGGGTTGATTTTGGGACAATTTTCAGTGAGAGCGACCCAGGGGTTTTGCGGGTGCTGCTCAATTTATGAGGCAATTATGCCATTGCAGATTAAAGAACCAACATCGGTCGTAGATTTTAGTAATTAAACAGTACAATCTTCGTCTACCCTTTAGGGATTACAAAGTAATCGTGCATTACAAAGTTCCTGGCCAAGTCTTGAAATGAATTTAATTAAGAAGTTTAGAAGACATGTTCCGGTTAAACGCTCTTTTTAATGACCCCCTTAGAATCTGAGGTGATTTTAATTCAACGGGGATTTTCTTGCCCCAGTAGGTTGAGATTATGAATACGATTAATGAAATGAAAACAAAGAGAGATGTATGTAGGAAAAGATTATGTATTTATAGTAAACGATGATGGTAAAAAGATGAGCGTAATTCAAGGTCACACGAAGACAGGTTGGTTTCAAAGGTTATAAAAATTACAGACAAAAAACATTGGTTTTTAATAACAATAACACAAAAAAGTTTAAACGAAAAGGACAAATTAATTAAACCACACAATCATTTCGTAATTTGTTTTTAGTAAATTAGCCAGAACCGCAAAAACACAAACCAAATCCAAAAAGGGGCAAAAAACAAATCCGCCTAACAGGCCCCTAGTCGGTATTAGGTCATTTTCGTCGCATAACACGTCACAAACGACACACAAAGCGGTCGTTGGCGAGAATTAGGACGATGTCTCTGAAGTAGCATTCACGGTGGAGGTTCGCTTGCAGCGGTGAAAAGCGGACGGAAACGGAACACGAGCACAAAGGGATGCCGAGTAAAAAGCATAGGACACATGCCACTTTATACGGCGTTTAGCCTGAAAAGCGCTTAAGGCGCTTAGGGATTCTTTCAGTGTAGCTGGAAAAGAGGCGGCTTATTACTGCCTGTTTAACTTTGCACGACTGTAAGCTACTAACGCTGTTAACAGTGGAAGATCTCAGCACCCTAATTGCGTAACAAACTCTCAATCACAATCTGAATAATTTTGAAGGATATTGCTAATTCATTGCTTCATATGTTCGAAAAACGTGTCTGCTCGACAACGTAAATAACGCAATGAATGTTGTTGAACTGTCAAAATGAAACCCATTGCTACTGGTAGTATGTTACGCAATTACCCTGCAGAAATCGAGCGAAAAAGCCATGGAAAACTCTCACCACTACGTTTTATCCTGTTGACGCAAAAATGTTGGATCCATTTATTTTGCTTACAAACATCAGATAGGTAATAATAAAGCTGAATAGTTTGTTTGTTTGAACGCGCTAATCTCAGGAACTACCAGTCGGATTTGAAAATGTTTTCGTTTGCATTTGATAGCCCAATTCTTGAGGAAGACTGTAGACTACTTAACATCACGCTAAGACACTTAGGAGCCGAGAAAAAACAAAAAAAAAACGTCATAAAGAACACAGTAATTGTGCGAACAGGCTATGCGTTGTGACGAGGTAGGTCGGAGGAAGAATACATTTCACGCGGACGAAGTCGCGGGCAGAAGCTAGTGTTTGATTTTTCAAGTTCTAAGTTTGAAGACTTTAGTACCCGACTGTTATTTACAAAACATAATATCACACCAAGATTATAAATTAAATGATTGATTTAATATGCCTGCACAAAGACTAATTGAAGCCACTGGCACACTGCGGGCTGGGTATAAAAGACTCATCGATCAATTAGCGTTCGTACTATAATTACGAACTTTAACAATCACCTATTGTCTTGTTTTAACGATGGCCAATGTACAGTTACGTGTACACAAATGTATGCAGTTGTGCACTTATCTACACACTGAAAATATTTTCTTCGTCATCATCAGTGATCGGAATAGGCTGAGTATATTTACCTAAAGTTTAATGAACAGAGACGGAAATCGGAGACTTCCTTCTGACTAAAAAATTTTTTTTAAAGGGGTTAGAAGATTTTTGTATGGAGGGTGGCCCTAAGGTCGGTCGCCATTTTGATTTTTTTTCAGAATCGCGGTGCACAACAACAGTTATATATTTAGATAGAGGACACTTATACAAACAAAAAATGTAATTAACATAATATCCTAAAGCGTCAGGTTTCAGAGTTATTCACCGAAATATAAGTCGAAAACAACTAAGATTTTTTTCTTTTTTTTTCTTCCAGGTAAGCATATTGAACTATTGAGGTAATAGAAACGTTATGAAACCTTTATGGAGAAGAAACAAATGAAGAATAGATATTTTTTTAATAAATAATTAAACACGGCAATTTATTGATCCTTTTTTTAATCCCAGAGAGTATCTGACATTTAAGTCTTTTGTGTTTTCGTTTTTTTTAGTACAGAAGTTTGACATTACACTTGTCAGATTAGCCTCTGGGATTAAAAAACGAACTATAAATTGCCGTGTTTAATTATTTATTTAAAAAATGTCTATTCTTCATTTGTTTCTTCTCCATAAAGGTTTCATAACGTTTCTATTACCTCAATAGTTCAATACGCTTACCTGGAGGGCAAAAAAACCAAAAAATCCTTATTGTTTTTGACTTATATTTCGGTGAATAACTCCGAAACCTGACGCTTTAGGATATTATGTTATATAACATTTTTTGTTTGTATAAGTGTCCTCTATCTAAATATATAACTTTTGTTGTGCACCGCGATTCTGAAAATAAATCAAAATGGCGGCTGATTTTAGGGCCAAAACCTTCAAACCCCTTTGTTTTTTATTTTGGTTGAACATTTCAATATAACATGAATGTATTAATGAGTCATAAATATATTCATGTTATATTGAAATGTTCAACCAACATATTTTTTTAAAATATTGTTTATTTTATTTACCAAAACATTGATTACGATTTATTAAATTATAATGTTAATGATAAAATAAGATATTGAAAGTTACATAATTAAAGTTCCGGTAAATTTACCGGTAAAAAAAAAATTGTCATAAGGAAGTCTCCGATTTCCGTCTCTGTTCTTTAAACTTTAGGTAAATATACTCAGCCTATTCCGATCACTGGTCATCATTCTGCTGCCCCAATTTATTTAGAGTAGGCGCAACATGTCTTTTTCTTCCATATTTCTCTATTACCAAGGGGTATCGATAGGCAGTCTCTCCATGTAAATACTGGTATTGAGCTGCATCCAGTTAAGACTGGAAGCCGACCCCAACACAGTTGGGAAAAGGCAGGCAGACGATGATTTCTCTATTAGTCGTCATCTCGGTAGTCACTTACCCTTTCTAGCCATATCATCGTCGCGGGCCTGCGGACGGAGAGTAATGGGTAGCTCACCGTCCGATCAGGACCAGGCCCGTGCCGGACGGCGCGTACGTGTTCCACGCGCTCCTCAAAGAGATGTCAGCAAAAAGGAAGGGGCCTGCCGGGGGTGCGGGATTGTCCGGAAGGGTTACTGCTACCCCGGAACATAAAGGGCTAAGGAAGGAACACGGATGGGTTTTAGTCAGTAAGAGTTGACACTCCCTTCCGCTCCACCCAGAGCGGGAGGAGTCATTTGATGATTACCCATCCATAAAAAAAAGCCATATCATCTTTCACACAATCTATCCATCGTTTCTTTGGTCTTTCCCTACTCTTATCCAGCCATTCACATTAAAACTCAAAACTTTCCTCACGGCGCGACGGTATCTAATAAAATTGTGAGATGTTCAATTTTTTTTTTATTGCTGAATGCGCCTGCTCTTGACCTCGATCACGCCTGATGGAAAACGATGGATGAGGTCTATGATGGAGCGACCATGGCCAGAAGATGACTGTACACTCTTGCTTTGAGGGCAGAATGTCCGACAATCTCCAAAGACAAACCATTTTGGTGTCACTTTTCATTCCAAACTTGAGGAAATAAATACGTTTTAGTGTTAACACATATTTTTACAGGTGACTGTACATATTTGTTACTGCGTTTCTTCTTTCATACGGAATTTAAGTCTTGTTGACAGTTCGACAAATTTTAATCTTTTTACTCGTACCAACGCCCAGCCATAAAGGAAAATTCTATTTGGATTGGAAGATTTGCTCCCTAGGAGGTGCAAATAAAAAACTTTTTCTTGTCACTTCACCCCTGAGGGGGTCAAAAAGAGGGTTGGAAGTATTACTAATTTGTCAGATTGCCAGCAATCATTCCGCACTGTGCCCGCTTGATCACAGGCCACTCCCTCTCGAAAAGAGGAGTCCCTGTGGCCCGGCAATGGGAACATTTTAGGCTATTTATTATGTTATGAACTGGTGAAATGTGGGTCTATTAAACAATGTGTAACTGAATTGATGCACGTTATGAAAGTAGTTTGTTCAGAATCCTTTACTGAATCGATTTTTGTCATTTTTAATAATCATAGGTAATTTTTTTATCCCAAAAATAATTAAAACTATGTAAATTACTGTCACACTTCCGCTGTAGTTAAAACAAACCAAAATGGACGAAGTACCTACTACGTTAGACCCTTATACGTGAACAACTGCGAAGGTGTGCGTGCGTACATTTGTAATGTGACCACAATTTTCTCCCACAATCAATATAACTAATTTAATAAATAAACACTTTTTTTGTACATATTAGTACAAATTCAGTGTATGTAATAATAACGTAATATTCTAATTGGGGTGTTTGGTGGTGTGCGTTAATTCCGGGACATGTTGTATAGGTACACCTCTGCCTAACCGTTCAGGCAATGCAGGCGTGATATTATGTTAATTACTATTAAACAATTATCAACTGTATCTTAATGAAAATTAAGTTGATTTCAGAGCGACTAGCACTATTGAAAAAGTTATAAGGTCGGGCGGGGCTATTTCGACTATAAAAACACGAACATCAACTTTAAAAGTCTGCACACCCATCTTTGAATACGCTATGGTAGATTTAATAAATGTATGTTATAAAGGATTTAATTGAGATCATTCTTACGTAGGTCTTAAACAGAATACTCATCTTATATGTTCAAAGAAACGATGTTTTTGAAATTGGGAAGAAATAGTTACAATTGCCCCACAGTGGGGCTATTTCAACTATGCCACATATTTATCGTAATAAAGCCGTTATCGTTTTGAAATTGAGAGCCAGAGCATACTTATGGCATAATTCATACCAATCTATGGCTTATTGTCTCCTAACATGGTTCAGTAACGTAATAAAATACTTTAAACACATTGGAGGGGCAATTTCGACTTTTTACATAGGTAGTAGTGCAGGGACGTATGCAAACCAACATTGTCGATAAATCAGATCAACAAAAACTATGAATAAACTTTTATAAAAAAAAAAACGTTATTTTAGACTATAAAATTAGAAATTGATTATTTTCTGTTTCTTATATTTTTTGTCAATTTTTATTCAAATTTATAATACATGGACGCTAATATTTTTCAAGATTCTTGAATAGGTTGTCATGAAACAAATTTCTTCGTAAAAATAATTTATTATTGAATTTTTTCAATAATATTTTACTTCACCTTCACTTTTATTTTAATTCACCATTTAGAGATTTAATTTACCAACAGTGGTTCATAGTACAGTTTATCGCAGCATGTGCCAATATCGATATAATGAAACATCATCACATCACTAGTGTTTCGCAATACCATACAAAAATTAAGCGGGGTAATTTTAACTTAGGTTAGTCGAAATAACCCCACTTTTTCTTTTCGTGGGGCTATTTAAACTAACAAAAAATCTCATCAAAAACGCATCATTCCAAAGCACAAATAAGTGAAAAACAATTTAAGGTTTATATTTTCCCTAGTCACTGTTTAATATTGTAAAAACAAGCGTTTTAAACATGAATTTTGACGAAAAATGTGACGAGTGTCTTTCGTTAGCACATGCACAAAATGGCGTCTGACAAAAAAAGGCGTGTGGGTCAAACAGTTCGCGCTTTAGCAGCTCCATCTATAAAATTTTCTAGAAAGAATTTGTTCACGTACCTGGAGATAGATAGCGTTTTGGTTTAAATACAGTAGAATAAAAGTTATTGTCATTAGTTGAAATAGCCCCATAGTCGAAATAGCCCCGCCCGACCTTACCTAAAAATGTTTGAAGTTGTAGCGTAAACTGAACTTTATTTGTATGATTTAAAGTTATTTTTCCATAAACTCATATTTGTTTACATTTTTGGCTAATAAATCGCGAATGCAGCTTAGGTAATGCTATGTTTATACTTAAAATGGAATCGGTCTATACAACCTTGGACAAATCAAAGATGGTCGTTTACACAGCGCGTTTACTTACAGGCGTCAATTATTTTGCTATAGAACGTTGTTCTGCAAACCGATGGCGAGTCAGAACGATTATTGTCATTTGCCTTGGAAAAAATAAACAATGATACCATCAAGAATCAAGATGTTGTTGAACTAAATTGCTTTGTAGTTTCTGAACGTGAGACTGTTCTGCGTTTTTTGTTCGATGCAAGTTATAGCTGAGCTGAGATATTATATGGTGTGTTATAGCTTATAATTGTGTATCTATGTTGCTGAGGGCGCTAAGAAATGACAGATGATTGTATGACAATAATTATGAACAAATTATAATAATTTGTAAAACTGATACCTAATAAGAAAAAGTCAAGTTTTAGTGTCACTTGACAAAATGGAGGAAAAAAATGAACAACTTGCTCGTGATTTCTATGAGCATACAGGGTCCCATTAAAATAGATGGACAAATTTTAACACTGCAGCGTTCAGTAGGTCTAACCAAAGATATCCAAGCAAAAAAAAAACACTGATTAAAGTGATTATATTTTGACTTAAAATAATAAATTGCCGGCACATTAGTGAATTTTCGTTAGCTGATTATTTTTCTCGTGAGTATCTAATACGTTTTTCTTAGATTTTTTTTACCATCGTCCCTATTTTGGTGGTCTGAATGATTTCTAAAAGTTTGTCCATCTATTTTAATAGGACCATATATAAATAAGAAAAACTGTATTGTAGTGGTAATGGTGGATGCCAATCAATGTAAGAACTAAGATGGTATAATGGAAAACGAACTAAAAGTTAACTTTCATAAGAATCATTTATTTGGAGAGAACATAGGTGTTACCAGTTGCAAAAGTTGGTGGTTAACGAGGCTCAATTTTACTTTTCCTGACGGTCATCATCTGTCTAGCCTTGTTCCAACTATTTTCGAGAGTCGAGACTGCTTCCAGTCTAACCAAATACAGCTGAGTTTTACAAGGATCGAATATCTGTTTGATCTCCACAACCCAATTACTGGGTAATACGATACCCCTTGGTAAGACTGGTTGTCAGACTTTCGCGCTTCTGACTACCCGTAACGACAGTCAAAGATCTACACACGACTGCCGGGACGAACTGTCCCGAGGTCATACAAAAGTTCCATAAAAAAGCACTTTCAAGTTTTTTCCGAATTTTCCAATTTTCCGGGCAACTTTTCTTCTTTCTTTAAAAACCTAATTCGTCTAATACGAAATTTTAAAACCAAAAATAGCTAAATCAGTCCAGCCGTTCTCAAGCCGTACAGCATTTAATTTTTAATAGATATCAAGTACTTTTCCGAATTTTCCGGGCAACTTTTCTTCTTTCTTTAAAAACCTAATTCGTCTAATACGAAATTTTAAAACCAAAAATAGCTAAATCAGTCCAGCCGTTCTCAAGCCGTACAGCATTTAATTTTTAATAGATATCAAGTACCTATACATAGAGAGAGATAGATCAATCAAGCTCTACAGTTAACACATTTTTGTTACCGGCACTCCATTGTGTTTTTCTTTAAAAGCTTATGACGTCACATGTTTACCGTACAAAAGATTTACGTTCAGGTGACGCATGAGCCCTACCCAGCTCACTTACTAAGGACACCTAAGTGAAACATTACCTAACGGTACATGTATAATGTAATGTCTGTTCTAAAAGTATCTGACGAAAGTGCAAACAAACCTGAACCGGGTTTGTTGTTAAATTCGTACGCAATCACTCATTGAAGGGAATTAGTAACACGTTCATCAACTTTATACCTCATCAATTTTCCAACAATTATTATTGTTCGAATAACATTATTAAACTGTAGGTAATTAAAAGTTCATTGAAGAAAATTGAGGTTATAAAACTAATTTCTATTTTCAAATAAAATTTTAAGGTGATTTAAAATTAGAATTTCGTGTTTAAGTAAGTATTCACAGGTACATTTTCTAATCTATTTGTTTACATTTTAAACAGTTACTTTTGGAACAGACCATACATGCTAATACAGGTACCTAAAGCTACCTACGTATGACACCCACGACACCAATGGTAATGGTCGCATACAAACTTCAACCCTCTGTAAATTCGCTCACCCCTGATTTTGTAAACGATACTTATTTTGGGTTTATACTTTATAGAAGTATTTCTGTCGCTACAATACACCTTGAAGTGACAAAGACCGTATGAGATTTAAGGCGACTTAAAAATTTTTGTTGAGTATGAGAATTCGTCAGAGGGAGTTTTAAGAATAACGGGATAACGAGAACTTAAAAATTTCAAGTTTCTACTATCTGTGGTTAAGTTACTATCAATCCCGGAAGTGTTATTAAACTAAGCAAAGTGACGGTCTGCACGCAACAAGGATTAAAACCATAGACATAATATTATATCATAAAAAAACAAGTATTTTTAGAACTGGCAACACCAACAGCACAATTTCCTTCTCGTTTCGTGCCGACGGCGAGTGACGAGCATAATTATTTTCTTGCGAATGGAGAAAATGTGCAACGGACGCAGAAAAAATAGTTACTGCGGTCCGTGACAAATGATAATCTTGTTGTGTTACTTTAATGGTCTGTTTCTCTCAATTAAAACGTCAAACTTACATACAGTGCAATTTTCCTTAATGTCTTGTTTAGTAAACAAACGGTATGAATACCACGAGTATCCGCATCAATCACACACTGTAACTGTATGCATAATCATCAGCCTCTAATGTTCCCAATGCTGGGACACACGCCTCCTCTCTTCGAGATAGAGTGGGCTGTAATTCACCATGCGGGCCCAGTGCAGATTGGTAGATGTCACATCATGTCTTCAAATTTTCGGTTCTAGGACATGCCGGTTTCCTCACAACCTTCAACTCTTCTCTTATTACAACAAAAACACATTTTAATTAACTATTTAGACACAATCATTTTCCAAAAATCACACCTCATTACGCCATATTTGTTTACCAAATAAGACAAGTTAAGAAACATAGGTACACTTCACTAATGTATTTTTTGGTAACCCAGTACAAAATCGTAAAAATTGATAAAGCGAAGTAATCTTGTTTGCGTAATATGTATAATAGCATCATAACTCACTACTATTTATGATAAGCATTTATAAACGCTAATTTACATTGACTTACATACTTCTATGAATCATTAGAAGTGATTTTTACCGACCGCTATTACAAAATGAGTCAATCACACGCTAACATTCGAATAATCCACTCGATATGTAAAGAATATTCAAGCTCGAAATTCAACGCATAAATCCCACTTCCAACTTCGAACACACAAAAATATGAGGGAACTACATTTGTGGTTTTCGGGTGCCATCACCCCTGGCGATGTGAAAACCCATTCTTTTCCATTTCCCCTTGGAAAATGGTATCCCTTGGCGAACATGAAAAATGACATCCGACAGGACCCTTCCTTGTGAAAATAAGTGTCTGTCACGAAAGCAAAAATGCTTTCGAGTAAGGTTGCCAGGATTAAATATTAAAAATTTTGATACTAGATCACATCATAGACATAGTTGCCAGTTGATATTAATTTTAACTATGCTCACATTTGCGAAGCTTAAAGATATTAAACACACGTGAATGTTTTTGGACGATAAATATAGAGAATTTTCACGATAAAAAGCTCGCCCACAAAGTTGTATTCTACGTCAGGGTACGAAACCATTAATCACAAAACTTCCGACTTCCATTCGCCAGGGGTTTTTAACCTTGAGGCAATTTCGTACATTCTTCACACATAATTATGTGTATGATTAGAAATGACTGACGTATAATAAGCCAGTTAACGTTATTACCATAGTTCCAATACGAAAACGTAACAAATGCTTGGTTCAAGAATTTATTTCTCAACAGCCAAGTACAGACGCCAGCACATCAAGCTACCAGAAACTGTCAAATTTTCCCAATCAACTTTGAACCTAATGCTTTAGCGATAAAATCTATTAAAGAAATTTGACAGATTGTAATAACTTCATGTGCTGGCGTCTGTAACTACTTAATGAAAAAAAAAAAGAAATAAAACCGTACAGGTATTTAGAGGAGGACATACCGGTTTCCTCACGAACACGATGTTTTCCTCCGTTTTGAGCACAACAACACACACAAAATACATAACAACAAATAAATCAAACATTACAAAACATTAATATTAAACTTACAACCAATAAAGAAGTCGCGATGCTAATACGTGTTCCTAGGTCAAATCGGAAGAAGAAAGTTGAAAATTCAAATTTTACGGCGGTTTCAAGATTTATAGGCACTAGTTGGCCGGATCAGGCTCTGTCACTAAGTTCAAAGATTAATTTACATATAGTATAAGATGAACACTCGTGCACTCTGTAGGTCACTGGGGTTCGAGAAGTAGCTCAGCTGTTTTATTAGTTTATGTACGACTAGCTTCTGCCCGCGACTTCGTCCGCGTGAAATTCGTACTTTCCTCTAAAAGTTTCGAAAATGTATGTTGGTATGATCTTTATAATTAACTTAAATAAATAAGTATTCGGGCCAATTTTTAAGTTTATAGAACAAAGGAATCAGATTTTTCAAAGAAACTATCCCCATTTTTCACCCCCACAGGGGTAGAATTTTGAAAAATCGTTTAAGATATGTTCATAACTTGACTCAAAGTTTATTTATACCAATTTTCGAGCTAATCAAGCCACGCAGTAAAATCCTCCCCTTTAAAATTAACTACCTCTTTTCATACAGTTAGGGGTAGATTTTTGAAAAACCCTGATACATGTTATTAATTATTTTTAGTCCTTAGTATAAATACTGAGTTTCAAGTTAATCGGACAGGGCGTTAAAATTCTTCCATACAAATTTTAACACCCCCCCATTACCTCTTTAGGGGGTATTTTAGAAAAACGAAAAATTTCATACTTCATAATTTACTTAGATAAGTATTCGTGCCAAGTTTCAAGGTTATTAACTCAATAAATAAGAGTTTTCATACAAACAAAATCCCCCCTTTTCACCCTCTTAAAGGTTGAATTTCCAAAAACCCCTTCTTATTCGATACCTACTCTGCACAAAGAACACAACCTCCAAAACTCATGTCCCTAGGACCGGCGGTTTAGACTGTGCGTTGATATTTCAGTCAGTTCGTTCATCCCCCTTTGGGGGAGAAATTATCAAAAACGCTGAGACACGTGTAAATTAATTTTCAATCGTTGGCCTAAATACAAAATTTGAAGACCCTAACTTTTAAACTGACGGACTTTCATACACAACTTCATCCCCCTTTTTAACCCTTTGGGGTTGGAATTATCAAAAACGCTGAGACACGTATATATTAAGTTTTAGTCGTCAGCCTAAACACAAAATTTGAAGATCCTAACTTTAAAACTGACGGACTTTCATACAAACTTTCATCCCCTATTTAACTCCCTTAGGGGTTGAATTTAAAAAAATCCTTCCTAATTCCTTGTCTACATTATAAAGGGAACCATTGTGTAAAATTTCAAAATAAATACCTATAACTACTTTAATTAATAAAAGTACCTACGCTTAATAATTTGTAATTTGAACGAATATTTAAACACTACCAAAACAACTAATACGTGGTCCTAACTTTAGCTACCTTACACTTAAAATCTAAGTGACTGTTTAAACTAAAATATTCTTATAGAATTATAACCAGAAATACAGGGTGAAATTAAACACATGCGACAAATCGAAATGGGAGATTATACTCATCATTATGAACAACTTTTACTATGGGACCAAACCTGAAATCGAGAAAAAAAAAGTCAGCTGTTCCCTACATTTTGGCGAGTTATGCGAACATAAATGTAGGGAACAGCTGATTTTTTTTTCGCGATTTCAGGTTTGGTCCCATAGTAAAAGTTGTTCATAATGATGAGTATAATCTCCCATTTCGATTTGTCGCATGTGTTCAATTTCACCCTGTATATACAACTCACAACAAAAAAGAAATGAAAATAAAGCTGACACGCCTGTGCAATACTATCTACCTATACCTACTTCACTTAAAAACAAATACTTATAACTACTTTAATTAATAAAAGTACCTACGCTTAATCATTTTTAATTTGAACGAATATTTAAACACTACCAAAACAACTCATACCTATTTTACAAAATAACAACAAAAGAAATTCAAATAAACTATTTAAAGACTAAAAGTCGCGCTGATAAGCACGGTTTCTCAATATCAATTATTGTCTGTCAATAAGGTCGAACGCTCTGAACGCATCAACAGCCAAATATTGAATGAAGCTCGCTCTCGGACTCGGACCTCCCCCCGCCTTTTTATACCCTACCGGGCTACCGCCGCCGCGACCCGTGTCGAGCGCGGCAACCGTTACACAAAAATAATCCTTATAGCATGAATCAGTATTCACGATGGCGATGCGCGATGGCTTATTTCATGTATATGTTTGGTGTTTCTATACCGATTTCTATGATTCTTTTTTTATTGAATAGGTAATAATGTTAACTTTTTTAAATTAGGAATGAGTGAGAGTATTATAAACGTAAGAGTAAACAAATATAATCAGAATGCTCCGAACTGCCAAGCTATCAGGAGTTACACGTGTTATTGTGAGTCAACCATAAAAGATAGACATATGCTGTTGCGGGATATTTTTTAGACAATTTTATGTAGAATATTTCCGTCATACATGATTTCTATGTAACTTTAACCATTACGGTTGCACACGCGACGGAAGCTTAAAAAATGGAGTAACTTCTCCCGTTTTCCCAACATTTCCCTTCACTACTCTGCTCCTATTGATTGTAGCGTGATGAAAAGTATACTATAACCTGCCCAGGAGTATGAAGAATAATTGTACCAAGTTTCGTTAAAATCCGTCCAGTAGTTTTTGTTTCTATAAGGAACATACAGACCGACAGACAGACAGACAGACAGACAGACAGACAGACAGACAGACAAAAATTTTACTGATTGCATTTTTGGCATCAGTATCGATCACTAATCACCCCCTGATAGTTATTTTGAAAATATATTTCATGTACAGAATTGACCTCTCTACAGATTTATTATAAGTATAGATTGATTTCTAACATAAATAACATAGTATCAGAGAAAATATGAACGGTCGAAGGTATCGGTCGGTCGATCGGTGGTCGGTATGTATGGTCGGTCGGTTGTATGAAGTTATTTCTCTATGATTTCGTTCGCATACTCATTTGAACCTGTTTAATCCGCTCAAAACTACGATTTCTGAAACTCGTACGTACTTTTTAGGGAGGCCAACCCGAACTGCGATCTGTTCGCTAATAAATTCGCCAATTTAATGGTTATGTGCCTACATTTTTGTGAGAATAATAGTATTTAATTGTTATTAGTTTATGTTTTATGTTAGTACTTTGATTTATGTAATTGGTTTCTTAAGCCGTGTAAATCAAATAAATAAATAGGGGTGTTGGTACAGTAGATGTGCAGTGGACCTTAATGGTACATCATCCCCTAAACAAAATATCTTCTGAATGTCAGATTTTTGTCTCTATTACTATACTCCTAGTTTTTAAAATCCTGTGAAATGAATCTATTGTGAAGTCTCGGTCAAGTGACTTGACTGAATCCAGAGACCCTCAGTAGTTGACATGAGATTCGACAGCCTGATAGTTTTCCTATTGCCTCCGCCTTTCAGAATCCAGCACCCTAAATACGTAACACTATATCAATCACAATCAGAATCATTTTGAAGGATAATGCTAATCCGTTGCTTCATAATATTCGAAAAAAATGTCGGCTCAACAACGTTAATAACGCAATGAATGTTGTTCGACTGTCAAAATGAAGCCATTCCTATTGTTAGTGTTTTACGCAATTACCCCGCAGTTGTTATACAGATTCGGTTGGTACTGATTGATGATCGTAAAGGTACTATTTGGAACTGAGCTGCCAACTGCAACTGCCGACAGCTCGTGCAGCGGCTGGTAACCTTAGCCGATTGCATGCAGTCGCTGCACGTGCTATCGGCAGTTGCAATTGGCAGCTCGGATCCAAATAGTACCTTTACATGAAATGAAACACAAATCAGCCGTCCAAACTTGTACAATGCAACATGAAATGTAACACAACAACTAAGAGAATTTGTTGCAATGTGTGTTATATTTAAAGTTACGTCTCATCCATCTGTAGGTTGTCATCATCGTCAGTCGATCCCGGAACTGTTTTCACAAATTTGTGTAGAATTATTGGTCTTTGTATGGTTTATAGCTAAGTAATGATGTCACACAGTAGTAAATCAGCTTAGCGGCAAGGCTACGTGGGTAAACGAAGACATACGCAATGCTTTGTAAGTCGTTAAGGAGATTAGTATCGCTATACATCTCTACATGTGCCTTTGAACTTTAGGCTGATCCGTCTCACCAGGTAAGGAAAACCGTTTTGAAGTTTTATAGTTAAATAGCAGCGCCCCGCGGTTTCACCCGCATAAGTTTCGATCTCGTGGGAATATCGGGATAAAAGTAGCCTATATGTTAATCCAGGGTGTCAGCTACCTACATACAAAATTTTATCAAAATTGGTCCAGCCGTTTGAGCTTGAAGAAGTAACAAACATATAAACACACACACAAACTTTCGCCTTTATAATATTAGTGGCTACTTTTATCCCGATGTTCCCACGGGATCCACACTCATGCGAGTGAAACCACGGGGCGCAGCTAGTCATATATAATAAAGGTTCCTGAAATTTGAATATTTCTAAGAAATGCACAATCCCTTTTAACTCATGTTATATCAACTTCATATTAATTCTGAAGAAACAATTGGATCGAGCGACAAAACTAAATGGTTTTAAACAATACAACTGTGTCATCAAACATTTCATTTAAAACTTAACTTAAACATAACAGCTCCATTCAATACTATTTTCTGTGGGAAAATTACAGTCAATTTAAGATCTCTGTAGAAGTTTCCATATTTATTTACATTATTTACAAAATAATTTTGCGCGGAGTATAAAAACACAGTGCAGATAAAAAAAATTCGTGAATCACTTTTTCATTCACCATTTACAAGAGCATTTTGTGGAAGAGTACAATATTTGAAACGTGTTTTAAACCTTATGGGATCTTCACGCTGAAGTAGTGATCATCGAAATATGGCTGGATAAACCATGCCAGCGGGTTAAATGTGTCACAGTAAAACATAGCAAAGGCTTCCATTTTGGCAGTTCAACAACATTCATTTCATTACGTTATTTACGTTGTTGAGCAGACAAATTCGAACATATTATGAAGCAATGGGTTAGCAACAAAGACTATACAGGGTTATAGGAACGATACCAACAAAACAACCTCATATGAGGTCATTGTACTCATCATTATAAACAACTTTTACTATGGGACAAAACCAGAAATCGCAAAAAAAAATCTGCTGTTCCCTACATTTATGTTTCGTATAGCTCGTCAAAATATAGGGAACAGCTGATTTTTTTTCGCGATTTCAGGTTTTTCCCATAGTAAAAGTTGTTCATAATAATGAGTACAATGACCTCTTAAGAGATTCTTGGTGTTTTTCCTATAACCCTGTTAAGCTATAACCACTCTCTATGGGTAATATGCTTCAAAATCATTCGGATTGTAATTTATCGTGTTTCCCGCACAAAAAAAGGCCTGCCGATAGTGGCTAATAGCCTCCAAAGCTAAAGAAAATGGTTTGGCGATAGCTCAATGACGTCCAGTACAGTGTGTATATCAACTACCCATGTTCATAAGATCTCCCTTATGATATCGCAAAAACAAAGTCTATATATATATACCCTGCCTGCCTTAACCTGACGCCGGATGACGTGAAAAATGATTTAGGGATCCTCAAAAGGACAGACAGAATCATGTCAATCGGCAATCACCAACACACCAAACGAGGTTTGTATGACAATTTTAGGCACTAGTCTAATTTATTGATGCTGCAATATAAATCACACGTCATTGCTATACCTACTTTATACAAAAGAAAATTTAATACATAATAGCTACAACTAACCTTTTATAGGTGGTAGTTTCACCAGCTCCTGGTTGTGACTGTGAACGTTGAACCTGCTGGAGCCGTGTCTTCTAGGCTGGCCGTTCCAGCCAGGCGGTCGGGGCCCATCGGCGGAGCGGGGGACGATCGGCGCGGGAGGGGGCGGGCCTGATGCTAAGGCCGACAGCTGCTTCTCTGGACGAGTCTGCAGATGTGAGAGATGTGGTAATGAGCATTTTTTTTATACATAGATAAGAAAACGTACAGACGCCAACTGCACATCAAGCTACTACATTCTGTCAAATTTCTTTAATAGATTTTCGCTAATGCATTAGGGTTCAAGGTTGATTGGGAAAATTTGACAGTTTCGAGAAGGTTGATGTGTTGGCGTCTGTACCTACAACATGTAACTAATATTTGCGTTGCGTTAATTCGAAACTTAGGTCCTTTATACATACACGTTTTTCTTGCCGTGAAAAACTACGGTTTAATCGCCGTGTGTAGGCACGATCGTCAATGTTGTATGGATCACTATGGAAGCTTGTTGACAGACACGTTTTTTCTACGGAGCGGCTTATACATCGTAGGTACCGTAATGAAACCGCGCCGTGTACAAAAGGCCTTAGAAGGAGCAATGTGCAGAGAGCAACATTATTTTCCCATTGAAACTCACATATTCTACAGACAAGTTTATTTTTGATAGGATCATTTGTATAGAAATGCGAACAAAACCTGCTTATCGATCAGCTGCTTCCGTACAACAGAGCGTCCTCTAAAGTAGGAAGCAGCAAGTCAGTCGTTTTATCTGATCATTTTATAGATATCTCGTAGTGTGAAGCCAGAAGTCTCCTCTAAATATTTACTTGTACTGGTTTTATCTTAAGTGACAAGGATACTGATCTTTCCAAACATCTCAACATAATCAGCCTACAAGTTCCCACTGCTGGGACACAGGCCTCCTCTTTTCGAGAGGGAGTGGGCTGTAATCTACCACGCACAGGCCAGTGCTGGTTGGTAGATGACACATGTCTTCGAATTTTTAGTTCAAGGACGTAACGGTTTCCTGTTTTCCTTTTGTTCCTTATTAGTTAGTTTAGTCATGATCTGGCAGTTTGAGTAATTTATTCGACCTACCTAAATATCCTTTCTTTGGTATTTTTCGTCGAATCGTTGTGCTCCTCAACTTCTGAGTTGAGCTGCACGATTTCTGACAAATGCGTGCACTGACTGGACAGGTCCACTAAATCTGTGTGGTTCTTTCCTCAAAAGACCATTTCAGGCACCAATCTACATGGTCTTCACATGATCTGACCAAGATTATTTCTGGACTTTAAAATAGACTGTGACCTCTGAGTTTGTTTCGGCCTTTCTTCTCAGAGTAGTCAGATAGGAAACGACAACCTCATCTAGTTTAAAAAAAATATAATTGACGTGTTTGTAAAAACCTACTTACAGAATAAAATCATTTACCGTTTTGAGAGCAGTGGCGATGAAATAATTTGGGTACACTAACAATTTAGGTAAAACGTCTGTCTGGCGTTTAGTAGAAACTATTAGTTATACTGTGGTCTGAGTTCACGCCTACGACCTACAATTCGTACGTCGCGGCCGTTACCACTGGGCCACCACTGCCCTCAAACATGTCATTTGTTCATTATTTCAGCCGAAAGACGTCCATTGCTGGACATAGCTGGATGCGGGAAGCACAGAACCGTTCGAAGTGGAGGTGCTTAGGGGAGACCTATGTCCAGTGGACGTCTTTCTCATTTGCTACTAATTCCATATTTTAAGTAAGTATTAAACGTGCCTAAATTAATATTCAGAACCAAACGTTTGAATTTATTACGCCGATATAATTTACAGCTTTCAGCTAATTAATTGCCTAAATATTTAACAAGCCTTTTATCAGTTTATTAAATAATAAAACTTGGGAACAATTAGTTCATTAAAATTATTATTTTGCTGATAAGATCTGTTGTTGAAAACAAAACTGAAATAAACGGAACATGACATCAGTTAGTTTTACGACTTCGCCTGTAATTCTACGTACGAGCACTTAACGTTATTTGCTCCTGGATATAAATGATGTTATTTTAGCAAAAGCATTGCCTTGAATATTTGACCGTAATTATTGTTGGCAGCATCATGGTTGAAGAGAGATTTTATGGAGAACTGGCATACGCATACTCTATACTTGTAAACCATAAACATACAAAATTATAGGCATTTCCCTCATATTTACTGTTTTAACTGACCAAAATAAACCAGATGATCATTAAAATAAATTAGTCGAACTCTCAAAGACTCTTTATATTGTGTACATAATACATATTGGCATATTTTCAGACAAGAATATTAATAAAATTTTCGCAGTTCAATAGTTTTTCTTTGAAGTTTCGTAATAGAACGGTACGGTATGCTATGCGATAAAGTTGGATTGTCGATTCGTGCGTTATTGGAGTCCTTGGAGAAGTCAAGGTTTCTTCAAATGGAAAGAAAATCGAAGATCGAAGCAAACACCGGCCGATTACTCGTGCATATTTAATGTAGTAATACTTGGTTATTGTAGGACATGAGTAAATATACATATTTGTTTGTAATGTTGATATTTATCGTTTTTAAACGAATGGTATAGTGAAAAGTCGGGAAAGTGAGGGTTTATCAAATTGACTACCACCTTACATGGTCCGTTTCTTATTCAAAACAGAACCGTCATTCTTTTCCAGTTTGCAGACATGAAAACTAACGTAGATCAGACCGGAATAACTCGTATAAAGATAAACAATTAATTTCCCTGACTGTACGGTCAGCATCAAAAGTTGATTAACACTTCAGTTTTTTTAATCTTAGTTATTGAGCATAATATTTGTTTAAAATTGCAGCAGAAGACATTTTTTTAGAATATATACTCTTGTCTATTATGTGAAAAGCTAATAATCAGTTAATTGAAAAAAGTTGTTGTCAATTTAATAACATGTAAAAATGATAGTGTTAATCGACTTTTGATGCTGACTGTACAAGAATTTCCTACAATAATCTCTTAAAAGTACCCCACAGTATCTCATGCTACATTTTGGATTCACAATGAAGTCTCTGTGGGTAAGTAATAACAGCCGCACGGGTCGATCGATCAGGTTAAGCTACGCTTGCCGCGGTTAGTCCATGGATGGGTGACCATCTTGACATATCAAGACCCCTCCGTGCCTCAGAAAGCACGTTAAGCCGTTGGTCCCGGCTGTCATTCGTGGATCTTGCGACAGTCGTTACGGGTCGTCAGAAACCCGAAAATCTGACAACCAGTCTTGCCAAGGGGTATCGTATTACCCAGTAACTGAGTTGTGGAGGTCAGATAGGCAGTCGCTCCATATAAAATACTGGTATTCGGCTGCATCCGGTTAGACTGGAAGTCGACCCCAACATAGTTGGGAAAAGGCTAGACAGATGATGAATGAAGTCTCACCAAAGTGCACTAAGTGCCCGTTCACCTGCACCTTGACAATGACCTAAAGAATGCCACTGATGCCGCAATCAACGTGGCCACCTACTGGGCGCAAACTATACAGGGTGAAATTGAAAACATGCGACAAATCGAAATGGGAGATTTTACTCGTCATAATGGACAACTTTTACTATGGGACCAAACCTGAACTCGCGAAAAAAAATCAGCTGTTCCCAACATTTTAGGTTCGCATAACTCGTCAAAATGTAGGAAACAGCTGATTTTTTTTCGCGATTTCAGGTTTGGTCCCATAGTAAAAGTTGTTCATAATGATGAGTACAATCTCCCATTTCGATTTGTCGCATGTTTTAAATTTCAACCTGTATAAAACATCGAAGAAGAGTACCATCGACACGAAAAGAACAACTGTAGGTAACAAAATTCTATCTATCGAAAGTCGTCCTAGACTTATTTCCTTCAAAACCAAGTAAATGTGACGTCACCTTCATAGAAGTTTCCACAACACAAACATCCCATGATTTATCGATAAACCAAAGAATAACATAATCATTCTTCAATCTGCATACAAATACTTATAAATAAACTTATAGAATTCTACATGTAGATGCATTTTCGTGTGGAATATTTCCGACATTCCCGCAGACTGCTAAAAGCATAAACCCTAGGTTTGTAGGTTAAGCTAGAATGTTTAAAAGAGCGTTTACTTAAGGCGGATGCCCCCAGACAGTCCGCAAAATTAAAAGGGGTTAGAAGATTTTTGTATGGAGGGTGGCCCTAAGGTCGGTCGCCATTTTGATTTTTTTTCAGAATCGCGGTGCACAACAAAAGTTATATATTTAGATAGAGGACACTTATACAAACAAAAAATATAATATAACATAATATCCTAAAGCGTCAGGTTTCGGAGTTATTCACCGAAATATAATTCGAAAACAACAAGGATTTTTTTGTCTTTTTTCCCTCCAGGTAAGCATATTGAACTATTGAGGTAATAGAAACGTTATGAAACCTTTATGGAGAAGAAACAAATGAAGAATAGACATTTTTAAAATAAATAATTAAAAACGGCTAACAGTGGTGGCCAAGTGGTAACAGCCGCGACTTACGAGTTTTAGGTCGTAGGTTCGAACCCAGACAGGCGCTTTACTTTGTGTAAATTATTTCATCATCACTGCTCTCAAAACGGTGAAGGAAAACATCGTGAGGAAACCGGCATGTCCTAGAACCAAAAATTCGAAGACATGTGACATCTGCCAACCCGCACTGGGCCCGCATGGTGGATTACGGCCCACTCCCTCTCACCGAGGAGGCCTGTGTCCCAGCAGTGGGAACATTATTGGCTAATTATGTATGTATGTATTATGTATGTATTTATAGTTCGTTTTTTTAATCCCAGAGACTAATCTGACATTTAAGTCTTTTGTGTTTTCGTTTTTTTTTAGTATAGAAGTTTGATACACTTGTCAGATTAGTCTCTGGGATTAAAACAACGAACTATAAATTGCCGTGTTTAATTATTTATTTAAAAAATGTCTATTCTTCATTTGTTTCTTCTCCATAAAGGTTTCATAACGTTTCTATTACCTCAATAGTTCAATATGCTTACCTGGAGGAAAAAAAAACAAAAAAATTCCTTGTTGTTTTCGACTTATATTTCGGTGAATAACTCCGAAACCTGACGCTTTAGGATATTATGTTATATAACATTTTTTGTTTGTATAAGTGTCCTCTATCTAAATATATAACTTTTGTTGTGCACCGCGATTCTGAAAAAAAATCAAAATGGCGGCTGATTTTAGGGCCAAAACCTTCAAACCCCTTTCGAAGTTTTTTGCATTTTGCAGGTCAGTGTCAAGTTGTACGTTGATCAAAATATGATTCGCGACCGTAGCAAATAGTTATTTACAGAATTATAATAATTAGAAACATTAATATAAATCTCTTGAGTTAGAATTGGCCTGAAATGTCATGATTTCATGAAATAGTCCTTAGTCATTCAATAGGTTAAGATAATGGTATTGATAATGTTAATGATTATAATTATGTAAATACATATTTTTTATTGTCGCGAATGATTTTTTAATCAACATACAACCTGATACTGACCAGAAAATTACAAAAAACGTAAGTAAATAATATGATTTTCGCAGACTACCATGATGCTTTCGCCTTAAGCTGGAATGTATAAACGAACGTGTACTTAAAGAGACGCGGTCGGGAAACGAGAGGGACTCAATGTCAATGCTGTTGTGGGGGGAAGCTCCCGAGTACAACGAGTACAAAGCTGTGTACAGCAGACATCACCTATACAGGTTGAAATTGAAAACATGCGACAAATCGAAATGGGAGATTGTACTCATCCTTATGAACAACTTTTACTATGAGACCAAACCTGAAATCGCAATTCATCGCTATTTCCCATCAAGAGAGAGAAGATTTTTCCTTAAAAGGAAGATGTTATAAGGAAAAATATTTAAAAAGCAATTATCAACACTGTCTGTTTCTTCAAGAATACAAAGTTTAATTTACGTAATATCAATGAAGTAACATTATGTTTTTACTATAATATCAATATGGTATGTTAACATAATTTAAATACGCCGTGTGTAGTCAGGAATGATAAATAACCGTGTTATTTGCAAGAATATAGGTACTAGAATAATAGACAAGCACGAGTAAATGAGCACAAAGACTTCACAAATCGTAAATGAAATGAGAGGTAGGTATGTTAAAAAACCGGCCAAGTGCGAGTCGGACTCGCCCATGAAGGGTTCCGTAGCAGCAAGTAACATAATATAAAAGTTCTTGTAGTTCGTTGTAACTTTGTGAAAGGTAAATTGCGGTTTTCGATTTATGACGTATTAAAAAAAAACTACTTACTAGATCTCGTTCAAACCAATTTTCGGTGGAAGTTTACATGGTAATGTACATTATATTTTTTTAATTTTATCATTCTCTTATTTTAGAAGTTAGAGGGGGGGGGGCCACACATTTTACCACTTTGGAAGTGTCTCTCGCGCAAACTATTCAGTTCAGAAAAAAATGATATTAGAAACCTCCATATCATTTTTGAAGACCTATCCATAGATACCCCACACGTACAGGTTTGGTGAAAAAAATTTTTTGGAGTTTCAGTTGTAAGTATGGGGAACCCCAAAATTTATTGTTTTTTTTCTATTTTTGTGTGAAAATCTTACTGCGGTTCACAGAATACATCTACTTACCAAGTTTCAACAGTATAGTTCTTATAGTTTCGGAAAAAAGTGGCTGTGACATACGGACGGACGGACAGACAGACAGACAGACAGACAGACAGACAGACAGACAGACAGACAGACAGACAGACAGACAGACAGACAGACAGACATGACGAATCCGTTTTTGCCATTTGGCTACGGAACCCTAAAAAGGCATTACGAAAATTATTTTGGCAAAAGAACAGCCTTTTCTCTCAGCTGCACTGGCTAATGTTAGAAAAAAGAATAATATACAGGGTGTCCCTGGAAGTATGGATCAAATCGAATAGGAACGTGGGCAAGGTCATTTCTAAACGTTTTAGCAAAAAAAAAATACTAAAAAAAAAGAGAAGAAAAATCGAATTTGTGAAAACTATCAGGGCTATCAATTTATTTTTTTTATATAGCCCTGATAGTATTTTTTTATGATCATTTTCTTTGACCCCTAAGCGAAATGATTGAAAAAAAAAAATAAAAATCGGTCATAACTTCAAAAAAAAAAATTCACTGACATTCTCAGGGTTAAAAAGTTTGGAAACGACCTTGCCAACGCCCCTATTCGATTTGATCCATACTTCCAGGGACACCCTGTATATTGGTTTGTTTAAAAACAAACTAAAAGAGAATTTATAATAAAATATAGAACACAAGATTTGTAGATGCAGCGCAGTGGGCGTGGACCGATACTGTAAACATTTGCGCTTTCTGGAAAACAGTAGTCCAACAAATGTCATATTTATAGCGTGGGATTATTTACGGGATGTTCCATACCAAGGTTTATTGACAATGATCGATGCAACGAATAATATGTATTCTGCTCGAGTACGAGCGCGTCATCCATCAGACGATGACAACTAACGGGCACTTCGCATTCCATTAATTTATAACATTTTGTTGCATGTGGGTGATTCCCCAGAAGAAAAAACGAACAGTTTTTCCGAACAAAGCAATATTAACAAAAACATAATTGCTATAGAAACTACAGAATCCAAAACCACTTAACGAAATCATAACAAGAAAAGCGAAACAAATGAACAAAACAAACAAAGTAACTCCAGTCCAATACTTCGAATATCCCCAAATCAAAATCGATTTTCCTAAATAAATGATGAAAAGCTACGTGGGAGGTACTGTAACAATCTATACAGCCAAGCCAATCAGACATACAATGTCAAGGTTGCTGTGAAAAGTACGCAATCAATACTCGTCTAGTTCGATAACTTTATGGTTACCGGAGTTATAGAGCGTTCGCAGACGGCATACAATCGGCAGCCGATTTTTTGTAGGAGCTAAATATCGCACACGTCCTACACAACGAATGTACATACAAAAAAATCGGTAAATCATGGCTGACTCGATTGCCGGTGGAAAATGGAATGTTTGGAAATGTATTCGCTAACGCAGACTACTCACCGATTGTCGGACGCATACATAAAATAATGACGTACTTGGCCTCGTGTGCGTTGAGTAGGTCACAAAATCGGTGCTAAAACTCGACGAAGTAATCTGACCGATTGCAGAACCTACAAAGAGCATGCCGTTTGCGAGCGCGCAAAAGGTGCGGATTTATTTACGGCATTTCAAGACCACATGTGGTGATAAAACGCGTAATGTGTGTATCGTGTTGCATCCCGCGGATAGACTAAGCCAAGAAACAACATCATTTTTCTTCTTTTTGTATGTTGGAAGGTTGTTCTGACATTATCTGGTGTCAAGATTTTTATTGGGGATGCGCTGGGTGATAGTTCCTCTCAATTTATTCCTTGGCGTTAGCTTTCCAGTCAGGTTTAAGATAATAGCTTCATACATAGGGATACTATTCTAGCGCGTGTTAGTACGGGAAGTGGTCTGGATAGTATCATACATAATCATAACAACCAGGAACATCAATTGTGATGTTCAATTTAAACACCGTTAATAACTAATAAATAACAACCAGGAGATATTGTTAAGATCCGCTTTACAGGCGCTTTGGAGACGTATAGCTATTTTGGTATTAGTTGTAGAACAATTTGGATATGTGGTAACAAAGTAAATCTTGCACCTCTTGCGCCTTTCACGCTTCATAAACTGAATGGGGACCTGCCACATTTTTCTGACGTGGAGGCAATTTAAAAGCTGTAGTAAGTAAAAGTGAATATTGCCGAAAATTCCAACAGGTACTTATTTCATATTAATCCATGTATATGTAAAGTCACCGACTCACCGTACGACTTTCTCGTATGAGATTCGAACTTGTAAATGAAACGTCACCTCAAACAAACCTGTAACGCTTACGTTTACGTAATAACTCGCATAAGTCCTTTCAAATTCCGCACTTGGCGAATTATCATAGCAAAACAATGTTATTTGTACAACGAATGAATTTGCAGTCTTTTGTGGACAGTTTACGGTTGAAAACAGTTAATAACCTCAAGGACATTGAGATAATCGTCGTATTTGCACAGATGAAGATGAATCGATCTTGCGTGTGCCCTTGCACTTGACGTAACATTGACGTTCGACAATCAAGTCCGTTATCGGAATATGTCAATGAATGTGATCAAATTTGACATAACGAATAATGGAAGATCAACTGTGATCTGAATAATATTGCGGAAATCGAGATGGTTAATAGATACCTCCTGACAAGCCTTCACTAATGAAGTAATGAGACACAATTAATTATTTTAATAGTTGCGCGACAAGACGCATCGATAAGCTAAAATAAATGACAACATGATTAGGAATAGTTTTAAAATTAATCACGTATTAATTTTTTTTTTTTATTAATGAAATTCATCCGATTCAATTAGGTATAATGTTTTCACTAGTTTACGATCAATCTCCTCAAAAAATGTAACCTCGGAGCGAAATGTTCCGTTGGGTATGTAAAGCGAATGGAATCACGGCAGTCCGTCAGTGACGTAGATGAAACACCGTTACAAAGACTGATATTAAAGTATATTAGGAATTCCGGATGCAGCCTAGTATTTGATTAATAAAAACTTCGCGAATTCGTGTCATCTACACATAGGATACAATGAGCATAGTGGATTTATGATCAGAATTTGTGGGCCCATTCAAAAATAAGTTTTTGAAACAAAGATGCAAGATATACTTAAATCCAATGTCCATTGTTATTCGTCTGAACTTGATTTCGGTAACACTGTTATGTTAATTTTGCTATTGACTATTCATAAGAAGCGTAGAAGGTGCGAAACTCAGCTTATGAGATTAAATTTTCGCATCTCTGTTTATTTTTAGACTTCAAAGCTTACCGTGACGGGTGAACGGTTCCGGCGCCTTCGAAACATCGAGGAGAGAGAGTGGCTGGTCAGGTTCGCCGACGAAGCGGCTGACACCAACATTTTACACTGTATCCGACACTATCACACGCACTCAAACCGGCTCATTCCCGTTATCACTGATACGCACTGAACTGCAGCTATCGGTTACAATTGCATGTAAAAGATAACACTGAAAAATTAATTTTCTTGTACAACGAAGCATGAAAGCACACAGACCAGCTAAAGCACAATGAAACCGCTTTGTGAGTCGAAGAACAATAAACTTTTACTATCATGCCACATAAAAAAGTTTCACTGCAGTGGCGCAGTAGATCGTATTTCGCGAGAACCGGCAAACCTATCACTTTTCTTGGTTTGGTCAAAACACGGTGAACTTTCTCTGCAAGTTTACCGTATGTGAGTCATATTAAGTACGCCGATATGTCAACGCATGAGGAAGAGAACGAAATCGAATTGAATATGGAAAGTATTGCGCGGAAAGATAGAAGGGACCATTTGCAGACGGTGACCTATTAAGATTCCTATCAACTTGTTTGTAAATTCAATCAGGAAACAGAATCAATATTAAAGGGCAGTAGATTGAAAAGTTTACAAGGTGAAGCAGAGTTTTCTGGGAAAGCGTCACGGCTTCAAACTTCGTTAGTGAGACGAGCCGGCGACGGAGGCAGTAACTCGATCCAGAGCGCGCAATCTACTGCATAAATTAACTTGTAACCCGCTTCGCTTAAATTCTTTAAACATTTTACTGTGTTATCTGTTGTTAGTAAATTTTGTGACATCACTGCGGTTGTCCTAAAATTTGGGTATTAAGGTGCAATTAAAATATCGTCAGTGTATATATGTAGTTTAGAGTTCGGGATGCTGCGCGGAATTACGTACAAGATATGATATACAGTATCACTTTTAGATTAGATACACTGGTGGATCGTAAATTCAGTGTACGCGTGTACACAGTGGCGGCCACGTCGCTAAACTAATCGCACAGGAATCGGATTTCTAAATCGTATTGTGTATTGTCGAATTACAGTGGGTTTCCTCCAATTAAACAGCAAATTGCCGCAACTAACGTTACGTTATCGTTAACAGATGACCTGGTTGCATTTTTTCGCAAGGTACCAATTTGTTCAAATTAATTAATTTATAACATAGGATGCTAATGTTGCTAACTGCTACAAAGCAGACGAATGGCCCAGTCTTTTGGTTGCTCTTATTTCTTAAATTGGATTATCTTGGACTCTTGGAAGCTAGAAATATACTCGGAAACCCAACATTTTTAACTATATGTAGTGGAGAATTTTGAGAAATCATTGATTGCCTCGACGAATTATCCTTTGCAACATAATCTGTCGAAGAAACCCATATTGTTATAATTTTGAGGACTTCGTGAGCCGTCAGCAGCAGCTGTATAAATTAGAATTGAAAATTGAATTGAATTGCAAATGGGAACGAATGAGTGTATGAGTGTAATATCAAAACGATCAAGGGAGGACGGTACTGCGATTTGAATTCGTAACAAACTGAGAGCAACCAACATTACTGTTAACTCAATAAAAATGTGGTGTAGTTGGAAATTGCAGAATGCAGAATAATTGGAAATTTCGGACCAAGCCAAATTAATATAATTGGTCAAAAGTCAAGTATAAGCGCTTTTGGAAGATGTATCCGTGGAAGACCTCATCGAACTCCAGTAAAGTGTAATTCTAATTATATCTCGAGAACGACTTTGATCTTGGCTTGTAATTGCCAAGTGCAAAACAGATTCAAAACATCAGACACTGCAATAAAACTAGTTCCTACAGTAAAAGTAACAAAAACAGAATAAAACTCCGCGACATGAGAATCAGTCTTCAAAACGTATATTCTCTCCTAATTCCTTCTAGAATGATATATTTCAATTTCTAACATCCGTAAAACGAAATGAGCTAAAAGAACTTTAAATAAACCAGATGAGCAGCGCAAACGCAATGAACGTCAGTGGTACGCCTACATAAAATAGAGAAAGCAAACAATGATGCGCTGCTCCTATTTATAGTAAATCTTGCGAGATTTTCTTGTAAATGAAGGGTAAGCGATCAGCTTTAATTAATTTCTGTTTAGTAGCCACAATCCGTTTGGCAAGGATAGTATACGATGATCATGGAAAATTTTCGGCCATTCCATTTGTTGGTTTATAAGTAAGAACTAGGATACCTATGTTGTGTTCACCAGTGATCGTTTAAACTCAAACGAGCTTTCAATACGATAAAAATCCAGCAACACATACAATACAGTCTCGCAAAAGCAGTTGATAATTATAATTAAATATCGCATGCGCAATGGACGTAATTAATTAAACTATTAAATTCCAACTTTTCTTGTAAATAGCTCCATTATTCAAGTGGGTGAATGCAAATCCGCAAAGATAAGACCGTTCATTTTCATATCAAGATCATTCAAGATAATATGTTATTGTTACAACAAGCGACGCTCATATTGTTTACATTCACGATAAAGCGAACAAAACAATTTGTAACGTGCTAAAGAAAGGTGATTATTTATACTTTATACCACGTGATGACAGCTGAAAATAGACGTTGGCTCGGAGGCTCTATATGAACAATTGATTTTCAGAACGCGGCTTATGTCATGATGTTGGTATTTTCAGGGCGGCTATTGGCCACTGTGACGTATGAAGGTCGGCCCACAGCATGACGCCCTGTTAGCAGTAATGGACAATTCATTAGCTCGATTGTAAACGCGTGGAACGCAGCATAAATATTTTTGCTCCCACCACAAGCGACATTAATCAAAGAATCTTGCAGAAATTGTAAGATGCTCATTGTGCAATTTATTTCAGTCCCCGCCAATGTTGGTTTTACAAGCTTTTGACCCAGTTTTCGGTCAATAAACAATGTTCAATTTACTATATTTTAATACAAGTATACACGCAATATTATGAGCAGTTACGTGAATTGACGAGGAGACAAAATTAGACGAGTGCGAAACGATCGACGGATATGCGTAATGCGGAATGAACAAGATATCTGTTTGACAGCTCAGATATGTGAGGCGTTTCAATCTTGGACACGTGCCTGTGTTTTGTTTACGTGTCGAGCAAAACGACTATTTCTGCGGGTGATGAGGTATTAAGAGGGCTCGGCAGAATTTTCTTTCAAAGTCAAAACATTTATGTACATATTTCAAATATGCACATAAAACGTCAAAATTTATTTAAAGTCAAAATTAATTTACAAGAGTTAGTTAAAATTTCTTTCTTTATCCAAGAACATTCACAATCACCAAGCCACCAGAAAAAAAAACTGGTTGATTTTACCGAGGAACACATGTTTATTTAGCGGTGAGTTTTGAATTAATTTTGAAATAAGTGTCCGACTGAAAATTGCTTTTTTTTTTCGGCCGAAAACGAACAACACATTCGTCCTGATAATCGAAAACGAAAATATCGATAGGTTTTTGTTTGTTAAAAATAAAATACTTATTAACAATCTTTAGATCACTCAATTAAACCGCTTAATACTTTTCTCAAAGGTATTCTGATAATATGTACTTTGTATATATGTAAGAAAAGGCATTCTTTCTGCATTTTTTCAGTTGCGCTTTTATTTGTTGTAACGATAACGATGATAAATCGAATTGATTTGTCGGCACTTAATTTTTGTTGTATTTGTTCGGACAAAAAGAAAATGGCCCAAAAAGGATTCGCCGAAAATTGCCGACAGTGAAATTCGGTCGGACTCTAGAAATAACCAACTAGGTTGAAAATCTTATTTTATTCTCATACGGACTTTTGCCAAAATCTTTGAAAACCAGCCAACTGGAACATGATATCCAGAATGACTACACCGATTCGTATAACATATTAATGAACGTTCGCGCTAAACATGTCAAGTTTTTGAGGTTACTGACGCAAGCGCTGGTGAAGGTCGGAACGATACTTAACTGTGTTAATATAAAACAGATCTATCTGCAATTATGCACACATGCGATAGTGAAAGTTGCGTAGAGATAACAGAGATACTCTCGCGTTTTACAGAGAATTTGTATTAGTTATTCGTTTAGATTAACATAATAAGTACATCAAGGTATTCGAGGACATAGAAGTGGCACACATGATGTTGAAAAATGTTTAGCTGTTCATCAAGAGAATGTCGACAGGAGAAGGATGGAGGAAATCAGTAGATGCGGTCAGAGTAGGGTCGACTTGGATTGATTGGATCACGACGTACGATGGACGGGAGGTGTCGCCTGAGAGATTCATATTCAAAAGCTTCGTCATTCGATTTGGATTATGGTGTATTATTAATTGGTTTCTGTGTTGGTTGTAAATATAGAAATCTCATGCTGAGACTACACCCTATGATGGTTTTTTTTTTTTTTTGCATGGAAGACAGTAGGCAACTGCTATTTAGTTACAGTGTTCAGGACTTGAAATGGAACTCAAAAATAATACTTAGTTGAAAACTTGACTTTTCAGAGAGGTCTATGGGGTAAAGAGAAAAGGAGAGAATTTAGTAAAAATAAGTATGGCGCTATGTTAGAATTTAGGTTAACAGTTATAGAAGGCAGCTACCATTAACCCACTCTTAGTAAAATCCAGCAGAAGAATCACATCAATGAAAACACCGACGAAGACATACATACAAAAGCGACGGAATTCCACAGATCTGCCAACGTAAACATTGCAAGTGAACACGGAAAATCACAATACGTATGTACAGGCCAGAAAATTTCAAATCGCAACGGAATAATTGAAATATTTAAGGGAGGGTAGCGAAACGCGCGCTTGCGCTCCCGCGATCGCGTCACACACACTGGGTCGGGTAACCAACTCATGTGAGATGCCAAATCCTCGCCCAACATCTACCTACATACGAAGACAAGCTATTTACATATCATTGATAAACTTCCAATGCGTTATCACAACGCAATAAGACTCAAAATGCAACTGCAGAATTCAGTTTTTGCACGAGAACCAATTTAAATGTTTTGTACGTTTTTTGCAAGTTTAATGATGGAGATTGATGTGAAGTCGATTTTCTTATGTTAGCTTTGATTTCATGTTTTATAAATAATTGTGTTTTGAATTCTGTTGAATGCTTTATGTTTTCACTAGCTTTGGCCCGTGGCTTTGCCCGCGTGGAAGTCGGAAATTCTTCACAGAAAATTCAACCCCCATTTCACCCTCTTAGGGGTGGAATTTGGAAAAACGCTTTCTTAGTGGATACCTACTTTTCACAAAGAACACATCCTCCAAATTTCATGTCTCTAGGACCAGCGGTTTGTGCGGGATTGTCCGAAGTGCGGGATTGTCCGAAAGGGTTACCGCTACCCCGGAACATAAAGGGCTAAGGAGGGAACACGGATGGGTTTTAGTCAGTAAGAGTCTGACACTCCCTTCCGCTCCACCCAGAGCGGGAGGGGTCATTTGATGATTTCCCATCCATAAAAAAAAAAGGACCAGCGGTTTAGACTGTGCGTTGATATTATCAGTCAGTCAGGACTTACAATTTCATATATCGCCCATTTGGAGAAACATCGACGAAAATGTATTTTTTCCCAAAAATGAGTTAAATATGACAAGACACTTAGAAAGCGTATTTACGTTAGAAAAGCAAAGACGTAAAAAAATAAATAAAGTAGCAGTTACTTCGTTGTTTCTCCAAATGAGCGATATACAGGGTGGTCCAAATAGTGACGTCAATAAATTTTTTTTAGATTCCTCACACCGGGTGGTATCCAAAAATACCCCATGTATGTTCCGCGATTTTTTGTAGTTTTCGAGTTATAATTTTTTTTAGAGATTTTTTAATGAATTCTGCCAGCGAGGTTTCAAAAATTCGTATCTTTTTATGTAGTAGGTATTTTGCATTATTTTTTTTGTGACATGATTGCCTTGAATGTTGTTTTAATAAAAAAAATATTTCAGCTTCCTGAAATTACGTAAAGTTACCCAAAAAAGGCTTTACATTTAGAACTTTAGTTTTCAGTAGGATTCACTCAAACATTCAACTTCAATTTAAAAATACAAAAAGGACTTTTCGTAGCTTCAGACTAAATTTGAAAAATTTGTAGGGTCCTATACTATCTAAATCATCAAAAAAAAATAGTACTTTATTGGACTTTTTTTTTAGTAATCGGCCTTCGAAGGTGGATGGGCCAAAAATCATTGAAACACGTTTAAAGCATAAAAATTTCTTTTTTGTACTTTTTATCATTCTGATGGCAAATTGAACTTAGAAATGTAATTTGAAATTAATTTTAATTGAAATTTTTGTAGCTCATGATTTTTGGTCTCACCACTGATTAAAAATGTGGGCATTTGTGAAAATTGCTGCTTGTGAAATTACTCGATTTTGGATAAGAAATAAAAGGCACAAATTACTGAAAAATCATCGATTTTGGAAAAGAAATAAAAGGCACAAATTACTGAAAAATCATTATTATTATTATTATGATTACAGATTTATTATTATTTATTTCAATAAATTTTCGAAATACCTTCCTCCAACCTGAATACATAAACGACAACGTCTTAAAAAGTTATCTTTTAATTGTCTGAAGCTACTCGAATATTCTTGTTTTATTTTTCTTTCCGCTTCTGTAAGTTTTTGTCTAAATTCTGTTTCATTGTTGCTTTCCGTCGCGTACACCAGCTCCTTGTAAAATCCCCAAAAAAAAAATCGATTGGAGGAAGGTATTTTGAAAATTTATTGTAATAAATAATAATAAATCTGTAATCATAATAATAATGATTTTTCAGTAATTTGTGCCTTTTATTTCTTATCCAAAATCGTGTAATTTCACAAGCAGCAATTTTCACAAATGCTCACATTTTTAATCAGTAGTGAGACCAAAAATCATGAGCTACAGAAATTTCAATTAAAATTAATTTCAAATTACATTTCTAAGTTCAATTTGCCATCAGAATGATAAAAAGTACAAAAAAGAAATTTTTATGCTTTAAACGTGTTTCAATGATTTTTGGCCCATCCACCTTCGAAGGCCGATTACTAAAAAAAAAGTCCAATAAAGTACTATTTTTTTTGGATGATTTAGATAGTATAGGACCCTGCAAATTTTTTAAATTTAGTCCGAAGCTACGAAAAGTCCTTTTTGTATTTTTAAATTGAAGTTGAATGTTTGAGTGAATCCTACTGAAAACTAAAGTTCTAAATGTAAAGCCTTTTTTGGGTAACTTTAAGTAATTTCAGGAAGCTGAATTATTTTTTTTATTAAAACAACATTCAAGGCAATCATGTCACAAAAAAAAAATAATGCAAAATACCTACTACATAAAAAGATACGAATTTTTGAAACCTCGCTGGCAGAATACATTAAAAAATCTCTAAAAAAAATTATAACTCGAAAACTACAAAAAATCGCGGAACATACATGGGGTATTTTTGGATACCCCCCGGTGAGAGGAATCTAAAAAAAAATTATTGACGTCACTATTTGGACCACCCTGTATATAGATTAAACAAATCCTTCATGAATGCATATTATTATCTTTACATGATCAATGGAATCACCTATAATAATGTAAACATTGTTTTGTAGAGAATTGCTAGTTCTAGCTACAGGTGAATTGAAACTTATTGCCTTATCCTTTCTTTATTTAGATTGTGGTTAATTCAATGCAAATTAGGGAAAACGTTTGTCATTCGATTATCCTGCCAAGTTTGTGTACTTGTATCTAAAATTGTACAGCCTTCTAAGTAAAGTACAACAATAGGCGGACCTCACACTAAAACGCGCCACGCGACGGGGCGCGGATATCGCCGCGTGATTTTTTACATGCAAATTCTATAAAAACGCGCTTCCGCGCGGAGCATTTGGCTCTGTTTCCCGCGCCCCGTCGCGTGGCGCGTTGTATTGTGAGATCCGCCTTACTCATGAACTCTGGACTTGACAACACAAAACAGACTGTGTTTCTGATATCATCTGTAGATAATAACGTACGCTATCGGTCTATCAAAGTTAATATAATTTAATTGATCAATATTTATATTATTTATTCATATGAGAGAACTAGCCCTATTATCTACATTTTAAAATAACTTATGATGCAATGAAAACTGTATTTATAACTTATTTATTATTATTGTAATGATAAAAAACTATCTAACCAGCCAAGGATCTTCAGTAATTGTATGCTTACCCAATGTCAGATAATTTAGCAAAGAATGTCAACGATACTTCTCTTTACCTCAATGCAAAGTTATTATTAAATACAAAAGATACATTAGGTGTTGTTTTCTTTCATAGCTAGCTTCTGCCCGTGAATTCGTCCGCGTGAAATTTCTTGTTCTGACATAAAAATAAAATATACACCGGCAACACTGCTTTCCATTAGAGAAAGAATTTTCGGAATCGGATCAGCAGTTCCGAAGATTACCCCATACATAAAAACTCACAAATTTTACCTCTTTAAAATATTAAGTAGGTACCGGTAAAATGAGGCTACTTTGCTCCGTGAAGTTAAATATGCACCAAATCTCTAATTTCGATCAAATCTCTAAAACTCCAAGGAAATTGAAATATTTTTGAACGCATCCGATAAATAATAAAATATAAATAGAAAAGTTCCTTTAATGTGTTCAAACCATATCAATAAGACGAGAAATAAAAAAATTGCTTCCTTATTATTATTTTTGGAGATGTAACAGCTGAGGCTGTTTAACTTTGCCACTGTCTCAAAAATGTGCCTGTTTTAGTACAAGTTAAATGTAGGAGCAATGTTTCCGAAAGGGTGGGTAACATTGCTCCATTATTAAAATTAAAAAAATGAATGAAAATCAAAGTAAACAACTATTTTTGTCATTGAAATATTAGAGCCAGAATGTTATACAAGTTGTGGAAATATTCTCAAAAGCCATAACAAAGAAGCATTTTACGTCAGTCACACTTTTCAAAATTTGGAGCAAAAACCGGAGCAAAGTAGCCTCATTTTACGGTACTATAGAAGCATAGATATGGGAAGGGCCCGTGGCTAAATAATAACAGCCGCACAGGTCGATCGATCAGGTTAAGCTATGCTTGCCGCGGTTGATGTGTGGATGGGTGACCATCTTCAATACCGAGACCCCTCCGTGCTTCGAAAAGCACGGTGGATCTTTAACAGTCGTTACTGGTAGTCAGAAGCCAGAAAGTCTGACAATCAGTCTTACCAAGGGGTATTGTATTACCCAGTAACTGGGTTGTGGAGGTCAGATAGGCAGTCTCTTCATGTAAAAATACTGATATTCAGCTGCATCCGGTAAGACTGGAAGCCGACCCCAACATAGTTGGGAAAAGGCTAGGCAGATGATGAGAAGCATAGATAGGTGTTTTTAGGTACTTACTTTATGCTTTGTATGGAAGATATTTTTGAAACATAAATTATGTAAGTCTCACACATAAGTTTAATAATAGATATATTCTCATTTCTCGGTAGCAGCCCGGATTCTGGATGTGTACCTACTTACTGCATTCATGATTAATTTGCCAAATATGTAAACAAGTATAAGTTTATGGAAAAATAACTTTAAATCCTACATAATAAATATCAGTTTACTCTATGACTTCAAACATTTTTGTAACTTTTTCAATAGTGCTAGTCACTCTGAAATCAACTTGATTATCGTTAAAATAAAGTTGATATTTGTTTAACTTGAAATAATATTAATTTGAAACATAAGTTTGAATAGACTTATGTTTCAAATTAATATTAATTCACAATGCCAATGGGCTCTCCCTCTATCACATGGGATTACCATGACTGGCGAAAATTGGGTGTTCTGCAGATACATCTCTACCTAATTCTTTGTTGGAATCAATATCATTGTGTTAAATAACTTATCCATACTTAATATTATAAATTCGAAAGTAACTCTGTCTGTCTGTATGTTACTTTTTCACGCCTAAACCGCTGAACCGATTTAGATGAAATTTGGTATAGAGATAGCTTTAGTCCCGGGAAAGGACATAGGATACTTTTTATCCCGATATTCCCATGGGATAGAGACTTCTGCGGGTGAAACCGCGGGGCGCAGCTAGTATATACAGGGTGAATTTTTCAAGTGGGCGTGAATGGCCAAATCCGAAACTATGAGGACTAGCGAAAAGTACTCAAAGGAGTCGCGGGCTCATCAAAAATCTGCTGTTCCATACATTTAGACGAGTTCTACGAACATTAATGTAGGGAACAGCTGATTTTTTTTTCGCGATTTCAGGTTTGGTCCCATAGTAAAAGTTGTTCATAATGATGAGTACAATGACCTCTTAAGAGGTTGTTGGTGTTTTTCAAATAACCCTGTATATATATCAACTTCCACTTTCATCCCATGGGAGTAGGAGGAAACTACAGAATGACTTGCTACGATCCTTACGGGAATGATAAAGTTATATTTTTTTAAACTGTAAAAGTAGACAATTCTGAGATAATAATAGAATTACATAAAATCATGTCTTGCCTGTTGCAGTACATATACATTGTGTGACAATCAAACTCTATTACAGAAATAATCATTCAATTTCCATATGAATAGCTGCTTGAGGAATCTATTGTTCACATAAAAGGAGTATTTCATACTTACAAACTTGAAGGAAATGTATTTATGAAGTGCCATTAGAAATATCAAGTGGTTTTGTAGTATGGTAAGGTAATAATATCATAGTATTATTCTGTAAGTGCGCTTCAAACATACTACATTTATCCAACAATCATCATCTGCCTAGCCTGTACTCAACTGATGGGGTCGGATGCAGCTGAATACCAGTATTTTACATGAAGTGACTGCCTATGTGACCTCCACAACCCAGTTACTCAATAATAGAATAACCCCTTGGTAAGACTGGTTGTCAGATTTACAACTACATAACCAATATAACATGTTTTAATAAGGTTCTAAGGGAAGGCTAGAAAATGGGGGTGTCCAAAACCAAGGTGGGAAGATGACATCCACCTAACCTTGGGGCCATACTAGGCCAGAGTAGCAGAGGGCAGAGCACAATGGAGACAGTTGGAGGAGTCCTATGCTAAAAGGCACACCAAACTGCGGGATATCTTATAATTTCCTTTTGGTCCAAATGTGTCCTACTAATAAACAAATTACTGAAACTTTGGAAATGAACAGCATTATTATCATAGAAAGGTTACACAGTCAAGTAATTTGTAATATTGGCATAAGGGGCACAGTTTTTAATTATAGAGCCTGATAGCCTTGAAGAAGCCCCTAATTTTTGCTAATAAGACTTCACAATTAATTACTTTATGAAGAATTTCTATTTTTTTCATAACACCTTCGGCGCCATGTGTATCCTTTTGTCACACAGTGTCCGGAACATTGTGTATCGAAAAGTATACACATCTTTCTACTTATTAAATGCGCTGTGTATCCTTGAGGAACACGTTTTCTATACATTTATTACGCAAAAATGAAAAGCCAGGCCTGACGCATATTTTTGGGTATGGGTTTGGGCCTGGGAATCGGTACAAAAAAAAAAAAACAAATTAGTCAAAACTTGAAAGAACGGCCACTTAGGGTCCAGCGCTGAGAGTGTTAAGTAATATCCAATTTATAATTATAAACTGTTAGCTAAAGGGAAAAGGTGATGGATGGCCTTATCCCTGCAATTGGACAAAATAGGCTAAAATTAAATAATAATAATAAATATAGATTAATTGCAATCTTAACAGCTTCTTGTAAAATAACAGAAATAATTAATAAAAAAGAGGAAGTGTTCTACTATGGGTTCTTTTTTCATTCATATTTTTGTAATACATGGAGTATGGTACAAATAGAAGTCTGTATACTTTTATAAATGTCAAGAACTCAAGACTTATTATATTAATTTCGCTGTTAATATAAAGCAACAAAGAACAATGCTGCATAAACAATGAAAATTATCAGCCAAATAAATGTACACATTACAATAAATCACACATTATGTAATCAAAATGAGGTAAAACTGATTTTAATTTCCTCAAAATAACATTACACTCAATTCACACTCTATGGTCACATCTGGTATTCATGGATTCTAATATATTTCCACAAATTAGTAAACTCTGCTGATAAAACACATTTCAATTATTGGTCATTGGCATGTTGATCAACAAATTAGGACATGGCCAAGTTGATAAGTAAATTGACAGTAAAATGTAATAATAATATTACAAAGATATCTGATTTTTTAGTTTGTATGTAAGGGGTAATTTGCAGAATGACTTAAAGTCCGGCCGCACCAAATTTGCCAAAGATGTAAACAACAATGGACGCTTGAAATTAAACAAAATCGATGTATATCAATTTTGAAGAACATTTATTTTAAGTAAGTTTGTTTTTGTCTAGTTAGCTCGGAAATTTAGAAGAAAACAAACATTACTAATAATAAATGTTCTTGTACTTATATCAATTTTATTCAATTTTAAGCGGCCATTGTTGTTTAAATCTATGGCAAATTTGAAGCAGCTGGACCTTAGACTTACTGATCCGATTCCGAATATTCTTAGGTAATGGGTAATACGGACTGTTGTCAGCATATTATGCGTACAGGTGGGACAATCGATTATTCGATCCACCCCAGCTCCTCAAGGAAGGCAAGCAACGTCTTGATGTTACTGACCATCTCACGGAGTCCGAATATTCTTTCACTAATGGGAAGTTTCACTAGTGTTATCTAATGAGATTTTACAGTCCAATTTTCTAATCAACTTGTAAGAGTTTAAAGCATGAACAGGGTAGGGATTAATGTCTTTTTTTTTGTATTGGATGATTATTTTGGATTACTTGGCTTTACGAGACTGGATAAAGTCTGTCTATATTTTTACATAACCATTGTCAACTTATTGCCTGTTAAACAAAAGCCATTCTTTTTATTATTTATCACTTCAAGTCTTAAAATTCACAGCAAAGTCTCTGTGTCATTCTCCTGGTATTTGTTAAGTAATTTTATCAAGAATTAACAGGCTAGTGTCAAAATTAACATTACCTAATGTTGACCTTTTGGAATACTAAGCAAATTGATCTATCTTTTCAAAGTGATGACAGGTTATGACTTTACTACCTGACCTGGACTTTTAACTAAAGAGGTTAAGTGAAAAATAAGTTTGATTCATATCAGAATACCTAAACAAAACAAATAAGTATGGAAATGTTTTGATCACTGCAATATAAATGAATACACACGGCGTTTTTCTTCAACAACACTAATGAAGACTTGACCTATCAATTTATTCCCTGAAGACACCTAGCATCAATAAGAATTCAATACTAATATTACGGATATCGTTTTTTTTTTCTATTACTACGTACCTACGTATTTATAAAAACATATCCTGTTAACAACAACAGTCACAGAACCCGTTTTTTTCCCGATTGCAGTACAATTATTAGCCCTAATGCAAATCTTGTAGGTATCACGAGTTTTTTAAGCAGGTTTTGTACGTTTCTGGCGTTGTAAAACAGAAAACATCGCGGCCCAAGCAAGTCAAGTGCCAACGGGAAGATAATGTGATCTTGCAAATTACATTAAAAACAACTCACCTCGACCTCACTGTCGCCGTTCTTGTTTTTATCAACTTTGGTCTTCATCGCCTCCTGCGAACAACAGCTTCCACTGAAACCCTCACAACACACGCTTATCTGCTTCAAATCACCAATAAGCGGAGATTTTACACACGTAAATTATGCAGCACCGCATACCATAAACGAACTGAACTGACATGGCATAGTAGGTATTACGACGATGGAAGCGTAAAATGCCGACAACGTAAATTACCGTTTTTTTTTACAAAAGTGAGAAAAATATTTATTTGTGGGGCGTTATAAAATTGGTTCTTTTGTTCTTAAACTCACCTTTTCTTTTTTCGGCATATTAAATTAATAATTAAAGCTTTAAATACAAGTTTTTGATAACATTCGCGTGGAGAGTTTACATTTTAGTTGTCAAATACAGCGTTCTGATTGGTTGAGAAGGGTCACGTGACTTCGTTGACGTTGCATGTAGTGATGTGAGCAGTAAAAAGTATCGATTAATTATTAAATAATTTTATACACCTAAAAATGGTTTCTTGATATTAGTATGTTTTCTAGTAGTTTTTAAGATGTTACGGTAACGGCAAAAACAGAAGACATAAATAAAAAAATGGATATTTGTTTTTATTTAAGTATTTATTTTATCACCAACAATATTCAAAATTAAATATCCAAAATTCAATTGTGTGAACAATTCAGGGTCACCACCTGAATTTTTCAATTGTTGTGAATTGTTGAGTGAAAATTACGAGAATTGCCGAGGGGCAATTCTCGTAATTTTAAGAACGTTCGCGGTCTGATCCTGTCTCAATCTGTCAAAAATCCCCTATACAGCTTCGGCTTGCTGGCCGGCTTCGCCGGCCAACCTTAGCCGCAGTGGCGTGGGTTACACCCACCTGCTCCTCAGCTCGCGGGCCGCCTCGCCCCTCCGCGTCTACGTGGGTTCAAATTACACTCTAGGGGTAGGGCAGACAAGACTACGTGGAGTCGGTTTTACAGCGATTCGTTTCTGTCACTAACTTTTGTAGCACAACATATTGTTTTTTTTTTGTTATATCCAATAACGTTTTTAGAGTATATACATATATGTTATATACATATAAAGAAATTATATCGACAAATTATATCTTGTGAACGTTATGAAATGAAAATATACCAAATAACTATATGATATGCGACGCACCCCTCGAGGCAGGATTATATATATACCTACTTCTTTCAGAGTGCATTTACATCTTCACATTACGCTGTTTATGGACATTTTCATCGAAAAAAGGAAGCAAGAATGTAGGATACAAGAGCGAGCTAGGCCAGCTCGAATTTTTTTGCCACCCGTCTAGGAATTCTCGGAGGTTTCTAATGAAGCGCATACGAAAAATGGAGTTGCTTTGTTTATTATGCAAAAAGTTTGAAAACTAGAAGCACACAGTGATGGAAGAGCGAGCTTAGTGAGCTCGAAAATTTTAGTAGGTACTCAAGCCTGTATAGCTGTGTAGGTTTGGTTCTGTTTTGACTATCCATTAGTATCCATACAAAATAGGAGTTCTTTTTCTTCTTCGTCTTCATGTCGCTGGCACGACTGTACTTTAAATCTAATTTTCCCAAAACTTTGCCACTTCCACGGCGTCGTCGGTGGCAGCGCAGAGCTTCTTAAAATCGACAGCGTCTCCGTCAGGAAACCCCGCCGACCCCCGTTGCAAACTATACCCTTCCCCCTCCTACTTACTACCTACTACCAAAGGAGCATCTCCTTGCAGGGGGTCACCTTCCGTGGTCCACTTGGAAGCCTCTGAACCGTCTCCGGACAAAAGTAGGAGATGTAAGTCCAACCTGGTAAAGTGGAGCTACCTTGACAGAACGGCTGTAGGGTGTGATTGTGGAGCTATGTCACAAACCATGCTCCACCTTCTATCCTGCCCTCTGTGTCCCACCCAAAACATGCAGTCAAATAGGAGTTACTTTGTTGACTTAGGTATGCAGAAAAGATTGTCAATTAAGACAATGTTAGCAAGAGCGAGCGAAGCGAGCTCGAAAATTGAAGCACCGGCGGGGTAATTGCGTAACATACTATCAGTAGCAATAGGTTTCATTCTGACAGTTCAGCAACATTCATTGCCTTATATACGTTGTTGAGCACTGAGCAGATACATTTTTCGAACATACGAGGCAATGGATTAGCAATATCCCTCAAAATTTTTCAGATTGAGATTGAGTGTGTTACGCAATTAGGGTGCGGGTTCGACTAATATTTATATGCATACTAGCCGCGCCCCGCGGTTTTACCCGCGTAAATGTCGATCCCGTGGGAATATCGGGATAAAAAGTATCCTATATGTTAATCCAGGGTGTCAGCTACCTCCATACAAATTTTTATCAAATTTGGTCCAGCCGTTTGGGCGTGAAGAAGTAACAAACATATAAACACATACACTCACAAACTTTCGCCTTTATAATATTAGTGTGAAAAGTTAGCAGAAAAAGAAAATCAAGAGCGAGCGCAGCGAGCTCGAAAATTTTCGCCCCCTACATTTAAATTTAGTGCAAATGTAAGGCCTCTTTATTGACATTAAATGATGATGGGATGAGAATAAAAATACTTCAGTTACCTAATTTACCGCCCCTACCCCGCCAGTTGCAGTATTAGGGTCCGTTCACACAGACCGGCTCGGAGAGCATTGGCGCGCATTTTTCTTTTCACACAGACCGGATCGTATACGCTTGGAGTTGGTCGGAGCGGAGCCGCCAACTATTTCACATAGACCGGCTGGAAGCTATCTGAAAGCGGATGCGCTCGGAGCCGGTCGAATGCGCTCGCAGCCGGTTGGATGCACTCGCAGCCGGTCGGATGCGCTCGGAGCCGGTCGGATGCGCTCGGAGCCGGGTGGATACACTGCAAATGGCTGTCGGCGTGGGGCGGCGTGCACACAATCGGAGCCGATTGGCTGCGCGAGCGAGAAAGAGCACGCAATCGGAGCCGATCGGCTGCGCGAGCGAGAAAGAGCACGCAATCGGAGCCGATCGGCTGCGCGAGCGAGAAAGAGCACGCAATCGGAGCCGATCGGCTGCGCGAGCGAGAAAGAGCATGCAATCGGAGCCGAACAGCTGCGCGAACGAGAAAAAGTACGCGATCGAAGCCGGTCAGCTCCTCTTATTATTTCACACCAAGCGCGTTCAAGCATTCTTAATGACAAAAGCAGTGCACATGCAAAAATAAACCTTACTACAAATACTAAAAACTCGGTTTTCAACGTGATAAGAATCTGCTCTCCTCTCCGAGCCGGTCTGTGTGAACGGACCCTTACTGTCCTTCGGGAAAAAGACCGATTCGGATTCGATTCGGCTGGGCACTGGGCAGCTACCCAGCAGTGGAGAAAAAATCTGCAGCCCTTTCATCTTGAGACACTGTAAAAGTCGTGTTTCTAGCAAAGGTTCTCCAAAGCTCTTTCCATTGATGTTAAACTACAAAAACGTTCCTTAACTTCGGTGCCCAAGTAGTCACTTAATTACTAACAATATTGGCAAAAGTAGTATCTAGGTACCGTACTTGAAAAGCTCTTTCTATTGTTATGTTATCTTACTAGCTGTGCCCGCGACTTCGTTCGCGTGGATGTCGTAAAACAATAATGTGTCGCTTAGGAAAGGTGTAATTACAACTCCTTCATTGAAAAGGAAGAATCTTCCGATCTTGCGCTTCCCTTATCTGGAATTCTCTACCACAGCCCTTTCTAGGTACTAATGCCCATAAGCCCATTCAATAAGAAAATCTAATTTCTAAAATAAAATAGTTCCATGTAGCTCTCCCTACTTTATACGACAGATAGTAATTTCTCTGAGAATATTATGCTATGCCAATTTATACAGGCGTCTGGATTGAGAGCGCAAGTTATTTGTTCATAAAACTAATTGAATTCATGTAACTAATTTCCCTAAGATACGTCCTCAATTTGTATACCTTTCATCTCAGAATATCAGATACTCAATATAACAGATTTTGGACAGACAAAATCAAAATAAAAATTTAATATATTTGGCTTCGCCCGCGTGGAGGTCGGAAATTATTTCACGGGAATGTAAGTACTATCGGGATAAAAAGTATCCTATGTCCCATAACAATATGCAAAGTAATTTTAATAAAAGTGTAATATCATACGTTAAAACATTTTTGTAAACAACATTTTTTGGTTTTGCAATCCTTTGCTAGAACATGAAGATTGGCTATGATATTTTATTTATACAGGGTGTTACGGAAAGGGTATATCAATACAAACGGGTTGAAGAGTGTACATATCTGGTCTAGAATCTCTGTACAAAATTTCAGCTCACTGATCTAAGTGCTTCCCAGTATTATAATTTATAATACTGGGAAGCACTTAGATCAGTATGGCATGAAAGAATTATGATTTTTCCATGCAATTGTGTAAAAAAACCATTTTTGCCAAAAATATCACTTAGATCACTCTGGTTCTAGCATCGTCTTAATAATTACTAGCTTCTGCCCGCGACTTCGTCCGCGTGAAATTCGTTCTTTCCTCTAAAAGTTTCGAAAATGTATGTTGGTATGATCTTTATAATTAACTTAAATAAATAAGTATTCGGGCCAATTTTTAAGTTTATAGAACAAAGGAATCAGATTTTTCAAAGAAACTATCCCCGCTTTTCACCCCCACAGGGGTAGAATTTTGAAAAATCGTTTAAGATGTGTTCATAACTTGACTCAAAGTTTATTTATACCAATTTTCGAGCTAATCAAGCCACGCAGTAAAATCCTCCCCTTTAAAATTAACTACCTCTTTTCATATTAGGATTTTGTAATATCTTGATTTAAAAAGAGTGTCCATGGAGTTTCTTGCCCGTTCTTCTCCATTGAGATCTACGCTTTGGAATGGGCACCTAGCTTCAACTTTCTGACCAACTGACCGACTACTTAATTTTGACAATTCAAAAGTGCCTGTAATGGTTTAATTGAAATAAATGCTTCGAGTTTGAGTTTGAGTTCATACAGTTAGGGGTAGATTTTTGAAAAACCCTGATACATGTTATTAATTATTTTTAGTCCTTAGTATAAATACTGAGTTTCAAGTTAATCGGACAGGGCGTTAAAATTCTTCCATACAAATTTTAACACCCCCCATTACCTCTTTAGGGGGTATTTTAGAAAAACGAAAAATTTAATACTTCATAATTTACTTAGATAAGTATTCGTGCCAAGTTTCAAGGTTATTAACTCAATAAATAAGATTTTTCATACAAACAAAATCCCCCCTTTTCACCCTCTTAAAGGTTGAATTTCCTAAAACCCCTTCTTATTCGATACCTACCCTGCACAAAGAACACAACCTCCAAAACTCATGTCCCTAGGACCGGCGGTTTAGACTGTGCGTTGATATTTCAGTCAGTTCGTTCATCCCCCTTTGGGGGAGAAATTATCAAAAACGCTGAGACACGTATAAATTAATTTTCAATCGTTGGCCTAAATACAAAATTTGAAGACCCTAACTTTTAAACTGACGGACTTTCATACACAACTTCATCCCCCTTTTTAACCCTTTGGGGTTGGAATTATCAAAAACGCTGAGACACGTATATATTAATTTTTAGTCGTCAGCCTAAACACAAAATTTGAAGATCCTAACTTTAAAACTGACGGACTTTAATACAAACTTTCATCCCCTATTTAACTCTCTTAAGGGTTGAATTTAAAAAAATCCTTCCTAATTCCTTGTCTACATTAGAAAGGGAATAATTGTGTAAAATTTCAAAATAAATACCTATAACTACTTTAATTAATAAAAGTACCTACGCTTAATAATTTGTAATTTGAACGAATATTTAAACACTACCAAAACAACTAATACGTGGTCCTAACTTTAGCTACCTTACACTTAAAATCTAAGTGACTATTTAAACTAAAATATTCTTATAGAATTATAACCAGAAATATATACAACTCACAACAAAAAAAGAAATGAAAATAAAGCTGAAACGCCTGTGCAATACTATCTACCTATACCTACTTCACTTAAAAATAAATACTTATAACTACTTTAATTAATAAAAGTACCTACGCTTAATAATTTTTAATTAGAACGAATATTTAAACACTACCAAAACAACTCATACCTATTTTACAAAATAACAACAAAAGAAATTCAAATAAACTATTTAAAGACTAAAAGTCGCGCTGATAAGCACGGTTTCTCAATATCAATTATTGTCTGTCAATAAGGTCGATCGCTCTGAACGCATCAACAGCCAAATATTGAATGAAGCTCGCTCTCGGACTCGGACCCCTACCCTACCGGGCTACCGCCGCCGCGACCCGTGTCGAGCGCGGCAACCGTTACACAAAAATAATCCTTATAGCATGAATCAGTATTCACGATGGCGCACAGTGGGCCCATACTGAAAATTTGTGGACTTAGGCAACAAAGTTCCAATATCGATGCGATTTTTTTTTATATGACGTGTTATGATATTCCTAACAACTTTTATTCTTATAAAATTTCGTCTAAAGTTGATAGTTTGTCTTGAAAAAAATTTATTAGTTTTTTTTGTATGGAGCGAATCACGTTTCATTTTTTTTCTTCAATTGTACTAATATGTTGAGTGTGTGGCGGTGAGTATATGATAGCTAGGGTCATTCTCTATCCATTAAAAAAAAATCAGCGCCGGCTATCTGCGGCATCGCGAGTAATCATTCGGTAAAAAAAAATTATTTTGTATGAAATTTTTTGCCATTTAAAATAAATTCAAAGTATATTTTTTGTCTCATTTGGCTGTTTTGACCTTCTTTTTAGTTAAATATATAGTTTTAATAGCGCATAATTACATATAACTAGTAATTCTGGTAGAGATTTAGTTATTATTGCATGTTATCGGTAGCACCTGCATTGTGATTGATGACTCATTTGTTTGTGCGCTCGGCTAAGCGCATAACTAATGAGTTTTCAAAAATGCTCGTCTCTGATTGGCTGTGTTATTTTTTTAACTGCACGTTATCTAATGTTGAATAAATATCGTAATAAGTTTCAGGTTATACTAATTTTGTTAATGATAGGTGAAATAATTTAAATCTGTACGGGCAAGTCATTGATAATTACCTACATAATCAAGCGTATGTATATTATAGTATAAGTTATCGTACGTATGACCATGACCAATATGAAACTGTGAAGTAATTGTAGCCCTGAAAAGGGCTGTTTGTCATATTCCTAGCCCTGATGGGCTTTTGTGGGAATAATCTAGAGCCGGATCACATTATTTCTTGTTCCAGAAGTGCTAGTGGGTCTGGCAAATTTTCGGACTCTGCTATGAGGCATTCTTCTTCCTCCATAATCTCACTGTCACAGGGAGGCTCAGTAGTCTGTAACAACTGAATTGCTTCAGGCAACAACTCATTATGAACCTTCTTCGTTATTTTAGGCCTTATGTAGGATATGTGGGGGTCAGAGCTTATTAGAAGTCCATGAAGGATGTCTTCGTTTGTTGCTATTCTCCCTGTTTTCCGAGTGTGCCTCTCCCTGACGTTTCTGAAGTCCTTATTACGGGCTTCCGAAGCTTCTTCAGATAAGGTACCTAAAACGAATAAGTTATGTACATTTTAATTTCAAAACGCAATCGAGTCAAATATAATACATCATACTATATTTATTTTTTACTTACCGATTGGCAAAACACCAAAGTGGTTACAGATGTCTGCACCGTGCATTAGAAGTTTATGTACACTAACTGGCATGTAGTACCACGAATAGTGTTGCACGTACACATCAGCTGTTTCTCTACAGTACCTTCTAAATTTTTCACAGTCAATGTTTTTGCCTGATGATATGGCTTGTAGAATAACGGAAAATCTGAAAATCAGATTTTCGTCAATTCCCGTTATTCTGGAAGATCTTTTGTAATCTTGGAAAAAGCGCCTCGCAGTATTCCCGTCATTTGTAGTTCCAAAACCCTAAAATGGGAAAACAATACTGTAATATACAATATATAGAGATATAATACACAAACAACATAAAAAGAGCGAAAATTAAATACATACCTGTTTGACTATATCAATCAGCATTCCAGTTTGCTCACGAAATTCTTGTTGCGTGGTATTTTTTTTAGCTTGTTTCAAAGCCTTATGTTCGCCTCGAGCAGTCCATCGCTGAAAATCCAGATTATAAGATATATGGAGAAGACATTCCATACACCGAATCTTCATATGCAGTGAAGAAATTCCTTGTTTGTAAATTTCTTCACGAAGTGGTTTGGAAGCCAAAGCGTCTAAATTATTCATTTCGCTCGGTTTTGCCAAGCAAATGGGACACGTTGCAAATGATGGTACTTCAGCAATAATATTGGCCACTTTTCCATCAATCATGGTCATATGCAATTCATGTGATACAATAATATTTCCAAACTGTGTAGATATTCGTTCATCAATTTGTTTTTTCATCTCAGACTCTTCAGACTTTATAAAATCAGCTGTCTCTGAAGTGAAAGTAAACTTCACTGGTCGACAGTAAAGAGTTGAGCAAGGTGTGGGGTTCTCCCAAACTATATTTTCATTCCCAGATGATGGGCTAGTAGACACTAGCCGAAGAGGGACGATACTTATCATGACTACTGATGAATCATCGAACTCTGTAGCTGTGTTTGACGTTTTCTGTTTATAATTACTCTGCGACGAAGAACCATCAAGTCCCCATTTCCAGGTTAACTTGAGTTCTTCATTTTGAGACCTATCAACAGAATTCATATCTAGTAAAATCCTCTTCACAGTGTGGTCCAATAGCGCTTGCAATTTAATGTGAGCTCCTTTTTCAGTAATCTCCATACTCTCTTGTGGTGGGTAACATCTTTTCTTGGCATTTACAAGATTTGGATAAGATGGAAAGGCAGCACAGTTTTCTTCTTTCAGAAATTGTCGAAGAGGTAAGTATTTCCATTTCGAGAGCGCAAGTGATGTATAAAGAGCTAAACACTTATCTTCAGAGACAGTACTTAAGCTCTGCTTCTTGAATAGTCGCTCATCTACTTCGGATAGCGCATCTGGATTACTGGAAAGGTATTCGACCACTTTTGCCAGATTCGTTTTGCCGTTGTCTTTCAATTTTGTTATGTACCAGTGCTGCAACTCTTCCTCGGAATTTTCCTCTACTATGGAAGTAGAACGTCTTTTTTTTTGCTTATTACTTAAGTCTTCGAACGGTTTTCTGTGCTCCTTTTCTGTAGATGTTCCCGCTTCCTCAGTACATACTGCAAGAGTAGGAACATGGGAATCTATATCCACAGGCTCAGATAAGGCTGCGTCTGAAAAGCCCATCTCACTTCTCAGGTCAACAGTGTCACAAACAGGCCATTTGATGTTTTTTTCCAACCACTTGCGATTACTTTCACGGTTCATAAAAGTTTTTTGATGTCTACATGACTCTATCCACTTTTTATTTAGATTTACACAAAAAAGTCGACAGAACTCCTTGATTCGGTTCTTGTCTTCTTCAGAAACTTCGGTAGTCAAGACAGAAATGATACTTTCATATAGAAACATATGATTTTTCAGATCACCGCCACTTCTTAATTTCACAAAAAGATCTAGGTTGGTACAAAATCCAGCCATAGTTCTAATGTAAATATAAAAATAAAAGTATTTCACTGTGTTCACAAATAAGCGACAAGAGCGAAACTAGATGGACTTAATGAATGTCTTTATATTTATAGTCAGTGTTAATTACTCAAGTAGTGGATATAACAGTGAGTGAAAATTATTCAGCCAATCAGAGACGAGCATTTTTGAAAACTCATTAGTTATGCGCTTAGCCGAGCGCATAAACAAATGAGTCATCAATCACAATGCAGGTGCTACCGATAACATGCAATAATAACTAAATCTCTACCAGAATTACTAGTTATATGTAACTATATGCGCTATTAAAACTATATATTTAACTAAAAAGAAGGTCAAAACAGCCAAATGAGACAAAAAATATACTTTGAATTTATTTTAAATGGCAAAAAATTTCATACAAAATATTTTTTTTTTACCGAATGATTACTCGCGATGCCGCAGATAGCCGGCGCTGATTTTTTTTTAATGGATAGAGAATGACCCTAGCTATCATATACTCACCGCCACACACTCAACATATTAGTACAATTGAAGAAAAAAAATGAAACGTGATTCGCTCCATACAAAAAAAACTAATAAATTTTTTTCAAGACAAACTATCAACTTTAGACGAAATTTTATAAGAATAAAAGTTGTTAGGAATATCATAACACGTCATATAAAAAAAAATCGCATCGATATTGGAACTTTGTTGCCTAAGTCCACAAATTTTCAGTATGGGCCCACTGTGTGGCGATGCGCGATGGCTTATTTCATGTATATGTTTGGTGTTTCTATACCGATTTCTATGATTCTTTTTTTATTGAATAGGTAATAATGTTAACTTTTTTAAATTAGGGATGAGTGAGAGTATTATAAACGTAAGAGTAAACAAATATAATCAGAATGCTCCGAACTGCCAAGCTATCAGGAGTTACACGTGTTATTGTGAGTCAACCATAAAAGATCTAATAGACATATGCTGTTGCGGGATATTTTTTAGACAATTTTATGTAGAATACTTCCGTCATACATGATTTCTATGTAACTTTAACCATTACGGTTGCACACGCGACGGAAGCTTAAAAAATGGAGTAACTTCTCCCATTTTCCCAACATTTTCCTTCACTACTCTGCTCCTATTGATTGTAGCGTGATGAAAAGTATACTATAACCTGCCCAGGAGTATAAAGAATAATTGTACCAAGTTTCGTTAAAATCCGTCCAGTAGTTTTTGTTTCTATAAGGAACATACAGACCGACAGACAGACAGACAGACAGACAAAAATTTTACTGATTGCATTTTTGGCATCAGTATCGATCACTAATCACCCCCTGATAGTTATTTTGAAAATATATTTCATGTATAGAATTGACCTCTCTACAGATTTATTATAAGTATAGATAGAGTTGTACCTACACCTTCGTATTTTATTTTCTATAGGTACCTTTGGTTTAAAGAAGCTTTTGTTATATTTTTCCTTGCCGACTCGTAGTCACACCAGATTATCACACCAGTATGACAAACAGGATTTTTTTACTCGTTTGTCACACCGCTGATTTTTCCACATCATGTATACGATAATTGCTAGTGTAGGTACCGTACAGTACCTACATATTCTAATAAAGTCGATCTGCTAATCGGCGTTTGCCGACTTTCGTTCTTTGCCGACTATTTAGATTTTTCTACTTTTAGCTGACTTTTTCATAATAAGGTACAACGTGTTCTCAGCGGGATTGTCCGAAAGGGTTACCGCTACCCCGGAACATAAAGGGCTAAGGAAGGAACATGGGTGGGTTTTAGTCAGTAAGAGTCTGACACTCCCTTCCGCTCCACCCAGAGCGAAACCCGTCATTTGATGGTTCACATCAAACTGAATTCAAAAATATTATAAACTAGCTGCGCCCCGCGGTTTCACCCGCGTAAATGTCGATCCCGTGGGAATATCGGGATAAAAACTATCCTATGTCCTTTCCCGGGACTCAAACTATCTCTATACCAAATTTCATCGAAATCGGTCCAGCCGTTTTCATGTTTTGTCGTGACAACGGAAAACGGGTTTCATTTTTATATATATAGATAAATACAATACAATGTTAGCTAATTATTCAACGCCAGTTTAGACTTTAGTACATCTGTTGGGTACTTTCTTCTTTTTATGGATTTTTTTCTAACGGGAAGGTACTTTGTTTCATCCTTTTTAGTAGTGTTTTAGTTTTTAATCTTTTTTTTATTTAATTATTTTGGGGCTTATTTCAGTAATACTTATATTTTTGAAATGTGCTAATTAAGCCCTTTCATTTGATACCCCACAAGGCACCATCCCAACATATTTATTTTTAAATTCATAACTTAGTCCTCTAGAGGGCGCCATATTGAATTTAGTGTGACGTCACATAGCCTATAGCCAGCGGACGGTCAAGACGTTTCTAACGATACCTTGTCAAATTATTATAGGTACTTTTTAAGTTATGAGGGAACAGATGAACATACATACATAATACCGGTCAAAATCATAACCCTCCTTTTTGCTTCACCGTAGTCAGGTAAAAATTAAAACCTAACTAACTAAAACTATACACAAACTTAATTTAAAATTAGTTTATTGAATAAATTAATTAACAATATTATACAGCGTCTATTCGGCCTTTACTTCTTTCCCCCCTTCTTCTTTTTCGCTTCTTTATACGGTCCAAGTTTGAGGCGGACAAGTAAGCCACGCCACCAAGCCTGCACAATAAAACCGGAGTTCGTCATCTTTTCGTGGTAGAGTCGTGCTGCCTCGCGTTCGTTCTTAAATCGGACCCAATTCTTCATTTGCAAGTCATGTTCCTCAAGCTAAAAATACAAAAAATAAAAGGTACAGAAAAGAGTTGCCCGCTAGTCATGCCAGCAATTATGTGTACTTAATATTAAGAGACACGTGCCGGCGGCACATGTTATGAGGTTATGACATAATGGACACAAAGATTTTTCTTCAAGTAGGTAGGTATCACAGATATTTTATGATCATTGATCTTATTCAATGAAAACCGTTCAGCACTGAAATAACAGGACTATTTAATCTGTGGTACAGGTATTATGACGTCCTAATGCCATGATTCCAGTGCGAAAGTGAGAGACGAAGCTATATAATATGACTGATGGCACTATCTATTTTAAGGACTGAAATCATGACGGCTTTAATACTTTATAATAAGGCTCCAGGAGAGTTATTTATCTGCTGCTGCTACCAAAATGCTAGCGCCGAAACTCGTAAGTTGCAGCTGCCTTAAGTTGAGAAGATGCCACATAATAGGCATTCTCAACAGTAGCGGCCCTAGGGTGGTGGCGCCGTCATGGGAGGGGCATTGAAATCAACCGAAATGCGACCACCGGGCACCAGTCATGATAGTAACCGCGACAATCATTTGGGCACACAAACGGAGCCGGCGGGCGGCGCGGAATGGTCCATATTGGAAAAGCTTGTGCTGATTTGTTTGCAAATCAGTTTGACAGATGGGGAAAAATGTGACGTGGTCGTGAATTGGTTGAGGAACTTATGAGCTTAAAACGATTTCAATCAGCAGAGCCCCTTAAAGTAGGTACTACGACTACAGATAATGATTGGCAGGCCGCAGGACATTTTTCCAAATGTGTGGACAGCACTTCGTATCTTGCTGACTATACCTGTAACTGTTGCTAAAGGGGAACGAAGTTTCAGTAAATTAAAACTTGTAAGCAACTGCATATGCATATATCATAGGAACATGGTACATAGAGGGGCGCAACTTTAAGATTTTGCACCACCTAAAATTTTTTCTAGGGCCGCCGCTGATCTTCAATTTAACAACCCTCCTAGCAGCTCGATGAGAGTGGCCGATCGAGGTAAATGGCGTACGCTTAAAGAAGCGTAATGTCCAGCAGTTAGCTTTAGGCTGATGAAGGAATGTCCGCCAGCACTGCCGTGTCTCCTGTCCACCCAGTGACGGTAATGGTCAATCAATCAATCAACTCAGCCTATCGCAGTCCACCGCTGGACATAGGCCTCTCCCAGACTGCGCCACAGCACCCTGTCCTCCGCCTTCCGCATCCAGTCTACCCCAGCCACCTTCTTTAGGTCGTCCGTCCATCTAGCTAGGTCCACACTACGCTTGCCGGTACGCGGTCTCCACTCCAGGATTCGTCTGCTCCACCGGCCATCAGTCCTTCGACAGACATGGCCAGCCCACTGCCACTTCAGTTAGCTTACTCTGCAAGCTATGTCGGTAATGGTAACTATGAAAATTTCTGAGAAATCAGGCAGACAATTAGGTATATGCATACAGCAGGAGCTGTTGTGAAAATAGAATAAACTAAGTAGGTAACCGTTTCTTCGAGTCCTATATTAATGTTAAGTTTGTCATCGTATTTATTTTTCATCACATGTATTTTTAGATCGATTGCTTCAATATCTCTATCGTATTTCTCCATCCAGTCCTCAATTTTTTGCAACGTTTCCTTAAAAACATATCAAGCAATTTTAAACATAGAAACGATGGAAATAGAAAGAAAATATGGTACTATTAATTACATTCAGTTGAATAGGAAAGGTGTGAATAAAAGGGAAAGTCTTTGCGAAGCAGTGGGAGTCTGGGTCATTACGGGTTAAATAGATATAGGTAGGTAGGTTAAATATAAATGATTGTTTCTAAATGTACTACCGTCATTGTAATGGTAACCAATGTTTCCACTTCATTATGAACTCTTAATTCATACTCAGTTTTTTGTTTATAATATTCAACCTCAATTGAAGGATCTTTCTCGACAACTAAAATCATCTGGTTGTGTTGTTCTGTCCTTGCTACTTGCCAGTTATCTATGTAGCGATAGCCGAGTTCAGCGTACAAGACGGAATCCTAAAAGCATTAACGCATAATATAATAATAACATGACATAATAATCTGTATAATAATCTGTGGAAACTGTTTCTGGATTGTGTTTGAACTAATTGTATATTTACTTATGTTTGTTATTGCATCTGTTTGTTTCCCAAATAAAAAAAATAAAATAATATTACGCCTTGTTCCCACGAATGGTTGGGCGGAGGTGTACCTATAGAAGTACAGGGTAACATACCTGCGGGGCAATTGCGTAACACTTTATCAATCGGAATCGGTTTCATTTTGACAGTTCAACAACATTCATTGCGTTATTTACGTGTTGAGCAGACAATTTTTTCGAACTTACAAAGCAATGGATTAGCAATTGGCTTCGAAATGGTTCTGATTCCGATTGATAGTGTGTTACGCAATTAGGGTGCTGGCTTTATTTGGGTGTACCCAAAACAAAGCCAAGTCCCATGTAATAGGGGGCGACCCTATTATTGGCATCAACCGGGCACAAATCCTGATTCCGGGCTGTTACTGAGAAATTCCTGATAGAAAGACCCAATAACACTATTAATCTAACCAGCACCCTAATTGCGAAACACACATCTAAATCTTGAATCATTTTGAAGGATATTGCTAATCCATTACTTCATATGTTCGAAAAATGTATCTGCTGAACAACGTAAACGACGCAATGTATGTTGTTGCACTGTCAAAATTAACCCCATTGCTACTGATAGTGTTTTACGCAATTAGCCCGCTGAGAATCGAAGTCTGCCTGGGTTCGATTCCCAGGGGGGCAAAGTTACCCAAGACTTCATGTTCCAGCTTTAGACCAATGAAGCACATATAATATTCCAATTATAAATTTAATGTCGTTAATCGATTAAGGGGACGGCACTAAGGTAGCCCACAAAATTCAAATTTTGAGAGTTATATTAATAACTTTTGTTGTTAAAATGATGTAAACACTAAACACATATTTGTTACGGTCGCGAATCATATTTTGATCAACATACAACGTGATACTGACCTCTAAATTGCATAAAACGTAAGAATTTCGCAGGGCACCGTGGCGCTTGCGCAGTGGTAGACCGCGAAATTTAAATTTTCTTACGTTTTTTGCAATGTGTAGGTCAGTGTCAGGTTGTATCTTGATCAAAATATGATTTGCGACTATAATAGACATGTATTTACAGAATTATAGTCATTAGAATCATTAATATATGTATCTGTTTAAGTTAGATTTCTATCATAAACACTTTTCCATACGAGATTTGTTCTTAACGGTAGAAATCTAACTTAGAAAGATGTATTCTGATGATTATAATTCTGTAAATACGTACCTGTTATAGTCGCGAATCAAATTTTGATCAAGATACAACCTGACACTGATCTGAAAATTGCGAAAAACGTAAGAAAATTTGAATTTCGCGGGCTACAACTGTACACCTTAAGTTATCAGGAAGCCAAAAAGTTTGGTTATTTGTGTAGGTACTTATTATACAAATGTAGAGTATAATGTTATTTAAAAATGTAGACTTACTTCGATCTGAGTATTTAGTTTAGTAATGATATTTTCAGTGTCATACAGTACGGTTTTTATATGGTTACGTTGCTGTCTAACTTGTTTATTCAGTTCTTTACGAAGGCTATTCAGAAAAAAAAGATTAATCAATTCAATATTCTACAGGGTGTAAGGTAGGACATGCAAACAACGTGCAAACTGCTACCATGAATTTTGCACATGATTTTAGACCATAGCCTCATTTACAGCCGCCGCGGGAGACGCTCCGGGCGTCGGGAGCCGCGTGACGACTCCCGGCCACCGTAGGCGCGTGCGCAGGCCCGCGCCTACGGTGGACGGAGAGTAATGGGTAGCTCACCGTCCGTTCAGGACCAGGCCCGTGCCGGACGGCGCGTACGTGTTCCGCGCGCGCCTCAAAGAGATGTCAGCAAAAAGGAAGGGGCCTGCCAGGGCCGAAGCCTGCCGGGGGTGCGGGATTGTCCGAAAGGGTTACCGCTACCCCGGAACATAAAGGGCTAAGGAAGGAACACGGATGGGTTTTAGTCAGTAAGATCTGACACTCCCTTCCGCTCCACCCAGAGCGGGAGGGGTCATTTGATGATCTCCCATCCATAAAAAAAGGCTCATTTACAGCATATGAATTTTTAGTCGGTTATTTAAAAAAAACCGGCCAAGTGTCAGTCGGACTCGCACACGAAGGGTTCCGTACCACCGTACAATATTTAACACAACTTACATAATATAAAAAAAATCACGTTTGTAGTATGGAAGCCCCCCCTTAATTTATTTTATTTTAATTTAATTATTTATTTTTAAAGTGAATATACAACCTAGTACCTACCTATTCTGTAAATATTTCAAGTGTCTACCTGTTGCCGTTATTTATACCGAGCAAATAACGGAAAAAAAATCACGTTTCTTGTATGGGAGCCCCCTTAAATGTTTATTTTATTGTTTTTTGTATTTGTTGTTATAGCGGTAACAGAAATACATCATCTGTGAAAATTTCAACTGTCTAGCTATCACGGTTCATGAGATACAGCCTGGTGACAGACAGATGGACGGACGGACAGACAGACAGGCAGACAGACAGGCAGACAGACAGACGGACAGTGGAGTCTTAGTAATAGGGTCCCGTTTTTACCCTTTGGGTACGTAACCCTAAAAAAAGTGGCATTTCGGGAGTGCCGGCACGCGACAGAAGTGAAAACTTGACCAATTATGTGTGTGTATTTTTTGAATCGTCATATAAACACGAACAGAATACTTTGCCATCACTCACTGACATATCGGAAATACATTAAAACGGAGTACATCCCGAGGACAGGCGAACACATCCGAAGCAGTGTCGGTTGCGGTAACAGTGGCGCGAATTTTTTTTTTTTTTTTTCCATCTCAAAAAATGCCCAACGCGCCTAAACAAGTTTTCACTTCAAAAATCTGACGTGCCATAGATCTTGTTCGTGTAGGTCACTGACCTATATTAACCAATATAATTGAAAAAATGAAAATATTTATTGTACTATAATCGCTGACAAAATGGAGACATTAAAATTTGATTTTTGCCATTTTGGCGCTGATAGCAACGTGAGCGTCCGTGGAACTAAGATTAGAGATGGGAAATTTATCTTTCGATAAAAAATATTTTTATGAGCTTTATCGATCGTTATAACCACTGAGAGTAATTTATTACTTAAGAGAAAAAAATCGAATCACTCCAAGTTATTTATTTAAGACGTAAATTTAAAATTACTCACTGTCTGAAGAAAATTATCGACACGTCATCGACATGGAACTTTCACAACTTTATTTGAATTTTAGTTCCTGAGACGCTCGAGCGGGCGCTTTGAATCGGCATAAAAACAACTGTCATTTTGTATAGTATATTTAGTCCAGCGTGGTCTAGGTCTGGGCAGGCAGTTTTGTTTGGAACAGCGATTTTTGAAGTGAAACTTCTTTAGGCGCGCTTGACTTGGGGAGTAAACTGGCGAACGCGTTACGAAAACGTGTGATCGGGCGAGTAGGGAAGGTACGTATTTATGCGACCGGGTTTTTACACCAGGTATTTGCTTGCAAGTACGCACACCAGGTACTGACTCAAAATACTTGCAAGACTATAAAGTATCTTATACGGCTACTCTCTCAAATACGTAGGTATTTAACCGCGTTTGTTTTCGCAAATGCGATCATGCTCCTTATCAGTAAGAGTCTACGGAACAATTTCGTATGCAAGTATTTTTGAAGTGAAACTTCTTTACGCGCGCTTGACTTGGGGAGTAAACCGGCGAACGCGTTACGAAAAGTGTGATCGGGTGAGGCGAACGGGAGTTGAGTGGGGGATATAAGCAAGAGAAAGCAGTGCGCGCGCACATTTTCTTTCTCTCTTCCTCTCATAGCCAAATACGTTTGAAGTTTCACTTCAGTCGTGTGGTCATAAGCACACTCGGTTTTTTTTTAATCACCGAGAAAACATGCCAACTTTGGTGAGTCTCGAATCATGTCGCAGATTCAGGGTTACAGTTTGTGTGTTGATATCCCTTAAACTTTGTATAGCGATATTTAAATGTAAAAAAATCAATAAAAAAACCTTACATCTTATTTTTAATTTCTTCTTCCAGTAAATCTGTGCGGTGGCGAACAACCTCCAGCATGGATGTGATGGAACTTACCAGAGGTTCAATGGTACTGGATTGCGTCAGACCTAAATATGTAGCAAGCATCACTTTATTCACATGTTTCCTAGAACAAATATAATAAACCATACAGCAAAATCAGCCTATAATGTTCCCACTGCTGGGACACAGGCCTCCTCTCTGTGAGGGAGTGGTCCGTAATCCATCACGTGGCCCCAGTGCGGATTGGTAATGGCACATGTCCTCGAATTTTTGATTCTAGAACATGCCGGTTACCTCACGATGTTTTCCTTCACCGTTTTGAGAGCAGTGGTGATGAAATAATTTACAAACAGTAAAGTACCTGTCTGGGTTTGAACCTACGACCTACAATTCGGGTAAGTCGCGACTGATACTAACCATACAGTGTAAAAGTAAAATAAAAGCATTAAACAAAAAAAAATACCTGTCTGCGATAAGTTTATTAAGTTTGTATATGTCACAATGAAGATTATTGACGTCTATTCCATCAAGTTCATCTTTGACTTCATTGGGATCATACACACCATATTTTATAGCTTTCAGATATTCAATATTAAACCTTGTTTTTTCGGTAGCCAATTCGCTGCTGCATGTGCCTAAAGATATTCATAGTATCGTGATCCCAATTAATTTAATTACAAAGTACAAATAAAATGGTAAGCACTGCTCAGCTTAAAGCAAATAGACTGGCTTGGCATGTTTTGCTAGAAAAACTGATAGCATATTATCATGTGTACCAGAATGCGCTAGTAAAAAACTCTGGGCAAATTCTTAATTGAAGTGGTCTATGGACCAATAGGGATACGATATATCTGTCCTCAACTTTTTGAAGTAATTGCTAATTGCATTCACAGATTTTGTAAAAATGAGTGAGGTAAAATTAGACCAACAGAGTTACGAGTATAAAAAAAACAATTCAAAAACGTCCTCTATACACGACGTCAAAATTTGACTAGGCAACGTATCGATATACAGGGTGAAATTAAATTCATGGGCATCCTTTTAAGGGGTCATTGTACTCATCATTATTATGAACAACTTTTACTATGGGACTAAACCTAAACTTGCGGAAAAAAAAATCAGCTGTTCCTTGCATTTATGTTCACATAACTTGTCAAAATGTAGGGAAGAGCTGATTAGCTACTTTTACTATGGGACGAATCCCATTGTAAAAGTAGCTTGAATATACACTTTTCATAGTTTATTGATATTGACCGCAATGTTTCTTTACTCAAGTCATGGCTGAAAGGTTTTATTTTGTCATGCACAATACTTTGTCAATAAGATAACTTTCCTTTGATATATGTGCTGAAGTAGCATCTATACATACATATAAAATAGCAACGAAGCCAAAACTGTACATTGAATATTTTTTAAACAAAATAAATTCTACGAGGTGTGGAAAACGAGACTGATGCCGTAAATATAGTTTATAAATGTTTCGTCTGTTTGTCTGTGTGTATGTTCCTGGCGCAAAAATGGCTGAATGGGTTTGGATGAAATTTGGCACACAGATTAGTTTATAACCTTTAACACATGGGGTACATTTAGTCCTGGTAGTACGTTGCCGTGGAATATTTTTTGCGAAATCCACGTGGGCGAAGCCGCGGAAAAAATCTAGTACTTATGTTATAAAGAACCGTGGATCACCAATTGTTTTTAAGAAGTTTTTTTTGCCGTTCGTGACATTTCTGTTACCCTAAACTCTGTTGGTTTGATAATAGTTTTTGATCCTTACAAGAAACAGGATTAATTGATTAGGGGCCGTCTCCACGAGCGAGAGAATCGCGGCGATCACAGATCATCTGTGTTTATATGATCTGTGGCGGCGATATTATCGTCGTGCCACGTATTTCTATACATTCTCTTAGAACGTGTCTCCACACGGCGATATCATCGCGGCGAAAATTTGATGGCACGGGGAGACTATCGCCGCGATTCTCTCGCTCGTGGAGACGGCCCCTTAGCTAGGGACCATCGTGACTAGTCCTAGTAGTAATAGTGACTTTTTCAATCTAAAATCAATATTGCATTCGTTTTTAATAAATCTACTACCGACATGTCACGGCGGTCAAGGTAGAAATGTTCCAAGTCTAAAATAATTTCTACTGCGTTTAATATAAGTTTTATCTATTGCTTTAAATGCATGATTTTACCTAGAATCCACATTTGTGTCAGTACATCTTCGAGAATAGATGTAAATAAAGATTTCATCAGAATAGAGGAGGACCTGTTGAATACAAAAAAAAAAAAAAAATCAAATGCAGGCAATCACAGTTTTTCAGTAAGTTTTGTACTCATATCATTATGAACCAAAACCTGAAACCGCGAAAAAAAAATCAGCTGTTCCCTACATTTAACCCTTCATTGCATAATTTAATATCTTCTTGTAGAAAAATATTTTCACCTGAGGACCGCCCACTGATCTGCATAGCTATTCACAAACACTTACCTACGATACCGTATCGTATCGAACATTAATCATTGTTATCGTAGGAGTCTTCTAAACGCTGTTCACAAGTCCAAAACCCGAAAATTTTGTCAGTTTAAATCAAATAGACGCCCGCTATTCTTCCAACAGCTATTTGCTGTTGAGGGCAAGTCAAATCAGGTTATCGAAATGTCAGGTTTTCGATACGATAGCCTGTCGTATGGTTCTGAATCAGGGCTCTGTGTGTTTTTTTAACCTGTGAACCGTTTGATGGAAATTTCCATCAAGATGCAATGAAGGGTTAAGTTTTATGACGCAAAACAAAAGGATAAAGGTAAGGATCGTAGCAGGTGGCGTTCTGTAGTTTCTGCCTACCCGTATGGGAACATGGCGTGAGTTTATGTTAAGTTATATAAAATTACAATAATAAAAAATAAAAAAATTACCCTTCTTTAATAGGTAGAACGCTCAGAGATTGGGAAACGATCAACTCTGGGGCCATGTCTGAAAGATCTTCTAGCGATATTGACAAATGTAAATTTTGTCCCTATAAAAAAAAATACGTGTGGCACTCGGGGACTGCCACGGTGAAGCTATTGCATAGCATTTTTTATCAACTTATGCGAGCTTCGTACAGTCTACACGCATAGGTACGTCTAGTCGCACGCACACAAACACCGTGCCGAAGTCTGCCGAACTGAAACGACGTTAGACGATGCACGGCTTTCAACGCCGCACCGCTGTGCCGGTCGGAGTGGGGGGTGTTAGGTTTATTTTCGTTACGGAATTTCTTGATTCGGTCGCCGCGCTGAAAGCCCGCGATAAAAGCTATGCAATAGCTTAAAAGTGGCACTCTGGGAGTGCCGACAGAAGTGAAAACTTAAACAATTACGGGTGTATTTTTTGAATCACACTAATATTATAAAGGCGAAAGTTTGTGAGTGTGTGTGAGGGTGTGCTTATATGTTACTTCTTCACGCTCAAACGGTTGTAGGCTAATTTTTATCCCGATATTCCCACGGGATCGACATTTACGCGGGTGAAACCGCGGGGCGCTAGTATAAATGAATTCTCATCGATATCGATACTTGTAACTGGTGAGAAATCACATCACTATCACATACACAGCTATTGAAATTTCGGTACTGTTTTCAGTTAGGTATTTTATTTCAGTAGAAATAGGAACCATACAGTACTTATGTACGGTCAGCAACGAAAATCTTTTGGGCCGGGCGTCTCCCTGTGTAAGTGTGACGGCGATGTTTCACTGGTTAAGTTTATAACCGACTTTAAAAAAGGAGGTTATGCATTTGGCGAGTAGGTACTATCTTTTATTCTACACCGAATTCTCCGTGATTACGAACGGTAAAGGATGATTACCACCAAACGGCTCGCACCGCATCGGATCGGAACGGATTTTACAATCTTTAAACGATATTAAATCGTGTAAAGTCTATATTACCAAGCCGCGCACAGTAGCGTCACCGAGGGCGTCTTCCGCGACACGCGATCGTAGCCGAAAGTATGCTGCGACGCGCGTACGGCTCCGTACGTCTGTCGTCGTATCCGATCGAATCCTTTCGTCGTCCAAATTTTTCTTTTCCTCTTCTGTGTTTCATGATTATTTTCTTCTTCATGTAATGCAATAGCCAACAATGCCGCTATCTGTATCCTAGCTGTAAGTTTTCTTAAGAAATAAAATAAAATACTACGACAACTCAAACCATTTTCAAAAATTAGAACACGTAACACGGTAGGAATGATACTATTTGACTAGGCGCAGAAACGGATACGTTCGCAAGCAACGTACGGAGCCGATCGTATGCGTCGACATCCTGCCGGACGCGATCGGCTGTCGCCGCATCCGTTTGTATCCTTTCCGATCCGATGTGATACGAGCCGTTTGGTGGAAATCATCCTTATAATCACAGGCTTGATCGCGCCAGTCTGACAGGCCGTCGAAGTCGTTACATCGGTTGGCCTCTCGTCGCTCGTCCGATCCGTCGTCGGAAGTCTGTAAGTTCAAAGACGCGGTGCGAGGGTGCCTATCGCGGCCTGTAGGCACGTTTCTTCCGCATTCTTCTTCCTTCTTTTATCAAATGTAGACCATTGAATAAAACCACAAAGGCTGTACACGCAGCCATGCGCTCCGTATCATTTGACATGCTGGAATAGCGGCCAACAGGCCGTTACACGCCGTGGGAATGCTAGGCACGGGCCGCGACAGGCATCAACAGGCGTATAGCTACGCCAGTGGTAACAAAACCATTACCTAGGTACCTGTAATCTGGCCCTCTTATTCTATTGAAACTCCGAAGGTACTACGCTAGGCCAGCTCAAGGTCAAAATGTGTTAAGTACCATCGACGTGCGGTCGACTGAACCAAAGCAGTAGCCTGCGGGGTAACTGCATAACACACGTGGTAATCGATCGCAATGCCTTTCATTTCGACAGTTCAGCCCTCGGACCAAATAAAAACCAAGACAGAGGGCTGTCAGCAGTAAAGTGAAGCCGGTTTCGTAGACATGTGTGCACTTAGTGAGGTGTAGTTTGATTGTAAATGTGGGCGTGTGTGCGTGTATGCACAGAGCGGAGGTGTAGTTTTGGCATGCTTCACTGTATTGTTCGCAGCGCTATGTCTTGACTTTTTTATTTGGTCTGCGGTTCAGCCACGTTTATTGTGTTATTTACGTTGTTGAGCAGACGAACTTCCAAACCTATGAAGCAATGGATTAGGAATTTCTTTCAAACCCTCGGATTGTGGTTGATAATGTGTTACGTGCAGGTAGTTTACGTATACTTTGACCTGTGAGGTCAAAAATATGGATGGAAAGTATGATGGTATTATAAGAGAATGAATTTACTGCGGTTATTGGCGGATCATTCACATCCAGTGGCACACTGAGTGGGGCGGCCGCTTTGCCAGATACATCGGGAACCGGAGGCTGCATTTGAAACATTACTAACAAATAAATAAATTAATTAATCACTTATAAAAATACTTAAATACTTAACAACTTCTTTTCTTAAATTTTTACTCAAAATCGTCTGATTGTCTTCTGCAAAATACGTTGACAATGTCAATGACAAGTGGAAAAAATGATTTAAACTAATGACAAGTCGAAGTTTCCGGCCAGAAGTGGTCAGAACTTCGCAGAAGGATGAGTTATCGCATGCGACTTTATTAGTTGGTGGGACGATGAAATAATATTTTGCACACAGCAGTTGAGCGATGGCGGTTTTGCGTGGATGTATAGGTACAGAAAGATTTTTTTATCACCATCCAAATTTTTACAGGGTGTTCTACCCATGAATATGAACAACTTTCACTATGGGACCAACTCTGAAATCACGAAAAAAAAAATCAGCTGTTTCATACATTTTGGTCAAGTAGGTAACTTTTGTATGAAACAGCTGTTTTTTTTTCGTGATTTCAGAGTTGGTCCTATAGTGAAAGTAGTTCATATTCATGAGTATAACACCCTGTAAAAATTTGGATGGTGATAAAAAAATATCCCTGTATTCAAATCACGTGATTTTTTACTTTATCAATGAAAAGACTGTATTCAAATCACGTGATTTTTTACTTTTGTATCAATAGTCCCCAAGCCAAGGACTATTGTAGGTTGTAGCGGTACAACTGTCTCCATGGTAGAATTGATCATGTTAGCGCATTGTATCTGTAAGTATTTAAGCATCGAACTGTTTCTAGGTCTAGAATAAGAAGTTTAAGTAATAAAAAAAAATTAAAATGAAACGCTACAGAAGTAAGAAAAAACATGAATTAAAATTATTAAATGGTTTTTATTGCTTCATAATAAGTAACTAACTATATACACTAGATACTAAAATAAATGACTAACTAACTTACAATACAAATATATAAAAATAAAAAAACAAAGGACACTTAGGCGTCGAAGTATTTATTCATCCGCATCGCTGTCATCCGGAAACGTGCCCAGAAGACTGGCAGCATTGCCCCGTTGAATGGCAATGCTAATTCTTTGGCCAAAGAACGACCCAGCCCTCTGGTCACGTGAAGTATCGACCAGCCGGTGAGAAATTTCCTTAAAAAGAAGACGCGCGCTCGGGCCCCATGACCCGAGCGTTTCGATCCCAAACGGCTCAAAGCTATAGTTGCCCATAAGGTTACAGTATTTGCGCCGCTTGAGGGTCTCAGCAGCTGCAGCAGCGGCGCCAGCACAGCCCGCAGTGCTAGGAACATGAGATGGCGCAAGGGTATCGACACATGTTGCATCCCACACCAGAGGCCTACCCACCTTCCAAGGCAACAACGTCATGCCGTCTGGTCTCTTCCCATCATCACGTACCAAGCCGTTTGGTTCTAACACCGCTGGTACGCCGGCGGTGACAAGGGCTCGACGAATAATATCGTTGACGCTGGCGTGCCGTGCTATGCGACCTGCGCTCTTGCAGCAGGACAGGCCATGGTGTCCGAGACTGCCGACAGCTTCACCGCAGTGACATCGATGCGGAGCAACACAAGGTGCGCCCAAGCGTAGACACGTAGCGAGCCGAAACGATGAGTCATCCATCATTGTGCCTATGGTGGATGACGGGAGCGCCTGAAGCCACAAACCTGACTCCCATTCTCCCACAGCCAGCAGACGAGCACGCACAACAGTATTACGTGACGTGTTTACAAGGGTATTCCGTATAATACTGCAGAGCGGCACGTCCCACCGTGTCTGGGAAGACGGGTTATCAGGCAAAACCGTATTGGGACAAGCCATTTTCCAAGCGTTCAACGCATCGGTTAAAAACGGCACTTCAAAATCGACCAGTGAGGAAGATAAAATGTTCCTGGTTAATTTATCGGTACTGTGGACCGAGGAGAGGAAGGCTGGTAAACTATACTTGAAATTTTGCGGACGCCGAGACCGCCCAAGCGAATGGGTAGTGTGGCTTGCTGCCACGCACGGTCGTCCAGGGCCACATTTAGGATGGAAGTTAATGAGTTTCTAATAATTTGGTCTACTTTTTCTAAAAGTTGTGGATGCTTCCATAGATGAGAGGAGCGAAGGCTATAAGTAAATTTTGGTCCAAAACAACAGTACCGAATGAGTGTGAAGGCCGAATGAATATTAATTTTGAAAAGTCTATCCGAGACGTCATTAAAATTTTGTATCTTCTCCTCAATGAACGTTGGAAAGGATTCGTCAAAAATTGGGGACCCTAGAAGGTGAAGAGAGTTTCTTTCCGTAATTTTGATATTTGGAGCTATTGTTAAAGTACCTGTAATATTAATAGAGAAATAAAGGTGCCTGTAATATTGATAGAGAAAACTGTAAATTTTGGGTATTTCTTTTTGAACTTCTGTCAACAAGGTGTCCCTGTTTACGGAATTGAAAGCATTCTTAATGTCAACCTTAAGAATGACCTCTCCTTTATCGCTATTGAATTAATAAATTATTATTTTATTTATTTATTATTTATTAAAACTTTATGCACAAGTAAAAACTGTACAAAGGCGGACTTAATGCCTTAGGCATTTTCTACCAGTCTACCTTAGGGTGATGCAGAGACAATACACAGTAGGTGCAATAACAGAAAGAAATGATAAGAAAATATTTATAACTAAGATATAAGAATAGATATAATAATAAATACATATATACATACATATGTACAACAATATATATATATATATAGACATAGTTATGAGACATAAATAAGAAACCCTACAACAACTTAATTCTGAGACGAATCTGCCAACTTCTTGTGTATGTGTTCTCGAGCTTTCACTTTAAACGTGAACCGATTGGTTACCGTCCTGATATTCTGAGGGAGCGCATTCCAAAGGAAAACCGCCTGGACAAAGAAAGACGACTTTATAAAACCAGAGCGATGAGAAGGACAACGAAGAAGACGATTATTCTCGGACCGAAGATTCTTGCTGTGTGCAGAGCATAAATATTGACAAAGAGAAGTCAGATAAGAAGGAGAAGCGGGATTGTGAAGAAGAGAAAACAGGGTAGTCAAAGCCCTCAACGCTCTGCGCTGCCGGATAGGTAACCACTTTAAAAGCGCTCGATGTGCGGATGCATGATCATACTAGGCATGCCTTTTAAGTTCTGTCGTTTCCATATTTCCCGGCAATTTTGAATTTGGAACTGTTCTATATTGGAATGTGTTTAAATTTTGAATTTCAAAACAGTTGAAAGTATTAGGATTAATGCTATTGTTTAGTCACAGCGTCGATTGGAATGTGTCAGGTTACGTACGAAAATGAATCTTTCTAAGGAAAATGTTCGTGCAATAATTTTCTACTACTTTGGAAGAGGCCTGACACGGCTTCAGTGTTTTGAAGAGCTAACATCTGTATTCAGTGATGAAGCCCCATGTCTGCGGACTGTCGAACGCTGGTATTTAGAATTCCAGCGTGGACATACTAGTGTTAGTGACAAATCTCGCGAAGGACGCCCAAAATCCGCCTTGACTGAACATCATTGCTGTGCGACAACTAATTCTCGAAGATCGTCATGTGACGTATCGAGAGATACGTCTGGCATTAATGCTGAAATGAACCTTTTTGGCGCAGCCGTGAGGCACACACTATTGTTGTTAGAAGCATTATTTTTTTTATTAATTTTGTATTTTGTGTTTCACGAACTGTGTCCAAATAAACATTTTTTCTTTCTTTTCTTTCAAAGATAGAGGCTCTATTAGGCATTTCAAGGACAACCATTCAGAAGATCTTGCATGAAGCGCTTGGTGTGAGAAAGCTATTTTGCCGTTGGATACCGCATCTGCTTTCCGACGATCATAAGGCGGCCCGCGTCAGATGGTGTAAGAAAACTCTGCAAAGGTTCAGCCGAGGAGAGTCAAATCACGTCTACAACATCATCAGTCGTGACGAATCTTGGATCTAAGCCTACGATCCTGATTCCAAACAACAATCTACAATCTGACTCTTTCAAGACTAGCCAAAGCCGACTAAAGTTGTTCGTTCTCGAAGCACTTCAAAGAAGATGGTGGCCACGTTCGTTGGAAAAACCGGCCATGTTGCGACTATTGCACTTGAAGATCGTAGAACGGTTAACGCAAAGTGGTATACCACAGTTTGTTTGTTTAGTCATCGCCGAACTTCGAAAATCTAACTCAAAGCGATGCATCATCCTGCACCACGACAACGCAAGCTCACACAGCGCTCGTCAATCGATTGAGTATTTGAAGCAGGAAAAAGTAGAAATTCTTGACCATCCTCCATACAGTCCTGACCTAAGCCCTAACGATTTCTTTACATTTCCTAAAGGGGTTAGAAGATTTTTGTATGGAGGGTGGCCCTAAGGTCGGCCGCCATTTTGATTTTTTTTCAAAATCGCGGTGCACAACAAAAGTTATATATTTAGATAGAGGACGCTTATACAAACAAAAAATGTTATGTAACATAATATCCTAAAGCGTCAGGTTTCGGAGTTATTCACCGAAATATAAGTCGAAAACAACAAGGATTTTTTTGTTTTTTTCCCTCCAGGTAAGCATATTGAACTATTGGGGTAATAGAAACGTTATGAAACCTTTATGGAGATGAAACAAATGAAGAATAGACATTTTTTAAATAAATAATTAGATAAAAACGGCTATTTATAGTTCGTTTTTTAATCCCAGAGACTAATCTGACATTTAAGTCTTTTGTGTTTTCGTTTTTTTTAGTACTTATAGAACTTTGACATTACACTTGACAGATTAGTCTCTGGGATTAAAAAACGAACTATAAATTCAAATTCAAAATTATTTATTCGGGACAACTAGATCCACCGGTTAGTATACAAAAACTTAGAAACTATTGTTAGTACTTAAAATACAATAACAAAGAACAACACACATCCATCAATAAACATCACAACACAATTCACAAAAAGCCCCTGTGCTGAGACACCCCGCCCCAACAAGATAGCCAACAGCTATAGTTTTCAGGATGCTGTTGTGACTCCCCCGCACCTTCCTCATAAGAGACACGACTTTTTTCCGAATGACGGCATGAAAACCGTCAGTCGGAGAATGCGCGAACATCATTCTCGGAGGCACTGCAGAAACGAGGAAGTCCCTCCCAACACCATCCTGAAAATATTATTGTATTGGACGCGCAATGTGTCCAGGGATTTTTTGGTATAACTAACCTATAGACTACCCGTGTACAGACCCTGACAATACGCTTTAAATAGTGTGATCTTGACTTGGTCCGTACAGCGGGCGAATCTACGGGCCAGCATGTTGCCACGGACTGACAGAGCCCTGCGCTCCCTCTCTATGGCAACATCATCCTTAAGGCCGTCGGTAAGGTAATGTCCAAGGTACTTAAACTGCGACACCCTATCCAAGTTTACACCATTCAAAGTACCTAATGGATGGAACAGATTCAGGACACCTACTTGCGGCCTTAAAGACCATGTACTGACTTTTCTTTACATTGTAAATAAATTGCCGTGTTTAATTATTTATTTAAAAAAATGTCTATTCTTCATTTGTTTCTTCTCCATAAAGGTTTCATAACGTTTCTATTACCTCAATAGTTCAATATGCTTACCTGGAGGGAAAAAATACAAAAAAGTCCTTGTTGTTTTCGACTTATATTTCGGTGAATAACTCCGAAACCTGACGCTTTAGGATATTATGTTATATAACATTTTTTGTTTGTATAAGTGTCCTCTATCTAAATATATAACTTTTGTTGTGCACCGCGATTCTGAAAAAAAATCAAAATGGCGGCTGATTTTAGGGCCAAAACCTTCAAACCCCTTAAGAAAAGTCTTCGTGGTCAAAGGTTCCAGTCCGGTGAAGAAGCAGTCGACGCTTTCAAATCAGCCATTTTAAACACCCCCACTTTAGAGTGGAATAAATGTTATAATAACTGGTTTGAGCGAATGGAAAAGTGTATTAAGCTACGTGGTGAATACTTTGAAAAACAATAAAAAGTACTATAAGGTTCTAGTTGTGTTTATTTCTTCAAACGACAAAACTTAAAAGGCATGCCTCGTACTTGCGAAGATTGAAAACGAATCGAATGCAGCTATTAAGAAGTCGGTCAAGTTTATTGAGGAGATCTGCATTCAGGTCATAGTAGCACACATCACCATAGTCAATTATGGGGAAGATAAGGGACTGTACAAGCATTGCCTTAATGTGTGATGGGAGAATATTCTTCAACCGATAGAGCGACCGCAACGTTCCAGTGACCTTCTTGCTCACAATCGCGACCTGCTTACGCCAGTCAAGGCAAGTGTCAACATGCAAACCCAGATCCTTGACGTCAGAGCTAAACGGAATCACTGTGCCATCAAAGGTAACCGGTGGCACTGTTGAACCATTCAGCCTCCTCAAGCTATAGGAATAGAATAGAATAGAAAGGTGTTTATTTCCCTGGTTCATATGTTACATTATGTCCACAGGTCGGTGGTGTATTCGGCCTGTGGGTGTGTCAGCTACTTGCAGTCTACCTATGTTTGTCTGAAAGAGATCTATATAAGCGTCGTGTAGTGTGTGCTGTGAGCTTGTTAGTGTGTACACGTGTACAGAGTAACTTTATATAAATTTATAATGTTGTTCTATATTGTCCTATCCTATTTACAGTTCCTCAAGCTATAGGGGCTCCCTACAATGATAGCCTGACATTTGGTTGGGTTAACCGCCACCCCAAAGCGATCAGACCAATTTTTGACGACTCGTAAAGCCCGATTTAGCTCCTCGATCGCACCGGATAAGCTGTCAACAACTGCCTGACAGTAGAGCTGTAAGTCGTCAGCGTAAAGGTGATACGCACACTGAAGCTCGGAAGTTATGAGATCTATAAAGATAGAGAACAAAAGTGGAGATAAAATGCCGCCTTGAGGGACGCCAGTTTCAAGATCACACCAGCTGGAGCTAGAATCACCAGCGAGAACTGATTGCTGACGCCCCCGAAGATAGGAAGAAAACCATTCCAGAACCTCGTGAGAGGCCATGCGATAGGAGAGGATGGATAAAAGGACTTCGTGACTGACGGTATTGAAAGCATTAGAAAAATCGATCAACACTAAAACCGTCACCTTAGTGTCTTCCATTCCTCGCCTTATATCGTCAATCACTTTGAGGAGAGCAGAAACAGTACTGTGCCCGGGCCTGAACCCGGATTGGAATGGACTGATGAGGGAGTTTTTGTGAATGAAGTTGGAAAATTGTTTATGTACACAGGCCTCGAGTACTTTGGATAAAAAGGGAAGGATGGAAATTGGACGAAAGTGACTGAGAAGAGTGGGATTAGGGATTTTAGGTAGTGGTCGAACATGGGCTTTCCTCCACAGGGAAGGGAAAACACCAGAGTTAAGGGAGAAGTTAACTATATGGGAAATTGCAGGAAGGAGCTGATCAACCGCTGTCACGATCATGTGTCGACTGATGTTATCACAACCAACGGCCTTGGATTTTATGGACAGGATAATCTTTTTGATCTCTCCCGGGTCGACTGGGGTGAAGGCAAAGGGGGTAATATTGGGTCGCGTCAGACCAGCAAGGAAGTCAAGGGTTTGACATTTGGTTGGATAATCAAGGGTAGTAACAGTGGAGAAATGCCGATTTAGATCGTCTGAATGCCGCGATTTGCCGATACCTAGAGTTCCAAGGAATTTCCAGATATCAGCGGGAGAAGCAGAAGTGATGTTATCAAGAATATGGCGACGTTTAGCGTTGCGTATCATCTGATTACAACGATTGCGAGCAGTTTTGAAGAGGGTCCAATTATCATCCGACCGATCCCTTTTAAACTTCCGAAACGCGCGGTCCCTTCGTCGCATCGCCATCCGAACTCCCACGTTCATCCATGGCGCAGGTGGGTGCTTTAACTTGACTCGCCTGATAGGAGCGTGGTTGTCGTACAGCTTAACTACAGCATTGTGAAAAATTGTAACTTTATCGTCAACTGTAGTGGCTTCCTCCAGGGGTGTCCAGTCAATATTAGAAGCATCTTGTGCAAGCTTCTCACAATTCATCCGCGCAAAGGCACGCCTGTACTGGAACGTAGGTTTGGGTTTAGGAGATTTAAGGACATAAGACAGGAAAATAAGGTCGTGATGGGAAAAACCAGGAGCGTCAAGTTGACCATGTGAGGAGACTAGGGAAGGATTTGAGGTGAGGATCAAGTCGAGCCAAGTATCATCACCGGCAGTGTTATTATATTAAATTATTAAAAAAAAATAAGACATACCTAATATTTACAGTGGAGTTTCTTGCCCATTCTTCTCCATTCGAAAACTAGCAAAAGCTAGGCCAAAAGGAAGCTAGCTCCAAAATTAAGGGGCGACTAGAATCATTCTATTTTATTGTAATTTTTGACGTTCAAAAGTGCCTTTTATGTGCCTATCTATACTTATAATAAATCTGTAGAGAGGTCAATTCTGTACATGAAATATATTTTCAAAATAACTATCAGGGGGTGATTAGTGATCGATACTGATGCCAAAAATGCAATCAGTAAAATTTTTGTCTGTCTGTCTGTCTGTCTGTCTGTATGTTCCTTATAGAAACAAAAACTCCTGGGCAGGTCATAGTATACTTTTCATCACGCTACAATCAATAGGAGCAGAGTAGTGAAGGGAAATGTTGGTAAAAAGGGAGAAGTTACTCCATTTTTTAAGCTTCCATCGCGTGTGCAGCCTTAATGGTTAATTAAAGTTACATAGAAATCATGTATGACGGAAATATTCTACATAAAATTGTCTAAAAAATTTCCCGCAACAGCATATGTCTATCTTTTATGGTTGACTCACAATAACACGTGTAACTCCTGATAGCTTAGCAGTTCGGAGCATTCTGATTATATTTGTTTACTCTTACGTTTATAATACTCTCACTCATCCCTAATTTAAAAAAGTTAACATTATTACCTATTCAATAAAAAAAGAATCATAGAAATCGGTATAGAAACACCAAACTTATACATGAAATAAGCCATCGCGCCGTCACACGTCTGAATCATGCTATAAGTATTATTTTTGTGTAACGGTTGCCGCGCTCGACACGGGTCGCGGCGGGCGGTAGGGTATAAAAAGGCGGGAGGGAGGTCCGAGTGTATTTGGCTGTTGATGCGTTCAGAGCGTTCGACCTTATTGACAGACAATAATTGATATTGAGAAACCGTGCTTATCAGCGCGACTCTTTAAATAGTTTATTTGAATTTCTTTTGTTGTTATTTTGTAAAATAGGTATGAGTTGTTTTGGTAGTGTTTAAATATTCGTTCAAATTAAAAATTATTAAGCGTAGGTACTTTTATTAATTAAAGTAGTTATAAGTATTTATTTTTAAGTGAAGTAGGTATAGGTAGATAGTATTGCACAGGCGTTTCAGCTTTATTTTCATTTCTTTTTTGTTGTGTAGACAAGGAATAAGGAAGGATTTTTTGAAATTCAACCCCTAAGGGAGTTAAATAGGGGATGAAAGTTTGTATGAAAGTCCGTCAGTTTTAAAGTTAGGATCATCAAATTTTGTGTTTAGGCTGACGACTAAAAATTAATTTACACGTGTCTCAGCATTTTTGATAATTCTACCCCCAAAGGGTTAAAAGGGGGGATGAAGTTGTGTATGAAAGTCCGTCTGTTTAAAAGTTAGGATCTTTAAATTTTGTATTTAGGCTAACGATTGAAAATTAATTTATACGTGTCTCAGCGTTTTTGATAATTTCTCCCCCAAAAGGGGGATGAACGACCTGACTGAAATATCAACGCACAGTCTAAATCGCTGGTCCTTCCTAGGGACATGAATTTTGGAGGGTGTGTTCTTTGTGAAGAGTAGGTATCGAATAAGAAGGGGTTTTTGGAAATTAAACCTTTAAGGGGGTGAAAAGGGGGGATTTTGTTGGTATGAAAAATCTTATTTCTTGAGTTAATAACCTTGAAACTTGGCACGAATACTTATCTAAGTAAATTATGAAGTTTGGAATTTTTCGTTTTTCTAAAATACCCCCTAAAGAGGTATTGGGGGGTGTCAAAATTTGTATGGAAGAATTTTAACGCCCTGTCCGATTAACTTGAAACTCAGTATTTATACTAAGGACTAAAAATAATTAATAACATGTATCAGGGTTTTTCGAAAATCTACCCCTAACTGTGTGAAAAGAGGTAGTTAATTTTAAAGGGGAGGATTTTACCGCGTGGCTTGATTAGCTCGAAAATTGGTATAAATAAACTGAGTCAAGTTATAAAATTCCACCCCTGTGGGGGTGAAAAGCGGGGATACAGTTTATTTGAAAAATCTGATTCCTTTGTTCTATAAACTTAAAAATTGGCCCGAATACTTATTTATCTAAATTAATTATAAAGATCATACCAACATACATTTTCGAAACTTTTAGAGGAAAGTACGAATTTCACGCGGACGAAGTCGCGGGCAGAAGCTAGTAGTTTAATAAAAATATAATTATTGGTTCAGTTATGACATTCGCCGGATCCAATGGCTTGACGAATTGCCGATTTGACGAATATCAGACGTCTTGACCAATGTCGTTCAACCCATCATAAGAGGCGGTCCCATGGCCGGATACATCCGAAGCGGAGCCAGGAAGCTGTGTTTTAGACATTACTAACAAATAAATTAATTATTCACTTATTTTTTTATTTTATTTATGAAAACTTTATGCACAAGTAAAAACTGTACAAAGGCGGACTTAATGCCTTAGGCATTTTCTACCAGTCTACCTTAGGGTGATGCAGAGACAATACACAGTAGGTGCAATAACAGAAAGAAAAGATAATAAAATATTTATAACTAAGATATAAGAATAGATATAATAATAAATACATATATACATACATATGTACAACAATATATATATATATATATAAATAGTTATGAGACATAAATAAGAAACCCTACAACAACTTAATTCTGAGACGAATCTGCCAACTTCTTGTGTATGTGTTCTCGAGCTTTCACTTTAAATGTGAACCGATTGGTTACCGTCCTGATATTCTGAGGGAGCGCATTCCAAAGGAAAACCGCCTGGCATTGGCGTATATAGGGGGGGGGGCCGGGTGGGCACGGCCCACCCTAGAATGGTCTCAGGCCCACCCTAGGATGTTTAGGGACCTATTCGAAATTTTAAGCTGAATACTTAGGTAAGTACATAATATAACTTCACACAAAAGCAATCAAATAAATAATCTACTACCAAGACCTACACAAACTTATTATTAACTACATAATACATTTCATTTAGTCAAACTCAAACTCAAAGCATTTATTTCAATTAAACCAATTACAGGCACTTTTGAATTGTCAAGGGGTCGGTCAGTCAGAAAGATGAAGCTAGTTGCCCATTCCAAAGCGTAGGTACCTATGGAGAAGAACGGGCAAGAAACTCCATGGACACTCTTTTTTTACTTTTGAAATCACAAAAATAATTGAATCTACTAATAAGCAACGAAATAAGCTAGAGTATTATTATGATTAGACGGCCCGGGAGCAAACGCATCGGCAATCGGCCATACAGGCCACGGCAGGGGTTGCGCAGGTCGTTGGAAGGATCCGGCGTCTGGGTCTCGAGGTGGCTTTGCACAAATCTGAGGCCCTCTGTTTCCATGGGCCTCGGAACAACCCACGCACCACGCGATTTACACATAGCGGTAGGAGGCGCCCGCGTCGGTGTCGAGTCGACGATGAAGTACCTAGGACTTGTCCTCGACAGCCGGTGGGACTTTGGACCGCACATTCAGGAGCTGGTCCCCAGGTTGATGAGCGCTGCAGCTGCTCTTGCAAAACTGCTACCTAATTTGGGGGGGCCCAACGCCTCCTGCCGGAGACTGTACGTGGGGATTGTGAAGTCCATGGCCCTGTATGGGGCGCCCGTGTGGGCGGACACGCAACGCCCGCAACGTTGCAATATTGCGAAGGCCGCAAAGAGCGATAGCTGTTAGGGTGATAAGAGGATACCGTACGATCTCCTACGAGGCAGCAACTCTCCTGGCCGGATCAACGCCCTGGGATCTGGACGCGAAAATCCATGCGTCCCTATATCGCTGGCGGAAGTTGGAGCGTGCGCGTGGTCAGCCTCCGGTTCCTCGGGAATTCGATCCACGAAGGACTGAGCTCCGTCAGATCCTAGTGGCTGAATGAAGGGAGCGACTTACGCAACCCAGGTGGGGGCTCGCCACAATAGTGGCGGTAAGGCCTGTTATGGAAGAATGGCTGGAGAGGCAGCATGGCGCCCTGAGCTTCCGGCGGACGCAGGTGCTTACTGGACAAGGATGTTTCGGGAAATACCTGCGTCGCATAGGTCAGGAGCGGACGCCTGCTTGTCATCACTGTGTGGACTGCCACGAGGACACGGCGTTACATACTTTGGAGGAGTACAGCTTGAGCCCAACAGCGCTGTGCCCTCGTCGCGACACTTGGTGCGGGTGATCTGTCATTTTCGGTGGTGGCTCAGTCCATGGTCGGGAGCGAAAACGCGTGCGATGCTGTGGCCTCTTTTTGCGAGGAGTTGATGCATGCAAAGGAGGCGGCGGAGAGGGAGAGAGCATACCCCTCATTCCACCCGCACCAGAAGAGCAGCTGGACGTCGAAGGTCACTATAAGAAGGGGCCTGCGGGCGACGAAAGTGGGGCCGTGTCGTCGCTCGAGTAGTCGGGCTCAAAGAAGTGGCACGCAATAGTGGGGTTTTAGTCGGTAGGCGTCCGACATCATGGTCGGAAGCAGATGCCGGCTTGCCCTGAGGATACGGAGCAGCACACGTTGGAAGAGTACCTAGCTTGGGCAAGGCTGCGCCGTGACCTCATCGCTGCAATAGGCAGGAGCGATCTCTCGCTCCCTGCTGTCGTTCATTCGATGGTCGAGAGCGGGAGCGCATGGGACGGTGTTGCCTCCTTTTGCGAGGATGTCATGTCTGCAAAGGAGGCGGCCGAGCGGGGTGCCCGAGTAGGGCGCAAAACGATCTCCGACCTCCATGAGAGGTGGCCTGCGGTCGGCGGACTAGGAGCGTCCGTCGTCCGACCAGACAGGCCCGAGTTGGCGCTGCAGTGTTCCACGCGCGCCACTCGAGAGTGGGTGCGGCCATTGTAGGAATGGGCGCACGGGGAGGTAGGCCCCGCTGAGGAACAGCGGGTCGAGGCCTGTCGGGGGAGCGGTGAATGCTTATCGCGCGAATCCCGTAACTCCGGCCATAGGTAGAGGTGGAACACAGCGGTTGTTTTAGTCGGTAAGCGTCCGGCATGCCCCTCTGTCACCCCCACGATAGAGGAAGTCCATGAGGATTTCCACAGAGAACAAAAAAAAAAAAAAGGTTAGGGGCCAGGCCCCCCCTAGAAAGAATCCCTAGATACGCCAATGCCGCCTGGACAAAGAAAGTCGACTTTATAAAACCAGAGCGATGACAAGGACAACGAAGAAGACGATTATTCTCGGACCGAAGATTCTTGCTGTGTGCAGAGCATAAATATTGACAAAGAGAAGTCAGATAAGAAGGAGAAGCGGGATTGTGAAGAAGAGAAAACAGGGTAGAAAGCTCTCAACGCTCTGCGCTGCCGGATAGGTAACCACTTTAAAAGCGCTCGATGTGCGGATACATGATCATACTTGCGAAGATTGAAAACGAATGCAGCTATTAAGAAGTCGGTCAAGTTTATTGAGGAGATCTGCATTCAGGTCATAGTAGCACATATCACCATAGTCAATTATGGGGAAGATAAGGGACTGTACAAGCATTGCCTTAATGTGTGATGGGAGAATATTCTTCAACCGATAGAGCGACAGCAACGTTCCAGTGACCTTCTTGCTCACAATCGCGACCTGCTTACGCCAGTCAAGGCAAGTGTCAATATGCAAACCCAGATCCTTGACGTCAGAGCTAAACGGAATCACTGTGCCATCAATGGTAACCGGATCTATAAAGATAGAGAACAAAAGTGGAGATAAAATGCCGCCTTGAGGTACTACGTACCTACGTACGTACTTATAATTAAGTCTTTACTCAAAATCAAGGAATATGCAACTTTTCAGTCTATCAAAAAGTAGGTACTCTGTGATACTATTCTCTAACGAGAGCTCAAAATCGTCTTTTGCAACCATTTACTTATTAATATAATAAGTCCATGTTTGCCATATACGTTGACATGACAATGAGTCGGTGACTTGACAAGGGAAGACATTAAAATTAATGACGATTAAAGTTTTCGGCTAGAAGTGGCCAGAAACTAGGAATAAGTGTTCTGTGGTCATAATTTCGCAGAAGGACGACATAGCACGCATGCGATTTTATTTGCTTGTGGTTGTTATGCCCGTTTTCACTTAGAAAGATAATTGTGCCCCCTGAATACAGGATGTAAAATAATTTTTAGATGTACCTAGATTACAAAATTATGGCCTTGACTTACGTCAAATAACGTACCTACGTATGTACGTTAAGCAACCGTTTGAAACAACCGGCCCTAAACTAAATAGCGTTTCCATGACAAGCAATTCAAGTCATTGCGTCATTGTGTTGTGTGCCAGCAGAGGTGTTAAAACTAAATAGAAACGCGAGTATCTTTTGACGCGGTAGGGCGAATACAGGGTGTTACAGAAAGGGTATATCAATACAAACGGGTTGAAGAGTGTATCTGGTCTAGAATCTCTGTACAAAATTTCAGCTCAAAAGCAGTAACTTTGAAAATGCTTAATATTTTTTTATTTCGACATCACGGCGCTGCACTGGCGCGCGGCGGCGTGATGTGCATGTACTAGGCGCATAGACACACTACAGATAATAGATAATGACCCTCGTAGTGCGGTGACACGTTTTTTATGATTTCAATTTAATAAACTATCGAAATAAAAAAATATTAAGCATTTTCAAAGTTACTGCTTTTGAGCTGAAATTTTGTACAGAGATTCTAGACCAGATACACTCTTCAACCTGTTTGTATTGATATACCCTTTCTGTAACAACCTGTATAACGATTTAAATATTTGTCGCCGTCATCATTTTCATGACAGCCGTCACTACGGCCGTTAAGAGGAAATGCGGTCGGAGAGACTTTTAAAAAACCTAAGTGATGTCATAATTCGAGGTTAGGCTCTCGCCTATTTCCTCCTCCAATATTGGACCAATTTAAAAGATATTTCATAAAATGAATAAGAAAGATAGATATATACTGTGTCCCTATGTTTCTCATTTTTACTTAATAGTGTTGTAAAATTTGTGCACTAGCCCTCCGTTGACTGAGGTTTATATCAGCATTTTTGGAGGGTCCTAGTGCTTATAAAAATAATGTATCACCAAAAAGGAAAACATAAGGACATACAAGTATTTAATATTTATTATTCTGCTTTACGGTCATTAACCAGAAAGAAAACAGGTGAGAGCGTTTTCATGGAGAAACGACCACCCGCATTTAAGTGCGGCTGTAGTGACGGCAAGGTGCCCTTTGATGAAACCATAGCTTCACCAATCACCACAATGTTACCACAGACGCGACGTGCGGTTGAACCTCTCGTTTATAGGTAAATCAGTGTTTTAAATTAAAAACCTACAAACCCGTAAAGTCGGGTTGGTCCTGGACAAAACAAAAAACAAACAAAATTAATAAAAAACCTTTTTAATATCAAACATTTATATCTAAACTAAAATAAAAGAAATAGCAAACTAAACAAAACATTTTTGTTAACCTATACTGTATAATGCTGTCGCATAGCTTGGTAAAGGCCTGCCCCAAACGAAATAATGATAGGTAAGTACATATTAAAGTTAATTCGATGGCTTTATTGATTCATCTTGACCTACTGGGCCCAAGCCGAACTCAACATAACGTGTATGTAACACTTATTTACCAACGACTCGATAAGAAGACTGATTCATCAAATCATTATCTACCTCTTGAAATAATTCCATAGACAGTAGACTAAACGCAAAAATGAAAAAAACCATAGCTACGAAGTTTGTTTATTTCTTCTTCTTCTTCTTCTTGTCCTCAGCAGGAGCTTTCTTGCCCTTCTTCGCAGGTTTGTAGGGGCCCAATTCTAACCGCACAAGCAGACCGCGCCACCACGCTTGCACTATAAAGGCGGAGTTCGTCATCTTTTCCCTGTACTCGAAGGCAGCCTGGCGATCTGCTTTGAACTGGAGCCAGTTCTTAACTAACTCCGCGTGGACATCGTACTGGGGATAAAAATGTAACAATTAACATTTTGTTAAAATATTATCTAGTTAGTCTATGGAATACTCGTTCCTTTTTCATAAAATTTCTTTTATCTCGCTACTCTGTGGACATCACGAAAGCTAAAATAACTAGTTGTATTCCGTATACGAGTAGTCCCTGCCTCGACGCACAACCTGTTATCATGGATTCAGTAAGTACATGATTGTGTACCTACCTACCCCATGCGTTTTAAAATTGTTCGTGAGTTATTAAAAAAAAGGCTGATGATTTTGACCACGTAGGTATAGCTATTATGTGCGCTAAAAAAGGATTTTCCAAAATTCACCCCCTAAGGGGGTGAAAAGGGGGGTTATTGTTTGTATAAAAAATCTTATTTCATGATTTAATACACTTGAAACTCGACACGAATACTTATCTAAGTGAATTATGAAGTTTGGCATTTTTTGTTTTTCTAAACTACCCCCAAAAGGGGGATTGGGGGAGGTCAAAATTTGTCTAGAAGAATTTTAAGGCGCGGTCCGATTAAACCGAAACTACGTATTTATACTAACACCAAAAATAAAGAATAAAGTCTATGAGGGTTTTTCGAAAATCTACCCGTAACGAGGTGAAAAGGGGTAGTTAATTATACAGAGGAGGATTTTACTGCGTGGCTTGATTAACTCGAAAATTGGTATACATAAATCTTTGAGTCAAGTAATGAACATATCCCAAACGATTTTTCGAAATTCATCCCTGTGGGGATGAAAAGCGGGAATACAGTTTATATGAAAAATCTTATTCATTTGGTTAGTAAATTATGCTTCATTATTATTATGCCAACAGTATTTATGGCAATAAACATTATGGCAAATCATTTATGTATGCGTAGTGATCATTATGCTGAATTTCGTTATGACAATGTAAATTATGACAATATACTTTTCAACACACTTGCTCGTAAAGTGGCTCTTAATGAACCGCTTTTAGGTCCATAATGCAGTGTATTAAAAACGCGTGCTTTTTACTTTACGATACTGCACTAGTGCTATAGAGGTCGGAGATGTGCGTTTTTTTTTAATCTCTTCAAAGAGACTTCATGCCAAAAGGAATTCGCGAGCCATATTTTAACTCTTTTTTTTAAATAGTCTGAATTGTCCTTGATCCCAAAATGAACTAAAATTTATTTACCTTAAGGTGAATGCGCGGTCGTAGCCCGCGAAATTCAATTTTTTTTATGTTTTTTGCAATTTTCAGGTCAGTGTCAGGTTTTATCTTGATCAAAATATGATTCGCAAATATAACAAGTACGTATTGACAGAGTTATAATTATTAGAATCATTAATACATCTTTCTAAGTTAGATTTGTTCCATAAGAACCAATCTCTTATGGAAAAGTTCTTAGGGAACAAATCTAATTTAAAGATTAATAATGATTCTAATGACTATAATTCTGTAAATACATATATATTATAGTCGCGAATCATATTTTGATCAAGATACAACCTGATACTGACCTGCAAATTGCAAAAAACGTAAGAAAATTTGAATTTCGCGGTCTATTACTAGGCATTCGCCTTAAATTGTCGCTGGTCCCTCCCGGGACCAAACGGAAAAGACGCTTATATTTCTCTATGCCAATAGTACTTTCTAATTCCATACTAACTAAACTAAAATTTGACATACGATAACACTACGATCAGTCTAAACATTATTGTGTTTATTATATTTTTTCTATAGGCTGTTTAGCGGTTTTGTCAGTGCTTTTTTGTAAATAAACGCGCGCCGCGCTAGCGATGCGCGCGCAGGTGTAGGTAAACATGCGCGCGCACACTAGCACGGGGCGTGGAAAGACAAAACCAGCGCGCCATTTTCCATACAAGTTAATATTTAATAACAAATTAACAATACAAGTCTGTTCTATTCCTCGCAAGTGTGTTGAAAAACGTCATATGAAACGCGTGTGCATTGATCATTATGCTCTCGGCTATCATAATGTACTATTATGCTTATCATTAGTAAACCTAAACTAAATAGGGAGATAAAGGACGCAACGCTTTTAAAGTGAGAAATAATTTTTGGTAACACTTCAAAATTTTTAGAAAAAAATTAATTGCTCTTGAAATTTGGTTACCCAGTGCCGCAATAGAACTTTTGTAGTGCTGATACATTATCTAGTAATAATACAACACCGTTTGTTTTATTGTTTTACATCACATTATTTTTAAAAGAACTCGGTATACAAAAATATTCATAACTTTTAGGGCAATTGAATTATGGCCATGGTGTAGAAACATTTTTTGTTGGAAATAACCTTCTTTATCTCCCTATTTCGTTTGATCCACGACTTTTTGACCACCCTGTGTATTTGAGATAGATATAGGTTACCATTTCTTCCAAACTCAATCTCTTTATCTTTGCATCCTCATACTTATTCTTCATTTTCGCGATCTTGAGGTCTTGTACTTCCATGTCCGTATCGAATTTATTCATCCAGTCTTCCACGATCGCTAGTGTTTCCTGTAGAAGAATATATAAACCTATATAAATACTTAACGGAGAAGGCATGTGTGTCTCGTTATTATCAGCCATATTTCAACTACTGTGGGCGAACTATGGGTATGTGTTTGGTATTGCGCAATAGAAAAACGGTTTGCAGTTCAAATCAGATTATAATTTCACGAACAATTTAATCACACTAGCAAATCACACACTATAGGTACACGATACAACCAGATACGGAACGCGGGACAGTTTCTGAGCGCATGTTGTTCGTATGATGTCCGATGTCCAAGAGGCTCCACATCGTTCTGTCGCGCTGTTGTCGACCCCCCACGAACTCAGGCTAGACTCTGTCAAGCGCCGCCAGATGGCGCTGGCGTTCCGAATAGTCAAACGAATGACCGGTTGCGACATACTTATATCTAATTCAAATTAATTTAATTTATTTATTCATATAGTGTCGTGATAGGTAGGTATGTGATAGAGGTGATGGGTTCTCCGGGCAAGTACATACCAATGTGACTTTTTCAATTCGTATTTCTGAGTTTATCTCTGACATCGGTGAAGGAAAAAATTGTGAGGAAACCTGGACTTATAGTTAACTAGCTGCGCCCCGCGGTTTCGCCCGCATAAGTCTCGATCCCGTAGGAACATCGGGATAAAAACTATCCTATGTCCTTTCCCGGGATGCAATCTATCTCTCTGCCAAATTTCATCTAAATCGGTTCAGCGGTTTAGGCGTGAAAAAGTAACAGAGACACACAGGCAGACAGACAGACAGAGTTACTTTCGAATTTATAATATTAGTAAGGATATAAGTCTGAAATCGCCAACTCCAGCTCACAGGTGTTTCGCGACTAGGAAAAACTAACATTTAACATTTGAAAAGTCCTGACAAAGAAAAAACAACCTACTTCCAAAATATAGGTACCTACTACAAAGTGAAAAATAACTTTAATTTCGGAAGTCGGCGTCGTTAGGTTAGCATTTTCGTTGTTTGCCATCGACTTCCGAAATTAAAGTTATTTGGCAGGAAGAAGAAGCAAGATATCGAAGAAAAAAAGTCGTCTTACATTGATAAAAATGTTGATCAGTAGTTCGACTTCGGCGTGCACCCTCTGCTCCTGGTCTGACCTGGTCTGAAAGTAGTTAACGGTGTCTGACGGGCCTAGCTCCTTGTAGAAGATACTCTGGCTGTTCTGCTCCGTGCGCGCAAGCTGCCAGTTATCAATGAACCTGCTTCTGATTTCCGAGTTTAATTCTGTGTCCTGGACATGATAATAATAGTTGTTAGTCTATCACGCGCATTCGGATGACTGTGGGATTCAGGCTTAAAGCCTGGGTTTTCTAAGGAAGCGATGCTGTCATGCTGTGTGATGGAATTTTTATTTATTTTTTATTATTATATAGGTACAGGGTAGGCAAAAAATCGTGGATCAAACGAAACAGGGCGATATTTGGAGTTATTTGTAGTAAAAATATCTTTGTGGTAGAACCCTAACTTGATCTCCTTAAAAGTTATGACAATTTGAGTGTTTACATTATGGTTCTAAAGTTACAAATAATTTTTCGTGAGACTTAAAAGATATTGAAAAAAGTACCAATACTGATATATCATGGTACCCGCTGTCATAAAAGTAGTATGTATGTTGTAGTGATGATACTTAAAAAAAAATTGTTTACTACAAATAACCCCAACTATCGCCCTGTTTCGTTTGTTCCACGATTTTTTGCCCATTCTGTATACAGGGTGAAATTAAATTCATGGGCATCCTTTTAAGAGGTCATTGTACTCATCATTATAAACAACTTTTACTATGGAACTAAACCTAAAATCGTGAAATAAAATCAGCTGTTACTTGCATTTATGTTCACATAACTCGTCAAAATGTAGGGAAGAGCTGATTTTTTTTCGCGATTTCATGTTTGGTCCCGTAGTAAAAGTTGTTCATAATGATGATTACAATGACCCCTTAAAAGGATGCCCATGAATTCAATTTCACCCTGTAAAACGGTCGGAAAATGACGGAAGTCATGAGTCTTCTACCTGCATAGCTATTCACAACCACTCGATACGGTTCCGTACCGGATCGAACATCAATCAATGTTACCGTAGGAGTCCTCTAAACGCTGTTCCCAAGTCAAAAACTCGAAAATTTTGTCGACCGCTATTCTCCCGACAGTTGTTTGCTGTCGGGGCAAGGCAAGTCAGGTTATCTTGATGTGTTAGCAAGTAAGTTAAGTCATTAAAATTTGTATTCGATACGATAACCTTTCGGATGGTTCTGAATAGCTATGGATCTTGAAAAACGAATGGATTTACTTTCTTTGGGCGCAACTTCATAACCTAGTCACCTGAAGTTACTTTCGGGTACGTAGTACTATTAAGTATTCTGTGTTTCGGGTCTGGAAGTCTAGTTTACGAGTTGTTCACAAGAGTTGAAAGTATACAACTACTTACTTCGACCGCACACTTGAGTTTTTCGACGGTCAAATTAGTGTCGTAGACGGTCGACTTGGTGTGGTTCCGTTGTTGCCTCAGTTGTTTCGTCAGCTCACGACGGGCGCTAAGACATTAAAAATATTGAGCGTTTACGACGCACGGCATTTCATACAAACTTTCAAGCCCTTGTTTGCCGAAATGACTGAACCGATTCTAATGAAACTTCATACGCATAAGCAGGATACAAAGGTCTAAAAAGTTAGTGAAGAACATTTTCGAAATTAAATAAAGATAACTGGAAATCTCTGTTTCCATGGAAAATTTAAAATCGGTCTAATTTGGCTGTAACACTATTTTTCGAAAATGTTCTTAACTAACTTTTTAGACCTTTGTGTCCTGCTAATGCGTACGAAGTTTCATTAAAATCGGTTCATTCATTTCGAAAAACAAGTGCTTGAAAGTTTGTATGAAATGCCGTACGTGCACTGCTTAATTAAATATCTAAACATTCTGAAATAAAGAAAGGTTTCCGAGGCAGGAAGGAGGGCTTTTGTAGGAATGTTGCTAACTGTATAATAATAATTACGTCCACCTACCTTATAAAGGTAGATTTTTTGCCACGAGGGTGTTACTACCGTAAAGTAGTACCTGCATGGTGTCTACTTTAGGAATTAAAGTGTCGTGTAAGCGGCATTTCCCACACAAAATACAAACATTTTATTATTTATCTCCTCTTCAGCAAGCTTGACTCGGTACAAATTTCTGTCCTCTATTGCCTTGATGCTGGCTGTGAGACTGCTGAAGCATCTATCTATGGCCATATCCAGGTATGCTCGTTGCAACACATCGCCAAAGTACTTTCTGAAAATAAAAATGGGGTGTGGCTGTGTCATGGACTTGGCCGTGTGTTGTACGTGAATACGTTTACGTAACGGGAATGATCCGCTTGGCCGCATTCTTTTACGTTCCCGGCACTGTTTGACTCAGTCAGATGGTGTTTTACTCGTATTGGTACCATTCAGTTGCTCTTGAGAAGCCCTTTCCGACCGTATAAGATCTCTGCATTTGGATTTGGCTTTTTGGCGCGATAGGCCGATATTATACATTTTTGATATTATTTTAACACAGTGTATTCACTGTCACTATCTTAACTAAGGTTTTGTATATGTTACCGGCAATCTGTATAATCCGGTATTCTATACAATATCTAGGCAATGTATAGAATACCGTACCTAAAACGTTTAGGTAATGTATGAAATATTATTTATTTTATACTTTGCCTAGTCATTCTATACAGTACCGAATGCGCAGCCGGTAATGTGTGAAAAAGACGAAAGTGGGGAAGGGAAAGACGTGCGAGCAGGCAGTAAACTCCATGCGACAATTAATAAATATTTTTGAGTGTAATAATTCTTATTCTACTCCAAAGGAAAGTATTATATAAGTATTACCTACCTTTTTTATAAACAGTATTTTTAATGAGTGATTGTTCATTTTAATAATGTTAATTTTGAGCAAACATATTATTTGTCCGTCATTTTATAGGTAAGTAGGTACTATAGAGGGAACTTACCTACATCTGACCAATTTGAAAACAAAATATACGTGTCGAATTGAGAACCTCCCCCTTTATTTTCGTCAGTTAAAAATCACGCGCGGGGGCGCATTATCTGCTCACCGCGGCAGAGCGCGGTGCAGTGTGTGGAGCGCCTAAAAAAGCGGATTTTCGGGCCCTGACTCCCGGTATAGATTGCTGCAGGTTGGTCTTCGTTTAAGTGCATGTTTTAGCTGGTTATTTTTGTGTGAGCGCTTAAGTTAACACGAGAGTATTTCAAACTTCTTTATACCAGCACTAGCTGCGCCCCGCGGTTTCACCGGCATAAGTGTCGATCCCGTGGGAATATCGGCATAAAAACTATTGTATGTCCTTCCCCGGGACTCAAACTATCTCTATACCAAATTTCATCGAAATCGGTTCATGGTTTAGGCGTGAAAAGGTAACATACAGACAGTCAGAGTTACTTTCGAATTCATAATATTAGTACCATTGGAAGTGAACACAAATTATTATTCTTTTTTTGTCCTACCTGTCACCAAAGAGTTTGTTTAGTTTGTACTCATTGGATTCCAGGTCCCTGTGGTTGATTTTTACCAATTCATCCAAGTTTTCATTCTGCTTCACATGGAACTTCAAGGCGAGAAGGCGACCCATGTCTGCATTCGTCTTCAAAATTCGCAGTTCGTTGTTGCATTCAGCTGGATGGATGCATAGTGCATTAGGGTAATTAGTACCTAATTACATGCAGAAGACGCCTAACTGCGATACCTCGCGATCGCAGTTTAACTCGCTACATCGATATCACCTCCTTGTAAAACAAATGCATGCTAATAGATACGAACGCATATGCCAAAGAATATCTATCTCACTGCGATACATCGCAGACTGCTTGGGTTTATTTACCTCGTTGCCTGAGTGAAAACAAAATGTTCTGTTTTTACATTGCCGTCGACGGCAAGCGTCAATGTGATCTGGCTCGTGATTGGTCAAATCGGTTCAACTTGTTCTGCTGGAGAACAAGGACTGGGCAACGGAGCTTTCAGGTGCGGCTGAACCGACGCGTTCAAACCGCCATCATGTAGAAATAGCGAATATAGTGGTGAACAGATCAAATTGTACCGAGATGAACGCAACAGTAAGTTAAGACAATATTGTAGTGCCAGTGGTGAAAAATAAAACAGGAGACCTGTCAGATAAGGGTAATTATAGGCCGATTTCATTGGCGACTGTTATTGCGAAAGTGCTTGACGGCTTGCTTGACACACACTTAAATGAATACCTGCTTCTGCACGATAATCAGTTTGGTTTTCGACCAGGACTGTCCACAGAGAGTGCTGTACTGTCTTAAGCAAGCCGTCAGCTACTATGCGGACAGGCATACTCCAGTGTACGCGTGTTTTCTCGATTTGTCCAGGGCTTTAGATCTGGTTTCCTATGACATTCTATGGTCTATGGAGGAAGTTGGAGGACATAGATTTCCTACAGAACTTATTAACCTGTTTAAATTGTGTTATGGAGGCCAGATCAATAGCGTGAAATCAGGGAGGGTTGAGCTCCCCCGCACTTTTTAACTTATATGTTAATGCGCTTTTTTTTTGTATGGGAAATCATCAAATGACCCCTCCCGCTCTAGGTGGAGCGGAAGGGAGTGTCAGACTCTTGCTGACTAAAACCAATCCGTGTTCCTTCCTTAGCCCTTTGTGTTCCGGGGTAGCGGTAATCCTTTCGGACAATCCCGCTACTAAATGCGCCCGATAATGCGCTGACTGTTGCTCTCAGCAGTCATCATGTCGGTTGTCATGTTGATTGAGTTTGCCTGAATAATATCAGCTATGCGGACGGCATGGTGCTGCTGAGCGCATCGGTTTGTGGCATTAGAACATTGTTTCAGATTTGTGAGGCATATGCTGGGGGACACGGTCTGAAATATAATGTAACGAAGTCAGTTTATGGTGTTTAAGGCTAGCTCTAAATGTCCTATAACAGTACCAGTTGTCAAACTGTACGGGATTCCCTTGCTAAAAGTGGACCAATATAAATACGGGCATTTATTACTGACGGTCTCAAAGACGATGTCGATATCGAGAAGGAGCGGAGGGCGTTGTCAGTAAGAGCTATCTCTGGTGCGCAGGGTGCGCGGCAACATCGTGCTGATGATGAAGCGGACAGGCTCGACTGTCCATACATGCGACGCTGCAGTGACTTACACGTCACCTACAGTCATCGGCCATTAAACGTGTAAGGGTTGAAGGTACGGTGGTTTTTGTTTTGTATTGTATTGTTAATGTATTTTTTATGTATTGTATTGAATTTTGTATATTGTCTACGAGTCTTTGTAACTTGAATGAATAAATGAATAATAATAATAGACATCGAGGCACAGATCGAGGTATCGAGATGTCGACTGCGATCGCGAGCATATTCGGCATATACCCTTAGAGCGGTTCTGCACCACATATCCGATCCGAATTAAAGATCCGACTTCAATCCGAATTGGGAATATTTAAAATTCGGACGAATAGAGTTCGGATCTAGTGCGCAACCCCTCATACAAATAGGACTATGGTCACTTCGGACCGGCGTTACTCGGATTCGGATCGGTTTTAGTGCAGATTGCAGAACCACTCTTCTTAGGGTACGTTTCGTTAGCGGAGACGAGCAGGAATCGACCAATCATAGACGAGATGAGAGACGCGTAGTAGAAGACTTTTCAACCAATGTCATGGGTCGATTCTTACATGTCTCCGCTCTGCTCGGAGACGAGCTTCAATGGGAACGCACCTGTATAGAATAAGTGCTTATGATTTGAATTCCCATTATTAAAAAAGTCTTCATACTATCTTGGTAAGTACTTACATAATATACGCAGCTGTGTTATACAGTCCTCTAATATACAAGCGAACAGTGTTGCGTGCAAAAACGGAAGACTGAAAAAAAAAAAGATTTCATATAGGCCCGATTAGAACGAAAATACTGGCATTCTTTCTGCATCCAGTTAGACTGGAAGTTGACTTCAATATAGTTGGGAAGAGGCTGGGTAGATGATGAATAGGAATTTGGCTATTCATCATCTGCCTAGCCTTTTCCCAACTAAGTTCGGGCCAGCTTTCAGCCTAACTGGATGCAACTGAATACCAGTATTTTACATGGAGCGACTGCCTATCTGACATCCGCAACCTAGCTGCTGGGTAACACGATACCCCTTTCCTTTTCTCTCGCTACGGAAATAGCAAACGAAGCTCTTTAAAGCCGACGACGACGAAAGACGTCTATTGCTGGAGATAGACCTCTCCCAAGCACCGCCACTTCTACCGGTTTTGTGCTTCTCGCATCCAGCGGATTCCTGCGGCCTTCACCTGGTCATCGGTCCATCTTGTCGAAGGCCTTCCAACGCTACGTCCCCCGGTACGCGGTCGCCACTCCAGAGCCTTTCGGTGCCATCGGTCAACAATTAAGTTTAGCAATTCTTCAGGCTATGTCGGTATACCTTGGTTCTCCTACGGATCTCTTCATCATCTTTCACCTAAAGGGCAATGGATAGGGCTTGCTTCGAGTTTCCCTACGTGATCGAATCAGAAAAGCTCACGCCTCGGTCATGTAATGTAGGGACGTGACAGTCACATCAGAGTACGCCAAACGGAAAGTAGTCTCCAAACGTTGTTGTGGCGATGATTAAAAATCAAATGAATTCTTGTCATATTTTTGAGGATTTATTCACCTTTTTGAGGACCTCTTTGAGGCCATTTGTCCACCGCCGCCGTCAGCGGGACGTCAACGAGAATCGAGATTATTCGAATCGAACGTCACGACGACGCGACGGTGGTGTGCGATGGACACGCGGTCATAGTATATATCAGTATCGCTACTTTAGCGCCGCGCCCGTGCCGCGCGTCGTAATCTCGTCCTCGTTGACGTCCCATTGGCGTGGCGGTGGACAAACGGTCTTATTCTAGTTGAAAATCTTACAGAAACCTAACCCATACCTACCCAGACGCCACCGACTGCTTCTTGTCTTTATGCAGATTGATCTTCTGAAAACAAAAAAATTTTACTACCTAAGTAGTAGTAAGCTCTGTTGTTGTATAGTCAACCTCGTTACTGCTTTATCACAGAAGTTATTCTGAAATAAACTTAATTGACTTTGTGTTATGGTTGATATTTGTTTAAGTGGAAATAACATCAATTGGAAACAAAGATTTGAATATGGAGTACTTAGGTAGGTATCTAAGTACTTGAGTATCGCCGCATTCGCCACACGTAAAGGAAATCTAAAAATTTGTGGTTTTATTGATATTCCCTTCCACATTTGACCCGTCTGCCTTCAACGCAAGAGTGAACAAGCATCTTCTGGGGACGCTCGTTCCATCATAGACCTCATCCATTGCTTTGCATCAGGCTAGATAGAGGGCAAGAACAGGCCCATTCAGCAATAAAAAAAGGTGCTATACAATAACAGATACCTCTTTGACGGAGGCAAAATATACACTTGGCATTTTATCACTTCCAGCAGCAATAGTTTTTGGTTGCGAAAACATATCGTCTTAAAATATTTAATTCTTTAAAACAACAAAAAATTTATCGTTTTCACAAGATTATAAAATTCCATCGATAACTAAAAAGTGATCGATGTAAAATTCGTATAAAATTAACACGCTTAGGAAAAAAAAACGTAAGTAATGTATAGGCCGAAGCCGTCACAAAATGATAATCAAAATCATGGTGGTTTACATTTTGACATTTCTTATTTTAACGGTTTTATTCACTGACAACATAAAACTGTGAAGGTTCCCTATTAAAATTTTTCCTCTATGGGTTCATGAAACCTCTTTCTCCCTCCAAAAGTTTTTTTTGTAGAAAGTGTTTGTGTGTGTTTTTGTTTTGTGGTGTACAGACGCCAGCACATCAACCTACCCGAAACTGTCACATTTTCCCAATCAACTTTGAACCTTATGCTTTAGTAATAAAGTTGAAAATCGATTAAAGAAATTTGACAGATTGTAGTAGGTTGATGTGCTGGCGTCTGTACAATAAAGCATATATAAATAAATAAAGTACAGGATTAATTTTGTGATGCTTGGGTGCATGTTGTGATTGTGGCCCATAGGCTCAAGAAACCTCCAGTCCCTGCAGCTAATAACTTACTGTTACTGCTATGCTATACGGCTACATAGTCGCGATAACGCAAACTACACTTCGCGCGCGCTCTCTGTTGTCCAGCAAAACGTCGAGCCCTATACAGGGTGTCAATGGAAGTATGGATCAAATCGAATAGGGACGTGGGCAAGGTCATTTCCAAACGTTTTAGCAAAAACAAAAATACAAAAAAAAAAAACTAAAAAAAAATACTAAAAAAAAAAGAGAAGAAAGATCGAATTCGTGAAAACTATCAGGGCTATCAATTTATTTTTTTTAGATAGCCCTGATAGTATTTTTTTTATGATTATTTTCTTTGAACACTAAGCGAAGTGATTGAAAAACAAATTAAAATCGGTCATAACTTTTGAACCGTAAAAAAATTCACTGACATTCTCAGGGTTAAAAAGTTTGGAAATGACCTTGCCCACGCCCCTATTCGATTTGATCGATACTTCCAGGGACAACCCTGTATAAAAAAAGTAATCTGTGCGTCGAGTCGTGTGCGAGACAGAGCGCGACACCTGTAGGTAGTTCGCTTTATCGCGACATGTAGCCGTGGCTGCGGGGCATGAGCCTACATTGTTCCACAGCTGGGTACCAATGACTTCTTCTTTTTCTATCCAGTGCCCTAAAACTCACCAACCCGCATTGGACAAGCGTGGTGGGTTTACTGTGGGTATATTTTCCTGATCATGACAATTAATACAAATGAAAACAGGGCCCCAAGTGTGCAACAACGCAAGGGGTTCTAAGAATCCCCGAGTTGAGTCCACATACCATCAAGCGATCAAAACTGTGTCATACATAAATACCAAGGTATGTATGTAACCCTTTCTTGTAATTAAAGCACAGCAGCTTATTCTACGAGGTTTTGAACGACAGTCTTTGAAGCGTAGGGCAACAGCAGACATTTCGGCAGGCTCGGGACGGTTCCAACAATGATAGTCGATCCAAATTCTGCTATAAGCTATAGCACCGAAATACTATCAAACTGTGGGGTCAAATGCGTTGTGATTGTGACTACAAAATCCTAATCATCGATTTATTTCGAAGATGTCTAGGCGTTGCCGACTGGATTACGTGCCCAATAATTTAACATATCGTTATATCGTTTAGTATTTTATACAGATGGCTAGGACATCAACGCACATCGTGTTACCCAGTACAAGTTATTCAGTACAGTCACGTCTAAAAGTATGTATATGTTGCAGTCAAAACTCATAACCAGTCAAAAGTACTTTTAACTGAAAAAATCAGGCAAAAGTAGTTTTGACTGAACACGTTGGTCAAAAGTAGTTTTGTTTGAAAATCGGTAGTCAATAGTGATTTTAACTGACAATATTTGGTTAAAAGTGATTTTGGCTAAAGCTCTTAGTCAAAACTAGTTTTAACCAATAGAGCATCAGTCAAAATAACTATAACCAGTTAGTAGGATGTAATAAAATATTTCATGTTGTAATTTCATTTATTACGAAGATTTAGGTTAAGGTTTAGATAAGTAATAAGTACAAAGAAAATGTAAGAAGTACACATAAAAAAAAAAAATCCAATAATCACAATTACGTTAATTCTTTTTTAATCATTATTATCGAACTTTAATTGAAGTAAAAATGCCAAACATTATTCGTTATTGTACAATGAGAACCTCATAAATTAGAAATGTATTTTCATGTTTTGCTTTAAGTAGGTATTTAAAATACAGTGCGACATACTTAAGGTCCGGCGTTTCTAAATTTGCCATAGATGTAAGCAACACTGGCCGCTCGAAATTGAATAAAATCGATATACAAGAACATTTATTTTAAGTAATGTTTGTTTTCGTCTAGTTAGCTCGGAGATTTAGACAAAAACAAACATTACTTAAAATAAATGTTCTTGTATTTCTTTTCGTGCTCACTCATTTATAACAAATATCTTTACAAATTTTACAAATTTATCTTTTTTTTTTTTATTTTTTCAAAAAACTTTACAAGTGCATTTTTTCGTAATTTATGTCGACTACCTTAACTTTTTAAGAGTTTTGAGTGATAGAACCAGTCAAAACTACTTTTAACCAGCTCCATTGGACAAAACTAGTTTTGACTATTATTTCAGTCAATAGTACTATTGTCGAGAGCTTCCAGTCAAAAGTACTTTTGACTGATTTTGTTAGTTAAAAGTACTTTTGACTGGTTATGAGTTTTGACTGCAACATATACACTTGGCTTTATTCAAAGGCGACTTTCTCCTTTATTTTTGAATGAAATTTTGTGTTATTACGAAAATAGTATTTTCGAACCCATAGTGCCGTAATTCAACGTTGCATTCGTTATTTCACGAAAAAATCGCAATTGAAAATTGCCAAGTGTATACCTACATATTAGGTCCTTACATATGAAATTGGCGTTTTTCGTACTGGCCACTTTAATCACGAATTTCTCCTCTTTGGTAAGGAATTCCAAATTCAAATTTGTACAGCTATTTACTCATGTATTTGTGCTTCGATGACCGTCATTCATTTGTTTTTTTTCTTCTGTTTTTTCTGTTTGCGTCACTCATTTTACAAAATGGAAAATTTAAAATATCGCATTATTTACGAGTACGAGTTCCGCCGTGGCACTAGTGCTGCGGAAACGACTCGAATGGTGAATGATGTGTATGGCGGTCATGTTGCAAAAGAAAACACAGTTCGTTTTTGGTTCCAACGTTTTCGTTCTGGAAATTTCGACCTGCAGAACAAGCCCCGTGGACGGCCTGAGACCCAAGTTGATAATGGAGAATTGAAGGCTATTGTGGAAGCGGACCCATCGCAAACCACGTCCGAGTTAGCTGCAGGCTTCGATGTTAGTGATAAAACTGTTTTAATTCACTTGAAGCAAATTGGGAAGATTAAAAAGCTTGAAAGGTGGGTACCTCACGAATTGACTGAAGCAAACCGGCAAACAACAGACGGCTACCAAATTAGAAGAGCTTGAATTGGAATGTCTTAGACATCCTCCGTACTCCCCGGACCTTGCTCCAACAGATTACCATTTTTTTCGCAATTTGGATAACTTTTTGCAAGGGAAAAAATTCAACTCCGATGGGGCAGTCCAAATCGCCTTCAAAGATTTTATTGATTCCCGTCTGACTGGTTTTTTTAGTAAAGGGATCAATGAACTACCTATAAGATGGCAAAAGTGCATTGAAAACAATGGTTCATACTTTGATTAATTAAATATATTATATTAAAAAATATTCGACTTTTTGTTCCTTCCATACAAAACGCCAATTTCATATGTAAGGACCTAATACTTTTAGACGTGACTGTACATGATTCTGAAATGCGTTGAATTGGATCGTTATTATTTAAAAAAACAAACGCTTTTCCATACGAGGGTAGGTAAGGTGAAAAGTTCTCTACCTGACAATGAGACTGATTTTCAGTTAAAAAAATATTTTATTTTTCTACATAATCTCCCTTGTATTCAACGCACTTGGTGTTGGTGGCTTGAATGTTGTGAGATTGTACAACTACGGGTACGGCCCTCTCAACTTCTTCATTGGATGCGAAGCGCTTCCCAGAAACAAATTTATTCAAGTTTGGGGACAGATTAATAGGGAGGATGCCCGAGCAAATCGTACCCCAAATCCCGCAGTTTTCCCATTGCCAAAGCGCCAAGGGTGCATTGTCCTGGCATTCAGCAAATGCGGCACCCATCTTGCGCAGAGCTTTCGCATCCCTAATTCTGTGTGCAAGGTGTTTCCTATCCCTTCTTTTGATATCCGTACAGTCTCAGCTATCGCCATCACTCACCTATAGTTCAACACGATATCATGCACTTTTTCGATGGTTTCCGGTGTGGCTACAGTTTTTGGCCATCCTTCACGTGGTGGGTCATCTTCGAGGGACGTGCGACCACTTTTAAGAGGACTAAATGACCTAAGGCGCGGTCACTGTCGGACTGCATAGAAAAGAAAGAAGCGCGATGACACAAACCTGGTAATTTATTGCCAATTTATTGCAAAATATGAAGCAATTATCTATTATTTTATGAAAAATCTATTGTTTAGACTCAAAAATAAAGACACTAGTTTTAGTATGTTGCTTGTAGAATAACCTGACAAAAAATAGTAATGATTGTATGTATATTTAGTATCATTAGTAGGTAGGTATGGTTTTTATTGTAAAAATAAAGTTTTTAGAGGTATCTTCATGATTTTTTCCATCGTACCAAATAATTAGAGGTATCTTCATGATTTTTTTCTATCGATTTTTCCAGAGAATTTGTATTGTTTTCAACACATTATCTACCTAGCATATATCCTGAAGAATATCATATTTTGTTTGATTTTGTTTACTGTAGTCGATCATATACTTTTATTGTTTCTAAAACATGCGTTTTTTGCGTCGTTCAAAAGGTTAAGTTCAGCTGCCCGCTTTTTAACGCTTGACATGGAAGGAGCAGTCTCCGTAAAGTTTTGTCAACTTTGGACCAGTTTCCTTAGGAGTTATCGATCCAACACGAAGAATTTTATAACCGTACGATATTCAAGTTTATACAGAATGTCATTCTACACAAGGGTAACCCTGAGTAAAAATGAAATTGTAAAAGCTGTATACCGTGTCGTCCATCTTGCAAGAGAGGTAAAAGACTTTTAGTTATTGTATTTTAATATTCTATCTGTGTTATTGTGTTATGTACTATTATGTGAATGCCTATATAGTATTTAAGAGTATGTGTCTGTATGGTATGGGTTTAGTAATTGCCTGAAATAAATGATATGTAATTTAATTTATACATTTTAACAAAAAAACACGCAAGACATCTGCAAAAATTCGTGTAAACAAACTACTTGCGAGAGAAACTTGCTATACGAACTCGTGCACCCAGGCGGGAAAAATAAATTTTTACTGATTGGAATGCCATTTCTGTGTGAGGCCGGGAACTTTTCACCTTACCCTGGTACATTTTTAGTTTCCGCGCAGATATTGCAATCTGTGAAACAGGAGATTTTTGAAGTGAAACTTCTTTACGCACGCTTGACTTGGGGAGTAAGCTGGCGAACGCGTGACGTAAGCGTTACGAAAAGTGTGATTGGGCAAGGCGAACGGGAGTTGAGTGGGGGATATAAGCAAGAGAAAGCAGTGCGCGCGCACATTTTCTTTCTCTCTTCCTCTCATAGCCAAATACGTTTCGTATATCTAAGCACAGTGCAGGCCTATTGTCTGTATCACAGTGTAGGAGCAAGAGAGAGCAGTGCGCGCGCACATTTTCTTTCTCTCTTTCTCGAAGTTTCACTTCAGTCGTGTGGTCATAAGCACACTCGGTTTTTTTTTGACAACCGACGAAACATTTCTACGCTAGGATCAGGTGTAGAATCATGAGCTGAAATAATGGTTACAGTTTGCGCGGCAATGTCCCTGCCACCTATAAGTAAAATAAAAGAATGTATTTCAATGTAAAATTTAATACCAGGCTCTGTCCACAAAATAATTTATGACAAGTCAATTTGGTCTAATTATAACAAACAAATGTTGGACAACAATATCATAATCGATACAGCATATACAAAATCATAATCGGTTAAAATTAAATCACACAGCTTAAACTTACTGATTATTATTTATACAAAACTTAAAACAAAACGTTACAATGGGGAAGAACAAGCTTAATTTATTAAACACTAATTTCTGTATAAAATTCAATACTATACACAGTATACACACAATATTTATAAAATAAAGTTAAGTATGTATATTTTTCGTTTAATTTTTTTTTATTTACACCAATTTCTTATAAAACCGTTGCTAAGAGGTATTTTATAATTTTCGTCACGATTTTTGTGGTTGTGACAAAATAAAGTATTGCAATTTTATAACTCGGTGGAAATTGCTGCGTATCTTAGGTCTAGTTCACTTTAAAGTGTTCCCAGTACTAAGGACAGGGTGGTATGATCGTATGACAAGTTAGTGTGCATACACGAGCGACACGTGTCAACAAGAGGCAACTGCAGCCGTCGACGCGTCGGCGGGCTTATGGTGGAACTAGTCGCGAGCTCGAATTCATTGGTGGTCATGGACAAAAAGCACGCTGTCTCACCTGGCTTCGTGTCCGACATAGATAGTATCAGTAATGAACAGTTAGACGCTAGTCTACACGCACAGAAACACCGTTCCGAACTGAAAGTCGCGTAAAAATACGCCAACTGCTTTGGAAAATCGAGTTTTATGAAAAAACCACTGCCTAAATCAATTACAAATAAAGTTTATTGATAACTGAGCTTTGTCAGTACCGACTTTGTTTTGATTTAAGATTTTACAGTTCTTTTATTACTTATTGAGATCCAAAGTTACGTTAAAAATAGCAAGAAAAACGAATCTTTGTTGGCTCATGACTTTTTATTATTTTACTATTCTGTTTCCGTACAGACAAAACTAATAATAAAACAAAATTATATTATGTTTAAATTTGGATGCACTATGTCAAACAGTGGAGGACTGTCCCGAAATTTTTATGGAAAAAATATGGACTAGTGGCACCTTAATTACACGAGCGGCATGTTGTCGACGGCAGTCGCAGATACGCGTTGACGGCAGCCGCCGACACACGTTGACGGCAGCCGTCGTCACCCGTCGACCGTTGCAGTTGTCGCTAACGCGTGTCGCTCGTGTGTATGAGCACTAACAGATATCCAAGCGAGTTTGGAGTATAAATACATAGAACAGAGTACCAGGTATAGAGTAGAAAACAATATAAATATAACTGAGTAAGGTAAATTAACCAGTTTGACAATATAAATATTTACAATGTTAAAAGACGGTAAATAATCGAATATGTTGATAATGTAAAAAGAAATAAATAAAATGTACCATCAAGGAAACTTACATTTGCCCAGTTTGAAAACAAAATCCCAAAAAAAATGACCACATCAGTCTGTTAGCAAGCGTTACTATAGCGGCCCAGCGCTGCAAGCAAGAATAGCCCTTACGGTATATACAGGGTGAAATTGAAAACATGCGACAAATCGAAATGGGAGATTGTACTCATCATTATGAACAACTTTTACTGTGGGACCAAACCTGAAATCGAGAAAAAAATATCAGCTGTTCCCTACATTTATGTTCGCATAATTCTTCAAAATGTAGGGAACAGCTGTATTTTTTTCTGCGATGTCAGGTTTGGTCCCATAGTAAAAGTTGTTCATAATGATAACTACAATCTCCCATTTCGATTTGTCGCATGTTTTCAATTTCAACCTGTAAATGTAAGTTTCCTCGATGGTACATGTTGAAATCTCATATACACGTGTCGAATTTAATATTCAGTCTTAGCCATTCTCACTGTTCACTGATGCCAACTTTGAGTAGTAGCATAAGCTATTTTAGATAGAATAAAGAGAATTCACAGACAATTTCATAATTGTAATGTAATATTAGATATCAAATTATTTTACCTATAAAAGATGAAAGAATAGTTTACATACCTACACTTAAAGTTAACACATCAGCGAACTAGCGTCAAACATAGAATAATTCTGCATAATCGTGCACCAACTAAATACAAACATGATGTCTTCAGCGCTTTTAACACTATGCTACGTTAGCTCATTTTACAGTTAAATAAGTGTGCTATTTAGAGACGTCATTTTATTTTTCCTGTAATCTTTACATACACTTCTATTCTATCTCATAGAATAATTTCAGATTTTTCTCTATATGTTTGAGAATGTGCAAACAGGGCTCTTTCATATGATATCCCACATGCCCCTTCGAATTTTTAAGAACCCCTTCAGTTCCTGTTGCAAAAAAAAAAATCTTTCTTGTTTGAAAAACGTCATCTAAAACTACATAATTATTCCAAATTTCAAGTTGATAGAATTAGTAGTTCTCGAGATATCCAGCTGTGACCGACGGACAGACAGACTGAGTCGCACCATCAGGGTTCCTTTTTACCATTTTGATACGGAACCCTAAAAAGCGCTCACTAGAGCGAGAGTTTTAAATCTCGCTCACCTCTACTCTATGTCAGGTTCTGTCCACAGTCACACATACTAGTGTTAGGTTAGGTTAGGGTCGTTCGGGCTCACAATGTTCCGTTTCATGCTCTGACGTACGCACGGACGCGGACGGTCCGCGCGCGGATTGTCAGTATAGCCCGGAAGGCCCTGACCCGTAGTTAGAGCTCAATTTAGCATAATATAAAAAGCGCTTTACAGTAGACTTGCTTTAATAAAATACACTTCAACAAAATTAATACTTCAAGGGCATGGAAAACAATAACCATACATTAATAAAATATCAAATTTATCTAGAACTATCTATTTATATATTCTATCTAATATTTATGACTCTGGTGTCTGTTGACATTGAAATTAAAATAAAATAATATTTCTTAGTACGTGTTTGACTGCAAGGTTTAGGTTTAAGATGCACTCTTCACACAATTTTTGAAATAAATCGTTTATTTGATCTATATTAGCCTAGATAAGGCAGTCATATATTGCGGTTTTTGTCAAAGTATCTAATGTCGAACATTGTTTTATTGTATTACATATTTATACAAAATTATGTACAAAGTTGAGAGCTTTAACCTTTTAACCGCCCGCTTTCATATCAGTTATCGTGCCCCCAGCGCCCGGCACAGTGAATCGAAAAATAAATCCCTGATAGAATACAGCCTAATTAAATAAAAAATCAAATTTAACGAGCTGTGGCATCTGGTCGTAAATATACGACCCTGGCGAAATGGACACGAAAATATTTGTCGGATTAATCCAGCGTAAGCGGTTAAAAGATGAGGCGCTTGCGTTATCATTGACGTTCGAACATCAGTCGTGTGTTGACTGGCTATTTTCTAAGGCCCCTGTTTTACAGTGGACATTTATGGGCGTAAATAATATAATGTAGTGCTATATACAACCCTAGTATTAGTATAGTCGTTTCAATTAATTGATTGTGACTTTTATACCAATGATATAAGATTTAAATTGCCATCATAGACGCGCTCTTGAAATGCTGCATCTATACTACAAACTGACACAAATACCCTGACAAAAACAGCACGTTCCTTGAATTATTTTCTTCCTATGATAATTTAGAATAACAGTGTTACGAGCTACGCAGTCTGGCACTAGGTGCGTACGCGCGTGTCCGTGTGTGGCGTGCTGGGATCGAGACACCCCACAGGTACCAACATCACTTACTCGAAGATGGCTGACCGCGTTCTTCTGGAAAGAGGATATAGAGAACTTTGTTAATAATGTGACAGAACATCACACCTGTCCATCTCGAAGGGGAAGGACAAGCAGCAGAGTCAGAGCAGAGAGTATACACCACAGATATAGATACACCTAGATAACGCAAGAGCACCTACTTCGCGTGCCAAAAATCGCACCAGTTTACGATCGAAAATCATAAGCCGCCACTTTCGCGCTCAGTCCTGCCTACTGCTGGCTGGGTGAGCGTGAGCGAGAGAGCGCGAGCTTGTGACGTCATAGTAGGTAGTCAAAAAGTGGCACGCTTAGTTTTCATACAGTTCGTGATACTTGCGTGATCTAGGTATATCTATATCTGTGGTATACACACATTTCGCCAGTTATGTTTGAGTCCCATGTAATAGGGGGGGCGAACCTATTAAAAATATACTTTCATGATATTAAGGTGGAACTAGTCGCGAGCTCGAACTCTCTGGTCATGGCCAAAAAGCACGCTGTCTAACTTGGCTTCGTGTCCGACAGAGATAGTATCAGTAATGAGCAGTTAGACGCTAGTCTACACGCATAACGTCTAATTCTTACGCACAAAAAGCCCATTCCAAACTGAAAGGCGTGTAAAAAAATTCGAAAAGTGCTTTTGAAAATCGACTTTTATGAAAAAACCAATGCATAAATCGATTACAAATAAATTTTATTGAACTCTTCGATAACTGAGCTTTGTCGGTACCGACTTTGTTTTGAAGATTTTACAGTTCTTTTATTACTTATTTACACCCAAAGTTACGTAAAAAATAGCAAGAAAAGCGAATCTTTGTTGGCTCATCACCCATCCAAAGACCGGCCTCGCCTAGCGTAGCTCAACCTGACCGACTGACCCGAACGGCTGTTATTACTAAACCACGAGCCAAGTAACATGATATTATACAAAAATCTTAAAGGAATCTACTCAAACAGGAGCATTAAATTATCCTTTTTACTGTCTCACAAAGCAGACATCTGCACTTCATCATACTTTACTCATGCATACGTCAATGTTTACTTTACCGCTTCAGTAAATAAACACAGATATACTAAACAAATTAACGATCTATGACTAACAGGATAAAGGCAAGAGTGCGCTGTTTAAATACTACTGCAATTTACTAGATACATCATAGTGCATGCATTTTCCTGCTTTCAAGCGAGCGGGTATTACCCGTGTAAGGTGAAGTGTTGTTGACAACGCAGTTGATGTAACGTTGTAAGTTGAAGAAATTTTATATATCCTTTAAAGTCATAGATATTATATCTATGACCTTAAAAATTACAGGAAAAGATTATTCATATCACTAATGAATCAAAATGACTCCTTTACGATAAAAATAATATCTTTAAACGTATGTAAGTTTAAAAGGTTTATTCTTCATCATCATCTTATTGTTTTTAAACGGTGGTTTTAGAAGGCGATCGCCATTTTTCGTTATACCGTTTGTTTCAGAATATTGTGTTGGACATCATGAAATACCTTATTGTGTCTGTTCCTAATAAAACAGTTTTCAATAAATGTGTGAACAAAGTTACTTACTGTAAATTCTTAGGGCTTCCTCTCTTTCGTGGGCGTCGAAGTACCACAACGTGATGGCATATCTGTAAAACACGAGCATGATGGTCAATTTAACATTATCAAGCGCCGACATCGCGATTAATTACCTACCTATTGTTGCGGGACTCCCGGGAGTCCTGCGTCATTTTGTGCACTAACCCGTAAGGGGTCAGGGTAGCTTAGCGAATTAAAACTTTGTAATAGTAACAAGTAAAGCTTTCACTTTGTCAATGCTTTCATCTACACTGAGTTCGCTATTTAGTTTCTAAACATGTAAACAAATACGTGTTTTTAGAATAACAACTTAAGCCCACACATTAAGTTCAGTTTGCCGTACAACTTCAAATATTTTTGGGATGTTTTCAACGAAAGTACCATTTTGAAATCAGCCTAATTTACACTTACATGAAGTTGGGATATTCGCTATGTGGAAATAACAACAATTGGAAACAAGGTTTTGAATACACTTTACCAAGAACACTGTAACAGCCACGAATCATACAGATGTCGCTACTGGTTCCAATTTTCGTAGATCATCTGATTATCGCAGTAAAATAACTTGTTAATTAAAACCCGCGCTATTGAAGAAACGAATTGAGACAAACGGCCAAACAAAGGAGCTTATGTCTTTTTACTCGCACCGTATAATGTGCAAGTATTTTTCATTTTCAATTAATTTCTTTACGACACGGGATTTATGAAAGGTTAGGGAAATTGATATTGACCTGGTGCTATAGGCAGGTTGAACTTCGTGCGGGTTTCGCCTATCTGACCAGAAGAACAGCATCCTGTCGAAGATGGGCGCTATGTCTGCTACTTGATTCGTACCTTCAGGGAATACTCTGTGAACAATGAGGAAAGAATTTAGCATCATCTTTTTCCTACCCAGGGGGCAGCGCAACATGTCTTTTTCTTCCATAACTCTCTATTAGGCAGGCCCAGACGGAGGTGGCGGGATGAGCTGAACTCCTTCAACAAGAACTGGTCCTTAGCAGCTATAAACAGAGAAGTGGAAAGAAAATAGGGAGGTCTTTGCCCTGCAGTGGGACATCACAGGCTTTCAATAATGAGAATGCGTTCTTGACACCTGAATACGTGTTTTGCGAATTTGATCTTTATTATTTACTAGAATTGTTGCACTGACAGGTGAGGAACACATTCTCTCTTTCCTTTCTAGCATTCATTACGTAGAATATATTTTTTCTCTACGACGCACCGTTGTAAAGATATTAGCGAAAAACTCAAAAGTGGGAACTTTTACCAACCCCCCCCCCGCCACTCCGGTTCACCACCTAGACGCGGGGACTTTTAGTATGTTTACTCTCTAAGCATCCTGAACAACTTTCTGAAGAAATCGCTTAGAGCCCAGCTCACGCATTCTAACCTCCTTTTGGGTTATTCATTGAGTGAACTAATGCCCAGTTTATGAGGTTTTTAAACGGAGTTTATCCATTCGATAGTGATTATTGGTTCGATATCGTGTTCCTGAACACGTCATTAAGGAAGAATTTAGCTTAAATGTCGAGTGAATTACTATCGAGGGTTTATCCGAGAGCTTCGAAAACTGAGCATAAGGAAGGAATTCGCTTAAATAGATAATTATGTCGAATCAACAGCTATTGAAAGTTTAAACTCCGTTTAAGAATTCTTCAGAAACCGGGCATTAGAGAGTGAAACCCATTAACCTGGGTGTAAAGAATGAATCTTGTTTTGTAACAAGGTCATAAGAGTGTTTACCTGAGCAATCCCCCGCACCGTTTGACATCCCAGTCGAGATTCAGATAGTAAATGGCGGTGATGCAGCGGCCATCTTTGTTGGGGTTGTCCACGTGCTTCACGTAGTGACTGCCCGAGCCTGGGTAACACGCCACCATCGCCTGAGGGACAAATAATTATCAATTAATAAAACAGAAAGGGTTTTTCGATCGTCAAAAGTTTAATAATGGTGCGTTTTAACCATACGAGCGAATGTTTATTCACATCCGCTTGGTGTAAACAGACATAAATAGTAAAATGCTGTGCTGTACACCCCCACCCTATTTCAAGTTAAACAAATATCAACTTTATTTTAATGAAAATTAAGTTGATTTCAGAGTGACTAGCACCATTGAAAAAGTTATAAAGATGTTTGAAGTTGTAGCGTAAACTGAGCTTTATTGTGTAAGAATTAAAGTTATTTTTCCATTAATACATATTTGTTTACATTTTTGGCAAACAAATCGCGAACGCAGATTAGAGCATTTGTGCATTGTTTGCGCGTTCGACGACTTTCAAATGTTTATTTTTCATAAGAAATGGCGCAACAAAGTCAAATTAATAGATTTGGTATGATAATTAATTATGACGGATTACTTGAAAAAAAGCTGGTTTCACACAATCCATCAAAATAAATTATCATACCAAATCTATTAATTAGTTATAAATAATAGATATGACGGAGAAGATAACACTGTTAAGATAAACTCAGACAAATAATGAGTCCAAATAAAATCATATTCTTCTAAATGTTATTGACTTATCCCAAGTCCCAACCATACAAAATTAATAATGACGTAATTAGATTGAAAAAAAATTGTTTTCTTGTGTTACCGATGACCCATCCACCCTATAACCACCCCAATATTCAATTGGGCCTCTGTTTTTAAGGAGAAAAAAACAATTTACGCCATCAATGTCCTTACCCTGCGGGGTAATTGCGTATCACATTATCAGTATGAATGTCTTTTATTTTGACAGTTCAAATAACGCAATGAATGTTTCATTGCGTTATGTGCGTCGTTGAACAGACACCATTTTCGAACATATGAAGCAATGGATCCTTCAATCATGGAATCCTTCATAATGACTCATATTGACAGTGTTACGCAATTAGGGTTCCTTATCATAGTCTATCTGTATGCCAAGTTTCATCCAAATCCGTTCAGCCGTTTTAGCGTGAAAGCGTAACAAACAAAACAAACTCACTTTCACATTTATACAGGGTTATTGGAAAAACACCAAGGCCACTCTACTCATCATTATGGACAACTTTTACTATGGGACCAAACCTGAAGTCGCAAAAAAAAAATCAGCTGTTCCCTACATTTTGAGGAGTTAAACGAACATAAATGTAGGGAACAGCTGATTTTTTTTCGCGATTTCAGGTTTGGTCCCATAGTAAAAGTTGTTCATAATGATGAGTAGAGTGGCCTCTTAAGAGGTTGTTGGTGTTTTTCCAATAACCCTGTATATCATAGTTAGGATTAGGATTCACTAGTGTTGTCTAGTGTGAAAAGGGGTGTTAGTCATATCGTGCATATAAGTAAACTGCCACCTACGCATTTCTTAAACTGACTCATATTATTTGATTGTAAACATTATGCCTTGGCACGTGTGATATACTTTCTTTAGTACTTGTAGAAGTAGAATTTATAATGCTCCATGAAGTATTGAATGGTATTGAGCACGTGTATGATATACTTTCTTTGGTACCTACTTGTTTAAGTAGAATTTCTTTATAATGCTCATGACAGTAAAATAGTGACAAAAAATAACCGTCATTTTAAATATTTGTTAGAAAGAGATATTCGCAGCGTGGTTTTATAAATACACTGTAGTTTTAATGGATGCATAGTAGTTTTAATGGATGCATACTTGATTGCATAATATTATTTAATGGATGTATAGTAAATAGTTGTTTATTGGTATCTGATTGACGATAAACGTAAAATTTGCAAAAAATAAAAAGGCAGGTATTCTTATACCCAGATTGCAAACTTTACAAAAAGCAAATATTCTAAGCGAACAAACATTTTTCTGAGCAATTAAAAATTTAAGAGCGTATTAGAATAACCACATGTCGACGAAAAACCAAAGCCGGCATTATTATTTACTCCCAATTTAATGAATCATAAAATTGAGGAAAAATATTGAATCCGAAGAAACCAGATCTAGGACTGTCCAGGCTTGTGGAAAACAGAAATAATAACCAAAATTCCAAAAGTATTTTGGGTTAACTTTTAGAAGTGGTTTTTTATGGGAAATTTGAAAGGCGTGTGTGTGATTGATATGGTAATCACGTGCAAAATATTAACATTGCTACGTGTTTAGAAGACATTAAGGAGTTGAATAGATCGCGTGATGGGTGGTCCTGTTCAGTATGGGCTATAAGTAGCCCACTTCTTAAACCACTTCTTTTATAGTCTATTGAGGTAGCCCTATTTATGTTATTGCCAAACTAGGATCACAATTTGGCAATTTGAATATCAAAAAGTTGTGTCGGTTCATAACTATTGTGTTACAGAATGTTTATTTCTGGTGGCTTAATAATAATCGTACTGTATTAATTTTAACCGACTTCAAAAAGGAAGAGGTTCTATCTATCGCACCTTCAGAATAGTAGTGACTTAACTCAAAAATCTAAGAAATAAGAAAGAAGCGACGTTTTTATGGCAGAATAAAGATTATTCTACCATAAAAACGTCGCTTGTTTAATATTCACCTAAAAGTTCGTACGTTTTAGTGACCCTCTATGACCGTAACTCGATTTCTTAGATTTTTGAGTTACGTCACTACTATTCTGAAGGGCGCTATGTTCGTCTGAACGTAATTAAAAAAAAAACAATGAAGTTTTTAATTTCACAACATATAATGTGCCGCATGTGTGTGCATAGTGTACGGTGGGCAACAGTTTCCACACGGTGGGTGCCTCAGGATGGACGGACGTCGTCACTGAGGCCGGTCCAGGAAGAGGTGGCGAGACGACCCAGACGCGTGCCACAAGGGTTGGATCGAGGTGGACCTGGAAATGGAAGCTTGGAAGGATTTGGGGGAGGCCTTTGCTTTGCAGTGGGACAAGTGTATGCTAAAGAGAAAAAAATAAGGTTTACTGGATTTTAAAGAAAACTACTTGTAAATTACTGGTTTTCAAAAAACCTTTGTTTACCCTTCGTATAGGGAACGTGGATCTACGCGAGACACGATTGCTTTTTAATTGTTTCTGTAATTACGACATTCAACCAGTTAATCATCAATGATATTATAGATATTTTTGATTTCGACTAGAATGTTTTTAATGGTATTTCCGTAAACACTTATGCGCCATACTGACGCGTGCCAAATTATCAAGACCAATGTTTATCATATTACAGTTTGTTTTGAGCCTGTAACAAAATTGTAATCTTTATTAGTTCTAGAAAGTTCACTAGGTTATAAGGAAATAACTTCATACAATGAATTGCCGTCGAGGTAGACCACGATGAACGTGGTGTGGCGATCTGATGTTTGCAAGGTGGTCAACATTGCCAGAGATCGCACACGTTAGGGAAGAAAAAAGGAGAGGTCTTTGCCCAGCAGTAGGACACAGTACCTATGGGCTAACAAGAAAAAAAACTTGTTCTACAATTTTGTCACATTAATATTATCTTGAGTGCTTCTTAGTCTTTTTTGTTTTTTTTTTTGTACTGGTATCTGCAATCAGCCTTTCGGCTATAAGCAAATGTGTTGTTGGTTCATGGCGTGGCTATGCAGGGCTCCAGTGAGCACCGCACATATGGTGCTTAATTATTTGTTCAGCTCGAGGATGTGGTGCCTTTTCAGGCGCTTGGTGATATTTGCATGAAGCAGGTCTACGGCCAACTGATTTGGATGGTTTTTGAGTCTGTCCTTGTATGCATTTTCTACTATCAGTACATTCTCCTTTACTGTGTTTACTTTTAATAGCTCGTGGATTTCTGCATTGGTGATGAACCATGGGGCATTGGAAATTGACTTCAGAATTGAGTTTTGTAGTCGTTGCACTATGTTGATGTTTGAATCCGAGGCACTACCCCGTAGCTGCATCCCGTAGGTCCATATTGGCTGTATCACGGCAAGTGCTTCTTAAAGGAAACTAATACTTACATTTCAACATTCTAGACAAATGGTAACACCACAGGTCTACACAACCATTCTCCTTAACCCAGCTTCAAGTTCATATTAACAAACATGGCGGCTCATTCATCTCGTATAGTCAAATGAGACAGTAAAATCATCTGTTTCTCACAATAGATCACTACTGTTACAATAGATAACGGAGATGTTTGTTATTTATTATCTTTTGGCAGAGTGCGCCACTGTTGGCTGATTTATGTGGTGTTCATGTGGTTTTGTCGTAAGGCAGAAGTTTTTATTGTTCAGCTACCTTACTTTGTGGTCTTCTGACCCGTTAGTCTCGTGGTCGCAAGCCCAATGCTAAGCCAAGGGTTCGATACCCAGGTAGGGAAAAGTTTTATTGTGATTTTCCATTAAGTATGCCATTTGATTTGATTGGCATAACAGATACCAATCCACGCCCACACATGGTCTGTTCTAACTGATCCAATCGGCAGCGTCATGCTGATTGGATGATAGAAAGCATGGTGTATGGCCGGTATTAGGAATTTCGTAGTAACAGCCCGGAGTTTGGAAGTTAGCGGTGTGATACCCTAGTGCCTCGGAAAGCAGGTTAAGCCTCCTGCGCTTGATCTCTCTGCGGTCGTGTCGAATTGCCTTTCTATCGGACTACAAGAGTGAGAGAAGAGAGTGTGTACGCTGTCTGCACACACACTTGTGCACTATAATATCTCTCGCGCCGAAAGCTAGTCTCCGTTGAGATTGGCCGCCAATGCCGAAAATGCCCGAAATACGGTCTGGTGCCAAATACGCATCAGGTAAGTGCCTGACCTATGATGCAGCAGTTGATAAGTGAATTGCGAATTCTTCAATTCGGCGCCGGCGCACCAAGCCTGCCGATATTATCAGACGGTACTTAAAGTTTAGGTACTCACGTACGTGCAACTTTTATTTGAGACTATCAAGTGGGTCAGATAAGAGAACGTATCGAGTTTAGTAGTAGTATGTTTTGACGGTTGTTTTAATATTTGTGGATTCGGCGAATGGTTTAATTAAACGAAGTTTAGCGTTTGGGTGATAACTTCAGTGTCGAGTTTAGATGCCCTATGGAATGCGAGAGGATAAGTTACAGTTTTATTTGCAGTAGAAAGGAGACAAAAAATCTTTGAATTCTGGTGAGTAATTCTGTACTTTAGAATCAATGGTCCTCAAAATTAACATTTACTTCTGATTTAGATAGTTTTTTAATGACATTAGAGATAATCTAATTGCCTACTCTAACATTTATGAAAATGTCTATAAACTTTTTTATGTCTGCGTCAGAATTAATGACTATGCAACGTAATCGTAGTCAACAGCGTAAACTCGGTTTTCCCTTCAGTTTGCAAAATAAAAACATTATATGTAAGTATGTTTATTTGTACCTACCTACCCTGAAGAAGTACCTACTACCTACAATAATACGACGATTGGTATTTCCCGCGAGGTGCTATTTATTCTGTGCCGCGCGCGAGCGAACAACTGGTTTTGTTATGGCTTTCGATAACTACTAAAATTATTAATTCAATAGGTACTTACTGCATTCTTTTTGATGTGAGACATTTTTGACAAAACTGTACATAAAGTCCGACCGCGCCAAATTTGCCAAAGATGTAAAGAACAGTGGCCGCTCGAAATTGAATAAAATCGATAAACAAGAGTATTTATTTTAAGTAATGTTTGTTTTCGTCTAGTTAGCTCGGAGATTTAGACGAAAACTAACAATACTTAAAATAAAAACTCTTGTTAATCGATTTTATTCAACTTCGAGCGACCATTGTTGTTTACATCTTTGGCAAATTTGGCGCAGTCGGACCTTAAGTACCAACATGGATTGGGTTGCAGTTAGCAATGGAACATTGATATTAATTTATTTATTTAAGATATAAATGGGTGTTTTCTATAGTTACTGCAGGCGTATTTAAAAATAGTTTTTGTTAGATTATAATTATTAAAAGAGTTATTAAAATTTTATAAAGTAACACAAAATAAATAATTTAATCATTAAGGGCTAAATTGTCAATACTTAGATATCTTATATCTAAAGAATAAATATGACAGTTTGACAAGCTGTCGAAACGAATATTTATATTCCACAGATAAAAATTATCTGACTATTGAAAAATCAGGCCTAATTGCAGTACCTAGCCTAGTATCTGGGTAATATCAATATGAATGTTTTAGTTATAATTACTTTTATTTGTAAACATTGCAGAGTTCATAATATTTTATTATACTTAAGTACAATTAATTATTTATCTGTATACACAGAGGTTGAACCGCTAATCCTCTTTGCGATAACATACCTACGCAACGGCAGGCCGTGTCGAGGTTTGCCACCCAATCAATGTCGTTTATTTCCTGATTCCGAAGCACGTGCGCACTTTTTGAATGAAGAGTGTTGGGTCCCGCCAGAAAAGAAAGAACAGTTTTTTTTTTGCTGACGACGCCATGGAGTTTTTATGCCGCCTTCGCCATCTGGGGAATGGGGAAATGATGCAGACGCTTTTCCATAAGTACAGACTGTTCTTAATTTATGTAAGAGGTTGAATCTCTGTAAAGATCTAATACGTTATTGAATTTAATTTAAACACATTGTAGTTTTTCAAAACTATTTAAAAAAAATTGGAAAATCCAAAAGTGCATGAATCATTTTTCTCATTATCGTATAAAAAAACGACTTTGAATAAAAGAGTCATTTTAAATAGGGTTCCTTATACGGGTGAAACGAATCTATTAAAAAAAATTTACTCAATTGATTTTTTCGCAAGCTACAATATTTTGAGGTTTTACACTTGACTGACGGGATTTTTTTTTAAATATTTTGTTTTTTTTTTTCGTTTCTACTGCATTAAAATTATAATTATAAATTTTTAAAAGGCACAGAATTAATCTCCATTAAATTATCTATACAATGGTATATAAATTAAGTAGGTTCTGTGTACTAGCCAGAAGGAGTATAACAATAGAAAACAGTTGCAAAAAGGAGGCAAAAATAATTTTACGATCGTAAAGGACTCTCTAATGCTTCGCATTATGAGTCATGCAAAATTGAAGGAAGTATTTTGTAACGCAAAGGTTGGATCGAGGTGGCTTTAGAAAAGGATGCCTGGAAAGATTTGGGGGAGCCCTTTGCTCAGTAGTGGGACAGTGTAGACTAACCTAAAAAAAATGAGGGTAGGTACCCCTCGACCTCAGACCAAATAAAAAAGGCAAGACATAGCGCTGCGAACAATACAGTGAAGCATGCCAAAACTAAACCTCCACCTCTGTGCATACACACTCACACGCACACATTTACAATGAAACTACACCTCACTAAGTGCACACATGTTTAAGAAACCGGCTTCACTTTACAGTCAGTTGACAGCCCTCTGTCTGTCTTGGTTTTTTATTTGGTCTAAGACTTCTGAGAGGAACCCATGGAAATATGGAATTATCAAATTTCTAATACTTACACTTAGTTTTGGTTTTCGTTTAATTCTGGTAAGTATATGTAAAATAATAATTTTTCACGCGTTATAAAATTACATTTAACTGCACGCTGCCACGCTTTCTCCCGTCATTTGAACGTACTCAAAACAATGGTAGGTCTCTTCAAACACATGTAGGTAATTATTGATAAACATTATGATGTAATGTTCAGTAAACTACGTGACCGAATGTGTGTTTGATTATATGAGTAACTAATGATTCAACTGCGGTGAAGGCAACTGTCCATGGGTTTTGTATTCCTGCTTCTACTATCTAGGTAAGACGTACTTAACATAATTATGACAATGAAACATCGTACACATACCGGCAAAATTAGAGGAACACAAAAAAGGTGCCTTTTTAAACTTGAATATTTGAATGATTACCCTTTTTTCATATTATAACATTATGGGCTTTTTTGACATTTTCAACCTTCTAACAGAAATTGTACTTCGGACTCGGAGTGTGCGCATGAGCTCCACGACCTGATCCCACCATCGCCCTTTTACCATCGGACAACCAGACGTACTGCAGGCCTGCAGTGTACCTTCCACACTTGGTTGATATCCCGACGAGTCGTACTCAGCGCTTTTCCTCCACGTTTATTATGCGCACAGCCAAAGTGTGGAACTCTCTGATAACATCTGTGTTCCCTCCCACAAACTCAAACTCAAAGCATTTATTTCAATTAAACCAATTACAGGCACTTTTGAATTGTCAAGGGGTCGGTCAGTCAGAAAGATGAAGCTAGTTGCCCATTCCAAAGAGTAGGTACCTATGGAGAAGAACGGGCAAGAAACTCCATGGACACTCTTTTAAATCAAAATAATATGGTTACAAAGTCTTGGTTACATCATTCATGTTAAAAACTATACATGTGAGAACGATGCAGAACGTTAAAAGCGTCCATAATGAGAAGATGAGAAAAAAAAAACAATTCAAATATTAAATTAAAATAAGCCGTGGCAGCAAATAGATGACCAGTCCCTACTGACGGCGCCCGTTCACGAACATGACGCATGTATTAGCACCATTCAGCTCAACCATTTTGAAGGGAGCTAAATGATCCAACACATTTAACCCGTCTGCCTTCAAATCAAGAGTGAACAGGCATCTTCTGGGCACGCACGTTCCACCATAGACCTCATCCATCGCTTTCCATCAGGCGTGATCGGGCCGATCGGGGTTAAGAGCGGGCCCATTTAACACTTAAAAAATTAAAAAAATTGTACCCTCTTTAAGTGTTTGTTTACACTTTAAGCTTCTAAGTGTTTTTGATAAGAAAATTAGTTTATGCAGTCAATAGTAGCCCTACCTCATTACGTTTGTTTTGATTGCAGAGTACATTGTATTGCATACAGAATTAGTGATTTGCCTGCAACTGAAGTCGCCAGGGCTGTAACAATGATTGAGGAAGGTCACACCTACCATTAAAGTCAGTCGAACGTTGGATGTATTAGTATCCGTGATCCACCGTTATAATGTGCAATGTTACAGACAGACAGGATCTTACGTGCGAAGGCGAGGGCAAGGCAGAAAAATCGTGCAACCAGTGCCGTAAACGACCGTTTTATAAGGGTGCAAACTTTAAGAAATTGCCGTCAAACGGCTGTTCAGACCCGAAATGTCTTAGAAGAAGTGCGTAACGAACGTGTTAAAGTGAACGAACAGTGAGGAGAAGGTTAAATGCAGTTAGTTTCAAGTCATACGTGCCAGCAAAAGCGCCAAAATTTGAGGTGAGCCATCGAGCAGCAAGATTAGCGTTCGCTCGTTAGCATCAAAATTGGTCCGATGAGTGGAGTCGAGTTTTGTTCTCCGATGAAAGCCGTTTTTATGTAAATTTCATCGACGGAAGGGAGAGGATGTTCAGATATCGAGGAGAACGTTACCATCAAGCAATTTTTTCCGAAACAACACTCCTAGGAATGTTGAAGACCTGAAGTTGGCGCTGGTTGAAGAATGGGACATGTTGGTTCAGGAAATGATTGAAGGTATCATCAGAAGCATGGCTAGACATATCCAAACCGTTTTATGGGCGCGTGGAGGCAACACGCGTTATTACCTTTTTTTTTCTCTTTTCTTTATTTAAGCTCTGTTCTTACGCATTACAAAACATCAACATTTTTCAGACAAGAGCATTTTTATTAATTTTTATTAAATAAATCCTAATAAGTCCTAGTTTTTTTTTTGCATAAAATAAACGAATAGATTCAAATGATGCAAAAACATTAAATAATAGACATTCAATCTCAAAAATTAATTCTCAAAAAGTAATTGGGTCATTTTTGAGGTTTTTTCCAATACTTATATTGATATTATTGAGTTCTATACAGGGTGTTACAGAAAGGGTATATCAATACAAACGGGTTGAAGAGTGTATCTGGTCTAGAATCTCTGTACAAAATTTCAGCTCAAAAGCAGTAACTTTGAAAATGCTTAATATGTTTTTATTTCGATAGTTTATTAAATTGAAATCATAACAAACGTGTCACCGCACTACGAGGGTCATTATCCATTATCTGTAGTGTGTCTGTGCGCCTAGTACACGCACATCACGCCGCCGCGCGCCAGTGCAGCGCCGTGATGTCGAAATAATAAAATATTAAGCATTTTCAAAGTTAATGCTTTTGAGCTGAAATTTTGTACAGAGATTCTAGACCAGATACACTCTTCAACCCGTTTGTATTGATATACCCTTTCCGTAACACCCTGTAGAAGTTATGCCGGCTTATTCCCAGGCGCTCCATAATTTTATTCCCGGCGGCTCCAAATTAAAAATCAATGGGAAGAATTTCAGTATATATTTTAATAAAATTATGGAGCTCTTGGGAATCAATATATGGAGTGAAATTGTTTGAAGAACAATAGATTTGGAGCTTCTGGGAATAAGCCGTTATGCCAATGGATCGTTTACTTACTAAACAGAAACCAGATGGATGTTAAATTTAAAACAACATAACTATTTATTAATTTAAAATATTCTAGTTTGCTAAAAAGCTTTCTATTGTCAATTCATCAACATTCCGACCTATAGACAATATACATATTATAAAAAAATCGCAAATAGCAAACCACATAGTTTCTATGCAAATTTAACGCTTTCGGAGTTAAAGTCAACATTGCCGGCCAGCAGACGAAGAGCTGTGCCACTACTACAGCGGAAGAAGATGTGTACCAAATTAGATTGGTCGTGTTAATCGAACAATACTAGTTTGTAAACAGAGGGATGTCGGCGTGGGATTCGCTTACGATTCTTACTAATGTTTACAGTACCCCCACCCCGCACACCCCGCGCCGCTCTCCGCCGCCATGCTACAAGTCACGTACGCAACGCCTCCACCGCGCATGCGTGGACGCGCGCGTTATTTTGGTTTTTATCGCGCAAACCACCGATCCCTTCGAGCGATATTACTTTAGCGAAATGATAACGATAGCGTTGGCGCGGAATAGATTTGTAGGTGGCTCTGTGTTTATCGAGTTTGCTCAAGTTTTACGAGGAAAGACGGCTAAGTTTTAATAAAAAAGAAAAAATATTTTTTAATAAGTAAGTACGTAACCTAACCGTACCGTGCGCTTAAACTATTTTGTCCGATAGAATTTCACAATCTATATTCTAATTATCATCACTTAAATCGCAATTTGCATGCTTCCTCGGAGTTCATAAATAAAAAGATATTCACAACAGGTAAGCAATTTATCAACGATGCGCCTAACCAACCAACGCGTATAATATTTAAAGAGTGACCCACTTTATGGCCACCCAAGAACGGGAGTACGGGACCACTGGGACAGTGGCCCTAATACTCGTCAGGTTTCCTGCGGGGATCTATTTGCTAAGGGCTATTTCAATATAATGACAGGATAAGTGTAGGAAGTAGGTGATAAAATAAAATTCTGTTAGAAATACAGACTGATTAAAAAATACCTCTGAGTTTAAAGTATATTTATGTTATATCTATGTATAGGTAGATAGACAAATAAAATCTAGATGGTAGCTATCTATTAAAATCCGTCTATAAAAATACATCTAAGAAATTAAAAAAGCAGTTAGAAAACACAAACTCTTTGCAGATAAGACCAAATTGCCATATTATCAAAGTTTTGCCGACGTTTCCGATTAGATCGAAGGCACGGGTGCTAACCATGACTAATTAAATACCATATGGGCTCGTAAGTCTCCGGAAACCAGTAAACTTACACCCCGTATGAATGGAACGAAAATCATTGAGATAACGCCAAGCTATCGGCAGCTGATAAACTAAATAATAAATCAATTATATTATTATTGTATAGATGTTGTGATCTCACCGAGCTACAGAGGTCGACTCATTGGGAACTTGATGAAGACAGACTGTCAGGCGACTTGAATCATTAAAATGTTGTGCGATAACTTAATTTAGATGTCTTGTAAGAGACTGCACCCTAATTGCGTAACACACTATCAATCGGAATCTGAATCATTTTGAAGCAAATTGCTGTAAATAACGCAATGAATGTTGTTGAAAATTTTGAAAATGAACCGATTGATAATGTGTTGCGCAATTGCCCCGCTGTAAGGAGAAGAGAAACACAGTGAAGAAAGGAATGCTTATGAATTTCTCTCAAAAGCATTTACATATTTTAAATACACCAATTACGTGCACATTTGGATTGTCAAGGTGTCGGTCAGTCAGAATTTCAGAAAGCTAAATCTACTTGCCCATTCCAAAGCGTAGAAGGTACCTGTGGAAAAGAACGGGCATGAAACTCCTAAAAATGAAGAAGATGCAGCAGGGGCTGACAATGTAGTGTGACTACCATACATTGCTGAAAAAAACGATGCTTCATTAAAACTAAAGGTATTGAGATAGGGATATGAAAACCGTAACATTTTACCACAGCTCAGTAATTAATTAACATACAGGTAATACTTAACAAATGTTCAAAAACAATAGGTTCGAGTAGAGAAAGCCCCTAATTTCCATTAAAATTTGATGTAGCCTTGGACAAGGTTGAATAAGGTTATTTAAGTTTATACACGACAAAAAAAACCGCTGTCGATTTCTTTAACAATAGCTCAGAAGATTTGGTGGTAAATAGAGCCAGTGTGACATTGTGTAAAGTTATCGCGACAAAGTTCCGTTAGGGACACCTGTTTCAAATAGATGAATGAAAGTACACAGTCAATAGAACGATTAGGCTGTTTGAACAAACGTCTTGAACTTATTTATTTCTTTAATTAAAACGGTTTAAAACCATTTATAGAAATTAAAGAGACAGTTTGTATATACACAAAAAAGATGTACCTACCTAATATAAAATCATCAAGTAAAAAGTTAACAACACTTTCATACATCCCTTTCACAGTACTTCTGACATGCCGACAAAATCTTCGTCCATTCGTCCGCAAACAGATCGTTTGTGGGATTAGAGTCCAAGAGATCATTAAGTGCGGCCAGAGTACGTGGTACTGGGGACTTAGCACGCGCAACTGTGCGACATGGAGGCACAGCAAAGCTTCCTCAAGAATTGGGCTATCAAATGCAAAAATAATTTTTCAAATCCGACTGGTAGTTCCAGAGATTAACGCGTTCAAACAAACAAACTCTGCAGCTTTATTATTAGTATGGCTATGGATTATTGCTTAAGGAGGAGATTTACATAAATTACTGTACAAAGTTTTATATTATTTTAATTATTAAGAATGTGAGGACTATGTGGGTCATTGTTTCCGTTTTAATCATGGTTTGGCAGTTTGAGTAGTTTATGCGGCCTACCCAAATTTCCTATCTTTGGTGTTGTTCGTCAAATTGTTGAGCTCCTTAAGTTCTGAGTTGAGCTGCACGGTTACTGTCAAATGCGTGCACTGACTAGACAGGTCCACTCAATCTGTGTGGTTCTTTCGCCAAAAGACCATTTCAGACATCAATCTAAATGATCTTCACATGATCTGACCAAGATTTTGTCTGGACTTTAAAAGAGACTGTGACCTCTGAGTTGTTTCGGCCTTTCTTCTCAGAGTAGTCAGATAGGAAACGCCGACCTCATCTAGCTTAAAAAATGTGATTGACGTGTAAGTGTTTGTACAAACCTACTTACAGAAAATAAACCATTTATCACCATTTGTGGAGGCTATTTTAATGTTTTAATGTACCCATCGGTACATTAAAGAAGCCCCGAAAAAAAATGTTTTATAAATGTTAACTTAATTTGATCGAATTTTTTTCAAGCTTAGGAAAAGCTGGCCTGAAGAGTTAGTGACTGCTTGGCAGGACAAGGCAACATACATATGTATAGATATAAGTGGAAAACTATGGAGGAGAGCTTTGTGCAGCAGCAGACGCACCGAAAGACTTACAAAAAGAAAAAAAAAATTGGTGGTTTACTTACCAAATTAAGTACATTACATCAAAAGGCATATTTTTGTCACCCACACGTCATAATCAGGCCGGATTTCAACGGAATCTATCTTGCATTATTACATCATTGGCTTTATTTATTTCAACTGTTGATGATGATGTATTACAATTAAAAATCTACATAATTATATCTTTATGAATAAATGGATTATTAAATAGAACGTCACCATTGATAAAATAAGTCAAAGAATGATAATTCATCAGGTGATATTCGTAATCTTACTATAACAACATACTAAGTGCGTTGGCATTTACAGCTTTACACTGTATGTTGTGACGACAATGTTGCACAAACATCAATTAAGGGGGGTTCCCTATTCACACAAGGCATCGTAAAGAATACCCGTAATCAGTTGCAACAGTACACCATTCTATTATAGCACCATCTGGTTCTATGACTCAATAGGCAATACATGCAGTACGACAGATATAGAAAGCTTTACACAAACTCCAGCGTTTGATGGTCTACGTGATGTTGGCAATATTTTCCACAAAATCCATTAATGAAGAGTTGAAGTTGAGTACAAAAAACACGATAAAGGATTTGAGAAGCCGGTTACGTTACAGCACAGAATACTTAATAGTAGTTACAGTGCAATGTATTAAATCATCATTTGCAAACAAACAGATCGTCATTAGTCTTTACGATTTGGAAAGACGGATTTTTTTTCTACCACAGATCGTTAAAGCACACTATTCTGAAGTTAAAGATGGCCTTGTAACTTTAAATGTATCAGCAACGAAGCAAAACTTAACAGGAAAATTATCGAAGCTATGTCTAGCACAGACCTCATTTGGTAAAACGCTATTTCATTAGTAGAAAATCAATATGCCTCGGATATGCTCCGGATTGCTCCGCCTAGTTTTTAACGGAAATATTGGATTTGGTAGCGACATTAGAGGATTACAAGTTAGTGTAGAAACAAAGTTTACGGTAGAACAGATGAAAGTGTTTAAAAATTTAGAAACTATATATCCACATTTCCGCAGTCTGGATGATGCGAATAAGAGGTAAATGATGAAGTCATCATCATCAAACTTAAGAATTATACCGAAAAGAAAAACACCAATAAAATGAGTTCCGTTCAATAGAATCTGTTTGAGAGCTACTATGCCTCAAGACAAACAGAACAACCGACGAAGACTTTTTAACTTATAATACCATTTGTAACAACGGTCAAAAATGAAAAAGTGAACCAGAGAAATTAAAACTCGACTGGTACTGTAGATCCTTAATTAAAAAAAAATAAACCACACAAATTCTAAGTAATTCAACAAGGATTACCACGAACGTATTGCCAAAACTTAGCCGTTAAAGCGGAGGAGGTCAGCTTACGTCAGACCTCGCATAAAGTAACGAGCAATTTCGTAAGAGATCATTATGCAACCGAAGAGAGGAACGCTTAGAATTAGTCATCGTCATGTGGTTAAGTTGCGGTTTATTTGGGTAGTACGTGAACAGCTGTGGACCAAAACACGTGCCGAACGTGGCCCACAGCTTTAGCGTAAGAGATGAATTAATTTTCTGTAGGCCGTTACTGAGTTCCGTCTAGGCTTTTCTTAACTAAGGCGACTGTATATGTATCAACATTCTTTTTACATGGAACGACTGCCATCTGATCTCCACAACCCTTTTTCTGGGCAGCACTGGTGTTCTAATGGTCAGATACCAGTTGTCAGGCTTTCGGGTTTAGCTGACTACTCGCACGAACTAATATTCCTGTAATAACTGGGACTGACGACGATGATGACGCTCCAAAGCATGGATACGGCTGCAAACAGGCAAAACAATGAATATGTACTCTTGCGCATTTCCGCTCAAGCCTCCAAACGTAAGTTCTCGATTGCCACATAGCATGTTTTCGGCACATTCTGTTGTTATGCAAAAAGGGACCAGTGTGAAAGCGTTGCTTGTAAATTTAGGCAAGTTTCTACTTTAGCAAATGATGCATGACGTCTTGGAATTAACATGTTCATGCTGAATTATAGGTGCAGTAATAAAACGTTTAAATTGATTGGTTTTCCTTGCAAATGCGTAAGAGTTGGTGATCCAATCGAAGTAAGACTTTCCTTAAGGCGATTATAGCCTCGAATGTCCTTGAGCGTTTGGGCGGAGCATAGGCGAATCCAGTGCCTCACCCCGCGCGCCCGCTTACCTCCCCAATGTCAAAGAGTGTCGTACTCGTACGTAGTGCATGCAGATGCGGCGTGGGACGCATTTTGTCTTAGGCAGTTTTATGACGCTACCTACTGAGTGTAGATGGATCGAGAATACGTACAATATTTATGTTGTGAGTATGAATGCTATTGTACAGTAAAAATACTGCTTTCTTAGAGACAAATAAAAAATAATAATAATATCAACAAAAAACGTTCATTCAGTATACAGTTCGTTTTTTCACGTATACAGATTATTAAAAAATACAATTACAAAAAAAAAAAAACTTCCTTGTGACTAATACCGCTTTTAACAGTGGTAGTTTTTAGGGTTCCGTACCCAAAGGGTTAAAACGGGACCTTATTACTAAGACTCCTCTGTCCGTCTGTCTGTCTGTCACCGGGCTGTATCTCACGAACCGTGATTGCCAGAAGAGTACCATTATTATAGTTTTAAACTCAAATGGGTCCCGCCTGCTTCCAACTTTTATTTAATTTAAAATGGGCTTGTTTTTAGCTTTTCAGTTAGTTTTAGTATAAGGTTGCAGTCGGGTTTTTTAAATTTTTTATTTCCTGCTTTTTAGTTTACAAATGTGAAAGATTTCGCAGACGATTTAGTTCTTGGTAGGTCTTTTTTACGATTTGTCACTTTGAATTAGTTTTTACCATATTATAAGTTGTATATATTTTTGTAATCACCTTTTAAAACTTTTATTTTGATACCACACTCGATAAGTTATGAGAAAACAAACATTTTTTGAAGAAATAATATTGCGCCAAAAATCCGCCATTTTGTATTTTTTATTTTGATATACCCAGTGTCACTCTCACAGTACATACGAATCTAACGACACCTCTCAAGCTAAAATCCATCGAGCCCTTCAGGCCGCAGAGCGTGCCAAACAATTATACATACATACATACATAATATGTGTTTGTGTATAACTCTTCTTGTGGCTATCACGGTTCGTGAGATACAGCCTGGTGACAGACAGACAGACGTAGAGAGGAGTCTTAGTAATAAGGTCCCATTTTTACCCTTTGGGTACGGAACCCTAAAAACTACCACTGTTAAGAGCGGTATTAGTCATTAGTTAGCTTTATTTTTTTTTTGTAATTGTATTTTTTTATAAACTGTATACGTGAATAAACGAACTGTATACTGAATAAACGTTTTTTATTGATATTATTATTATATTAGTATTCAATAGACAATAATATAGCGTCCACTCGCAAACAAACTATCACTACTACTAATACTATCAACGTCCAAGCGTAAACGAACAGTCCGAGTGTACTATCTGCGCTATTTAGTCTTTGCAACAAAAATGCAGATCGGAGCGAGACGACATGCGACACAACCTCCCCGTGCGAACGATACAGCGAGACTGACCGGGCGGCTGCTGCCCGCGCCCGTATAGGTAAAACCATGGTGTTATTGATTTTTTCCCACTTAAATAATAATTATTAAAAAAAACAAACTTAATTTTTATAAACCATTAAATTTGCTATAATTTGGTGAAAGAATCATCAAAATCGCTTCAGGCGTTTGAAAGGAGAAAGAAAATTCTTGCGTAAAATAAGAGGATGGATATGATTTTTTATTGTTAAAACTAACAGTAATATTAAAAAAATCAAACTTAAATTATATTTGTAAACATATGTCACATATCATATATTTTTTTAAATATATTTGGGCTATCCATTTGGGAGAAGTAGGCCTTCAAAGAGAGGTCTACTTTGAAGTTTGGCGTAACCATTCGCCTTAAACTTACGGACAGTAAATGGTTTAACACCTCATTCAAAAAGTAATAAAATTCCACCTACTACTACTAAGTACCTACTTATAGTGTCAAGTTTCAAGTTAAACTGGAATTTTCATATAACAGTTGGACGAGAAAGTAAATATTGCATTGAATTCTAATGCTAGAATTATTCATATTTGCCATAGCGCTAGCGCTTCCTAGCAGGTTGAGGTAAGTACATAGACGAGCTTAAACTTTTTTTGACAGGCTTATGCTAAATGGTAACAGCTGCTGCGGTGATCGCGACATTATGATGATTGTCGATAGCTCCCGAAACTTAACGCAGAAGATTTGATATATATATTTCATAATTTTATCGTCATCGGCACATTCGGCACCCTTGTCACAGACGGAAAACAGCAATATTTGATGTCAGATTTGAGTAAAGTATTGCCTCGGCCCATCTATGTACATATTTCTCAATCACCTCCTACGGTGTAATAATGATTTATACTTATATCTATAGTTATATTATGTACCTTTGTCCTTCCATTGATGACGTAGTCGCCCATTTTCCCATTGTTGGCCATCTTGTTCGCTCTCAGTATGATATTGTCAACCTGCAAGATAAAAGTTCTTAATTGGGTTTTGATTGCATTTTCACAAAGAAACGTAGGTAATGCGATCACTCGTTATCGTTATGGAAAATTTCCATGTGGAGTAAAATTTTGTAGATTAGGTAATCATTTGAGATTAACTTGTTATGGATGCAGCGTTTATTCTGATATACTTAATCTATAAAAAAGCAAATTGTGATCTCTTCTCAATGCAAGAAGCACAAAGCTGGTTAATGTAGCGTGGAGACGCTTGGTGGAGACCTATATACAGTTTTGACTGACGTCTTTTGGCCGAAATAATGATGAAGAATAGAGCAGAAAGTAGAACCCCACATACTCAATAGGGTAAAGTGAATACGCAGAATCGAATTGTTTACTTTTCCTAATATCAATAAGACTTATAATAAGACTCAGGTAACTATATAATTCTCTCTTATCTAATGAAACATACGTGCCTTGTCGCACCTGTGATAGGTACTGATAACATTCTCCGGAATGTTATTCATATTTTTGTCATCTCAAATCAATGTTATTATAAGATAAACTAGAGAATTGTTATTCAAAATTAGGCCAGCAGTTGTAGATAGTGTCCTAATCAAATTTGGCAAACAATGGAATGCCTGTGTAACGCAATCTTTGGCGCCGTTTTCTGTATCAATTGAAAGGATATCAGTAATCAGTCGATAACACTAAAAGCCCTCGAGTTCCTGTTATTTATTATTTACTTTATTTATCTGCAGTCTGATGTTTTATGGGCCTATCGGATACCTACGCATTTCTTTTAGATACAGAGCACGTTTAAAGATGGGTCCTTGCTGGACTCCTATACATCTGAGCAGTTTCATATTTGTATTTTAGGGGATAGGGATGGACGTTTGAAAGGATAGGGTATGTATTATACTAGTACCTATAGGGTATGGTATAAAGTGGTATCTTGCGAGACCCCCTTACTGCCTTGCTCGGGGGACTAGATAACCATCGGTTCATTGTTCAAACATATAATCAAATAGAAGGTACAGGAGGTGATCGGGGATTACTTTAGACACAAACTCAACACATAAAAGAGTGCAACAAACTCTCACATTCCGTTGCTTATCGCTAACAGGACCCTCAAGAGCTATTGAGTGGAGGTATTTCTAAGAGCATCGATATTTAGATAATTTCAAGACGTTCTTCTGATTGTCTGCAAACATTGCACTCAACCATAAAATATCGACTTTACAAAGGCGTTCGACAAACATCGACAACTGACAAAAAAATCTAAATTTACGAAAATTGATTTGCAAATAACTGGCGATCACTGCATCAGCTTAGAACAGGTAAAACATGAATGTATTTTATAGTTCACCGCTCTAATGAAATTCTCTAGTGTTTGTGAAAATAGCATCAAAATCCATCAAGCAGTTTAAGACGTAGTCAGCGAGTACGCAAACAAATGACTTTGATAATTTACATATTATGGTGCTTTTATAACAGCAATTAGTAACGCAATGACAAAAAGAGCGTGTAATGTAGGTAATTAGTGCCGCAATATTGATAATGATGGAACTATTATCATGAGGACAACGATATGATGGTCATAAAAAGATGACTTATGCATGATAGAGATATGCGTAGCAATACTATTGGTCATTTTATTTCTATTTCAGGGGACTACATGACCTAAAGCGCGGTCACTGTCGGACTGCATAGAAAAGAACGAGAAGCGCGATGACACAACGCTGGTAATTTATTGCAAAATATGCAGCAATTATCTATTTACAAAACATCTATTGCTTGGACAAACAAATTAAAACACTAGTACTTTAGTATGTTGCTTGTAGAATAATTTGAAAAAAAAAATCAGAATTACTGTATGTCACGATGTATGGTTTTTATTGTGAAAAGAAAGTTTTTAGAGGTATCTTCATGATTTTTTTCTATCGTATCAAATTAGTTGTATTATGTTTTCAACACACTATCTAAATAGCATATATCCTGAAGAACATCATATATTTTCTGATTTTGTTTACTGTAGTCGATCATATACTTTTAGGCATTATAAAACTTGCATTTTTTGCGTTTAGGTCCTGTAGTACCCTTAATCTGTCAAGCTATGCTAATGAGACGCAATTGATTTACTATTGTTTCGTCACCGATCGGTAACGCGCGGGGCTTGACCGGTTAAGAACATAAGCTTACATTGTAGGCTGGTGACCTCATAGAAGATATAAACGTATCAGTTGAAAACTATCAGAGATCCTGGAAGGTAGGACACGAGAAGCAATACACGAGCACGAAGAAGAAAACCTTTCAAGTGTTCTTCGTGTTACTGGCACGACAGTGATTCAAAATTTGCTGGCCCAAAACTTCGCCAGTTCTTCGGCATTATCGGTGGCAGCAAAGTAAGGCAAAGAGACAATTTCTGGAGGATATGTGAAATTATGGCCCCCGCAGCAGGCGCAACGCGACGGTGCGACGCGATTCTGGTAGTACAATAATTAAGTTTTCAAAGAAATTGTTCTGCAAGTTGCATCGCGCTATCGCGTCGCATCTGTTTTCGGGAGTCTTGATGTTATGTAAGAAGTGGGCATATGAAAAGTGTCTGAAACTTCGTATAGAAACGAAACTGGACGTTTCTAGCGCCCTTACGCAGTAGCTAACATCGCAATGGTTTCGAATGGGACCAAAACGTTCAACCAATCAAGATTGCACCTGATCCAATACTAGCTGGTTGAAAAGTAGGCATCATAGATCCCGAAACTATACCGTCATAGCGCGATGTTAAGCGTGTTTGGTCTGGGTCAGTACAATCACACTAATATTATAAAGGCGAAAGTTTATGAGTATGTGTGTTTATATGTTTGTTACTTCTTCAAGCTCAAACGGCTAGACCAATTTTAATAAAATTTTGTACGGAGGTAGCTGACACCCCGGATTAACATATAGGCTACTTTTTATCCCGATATTCCCACAGGATCGACATCTACGAGGGTGAAACCGCGGGGCGCAGCAAGTGATATTATAAAGGCGAAAGTTTGTGAGCGTGTATGTTTGTTACTTCTTCACGCACAAACGGCTGAACGGATTTGGATGAAATTTGGCACACAGAGAGTTTATAACCAGGATTATCATATAGGATACTTTTTATCCCGATATTCCCAAGGAATCGACACTTATGCGGGTGAAACCGCGGGGCGCAGCTATTACTTTAATAAAAACACTACAAAGTGAAAAATAACTTTAATTTCGGAAGTCGGTGTCGTTGGTTCCGCATTTTCGTTTTTTGACACCGACTTCCGAAATTAAAGTTATTTTTCACTTTGTAGTGTTTTTTTTTTAAGTCGGTTGTTTTTTTTTGTAAAAAAGTTTTTATTTTTCACTTTTTAGTTGTACCTACCCCACACAAATTCAATTAACACTAGTGCTTTGAAGACTTGAAGACACGACTCGAAGAATCATCAAAATTCGCATAGAAATGTCGGAGATGCAGTACATTTTATGCATATAACTTCGCACATAAGAATAATTACCTAATGTGTTATATACTAAAACCTTCCTGAAAGTATGTAGATCACACTAATGAAAGAATTATCAAAATCGGTTCAGTAGTTTTTGAAATAATCGCGGACATACAAACATACATACATACATACGGGTCGAATACAGAACCTCCTTTTTTAAAGTCGGTTAAAAATAACGACAAGTTTCATGTATTGTATACATTTCCGTCTGTCTGTATCAACAAAACGTTACGTGCTTGCTGTGATTAACCCGACCCTGCTGTTGTCAAACAAGCGGATAATTTGTGCCAAATGTAGCTCTCTTTCTACGCAAATATTGCAAATCCGCTTGGCAAACAAATGTTGAAAGACGATAATATTATTTCGTGTGTTGGTCGTTGATACCAGATTTGGAAAGCCAAGATGGGCTTTATGAATCGATTTTGATGCGGATCAGCTCAACGTCGACAATTTGCTTTGTGGAAATCCTCAATTTGTGAAGGGGGGGGGGGGGGGGGTACTGCATGTTTTTATTACCGACTTCTATACGATAGATTTCCTGAGCGCAGAAAGAGGTGAGGGTCGCTGGGAACTTCGGTGGTCCGCAGCTAACTTTCATCTAGCTAGGGGTAGTGCATGTTGTTGGATAATAAATCCAAAACAAACAAATGATTTTTGGTCATCCAGCTTTTGGGACTCACTCACAGTGAGGAGGCCTGTGCGAACATTATAGACTGATTGCTCTAATAGTAGCGCAATCAGCATAGGCCAGCGTTTGGGATTTTCAATTCCTTACTAACTTACTTTTAATATAGATACTTTTCGCCGACAGAAAACGGGTTATTTAAGGCGAATGGTTACGCCAAACTTCAAAGTAGACCTCTCTTTGAATGCCTACTTCTCCCAAATGGATAGCCCAAATATATTTAAAAAAATATATGATATGTGACATATGTTTACAAATATAATTTAAGTTTGATTTTTTTAATATTACTGTTAGTTTTAACAATAAAAAATCATATCCATCCTCTTATTTTACGCAAGAATTTTCTTTCTACTTTCAAACGCCTGAAGCGATTTTGATGATTCTTTCACCAAATTATAGCAAATTTAATGGTTTATAAAAATTAAGTTTGTTTTTTTTAATAATTATTATTTAAGTAGGAAAAAATCAGTAACAACATGGTTTTACCTATACGGGCGCGGGCAGCTGCCGCTCGGTCAGTCTCGCTGTATCGTTCGCACGGGGAGGTTGTGTCGCATGTCGGTTCGCTCCGATCTGCATTTTTGTGGCAAAGACTAAATAGCGCAGATAGTACACTCGGACTGTTCGTTTACGCTTGGACGTTGATAGTATTAGTAGTAGTGATAGTTTGTTTGCGAGTGGACGCTATTTTATTGTCTATTGAATAATTTGAATACTAATATAATAATAATATCAATAAAACACGTTTATTCAGTATACAGATCGTTTATTCACGTATACAGTTTATAAAAAAATACAATTACAAAAAAAATATTTAAACTAACTTATGACTAATACCACTCTTAACAGTGGTAGTTTTTAGGGTTCCGTACCCAAAGGGTAAAAACGGGACCTTATTACTAAGACTCCTCTCTCCGTCTGTCTGTCTGTCACCAGGCTGTATCTCACGAACCGTGATAGCCAGAAGAAGGGTTATGTTTTTCGAGAGTATATAATATATACTCTCGAAAAACAATTATACATACATAAACACATATTATGTATGTATGTATGTATAATTGTTTGGCACGCTCTGCGGCCTGAACGGCTCGATGGATTTTAGCTTGAGAGGTGTCGTTAGATTCGTATGTACTGTGAGAGTGACACTGGGTATATCAAAATAAAAAATACAAAATGGCGGATTTTTGGCGCAATATTATTTCTTCAAAAAAATGTATTTTCTCATAACTTATCGAGTGGGGTATCAAAATAAAAGGTTTTAAAAGGTGATTACAAAAATATATACAACTTATAATAATATGGTAAAAACTAATTCAAAGTGACAAAACGTAAAAAACACCTACCAAGAACTAAATCGTCTGCGAAATCTTTCACATTTGTAAACTAAAAAGCAGGAAATAAAAAAATTAAAAAACCCGACTGCAACCTTATACTAAAACTAACTGAAAAGCTAAAAACAAGCCCATTTTAAATTAAATAAAAGTTGGAAGCAGGCGGGACCCATTTGAGTTTGAAACTATAATAATGGTATTCTTCTGGCAATCACGGTTCGTGAGATACAGCCCGGTGACAGACAGACAGACGGACAGAGGAGTCTTAGTAATAAGGTCCCGTTTTTACCCTTTGGGTACGGAACCCTAAAAACTACCACTGTTAAAAGCGGTATTAGTCATAAGTTTTTTTTTTTGTAATTGTATTTTTTTATAATCGGTATACGTGAAAAAACAAACTGTATACTGAATAAACGTTTTTTATTGATATTATTCTTATTTTTTATTTGTCTCTAAGAAAGCAGTATTTTTACTGTACAATAGCATTCATACTCACAACATAAATATTATACGTATTCTCGATCCATCTGCACTCAGTAGGTAGCGTCATAAAACTGCCTAAGATAAAATGCGTCCCACGCCGCATCTGCATGCACTACGTACGAGTACGACACTCTTTGACATTGGGGAGGTAATCGGGCGCGCGGGGTGAGGCACTGAGTTCGCCTATGCTCCGCCCAAACGCTCAAGGACATTCGAGGCTATAATCGCCTTAATGTAGTCTAGTCAATTACATACCGTCACTAAGAACTTCTGACTACACTGGCCAAATAAACATTTATGCAAGCATTGAGTTTTATTGCATTGTTATCATTAACGATGGACATTAAAGTAGCTAAAATAACCCAAATTTATTGAAATTCGTACAATAAACAATTTACTTAGGGGTCGGCAGTGCCTGCGTAGTTCATACAAACGTAATACCAAAATAATTTGTAAATCAAACATAATATTCTTAATGTAGTGTGTATTTATTCCGATTGGATTACAGAATATCTAGGTCCCCAAATATATACAGTGAATTTCGGTTATAACGACGGCGGAGGGACCACTTTAATATCGTCGCTATATCCGGAGGTCTCTATATACAAAATAATAAAAAGCCATGTACATATGTATTTACCTATCATTTATTTAATTATGTTATACACGGGTGTTATTGAAAAAAACGTGTTATAGTGCCATATTTATAAGTTTAAGAAACACTGTTCACTCACAGAAATTTGCTATCTAACTGATTTATAAGTTTAACTTCGTACACGTGCTAAGCAGTCCTACATACGAACAAAGCATTTGTTTGACCATCTGTGAATGTAAACAAAGGATAAGAAAGCTTAATAGTTTTATGAATGAGTCTTTGACTTTGCCGACTCAGTCGCAATATCCGCAAGGGATTTCTAGGAATCTGTCATAAATGATTCACAAAAACAAGTCGCTATACCCGAAATTGACGCTATATCCGAAGTCGCTATTACCGAAAGAATTTCTTACGAAAGTATGCTTTAAATTCAAGGGTCGTAAGTTTGACGTCGCTATAACCAAAAAGTCGTTATAACCGAGGTCGTTATTAATGAAATCCACTGTATTTTGAATGGACACTGATTTAAAAGACGTTTATCTATAGAAATTTTAAATTCCTCATATCTCGTCTTTATATCCGAGTCCTTTCAAAATATATATTTGGGAACCTAGACATTCTGTAATCCAATCGGAATAAATACACATTACCTTAAGAATATGTTTGATTTACAAATTATTTTGGTATTACGTTTGTATGAACTACGCATGCTACGCCGGCCCCTTAAGTAAAATGACTAAGGGAAATTATTTTACAATTTTCCTGTGTTTTGTCAACAATATTGTGTGACTTGGATCACGTAGTAAGCCGAACATTTTCCTACTGAGTTTGGCTATTGTGAACTTTAATGGGTCATAAACTCATAAATTATTGATGAAGTTTTCCTTTGATATGGTGCTTTGGTTAAATGTATGAAAAATGTACCCACGTAATCACTACAGAAGACTGTTTATTATCGTGTTCATGAGATGGTTTACTCTTTGGCAAGTGGTTGCAAGCAAGACTGTTAAGCATCTTGCGTAGGGTCCTTTTTTTATGGATGGGAAATCATCAAATGACCCATCCGTGTTCCTTCCTTAGCCCTTTATGTTCCGGGGTAGCGGTAACCCTTTCGGACAATCCCGCACCCCCGACAGGCTTTGGCCCTGGCAGGCCCCTTCCTTTTTGCTGACATCTCTTTGAGGCGCGCGTGGAACACGTACGCGCCGTCCGGCACGGGCCTGGTCCTGATCGGACGGTGAGCTACCCATTACTCTCCGTCCGCAGGCCCGCGCCTACGGTGGCCGGGAGTCGTCACGCGGCTCCCAACGCCCGGAGCGTCTCCCGCGGCGGCTGGGACGTGTGGCTCTCTCCCTCAGCCGTTCCGCCACCTCCTTCGCTAGCATGACTTCTTCGCAGAAGGAGGTGACTGCCTCCCACTCCCTCTCGCCCCGGACCATGGCTTGAACCAGGGCCGGACGCGAGAGGTTTGCGTAGGGTCCTGGGTCCAATTCCTAAGACAGCCAGTGTTATTGGGTTTTTCAATAAGGCATGTTCAGGAGCAGTTTGGCATAAATCCAGAGATTTATGCGGGAATCACCTGGGATTAATGGAAATATGTTCGCCCCCTATGGTGGACTATGATAAATGGCGAAATGTGGGTGTCATAGACAAAAAAATACAGGGTAACTTGGACATTGACGCGCAACAAGTTAACAAGGATTCAGTACATGATTCTGTACGATCAAGCGTTGAAATATCAGGTTGGTTAAAAAAAAAAAATGCAGATAACATGACCGCATAGGTATTGCATTTTTCTATAAAAAAGCAGTTTTTCTTTTTTTTGATAATCGACGGGTAATGTCTAGGAGGTAACTTTAGGAGACTCAGAATCATTTACTATTTCACACACATGATTAAGGTAGACATAAGCACGTTAAATCGTTGGTCCTGCGCCTGATCTCTCTCTGGTAGTGTCGTATTGCCGTCCCATCGGACTATGAGAGTGAGGGAAGAGGGAGTGCATCTATGTCTGCGAGCACACTACTTGTGCATAATAAATAATATCTCCCGCACCGAAGGCTAGTCTCCGTTGAGATGATTGGCCTCCGTGGCCGAAATATGGTCTGGAGAACTTTAAGGTAGACATTTTTCGGTGGTTACAGTTTGCGCGTCATGTACTCATGTCCCTGCCAGCCTGTATTTCTTGTGTAGAAGCGGTTTCGCTTCGTTCCCGCTACGAATGCTTACGGGCGTAAGACATCCCCAGTGTAGCTTATTAACTAGGGTATTATTTCTTTTGATATAATAATACTAGCAGCGCCCCGCGGTTTCACCCGCATAAGTATCGATCCCGTGGAAATATCGAGTAAAAAGTATCCTATGTCTTATTCTGATGTATAAGCTATATTACTGTAAAGTTTCATCAAAATCCGTCCAGTAGTTTTTGCGTGAATGAGTAACAAACATCCCCACAAACTTTCGCATTTATAATATTAGTAGGATCTCCGCATACCCCTTTGGGGGATATACCCATGATGTTATTATGAAAATAAGGTAATTAATACATACTTGACTAATTAACTGTCTGATGTACTGGCAGTTGGACTCCTTGCCGTCGATCCAATGGATGAGGTCGCTCCTGATGGTCTGTGCTTCTGTGCTCGCGGGGTTCGAAACCAGCTGACCAGCCTGAATTATAAAGAATATATTAGATAGATTCTAGGTCCATTTTCTTGTCTTCACAAATAAATAGGCATGCAAATACTAGGTATTTTAGTATAGCATAATCAGCCCATCCATGTTCCCATTGCTGGGACACAGGCCTCCTCTCTGTGAGAAAGAGTGAGCCGTAATCCACCACGCAGACCGAGTGCGGGTTGGCAGGTGTCACGTGTCTTCGAATTTTTGATTCAAGGACATGCTGGTTTTTTCACGATGTCTTCCTTCACCGTTTTGAGAGCAGTGGCGATTAAATAATTTCCACAAAGTAAAGCGCCTGCCTGGGTTCGAACCTATGACCTTTCACTCGGTAAGTCGCGGCCGTTACCACTGGACCAGCACTGCTCTCATGTTCATATTTAATCAATGGGAAGTACTAGGTTTTGATTCCCTTGCGAGTGTCAAAATACGCGGCATAAACGGAACAATTGCATTGACTTAGAAGTTTGATTTTTTCACTGCTTCAAGGGATTGCATATAAGGGACCCTGTTTTTCCTTTTGAGGTACGGAACCCTAAAAACACAACTATGAACTAACAGCAGCAATCCAGGGACGGGAAAACAGGGTTCTTAAAGTTGACTTAACTAAATTTTATAATCTAAAATGTTTGCCCAAAAATATGCTATATTTTGTGCATTTAATTAATTCAGGGCTGATTTTTTCCAATGCCTGATAATTTTATCGGAGAAATAATTTTGAATTTTTGACAGTTCTTTGATACAAAAACTGTCAGACGTCTATTTTATTCCACAAATAAAAATTTTCAGTTGATTGAAAAATCAGCCCTAAGTCCTATTTGTTAAGGTTTTGTAACTAAATCAACTAAATAAAATTCTGATTAAATCTGTCGAAACATTCAAGAACTAAGAAAATAACATAACATCACACCTGTAGACCCCGATGGGTTGGGCAGAAGTGTACTTATAGTACACCCATATTTTGCCATTATGCTTAAGTCCCATGTAATAGGGGCGAGCCTATTGCCATCAACCGGGCACAAATCCAGACTCCGGGCTGCTATTGAGAAATTCAAGGTGGAAAATCCCCATAAAAAATTTGCCTGACCCGGGAATCGAACCCAGTACCACATGCTCAGCAGTAGCGCTTGGAACCACTAGACCAGGGATGGCACGAGTGCCGTTGGTGGCACGTAACAAAATAATTCGGGCACAGCATAATTTCAGAAATTTAGCTGTACACAAGTCATATAGTTTGCAACAGCAGAAGTTGCACTAATTAGTCATTTCATTAAAATAAATATAAAATTGTAAAAATTCACATTAGTCCTACACAAACCAGGGGTTATCCTTAGGTGCACTTGCATAATGCAAACAGAGATAATCGTTGGTTGGTGTCTAAAACCATCTAACAGACCTCTACAATCTGGTTTCAGCCCCTCATACACCTTTCAAAGCCTTTCGGAACCCCAGAGTCCCAAGAAATGCCAAGAGAAATTAAAAATAATAATGCAAAAGTACATAGTTATTTCCAGCATTCACTAAGTCAAGATTGTTTGTTTAGAAAGTTATGGCCACATTTAATATTTATTTGGAAAAAACGGCACATAAATTTATACAGGTTCGCCATCCCTGCACTAGACCAATGAGAAAGAATTAAATTTGTTAAACTACCATCTCGAATAACATACAGTAATCTATTTCTGTCTACTAGCACACAAAGGGAATAAACTAATAATTTATTTTTATCAAAACCTGGTAGGAATAACAAGATAAAAAATGTATAAAACTCCGTTTAATTTATGATGACTGATATACTGCTTGGCACAGGAGTGTGGAGGAATTGGCACAAGAAAAGAGAGGCCTATGGTCTACACTGGGTGAAGTCAGGCTGTAGATGACGATAATGATGATGAATATGGCACATAACATAACATTTGATAATATTGCCTATAATGTTCCCACCGCTGGGACACAGGCCTCCTCTCTTCGAGAGGGAGAGGGCTGTAATCCACCACGCAGGCCCAGTGCAGATTGGTAGATGTCACATGTCTTTGAATTTAAAGTTCTAGGACATGCTGGTCTCCTCGCAATGTCTTCCTTCACCGTTTTGAGAGCAGTGGTGATGAAATAATTTACACAAAGTAAAGCGCCTGTCTGGGTTCAAACATACAACATGCAACTTCTAAGTCGCGGCCGTTACCTCTGGGCCACCATTGCTCTCATGTCTATATTTAGGTTGCTGTGTATATAATAAAGAGTATTCTATTACATATGTATAATATTCTAACTCACTACATAGCGTAAGCCGCAATTGTAGGATTATATGAACTAATAGATTATAAGCACCTATTCGTCAAAGTATTATAGCCAGAGCTTAAGAACATAATAGCAATATGGCACAAGTTAAATACTTATTTCAGAACATATCGAGAAAATTGGCTACTTGATTAATCATAATCTCCCAGCCCTTACACCATGTTACTTGGTGCTGGTGCAACACATTTTTTCTTCTATTCAACCCTGTCAACTGACGCTCTTTCATTCTTTTTTCTTTTATATCGCACCTCCGGAGCAACAAAGTCACAACAGCTCATTTTTTAATTATTTTGTGTGCTATAGTTTTACATTAAAAATCTTATATCTTACAATTTGGCATACTTACCTCAATTTTGCAGTTTTGGCTATTTGTGACCTTGTTGCACCAAAGGTGCTATATTATCTCTCAAACAATCTATCCATAATTTCTTTGCTCTCCATTCATCAACATTTATATCATCACTCTTCTATGTGTTTCATCCCTCTATTTAAAACTATTTACTGTCCCTCCCTTTTAGCAATGTATGCTATTTGCAAAAACAAACTTTTTTTTTATTTATAGCTAGGTACCTACTTCCCCAATTCCAGTCTTTTTAGTATTTACACAACATTTCAGCCTTATGTATGCGTCACCTTTTATGGATATATGTTTTATTTACGTAGGTTATTAACTCCAATCATTTTTAATAAACATTGCTCATAAATTGTTCTGCATGTTGTTTACATAATAAACACACAGTAATGTTGTCCTAGGACTATTATTGTTTTTGCAGATATTGTTGAACACATACACATATTTAACAAGTAAAATTATTGTAAAATATGACTTTTATAGCCTGTGCAGAAGACGGATTTTCGTCCGCGGCGATAGAATGTATGGAAATCTATGCAATAACGCACACAAAGGACAAGTAGACTGCTGGCATTTCCATACATTCTATCTTTGCGGACAAAAAAGTCCGCAGACAAAAATCCATCGTCTGCACAGGCTATTAGGCGTGCAAATAGAAAAAGCGAGGTCATTTGTAGTTCAGAATAACAGACTTACTGTAAATATTCCTGATCTATACATTGATAACACTTCACTTAACACCATCTCTCCCCGCTCTTTACCAAGGAAATTGTTCAGCACACACACACCATACTGAGTCATGTCCCTGATCACTCTATGACATATCTCGTAGCAAGAGTCACTTGGATCCATATAGTAACTATTAGGCATGTGGCTAAACGGTGCCCCACTGCCTTTCAATGAGGCTTCAGGGTACTCCTTCACCCTCGTACCCTGCTCAGGCCCATAGTTAGGCAGTACAGGCATTTTTACTGTGTCAGTCCTGTTCACCGCCCGCAACACATTAGAGGTACTTGGCGTGGGGAAGTCCACTGTACTCAACAGTTGCGCAGACTCGCGCAACACCTCTTGCTCAGAGGAGCCCTCGTACGTTATGGCACTACAAGTCCTTAGCTCGCGGTTTGTATACACTACACTAGATATCACACTGTTGTCATTGTGTCCCGATGCTGTCGATGAGCCTACCTCACTTTGTTTAACGTTTTCAGTTGATATTTGCGAATTATGTTTACTAACAATATCCGTGATACCCTCCTTGCCACAATTTTTCACGTTTTTCGTTTTAGTTTTTTTTAAACGTCTTATATCATTACCCTCCTTCGAGATATCCTTCTGTTTTTCTGCTGTGACGTCGGAAATTCCGTCTTTCACTTTCTTCGTGGCTTCTTTACCAACTATAGAACGTTCACCTGAAATATCACTTTTGGAACCCAGCTTCGGTAACTTGGGTGCACATTCACTTTTGTGTCTTTTCCAGTCTTGACGTTGGTGTTCTGTATTACAATAATAAACGTTCAGACAACGAGCGCACCTCCGATGAGTTTTCTCGTTGCAAACAGCGCAACAAGCAAGGCCGCCTTCTTGATTCATTCTAAATAATTTCTCCCAAGGGCCGGCCCCTACGACATGTCAACTGAAAGAAATGTCATTGACGACGTGACAGGTATGCGGATGGATATTATCAAAATGGTGACTATTAAATTACAATAAAAATATGATTATTCTACTCTTTTCTCCGATAATATTACCACATAAAAATATATATTTTATGCATTGATATTCTTCATAATAGTTAAATTTTTAAATTACTGTGATGACCATTGACTTAGTTACTAGAGGAACAAAATTAAGTTAGATCCACACATAGGGATTAGTAATATTACTTGAGTCTGTGGATTTTTAGTAATCTGATTTTTAATTTGCTAGACTTATATGACAGCTGCGAAGCGAACGACCTTTTTTTGTCAACATGAAATTACATTATATAAAATTCAAAGTCCTGACTGACTGATACATCAACGCACAGCCTAAACCGCTGGTCCTAGAGACATGACATCAGATCCTTTGGAGGGTGTGTTCTTTGTGAAGCTACTCTTCATCTATCCAATAAGAAAGGATTTTTTTTATATTCCACCCATAAGAGGGTGAATGGGGGGAGGGTTCACGCGGGCAGAAGCTAGTTTAGTATATATTAGCCGTAGACACAGTAAATATTAGTTGTCATTTTGGTCTAGCAAATTATAAATCTGTGTGAATTATGGTGTTGCCATAGTTGAAGTGACGGAATAACGCATTTAGGGATATGTGCTTCCTGCCGTAAATTTTTCCATTTCGATCACCGCCCTGCCATGCCGCCGCTACCGTGGCTACCCAAAATAACACTGTGGAAGGACCCATGGAATTAACATTTACCATACAGGATGAATTTTCCAAGTGGGCGTGGATGGCCAAATTCTAAACTATGAGGAATAGCGAAAAGTACTCAAAGGAGTCACGGGCTCGATTTTGATGAAAACTAAAACTGCATCATTGGATTTTTGAAAAATCAATATAGTAGTTGCATCAACAAATATATCATTAACGTCTAGTTCTTTGTCTGATTCATTAATTTCATGTTCATTCGAGTCTTCATTTTCTTCTGGAAAAAGGTCGACTTCTATATCATTTTTATCAACTAGGTACATCTCCTTTTTGACCTTCTTTTGTCTCATTATGTTAGAACATTTTATCCAGTACTTTGACATCTCTACTTATTATCACTTTGTCTGATTTCGGATTAAAGATACGGTACGCTTTGTGATTTTTCGAATACCCTACAAATATACCAGCAATCGATCTGGTTTCAAATTTTCCGTTTCGTTTTTCCTTTTTTAGAACGAACGCCTTAGTCCCGAAAATGTGAAAATGCCTTACAGATGGAGAGTTCCATCTGTTTTCACCCATTTTTCAAATGGAGTCTGATTATTAATACTGTTGCAAGGACTACGGTGTGCCAAGTAGTTAGCTGTATTAATAGCTTCGGCCCAAAAAACTTCTTTCATGTTAGCGTCAATTAACACGCATCTAGCTTTATCAAGTAATGTTCTATTTTTCCTCTCTGCCAACCCATTTTGTTCTGGTGTAGGTATATGGTGCAGATAGCCTTCTTTTGATACCATTGCCTTTTAGATATTTGTCGAATCCATGGTTTATGTATTCCGTCCCATTGTCACTTTGTAAACAAACTATCTTTTGTTTGGTAAACCTTTCTACCTCGTTTTTAAATTCTTTAAATTTTGATAAGGCTTCATCCTTAGTTTTCATTGTATATACTCTTGTATATCTTGAATAATCATCAGTCAATGTAATGAAATATTTGAAACCCGATTTCGATGGTTCTCTCATGGGACCACATACATCCGTATGCACTATTTGTAGTTTTTCATTTGTTCTTTCTTCATTTTTGGATGTAGTGAATGGTAATTTTGTTGCTTTGCCTTTAGCACATACTTCACAGTCTTTAACTGTGTCATTTTTATTGAATTCCAATCTTTCCATGTTCTTTTTATTTAGAGCTATTCGCATTTGCCCCTCATTGAGATGAGCTAGTTTTCTATGCCATTGCTGCATTTTATTTACTTCGCAGAGTCTGGCTTTTTCTTGTAAGTTTTCTTTAACATAATATAAACCATCTTCATTTCTTTCTGCTCTTAACAGCATTTGACCATTATACTTTACAGTTGCGTTTTTCTGTTTAAATAAAACTGTTGCACCTTTATCTGTAATTTTACCTACTGACATTAGGTTTGTAGTTAGTGATGGTACATATAAAGCTTCGGTCAGTTGCAGATCAGGTCTTTTCTTGATGTAAAGTTTTGCTGAACCACGGCCTTCAATTTGTGCTGTACAGTTCTCTGATGCTAACTTTAAGGATTTTCCCTCATCCTTATCAAGATTTCGGAATCTTTCTAATTCATATGTCATATGTGACATGCAACCACTGTCAAGACACCACTTGTTTAGTTTTTCTTTACTATCATTTGTATTTCGACATGTCTCTTCAGAACAATATAAATTTGAAGTGCTTTTATTGTATCCTTTTGGGGCTGACTGTACTACTTTTGACCAGCATTCATTTGCTTTATGTCCTTTCTTTTTGCATTTATAGCATTCAACGGTAACATTTGTGTTTCTTCTGCGCGGTCTACTATATAGCGCTTCTTGTCCAGAATTTTGTTCACTTGTACTTCCCATATTTCTTCTGGCTTCAGCTTCTTCGATAATTTTTATCTTTAAGTTTTCAGGATTTGGTAGGTCATCCCTGGATTCTATAGCAATTCGAAAATTTTCAAAAGATTGAGACAAACTATAGAGCGTCATAATGCTAAGTAGATCTTTATTAATTTTTATGTCCATATCTGCAAGCTTATCGACGATGTCCATAAACTTGTTCAAGTGATCCACTATGTTATCGTCTTCTCTCATTTTTCTTAAGATTAATTCTTTCAAAAGACTTGCCTTTCGTGCAGGACCTTTGCTGGAGTAAATACTCTCGAGTGTGTCCCAGACATCTTTGCTGGTTTGACAGTTCTTCACTTGTTTTGTACTGGGCCCATAACCTGTTATATTATAATTATTGTTCTTATACATTAGTCTTCAATAAATATATGCAATGGAAGTGCTCATCTTTCTTTTATTTTTATATGACATCTGTTTTTCTTTTCTACGACTGACAGCTGAGTGAAAGCTAATTTCTCGTATAATACAACACTTAGGAATCTGAACTTTTAGTCGCTATAACTTCTTTAGGAGTAGGTACCTACCTACTAATTTTAGTTTTGGGAAGAAAGCACAGAGTTATCAGCTTCCCGACGCCAGTCGACAACCAAACGCATATTTAGAGCTGAAAGCAAAAACTAAACCTACAAGTGTAAAGCTGAAAACAAATTATCGGACGCGGCTGACGGACGCGGCTGACAACCGCGACTTATAGGTATCTAGATAATGAATGTACACTGAGCTGTGCAAACTATCGGATGTAAGTCGTGGACGTAACCTTGGGCTGACCTTGAGCGTTCGGACGTCCGACAGAAATCTGGCGCGCTTGATGTTTTTGTCAGCCGAACACTTCTCAAAAGACTGTGCACACGTATCTGTCGCGGCTGTCAGCCGCGTCCGTCAGCCGCGTCCGATAATTTGTTTTCAGCTTTACTATTCCCGTTCTATACATAATCTGTCTAGAGAAATCTTGAAATGAAAATTTAGCATCGTGTTTAGTTATTATTCTGAGATCGTGCGTGACTACCGCCACCCCACTAAGGGCATGGTATATCTCGTAAACTACTGGAGTACTAATTTTGAATTTTGGGTACTAATTTTATCTTGCAAGGTACAGACGCCAGCACATCAAGCGACCCCTATCTGTCAAATTTCTTTGATAGATTTTTAACTTTATCACAAAGTAATAAGGTTCATATTCAATTGGGAAAATTTGACAGATTGGGGTAGCTTGATGTGCTGGCCTCTGTACTAATTTTCTATGTAGGTTTGAGGAAAGCGATAAGCTTCTCAAACTTGGAATCAACATTCAAAATCGTGGTCCTGCTGAACGATTGCGCGAAAGTTCATCATCGTTGATTTCTCGGTAAATACAAATGTTCTGTTTTTTTACGAAAATAATCACATAAAAGTGTACCTACTAATTATTTGTATATTTAGGATAGCTGTAGCATGCCCCCTTTTTCGGCGCTCATGGTGGTCCTGCTGCGTGACTACCGCAGGACCACCTTCAAACTCGATTTTCTCGAAAACTACTAAGGTACCATTTTTTTTTTGTTCGAGTACTAATTATTTACCAAATATAATAATAATAATAAATGTTTTATTTTTCTTCCACACAAAACTTACAATGGAAAAAAAATTATTATGATGAGGGACAATGTTCATTTGTGGGAGACTGGTGCCTAAACTAAGGCGCGACTTGTATTTCAGGACACCGGGACACAGGAAAAAATATCATCAAAAAAGAAACATTATAGACAATGCACGAATGTAACATCTACCTATTTGTTGGAAGAGAAGAGAAAAAAAAAAGCAAATAACTAAAATAATAAAATCTTTTTGTACGAAGTGTAGTGGAGTCAAGGTGTATGAGGATGTAGTGAGGGTATGGTGTATTTTATATTTGACTGTGTGTGTGTGTATGTGTGTGTGTGTGTATGTGTGTGTATGTGTGTGTGTGTGTATGTGTGTGTGTGTGTGTGTATGTGTGTAGTGTTGAGTGGGTGAGAGGGTATGTGAGTGGGTTCAGGTCCAACTAGACGAATGGTTCCTATCATATTATTTTATTATGACTAGTAGCTCTTCTGTTTTTGTGTAGTTTAATTTTAGTAGCCAGTTAGTCATTACAAGTTTACATTTAGATTTATTGTAATTAAAAATACCTAGTTCTTTATTTAACTTATTATAGAGTTCAGGTCCTCGGAAAGTATAAATTTTTTGGGCAAAAGCAGTTTTAGATTTGATGGTGCTACATATTGCATACTGCCTCCTCGTTGTTAATTTAGAAAGATCGAAAGTGTCGAATATGGAAGCGATTGGCGTTGGTGAGGCGGCGGTAGTCACGGACATCTACTAAGGTACTCATTTTTTGTTCGAGTACTAATTAGTACTAATTGAGTACTAATTATTACCAAATATGGAAGCCATAATTGGCGTCGATGGGGTGGTGGTAGTCACGGACATTTTTGAAACTTGTACCTGCTTAATTATATTTTGTTTCAAATTGTTATGGTATGTATATAAAAAATTACGTACAGAAAAACACGTTTTATAAAATTATTTATTTAATTAAATAATGTAATACATAATATGAATAAATTCTTTATTTATTTCGAGACTTTGTCAAATGGGTGCTGGTTTATGGGTTCTAACTTAATAAAAATAACGCCTATGAAATGGAAAATACCTGTAGAATATGCTTATTTTTGGTTGATAATGATAAGAGTTACAATGAAACTTAAATAAATATTATTCTTATTTACAAATACAAAGGGGAATAAAATGATTTGCGATGCATGATTAAGGGATCATGAATAAAAAACAGACTAGATTAGTTCTACGTCGAGCCACGTTCTTGATTCGTGTATATAATTTTCCAAGGTTTTTATAGTTTTAAAGCAGTAGTGTGTTGGACTCTATGTTTATTAAAGTGATGGAGAGCGAGACTCAACGAGAGGAACTAAAGAGTGCGTAAAGGCGCGCATCGTATTAATTTACGCGCACCTCTGCGCTTACTTAATAATAGTTTCTTATACTAATATAAAACATAACAAGATAATTGTCTTCTGAATCTTAGAAATTATGACAATATCTACATTTTTATTAAAACTTTTCACTTCTCTTGCATGAGTCGTATAGAATCAAAAACAGCAATCTGTCATTTTAACTAAAATCAAGTTATATATAGGGCAACACTGTTCCATTAGAATATTCTTTGCTTATTTAATAACATCGTATCAAAAACAGCAAATTACAACCGAAAATTGAACTTCAAAAACTGTGTTAGTATCAAATACAGCAATATACTGACGATAAGTTTCAAAGACAGCAATTTGTGAGTGTCAGCCAATCACAAGCGTTGCTTCGGTTGTGCGTCAAAATGGCGTCCGCGTTGTTTTTGTTGTGAGTTTTGTGCGTGTATTTTCTTGTTTTATTATAAAAATAACGTTGAAAAGTTAGTTTTAACATTAAAAAACTGGACATGGAGGTGCACCCCACGCGTGTTAATAATAAGTTTGCACGAAAGAAAAAAAGAGATCCTACAAAATGGAAAACAAATATTGCAAAATGTTTGAGGTATGTACTAACATTGTTTTAACGTAGGGCTGTCACAACACATTAAATTGGTTTACACTTAATGAATGTTGAGTTCATATTGAAATTATCAAAATAAATTTTAATTGAATACGCATTATTATTTTAAATCAGTTTTGGATTTCTTTATTTTATACACTATTTTGTAATTTAGTTTACCTAACATAATTATGTTAACATGCTTTGTTTTTCTTTTTAGATATTCGTCAAAAGGCATGCCAACCCGAGTATGCGAACATAATACGAAAGCATTGAAATGTGCAACATTGACAATGAATAATTTATCAAAAATACATCGGGATTTTTATAAGAACTCGACAAAGCATGAGCAAAATATAATTCTTTTCAAACTGTGTTCAATAAAAGAAACTCAAAAAAGACCTAACTTTAAAGGCAAAAAGAAATTTAAAACTAACTATTCCGTATTCATTAACAAAAAGAGGGTGCCAATCTGCCAAAAATTTTTTCTGAGTATTTTTGGCATTAAAAAGTATAGAGTGGAGTACTTGATGAAAAAGTTTTATGAAACGGGAGAATTTCCTCGTGAAGCTCGTGGAGGTGATCGGAAGACTGAAAAGTACGCAGAGAAAAAAGAATCTGTTCATCATTTTATTCAAAGTCTCAAATGTATAGAGTCTCATTATTGCCGAAAAAGCAAGGAAGCTGAAAGAAAATACTTGCCATGTGAGTTGAATATTAAAAAACTTTACCTAATGTATAACACTGACCAGCGTAATGCACAACTTGGGGTAAAATTATCATACTTTCGGTATATTTTCAACACTGAATATAATTTAGGCTTCGGCACACCACAAACGGATGTTTGTTCAAAATGTCTAGAACTAAAAGAAAAGATCAAAATGGAAAAAGACGAAAATAAAAAGAAAATATTTATGACAGAGAAGAGGGTTCATTCTTTGAGAGCGAAATCATTTTTTGAAAACTTGAGAGACACTACACCTGGTTTGAAAATAATATCTTTTGATTTCCAAAAAAATTTACCGTTACCAAAGGTGCCTGACCAATCATGCTATTATAGCCGACAATTATATTTCTACAATTTAGCCGTAGTTGAAGGGCATTCAAATTTGCCTCTAAATAAAGAGCGTGTATTCTCTTATTATTGTACAGAAGACGAGTTTAGCAAAAATGCGAATTTGGTGGCATCTGCAGTTTATGACCGGCTTTGTAAAACTGATAAAACGGGCATAACAAGAATTCGTTTGGTTGCAGACGGATGCGGCGGGCAAAACAAAAATTGTATTTTAATTGGTATGTGCTGCAAATGGCTATTAGAAAATAGAAACATTAAGAGTTTAGAAGTCATTTTTCCTGTCACCGGTCATTCCTTTATGCCTGCTGATCGCTTTTTTGGAGTTATAGAAAAAAAGCTGCGTAAAATGGAGGTAGTACTTCATCCCAAAGAAATCATAGATATTGTGTCTGAAAACGCATCTTTAGTAAAATTTGGTGAAGATTGTACGGTTTTTGACTGGAAGACATCTATCAAAGACATCGTAAAACCCACCACAACTTGGAATATTCAATTCAACCAGTGTAAAAGATTTATTCTGCGTCGTTCAAAAAAACCTGGTAACGTGCTTGTGAGGGGCGAAATATATTATAAGAGTGACGTAGCTACCGCTCAAAATATTTGCAGACCACGAAAACTTATGAATATGATAAATCCGATTATACTGCCCAGCATAGTTGCTGTTAATAAAAGTAAATTAAGTGATGTGAATAAATTACTGAGCAAACATTTTGGTACCGAATGGCAAGGCTTATTGGAATTAAGTTTTTATAAAGAAATATTACTAAGACAGGAGACCTTACAAGAAACGCCTTCTGAAGATATATACTGTGATGAAGAAGTTCAGGAACCTGCCGAACTTCGAATTTAATTTTGTGAAATAAATAAAAATTAAACATCTTTGTGAATTTTAATTTGAGTGACAACCCTAAATTACGTGTTGCATTATTATAATCAAAGACAGCAATCTTTGACATAGCTATTAACAAAAGCAGCAATCTGGTGTTTGTTTAGAATCAAATCCAGCAATATTTAAATGTAAGTATCAAAAACAGCAATCTGAAAAATTAATTAATTTTTTATTAATTTTTTCTAAATGCAATCTACCCAATGTAATATTTAAATAAAATGCAAACCTTTAATTTACCAAATTAAATCATAAATGATGAATTTATCAACTTTAATAAAGAATTACATGTTTTTTTTTATTTACCACTAATTAGTGAAATGTCAGATTGCTGTTTTTGTTTCTATACGACTCGCATGTAGGTATATGTCATAGTTTCCTAGAATCGGGAATTATGATTCCTTTTACTTTGCAATAGTTACCATATTAGTACGATCACATGAACTTTATTAATATTGTGACTACCGCATAGTTCACAGGACATATCAGAGATTTTTTCAGGAGAATGCGTCCATCACCTATCAGTCTCTAATCATACTTACGTTCACTGGCGACATCTGATTGATGTCTTTTAAAACTTAACTCTGTACTTCCAATTCCATTTTTACTTTTACTAATAACACGTATTTCAAGTTTTCATCTCCAACAATAATTTACGGTCTAGCGTTTCGTAACTGTGAACAGGCCCATATTGCGAACACATAATTTTGTTCCGTATTAAGTACTAAGTTTTTATAAAATCACAAATACAGAGGTAAGATATTAATTGAATATAACTACGTTTATACTCAAAATTCTAGCCAATATTATTTTGGACCCTATATTATTACTTTAGTACCTGTAGGTACTATCATTACAATAGCTTCATTAACGAGTAACGTAGGTAAACCATCCGCTTTACAGTATTCAAGTAATACTATACGTAAATTACCACGTCTACACAGATATGACATAATGTACAAAAAAAAAATCTTAAATAAATTCTCCGATCTGTTCACAGGCTCATAACTAAGGCATTCGATAAAACACAGGTCAAGGGATCTATTTTAGTCAATAATCCTAAATATTCTTTAATAATTGTGTAAATTGGATAAGTTTATCATGTAAATAGAATTATAATATTTTAAGTCAATAGTTAGCAGATAAATTCGTATGTGCTATGAAAGTCTGATCCCGGCATTATAATTTTATTGTCACGTAAGTCCAAGCTATTTCAAAGACAAAATATTTTTGTCTATGAAAGTCTAATTCTTTTTACACTTGGCAACACATTCAGTGACATTGTTTTTTGTGCGGGAAATTTGATTTGTCATATCCATGTTCTACAGTAAAGTTTTAAAGCATTTTTTCTGTCTTATGGTTTGGTTATAATCTTGTTTGGTCATCGTTTAGGAGTGGGATAGGGGGAGGAGGGGCGTGTAGTACTCTTGCTAGTTCCGCTTTCTCGTCTGCGGAAAGGACGTAGACTGGAGGGGCGGCTGGTAGGAACCGTTCTGCTTTCTGTGGCTCCCGTTGTAATCTCGCGCGGTACAGCATCACGAGGACACATAGCACGCTGATTATGAACGCTGAAGTAGCCGCTAGGACTATAAGTGCGGTGTGGTAGGAAGTTGTTGCGGAAACCTGGTGAGAGGATAAAAATAAATGAGTCAAAGTAGTACGCTTTTTTAATCTTGTTGCTTTGCTTTAGTTCTATGTAGATAAGCTTTGAGCATTGGAGTTGTTCCATAATAGTCTATAGTAGTAGACCTACTATATTAAGTACCTAGGTCTTAAATATTCTGTGATAAAATTGTTTAGCGTATGTTGTTACTAGCTGCGCCCCGCGGTTTTACCCGCATAAGTCTCGATCTCGTTTGAATATCAAGATAAAACGTATCATATGTGTTAATCCTATGTATAAACTATCTCTGTGCCAAATTTAATTTAAATCCGTTCAGTAGTTTGTGCGTGAAGAAGTAGGTAACAAACATACAAACACACTCACAAACTTTCGCCTTTATAATATTAGTGTGATGTGATGATTTCGGTTTTTTTTCAGGGATAAGAACTTTTGAAATAATTATTTTGTGTCAACAGATATTTTGTAAGTGGTTTGTCATTTGGTTGAAAAAGAGCGAGACACAATAGAAGTTTTCTTGTTATTACGTCTGGGGTCCATAACTATCGAAATTGTCTTCAAACTTCTTAAAGCAACTTACAATAATTAAACTATACTAAGCTCACTTATGTAATAAAAACAAATATCATATTATAAACTTACAGTAGACTCGCTAAGTATCTCCCGTTGCTGCATAGCGGAGCGGTTGGGCGTGGCCAGCCGGTACTCGCTGCGGATGACGTCAGCTCCCAACACGACCTCATCGTCTGCCCTGTTACCCGCTAGTTTCTCTTGTTTCGCCTAAAGACGGCATAACAGAACATTATAGGCTGATTATGATGATAAATCTGACTTTTTAGGTAGGAAATATTTCTGGCGTGAACATAATTATCAAGTTTAGAAAGGTTTTAATAAACAATGGTCATCGGGTGTTGAACTTAATAAAGTATGTATGTCAGACCGGTTTGGTTCGTAGTTTGTGTCAAGTTTGCTGAAATCTGGCGCGGTTGCGCCATTAAAAAAGGAAATATTTTATAGCTACCTACTCCTTTTGCACTGGTAACGCATAGATATAACATCTCGCGCATATACTCTGGCTATAAAAGTAGCGGAAGACCAAAAAAAAAAAAGATGGATGGACTGTGTGATAGATGATATTGCTAGAAAGGGGGTGACTACCGAGATGATGACCCCAGATAAATTGGGATAAAGCAGGGAGAATGATGTATCCGTGCGGCCAATCTCAAGCCTCTGGTATACTCACCAAGTTTTCGATATAGTAGACATAGTCAACAGCCCTCGGCCCAGTAAGCACGGCCCTTAGCTTCGCAGTATTTCTATCCCGTGTCATGGCCACGGGTACCCTTGCTCCCAATGCTGCCAGTCTCGCCGCTAAGCCTGCACGAGCACGCTCCGCACCTGCTTGTTCCACGTTTAGGAGCTCTAGCTCGAGGATTGCTGTATCTATTTGTGTTAGTTCTGTAATAATAGAGTGTGTTAAGTTAGATCGTGGCGGCATCTACATCGCCACATCTGAACTACGCATTACAATGACGTCACGCAAAATCCTGCATCGCGCAAGCAGAGTTTTACCTCACAACTAGCATAATATAAAACGTCCCGACATCAATCGTCGGGCAGTTGCCCACCAGACACAACACCCGTCTGGTCGGGGATGCTCCCTTTTCTATGGAGGATGAGTTAATTTTACACCCTGTTCCTCATACCACTATACTGGTGACTCCGACATATAACTGGTAACTTGTATGGACACTTCGGACATGCCAACATATGTGGCATGGTTCGGTCAGGAGCACCGCATTCGCATTGGGTGTCGGTTGGGACAATAATCCTACATTTCGTTAGATTGTGCTTGCAGCGGCCTACTTGGGTCCGCTGTCGAGTAGGTGTTCAATTTTGACTGGGGACGGTCAATCATCTCATGTACGCTTAAGTCTTTTACCATTACGAAAAGCTTCTACAACAACTCACCACAAGGATCGGGCGCAGGCGCGTCGGCGACGATTCCCGCGTGTGGCCTCTTCTGCCCCGCGGCGTCCACGCACCAGCATCGCCCGCGGGAACACTGTCGCGGGGAGAACTCGCCGTCTTCTAGGCAACGGGGCCGGAGACCTTCACCACCTAACAGTGAAATAATTTTGTAAAAGATTTATTTTGTCTTGAGATACGTACCTATCATTTTGCTAGGTTGGTCTGTCGGTTGTTTTAAATATAATAGCCAAATTATATTTACAGTTTGCACCACACATACAAGTTACACTTGTAATCGTAGTACTATTAACTATTCTGTGCTTGTAATCATAAAATTTGTTCAAACAACATATTTTTTTTGTATTCTGTGTTATCTCCATCAAGTCAGTCTTCAACGGGCCGTAGCCCGTAGTAGCCTAGTAGGGGATCAAGACTAGTAATTTAACCCAACGCACTTCTATACAAAGTATCTTTCTATGTCTTATACCACTCATGATATTGCCCATTCCCTGTCCTATGAACCACATATGGTTCAGTTTGATTATTTAACTATATTGCGTCTACTTTGTGGACAGTGAAAGTGTAAAACTAGCTAACTTCTTAGGACTTACCATTCTCAATTTCTTCCTGGATAAACTGACACTTGGATCTAAACACGAACTTATCGACATTAATTTCTAGATCCTTCTCCGATTTTCTGGTAGTGTCTGCAGCTTTAGGCTCTACGACCTCCAACACTAACGCGGATTCGTCTGTATCTCTCGTCTGTTCAAGCATTCCATCTAAAGATTCCTCTTCCCGAACTTCGGCTTCAAGCTCGAAATCATCATCTTCGTCGTCGTCATCGTCAAATTCGTCTACTCTGTACGCAGTCATTTGTCTGATTAGTTCTTCCAGTACTGAAAAAGGAATATTTAAAGTTGATTTAGCTCATGTTTTACGAGGATAAAAGCTTAAATATATCTATGCTAGTTCAAAGACATCCATTTGGAGATCAATTCTTAGTCTATCAAAAAGTACTCTGTGTTTTGGACTTTTTTGAAGTAGACAGCAGTATACCAATGTATTTATTGAACACAGCTGACCCAACAGAGGTTGTCCTGTCGAAATTAGAAATTTCCATAAAAAAGGACATTAATTTTTTCCTGAATTTGAACAATTTTCGGGAAGTTTCTCCTTTTCTTTCCATAAAAACCTGATTCGGACTATTAAGAACATTTTAAAACAAAAAATATAATAGCCAAATCGGTTCAGCCGTTCTCTTATGGTGCGCTTACCAACGAACAGCATTTCATTTACATTTATATAGATGATATGACAAATACCTAGTTCAGCTTATGCTAATACAACGCTAACAAAATGGATCATGTTGTCTGAAAATAAAAATAATACTACTCTTAGCTTCTTTCCCCACCTCCTGACATAGTGGTGATTTCAGGCCAGTTCAACAATTTAGATTTTGTTTTGGATTTTGTTTTATTTTCTTGTTTCCTCAGTTACTACAATATTAAACATGTTTTTTGTAAATAGATCCAAATATTACCTTCGTCGGCTCTAGCTCGTTCGTCGGACGGGTCTCGGGGCACATACTTGCGCGCTTGTCTGAAGTTGCACGAAGGTATAGCGCCGCGCACTAAGGATCCCTTCAGAGGTTCTCCACGAGCGCTTACACACCAACATACATCTGTAAATAGATTGAGAGTTTTAGATGATATGGATCGGGCAAAATGTTAGAAAGGTCAAGTTGTAGTCTTTCAGAAGCGAATATTAAATAGTTTTGGTTTTAATTAAACTGCGTTGCGGAAGGAGGTAGAGAAAGTCAACTTCAACTCATGATTTGTGGTTTTTTGAAAGAATCACCATAATTTTGCCAATCTCACGGTCTATGATAGAGCATCAAACGCAGGAGTTTTTCAGGTACTTAAAGAAAGTTTTACGAAGGAATCTTACGAGTTAAATCTTAAGCACTTCAACAGACTTTGGATATGTGTCTAAAGCACATTGGTTTTTACTTTTTCAGTGGACGAGACTTGAGAATCTGCGGGTAGTTTACCCTTAGTTTGGAGTATATCGACTCACCAATATGCGACATACACTGCACCGGTTCCCAGGCTCCACTGGCATCGCATTTGGGTATAAAAGTTCCTTTGCCGTACTTCTGTGCCGCAGCCTCGTTCTTCTCTTTTAGCCTCTCGCATGGGCTCAATACTGTAACATAAAGAAGAAAATTTTAGTCTTATATAAAAAATGGGTGTCTACTCCCAAAACGACACGTAATAAGGTGTTTTTAGCTTAGCAACATTATGAAATAATCAGGCCCATTAGTTGCATGGTGCTGTTTTGACTAATCAGCATTCATTCATCTTGGACTCGTCATGCTGTCGTCATACTCATCTAGATTTCTACAGTTTCTATTCTATTGTCTCAAATTCAACTTTCAGCATCTAATCTGTTTATAATTCAGATACGCAGAAGCATATGATAGCTCCCTGACTTTTTATCCCAGATTGCCCAAAGTGCCAATAAAGCTAGCCATGCTATTAGAATATAGGGTGTAAGTGTGCATACACACGAGTGACACGTGTAGACGATAGAGGCAGCTGCAAGCGTCGACGCGTGTCGTTCGTGTATTGGAGTACGGTGCTCACATGCGAGACGCGTTGGCGGTTGCCGTTGCCTCTGTCGTCGACGCGTGTCTCTCGTGTGTATGCACACTAAGAGACATCGACGTGCAAACTGTTACCATTACCTGATTGTAGACGCACCATGCAGCGTTGAAATTTTAAGTCAGTTATTTTAATTTTTTTTACGGAATTTATGGTAAGAGTTTGCGCGTGGATGTCTCTAAACCGTGTATAGTGCAAGACAATTTAGTGGAGTTAACACAGGTACATAACATAACAATATAACATGTATATACAAAATAAATAACGACATGCCTTCCTCTTTCACAATGTGGCTTGTCTTCCTTTTTTTACTTTTCAATTGCACAGCTTCCCCTGCCACTGTTTTGAAAGACAAAAATTTCTTAGTTGAAGCAAGACAGGAAGTCTTGGCTGCTGTATTTTTTTATCTTTAGGAATTTTGCTATAATTTCGGATACCTTAGGTTCAAAAAGCCTCATCTGTTGACCGGTAGCGATTGGTTGTCGTTAATATTATAGTGATACGTGTGACTTTAGTCGCTCGTATCGTATAACTAAACCCGCACTTAAGTAACGCTTTTCTGTGTAAAAATAGACTAGTTAAGTCACAGTAAAGCGTGCCTATGTAATAGCCAATCAAATCACTTCAATTTAGATTTGAAAATAGATTGAATAAGGCTCACGGAAACTGAGGGTAGTTACTTCATTATACATATATACAAATCACAAAAACAAGATCCGAAGGTCTTGCAAAATCGAAGGCAAATATTACAATTTAGAAGCCAAACACCATAAAAACTGATGTCAAACTCACCAGGGCACACATTATTGCACTCCTCCTTAGTTCTGAAGTTGTTATGATTGCCGGAGCACCCGTGGTACTTGAACCGCTCGCAACGGTTACGCGCGTGGTTGAAGTGCCATCTCGTCGTGTTCAGGACTTCGCCTTCTGTGCAATTACCCTCGTCTTTGTTCTCGAAACATACCGTGTCTGGATGGAGGAGAAGAATAGGTATTGAATTTCACATGCGTAGATTAACTGGAATTTTGTTCGATAGCCTGACTTTGTTCGCGTTTTGTGGCAAACAAGAATTTGTTTGTGTGTTTTTTGAACTTCTCTGGCAAAATCGTAAGTACTTTATGTTCAAAAAAAAGGTTCTGTTTTTTGCAGTTTGCTTGTACGAACGGACTGTTGATCTACACAAATTGGCGCTCCGTGTACACTTTTTTGCGACCACCCTGCTGATTGGCTAATATTTTTACCTTAGTTAAGGACCGATACTAGTTCAGATTGCGAAAATTGCCTTAGCATTAACGGCTGTAGTTCCAACAGTTCTGCAGTTTTCACTTTGAAATTAATATACGATAAAGATGAGGACTACTGCGAGGTGTCATCGGTTGCGAAAACACGATTGCATACAATTTTCTCGATACAAAGAAGTCTCAAAGTTACCTCTAAACCGCAAAATAAAAGGAGAATATTCAATGAAAATTTTCAAATTAGGCCATGAAAATTTGCAAGCTAATCAAACTATGCATAAAGCAGGTGTCATAGGTTCGTTTTTATTTTTTTAATCGTTAAATTTAACGTAAAAAGATGAGATCCGAAATATCCAGCTTTATAACCACTCATACCTTGAACCGCTCTGCCGCCCGGCCCCCGACAGGACCCCGATTCAGTACCGCTTCGGCTATCAGACGGGGAACCCGTGTCACTTTGCTTGCGCTCAAAAGACCCGATTGACAACGTTTTATGTTCTGAAGAAATTATGTAATAAAGTAAAATGAAATATAGATGTAAAATATAAGGCCTCGTATTTTTATTTTTTCCAAATTTTGTAGTTTTCATTCATAAAATAATTTTTGAAATGGTTTAAAATCGTAATCTCATGTCAATGTCAAAACATTGTCAAAAATTTAGGGAGGTAAACGTACCTATTTTAGACAGTTCCCAATGTGTAATGGTGTTTTCAATATATTCAGTAAAACTATTTTTATAAATAATTTTATCTATTTATTGATACAGGGTGTAAAAAGACTTTAGCCGTCGTACATCAAACTAAGTAACATTGCACAAAAGATCTGTGACAAAAGTAATTGCTGGAAATCGACTACCTCTCGCGCGTTTCTCGTACACACGGGTGCAGAAAAAATAACCAATCGGTGCAAGTCACTCTCGTACACCCGTGTCGATGGGCACTCAACTCCCACGTACACCCGTGTGTACGAGAAACGCGCGAGAGGTTAATTTTTGGTGTAAACATTTGCTGTATGCGCACTACCACAAACAGTAAATTTTGCACCGGCATGTAACTATACAGGGGTCCTGGAGGTATTTAAAGTTGTGTTATAATATCAAAACTTGTTTTCGTAAAAAATATCAGTGAAAGTTGTAATTTTGACCTTAATAATAATATCTCCGTAACCAGAAAGTTTCTAGTACAAAGAAATGATTACAATAATGGGGAGTACAAGTGACTCTCGGCTCGTTGTGTCTTTTTAAACCCGTTATGTTGTAATAGAAGACCAGAAACTATGATCTGCATTAACTAATTTTGAAAAAAAATACAGTCGGCATAAAATTAGCCAATTTACACAAAACCTTTATATTCTCTACGGTTTTCATTCATCGCAAGTAATCACAAATTACCACTGATAGTTTTTGAGAATTAATTATGTACAGACGCCAGCACATCAAGCTACTACAACCTGTCATATTTCTTTAATAGATTTTCAGCTTTATCGCTAAAACATATTGTTCAAAATTGATTGGGAAAATTTAAAAGTTTCGGCTAGCTTGATACATGTAATTTTTTTTGGTTTAAGTTAATACATTTTTGATCAATATTCAGCCCGGAGGCTGAGTTGTGCCTCTTTTCGTCTTCAGCCTCCGAGTTGACGCAGATGCTAAACGATCTTGGCACGGCAAGCCTAGAGGTTGGACTTCAGATGAATATGTCAAAGACCAAGTTGATGACGAACAGTGCGCATCGCAGGATCACTGTGACGGGTGTGGAGGTCGAATACGTTGATGAGTATCTCTATCTCGGGCAAATAGTCTCTTTCCAGGCAAGACAAAACAAAGAATTTGCAAGACGCACCGAAAATGCCTGGATGAGCTAATGGGCCATGAAAGATATAATGAAGGGTGATCTTCCTTTGTCCCTTAAGAGAAGACTCAGTGACGTGTGCATACTTCCCATCCTCACATACGGTGGTCAAACATGGTCTTTGACAAATCAGCAGAGGTCCACGCTCGACGTTTGCCAGAGGGCTATGGAACGGAGTATTCTGGGTATCAAGCTAACGGATCGGATAAGGAATACGACCATCCGTTCCATCATAAAGATAACTAATGTCACTTGCAACTCCAAAACAGACCAGGTCTCGATAAAGTCAGAAGCTTGCTCATAGACCACAAACGTAAGACAAAGGGGCCGGTTATACTCTTCGGATTTCTGTATAATTTTTGGCACTGTATGGATGTGGTCTATTGTGCTGTATCTTCCTCGAAAGCCGTCTGATCCGGTGGCTAAAACTCGGTAGAGTACAGTTCTTCGCGCTAGAAGATTCGTGACGATGCTTGAAAACAATTTATAGACACGTTACTAAAAAGTTTTTACCACCGCCTTCCGAAAGTAAAGTTATTTTACACTGTGGATTTTTTGGAAGTCGTTTTTTTTTTTTGTTAAAACGTTTTTATTTCTCGCTTTTTAGTGGGTCTGCTTATAACTTATCTAAGCATAAATTGCTTCGCAACCAAAATTCCAAAATTCCTATGGGATTTTTCGCTTATAAACTGTTTTGAATTTAGCGACCGCATAAATAATAATAAACCTACTCAGGCTACAAAAATAAAGTAAGTACGGTATTTTTGCTGTCAATTTTTGTCAAATTGACACAGTGATTAGAAATAGAGTGAGCGTAAATACGAAAAATTTTAACTCGAGCAGCAACAATGGGTAATAAGCGAAAAGCGATGCAGAAGAAGATTGGTTGGCGTAAAAAAACGGTCAAGTATATGAACGAAGCTATGAAGTAAGTACCTAGCTTTTTATAAAATACTAGCTGCGCCCCGCGGTTTCACCCGCGTAAGTTTCGATCCCGTGGGAATATCGAGATAAAAACTATCCTATGTCCTTTTCCGGGACTGAAACTATCTCTATACCAAATTTCATCGAAATCGGTTCAGTAGTTTAGGCGTGAAGAAAAGACAGACAGACAGACAGAGTTACTTTCGCATTTATAATATTAGTTTGGATAACTAAAGCTAAAGGTACCTACGATTCCAAAGGTAGGTCTTTGCTAGGTACGTACGTACTTAGGTTCATAATTTATGAAGGGCGAAGGTAACCAGTAGTTTATATTCAGCCGGATGTGTCTTACAGGTTTGTCTTTGTATTTAGGTAGTTACGTATTAAGAAATGAAATAATAATACTAATCTACTAAGTTGAATACATAGAAACCAGTCATGTCGCTGCGCTGTGGTCTGTCATAGCGATAGTTTGTTTACGGTAGCAGTTCCATCCGTAATTGTAGCTTTAAACTAGATTAATATTATTATATCATTTCTAATTAAGTAACTACCTACTTAAATACAAAGACGAACTTGTGAGACACTTATCCGGTTGAAATACTGCCGGTTGCCTTCGTCCTACATAAATTATGAACCTAAGTAATAAGTACATACGTAGGTGCTTAGTTTAGCTTAATATTCAACTACTTTCAAAATATTTACATTTATCTTTCCAGAAAACGTCGATTGGAAAATACTGAAGACAATAATAATGATAATACAAAACGCCCTCTCTCCACTCTACATAGATCAATCTTGGGGAAAAGCACCAGACCACTAGTGCTTTAATTAGAGGAGAAACGTTTTAGGAAACGTAGGGGTGTGTTTAAAGATTTAAGAAAGGATAGAAAACGAAAAATAATTAATAACAAAGAAAGTAGTAAAGATTATGGTGAACATTGTCAAAAGCCAGATATGACCACTTTAGAGTACGATCGCTGCAAAGAGGACTTTTTAAAAAATTTACCAAGCTCAGAAAAAGACAGAAGAAACGTTGAAATATCAACGATTCTTCAAAGAGATTCCAGTGAGTGGTTAGAACTTAGAAGGAAACTTCTTACAGCCTCTAATTTCTCCAAAGTGGTCAATAGACGTCAAAATTCTAGTGTTAAAAATTTAGTTAAAAATCTTATATATCCAAAAAATTTATGTAATGTGCCGTCCATAAAACATGGAATAGAAAACGAAACAACCGCAATGGAACAACTAGCATCACAACTTAATATTAAAATAGAGCCTTGTGGTCTTTTTATTGATAAAGAGTTACCTTTTCTAGGTGCAACTCCGGACGGAGTTGTGCAGGGAGAAGACACAATAGTAGAAATAAAGTGTCCAATTTCTGCATTCAGGACTTCGTTGGACGATGCAATAGATAAAAAAAAAAATAAGGTTTTGGAGGAAAACGAAAGATGGACTTTCCATAAATTTGAAACATCCTTGGTACATTCAGGTGCAGGGACAACTACACATAACTGGGAGAAAAACATGTATTTTTGGCGTATGGTCGGGATGCAAAAATCATATCAAAACTGAAATTATACAGAAAGACGATCATTATTGGGCACAATTCATGGAACCTAAATTAACAAATTTTTACTTATCATACATGTTACCAGAGTTATGTGATCCCAGACATACACGGAATATGGAAATTAGGGATTTAAGGGAATTCACATAAATGTTCTTGCTTTCGTCATTCTCCTCCTCTTGATTCCTTTTTTTTTAATTTAAATGTTTTCATTAATAACAACTTATTTTAAAATTCGTTCTATTCTCCTCCTCCTCAAGTCGTACTCCTCATTACTGAGGGTCGTGATCCTCCCTTGAAAACAACTTTTCCCTGACGATGTTTCGCCATCTCTGTCTATCCTTGGCCAAGTGAAGCGCATCATGAAATTTCGTGTCAAGAGAAGAGCTTATCTGGTCAGACCATCGCAATGGGCTGCGACCTCTTGGTCGTTTACCATCCACCTTGCCGGTAACCATCAGTTGTTCGAGGTTATTGCGTTCTATTCTAAACCATCGTTAAAGCCAAAATGTATGAAACTTTATAATTGACATCAGTCATTCCGATGACGTATTATTATGCGTTATAACCATTGCGTGCTCTTGTCAGTGCTGGGTTGCCAGCTGTTTTAGAACCCAATGGCTTGGCTCGCGACGATTGGAAAAGACCAGACAGATTGACCATAATGCCTTGGAAGTTAGGTCGGCCTTTGGTGTGTGATGCAACATGTATCGACTACCTTGCGCCACCCCATCTTCCTATTACGGTGGGCTGTGCTAGTGCGATTACTGCGGGTGCAGAAAACCTCAAACAGCGCAAATAGATACTCTAATCTTAATAAGCCGACTTATATGTACCAGCCGTTTGGGGCTGAAACACTACGGCCACAGGGTCCGAGTGCCCACTTAATTTTTAGAGAAATCGCCAAGCGATTGGTCGACTCTTCGCGTGACCAGAGGACTAGCCTATTTTTTGGCCAAAGAATCAGCAAAAAGAAAGTAATTTTAAGGCCGGCGCTCACTGACGGCATGGCACGGCGTGTCATGGCAGAGGATTTTATTACTAATCAAGTTATTTTAAATCTTATTTCAATGAGTTTAGAATTCATGTTACTTTATTTCGATACCACGATGCCGGGAAATGACGCTACGTGCCGCGGGACGCTGCGGCATGACGCGACGCGCCGAGGGATGCTGCGGCATGACGTGTTATGCCGTTTCATTCCACGTAATGCCGCGGCGCGCCATTGCATCCCGCGGGACGTGTGGGTCACTTTGTGTCGAGGAATTATGATTGCTAAGCTGGTTGAAATAAGGTTGAAACTTGTGCAGCGGTCATTTCGGTTAATGGGGCGCAGTCCAGTCAGGGCGGGCTTTCAGCAGGATTCCACGGAACGCCGCGGGATGCCGCAGCACAACCTGCCGTGCCACGCCGTCAGTGAGTGAGCAATGGTCTTTGGTCGGTCATAGAACACTAATGCAGTAGGTATATTGCGGATTTCGCGGTAAACTTTGCTTGCGTGATGTAGGTTGTGATGTCAAACAAAAGATTGGTGTAGTTCGTTTGTAGACGTTGCTACTCAAATATTATGTATAAATAACTTTGTCTTTGCTTTGTATTTGCTATGCGAATGATGAGCGTCCCATGTTTTTTTTGTTATTATATTATTATTTACCTGTCCATTTAAAAGAATTTTATATATACTGCACATACAATGTGAAAGCTAATTTTTATGTGAATGTAATAAATGAATGTTAAGTTTAATCATTTTATTTCTTGACATCCTTCCAACAATAGTACAGTTCACCCTAACTGAATCAGTATGTCAGTGCGAGTGGGATAGAATGATACATAGCGCGGGGAAGTGGGGGCAAAATCTGAATTTGAGCTGAACTATTACAAGCCCTTAAGCTAAGCTGAGGCGACATTCGCCAATGAAACTTTCCTACTATTTAAAGTAATACTTACGTGGCTTAGGACAGCAAACCGACGGTGTAGAATCATGAGGAGCGAATCGACAGGCGTGAGTCGATGGGCAGGCGGCCGCACTGGGGCCGCACACGAGGGGCCCCGAGTTGTCCGGCGCACTGAGCGGCGGCCGCCCGTCGGGGCACTGCGGCGCGGGCGAGCAGCGAGCCAGGGGGGGACACGAGTTGCCCTGGGGAGAGAGAACAGAGCTTAAGTTTCATACACAAAGAAAGGAGAAAATATACCCTGGTCTGTCCAAATGATGAAACAATCATTAGCTTACTACCGCTCCATATACCTAAATTTGTGGTGTACGGATCGTGTAATAAGTGGCGAGGCACTCCGTGGCGCGCCGAAAAAAATGTTCTGGGACGTTCTAGGCGATGTCACTGCGGGTTGCGGGACGCTTGAGTGTCCCGCATATAAATATGCATAATAATTTACAGCTCTCTTCAAAAAATATAATTGAAACCATTGACTTATATATTACTAGATTGAAACATGGAACCGAATTTGTATGAAGTTATCTGCCGTTCAAGTTATCCGAAACTTATTCGGAGGAAGGATTCAGGTGGTGTCAAAAAATTACCAGTGATATTTGAATGCAAACTATCACCGCAAAATAAAAATAAGTCTAGAAACCTTACCTCACACTCCAAAGGCACAAGCTCGCAAGTCTCATCGGGTCTACACTTGGCGTCAGTGCAAGGATCCTTGCATGCACACGTAGGGCATCCCTTATTATCCAGCTCCCATCCGTGGGAGCACACCAGATCTTCTGCACATGTTGGTTTGGAACAGCTTATGGGAGCTTCGCAGTTCGGCGTAGAGTTCGTTACTCGGGTGCCGAGGATCTAGAAAAGAGAATTGTTTTGTGAAATAAATTGATTTCGTATAAGATTTTTTTGGAGATGTTGAGATTTTGATTGACTTGTGAAAACTTAAAGGTATAACTTATAGGTAATTATTATGTGTAACTTTTCTAGTTTGTTCATTGATGGACTACTTAATGCCTCTTTCCATGAAAACATAAGTACAAGGTATACTCTGGAAAAACGTATTTTACAGTAGAAAAGCTGTACTGTACTATTCAGCAGAGCAGCTGTCTAAAAATCACACTAATATTATAAATGCGAAAGTTTGTGTGTGTATGTTGATATGTTTGTTACTTCTTCACGCTCAAACGGCTGGACCAATTTTAATAAAATTTTGTATGGAGGTAGCTGACACCCTTTTTTTATGGATGGGAAATCATCAAATGACCCCTCCCGCTCTGGGTGGAGCGGAAGGGAGTGTGAGACTCTTACTGACTAAAACCCATCCATGTTCCTTCCTTCGCCCTTTATGTTCCGGGGCAGCGGTAACCCGGATTAACATATAGGCTACTTTTTATCCCGATATTCCCACGGGATCGACACTTTGGACCCGCAGGGCGCAGCTAGTTGAAATATTTATGACTCATTTTCTTGAGTTTTTTATTCCCAAAAATTCTTATATAAAATAGGTTGCTCAAAGTGCCTTATCAGAGGAGCCTATTATAGAACCGCAGAAACTTGTAGAATGGTACCTACCTAATATGCGTTAATGCATAAACACATCATGTCAGTTTTTGGTCGACTTGATAGAATCAATCATGGAAATAATACTGACCTCATTCCCAGCAGTGTCGACACACCAGCAAGCCTTATCAGAGCCTCTACACTGCACCGTGTCATAAGCACCATCCTCCTTACACTTGGGCACCCACGTCCAGGCGGGCGGGCTGCCGCTCTCAGCCGCTGTGTGGAGAGCTAATGCCCTGTGGCATAAAATGGCGTACGAATGTTAGATTTTAAGGTGCATTTGGGATAGTAAACATCAAACTTCAATAACAACAACATAAGGGTTTAATTTTGTGTCGAAATCCAGCTGAGGTAGTACAGGCCCTTAAACTGAATTATGGTAAAATTTATAAAAAAAAGTCAATGTATGTCGGGTACTACCTAAATTCTGTTAAAACTTCAGCCCCACATCACTCCAAGGTTCTGATGACACTTAAAAGAACGACAGTGCATAAGAATTATAAGCGTACCTTCTCTGCTGACAAGCAGTCTGATGCACCGCCTTAGTGCAAGCAGTACCGCAGCCGGTAGCACAGCATCGTTCAGTGGCTCCGCACTCCGCGTCTGTTCTGCACGACCACTCGCACGCTCCGTTTGAAGGCACTAGGTAAGGACATTGTCCTGGCTTCTTTGGAAGACCTAGAAATGGAAGGAATGATGTCGAATATGAAATCATAGATTGCTCGATTGAGGTCGTTTGAGAATCCGCGGGATTATTGATTTTGGTTTTACGAAGCAGATCGAAAATCAAGGTATTTGGTAAATGGAGCCACTTTCATAGTTGGAGATAATAAATTGATGGTCAGATTTCGTGATCAGAGTACAATGTGAGACTTGGATCGTGTGTCTTTTTTCTTTCTTGATGTTGCAACATCAAAAAGACAAATCTAAGCTATACTCATGTATGTCATTAGCGTATAGCAAAAGTGGAATAATCCAGTCCACTGCTGAACAAAGGAGCTTTCCAATAGCACGCAAATGAACATGATCCAATCAGGTCCGATCAGTTACTCTCATCCAGCTGCTACCAGGCACATTTCGAAGATCGTCACTCCATCTAGTCTGAGGCCCTTGTGGGGTACTTAGTGAGGTCGGATACCCTCAGACTGAGGGTATCCGACCTCACTATATCTCAAGTATGGTTGCCCCCAAGGAGGGTTGCATCCGGTTGAACTGGAAGCTGAATCCAACATAGATGGGAAAAGTCTAGACAGATGATACTCACAGGCAGGCACAGGTGGACAATAATCAGCATCACAAGCCACATCAACCGTAGCACAGGACCGTCCCGCAGCGCACGTGACTCCGGCGCAGGGGTCGCGACACTTGCACGTGGGACAGCGGCCGGCGCCTAGTTCGAAGCCGTAGTCGCAGCCCATGCGGCAGGTCAGCTCTAGGCAGGTCAGGTTGGAACGGACTCTGTGAAGGAGGTAAAAGTGAGGAATGAAATTTTAAATAAGAAATAGGTCTACTTATTTTACTGTATCTGATAGGCAATAGGTATCTAAGTACCAGAGGAATTAAAAAATGGAGCAAAATGTGTATGAAATTATCCGCGAGATAAGTAATCTATTACCGGAGGGCTTATTCTACAAATCCCCCCTGAGGGGGATAAGTGGAATTCGGTGCAATAGGATTACCCTAATATACTAAGTATTAAGCTTTGAACTTTTTCCATAAGATTTCAAATAGGATTTTTTCTTGAATCGGTATTCCGAATATCGTTACGATTGATTTCAACTGGGAAAAGTTCAAATCCTTCATTCTAAATACAACAATTTATATATTAAAAAAAAAAAAACTAAACGTTTGAAGAAATTAGTCTCTTCAAAGTTTTATGTGCATGTTTCACCACCGGTCAAGGACCGCGGGACACCGATCGGTGACCAAACAATAGAAAATCAACTGTGTCTCATTAGCGGAGCTTGACAGATTAAGCTAAGAAGATGATTTGGGAGTGGACGCAGAAGGAGACTATATCCTAGCTAGACCGACGTCCTTAAAATTGCGACTGGGATAGGCTGGATTCGGAAGAGGGTTGTTTTGGCGCTTCTTGGGAGAGTTGATTTGTAACCGGTAACTAAGAAGATGACCCCTGTCTATCAGTGGCGAACGGTGAATTTATGACAGAAGGAAAGCCGGAGCAAAAAAAAAACGCCAAAAAAAAAGTCAATAAACCGTGTCATTAATTCCTATTTCTATCTGCTTTTCTATTGCGTATGAGCTTCATGCGAAATAGCGAAAAATGACAGATGATGAATTGACTATAGAGTGGTTGTGTTCTTAATTTCGAAGGGAAGTGATTGGGAATCCAGTTGTATGGTACCTTCGCCACTGCTGTCTATAGGCATAAAAATAAAATCTTACTTGTCACAATCCACAGCCGAAGCATTCTTGGTGCTCGTATCTGGTATCTCAGTCCCGAAGTTGTCAACACACCAGCATCGTCCATTGGCGCATTGTTGTGGTGTAAAGGACCCGTTAGGCTTGCACGTAGGTGCAGGGAGGGCTAGTTTCATACCGTCCACTGTGCCTTCCATTTTCTCGTCGAAATCACGGAGGTATTCACACACTGTACAGAAAAGAAAATAAATAAAAACACTGATGAAGTGTAAGGGCTCCTGTTTAGAAGAAACGTAGATAGTCCGGAAGTAAAAGGCTAAGAAACAGTCAAATTAATTATTGTTTATTTTGTTTATTTATTATATGTATTTTGAATGATACGGCAAACTGAATACAGCAAAGCTTAAAAAGGTTGTGAATTTTGTAGGCTTCTATGTTCTATGTTATGGGTTTGGTTTCCGCACTTAGTCCTTCAAATGGACCATTGTGCTTGGGTTTTTTTTTATTTTGTAGGTTTGTTAATAGTTTGTTTGGATGCACGACCAGCTGTATGTTCTGTAAAAGCTGAAAAGTTAAATCTATCGAGTTCATCACCTTCCAGTTTTGTCCCACTTCACAGCATGAACCCTCTCCCTTTTACTCCATCATATCGGGTTACCTAATTTTAATATGTTGTTGGGTTTCATAACCTGGCTGACGTACCAGGAACTAACCTAAGGTAATGTGCAGTGCTGCATACCCCTATCCTACTTCAAGTTAAACAAATATCAACTTTATTTCAATGACAATTAAGTTGATTTCAGAGTGCCAAGTACTATTGAAAAAGCTATAAAAATGTTTGAAGTTGTAGTCTAATATAAACTTTATCGTGTAGGATTTAAAGTTTATTTTTCCATAAACTCATATTTGTTTATATTTTTGGCAAATAAATCGCGAATGCACGGCAAATACTACGCTACTTATGTTTAAATACTAACTTGTAGGAGTATCATCAACTCTGTCAGTCTGCAGCTTCATCTTAGCGGGGTCTACACACACGGGCCCGCAGTTGGCAGTAGAACAGCACAGCAGGTCGTTATCGCAGTCGCCTTCAGGACAAGCTACTGTGGAGTTCAGACCGCATACCGCTTCCGCTTCTGTGCCGCAGGATTCGAAGCTTATCTGGAAAGAGGAGTTGGAAATGTTAGATAAGAGTAATGGAGAGGTATTGTCAAATATTTTGTTAGGTGTCGTATTGCTGATTGCCTTTATGAATTTCGTTAAAATCGAAAGACGATAGATTCGTCTTCGCCAACAGGATTGACCGTTGCAATTTTGCCTTTATCCTAACTAATACTTATTATAAATGCGAAACTAAGTTTGTTTGTTATCTTTCACGCCTAAACCAATGAACCGATCATCCTGAAATTTTGCATATACATTGTCAGGTGTACAGAAACGGACATATACCCTTCATCCCGAAAAAAGTGTTGTTCCCAAGAAAAACAACAATAACGTTATTATGATAATAGATGGCGCCACGTGTCTATTGAACTTTGCCACATTATTTAATTCTGAGGCGGTACGAAGTCGCCGGATCAGCGAGTACAGTATAAGCAGAGTGAGTTTTTGATCAAGGATCACTGGCAACTGTGCTAGCAGGATATTTCTCACTGTTAGCATAGCTTTCATAGTAATTTCTGTCAAAAAACTGTATTATCACAGCATGGTTGCTTCAGTGGCTGAACAATTGACTTTTTTGCTGCGTCATGCAACTTTACTTTCACCTTCATTCATTGAGATATACGATTTTAAGGTGGTTGTAATACCAACATTTTTAATCCGATCGATTTCAACACCATTTATTTCATATCTAATATCTTGAAACAAATATGAAATGGGATTATTTATAAAATCAACATCTTTTTTTAATAATTTTCCTGCTGCATCTTTAGTTGACACATTTACATATCCTTCTATGTAAATGGAACTACCTGATGGCAATACATATAAATCTTGCTGTTGTATGGGTATTCTAATTTCATCATTTTCTTTAAAGCTATTATTATATGGATTGTAACTATGGATCTCATAACCCTCAATAGAGGTATCATATTGTGGTAAATCTGTAATGTGAAGCATATTATATTTTAAAACCGATATCTTGAAGAAATCTTTTGTTTTCCTTTGAAACTTTATTAATTCTCACTGCACTGACACGTCTCACTTCTTTGGATATTGGTAGTCTTATGTTATATTTTCCTCTCTCATTAGGAGTTTTATTAAGAACAAGCATGATGTTGGTATGAATAAAACGAAGGAGGTTACTTTAAATAGGTAATAAAAAAATCCTTTTTCGACACTAGTGACTGTTATCACCAACAACCAAAGAATGCATGTGTATGAACTAGCAATGTCATTTATATTTTTCTAGTTTAACGAAATTTGGAGACGTAAGAAATAAAAATCACTCAATTAATAAGTTCCTTTATTACTTTTCCAAAATAACTTAAGAAATTTTAAACATAAGTGTCCACAATTATACAAGTGATCATGTTGTACATTTTCATAATTGTACTGAATATTGTTTCCTAAATATTTTATTACTTCTTTAGGTGGTTTTAAGTTACCATAACTGTCAAAGTATTCAATGTGATCGTATATTTTGGCATAGGCTACCCAATGAGTGCCAGAGTTTTGAGAAATATCAAGATTAATCACTCCACATTCTAATGGTAATGGGTTATCTGGTAATTCATCTCTCATAAATACACCTCGAAAGAATGGGATACTATTTGAATGCTTCAATATATCAATATTAGTTAAAGCTCTATTGGGTAGCCGACAATTTAGTTTTTTTTCTTTGTAACAAAAATTCCTAAACCTTCTTTGTAAGGCTTAAGATGTAATCCTTTTCCAATAATTAAAGCTTCTATTTGCTTGTTGTGACGTTCCGATTCAAGCAACTGTTTCTTAGCTGTTTTATATGAATTAATAGCTTTCGCAATCCCAGCAGCACCTCCAGCCAAACTTCCAGCGGCAGATAAACCAGCAAATATTGGTACTAAAGGAAGAAATCCTCCAGTTTTAGGTACTGGTATAATTCTGGGTAATTTTATGGGTAAATCAGATGCAAATTCATGAGCTGTAGTACAGGCTAATTCCATTAATGCTTTCTTACAGGTAGGTTTTAGTTTCTTGATGTGTTTTTTGGTATGTGATATAATATTTTTAAAGGTTTTTCTAAAACCCGCTCCAGATGTTACTTTGCCCATTTTGAAAGATGATAAACCAGCCATTTCTTTATTGCTTGTACATAGTCCTCGTGCTTTTTTCATTGTTATTATATATATATATATATATATATATATATATATATATATATTTTTTTTAAGAATTATTTTACATAAACCTGAATTATAAAGTATGTCTTTATTGCATTAAGAATAAAGTGGAAGTGAATAGATAATTGTTTGTAAAATGCTTAAATATTGTTCAGGAGTTATAATACATTTGATTTATCAATCCAGCTATTTTCACTGGTCGGCAGCCCCAACCATTTAACATATACTCGCTTTCCTTCTCGTTTCAAAACTTTTTCAACGAGGTATATGTCCGGATGATTGGTTTTCTGAAGTTCTTGTGCATAAAATGCGCCTAGTATTGGTCGACATCTACCATCTTCTATTAAATAAGTTGTTGGATTTGTTCCTTGAATTTTTGTTATTTTAAATATTTCGGTGGACCAGTTCGGATAATAACCTTTATCAAAACATCCTTTATATTTACTTACTCTCACATAATCTCCTACACTAAATTTCTTACATTTCACTTTTTTTCGAGACTGAGCTGCGTCTAAGTATCTTTGTAGTATATTTGTTTTATTCCTTTGATTTATTGAAACAGGTGACTGACCGACAGTTCTATGAACATCATTGTTGTATTCATGTAACTTTTTTTCTAACATACCGTTGAACCATTTATAATTTCCATTCAAACTAAATTCCTTGTATAGTTTATTCTTTAACTTTCTTATTAGTCTTTCAACAATTGAGGCCTTTTTAGTAGAATAAGTAGAATAATGATTAATTTTATACTTATTAACAACACTTTTAAATTGATCATTATAAAACTCTTTCCCAAGATCAGTTTGCAAATTTTTTGGAACTCGTCCTTTCTCTATTACTGTTTTAAACGCCTCTGATACCTGTTGCTTATTTTTTTGTTTAATTGGAATCGCCCAAGCATATTTTGAAAAAGTGTCTATAATCACCAGTATGTATTTATAACCTGCATTCACTTTTGATATTCCTTGCATATCCATCAAATCTGCTTGCCAAAGGTCATCTATATCTTTAAGTATTACACTTCTTCTTGGGAAATTAACTCTAGCGTTTTTATGGATTTCATTTATGACGTCTATTTTGCTCATAATGCTTGCATAACTTCCCTGCTATTTCTTTTAAATCTATGGTCTTTTCAATGTTATTTAATCTACTATTTAAACCACTAATTAATTTGTTCAATTTTTCTATTTTAATTAATATTTCAACTTTGAATTTATTAATATCTTTGCAACATTCAGTTTCGGTTGATTTGTCTAAGATCTCAATATGCTCAGAGGTTATTTCGTTAAAAGACAGCGATGTTTGTTTTGTATGAACCTTCATGGTCTAGACGCTTTAAATAACTAAGTATAAAATTAGATACAATGCTTTTTATTATTTTATTACACCGGCTTCTTTTAACTCTTCAACAATTGATATAATTTCATTGTCATGATTAGTATTACCAGCGTTTTTTGAAGCCATTAACAGTCTTAATCTATCGATTAATTCATTAGGGTCATCCCAATAAACATAATCTGTATTACTCTTATACTTTTTTTTCAATTTAGGTAAGTAGCCACCACTTTTTGACTTAATGACTTGTTCTGCGTGTTGAATGTAATTTTGTTCAGAAAACAAAGGTTTAATGATTTGACGGTATTTCAAACCTTTGTCACCTTTTAATTGACCGTTTGGATTAAAGTCGCGTTTGTGAGCATTTGTATTATTGAGCATATCTTTGTAAACAATTTTATCAGTTTCAGTTACCAGACTGAGATCAGGTCTATTACGTAGTAAAAGTTCTTTAAGTCCAGGAGTTATTTCATAACGTTTGTCATTAACTGTGGCTATAATTGATTTGAGGGAATTGTTAACGTTGTTTGTAAAAGAAAATGATACTTTAGAGTTTCCCATCATCAAATTTTTGTTTTCACTTCGAATCCCAAAAGGTACATTCATATTATTATCATAGATTTCAATCATATCTTCTTTATTAAGTGACATAAATGTATCGTTCTCGCTATCATCACTTGTGCAGCTAAAGGATGTAGAACCATCATTTGAATGTTTCTCTATAAATCCTTTGAAATTTTCAAAATCTACGGATGAGCTACATCTTTTCATTATATTATTATCACCTTCATTCGTATCCAATATAGTTCTATTCTTATCATTAACTTTAATTAAAGTCTCTAGAGGATCTGTTATTGGCTTAAAAAGTTTCTTAAATTTCAAATTATCGACATCTTCTGCATTTTGTATTGTTTTAATTTTATTTTTTATACTATCTACGGATTTTATCAATTGTTCTTTTATATTGACCTCCATAATGATTTCCGACAATACCCAACCGTTATTTACAGATTGTAGACTACGATTGATCATTTTTTTACAGTATTATGGTTTTTATTATGTTTGCTCAAAAGTTACGAATATGTCAAACCCCTGTCTATATCTACCTTCATTTAGAGAACAATCTTTATTTATCAATACAAAGTCAAACCGATCTTGCCATATAGTAGAGCAAAGTTTTTTAAATTGAAGCCACTCCATATCCGTATTTACATGTTCATTATAAATATGTTTTAAGTTTATGTCGTCTTGTTTAAAGATTAACAAAAGATTAACATTATCTCGTATTAGTTGTTTAGGTATTTTGGAATAGGTTTGTGATAAGTAAAAACAATCTATCTGTTTATGTCTCCCCATTGCGAAGTAGTTACGAATATTTATTTGATTTTCACATGCGACATCGTCGAAAATCATTATTGAATTGGTTAAGGCATCATTAGGGTGTATAACTTCTTTATTATCATGGAAGATAAATAACTTTGCATTGGGTATGCAACGGATGACCTGTTTTAAAAAACAATATTTTGGCTGGAAAGCTGTCTTCGAGTATAAATAAATATGCTTGAATTTTACTCCATTTTCATGTAATAGTAAATTAAGCATTATATTAGTTTTTCCACAGTTAGATGGACCGCATATAATACATCTTATAGTGTTAGGTAAGAGTGTGCTATGTCTCACTTTTTGTGAATGATTTTCTAATTTTATATTATTTATTTTAAAAGTATGTGATTGCTTAACGAAATTCATTGTGAAATGTGAGGTAATAAGACATGACCTGAGTATATATAGGTACTTCTTATTTTACTAAAAGGTGTTATGTTTTATTTTTTAACTAATTCTTAACTTGTAAGTAAAGTATGAAGATTATTGTGTAAATGGAAATTAAAATAAAAGGCTCATAATTACTGCACATTAAGCATTTATTTGACAATTATTTTTATTTTAGTAGGTACTTACAACAAAATAAAATTTAAATCTAATTTGTGTACAATCACCGTAAAATAATAACACATTTACAGATTACACATCACTGGAATAATCTACAAACATAGAATCACAATGCCCCCAGGGTAATGTATGAATTTGATCCTGTAATACTTGAACTTTGTCATCGTTTCTTTCTAAAACTTGTTTGTCTACTTGCTGAGTGTATAAAACATGTTTAATTGATTTTATCATATTCATTTTACATCTATGCGCTTTATTTGTCAGCAATACATTGTTGTAATCATTCAATTTTAGGTTACAAGTTACAGACTTAGAAACACCTTTGGCTTTTTTAATTTCAGTCTTCACACTGTTAATAAAATATAATTTAGCTCTTAAACCGGTAAATTCTATAATTAAATCGCCACCAACCTCATGTTTCCATAATCCAGGAATTTTAGCATTAAGTTGTGGTATATGATATGGATTATTCATTTCAAAATTACTAGTATCAAACTTTGAAAGATCAGAATGCATATCATGATAAAAATCATCTGTATAAATTAAATATAATAGGCTATCAGTGTCTGTATAGCACAACTCAGCATTGTTTCCGTATTTATTTTTCATAACATCATAATGAAATTGGTACAAATGTTGCTTCGAATATTCCAAAACGGTAAATCCAATATAAATAGGTCTATCCAAAACGACCTTTTCACGGTATAAGCTACGAAATTTTCTGAAAAAATTGATATACTTTTTAAATTTGGTTTACATATCAATTTTTCAGCGTCAAGATGTTTATTTGTTTTATTTCTGGTATCTGTCCATTTTGTTACTAGTTTTACATCTGCTTGCTTCCGTTTATTTTCGATAGTTTTCCCGAATATGGCATTATTCAATAATTTAAAAAAGTCCTTCTCGAACGCAGTTTTGGAATTTTGACGAAGACTAGTATTCAGATCAATGTATTTTTTGAGAAAGAATTCTTGTCTGAAGCTAAGTATACGATGAATCTTTTTTAAAATCAAACCGTTTTTCAAACATTCTTTCAAGTGAACATAATGAATTACATAATTTTGCTTATCATAAAGATTTGCAACCAATTTTACTGATTTTCCATAAGGAGGTACTATTTTTTCAACTGCGAAAGGCAAGTCTTTATGCTTGTTATGTAAATAATCTGGATAATTTAAGTCTACTTCCAAAATATAACCGTAATCATTATCATCTGACACATCATTTACATCAAACTTGCTAATTTCTTTCAGACTCAAGAACTTAAATTCTTTAATAGGAAGTTTCTTCATCATAGCATAGCCATATAGATTATTACAATCAAGATATATTAAATAACTACTTGATTCAAACTCATTAAAATGTGGTAAATATTTATTGTTTGCTACAGCATGACGTAGAGAACACTGTGCAAGCCCACCACGAATTCCTTTTTCTAATAACTCGTACATTCGTAAATCACTTATCAACTCAAGTTCAGTGCCGGTATATAGAAGCATTGCATCCCAACTTAAGCTCGGTGACGTTACATAATAAGCCGGATCCAACTTATAGAAATGTAAGCTTGTTTTTCTAAATTTTTCAAATATGTCGCATAGTAAAAGCACATCACATTTTATGTATAAATCTGTATATTCACCAAGAGATTTTATTTCGAAAATATTCCAAACTGTTTGAGCGTGTAAATATTCTTCTTTAGTTATATCTTTTTCACACAGACTATTATAAAAATTATCCTTCGAGGGAAGTTTCGTCTCATCATATTTAGACCAAGAATCAACGTAATCATATGGATAAACACCTTTTTTTCTCATTAAATCAAATTGTCTTTTATCAGTAAACTCTCTCGATAAGTTTAAAAAATCGTTTTCTGACAAACTTTTACTTAGTGCATCTAGACTAGAACTAAGAAAGTGAAAGGAATCAATAAATTTTATTTGTATAGGATGATTGTTTTTTTCCGTATTAATTACTTTTATTATTGAAAGATATTTTTCTTTAGTTTTCGGTATTATATTTATAGAACCTTCATACTTTGCTAACTCTTCAATGAATAAATGTGAGTCATATCCAGACAAATTATGAAAGACAACAGGAATGAATGAACAAACTCTATACATTAAATTACAATGGGAGTGCGCTGCCCCACGATACTCAGATGTAATATGATCATGATCTCGGACTTTATCATTCAATAATAATCGTTTGCATATGTGACATGTAGTCGAATTTCGATACTCCATCTCTTGCTCTGCCGATAATGGAACCATTGGCTTTTTACTACTTAAAATCTTATGTATATTTTTAACGTCTTTTATTAAATATTTAACAAATATTTCCACACAATCTGTACCTCGATATGTAATATACTTATTTAATTGATCGTTATGTGCACAACAAATATAATAAGCGAAACATGAAGGTTGATGTGTTTTTAGTTTCTGTGTATTCAAAGAGCTACTTTCATTACAGTCTATTAACAAACACTCAAAATCAGCATAAATTATGAAATTGATTTTTTGCTGCCTCTCGTAATGTTTGAACTTTAGTACAGAATTATTTTCAGGTAATATAGTCAAAATCTTAGAGCAGCTATGAGTCTTATGTCTATTTTCGTTACTAAATAGTTGTAGACATGCATCACATAAATAATGTTTTCCTTTAGAACGAGTCACTTGACGTCGCACCAGACGTACTAAATCTTTAATTAGACAGTAGTGTCCGATAGATTTTTTTTCGATATAAAGTAAATTAAAATGATTTTTTCTTCTATTTTGTGTTGCGTAAAGAGGTCCGGTCACAGTATTATTTTGTAGACCATATATATTTAAACTGATGTTGGGGTTATTTTTTTCTAACGTTTTAATATCATTTATCGTAGGAGGAAATGACATTCCTTCAATATTTAAAACAGAGGTATAATGGGGGTATGAACTTGTTCTGCATACATTAATTTTAGCTGGGTATAATCCAGCAACTATACTCCATAATAAACAACAATTATCTTTATTTTTAATATTTATACAACTTTTTGACTGCTTAATAGCTGACGGCAGTTGTATATAAGACCCACCTCTCATAGGGGAATACTTGTTTACATTAATTTCGAGATGACTCATAGAAACAAATGTCCAACCAGATTGACAGTGCTGGAACTCGGTTAATTTATTATTTAGTTTATCTATTACTTTCATTAATAATTCATTCAAATCAGTGTTCTTATATATAATTTCATATTTGGTATTAAACGACTTTAATTGTTGTTCGTCTGATTTCGATAACATGAAATAGGCAAACAATTCGAAATTCAATTTTATGCAATTGTGTTCATTAAGTGACATATTTATCAATTCTGTTATATTTATTAGATGATCACCCAGGAACGCCTCTAAACCAAGGTACTCGTCTTCCTGAGTGACATTCAATCTGTATGTCATTAATCTGTTTTTGAATGCTGTTGCAATAATATGAATATCTGTGAACTTGGTATTTAATAAACAGTTTGCTTTGTGTATATTCGTTCTCATATGATAGGAATACTGATTTTCTGGTATTTCAATTTTACATTTATGACAGGTTATTGACTTTCTAGGTCTCGTTTTGCTGTTGAAGTGTGTAACTGTAAATAAGAAAACCAATTACTAGATTACTTACTTATATTATATTAATTAATACTACAATATCATACTTATAAAATACAGTACAAAATAATAATAAGACATTTCATGTAGGTAAACACAATTAAAAGAAGATACAATTTAAAGTAAGTACTTAGAAAAGCAAATATTGATGAACACCTAGTTAAACAAATAAAGTCTTTAAGTATCATAAGCACCTATGCAGGTGATAGGACAATTTTTAAAATCATTTTGAGTTGCTTTAACAAACTCCTTTAAATGGGGCCAAGCTTCTTTATTTTCATCTAATTTTGTCTTGATGGTAGTTATGGCCGAGCGCCATCTATTTATGGGCATTATTTTTTTAATTTCTTCCGTGTTGTAAATTTTCACTTCGACATAATATTTTCCTTCTTTAGTCTCGCTTATTTGTCGTGAATATCCCTTAGCCATCCTTCTAGTAAAATATGAGTACAGTGGAGGTATATTACCAGTTTTGTGGGGTCTCTGTGTTGGGGTGACGCTTTCTTCATTATCGGTGTCTTCACCGAATAATTCACTGGCCGTAACTCGAGGTGACGGTGTTACTGGCGAAACGACCTGCTTCGATTTTTTTGCGCTTGTTGACTCTTCACTCGATTTGATGGACCTTTCCCGCTTCTTTTTTCTTTCCTCTGTCTTCCTCTTCGGCTTCGCCTCTTGCTCAGAGTCATCGCTGGAGAGGAAAAGGTCGTTGCTAAGTAGTGTCGACCTGTCAACAAAAATATAAATGTATACATTAGTGCATTGCAATCAAAATTTTTCTTCAAAATTCCTACATTAGTAAAAAGGAACTGATCGTGAGGAAGATAAATAGTTAACATAGCATTTGATCTGTGCAGGAATCGAACCTGCAGCACAGAAAAGCATCACTCAGTCTCTGAGCCAAGCATTGCAATAGGTACTTGGTTCTATTAATACATTACTCTGACTATTCGATATATCTAACCATTCAAAATACAATTAATACATTACTCTGACCATTCAATAGTTAGATACGATAATTTTTAATTGAATAGATACTATACATATATATATATATATATATATATAGATATTATATTTAATGGATATATATATATATATATATATATATATAGATATATAATATTTTAATTGAATAGATACTTACATTCTTGATTGATGCTTAGACAGGTAGTTTGATGAGGAGTTCGGAGCGTTGATTCCTTGTAGAGAGGTTTCGTTCCAGAGAGGAATTGTGCCGGAGACTAATTTGCGAAGCGTTTTTATAGGTCTAAAATCACGTCATTCACTCCAAATTTGTAAAACTGCATACTTGCAAAAATTGACAGTTGTGTAGACGAGCGTATTTATCGTAGCGGTTAAGGTTTTAAGTTTACAGCGTTTTATATAAGACAAATAAAAAGTGATTTTGAATATTATGTAGGTACTCACTTAAATCAACAATAGGGGAATTTCAAACCTACTTACAATTATAAAAAATGGTTGTAGTTTGTTGTTTTTTGCTGAATGTTTTGAACGTCGATGACGGCGACGGTATAACCGCTGCGGTTTGCACGCTCGCATGCAACTCCTAGACACGTGGAGAAGTGGAGATAATTATGACGAGTCAGAATCTCATATTTCGGTATACGAGAATAATCTTGAATCTGAACTTCAGCTTACGGCGCAACTTTGATATACAATTAACATACCAAGGGTTTGCTTGCTAAATCATCTTATTAAAATGTATGAAAACGATTACCGTAAACATAAGTGCAGTAGTATTATTTTATCGATATATATTTATAATAAATAATAAAATGATAGGCGTCGTAATGTCTTACGTTTCCTATTTCACTCCCAACAAATCGTATGGTAGACCAGAGTGATTTTGGGTCTGACTATTTGTAAGAGCTCTAAAAAGTACCGTAAAACGGGGCTACTTTGACAGGCGGGGCTACTTTGACCAGGCCGATCACAACGCTATGACGCGTTCCCCACACCCCGCGTCTCGCGCAATATTACTCGAGGTCACGCACACTTGCTGAGCACACGTGAAAACCGATTTTGGCGCTCTGTCAAAGTAGCTACAAAATCTGTCAAAGTAACCCTGGAAGTCAAAGTAGCCCCGTTTTGCGGTACATATTCCTAGCAGAGGGCAACGTGACAACGTCACAATATCAATATAATGTCTTTACATCAAGCTATGCACTTACCTCCATAACATCAGTAGTATTATCAACATAGTACGGGTCGGGACAGCAGACGGCGGTGCCACTTCTCCTCGACCGGGTGCACGAGTGGCTGTCGGGACAGTCTGGGTCGGCGCCGCAAGTCACAGGGGCTCCGTCCGCGTCCGAAGCCGGGACTCCAGACTCGCACGGGTTTTCGTATGATACTTTTGGACGACCTGCAGGGAACAAAGACGGATATTAACATGTTGTGTAAAGAAATCTACTTCAGCATAAACCTTTGAGGAGTAGAATAAAGTGGCTAAAGGAACTATAAGCAATTTTCGATTCTTTTCAATACTAGAATCATCACAAACAGCACAAAAGTTCTTTGAACGTCGCCCTGATCGCCCTGAAGTTCTTTAACTACTTGGTTTGTTTCAATCTCAGTTTTTTTTTTAACCAATGCGGGTAGTTAACAAAAAATGCATATAAGAAATCTATACCTACATACAAATAAATAAAATTGGAGTGTATGTTTGTAATATTAAAATAACCGCTTTTTACTAAATGCATATGGATGTATACACGGTACATATGCCAAAATAGCATTTTTTACAATTTTTGTCTGTCTGTCTGTCTGTTTGTTCCGGTTAATCTCTGAAACGGCTGGGCCGATTTTGACGGGACTTTCACTGGCAGATAGCTGATGTAATAAGGAGTAACTTAGGCTACTTTTATTTTAGAAAAAGAATTAGGGTTTCGCACAAAAAAATTAAAACTTTTTCCGTCATGCGCGCGAACGAAGTCGCGGGCACAGCTAGTAATAAATATTAACTCACAAATAGGATATCCCGTACACAGATCCCCAAAGCACTGCGCTTCCCTAACCCTGACGCACTCTTCACCATCAGGACAAGGGAACTCAGCACAAGGGTCATCGCATTCACAGGTAGGACATCCATCAGCCCCTGTCTTATATCCGTATTCACAGACGGCTGCACATAGGGCCCTGGCACAGGAACCTAGGCTTCTGGCACCACTGCGGGCTGGTAGTGGGGTTGCAGAGCATTGGACTGATGATGAGGGACCCATTGTGCCACGGAGCTTGTTGCCTTCGGAGTCGACGCACCTGGTGGAATTAAGTTGAGCTTAGTTAGTTAAGGTGAAGTTAGTGCTAGGAATGGAAGAAAACATTTTTCAGATTTTTATTATTTAGGTTCGGGCCCGTGGCTAAATAATAACAGCCGCACAGGTCGATCGATCAGGTTAAGCGACGCTTGCCGCGGTTGGTCTGTGGATGGGTGACCATCTTTACATAACGAGACCCCACCGTGCCTCGGAAAGCACGTTTAGCCGTTGGTCCCGGCTGTCATTCGCGGATCTTTGACAGTCGTTATGGATAGTCAGAAGTCCAAAAGTCTGACAACCAGTCTTACCAAGGGGTATCGTATTACCCAGTAACTGGTTTGTGGAGGTCAGATAGGCAGTCACTCCATGTAAAACAATGGTATTCAGCTGCATCCGGTTAGACTGGAAGCCGACCCCAACGTTGGGAAAAGGTTAGGCAGATGATGAATAAGCTTCGCAAAGCTTAATTACCTATGTCTATTTCCTGTTTAGTATAATATTCTATCACTTTTAAATTCAATTATTTTTCTTTAAGTACACTGCATTTTAATAATTGTTTGCTGCACCGGACGACGTTATTACGTCAGCGCCGGCTGTCGCTGAAAACCAGCGCTGGGGCTCTGTCCTGCATAGGGTCGCAGCATAATGCTGAGCGATAGCCGTTTTGCGTGGATGTGATGCATGTTTCCCTCTACCTTTTTATTTTATTTTTTGTGTTTATGTTCTTTTTGCGTCATTTTCACCGCAAATAAACGTATTTTCTTTCTTTCTTTTCTAATTACTTCACCATTTACCGAAGTATCTAAGTAGGTAAGTACCTAAGTAGTCACTTAATGAGCTAACGCTTGAAATATCAGAAATTGCTAGATCACTGTCCTTAAAGAAATTACTTTCAGCAATGGGCCTAAAAACCTAAGTTTCCAAGCTCTCAGAATTCAAAAAACTCTCACGAAAACTGAAGATTACCGTCTAACTTTTGTATAGACCCCAATTTAAAAAGATAAAATATATTTTACTAACCAGCAAACCAATCCATTCCTGGAGCACTGTCGCGATTCAAACGATCCATCTTCAGCGCACTGCGGCACGTAACCCCTACCCTCCTTTTCACTCACGACCAGTAACTCAGCTAACATCTTCTGTTGCGTGCACATCGTCACATTGTGGGGTAGAATGCAATGCTTGCCGCATTCACCTCCATCGCAACACTTCTGCATTGAAGGACATTCCAGGTCGTGGGCACAAGGAGTTCCGCATTCCTCTGTTGAGGCATGAGCAGGACATGTTCCGGCTTTTTGGAGTTCTAGAGATGCTGGGCAACATACGCCGTAATCATTTCCTGTAAAGATAAATAGTTTGATATTTTTTTATGGCTGAGGATAGTGGTCGACAAGGTTTTTGCAGTATTTTCAACAGGAGTTTTTCCATTCCATAATTTGATTGGTTCGATTTTTTGCGTTTCTGAACACTTAGTAATAGAAAAACTCATAGTAACTTTAGTCAAACGTAGACGTATGCCAAAAACGGATTTATAATCTATATATATAAAAATGAAACCCGTTTTCCGTTGTCACGACATAACATGAAAACGGCTGGACCGATTTCGATGAAATTTGGTATAGAGATAGTTTGAGTCCCGGGAAAGGACATAGGATAGTTTTTATCCCGATATTCCCACGGGATCGACATTTACGCGGGTGAAACCGCGGGGCGCAGCTAGTTAACAATAAAAGTACTTAATAAGTAGTGGTATTAAGACACGTTCCACAAACCTGAATCAACAAGGCACCTATACAAAGGCGGGCAGTTCGGTTTCCCTGGATCAGTACCACACAAGAATGGCCGGCTGGTCTCAGCTATCAACAGCGGCTCTCCTACTGGGCAGATGTTCATAAGACTACGACCACGTTTACCTGCAAACATCAAGGTTTAACAAAACTTTAACATAACAGGCGAATTTTGGAGTACGTCGCGTCTACAAAGTGCCTCTCGTGTACTTGAGTACGGTGCACTTGCTTCTGCCGTTGACGCGTGCCGCTTGTGTGCATGCACCCTTAGGTTAAATGTTACTTGCAAGCCGTAAAACGTCAATCTATTTTTGCTTTAAGACTAATTTGACCGTTGGATAAGTAATTTTAACATTATTGAAGCTTCAATTTACTGGGAGTTCATGTCAAAAGTGCTAAATACCTCTTCAATTCTCTTGGGAGACTACAACACACGTACAAGGGGAAAGTCGACAAAATATAGAGAACAGCTGTTCTTTTCACGATTTCAGGTTTAATAGTACCTAAAGTTGTTAATAATGATGAACACATTGACCCATTTTCAAGTTTTCAGTTATTTCAATTATACTTTTTTATGAATAGGTATGTTGTCAAGGTTAAACTGCTCAGCCGTAATAATGACTTGTATTTGCATACCTGCTGTAATGCGTGCGATATTCATAATTCTGGGGTTATGTTATGTTTTGCCGACGGTATTTTGCATACCGTTTCATTAACAAGCATCCTTGTTTCGTGAATATGTAATCTACTTAGGTACCGTATCCGGTTGTGTTTTTCTGCTGTCACGATTGTTTACAATGTAGCTAAAACACGGGGCGTATCTATATCTCTTCTGTCATTAGCACGTCTAATTTTAGAATTTATGAATCAAATTACGCGAGATCACTTCGGAAGTACTTAAAAGAGGAAAGAAAAACAAAACGGTTCCTGTTATGCATTGAGAATAAATATTTAAACTCAAAGAACAGAACGACAGTGTTAGGGTCATTCCCCGCTGAAAGTGCAGCGGCGCGCAGCGGCCGTAAGAGCAAGTGACTTTCCTCTTTTGACAAGTCGCTAGTGCCTTCGAATGACTATGGATAATGTCCGCTATCGGCCGCTGCTCTTTCAGTGGGGATTGACCCTTAAAGTCATCATTGCTCAGTAGCGGATGAATGGTGCTATTCGTCCTATGTTACTTAAAAAGTTTAGCACTTTAAGCTGTTGGTTCTGCACCTGACCTCTCTCCCGTCGTGTCGTACTGCCGTCTCTTCCGACTATGAGAGTGAGGGAAGAGAGAGTGGACCTCTGTCTGCGCACACACTTGTTCACTATAATATCTCCGCTGAGAATGACCTCTATGGTCAAAATTCAACCAGAGCCCTGATTCACAACCATACTATCTATCGTATCGAAAACCTGACATTTCGATAACCTGATTTGACTTGCCCTCAACAGCAAATAACTGTAGGAAGAATAGCGGGCGTCTATTTGATTTAAACTGAAAAAAAATTCTGGTTTTGGACTTGTGAACAGCGTTTAGAAGACTCCAACGATAACAATGGTTAATTTTCGATACGATACGGAAGCGTATCGAGTGTTTGTGAATAGCTATGCAGGAGGATTATTACTTACAAGTAGGCACGGGTGGACACGGTGGCTTCAAGCACGGCGCCTCCTCCAGTTGACAGGACAGCATTCCGGGACACGTGACAGAGGAGCAAGGGTCTCTACACTTGCATAGAGGACATCCTCGCTGGTCCAGTTCGAAACCTAATGGACACAGCATCCTGCATGTGTGCGCGGCACAGGGGTCCACTCGAGAGCAGTTGACTAGGGCTGCGGCTGGTGCTCTGGTTCCAGGTAACTGGGAAATTGAAGGAAGCATTAATTGTATTTGCGTATTGTTAATATTAGGTCCTTACATATGAAATTGGCGTTTTGTATGGAAGGAACAAAAAGTCGAATATTTTTTAATATAATATATTTAATTAATCAAAGTATGAACCATTGTTTTCAATGCACTTTTGCCATCTTATAGGTAGTTCATTGATCCCTTTACTAAAAAAACCAGTCGGACGGGAATCAATAAAATCTTTGAAGGCGATTTGGACTGCCCCATCGGAGTTGAATTTTTTCCCTTGCAAAAAGTTATCCAAATTGCGAAAAAAATGGTAATCTGTTGGAGCAAGGTCCGGGGAGTACGGAGGATGTCTAAGACATTCCAATTCAAGCTCTTCTAATTTGGTAGCCGTCTGTTGCGCAGTGTGTGGTCTGGCGTTGTCGTGAAGCAGCAGTGGCGTGGAGCGATTGACCAGCCTTGGTTGTTTAGCCGCTAGCTTTTCCATCATGGTTTGTAATTGCTGACAATAGACATCAGCTGTAATAGTCTGGCCAGATTTGAGAAAACTGTAATGAACAATACCGGCACTAGTCCACCAAACGCTTACAAGTAACTTTTTTGGGGTTAATTTTCGCTTGGGGCAGGATTTGGCTGGCTGGCCAGGATCCAACCATTGCGCTGAGCGCTTCCGATTATCGTAAAGAATCCATTTTTCATCACAGGTAATGATTCGGTTTAAAATACCTTCATTGTTGTGCCGGTTCTGTAATGTAACGCAGCAGTCGACGCGCGTTTGCCGGTTTGCTTCAGTCAATTCGTGAGGTACCCACCTTTCAAGCTTTTTAATCTTCCCAATTTGCTTCAAGTGAATTAAAACAGTTTTATCACTAACATCGAAGCCTGCAGCTAACTCGGACGTGGTTTGCGATGGGTCCGCTTCCACAATAGCCTTCAATTCTCCATTATCAACTTGGGTCTCAGGCCGTCCACGGGGCTTGTTCTGCAGGTCGAAATTTCCAGAACGAAAACGTTGGAACCAAAAACGAACTGTGTTTTCTTTTGCAACATGACCGCCATACACATCATTCACCCTTCGAGTCGTTTCCGCAGCACTAGTGCCACGGCGGAACTCGTACTCGTAAATAATGCGATATTTTAAATTTTCCATTTTGTAAAATGAGTGACGCAAACAGAAAAAACAGAAGAAAAAAAACAAATGAATGACGGTCATCGAAGCACAAATACATGAGTAAATAGCTGTACAAATTTGAATTTGGAATTCCTTACCAAAGAGGAGAAATTCGTGATTAAAGTGGCCAGTACGAAAAACGCCAATTTCATATGTAAGGACCTAATATTTGATCAAAATCTGTCTGATATAAGTCTAGCGCACACACAGCACTGTTGGACTTGGAACAATATAAAATTAACAGCGGGCTTAAGTATCAAGTAAATGAAATGTTTCTATAGATGTTTCAGCATCATACTGAGATAGGAGCCTTTTGGCCTCGTATAGGAGTTCCTGTTTCATTTTTCTGTTTGTTATTTTTTTTTTATATAACTTGGTTGTTTATTTTTTACTGTGTTTAGTTTAGTTTGTGATCTTCCTGTACGAGTCGCAATAAATACTTTTTCTTTCTTTCTTTCTTTCTTTGATGAAAAGTCCATCAAACGGTGCATGTGCATGTTCTCACACTGCCTAACTTTATGATAAAAGTGTTTGTTGCATTTCTCGGTTCAGAGTTCACAGAGATGATGAATGGGAAACCAATTACTACCTAGCTAGAATATTCTTGCTAAGTAAACTTACGTGGAGAATCGGCCAGTAAGTAAGGCCTATCTATCTGATTAGCTTTCTTCTAGTTCTCACCTCAAATCCAGCAGCATCAACACACCAGCAGGTGCTGACGATCTCATTGTCGCACTGTATCTCCTCGAACTCTCCATCTGAGAGCCTGCATCGAGGTGTTCTCATCGCATGCAGCTTGCCTCGGCCACCGCGACTGTTGTCCGCGGCTAAAGCGCGAGATATCCGCTCAGATGATAGTTTCACGTTCTCACAACCTGGGGGAGAATTTCAAGATTGAATTAGAACATTACATAATTATGTGAGGGAAAATTTTGTGTATAAATGTGTAACCATTTTATTTTATTTTTGCTGTGCCCTACAGGGTCCGCACCTTAGCTTAAAGCCGTTGTAAGATCTCGTTAAAATTATGGAACGCAAATATAGATATGAATATGTATGGTTTTAAGAAAAGAAGAATACTAAAGAAAGGATGGATGGATTGCCATGATTTAGATACAACTACATAAGGGACAGTTCAGACAGGTATGTGTAGTCGTGGATGGGTAGAGTAGGGGAGACCAAAGAAACGTTGGATGGATTGTATGTGTAAGATGATAGCCAGAAAAGGAGTGAATACTGAATCGACGGCTGATAAAGAAGTATGAAAGAAAAAGATCCTTCGTCGACCTCAAATAAATTGGACGAAGGCCGAAGATGATGAACACCTACGTAAGTAACATTTGGAACTTGTAGTTTCCTATGTAGACAGTTTATGAACTTATGATCCTTTGCTAAACTTCGTATGTAAACAGAGGAACTATGTATCCCACAAGGGGTTCTATTAATTGCCAAGTGTAAAACCGCTACTTAGTATATTGCTTTGCTTACAAGTTTCATGTCGCTATAGCTTTGTTATTGGATGGCTTGGATTAGTCAACAACGCGAAGTTTCGTGTGTTCTTAGTTCTTACGTAAAAATAAATTGCTAGTGAAAAGTGTCCGCTAAGTCGCGAAAGTAAGCTTAGTCACGTGTCCAAAAGTCTGATAACAGATCCATCTTTGCAATATCAGCATTGTTGAGTAATATTGCTGTAGGAATCAGAAAACAGTTGCTCCATAAGTTTTAAATCTTGTCACTCCATTTTCCGTGACCCAAGGGCTGGCTTTTACCTTGGCCAGAGGATAAGTATTGCCATACAACGTGGCAATGCCGCCAGTCTCTTGGGTTCATTACCAGTCGACAGCGATGTGGGGGAATATTTCGACGCAATATTTTAGTTTGTTAATTAATTAAAAGTTTTAGTTAAGTTTTCACTCCATTAAAAATATTGAAATTCAGTAGCATCTGGGTATACCTACTTTTAGCTAAACTTAAAGCTTATTAATTAGGAAACAGTGCAATATTGTTTTAGGAAGACATTTTAGTGTTGAGATAATCGTATTCATTGGGAAATAACATTGCCTCCATGAATATTTCGCAACTGTTGCTCGAAGTTTCTTAATGAATTCGAGACTTAACTTTCTTGGGTTATGGCTAGACTAATTGAAGAGTTACCAGTAAAAAGCGGGTCGACACAGGCTCGCCCACACGTTGTTGAGCAGCATATCTTCTCCCCGCACTCATCGTCTGTGTTGCACGGAGTCGCACGCGCAGGGCACGCACTTTCTTCCGCTGGACACCTTCCTCGGAGCTCCGCGTTTGCTGCAAATGAAAGAGTAATGTGTTTACATGGATGATGCGAGATATTCCTAAAAGAGTTTTTTTGATCAGTACGCGGGTGTTGGCACATCGAGTTTTAGAAAGAGACTGTCTCACAAGTACATATGCATGACAGAGAAAACACTACATTTCTTCAAAGCTACACTTTTTCTAAACCTCGATGTAAATGACTGGGTGTTACAGCCCATTCATAGCTACAATATTTGTGTGAATGTCATTCAAATACAACTATTTAATTGACTGTTTATCTGTACCTATGGTAAAAGTGCGCACAGTTGCGCACCCCTACCCTATTTCAAGTTAAACAAATATCAACTTTATTTCAATGACAGGTAAGTTGATTTCAGAGTGACTAGCACTATTGACAAAGTTATAAAAATGTTTGAAGTTGTAGCGTAAACTGAACTTTATTGTGTAGGAATTAAAGTTATTTTTTCATTAATTCATATTTGTTTACATTTTTGGCAAATCAATCGTGAATGCACGGTATACAGGTTGGCTCGACGTGCAACCTGCAACCCGTCATAGAAAAGTGCAATACCTACGCGGCCAAAATGTAAGGAACAGCAATTTTTTTTTTAAATAAATAACCGACGAAAAATTCCGACAGTTCCGACGAAAAGTTTAGAATCGTGTACCTACTGGCTACTGGGTCCATGGTAACAGGTTGTGCGTCGATGCCACCCTGTATAATTACTTTAAGTTTTTCTATAAAGGTATTTTAGATTGTATTTAGTTGCTGTATTCTGTGTAGGTATAGCCCGTATTCGATTTCAGTAATCTGGGGCGGAATAGATATTGGCGCAACTAAAGCGATAAGGATCGAATGCTATTACAGCTCGGATAGGTAAGTAGTTAAGTAAGTGTGAAGAAAACGCTTGATAGGCACCTGATAGCTTTAATTAACGCAGCCAATTAATTTATAAGTGCAGTAACTGGAATTTTATAGACGCTAACATACGGTAATAATCTTTACCGCTTTTCAATTGCTGTTTTAGATCAGAAAGTGTGAGCGTCATTTTAATCACCAGTCTCGGGTGACAAGTTTTATAGCTTCATCTATAATTCTGCTATTAGCAGTCTCTGTAGGTACCTACTATAGATAAAAAAGCTGCTTTTTACCGTGCTGCAGCAGCAGTGCGCAGGCGCAGAGCAACGCCGCCCTCACCGCCACCGACATCGCTGCATCACACACGCGAACGCTGCAAAGAAAAGAAAATATTTTTTAGTACATTGAAATACATGAACGCTGACGTTGGCAAATTGCTGGGGGTTAGCGTGTTCTTGAGGGGAGACTGCGAATGCATACGTAAGGGTATAAAGATAAAGGCGGCCTCAGGCTAGTTGGATTGACGATATTTGCAGAGTGGCTGAAAGCGATTGGATGAGAGTAGGGTTGCCAACCGTACTCTAAAATAGAGTATTGTACTCTTTTTCTTGTAGATGTACTCTATAATCTATAACACTAATAGAGTACGCTAAAATACTCTTTTTTCATAAATTGACTTACTGCATTTGATTAAAAATGAGCTCCTGATCTATTTACACTTAGAATTAGGATGTTTGGAGTAATACATTTCTTTCAAAAACAATTAAAATTGTTATGTACCGCAAAAAGTGTTAAAAAATATATTTTTTAAATTGAATAAATGGTACTCTTTTTTATTCATCTGTACTCTTTATTTACCCTCTCTGAAATCAGATAAACTCTACTTCATCTAGAAAAAGTTGCCAACCCTAGATGAGAGTAGCCGAGGATAAAACGCGCCTTTGTCTCACCGTAGGACTTTTATGTATGTATTTAATAATATACATGCTCAACAGTATGGATAGATAACCAAAGCGTCATACCTCTGTGAGAATTGACAAGCTAACAACAAAAACGTTGATGACTAATAGGCTGATGAAGATGAACGCTGACGTGCCGTCGCGTCGACACGATTATAAGAAATTATAAATGCAATTACGATATGATTAATCAAAATTAATGGTTTATTGAATCTGTAGCTATTTTCCTCATGGTCGAAGTACGACAATCTACAAGTATCTCAAATGAATACAATGTAAATCATTGTCAAGAAGATTTCTTTATTTGATCACGTATACTTATGTATGCAAGGGAGGTCTTCGTAACATTTTTATTTAGTTACTCTTGCATCTGAGTCATACAAATCGTTCGACTTTAACAAACATGGGTTGCATGGCCTTGCGGTTGATTTTATTCGGTGCCTACCATTGTTAAATGTTAATTAGATATTTTAAAGTCTGTTACACATCGATACTATGTATTGTCAAAGTAAGTGTCTTGTAGAATTCTAAGAAGCATCGTCTTTGCCTTCAAAAAGTTCGTGGGTGCTCCATGGAGCAATTGAAATATGACCAATTGGTCTATGGGGAAAACATGTTTCCATCATCGTCCAAATAGCAACTGGACTATGGAGAACACAGGACGTAAACCAAAACTATGTTCCGTTATAACATTATAACCCTGAGTTACCAGTTTTCTATACTTTCGGTTCAAAGATGCTTTCGTTATATTTTTTGGTTCACTGTCCAGTTCTTAGAGCTATCGAAGTTGTGGGATTCGTGGAACCTACACAATAAATGTTACACCTATGGGGATGCTTAGAATCTAAACAAATAACTAAAATTGAAGTGTCTGTTTATAATAGGTTTTTACTAAACGTGTATGAAAGTATAACAATATAATTTTTTGTCTGTATGTCTATTTCTTCCAGCTTACCTACCTATCTCCGAAACGGCTCGATCGATTTTGACGGGATTTTCACTGGCAGATATCTGACATTATAAGGAGTAAGTTAGACTATTTTTATTAAGAGCCACATTATTGTTTTCCGACATCCACGCGAACGAAATCGCGGGCACAGCTAGTAATAAAATAATAATCATTTAATTCGGAATATCCATAATTGTTAGTAAACATGAAATTTTATGAAACCATGTGTAACGAGTAGTTTGGACAACCCCGCAATGACAATCAGGGGACTGTTAGAGCTGACCCGGACCCTCTGCAGCCGCAACGTGGTACCTAGTTACCTACGCTTACGTTTGATCGCACTGATTTGTACTATGACTAAATACCTAGAAACCTTTGTGACGATCAAAATACTACACGGGATATCTGGGACAAACAAAGTAGAGTCACCAAAAGAGATAAGTAACCAGAGTCGTTGGATAAAGTTAAAGTTTAGTAAGAAACCGATAGATGTTTTCTTATAAAATTTAATTTAATTCATAGAAAAATAAAACAAGCAGTTCATTTTGTCATCACATTAGGCCTAAGGCTTGCACTGATGGCTAAGGTCTGCCCTGATCTGCTCCGAGCATTGCCACTTATTTATTATACGCTCTAGGGACATATTTACTTATCAGATTAAATTTCATTCGAAAACAGCCATCGGTTTCTTACTAAACTTTGACTATATCCGATGACCCTGGTTACTTATCTCTTTTGGTGACTGTACATAACAAGACGGCTATAAAGATTGCAACCTCTGAAATTATTGAAAACGTAGGTAATTCAAACTAGTAATTAAGTATGAAACTATTATAACCTTTAACTAGATACCTACTAAGTAAGCCCGCGTTTATGTTAATAAATGAAATATTATTGTTTCAACTCAAGCAACACTTAACAGATAGGTAATTAACCATTAACTTTTTCTAGTGAAACAAAGGCAAACAACCCGGAAACGAGGCATGAAAGTGTCTTAGACATTGTTCGCCTTACCAATAGTTTTTCGCGTAATCACTCGTCAAGATTAATGGTACCTACCTATAATACGAATAATGGTACAAGTTTGGAACTGGCAGGAAAAAACTTTTACTTGGTCAGGCACTCAGGCCTAAAAGAGACGAGTTGTTAGTACGTTGTTGGTTGTACGCATAACGAACCAACCAGTCAATCACGTCTCCGTGACGTGTGCGCATGCAGTCTACGGTTTGAATTCCGAACGCGCGCGAACGCGTCCTCGCGCCACTTCGCGGTTACATACACCGGGCTTTCCCGCGCAGGCCGATGCACATAGAATTCATTTTATTGTTCTTTAATTACAAAAAATACTTTAACGTAATTTGTCGAAGTTTATGTTCACGTTTTCTCGCTTCTATTGTAGTTGTTTCTCTATTTTTATTGTAAGGAAATGACGTAACTGCCGTGCCCATCGGCTGCATGCTAATTAACGATTACTTTCTCCGATTTTAGTTGGGTTTAACGTTCGCCGGTCATTGAACTTGGTTCTTTGACATTGTATCTTGGTAATTTATGGTAATGGTAATGGGTATGGCTGAGATTTTTACGCAGATATATTTTCTTTAAAATATGAATGTTGAAGGAAGACGATTTATGTTAGAAATACAGGGTTATTTATCCGGAGATGATAGATGATAATGATAATTTTAATCTGTCAAGCTCCGCTAATGAGACACAATTGATTTTCTATTGTTTCGTCGCCGATCGGCGAACCGCGCCGCTTGACCGGTTAATGGTGTACAATTGTATACAATAAAGATTATTCCATCTATCTATTGATCTATAGATATTACAACCTAATAGGTTAGGTATTCTGTTCTTCCCAAATGCAGTTGGTTTATGTTGTTTTTCTTATTAACTCTGATATCGACGGTCAAATCGTGTTCGATCTTAAAACAAACTCGACTACTTACTAATAGTTTCCGATTTTCCCATGTACAGGGTTATTGGAAAAACACCAACAACCTCTGAAGAGGTCACTGTACCTACTCATCATTATGAACAACTTTTACTATGGGACCAAACCTGAAATCGCAAAAAAAAATCAGTTGTTCCCTACATTTATGTTCGCATACTCGTCAAAATGTATTGCATTAATTTGTATGTATTAATTTTTTTTCGCGATTTCAGGTTTGGTCTCATAGTAAAAGTTGTTCATAATGATGAGTACAATGAGGTTGTTGGTGTTTTTCCAATAACCCTGTATAGGACCGATCTCAATGGATCACCCTATTCTTTCTGTAATATAATGGAGCAAGTTTCTGCGACAGTTTATTTGATAAACCAACAGTTTAGATATTATTCGGATAGAATATGACACAGGATTAGTTTCATTGAAGTTTGGAAACAGAATATCCGAACTTCGTCAAAGCGTTAGCTACGGTTCTGAAACTTGAACAAGGCCCCGATCACAAACTTACTTATCTACTCGAAACTTAGTTTCTTTTGACGAAAATACCTAATAAGTACACTTCATATTACTAAACGGTCTGGATTAACGAGTTCAAAGAAGCGTTGTGAGATTTCTTTTTAATTAAATATCTAGGATTAAGGCCCACTTGCACTTCAAATCTAAGTACTTATCTACATTAACGCAAGACTAACCTCGTTGTTTCTGAAAATCGTTTGAATATGACAGACAGTGATGTTTTAAATACTTTTAGCGTTAAATGAATTTATAGCACTGTGTGATCTAAATCCCGTAGGTACCTAAGTCACGCTTTTCTGTGATTTAAGTAGCTCATTTTTACACAGAAAAACGCGTGACTTAACTGCGGGTTTAGGTCACACGAGCTAAAATACGTGTGACTTAATTTAGCACCCTCGCTAAGCTGGGGCGCTAATTTCACGCCGTGTAATAATGGAATCCATCGTAATTGTATTATTATGTCCGGGCCACACCAACGGGAAACGCCGATAATTATCGCGATAAGTTGTGGCTGCACCTACGATTAAAGCCCGTCATTGCGATAATTATCGGCGTTTCCCGTTAGTGTGGCCCCGACATTAGTGATTGGTGGTGCTAGCGGGCCTTAGCAGAAAAAATCTGGAAAAACTGCAAGTCCTAGAACTTTTGAATAAAACAACGGGTTCTTATAGTTCTCTTTATATTCAAGTATCTTTTTTACCGGTTATGAGTTGAAACCTAACTCCATTTAAAAACATCAGATAAAAAACTATCCAAGAGATACTTGTAGTTCTATAAAGTTAACAGCTTATCCACTCCTTTGTAGCAACAAACTTACTAGCAAACAATCCATGAAGTTTCACCCGCTTTGAGTTTCGACCGGGTGCACGAATTTTAAAAATATATCTATTGAATCAACGTCTTATGCTGGGGCCTCAGCTGAGTCTATCGTCACGAAGATTCGCCCTACGACACGAAAGAAAATGAAAAATAATTATTCTGCCCAAATACAACGCACATTAGTTAAAAAAATAATACACCATAATAATACTTAGGTACTGAAAAATAAAAAGATTTTAAATAAAATTTAGAAGTTATAGAATTGACTAATGATTGGTGTCAGGGCAGGTCATTAAGTTACTCTGCGGTCACATAGAAATTACACATTATTATAGGTATTTAGGTACTATACACACAGCTGATGTGAATGTGATCAAACCACTATCGGCTATCGTAGCAAAAGATCGGTTTGCATCCCATCACAGTTATCACACGGGTGACGAAACTTCAAAGAATGACGTCGATGAATGTATGTGACGAGTCAATACTCGATAACAATTTAACGACCAAAACCAAAACATACGAATATACGGCACGCGTTTCTTGATGACGATAGCGCAGGTGTGGCCCCAGAATTACGCGTATCACAGTTTCGAGATCTTTCGCCATATTCCCCCATTTCTCGGGAGCCGTGGTCACGTCGTCAAACAGTCATGTCGTAAGTTCGGAGTGAGTGAACTCGACCGGTGACGTATATGGTCGTGACGCAACGGCGGCGCGCGGTGAAAGGCGCACAGACGATGGCTTTAATGCAGTGTGGTGCATCTAGCCTCTTTTTTTGTTCCTTTTTGGTCATTTTAGTAAAATTTTGCGGAGAATTTAGCTGCTGTGGGTCTGTGAGGCGTAGGAAAATTTACTTATTATAAGGGAATACTTAATGGAGTTGAAAGCTGAGTAGCCTGCTGCTGAGTGACAGCTTTAAAAAAAGTTAATTTAGTAGGTAAAGAGAGATGAAAAGGATCTAAGTACTTAGATATTAGGTAGAAACGTGAATAAACACGAAAAGAAATGGTACCTAGGTAAAGATTTCTAGAATAAAGTAATTAAATATAGAGTATCTAATATCCAATAACTTACTGCTGTTGTTTTAATAAAAGCAGAAAATGTCGGCGCCATTTAACTTTATTGTCTCATCTGCATTACAAAGGACAATGGAAGCATAGCGAGTGTCATTAAAAAAGATATTGAGAGGAAAGCAGAGGTCGGAACAAAATCGCATCAAAAGGGAATACAAAGAAAATCGTGAGAAAACTCGCATAAAACTTGACAAATAAAGATGAAATTCCTTTGTACGGAGTTGGAGAGAGAAAAAGTAGTAAAAGTTTAAAGTCAATGCGCTCGTAAAAATCGACAAGTCCTCGATTGAGAAAGTACTGTATGTTCGCAAAGGGTTAGTCTGGAGATTGTAGCAAAATTTGATAGCCCGTTGTGGATCATTGATACGACCCGTTCATACTTTGCTTTGTTTCATAAAATCTTCAGCACAGCTCTAGCTAGTATCCATTGATAAGGATTTCTAAAGGAAAAGCTATAAACATCTTTAAGAATGATTCCTTTGTGAGCTGTAATTATAGTTAGATATATACATAGAGGTGGTGTAATCACAAGACAAAGAGCCATGGACCGTTCCATGCTTAGCATAAGTCTTATAGACCGAGTACCAAACGTCAAGATCCGCAGCCGTACGAAGGTTTTCGATATCGGAAAATGAGTTATTATGGAGCTGGCCAGGACACCTGGCAAGGTGCTGTGATGACATGTGAAGTAAGGCAGTGACCGCGTGAGACCGAGTAGGGTCCAAGGAGTGGGAGACGAAGTGTCGGCACAGAATACTTAAAGTACTACGTACAGAAAGGACACTCGCTTCCCCGCACTAACATCAGTTACCGCACCTCACCCCGCACTTCGGCGTATTTGTCGCAAGAGCGCTCGCAAACACAAATACCTCACGCACACATTCATACGTATACAAACGTCATTTTTTAATGTAGTAGTAGTAGGTAATTATTTTGCGAGCGTTGTATGGAGTGTCCGGGGTGTGGTGTCGGTCATCTGGCGGCGAGATGGGCGGACGACATTGTTACTATCGCGGGTAGAAACTGGGTGAGGACATGGAGCGTGGGGATTGGCACATGAAAAGAGAGGCCTGAGCTCAGCAGTGGATGGTCGATGTCTTCCCTAAATAAGATACTAATATTATTTACCATTTATGTACACACATATATGTATAACAGACAAGAAAAAACAGAACAGAAAAATAGGTACAAAGGTGATGCTTATTTCATAAGATATCTCTTCCAGCATACCTGCGATAGGACAAGAAATAGAGAGATATAGACAGCGTGTATTATAGGTACCTGCCTACCTACTACATATATTTCAGACACATTTTAACCTTAAACTTTTTATGATTTATTATTATTTTAAAGGTTGTTTATCGATTTCATTCAATATGTACTAGTTAAGGCTCATCGAAGCTGTCGATACAGCATCGATGAGATAACGGGTGACCATTCCATCTATTCACCATCTATTCATCCACATCGTTCCAGTTAATCCATTTTGCCACCATCGGCGATAAGCTTATCAAACAGATTCTTTTCATCCCCGACTAGCTTTTACCCGCGGCTTCGGCCGCGTGGAGGTCGGAAATTAATCACAGACTATTCAACCTCCTATTTCACCCTCTTAGGGATGGAATTTCGAAAAGCCCTTTCTTAGTGGATACCCACTCTTCACAAGGAACACACCCTCCAAATTTCATGTCTCTAGGACTAGCGGTTTAGGCTGTGCGTTGATATATAAGTTAGTCAAGACTTTGAATTTTATATAATAATTATAGATTCTACAAATTATCTATATCTAGGACAACCAGAAGCAAAACAAACAGTATTTACGTAACTATCTTCAACAAAATTACCTCAATCAGTGTCAGCTGTGACAACTGTGCAACTAACATTTTAACAAACCGGTCCACCATTCAATTTATCACTGCATGATCTATTCAACAAGATTCGAGCGAATCCATTGTTTTTATTTCAACGTCTGAGTAGCTGTTGTGTAAACAATTTGCACAATTAACTGATAACAACTAGCTAAGACAACATGGCGTGGTATCGATAGTCCGTAATTAAAGTACTTACTTAATTAGATGATGTGTGTTAAGGATTGCTTATGAAACGGTTAAGATTTAATTACCCATTTAATTATAAACGTTGCTTAAAGTTCAGCTATGTTTAAACGTGAAACATGAATGGTTAAGAACAACGTTTAAATACTTATCTAGGGGGAAAACTTTCCTGGTTGTGTTTGCTCCACAGTTCTTTGTTGTGATCTGGGAGTCTATTCCTTAAGCACGAAATCCGCAGTTTCGGCCGAAGCTACGGGCGTTAATACGCCTAAATACCTACGGACATAAGATCACTTTGGAGCCCGAACCACAGAATAACTAAAAGTAGGTACTAACGTACTCAAACTAAGAATGAATGACAAAGATCACTTTGGAGCCCGAACCACAGAATAACTAAAAGTACTAACATACCCGAACTAAGAATGAATGCCAACGCGATTTGAAAGTTGTCCCTACTAACGATGTGTTTTGCCGTTCGAAAAATAGAATTTGTCACTTCTTTTTTTAGACAGGCCCGTGACTCCAGTACAACTTTCCAGAAGCCTACCTACGTCATCAGCAATCAAATATAGAAGCGACAGTCTACAATGATGATTCAATAGCCTTACTAGCCTGGCTAATTAAGAAAGAAAGAAAAACATGTTAATTTGTCACAGGACAGTTAACTCAAATTGTGAATACTTCGCATGACGCGATCACGCGACGCGCGACCTGTGAATGTGGAATAGGTATTTTGCGTTGAACGTTGAACAACGCTGTATAGTAAAAATAAAAACCTCATACGTTCCTCGGGGTAGAAAACGTAAAATTTGTGTAACAAAACGATGAAAAATTAGCTGTCGTGATGAAACTTCATCTGTAGGTCCTGTGACCTGTCCTACCTTAACAAAGGATGGAAACCATCGAATTATGAATAACCCGACAATTGCGCACACAAACAGAATAAAATATATAAACGTACAAAACTGATTTAATTAAATTCAATTGTTTTACAGTCCGTTATTTATTCGGTTTTAACATCAAAAGCACCTGCAGGAAATTCACTTTAAAGGCATGGAAGTGGACAGTAAAATTAATTCAAATAAAAACGTGTCGCATTCAAATTGAATACAAAACGTTACAAAAACGTTATAGAGAGTGAATTTTACTTATTCAAACGGTGACAGTTCGGCATCGGCGTGATGAATTTCACTTCACGTTTAAATTTATTTGCATTCATAAAATCTTAAATTAATTCACTGAGAGACAGCAGTCTAAACCGCTGGGTCTAGATTAGCATGAAATTGTAAAGACGCCAGCACATCAAGCTATCGAATTTTCCCAATCAATTTTGAACTTGAAAATCTATTAAAGAAAAGAGATGGCTAAAAAAAAACCCAGAATCGCCAGAAACTTCATATATGCCATTTTTATAGGCATAATATGTACAACAAAAATATATAATAATATACTGCAAAAACGACGTGGTATACTAGATATACAGGTTGAATTTTTCAAGTTATTTATTTATTTATTTATTTATTTATTAAACCACAATTATAACACCTTTACAGAATCATCCAAGGCGACGTTATAAGTTACAATGTCTATTCCATTACAAAAATAAGTAAAATCACCTGCCATGTAAGCAAAATTGCAACAACGTAATAACGCTGCTGCAACCCCGCCCACACGGTTTGACAATCATAGAAAAAACGTCTGATATTATAATATCAGACCTTTTTCAAGACTTAATTGTACCTTTTGAATAAATCTCGGCAGGCTTTGCCCAAATATATCCTCCGATACTGTACTAATGTTAATAATACGTGCAGCTCGTGACATAGGGGCAAACTTGAGTAGGTTTGTCCTAGACGCTGGCACTTCTAACAGAGCGGGGCGGCGGCGCGCACCTACGCACCCGTCCGGCGCGCGCAGCCGCAGCGCTGCCAGCACCTCCGGGTGGTGCCGCATCCCTAGCAGTACGCTCGCCACGTACTTGACCAGCGCAACGTCCCTTCTTACTTCCAGCCTGTTAATTGGCGTGGATGGCCAAATCCGAAACTATGAGGACTAGCGAAAAGTACTCAAAGGAGTCGCGGGCTCGATTTTGATGAAAACTAAAACTGCATCATTGGATTTTTGAAAAATCAATATTTCTAGCCAGGAATCGAACCTGTTGATTTTGAAAAAAAAAACACACTGTATTATTACACCATTCGATAGTGTCGCTAATAAGGATCGAATTCTGGGAAGTAATGACATACGTCAAACTAAAATAAAGAGCTCATTTATAACAAAGTAAAAAAAAAATCATCTTGTATAAAGGTTATTAATAATAAAACATATTAAAAGATGAAGGGTATATTTTTTACATTATTTTAATATATTATCATAATTATACTAAAGAGATTGTGATAAAATAAAAGTTGAGTAATCAATGTAAGTATGAATAACAAAAACACACAAAGTATAATAACTTTTATACATACTATATGGTTTAGGAGGCTGATTTTTTTGAAACCGTACTGGGTTTACTATAGTGAACCCATTTTTATACATTTCGTTGCTGGCGATTCTGGGTTTTTTGTCTATGAACTTTTAGCCATGTCCTTTGACAGATTGCAGTAGCTTGATGTGCTGGCGTCTGTACGAGAGTTCCCTTTATAACGAGAGCTAAAATGTATCTTATAAAGGAGTTAAGTAGGGTATATTTATGAAAGTTTGTATGGAAGTTCGCCCTTTTTGCCGATGGTAAATCCCATAGGGCACACTGACGCTTAATGATAATATCGTGAGGAAATCGGCATGTCTTAGAACTAAAAACTCGAAGACATTGCACCCACCAACACGCACTGGGCCCGTGTGGTGGATTATGACCCACTCCCTCTCATAGAGAGGAGGCTTGTGTCCCAGCAGTGGGAACATTATAGGGTGATTATGCACGGTTTGTTTATTCATAAAAGGCTCCGAACCGAACATAGGTAGGATTATAATTCGTAGATAAAAGGTATATAAATACCTGGGGTTAATGAATTTTGAGAATCGATAATGGAAACTGTTAAGGTGAATGGGTAGTTGTAGCCCGCGAAATTCAATTTTTCTTACGTTTTTTGCAATTTTCAGGTCAGTGTCAGGTTGTATCTTGATCAAAATATGATTCGCGACAATAACAGGTACGTATTTACAGAATTATAATAATTAGAATCATTAATACATCTTTCTAAGTTAGATTTCTACCGTTAAGAACAAATCTCGTATGGAAAAGTGTTGGTGGTAGAAATCTAACTTAAACAGATGTATTAATGATTCTGATGATTATAATTCTGTGAATACGTACCTGTTATAGTCGCGAATCAAATTTTCATCAAGATACAACCTGACACTGACCTGAAAATTGCAAAAAACGTAAGAAAAATTGAATTTCGCGGGCTACAACTACCCATTCGCCTTAATTCCTCATGATTTTAAAATTCGAGGAAACGGTAGGGCGCGGCGCGGCGCGTCGATTTTGGGTAAAGAGCTACATTGCCCTTTGAAAAAATTTTAAAGGTTAATTAAATCCATACATACACATTATGTAAGTATAATATCAGTGAATTGTTTTCTTTTTATTTTCTGTATTTTGTTTTCTTTTTTTACATCTCTTTTTATCTGCTTTCCTATCGGAGGTATGCTGGAAGAGATACTCGTATCTTTAGAAATATGCATCATTTTTGTTGTATTTTCTGTTCTTTTCTTCTTGTCTATTTATGTGTGTGTGCAAATGGTTAAATAAAATACAGAACTCCTTTTTTGAAGTCGGTTAATTAATAAAGGACCCAGGTTGGCCGAAGCAAGGAAAACCTGTCCAGGTGGAGATTCATAGACGACTCCGCATTGGAGTGTAAATGTGGTGCTGTTCCACAAACGATGGGACACTTAATATCGTGTCCTGCGTGCCCTGTCAGCTGCACGTTACAGGAACCGATGGTCGCTGGTTATGGCGCCAAACAAGTTGCCGAATTCCGGGCCGAGTCCATTTAGATTGCCATCGACACGCTAAGAAGAAGATTAAATAAATAATTGTAAGATGTGATATACATACCATATACATTATAATACAGATAGATACTAATCTTAGTTAATGGACGACACAGGGTTCTGCACTTCTGCATAGGGGTGTTGCAAGTAAAAGGAAGCTTCCACGAATTAGTAACATCTTTGTTAATCTTGGATAGATTGTGTAAATAGATTGTGTCGCAGCTGCTTAACGCTTAGGTATCTTCTACAAGGGGAAAGCTTCAGCTGTATTTACTTAAAACAATCTGTCGACTCGTTAATAATTCCAACGTTTTGAGCACGGTTTACGGTTTGTGAATTAATCTGCTTTGTTTACTTAATACTAATTACTTATTTAGTTGTTTCAGGTTACATAAGCGATTGATTGAATTTAAACGTCAATTTAAATAGTTGATCTTGATTATATCTCTTGTCTTCACTTGGACTACCTATTTGGACCTATTATAAAGAGGTGAAAGATTGGTAGGTATCTAGGTAATCTCCGGAACTACTTACTGATCCAATTCCGAAAATTCTTTCACAAACGGAAAGCTACAGTATTTTCGAGTGTCATAGGATATTTTATGTTTTTTTTTTTAATTTATGTTGATAAAACAAAACACGCGCATGAGGTTGCGGACAGAAGCTAAGTAGTTTGAATTATTTAGAAAATAAACCATAGTTTTATATTTGTAGGTTAATATTTTATCTTGTTATGGTAAACATGCTAACATAAGACATATAGCGTGCACAGTAAATGAGCTCAGCTAATACAAGAGCAGAAGAAAAATACTTTTTATATTCGTCTATAATACCTAAGTAATAATAACTATGAAGAACAGACATTGACGGCGGTAGTTTATGTTTGATGAAACGCATAAAAATGTTTTGTTTTAGCCTAGGTACTTAGATATTTAGGTAGGTACTAGCTTCTGTTTGCGACTTTGTCCGCGTGAAATTACTTGTTCCCCACTTCCCCCGACTCACTGTCGCGTCGTCGCATCGCATCGCCTGCCCGCGCTGTTACCTAATTCGTTTTCACGTAGCGTTATTTCTGACTTTTTTTCTTTTTGCTCGGTTGCTAAGGGTCGTAGCGTGATGGTAAATAGCCTATAGCCTTCCTCAAGAATAGGGCTATCAAATGCAAATGAAAAAAACTCTAACTGTGCAGGTAGTTTCAGAAATTGGCGCGTTCAATCAAACAAACTCTTCAACTTTAGATATTAGATATAATATTTATTGACTGTTGTATACTAGATGAAACGTATAAAAATGTTTTAGCCTAGGCATGTATGTAAGGCCCGGACGCGCCAAATTGAATACAATCGATAACAAGAACATTTATTATTAGTAATGTTTGTTTTCGTCTAAATCTCCGAGCTAACTAGACGAAAACAAATTCAAAATCGATAGACATCGATTTTACTCAATTTCGAGCGGCCATTGATGTTTACATCTTTGGCAAATATGGCTCGGCCGGACTTTAGATATTTAGGTATTACTCTATTCCTGTTAGGTTACCAGGACTATATCGAGCTTTTTATTTATTTATTTAGGTATTTAACCATGTATGTATACACATAAGTACATCACCACACAAGAAGAAAAGAAAAGCAAACAAAATAGGTACCTACTTAGGTACCTACCTTTTTTGAAATCTCTTTTCATTTAGTGCTCATACACACGAGCGGCACACGTCAACTCTGCAGCCGTCGACACGCGTTGGCGTCTGCAGCTCCTGTATATGCACACCCGTTTCCTAGAAGCACAGTTCCGTCACATTATAAGGGCCGTCATAAAAATCTGTGATTTTCACCAGTATTTCACATTAAGGTGTCAAAAACGCTCCGTATTTTGACAGCCGATATTGTGTGACTGTTTACCGCTTTCTTAAAAAACGTACCTAAGCCCCGCTTAAGCCCCGTTTTATAAATGACTTATTTCAAGAGGTATTCTCTTTATGGCGCCTGAGATTTTGATTAAATGCGAAGATAAATAAATCAGCTGCTAAATGATAAGAAACCAAAGATTCGGCAGCTTTGTATGTAGTGACATTGTCAAGACAAACAATAGGTACCTACCTTATACGTAGTTTGGCAGACACGTATATTTAATCGAGGATGTCATTATTTGTGACAATGCCAATAAGACGACAGGCTTTGGTTTTAAAATTAATGTTTTGGCGGAATAGTCGACATCGGCTCAGTGCCCAAAGAAAAGTAAAATTGTAATAATGTTCCCATATTTACATTGAAGACAAAAAAAAACACAGATTCTTGTAGGAAATGCTTCAATGTAGAACCTCTTTCTTTGGTACCAAGTCTACCAAAGTCAAGACACATTTGAAATAGAGAACAAAAAATGAAAAATGACTTACTTAAAATTACCTAGATCTAAATGAATGCAATATTATGAAAGCCTTTATTCTTTAGTCAAATATAATATACAGTACAGAATGAAGAAAGAACTTGATATAACAAATAAAGACGTGTTCACTATGTAGAAAGTAAAATTTGAATATGTCACTCACGATTTTGGCACACATTGTGTTTGCGTCTATCGTAACAATGTTCTCTCATGAGCACCTCATTTAAACTCTTACGACACCAAGAGATTTAGTTCATTCCATTTAATTTAACTTTTGTAATGCTAATCATGTGCTAATCCGAAAGCTAATCCTATCAAAAAGTACTCTGTGCTAACATCCATGGAGTGATCGACTTCAACAAAAGACAACTAGATTAGACAGACATCTGACTTTTGCTTTATGATTCCCCAGTTCTTTTTTCAAACAGCTAGTAGACCGCGCCAATTTCTTTCCTTTTTTTTCTTCTATGGTTTTCACGTTGACAGAAGGATTTTTTTTGTTATTTTTTTTCCTTTTCGTTTCGTCGAGGATTTTTTCTTTATGGACAATAATTTTATTATGCCGCTGCTTTTCTGGATGTATTCAGTTCTCTATATGTTTGTCTGTCAATCAGTCTTGTCATATTCCTTTCTCTTGGGGGGGCTTTTGAGGATTACATTTAAGGAAAATTGGCTACGGCATGTATTTTCTAACGCATTATTTGTGTTATTTTTGGAAGTCCCGAATGTCACAACTCTGATGCGGTTCTAATGTCATCTATGGTTTTGTCGCCTAATTTGATAATACTTTACTTATTGCATGATTTTGCTTGGAATTGTGACTAAAATTCATACTTATTCTAAACTATTATTCCACAAAAGCACGATAATTTTACATAATACCTACCTAATTCAAAGCATTGATATTTCATAGAGCGATCAAGGGCTCTGATCGCACGAACGGGAAAGCAGCGCGTGACAGACAGACAAACAAGCCTGAGGTCATTGATGCCTGCGCTTTCTCGATTTCACTGAGCAGTGACTTCATTGCGCCGGAGCTGTCAATAATGACATAATTAATAGGCTTACAATGGCTATGTTGGTGTTGATGAGTTGCTGGCTTCATTGTTATTGATGACAAAGAAATCAAAAAGATAAATCATCATTACAGTCGTTAATGTTGATGGATTAATATGGATCTATGGATGACAGGAAGAATATACAATAAATAGTAAGAAACTTAGGTGAAGTCTGCTGGAAGTAAGCTGTCATTCCACATAATACTGGGAATTTATACAATTGAACTTCAAGCTCTCATCACTTATGTTTTTACAGAATAGGTTGTTGTTAGCTTGAAACCTCATTTCGATGAACTATAGACAAACCAAAGATGGGATAATAAAAATGTGAATAATGTAATGTCAGATGCAGTGAGCTAAGACATTTTTGCTTGCTAAAGAGGTGTCGCAGATCGGATTTAATACAGACAAGAAAAACCCTGTCCACCAAATAATAATCCCCTTTATTCATTTAGCGATTATCCACTGTTTAATTATACCTACATTTTTGACGTTTTAATGTCACTTAACTTTAAATTTCATCGTTTATAAATAAACCCCTAGAAGTTGATATTACAAGTGCCATCTCAGCTCATAAAAGTACCCACATTAAGAGGGATTTTAATAATTTTCCAAGATTTTCATCTTGGACAATTAATAAAATCCCTCTTAATGTTAAATTAATGAAAGCTTTCGCCGAGTAATATCTCCAGTAAATGTGCTGACTTTGGCGATGTTCACGGCAATTGATACAGGAGTTTCAAATCATCTATCAATTTATATGTTCACTAAACTCTCTGAAACGCGGTGAACTGTAAAAAGTTGGGAACGTCGCCCCAAAGTACTTTTGAAATATCTTGCGAATGTCAGGAGAAATTATTTTCAGGAATTTTTTGTTCACTGACAGCGTTGAGATTTAAGAACTTACTTATTCTTTTTTCTTTAAAAAGGCTAATATTATCTACTCGTGTTTTTAAAACTACCGAGAAAATGAGAAAAAAAATTGAGAATGGTCGTAAAAAATGTTTAAGATCGGACCTCTTAGCGATAAGACCGCCCATTGTGTCACCCTTTGTAAAGGGGTTAGAAGATTTTTGTATGGAGGGTGGCCCTAAGGTCGGCCGCCATTTTGATTTTTTTTCAAAACCGCGGCGCACAACAAAAGTTATATATTTAGATAGAGGACACTTATACAAACAAAAATGTAATATAACATAATATCCTAAAGCGTCAGGTTTCGGAGTTATTCACCAAAATATAAGTCGAAAACAACAAGGATTTTTTTGTTTTTTTTCCCTCTAGGTAAGCATATTGAACTATTTAGGTAATAGAAACGTTATGAAACCTTTATGGAGAAGAAACAAATGAAGAATAGACATTTTTTAAATAAATAATTAAACACGGCAATTTATAGTTCGTTTTTTAATCCCAGAGACTAATCTGACATTTAAGTCTTTTCTATTTTCGTTTTTTTTTAGTATAGAAGTTTGACATTACACTTGTCAGATTAGTTTCTAGGATTAAAAAACGAACTGTAAATTGCGGTGTTTAATTATTTATTTAAAAATTGTCTATTCTTCTTTTGTTTCTTCTCCATAAAGGTTTCATAACGTTTCTATTACCTAAATAGTTCAATATGCTCACCTAGAGGGAAAAAAAACAAAAAAATCCTTGTTGTTTTCGACTTATATTTTGGTGAATAACTCCGAAACCTGACGCTTTAGGATATTATGTTATATTACATTTTTGTTTGTATAAGTGTCCTCTATCTGAATATATAACTTTTGTTGTGCACCGCGATTCTGAAAAAAAATCAAAATGGCGGCTGATTTTAGGGCCAAAACCTTCAAACCCCTTTCTACATTTATATCTGTAATTTATATGGTGTACATAATAAATAGTATTCTATTCTAAGATTTTCACAAAGTGTGTAAAGTTTTCACATGTGATGGAAAATATTATTTCTATCGTTAATTGCTTCCTATTAAATGATTATGCTACAAGCTAGACTCTGGAGTGTAGTCGTCGATGGTATTGCCATAATAACTTTTTGCACACAACAAATCAATCATAGACAACGACAAGTAATAATCCATAGACAAAAAGGAACTTTCTCCAACCAATAAAGTCATCGCTTCCTATAAGTTATGAGCATAATTATGATGTTGTTTAATAACGACAATAAACTAAAAACATGTCGGAAGGAAATATGCAGTACATGTTACATCCCAATATGTCTCACGTGACGGAAATTTCTTGCAGTTTCCAACTTATTTCTGTTGTCTATGATTGATGCACCCACAACGTTTCTAATACACCTGCGTATAGGTAGTATAGGCACAATGTTGAACTTCTTATGTTCCGAGTTGAGCTCCACGATTAGGTAATGACTTTAATGCTTGCACTGACTGGACAACTTCACTCAAATCTGTGTGGTTCTTTCGTCAAAAGACCATTTTAGACACTAATCTACATGAGGTTCATGTAGATTCGTGTCTGAAATGGTCTTTCTACGTGACCTGACCAAGATTATATCGAGACATTGACTCCTGCCTGAGTTGGTTTCTTCATTTCGTCTCTGGGATAGTCAGAGAGGAAATGTCGACTTCAATTAGCTTATTTTTATCCGATTTACAGAATAAACAATTTTATTTAATGAAAGTGTGAAAAACGTTATAGCTCTACGTTTTAAGGTACCTAGATATTATCTTGTCTAGTCTATGCTAGGTCTATGGTTCATTGAAATGAAATTTTAAGCTTTTAATTTAGCCGAGGAAGAGGATAAAACTTTCATTAAATGCTTGTTCTCAGTACCTATCGTACCTGAACATCAAATAAAACACGAATGAGTCTACAAATTATGTCGTACGACAGAAGATTTGTTATACTTACACATACATAGATAGTTAAATACTGACACTCACGCCATTAACATTTAATTTATTAAGTAAGTGCTTATAATAACTTTATACTTCATTAATCAAATCACCCGACCCAGTATTCATTAAACATTTAAAGCGCAAATCCACAGATTAATAAAGCTTTGATCAAATCGGTTTTCATGATGATTGTTTGGAATATTTATGAAACCGGAAGTGATGCCGTACAGGGCGGAATCCGGAAGTTCGTTAACATGACAATGTAGAAATTAAGGGTTTTGGAGCATGATAGATTTTAGATAGGTAGAACAAACGATGGTGTTGTAATTAATTCAGTAGTTACCTGCCTTGTTATGCAGTTATGTGCACCTTGTTTTCGTCATCTACGAGTAGTCGTTAAGGTCGAAAGTCATAACTTACTGATGGATCGCTAAAATGGCCGCAAAGAAATGTTTATAAAAAGTACTCAGACGTACTAAGTAACTGATTTGGTTTATAACAAATTGAAGATCGACGCTAGACGCTATACAGGTTGAAATTTTAATCACCGTTTTCCTCTTAAGGGTTCATTGTACTCATCATTATGAACAACTTTTACTATGGGACCAACCCGAAACCGTGACAAAAAAAATTAAGTAGCTGTTCCCTACATTTATGTTCGCATAACTCGTCAAAATAAAGGGAACAGCAGATTTTTTTTTTCGCGATTTTTTGTTTGGTACCATAGTAAAAGTTGTTCATAATGATGAGTACAATGACCCCTTAAGAGGTAAAATTTCACCTTGCATATAGGTACCAATGGGGTTGAAGGCACAATCACAAGTGGGTCTAGAGCGCTCATTATTTGAAGCAACATTTATCATTACTTTATAAGAACCGACAAGACTCCAACAAGATAATCCACCCATCATTATCATCATCTTCCTGTCGTGCCAAAAACTTGTTGCGCCGACCCTAAGTAACTTAGAACAAGTCCCAAGTTACTTGGGACTTGTTCGGCGCAACACTTTTTCTACTTCCATCCTCCCCTGTCAACCGCCACACTATCAACTCAACTCAAAGCATTTATTTCAATTAAACCATGTGTAGGCACTTTTGAATTGTCAAAATTAAATAGTCGGTCAGTTAGTCAGAAAGTTGAAGCTAGTTGCCCATTCCAAAACCTAGATCTCTATGGAGAAGAATGGGCAAGCAACTCCATGGACACTCTTTTAAATCAAGATATTACAAAATCCTGGGTACATTATTTTTGTTGCTTCTATATGTGAGAACAATGTAAAAAAAACACAAATGAAGAAACAATTAAAAAAATAAGATTATTAATAAGCCTTGGCAGTTAAGAGATGACCAGCCTCAACCGACGGCGCCCGTTTGCGAACATGACGCGTGGATCAGCACCATCCAGCTCAACCATTTTGTGGGGAACCGAATGATCCAACACTCGCGCCACCATCAGTGAGACATCTCACTATCATTCACTCCCTTTTCTTTTATATAGATAGATAGATAGATAGATAAATCATTTATTTGGCGCACACAAAAGACAGCACAACACACAAAAGTACAACATTAGATGAAACCAATTACCCACATGAACATAATATAAAAACAAGGTGCCGATACAAAAACAAATAAAAAAAAGGAAAAACATACATATCTAAATAAAAGTGACACTATGAGTCTATGACGAATATTTAAAATAAAATTAGCAACGAAACACAGTGCGGTGTGCTTCTCAAGGTTGCACCAAATGGGAGTCCAGCTCAGCATGTGCCAGGCAAATGTACCTGACGCTGATATTCTGCTGGATCCCTAACTTATATCACACTAGCTGCGCCCCGCGGTTTCACCCGCATAAGACTTGATCCCGTGGGAATATCGGGATAAAAACTATCCAGTGTCCTTTTCCGGGACACCAACTATCTCTATACCAAATTTCATCTAAATCGGTTTAGCGGTTCAAGCGTGAAGAAGTAACAAACATATAAACACACACACACACATTCACAAACTTTCGCCTTTATAATATTAGTGTGATATATAGTGTGAAGTGTGATATCCATCTATCTTTACTTTATGGAAAGTCATCCCATCTTCCTAGCACGGTGGGCTGTGCTGGGGCGGCTGCTGCAGGTGCAGAGAACCTCAAACGGCGAAAATATTGCAACCTGATTGGGAGTTATATATGTTCGAGCCGTTTGGGGTTGAAACACTAGGGCCATGGGGTCCGAGTGCCCACTTGGTTTTTCGAGATATCGCCAAGCGGTTAGTCGACTCTTCACGTGACCAGAGAGCTGGCCTATTTCTTGGCCAAAGAATTAGCATTGCCATACAACGTATCAATGCTGCCAGCCTTTTGGGCACTGTTCCTGTTGACAGCGATGCGGATGAATTCTTTGATGCCCTATGATTATTTTGTTTATTTTTTCATATAATTGTACATATTAGTATAGTTTATAATGTTAGCTTATATTATGTAAATATCTATACAAATAAATAAAGTTACTAGTCGGATTAAAAAAAAAAATCTTTACTTTGATAACCCCAATCCATCCACGGAACGCTAATAATTTCACAGTCTACCGTATCTCCTGCCAGCATCCCAACGTCTATCAATCCGTTTTAAAGATAACAGTCGCGATATGCCCACCATGCCTTATTTAGAGTAATGGTCTGAATCGAGGAATCCTTTCCCTCTAAACGATCGGCTTCGAAGTTTCGAGAAAGTGCCAAGTATTTTGCGCCGGAAAGAGTTGCATTGAATATACAGTCGCTTCGAGGGCCTTATCTTTCAAGTTTTGTAGTTGACTTTATTTTCGATGCTCACCTCAATTTTATAGGATAGCTCTATCATTTTTAGTTTGTTTTTTTGAACGCGCTAATCTGTGGAACTACCAGTCGGACTTTATATAAAGGCGAAAGTTTGTGGGGGTGTATGTGTGTGTTTATTTGTTTGTTACTTCTTCACGCTCAAACGGCTAAACCAATTTTGATAAAATTTTGTATGGAGGTAGTTGACACCCTGGATTAACATATAGGCTACTTTTTATCCCGATATTCCCACGGGATCGAAACTTATGCGGGTCAAACCGCGGGGCGAAGCTAGAACATAATAAAGCTCAAGTGTTTGTTTGAACGCGCAAAACTCTGGGATTTTCTTGTCCCATTTTTTGAGGAAGGTTAAAGACATTTAACATCACGCTACGGCCCACGAACAAAATTAAACAGTCAGAATGGACGTTAAGCGAAAACGAAGTAGGTAATAGCGAGGATGGGCTTACTAATATTTCAAATCTAACCCATTAGTCTGGCAACCCCACGTAAATGATCACGAAACGAAAGTGTTTAAATTCACTCCTGCCATATTTTGACACCGTACCTTGCGGTACCATGGGGCCTAACTTAGGTAGGTATGAGCAAAATTGCTTGGTATAATAGATAGTTCTAGACTGCAGCAAAGTTACCCTAATGCGGCTTATTTTCACGGTCTCGATCTATCGGCAACTGGCAAGTTACTTATAAACTTGGTATTGCATAAGTTACTTGTTTATACTTAGGGCTTGTACACAAAACTGCGATGCGACGTCGCATCGTAAAAATCTGCGAGCTCTTTCTAGTTCTAACCTATATAACCTTTCTGCGTTGCGAATTCGCATCGCGCCGATTCACAATTTTGTGTACAATTAGGGATGCTATCTATCTAGGTTCTTGTAAGTATAAATGTTCTGGTACAGCTTGCACCCTAATTTTGTAACATACTTTCAGTCACATCCTGTGGGGTAATTGCGTAACAATCACTATCAATAGCAATCGGTTTGATTTGGACAGTTCAACAGCATTCATTGCGTTATTTACGTTGTTGAGAAGACACATTTTCGAACTTATGAAGCAATGGATTACCTATGTTCTTCAAAATGATTCAGACCCAAATTGCGTAACACACTATCGATCTCAATCTGAATCATTTTGAAGGTAATCCATGCAATTAATGTTGTTGGACTGTCAAAATGAAAGCCATTGCTATAGTGTGTTACGCAATTACCTCACTGGTTCTTCAGGGCTAAGCTTAACAAGGAGATACGAAATTGGACTAAACCTACTTTGCGTCATCAACCTCTTTATCCTTTGGGGTCGGTGCATTATAACTTTTTTTCATACATCTCTAGTATCAGCTGTCATCTCACTATTCATCCTCTGTCCAGTTATGACGCTATCGCTATACATCTTTACAACCACATTCACCTTCATGCTTAAAACTTTTCTCGCCACAAATTCTTCGTGAATGTTGACTACAGGGTGAAATTGAATTCATGGGCATCCTTTTAAGGGGTCATTGTAATCATCATTATGAACAACTTTTACTATGGGACCAAACTTGAATTCGCGAAAAAAAAATCAGCTCTTCGCTACATTTTGAGGAGTTATGTGAACACAAATGCAAGGATAGCTGATTTTTTTTCGCGTTTTTAGGTTTAGTCCCATAGTAAAAGTTGTTCATAATGATGAGTATAATGACCCCTTAAAAGGATGCCCATGAATTTAATTTCACCCTGTATATTCCAACTCTAATTTTCATACCGAAGTTAAATTAATATGTTCATTATGCACTGCGTAGAAATGAAAGTGTCACGCGGAAATAAACTCACAGTAATTTAAGTAGCTTGATGACACCATTATTTATAATATTTTTTGTGGGAACTTTTAATGAGTAAGTCTTACTTAATTAAAGTTACATAACAATTGAGAAAAGAATAAGTAAATGTAAGTTATTTTGGATTGCTTTTAATTTAAGCACTTACTTAATTTTTTTTTTGCTATAGGTACTTGTAACGGTAGATTGGGTAGTGCACCGTTGTGCAAAAGAAGACATTTTTTTTAATTGAGAAGCCTGATTATTACAAAATTCTTAAATTAATTTTACGTTCTTACCTCACTGTCTCGAACTGAACTGTCGGTCTCTGTCTCGTTGTTACGTCTAATCTTGTCTCGATTCAATTTTCGAACGACACCAATCTGAGATTTGTAATCGTATCTTCCCCGCTTCTCCAACAAGACTCCCAATTACCACGACAAACCCTAGGAAGTCCTCTTCAACTACCAATCAGCAGCATTTGATATTAATTAGCCAATGATAAATTACATGTAATCCATACTAATTGTCATGTCCGAGCGTCACTTTCACTTTGACTCATGCGCAAGCGACATGCGCAGAGTGAAACTGCGTTTTGGCTAGAGAGAGTTCGCAATTACTGGCGTCTGCGCTGCGCCAGCGGCAGTGGCTAGTCTCGTAGTAAATGGTAACGTTTTTTGTAGAAGAAATTGTACGATGACCGACCAAAGAAGAATTTGGGACAAGAATCTGACGACAGCATGATGTAATTTTGACTCTGACTCTTCTAATTTAAATTGAATTTCGTATATAATTTAAGTTAAAATTGCTCATTGTCTGTCATCTGGGTCCATAGATTTTTAATGTTGAAAAAAGTAAGATAACACAAGGATAACACGAACGAATGAAGCAGGTTTATTTAATTGAACGGTGTCAGAATTACTTTTTGAGAAAAAAATATTGAACCAACTCTATTTTCTATCTAACTTCGTCATTAATTCGCCTTTTATAATCTTCTTCTTGATAAGCCGGTCTTTAACAATAGGTAGTCTCCATTTTCTGTTACTTTCACCCTCGTACTGTATAGTTCAACTAATCATTATTAATGTTAACTGGCAACACCTTTCTAAAGACCTAAATAACTTAATGTTAATTAAGTTCGTGTTACTTTGCTCATATATGTGTTCCAATGTCAGAGCAATTACAAAGGTTTTAGATTGTGTGTTATTGAGACCAACGTGATATTATTTTACGTGTTAGAAATAAACTAAAGTTATGCAAATGTAGTTATGAACGTAGTATTACAAACACGTAAACCGTGTAATGAACGTATTTTCTTTATTTCTTTTCTTTATGTACTAAATTAGTAAAAACTCTGTATGTATAGGTAGGTATATAATCCGGTAGCGATTTCTTTTTTTGTCAAAATAAACAGTTTGGATAATTCCTGGTCATTGACGTGTTGAAATAAAGTATCTACCTACACAAACATATCGTCATTAAGTATAATCCTCAACAGACAAAAAATAAACATATTTACCTGATATCTGCTGTCTATATGTGGTGTGTTTTCTTGCCAAAATAAACACACATTGATTAAACCCTTTATAAAACGTCACCCTGAACTCTAAAATTAATATTTACTTTAATTATCAACGGTTTCGTTATCTTATTTAACAGTGACACGTAATTAATCATACAGGCAAATATTTACTTAAAAAACAACGTACAAAGCTGCAATTTGAAAAAAAAAAAAAAAAAAAAAAACGTTTGTCATTGTTTTTTGTTTGGTAGCTCACCGAGTTTGAGTAAATAAACCTCTTTGATGGTATCAGGCTATAGACAAACATAATCACAGTACAAAAGTGATGTCATTGGGTTAAATAAGTTATTATTACTATTCAAGTACATAATAATATATGTAAAATCAGAGACATAATTGTTAAACAAAATACTTTATAGGTAAGTTTAATGATTTTCCTTTTTTCCGTTTCCAATATTTCGCGATTTAGGTTTCAATTATAATAATCCACCTGATGACAGCTGACTCTGACTTTTCCACGGTGAGATTTTGACAGAACAGATCGGTTGAACCGCCTTGGGAAGAAGGCGTGAGTTTGATTTGACGTATGAAACGATATTTATATACAGTTTCAATTTCCAAAGCCTGAGAATAAATCTACATAACTAACTAACATTCGGATCGTGTGACCGAATTTTCATCCACGTCCCATAATCCGATTGAGATAATCGTTTGCATGAACGATTATCTTGTAGATTTATTCTCAGGCTTTGGAAATTGAAACTGTATAAAATCGTTTCATACATCAAATCAAACTCGCGCTTTCTTCCCAAGGAGGAAACTACAGAACGCCACCTGCGGTGCTATTCTGTAAAAACATCGCCGTAATAACTTAGGTGAAGTGAGCTTAAAGTGAGCTGTCATTCCACCCGATGACACTATTGACAGCTTACTTCAAACTCACTTCACCTAAGTTTTCATGGTGAGATTTTTACAGAATAGCATTACTGCTTACGATTCTAACATACTCCTTTTGTTTCGTTTACGTTCATGTCAGGCTACGAGGTCACGACTTTAGTTGCTAGTATGTACTATGCACCAGACCTTTCTGAATCAGCAAGAACATCACCAATAAGTTCACTGCCTAGCCTTTTCCCAACTATGTTGGGGACGGCTTCCAGTCTAACCAGATGCAGCTGAATTCCAGTATTTAGGGCTTCCCTTCAACATGATGATGATAAGGCCAATTCTGGTAATTTAAAACGTTCAAAATCTAGTTGCAGTCTCATCTCGGCGACCAACAAATGTCAAAAAGTTGTCAAAATGTAGGGAAATTAAAGGCATTTTCGACAGATTGGGACGGACAATTCTCGTAATTTTAAGAAAGTTTGCAGTCTGATCTCAGTCTCGATCTGTCAAAAAATACTTCTAATTTCCCTACATTTTGACAAGTTTTTGACATTTGTTTGTCGCCGAGATGAGACTGCGACTAGATTTTGAACGTTTTAAATTACAGGAATTGGCCTTTTTACGTTCTTAAAATTACGAGAATTGTCCCCGATAATGCTTCTTATGTCAATGTTCGTAGGTGGGAAATAATAAATGGAAAAAAATATTCACAATTGGCAGTTTTGGTGTTGGAAATTCTCTCTTTTTCTTAAGAAAAAAACAGGATGTTACAGTAAGAATAGCACGAGGTAATTCAATAAGACGTGGGCATACATACATACCTCGTACATTGTGCAAGAATCAGCAACTGAACGCCCATATAGGATATCCGTTTTCCGTCTGACGTCAAACACGGAAAGTGGCACAAGTATAAAACTAGAAATTTTCAGTCGGACATTTTATTTTATGAAAATGTTTTATTGAGTGTCATGGTTTGTATCGATATTGTGTTAAGTATTTCAATAATTTTGATGATTCCAAAGGGAAAAACAATACTAGGCAATTGTATGTAATATAAAAGTAAATTCAAATCTAGGGCACCCATATTTTTTAGTTTTTCGAAATTATGTACTTTTCATTCATAATTTTAACTTTGAAATTCGGTGTATTCTAAAAAGACGTAAGTGCCAGATGACGGTAGAATGGCGATATTACCTTTGCTTTAATGTGACCCGTCAAAAAAACTGTTAGATGTCACTTGTCTCAGTCGTTGTTTTGGTTCCGTCATTGGCGTATATTTTTCATTGGGATCCATTTTATAGGCGAAATATCAATCCAAAATTGATAATATTAACAGTAAGCAGCGTGACGAGTTGATAGAAAAAAATATTGTTGAATTCAATTCAGTTTTTTAGTTGTTTTCTAGTTACACTTCTAAGGTGACATTGACATGTCTTGTTTGATATAATGTTTTTAATCAAAGACATTGGAATGCGCAAAGGTAACTACCTCATTCCGCCGTTTATGTGACGTCATCACATGTTTTTTGATTTTTATTTTTTTTCTCAGAAATTTAGAAATAAAAAAATAAAATAAAAATATATTTGAACTCAGGATACGAAAGTAAAGAAATAGTATTTTTGTTTTAAGGTCATGTCAGGTTTGAAATGTTGTCAATTGTTTGTAATCGCGTATAGAGTTATAGACTATAGTTTTGGACGGAACTTCTCAAGAGTAGATTGAGATTATTGGGTATATATTATTTTGTCTCAGTGTAGTGTGTGTCGTGTGTAATGTGTGTGTTCTTTATCTAGTAATATATCTACTTATAATAACACATATTGCAAACCTATAAAAGGGTTGGTTGAGCAAGTAGTCTGAGTTCTACTTACATATTCAAATAATAATAGTATGTAGATTTACACCTCGACCTTAAAATAGGGCGACCTTTTTTCATTTACCGGGCTGTCTAGCCTCCGGCAGCAATTTTATCTATAAGAAAGAAAATTAAAGAGATTTTTTTTATAACAAGAATATTGTAGATCCGTTTTAATCATTACGTATCCAATGTCGTTAGTCCTACTCCTAGCAACCACCTCCGACATAAATTTCAAGCACCGGTGTTGTCAGCAGTCACGTAAGGCAATAACGCGTTGGGCTTAAATAGCGCATCACTGCTTCAATAGATACAGTGTTGCCAGTTTATTGTGTTCTACAAACAATTTAGTGAACTGTTACATTTAATTTACTCGTCAGCGTTTTGTATTTTTTTCTAGTTAATCGTGAGATTTAGAACAAAGTAAAGTCTCGTAAAAGTTAACGTGCACGATTTAAAAATCATTCTTCTCACTGTTAACATTATTAATGAAAATGTGCCAAATAAACGGAATTATGGAATGTTCATAATAATCAGATAATATTCCCACTGCTGGTACAAAGGCCTCCTCTTTAAGAGAGGGAGTGGGCTGATACCCACCACGCGGGCCCTGTTCGGGTTGGTAGATGTCACATGTCTTCGATTTTTTGGTTCTAGGACAAGCCGATTTCCTAACAATGTTTTCCTTCACCGTTTTGAGGAATGAATGTTTTAATTACTTTATCTTTCCTTTCTAAGAGTGATTGTGCCTATGTAAAACGTCAAACCAGAAATCTGCAAAAGCCAAAGCTAACTTAAAGTGCGACGTCAAAATTTTCAAATATTCAACCGACGAAGGTATTGATTCACTCTAGGATTTGGCCTAGATTCTAGACGTTAGTCACAGTTGTCATTCAATTATTCTGTATACAAATACCTCGGGCAGTGTGTACAAACATACAGACATATCCGGAGGATATAATATCAAAGCGAATCGACCGTGTGTCGTGTGTCTGTATTTTGTCGTAAACATCACTCGGCGGTATTCATGGCGGGCCCTACTCCAGGGATTTTATGAACGCATAACTTCCTCTTGACTTTATACAGTTGGCCGTTACGGACTTTCGGAATTACGTCCCGTTTTTAGGGTTTCGTACCTCAAAAGGAAAATACGGAACTCTTATAGGATCACTTCGTTGTCCGTCTGTTGGTCAGTCTGTCACAACCCATTTTCTCAGGAATGTGTGGAGGTATCAAGTTGAAATTAATATCAAATACGTAGATCTACAGTTCCTTGGAAAAAAAACAAGCTTCTAAGTCAGCGCAATAAAAAAATACGGCCAATTATGCGACATATTTGATACTCGTCGTAAATGAATCTTCAAAACCTATAGGGCACTTCCCGTTTACCTAGATTCATGAAATTTGGCAAGAAGCGAGGTCTCACAGCACAATTAAAGGAAAAAGAAAATCCGAAAATCGTTAATTTGTAGTTTTAGCACATATAAGTACCTTTTTTTGTTGCGATTACACACATTACATTTGCTGTTGGATAATAATTGATCGCGACATACTTATATCGATGTTACAATGTTATGTTTTATTTTGGGTTACATTCATTCCAACTACGGAACCCTTCATTGTACGTGGTCCGACAGTCCGACACGCACTTGGCCGTTTTTTTTTTTTAATAAAAAATGTTATACGATCGGGATTAGGGGATTTGGGATTAAGGCTTCGGGAGTTTGAAAATTGATGTGTTTTTAAAATACCGATATCATTAAATCGAGTTTTGCCTTTCACGATATGGGAAATGTTGATTGAGGTATTGAGAGCAATAAGTTTATGTATTATAAAACTGGATAATTCCACTTTGCCCCACCGGCCGCCCCACTGGTGGGGCAAAGTGGAATGCCTAAAATTTTGCAGTGGAATCTGCCTCGCTTTAAAACGTGTAACGGAATTTATATTGCTTTTTAATATAAATTTTATTTACATAATAATATGACTGTCGAATAAAACCGTAACTCAAATCTGGCTCAACCCTATATTTGGATTGTAATCCCATTTTTCAACAAGTTTGTTAAGCCAAATACAAAGTTAAACACATGACCTAAAAGTACACTTAACCACAAAATCCTGTACATACAATGTCACACCACGAAGTACATGAAAACGAGACCAATACAGCGATACAGATTGAGTTTTATTGAGCAAGTTCGTTCGCCATTTGCCCTTAGTCGGCTGAGTGCAATTGCACCGAAGTGCGGTTAGAATGGATCCGTTACTGCGATGCGTTCACTGACCTACACGCGGATCCATTTGATGGGAAATTCGCTTGTTAATCGCGACGCAAAAACTGATTTCACCACGTGCGCTCGTGTTTTCTATGGAACTCAAACAGTCGTGTGTGCTGACGAATTGTGTAGCAATTTTGCAGCCTGTGAGTAACATAGCAAGTACATAAAATGCCGTTTGATATTATGCTTAAATGAGACTTAGGTAACTTTTTTTATTTGGCAAACTCCTTACCGTAATGAGGTAAGTAGTGATGATGGTAATGAGATCAGCATAGCTATTCACAAACACTCGATACGCTTCCGTATCGTATCGTATCGAACATTAATCATTGTTATCGTAGGAGTCTTCTAAACGCTGTTCACAAGTCCAAAACCCGAAAATGTTGTCAGTTTAAATCAAATAGACGCCCGCTATTCTTCCAACAGCTATTTGCTGTTGAGGGCAAGTCAAATCAGGTTATCGAAATGTCAGGTTTTCGATACGATGGCCTGTCGTATGGTTGTGAATCAGGGATCTGAATAGAGAACGTATTGTAATTTTACTTGTAGTTAAAACAGTTTTGAGCAACAAATAGGTAGATACTAATTTTGAGTTAAACAAAGTTTTACTAAACACAGTATTCGCTAAGCACAGCTACAAATTCATGTGTTGCGCAAAAATATCTTCCATGCAGTTGAATTCACAGTTTATATTTGGACCCAAAGCATTTGTCGCCTTTCAAATTTACCCAGTTCTTGGAAACCTCGATCCCAAAAAGGATTGCTATAAGACCGCCCAAAACAGAAAAGACTATAAAATGTGAAACTTGATGACATCACTAAACCACTATATTTGTCAAAAACAAATGAAAACCGCTTTTAATGCTCTCTGACCTATATTTTTTATACTAATATTATACAGAGGTAAAATTTTTGGTGAGTTCTAATGTACTTCGGAACTACTGCAAAGCTATTCACAACCACTCGATACGCTTCCGTACCGTATCGAATATCAATCAATGTTATCGTAGGAGTCCACTTAACGCTGTTCATAAGTCCAAAACCAGAAAACTTTGTCAGTTTAAATCAAATAGATAACCGCCATTCTTCCCAGCTGTTTGCTCTGGGGCAAGGCAAATCAGGTTAACGAAAGGTGTATTCGATACGATAGCCTGTCGGATGGTTGTGAATAGCTATGCAAATCCGAAGATTCTTTGACTAATGGTAAGCTACAGTAGTAGGTATCATAAAATATATAGTTATAATAATATATTTTATGTTAAAACAAGAAATTTCACGCGAACGAAGTCGCAAGCTGAAGCTACTTGATAATAAAACGGTTTTAGTACATTTGCGGGGCGTGTAGCGGATTTAGCAGCCTGGTTTCAATCTATTGTTTCATTACTACTTTACAGGTGCCTGTCACTGGTTTTTAAAATAGCGGTTTTAATAATAGACTTGATTACTGTAATTAATCATTGTGCTTTTAGCTAATAGCGCGGCATTTCCGTTTTTGTTTAGTAATGAAATAACGTTTTTTAATCTGTGTGAAGGGACACTTTGCACAACAGTTAGGTGTTTTATTATCTGTGGGTTTTAATGTCATTCACACTAATTAGAGTGTGTAGTGACATGACATGGGCTTTGTTGTAAAATGGTTGTAATGAGCTGCTTTGTCGCGTGTGTATAGAATTTTAAATTGCATTTGTAATCAGATTACGAATTTAATGTGCTGTGAACGTTTTTCCACAAACGGTCAATGTTTTTCCACAAACATGGTAATATTTTTTATATAGTTGCTAATACTTAATTTTTTTTTTATTTACGTGCAAAATGTGGTGACTTTATTCTGACGGAATTTCTAGTTTTATATTATCACTAACAGCGCTCCGCGACTTCACCCGCATAAGTCTCGTTCTCTTGGAAATATCGGGAAAAAATATACTGTGTTAATCCAGGTTAAAAACTATCGGTGTGAAAAAATTCATTCAAATCCGTCCAACCGTTTTTACGTGGTTGAGTGACAAACATCCAAACATAAAAACTTTCACATTTACAATATTAGAAGGATAAGCAATAAAAGCTGCCTCCACAGCCTGCCAACAAATATTTTATGACCACAATCTTAAAACAAAGTCAAAACTAACGGACATATTCCGTTAGTTTTGACTTTGTTTTAATGCAAGGCAGGAATTACAGTAGAGGCTAAATAATAAAGCTTATTACCGCTGCCTTTAACAGAAGTTTTACAAAGTTGGACAAATAACAGCTTTAGATGTAAATGCATTGACTGCTGTTTGCTTCGCGAGTTCGCGATTTAGTTTCCAAATATATAAACAAATACGTGTTTTTTAAAATACAACTTTAAACACCACACATAAAGTACAGTTTGCGCTGCAACTTCAAATATTTTCATGACTCTTTCAATAGAAGTAGTCATTCTGAAATCAACTTAATTTGTACAGACAGCGTCAGAGAAAAGGAACCCCCTTTGGTTACTTACCAAAGGGGACTCATTACCAAAGGGGGTTCCTTTCCTCTGACGCTGTCCGTACAAGCTTAAAGTAGAAATAACATGAATTGGAAACCAGGATTCGATAGACATTGCCAGTACTATTTCGTGTGGTTATTGCCAACTGCATCGAGACATCCCGTTAACGATTGGCACGAGTTTAAACATTTAAGCGTTTATTGGCTAACTAGCTGCGCCCCGCGGTTTCACCCTCATAAGTGTCGATCCCGTGAGTATTTCGGGATACATAATAATATGATTTTATGATACATACTTTTGCAAGGAATAAGTACATTCAGAGCTATAAACAAATGCAAATCAAATATGCTGACCTTTGTTTTTGTATTTAATTGTTTTTGTAGTTAGATATATAGATAGAATACTGTTTTTTTTTATTTTATTTATCATTTATACAAAATAATACAGGATTATGCTTATTTAATAGCAACCAAAAACCACTAAGGTTTAAACTTGTGATGAGTCTATCTCAATATCGAACTATTCAATGAAGCATTTTATATGTAGGTATGCGTTAAAGTCGATACAAATAATAACATCTCCATATAAATTGCAGATCTAATTGTAGTTATTCAGTTAATTAATTTAGTTTCTAGTGTAAATAGTTTGTTTGCTGTAAGTATAGGTTTACATCATTTTGATTTGACCTAAATTATATCGACCACAATTTTGAATATTGGCATGAAGCGATAAAAAATCAAATATAAAGTAAAATACGCTGATACACATTGTTCTTTGTACCACAATATGAGGACTGGTACAGTGGACCGCCCCGTTACCACGGTGCTCGGTACAGTCGGAACTGGTGGGTAACAGGGTTAACTTAACGCCTCGTCGAGCGCACGCCATGCGCTAAAGTAATGTGAAAATTTGCAATTTTTGGCTTATACCGTTTCGTCACGCGGATGCGGCATTTGTTGACGAGATAATGCTCTAATTTATTTTTATCATTATTAGGTATGCTTTATTTATTTTATGGTATGACATAACACATAAAATTGGCAATTTCTTGGTTGCTTATCGCGTTCAGCGGATGATAATTCGGGGAAATGGGGGGAACATCGGGAAAAAGTTATTTTAGCTTCAGACGGCTCAAAAATAGCTTTTTTTTAGTTTAACAACCAGTCTCATCTCTTCAAAGGAATTCCGGAAAGTAAAATAAATTCTTGTACCTAACAATATTTTTAAATTCTGTCAAAAATTTTCTAAGTTTCCCAAAGTAATTTTTCACAAAGGAATTTTCTCGGTGTACTCCGGAATATCACTGTTCTGTTATAGACATCCACATACATACTAAGTATATCTCCACGTGTACATATAGCATAATCAGCCTATAATGTTCCCACTGCTGGGACACAGACCTCTCTTCGAGAGAGAGTGGGCTATAACCTACCACGCGGGCCCAGTGCGGGTTGGTAGATGTCACATGTCTTAAATTTTTTGGTTCTAGGACATGCCGGTTTCCTCACAATGTTTTCCATCACCGATTTGAGAACAGTGTACTTATATTTTAGTAATATTTATCATGTTATTGCTCTGTATCAATAAGGCTTTGTTAGATATACAGGGTCCCATTAAAACAGATGGACAAATTTTAACACAGCGCTCAGTACGTCTAGCCAAAGATATCAAAGCAAAAAAAAAAAATTGATTAAAGTGATTTAATTTTGAATTTAAATACATTTCCGGCACATTAGTGACTTTGCTAATGCATTTTTCTTATATACATATATTTTTTTACCATCGTCATTATTTTGGTGGTCTGAATGATTTCTAAAAGTTTGTCCACCTATTTTAATGGGTCCTTATATATTTGGTAAATATTGTCATCTGAATGTCTCGATGTAGATAATTAATTTATTGTGTGACTGTAAATGTCAAGGAATGTTGGCTCAGAATATCCTATTTTACTAAAACGTGTCTTTATTTTTCTTCTTACTATTAGTCGATATTTTAAATCAGACACCAGCTACCTAATATCATATCTTAATATTATTTACATTACTGTTATTAAGGTATTTATTTACTGCTTCCAGAACGAACTATAATAGGCAATTTTCCTACAATAAAAGGAGAAAATGAAGGAAAAATTCTCGCCGTATATTTTTATTATGAATTCTATTAGACTACCTAATTATTTGCACAACAATAGAGAAATATCAGTTTGTTTTTATTAACCTTTTTCCTTCGAAGCGCTGCGTGTTTCTCATCCCCCAGGGGACTATACCGCATCTACGGAGATTCCTTTTTTATAAAATCTTTTGTTGAAATTATTATTAAAAAGCAGTTTAAAGGCAACCTCCCTCCGCGGGTATTACGGGAAAGCCGCTTATGGTCCTATCTCAGTAGGTACCTATAAATTGTGTCAGACCGCAAGTGTAATTTGCTTTATTTTTGCGTTTCGCTTTTGTTGTTGGGGTCTGAAACAACTTGCAGGAAAGTTACGTATTAAAACTTCAAGTGCTGCATCGTCACTTTTCATAATTTTCTCTTCATAAAATGTTATTTGGTATCTCGTTTAAACTAAAAATAGAGAAACAAATAAACATTATTGCTGGCATGCCAACGAATAAAAGTTAAAATGGCTATTTTCAAAACTTCACTGCCAAAGTTCGTAAAAGTAAAATGCCTCTGGTTTGCGGACACCTTATAAACTGGGTGTGAAATAATACTGCATTGCAGTTATTTGAATGATTTACTATTTTCTGCTTTCTGCACAGTGTAGGCAAGGATTGTTACGATCATTGTTAAAATTTCACAATCCGACTGGCGAAAATAAAATCAAATACCTCTCGATCCACTGGGAAAAGTTTGGAAAAGTTACACGGACACGATACGAATCCATTGACTTTTACTATGGCACCATTTAGTTATGAGAAACATCTACATATTCCCTAAGATTATGTTAAAATGAAAGGAGAATTTGCCTTGAATTTGGTCGAATGGTCGTACTAACTTTACATTCATGTGTTCTTTTAATCTACCCAGCATTACTGCTACTTAAAATTGTTTGAAAGATTACACGTCAAACACCTTGAGCAAAGGCATTGAATTAGTATGTACTAGTACGACAGAAAGGTCACTCATATTTTTATTTTGATCATGTTTTGTTCAATTCTCAGATCACAAATAGAGAAGAGAGCAAGGTTCAAAAGCTGAGGTAATCCCACAGTGATTCGTTCGTTTGTTCATTTTTCTGACATCCATGGAGTTTTTTTATTTATATTTAACAACGCTCTGATTGGCTGGACGGGATTTTAATTAAAGCTATTCAAATTGGACGCTTTTATATTGCACTGGTGAAAATTAATTACTAGAATCTAAATAGAAATAGAAAAACATAACTATTTGTAGATTGGAGCCACACAAGGGACTGTTTTAAAACTGTTAATTGCATTAGCAGTTATTCAGTGAACATCTGGGACGCAAAATGGAGAATAAATATCGTGTCTAAGATTCTTATCGTCAACAAATTGCAAGAATTGGCTGGGGGAAACTTGTGCAATATTGACTCGCAGCTCGCTTCGTGAAACGATAATGTTAAAATGCAGTAGAAGTAACATTACGGAGTACATTGCAAGAAAACAGTGTACAATCTTATAAAGAAAAGCATCCTAGCTTACTGGCTTCATCTTTACCGTTATCTTTTACGTACAATTTTCTGCTCATTTCAAATGCAACATCTTTATTAAAATAAAGACTACAATCTGAATTTATGGCAACATTGTCTGAAGCTCTTCATGAGATCATATTGAGTTGGAAGATGAGTGCACTTGAGAACGCTAGAATAATGTAGACGTGCTCACTGAAGGCGGGCTGTAAAAGTCTTGACTATGAATATTCAGATGTCTTCAGTCTTCATGCCACCGTGTGGAGTTTTATACAGCGTAGGTGTATCTATTTCGTGAGGTTGAATATAGTTGTTTGTATTATATCAACTTGGCTTCTCAGTTCATCATCAGTATCATGTAGGTACAGCTTTGTTCCTCTTTTACGCAGTTTTTTTCAAATTTTACCAATTCTGCTCAATTCATTTCGACGGATTTTAAAACCATGTCGACCAATCTTGCCAATTTAATGGTCTTGTCTCTTTTTCCCGCTAGCCTACTCTCCGCCACCATTCCTTCAATATATTGCCAAGTTAAAATATTTTACAAAGTGTTTCATCATATTTTAGTCTTCCTTTTCATGATTGAGTCATGCATGTTTCTTGTTACAAAGGTCATTGGTCTCAAGGACGTCTTTGCCTCAACGGCTATTAGAGATCCTTTGAGAGGCAAATGTTTATGCATAAGCAGTAACTGCATATCTACAGTCTACATAGTTTCTCACTGTAAGTTTCCATCCGTCTGTTAGAGCGCATAATAGGCTTTTAGCATACCCAATTCAGCGGTCAACCCCATTTAATGTATTTAGTCGGGATGAACTATTTACTCACTGAATAAACATAAGGCGATTTCCTTTCATCCCCAAATTAGAAGAGGATGTAGGTACGGGAAATTACAAAAGAGAAATGTGTTTAGCATAAACAGCATAATATTTATGCAATGTTAGTGGGATGCAACGTGGGTCTGATATAAAAGCAGCACTAAAAATATAAAATATGCAGTACACGCGGGGTGAAGAGATAAAAGACTGCTCCAAAGCATTTTAACAATCGGGTCGACGTATAAATTTTTACTATGTCAACGCTCCCGGGGCACTGCGCTGCATTTTTAACCCACAGGCAAAAACTGATATGGTTTTCAAAAACGCTTCCAATAGTTATTTGCGCTCAGAGTTTGATTAAAAATACCAGCGAAAAAAGGGATGAAATTATTCGTTTGAAGGATCAGACGAGAGCCTTGAATTTTTAAGTGAAATTTATTTTACAGTTTTTTTTGTTTTTTCTCTAAGTATTTGAATATCACCTTCGTCTTTTTTTTAAATTCTGAGCCGGATTGTCCAAGTCCACGTGTATTAACTATACACGTTCGCAAAACATGGTTCTAAAAAGATATTTTTCGTGCAAACAGCCTTGGGATAAGGGATGGCCGTAATATTGAATTGTATGTTTTCGTCTGACTCTTGTTTATTTAGCACAATTTACTTGGTAATACTTTGTTACAAGGTTGGCTGGTTGGCAGTTGAGTTTTTATTTTTTATCCTTCTAATCATAATAATATTGGGGCTGGCCGGTTTAACGAACGCGTTTAAATTAAATTTAATGATCTATGGTTCAGACTGGAAGCTTTTACGACCATAAGCGTCGTATTTACTTTTTATGAGTCATAATTTAAAATTTATTATAGAGAAATGAAATACAGTTTTGATTATTAAAGTGATATTGAATTTAACAAGCAAACCATAGTTACATAGGAAAGGGTTGCAGTTAAATGATAAACGATTTTATTACTGTAAGTAGGTTCGTACAAACACTTTTACACGTCAATAATCTTCTAAAATCTAGATGAGATCGGCGTTTCTTATCTGACTACTCTGAAAAGAAAGGCCAAAACAAACTCAAAGTACACAGTCTCTTTTAAAATCCAGACACAATCTTGGTTAGATCATAGTCTACAGACTACAGAGCAGACACCAAGAGAACTGAGACACAATAATAGCATAGACTAGAAACTACGTGTGACAGAGCAGCTAGAACAAGCTCGTAACTTATTCTCGTGAAGATCTAGACTGCTGTACGAAGGCCGACCTAAGTTAAAAGCCCCTCATGTATGAGATGTTTAAATCCATTGGATGATTTATAAGCCTGTAAATAAACATTGAAAGAAAATATCGCTCTTTGACTCAGGCCACAAAGAAGCCGCATAAATTCGTGTTTTGGAAGCCAGTCCGACAATATGTGAAACATTATGTAGGTACACATATGGAAGGCAGTGGACAATGGCCTGGACCGCTTTGGATGACCGCCAATGAATACATTATCGATATACAAACCTAACTTTCCATTGAAATATTCACGTAAGTACCTACCTACAAAGATATCTTTTCTTTGTCGCTTTTTCCGACCGAAGGAAAATCTTTAGGGAAATCTCTTGCACAAGTTGAGAATAATACAATCTATACTAGAAATGGATTGTCATGTTTTTTTGTGATGGAAATAAATTAGCATATAAGTGGGTTCATTTGGTTGCATGTGTTTCGGAAAAAAGTCTTATAAAAGTAGCTACCTAGGAACCCCCTCCTACTGCGCACGGTTTTCACGACTTGACTAAACATCGAGATTTCTATGTTATATGTAAGTTTAATATGTTTATATAGTTTAATGTACCTATCATACACGTAAACCTTCCGGAATAAGTTTTCTAAATGATGGTGAAAACCAAATCAGAACAACTTGGTCACACAGACAACCGAAAAACATGAAAAGCGACTTTAATTTATAATATGTATACTTGTATCTAGATACTGTTAATTTGGGCACAATAAATTATGTTTCGATCTTAACCGGTCAAGCGGCGCGGTTCGCCGATCGGCGACGAAACAATTGAAAATCAATTGTCTCATTAGCGGAGCTTGACAGATTAAAATAAAAATGATTTAGGTATTCAAAGATATTTCTAATAAAAATGAAAAATTTAGGCCTAGGACAAAAAGCCGTTTAGAATTTAGATAGTTTTAACCACAAACTCATCTGCAGCACTGCTAAATTGCAACAGATCGCAAACAGATTTCATATTTAATCTCGACCAGCCACAGAGCAGGCTAATCTAGCAAATTATGTGCGTTTAAAACAGGTAGGAGATAATTTAATAAATGGCCACGGTCAGTAGGCCAGGCGGAAGCGAGGACCGGTTAACTGAATATCACTCGAATACTGGTATCTGTGCTTGCACGTTTATTTATATGAGAAAACGAGATTTTAATACCAATGAACTGTCTCGTTGAAGATAATGTACTGTGAGTCATCGACATTAACATTTTGATTTGTGTTTGTTTGGCGAAGATGGAAATCGAGAAGTCTTTAATTATTCCGAAAGACAATTAGGTATTCTGACAAAAAAAAAAGATTTTTTTGTCAACTTATATCAACAAAGGCCCGAATCTAACATTACTTATGCTATTTTATACAAATAAATAACAACACAACATTAGCTTTTTTTTTAAAGATTTTGCGCTGAGTCTGTCACAGTCACAGTACATCTCTGAATGTTTCATTTTTGTCATTGGAGGTGAAGTCATGGGTTGAAAACTTGAAATTGATCAATGCCTTTTTCCTTACCAAAGGTGCGACACAAACCCCGGTTGTAACTTTGATTTGCTACAACTTTTTATTATAAAAGTACACCGAGGAAAATTATGTTTCAGTTTTCACGATTTTCTCATGGATCCTTATTATTTTTGTTCCATTGGAGACAAATCCAACAAATCAAAGATCATAAAAATTGGTCCAGCCGTTCTTCAGTTATAAATGGTGTAAGTAACCCTTTGTTTTATTTATAATAATACACATCCGAAGCGGTGTCGTTACGGTAACAGTGGCGTGAATTCAATGGTTTTTCCCATCTCAAATAATGCCCAACGCACCTAAAGCAGTTTTCACTTAAAAAAAAACCGAGTGTGACCACACGACTGAAGTGAAACTTCAAACGTATTTGGCTATGAGAGGAAGAGAAAGAAAATGTGCGCGCGCACTGCTTTCTCTTGCTTATATCCCCCACTCAACTCCCGTTCGCCTCGCCCGATCACATTTTTCGTAACGCTTAAGTCACGCGTTTGCCAGCTTACTCGAAAAGTCAAGCGTGCGTAAAGAAGTTTCACTTCAAAAATGCAAGCACAGCTTTTCATCGTTTCGGTATTTAATATTACCTACCCCTGGAGTGACCTACCCTTTATAAAAATTTCGACACGTAACACAACAATGCTTATCTCCAAAAAGGTTAGAATCAAACAGAATCATCTCACTTGTGACAACCTCTTTTACATAGCCACCTAAACAAACAATCCTTTTTAAATAAAGTAAGCCTTTCACTTTTTTCTGAGGATCTTTGTTCACCGAATTGTTTTACAGACACGACGATCCATAGAATTTAATAGAAAAACTGACCTCATCATCATTTTCCACCTTGCCTTTTCCCAACTATATTCGGGCTTTATCTATAAAGAATTTCTCAGTAGGTACTTAGCTAACCGAAGTCTAGATCTTTTTTTTGCTTGAGTATAGTTTACATTCTATTTAGGTATTGAATGAATAAACGTAACGTGGCTAGCTAACGTGGGCCCAGTTGCCCCCTAGGTGGAATTGGTCCCTGGTCCCAGTTTCGAAGTGGGACGAGTTGCCCCCTAATCAAATTAGAAAGGTGGAATTGGTCCCTGGTCCCAGTTTCGCAGTGGGACGAGTTGCCCCCTAATCAAATTAGAAAGGTGGAATTGGTCCCTGGTCCCAGTTTCGAAGTGGGACGAGTTGCCATACCATTGTTTAGAAACAAGTTTTTTTAAACTGAACAGACAGCTTAGCTGCTGGGGAGTTGGTTGCGTCACTTCTTCTTCCCAGCGAAAGCACTAGGAAGTGGTGAAGGGCGGGCGTTTTGGGGGATTGTTTTATGTAATTTTGACGTTCGAAAAGTGCTGATTCTCAGCCTAAGGGTTTAGCCGTCCTTCCATAAGCAAACTGCCCCCGATAGGAACCTATATCGTAACCTATGTTATATTGTAGAGGGTACTAATAGTAGTTCATCGCGTAGATATTAGCTCTATATCTTAGGTAATTGAGGAGCTATTTGAAAAAAAGTGTCCGGAGACGACTTTTTTTCAAAGTGATATATCTCTGTTGATTTCAAAGCTAGAAAAATAAAACCAATTCCAGTGTTTATGGTACACTTTACAGTTTATTTTATATAAATTTTCATGAGCCAAGCTTAAATAAAAATATTAAAAAAATGCAAATATTTTTTTTTTTTATTAATTTCTATCAGATCGAATTGAATTACCACTTTGAAAAAAATATATAATAATTGTCTATACCTTGCCTAACAGCATGCCAAGTTTCATTAAAATCCGTAAGGTGCAACATGATGAAAAAAAATAATAAAAGTAAGTGGGCCACCTTATGACTACTTTGTTGACGCTTTTAACTTTTAATTTTTCAATAATCTAGTATTTAATTAAATCGTATTGCATATTTAATTTTTTAATATTGGGCATGAAAGGTTTAAAAGAAAATGGAAGGGTTTTTTCTCAGTAATAGTTAAATCCATATTAATAAAAAATAGCTTTTATTAGTCATCATCACTATTTTCATCAATCATGATCATGATCTTTATTTATAGAAAAAACACTGGATAATATTTCTGCTTGGCGAACTATATGCGATTTATATCTTGCATTTGATAAATAATATATAATTGCTGCCACGTGAGAGCAACACCCAACTGTTCGATTTCCTTTTGCACAGTTACAGCAATAACGCCTAAGGGCTCCCACACATAAACACGATACGACGTCGCGTCGTACTACGACGCAGCATCGTTTCACCATTTGAATGACTTATTATTATTATAAGCCTGTGTTGTCTCACTGCAGGGTCTGCAGAGCAAAGACCTGCCTTCCCTCTTTCCACTTTTCCCGGTTTGAATGATACGTCACTAATAAAACACTAAATCATATACGTCGTAACACGACGCGGCGTCGTATCGTGTTTATGTGTGGGAGCCCTAACAATAAACCTAAGGCGATATCCTACGTGGGCGACGAATACGACGCGACGCGACGCTGCGAACGAGACGAACACGATCAACTCAACGGCATACTCTGCTTGCGGCCTATATGACAGTCTGCGGCGAGACGCGACGTAACGCGTACTTGTTTTTAGAGCGACCAGACGCGACACCACGAACTACATAGGTATGAACTTTCCGTCTGTTCCCGTTGTCCCCATTCGGAACTCAATAAAAATAATTAAAATGTATTCCCGTTGTCCCCATTGACGGTTTTCTGTTAAAATTGTACTGTACCTCTCCATGATTCGAGAAGTAATGAACAAAATCACGTAGGACATTTGTCGCGTGTAGCATCGCGTCGCATTACGTCGCGTCGTATTAGTCGCTCACGCAGGACACCGCGTAACATTTTAAAAGTGCAAGTACAATCGCGACACATTAATAGCAAAACCTACAGATGTTACATTGACTACAACCCCAATGGAAAAAGCCACGAAGATATTCGGCGTTATTGCTGTAACTGTGCAAAAGGAAATCGAACAGTTGGGTGTTGCTCTCACGTGGCAGCAATTATATATTATTTATCAAATGCAAAATATAAATCGCATATAGTTCGCCCAGCAGAAATATTATCCAGTGTTTTTTCTATAAATAAAGATCATGATCATGATTGATGTTCAAATAGTGACGATGACTAATAAAAGCTATTTTTTATTAATATGGATTTAACTATTACTGAGAAAAAACCCTTCCATTTTCTTTTAAACCTTTCATGCCCAATATTAAAAAATCAAATATGCAATACGATTTAATTAAATACTAGATTATTGAAAAATTAAAAGTTAAAAGCGTCAACAAAGTAGTCATAAGGTGGTCCACTTACTTTTATTATTTTTTTTCATCATGTTGCACCTTACGGATTTTAATGAAACTTGGCATGCTGTTAGGCAAGGTATAGAAAATTATTTTATATTTTTTTCAAAGTGGTAATTCAATTCGATCTGATAGAAATTAATAAAAAAAAAAAATATTTGCATTTTTTTTATATTTTTATTTAAGCTTGGCTCATGAAAATTTATATAAAATAAATTGTAAAGTGTACCATAAACACTGGAATTGGTTTTATTTTTCTAGCTTTGAAATCAACAGAGATATATCACTTTGAAAAAAAGTCGTCTCCGGACACTTTTTTTCAAATAGCTCCTCAATTACCTAAGATATAGAGCTAATATCTACGCGATGAACTACTATTAGTACCCTCTACAATATAACATAGGTTACGATATAGGTTCCTATCGGGGGCAGTTTGCTTATGGAAGGACGGCTAAACCCTTTGAATAAATGACTTTTGATTTTAATCTGCGGCAGGTTAATGTCAATAGGCTTGCACTTTATTACATGGCACTAAAACATAAGTGGCGAAATACGGGTGTTCTATATGCACACCTCTGGCTAACCCTTACTTAGGGGATTACAAGCGTGACGTCATGATAACACATGCTAAGTCATCATCATCTGCCTTTAGCCTTTTCCCAACTATGTCGGGGTCGGCTTCCAGTCTATCCTGATGCAGCTGAATAACCAGTATTACATGGAGCGACTGCCTATCTGACCTCCAAAACCCAGTTACTGTGTAATACGATACCCTTTGGTAAGACTATCACATAATAAGTACGACTTAGTTAACCCACATTAGTCTAAACAGGCTTAAATCCGTGAAGGCAGTGGGGCGCAAATGTGACCCGTTTACACTCTGCTGCCGACGTAACAATACCACTACTGGTTCGATTAACCGAGTGTGCCTGCATCGTAATGAGTTTGTTTTACTATTGTTTAGAACTTTTTAGAATATAGATTGGTACGAGTATGTGGACATGTTATGTGGCCAGCTACTGTGTTCAAAAACTTTGGGGTCTTTTCACAGTATCAAATTAAATTAGGTAGCTACCGAAACTTCGCAGACGTGGTGGGTATACTGGGTATCGACTATCGATATGTAAACACGATAAAATAAAAATTATTTGATGTCATGTTTTGGGGGTCAACACGTAAGAGGGAGTACCCGTAATCCACCACGCGGGCCTAGTGAGGGTTGGTATAAATGTCACATGTCTTCGAATTTTTGGTTCTAGGACATGCCGGTTTCCTCATGATGTTTTCCTTCACCGTTTTGAGAGCAGTGGTAATGAAATAATTTACACAAAGTAAAGCGCCTGTCTAGGTTCGAACCACCTACAACAACGCGGCCGTTACCACTGGGCCACCACTGCTCTCGATTATTGCTGCTGCTATGATTGGTTTCCTAAAACTCTAACAACGATGTATGTATATATGTGTGAGGTAACAAAAGCCTTGACAGCTGATTTAGTTAGATGTGGAAAGGATTCTAGGAACGGTCTAAAGCTGCCTGTTGGAGCGTAGTGCAATAGAATTCCACTGAATTCATGTCGACCAGTGGAATTCTATTGTACGGCATTTCTGCACCCTCTCCGCACTAAATGTTTCAGTGTAATAAAGCAATATCTATACATATATTGTAAATACAAATGACACACATACACATATTACTTATATAAAATTAATGTGTCTGTTTGTAATGTCAAAATAACAGCTTTTTACTTGTAACTCCAATTTTCCAGTTCCAATCCGCAATGGGCCCGCGTGGTAGTTTACAGCCCACTACCTCTCAGAGAGGAGGCCTGTGTTCCAGCAACGGAAACATTATAGGCTGATTATGCTATAATCAGTTAATTTATTTATGTACTTGATTTTACACCACAAATAAATAACAAAATATAAATCGAGCACTAGAAAACATATTTACAAATGGCGACCGTATCGCTGTCTACGATCTCTTCCAGGCAACCTTGGAATGGACAGTGATTTGCCTGGACATAAAATCAGCCCCATTTTATTATGTTTTGGTGCAAATAATAAGTATACAATAAGCATACATACAACAACATAACATAATCAGCCTATAACGTTCCCACTGCTGGGACACAGGCCTCCTCTCTGTGAGAAGGAGTGGGCCGTAATCCACCACGCGGGCCCAGTGCGGGTTGGTGGATGTCACATGTCTTCGAATTTTTGGTTCTAGGACATGCCGGTTTCCTCACGATGTTTTCCTTCACCGTTTTGAGAGCAGTGGTGATGAAATAATTTACACAAAGTAAAGCGCCTGTCGGGGTTCGAACCTACGACCTACAACTTGTAAGTCGCGGCTGATACCACTGGGCCACCACTGCTCTTTACAATAAGCATACTAAAATATATACACAGATATACTTATTTTGCGTTTTGGTAACCGACCCCGTAGCGTAAAAAGTAAGTCGGTTATTAAAAAAAAACTGCTGTTTCATAGAAAAGTGAAAATGCGCAGTAGAAAATACAGACGCGGTCAAAATGTATGGAACAGCATAAAAATCATAAAAAAAAATTGCCATCGCCACGATAAGAAGAAGAAGCATCAAATTTTTCTTTTATTGATAGTCGACGAAAACTTTCAACGTAGGGGTAACAGGTTGCAGTTGCACCTCGAAATTCCGCCACCCATTAACATAACTAGCTGCGCCCCGCGGTTTCACCCGTGTAAATGTCGATGCCTTGGGAATATCGGGATAAAAAGTAGCCTATATGTTAATCCAGGATGTCAGCTACCTCCATACAAAATTTTATCAAAATTGGTCCAACCCTCTGAGCGTGAAGAAGTATCAAACATATCGCAAAACGGGGCTACTTTGACTTCCAGGGTTACTTTGACAGATTTTGTAGCTACTTTTACTGAGCGCCAAAATCGGTTTTCACGTGTGCTCAGCAAGTGTGCGTGACCTCGAGTAATATTGCGCGAGGCGCGGGGTGTGGGGAACGCGTCATAGCGTTGTGATCGGCCTGGTCAAAGTAACCCTGAAAGTTAAAGTAGCCCCGTTTTACTGTATAAACACACACACACACAAACTTTCGCCTTTATAATGTTAGTATGATGTGATACGGGGGTATCACCCCTTTACTAATAAACGTTATATAGCGTGTGTATAGTTACACAACGATTTGTCATCTGTTTTCGAAAGTCAAATTACTGACGACTGAAAGAGAAAAATCGGTGTGTAATTATTCATCTAATATAATACGTTTATTAGTAAAGGGGGAAAGACAGTTCCCACTATGCAAATTTTCAGTATTTTTTATTAAAAACGGGTTTAGCCTAAATAACTTTATACTATGAATAAATATTAATTACCTATGCACGGGTTAACACGGATTGTAATTCTAAATATTTTTTACCCGGCTACGGCGATACCAAAAGAAGGGTTATGTTTTTGTAGAATGCTCTCGAAATTAGATACGTGGTTACTTAATTAGTACCTAGTTAATATAACTGCTAGTCGCGGATCTAAATTAAATAAAAAAAAGCTTTTATTACTCTAAGAATATCCGCATTAAATCTTAAGTAGGTAATTGTTTAAATAACTTTATGTTAGGTACTATACTACCTACACGCTATAACTTCGCGGAAATGGATAATTTTTCTCAACACGCACATCCCTAGTACCTATCTAATATAATTTTGCCAGCACTACTTAATATAACTTTCTAATATTCTCTGTGATATAAATTGTGAGTAATAAGTATAATGACAATGATTGTTTGTTTCTAGGTATTATTTACTAAAACTTTTCTTGTTTCGACCTCTAACAAATTTTAATTTGGTTAATCTATATGATCTACACAAATTGTAAATTAAAATCGTTTTTCGTGTCTGTCTATGTGATCGCTTTGTTATTCTGAACTAGACAACGGATTTTGATGTGGTCTTCACCATCATTTAGAGAATTTATTCCGGAAGGTTTAGGTTAAATCTGTAAAATACATTGATATGAAACTTTAATCAAATACTAAGGAATCAAGATGTTTTGTCAAGCCGTATAAAACGTGCGAAGCAGGGGTGGATCGCTAGTAAAATGTAATTTCCATCTCTTCTAAAAAATATTTATTTGATTATTTATTAAAACTTTATGCACAAGTAAAAACTGTACAAAGGCGGACTTAATGCCTTGGGTATTTTCTACCAGTCAAATAAAAAGTAAATATATGCCAAAGCTTTATTCCGATTTGCAAGCAAGTTCATGAACGTAACTTTACATACTTATTATATCAAGCAAAAGGAACACGGTAACGAAGAGTAGGTAACTCAATTTACGGGTCCTTCTTCATGTACTGGAAGTAATCGAATCTCGAAAATTCCCCACAGCCCGAAGCAAGTGAAAATCGCACAATCAATAAAATCGACAGGAAAAAAAATACATACATCCGAATTGAGAACGTCCTCCTTTTTTGAAGTCGTTTAAAAACCAAATCTCACTTCATTTTCCTCCTATAATAATTCCTTTACATACCCACCTTCTGATTTATTCCGTAAAAATCTCACCAAGTAAGCTGTCAATGGCGTCAATGCCTATAACATCAGGTGGAATTACAGCTCATTTCACATAAGTTATCACAGCGAGAGTTTTACAGAATAAACTGGTTGGTCCGATATTTGGCACCGAACACCGATAGGTTAACATCGGAAATAGTCGTGTTATCGTGTTAATGGACCGACAAGTTCCGAATAATTTTGAAACAAAGAATAATGCTTCGTTCGGAATTCACTCGGGACTCATAAACTCGTTCCATGATTCGCTAACATGCGTTTCTGATTACTCAAACGTACGAGTTACAGAGTTACGGCAGTTTTTAACAAACTGTCGTAAAAGTTAGTTTGTTAAAAATTAGGCTTGGAAATCCCTGTGGTTGCCGGGAGTTTTTCTCTGTTAATTATTCTACCTGGAGTTGGCAGTTGGCACTGGGTACACTGAATAATTAGGAGTGCAAAATTTGTGTGAAAATTCAAATCCAGCGGGGTAATTACGTAACACAGTAAAAGTAGCAATGGCTTTCATTTTGATAGTTCAACAGCATTCATTGCGTTTTTTACGATGTTTAGAAGACACGTTTTTTTTGAACTTATGAAGCAATGGATTAGCAATATCCTTCAAAATAATTCAGACTGAGATTGCTAGCATGTTACTTACGCAATTAGGGCCTAGGTTGAAAGCATCTTACTGCCTTTATATCATAAATAAAATTTAAAGTAAAAGTTTGTCTCTATAAACGTAAATCTTTATCCAGTTCTGTTCGAATGGTCTGGGACAATGTGTTTCAGTTGCAATAAAATTGAATCGACACTTTATTTACTTCCTGTACGAGTATTTTATTAAAAAATCTTACAAGGAATCGCTTTTGAGAGTCGATCGTAAGTTATCTATCATAAGTACAGACAAGCTACTACAATCTGTCAAATTTCTTTAATCTGTCAAGCTCCGCTAATGAGACACAATTTCGATTTTCTATTATTTCGTCGCCACTGGGCGACGCGCGCCGTAGATTTACAACTTTCTCGTTAAAACATAAGGTTCAAAGTTGTTTGGGAAAATTTGACAGTTTCGGGTACCTTGATGTGCTGGCGTCTGTACCTACCTAAAATCTTAAGTCAAGTGTTATGACAAAACTTAAGTTGGTAGGTACTTTTCGCAATTTTTGCTGCTGTCAAACTTAAATTCCTAAGCAGATACAAACAAGAAACTCGTTAGTACAGCTTGACCTGTAGTGGCGAGACAGGCTTCAGCCTTGCCACAAAAAATTTTAGAAGACGGATTTGCAAACATTTTTCCCAAGTTAGTGTGCATAAACACGAGCGATGCGCGTCGATGACACAGCAACTGCAGCTGACACGCGTTGACGACAGATTCTACTGCACCTGACACGCGTCGATGACAGATTCAACTGCAGCTGACATGCGTCGGCGACAGATTCAACTGCAGCTGACATACGTCGGCGACAGATTCAAGTGCAGCTGACACGTGTCGATGACAGATTCAACTGCAGCGGTCAACGCATGTCGGCGGCAGCCATCGACGCATGTCAGCGACAGTCGTCAACGCTCATGTGTATGTTAGTTTTCCACTCCGGAATTCCAACTATCTTGCGAATGTCTTTCTAACATCGAAAGTTATACAGGATTCCGTTTCGTAATTCCGAGGCAAGACTCGAAGGAAAGTAATTAATTCGGAATTATTACGTTCCAGAAACACTCCTACACATTGCTATCGTAACTAACAATGTGACACAGGACAAAGGCGGTATTTTGAGAGAAAATGTGATTATCATCCGAAGGATATTTCAGAAATTGTTCGACTTGAGGAGAATTCTTTTAAAAATACTTCTGCCGTTTTTCGTAGTAAAGAATTTTGTTATGACAAAGGTTGCAAAAATATCAATATTGTGGGATATTGTGTATTTATCAAATGGTATTGTGTCAGTAATAACATCCATAGAATGAGTATTAGAAATGTTTGTCTTTATGCAAAGGCATATCATTGTAAATATCCGTTACAAAACATTAACTTCCTTCGCCAAAAGTCCAAATACGTTTTAACACAAACATCCCGCAAATTCACGTCTTCTTCTAGGCAGGAACTACAGAAAGCCACCTCCAACGATATCTACATATTATTCTGTTTGCTTTTGAGGTACCTGTATCATACACGCACGCCCGTTGCGAGAACTCCGCACCAGCCCCCTTATTCACAAACACTCGATATGCTTCCGTATCGTATCGAACATTAATCATTGTTATCGTAGGAGTCTTCTCAACGCTGTTCACATGTCCGTTGCTTTATCATCATCATATCACTCATTTGGAGAAACATCGATGATCGACGTAACTGCTACTTTTTTTTTTGTCTTTGCTTTCCTTACGTAAATACGCTTTCTAAGTGCTTTGCCATATTTAACTAATTTTTGGGAAAAAAATACATTTACGTCGATGTTTCTCCAAATGAGCGATATTCTTAAGGTATTAATGTTTAATGAGGTTACAGCCAAATTAAATTTAACTACTTATATGTAAATGATGACTGTTTTATTCTATAAATTCATCTTCTCTTATCCCTTAGTCATGCTCGCCCTTAGACAATTTATAGCCGGGACCATCGTTAAAGACCAATTTAAACTCGTTTAGTTGCTAAATGTGGTTTTAGTGTCGACCTAGCGATGTTCGCTTAATAATTCTCCTAATGCGGAACGGCCGCAAGTAGTACCTCTATATTCTCTGCATTTAGAACATTCGTTACTAATTAACGGGTTTCATTAAAAGGCATAACTATGTAAGGTTTATATATTTCGTTTCGTGTAAGGAGAGTTTTTACCAAAGGTCGAGTCTGTGTTGAATCTAGCTTCCTTTGAATCTCACTCATAAATGTCGACTTATTACGTTAGTTTTACAAAATTTCGTTGAATTACGGAGATAAAATCGGAATAAGACAAATAATTATCATCAATTAAAAAAAAATTACTTATTTTATCCAAGATATGATTTTTTAACGACATATTATATAATGTCGTAAAACGATGCAAGATTGTCAAAATATTACGGAGTTAAGATTCTTTCTCTCGCAGAAATATCTGAATCATATCGTTGTATCAAAATCTCTACTAAACGTTTCTACATCCACCAAAATTGTAAACAAATGCCTATACAACAAAGACAGCCAATCCAACCATACACGTATCCGATACAAAACAACCTGTTTTCATACTGCTTAATGTACTGTAAAGCGATACACAGACTACCCATTGTAAGTACACCAACACACGAAGTATAATACTCTCTGGCAATTAATAATATTTAAGCAACAATTGTTTATTCCCCACGCTATATTGTGTACCTAACTATCAAGGTAATACTCGCTTTTATGTCGATAGAAACGTACATACGTAGGTGAAGTAAGCCTTATAACGAACGTATCAAAAACCCTACCCACTTGAGCCGAATGTACTCGTGAAGCAGTAAAAACGGTATGCTAAGTAATTCGTGAGTATGGTTGCTCGGAAACGCTTCCGTATTTTCATTTCGAAATTCTCTGAAGGCATTTTAGTAATTGAAAAGCTCGAAACGTGGAATCTTATAAACTGTATGCTATTTTGTAATGAATAGAAACTTAACATTCAAATATGGCGATACTCATTTCTAGATGAGCGAACAGTTTCATAGCTATTTGAGCGTTTGCTGGTAATAGATTCCCATCTGAGGTTTGAGTTTAAGCTTCAATGATTCTTTTCATTTCCATCTTTTTGGGAACACTATCCTCGTTCCCTTTCGACAGCCTTTATTTCAAAGTTACTAGAGCAGGTCTCTCTCTTACAGTAACTTTGAAATGAAGACTAGATAGACACTTAAAACATTATCATCCTATAACGTTACCACAGCTTCTCAGCTTGTGGAACGTTATAGGATGATTACGTTAGTAGTTAATGTTAGTATGACAGGCCTCTGTAAGAAAGAATGGGCCGTAATCCACGCGGTCCCAGAGCGTGTTGGAAGACAAATGAAAACTGTTATGGACTTATTCGAACTTAACAAACTCCATTAAAAAAGAAATTGATTACACGCAATAACAAAAACATGAACGGATGCGTTCTACTTAAAAGTTTAGCGACAAAGTAGGAGCGAGTCGGGTAAGTTTCCTCGTGTAACGGTACCCGATGGGGAGACTTACGCGGAGCAGTCACGCGAGGGAGTCTTTCAAGTACACGGTATATTAAGTATGCGGGAAAATGCAGCAGAGAAAGGGAAAAACTCGAGTCAAAGGTGGCGTGGTGGCGTCCCAACACGGATGATAATTGCAGAGATTAAACTTTGCGGTGACATAGTTGCAAGCCTGTGTTGAAAACCATGTGAAAGTAAATGTAAAGGTATGCAAGTCTCTGAATGAAAAGGAATAAAACATGTGCCTACCCCAAATAACTTGGCATATAAGGGCATCATGATGGATGATATAGGTATGAATATTTGTTAGAAATTCTTATCAAGACTAAAAACTGGTCTAAAGTAGCCAGAATGTCATATTATAGTGTTAGTCATCTACCTACATATATGTATATCTATAGTAATAATAAAGCTGAAGAGTTTGTTTGTATGTTTGAACGCACTAATCTCTGGAACTCCCGTTACGATTTAAAATAATCTTTTTGCATTTGATAGCCCAATTTTTGAGAAAGGCTATAGGCTATTTAACATGACACTGGGACACTTAGGAGACGTGCAAAAATAAAACAAGTCAAAAAGAACGCTAAGCGAAAACGAAATAACAGCGGGAAATCTTATAAAAATTTGGCTGTTATTTTAGTATAGGCATTGTGTATCTTACGACTTCTACGCGAACGAAGTCGCAGATAAAAGCTAGTTTACGAGTATAAGGCTCAACAATGTAACTATTAAACCATTAAACTATAAAGTTAGCGAGCGGAGAAGCAATAAAATGAGACACGTGCCAAAGTGTTACAGTTTCCTCGGGTCAGGGGCAGGCATCCATACCATACAATCACACAGGAACTTTGGCAATTTACTGCGACAACAAAGGCACAGACAAACATTCTGTCAGGTCACCTGCGAACGCCGTTAGCTCACCCATTTCCTTCACATCCCAAATTCTCAGGTAAAAAAAAAACAGTGGCACTCTGGGAGTGCCGACAGAAGTGACAACAAAACACAAACAGAATACTTTGCCATCACTCACTGACATATCGGATATACATTAAAACCGAGTACATCCCGAGGACAGCCGAACACATCCAAAGCGGCGTCGATTTCGGTAACACGAGCGAACGTTCAGTAGCGCGAGTTCAATAGTTTTTTCCCATCTCAAAAAAATGCCTAACGCGCTTAAAGAAGTTTTCACTTAAAAAAACCTTTTATTTTTTCAAAGATACGATTGTTCTTGAAATTATTTTGTGTGGCCGTGAAAAGTAATGTATTTGCTTCAGCGATTTCGTGTTGGTAACACTTAGCATTTTATGGTTACGCACATTTCCATAACAATGGGTGAACATTAACTTTGAACTTTGCTTAACACCGTTCACCCTGCACGAACACATTTCGGAGTTAGCTATAGTCATGGCGGACATACACATTTGCCGCCAGTAGGCTATTCAAATTTTGCCGCCCCTGCCGACCTCTACAATAATGTCCCGTGTCTTTTGTATATTGCTTCGCCATTTCTTCAAAATACTTAAAATGTTCTCGTTCATCAGCTACGAAAAACTTGCAAAGAGATTTGTAAAGATCGGCAACTATGATAAAATCTACGGTAGAAGCCTGAATTTGAGCATTCACTTTGTTTATTCTTTCCAAAAAAATATGGTAGGTCTATAAATATTAATCTTTTTAATTTCAGTAAGACATTTAAAAAAAATGTCATTCCCAAATTTGCCGCTCCTAAAATCTGCCGCCGTAGGCTCAAACCTACTCAGCCTATTGGTAAATCCGCCACTGGCTATAGTCTATTCTATAGACACTTTATTTTATACAGAATCGTGCGTAACTGTCTCGGAGGTCCTGCGGGGTAATTGCGTATCAGTAGCAATGGTTTCCCTTTTGACAGGTCAACAACTTTAATTTCGTTCAAAACGAAATGTGAAATGCTTGAAATGTGTCTGCTTCACAACGGTGAAGCAGACACATTTTTCGAACATATGAAGTTAAATGGATTAGCTATATCTCCATTGAGAATGAACGGATACATTATTATCAAAATATCGTTTCAATTCCTGTTGTAACTTTCAAGTATGCGGAGAATAGAAACGTTTCATTCCGCACGCTCGTTCGCTCGGCTCTACTTTCATCGTTTTATTAACCAATTGGTTTTTACATCACTCATTCATCGTCAACATTTTACGCTTCTACCTTTACCTAGGACCTTTAGGGGTTTGCAGAAACAACAGAAAGCCACCTGCTACATACTCCTTTTTGATTCGATAACGTTCATCAGTAATACACTATCAGTAGCAATGGCTTTCATTTTGACTGTTCAAAAACATTCATTCATTTCGTTATTTCCGTTGTTGGGCGGACATATTTTTCGAATATATGAACCAATTGATTAGCATTATCCTTCAAAATGATTCAGATTATGATCTTTTTTTTTTAAGTGAAAAAAAAAAAGAGATGATGATGGTTTTTGAGATGGGAAAAGACAATTGAATTCGCGCCACTGTTACCGTAACCGACACCACTTCGGATGTGTTCGGCTATCCTCGGGATGTACTCGGTTTTAATGTATATCCGATTAATCCGATATGTCAGTGAGTGATGGCAAAGTATTCTGTTTGTGTTTTGTTTATAATGACGATTCAAAAAATACACACGTAATTGTAAAATTTTTCACTTCTGTCAGCACTCCCGGAGTGCCACTTTTTTGTGTTGGCTAACGTAGTTTTAAAACCTTTATTACTAACATCTATGGAACTGTAATTAGTCTTCAATAAATGGAATTATTATTATTATATACGCACGCTACCGGTTGCGAGTACTACGCACATGACCTGTGTGAACAACATCACCAAAAAGGTCACTAAGTATTTGTCCTTCTACCCGTCCGTCCCGACGATTTCACTCACACCTGCCATGTAAATACCTTTTGTTAGATACGTTTACCGTCGTAATAGCTTGAGAAATCTCCGCTGTAAATCTTGGACATCAAACCATTGCAGCGTCAAAGCTGCTTGATGTGCCAGTAGCACGCGACATTCGAATTTTCGCCTCTATCGATCGTCTGTAATGAGTTTTATTCTAATGGTCAAGTGTTAAGTAATTTTTGAGTTCTTTACAGTTTATGTTGATGTAAAAGTTACGTGGTTCGTTGCTGTTTATGTTTTAAGTTTTATGTAGATTGGATATTGACCTTCACATGCTGTGATTAAGTCACGAAGGGGTATTGTTTGTTTGTTTCCTCAGTTACTTCATAGTAATAACATCAGTATGCATTTCGCCCACAGCAAAATCTTTTTCATAAGATAGCCTGCCTGCTATAAACCGCCTCATTTTTCTCCCGCCGTTATCCCAGTTTATTTCGGGTCGACACAACTTGTCTCTTTCTTCCATACTTCCCTATTACTCATCATCTCGGTAGTCAAACCCTTTCTAGCCATATCATTTTTCACATAGTTAATCCATCGTTTCTTTGGTCTTCCCGTGGTCTTATTTATGATAAATGATTTATTTTCTGTAAGTAGGTTTGTACCAACACTTTTACAAGTCAATCATATTTTTTTTAAGCTAGATGAGGTCGGCGTTTCCTATCTGACTACTCTGAGAAGAAAGGCCGAAACAAACTCAGAGGTCACAGTCTCTTTTAAAGTCCAAACAAAATCTTGGTCAGATCATGTGAAGACCATGTAGATTGGTGTCTGAAATGGTCTTTTGAGCAAAGAACCGCACAGATTGAGCGGACCTGTCGAGTCAGTGCACGCATTTTGTCAAAAATCGTGCAGCTCAACTCAGAACTTGATCTATTGTTCTAATCTTCCCGGTAAATCAATGGGTTCTTTGATAAACTGATGGTGTCTTTCACTCTTCATAAATCCACGTTCTATCCATTATTTTATTCATATAACACCCGGTTGATGTCAATATCACCGAGTGCCTTTTCATATAACACTCTTAATAACACAGATTCATATATAATATATTGTACTCATACAAGATTGTATTATTTTTTCCCAATAAGCTGACATGTTTCAGAATATAGAACATATCCGAAATTGTGATTCCGATATGCTATTGTAGGAAATATTTCCGATATTTCCATTTCCGATTGTAATAAAGTACGGAATGAAATGGCTTTGTGTAACGTTGTGTTGTCAAATGTAATGAAATGTATCTTAGCTGTGTACCTATACCTACATAATAAAATTCGGAAACAAATAAAAATATTTTTGCAATAGTTTATAATTCCAGTGCAGATTTGTCTTTAAAAGAAAGACACGTCCAATTCTAGTGTTTTATTTCTGTTGTTTATTATTTTTTTTGTTTTTAATGCTCCTTTTTTATTTAGGTACTGTTTGCATTTCTTGTGCGTGTCCCAAATAAAATACCTTTCTTTCCAACTCCACGTTACTTTCACTGTCCATGCATTACATGTAATGCACTGATAAGTTAGCTCCGTACGTCCGAGCATGACATACAATACACTATTAACCACCAAGAATAGTGTTGTTCACGAGAAACTTGAAAAATCTATCAAATAAAAAAAAAGACGGGTTGCACTCCGGGAGTGCCGGCAGAAGTGAAAACTTGAATATTAGGTCCTTACATATGAAATTGGCGTTTTGTATGGAAGGAACAAAAAGTCGAATATTTTTTAATATAATATTTATTTAATTAATCAAAGTATGAACCATTGTTTTCAATGCACTTTTGCCATCTTATAGGTAGTTCATTGATCCCTTTACTAAAAAAACCAGTCGGACGGGAATCAATAAAATCTTTGAAGGCGATTTGGACTGCCCCATCGGAGTTGAATTTTTTCCCTTGCAAAAAGTTATCCAAATTGCGAAAAAAATGGTAATCTGTTGGAGCAAGGTCCGGGGAGTACGGAGGATGTCTAAGACATTCCAATTCAAGCTCTTCTAATTTGGTAGCCGTCTGTTGCGCAGTGTGTGGTCTGGCGTTGTCGTGAAGCAGCAGTGGCGTGGAGCGATTGACCAGCCTTGGTTGTTTAGCCGCTAGCTTTTCCATCATGGTTTGTAATTGCTGACAATAGACATCAGCTGTAATAGTCTGGCCAGATTTGAGAAAACTGTAATGAACAATACCGGCACTAGTCCACCAAACGCTTACAAGTAACTTTTTTGGGGTTAATTTTCGCTTGGGGCAGGATTTGGCTGGCTGGCCAGGATCCAACCATTGCGCTGAGCGCTTCCGATTATCGTAAAGAATCCATTTTTCATCACAGGTAATGATTCGGTTTAAAATACCTTCATTGTTGTGCCGGTTCAGTAATGTAACGCAGCAGTCGACGCGCGTTTGCCGGTTTGCTTCAGTCAATTCGTGAGGTACCCACCTTTCAAGCTTTTTAATCTTCCCAATTTGCTTCAAGTGAATTAAAACAGTTTTATCACTAACATCGAAGCCTGCAGCTAACTCGGACGTGGTTTGCGATGGGTCCGCTTCCACAATAGCCTTCAATTCTCCATTATCAACTTGGGTCTCAGGCCGTCCACGGGGCTTGTTCTGCAGGTCGAAATTTCCAGAACGAAAACGTTGGAACCAAAAACGAACTGTGTTTTCTTTTGCAACATGACCGCCATACACATCATTCACCCTTCGAGTCGTTTCCGCAGCACTAGTGCCACGGCGGAACTCGTACTCGTAAATAATGCGATATTTTAAATTTTCCATTTTGTAAAATGAGTGACGCAAACAGAAAAAACAGAAGAAAAAAAACAAATGAATGACGGTCATCGAAGCACAAATACATGAGTAAATAGCTGTACAAATTTGAATTTGGAATTCCTTACCAAAGAGGAGAAATTCGTGATTAAAGTGGCCAGTACGAAAAACGCCAATTTCATATGTAAGGACCTAATATTAACGTTGAAATAAATCAATTATTAATTGAATTAATATAACTAAGTCTTTTTCACTATTTCTGCGTCACTTTTTTCATTAATCGATGCACTTTGTTCAATTTCCATTTTTTTAAACACTTTATATACACGAATTTTACGAATACACAGCAGTGTGGCTACTACACAGACGGTCGAGCCATCAGCTGTCCATCCACGTCTGCGTCCGCGTCCACCATCACCATCACATCACATCACATCACCATCACCATCGCCATCGCCATCACCATCGCCATCACCATCGCCATCACCATCGCCATCGCCATCTCCATCGCCACCTCCATCGCCATCGCCATCACCTTCGCCATCGCCGTCACCATCGCCATCGCTATCGCCATCGCCATCGCCATCACCATCACCATCCATTCATCCATCCATCCATCCATTATTGTGTCTCACTTGGTTCACTTCGGTTGGCGCCGCCGTAGAAACAGATGGGGGGGGGAGGGAATCTCTCCTGACGGTCACGTGTCCTGACGCGATGCCCTGACGCGAGTTTAACATTTTTTACCCATTACAAAAAGTGTTCAACGCCGCTAAAGAAGTTTTCACTTCAAAAAACAGATAATTCTTTCAACCTGGCAAGTACGTAATCTGGCTCCCTAGGTTGCCATATCTAATATGTAAAAAAAATAAAAGTAAATCTTGGTTTATTATATTTTAATCAAACCAAAAATAAAAATGGTTTTTCTTACTAAAATTCAACTTAATTAAAACTTTTTTTTTATTTCTTTGGGGGTCTACGCTAATAAACTTTTCTTGAAACATAATAAGCGATGATGATGACCACCATTTTTTCACCTATACATCGATCATGTTTCGACGTACTTGGACAACACTATTGGTCCGGCGGTTGAAGTTCATACGTCCATGCATTGTATATAACGCACTATTGGACGTGCAATAATTGTATTGATAATTTTCTTAGGACAGTGAAAGTGTTAAAATATTGATTGGTGCTCAAATGGGAATACCTTGCTCTAAAAATAGGTGCTCAAACGGGAATACTTCGTTTTATGGAGTTTTATCGAGTCACTTTGGCACACTTATGCTTTGGTTTCAAAGAAAGCGGTGCCGTCATATTGTAGCGGCCGTCATGTCATTTTCACCAGCATTTGACATTAAGGTGTCAAAAATCTTTCTGTATTTTGACAGACGCTAAGCCAGTTACAGACCAAGAGCCAAGCTAAGTTAGTTTACCTTAATTAGCTCGAATAGCTGATGTAACTTTTTACTTGTGCCAGAACTATGAACATGAGTATAAAAAAATACCTCAACTATGCGAGCTCAACTAAAAAAACTTAACTTAGTTCTTGTCTGCAACCGCCCTTATTGTGTGACCATTCACCGCTTTCATAAGAAAAAAACTAAAATCTGTCAAATTTCTTTAATAGATTTTCAACTTTATCGCTAAAGCATAAGGTTCGATAGGGAAAATTTTACAGTTTTGGGTAGCTTGATGTGCTGGCGTCTGTACATAAGTTCCGTAAACCCACAATAAATCTAAAACAAGTGAGGTGTTTATAATTTACCAAATAACTTTCCCAAAGCGTCGTTGAAGCATAATTGTTTAACTTCGACTTGGAAAGCAACAAACTTCCACTCATGGGTAATACTCAACTCAAACAATTTGTTTTTCATTCAATTATAATTAACTGAACATTTAGAACCAAACTTTGAAGTGTTGGTGATAAAGATTAAAACATCAAGTCGCTTTAGCGTTAAGGGAGAGTTTTCAATTAACGCTGCCGTTTTATAAGGCAGGTATAATTTTTGCATTGAATACTGACATTCCAGGGGAACCAACTTCTTCTTTTAAAACCGGATAAAAAGTATAATGTCTCCGTCTGAGTCCTTCTCAAAATGGATTCTGTAGAATATGTCTCAAAAAGTTAATAAATATGTAGGTAAGCTTCATTATCTGCCTAGCCTTTTCCAAACTATATTTGGGTCGGCTTCCATTCTAACCGGATGCAGCTGAACACCAGTAGTTTACATGGGGTTACTATCTGGCCTCCACGACCCAGTTGCTAGTTATACGATACTCCTTGGTAAGACTGGTTGTCAAACTTTCGGGCTTCTGACTACCCGTAAAAAACAGATAGGTAAGCATATACCTATGAGTTTATATTGTCCTTATTAACCGACGAAAAAACGGAGGAGGTTCTCATGTCGACGCGTATATATATTTTTTTTTTGTAGGTATGATCAGATCTCGCATAACTTTTTACAGAGTAGTCCGTTTTTGGTAATTCTTTTTTTAATTTAGCTAAATAGAAGCTTGTATACACAACAGGTTTTATCAAATTATCAAAGCCCAATCTTAAGGCCTTTGTCGGGTTTATAAAAAGAGATTAGCCCCAAGACAATGTCCTTCACAAAGGACATTTCGGCCCTTATGTTGTGCCCTCGTGACCGAGCGAGCTTTAGTCAGCAAATTCCTTAAAAGCTTACGAGCGAGTCCCGAGACGAGTCGTTATTCGTAATAACCCTCGTTATTGTGAAGCTACGAGTAGTTAGCTTGGACACTCATCATCTGCCTAGCCTTTTCCCAACTATGTTGGGGTCGGCTTCCAGTCTATCCGGATGCAGCTGAATACCAGTATTTTACATGGAGCGACTGCCTATCTGACCCCCACAACCCAGTTACTGGGTAATACGATACCCCTTGGTAAGACAGGTTGTCAGACTTTCGGGCTTCTGACTACCCGTAACGACTGTCAAAGATCCACGAATGACAGCCGGGACCAACGGCTTAACGGGGTCTTGGTATGTAAAGATGGTCACCCATCCACAGACCAACCGCGACAAGCGTAGCTTAACCTGATCGATCGACTTGTGCGACAGTTATTATTAAGCCACGGACCCCTCTTTAGCTTGGACACTATTAATCAAAATTATGTGACTGCCATCTTCTATCTCTTTGGTCTAGTTGTCGCATGCGCTATTGCTGTGCATGAGGCCCTGAGTATGATTCCCGGGTCGGGCAGTGTTATTAGATTTTTCTATCTGGAATTTCTCAGTATCAGCCCGGAGTCTGGATTTGTGCCCAGTTCATGGCAATGGGCTCGCTCTCTATTACGTGGGACTTTAACATAACTGGCGTTTTCGGTGCACTATAGGTACACCCCTGCCTGAAACTTTGGGGAAAACGGGCGTGGTGAAAATGTTATGTTATATGGAGATCGGATATTCGGATGCATATTCACCTAAATTTGAGGGGTTGGATAACATGGAATGCGCTTTTGTATCGAAAAATCCCGCGGTCCCAGGATTATAGAATCGGATGTATATTTACTTACTTTCAAATGTTGGCTTATATATGTATATGGAAATGCACTTTTGTATCGATCATAAAAATCCCGCGATTTCGGAATTTTGTGTTTTTTTCTGACTCAATCGGATGCATATCTAATATTGTAAAATAGGTACGTAGATACCAAACTGCAATAGCAAACAACTTCAAGTTAAGACAACTGACTACATATATTTAGAATAATTTTCTTTATGTAGTTCCTTCCTTCCATATTATAAGTACACCCGACTAGTCATGCATTCCCGGGATTTTCTTACAGAAAAATTATTTTAAGAAGCCGTTTCCATACTTTCATAACTAAACATTCACTTTAGGTAAATATGCATCCGAATATCGGATCTCTAGACCCACGTTCTAAGTGGCCGAGTCAAAAGTTTTTGAAATGGGTCCTAATTTATTAGGCCGCATAAACTTCATCAAGGACGCAGCTATGATAAACGGGTTTTTGTTTGTAACAGAAGAACATGATTTATCTGACACCGAACAACCTTAGCGGTATTTCATTTGTGTTTAAGAGACGTTTTGAACAGCCCAAGGGAACACACCTAGGAGAAACGACACAACAAACTTGCAAGTTATCTTTAGACAAGGTTGAGCCGACAACCTGTAGAATTCAGAATGAAAGTGAAAAAAAAAATCAAAATCGGTTCAGCCGTTTGGGAGCTACGATGGCACAGACACACAGGTCAAACTTATAACACACCTCTGTATTTGTCGGGGGTTAAAAAAATATTTAAAAGACCAAGTTTTTTTTTGGATATCCACTTAGAGCACATTGGGACTTCGATACCACTCTATGTTACAAAGATTGTCGCAATGACAGTTCTGATTTGTTTGACATTATATTTTAAGTACCTGTGTGACAGCCGAGCTAGCAGTCAGTTAAAAGACGAAAACTGACACAAAAAGTAGTTTACTTTAAGGTAGGTATAGTAGGGAGCAGTGGTGGAGCAGTGGTGGCTCAGTGGTAACGACCGCGACTTACGAGATGTAGGTCGTAGGTTCAAACCCAGAGAGGCGCTTTACTTTGTGTAAATTATTTCATCACCACTGTTCTCAAAACGGTGAAGGAAAACATCGTGAGGAAACCGGCATGTCCTAGAACGAAAAATTCGAAGACATGTGACATCAACCAACCCGCACTGAGCCCGAGTAGTGGATTACGGCCTATTCCCTTTCACAGAGAGGCCTGTGTCCCAGCAGTGGGAACATTATAGGCTGATTATGTATGTATGTATGTATGGATATTGGACATATAGTCCTTAATATAATAATGATTATTTGCCAGCTATATTCAGATCAAAATCACGCTTGTGGCTTGCGGTTATTGACGTTCTGTCAACAACAGAACAAAATTAACAACTGTTTAAATTTATAATGAATTATAGACCTACATTAATTACGAATGGACTACTAAATGATTATGTAACAGCAATTAAGTATAAAATATCTCTATCAGTTACTAACAGCAATCGATTAATTATATACTTACTACTAGCAGCGCCCCGCGGTTTCACCCGCATAAGTCTCGATCCCGTGGGAATATCGGGATAAAAAGTATCCTATGTCCTTTCCCGGGACTCAAGCTATCATATACCAAATTTCATCAAAATCGGTTCAGCGGTTTAGGCGTGAAAAGGTAACATACAGACAGACATAGAACTTACTTTCAAAGTTATAATATTAGTATGGAGTATGGATATGGACTAGCAGCGCCCCGCGGTTTCTCCCGGATAAGTTTCGATATCCTGGGAATATCGGGATAAAAACTATCCTATGTCCTTTCCCGAGACTCCAACTATCTCTACTTATACCAAATTTCATCTAAATCGGTTCAGCGGTTTAAGCGTGAAGAGGTAACAGACAGACAGACACATTTTTGCATTTATAATATTAAGTATGGATACTAGCGACCCGCCCCTGTTTCGCACCGTTTTTACGACTTGAGAAAACATCGAGATTTAAAAATTTTATGTTAGTTTAATTTTGCATTTGATATCCCAATTCTTGAGGAAGGAAATCCTTAGGAGCCTAGTGAGGCGGGAAAAACGGCGGGGCACAGCTAGTGTATTATATAGACATGAACCTTTCGGAATAAGCTCTCTAAATGATGATGAAAACTGCATCAAAATTCGTTACGAAGTTCATAAGAACAACGCAATCACTCAGACGACACAAAAAGCTTATTTAATTTATAATATGTAGGATAGGTCTAGGTAAAATATTAAGCTGGAACGTTTGAGAAAATTAAATTTAAGGATTCTAGATAGTCAATCGAGTTGAAATCTTGCCAAGGACGGCTGCGACCTTCGATCAATACTACTGAGATGTATTTGATTGAAATTTCTATTAAACAACCGCCTTATTTGTCTAGGGATCCCTGTGTGTACTGTAGAGACTGGCTGTAAAGCAAGGCTGGCTGAAAAGCCACACCTCTATACAGGACTGGCTGGTTATATTTGAAGGAAGTACCATTCGAACGTTCAAGCATATGTCATAGGGAGTCGTAGGTTTGACGTCTTAGAAATAAGTCGATAAATATATGAATATGATAAAAGACTCCTAAATAATATGATATATAACTCTAACTGGAGTTTAATTCAGTAATATAGTCCCCCCCGTGGCGCAAGCGTCACATTAGAGTCAACAAGACTCTCACAGTACCCTGTGTGTGTAGTTCAGGTCTGCAATATGTTTCCACGTAAGAGCATATTACTGTATACCTTCCTACTTAATTGAAATCGAAACGTTTCACAAATCTCAGGAATTTTTATTTAATTATTTTGCTTGGCTAAGTGGAAGTAGTTGAAAAACGTGGTTTGGTATTTTGCTCAATAGTCTAGCAGTAACCAAATCAATGGCTGACCGTTAAAATATGAAAATAGAGGACTTCAAGTCATTTAAAGTACCAAAATAGTCGGTGAGTTTAACTATTTTTACCCGACTACGCCAATGCGAAAATTTGGGACACGCACGGGAAATATACCTAACAATAAAAAAGAACATTAATCTGTCAAGCGCCGCTAATGAGACAAGATTGATTTTCTATTGTTTCGTCGCCGATCGGCGAACCGCGCCGCTTGACCGGTTAAAACAAACAAAAACGATACAAATATAAAAAAAGAACATTAAAACTAATAAAATAGTGAAAACAACAAAAAAAGACATATTCGAGACCAAAAAGGCTCATATGATATTTGAAAAACATACATACACGTACATGAACAATAAAATACCGCAGCGCTGGTAAAAGGGATTTAATTTTAACAGCGGAGTAATTGCGTCTAACACTAACAGTGGCAATGGTTTTCATTTTGACAGTTCAACAACATTCATTGCGTTATTTACGATGCTGAGCAGACAAATTATTCGAACATATGAAGCAATGGATTAGCAATATCCATCAAAATGATTAAGATTCTGATCGATAGTGTGTTTCGCAATCAGGGGGCTGGCTATGTTTGGTATAGTATGAAAAACAGGACAAGCGTAGTTTACATACCTCTATACCCAGACTCGGCAGGTTTCGTAAACATGTTCTATCTTTCTTTTCAAGAAATACGATCTTTTTTTAGGACACTCTGTATTGCAGGCGTGATATTCTGACGTCATAAGATAATAATTGGCACGTCCTCAAAAACTACATTTATATACATAATGCAAGCTTTCTCCGCGTCCTATTGCAGTCGAGGGCCAGTATCGAGGCTTTTAGCATTAAGTACGTGCAAGACTTTCCCCTGGACAATCTATACGAATGAGTCAATGTGGTCTGCCTGTAGACCTTTTTGGCAGTTGTACGTCAAAAATAGTAAGTATTCATTTGTTTAGTGTTATCCTAATTTTATAAATGCGAAAGTAAGTTTCGTTTGTTTGTTACGCTTTCACGCTAAAACGGCTGAACGGATTTGGATGAAATTTGGCACATGACTAGCCCATGACCTAGGTTAGGACATAGGACACTTCTTATCCCGATATTCCTCCGGGATCGAGACTTATGCGGGTTAAACCGCGGGGCGTAGCTAGTTTGAATATAATTTTCCTTTTTATTGTTCGTATTATGAAAAGGAATAGTCGTTAATTCAAGTACAACAATACGTAGGTCTGTAACACAACAACTAGTCGAATTGTTTCCAACATGTTTTACATTTCATGTTACGTTATAACTTACACAAATCTTTAAATTGGAAACAGGAATGTCATTATTGAAGGCGCCTTAAAAATAACATATTTTAGAACTACGCGTGATAGTTTTTTTTTTATAAATAATATAACATTCCAATTCTTCCATAGAAATCTTTCATATACCTATGAATTCTTCAATCAGTCTCCAAATATTTGCAAGAGAAAGTTACCAAAAATATTGTTACAGAAATATTTAATCATCGCAAACTTTGCGTCGTTTTAAATGAACGTTTAGTTTATTTTGACCGATACGAATCGTATATTTACCAATGCTGGTTACAGTTAATTCCTTTGAGAATTCGTTATATATTAATACTAAAAGATTATTTCAGTCAATTCACTAAAAAGTCAAAGAAAACGGTTATTTGGACACTTTCGACGTAACTTATTAACACCTACAATTCATAAAACATCATAAAAATATCAAATAACCTAACTTTAATTTCTCTTTTCTAATTTTCATTTATTTTATAGCCTGTGAAACTGGCAGCTAGAATTTATACCCTATAAATTCTGTCAGTTTCATAGGCTGTATGAATATTACGAATTTATGATTTTGTTATCATAAAAGTCTATTTAAAAACAACAACTGTTCTGTGTACACTTATTACTGTACACTTTAACTTGGCTTCTTAAGGTGAGGACAGGGTAAAGTGTGACACGGCAAGTCATCTGCAAGACTCACACATGCAAGAAAGCATCTTGTGTGCTCCCAGGCTAGGCGAGCCTTTGTGTCACAAGAGGTGCTTCTTGCGAAGAAAGGGGTTAGAAACGTTGAAATTGTAGGTACCAAGTCTTAGAAGAATATAATTTATTTAAATCAGCTTGAAGATTTAGTCAGTACATCGCAAGGGTTTAGTTCTAAATCCCGAAAAGGCTCTCGATTTAAGTGGAGAAAAGTGTTTTTTTTATTATTTCTGCATTATTTCTGAATTTTCTCAAAGCTGGAAGTGCTTTGAGAAAATTCAAGTTGTATGGTACGAACCGTGAGTTTCTTCTCTTTTAAAATTTGTTCAAAAATTGTTAAATCCGGATAGTTCTCTCTCATTAATTATTCGGTACTTAGAACAAAAATTCCACTGCTGAGTACAACTTAATAGTTGGAAACATGGTTTCTTCTAAAACACATCAAGTTACGACACATCCTTTCCACACAAGTCGTCTTTTTAATAACTTTTAAAACAATGATCGTATAGATTCTGGCAGAGATTCAAAATGGCGGCGCGGCCGTCCCACACGACCAAAGTGGGACTACAATGGGACTCATCATTGTTATGCTGCTCGGTTGTTTAAACCACGGTTTGATAAGTAACCACGTACGGAGATAAGTAGGTGCAGTCGCCTTTGTTTCAAATTAGTTGTTGATAATGAATGTTATTGGTTATTCTTAAAGAGTGTTTTGTAATTTGATGGTTTATAATCAGTGATCGTGCCTTTATGCATGGGAAGAGGCCTTTAATAATAATAATAGGCTGGTATCTATTATATTTTATTATCCTTAACCAAGATCTAGGGTTTCAATATGATTTATTACTTTTCCCTTGATTCATTATTCAGTACTTCGATTATTCTCTCGTTTATAATGCGTACTCCAATATTATACTGCTCTTCATTATTTTATTACTTGAAGCTCGTAAATCTATTACTTAACAGTAACACAGGTGTTTTACCTTGCGCAGGAACCAGGGTTAAATTTTGTTTATACTCATTGTTTATGCCAATAAAGAATTTATTTACTTAATGCTCTTGACTGTAGAGTAGAATATTCGGGAAAAAAAATTATACGAAGAATACTGTTTAGATACTTTTGTCTGAACTCACCGATAACTGTGTCACTATGTTTATTTAATTCAAATGGTGTTATGATTCACTGCTTATCATCTTCGTCATTATCATTCTCCTGCTCAGATATCCCAATTTATTTGGGGTCGGCGCAACATGTATCTTTCTTCCACACTTCTCTATTAGTCGTCATCTCGGTAGTCACCCCCTTTCTAGCCATATCATCTATATCATATTACCCACTTATGTTTGCGGAACCCGTGGCAATTTTATCCAACCAACTGAGAGCTTTCCGCCGGGGCACGCGTTACCATGGTCGACTTAGAAATCTCTAAATAGACTTCGAACCCAAGTCGGCCGGAGCAAAGACAATTTCCACAGATGGGGGTTCACAGACGGCTCAGCCCCCTTATTCACAAACACTCGATATGCTTCCGTATCGTATCGAACATTAATCACTGTTATCGTAGGAGTCTTCTAAACGCTGTTCACAAGTCCAAAACCCGAAAATTTTGTCAGTTTAAATCAAATAGACGCCCGCTATTCTTCCAACAGCTATTTGCTGTTGATGGTAAGTCAAATCAGGTTATCGAAATGTCAGGTTTTCGATACGATAACCTGTCGTATGGTTGTGAATTAGGGGTCAGATCTCAAGTGCGTATGCGGCACCTTCACACAGACAATGACACCTTTCATCCTGCGTCACAAGCCTTGTCACCTGTGGACTTGACGATCTTATGACTATGTCATTGAGCGGAGTTCGCGCAGCTGAATTTTGGGCCAAAGATGTTTGAACTGTTTGCCATCGATACGGTAAGAAAAAATATACCTATTAACCACTGCGTATATTCTATTAAAATGAGTTACAAAGTATCGTAAATTGATACTGGAATATTCAATAGATATTTAATACACGTAGTATTGAATATCTATCAAATATACTAGTATCAATTTATCATAATAACGGACTGGATATATATTTTATAGGTACTATGTGTATTAAATACTTACCAGCTGTCGAATAATCCAGTATCTCGTCTGGGAGTTATTATTTATTATGATTCAATACCGAATTTGAAGCTTTATCCGGCCGACAGTTTTCAAATTAATATGATCGCAGTACGAAGTACCTAAACATAATATTTGCTTTCAGTAAATATCAGTTATTCAACCATGTTTACATTGCTCGGTCACAAACAATGCTGTATTCTAAATATTTGCTTGTTTTTTTTTCATTAACGAAAGAGTTTGCTTCGCGTTTGTGAAAAAAGCGTGAAAGAGGAAAATTGTGTTTGAAAATGTTAAATTAATTAACAAACAGAAGGAATTGCAGTATTAATTAGATGGAGCGGAAATGTTTATTTTCTCTTTTTATTTGGTAGTAGGATATATATTTTTTAAAGCGTCGCTAAAGAAAATGGGATTAGGAGTCTTTGGTCACGTTCATTCCGCATTAAATTACAAACTTATTTTCTTCTATTGGTTTCATTCATGTTTATGAATGGTAGTTGTGATTTGTAAATCGCCCTTAGCTACTGGTACAACATAAAGGCCATGTCAAATTTTTACTAGTGATGTACGGTTGACAGTACCTACTATAATTTCCTTAAAACTTTTACAAGAATCATAAAGCTAAATCCAAGACGTTCCGAAATCCGAACCACTCCAATCCAAAATCCCTTAAAAACCTTAAATACATACCTACACAATATATCTTACAAAAAACAGGTTCACGTAACATCAGGGGTGGTAAATCAACCCAAAAACCTTATTTCTACCTTCCGCGATGGACGTGCCTCTGACGGAGCACTTTTCACCCCATTCAGAACATATTATACCCATTTGTGAACAGCCCTTGTACGGTTTAGTACAATATTTTGAGCGCCGATTTCTCTTTTCGCAGAACAGATATTTATATCCGAAATAAATATTTAAACTTAGCTTTCACGAATAAGTAGACTGAAATATTTCAGTTTTAAGTATCCTATTTGATTGAGTTTCGGGAATTATTGAAAATATAGTTTTAACAGATAGATACCGCTAGAGATGGGTTGTAACAGGTTAAACACGATATCTGTTATCACTGTTACTGTTACACAAAAATAACAGATCCAAATATCTGTTATTAAATAACAGCCTGTTATTTTTGTACCGACGATAAATACGTATTAAAATAACAATTGAGTATCTTCTTTATTTCTTTTCGTTTTAAGTCGAAAATCGTTTCCGAAGTATTGAATAGGAAGGAATGACGGGGTAATTTGAAATAATAGAATTACGTTTATTCATAACTTTTTTCAAACATCCGGTTAGTCTAGGAGTCAGAAAGAAAGAAGGATTTAAAAATTCAAAATTTCAAAAATGTCAATAAACAAACCAGCCAAATTACTTTCAATTGAATATCATCTTTATTACTATATTAGTAAAGTCCTACGGTATACAACATTTTGCGACCAATCCCGTCAAGCCAAAGACAATGTAGATAAAAGGGGTCCGTACACGATCACTGTAATTTTTATGGTTGCATAAAAAATAGTTTTTATGTCAACAATAACAAACAAACCATGCAAATTACTCTCAATGAAATTCATTTATTGGTTTATCAAAAAATCGTAAATACCTGGAACATTTTGCGATGAATTCCGCCGAACTTATTATAGGCATTCGGAAACGATGAAATGGGTTGCATCACAAAGGACATTGCCATAAAGAAAAATATAATAAAAAAGTTTTTTTTTTATAATGGTAATTGGCTAACAGATAACAGGTAGGTAACACGACCTAATTTAGGAGTCACTTTTTCGAAAATGTTGGTTCTTGTTAGACCACCAACTGTATTCTACGGATAATAAATACTAGGAGCTTCTCTTTTTAGCGTAGTTTAACCGCTTTAGTAAGAGTGAGAAGTAAACATATTTCGGAATAAATAATAGGTGTTTCTCTTTTTAGCAAGCGTCATTCTTTAATGAGGAAGAGAGAGACCTTGTATGTATGTATAAAAGTAACAGCCGTGGTAACAGTCCATGAGCCTGTGTGGGACTGACTGATATATTGAATTATCAGTAACAGCCGTGGTAACAGTCTTTGAGGGTCTGTTATTTTAAGTAACAGATAAGTTATATTGGTAGGAACAACTGTTATTTGTTATTTTTAAATATCTGTTATTTCTATCTGTTACGATAAATATGCCTCATCCCTAGATACCGCAAAACGGGACTACTTTGACTTCCAGGGTTACTTTGACAGATGTTGCAGCTACTTTGACAGAGCGCCAAAATCGGTTTTCACGTGTGCTCAGCATGTGCGTGACCTCGAGTAATATTGCGCGAGGCGCGGGGTGTGGGGAACGCGTCATAGCGTTGTGATCGACCTGGACAAAGTAGCCCCGCCTGTCAAAGTAGCCCCGTTTTACTGTACATATACAGGAAATTTATTGAAGACCAAACGATAAAAAAAATACAAACCAATATTAACCATACATTCTAGATTGTATTTACCTAGATCAGATACTTAGCCAATCTAGTACCAAAAGGAATAGACGAAGAATAAGCCTAACAAGGACATTTTAAAATAACAGAAGAAGAAAAAACAATCTTACAATTGTCAAGTCAAGAGTACGTGAATTAAAAAACCATGTGCGCTCGCGGCGCGGCGGCGTCATTGTTACACCCTTTCAACTTTTCACACAGATGAAAGAAAAACACAGATCCAGACGAAAAACAAAGTCAACGATGCCTTTGTTAGACACCCCAGTATAACTTGACCTATGGCGGAAAATGGAACTATATTTGAATTTATAGTACCGTAAACCGGGGTTACTTTGAATCAGGGGTTTAATTTGATAGAAACTTCTTATCAACATAAAATTGCAAATTGCGTAAAACGGAACAACTATTGGTAGAATTTTTTTTTTCGGATGACTATTCTGGTAAACTGTCACAATCCTTTTTGCGGGTGCGCTGGTGATGACACGTTGTTTCATGCAAAAAAAGGTAAGTTTTTTATCAATACCGATTTTTACCAGATAAAATGATTTATTGGGACTACTTTCAGATTCTATGTTAAAAACGGGGGATTCCAAAGTAACCCTAGAATCATTTTAACTTTTATCACTTTGTTTTATTTATTTTTTCTGAAAAACTAGGTAATCGATTTTTTTGATTTTTTTTTTACTTTTACAGAGAGAACTATAAAAACCGATTCTTACATTTTTTTATAATTTTTTTAGAACCACACATTCAAAAATTACAGTCAATTAAAGTTCAAAATTGATCAAAGTAACCCCAGTTTACCGTATTTGACAAACAGCTGACGTTAACATTTGAAAGCAACGCCACTGTAACATTCCAAGTTATGTTGGTGACGTGTCCTGTTCGTCCGTCACAGATATGTAGGTACCTCTACGTTAAAAAAGTTTTGTTGAATGGCGGATTTCGTTCGCAAAAAATGGCTATTCCAATATAACAGGATACAAAGAGTAATATAAAATGTTGATGACGTGTCCTGTTTGTCTGTCACAGATAGGTATATCTACGTTAAAAATGTTTTGTTGAATGGCGGATTTCGTTCGCAAAAAATGGCTATTACAATATAATAAGATACAAACAAGAGTATATAAAGAAAGACGGATAAAATCCAATACAAAGGCAAATAGAAGAGGCAGGTAACGATTATAAATCATTAAGCTATTATGAAGTTAAGGAGAAAGTTTATGTGGTGTTGTAAAAGAGAAACTGTCAGGAAAGGAAACTGTCGGCTTGGTAATTGTTGTTTCCTTCCTATGTTATTAGGTACTCGTACTTACTTCTAGTGCTGGACTTTTATGTGCGATTAATTCAGGATACTGAGTTAATGTCGGGACCTGTGAACATGTTTTGATTTACGTACTGATCTTATATGATTCATCATCATCATCATCTGCCTAGCCTTTTCCCTAGTCCCTACTATGTTGGGGTCGGCTTCCAGTCGAACCGGTTGCAGCTTAATATTTATATTAGTATTTTACTTGGAGCGACTGTCTATCGGATGGTGAAATGTGTTGAATTTAATTAGGTAAACTTCTAAAAAACGTCATGTATTTTAAGTGTCATAATCATAATAGACTTTTATCAATTGAATTTTTGTAACCGTAAATAATATTGAAAGAGAGAAAAAAAGAAAATACGTTTATTTGCGGTGAAAATGACGCAAAAAAGAACATAAAATAAAAAGGTAGGCGGAAACATGCGTCACATCCACGCAAAACGGCGGTATCTAAGTATACCAATTCCAGAGCTCCAGGATAATGAAAGCAATGGAACGGCAACAGACACTTTTCATATAAACTTCCTACGAGTGTCATTTATACCCACGAGTTTAAATTTAAAAGACAAAAGTCCTCTCACACCTTGTTTTAAAAGTATATCAAAACATTATGTCAGATATTAATTGTTACTAGCTGATAGCTGCGGCTTTAGTCTGCTTGTATTTTGTATTTCATTTTTTTTAACCACAATTTCAGAATGAAACGTGGCCTATGTCTTTCTCCCCTACCTGTCTCTAAGCTAAATTTTATAATGATCGGTTCAGTGGTTAGATTGCCGCGCTAAGAAGAAGTGGTTATGGACGTGAAAAAGTAACTGACAGAATTACTTTAGCATTTATAGTAAAAGGTATGGATCATTGCGAACTAAAAGAGCTGGCTTTTACCTCGGCCAGAGGCTAAGCATTGCCATACAACGTGGTAATGCCGCCAGTCTCTTGGGTAACATTACCCGACGACAGCGATGCGGATAAATTTTTCGACGCTATATTTTAGTTTGTTTATAGTTTTAGTTACGTTAGGATTTAATTTTGTTATCTTTATTAATTATTAGGTATTACTATTATTTGTTTAGATAAGTACTTAGGTATTATTTTAATTTGCAACAATAAACTTTCTATAAAGAGAGAATAAAAGGTTTGTTAAAGTAAGTCTTTAATGGCATGACGGCATTACCACAGTAATTTCAATCCCTAAAATTTTACAGTTCATAACGCTTGCTTATTTATTGCCTGGATTAACATCCACATTAGCATAGCAAGTGCAGGGTTGTTTGCCAACTGTCAACGTTAATTTGGCGTTGCCCCTAATACTACAAATTGTACGAAACTTTACTACGGGATAACGGGACGCACGCACATCGCACATGGGGTCACAGAATACGACAATAAGCTTTGTTTGGCTCGTTATATAGGTTAGTTACAACCTTAGCCTGGTTTCCTGGTTCGTATATCACCTTAAGGCGGTATTTGCATGTAACCTGTATGAATTCTTTACCCTTCGTGTGGTAACTTACTAATGAAAATGTTATGCAACCTTAGTCTATCAAAATATGTTTGAGGTTTTCAATTGTTTTTGCTACCTTGTGTATTGTGTAGAGAATTATATCCAATTAGCTGTTCTGACTAAGTTCGTACAGCCTCAAAATCGATAAGAACGAATGTAGGAGAAAATGAATTATCTTCATATTTTTTTTTTTTTTTTTGTGAATTTTTCCCATGAGTTATTCTGCTATTCGGGGCGGAGAGAAATCCAACAAATCAATCAATCAAGATCATAAGAATCGGTCCAGCCGAGCTTGAGTTATAAATGGTGTAACAAACCCGACTTTGTTTTTATTTATAAAGATTATAAATTGACGGACTAATCTTCTATAGTCCCCTATCACAGAAAGCCCAGAGATGTCAAATAAAATAAGTAAAAGTAACGAATTAAACTTGACCTGTTTTCAAAACCTATAAAAGACCGTCTACAGAAAGCAAATTGGTTTCTTTGATTAAATTCGGCCATACCACCGGCTATTCACCGACACTTAAACTGAGATTGTCGATGTAAAAAGAATGAGATAGCCATTTTTAGTATCTACGAATTCTCCGCCAAAATGGCTTCTGCCAATTAGGGCTAAGCAATTAGCCGTGGTTGGCCGTGTTTACAATATTCTCATGTCGGTAGTGTATAGTGTTCAATATAAAGTAATTAGCTATTGCGATAATTTGATCGGCCTCTACTGGAGTCGGTTCTGCTCTCAAAACTTTGCTGGAATATTTTCATGTTTTAAAACGTACATTTAAGGCAAGTGTAGTTTGAAAAATTTGATTATTATTTGTGTTTTTTATTGTGATTGTTATTTCACCGCATTTGTCTTAACATGGTAGTTTTCTATATAATATAAGTAATCTAAGGTTGATATTTTTCCGTTTTGATTTCGATAAGTTGTCCTGGGTTCTGGCAGCGCAAAACAGGTTCTTGTAGTGATGCCTGTGGAAGCCTTTGTCCAGCAGTGGAAGAATATCACGAGGTCGATGATGAAACTACTTTTAATAACGCGAGAGCTAGTACAATCCGTACTAAATAGAGACCTTAGCAGTAAAGGAAATATATAATTAGATAGTAAACTTTTTCACCCTATCAAAAGCTTTTGACAAAACGCAATTACGTAAACTCTATTAGCCATGCCTGTTCTATTTGTCCCATATACTGCGTAATGTAATAATGACGAACATAATATTACCTATTCGTGCGTAGCGCCAAAACAAAGGGATTCATAATTTAATTTCTTTTAATACAATGTCTGATATAATTTCTCCTCTGATGCTGTTACAGTTTTGTTTACGATAAGGTATTATTTATTAGGTCAACATAATGTAGATTAGGTATGTTTCTTTACTAAATCTGTTTTCGTTGTTAAAATAATTATAACACTGTTATTTAAATTGGAGGTCATTACATTCAAAAATGTTTGTCTGGATTGAGCGAGCATTCATACATTTCGAGGTAATGCGTCATTTGACAGAAAAGTACCTATCTGTAGGTAAGCTAAATTATAATCTGTGTTTAAAAATAAACGTTAAAAAAGAAACTGGCTATTTTTAGACTCGTTTGCAATTTAGAATCGTTTACGTTCATAGAATGTCTGTATAAACAGGCGAAGAGTTGGGATACAGATTCTTCGGGGAAATTATTTCCTCAACGGCTTATCTATAACGTATCAAAGGCTTATATGTGTGTGTATAGTAACAATATATAATATAGAGTCATAAGTTCATAACTGAAAATGTTAAAGGTAAGATTTTTAAAAGAGTAACCGTGGAGTTTCTTGCCGGCTCTTCTCCATATAGGAAACGACCAATTGGAACCGTGCACACAGCTTCTGACGATTCATAAGTGCCCATGTAGGTTTATGTGAAATAAAATATTTTGATGTTTTATATTTAAAAAAAAATATTCGTCAAAGTTCAAACGATTTTCTTCGAAAAAACGTAAGAAGCTTTCATCTTTTTTTTTATCAATTTCTCTTTCCCTACGATCATTGTCATTTTCTTTTCCTATTAAATGAATCGGATCATTTTCTTTTTGTGGGATTTTATCAGAATGGTTACGGGTTTCAATTGGACATTTAGTTTTGGAAGAAATAATTTATTATATTCATCTGTTAGATATTTTGGTTACAAAGTTAGTTCATTTGCCTCTGTAAATCAGTGAAGGTAGATAAATCCTGTCTGTTAGACAGCGATAGCAGCTATTGTGCGGAAATAATAAATAATTAGGCTTCCCTTCCGTTGCGGCTTTCAATTAGGTCCAGTTGAAAACCAGCTTCAGGCACTAGTTATCTGGCATTTTTGCTGAACTGGGCCTTTTTGGCGCAGCCGTGAGGCACACTTTACTGCTAATTTCTTACATGCACGTTTTATTTGATTTTTGTTTTTATCTGATGTAGGTATGTATCTGGTGTATTGTGTGTCTTTTAGTCTGTGCTAAATAAATGTATTTACTTTCTTTCTTTCGATTAGCTGATAATAGGTATACCAGCCTGTACTACCGTTGCCTCTCTAACTACAGGCCAATTATGGACTCTTAAAGTTATTATCTTTTCCTTTTTGTTTATATAGCTTTGTAATTATTTTTTGTCAACAAGTACATTGAGATTTAAGTACTACGGTATATCTCATTTCCCATACGATTTGATACGATCTTCGTGAGTGAATCTTGTAGCTAAATCAGCCTCTCAAGACGATTAATCGCATCTACTTAATTACCTCTCTTAATATTCATAACAGCTATGAATTTCTCCTGCGAAGGTTTTCGTGATCGCGAATTTCCCTAAATGATTAATGTTATGAATAATTCAAGTTAATATCTTTATCCAGCCAAGGTATTTGAGTTCGCATGCAAATTAGACATCAAAAAAATATAAAGCGGGAACACGAATAAAAGAGAGAATATTATTTAAATCTTAATTGCTCGTACTCTGACAATTTATGGAGCTTGCGAAAACTACAAAAGAAAAAGTCGAAAATTATTTTCATTCCAAGTTATTTGCTGTACGAAATAATAAATAAGCGAGCAGCAGACAACCGTGACAACATCACGATAAAGACGCACATTATCTTACGCGGCTACGGCCACACGTCAAATTACTTTCACATTTTTTGTGTCACTTTTTAGTGTATATTAATGATCTACTCCATTTATTAAAAAACCAACCACAAATGGTGTTATTTGCTGATGACACTTCCTTAATTTTTAAGGTAAATAGACGTGCTACAAATTTTGACGACGTAAATAACGCCCTACTGCAGGTCCAAAATTGGTTCACTGCTAATAATTTAGTATTAAATGGAAAAAAAACTAAGTGCATAAGATTTTCTTTACCAAATGTCAAAGGTAGTGATTGCGAGATAATATTGAATCAAGAGAAACTAGAATTCGTCGATACAACTGTTTTCCTAGGGATCACGCTCGACTCAAGGCTACAATGGGGTCCTCATTTAACATCTCTTGCAGGACGGCTAAGTTCAGCTGCTTATGCTGTCAGAAAAATCCGTCAGTTTACTGATGTAGATACCGCGAGACTGGTCTATTTTAGTTACTTTCATAGTATCATGTCTTACGGTATTTTACTTTGGGGACGGGCTGCAGACATCGATTCTATTTTCATTCTGCAGAAAAGAGCCATCAGAGCCATATATAATCTTCGCAGGCGCGATTCTCTAAGGGAACGGTTTAAGGAAATTAACATCATGACGGTACCTTGTCAATATATCTATGAAAACATCATGTATGTAAGGAAAAATTTACATCTTTTTAGTAAAAGAGGTGAGAGACATAATTATAGTACTAGAAATAGGGACCTATTAGTTCAACCAGGTTTCAGACTAGCTAAAGTAGACTCATCTTTTATGGGGTACTGTTTAAAATGTTATAATAAAATACCTCCCCACATTCTTCAACTGAATGAGACAAAATTCAAGTCTTGTATTAAACGCACACTATGCAGGCAGGCATATTATAAGTTAGGGGATTACATCGCGGATAAAAATGCCTGGCTCAATGCTGGTCCTGCTCCTCAACCACAACTAATTGATTAACACTTGAAAATACTGTTGGAGCTGCTGAAGATTGTAAGTCTATCTTTGCATTGTATAAATTCAATCTCCTACTAGTATTGTATAATTGCATAACACATGTGTGAGTACTATGTACACACTATAAAGCTACCATTTACTGGGTACGTCTTTCATTGACTTGAATGTGCTCTGGCGGCTGAGAGTATGTCATGCTCACTCAAATGTCTCGCTGATGGTGGCGCATGTGTTGGATCATTTAGCTCCCTTCAAAATGGTTGAGCTGAATGGTGCTGATGCATGCGTCATGTTCGTGAACGGGCGCCGTCAGTAGGGACTGGTCATCTCTTTGCTGCCATGGCTTATTTTAATTTATTATTGGAATTGTTGTTTTTCTCATCTTTTCATTATGGACGCTTTTAACGTTCTGCATCGTTCTCACATGTATAATTTTTAACATGAATGATGTAACCAAGACTTTGTAACCACATTATTTTGATTTAAAAGAGTGTCCATGGAGTTTCTTGCCCGTTCTTCTCCATAGGTACCTACGCTTTGGAATGGGCAACTAGCTTCACTTTTTCTGACTGACTGACTTCTTGACAATTCAAAAGTGCCTGTAAATGGTTTAATTGAAATAAATGCTTTGAGTTTGAGTTTGAGTTTGAGTTTTGCGATTCGCGTGAGCCGCTATCGTAACCAAGAAATGGCCACAGAACGAGAAACCCTGCGGAGCCATAAAAATATCATTCAATAGCTCAATGGACGCGACGCTCATTCACAAAACAAACATAAACAATCGAATCGCGCGTGCGATACTAATAAACAGTAAAACTGAATGGAACACACCTCCTCAAGTTAACGTATCGCTCCAGATTTGCTCGTGGGTATCCTCCGAATGGTAAAATCACTGCACACTTTGTTTGGTCACTTGTAGCACTGTGTGTGTGACACTCGCGCCGATCGCTCTCGCCGAACTAAGTTTCGCTCGACGCGGTTACTGTTTACGAACGCTCGACAAAGACTGATCGCGTGCTGCCGGTGCGAAGCGGCACCGCCGCCGCTCGCCTTCTCGAATCAAGGCCATGCAAACGCTGCTCCCATTTCCCCCAGTGGAAAGTGTTCGTATCCGTGATCCGTGCCCCTTTCGGGCAGGTGTGGGAGAAAGCACCCAAAAAATTGATCGCTCTGACTCATCATCGCAACCGAATCATCTCAACGAATTTGAGATGATTCGCTCCTCTGCATCGCTCGATGGACATGCAGCAATGGAAAGTGAAACAACCGGTTTTGGAGGCGCCAAATTTGTTATTGAAAAAGAAAAAGTTCAAAGCAACGTGCCTCACGATGACGAGTCTGAAGCAATATTTGGAATTCTAGCGATTAAATATGGAAGGGTATAAACGAGATTTCGGGAAAAATTGTTAGAAGTCTTCAAGCGGTCTGGTGTTTTATTTAAACGTACTTTATATCTACCTTTATTGCGGGTCCCAATTTATCTTTCATAAAACATTTATTATTTGAGTAACTGGAACACGAAGAATAAACGCAGCGTGCCAGCGAAGTGCTTCATAAATTATACAAAGCTGTAAATTAAAAGTTGGCAGCTACTCATAAACATGGCCACTGCACCGGAATAGTTTTGACAAGTTCGTTCTATCTTGCTTATGTTCAAGCTCAAGTTATATAAGTTAATTAATTCAATTCACGAAACACAAGGGGGAGCTCCATTAGATAAATGAACGTTGGCAAAATAAACAGAGACAGTACCGAGAATGGAATGAATACGCGGGAGGGAGTATGTGCAATCAAAATTGACCCTACAGTTGCTTTATTCAAAGAGAACAGTTTTGCATTTGGATGCATGAGATGAATTTGATCACAATGAAAGCGAGTTCGTGGATCTGCTGGCACACTATCAATGAATATTATATCGTATGGAGAATCTTGTTTGTAGAGCTAAGTGAGAAGATGTTTGACTTCGGTTGTGGTTTGCGTACTAGATCGAGTATCGTTTTGGCAATGTTAAAATTAAAAAGAATACCACATGCACATACATGTCATGTCATACATAATCAGCGGGGTGGGTGCGAAACACGCTAATAGTAGCAATGGCTTCCAATTTGACAGTTCATCAACATTGATTGCTGTATTTACGTTGTTAAGCAGACAAAATCGAACATATAAAGCAATGGATTAGCAATATGAAAATGATTCATATTGATATTGAAAGTGTGTTGCGCAATTAACAGGTACGCATGAAAATCATAACCCTGTCTTTACTATACTTACAGTCGGGTAAAAAATTTTTTACAAAAAAAAACAACCGACTTCAAAAAAACACTACAAAGTGATAAATAACTTTAATTTCGGAAGTCGGTGTCGTTGATTCCGCATTTTCGTTTTTTGACACCGACTTCCGAAATTAAAGTTATTTATCACTTTGTAGTGTTTTTTTGAAGTCGGTTGTTTTTTTTTGTAAAAAATTTTTTATTTTTCACTTTTTAGTTGTACCTACCCCACAAAAAAGTAAACAAAAAGATCGTTAATGTAGACAATGTAGATAAATTTTTAGATTTTTGTTGATTTTTCAAAAACCGCTTGTCCGATTTCGATAAAATTTTCATGGGACCATTTGGGAAGTATACCCTTTCCAACAAAAAAAGAATTTTTCAAATCGGTTGGCAAACGACGGAGTTATGCGCGAACAAACACAAAAAAAAAAAAAAAAAAAATACAAACATTCGAATTGAGAACCTCCTCCTTTTTTAGAAGTCGGTTAAAAATAAACACACATTTGTGGTTGATTATCTAAACTTTAATCATTTTTAATCAAGTTCAATACAGGAATGAAGAACGATGTTATCCAAAATATTATTTCTTTACTCCCAGAGGTTTGTATTTTGAAAATAATATTTTGCTAACTGATATTCACAAACGGATAGCAAGCAGTTCATTTTACCCAATAATGACATGAAATCCTCAACGAGTAAGAGAAGAGACAACCCTCTTGAAATTGCATCACATTCTACAAATTTGTGATTTAAAATCCCTTTTAAAGCTATATGGAGATAGAAAGAATTTTTAAAGCAAGTAAAATAAATGTGAAGGAGTTTCAGTTAGGTGCTTATCCCAAATTCCCAATAGATTTCCTCATTCTCAAGTATTTCAACGACGATACCTTTAGATGATAAATGATTTATTTTCTGTAAGGAGGTTTGTACAAACACTTTTACACGTCAATCATATTTTTTTTAAGCTAGATCAGCGGGGCAATTGCGTAACACACTATCAGTAGCAATGGGTTTCATTTTGACAGTTCAACAACGTTCATTGCGTTTTTTACGTTTTTGAGCAGACTCATTCTTCGAACATATGAAGCAATGGATTATCAATATGCTTCAAAATTATTCAGTTTGAGATCGATTGTGTGTTTCGCAATTAGGGTGCAGGTCGGCGTTTCCTATCTGACTACTCTGAGATAAAAGGCTGAAACAAACTCAGAGGTCACAGTCTTTTTTAAAGTCCAGACAAAATCTTGGTCAGTTCAAGTGAAGGCCATGTAGATTCGTGCCTGAAATGGTCTTTTGAGGAAAGAACGACACAGATTAAGCGGACCTGTTCAGTCAGTGCACGCATTTGTCAAAAATCGTGCAGCTCAACTCAGAATTTTTACGGGCATAGGTAGTGTTATCGCCACTGGACTTTGCTGCTTATAGTTATTTTGGCAGTCGTAACTTCTTTTTCTTTTTTAACCGACTTCAAAAAAAGGAGGAGGTTATCAATTCGACTGTATTTTTTTTTTTTTATGTTTGTTACCTCATAACTTGCGACAGGTTGAACCGATTTTCATGATTCTTTTTTTATTTGAAAGCTGGTGCTTCCCGTGTGGTCCCATTGTCACCATTTCAATATCTGATGATGGGATCTTAGAGAAATCGAGGGCAACCCTCAAATTTTATAGGCTTACTTATTGTTTTTCGCATGTTTTATGAAGTATCTTGTGTATTTGCGTATGGTTGTCACCATCTCAGGTAGCTGGGCTGATGATGGAAGGTACAACTCCTTAACAGTAAGAAGTTACTCGAACAGGAAAGGACTGTTTTAGTAAATTGTTTTGATGTTTGATAGGGCATTTGCCACATTTGGTCTCATGATCATCAAGTCATGATCTGATGCAGCAGTCAGGATAGTCTGCAGAGTACCTAACTCCTCGACAACTAACAGCAGATATATCGTGTTTAGGCTCATTGAAAAGGGCTCGATGTGTGGATAAACGTACTGTTAATGAGGAACACAGAAGTACATAAAGACCTGATGCTGAAGCCAGGAGCATCAGAAAAAGTACCAACCTTGAAATTACAGCACCGTAGTCGTGTTTGGGCTCATTTTAAACAGGACTAAAGGAGACTGTTAAAATTTGTATGGGAAGTGGTCTATGATCCAATAGCGATACTGTAGAGGTATTTCTGTGGGAATACCTCTACTATACCCTTGTGCAAAGGGGCATCAAAATCTAACCCGGCAGTTTTGAGAAAAATAATACTTTAAAATTCACTTTTTTTGCTACATTTTTATATTTTAAAAACGTTTTAACGGGTATTTCTGACTTTATACTACTTAATTAATGTGGTTTTCTGTTAAACAAAGACACTTACCACCTCGACAGTGGTGAATTTCAGGTTTTTTTTTTTCGAAAAAATATCACAGAATGGTTGCAGATCAAAAAAATCACATCACCTCTGGGTCGAAACATGATTTCATCATTCAATATTTTTTCATTTTATTTTGACGATTTATAGCATAAATTGCTTAGCAACCATATTAAAGTAATCGAATCGCAACCCGTGAAATACTTATTAATGAGTTGTTCCGGTGGTCATCTGAGGTCTTCATCATTAGTACCACTTCACCAAATGGTGCTTTCCGAGAGCAAATGCACGAGTTACTTTAAAGAATACCCAAATTTTTATAGCTGTGCTTATAATGTTTGAAGAGTTCCCTAGATTTCTCCAGGATCCAATCACCAGATCCTGACCTGGTGACAATGGGAAATTTTGGGAAGTATACCCTTTCAACCAAAAAATAGTTTTTTAAATCGATCTAGCCGTCTTCGTGTAATCGTTGAACATAAAAATATTTAAAAAATGTAATTCCTACGACCTGAGAACCTCCTCCTTTTTTGAAGTCGGTTAAAGCGAAACAAATACTAAAATCTAGGAAAGAAACACATTAATTAAATATTATAAAGTCCGAAATACCCTTTAAAGCGTTTTTAAAATAAAAACGCTATCATGAAATTATGTATTCTAAAATATTATATTTCTCAAAACTGCCGGGTAAGATTTTGATGCCACTTTGCACAAGGGTATAGTTGAGGTATCCCCACAGAAATATTGTAACAGTATCGCTATTGGTTCATAGACCACTTTTTAATGTTATCATGAAATTATTTATTCTAAAATATTATATTTCTCAAAACTGCCGGGTCAGATTTTGATGCCACTTTGCACAAGGGTATAGTTGAGGTATCCCTACAGAAATATCGTAACAGTATCGCTATTGGTTCATAGACCACTTTTTAATGTTATCATGAAATTATGTATTCTAAAATATTATATTTCTCAAAACTGCCGGGGTCAGATTTTGATGCCACTTTGCACAAGGGTATAGTTGAGGTATCCCTACAGAAATATCGTAACAGTATCGCTATTGGTTCATAGACCACTTTTTAACAGTCTCCTTTTAAGTTCAATGTAATGTTGACATAAGTCTGGCCTGATGCTGTAGCCAGGATTATCAGCATCTAGTCTAAAAGCATCAGGTCAAGATTTGATGATGGGATCCTGGAGAAATCGAAGGAACTCTTCAAATATTATAGGCACACCTATAGCGATTTGGGTATTTTTTTATAGTAACTCGTGCATTTGCTCTCGGAAAGCACTATTTGGTGAAGTGGAACTGATGATGAAGACCACAGATGGCCATCGGAAGTACTCAATAATATCTAAGTATTTCACGGGTTGCGATTCGATTACTTTAATATGGTTGCTAAGCAATTTATGCTCGTTACAATGTGAATGGTGATATGGAGCTGATGGTGGACCTGGAGAACTCCTCAACAATTAACTTCCTTGCATCGGGAAAAGCAATATTTTGTTTGTAAAAGGCGATAATCACTAGGCTACTGTAACTTAGATAAATTATAAGCAGACCCACTAAAAAGCGTGAAATAAAAACTTTTTAAGAAAAAAAAAAAACGACTTCCAAAAAAACACTACAAAGTGAAAAATAACTTTATTTCGGAAGTCGGTGGCAAAAAACTAAAATACAGATCCAAAGACACCGACTTCCGAAATAAAGTTATTTTTCACTTTGTAGTGTTTTTTTGGAAGTCGGTTTTTTTTGACAGGCCATTCGTTTGTAGATTCATATTTCCTCATTTTGAAGGATGGATTTGCCATCTATAAATGTAGTCCAAGCCCAAAAGATTTAACCCTTCATGATGATAATGCGACGTCTATTTCAAATCTCTTCTCTCGTACCAACACGAACTCTTTGTATGGAGATTTAGTTCAGAAGGCCAATTCTCGTAATTTAAAACGTTCAAAATCTAGTCGCAGTCTCATCTCGGTGACAAAAAAATATCAAAAACTTGTCAAAATGTAGGGGAAATTAGAGGTATTTTCGACAGATTGAGACTGAGATCAGACTGTGAACGCTCTTAAAATTTGCCCCTCTGGTCTTTGTCAAATATTAGTCTGTCTGCAAAGTGGTGGCGGTGGGTGGTGGAGTTGATTGCCCAGGATAGATAGTGGTGCGCTGAACGAATATGTAAGGATCGCTATTCGTGGAGAGACTATTTTAAGGCAATATGCCTCTGAGCAGTGGTGGCCCAGTGGTATCAGCCGCGACTTACAAGTTGTAGGTCGAAGGTTCGAACCCCGACAGGCGCTTTCATCATCATCATCATCATTTCAGCCGAAAGACGTCCACTGCTGGACATAGGCCTCCCCCAAGCACCTCCACTTCGACCGGTTTTGTGCTTCTCGCATCCAACGAGTTCCTGCGGCCTTCACAAGGTCGTCGGTCCACCTTGTGGGAGGCCTTCCAACGCTACGCCTTCCGGTACGCGGTCGCCACTCCAGAACCTTTCGGCCCCATCGGCCATCTGTTCTGCGAGCAATGTGCCCTGCCCACTGCCACTTAAGTTTGGCAATTCTTCGGGCTATGTCGGTTACCTTGGTTCTCCTGCGGATCTCTTCATTTCTGATTCGATCCCGCAGGGAAACTCCAAGCATAGCCCTCTCCATTGCCCTTTGGGTGACTTTCAGCCTTCTAATAAGGCCCATTGTGAGCGACCACGTTTCAGTGCCATATGTCATCACTGGCAACACGCACTGGTCAAAGACTTTCGTCTTGAGACACTGCGGTATGTGGGACGAGAAGATATTGCGTAGCTTCCCGAACGCTGCCCAGCCGAGTCGGATTCGACGATTGACCTCTTTCTCGAAGTTGGACCTACCTAACTGGACAGTTTGTCCTAGGTAAATATACTCGTCCACGACTTCGAGTGTAGCGTCTCCGATCTTCATGAGAGTGGGTGTTACATGGGCATTTGACATGACCTTCGTTTTGTCCATGTTCATTTTCAGACCCACTCTTTCAGAGGCTCTACTGAGGTCATCGAGCATTGTACTGAGGTCCTCCATAGTCTCAGCCATGACTACTATATCGTCGGCAAACCGAAGGTGAGTTATGTACTCGCCATTGATGTTAATGCCAGCTCCTTTCCAGTCCAGAACCTTAAAGACATCCTCCAGAGCAGCGGTGAACAGTTTCGGAGAGATAACGTCTCCCTGTCTCACACCTCGCTGCAGAAGGATAGGTTTCGAGGTCTGGTCCTGGAGTCGAACTGACATAGTGGCGTTTTCGTACAGACACTTCAGCACCTCGATGTACCGATAGTCGATCTGGCACCGTTGAAGAGACTGCAGTACAGCCCATGTCTCGATCGAATCAAAGGCTTTCTCGTAGTCCACAAACGCTAAGCAGAGAGGCAGGTTATACTCTTCGGTCTTCTGTATAACCTGTCGCAGCGTATGTATGTGGTCTACGGTGCTAAAGCCTTTACGGAATCCGGCTTGTTCGGGAGGCTGGAAGTCGTCAAACCTGCGCGCGAGACGGTTCGTGATGACTCTCGAAAACAGCTTGTAGACATGGCTCAGAAGTGAGATGGGCCTATAATTCTTAAGAAGGGCATTGTCACCCTTCTTAAAGAAAAGTATCACCACACCTCTGTTCCATGCCTGTGGTGTTTTACCCTCGAGTATGACGGAATCAAACAGCCTCTGAAGGGCCTTAAGAACGGGTTTTCCGCCGGCCTTCAGGAGCTCGGCCGTAATTCCGTCATCACCCGGTGCCTTGTTGTTTTTAAGCTGCTTCAGAGCCATCCTAATCTCGTACAGGCTGACGTCCGGGATGTCTTCGGTATAGTGTCGGGTCAATCTAGCTCTTGGGTCGTTTGCCAGATTCGTAACGGGGTTGCTTGTTGACGTGTATAACTGTCCATAGAACCTCTCGATCTCTCTCAACAGCTCAGGTTTGGCGGATACGATCCTGCCATCATCAGTCTTCAGTTTCATAAGCTGGCTCTGCCCAATAGACAGATCTCTAGCAAAAACCTTGGAGCCTCTATTTTGCTCTATCGCTTCCTCAATACGATCTGTATTGAAGCGGCGAAGGTCGCTTTTCAAGGACTTAGAGATCTGTCTGTTGAGCCGCCGGTACTTTAGAACATCATCTGAAGACTGCAGGATCATCTCGCGCCTCTCCTTCATGAGCCGCAAAGTAGGATCAGAGAGCTTCTTTTTCGTATTCGTACGACGGGTCTTGAAGATCTTAGACCCGACCGTATGGACAGCTTCCACGAACCCATCGTTATATTCGTCCACGGAGCTCCCCAGGCACTCGAAACGATTCTGAAGTTCGAGCTGAAAGCTCTCGGGGTTTTGAACTTGGATCGGCGCTGGGCGGAGCGTAGACCTCATTAGTCGAGACCTTTCCAGCTTTATATTTAAGTTCAATGTGCCTCTTACCATGCGGTGATCACTTCCGGTTTTCACCGCGTTGATCACAGAGACATCATTGAATATTTGCTTCTTCGTCGACATAATGAAGTCAATCTCATTTTTAGTTGCACCATCCGGGCTCTGCCAGGTCCACTTCCTGTGCTCACGTTTTCTGAAGAAGGAATTCATCATAAAGAGGCCTTCCTTCTCCATAAAACTAGCCAGTAGGTGGCCCCGGTGGTTCCGTCGTCCAACTCCAAATTGCCCCATTCGCAGCTCATCATCGCTTCGTTTACCCAGTTTCGCGTTAAAGTCCCCCATGACAACGGTGAAGTGAGTTTTAGAGCCATGCATGGCTCTGGAAATATCCTCATACATGGTCTCCACCTCATCGTCGGGGTGTGACGAGGTCGGGGCGTAAACCTGTACGACCTTCAGCGAATACCTTGCGGATATTCTGAGTATAAGGTACGCCACCCTGGTCGACACACTCTCGATCTTCACCACGTTGCTCACAAGGGACTTGTGGACGATAAACCCGACACCACCTTGGGACTGCTGGTCGCCCTCCCGGAAATAGAGCAAGTTGCCAGATTTAAGGATTATCGAGTCCTCCCCCTCTCTTCGGACTTCAGATAATCCCACTATGCCCCATCGCAACCTGCTCAATTCTTCCTCGAGTTCGGAGATCTTCTCGTCGGTCCGGAGTGTACGCGTGTTGTATGTTGCCAGGTCCAGTTTTCGGTTATTTTGGTAGCCGGATCTCTTCCGGGGATTCTTAGCACCCCTTGCCTCACCGTGGCCTTGGCCGCTACCGTAGCCAAGGGTAGGCGGGCCGCCGGGCACTAGGGGCCAAGTATTTTTCGTGCTTGTCATTTGGGGGGGGATTTGCCATAATCGCCACGCTTGGCATGCGGGTTGGCGATCGCAGTATGATATTAAATGCATAGAGAACGCTGCTGCCCATTCTCCGGTACGTCCCTTAGTCGCCTTTTACGACACCCATGGGAAGAAGGGGGGTGGTGCTATTCTTTAAGTCCGGCACCACACGGACGACAGGCGCTTTACTTTGTGTAAATTATTTCATCACCACTGCTCTCAAAACGGTGAAGGAAAACATCGTGAGGAAACCGGCATGTCCTAGAACCAAAAATTCGAAGACATGTGACATCCACCAACCCGCACTGGGCCCGCGTGGTGGATTACGGCCCACTCCCTCTCACAGAGAGGAGGCCTGTGTCCCAGCAGTGGCAACGTTATAGGCTGATTATGTATGTATGTATGTATGCCTCTGATGTTAGCATTATGAATAAACAGAATACAGCCATTTTAATATGTTTTGCCGGTAAACAATGAAAGTTTACACGTCTAATTAGTCGTTCTCTCATTAATAAAGTATTTAGAGAACAAATTATAACAAAACACGGTTCTATCGCGTTCACTTGTTTTGGAAGTTGCTGTTTCATTTGTTTAGAAATTGTTTATACACTACAATGCTAAAGGCACATTGTTAAAGGCATATTGCTAATAGGCCAGAGCATTGGTCCTACGAATTGTAGGTTGTAGGTTTGCTTCTTTTATAACGCTGCTCTCAAAACGGTGAAGGAAAACATTGTGAGGAAACCGGCATGTCCTAGAACCTAAAATTCGAAAACATGTTACATCTACCAAGTACCAACCCGCATTGGGCCCGCAAGGTGGATTACGGCCCACTCCCTCTGTACTGAGAGGAGGCCTGTGTACCAGCTGTGGAAACATTATAGGAGAGACTATGCTATGATGATAGATAGTTGTCAACTTTTTTAATTTCAAGAATTCCACAGTAGGATATAACTAACCGTTTAAAAGACCAACAATTCCTCAGTCGTTACTTGTTTCTCGTTAACTTATACTTTTTTTATCCAACTTATATCGTGTAGCACCTAGAAGTACAGTCACGAGCACTAATATATCAACACTTGGTTCGACAATACTATGTTCACAATACCATAAAATTTCATTAAAAAATAAAGGAGAAAATTGCCTTTGAATAAAGCCAAGTGTATACATACTTATGCTCGTGGCTGTACCTACGCATACACAAATGAAAAATGAAATTAGTTAGCTAAACTCGGCAGATGTGATGGGTATCGATATCTTAACATGATACATACAACAAAAATAAATTGATTTGATGACTTTTTTGTGGGGTCAATGTAGTCACTTGAAATATCAATACTGGATGATTTTTTTTACTGGTTCCGAATTTTTACAGGCTGTTCTACTCATGAATATGAACAAATTTCACTATGGGACCAACTCTGAAATCACGAAATAAAAATCAGCTGTTTAATACAAAAGTTCAATACCGACTTGACTTCGGAGTTGGTGCCATATTGAAAGTAGTTCATATTCATGGTTAGAACACCCTGTAAAAATTTGGAACCGGTAAAAAAAATCATTTCTGTATATAAAATCAGTTTCTTTTGTGTAAACTTCACATACGTAATTTGTTTCCATATCAAAACATGACAAAACGACGGAAAACTGATTTTATCAACTCATTCTTGAAGAGTAACAACAGCACCATCGGTCTTTGACCCCCAAATAAAGAAAACATCAATTATTTTGAATTTTGTTTTTATCGTGTTTCAATATCGATAGGTACCCATCACGTAAAATACTGGTATTGAGCTGCATCAGCACCCTAATTGCGTAACACACTATCAATCGCAATCAGAATCATTTCGAAGCCAATCCATTCATTCCATTGCTTCATAAGTTCGAAAAATTTGTCGGCTCAACACGTAAATAACGTAATGAATGTTGTTGAACTGTCAAAATGAGTCCGATTCCGATTGATAAAGTGTTACGCAATTGCCCCGCTGGTTAGACTGGAGGCCGACCCCAATATAGTTGGGAAAAGGCTAGGCAGATGATGATGAGGACCACCACGTCTACAGAATTTCGCTAGCTAACCTAATTTGAACCTGTAGTACTTAATAGAGCAAAGAAGAGAAGGTAGGATCTATCCGGGGCAGTACTAACCACCATTCTTACCTACATCTGCCAGCATGCAGAATTATCTTCATAAATGTAACTACCGAGCACCCCTTCGGGAAATAAGAGCATTTATGTTATTATTATAGGACACTAGACGATTTCATCTCAACGGAATCTTTTAGAAAACATGCAATTGTTTGCTATATCGAGCGAGACAACAACTAATAGCGAACGGTCTCTAATCCCATAATGGCACGAGCGTTCCACCTCATTTGATAGAAAACATATTAGCTAACTGTTATCTGCAGTTGCTCCATTAATATTCACACTTCAATACACTCCTATTAAAAAATACAATTGTACTAATTCCGTGTCATTATGGCCAGCAATCTCTATCATTTGACATTTGAAAGCATTTGCTAATGTCAAATTCGTTTGAACGTCACAAAGCCTACTGGTATTACGATCGCACTGATTGCAGTGCCGTAAATGGAATGATTAATAACTTTGCAATATGCCAACAGCTTGCTATTGTGGTTTCAAATGCCTCTGTACTTACTGATTGTGAATATCTGACAGCTTTCTCTAAGCTGCAATGGGTATATTTTTGGAAATCGATGTTTACAATTATTTTATAACCAATATTGAATTTGGATCTCCTGTCAAATATTATATTTACAGGTAAGATTGGATGGCCAGAATAACCGTAATTAATTTTGACGTGACCTCTTGAATAACCTGTCAGACACGCAGAGAAAATACTCAAAAAAGAACAAGCAATCTTAAGCATTGCCAGTGACATGCAATAAGTTAAAGCAACAATAAAAGTTGCATCGTCTAAACACTGTTCCAACGATGCAAGTCAGTTGTTGCTTAAATTGTATTGTATATGCCAAACGCAAGAATATTGGATCGTGTAAATGGACAAGCGAGGATCTAGGTTTTCGCCGAAGGGGGAGCTAATGTAAGTATCTCCGGGAGGACGGGGGGGACTTCTCAAGCCGTGAAAGCCCTTTAAAAAAATCCATCGGCACCTATTTCTGTAAACTCAACAATGTGCCCACCTTTTCGAGAATGACTACGACTAATAATAATATATAATCTTAGTGATATAAGTACTGCATACAAAGTTAAAAGACAGGATATAAAACTATGTTTAATTTAGAGTTTTAGACTCAGTTTTGATGAAGTGCACCCGTTACCCCTCCGTATCCGCGACTGTGAAAGTACATAGTAAGTATAATTAACTGATTCGATTGAATACATACCTCAGACAGCCAATTCTATGCAGTTTATAGCAATAGATACATACATACAATGGTTAAATGCTTTCTAGAACAGGTGACATCCAATGCCTTTGTCCGGCCATTAGGCACTATTAGACATCCGAGTTACAAAGCTCTTTGAGTGTAATTTCCTTTGTAGGTTACATTACTATTAGTTGCTATGCAGTGTGTCGCCAAAGTCTGTAATTGTAGCGGGAGAGCGACACTTTGGGATATGTTGGCTGCCAACAAGCCATCAGAGGACGTGGTGCTGCCAAATGGATGGAACAGGCTGATGGAGCCAAGATAAGGGTACCTAGATGTAATCAAATTATTCACTGTCTTATCAACTCATCATCATCACAGCCTGGAATTACCTACTAATGGTTATAGGTCTCGTTGCTAAATAAGGCGTTCCGCAGACGGCGGTCATTTTATCCGCGAATGACCGCGAGAGACATCATCCGACAAGCACCGGCGGCGACGCGGTCTTTTTGCCCTCTATTTGCGTTGGTAGTATAGGATTCCCTTTGCACTATCGTTCGCGGTCAAATTGACCGGCCCGGCCCGCCCCGCCGTGTGTTTCGCGCCTAACAGTCGCACGGGTCGATTCTCGCAACGGTAAAGCAACGCTTGCCGAGGTCGGCCCGTGGATGAGTGACTATCCATTATATGTAATGGACAGTAAAAAATCTCGCGTAGGGGCGTGTTATATGCGCCCCGTCACGTGGCGCGTTGTAGTGTGTGATCCGCGTTAAACCAGTGTTTCTCAAACATTGTTCTGCCATGGCCCGGTAATTTTCATACTACCCCTTCGTGATCCACTCAATAGTTTTAACCCCCCTCCCCTCGCTGGTTACATTTAGTAAAATAATACACATTTATTGTTATTAAAAGTAAGTATGTATGTATATATTACGACATATGAATTACAATTAAAAATGTTTTTACTACTTATAACTTTTCCAACTATATTTCGGTATTGGCTATTTAGCTGCGAAGTGTGGAGCTGCTTATTTTTTATTATTATTTTAAAACGCGTCCCACCAAATGGGAAACGCTGCCTTAGACCATCAATCAGTGGTGCCAAGTCTGGGTGTGAAAGGCAGGCTTACAATTTATGCCTTATACAAATTTCTTCAACCAGCCAAAGCTTAGCAAACCAGGCACAAAACAACTGAACCAATTTAGGGTGTTTCGCGTAGTTCGTGCAAATTCTAAACAATCCTAAATTTTAAATTTATTGTCGAGTAATTTTGTTTTTTTTAACAAATATCGTTAATATATGGATAATCTTTGAACATTTCGTGGTTTCTACTTTCTTTTTATTATCAACTTTGAAATTATTATCATTTCTAAAATCGAATTGAGACGGTAATGAGAACGATAAATCAATCACAAGATCAACCACAAGCTAACTTAAAGCTGTATGTACAATAAAGTAAAAAGGTTTTTTTGTTACGGTAAAAGTGAAAAGAAAAACTCAACCACGGATAAGACCCACAATCGTTAGGTAAGATACGTCACAATTAAACAAACATACACAACAACAAACATATTCTTATTACCATCGCTTTGACCTCATCAATGTCGCTAAAAAAACGACGGTAAACGAACGGAATGAGGAAGAAGGTAATGAGATTTAAATCCTTTATTCTATTTTTATTCAAAAATATCAAAATTAGAAACCTAATACCTATTGTAAACTTCGAAGGGAATCATTGAAATTGATAATAAGCTAAGTAATAAACGAACTCATATATACTGACGTTATAATACGGACGATAGGAAAGAGAACGATTCCAGAATAATCACCACCCGTGACACTTAACACGAAAATATTTTTTTTTCACAAGCTAGCGTGCACCTGCTACGACGTTTACTGGCAAACTGAGACGTGCGCGGGGCTCGACATCGCGGTAGAGTAGCATTTAAGGTCAAGCGCAAACTATAATGTGGATTTCTTTTCATACCGAGGGTAATCAGAAAAAATAAAAAATAAACATTTATGAAATCATATTTTAATATAATGAGAAGATAGCATTATTTAATTTAGGTGCAAACGTTGTGTTTTTTAATATACTTCATTAATATGATTATTTTGTTTCTATTTACTTCGATTTATTTGAATAAAATATAAATTTATTTAGGATAGTAGTAAATGGACACCGAAGGAAATGAGAATAAGCAAAGTTTTTTATTTATAATTAATTAATTACGCTAATTAATACTGTAAATCTTACATGCATGATAGCGTTACTATATTACATTTGGTATTCTTTGAAAAGAATATAGATATTCATTGAATAAATCAATGTTTCTTTACTGGACGCATAATATGCACGAAAAAAAATAAACACCCTTTAGCCTTTGTTTCAGCTAATCACACTTATACTTTGGTTTCTTTCAAATCTCAAATACCTTCTTTGAAAATACAAATAAGAAACATGGAATACGAAAATTGAGATGCCACAATGTGAGCATATAGAATACATTTTATTTTGTAGCTTATGTCCTAAACTTTATGGTAAGCGATTTTCATACTGACAGGACAATGGTTGGAGTTAGGACGTTGACCCTTCGTAGACCAGACTAGGTATTGAAGAGGGGATCCTTCCAACTATGTGATCTATGTTCTAGATATGGATAAAACTATTAGGGTCCTATATACTGAAAATTTTATTTTAACATAATAATGATGCAGATGAATTTTTCGACGCTATATTTTAGTTTTTGTATAGTTTTAGTTAAATTAGGCTTTAATTTTGTTATTTTTGTTAATTAAGGATATACAGAGTGAAATTGAATTCATGGGCATCCTTTTAAGAGGTAATTGTAATCATCATTGTGAACAACTTTTACTATGGGACCAAACCTGAAATCGCGAAAAAAAATCAGCTCTTCCCTACATTTTGACGAGTTATGTGAACATAAATGCAAGGAACATTAGGGTCCTAGTTGTTAATTCGACCCCTTTGAATTTAGGCATTATTTGACATCAAATTATCCTGTGAACAAAAATTGAATTGATTGATATTGTTATTCGTGAGAGAATAAATGAAATTAATGGATACGGTTCATACACTGATTAATTGTTTCAATTAGTCTCTAGTCTTTTTGCACTAATTTCATTCTTAAAGGCAATACAACGCTTAATTAAATTAGGTGATTTCTGAAGACGATGCGTCAAAATATTTGCATTAGACTATAATAATACCAACAGCTGCGCTAAAACGGCGAAGGAAAACATCGTGAGGAAACCGGCATGTCCTAGAACCAAAAATTCGAAGACATGTGACATCTGCCAACCCGCACTGGGCCCGCGTGGTGGATTACGGCTGGCTCCCTCACCGAAAGGAGGCCTGTGTCCCAGCAGAGGGAACATTATAGGCTGTTTATGTTAATACGTACCAGCTTATTACAGTTTTTCTGCAGGCCAAAAGCCTCTTATCTTATCAAATACAGAAGGCACGAGTATTAATAATAACCACGCTTTCTCAAGACGGGTTGACGATTGCAGAGTATATGGATTAGGCAATGGATAACTTTAAAGTTTAGTGCAAAAAACAAATAACAAACAAACACATATTAATAAACAAATAAGTGTGTAATAAACAAATATTACGATGACGTACTTAGGTCATCTTTGCAATGACTGTTTTGACTCCAAAATTCATTCAAATACAACACAAAAAATGGGAACGACCCAGTAAACAACATCCACTCTTTAAATTACGTTATTGCTAATTGTGAGAACTGAAAAGACATAATTAACATAAAATCATTCTTGTGAATATCTTCCATTTAAATTGTTTCAAACTTGAATCTGTTTGTGGCTCCTCGAGGATACAACGTTTTTAATTAGTTTTGGCCTTTGGGATACAAAATACTTTTCCGCGATGAAAGTATCAAGACCGGAATGAGAAAGCCTATAGTGGATAACACAATCGAGGAGGAGGGTGGAGGGGGGGTTCAGGGAATCAGATCCAGATCGGAATAACTCCTTTTCTTTTACTAAAGCAACATCTTAATTTTTTTTTTTCAGCTGTTCGGCAGGCATATTATCTACTTTCTAAACATTGAGTGACTTTTTGCACTATCTTGCTGCGTTTACTAGGTATGCTAGGTACTACGAATGCTAGGTATGTATACGTGTAATAGATAATGTATAATGTATGTTATGTACAGGAGATTTATTCCGGTCTAGGGACATCGATGCACAATCTGTCACCATGGATTCAGTAAATGATTCTGAACTCCCCTGCGTTGAAATTTTTAGACGGTTGTAAAAAAAAAATGAGCTCTGCCATACATTTTGACTGCGTAGATGCTGCGTAGGTATTGCACTTTTCTATCAAACAGCAGATTTTTGGTAACCGACGAAAAATTTCTTCACTAAGGGGTCTAAAATCATGTGCTGAATTTATGGTTACAGTTTGGGCGTCGTTGTTTCTGCCAGCCTATACCTCTAGCTCACCGTCCGGCCAGGCCAGGCCCGTGCCGGACGGCGCGTACGTGTTCCATGCGCGCCTCTAAGAGATGTCAGCAAAAAGGAAGAGGCCTGCCAGGGCCGAAGCCTGCCGGGGGTGCGGGATTGTCCGAAAGGGTTACCGCTACCTCGGAACATAAAGGGCCAAGGAAGGAACACGGATGAGATTTAGTCAGTAAGAGTCTGACACTCCCTTCCGCTCCACCCAGAGCGGGAGGGGTCAGTTGATGAATTCCCATCCATAAAAAAAGCCTATAACTCTGGAGGCATTAAAAACAATAACTTTATTCCTAAAAAATATTACAATAGGTATTCCTGAAAATATTACATTGGCCCCAAACTAGGCAAGCAAGCCTGTATCTTAGACAATTCATCAGTTATTTTAAAAACGTGTTCGGAAAAAGTAAAAAAAAAAGTTTTCTACGAGAAACTAAATAAAAATTAAAGATTACATCAAACAAAATTAAGCTTATTAAACTAGAATAAACGCTAGGTGCACAAAACGGTGAATGAAAACAAAATGAGGAAACCGGCATGTCCTAGAACGAAAAATTCGATGACATGTGGCATCCACCAACCCACACTGGGCCCGCGTGGTGTCTTACGGCCCAAACCCCGCATCGAGAGGAGGCCTGTGTTCCAGCAGTGGAAACATTATTCTAAACTCTATGTAAAAGAGTGTGAGTGTAAAATTGTGTGTCATCACGTGATGGAAATTCATGAAGCGGCAAATAACCCAACTACGAGGGCACAGCTAAAATGAAGCATGAAGCCCTAACACAATTGCCTTGCTATACACCGAAGTGATCTTCACACTAACACTCTCAACACACCTCTCTCTCTCAATCTCATCTCTCCATAGACACATAGTCTCATTGCTTTCGACTAAGTTCTATTTCTCCTAGCCTAGACTATGTATGTCGACTGCTCATAGTCGTCTATGTTGCACTAAGTGACATGAATCTACTCTTATCACAACACAAGCATATTTACCATAGCTGAAACCCTTAACTACAAGTAACGAGCAACACATACAGGGTGTTACGGAAAGGGTATATCAATACAAACGGGTTGAAGAGTGTATCTGGTCTAGAATCTCTGTACAAAATTTCAGCTCAAAAGCATTAACTTTGAAAATGCTTAATATTTTTTTATTTCGACATCACGGCGCTGCCCTGGCGCGCGGCGGCGTGATGTGCGTGTACTAGGCGCACAGACACACTACAGATAATGGATAATGGCCCTCGTAGTGCGGTGACACGATTGTTATGATTTCAATTTAATAAACTATCGAAATAAAAAAAATATTAAGCATTTCCAGTTACTGCTTTTAAGCTGAAATTTTGTACAGAGATTCTAGACCAGATTACACTCTTCAACCCGTTTGTATTGATATACCCTTTCCGTAACATCCTGTATATTCCTATATTATAGCAACAGTAGGTAATTGACAGGCAGGCTTCATGACCAGCAAAATAAGGTTATAATTTAGGAATGCTAATGATAATGATTCTAATTTAAAATGTCGTGAAATACTTCCTTTACCTTTATTTATTTATTTATTAAGGATCTCCAACAAAGGATACACATACACAATATAAATTTACAGTAATACAAAAGGTTCTTTTACGTGTGCTCCTTCAATTACAGGAGACCACAGCATGCACATATAACTAGGAGTAAACACGATAAAAATAGACAAAGTAAATGACTAATGAATACAAAATATAAAAAGTGAAGGAAAAAATTAAAATTAACATGTCTAGAGATTCATATTGCAAATAGTGTAGACAGGATAAGAATAAAATATTGAGAAACATTGAATAAATTTGAGAAAAATAATAATTATTAAGAATTAAAATGTTGAGATTGAGCATTAATATTACAATTGTATAATTATGAGGTACAAATGTCTTGTTTAGGGTACAAATAGTACATATGTAGTACAAACACTTTAATGTGATACATTTTAAATTGGGGACTTGATCCCGTCATCTTGACGCTCACTCGTTCGATTCCCGGGTCGGGGAAAGTGTTATTGGGTTTTCCATCTGGAATTTATCAGTAGCAGCCTGGAGTCTGGATTTGTGCCCAGTTAATGGCATTAGGCTCGCGCCCTATGACAATATATCTGGCGAAATGTAGGTGCCCTATAGGTACAAATCTGCCTGACTCTTTAGGGAATGCAGGCGTGATGTTATGTTATGTGTAAATATGATAATGATTCTACATAGAAAATTTGTCATAAAGGTTTTTGGGATGCATGGAGAAGCCTCCTCGTGTAGCGCAGTTTGTTCCGCCAGTTACCCAAGTGAATCGAGCGCTTGGCGCATCCTGGACGGTCACACCCAACACTTTATTTGACTGGTCAATTCTTCCCTTGCGGTGGTAGGGCTAACGCCCGCCTGTTTTGCGACCACCATCCCAACGGCGTCCAGTGTCAAGCAGCCTGCTGTGTTTCGTCGATGCGTGCGAGTTACTGTAACTCGCACGCATCATAGACCTCATCCATCACTTTCCATCAGGCGTGATCGACGTCAAGAGCGGGCCCATTCAGCAATAAAAAAGGTGTTTAGTGTTATGTTTACATACATAACCATTGCTGTTTACGTTAGGTTTACAACAAAGAAAGTTAACTTTTACATTTTCTTATTTGAAACTTGTTGTATGAAGGTTTTCGTGCAGTAAATACCATAATCGCGTTAGCTACACACGCGAGAGTGTTTCAACCATTACGTGATAGTTAAGGTGGATACTGACTGGAAGCTCATAGTCGAGCGAATGCTCGACTATGAGCAGTGACTTCGACTATTTAGTGTAACTAATATATGTATTAATGCTACGGCCACATTTTCGCGATAAAGCAAACTACGCTTCGTGCGCTCTCTCTCGCACACCGCTCAGCAAGTGGGCATTACACACTAATATGGCGTAGAAAATTTCCTCCGCATCGCTGTCAACCAGTAAGAAATGTATCCAAGAGACTGGCGGCATTGCCACGTTGTATGGCAATACTAAGCCTTTCTCCGCCCAAGGTAAAAGCCAGCACTTGAGTCATAGGAAGTGTCAACCAGCTGTCTGGAATGAACAGACCGTGAGCACACGGACCCCACTATTTAGTTACATGAATATTAGGGTAGATTGTATAGACGCCAGCACATCAAGCTACCCGAAACTGTCAAATTTTCCCAATCAACTTTATACCTTATGCTTTAACGATGAAGTTGAAAATCTATTGAAGAAATTTGACACATTGTAGTAGCTTGATGTGCTGGCGTCTGTAATTGAAACGCGGCGGTCTATAGTGCAACTTACTAGATCTGTCTTAGTTAGGACTTCGGGAACGGGAAGTAGAATTGAAGTCGGAACTTTGTGAATGAACAACATTCGTTGATTATTCCAAAAACGAAGTTAAAATTGGCAAATGACGCACACGATTTCAAGCGTGACATAATTTCACCTTTTATGTTCCGAGCATGTGTAATTATTGGCAATCTACAGGTTTTTTTCAACACTCTCTGATGTTTTACCCAAATTCCAGATGCTTCGTCGTCCTGCCCATATCTCAATTATTCGGAGTCAAGTCGGTGCATCACATATGTTTTCCATTATTTTTTATCCACAACGGGTAAGCTTCATCTCATCTGATGTTAAGTGATGATCAGGCCGAAGCAAGCTTCACCCGGAACCCTCAACCACAGAGGAACTGGCTATCTATAACTGCCGAAGCACATCAAATGCTGATTGTTGTTATGGCGACAGACTTAGATAAGATTGTGGTAACTAACCAGGCGTACTTAGAACAAGCCATACCACCACCCAAACAGAAAATTTTGCCCCCGCTGGGAATCGAACTCGGGACCTCTGGGTCTGAGACAGGTGGTCTTATCTCTAGACTACAGAGGCGTTTAGATTCTTCTGCATTCATCTCTATCAGCCGTTATCATCATCCACACAATCCATTCACCCTTTCCTAGTTTCCTGGTTCTCCCCATCGGTTCCCATATTCCAGCCATTTACATCATGCTTAAAAGTTTTTTCCTATATTGTTCCCACTGCTGGGACACAGGCCTCCTTTCTTCGAGAGGGAGTGGGCTGCTACCACGCGGTCCCAATGCTGGTTGGTAGATGTCACATGTCTTCGAATTTTTGGTTCTAGGACATGCCGGTTTCCTCACGATGTTTTCCTTCCCCGTTTTGAGAGCTGTGGTGATGAAATTAAATACACAAAATAAAGTGACTGTCTGGGCTCGAAATCATAACAGGGCTGTTACTATTAGGCCACCACCGCTCTCCTTTAGTCATCTCCTTCAGCCGGTATCATCATCCACACAATCCATTCAGTGGCGTAACTGTACCGTTTGGGGCCCGCGGTAAATTCAAGGGATGAGGCTCTCCCTCAATGTAAAGAAGCTCAACCAACGTTACAGTTTTTTTTTTTACTAGCTCTTCTCCCGCGACTTTTCCGCGTAGATTTCATATTTTCCCCTACAACCTGACTGCTTCATTGGTCTAGTAGTCGCAAGCGCTACTGCTGAGCATGAGGTCCTGTCCAAAAAATTAGAAAAGGTACAAAACGTTCGAAACCTGAGTGATGTCCTTTGTTGCACATTTTCAAAAAAAGTTTGCATTTATAAACTTATGTTAGGATCCTCCTGTGCTCATGGCCCTCTTGGGCCAGGGGCCCCCTCTGGCTGTGGAACCGTGGCATTTTGCCCCAATGCCACCACTACGCCACTAAATCCATTCATCCTTTCGTGGTCCTCCCCATTAGTCTCCATATTTCAGCCATCCACATCATGCTCAAAAGTATTCTCCGCTCCTAGTTAGTCAGTGGTGACCCTAAAAAACCGACGCACATTATATGGCGCATGTCAAGATGCATGCATATAGAGAACAGTAATAACGTTAACGTTATCTGTTCAAGATCAATGGATGATTATGAATAATAATATAGAATGTTTCATTATGCATAATAATAGAGGCTGAGGTGTTCGTCGTGCGATGGGATCTCCATTTATGCATTTTATGAATATCATTAGACACTCCTTAGTTTGTCTAGTCGTAGTAACTATTTCTAGCCTAGGTTAGATTCTAATAATTACTGGTTACGAATTCTAATAATTTCTTCGATGTATGCACGCCTAGTCTGCTTACACATATACACCTGTCTGTAATTTATATGGTGTACGTAATAAAGAGTATTCTATTCTAATATGACTCAATAGTAATATCCTTCGATTATGTTATACGATGGATACATTTTATATTGGGGAGTTTGTTGCGCCACTTCTTCCCAGCGAAAGCACTAGGAAGTGGTGAAAAGGGGGCGTTTTGGTGGACTGTCTTTTATAATTTTGACGTTCGAAAAGTGACGATTCTCAGCCTAATTTGAAATTCACTTTTGATTTTGTTTTTTTGATGAATTACGATTGATGGGGTTTGAAAGTCACATTTTTTATACCTATTCTGAAACAAACCAGCAAATTGCGTTAATTTCATATGTCTAGCATTATTAAGTAATAAGATATGGGTAGGGAATATCGCATGATATTGTGTCTAGGTACTTTTTATTATTTGGTACTAGCTCCGCCCGCGGCTTCGTCCGCGTGGTATGTCGATAAAAAGCTACCTATGTCCTTCCCCAGGATTACAAGTATCCCCATACCAAATTTAATCAAAATCCAAAACTCTACATGAAACGATAAAATAGGTAACTAAAAAAAAAAACATTCATTGCGTTACGTTTCACATTCTGTTACATAATCACAAAATGATTGTTCCTCAAATTATACCCACTCAGGTATTTCATAATCACGCGTAATCATTCCGACTTCACGGCAACGAAGTATTTATCAATGTTATTCAGTGGCGTTGATTTACCGATCTAATCGTTCTGTACATTCCTGTATTAGGGGCTGAACGAAAATTTGATTTGATCGGTCTCCGAAGGGCTCCGAAGCTCCAAATCTCCGAAGCTCCAAATCTATTGTTCTTCAAACAATTTCACTCCATATATTGATTCCTAAGAGCTCCATAATTTTACTAAAATACCTACTAAAATTGCCGCCGAGAATAAAATTATGGAGCGCCTGGGAATAAGCCCTCCGAAACTGCACAAGGATTTATTAAGACTCTTCCAAATTATACTTTAGTACACCCCACACATAGCAGTTTTGGAACCAATGTTAGCGTATCGATGGCAAAAATTTTATAGACCATGTTTTGCCCAAAATTCAGCCACGTGAACTTCACTCACTAACGCAGTCATAAGGTCATCAAGGGCATGCAGCAAAAGATGGAAGGTGGGCCATTGTCTGTAGGGAGACGTCACATACGCACTTGAGATCAGCACCCTAATTGCGTAACACACTATCAATCAGAATCTGAATCATTTTGAAGCAAATTGCTAATCCATTGCTTCTTAAGTTCGAAAAATTTGTCTGCTCAACACGTAAATAACGCAATGAATGTTGTTGAACTGTTAAAACGAAACCGATTCCGATTGATAATGTGTTACGCAATTGCCCCGCTGAGTATATACTTTGCATTATTACTATATTTATAAAACTACATTCAATTGTGTTCATAACTATGAATTCCTAAGTTGTGGCGGAGTGCGGCTCTTCCCCCAAAAGGGGGAACTGACGTAAATACTAATATTAGCATAATTAGGAAAAACGAATTTTTCAGCCTGGGGTAATTTAGGGACAGTCACACATACAATATTATTCTTTTTGTAATTTATTTTGTAACAATGGACCAATAAATTATGCTTATTCATAACTTGGTAACGATACAAAGAAGAAAAAGGTGCTCATTCCGTTTTAAAGTGACCATTACCTACTTAATCATCCCTTTTGTGCTTTAGACAGTAGGTATGATAACATTCGTCCCGGTTATTATACAAATCCCTATGGCAATACAAGTAACCATAAGCCTCAGCTGACACTTTCCCCACGATATTTTCCTTTACCGTTTTGAGAGAAGTGGTAATGAAATTACACAAAGTAAAGCACCTGTCTGGGCAGTGGCGTAACTCTACCGTTTGGGGCCCGTGGCAAATTCAAGGGATGGGGCCCTCTCTCAATGTAAAGAAGCTCAACCAACGTAAGTTTTTGTTTTATTAGCACTTCTCCCGCGACTTCTTCCGCGTACATTTCATGTTTTCCCCTACAAAAACTTTAACACCTGACTGCTTCTGTCCTTATGTTAAGATTCTCCTGTGCTCATGGCCCTCTCGGGCCGGGGGCTCCCTCTAGCTGGGGGCCCGTGGCATTTTGCCCCAATGCCACCCTATAGTTACGCCACTGTGTCTGGGTTCGAACCCACGACCTACAACTCGTAAGTCGGGACCGTTGCCACTGAGCCACTACTGCGCTCGACACTGGGTATTAAATATAAATATTAATAATATCGCGTCTCGGTTACAATAGGTTCCATCACAGAACTTATGATAAGGTTGGGTTGTTGGCGTAGGTCCGTTTACGCAAGATTTATCGCAGTCGATGTTTTGACGTCATTTAGAAACTGCGTGAGTAATGGGTACAGCAGTGCGTATGACAATGTTTATTGGTGAAAATGCGGAGGTCAGAGTGCTTGAGAGAATGTTTAAAATCCGGTTGTGAGTTTTTGTTTTGTTGTGTCCGGCCGGCGCGGAATGGGGTCAGTGTCGAGAGCAGCCTAAACTGTGAGATGTCGCGATTTGAATATACAATGTAGCAGATTGCCACAGAATAAGGATAATCAGATCGACATTTATCGGAAGATTTCATCGAACCTATGAGGATCTGACGAAATTCGTGACACAATCATGATCACGAAGACTAACGGTAGTGCAAGGTCGCGTTAGACCACGTGTTGTCGGTTGTATAAACAGGGTAGGTACAGTCACGTCTAAAAGTATGTATACACTTGGCTTTATTCAAAGGCGATTTTCTCCTTTATTTTTGAATTAAATTTTATGTTATTACGAAATAGTAGATTGTACAACTAAGGCATAAAATAAGCTATTTTACCCCGAGACGTTTATATCCACGCGAGCCGCAGGCGAGGGTGGATAGTTAAGTCGAGGGGTCAAATGGCTCGTTTATGCCTGAGTTTTACACTCTGCTTTTCACTTCGATTGCGAGAAAATGAAACAGGCATAAAGTATACAGTACATAATTAACAAAAATGTTGCAAAGCATAGCTAATTCCCGCCACCACAGATAATACCGCCACGAAACTTTTTAAAAGTTTTTTTTTTTTTATTTCAACATTTGTCATTCGACTTGGGTACTTCATACTGCCAAGTCATAAAAACGTTTCTTTGCGTTTTTAAATAATAAATGACAACTATTTTACCTGATTTTATTAAATTAACTATAGAAAACACGGAAGTGGTATAAATTAAAGAAAATGAAATAAATCACGACTTTATCTGCGAAGTTTTATTGCGCGTGTGGCTGTCGGGCCTGATTACCTTTGTCTCAGAAAAAAAAATTACTTTATGCACTAGAACATAAAAAGCGATTTTATGTCGCCTAAGCACAACATAAAGACGAACTTTTAGAGCATGAGAAGTGAAATAGTAGATTGTACAACTAAGGCATAAAAGAAGCTATTTTACCCCGAGACGTTTATATTCACGCGAGCCGCAGGCGAGGGTGGATAGTTAAATCGAGGGGTAAAATGGCTCGTTTATGCCTGAGTTATACACTCTGCTTTTCACTTCGATTGCGAGAAAATGAAACAGGCATAAAGTATACAGTACATAATTAATCAAAAATGTTGCAAAGCATAGCTAATTCCCGCCACCACAGATAATACCGCCACGAAACTTTTTAAAAGTTTTTTTTTTTTTAATTTCAACATTTGTCATTCGACTTGTGTACTTCATACTGCCAAGTCATAAAAACGTTTCTTTGCGTTTTTAAATAATAATTGACAACTATTTTACCTGATTTTATTAAAAGACGAACTTTTAGAGCATGAGAAGTGAAAATACTATTTTCACTTCTCATGCTCTAAAAGTTCGTCTAAAGACGAACTTCTAAAGACGTTCTAAAGACGAACTTTTAGAGCATGAGAAGTGAAAATACTATTTTCACTTCTCATGCTCTAAAAGTTCGTCTTTTAATAAAATCAGGTAAAATAGTTGTCAATTATTATTTAAAAACGCAAAGAAACGTTTTTATGACTTGGCAGTATGAAGTACCCAAGTCGAATGACAAATGTTGAAATAAAAAAAAAAAACTTTTAAAAAGTTTCGTGGCGGTATTATCTGTGGTGGCGGGAATTAGCTATGCTTTGCAACATTTTTGATTAATTATGTACTGTATACTTTGTGCCTGTTTCATTTTCTCGCAATCGAAGTGAAAAGCAGAGTGTATAACTCAGGCATAAACGAGCCATTTTACCCCTCGACTTAACTATCCACCCTCGCCTGCGGCTCGCGTGAATATAAACGTCTCGGGGTAAAATAGCTTCTTTTATGCCTTAGTTGTACAATCTATTATTTCGAACCCATAGGTTTATGTTAAGTGTCGTATTTCAACGTTGCATTCGTTATTTCACGAAAAAATCGCAATTGAAAATTGCCAAGTGTATACATACTTTTAGACGTGACTGTACATCTGGTATACGGTAAAAGTGTTTGTAATCTGGTGCATTACTACTACCTTTTAGAGGTCCTCCGGGTATTAGGCAGTCTTATTGAGTAGCAGTCAAGGACATTGATAACCCGCGGCACTTTACTGCTATTTAGCATTTTCTAGTACTACTTAAATACACTGACTGAAGCCTAGTTTTCACAGGCCCAATGAAAACAAAGTTGAGCCAGTACTGACCGGTCAGTTGCGGTCAGCTACTTCAAAATTATTTGTTTCTACTGTCCACTGGCCTTCCCCCACTCCCACAAGGACAGCTACTGGTCCGGTCGTCACTCGCTCCATACGAACGCACCTTGTGGATCAGAAACACCAGGCCAGAACTATTAACACAGTAGCTGTGTATGTACTGCTGTCTGCCATGCAGACCCAGTAGTGAGAACACGTGGGGAAAGTGACAGTACTGTATAGACAGCAGAATGACGACCTCATTCCACCGGCCCCCTTCTACCTTTGGACATTCAGACGCACTGCAAGTTACCATCCCTACCTAGTTGCTATTCCACCAATTCGCACTAAGCGTTTGCAAATGTCCTTTATAATGCGCACAGCAAAAGAGTGGAACTCTCTACCTGCGTCTGTTTTTCCGAGCGCATACAACCCGAATCTCTTCAAAGTGAGAGTGAAAAGGCTTCTTCTGGGTAAGCTCGCTCCATCGTCGACTTTGTCTCTGTCACCTTTGACCTAGACTAGAGTCAAGGGCATGCCCATTTTAAAATAAAAAAATGGAAAAAATGTACAGTTGCTGACTACTGGGTGGTCAAAAACTGGGCCTGTGAAACCAGGCCTTAGGATAATCTTAGTAGTAGTAGAGGGCGTACACGAGCTACCGGCCACAGCGACCGATGGCTGTAGCCACTTGCTGCGGTGGCGTACACTGCTGCCGATTCTATTTGATCGATTCTATTAAAACCTCACCATGAAAAGTTAGGTGAAGTGAGCTTAGAGTTAGCTGTGAATAGTGTCAATCCCTGCTATTAGGGGGAATGACAGTTGACTTCAGGTTCACTTCAACAACGTACTGCTGTACACAAAGTAAAGTGCCTGCCAGGTTTCGAACCTACGACTTACAACTCGTAAGTCGCGGCAGTTACCACAAAGCCACCACAGCGCTCAATACATTAAAAAAAAAAAAGACGGGTTGCACTCCGGGAGTGCCGGCAGAAGTGAAAACTTGAATATTAACGTGGAAATAAATCAATTATTAATTTAATTAATATTACTCATTTTTTTTTTCAATATTTCTGCGTCACTTTTTTTATTAATAGATGCACTTTGTTCAATTTCCATATTTTAAACACTTTCGGTCTTATTAATAAAAAAAGCCTATTGAAGGTTTAAACCATTCATTAGTTAAAATGCTCAATAGGCCTTTAAAACATTCGATAATATTTTGTATTCATAAACGCTTCATAAACGTTCTATAACTAGAATGTCCTACAACTTCTAAATGTTGCCATTATAATGAAGTCATCCAACAAATTGGCCAACACATTAAATCGGCATACGAGAATATGTCTACGAACCGAATATTTGTGTCCATAGACATTATTACGTATGAAAAACTAATTTATTGTCTACAGTTTCAACAGTTTTGACGCGACAACGTCATGGTCGTCATGGAAACAATATGAATATGTCAATGAATGAATTTGATATTGTATGTGTCAAACTAAAAAACTTTTGAATATTTTTTTTGTATCTATATATATAAAAATGAAACCCGTTTTCCGTTGTCACGACATAACATGAAAACGGCTGGACCGATTTCGATGAAATTTGGTATAGAGATAGTTTGAGTCCCGGGAAAGGACATAGGATAGTTTTTATCCCGATATTCCCACGGGATCGACATTTACGCGGGTGAAACCGCGGGGCGCAGCTAGTTTAAAATAAATGAAATTAAGACCGGAGACTAGTTGCAATAAAGGGCAAAGAATTGAATATTGGTTGGAGGAGGATTATAAGGTGTGTACCTACTGTTACAGCTAAAATGTGTTCAAAGTAAGTTATGTTTTGTAAACATTCTCAATTTCTTATACTTATGCTTGCTTTTGCTTCTAATCCTTAGATTTTTTGGAAGAATTGGTCAGGGGAGAGGTCTCCATAATAGAAAATAAAAACACTGACACAAGCACTAACGCTAAACAGGGGCAGCCTGGCATGATTTACGAATTAGGTGCCTATCCAATTTACAATTTTACGAAGAACTTCGTTTGCATGTACAATACTCATTGTAACAAAAAAAAAACCCGCCATAAGAATAATAATGACTGTTATTTTGATGCCGCTACTGATTAATTAAATCAGTATAAATAAGATAATGAAGAGAAAGAATTTATAACATTAGTTTTGTATTTCAGGTCAATAGGACTAGTAAAGATGGTGCTTCACTACGAATAGCAGAAAATAAAACGGCCTACAGAAGAGTTGGCACAGATGGCAAATGAAAAGCAAACATTTTAAAAATGTTGTTCTGCTTGCACTAGTTTTAGAAGCCAAATTAGAGTTTAGACTATTGTTCAGCCGTGAACAGGCAAGAGTTACATACGCCAGCGTCAGCATCAAGAGCGACATGCATTCGTTCCACATAAATTAGTAATTAGTAAATGAATAAATTAGTCATCAAGCTGGAGTAGAGTTTGATTCATCTTCCATAATTCCTCTCACTATGGCCAAGACACCTTTAGCCATCACCAGTTCTATGAGTCTGTGGGACCGGCAATGACAAAACTATTTCCTGTGTACACATTGCACGACGTACACAAACCCCTATTCCTACCCAAATTCTGTCTGTTCCCGTAGGTCTCCCGTAGGCTTGTATGATAGGTTAGGCTGTTAGGATAACTAGGGTGTTAAGTAGTTGCTGTAGGTTTATAATCAGTAGGGTGAGGTAACCATAGATACCAGGCTCAATTGTTACAAACTTAGCCACACTGTATGCATTTGGAATAACAGCCGTACTAAGCTGTAAGTCCCGGTGCGTACAAGTATTATAAAAATAAACTGATATTTGTATACAAGCTTTTTATTAATGAACTACTCCCTAAATTTCTTCTCTTTTACTTTAGATCTTGTTGGCTCAAAATATTGCCACTTCCACGTTGTCGTCGGTGGCAGCGCAGAGGTCACTTTGACTGCATGTTTTGGGTAGGACAAATAAGGCAGGATAGGACGTGGAGCATGTTTTGCAACATAGCTTCACAGCCACACCCTACTGGAGCATCTCCCTGCAGGGTGTAAACTTCCGTGGTCGACACGGAAGCATTGTTTTCACACAAAAGCAGCAATGTCCCACAGTATTTCTTGTTGCTATAATGTGCTTCGTTATATTTTTCGTCGCTTCTATTTTGTATTGTAGGTAGGTATATAATAATAAACTAAATTGGTTAAACAGAAGTTCAAAATAAATTAAATACAACTGCGGCTCCTCGAAGTACTATTGTTTACGAAACTGACTTTTCAAACATTTGTACGTCAAATGTCATTTTCTTCGGCCATCTTTGTCGTGTCTCACTTGGTTCACTTCGGTTGGCGCCGCCGTAGAAAGAGATGGGGGGGGGGGAATCTCTCCTGACGGTCACGTGTCCTGACGCGATGCCCTGATGCGAGTTTAACATTTTTTACCCATTACAAAAAGTGTTCAACGCCGCTAAAGAAGTTTTCACTTCAAAAAAATACGCGTCGAATTGAGAACCTCCTCCGTTCTTTCGTCGGTTAAAAAGAACCTCAACACTTAAATTAAAAAAACCCAATGTGTTAATATTTAATAGTCGCCTTTGCTTATAAATCGGACCACAGTTCTCGATTCAAATATAAGCTGAGCGGAGCACGCGTGAGAATCCGCACAGCAACAAAAACATCGCCGATAACAATGCTAGCGTCTAGCCTTATAACAGAAACAATTGCAGCCGACCTATTCTGTAAAAATCTCACCGTGAAAACTTAGGTGAATTAGTGAGCTTCAAGTGAGCTGTCATTCCACTTGATGCTAGGAATTGGTAGTATTGAGAGCTCACTTCACGCTCATTTCACCTCAGTTTTCACGGTGAGATTTTTTTACAGAATAGCACTACAGTATTATAGCTAACTACATTTTCGTCAGTTCGGAATGAGTGGCTTTTTGAGCACTTTATGTAAAGTCAAATTGGCTACCAACTTTAATTGTCCGCATATCCAAATCACAGATTACTGTCAATCTTTGAAAGTTGTATACAATGGCGAACGAAACACGAAGTAGAAAATTCAGTGGGCTATAACATGGCAAATTGACGTAGAGTATCAATTTGCTTAACAATTAATTTCCCTGACTGCATTTAAGACAACCGATAGAACCGAAACAATTGCTCTAACTACACCAGTTCGAAATGTATGCCTTTTCGTAGTACTTACTATACCTTCCATATATCTTCATCTGCCTAGCCTTCTCCCAACTATGTTGGGGTCGGCTTCCAGTCGAACCGGATGCAGCTGAATATCAGTATTTTACATGGAGCCACATGCCTATCTAATCTGACCTCCACAACCCAGTTACTGGGTAATAGGATACCACTTGGTACCCGTAATGACTATCAAAGATCCACGAATGACAGCCGGGACCAACGGCTTAAAGTACTTTCCGAGGCACGGAGGGGTCTCGGTATGTAAAGATGGTCACCCATCCACAGACCAACCGCGGCAAGCGTAGCTTAACCTGATCGATCGACCTGTGCGGCTGTTATTATTTAGCCACGGGCCCCTATACTATTTATATACTATTACTATACCTTCCATATATGAAAGAAAGAAAAGGAAAAAAATACTTACGTTTATTTTCGGTAAACATGGCGCAGTGAAAGAACACAAACACAAATAACCTCCTTTTTTTTGAAGTCGGTAAAAAAGAATTGCGGTTTGCTGAGAATTACGGAGTAACAAGCTTAAAAAACATAACGAAGCAACAAGCCCCGTAATGTTTGGATGAAAGAACGTATAGTGCTATTGTGAAGCAAAAGTGGCTTTTGTGCTGAAAATATTTTTGTATGTGGGACATATATTATAAGGGCCGGGTAAAAAGTGGAATTAGAGGAGTCAAGCAACTAAAAAGGCTGATAAAAACTTTAGTTGAGACTAGTGAAATCAATAGGTACACTTTTTCCAGTATAAAAATTTCGTATTTACATATTACTAGCTGCGCCCCGCGGTTTCAGCCGCGTAAATGTCGATCCCGTGGGAATATCGGGATAAACAGTAGCCTGTATCCAGGGTGTCAGCTATCTCCATACAAAATTTTATCAAAATTGGTCCAGCCGTTTGAGCGTGAAGAAGTAACAAACATATAAACACACACACACTCACAAACTTTCGCCTTTATTATAGTGTGATAGTGTGATTCTTGCATACCTACCTACATACAAACTTGGCATATAACAATATTTAACAAACTATAGACTTCTTGACAACCTTTTGGCACAGTAGGAAGATATGAATTTGTACTGTGCTTTTGGTTTAGGAGCTCGAGGAGGACTAACTTAGAAACTAGGCGACGCTACATACATCATGTTTCCATTCTGTGCGCTGCCTGTCCAATGAGATACTTTCAAACTTCATGAAGTGACTACACTGATACAAAAAATATTTGACGCTAATCACATACTATAAATTTTATATTCAGTATTTAAAATCACTACAAAACTTTTTAATATTTGGACATCAAGACACTAGGTATATGGTTACGGAGATGTAAACAGTAAACATGTAGGTAAGTGATGCCAGGGACTGATATAATAAATATTAGGGTCATTATTATCTTCAGCAACGCATGGTCAATCCCTATTGATCTGTACAAATCATACGAAGCTTTCCTGTGAGCGCTTCTACGCAGGTAATCCATCCACCTATCATTTCGTTCATCTCTTCTTGATATCCACTCGCCAGGGTACTAATCCCTATCATCGCTTTGACCAGCACTCCATCCTGCCATGGTACATGGCACTTATTTTATATTAAAGCATTCTTCTGAATTCCTTACTAATTGTATAATTATAAGAAAAACTCACCTTGAAATATAATTAAAATATACTTTATAGAAATCATCATAAACTCATTTACTGACAGACAACGCACAGTCTAAGCCCCAGCGGCTTAGGCTGTGCTGTAGAGGCAGGAAATTCAACAAAAGAGTTTCTTATACTATGTATTTTTTGACGAAAGTGACCATAAGAAAGGATTTTTGAAAATTCATCCCTTTATAAAGGTATGAGAGAAAAGGGAAAATTCTCCGACCAGACGGTTGTTGTGTCTGGCGGGCAACTGCCCGATGATTCATGTCGGGCTGTTGTATCTATGCTAGTTGCGCGATAAACTCTGCTTGCGAGATGCAGGATTTTGCGTGACATCAGTATGACGTGATGTTCGCATGTGGCGTTGTAGAAATAATAATAAATAATAATAATTTTTTATTCATAAGTTCACATATAAATTACATAAAAGTTACACCCTAAAGGGGTTAAATGAATGTATGGAATATTTTTGCCGTTGGGAGTTCCCATCGGACACATGGCTTGTCCTTTGACCAAATCAAATCTTAAAGCAAGTCCAAAAAAGCGAGCAGTACCAAACTTTTTCAAATCTCTAAACAGACTGCTTAGGTAAGATCGCCGACAGATTTTACCAAGTATAGACCCTAAAAGGTTGTAATAAAGTACAATTTAAGTAATACAAGAGTAGATACGCAAGGACTTCCCCAGTAATCCTATCGGAACTCATTTGTCTTCTTCAGATATAGAGGTAACAAGATTCAAGATTGGTTTAATACCTACAACTAAACTACACAACCTTCTTTCCCCAACCTCATTGCTTTTTCTCGTTCAGAATTCGAAAGTAAATTGGATTTTATTTGAAGAAGCTTAAGGTACTAGGAAATGGAAGTAGCAGTATTTAAATTTTAAACGAGTGAAAAATAAATTAGGGTTTGAGAAAAGCAACATATTATTATTCGGGATGTATTCCGGCTAAAATAGTCTAAAGTAACATATATTTCGGGATGTATTTTGGCGAAAGTAAGGTTTTATTTCTAAATTTTTGCGATATTTAACCTAACTAGTTGCGCCCCGCGGTTTTACCCGCATAAGTTTCGATCCCGTGGGAATATCGGGATAAAAAGTATCCTAAAGTTCGTTTTTTAATTTCAGAGACTAATCTGACAGGTGTAATGTCAAATTTCTATACAAAAAAAACGCAAACACAAAATACTTAAATGTCAGATTAGTCTCTGGGATTAAAAAACGAACTTTATGTGTTAATCCAGGGTGTCAACTACCCCCATCCCAAATTTTATCAAAATTGCTTGAGCCGTTTGTGCGTGAAGAAGTGACAAACATACAAACACACTCACAAACTTGCGCCTTTATAATATTAGTGTGATATGAATAAACTCTGTGCGGAATAGCTCCCGGCTAAATAATAACAGCCGCACGGGTCGATCTAAGGTTAAGCAACGCTTGCTGCGATCGGTTCGGGGATGGGTGACCCTCCATTACACATCGAGACCCCTCTGTGCCTCGGAAAGCAGGTCCCGGCTGTCATTGGTAGATCTTTGACCGTTGCGCGACGTTTATCTTATTTGGGCTGTGGAGGTCAGTCAAGCAGTCGCTCCATGTAAAATTGATTGATACATACTCTGTATTTTCTATAGGTAGGTACCTACCAAACCCACCAACTATCCAACCACCATCCACCAACCAACCACCATCTACCAACCAACCAACCAACCAACCAACCATCCAACCAACCAACCATCCAACCAACCATCCAACCATCCCTGCCAAACCCTTCGGGAAATACAGGAATGATGATATTCTATGTTACTCTAATAAAACGATCATCATCGACTCCTACACACGTACACGCATGTTTCCTACGTGTTTTATGCAAATGGTGTCTCTTTTATCACATTCGTTTATCTACCAGCAGAATATTAGAATAATTAAGTTGAAGGAACGTGCTCCTACCTCATATGCTCTACCTTATCTACACATACAGGGTTATTTTAAATTGGTTAGCTAAGCTCTGCAGACGCGAAGGGTATAGATATCAAAACATATTATGAAAACACATTTTTCGTGGGGTCATCGATCGCAGTTATTGCAACCGCTTGAAAAAAATCTGTTTTTTAAGGTAAAAACTTCTTTAGGCGCGTTGGGCATTTTTTTAGATGAAAAAAAAAACCATAGAATTCGCGCCACTGTTACCGTAACCGACACCGCTTCGGATGTGTTCGGCTATCCTCGGGATTTACTCGGTTTTAATGTATATCCGATATATCAGTGAGTGATGGCAAAGTATTCTGTTTGTGTTTTGTTTTCAATTTTGTCGGCACTCCCGGAGTGCCACTGTTTTTTTTTGTTTCAAGACGTGATGGGTATCGATATTTAAACACAAGAAAACAGTTTTTCTCAATTCATACTTCAAGTAACAATACAGCAAGAGCGGTCGTTGACCTCCCAAAAAAACCATTAAACCTTTTTATTTTATCGCGTTTAGATATCGATAGGTACCTACTCATCGCATCTGTAGAGTTTTCCTAGCCAATTTAAAATAACCCTGTATATCTTTAACAATGTACCACAATTACCAGAAACGGTTTAACATCTCCCTAGAAAAATCAGCAGCGAAAACAGAAAAATGGAATGAACTTCGCATTTTCTTTTCTACCTTTTTTCTTCTTTATTTGCAGATCTTCTTCATTCAGACCTTGATATTAATTTGCATCCGCCATTGAAAAACCCAAACAGTTGCAAAATAATTTTGTGTCTCTAATATTATGTTTTATTATTTTAACCTCAACCCAAATGTCTGGCATAAGTAGCTATATCATTATTACAAACAAATGTTTAACATTATTTTAAATATCCGTTTAAGTCGTGGGTATTTTTATCATTGGCGGATACTTAAGTACGAGGAATAAGTAACCCAAGGCCTTATGAGAACCGATTAGAAATACTGTAGTCAGCCCTCACGTCATTTTTGCTTGTTTCATCATCATTATCGTTATCATCATCATCACCATCACATTAACTTCATTCACTGCCTTTCTTTGTAGCTAATCTCCACGTTCCCTTAAATACGAAGAATAACTCAAAGTTTTACGAGAGGCGATTAGGAAATGCTATATTTAGTCCTTACGTTAATGTTGCTTGTTTCATCATCATCATCACATCAACTTCATTCACTGTTGGATAGGTAATATGCCTCTCTTTCTTTGTAGCTAATCTCCACTTTCCCTGAAATACGAAGAATAACTCAAAGTTTTACGAGAGGCGATTACGAAATGCTATATTTAGTCCTTACGTTAATGTTGCTTGTTTCATCATCATCACATCAACTTCATTCACTGCTGGATAGGTAATATGTCTCTCTTTGTTTGTAGCTGATCTCTACGTTCCCTTAAATACGAAGAATATCTCAAGGTTTTATGTCCCACTGCAGGGCAAAGGCCTCCCTTCCGTCTTTCCATTTTTCCCTGTCTCTTGCTACATCTGGCCAATCCTTTAGATAGGCGTCCATTTTGTCACACCATCTCTTTCTGGGCCTACCGCGTCGCCGATTCCAGTTATTCGGCACCCACTCAGTGGCTACTTTTGCCCAATTCTGTTGCGACATGCGGCAGATGTAGCCTACCCAAATCCACTTTAGTTTGGCGGCTGTGTTGCCCACGTTTGCGATTTGTGTTTTGGAACGAAGTATACTGTTCTGAATGCGGTCTGTGACTTTGACTCCAAGAATACTTCGTTCCATTGCTCGCTGGCAGACCCCGAGTGCGGAATTTTGACGTTTCGTTAACGAACACGTTTGCACTCCGTATGTGAGCAATGCTTGTTTATAAACATAATCACAATCCGTGTATTCAGACTTACACCTAAACTTCTCTCTTATAGTCGTACCGGCACGACCTTAAGAATTATAGTTCGCCATGCTAAAAATATTTGGCAGTCAGCAAAGTGTTAGCGGGCTGGCAATTCTGGCAAAGTACTTCGGAAACCCTCCTTGAGATTGTCAGTAACACCAAGATGTTGATGACTGTTGTGGTAGACGTGTTCTTGAGTGGAGACCGCATATCGGCAAACGGTAAGGTAGGATGCACTCAGGATAGGAAGAGCGACGATCTGCGCAGGGTGGCAGCTGGATGAGAGTTGCTGAGAATCGACATGAATGGCGTGCTATTGGAAAGGCCTATGTCCAGCAGTGGACAACTGTAGGTCTGTATGATGACCTTGAGGAGTTGGGGTGGATCGAATGATTGATTTTTTGACACGCACTCAAATTACGTGCTGACGTGTATAGAGGTATGAGGAACAGGGTGTAAAGTTCACTCAACCTCCATAGAAAAGGGAGGATCCTCCAACCAGACGGGTGTTGTGTCTGGCGGGCAACTGCCCAATGAGTCATGTCGGGCTGTTGTATATATGCTAGTTGCGTGGTAAACTCTGCTTGCGCGATGCAGGATTTGCGTGACGTCAGTATGACGCGTTGTTCGCATGTGGCGTTGTAGATACCGCTACACGTGCTTTGACGTGGAGTTGCGGAGACCAGCTCGTCTTACAAATACCAATAGCGGGCTGACTGCCCAAAGTATACCGGACTTTTAACGCACCATAAAACATGCTGTGATTAGTAAATGGCCTTCCTAATACGGTGATTAAGGCGTTATTATCTTAAAACCTTTTGTTTTACACAATAAATCGGACAGAGAGGGCATGGAAATTACAACCTTACATCATAATTATAATTTACAATGGCTAGCAGGATAATGAAGTCTATTAAAGGTGTTAAGATGTTAAAATTAACATAAATAATAAACAACAATCAACTTTGTTCGATGCTGATGGACTAATCGATCCACTTATAGATTATTAGAAACAATTAAGTTTATTATTTTTAACTCAAAACGTTATGGTAATCTATCGTGATTATGAAATTCTTCAAGTCATCGGGTCATCTGCAATCTTTCAACATTTTTTTTATATCACTGAAAAAAGTAAACTGTTAAGAAATTGAATGTAGAATTGAATCATGCTTGCAAGTATGATTTGTGGTGAATTTAAGAATAGAACTGAAATAAATCATGCTTGCAAGTTTGAAATTTGTGATGAATTTGAGAAAGAATTCACATACTTACATTACATACAGCAATTCTGGTCGTGGCAACCTTCACTATTTTACTCTATTCGTTGAACCCCTTGCTGTCTTTCATCCGACATGATTATTACCTACTATAAGTTAAATACAATATTATTTTTAGTCCAAAGAATCAGCATTGCCATCCAATGTGGCAATGCTGCCAGCCTTTTGGGTAATTATCCTATTGACAGCGATGCGCGGAGAATTTTTTTGATGCCCAATGAGCCCTTTTTTATTTATTATATACTTGTATCTACATAATACATGATTATATTATTATATTGTAGAATTATTATTTAAACAAATAGTAATATTCGTAATTCCGGTAACTAGTCCCATAACTACTAAATAGTAAGCTCCTTTGGAGTTTCAAATTCATATATATGTTTAGGTTAGCTTGTGCGCACCAATCATTGTGATCCAAAAAATCATTCAATTCATTTTTTTCCAAACGATTTTCTCAAAGACGTCTTCTCAAACGATGGTAACATATCGAGTTTCAGTCGTAGTAAGTTCTCATTCTCATTGTAATCGATTACTCTTCTGAGGCGGGAGATTGATGGAGGACTCGAGTAATCGTGTAGCATCGTCGGGAGACTTCGCGATCACTCAACGTCGCCGCGTCACCCGCGCTGTCGCGGTATCTCCTAACCTTTGGACAACTTTTTTGAGACGCTTGTTACCTAGGGACCTGTTTTGTAGAGCAATGTTCGTTTATTGAGTAGTATTTGGTTTTCAGAAAACCTTTGTTATTCGAGGATGACTATAAAGTTTTAAAATGTGTGTGTCAAAGTGTCCAAGTCCGTTAACGAAGATACGGGTACGCCCGAAAGTAGTTGTTACGTCAGAGCAAGTGTCAAATTATTTTTTTCGGACGGTAGGGTCAATTGTGAAATCGCGATGTCATTTATTTTTAATTCGGGCCCTGAACTAATCTTAAGAGCCTATACTACCTCAAATGGCTTAGCGTGATCCTCCGTTCTGTCGATAATACTGCACCATTAATTTTGAAATAAATATATGGTAATGTTGAGGATTAATGCTAAGTCTTATGTTAGACGAAAACACGATTCCATAAAATTTTCTCGATAGAAAATAAATCCAAAGTTACCTCTAACCCAAACAATAAACCGCTGGTATTCAAAAAATACTTCAAATTAGATCCATACATTAAACGGAGAAAGAAACGCCTGTAACTTCGGCTAAAACTACACATGTCTTGTGCCGATTGATTTCATCACACATTTAAGACTCTTGTCATTAGTAAATACTCATACATCTGACTGATAGATAAGTCTTGTACGAGTATATGGAAATTAAACAGACAGCCAGGCTAACTAAGTAATCTCATATGGTTTTCCTTCAATAAAAATAATGAGGCATTTTTTTAAACTACGTCTTCATATTCTCACGCAATCGAACATTCTCCGGCTTCTATCCTATAAATCAATTGAACAATTTATTCCCTTCAATCTATACTTATCTGCATAAAAATAAATAAAATTGAAGTGACACTATGATATAAAAAAAATTGGATTTCCTACAGGATAATTTCCCACATCCACGCGAGCAAAGCCGCGGGCACAAGCTAGTCTACCTCTGCTTTGTTAACTCCAGCAGATTGTAACTAAGCTGACAAATTCGATCTACTGACCATCTTTTGTTGAGGCCGTTGAGGGTCATTCTAACGGACAAAGAGTTTTGTATCAAGGACGTCTTATTGTGTCGGTCGCTAATGGTCTACTTTATTTGATTCTTGAGGTTTTGGTTTTTTGATTTCGGAAATGCGAGTAAGTTCAGATAAATAGTTTTTTTGTACAGCCAATATCTCCTCGCAGTACCCTAAATAGGATGCGACGAGATGTTGAACATTCGTCTATCGATAAAGTACACACATATATAAACAGACAAGAAAAAACAGAACAGAAAAATAGGTACAAAGGTGATGCTTATTTCATAAGAAATCTCTTCCAGCATACCTGCGATAGGACAAGAAACAGAGAGATGTAGACAGCGTGTTAAAGAGTAAAGGAGACAAAAAAAAAAACATAAAATCTAAAAACAATTCACTTAATAAAACTAAACAAATAATATGAGAATATACTTACACTTACTTTTTTCAAAGATTAGCGCGTTCAAACTCTTCGTGTGACGGCTGACATCAAGCTCATTTCACCTAAATTATGTGATGTGCTTGCGGATGAATGGAGTAAAATTATGCGCATAATGTCTGGTGTTCAGTGAGAGAAAGTATGCAAAACTCACTGTTCCATGTTAGTTTTAAATTAAATTATATAAAACACTGGCTGCGCCCCGCGCAAAAAGTATCCTATGTCCTTTCCCGGGACTTAACTATCTCTATACCAAATTTCATCTAAATCGGTTCAGCGGTTTAGGCGTGAAAAGTTAACATACAGACAGACAGAGTTACTTTCGAATTTATAATATTAAGTATGGATAAAGGTTACGTTGACATAAACGTTATTATGGTCAACGTAATAATTGTTTCTATGTTAATTAATGGAATTGGTGTTGTATCATTTCATTTAGGTGACTATAAATAAATTATTACGATGAGATTTTACATAATAGACCGGCTGGATTCAAGCGACTGTAAACAAAAGAAACGATCTAATAATAATAAATACGGAATACCATAGAATTTATGTAAGTAAGTAGCTCGGAAGTAGTCTAATCTTATCACGGATCTGACTGTCAGACCGACGAGGGTGATGGAGCGGCTGACTGGCCTTCGAGGGGAACCAAATAGTAGGTTTATGTTTGAAACCATGCGCTTTTTTTGTTTTCAGGTTGAGAAGAGTTTTTTATTGTTACGAGTATTAGAACTGCTGTAAAACTGTGAAGATACCTTTGCTTGAAGAACGAGAAAAACTGTGTACTTATGGATTTATAATTAAATTATCTAAATTGTAATCTATCTATACTAATATTATAAAGAGGTAAAATTTGTTTGTAAGTTTGTATGTAGGGGGTAATTTCTGGAACTACCAGTCGGATTTGAAAAAATCTTGAGGAAGGCTATAGGCTATTTAACATCACGCTATGACCCTTAGGAGCCGAGCAAAAAGAAATAAAGTAAAAAAGAACGTTAAGTGATAGCGCGGGCGGGTGATGCGATACGACGGGGTGGCTCGGGGGAAACAAGAAGTTTCACGCGAACGAAGTCGCGGGCTGAAGCTAGTGGAAAATATAGTGGGTAGTAAAGTTATTTCCATTAATTTTTTAATATGTTTTTTACCAGTTTGTTTTCCCTTACAAATAAAATATAACAACACTTGCAGCGCCCCGCGGTTTCACCCGCATAAGTGTCGATCCCGTGGGAATATCGAGGTAAAAACCATCCTATGTCCTCCCGGAACTCAAACTATCTCTATAACCATCTAAATAGGTTCGGCGGTTTAAGCGTGAAGAGGTAACAGGCGGACAATAACACTTTCGAATTTATAATATTAGTATGGATTATAATTAGTATTTCATTACATATTTCTTATTCGCCCATGCCTCAACGATCAAGCACAAAAATTTGGGAAACCTAAACGATAAAGTGACTTGCTATCAGCTGTAACTGACTGGGACTGAAGCTACTTGTAGAAGTAAAAGTAATTAAGAAGTAAGTGATTTATGAAAACCGAAAAGCTGACGCAAGTAGTTGCGTTGCGTCAGTATTTCGGTTTTTATAAATACATTTTCACTTTCCCATCCTGTTGAAAGTCATTGTAGAAAAACGAAACGCTTTGAAAGCTATTGTTGCCACTTGCCTTATAGACCTCTTGTCTTAGTCAATTGTCTTATAAAGATGAAGATAAAACTATACACTACGGTAATCATCCAACACAATCACACATGTTGTTATAAATCTCCAAGTTTCATTTACTAAAGGTAAAAGAAATACATATATTCACATCAACTTAGAATATTCTGTCATTTCTGCACACTGAAAATTATTACGCAGCAGAGTTGGTAAAGTTATAAATCTTTACACCATCCGTCGACGTAGCAGGTAAGTTCTTCCATTTAACACCTCAGTTTAGTAAACTTGTGCCGAAACATATTTAATATTTCAGCAGTATGAAGTACCTAGGGTGTAATATTATAATATGTTTACGTATGGCCGTAAACACAAAGAGTTTTTAAGGATGGCGCCCAACGTGGGGCTCGTTGGGCGCCACTAAAATAAATTTTGGTTTATACCGAGTTTTCTTTTTTCTTGCATTGTATTGTAGATGTAGCTGACGAAATTTAGGTGTACTATAGGTACACCTTTGCCTAAGCCTTCTGGGAATACAGGTTATGCTATGTTATCTGTTTTGATATATTTATATTTTAGCCTTTTTGATTTGTTTGAACTCGCCTGTTGTCTATTTGTCTTGAAATAAACGACTAATTCTCTGATTTCAAGGAATTGATTTTAATGGAGAATGCACTTTATATTTCCCTGGAAGAGTACAGGTAAATAATTACTTACGTTAGAGCTGGACAATTTATCTCTTGTGTGTTTCACGGATAAAGTCCTTGCTAGTAAGCACAGTACTGGTTTCAAAAGTACCTATGCGATGAAAATGTAAACAAATCGATCAGAAAACGTACCGTCTTGTAGAATGTGGATGCGAATTTGTAGTCATCATTTCAGCCGAAAGACGTCCACTTCGACCGGTTCTGTGCTTCTCGCATCCAACGGGTTCCTGCGGCCTTCACAAGGTCGTCGGTCCACCTTGTGGGAGGCCTTCCAACGCTGCGTCTGCCGGTACGCGGTCGCCACTCCAGAACCTTTCGGCCCCATCGGCCATCGGTTCTGTGAGCAATGTGCCCTGCCCACTGCCACTTAAGTTTTGCAATGCTTCAGGCTATGTCGGTTACCTTGGTTCTCCTGCGGATCTCCTCATTTCTGATTTGATCACGCAGGGAAACTCCAAGCATAGACCTCTCGAATTTGTAGTGCCACTTACTAACTGAGTGCTTTGATTTAATTATTTGAATACTAAAACTCAAAATTTCACCATAATTAAAGATACTTTTCATTTGACAACTGCAGTTTAACTTTAATCATGTATTTTAAAACATACATTTTTGGAAAGAATAGTGAGATATATACCTAGTTGAATCCGCGTAAGAATTTAACTGAGTATGTTTACACTTTCATCATAACATATTATTATACTTTTGGAACATACAGTAGACAGTTCTTGAAATACTTCTCTGTGTACCTACTGAACTACGGCATCCAATTCCTTCTAATATCGTTAGATTTCATCCTGTCCCCTGCCAGCCCTAAGTGAACCATGTTTGCGTTAGGTCGGACTCACGACTCAACCCCTTAGTGCCGATTCATCCCCTATTGAGTGTACAGGTAATTACCTAACCCATTTACCTAATTATAGTCCCCTGAGTTGCGTAACTACTTAGTGGCAGTGGTAGGGTACTTTATAATTTAGTTTTGGGACGTATTGTTTGGTGATTTGAACGCTAACTAGGTACCTACGTGTTAGAGAAGGTCATGATTAGAACTTCTTAGAGGAAAAGTTGGTTACTTTTTAGGGCTTCGTTCCCAAAGGGTGCCAACCACAGATATAGATATACCTAGATAACGCAAGTATCACAAACTGTATGAAAACTAAGCGTGCCACTTTTTGACTACCTGCTATGACGTCACAAGTTCGCGCTCTCTCGCTCACGCTCACTTAGCCAGCAGTACGCAGGACTGAGCGCGAAAGTGGCGGCTTATGATTTTCGATCGTAAACTGGTGCGATTTTTGGCACGCGAAGTAGGTGCTCTTGCGTTATCTAGGTGTATCTATATCTGTGGTGCCAACGGAACCCTATTACTAAGCCTCGGCTGTCCGTCCGTCCGTCCGTCTCTCATGGGGTAGATAGTTGAAAATCACAGAGTAGGTATGTATTTCTATTGCCACTATAACAAGTACAACAAGTAATAAAAACAAATAAAGTTAATAAACATTAAATGGACTCTCCATACAATTGTATCGGCTTTTTTTGCGTTGTGGTACGGTTATGATAGTGATAGAGGTAGGTAAGCACGCTGAGCAAAATATGTATTACATACCCATTGACACTCTATCTTTACGACCTTTTTCATTGAAGCAAGTTAATATAATACTGATATAGCTTGCAGAGTAAAAAAGCTGAAGTGGCAATGGGCCGGCCATGTTAGTCGAAGGACCGATGGCCGATGGAGCAGACGAGTCGTTTTTTTTTATGGATGGGAAATCATTAAATGACGCCCCCCGCTCTGGGTGGAGCGGAAGGGAGTGTCAAGGTATGATTCCGATCTCGGCAGCACGCTGCAGTGCTGCCGCAGCACTGCTGGTCCCCATATATAGGAAATGTCGCGCAGCATTGCTGCCGTGCTCGGAATATAATCTCATATGAACATATGAGATGATGCTGTGCGACATTGCTGCGTCACATTGCTGCTGTGCTCGGAATGTAATAAACCCATAGAAAATGTATGAGGACCAGTAGTGCTGCGACCGCACTGCCGCGGCAGCACTGCTGCGTGCTGCCGAGATCGGAATCATACCTTCAGACTCTTACTGACTAAAACCCATCCGTGTTCCTTCCTTAGCCCTTTATGTTCCGGGGTAGCGGTAACCCTTTCGGACAATCCCGCACCCCCGGCAGGCTTCAACCCTGGCAGGCCCCTTCTTCTTTGCTGACATCTCTTTGAACACGTACGCGCCGTCCGGCATGGGCCTGGTCCTGATTGGACGGTGAGCTACACATTACTCTCCGTCCGCAGGCCCGCGCCTACGGTGGCCGGGAGTCGTCACGCGGCCCCCGACGCCCGGAGCGTCTCCCGCGGCGGCTGGGACGTGAGGCTCTCTCCCTCAGCCATCCCGCCACCTCCTTCGTTAGCATGACTGCTTCGCAGAAGGAGCAGACGAGTCCTGGAATGGAGACCGTGCATCGGCAAGCGAAGTGTGGGACACACCCCACCTAGATGGACAGACGACCTTAGAAGTGTAGCTGGGACAGACCGGATGCGGAAGGTGAAGGACAGGGTTTTTGTGGCGCAGCCTGGTGAGAGGCATATTATGTCCAACAGTGGACGGCGATAGGATGACTGGGTTTGCTACTTTAGTTGTGTAGACGCCAGCATATCAAGGTACTACAATCTGCCAAATTTCTTTAATTGATTTTCAACTTTATCGCTAAATTATAAGGTTCGAAGTTGATTGGGAAAATTTGACAGTTTTCTGTAGCTTGGTGTGATGGCTTCTGTACCTAAGGATAAAATGCGGTCTAAGGCTCTCCACACACTGCACCGCGCTCTGCCGCGGTGAGCAGATAACGCGCCCCCGCGCGTGATATTTTACATACAAATTCAACTCCCGCGCTCCCGCGCTCACGCAGTGTTTATCTGCCCAATACATTAGCGATAACAATCACGATCTTACCAACACCACATTTTCTGTTTTTCTCTTTCATTACACAAACAAGACAAGCGAACAATACAACGATTTATAAAGGTCTACAAAACCTTTGAACGCCTTACCGTAGACAATAATAAAATACAATAGCGCTTTCTTTTACAAAAACATCTGTTTAGACAACCTTTTACCGGTTATTAGGTAAATACATAATCAGTCTTTAATAATGTTCCCACTGCTGGGACACAGGCCTCCTCTTGGTGAGAGTGAGAGGGGGCTTAATCTACCACGCGGGCCCAATGCGGGTTGGCAGATGTCACATGTCTTCGAATTTTTGGTTCTAGGACATGCCGGTTTTCTCACGATTTTTTGAGAGCAGTGGTGATGAAATAATTTACACAAAGTAAAGCGCCTGTCTGGGTTCGAACCTACGACCTCCACCTCGTAACTCGCGGTCGTTACCACTTGGCCATCACTGCTCTCATTAGAAAATATTACCGTTTAATGAATTTAACAGAAAGTCATACTAAACCTTCATTAGACCCGCATCATCAGTATTGAGTAGCTGAACACACTGATAATATTTCAGTTAGGTACAGTCAGCCTCAAAAATATGTATACAGAGTGTATCAGAAAATTATCAACTTACAAAACTTCAGTGCCTACTCGACTCAAATGTATGGAATGACTAATAATTTTTTCGCGATTACGATGTTGGTCCCATGGAGTAACTTGAGTAAGTTATTCAGTTTGCTGGTCTGTACCACACCCTTAAATTTGACCACATCTTTCTGATATATGCTGTACATACCCTCCTTTAGAACTAATCGGGTAAAAAGGCCCCCTATTTCTTTTGATACAAGGCCCCTTTTATTATAGTGTTCTAACTTCTATAAGAGATACTGTATCAATATGTAGCTACAGCAAACTACCTAATGTGTAATATGGTTTGTGACTACACATTGATACAATATTATGGAACAAATTTGTAGACAATTAAATACATTCTTGTTAATTTATGGTAATATCTTTTTGAGGCTGGATGTATGTGTGGCTGTATGTTTGAGTACATGGGCGATTGTGCGAACAAATGGGAGATTACTGGCCATGGAGCATGCATAATATCTATTATTTTTGAACAAAGAACAATATTTTGTATTCGTAATAATAAATCGTTTATATAATTATTATGACATTGGTTTTTGTTAATAACGTAAACGTTTAAAACGTTAAACGTTACGTTACGTATTGAACGTTACGTTTTTTTAAATCATGTATCTGTACCTACCGATAATGTTCAACAGCCTGAAAAGGGTGTTTTATGTGGAAAGCGTTTCACTTTATATTTTTTTCAGTCTCTAACTAAACTATTTAATCACATTTTCTCATCGACGCGGCGTTTTCCGCCTTCAATTTTTAATCATTTGCAGAAATGTCCTTTTGAAACTCATGATTTTGCAAAGAAAATATCTTTGTCCATCCGAAAATGTAGTGTTCTATGTCCAAAACGCAAAGAACTATAAAAAAATTGTTTAACATGATGCCATATTGTAAAAGCCATATTGGTACAGAGTTGCGCAGTGTTTGACGAACGAGGAACAGCCCATGATTGCATGATCCGTCGCTAAATTAACAACATAAGTTTACGCAATCGGTTTGAATGGCTCCATTACTAATAGGTACGTGCAATAATTATTGTTTGTTTTCAATCAATTAGGTGATTAGTACAATGTATTGTTTGTGTTGTCTTTGTTACAAAAATGTCGCGTTGCTCAAGCTTTAATCCCTGGTTGTTGTATAGTTTTGCAAGGGTCGGACTAACAAATGGAGATCCAAGAACCCATTATTTGGACATCTCACTTTCGGTGGCCCTAACCAGCAACCAGTGATACTGGTGTACTGTCATAGCTATACCAAGTCATTTAATCATTAACATTTTTGAATCTGAATTTACAAAAAATAAATTAAGATACCTACCTAAATTAAAAATTAAATTACACAAAAAACAAAACAACATTGATTTTACAAAATTAATTAAATTACATAAATCATACTAATAATTCTAAACAATACAATATTCAGATAGGACTACAAATCTTCAATTGCATAAAGACATTTATTCAATAGGAAATCTGTTAATCTGTGTAGGTACTTATATTTGTTACAGTTTTTTTTTTTTAAGAACTAGTGTGAACAGTTCTTTTCAGATCTATTTATTTAGATCTGTGAGTCCCTATACATAGGTACATATAACCATTAGCCCTTTACTAACAAAATAATAGGTAAAGTTGTAAATATACTAGTTTGTCATTCCCTTATCCCAATTTATTCGTCGTCTCCGCAACATGTTTTCTTCTTCCATACAAATATTAGTCGTCATTTCAGAGGTAATGAGCCCCTTTCTAGCCATATATAATCTCATGTATAAGTATATGCTTTATTCAGAAAAATGGTCACATCTCTCAAGCTCTGTGATCTGCTTGTCTTATCAGCATTTTATATTTGAATTGAAGTATATTATGTAGTTTGGAGATCCAAGGTTGAAATGAGTCGAAAAGAAGATCTGGAAAATAGTTTTCTCGACTCGATATACCTAATGGGCTTGGTAGTAAGTGAGGCTAAAAGTTGGAAAAGATGCAGTCGAAAACTCAAGCAAAATCCGTTGCAAAAAAAGAAATAAAATGAAATTATTTATTCTGTAAATAGTATACACGCCATATTACAAAAAAATAAATAAGCTAATTGGATTCGACATTTCCTACCTGACAGGATTGCCCAAAATGTATTTGTAACTCTTTATGGCCAATCCAGTTACGGATTTAGAACATAATAATATGCGTCATCCACATCTATGGGAATTCCAAACAACAACCTTCACTTTTCAAACAATTAAAGATCACTGAACAAAGGCATTATAACTATAGATACTTGAGCAACCACGGGCAACCCGGCGGATACCAATCGGTGTCAAGCGACTTACTATGCAGGCCTTGTGCCGAATGATGGCGGCGCGGGCATTCCCAAACAGCTGGTGATTCAATGGACGTGTCAGGAGGAATGTATCCGTCTGGCAACCTTCGGGGTTCGTTAATGTGACGTCTAGGTTGCCTAATGTACGGCAGCTAGAAGAGACTTGGATTTTCCACGTTGTCTCATTTTCGAATAGAGGTTGCAACATTAATTTTGGTAACCAGATATTTTGTTTTCTTCAAAAAAATTGGGAAAGTCGCTTTTGGTGATCGCTGTCAGATCGGTTTTTAGACATTACGGGTCGCAGGTTTGATTTGTATAAATAGGTAACAAAATACACTGGGCCGCAAAGAAAGCGGCTCGGTTATAAAAATGCGATACATAACTTTTAAAATATTTGAGATAAAAAGCTTTTGAAATAAAAACTAAATTAAAGTTTATTTCGTTACAAATATATGTAGAAGTAAATACCATTTTATTTCTGTCTGGTGATTGTATTAAAAGCCATAAATAAAAAATAATGACAACACATCAAAATTTTGAAACCATAAGTATGGCATTTCTTGTGCAGAAAATTATTGTTCTGATCAAGTTCAATTAAAAACATGCCACTAGTAACCCCTGAAGAGTGCACCAGAATTCTGACAATGCTTGGAGACGGGCGCAGTCAGCGTTATACCTACAGCGAGATCTGTTGGTGTGTCGCTATCAACTGTTCAAAGAGTGCTCCAGCGAAAAGACTGGATTCAGTATTCGCAGACCAGGAACAGGCCGAACAAGGTGCACGACATCGCGGGAGGATCGATATATGTATATTCAGCAATGTTGAGAAATCGATTTCAGACAGCTGTTGAAGTAAAAAATCACCTTCTACGTACTCACGTATGGCCTAGGTACTTATAGCTCGAAAAACCATACTCCAGAAACTTCAATTTATGTCCTAATCAAACGGCATAGGCTATTGGAACTAAATGATTTTATTGCGCGATTCTCTCAATCGCGCAATAAAATCAAAATCGCAATAACATTTCCTTAAACTTCAGTCAACAAAACATTGCCAAACAAAAACTACAAACATCCTGCAACAGACCAAACGTATCGAAAGCACAATAACTCGTACTAAACAATAATGCCAATACGTTTCATAACCGCACCACGAGTCCATGACTGAGGAATAATTTCCAAAGGCAGACACCGGATATGGGGTACCCAAGAGTACAGAATAATAGTATCTATTGCAATACTTTTAGTTTGACCGAAAACAAACATACGAAACGCAACAATATTGACTTTAAAATCAGGGTGCTAAAGTTGCAAATAAGAGTTTCGAACCCCACTTATAACTTTGTAAAAGTAAGTACGTTTCTTACATTGCATAAACATTTTATTGACTCACGGTACCAAATTTCTTGCAACACATAACTCTTCTTATGTAATACAGAACTTATGTGCAAATACAAGTACCTACGTCACAGTTCGGTGAGCAGTTTGATGGCATTCTCAAATCCAATGAATCTAATTAGAATGAGTATTTGTTCCGGATTGAAAGCTTTAGTTGTTTATCCGTAAATAATGGGTATTCGCCAGCCCCGGATGTCTGCCTAGGGGCCCAGCCACTATGGGGTCCCTGAAATGTGACCAGTCCGAAACGAGATGCTCAAAATTTTCGAGATCGTGTCGCTCGCTATTGCATCTTAGTTACTGACTCTTAATTCTTAAACTTTCTGACATATTTAAGTCGACAAAGTAACTCCTACTACTGTATGAATAGTTAAAAGAAACCTAACCTATCCGAAGTGCTAACATTTTTCATTCATTAATAGTAATTAAAGCAAAGCCCGTTAAAAATTATATTTTCTGTGTTACATTTTATTGGCTCAATTTCCAAAATGGCTTCGGGATGGGTGGGGTCAAAAGTCAAGTCCCTAGGGGCACATGATTAGACAAACGGAACAGATACAAAGCTTCAAACAACCGCGCGAATCGGTTGCACTACTACAAGCACACGGGGCATGTGTGCGTGACCACTGGCCGCTTGTCACGTACGCGGCGAGACTGGAAAAAACCGGTTTACGCTGGCACAGCTAGTTGACAATCTCAGGGTCAGTGCGACGCATGTTGTTTGTTTTGTTAGTTCCAAGTTTGAATATTTTAATGTAAAAACGTGGTTTATTATTGTTAATAATGGTGGTTTATTGTATTGTGTGTATGAATAATACTAGAAAAAATAAAGATATATCATACTGCAACTATCCCAAGGAGTACAATAGGTAAGTAAAGATTACTTCTTTTTCAAGTAAGTACCTTTTTGATAAGAAGACGGTTGTGCACGGTGTGTTTTTACCTTTTTATTATTATTACAAGTTTTTACTATATATTTGTAGGTAAAGTGGATGGGTTGGTATGTGTGTTAAGTTTAAATATTGCAAGTAAGGTTTGAACCACTTCCCGATGTCTGATTGAGCTGAAACTTTGTATACCTGCGTAACTTCGGTGATAATGCAATAATAAGATATAACCTGACGCTGCACCTAGGATTATCTCCTCACTAGGGAACTCTTCAACGGTTAGTAGCGCGATCTGAATTTTGATAATTCGACACGATATTTATCATGAACTGCTGCTGCAGCCAGCATTGTCTCCTTACGAGGGAACTCTTTAACGGTTAGTAGCATGGACTTAAAAGTGAAACTTTTTATTTAAATTTAATTTTGCTTGCTAAAAATGGTCTTCACCATAGACTGCTGCTGCAGACAGGTCTTCTCACGAGGGAACTCCTCAACGGCCATAATAGCATGATCATGAAAGTTTGGATACGAGTTTAAAAAGCATTTTTAATCGAAACTTATTATTAAAACCTACATCGTACTTATTTCTCGCTACTAGTAGGTCTTGAAATTAAATAAATATTTAAAAAATAGGTATATAATCTTTAAAATATAGGTCTACCTATGTCTTTTGTATAATAGTGTTCGGTTCGCATTTCCATTTTATTTTTGTTTCAGCTCAAAGCATTTACCACACCATTAAAAGAAATAATAAATGATTAAAAAACAAAAATTATAAAAAGAAAATTATTAGAATAAGTAATTTGTAAATCATACTGAATAATAAAACTATTTAACAAATGTTTTGTTTAATTTGTCTTAACCTATTGTGACAACCCTACCAAAATAGGTAACAATTTTTCACGTTCTTAAGAAGCTTTGCCTCTGTTCCGTTTGTCTACTCATGTGCTAGGGGTCCTGGGTCTCTCCGTGCTTGGTATTAGATAAGAGAGAATTACTTTGGAATTATGGGAGCTCCAGAAATAATATGAAGATCAATACGCTGCCCTGATTCTTTTATTACTTACCAACTTGTTTTCCAATAATTTTGTAACGCACTATACTGCAATTATCCCACAGGTGCAAAATAAAAGCCATTGCTACCGACCAATGGCTCTCAACAGTTCAACAACATTCTTCGTTATTTAGGTTGTTAAGCAGACTTTCCCGAATATATGAAGCAATAGATATTGCTAATATCGTTATAAAATATTCAGATTTATATTGATACTGCGATACGTAGTTAGGGTGCAGCAAGCACACAATGCCTTTTTGTTCATGGAACGTAAGCCCTTAAAGTTTCTTCAATGAATTATCTAGGCTGTATTGGAGCCTCTTCTATTGACGATACCTACTAAAGTAGCTATTTCTGCTACCCCTTAGGTTGTCATCACGCAATCAAGCTAATCTTTTAATTACTGCAAGAGCTATTGCATAACTCAGGTCCAAAGAATAGTCCCAGGAATGAACAATATTGTATATAATCAAGTTCTTCTAACTGAACAGACAGTTGTGTTGCTGGGGAGTTTGTTGCACCACTTCTTCTTACCAGCTAAACCACTCGGTGAAGGGCGGCCATTTTGGGGGACTGTCTAATGGGATTTTGATGGTGACGGTTCAAAAACTGCTGATGCTCAACCTAGTTTGAATAAATGACTTCTGATTTGATTTCAACAGGAGCATCCTCAAAAGTAGGCCAAAAAAAGGCAGCAAGAATTTATTTCCTTGCCAATATAATTTAATTCTACTATCACAAATTGCAACAAATCAATTAGATGTCGGCATTAGAGTGTAGGTTATCAGTGCCCAGTGGGCCATGCGCCAACATTCCGCCGTTAAAATGACAACGCCTGGCCGGCGCCGAAGATTTTATTCGACGATTTATGCGTTGCCAATGTCTTTCTAGTAGGCGCTTTGAATGCTAGTCGAAATTTTAATTGAATTGTCTTTAGTGGAGTGTTTAATATTCTGGTGGTAACACTCTAAAGCGTAGTCAGATATGTATAAATTAATACGTGTGAATATTCTAGTTGTATATTTATTTACCTAAGAGTTTATTGTCCCAGCACAGTAAACATTAATAGGTATTTTATATGCCTGAAAATGCTCAGTGTAAAATGTTAAATGATTATGGAAGGCATTGCAATACTTACTGTAGGTAAACTTAGGGCAGACGCTAGTATAATGTGGCTGTTCTAGTATAAATTATTTACTTAAACATGGACACCTACAGGAGCTAAATCGTAAAAGTTACTGGCGAACTTTCACGAAACGGAGCGTCCCGAAAACACCAAGTTCTACTATAATTTAACTTTGACATTTACAAAGTATTTCGTTTTATATTACTCGCTAGTAACTTTTAATGGTAGCTGTAAAGCCTTTAGGTACTGGAACTGGAATTAATTTTATTTTGTGAACTGAGTTTACTTACGTCCTATTTTTTCTTCAAGTTTCAATCTATTTTGTTTTTTCTGTAAAGGCTTGCTCCTTAAACCAAGATCCACAGACCGCTTGGTAAGTAAAGCGTTGCATAAGAATGTGAACTTTATTGAATGAATGAATGAATTGCACCGATCCCAGCATGGTTAAACCAGACTCGATTAATCGAATGAACCCCAAGATTCGCACTAACTTCTGTAGCTTCATGTTCATGGTGCTACAGCGACCATTGCATATCAAGGAATAGACCGGGGGTGCGCGGTAATGGTAGGGAAGACGTGCCCGAAGGATAGGTAAGGATTTAAGAACCTACCGGATATGCATCTAGAGCAAGCGTTGGACTAGTGGAGAAATGGGTAAATATATCTATGGATGGGCATTTTTACGAATGTCAACTTTATTTGGATTATTCCATTTTGCCCCACCAGCCGCCCCACTGATGGGGCAAAGTGGAATGCCGTGTTGTATAAAATTAATATTCGTATGAAACGCTCACTTTACTTAGCAAAGTAAAGAGTAAGTGCGGTCTGTGAATCTTGCCATTAAAATTCTGTGAAAAGCGTTAAAAAAAGTCGTACCTCTTACCGTGATGCGATTAATGCATATTCTTCTTCTTATCTCTATCTCGTGTCGGTACGAGATTTATGAGGATAGCTCATGCTTTGGAAAAAGGGGTAGCGAACCTAGCTAGTGGGGTAGCGTGGCAGACTGCCCACAGGGATGCCTACCTTTTCGTATTAATAAATAAAAAAAATAAAAAAAATCATTTATTTCAGACAAAAAAGTCCATAGGCAAGGGAAGGTTGTTAGTAACAAGAATTTAGCTTATAACTAATGTTAGTAATTAAATTAAAATAAAAAGAAGAAACTAAACACACCGTCTATCTCTGCACAGTACGCTCACCGGTCTCGCAACACATGGAGCTCGGTGAACCTACTGAGCTGAGTAGTATCGGTTCTCTCGCCAAACGTCTTCAGGACGCTATTCCGGCTCCCCCGTACTCGTCGCACCACCGACGCAACTTTTTTACGCATAATTGCGTAGAAGTCATCTACGCTGGCGTCAGCAAACATGCCGGATGCACTGCAATATCGAGGGAGCCGAAACAGAGCCCTGAACACATTATTGTACTGGACGCGCAAGGCATTGTAGGCTTTTTGTGTAAAGTTTGCCCACAGGCCGCTCGTGTAGAACGTCTGGCATTCACTCGTGCAGGATCTTTGCTTGCGTCCTGCCAAAATTGAGAATTTTTATTAAACAATTCTAATAGGTAATTCAATTGAAACAATCCCCTTGCTTGCTTGAATTAGGCAAGTAATTTAATAAAGAAAAAAAATTCACCGTTTTTCTTTTTTAGGATTCCGTACCTCAAAAGGAAAAACAGAACCCTTATTAGATCACTTCGTTGTCCGTTTGTCAAGACCCTTTTTCACATGAACGCGTGGAGTTATCAAGTTGAAATTAATATCAAATAAGTACTCAAAGCTGCAATCCCTTGAAGCAGTGAAAAAATCAAACTTCTAAGTCAACGCAATTAAAAGATACGGACGTTTATGTTCCGTTTATGCCGCATATTTTGACACTCGCAAGGGAATCAAAACCTATAGAACCTATAGGGTACTTCCCGTTGACCTAGAGTCATGAAATTTGGCAAGAAGCAATGTCATATAGCAAAAGTAAAGGAAAAAATCCGAAAACTGTAAATTTGTAGTTACATACCTAATTTGTACGGAACCCTATGCGCGAGTCCGGCTCGCACTTGACCGGTTTTTTTACGAGATGGACTCCTTCAATGAAGATTGGTCCTTGGCAGAGAGAGGTGAAAAGAGAGTAGGGAGGCCTTTGCCCAGCCGTGGGACATTGACGGCTAATAAAAAATATGTTTCTTTTTATGTATTTGTATAATAGGATATTAGTTTTTGTGTACAGTCATGGTTTCTCTTACAACAAAACTAGGTACTTTTTGAGCCATTTTTTGAGTTCAAAGCACCCTAATTGCGTAACATAATATCAATCGGAATCTGAATCATTTTGAGGCAAATTGTTAATCGATTGTTTGAAAAATTTGTCTGATCAATACGTAAATAACGCAATGAATGTTTTTAAACTGTCAAAATGAAACCGATTCCGATTGATAATGTGTTACGCAATTACCCCACTGTTTAAAAATTGTGCGTGATAGAACTGAAACTTCTTAAAAAATAAAGAATGAGAGAGATTTAGTGTGGGAGACAGAAAGGGTTAAATCTTTCTTCCCTCTCATGTAACGAAATGTGCCAAAACGTGACGCGTCTTTAAATTTTCATTCTCAGCTTTCGTCCAATTGTATTGAATTGTCGCCTTAGGCCGCGTTCTACTTTAAAGCGATCGTCGCGTTCAAATGTCGCTTTTTGTTCGGTGAAAGTGGTCGCGCGGCGCGCCGACATAGGGCTTTCAGTTTTCCGACGATCGCTTTAAAATAGGACGGGGGCATGAAGTTTCATTTCAAAAAATACTTTTGTATTTCATTACTTATAATTATAATCTCATGTTTGTAATCTCTTCTGTTACTTTCACATAAATTATCCGCTAAACAGCTTGGTGAATTCATCTGATATCTTGGTGGCATATCTGTATCCATTGAGAACGATGCGGTCCAGCGCAGGCGCAAGCTTGATAGAGTCACCGTTCCTACAAATTAAAATAAATTAACAGCCACTAGTTCATAAAACATAATGCTTGGATTCCCAAAAGGATGGGCAGATGTGAAGGTAGTCCACCCATTTTTTACCAGTTAGGTATATCACTTAGCGGTCTCATATAATAGGGGGGAAGTTAACTGGAGGATCGAACCCTGGACCCTAAGTTCAGAAGTCGCTATTGGGACTAGAAAACCATCGACGCAGTTTTTAAGTAAAACCATTTCAGCCATGCGATCCATATTGGATTGCCACTGCGACAATCAAGTCAACAAGTCAGAAGGCCTATTCTCTTAATTTAATACGTTCAAAATCTAGTCGCAGTCTCATCTCAGCGACAAGCAAATGTCAAAAACTTGTCAAAATGTAGGAAAATTAGACTGAGATCAGACAGTGAACCTTCTTAAAATTACGAGAATTGCCCCTCTGATATTTGTATACACATATAACATACATAATCTGCCTATAACGTTCGCACTGCCAGGGGAGTGGGCCGTAAGGGTGCGTTTCCACTGAAGCGGTGCTGGGCGGAGTGGAGCGGAGACGTGCAGGAATCGACCAATCATAATGGTTGAAATCCTCATTGCGTCACTCGTCTCGTCTGTGATTGGACGATTCCTGCACGTCTCCGCTCCGCTCCGCACAGCTCCGCTTCAGTGGAAACGCACCCTTATTCACCACGCGGGTTTTATGCGGGTTGGTAGATGTCACACGTCTCCGATTTTTTTATTCTAGGACACGACGGTTTCCTCACGATTTTTTCCTTAATCATTTCGAGAAAAGTGAAGATGAAATAATTTACACAAAGCAATCATTTCGAGAAAAGTGAAGATGAAATAATTTACACAAAGCAAAGCGCCTTTCTGGGATCGAACCTAGAACCTATAATTCGTAAGACATGGCAGTTACCACTGGGCCACCACTGCTATTATGACTTGATCAAATTATAATTAAATAAGTAGTATTAATTGACTTACTTGCACTGTATGTTCCAAGGATCATTGACGAAGTAGATGTGCATGGACACGATCCCGTACTTCTCCGCCCATTCACCAAGACAATCCGGCGCGTACGGCATCGTCACCTGAAATATAGCCCATTGTTTGGCATGGAGTTTAATTAGGGGATGATCCGAATACAAAAAGAATTATAAATACACACCGAAAATATATATTCTGAAACTTCCGAAAATAATATGACCTATTCTTTACGCTGGATACGGGAAGCTTAGGACCGGAATGGTCGTCGTGGCGAAGGCGATGCTTGGCCTTCTTCCAACAGTGGAGGTTTTTCGGTTAAATGATGATGATGTCGATTCCGTCTCGTTTATCAAGTGTTTTCTATATAGGTTGCACATAACGCCTTATAACGCCATCATTCCTGTTACCCCAACGAAACCGGTGCATCTGTTTGATATTGCTGATGTCTTCTCTATTGTAAATCCCTACCGAAACATCACTGGAGGAGTTTGTTACGCCACTTCTTTGTAGTTGTAGTCTGTGCGTGTTGATAGCAGTTTTTCAACTATTGTCCTTTAAAAAGTGCTAATCTTATGGTTAGTGTTAATTAATTATTTCTGATTGGCACTATTCCTCACCTGTATGCCTTGTTTGGCGTTGGGTATAGCTTCGAACCAGTCCCTTGTCTTCTGTTTGGGCAATCTGCCAATCACCTGGAAGCCGGTGCCAACAAGGTCACCCCCTGTGGTCAGCGCGAACCACGGCAGCAAGTCCTCGCATTTTAGGTCCTGGGTCATGTTGTAGTAATAGTGGGTTCCTGGAAACAATATATTTATAGAATATTTTTACTTAATCGGTAAAAAAGTATTTATTTTAGAACTTGCAAAGGCCTTTGATTCTGTCTCTATCTATCCTATGTGAATTATACGTGATTTCTGCAGTCAAATTAAAATATGAGACTTATGCTCAAGTGTTACTGAAACACAAGGCATTTTGCACAATATAACGCTCATAGTGAGAACATGCAAACAGTTTATTACATTAATAAAATGGAGTGTCTCAGGGTATCATTTTCGGCCTAACCCTATTATAATAACATTGTCTCACGGCACCAACTTGTTTACCATCATTATGTTAACATGTTTCACTGACGATATAGCCTGCAGATTTTAGTTTTCAGTTACTAACCCATGTTGGGAATACAGTTTTGTTTCTTGAAGGCGGTGCTGTTGAGCTCAGCTTCGGTACTGGGCACGCGCATTAGTCGCTTGTCGTGACCTGCCACCCACACGCCACCATCTTGGAGTGTGGCTCCGTTCTCCACTTGTGGACCTGCGCCTGCCTTCAGTGATTCTAGAAAATACAAGCAGGTGCGTTATTTTATGGAAAGTTCATGCCTAGTTCGTTCATTGCGATGCGAGGCGGTGAGGTGGGTGTCAAAATTTCACACAGACTAAGTCGCGGGCAGAAGCTAGTATTCGAGACGGTAGTATTCTCTAACCTAATTAGCGCTTATAGTACTAGATATTGTTTTATCGAAATATTTTGTATCGAACTAAATATACGGCACGTAACACATTATCAATCGGAATCGGTTTCATTTTGACAGTTCAACAACATTCATTGCGTTATTTACGTGTTGATCAGACGCAGTGGATTAGCAATTCGCTTCAAAATAATTCAGATTCCGATTGAGAGTGTTACGCAAGGGTGTGTAATGTTTGGTATAATAACAAATGCACTAATTTCACTTGAAATAACGTTCATATAATATAATTTTCATACGCTATAATATCAAATAACCGAAACTCATATGACCTTATATTTTATATCATATAATTTTCCTTTAATATAATAACATTAAGTATAACGTTCATTTTATATAATTTTCAATATATATAATATTCTTTTTATATAACGTTCATTTGACCTAATGTTCTTTTGACCTAATTTTCATGTTTAATGGCCACAGTTCTAACTCAAATGGCACCAAAACCAAACCTTAAAATATTCTATGCATGCTCGAGGGTGGGCTTAGTCGACGGAGCCCCGCTTCGCGGGGCTCCTACTTCTGGGTGGTTTATATAAAAATAACCACGAAGGGGATGGCGGGGTCTATTCGCTCGCTTCGCTCGCTCACACGACCCCGCCATCCCCTTCTAACCTAACCTGTCCGAGTCGGGGTGCCCTAAAGTCCAGATTGCATCCAGTTTAGTGGCAGGTGTATAGGGTATAAAACGAAGAAAAAAAAACCTTAAATTATATTAAAAGTTGCTTAGAGATTATGAATATTATAGTAAATGAATAATATACTAAATGAATATTATGTCAAATGAGCATTATAGGAAAGTTCATTATATCATAAGAAATTAGGTAAAATGAAATTATATCAACAATTCATTAGCTCAACTAATCATTATATTAAACAAAAGTATATTAACTAAAATTAGGTCAAGTGTACGTTAGATTTTTTGTTATTATATCAACCGATACACTCCCGTTACGCAATTAGGGTGTTGATCACAGAGATTACCTAAACGAACAATCCATTTCCCTCTTTCTAATAATTCGTTTAGATTTCATTTATAATGGTTCCTTAGCTAGTGGATTGGTGCCGCCTGATCATCCTCATCATCATCATCTGTCTGCCTTTTCCCAACTATGTTGGGGTCGGCTTCCAGTCTATACGGATGCAGCTGAATACCAGTATTTTACATATAGCGACTGTCTATCTGACCTCCACAACCCACTTACCGGGTAATACGATACGACTGGTTGTCTGACTTTCGGGGTTCTGACGACTCATAACGACTGTCAATGATCCATGAAACAGCCGGGAACAACGGCTTAACTTGCTTTTCAAGGCACGGAAGATTGGTGCTGTCTATCCTATGCAAACGATTCATAATATGAAGGTATACTGCAGACTACTACTTTTACTTAAATCCAAGTTCCAGATATCCTTTCTGCAAAAGTAAGTAGGTCAGTGCTACATAACTATGTTGGATGGTTTCAGTGTTCGAAGTGTAATAGCTCTCGAACACAATGGCAGCATATCGGTTACATTTCAACGGCGGTCGCTACAAGAGTTTCAACGAGTATACATTTATATGTGGCTCAAAAGGTACCTGTAGCTAAGGTGGAAACATTTTATTTATCTAAACTAATATTAAAAAAAGAGAAAAGATTTGATTGTTTGTTTGTTACGCTTTCACGCCAAAACGGCAAAACGGATTTAGATGAAATTTGGCACGTAGGTAGACCATGACCTGGATTAGGACATCGAATACTTTTTATCCCGACATTCCCACGAGATCGAGACTCATGCGGCTAAAACCGCGGGACGCAGTTACATTCAAATAACTTAGTTGTTTCTCACAATTCAAATTGCAAAAACGGTTGTCAAAAATCCACCCTGTATAGGTAAGGTTTGCCATGAGATGGTATCATATCTATACATATTATTTTTAAAGTCGTTTTTAGTGTCTGTCTGTATGACCACGTTTCTTCTAAACTACGCAACCTATTTTGATGTGGTTTTCACCATCACTTAGAGAATTTATTCCGGAAAGTTTATATATGAATTACACTAACATTAAAGTTATTTAAAATACAGAAATCTCGTGTTTTATCGAGTTGTAAAAGCCGTGCGATTCAGGGGCGAGTTGCCAAAGAGCTATAACTTTTATGTCTTTTATATACAACAGTTATTATACCTCTGAATTTGCGTCACTGTCAAAATCAAAGTGATCGTTATTCTCGTTATAATAAGGTTGCAGTTGGGCTGTTGCCACTGACTAGTCTGTCAAACTCACACTGATCTTTATTCTCGTTACTATAAGGTTGGGTTTGGGTTGCTGCTGTGAAAGTTAAACTAACGGAAAGGACTGTAAGAACATCAATTATTCTTCTTCTACCCTAATTCATACTTAAGTCCACATGCACGTATAACTAGTAACCCTTAAGGACATGTACCTGCAGACACGAAGTACTGGGTAGCAGTCCAGTACTCTCTAGCAGGCTCGCCCACCGCCGCCGGCGCAGACCATTTGATGAACTTCTTCTCAGGCTTGCCCGGGGAGTTAAACTCGTCCACTGGAAGCTAAAAGAAAGTCTTTTATATATTCTTATAATGTAGTGCGTCTGTAGTCATCATCTGCCTAGCCTTTTCCCAACTATGTTGAGGTCGGCTTCCAGTCTAACCGGTTGCAACTGAATACCAGTATTTTACATGGAGCGACTGCCTATCTGACCTCCACAACCCAGCTACTGGGTAATGATACCTTGGTAAGACTGGTTGTCAGACTTTCGGGCTACTGACGACCCGTAACGACTGTCAAAGATCCACGAATGACAGCCGGGACCAACGGCTTAACGTGCATTCCGAGGCACGGAGGGGTCTTGGTATGTGAAGATGGTCACCCATCCACGGACCAGCCGCGGCAAGCGTAGGTTAACGTGATCGATCGATCCGTGCGCCTGTTATTACTTAGCCACAAGCCCCTCATAGTGCGTCTGTAGTAATGGATAATATTTTTACTATTAATTTTATTTACTGAGGATGGACGGAGCCGCCCCCAGGGCCCAGGACGACGTGGCGAGACGGCCTAGACGAGTACCACAAGGGTACGCTGGGGTGGCTCTAGAAAAGGATGCCTGGAGGGATTTGCTCAGTAGTGGGACAGAGTAGTAGGCCATCCTTACATACTTACCCCCTTATTCATAATCCTATTTTATCTCTATTTTAGCTAAAATAGGTTTATAGAACGTTTGTCTTTATCTGTCACGTTGACATTTCTGTGTGTAAGAAAGAGACAAACCCCATTTTAACTAAAATAGGTTTGATAAGTTTTATGAATAAGGGGGTTAGTATAAAACAAAGTCGTCGAAATGTCTATAAGCGCATAATTTCCGAATGACTGCGCCAAATTGGATACTTAAAATTTTTTTTGTTGTGTTCGGTATTCCCAGGACATGGTTTGTATGAAAGAAAATTTCGGAAATTCGAAAAAAAATGTAGCTGTGCGAAGCTGGGGCGGGCCGCTAGTAAAAATATAAAATAAAAAAATTATCAAATTAACACACTACGTCAATTGGCCGCGTTATAGTCATTTCATACAACTGTCAAAGAAGATTTATTACCGTTGGATCCCGTTTTTGAATCCCATTTTAATATTTTTGGCGTTGGATCCCGCAAAACATTATTATATGTATTTCCGTTGGATCCCGAATTTAAAAAATGCAAGATAATTACGTTTTATTGTCGTTGAATCCCGAAAAGTATTTCCGTTGGATCCCGAATGCTTAAAAAAATATGAATGCGGGTACTTTCAACAACAAAATTGTTTATAATAAAATGAGGGGTTCACTAATGTTTCACCAAAAATCCATTGACAAATTTTTAGTTTACAACCAACGTTTCGTATACTATTTATTTCACAAACAACTCATTTTCTATATAATCTAGTCGTTTCTGGCACTCGCCGGCCGCTGCCGCGGCACCGCTCGCTTCGCTCGCTCGGCTCGTGCGTAGGGGTCCCAGTTTTAACCTAACCTAACCTAGCATTGTTTTTTTTTTAATAATTAACCTAATCTAACTAGTTCGGTTCCGGGTAACCCACTAAAAATAATCTCTTTTTAGTGTTTGATAAAGGTAAATCACTTTTCTTCTGAAATGTACACATGTTGTTATAATATGGGATTCAACGGAAATAGCAAACGGGATCCATCGGTAATACCTAAAAAACGGGATCAAAAAACGGGATCCAACGGTAATAAACGTCAAAGAATGGTAGTTGTAATTTAAATATATTGACAATTTAGGTTACATACAATTAGATAAACAATTAATTTTCCTAACTGTACACAGTGTATTTCTATTTATATTTAGGAAATGAAGCTTATAAACTCAGACCAAATAAAAAAGTCAAAACAGCGCTACGAACAATACAGTGCAGCATGCCAAAACTACATACACCTCCGCTCTGTGCATACACGCTCATACGCAAACATTTACAATCAAACTACACCTCACTCAGTGCACACATGTAAACGAAACCAGCTTCACTTTACTGTTGATAGCCCTCTTTGGTCTGAGCTTATAAACTAGGAATTACTGAGTAGCTGCCCGGAGCGAGTTTGGACTCGTGACCGTGTAAAGGTCAATTCTTATTACATGGAATTAGACATGCAAAACTGGCAAAATCTACCTGTCCCCTTTGGGAAATACAAAGCGTAATGTTATGTTATTATAACAGATTATTTTCCAACAAGCAGCCTCCTTTGTCCCCTGCCAATTAAAGTCGCAATACATAGCTATACGAGTACATGAAGGTTTTAAGTCCTGGTATGTCGGACACATCATCCGCATTTCGGACATGATCCCCATTAAGCCTGTTAATAGCAAGCATTTAAGCCCTTTGTGTTCTCCCTTGTTGACCCTTGTCTCTTTGGGGAATGTCTACAAATTCCAGCTCCTTTAATTTGTAATTTATTTTTAAACAAGAAAATATTTACATAATATGTAAGCTTACAGTCTTAAAATAATATCAAATAATAAAATGTAAGTAGATAGTACAGGATCGCAGGGAACTTAGACCCACAACATGTACCATGGATTCACTACAGACGCCATCCAGCACATCAAGCTACCCGAAACTAACTTTTCCCAGTCAACTTTAAACCTTGGTAAGTAACTGACTCAAAACTCGAGACAAGTCAGACCCGATATTTACCTAGTGTAAATTGAATTTGGAGTCAGTAGTACTGAATTCACTTTATAACATTAACAGTTAATAATGTTCCCATTGCTGGAACCCAGGCTTCCTCTGGGAAAGAAATTGGGCCATAATCCACCCCCAGTGCAGATCACATGTCTTCGAACTTTTGGTTCTAACGTTTGCCGGTTTCTTCACGATGTTTTTCTTCATCGTTTTGAGAAGTGGTTATGAAATAATTTACACAAAGCAGAGTGGCTAGGTTCGCACCATACCACCACTGCTCTAGATCTTCAATAGATTAAAAGTACTCAAAATGTTAGTGCAGCATATCAACATATAAGATGTTTATAATATTCCTTTTTGATTAACACTTAGGCGTCGAAGTACTCGTCTGTATAATAAATAGTGATCAGAATAGGCTGAGTATATTTACCTAAACTTCGGAGAACAGCAGAAAGTGTAGACTTCCTTACGACGGCATTTTATTTCCCGGAATTCGGGAAAAATCTTAAATAAGTTGAAAATAAGCTTTATTTAAGATGTGTAAAGGCTATTTTTAACTAAACTTGCAATTACCAAATTTTCGGGATTTTCACGTAAAATCCCGAAATAAATAGTCTAACTTTAATTCATGTATTCCAATTATATGTAATGTATGATACAACGGTTAGTTTAAGGATCGTAAATATAATTCTAATATTTCGAATATATCAGGATGATCGGTTCAGTGGTTTAGGCGTGAAAAGGTAACAAACAAACAAACTTGATTAGTTAGAAGTTCACATATCTGTCAGGCAGGCAAACACGACATTCTAACTCAATATGTGGATCTTTTCCATCCTTCCAGAACTTTACGTGCATTGCGTCGTTCCACTGAACCAATACATGCGTGGGTCGTAACCCTCCGCGATTGATCTTGTTCATTCAAATAAATTAGATAAACGCCACGAATAACGCGTCAATCACCGTCTGGGTTGACTGCGCATTGTCAGCAATGAGGAAGATATTTGCGGGGTCATGCACCAATAACGGCTACCGTGTGTGTTTTGTGTTGATCGTGTTGTGATGATTGTTGATTCTGACAGCATATAACAATGCATAACCGAACGATTGATCCATCATGTAACGTTGTAAGTTTTGACGTGATCCCATAACGTGTTGCAACTTTTATACAAGACCTTCTCATGTTGTAACTGTAGGTATAAGTACTCACACGTCAACTATATGAACTATACAGCTACTCATAGCTGTATAGTTGACGAGTTAAGTTCCTATAAACTAAAACTATGTTGTAGATGACAAACTCCCTAAAACGTCGAAATTACTTGACATTGCAATTTCTTGGTTTACCATGTTGTCCATACAATGATACACTCAATGTAGTATCACATCCACTCTAAGTAACGACAGGCCTGATGGTCTAGTGGTTAGTGACCCTGACTGCTATGCCGGAGGTCGTGGGTTCGATTCCCACCCAGGACAAATGTTTGTGTGATGAGCACGATCATTTGTTCTGTGTCTGGGTGTAATTTATCTATAATATGTATGTATTTAGAAATATATAAGTATGTTTATCAGTTGTCTAGTACCCATAACACAAGCTCTGCTTAGCTTGGGACTAGATGGCGTTGTGTGATAGTTGTGGAATATTATATTATTATATTATATTACAATAATACGCAATAAACATTAACTTTCTGTTGCCGAAATGAATAAGAACTGCAGCTGTGTACGTGTTGCTTTATTTGTCTAGCACGTATTACCTCGACTGTCGGCATCATATTATTAAGTAGGTACTACGTACCGAAGATTCGGTTGTTGTGATTACCTTGCATGTGTTTAGCTCGGCTGCTAGACTGTTTTTAGATTCCGTTAGGGCTATTATGCATTGTCTATAAGTTATTATATTCTTAGGTATTCACAAACATTTAATATTTATTATAACAATAATATAATATTAATTTTTCTTCTCTCCATTTAACGACAACTCTCAATAACGCCATAAAATACACAATCCCTAAAGTGTCGCTGTATAGAGATTACACGGTCATAATCAGCCGACAGCCTTTATTTTTCCCACTGCTAGGACACAGGCCTCCTCTCTTCGAGAGGGAGTTTGCTATAATCTACCACGCGGGCCCAGCGCGGGTTGGTAGATGTCACATGGTTTCGAGTTTTTGGTTCTAGGACATGCCGGTTTCCTCACGATGTTTTCCTTCACTGTTTTGAGAGCAGTGGTGATGAAATAATTTACACAAAGAACCTACGACCTACAACTCGTAAGTCGCGGCCGTTACCGCTGGGCCATCACTGCTCTCATGCAGCTCTGATTACACTGTATAAATAGAGAAAGAAAAAAAATGTAAAATATGACGAATTGTAGATACCAAAATCTATTTTAAGATTGTATGGACGCTATTATTGGCTCAAAAATATATTTGTATATAAAAAGTGTCGATAAAAATCTAAGTAGACCAAAATAAGTGTTAACCAATGTATGGACATTCAAACATGTTGTTTTTTTTTTAATTTAAAATACAGAACACGATATTAGGAAGTACCTACTAGTAACTGCCAATATATTTTTAGATGTTCCAAAACACCATGTTCACGCTTGATATCGACCTAGCTGCCATAGTATGAATTAAATAATACCCTATAATTTCACATGGCATAAGTTTCATCACTGTTGAGAGTTTGGTCCAGGTTCCATACAAATTTGCCCATGGTCAAAGGACCATGGGCAAATTTGTATGGAACCTGGACAAACTAGCCATGCAGTAGGTTGAGTTTCACTAGTTCTCACGTTAGTACGTGAGAACTAGTGAGCGGTAGTCCGCTGATGAAAAAATATTAAGCACCTGTGTCATCCAGGAAATAAAATCAATTCTTGAAGAATCAGTGGCCAGTTCTTACATCTGGATAACAGCTGCCAGTCTACCGTGAAGACTTAGGGGAAGTGACCTAGGCTGCTATTCCACTTGATGCAAGGGATCGACACTATTGATAGCTCACTTCAACAATCAAGCTATTAAATAAGTCTACTTACAGAAACCATAAGTCCGGCCACGAAGCCAGCAGTATCATAAAGAGGGCAGACGATCCTTCCAGGAGGACAGTACATCCTCAGCTCCGGCAGAGGTCCTGGAGGCCTCTCTGTCCTCTGCCAGCCTTCGTTTTCCACGTCGCTGATGGTGCGAGGTATCGAGTAGAAGTACTCCATATCGGCCAGGGCGTCCGACCAGCCGAATTTGACTGGTGATGGAACATTCGAGAAAGTTATAAACAACGTATCTACGATGCTGGAGAAACTCCTGATGTGGAGAACGGTATTTTAGTGGAAATAACAAGAATGTGATGCACATTGTCGCAGCCTACTGGGTAAATTAGCTGTTTAGTTAACTACCTGGCCTTTGGAAGTAGTGCTCGCCTCGCTTCGCTCTCTCGGCTCGCACGCGGTTGATCACAGTTCTAACCTTTTGTTTTTTTTTTTTCGCTGAGAAATGCATTACGCATCCCCGCTCGTGGGGGACGAGACGGGGTATGTGGGACTCCTGTCGGAATGACACCGACTGTATACCCACTAAAACTCAGCGGTGTTCCCACATCGCCGTGATGGGAGGGTTATGGGAAACCGGCTCAGCCTTTACTTCCACAACCCTCCCGGTATCACAGTTCTAACCTAACCTTAACCCATTTGGTCGGGGTGCACTGGCTTAGTTACTGCGACCAAATTCGGCTCGCGCGTGATTGGTTACAGTTCCAACCTAAACTATAATTGAATATCATTCAGGACGTTAGTTGAACGGTTGCCGTTTAGTTAAAAGGCTAGGCGGTTAACTAAACGGCTAATGAAACCAGTTGGCTGCGACACAAACACAATCTTGAATTTTTTATAATCTCTGTGATTTTACGTCCGAAAAAGCTACGGATTTCTGGAAGACTGAACATTTAGAATATTGTGAACACCATCATCATCATCATCATCTCGCCCGACCTCACCCACTGCTGGGCATAGGCTTCTCTTTTTTTGTACCAATTCCCACGCTCCTGTGTCAGCCTCATCCAGGTTTTGCCCGTGATGGCAACAATGTCGTCCGCCCATCTCGACGAAACTTTCTCCGATTGTTTTTAAATTTAATTTTTGTTACAGGTCTAGGTATTCATCACCTGCCTGCCTTTTCCCAACTATGTTGGGGTCGGCTTCCAGTCTAACCGGATGCAGCTGAATACCAGTATTTTACATGGAGCAACTGCCTATCTGACCTCCACAACCCAATTACTGGGTAATATGATACCCCTTGGTAAGACTGGTTGTCAGATTTTCGGGCTTCTGACGACCCGTAACGACTGTCAAAGATCCAAGAATGACAGCTGGGACCAACAGGTCTAGGTAGTATAATCAATAAAAAGCATATTGAACATACCTCTAAGCCCATCATATTGGATACCTGAAACAAGATTATTCTTAAGTATCTACACGCATAACATGACATCACGCTTGTACCTATTCACCGAAGCGTCAGACAAGAAGGTGCATAGCAGAGAACACCTTTTCGTCACATATGTATAGCTCCATAATTAAGGACCTAAAAAAAAAATTGACAAACCCAAAAACAATGCCCAAACTGGGGATTAGCTAAAAGGTTATTTGTCTCAATAAAGATTTCATTATTATTAACTAAAAAAAGAACAGTTGTGGCTCCGTGGTAAACCCGTGACTTACGAGTAGGTCGTAGGTGCAGTGAACCCAGACAGGCGCTTTACTTTGAGTAAATTATTTCATCACCACTGCTCTCAAAACGCTGAAGGAAAACATCGTGAGAAAAACGGAATGTCCTACAACCAAAAATTCGAAGATATGTGACATCTACCTACCCGCAGTGCACGGCCCACTTCCTCTCACTAATAGGAGGCCTGTGTCCAAGCAGAGGCCTATTATGCAACAAAAAAATAACAAATATAAATTTCACAAAAAACTTACAGCAAACAGCTGCGATAAGGGACAGAAACACAATAGACTTTTCCATTTTCTATCGTTTGTAAAGGTAATCCCAGACGAATTTTACGAGCGTTCCGTCTGAACGCGCACGCATACGATAGGTAACTGATGCGTCGCTGGATTCAATGGGATGTGTTATAAAAGATTAGCACAAAAAAAAAACACTGTGAGCAGTAGGTCAACAGGAAAAAAACGTTAGATTAGAAACTGGTTTTACAAGGAAAACATGGAAAAAAAATTAAGAAAATGAATTTTTTTTTATCCTGCGCGGTGGCCGTTTTATTGGTATATACTCGTATAGTTTATGTGTTTTTACTAGCGAGCGAGCTGCCAGGACTTCACTGAATGATACTTTATCACCAACCACAATCACTTACCTAGACATAAACCATTCACAAGACATTATCTAAGTTTAAATTTTAACGTGATTGAATCAGAAATGAGGAGATCCGCAGGAGAACCAAGGTAACCAACATAGTCCGAAGAATTTAAGCAATACTTAGGTGCTACAAACCGAAAGGGGTTTCTAAACAAATATCAGTAAAAAAAAATCGTATTGTCTACAACATGCCTACTTAGCTAGTTGGCTATGTGAAACAAACAATCAACAAAACCAATCAGCACCCTAATTAATTGAAACACACTTTTAATCACACTTTGAGTCATTATGAAGGATATTGCTAACCCATTGCCTTATATGTTCTTTGGGTTCGAAAAATTTGTCTGCTCGACAACGTAAATAACGCAATGAATGTTGTTGAACTGTCGATCGCTACTGTTAGTGTGTTCAGCAATTACCCCGCTGAGTCCATGATAAAGGCATGAAAATCTATGTCACAAGCGCAAAAAATCTCGATTCAAAGCAAGCATTGAAAGGTCAATGGGTAATTCTGTATGGATTTTTGAAAATTCGTTCCCTTGAACGGTTAAATAGGGGATGATAGTTTTTATGAATGTTCGTCATCCCAAAGGGCATGTCATAAAAAAAATGTGTTTTCTTTCTTTTCCTCTTTATAATTCGGTCCAGCCAGTCCCTTGCGGTCCCGCCGCGGCGTCCTAAGCCGAGGTCAGTACCCCACAGGGGATGCCTTTAGTATGTAGTCGTTTAGTTTTTAAGTTTTTTAGCCCTGGCTGGAGGCCTTTATTTATTGAGGCATCCACAGGCAATCCCGGTTAAGAAGCAGACAACCTCCTATGTTGACTTAGTTGTGTTGTGTTGACTTATGTGGATATAGTTGAAGTTTAGTAAGAAACCGCTGGATGTTCTCGAATAAAATTGATTTTTATTAATAGAAAACAAACCAGTCGACAACATCCATCGGTTTCTTACTAAAATTCAACTATATCCGACGATCCTGCATACTTATCTCTTTTGCTGACTGTACTATAATCATAATCATCTCTCTCTCTGTGAGAAGGAGTGGGCCGTAATCCACCACGAGGGCCCAGTGCAGGTTGGTAGACGTCACATGTCTTCGAATTTTGGTTCTAGGACATGCCGGTTTCCTCACGATGTTTTCCTTCACCGTTTTGAGAGCAGTGGTCATAAAATAATTTACACCAAGTAAAGCGCCTGTCAGGGTTCAAACCTACGACCTATACCTCGTAAGTCGCGGTCGTTACCACTGGGCCACCACTGCTGAACTGCTATGTTGACTTGCGAGATGCCAATTATTAAATAAAATAAAATAATTTCCTCAAATATTAAAATGCCGTTTGCAGTTGACTCTCTGCATATAGTCTGAGTTGGCTCCACAATGATTGCCGGCGACATCCGCCGCGTTAAAACACAATGTTCAAACTGCACAACAAGATGAAATACAGTCCTTTGTCGGTTGTCCTTAATCTAAACTAAGATTATAAAGTGGTCAAATTGATTGTTTGTTTGTAAGAGTAATCTCTGGAAGTGCTGGACTCCTTTAATAAAGATTGGTCCTTGGAAGTTCTGGATAGAGAGAGGTGGAAAGAGAGTAGGGAGGCCTTTGTCCAGCAATGGGACTTAAAGAGCTCAATTCAGTGGCGTGCATTGGTTTTCAGAATAGGTAGGCACTAGGCCGGGTCTAGTCTAGACAAACGCGGTCACTAATCAGAAAAAAAAGTGAGGTCAAAAGTGTGGTTATTTGAGTAGGCATGCCTACTTAAGGATGATAAATTGAGAAGGTCGAACGTCATGGTATTACGCGTGAGACGTACGTATTTTTAATTTTGTCGTATTAACTTGAACGAGTAAAGACCAATGACAATGTGCGAATAGTACGGGAGCCGAGTAGGCCGTCTGGCGACTGCCTACTGCCGCGCGTGTTTGTATGAAGATTTTGTTTTTTGTTAGGTATGATAATTTAGTGAGTTTCTTAATTGTGGGGCACACACACTAAAATGTAATTGACAGGCTTATGTTGATATACCGAGGTAGGCACTGCTTATATCATATAAGCAGTGCATATAGGCATATAAGTTATATGCCTATATGCAATGCACGCCACTGGCTCAATTGTCACTAATGAGATACAATTACTTCTTATATTGTTACCGAATCTAATAAGCTTACCTAACAAACGAGGGGTTAACCTTTCACCACAGCTTTCACTACCAGACTACCAAAAGTACTGTAGGTTACTGTGGCACCAATATACAGGGTGTTACGGAAAGGGTATATCAATATAAACGGGTTGAAGAGTGTATCTGGTCTAGAATCTCTGTACAGAATTTCCGCTCAAAAGCAGTAACTTTGAAAATGCTTAATATTTTTTATTTTGATAGTTTATTAAATTGAAATCATAATAAACGTGTCACCGCACTACGAGGGTCATTATCCATTATATGTAGTGTGTCTGTGCGCCTAGTACACGCACATCACGCCGCCGCGCGCCAGTGCAGCGCCGTGATGTCGAAATAAAAAAATATTTTCAAAGTTAATGCTTTTGAGCTGAAATTTTGTACAGAGATTCTAGACCAGATACACTCTTCAACCCGTTTGTATTGATATACCCTTTCCGTAACACCCTGTAGAGGCATGAGGAACAGGGTCTAAAGTTCACAAATCCTCCATAGAAAAGGGAGAATTTCGGCAGTACATGTACTAAAATTGGAACGATACAGAGAAGATTAGCATGGCCCCTGCGCAAGGATGACACGCAAAATCGTGAAGCGTTCCACATTTTTATTTTCGCCAACCTTGCGAAATATATAGGTTTTTTTTTCAGCACTCGAAGAAGTGTATGTTATAAAAAAGCGATACCGGACCAGACGGGTGTGGTGTCTGGTGGGGCTACTGCCCTACGATTTATGTCGGGATGTTCTATACAGGGTGTTACGGAAAGGGTATATCAATACAAACGGGTTGAAGAGTGTATCTGGTCTAGAATCTCTGTACAAAATTTCAGCTCAAAAGCATTAACTTTGAAAATGCTTAATATTTTTTTTTATTTCGACATCACGGCGCTGCACTGGCGCGCGGTGGCGTGATGTGCGTGTACTAGGCGCACAAAAACACTACAGATAATGGATAATGACCCTTGTAGTGCGGTGACACGTTTGTTATGATTTCAATTTAATAAACTATCGAAATAAAAAAATATTAAGCATTTTCAAAGTTACTGCTTTTGAGCTGAAATTTTGTACAGAGATTCTAGACCAGATACACTCTTCAACCCGTTTGTATTGATATACCCTTTCCGTAACACCCTGTATAATTGTGATAGTTGCGCGGTAAACTCTGCTTGCGCGATGTAGGATTTTGCGTGACGTCAGTGTGATGCGTTGTTCGCATGTGGCGATGTCGATGCCGCCACAGTACCATCCGCAATGGGTTGATATACCCAATAGTCACACTCAGCGCTTCTCCTCCCGGCTCAAGGGTGGAACTATCTGTTCCCTTTGACATTCAGCCCATTCGCTATCAAAGCAAGAGTGAACAGGCATCGTCTGGGCACGCTCGTTACATCGCAGACCTCATCCATAGCTTTCTATCAGGCGTGATCGTGGTCAAGAGCAGGCCCATTTCGCAATAAACTAATAGACTATTTAAACTTCAATAAGAACTTAATGTTCTTCATAGTTTAATTTTTTTATTTTATATTGCGAAATCTTCTTTGACGAGTTAAGCAGCATAAGTGACGAGTGATGAGGACATAGAGAGGGAGTGCAAGGCTTTGGCGGTGAGAGGCGATGAGCTCGCTCGCAGGTTTGCACGTTGCACCAAAGAGGTGAAAATAAAAAAAATATGACGATCTACTCGAATGGCCTGCAGGTAAAACATACGCAGCGAATCTAAAGAGCCCTGCGCACCTAGTAGATAGGTATAATAACGATTTTATAGGATGCTTTTTTGGTGCTGCCATGGCGATGCAGCGTGTCTGGTATGTTTGCTGACGCGCGTACGGATGGCTTTTAAGCCATCATGTGCAAGAAAGCAAACTTCTTGCTGCACCGCCTACGAAGCATCAGTAACAACATCCTGAATGCTATTGCTGCCCGTTTTGACTGTCCAAGAAAAGAAAGAAAGAAAGAAAAATGCGTCCATTGGCATTGGCAGCAAAAAAAAAAAACACCGAGCACAGTAGCATTGCTGCGCGACATTGCTGCGTCACATTGCTGCTGTACCTACTCGGAATGTAATCTCATATAAACCTATAGAAAATGTATGGGGACCAGTAGTGCTGCTGTGCTGGTAGCACTGCTGCGTGCTGCCGAGATCGGAATCATACCTTTAGTGTGTTACGCAATTACTCCACAGGACCATAATTGTCGCCGCTCGGCGGTTTTGCTTACGACCACTGACTGGACCAACGAGTCAGTTGGACTTAGGTACAACGTCGACGCTTGATTCTTAGAGCCTACGCTTAATGCAATTATCACTAATGAGTTCCTATAACAATTTACCATTTTATCTCCTTTATTTTTTGCTCCTTCATTCGTCTAGTTGGACCTGAACCCACTCACATACCCTCTCACCTACTCAACACTACACACACACACAGTCAAATACAAAATACACCATACCCTCACTACATCCTCATACACCTTGACTCCACTACACTTCGTAGAAAAAGATTTTATTATTTTAGTTATTTGTTTTTTTTTTTTTTTTCTCTTCTCTTCCAACAAATAGTTCGCTCTTAAACATAATAATGTTATATTCGTGCATTGTCTATAATGTTTTTTTTTTTTTTGATGATATTTTTTCCTGTAGGGGGGAGTCCCTGGTGTCCTGAAATACAAGTCACGGCTTAGTTTAGGCACCAGTCTCCCACAAATGAACATTGTCCCTCATCATATTATTATTTTTTCCATTGTAAGTTTTGGTCGCTTTGACTGTATGTTTTGTGATGCAGAGAGCAGAATAGGAGCTTAAGTGTTATTTATGGAAGAAAATAAAACATTTATTATTATATTATTATTATTCAACTAAATAAAGATAAGTAAATTATATTTTTAAATATTAGAATATAAAAAATTATAAAAACATTTTAAAATATAAAAAATAGTAGCCCACCGGTATTGGGAACAGGAGTAGTTCCTTCAAAGGAGCTACGCGAAGGAACTAGTGAGCATAAACGGATCCAAGCTACCGGCGGTCAGGGCTCCAGAGAGAGGAACCTCCTAACAATGCGGGCCGTATCCAGAAGTACCGCTTTCCGAATCAAGCCCTTGATCCAGCTCCCCAACGAGAGCCTCCTCAGGTGTTCCATTTTATTATTATTATTTTTCCATGGTAACGAATAGTTATTATTTTACGTGGAAAATTACACAGTTGTTTTAAAAATTCATTGCCAACTATTTAAACAATGAATAGAGTACTGTGCATTTAGTTATTTACATGCTTATTAAATAACTTACTAGCTTCTGCCCGCGACTTCTTCCGCGTGATATTTCGGCCCCCGACCCATCGCGGCATCCCATCGCTTGCCCGTACTACTACTTCGTTTTCGCTTAGCGTTCATTCAGACTTTTTTTTCTTTTGCTCGGCTCCTAAGGGTCGTAGCGTGATGCTAACTAACCTATAACCTTCCTCAAGAATTGGGCTACCAAATGCAAAAAGATTTTTTGAAATCCGACTGGGAGTTCCGGTGATGACCCCCTACATAGAAACTTACAAACAAACAAAATTAAGTATACCTAGACAAGCATGTAAAACACAATACATTTTATATAACTACAATTACTTGCGCTTAATAAATTAAAATATTACCTGTCTCACTTTTAGGTAAATATCGTAGACTAACTAAACAACATATGTGTTGCCGTGCCTCTTTTTTTGTTAGGAACCTTCACATCACAATTGGTCGAGCCATTTTCGGGTTTTTGCGAGATTAACGAACGGCATTTGTTTTTTATATATAAAAAATTAACTCTACTAACATCATCCTCTTGCCAAATTTATCCCAGCCTTTCATCCATAGCTCTTTTCCTGTCAAAAATTATCGTAATTATCGTATTGGCAATTTTTTTCTCGGTGGAAGCCTAAGCATAATCAGCCTATACCAATGTTGCACGTTCCTAGGCACTCGGCACTCCACTAACTAGGCCAAGAACTGTGTGTACCTACTGACTCGTATTGCTCGAATCTATAACTCGGAACTCTCCGAAGTTGATTTATTTAACTGTAATAAACCGACATTCAAAAAACGAATAATTAAAACTATAAACGGAAATAAATGACAAGCAACTAATCTTCTTCTCTTCTACTATCTTTTTTTATCCAACCTTTTTAGTTTCAATTTTTTCAAAAATGTAATCTTGTATTGTATTGCAATTTTATTTTGTTCTTCAATATGAAATATCTGGCATTAGTCCATTCGCATGTATTGTATGTCCACTAGCACTTTGCCCGCGACTTCGTCCGCGTGTATTTCGTAGATTCCGGTAAAAATTACGAAAATGTATGTTTATGATCGTTATCATTTATTTAGATAAATATGGCCAATGTTTCAGTTTATAGATCAAAGGAATCAGATTTTCAAATAAACTATATCCCCGCTTTTCACACCCACAGGGGCGGAATTTTGAAAAATCGTTCAGGATGTGTTCATAATTTGACTCAAACATTATTTATACCAATTTTTGAGTTAATCAAGCCGCGCAGTAAAATCCTCCCCTGTAAAATTAACTACCCCTTTTCACCCCATTAGGGGTAGATTATCGAAAAAACCTGATACACGTTAATCTTTATTTTTGGTCTTAAGTTAAATACTGAGTTTCGAGTTAATCCGACCGCGCGTTAAAATTCTTCCATACAAATTTTGGCACCCCCCAATTCCCCTTTAGGGGGTACTTTAGAAAAACAAAAAACGCCAGCCTTCATAATTTACTTAGATAAATATTCGTGCCAAGTTTCAAGTTTATTAACTAAAGGAATAAGATTTTTCATACAAACAAAATCCCCCCTTTTCACCTCCTTAAAGGTTGAATTTCCGAAAACCCCTTCTTAGTGCTCTCCTACATTATAAAAGGAAGCCGTGTGCAAAATTTCACATTCCTAGCACCAGTAGTTTCTGATCGATAGACCCATGCGGCTGCTATTGCGTAGCCACAGCCCCGCTTCAAGAATATTCATATATCTGCAGAAAATTCACGCATTTCTTTCTGCCAATTTCCATAAAACTACGTCAGTCTCCACGCTATGTGACAGTAGACAGAAAATTAATATTAGTAATGCTTAATTTTGTGTTCTTGTGTGGAGATCGGGAATCGGCAAACGTAAGATAGGACGCCCTGAAGCGCTAGGTGGAGCGACGATCTTCACTGGGTGGGTAGTAGTAGCTGCTAATTGCGTAACACACTATCAATTGGAATCTGAATCATTTTGAAGCAAATTGCTAATCCATTGCTTCATATGTTCGAAAACATTGTCTGCTTTACACGTAAATAACGCAATGAATGTTGTTGAACTGTCAAAATGAAACCGATTCCGATTGATAATGTGTTACACAATTGAAAAAAATTTGCCCAGTCGTAAGTTTTCACAAAAGTTTCTCCTTTCTCGTCACCAGTAAGAGCAGCTACTATTGATTTTGTTTTCGGACAAGCTTGTACAGCAACTGCAAAAACATTCTTTAACATTCCGATTTCCTGAAACTGTTTTTGAGCAGACCGAAATACATGTTGGGAGCAAGCTTGGTATGACACTTTGGTGTCTGCCCGTTAAAACTGCATGAAAAAGTTATTTTTATTTTGACCAGCATAATTATCTGCGTGACAAAAGACACATTTTTCGCCTACTTATACCAGAATTTTCGAAAAAATGATGTATTATTGAAATTATTACATTTGCTCTCTTCCCAGCAGGATTTAGGAATTACGTACAATACGATTTTTTTTAATGGCTCTTCAGTAACACCAAATAAACTGACTTTAAATCCTGTCAAGAAATACAGTGGGCCGATTTGTTGAGAGCTATGCGGTAAATGTAACTGTTGGACAAAATCGAAAGAATAATGCATGACGCCATCGTAAGAACATGGTTCATGAGGTCCAAGAGTAAGAGTAGAATCCGTTAATGAATCATTTGTACCTACCTTTGATGATATGGTTAAGTATAGTATTTTCGTTCAATTTGTACTACATCAAAGTGCTGTTTCAACTTTTCTACAAGCTTTAGCTTTACCTTACACGTAGTCTCGACGTTATAATTATAAAATATAATTAAAATACTTAAAGTTCAGTACGCAGTATTAAAACGTACTTTATTTCAAATACCCGTTTACTAAACTGTTTTCTTAAAATTTGTGGTACTCAGACACATCATAAATCATTTACTATATGTACTTGTACATAATTGAGCATTAATTAATTATCAATTAAAGTCGCGAAATGCAATTTTTCACCCAAATTTACAAAACTGCATATAGACACCCACATACATGTTACGGTCCATTATTCTATGTACTCAAGCATCGCAAATAACATCTGAATGACAAAAGACACAATGAAACATGAATTGGCGAAAAAATATTCTATAATGTTTGCCAATTTATTGTTATAGTTTTCATTAATTCGGTTTTACTTTTCAATAGTTGCACTTGTGCACATAAATGAGCGGAATGTTGTTTTCCACGTGTTTCTTTCAATTTTCCTTTCATTTACGAGCCTGTATCATCATAAGCCTAGCCTTTTCTCATCTATGTTGGGGTCGGCTTCCAGTCAAACCCGGTGCAACTGAATACCAATAGAGAGACTGCTTATCTGACCTCCACAACCAAGTAACTGAGTAATACGATACCCCTTGACAACCCGTAATGACTGTCCATAGATCCACGAATGACAGCCAGGATCAACGGCTTTTAAAACGTGCTTTCCGAGGCACGGAGGGGTCTTGGTATGGAAAGATGGCCACCCATTCACAGACGTGCGGCTGTTTTGGCCACAAGTCCCTCACGAGCATGTATAATAATTTTTATTTAGTAAGTACTTAATATAAAACCTCCGACTCAAACAAAAACCTTTAAAAACTAAAATAATATACATATATTGGCCGTTTAAGTTTAATACAAGTTGTTGGAAATATTTTAACCCAAGCGTCTTCGCGTCGGCGGACGGCTAATGAAAATTTAAAGTTACGAAGTTTTTAGTTAGGTGTTCCGCAGGGCTCCGTGCTCGGCCCGCCACTGTTTCTAGTGTAGCTCTGTAACCTACGTAATCGTGGCGGGAAAATCTTCTCATATGCGGACGATACGGCTATTGTCTACTTTGGCGACACTTGGGAAGTGGTACGTGATAGGGCTGAACAAGGGTTAGTTGTGGGTGGCTCAAAGAAAACTTGTTAACCCTTAAAACAAATTACATTTGTTTCTCTCCAAATGCAAGGTCTAAACTATGTACTAATTTCAATATTCGTATCCATATGTGTGCAAACAGCTTGGGACAGAATTGCGACTGTAAACCCATCAAACAATTATCGTCTGGAAGATACTTGGGAGTTATAGTCGATGAATGTCTAGCATGGTTACTCGCATGTCGAGGTTAAATTATTATGTCGTGTGTTCGAAAATTTATATGGATATTTTTAAATCTACGACATGTGATGCCTCAAAGGACACTCAACAACATTAACATAGCACTGCAGTCACTAATCACATACTACTTACCTGTTTGGGGAGGGGCCACTAAAACGAATTAACGGTCTTATTCATAATTTATCTAAATGTCTTGACAACCGTATTCCAGTGGATGCCATATATACAGATTTTAGCAAGGCATTTGATAAAGTAGATCACATAATCAGCCTATAATGTTCCCACTGCCGGGACACAGGCCTCCTCTCGGTGAGAGGGAATGGGCCGTAATCTACCACGCGGGCCCAGTGCGGATTGGTAGATGTCACATGTCTTCGAATTTTTGGTTCTAGGACATGCCGGTTTCCTCACGATGTTTTCCTTCACCGTTTTGAGAGCAGTGGTGATGAAATAATTTACACAAAGTAAAGCGCCTGTCTGGGTTTGAACCTACGACCTACAACTCGTAAGTCGCAGTCGTTATCACTGGGCCACCACTGCTCACAAAGTAGATCACTGGCTTCTTATCAATAAATTGCATCAATTGGGCGTGGGCGGAACTTTGATAGGGTGGTTTAAATCTTACCTGGAAAATAGAAATTCAAAAGTGGTAGTTAACGGTCATTTCTTTGACAGCTATCTGGCAACTTCCGGAATTCCGCAAGGACCGCATTTGGGTCCGATTCTTTTTAACGTTTTTATTAACGACATAGCCGAATGCTTCAAACACTCCCGTTTCTATTTATTTGCTGACGACTTAAAGATAATGAAGCCGATTCAGTGTAGCTCGGACTCTAATATGCTTCAGGACGGCATCAACAGACTTGCAAACTGGTGCAAAGAAAACAAAATGCTATTAAATATTAGTAAATGTCATTACATCCAGTTCACTCGTAATAAAAAAAACCTTAGAGAATAAATACTACATCGAGGGAGTAGAAGTAAAAAAACTGAGCAATGTTCGCGACCTTGGTGTTCAACTTGACCAAGCGCTGAAGTTCGATGTGCACATTTTAAATGTTGTATCAAAATCTTTTAAGGTAGGTACTGGGATTTGTTTTGCGAAATAGCAAAGAATTTAAAAAAGCATCTACGAAAATAAAACTGTATAACACTCTAGTCCGTCCGATCTTAAAATATGGTTCAGTGGTATGGAATCCGCATTACGAGGTTTACACCAAGCGATTAGAGAGTGTGCAAAAGAGGTTCCTTTGCCATCTATGCTATGGAGATCACTTGGCTAAACAACTAACCAGCTACACTGAAAGGTTGAGATACTATAATATGGAAACACTAGCTAGTCGTAGGGCGAAACTGGGCTTCTTTATCCTTCACAAGATAATGAATGAATCGATAGACTGCAGTGAACTTTTGGGCTCATTAGGAATTCAAATTCCAACTCGGATTCCCAGGTCGAAAAATTATAATTTATTCAACATCCCAGGCTCCAAAACTAACCTGGGTCATTACGCCGCTGTACCAAGACTTTGTAGGCAATACAACATGCTGGCTAAAACTACAGAGTTAGATATCAGCCAATCTCTCGTAAAATATAAGAAATGTTTAAAAAATTTATTGTGAATGCTTTTTTTTTCTTTTTTATGTTAATGTTAGTTATTTTATTCTTCTATGTTTCAATTTTTACAGAATTTATTGTGTTTTTTATGTTCTACTGTCAAAATGTTTTCTTTTATTATGTATTAGATATTTAATTTGTTAGCTTAGTTGTTCATTTTACTGTGCATGCTGTGGTCTCCTGTAATTGAAAGAGTACACCTACCAAATACTTTGTCGTCAATTAATAATGTTTTGTGTATGTCTTTTGTTGGAGATCCTAAAATAAATAAATAAATAATAAGTTATGGAACATCTAAAGGCTTGCTAAAGTCTCGATGTCAAAAATTGCTATTCATAAACGCATTTTAGCACCAAAACTTTCTTTAAACCTACTATACCTAAAGTTATGAAACCTAGACCCCTACTATAACAGTACTTTAAGGAAAAAATGGCCGAAGAAAATGACATTTGAAGTACAAATGTGTGAAAAGTCAGTTTCGTAAACAATCGTACTTCGAGGAGCTGTAGTTGTATTTAATTTATTTTGCACTTTTATTTAACCAATTTAGTTTATTATTATATACCTACCTACAATGCAAAATAGAAGCGACGAAAAATATAACGAAGCACATTATAGCAACAAGAAATACTGTGGGACGCTGCTGCTTTAGTGTCGAAACAATGCTTCCGTGTCGACCACGGAAGTTTACACCCTGCAGGGAGATGCTCCAGTAGGGTGTGGTTGTGAAGCTATGTCGCAAAACATGCTCCACCTCCTATCCTGCCCTATTTGTCCTACCCAAAACATGCAGTCAAAGTGACCTCTGCGCTGCCATCGACGACAACGTGGAAGTGGCAATATTTTGAGCCAACAAGAACTAAAGTAGTCGTGCCCGCGACACGAAGAAGAAAAAGAGAAGAAATGTAGCGAGTAGTTCATTAATAAAAAGCTTGTATACAAATATCAGTTTATTTTTATAATACTTCCTACGCACCGGGACTTACAGCTTAGTACGGCTGTTATTCCAAATGCATACAGTGTGGCTAAGTTTGTAACAATTGAGCCTGGTACCTATGATTACCTCACCCTACTGATTATAAACCTACAGCAACTACTTAGCACACTAGTTATCCTAACACCCTAACCTATCATACAAACCTACAGGAGACCTACGGGAACAGACAGAATTTGGGTAGGAATAGGGGTTTGTGTACATCGTGCAATGTACACAGGAAATAGTTTTGTTATTGCCGGTCCCACAGACTCATAGAACTGATGATGGCTAAAGGTGTCTTGGCCATAGTGAGAGGAATTATGGAAGATGAATCAAACTCTACTCCAGCTTGATGACTAATTTATTCATTTACTAATTACTAATTTATGTGGAACGAATGTATGTCGCTCTTGATGCTGACGCTGGCGTGCGTAACTCTTGCCTGTTCACGGTTGAACAATACTCTGAACTCTAATTTGGCTTCTAAAACTTGTGCAAGCAGAACAACATTTTTAAAATGTTTGCTTTTCGTTTGCCATCTGTGCCATCTCTTCTGTAGGCCGTTTCATTTTCTGCTATTCGTAGTGAAGCACCATCCTTACTAGTCCTATTGTCCTAAAATACAAAACTAATGTTATAAATTCTTTCTCTTCATTATCTTATTTATACTACAATAATTAAATTAGTAGCGGCATCAAAATAACAGTCATTATTATTCTTATGGCGGGTTTTTTTTTGTTACAATGAGTTTTGTACAGGCAAACGAAGTTCTTCGTAAAATTGTAAATTGGATAGGCACCTAATTCGTAAATCATGCCAGGCTGCCCCTGTTTAGCGTTGGTGCTTGTGTCAGTGTTTTTATTTTCTATAATGGAGACCTCTCCCTGACCAATTCTTCCAAAAAATCTAAGGATTAGAAGCAAAAGCAAGCGTAAGTATAAATTGAGAATGTTTACAAAACATAACTTACTTTGAACACATTTTAGCTGTAACAGTAGGTAGACACCTTATCCTCCTCCAACCAATATTCAATTCTTTGCCCTTTATTGCAACTAGTCTCCGGTCTTAATTCCATTTATTTTAAATACAAAAAAAAAAATATTCAAAAGCTTTTTTAGTTTCATACATACAAAGACATTAAAATTTTATATCATACATACAATATCAAATTCATTCATTGACATATGCTTATTATTGTTCTTATTATTGTTTCCATGACGACCATGACGTTACCGCGTCAAAACTGTCGAAACTGTGACAATAAATTAGTTTTCCATACGTAATAATGTCTATGAACACAATTGACAACATTTCATATTTTTAACCTGCATGTATTATTACGTTATATAAAAGTAAATTCAAATCTAGGGCACCCATATTTTTTCGTTTTTCGAAATTATGTACTTTTCATTCATAATTTTAACTTTGAAATTCGGTGTATTCTAAAAAGACGTAAGTGCCAGATGACGGTAGAATGGCGATATTACCTTTGCTTTATTGTGACCCGTCAAAAAAACTGTTAGATGTCACTTGTCTCAGTCCAAAGAGTAAAGTAAGTATACGGGTCTCAGTCGTTATTTTGGTTCCGTCATTGGCGTATATTTTTCATTGGGATCCATTTTATTGGCGAAATATTCATCAAAAATTGATAATATTAACAGTAAGCAGCGTGTCGAGTTGATTGGAAAAAATATTGTTGAATTCAATTCAGTTTTTTAGTTGTTTTTTAGTTACACTTCTTAGGTGACATTGACATGTCTTGTTTGATATAATGTTTTCAATCAAAGACATTGGAATGCGCAAAGGTAACTACCTCATTCCGCCGTTTATGTGACGTCATCACCTGTTTTTTGATTTTTATTTTTTTTCTCCGAAATTTAGAAATAAAAAAATAAAATAAAAATATATTTGAACTCAGGATACGAAAATAAAGAAACAGTATTTTTGTTTTGTCAATTATTCGGTGCGTGGACAGATATTCTCGTTTGACGAACCAATGTGTTGGCCAATTTGTTGGATGACTTCATTATAACCGCAACATTTAGATTTATATGGACATTTTAGTTATAGAACATTTATAAAGCGTTTATGAATACAAAATTTTATCGAACGTTCTATAAGCTTATTGAGCATTTTAACAAATGAATACCTTATATAAGCTTTTTTTATGAATAAGACCGTTAAATTTCTAGAGTTATAAAGAGCCCAAAAATATATATAATAAACGTTCAAATTGAGATCCTCCTCCTTTTTTGAAGTCGGTTTTTCTTTACCAACTCTCTGGACACTGTCTGAAATCATTATTATAAACTCACTAGCTTCTGCCCGCGACTTCGTCCGCGTGAAATTCGTACTGTCCTCTAAAAATTTCGAAAATATATGTAGGCATGATCTTTATCATTTATTTAGATAAATAAGTATTCGGGCCAATTTTTAAGTTTATAGATCAAAGGAATCAGATTTTTCAAATAAACTGCATTCCCGCTTTTCACCCCTACATGGGTCGAATTATGAAAAATCGTTTAAGATGTGTTCATAACGTGACTCAAAGATTATTTATACCAATTTTCGAGTTAATCAAACCACGCAGTAAAATCCTCCCTTGTAAAATGAATTACCCCTTTTCACCCGGTTAAGGGTAGATTTTCGAAAAACCCTGATACACGTTATTCTTTATTTTTGCTATTAAGTATAAATTCAGAATTACGAGTTAATCGGACCGCGCGTTAAAATTCTTCCATAGAAATTCTGACGCCCCCAATTCCCCGTTAGGGGGTAGTTTTTTTTTTTCGTCTAGCCTGCCCTGTCCCACTCCTGGGCAAAGGCCTCCCTCCACTCCTTCCATTTTTCGCGTGCCCGCGCGTCCTCCCTCCAATTTTAACGGAACCTATCCAGCTCGTCCCGCCATCTCATACGTGGCTTGCCGCGACCCCGCCTCACTGTCTCAGGGCACCAATTCTGCACTATTTGGGCCCACAGTTAGTCCGGCATGCGGCAGACATGTCCTGTCCAGTCCCATTTAAGTTGAGCAGCCTTTTCAGCCACGTCAACTATCTTCGTTTTGGAGCGCAGTATTGTTTTTCGAACACGATCCGTTAATTTAACGCCTAGTATACTGCGCTCCATTGCTCGTTGGCAGACCTTGAGTTTGGACTTCTGGATGTTAGTCAAAGACCAAGTTTGTGCACCATAGGTTAAGACGGGAAGAATACACATGTCCATGAGCCTGTGTTTCAGTGTCATAGGCAACTCACCCTTAAATAGTTCCTTCAAGGACCAGTAGCTCTTCCAGGCGTTTTCCGTTCGTCTTGAGATTTCTTTATCTTGCCTCGCCTGGAAAGAGACTACTTGACCCAAGTAAAGGTATTCCTGGACATGTTGTATTATCTCCCCGTCTACTTTTATGCTTCTAGGTGTTTCATTGCACATGACTTTGGTCTTAGACATATTCATCTTCAGTCCAACCTCAAGGCTTGCATTGCTAAGTTCTTGGAGCATCTGTTCAAGTTCAGTGGATGAGGGGTAGTTTAGAAAAACCAAAAATGCCAAATTTCATAATTTACTTATATAAGTATTCGTGCCATAAGATTTTTCATATACACTGTATTCCCGCTTTTCACCCCCATAGGAGTAGAATTTCGAAAAATTGTTTGGGGTGTGTTCATTACTTGACTTAAAGATTATTTATACGAATTGTTGAGTTAATCAAGCCACGCATAAAATCTTCCCCTGTATAATTAACTACCACTTTTCACCCCATTAGGGGTAGATTTTCGGAAAACCCTGATACACGTTATTCTATATTTTTGGTCTTAAGTATAAATACCGAGTTTCGAGGTAATCGGACCACGCGTTAAAATTCTTCTATACAAATTTTGACACCCCCCACCCCAATCCTCCTTTAGGGGTTAGTTTATAGAAACAAAAAATGCCAAAGTTCATAATTTATTTAGATAAATATTCGTGCCAAGTTTCAAGTTTATTAACCAAATTAATAAGATTTTTCATATAAACTGTATTCCCGCTTTTCACCCCTACATGGGTCGAATTATGAAAAATCGTTTAAGATGTGTTCATAACTTGACTCAAAGATTATTCATGCCATTTTTCCAGCTAATCAAGCCACGCAGTAAAATATGACCTTGTAAAATTAACTACCCCTTTTCACACAGTTAGGGGTAGATTTTAGAAAAACCCTGATACACGTTATTCTTTATTTTTAGTCCTTAGTATAAATAATGAGTTTCAAGTTAATCGGACAGCGCGATAAAATTCTTCCATACAAATGTTGACACCCCCCAATACCTCTTTAGGGGGTAGTTTAGAAAAACGAAAAATGCCAAACTTCATAATTTACTTAGATAAGTATTCGTGCCAAGTTTCAAGGTTATTAACTCAAGGAATAAGATTTTTCATACAAACAAAATCCCCCCTTTTCACCCCCTTTAAGGTTGAATTTCCAAAAACCCTTTCTTATTGGATACCTACTCTTTACAAAGAACACACCCCCCAAAATTTAAGTCCCTAGGACCAGCGTTTTAGGCTGTGCGTTGATATCTCAGTCAGGTCGTTCATCCCCCGTTAGGGGTGAAATTATCAAAAACGCTGAAACACGTATAAATTATTTTTCAATCGACAGCCTAAACACAAAATTTGAAGATCCTAACTTTTAAACTGACGGACTTTCATACACAACTTCATCCCCCTTTTTAACTCTTTAGGGGTGGAATTATCAAAAACGCTGAGACACATATAAATTAATTTTCAATCGTCAGCCTAAACACAAAACTTGAAGATCCTAACTTTAAAACTGACGGACTTTCATACAAACTTTCATCCCCTATTTAACTCCCTTAGGGGTTGAATTTAAAAAAATCCTTTCTTATTCCTGGTCTACATCATAAAAGGAACCATCGTGTAAAATTTCAGCTTTCTATGTCCAAGGGTTTGGGCTGGGCGTTGATGAGTCAGTCAGTCAGTCAGGCCTTTTGTTTTTATTTATATAGATTGGAGCGTATGCGGCACCTGCCCACAGACAATGGCCCTGCACTGGGCTTTGCACTTGATGATCTTATGACTGCGTCAGTAAGCGGAGTTCGTGCAGCTGAAAGGAGAAGGGAAATCCTGGGCCCAGCAGTTAACTACACACATCAAAAGTGTCTAGGGATCAAGCATTTTTATGCGGATTTCTTGAGATTGAGATGTGGCTTTGTAATAAATTTATGATTTTATAAATTTATATGGATCCTTTTTGGTGCATTTCATAATTTGAATCAGGAACTGTGAATCAAATTCGAGTAAAAGATGAAAATCAGCTGTCAATATTTTCCCTATAAAAACATACAACGCATTGAAGACATTATTAGTGCTACTGTTTCCCTACTACTGATTAAAACCAACGTTATTATGGAGCGGCGACGTCATTTAAGCAGGGAAGAAATGCTCAGAGCCGTGGGAATGATAGAAGCTGGTTCCCGGCAACGTACTGTGGCTTTAGCTCTGAATACAAGTCAGAGTGTTATCAGTCGACTTTGGACACGTTACCGAAGCACTGGTACCGTGGCTGAGCGCCATGGAGGACGGTATCGCTGCACCACACGGAGACCAGACCGATACATTCAAATCTTACCTCGAAGAGCTCCAACAATAACCGCCATGATGTTAGCCGCGAGGCTTCATCACTCTTCAGGGAACTTAATTAGCGACCAAACAGTCAGAAACCGCTTGCATGAAGTGAACATTCATTCCCGAAGACCGCTACGGGTACCACCTATAGCAATGCACAATCGTAGGATTCGATATCAATGGGCTCTTGAACACAGAAATTGGGCAGAAGAACAATGGCGTTTCGTGTGCTTTTCTGATGAGTCTCGTTTTGGTATGAGACCGGATACAAGACGTATACGACACTGGAGAACCCCTGGACGCCAACAGCGATTAAAATCCTGCCAGGAAGTCCATCCTTATAGTGGTGGAACCATCATGGTATGGGCGGGTATTTGGATCGGCGGAAGAACTGAGTTGATTTGGATCAGAGGCAACCTCAACGCTCAAATTTATGCTGAGACGATTGTATCAGACGTCATCGTTCCTCTACAAGTGCAAATCGGTCCCTTATTTCAGTTAATGCATGATAATGCACGACCGCACACCGCAAGAGTTGTAAGACAGACTCTCGCCGCAGCTAACATCAATGTCCTGCCCTGGCCTGCTCAGTCGCCAGACTTGAACCCGATTGAGCATGCATGGGATATGCTACAGAGAAGAGCTCTGCCGAATATGGAGGGTATCCAGTCGCAAGAAGACCTTTTTTTGTTGTTGCAACGAACATGGGCGGCCATTCCACAGCGTGATTTGGATGAACTCATTTTGAGTATGCCAAACCGATGTTCTTGTGTTGTTAGTGTTCGCGGTAGAAAAACGGATTATTAATTGTTTAAGTTACCCAATAAAATTTTAGAGAAAACTGTTATTTCAGTCTTTTTTTCGAACTTTTGTGTTAGTGGTTCAAATGTCAAAAATCCCTTTATTAGGAAAATGGCAAATTTCTTTATTAATGCAAAGGTGACTTGGTTTATCGTTACTGTGACAAACGAAAACACTTTATTTGATGAATCCTTAAAGAAAATTTTAATTAATATCAATCAGGAGAAAAGTTATTGCAAAAATATATGTTGATCCCTAGACACTTTTGATGTGTGTAGTTGAAATGGGTATTAAAAAACCGGCCAAGAGCGTGTCGGGCCACGCTCAGTGTAGGGTTCCGTAGTTTCCCGTCCGTCACAATAAGTGTTCCCACGTACAATTCGATAATGCCCGACCCAATGTAATAAGTACCTACAGCGCCATCTCTCGGGGAATTGGGTTACTAATTAATACATAGACGTGCCAGAAGTTTTCGGTGGTAATTTTGGATTGCGAGAACCGATTTTAATAATTCTTTTTTTGTTTGAAAAAAGATACGTTCAGGATAATAAAATATGTAAACGAGGTTAAAAAAATTGCTTGCATATACGATTATACTACGAACTTAGTCCAGAAATGATTTTGTACAACTTTTTGTCTTTTTTGTACAAAAACTGTTGTTTCTATCAAGTTCAAAATAATTTTCCTAGAAAGTCCTTATAAAGTTCTACTTTTCAGATTTTTTTCATATTTTCTAAACTTATGGTTCAAAAGTTAGAGGGGGGACACACACATTGTTTTTTACTTTTGGAGCGATTATTTCCGAAATTATTGACATTATCAAAAAATGATTTGAGTAAACCCCTATTCATTTTTAAATACCTTTCCAACAATATATCACACGTTAGGGTTGAAATTAAAAAAAAAATCACTTCCCACTTTACATATAGCGGGGCTACCCTAATAAAACATTTTTTTCCAATTTTTATTTTACCACTTTGTTGGCGTGATTGATGTACATATTGGTACCAAATTTCAGCTTTCTAGTGCTAACGGTCACAGAGATTAAGCGAGGACGGACAGACGGACGGACGGACGGACGGACAGACAGACATGGCGAAACTATAAGGGTTCCTAGTTGACTACGGAACCCTAAAAAACCGTTATATTTTTCTAAAGGAAATCACAAAATACAGTACCATGTTTCTATCTAGGAAGCGAGAAAAATTAAATTAAGTTGTGAAACTAAATAATCGATAAAGTACATGCCTGAATTCTAAGTAATCGATAGTGTAAAATCGGTGAAATCTCAGAATATCTATGAAAATCGTGTGTCAAATGCTTATCAATCTTTTTGTGGAATCGATTCAAAGCGAATCGAGTTCCTTTAATTTTTCTTGTGTTAGCAACACTGGCCACTCAGTATAGTCTAAAGTAATCTGTGCTGGTCACCGACCGACAGATGACAGGTAGAAAAAAAACGGCACCTATCAAAAAGTACTCTGTGTCTCTGTGTGTGACCGGCACTGACCGGCACTCGTTCGTTTTCTTTCGTTGTGAATGCGCACGTATTTTCCGTTCTCAATCTAAACGTGTCAGGATCTTCAACACGTCGCACATGGAGGCTCTGTACTTGCACTCCATGCGTAAAACCATTATACAACCAAAACCATTCAAAAATATTTCTCAAATAACATCAAAAAACTACAATGTTATAATGTAACCTCACTTTTACTATATTTCATATAACTTGACTCCTGGATAGCCAAATTTCACCAAATTTTCAGTGAGGTCTTGTTATTATATCCACTTACAAATAAAGCTAGTTTGATTGAGTAAACACCTGGGCCCAGGAAACTATGGAGTCTTTCCCTTCTCCTTTAGGCCAAAGATGTTTTAACTTTTTGCCATCGATACGCCAAGAAGAAGATTGGAGTTTTACGGTAAATAAGTAGGTATTATCACAATCTTCAATCGTGCACATGATCGTGCAGGCTTTAAAACAATCTGATCGAATTATTGGTGTAGGGTCACAAGCACGATAGGACTGTCGGGTCCAGGGTTCGAGCTCAGTAGAGTTTTTCAATAAAAGCATCTACCAAAAGAACAGGCGAAAAAGTGTTGAGCTTACTCCAGTGTTCAGACTGCTAGTTTCTAGTCAGCATAAAATTAGCCCAGTTGACGACTTTCGAGCAAAAACATAATGTTAGCAAGAGATCTACTTACAAAAGCAGGATTGCATTAGTTGAGTACTTAGTGAGTTTAACTCAAGTAACAAGTGTAATAAAACTGCCTCACTTCAGTATTATTGTCTTACTTTTACAATATGTATGACAACTATAATAACTTATATGCAGATGAAGACCAGCAATGTAAAAGATCAATTATTGTGCGTCCAACATCGACGCAACCACCCAATCTACCAAAAACAAATCTCCCGCCATTCTTCTTCTTTTTTTTTTGACAACCTTTCCAAAGAGAATCACACCATTTGAATCGTTTCGGTGTTGTCAGATAAGTCGATTACAAATAATCGAATACAAAAATAAATTAATTTAAAAATAGTAAATTACAACAAATAATTTAAATAACATAACAAAACCTAACACTCGTCCATCCTGACAACGTGTATGTCCTCATACACGGTATCAAGTAAAGACTAAAACCTAACACTCGGCTTAGTACATAACAAAATGTGTTATTTTCAATAAAAAAAAAATTAAAAAAAAAAATTAACGCCCCAACTTTTGGAGTTTTCCCAATCCCCATACGTCTCAAACTTTTGGAGTTCTCCAACTTTTGGAGTTCCCTAAGCTTCTCCAACTTTTGGAGTTCCCTGAGCTTCTCCAACTTTTGGAGCTCTCTAAGCTTCTCCAACTTTTGGAGTTCCTCAACACGTCTCCAACTTTTGGAGTCCTCCAACTTTTGGAGTTCCCTAAGCTTCTCCAACTTTTGAAGTTCCCCAATACTTCTCCATCTTTTGGAGTTCTCCTATTTTTGGAGTTCCCTAAGCTTCTCCAACTTTTGGAGTTCCCCAACACGTCTCCAACTTTTGGAGTTCCCTAAGCTTTTCCAACTTTTGGAGTTCCCCAATACTTCTCCAACATTTGGAGTTTCCTCATGTGTCTCCAACTTTTGGAGTTTCCCAATACTTCTCCTACTTTTGGAGTTTCCTCATGGTGTCTCCAACTTTTGGAGTTTCCTCATACATCTCCAACTTCTGGAGTTCTCATAAATCTCAGAAATCACACATTAAAAATCATACAATACTAATTCATATAACTAAATGGCACATTCATTTTTTTTATCTTGTAAACAACTCATATTTCATGTCGAATAACTTGCTAAGATGATGATCTTATCAAAAACATGTTAATTAATAAAGTATTAGCCATTTTTATTTCTACAATATAATATGTACCTAACTAATTTTCCTTACAATTATCAATTTCATCATCATCAGAACATTCAGTACTACTTTCATTAAGCTCTAAAGCAGCTACATGAACCCATGGCAACATTCTACAGCTACTACCGTCTTGCGTTTGTTTTTCGTGGTACTTAATCCGGGAATCGCAGCTAACTCATATCGATCATTTCCGAGAGATGCAACTACGCGATATGGACCTACGTAAGCCGGAAGAAGCTTTTTACTTTTACCGTCATTACTAAATAAAGTTTTCGTAATCTTTACTAAATCTCCTATTGCGTACGTACGAGCTGCACGTCTATCCCTATCATAGCGATGTTTTTGTTTAGTCTGTTCTTCGTCAATCTTATCTTTTACCTGCTCGCGAATAGTTACAAGATCAGTTGCGTCTCTAGTAGTTTGACGTATTTCATTCAAACGTGGATCTATTTCACTACTCATATGAGTTCCGAATACTTCTGCTGGGGTTCTCCCCCAAGTAGCAAACAAGAATAGTGATTAAATCTTACATGTCTATACTATAAAAGAAAAATGAACTTTTCAAAAAAATCACCAACACTCCTACTAAGAAAACCAGGCAAAAATCTTCTACTCCAAAAAAAAGGGAAGCATTAATTAGCAAAATGACACAAACGGAGCAAGTAAATACGTCTGACAAGCAGAAAAATAGTAAGGGCACTCAAACAATTGTGATGGATGTTATGGGGTCATCTAAGAAAGAATCTGCGGTATCACCAGCAACCCTTCATACAAAAAGCCATAATGAAGACCCGGTGAAAAAAGCTAGTAAAATCTGTATTATAAGCGAAAATAAATATAATAAAATACGTACAATTGCAGAAAATAAGTTTGAAAATTGTGAATTATGTCATTACCTCACACCATACTCAGGAATAAATAATATGTTTCGCGACTTGGAACCAAAGCTAAAAAGTTTCACTATGAATGACTTCTGTATTATTTTAATTGGTGAAACAGACTTCAAATCTACTAAGGACTATCCTAGCATCATTCTCCACATAAGAAAAATACTCGAAAAAATTCAGCACACAAATGTTGTTCTCTGCATGCCGACTTATAGTCAATGTATTAGTAACGTAACTTTGTACAACATGAGAGTAGAAAATTTTAATAATCTGCTATACCAAGACATTTTAGAACACGAACATGCCTACTTCATTGACTCGAATAAGAACCTTACGTGGGACTACAACATGTACAGACAAAATACAGGATCAGTAAATAATTACGGCATGAAAATAATCTTCCAAGATATCGCCGCACTTATGAACTACATACGTGAAAATACCTTCGAAAATACAGAAGGCGAGAAAATTAACAATATGGATGAACAACAAGAAACAGTGCAGTTTTTTCGATTATAAGCACCTTAACGTGATACATCAAAACATTGCCGGTTTACTGAATAAGAGCAGCGAGCTTACTGTATGTCTTGAAGAGATGTCAGAGAAAAATACCGAGATCGACATAATCTGTTTATCTGAACACTTCATGATGGCTGGCCATGAAAAAATATTGTATATTCCTAATTACACTTTGGCGGCATGCTACTCCAGAAAGGACAGTAAGAGAGGTGGTACATGTATCCTTGCAAAGAAAGGTCACCAGTTTAAGGAGCTTCAAGATATAGCGAAACTCTCCATAAATGGAATATTTGAATGTTGCGCTATTGATCTGGCAATGTTTAATACGATTATTGTTTGTATGTATAGAATACCAAAGTCCAATAACTTACCTGTATTTTTTGAGCAATTAGAGAAAGTTTTATGCACTATTTGTAAAAAAAATTTAAAAAGAAATGTCGTAATTGCAGGTGACTATAATATTGACAGTCTTAAGCGTAATAATACTTTGATAGATCTAGAATGTTTGCTCTTAAGTTACAATTTAAAGCTTGAAATAAATCAGCCAACTCGACTTGCGAGCGGCACTTGCATAGACAATTTTGCACATAATGTGGGGAAGAAGTGTAAATCTGATGTGATTGACTTTGGCCTGTCAGACCACACAGCGCAAGTACTAAAATTGCCGGTTAGTAAAAAAATCTTAATAAACTATTGGCGAACAAATAGACGAGACTATACTAAAGAAAATATGCAAAAATTCAAAAATTATATAAAAACTTTTTCTTTTTCTGAAATCTATAATACAAACAATCCTAGCACAGCATATAATGCATTTTTGGAAACTTTCATGATGCTGTATAATTTATGTTTTCCGTTCAAAAACATTACAATAAGAACCAAAGTAAAACCTCAGTGGGTATCGCATGGCATAAAAATCTGTAGCAAAAAAAAGAGAGAGCTTATGTGGAAGTTTCGACTAAATCGTAATGAAGTAAATAAAACAAAATTTAAAAAATACTCTAAAATATATAAAAACATAATTAATTTAACGCAACGAGCACAAAACAATCATAAAATAAAATCATCTACTAACAAATCCAAAGCCACATGGGCGATTATAAATAGGTCTAAATTCAATTTACCAAAGGATACTATCACTTCCATAGAAACAAACCATAAAACTTTAACCAGGCCAGGAGAGATTGCGAATGCTTTTAACAATTTCTTTATAGAAAAAATAGAACCAATACCAGACGCAGGTAAGGACGTAACCGTAAATATTTCCAAATCAAATCAATCTATGTTCATGGCACCGAGTACTCCATATGACATACTTCAAATTATAAGATCGCTTAAAAATACTGCAAGTGTTGGATACGATGGGATCTCTACTAGAATCCTAAAGTATATCGCTTATCATATCTGTGACCATCTAAGCCATATCATTAATATGTGTATAACCACTGGATCATACCCGGAAAGTCTAAAAACTACTATTGTTAAACCCATCTTCAAAAAAGACAACAAGCAGAGTATGAGCTGTTACAGACCTATTGCACTTATTCCTATAATTTCGAAAGTTTTTGAAAAATACATTTATAATCAAATTTATAACTATTTAGAAAAATTCAACATTCTTACAGAAGACCAGAAAGGTTTCCGCAAGAATAAAACAATAAACATGGCTATTTTTGATTTTTTAAATAACGTCATGGGTAATGTGGATAAAAGGACGCCGGTATGTTCCATTTACTGCGACATGACCCAGGCTTTCGATTATGTTAATCATGACATTCTCCTCCGTAAACTGGAAGCTTATGGCATTAGAGGCAATGTACTAAATCTCATAGAATCTTATCTGAAAAATCGGAAACAATATACAGTCATTTCTAAAATAAACATTAATACCAAAAAAGAAGAAAAATATTCATCAAAAAAACGTATAGTTAAATATGGAGTCCCGCAAGGGAGCGTATTGGGTCCTTTGTTATTCATAATCTATATTAATGATTTGCCATTAGTAACTAATTATCCAGTATCACTTTTTGCCGATGATAGCACGGTCACTATTAATTCTATAAATAAAGATAGGTATGAACATGAAATTAACAATACAATCAATTCAATAATTAACTGGTTAGATAACAATAATTTAAAAATTAATCTAGAAAAAACAAAAATTATGTTCTTCAGTCAACGTTTAGAAGCACCAAATATTAATGTTCAACACAAATTAACTGTTATAAAAAATGTAGACACAGCAAAATTTTTAGGTGTAACCATTGACAAACGTCTGAACTGGAAAGCACACACAGAAGAATTAAATAAAAAAGTATGCTCTTCTGCCTACGCCCTCTATAAACTAAAACCTATTATAAGTACCAATGCGCTTATAACTGCCTACCATGGTATTGTCGGCTCCATATTGAGGTTTGGAGTTATATTTTGGGGAAACTCTACTAATAAGGAAATCATTTTTAAGTCACAAAAAAGGTGTATTAGGGCTATGTTTGGTTTGAAAATAACTGATAGTTGCAAACAGTATTTTATTAAATATAACATTTTAAGTCTGCCTTCCTTATTTATTTACGAAACAGCTAATTTTATACGAACCAATCCTAACCTATTTAAGAAACTATCAGACGTGTCGATTCGTAATCGAAGGGATAATAATAAATTATGCGTACCAAGATCAACCACGGCATTGATGCATAAAAGTGTTTTTTGGTTAGCACCGACCATTTATAATAAAATCCCAAAAACTATTAGACAAATGCCTACTGCTCTGTTTAAGATACATTTAAAAAAATATCTCATAGCTAAATGCTATTATACCATATCTGAATTTTTAAATGACCGCAATTAATTAAATAGATTCCTATAATTACGATATTTTCACAATTTGACCCCTATATCTGTAAAAATTATACTTTATGTTTTTAATTACCATTAGGATTAAGTTATTAAAATTTCATAGTTTGCTGTGTAGACTCAAATTTTTATTATTTTTTTGGTTTATTCTAAGCCAAAAATATGTTGTATTGTACGCCATAAATGGCAAAACATGTAGATCTACCTGTTATTTTAAGACCTTGCACATTTATTTGATGTATACTCATGTTTTTACAATAAATATTATTCTATTCTATTCTATTCTATATTTTTATTCCTTTTTGACTAAAATTAGTAAATTTAGAGTAAAAATACATTTAACGGGACGTTCTCTTCAAACAGAACCAAGTATAAATATGGATAAAGTGGAAAAATTAAAAAGATTTGTTAGCTTTCATCGGCGTGTTATCTATACTAATATTATAAAGAGGTAAAATTTGTTTGTAAGTTTGTATGTAGGGGGTAATCTCTCGAACTACCTGCCAGTCGGATTTGAAAAATTATTCTTGCATTTGATAGCCCAATTCTTGAGGAAGGCTATAGGCTATTGAACATCACGCTATGACCCTTAGGAGCCGAGCAAAAAGAAAAAAAGTCAAAAATAACGTTAAGTGATAGTGCGGGCGGGTGATGCGATACGATCATACGACGGGGTGGCTCGGGGGAAACAAGAAGTTTCACGCAAACGAAGTCGCGGGCTGAAGCTAGTAAAATATAAAAAAATAAACTTAACCAATGTGCCGAGTCGAGATTATCAAATAAGCAGAACAGAAGTTATTAATTAATTATTTTTCCTGAGTTTGGGTGGCTTCTAAGGAAATTGGGATTGGATAGTTTAAGTTATTTAAGCAATATATCTGTCGCAGGGAAATGAGGATATCAGGGATTTCACGAAATCCCTAGGGATATCACAAAATCCCGGTAGATGTCGAATATTCTTGTTTATTACGTCTTCTTACTAAAAGTATCTAGTGATATGACAAAATACCAATTTATCGTCAGTGATATGTCGTTTCACTAAACTAAATCTAGTAAAATGTTAGAAAAGCGGATACTGCCGAATAAAAATCGAGCCATGCATTAGCTGGAAGAATTTCTACATTTGTTCTTCTACAACGTAATTGTGAAATATCAAAGTTGCAGTGCAAAACCAAAAGATGTATTTGCAAGAAGCTAAATGTTTTGTGTAATTCAAGGTGCCACAAATCACTGCTTTGTTTAAATAAATAACAAGATTTTCCATTTTCCATCAGGAGTGAGTCGTTGTCTTAATTGTTGAGCCTCGCATACTTTTAGAAGTAATTTTTTTTTTATATTTTCGTTTATATTTTTGTACCTAATGAACGAATTCACATAGGTAATAGAAAAAGGTATAATACCTGATATCATTGTCAGATTATTGTTTAGTTGATTAGAACTTTATTTTCTAATAAAAATGCACCAGTTAATTTGTAATTTTGTTTTATTACTTGATTCATCAACAGTATTCTTCATTTCACTACATTTAGTTTAGTGAAATGACATATCTCTGATTTTATATTAGTATTTTGTCATATCACTAGATACTTTTAGTAAAAAGACGTAATAAATAAGAATATTCGACATCTACCGGGATTTCGTGATATCCCTAGGGATTTCGTGAAATCGATGATATCCTCATTTCCCTGCGACATATCAATTAGTAAGCTACTTATAGCGCTGAATTTGAATCCTTGTGTTCTGTTATGCTTCGTCGAATTCAAACATTAGGAGGTACCTACCTATATTAATTTAATCATATTCTTTCGACTATCTTACATAAACCTGTTTCCACCACAAAATAAACAAGAACCACACAATAACAATAAATGACAAGTTAAGAAAACATTAAGACGTAATCTGGTTTTAACTAAATCAAACTATAGAATCACTTAATACCAAACAAATTAAATAGTACTTCACCAATACTGTTTTGGTAAAGGTTAAGTATAATATCTCTTAACTAGCACTACTTCAAGTGTAACTTGTTTTAACTTTGTCTGAACTAGCCTTACAAAATCAGTATTGTCTAAAATCTTACTTCGTTAAGAAAAATAAGATTTAACGCCATTTTGCCCTACAATGAAAAAAATATAAAACATTTAAAACCAGAGTAGATTGAACTTACATTTTTGTCATAGTCATTCTAACTACATTAATAACTTACACATTTATAAAAAATGTAGTACTCTGCACTAAATGCCACAAAATTTTTAATTTGCAATATTATTATACCACATATTTTTGTTTGTTTTCTAGTATTTTAAAAGCCCGTCTGTTCTATAGCACTATCTATAGATTTTACACGAGAAATGATCATGTGTTTTTCCAATGCATTCAACGACATAAGAAAGCCTTTTCTAGACATAAAAAATGTTGTTAAACCGCCATTTTCGTAAGTCTTAAAATACTTCAAAAGTTAACCATATTTTCTAAAATAATATTACTTAAATCACTTTAAAGCAAAATAAGTTTTTATTTATACTTCACTAAGACAAGATGGAATATCTGCACTTCAAAATTGATAGTTTTAATTAGGTATTGTAGATATCTTTAAGTCTATTTTTTTATCTTAAGTCAACCTACAAGATATCTTGAAGACAGTGTTTAAGAGTTCTGCAAAACCATACTCTCTTGAGTAGGGATAAAGTTTATCTAAACAGTAGTATTAACTCTTTCTTAACAAGTTCTTAAATACTGTGCCCACTTTTACTTAACTGACTCTTGGAGTGTATCTAGAAGATATCTTGAGGGACATAATAGTTTTAGCCAAGACAACAGCTGGAATTCGTCTACTTGTCTTCAAGATATCTACAATACCTTTTTAAGACAATTGTTTGCTACTTGGGGCCCCGTTGTCTTCTGTACGGTATTATTTAAACCCCATTGAATTTTGCCAACCTTGGTATCCCAAACCCTTTCGTCGTCCCCGAAATTCTGCGCCGTTAAGGAATTCAGAATAGTACGGTTGTACCGTTCAACCTGTCCATTCGATTGTGGGCTAGCGACTGCATTCAACACATGTTTTATACCCTTTTCGGAACAGAATCTCTTAAACGCATGAGAGATGAAACAAGTACCACGGTCACTAATTATGCGATCGGGTGTTCTAATTTAACTAAACAGTTGTCTACCCTCGTTTCATAAATAAGCAGATCATCTAGGTAAGCTGTAGCTTCATTGAATCGGGCAGAACCTAAAACCTTGTTCATCATGCGCTGAAAGACTGCTGGCGCATTCGCTAAACCGAACGGCATGCGGTTAAATTCGTACTGACCGTCCGGTGTCACGAATGAAGTTAGCGCTTTTGACTTTTCTGAGATAGGTATAGCCGGATGCCAAATCTAGGGAGATAAAGCATGCTTGTCCGGACAACCTAGCAATTTCATCATCTATTATTGGCATGGGGTAAAGTTCTTTCACCGTTGTAGAGTTGAGCATCCTATAATCGATGCATAACCGGAGCTTACCATCCTTTTTGCGAATCAATACGATAGGACTTGCATACTCGGACGCTGATTCTCTAATGATACCGGCGCCGAGCATGTCATTCACCATTTCGCGAACCTTTTGACGCTTATTGTGACAATCGGTATGGACGGTAAACTACCGGTGTTTTGCTGTTCAACTCGATGCTCATCTCTACAACATCGGTGCAACCTAGTTCCTCCAACGAAGAAGCATAACGAGAATTGTGAACTAAGCGGCGTTAAATCGACAAATGGCCTACCATGTTTGACTAAATATAACCCACCCGTCACAACACATTGCTGACGCGGCTTCCCGAACAACTTGCCATCTAACATAATGTATCCCTCACAGCAAGGCTCTACTGAAGCTCTTACAGAGGCTCTTCCAAATAACATCACGCTGCTGGGCATACAAACTTTAAACACATTGTCACTATCTATATACATTTGTGAAAATGGCATTTCGTTATCAATGCTCATAAATTGCAAATCTGTGGCAGTTTTATGCACAATAACGTGAGGCTGTTCTGTGAAAGTTTGACCAACTAAAACGGGGACATCTAAGTATTTGTCACTCACCACACGGCAAGTTATGTTAGCGGGTACATTGTCTACAGAAAGTTCAACGTTAACTTTTCCTACCGATTGTACTAATTCGTTACCAAAGCCCTTCAAAATCGTTTGTACACCGTCATGCTGAAGACCTAGTGCCACTCCTAAAGACTCGGTAATCAGCGAGACCTCGCTACCAAAATCAATGAAGGACTTTACATGCCGGCCATTAATTGTTATTGTTTTAATGAATTTAGAAATTGGTTTAGAAGCTGAAATAAGCATAGTTTTGCTCGGATCGTTCTTCTCAGAATTTGAATAACATTTCTCAGCAGTACGACCAACTTTATTACACTTGGTACACGTTATGAGGGGCTTTGGGCACCTAGAGAAAATATGCCCCTTGACCTTGCAATTGAAACAGTGAAAACTTGAGGAACCATTAGTTTTGGTTGTTGGCTTAACATTTGCTACATCTGAATCGTTCCCTGTTTTAAACCGAGAGTTAGCTACGCGTTCGCCTACATTAGTACTCTCCTTACTGCTTATTAGATACTGCAGTAACTGATCAGGATGACTGCACCTTAGCGCCAAGGCCGCTGATTTTACAGACTTATCACTAAGTCCGTAAATAATGCAGTCAACGGCGCGTTTGTCATAAATATCACACTGATTTAATAGAGCTAGTTTGTCATAGAAATAGTTTTCAATAGGTTCATTGTATCTACTTTTTTGGCTTTAGCATCTCCTCCAGGGTTTGGCCATAATTTTTTTCGAATGGAAATGCACTCAATAACTTTTCCTGCCACTCAGGCCAAGAAAACAAAATAGAATTTAAACTTTCGTACCAGGTTTTGGCCAACCCCTGGAGTTTTTGCATCGCGTGATGTATAGTTGTTCTTTCGTCCCATCCATAAACAGAAGCGCACTCGTTTACCTTTTTTATCCATACGTCAATGCGTTGATTTTTCATCAAAGGGTTAAACTCTGCCAAAATGTTTTTAGAATCGTTACTTCGGTTCATCGGTGCAGTTGTTGATGGCTGGGACGCAAGTTGCTTAATAGAACTTAACAAATGAGCTAGATCTTTGGTACTAAAGGAAACGTTACTTGGTTTTTCAGGTTGTTCCGCGTTATTAGAAATACTATTATCATTTACCGTCACGACTTTGTACACGACGACGACTTGGCTTCACATAGTTTTCGCGATGTACAGAAGATTCACGAGAACACGTACTATACCGGCGCATTGACGATAAACGACTACGTGCTCTGCCCACCTCGTTTTCCAGAGCTTTGAGACGTTCTCGCTTTCGTTCCAGCTCCTTCTCCTTCTCGCGTAGACTGAAAGAAGTGGGGCTTCGGCGAAGACTGCGACTTCGATTTCGAAGGCGCCTCGCACTGCCGCCGCTACGCGCACTCGATCGGGCTTCTGGTGTGTGGCGACTTCGACTTCGCTGTCGCCTGTGACTGCTATGCCTCGCTCCGCCGCTATGATGCGCTGTCGATCTGGCTTCAGCTATGTGGCGCGATTGACCTCGCATTGGCGTTGATAGGCGCCGCGAGCTAGTCCCTTGATCGCGTGGCATGGTTCGAAATCCATAAAACAGAAATAATAAAATGGGTTAGAATTGGTAAACTAAAACAAAATTACTTATACAAAAACGTGACTTTGCGTGAATACTAATCTTATACAGTAGGTATGTTAAATAACAGAGGGCGTTCCCTTAAACTCGTTAATCTATATCATTAATAGATTAAAATAAAAATATCAGCATAGAAAAATAAGCATAAAATAATCCGAATTCAAAAAAAATATTAATTGACAATAAATTCGAAACCTCCTGTTTAAAATCAAAACAGTAGCGCGGAATAGTACCTAGCGGATAGTGCATTGCCCAAACCGGCAACGTCGCAATGCGCGCACACGATGCCGAGCATCTCACAGATACTCACGAATAACAAGAGTACAGAAGGTCCACTAACGGAACAAGTACGCGAATTTGTTTTACCTAGCCACTCAGACCGGCCCGTGGTACGACAGGCTTACAGTGTTAATTATGAAAAAATAATTTTACCTAAAAAATAATGTACCGCTAAGTGTGCGGTTAAGTTTGGAGAAAGTTTCATTTATTTAAACCACAGTTCAGGGTTTAAATGATAAATGACGGTATTACACGTTAGCAAGTGAATGTTTTCTTCAATAACAGAAATTTAAAAACTTTTACTTTTTACAGTTGCCTTCGTAATACCTAAGTACTTGCGTTTATTCATAGCAATCGTGTAACGTCACAGTAGTAACACGTTCGTTGAACGGGTACCCCGTTCCATCCCTGAGTATAAAAGCAGTTTTAGGAAAGAGTGGGCCTTCTAAACTTATTAATTTTGTGGCACAGTCGTTTAGTGTTATTTTTTATTTCAATGTTTTAGGTATTATGATACATTTACTCGTAAATAACGTTAAAAACTTACCTAGATTTTGAACTGCTCAATATGCTGACCTCCTCTGTCTACACATTGTTGCATTGTTTAAAATTTTAAAGACTGCGACGTGACTCATGTTTAACAGGCGGCCGGCTCTTCTAATGTTTGAACCGGGCTTTTCCTCAAAATACCTTAGCACGTACTCTTCCTGCCGCACAGAGATCACGGGTCGGGGGCCACCAGAACGACGCGGCACTACCGGTTCATTGTTACGAATATGCACCAGGGCACTCACAATAACACGAGAATTCCGCGGTTGATGTGCATTGGGGTACCTCTCAACATACATCCTCAGAGCACGTGCACCATCATAATTACACTCAGCATAAATGAGCACCATGTTCACATACTCCTGAGCACTGAACTGATAACGTGGCATTTTCCACACAAGAATGACGCAAGTTGTTGCAATGCGAAAATAATGCGCGTCCGGTCAGCGCGTGAGAAAAATTTCGACTAAAATTAGGAGGAAAAACCCCGAATGTCCTGTACATTCGGGGTTTTTCCGCACACGCCCGTCATTCATAAAGAAATTGCGACGTTGCCGTCCTTCAAGTACGCGTGTACAGTATTGTGTACAGTGTGTTTCTTTTACGTATTAATTTTACATTTTTAGTGAATATTTTAATATTAAAAAAAATAAAAACATTTTGTTTTCGAATGGTAATATTTTTTTTAGCATGTATGGATGCTATACTATTGCGGGTTAACGGGAACGCCCTCTGTTTGTTAACATACTGTAGAATCGATCTATGATCACCGGGTTAAAACATGTGCAGAAAACTATTTTGAAGTACTTATAATGCGTAAATAGGCGTGTACTTACCACTTCTGAATTGTAATAAAACTGCCTCACTTCAGTATAAGTATTTATTGTCTTGCTTTTACAATATGACAACTATAATAACTATATGCAGATGAAGACCAGCAATGTAAAAGATCAATTATTGTGCGTCCAACATCGACGCAACCACCCAATCTACCAAAAACAAATCTCCCGCCATTCTTCTTCTTTTTTTTTTGACAACCTTTCCAAAGAGAATCACACCAATTGAATCGTTTCGGTGTTGTCAGATAAGTCAATTACAAATAATCGAATACAAAAATAATTTAATTTAAAAATAGTAAATTACAACAAATTGCGTCAAATAATTTAAATAACATAACAAAATCTAACACAAGTTACTCGTATATATCCAAACGTCAGTCCAAATGTGACTGTTTTTCAGTGTGAAAAGCAAACTAATGCAGATGTTAACCATTCTATGAGTAACACAACTTAACTACACCCGCGTAACACACTATCAATCTCAATCTGAATCATTTTGAAGGTTATTGCCTATCCATTGCTTTAAATGTTCGAAAAATTTAGTCTCCTTAACAAAGTAAACAACGCAATGAATGTTGTCGAATTGTCAAAATGATAGCAACTGATAGTGTGTGTTGCAATTACGCCGCGGGTTTGTAATTGACCGACCAGCCGGTTCTATTCCGTAAAAATCTCCCTTTGAAAACTTTGGTGAAGTAAACTGTCATCCCATCTGGCGCTGGGGATTGGCACTATTGACAGCTCACTTCAAACTCACTTCATCCAAGTTTTCACGGTGAGATTTTTACAGAATAGACTGGCAGATCTTAGAGTAATTTAGATTGGGTCCATATTTATGGGTGAGCTTCAATGGGGCATAAATCCCACGACATTATAGTAATAGTTGTAGCTTGGAGTCAGGATTCTAATGACCAACCCAACAGTACAACCAAGGATCGAACCCAGGAGCCCCTGCTCGACAGTCTCGCTTGCAAACACATCACCAACAAGGCAGTCACCAAAAAATCCCTAAATAAGTAGTCGAATGAAAAAAAGTAACATAACTATGTTTAATTAAATCATCAAGAACCCAACGCAGGTCGCGCGTTTTGTATAAACTGCCGCTGAATCACGGCCGGTCGGGGTAGTAGCTGAACAAACAGTAAACGGTATAAATACGCAAGGTTTCGCACTTTTCAGCACACAGTCGAACCCCGATACAGTCATGATTCGTATTCTCGCTCTCCTGTGCCTCGCCACATCCGCCTTTGGTTTGTCATGTAAGTATTAGAAGCTTTTGTAGTATTTACTAGTATTCGTATTAAGTTAATACTTTTTACTTCCTTAATAGTTTTTTTTTCATATTTCTTCGTACAAAGGAGACTAGGCGATTTTATACGGGAAGTAATATATGGATCAATAGCAATACGGTTTCGATATTTGTGTACCTCATCAGGCATCAAAGGCAAAAAACTACAGACTTTTAAGGGTGCCATAATTACAGTTGTAGCTACAGGAAAATGTTCTTAGGATACGGTCTTTAACTTTTTAAGTATTTTCGAACTGCATTCACAGATTTTGTAAAAATGGTACAGCCGTAGTAAAGTGTATTAAATCCTTCACTTTATTCTTAACAAATTGAAAATACCAGAAACATATCAGCTTTATTTATATCCAAGAAATATATTTTTTTAAATTTTCTAAATAAAAAAAATAATAAACTTTAGACGTATTTTTTTCAAAAACTATAAAGATTTAGCACATGGGAGTTCTTGTCCGAAGTTTGTCGTATTGAAATGCGTCTCTTACTGAACTTAACTCAAAATGTCAGGTCCAAGGATATTTGGGAACACAGTGAGCCAGCTAGAAAAATTACAATTCTTACGTTTTATTTTTATGGCGTCAATAGACGCAGTTTCGTATAAGGATTAAAAGACTCTTTTCTTCTAGACCAGCTGAGGTTTGATTACTACAAAAGTTACAAATAGAAAAAACCTTCTCCCTGGTACATTTCGTACCACCAACCCACCGACGCGAAGATGCTTGGATCAAAATATTCCCTGCAATTTATATTAAACTTAAAGAGCCAATATATATGTAGGAGAGAGTTGTCAATTACATTTGAGGGTAATCAACAGATTTTTTTATGATTGATGTCGGATCAGTAGTAGGTTATTGGCATCTAGTTATTATCAGGCATATTTGATTAAGTACTGTGGGCGTACTGTGGGTAGTGTTGGTTATTGCGCAATAGAAAAACCGTTTGCAGTTCAAATCAGATTATAATATCACGAACAAATTAATCACACTAGCAAATCACACACTGTAGGTACACGACACAACTAGACACACAGTAAAATACATATGGATTAATTGACAAAAAGAATATAATATGACGTTAGCGAGCAGGTGGTAATGCATTGACTTATTATATTACTAGTAGGTTACATTTGGATGGTATTTTAAATAGAGAAAATTGCTAATGGAGTGTTATTTTGTTTGTTACAGTGTTTTCAAAATGGAAACCGGACCTTAGAGGTAAGTTACAGAACGTGCACATTTATTATCATCTATCTTTATCAATAGATCTACCTATCTAATCTAATAATAAACCTTTGTTTGTTTGCGCTAAACTCTGGAACTACCAGCTGGATTTTAAAAAAATGTTTTTGTTTGATAGCCGAATTCTTGAGGAAGGCTATTTAATATCACGCTAAGAGCCGAGCAAAAAGAAAAAACTCAGAAAGAACGCTAAGCGTAAACGAAGTAATAGCGCGGGCAGGCGATGCGATGCGACGGAATGAGTCGAGGGAACAAGAAATATTGACGCGGATGAAGTCGCGGGCAGAAACTAGTTAATAATTAAAATAAAATCATATACTTCATTCAGACTCTATTTTTGTCCATAATTATGTTGTTAGTGCATTATTCTAAAACTATGTTAGTAATGACGAGTTTTAACGATACCTGTACAATTTACTTTTTTTTTTCTTTTCAGTTAGGTTCGCTGTTAATCCCTTAGCGTTCGCACAAGGCAAAGCGTTTATGCAGCAACCGCTGACGAAAGATGATGCGGTGAAAAAAGGCTGGGAGCAGAAGACCAGGCCTGATGATGGGCATGAAGAGTTCTCTTCGCTCGAGATGTTGTGCCCTAAGGGCGACTACACTCTCTGTTTGTTCTACGACGACACTGGTTATGTTTCGGGAGTGCAGATCGCTGTAAGTATTGCATTTTGTAGCCTTCACTATCCCACTGCTGGACAAAGGCCTCCCCTAAGTCCTTCCAAGTAATCTTCACCCGCGCCACCTCAAACCAGGCCTCGCGGTACGCGTCCAGGTCATCTCGCCACTTCTTTCTGGGCCGGCCTCGAGGCGCCGCCATCCACCTAGCCTATATTAACGGGTTTTCGGCTCAAAATATTAATTAATAATGTACAGTTTTGACTTCGTATAAAAAAAACTAGTAGACGACAACTCCGTGCGTCGGAATGCACGTTAAACCGTTGTTAAACCGTCGTTGGTCCCGGGTGCTATTTGATTTATAAATCTTCGACAGTCATTAGGTTCGTCAGAAGCTCGAAAGTATTACCCAGTAACTGGGTTATGGATGTCATATAGGTAGTTGCTCTATGTAAAATACTGGTATTCAGCTGCATCCGGTTAGATTGGAAGCCGACCCCAATATAATTGGGAAAAGGCTAGTTACATAAAGAAAGAAAATAAGTTTATTTGATCCAGGATAAAAGTAGCACACAATATTCACACAAAAACAAAAAAAAAATGTATTGTGTGCCTCACGGCTGCGCCACAAAGGCCCACTTCTGCATAATTGTCAGACAACTAATGCCTGACGCTGGTTTCATATATCATGATAACTAATAATTAAACATTTATTTTACTCACAGATGGGCACTGAAGAGTAGATATGGGCGCCGCGCCGGCGCACGGTGGGCTGAAAATCGGCTTTCATAGACTTAGGCATTTTATTTTGCAAGTGCCAGTTTTTATGCCGGATATCACTTCTATTAGTTATAACAATATACAAAAATGACACCAGAATTGATTCTGCACGAAAACGAAGGAATTATAATTTTTTTACGAAAATTTTGTATGGAGCTAGTATGAAAAATCGAAATATCTCTAAAACGGCAGGGATAACCGTAATATCCTTATAGGAGGTTATAGTACTAATTATTTATGATTTTTTGACATACGTTACATAAAGGTTGTAGATGCCGTTTTTTTTTTAAAAATCGTCAAAATATTTTTATTTATTTTTACATATGAAACTGTTCAAAACGATCCGTGAACTGTGTCAAAGTTAAGAACATCGTTAGGAAGCATGCTTTTTCCCCAAATATTAAGAATATGTGATAAAAAATAGACTGTAAATATATACTTTTATTGATAGGTAATTTAAATAAAACAAAAGTAACAAAAATAATATCTAAGTGCTATAAATTCAATTATATAAAATATTTGAAACAATAATCTATGAAATTATTAACTAAACATATTGGTACAATAAACTAACATAACAAATAATTAAATTTTACAAATTTTCTTTACAACTTTCGTTGTCGGACTCCAATTCCGAGTCAGAATCCAGATTGGATATACCTACAAACTCGAACTCAGTTTCCGAAACTGTATTAGGTCGAGAGTTTCAGCAAAAAAGGTTGTCTTCCTTTTTAACCGACTTCAAAAAAAGGAGGAGGTTCTCAATTCGACGGTATGTTTATTATTTTTTTTTTGTATGTTTGTTACGCGATTACTCCGTCAAATGTGGACCGATTTTCAAAATTATTTTTTTGTTCGAAAGGAGATACTTCTGAAGTGGTCCCATAGTCACCAAGCCAGGATCTGATGATTGGATCCTGGAGAAATCGAAGGAACTCTTCAAATATTATAGGCACACCTATAGCGATTTGGGTATTTTTTATAGTAATTCGTGTATTTGCTCTCGGAAAGTACCATTTGGTGAAGTGGAACTGATGATGAAGACCACAGATGGACACCGGAACTACTCAATAATATTTAAGTATTTCACGGGTTGCGATTCGATTACTTTAATATGATTGCTAAGCAATTTATGCTCGCCACGATGTGAATGGTAATATGGAGCTGATGGTGGACCAGGAGAACTCCACCACCACCAGCACCATCAAATACCCACTTCGATATCAGCTTTAACTGCTTATTTTCCACATTATCAGAAAGACTTTGAAGAATCCGCTTCACCGTGATGTCAAGTAAAGCTTGAAGTGTAATTCTAGCTGATGAATCCGTAACTGACACTGATTGATTAGGAGGGTAGCATGCAAGCTTAGTTTGTTGCAGTTGATAGTAGGATGGGTAAATATCCTTAGCACCTTCCCGAATGGCAGTCTCTCGCAACGTAATATTTTGCCACTTTGAAAGCTTAAGTGATAGAAGCAATCCAAGTGCTTTCTCTGGTGTAAATATTACTGTTTTCACTGGTTTCTTAATGCTTTCATAGATTTTAACGGCAGCTTCTGGATTTTTGATCATATATTCGATTACAGATGCGATATCTTCATACCCTTCATCTTTTAAACGTGCCGCAGCTGCATATGCCAATTCAAAGGAATCCTCGCCTATGTGCTCACTAGATCTTCTCTTTTTCTGTTTGCTTCCCAGATCTTTGAATGGTTTTCGGGACCTTTTTGTCATTGTTCCAACAGTCGATGATGTCGAAGATTCTGGAGAGACTGAGCGTGCTCTTGGTATCTCATCAATAGTTGGTTCTTGATTTATTAAAGTTTGCACGCAACTTGGCCAATCAATATTTGCTTGCAATCAATTATATTCCCCTATTTTTCAAAAAGAAGCGACAGCATGGGCACTTTGACACTGATATTCAACTATTTGGTATTGTTGGAAATCTTACGAGATCAACAAGATACTACACACCTCTGTCTAGTCCTTCAGGTCTATAGGGGTGATGCTATTTTATGTTAAGAGTTGTTAAAGCTCTGAATTCTTCAACTTAAACACTAAAAAGAACGTTTCATATGTAAAAATAAATAAAAAACTTTTGTCGATTTTTTAAAAAAAAACGGCATCTACAACCATTATGTAACGTATGTCAAAAAAATCATAAATAATTAGTACTATAACCTCCTATAAGGATATTACGGTTATCCCTGCCGTTTTAGAGATATTTCGATTTTTCATACTAGCTCCATACAAAATTTTCGTAAAAAAATTATAATTCCTTCGTTTTTGTGCAGAATCAATTCTGGTGTCATTTTTGTATATTGTTATAACTAATAGAAGTGATATCCGGCATAAAAACTGGCACTTGCAAAATAAAATGCCTAAGTCTATGAAAGCCGATTTTCAGCCCACCGTGCGGCGCGGCGCCGCCGTGTGCCACCCGCACGCCGCCGCCGCCGCCGACATTCACCGCGCGGCGTGAGTGGCGTAAAGACGTGTGAAAATTACAAAAATATTCCAACAACCAAAACTGCGACCCCAACTCGTTGGCATTTTAGAAATGCTAGAAAGTGTAATCCACATATGCTACCGAGAACCTATAAATAATATGTTGAGGAAGATTGGCCAAGAAGAACTCAGAATAACTCAGAGTGAGTGGATCCTTTTAGAGGATCTGGTAAAATTTTTGAGAAGCTTTCGAGAAATCGTCGAAATCTTGTCGTCTCAGAAAGCATGCACGATGAATGTTGCTCTGGTGTTTATTTAGGAGATTAAAGACGTATTATATTAAGGATCAATCAAGATGATGAAGCGCTAATAATGTTACGGTTAAAACGCAACATGATGGCAAAAATAAATAAAAGATTCCCAGTAACAAAGCCCATTGTCGCAGCAGCACTATTAGATAACCGCTTCATGAGTCTGTCAGAAATAGATTCAAATATTGAAAACCGGAATATGACCAGAACGTCATTCCTTTCCTCGTCCATCAGGGAAATTATTAATATTAATAACGAGCCAGAAGCTTTAGCCGAAAACGCAGCAAGTACAAGCACTAGCAATGTAATTGACACATCATTATTGCACAAACTGTCAAGGAAACATAGTATGAGTTCATACCAAGGCATTCAAGGTGTTCAATAGAGCAAGAATGTTGGCGTTACATTGCTGGTGCTGATCCTACAGAACCAAAAAATGGTGATTTATTATCCTATTGGAATAATAAAAAAGAAGCATTTCCATGAGGAAATGCTTCTTTTTTACAGAGTAAAGCTCTAGCTCTCTGCTCTTGCTAGAGCTTTACTCTGTATACCTGCCACTAGCACTCCGAGTAAGAGGGTATTCTCGGTAGCTGGGCTAACAGTTACGGCCAAAAGATCTCGCTTGAGCTCGATTCGGGGTATTAAAATCATATTTATTCATGATAATTATGAAATATGTAAGATGTAAGATTGATTATCAATCTTATATTTTATAATTATTATTATCTGTGTTTATATTAAAAAATTGTTTACTAGGCTATTAAAGTGTCCCTTTGGAAAACTGTTTTTTTTGTACCTGATGACCTGACCTGGACAAGGTATTTACTGTACTGTATAGGACTGGCATTTTCCTGTCGTCTGCCTAAAACGATACGGCCGGCTTAAAGAAGATAGGGAGTAGAGAGAGAGTGGATTGAGAGTTTTAGTTGGAGGTAGTAGAAAACTACGCCGCCGGCGCGCGGCGCCGCCGCCGCCGATTGAAATTGGTCAGCGCGCCGCCGCCGAGAATTTTTAAGGCGGCGCCCACCTCTACTGAAGAGTTCACCGATAGTATATATGACTGGAAAACCCAAGGATTCACTTACTGGACCACTAACAATACGGACGCCATTGATAATGGCGGAACAGTTGAAAACTACTGGGCTACTCAAATTTTCTTTTGTTCTCCCGGTTAGTATGAACATTTAGCTAATCTATAGCACGAGAAGAATGTTATAAGTGACAATAGATACTTATAAAGCCAAGCGCAAACAAAAAAACCGCAACGAGCCGCAGCGCAACGTATTTTCATACAAAAAATGCGGTGCGGTTCGCCTGTAGTGTGCGTTTACGTTGGCCATCTTGAATCATGGCGCCGGCCGACTGCGCAGGCGGCGCTCTGACTTGTATGAAAACGCAATGCGCACCCCATACATGGATACATGTATGCATATAAATGAATGCTAATAGGAACACACGCACATTCCAGGCATCAAAGTGAACCCCCAAACAGCCCGCGATGTATCGCAGTGACTCAGTGAGGTATCCTTCGGCATGTGCGTGCCTGTCTATTAGCATGCATTTGTTTTACATGGAGGTAGTGAGCTACACCGCGAGCGCGAGGTATGGCAGTGAGTGATCTTCGGCATGTAATTACCCTTATTCTGTGGGCTATGTCCCTCTTAAAAGGTCCAAGCCGAGTCAGTAGCCGCTATTAGTCGGTTGAAGGACTATTGGACGAGACGCAATTCTTTTTTGTTTATTTTTGTTACGTCTGGGGGCGTCTTGTGTGCCGCAAAGTGTTAACAAATGAATCCATGTAGCCACAACTTGTTAATAAATGAAACGTGTATATTTCTTTCAGAATATCTATTAATTAGCGCTGAGGACCGCATAGCCAAGCGAGATTCCAAGAAGTTGCTACAAGACAAATTCATCTATGTATCTGGTATCGAAGGAAAGCTTCATGCTATCACCACGACTGTGTCAGAGCTCGCTTCCTCAGAAATCAGTAACTTCACAAAACAAGCCTGCATGCCTATGATGGGTGAGTAAACATAGTGTTCCTATATTTTAAGAGTAGTAGATACTACTCTTTTAGGGTCTCCATCTCCACAATGTAACTAGTCAAAGGTCTTTGTTATTTCGTCCACGTTATTACTCCTACTGCAAATCTTTGAAATACCCAAATTAATTATGCGAACCATTACAGTGACGTCACGCCAAATCCCTGCATCGCGCAAGCAAGTTTCGACGCGCGTCTAGCATTTATAATACACAACATCCCGACATCAACCGTCGGGCAGTAGTTCAGCCTTTTTACACCCGTTATAGGTACTAATACTTACTTTATATGCCCAGGTAACCACTACTACTACCAAATGACCCCGCAGCTGGAGTGCAACTCTAAGTTGTTCCCGTTCTTCCCGTTGGAGTTCAACGGTCAGGTGATCGGCACCGGCTTCGTTGTATTCGGAAAATGGAAGCCTAAGAAAGGCCGTGTAAACTATTGTGAAGAACCATCGAGACTGGCTGTTAAGGTAACTTTTATTACTTGAATTAACATTGCAAGCCTCGTTGGCCAAATGGCTGCCTGACAAAGGCCGCCCAACCCAGAAGTTTTACTACCGAGAATTCTGGAGTCTCTTGTGACTGGTTAACTTCTCACCCCTTAAGGAACTTGTTGTGTATTATAAACGTACTTAGGATATCGGAATCCTTTTTACACGTCATAGTATAAAAAAATAAACTAGATGGAGTCGATATTTCCTATCTGTCTACCCCTGAGAAGAAATGACGAAAAAAACTCAAGTCTCTTATAAAGTCCAGAGATATGTATCTTGGTCAGATCATGTGAGGACAACGTAGGTTAGTGCTGAAATGGCCTTTGGAGGAAAGAACCACACAGATTTGAGTGAACCAATCCAGCCAGTGCAAGCATTTGACAGTAATCTTGTAGCTCAACTCAGAACTTGAGGAGCTCTAGGATGGCGCTGTAGTTAAGGCGTTATATTGGTAAAGGCGTCCTTCGAATAAGTAGCTAACGTCAGTTACAACGCCGACAACATTTAATACTTCCATACAATATTAATTATGTGTTTTTATTTTCAGGCAATCGTTCCTAGAGGCCCCGAATGCCTGTACGACTTGGCAGATTCGCCTGGACTGGTCACCATGCACATGTACTATATCAACCAGCCCAGTGATTTAATATGTCCAATCTTCGGATGAAAAGTGCACATCTCAGAATTCGTAAATTTTACAGAAGAACGTTTTCTATGGGTATCATTTAAGCTATCACCAATTTAATTAGTTTTGTGTTTCTTAAATAATAGGGTTTGTCCTCCAAATAGTAGATCTGTCACCAAAATGTAGTCACCAAACAATGCAAGTGACCTAACCAAACCGAACCTCGGGGTGCCCTTCGCTCGCTCTTGCATCCTATGTCGACGGAGCCCCGCTTCGCGGGGCCCCTATTTCTGTGTAAAGGGTTTAAAGTAACCTAACCAAACCGAACCTCGGGGTGCCCTTCGCTCGTTCTTGCATCCTATGTCGACGGAGCCCCGCTATCTGAGAACGAAAATATTTCGTGGCGATAGATCTATTTATTAGGTGATACAACTTGATGACAAATATAAATTTTGGTGATAGAAAATATAGTTCCCGTTTTCTATGTTAAAATTACAACATGACAGATAATAAAATTGTTTTTCAAGTGTTGCAGATGCTTCTTTTTTTATAGTTATATCCCATATCTTCTATATATACACTCTATACATACATACAAATAAATAAAATTGATGTGTCTGTTTGTAATGTCAAAATAAAAGCATTTTACTAAATGCATATGAAAGTATATACGGAGTACCGTATATATTAGGTCCTTACATATGAAATTGGCGTTTTTCGTACTGGCCACTTTAATCACGAATTTCTCCTCTTTGGTAAGGAATTCCAAATTCAAATTTGTACAGCTATTTACTCATGTATTTGTGCTTCGATGACCGTCATTCATTTGTTTTTTTTCTTCTGTTTTTTCTGTTTGCGTCACTCATTTTACAAAATGGAAAATTTAAAATATCGCATTATTTACGAGTACGAGTTCCGCCGTGGCACTAGTGCTGCGGAAACGACTCGAAGGGTGAATGATGTGTATGGCGGTCATGTTGCAAAAGAAAACACAGTTCGTTTTTGGTTCCAACGTTTTCGTTCTGGAAATTTCGACCTGCAGAACAAGCCCCGTGGACGGCCTGAGACCCAAGTTGATAATGGAGAATTGAAGGCTATTGTGGAAGCGGACCCATCGCAAACCACGTCCGAGTTAGCTGCAGGCTTCGATGTTAGTGATAAAACTGTTTTAATTCACTTGAAGCAAATTGGGAAGATTAAAAAGCTTGAAAGGTGGGTACCTCACGAATTGACTGAAGCAAACCGGCAAACGCGCGTCGACTGCTGCGTTACATTACTTGAATTGGAATGTCTTAGACATCCTCCGTACTCCCCGGACCTTGCTCCAACAGATTACCATTTTTTTCGCAATTTGGATAACTTTTTGCAAGGGAAAAAATTCAACTCCGATGGGGCAGTCCAAATCGCCTTCAAAGATTTTATTGATTCCCGTCCGACTGGTTTTTTTAGTAAAGGGATCAATGAACTACCTATAAGATGGCAAAAGTGCATTGAAAACAATGGTTCATACTTTGATTAATTAAATATATTATATTAAAAAATATTCGACTTTTTGTTCCTTCCATACAAAACGCCAATTTCATATGTAAGGACCTAATAGTTTCATATGGGTCCGAGTCATAGAAATGTATATATCTATGGTCCGAGTGTTCATAGAATATTTCGAAACATCGCCAAGCGTTTGGTTGACTCTTCACATAGTAGTGTTTTAAGTATATTTTCGGGAGCGTACTCAATGAAATACCAAGTCAACGAACCAACTATTTATTTGCGGCCTACCCGCAACTTATAATTATGTATTAGACAGATACCACACGTCCCCTCTTTAAATAATTAAATAAAAACGAACACTTATCAAAAAACAGTAGGTATCTACATAAACCAAATTGCTTTAGCAGTGTAAAACAACTGTTACGTAAATTGTTATACAATACTGATATCTGGTAAGTTATAAACTAAAACATTGTTTTACTCAAGGAATAGTTTCCGTAATTACTTATGCATTATTCTAATTTATAGTCATATTCCTATAAATTGAAAAGCGTTATTCCTGAATGAAACTCTGTACCGTAACTAATCTATATAATAATCTTATTGACATCAAAAACAATTTTTTTTTTTTTTTTTTTTTGTTTTCATCCAACAGTGTGTCCTTAAACCTAATAGAAGTAAAAAAAAAAAAAAAAAAAAAACAGCAAAAATCAGCAATATCTAGTGATACCTAATAAGTACCCGCCTTATTGGTTCATCTAATAAACAAAAATAAGTAAAATAATATTAAAATTTGTACTTCTTTTTAGTTAATGTACAAGCGCGCTGTTGGCGCATATTTGACTTCTCAGGAGTCTCATTGTTACCTAATAACTGACTTGGCTTCGGTATTTGTACTTCTTGATTTGAGGCTGGAGGGGCATTAGAAATCTCGTTTTGGGTTTTTGTTAGTTCCGTTAAACTACTACTATCCTGACCGTTGATATCGTCCACGATCGCGTCGTCTAACTTATCCCCCATATTGACGCGGTCTGAATGATCGGGTGTGAACATGGAATGCCGTTTAGTGGTGCGAGACGTCCCAACGGGTAGCAATTGATCAATATGTCTTTTCCACTCTTTACCGTCTGCACAACGCACTCGATAGGTTAACGGTGCCTCTCTCGCGGTGACCACGGCCGGCGCCCACTTGTCAGCGCGCGCACGGTAGTCTCGCGCTAGCACGTGGTCGCCGGGCGCAGCGTGGCGCTCGGTGCCCGGGCTGTGGCGCGCGGCGCGTGCCGCTGCTTGCTCGCTGGCGCGCTCGGCGCTCGGCCGCAGCACGTCCAACCTACCACGGAGCCGCCTGCCCAGCATCGCATCAGCAGGCGCGACGCCTGTAGTCGTGTGTTCACAATTGCGATATTGAAATAAAAATTTTGAGACTGCCGTATCAACATCGACCGTCTCGTGCGCGGCTTTTTTCATTGCACGCTTGACTAACTTCACCGCGTTCTCGGCCGCTCCGTTACCCGCCGGCCTATAGGGACTAGTAATTGTGTGAGTGATGAAATTTCTTGTAAAAAAATTTGCTAGCTCAGCTGATCCAAAAGGCGGGCCGCCGTCACTCACAACCTGTGAGGGAAGACCGAAACGAGCGAACAATTCCCTAAGTTTACCTATCGTCGCCGAGGCGGTAGTGCCCGACATTTTCTGCACCTCGATCCATTTACTATGAGCGTCCACGGTGACGAGATAATGTTTACCCTGAAATTCGCCGAAATCGATATGTAGTCTTTGCCACGGTCGCGTGGGGAACTCCCACGGATGTAGAAGGGAACGTGGAGGTGCATCACGCTGCTGGCGACAAGCACTACAATCTTTCGCGAGAGTCTCAATTTCGACATCTAATGTTGGCCAATAAACATAACTCCTTGCTATATTTTTCATTTTAACTACCCCTAAATGCCCTTCATGTAATTCGGATAGCACTGGTTTTCTCAATGGCTCCGGCACGATTACCCGGTGATTATATAAAATACAACCACGATCCAACACTAAATTATCTTTCCGATTGTAATAAGGCTTTTCTAACTCAGCTATTATTTTTGTTGGCCAGCCAGTGATAAGATAATTTTTTATTTTACTTAAAACGCTGTCTTTCTGTGTCCATGAAGCCACCTCTTTTGCACTGATTGGGATTGATTCCTCAACATAATTTACATATGATACCGAACCCAAGTCATCACAATATTTCCGTTCATATGGCAGTGGCAGTCGCGATAGTGCATCGACATTGCAGTTGTCACTCGATTTGACAAACTCAATCTCGAAATCATAAGACGCCAGCCTGGTGGCATATCTCTGCAGCCTACTAGCTGCCGTTTGCGGCAACCCAAATTTTGAACCAAAAATAAAAGTTAAGGGTTTATGATCCGTTTTAATAATAAAATGTTGACCATAAATATACTGGTGGTGCTTGATCACGCCAGCGATAATCGCGAGTGCCTCCTTGTCCAGCTGGCTATACGATCGTTCAGCTGCATTTAACGTGCGTGACGCGAAACAAATCGGGCGCTCGTCGCCGTTAGGAAAACGATGTGACAGCACACTGCCAATACCATATGAACTGCTATCCACGGCGAGTACCAGTGGTAGTTTCGGATTATAGTGTACCAACACCTTGCTACTAAGAATAGCCGCTTTTATAGCCTGGAAAGCTTTTACACAATCTGCTGACCAGACCCAAACACTTTGTTTACGCAATAAACTATGTAAAGGATGTAGAATAGTACTCAACTGTGGTATGAACTTGGCATAATAATTTATCATACCAAGGAATGATCTGAGCTGAGTCAAATCTTCTGGGGGTGGTGCATCCACGATCGCTTTTATTTTGTTTGGGTCTGGATGCAAACCCTGCTTGTCGATAATAAAACCTAAATAAGTAATGCTTTTTTTCATAAAACTACACTTCTTTAGTTTAATTCGCAAACCGACCTCACATAAGCGAGACAACACAGCCCTTAAATTAGCAATATGTTCTGACCTGGAGGCGCCTGTGATCGCCACGTCATCCAAGAATACTGCAGTGCCCTTCAAGCCCCTAAGTGTTTCTTCCATAAACTTTTGGAATTTCTCGGGAATGCACGTCAAACCAAAAGGAGTACGAAGGTAAATAAAAGTGCCTATATGCGTTGTTATCGCAGTACAAGCCCGCGAATTCTCATCCAAAAATAATTGTTGGTACGCGTTAGTTAGGTCGATTTTTGAATACAATTCGCCGCCATTTAGTGCAGCAAATAACTCCTCGATCCGTGGCATAGGGTACGGGTCGCGAATCAGCTTTGGATTAATGGTGACTTTATAATCACCGCAGATACGTATTTCACCAGATTTCTTTAAAACCGGTACAATAGGTGTACCATAATCAGAGTAATCCACCTTACGTATAGTACCCTCTGCCTCGAGTCGTTGTAACTCTAATTCTACAGGTTTACGTAAAGCTAGTGGTAATGATCTCGCTTTGATAAAAACGGGAGTCATGTCGCCTAATCTTAATGAAAGTTGCTTGGTACATGTGCCAAGACCCGGGGCAAACACGGTGGGAAATTCTTTTTGCAAAGTATCTACTAATTTGTCGTCTGATATGTTCAACATCAATTCGCTAATTTGAATGCGATCGATATTTAATTTACTCAACCAAGATCTACCCATTAATGGTGGACCACCATTCTTAATGACAAATAGTTTTAAATCTCTCGCCGAGTGTGTCCCGATCTCCACATTAACCACAATATAACCGATCACTTCAATCCGAGTGCCGTTATAAGAATGTAAACAAACATCCTTTGAAATAAGCGGCAACGCCTTGAAATGCTCGTCAAATGAATGAGTACTAATTGCAGACAACTTACTGCCAGTGTCCAGTTCAAACGTCATCGCCTTACCGTTAACTTTTACGCACACATTGTATGGCCGATTACTATTACTGCACACATTTAGATTATATATATCTGAGTCCAAATCGCTATCACTATTATCCATATAATTTTGATCTCCTCGCGACGACCGCACTTCGCCCTGACGGGGATTTCGTTTGCACATAACTTTAAGATGGCCTTTTTGCCCACACACGTCACATGAATAATTTTTAAAACGACACACGACTGCTCGATGACTCTTCCCGCACCGCCAACAAGGCTGTTGCAGCGCGCGCTGTGCCTCGTTCGCGGGCGCGGCTGGAGCGCGCGTTCCTTCGATGCTGCTGCCGCTGCTGCCGGTCGCAGCGCGCGCCGTACGTCGTCCCGTCGCGAGCCGGTGCATCGGCTCGGGCGCCCCGGAACTCGTCGACGTCGCGGACGCTGCTCCGCTGCACGTGCCGCTCGCTTGAGCGTGCCGGTCAGCCGCTTCCAGTGCGAAGGCCAACTCCACCGCCCTCTTGTACGTCAGTGTCGACTCGGCAAAGAGCCGCGATCTCATGTCATCGCTCACAAGACCAAACACGAATTGGTCCCTTAGGTTTTCTTCCAGACCACTTTTAAAGTTGCACGTGCTGGCCAGATGTTTGAGGACTTGCAAATAATCGCTCAGACTTTCGCCATCATTTTGACGTCTCATTCTAAATATATGCCGCTCAGCTATCTCTGAGCGCTTTGGTTCGAGATGGTCGCCAACTATGTTCACTAACTCCTGAAAACTTCTCCGGATTGTCTGGCGCACAAAGATCACACATCAGATCATAAGTAGCTTCGCCCACTAACGTGACTAACGTAGCCACTCGTAATGCTGGTTTGATTTCGTTGAGCGCCATAAACTGTTCCACGCGTCGAATATATGCCAACCATTTTTTGCTCGATAAATCGAACTGTTCTATTTTTCCGATCGGCATTTTATTGTCACTTCACAATAATACTATACACTCACTATTAGTGGTAATTTAACTAATTTTTACTCGTCGCCAGTAGTGTTTTAAGTATATTTTCGGGAGCGTACTCAATGAAATACCAAGTCAACGAACCAACTATTTATTTGCGGCCTACCCGCAACTTTAAATAATTATGTATTAGACAGATACCACACACATGACCAGGGCTGGCCTAATTATAGCCCAAAGAATCAGCATTTCAGCATTGGCATCCAACGTGGTAATACTGCCAGCCTTTTCGGCACTTATCCCATTGACAGCGATGTGGACGAATTTTTGATGCCCAATGAGCTCCTCCCGTTTTCTCTTATGTTTTATCATATACTAGTATAAAATATATATATTTTAGTGTTAGCTTGTATATTTCATATGCATCATCATCATCAGCCTATAGCAGTCCACTGCTGGACACAGGCCTCTCCTATTGCACGCCAATCAACTCGATTTTCGGCATCTCTCATCCAGCTGCTACCAGCCGTCCTGCGAAGACTGTCGCTCCACCTAGCCTGAGAGCGTCCCACCTTACGTTCACCGATTTGCGGTATGGAATATGGCCGGCCCATTGCCACTGTCAGCTATTCTGTGAGCTATGTCGACAACTTTGGTTCTCTGCCGGATCACCTCGTTGCAGATTCGATCCCTCAGAGAGACTCCAAGCATAGCCTGGTCCTGTGGTGTGCATTGGTTTTCAGAATAGGGAGGCACTAGGCCGGGTCTAGTCTAGACAAACGCGGCACTAATCAGAAAAAAGTGAGCTCAAAAGTGTGGTTATTTGAGTGCCAACTTAAGGGTAATAAATTGCGAAGGTCGAACGTCATGGTATTACGCGGGAGACGTACGTATCTTTAATTTTGTCGTATTAACTTGAACGAGTAAAGACCAATGACAATGTGCGAATAGTACGGGAGCCGAGTAGACCGTCCGGCGACTGCCTACTGCCGCGCGTGTTTGTATGAAGATTTGGTTTTTTGTTAGGTATAACAATTTAGTGAGTTTCTTAATGGGGCACACACACTAAAATGTAATTGACAGGCTTATGTTGATATATCGAGGTAGGCACTGCTTATATGCCTACATGCAATGCACGCCAATGGCCCGGTCCATAGCTCGCTGAGCGACCTTGAATTTATGAACCAGCCGTACCGTGAGTGTCCACGTTTCGGCTCCATAAGTCATAACTGGTAGGACTCACTGATTGAAGTCCTTAGTCTTTAGGCTCTGTGGAATACGCGACGAGAAACTCGACGAAGCTTCCCAAACGTTGCCCAGCCCAGCGGAATTCTTCTGTTAGCCTCCCTCTCAAAGTTGTTCTTACCAAACTGCAAAGTTTGCCCGAGGTAAACGTATTCTTGAACAACCTTGAGAGAACAATGGTGGTGCATTGACAGCAACCGGTCCCGGGGTAACGTGTTCGTTGAACATAACCTGGGTTTTGCCCAAATTCATCCGGAGACCAATGCGTACAGAAGAATCAACTAGGCCCTCCAGAATCTGCTGCCTGCACCGATACAGCCAGTATGACGATGTCCTCTGCAAATCTCAAACGTGTGATGTTCTCGCCTATGATGTTACTGCCCCGTCCTTCCAAGTTTAGCGTCTTAAACACATCCTATAATCTTCTTGTCTCACCCCTTGACGCATGGGGATTTCACTGGTCCTGAGTTTGGACGGTCATTGTCGCATTTTCATAAAGACTTCTCAGCACTTGGATGTATCGCCAGCCGACTTGGCATCGCTGCAGAGACTCCAAAACAGACCAAGTCTCGATAGAGTCAAAAGCTTTCTCATAGTCCACAAAGGCAAGACATAGGGGCCAATTATACTCTTTGGATTTCTGTATAATTTGCCGCCCTGTGTGCATGTGGTTAGGGAATGCAATCCGGACTATCCGTAATCCGAAAAATCCGGATATCCGCACATTTTTACTAGACTTCCAAATCCAGATTTGAAAATCGAACCGGATTTTTTGAATAATAAGATTTTTTGTAACAAAAAAATCGAACGTTCATAATATCGAATGGTTAATAAATCGAACATTCAATATATTGTACAGACGCCAGCACATCAACCTACACCAAACTGTCACATTTTCCCAATCAACTTTGAACCATATGCTTTAGTGATAAAGTTGAAAATCTTTTAAAGAAATTTGACAGATTGTAGTAGGTTGATGTACTGGCGTCTGTACCTACACTCAATACATCGAGTGTTCAAAATATCGAATGTTTGTGTGATCGAGCGTTCAACGCATGGCATATTTATTCTATCGAAATATCAATATATAAGGTCAACTTTTATCAAGTACAAAAATTTTAAGGACAGATTCAATAACTAAAGATAGACATTTAAAAAAAAAAAAAAAAAAATTCTATACGCTAGTTTCCAAGAAAAACACCAAAAACCATTTTGTTTAAAAATTCAAATAACAACAACCTGTGTATTAATGGCTAACGGACTCTAGGCAGATAACAATGGTTGCGCCTGCACACATGTGGCGGCGGCGTGTCTCCCGCTTCGCCCCGCTGCACCCGCCCTGCGCGGCTGGGATTCAGAGCGGGAGATTGTCTTTCAGTTCGCCAAAATCAAGTTACCGAATTGTGCGTAAATTTTCGAAATGCCGTATCGGTATTGATCCCGAGAATACATGAATATGGCTATGTGCTATCACGACGCAAGTGAAATAATGTTGCGGACACAAGAACTGTACGCCCAGAGGTTTAGACGAGTGGTCAATATTCGCACCATTCTTCGAGCCGTGCAGCGCTTCAGAGAGAGTGAGAACTTCCAGCCTCGTCTTATTGACTCGGGGAGGCCACGACACCCAGCGCAGCTTGAAGAGGAGGTGCTGGACTCAGACCAATTATTGGTCTGAGGTGCTGGATTTCTTTCACCGGCACCCAGTGGCGAGCACCGGAGACGCTGCCCATGTGTTTGGCGTAAGCCAGAATTACGTGTGGCAGCTCCTGCGCAGTGAAGGTTACCATCCCTTCCATTTCACTCGGGTCCAGGAGTTGCTGCCTGAGGATTACGCACCTGTGGGGTAGGGCCAAAGACCTAGTGTATGGGAACGACGGTCATACAATCCGTACAGTGGAAGAATTACGTGCGCGAATTGTGAGTGCATTTAACGTGATGTCCAGTGACCATCAAGTGCTTACTGAAGTGCGGAGGCATTGTCTCGATCGCGCTAGACAGTGTGTGCGACAACAAGGGCGTCACGTCCAACAATTGATGTGATATGTGTAAATAACTAGTAAATTGTGTAAATAAGTGTAAATCTGTTAATGAATTTTGACTATTTTTAACCCGCCAAATTAATGCAAAAAGTTAGGTAAGTTGTTAACATTTTTACATCAATTCAATACTAAAAAAAATAACAAATTGTATTAAATTGTTAGTCCAAAGCCTGAAAAAGTGTGATGGAAAATTAAAATACGATAGATTAGCGCAAAGGTTAAAATTGTTTCTTAACATGTGTCACAGTCTTAGTCAATGCAGTCCGAGCGATGACGTAATACCGGGTTAAATGACCCTGGGTTTTTTGGGGGTGCAGACCCGAACAACTGAGTCGGTATACAGTATGCTTTTTAAAATATTGTAATTTTTGTGTTAGAAAAACTGAAAATAAAAACTAGCCTGATTATTTGAAATAAAATGTTAGGGCCGTATTTCTATCGTATGGATAGACGTTCTGTTTAAATTTTTGTACTTGATAAAAGTTGACCTTATATACAGGGTGAAATTGAACACATGTGACAAATCGAAATGGGAGATTGTACTCATTATTATGAACAACTTTTACTATGGGACCAAACCTGAAATCGCGAAAAAAAAAATCAGTTGTTCCCTACATTTATGTTCGCATAACTCGTCAAAATGTAGGGAACAGCTGATTTTTTTTTTGCGATTTCAGGTTTGGTCCCATAGTAAAAGTTGTTCATAATAATGAGTACAATCTCCCATTTCGATTTGTCGCATGTGTTCAATTTCACCCTGTATACATGGGCCCCGACGCTATCGCAAGCAGTGACATCTAAGGGAGCATGACGAACTTGCTGCCGGTTGCTCAAGCAAGAATAATATGATCATTCGTAGAGGTCGCTATAGCTAACCACATATTGCAATCAATTCACTAAATAACAATGGAATGAGTAGATTATGTCAATAATAAATAACGATAAAATTAAACTGAATTGACTAAAACTCTCAATTAAAAAATAAAATATAAAAAAAATATTTTTTTTTTTTTGACTCGGCCAGTGCATTGTTGCTGATGACTTTATGAGCCTCTTGGAGCGTCGACAGCGATGCGGGTGAATTTTTCGACGCTATATTTTAGTTTTTGTATAGTTTTAGTTGAGCTAGGTTTTAATTTTGATATTTTCGATAGGATTGTGAACTTTATTTATTTATTAAAGTCTCTTTTTTTTGTTGAATTAAGTAGTTTTAATTAGCTACAATATAATTTCCTAATGTTACCTACCCATTCAAAATGTTGTTTTTTTTTTATTTGGAATTATATCGAAAAACCCTTAAAATTCAAATATCTTGAAAATTATTGAATTTTGGCCATATATAATATAGGGGGGGGTCAATTTGATGCATTTTGGTCCCCCTATCAGCTCCTGACGCATATACGTCGAATTACAAGTAACCCTATAAATAAAAAATAAAAAAAGCCATTTATTCTACTACTCTCTTAAACTTTTTACAAAAATGTTTGTAGCATGCACATATCAATATACCTTTTTTTAGGGTTCCGTAGTCAACTAGGAACCCTTATAGTTTCGCCATGTCTGTCTGTCCGTCCGTCCGTCTGTCCGTCCTCGCTTAATCTCTGTGACCGTTAGCACTAGAAAGCTGAAATTTGGTACCAATATGTATATTAATCACGCCGACAAAGTGGTAAAATAAAAATTGGAAAAAAATGTTTTATTAGGGTAGCCCCCCTATATGTAAAGTGGGAAGTGATTTTTTTTTTAATTTCAACCCTAACGTGTGATATATTGTTGGAAAGGTATTTAAAAATGAATATGGGTTTACTAAAATCATTTTTTGATAATGTCAATAATTTCGGAAATAATCGCTCCAAAAGTAAAAAACAATATGTCCCCCCCCCCTCTAACTTTTGAACCATAAGTTTAGAAAATATGAAAAAAATCTGAAAAGTAGAACTTTATAAGGACTTTCTAGGAAAATTATTTTGAACTTGATAGAAATAACAGTTTTTGTACAAAAAAGACAAAAGTTGTACAAAATCATTTCTGGACTAAGTTTGTAGTATAATCGTATATGCAAGCATTTTTTTTTAACTTCGTTTACATATTTTATTATCCTGAACGTATCTTTTTTCAAACAAAAAAAGAATGATTAAAATTGGTTCTCGCAATCCAAAATTACCACCGAAAACTTCTGGCACGTCTATGTACTAATTAGTAACCCAATTCCCCGAGAGATGGCGCTGTAGGTACTTATTACATTGGGTCGGGTATTATCGAATTGTACGTGGGAACACTTATTGTGACGGACGGGAAACTACGGAACCCTACACTGAGCGTGGCCCGACACGCTCTTGGCCGGTTTTTTTATGGATGGGAAATCATCAAATGACCCCTCCCGCTCTGCGTAGCGGTAACCCTTTCGGACAATCCCGCACCCCCGGCATATCAATATACCTATCATTAGAATTACTAACATGCAAAATTGTATTTTAATTGATTCAGCACATTTTAAATTAATTAATATTTAGATTGTATCATAGTGATTAATTGAATTTGGTAAAATTGATTAGATTGAATTTTATGTTGTAATAAAGTATTTATACTAAATGATATTAAATATTTGAATTAGTAGTAGTCGCCTCCTTGGCGTAGGCCTCCCCCAGTTCTTTCCAGTAGTGTCTATCTCTGGCTTTGGTCATCCAGTTCGGCCCTAGTCTTTGTACAAATAGGTCTGCCCATATTTTCCTTTGTCGTCCCCTAGACCTTGTTCCTTCTCTTGGGATCCATTCTATAATTTTTTTGGTCCATCTATCATTAGCCATTCGACATATGTGACCCGCCCAGTTCCACTTTAGTGCCCTCACTCTCTCAACAATATCAGTTACTTTAGTGATTTTTCTAATTTCTTGGTTTTTAATTTTGTCTGATAGTCTGATTACCAACATGCTTCTTTCCATTTTGCGTTGACATATTGCTAGCTTGTCTTCCTCACACTTCCTGAGCGACCATACTTTGACAGCCGTAGGTCAGACAAGGTAGGATTGCTATTTCAAAGAGCTTTCTCTTTATACTAGTATGACTGTATTGATTTATTTTTCATTATTTCCTTCAATCCCCAGTATTTTTTCCATGCTATGGCGATTCTTCTCTGCACTTCATTTTCAGTGAGATTATCAAATGAAACTGATTGACCCAAATAAATATAATCTTTAACGAATTCTACATTCTGACCATCGACCATTATAGGATCGTTTTCCTTGTTGTTTGTGATTATTTTGGTTTTTGTAATATTTATCGACAGGCCCACTTTTTTACTCTCTTCTGTCAAGTCGTTTAACATGGTTGCCAAATCTGTCGTATTTTCTGCGAAAATTACTATATGTCGTCTGCGAAGCGGAGGTGGCTTAAGTATTCGCCGTTGACTCTCAATCCTTTTCTTGTCCAATCAAGTTTCCTGAAGATACTTTCTAAAACAGCTGTAAATATTTTTGGCGATATTGGGTCACCTTGTCTAACGCCTCTTCTTACGGGGAACCTCTCACCGTCCCGTTCCAGCCTAATTTTTGCACAGCTCTTCTTGTATATTTCCTGCAGTACAGTTACGTATTTTGCGTCGACACCTTGTTGTTGTAGCGTTCCCCATATTGAGTTGTGATTCAATGAATCAAACGCTTTTTTGTAGTCTACAAAACACATATAAAGTGATTGATTATACTCTTTAGCTTTTTCTATCGCTTGAGTTACCACTTGTATTTGTTCCATTGTTGAAGTTCTTCCGAAAACCTGCCTATTCGCTTGGCTGATTTTCATCTAAAACCTTTGTAATTCTATTTAGAATCAATTTAGAAAACACCTTGTACACGCTTGACATCAGACTGTTGGGTCTATAGTTGTTATGGTCACTACAGTCGCCCATTTTGTGGAAAAGTACTGTAGTCGAGTCCGACCATTGTTCCGGAGTAGATCCAGTTCTCAATATATTGTCAAATAGGGCTTGGAGGACGCTTTGCAAAGATTCCGAGAGGGATTTCAGAAGCTCGTTTGTGATATTATCTTCACCCGGTGTTTTGTTATTTTTTTTGGGAATCTATAGCGTGTCTGATCTCTTCTCGTAACACATGCTTGGTTGAGTCGTACTCAATGCGGTTTGTAGGTTGCAGTCTGGTTGGTGATGGTTCGTTGGATTCATAGAGAGCGCTGTAGAAGGCTGTTGCCACTTTCAATATATCTCGTCTTTTTGTTACTTGTTTCCCAGCTTTGTTTTTTATGTTAGGTGCCCGCTCTGATTTGTTTCTTAGCTCCTTGAAAGCTTTCTTAATTGCTCCGGTTTTTTGTATATAGGTTTCAAAAATAAACTGTCTATGTTTTTTATAATCTTTCCGTAAGTTTCGATTTATTTCCTTGCTAATTTGAGTAATTTTTGTTCGTACTTCTTTCGTTCTTTTAAAACGGTATAGTTCTTTACGTTCTTCTAACAATTCATGAGTTTTTGTGGTAACTTTATTTGTAGTTTTTGGTTCTTGTTTTGGTAATTTTTTAATCAAAGCTATTTTTTCCGACATGAAAGCATTGTACTGGCATTGGATATCTGGCGATTTGTTTATCGCCTGCATCATTTTAGTTTCCCAGAATTTTCCAGTTTCACCTGAGAAAGTTGGCAATTTATTTGTATATTGGCTGTGCGATTTGATAAACTTCCTTTTCTTTTTAATGCTTAGGTTTAGTGCACATCTTAACATACGAATGTCTGTTTCAAAGTTAAGGTTATTTATTATATCGAATTTGTGTATTTGTTTTGGTTGGCTCGTTAGTATGTAGTCTATCTCATTGTGATATTGATTATTTGGTGACCGCCAGGTCCATTTTTTATGATGCTTTCTGTGGAACATACTATTTACTATCTTCAAGTTATTTTCTAGGGCGTATTCTACCAACCGTTGGCCACGTTCGTTTCTTTTGCCAGACGAATGTTTCCCAAAGATTGCTTCTTCACCCTGTTGGACTTTTCCTATTTTGGCGTTGAAATCTCCCATCAAAATTATGTTTCCTGAATTAGCCGACTTGACCGCATCGTCTAGTCTGATAAAATGAATTTATTTCTTCGTCGTTCTAGCACTCTGTAGGTGCATATACTTGAATGATTACCCAAGTTTTATTCTTTTCTAAATCTACCTCAAGGGCCACAACCCTCTCTGAATGGCACTTTAGACTTAATAATTATGTTGTTTTTCAGTGATTTTTAATCAAAAAACCAACGCCGTTTCTACTGTTGCTGCTCGGTGAGTGGTATAAAAAAAAAGTTTTTTTTTTTTATTCTTGTATTCATGTTGTATTATTGTTGTATTCTTCTATTAATTCAGTCTTTCTTCTAACTTCGCTAAGGCCAATAATGTCCCATTTAATTCCATTCAGTGCATTACTTAGTTCTGTAATTCTGTTGTCCTGAAGTAAGGTTCTGACATTTAGGCTTGCAATGTATAGGAAATTATTTGTTCGCTTTTTGTTTTCAGAAGTTTGATTGTAATGAGTGCTCATCGTGTACTTTTCTGGGGGGTTTAGGTCTACATCCTCCACGGGGACCAGCTGGATTAGAGGAGGTGGTGGAGGGATTATCTCTAATTGTTTTTTGGGGTTGTGCTCGTGTTTACTTCCGCGGAAGTTGATTCAGAAGTATTTTTCGGTGGTACAGTATTTATATAGGAGATTGATATTTCTTTTCTTGGTTTCTTTTGGAATTTGCATTTGTATTTCGTTGGTGATGGAGGTGTTGTGGTGTTCAGGTGATTCTGATAAATAACGTTTCTGATTTCGTGCGTCTTTTACTGGACATGTCCAGTTTCTGCCCTCTGGTAATTCTGGTATACATAAATGTTCATGATTTAAGGTTTTTCAGTAAGATTTAAAAATTTAGATTTAAATTACTATGGATTAATTAATTCAGTATTACTTGCGTAACATAATTCTCAAAAAAACAGTACTCAATCGTAGCTTCCGCTTTGCAATTTTAAACGGGAAGTACTAAAAATGTTTTTTGACGTTCCATTTTATCTCGTAATTATCTTTAAATAGTGTGAGCAATAATTATAAGCCGCTTATTTTAGGTGAAAGGAATATATTAACGTATTTGCGTATAAAATACGACAATGGTACTAAAATATTTTTGTGTACACATCAAACGTGTTTTTCTTCGGATACCCACTTCCTAACATGAAGGTAAGTATTTATTACTTTTTTGACATGGCATTGACATTTATTTTTTTGGTTGTCAATTCCAAGTTGCGTGTATGCGTTCCTTGCTTACTATGCGATTATTTTCTGTTATGGATATTTTCTTTAAACGACCATTGCTATTCTACACGGAGTGACATCATCTAGACACGATGACTATTGCTATAGGTACTTATAGGATCCTGCTTTTCCTTTCGATTTGGATATTATGATGAGTTGCATCGCTGTGCTGCGGATTCGCAGACATATCGTGTCAAGGCTGGCGTTACCCCTGCAAGTGAGACTTGCTCGATGGTTATCAAATCAGGTGGGCGTCTATCCTACGGCAGTCGCGTAAACCATGCAGGAAAGGCAGTACATTGAGCAGTTGTGTTATAATTTGAAAAATACAATGACATGTCTTATTGTTCCAGCTCCCATTAGATGGATACGCAAGTGTCATGATTGTTATAATTTATTAAATACCAAAGCTGCTGACAATGAGAGATTACTAGGTCATACAATGGTCTGCCACATCATGACGCTAGTATGGTATCTTGGCTGGGCAAGGCATCAAAATAACGTGCTAGCACCAGCTACATTTTTGGACAATGTTTTGGTGTCTCTAGAAGACGTTTAATTTTTTTATCATTTTATTTAAGAATGTACTTATATACAATAAAGTAATTTGTTTTTCAGTAAATACATACATAGTTTTATTTATTATAATCCCAATTCAGTATCAACAAGTAGCTACATATAAATAATATTATGGGTATTGAAGATAGAAACCATAATACGGAATTAAAGATAATGCCAATATAATATTGTAATATTGTGACAAACAATAGGTGCTTAACATTTTTGTTACACAAATAGAAATATCCTAAAAACTGTAGAATATGATCTCAGACCAACAAAACGTTTCATTAATCTCACAAAGACATACCACCAATTAGTACCTGTATTTGCTCACAGATGTCATTATACTAAACAAAGTTAAGAAATATCCCTAGCGTATAATCCTTATTTTGACCAGTTTGCGCAAGATCCTGACTCCTGAAACTTATTAATTAATAAACTATAAAATACGACGATTATAATAATATAACAATCATTACTGAACATTTTCTTTGACTGCCTAGCCTTTTCCCAACTATGTTGGGGTCGGCTTCTGCTAAGATTTGGATTATCTTTTAATATGACTATTTTGTCGTAACGTAATACAGCGTTTCTTCCTTGTTGGCGCTCTTTTTCTACTTCTTTTTGGAGCTCTTTGCGCTTTATCAAAACCTCTTGAGAAAATTCTTCTTTGATACTAATAGATGTATCAATCAGAGACTTTATTTCCTTCAAAATTTCTATTTTCCTCCCCATAGTTGTTAACGTTACTGATATAGGTCTGATCTTGCTTCCCTTCTTGCCCAATCTTCTGACCATTTCTATTTCAAAGTGATGAATGTTAATCTTCATTTTATTATTTATAGTGGATACTACCTAATAATTCTTGAAGTTCTACATATCCACGCTCTGTCTCTTCCACGCCGAAAAATATAAGATTCTTCTTTCTGACATGTCTTTCCAAATGCTCTATCTTTTAATGTTGTTCATTTAATTTTGATTCTAAGTAGTAGTCTCGATCATAGTAAATTTTTCTTTAATATTGTTGTTAATAGTTTCAGTAATATTTTCTTGCATGTTCTTCATTTCTTGTCTCTGAACGCATGCGCGGTCCGAGGGGGAGGGTCGTGGGGGTCATGACCCCCCCCAAAATCATTCAAGCTGTCGAGAGTCTAGATGATTTACTTGCCTTACTAACTGAAAACTGTACTTGAGCCACGAAAACCCCGATTGGCATATCCAAAAACATTAAGAACATCGGCAGACATGGGGACTGCCGACTGAAGTAAAAACTTAAAACCATGAAATGACAGTGGGTTTTTTAACGCGCCTAATAAATATTTTCCTTTAAAAAGCCTGTTATAAAAATATAGAATCCAGGATTCAAGAGCGAGCGAAGCAAACGCGGGATATCGGGCACCCCGCTCGTACGTAAGGTTGAAAGGCTTAGGTAAAGCCAGATTCCAAACCTAAGCTGCTGTAAAACGAGTTTAAGCATTTCGTCATAATTCGATAAACTAAGTTCTCTTTTTGTATGATAGGTAAAAGAAAACAGACTATTCAAGGTGGGGTGCTAAAATCAGGCTCGCTGCGCTCGTTCTTGCAATTTCCATTGGTTCTTGAGCTTTTCTTCAAAAGTCGACAAAGCAAGTAATTCCTAGTCCTTTTGGAATGATCGAAAGAAAATCGAACCTATCCGAGAGTGTGCAAAATTTTCGAGCTTGCTTCGCTCGCTCTTGTATTTTACATTCTGATAACTGCTTGAGCTTGCCTGCACAAGTCGACAATGTAACTCCTATTTCTACTTGAAAATATAAAACAAAACCTAATCAACAGAGGCGAATCGTCAAAATTTTCGAGCTCACTTCGCTCGCTCTCCCCACACTACATAATCTGCCATTCTAATACATACGACCAATTTGGCAGCATTTAAGTAACACCCCCCTATGTAAAAACTGCGTCCCTGAATAGCATAAGTAATGTGGAGTAGGAGATGTATGTACATGAACCATAACATATCATCACGCCTTTAATCCCCATAGGGTTGGGCAGGGGTGTACCTTCATATAGTACTTACACCCACATTTCGGCAGTTATTAAGTGAAATGTCATAGAGGGCGAGCCTACTGCGGCTAACCGGGCAGAAATCCAGACTCCAAGCTGCTTTTGAGAAATTTCTGATGGAAAAACCCTTTAACACTTTACCCGACCAAGGAATCGAACCCAGCTAGGACCTCATTCTCAGCAGTAACGCTTGCGATCACTAGACCAACGAGATGTACCTTATTCCTCGGCACCCATGATGACCCCCCCCCAAAATCTTGGGCTGCGACCGCGCCTGTCTGAACGACTAGGTCGCCTTGGATTTGTTTTAAGATTTCCATCATCGCGTCCATTGTTTTGGTACTAGTGTTGCCCTCTAGCGCCTAATCGCAGAATAACTTTGCGTGTTTGACTGCAATGTTAGATTGTAAGTCATGCGCGCATACGGATAGGAAAGTACCGCGGGCGCAGCAGCGTTGTAGTAGTACCGTTGGATGTTGATAGATGGCGTATGTGGTATATGGTGTCAGTTGGTCCGGTATGATGACGGCTTTGATTTTAAACTTGTTTAATCAAAGGATGACGGTCACGGATATCGAGACGGTATATTTGTTTTTTGTTTGTAGGTTATATTTGCTTATTTGGCATTACTTTAATCAAGTTCTGCCTATCACAACATAGTTAACACTGACTGACCTTCCAAAATGACTTTCTGATAGTTTTCCCAAAACTTCTGCAGGCCGTGACAATTTAAACAATGTGATCAATGTGATTCCAGTTCAGTTCAGTTTCCAGTTTTCATGTATTTTATGCGCCCGCGCTACGTTCCTATCCGTATGCGCGCATGACTTACAATCTAACATTGCAGTCAAACACGCAAAGTTATTCTGCGATTAGGCGCTAGAGGGCAACACTAGTACTAAAACAATGGACGCGATGATGGAAATCTTAAGAACATGTTATTGTTGAAGAATCCGCCAAATTTTGATAGTAAAGCCTCGTATCCACTATGCAACAATTGGCGCGCGACACGCGCTGTTGTGCAACGCTGATGTTCGGCAGTGTTGCACAACAGCGCACGACGTTGCCAGCTGGCGCGCAATATGATGCGCGGCTTGGACAACTGGGGGCTTAAAAAGGCCACTTTGGCAGAATCATAAAAGGATAATATTATGAATCATAATAAAAGTCGTAAAATGGTCACACACTGACAATTCATAATATTATATATATGTCGGAGACGGTTGTCGACTACATTTGTGGGTAGTCAACAGAATTTGTTATGATTTGTTTTCTTATTATTAATTTAAGTGATTTTACTATCAATTATTGTCTATTAATTGGAACATAATTTATTGAGTACTCAGTGTACGCGCTAATTGATTTTAGCAACTTATTTTGATAATTGTAACCGATGGTTTTGTTCAAACCAATTGATGACATGTTACTTTGATTTTAAAACGATTTACTTTGTGAAATCACTATTGTTTATTTAAGACAATTATTCTTGTTGTATTATTCGATTTATAATGAGAGTTATAATGTGAATCTATTTGATTTAGCACATTTTAATATTTTGTATCAAGTAAACACGATGACGTATTTCCGTATGCCATTTGGACAGAGTTGTTGTGGGGCGAGTGCGTGGTGGGGACAAACCTTTATAACTGAGCGCACTCGTTTGTGCTAGACAGTCTATAACAGTCAGTGACAGTCAATAACGGTCAGTGACAGTCGGTCACAGTCAGTGACAGTTGGTGAGAGTCAGTCGGTGTTCGGACTCGACTCCTGACAGAGCACTAGCTCCCGACAAACCTGTCGGTTTACTTGGGTGGCTATGTCACTATACGAACAGTAATCGATCCTACGATTTGTTCGCAAATACTTTGTTACTGTACATAATTATTTTACTGTGTATCTAGTTGTGTTGTGTACCTACAGTGTGTGATTTGCTAGTGTGATTAATTTGTTCGTGATATTATAATTCGATTTGAACTGCAAACGGTTTTTCTATTGCGCAATAACCAACACTACCCACAGTACGCCCACAGTACTTAATTAAATATGCCTGATAATAACTAGATGCCTGTAACCTACTCCGTCTCCGACATCAGAAGTGGGATATAATTTGTGTTGGTTCATGCGCAAAATGAGAACTCTAAAAGTGAAAGTGACCGTTGACATTTGATAAACAAAGTGTAAACATGTGAATGCTTATTAAATAATCGTGTGGATCTGTGCAAGTTCGACCCAGACAAAGCAGATACGGATGCGCGATCATAGTGCATGTTGTTTTCGGCATAGGCTGTATGCAGAAATACGTTTGCCTAGTGACGTGTCTGTTGCGCAAACATAACAGTGCACAACTGGTGATGTGTTTTGCTGAAAATTCACTGCAAGGTGAACAAAGGAGCAGCATCAACGTGGCTACCCATACCAAGGACGTGGCGTAAAGCTACCAGTGACGTGGAGTGACTGAATCGAGCTAAGCAGCCACGCAAGCCGTCAGCGAAGCCCTGTATGTGCTGCTAGTGTGGGATTCCAGGACATATCGCGGCCCAGTGCACGAGCAGTTGCAGTGCAAGCGGATGGTGGAGCATGTGCTGGAAGCAGCAATGACGATTGGATGTTTGCGTCTTACACCTACCCTCTGACACCTTAGAAAATAAAGGTGAGCTGTATTGTTTTTTTTTTAACGATTCTGATGCTCAATGCTCGTTAGTAAAAGCGAGTTGTGCAGCCAAATTAAGTGGCAAACCAGTTCAAAATGTTAGAGTACGGTTGGCAACCCTACAGTAAAATGTCATTTCAATTTGTGCGAAGGTCTTGAATGTCAACTTTATAATGTTGTTGGGTTAACTGGTATTGGTCAAATATGTGTATTCAGCACAGAACAAATCATGTGTCGTTGCGATTAGCGAGCAACAACTTGAGATTTTATTACATGTCTACCCGACATTTACTTGCAACGTAATATTATGATAGTATGTGATCTATTACTAATTTGATACAGTTTCTGATAAATTACTACTAAGGCTTAGAGGAATCTTTATCGATGATTGTTATTGTTTTTATCCATGTGGTCAGAATTGGCCGAGTGGAACAGGCACTGCTGTTGATTTTTTCGGTTACAGGTTAACACACAAGAACGTCTTCAAGCAGGATGGAAGTGTCGGACAGCGCTGCACTCTTTGGATCTCCTGTATGAAAAATCGCTGATCAAGGACGGTGCTTTTCGTGCAAGAAGTTTAACAACTTCTGCCAAGGAAACGGTGACAGCGAGTGGATGTCTGTACTATTAAGCTAGCTATAGATCTATTGTCTACCGAATCTGGTGAGTCGTTTTCATTTTGTTATGACTTTGGTACAACGTTAGATATAGCCCAATCTAGTTTACAATGCAATGTGTAAATACGCTTACGATAAGTGAAGAATGATGCCAGTAGGTCATGTACCAGTCAAAGTAGATGATAATCACAGTGGTGATGAGCAAGCCTAAGTAGTGGTAACCACACGAGTGGGGGTTCTCTATCGGCCGTAGTAAGGTTGTGTGTAGTCACAGGGTGATGCATACGGATCCATATGCTGGATGTGTGACAGCAATATGATTGCTGGTTGGCTAGAGAGCCGTGGCGTTAGAGTGGTTTACTCGTGTTTGGGTTCCTAGGTGTCTAAGGCTCTTAGTGAAAAAGAAGGTTGTTAATGTGGACAACGATGGTACATGGCTCTGGTTGATGATTTTCGCTTTGATTAGATAGTCAAAGTTGGTTTACATGGCTATGGTAGATGATTTTTGCTATGATTATCAAAATTTTGTTTATATGGCTCTGGTTAAATCAAGTACGCACATGACCATGTACAAAAATGCCTGAATGTCTAGTTACTGTTAATGATGATGTCAATGATGACACTGATGATGATTCATCTGCTGCTGACATACTATAGCTGAATTGACAAGTTGTCTATGTTGACTCTTGTTTGGTTGTCTATGTTGACGCCTGTGTTGGTTGACACCTATGTTGGTTGTCTGTTGGTTGTCTATGTTAACGCCTGGATTTGGATGTTGGACTTGACACCTAGGCGGGTTGTCTATGTTGACGCCTATGCGGGTTGTCTATTCAACTCCAAATTACTTGTCAAATCCCATGGTGTGATTTTGGCTGGGAGACTATGTCTCTACTTTTTGGTTGTCTATGTTGACGCCTGGATTTGGTTGACTCCAAATTACTTGTCGAATCCCATGGTGTGATTTCGGCTGGGAGACTATGTCTCTACTTTAATTGAGCTACGTATTGTCTGCAACAGTATGGTCATTTTTGAATGGTTGCGATGCAACTGCTTTTGATAATAATTTTATTTGACTAATTCAGGATTTTTCTTTTGAACATACCTTTTGTGATTTGTGCTTTTGTGCTTTTGTTGGTCAGAAAGGCCGATCGATATTCACCTAAAGATTTTTTTATCCCAAGATTACACGAGGACGTGTAGAACGTCAGTTCTGGCCGTGTCGGAGACGGTTGTCGACTACATTTGTGGGTAGTCAACAGAATTTGTTATGATTTGTTTTCTTATTATTAATTTAAGTGATTTTACTATCAATTATTGTCTATTAATTGGAACATAATTTATTGAGTACTCAGTGTACGCGCTAATTGATTTTAGCAACTTATTTTGATAATTGTAACCGATGGTTTTGTTCAAACCAATTGATGACATGTTACTTTGATTTTAAAACGATTTACTTTGTGAAATCACTATTGTTTATTTAAGACAATTATTCTTGTTGTATTATTCGATTTATAATGAGAGTTATAATGTGAATCTATTTGATTTAGCACATTTTAATATTTTGTATCAAGTAAACACGATGACGTATTTCCGTATGCCATTTGGACAGAGTTGTTGTGGGGCGAGTGCGTGGTGGGGACAAACCTTTATAACTGAGCGCACTCGTTTGTGCTAGACAGTCTATAACAGTCAGTGACAGTCAATAACGGTCAGTGACAGTCGGTCACAGTCAGTGACAGTTGGTGAGAGTCAGTCGGTGTTCGGACTCGACTCCTGACAGAGCACTAGCTCCCGACAAACCTGTCGGTTTACTTGGGTGGCTATGTCACTATACGAACAGTAATCGATCCTACGATTTGTTCGCAAATACTTTGTTACTGTACATAATTATTTTACTGTGTATCTAGTTGTGTTGTGTACCTACAGTGTGTGATTTGCTAGTGTGATTAATTTGTTCGTGATATTATAATTCGATTTGAACTGCAAACGGTTTTTCTATTGCGCAATAACCAACACTACCCACAGTACGCCCACAGTACTTAATTAAATATGCCTGATAATAACTAGATGCCAATAACCTACTCCTAATCCGACATATATATTATCAAATATACGAAATGATACTTGATTGATATTCGATTCGGCACGAAAGTGTATCGAATGGTTGTGAATAGCTATGCTGATGGTAAGCGATGATGTGGTCACAGAGCACGTTTGCCTAGAAGTAACCTCTTCCCTCTCGACTTGAAGACTCCCAGGCTATCGCTACCAGGAAGTATAGACTCTGGCAGGAAGTCACATTTCTTACAATGACAGTGATCGCAAATCATTATGAGTGCGTATTGTTACGCGCCACACTTGATGGCGACATTAGCTACTACTAGCGCCATCTAGTATCGAGTAGCAGAACTAATAATTATTCGGGTCCCTTCTAGAAACTTCGATGCTAGAACTTTCCAGAACTATCGACGCCTGGTCGGTCGGGATCGGTATCTACTCGAACATTCTAGATGTTTCTACGGTAGAAGGTTCTGGAACTATCCGAGGCCTATACAGGAATATTTTTTATTCAGTGCGCAAACTTTGCCAAAATAAACTTAGATGAATTTTATTAAACACCTATTTTTTATTTTGACATGTCTTAGTACAAAAAAATAAAGTTATCGTAAACGAAAGATGTCTACTTTGAAATTGATTTTATGGCTACTCGCCGGCGAGTGGCGAAGCGAAACGTGCTATGTGCAGACGTCAGCACATTCAACTTTGAACCTTATGCTTTAGCGATAAAGTTGAAAATGTATTGCTTGATGGGCTAATGACGTCTGTAGAGTGTACCTACCTATCAGCTGTGCGCTCTTGGATCTCGCTCGAAGAAATCGAAAATGGTTTCTTTGATTTCCACCGCCAGTCGAGATCTGCCTGCCAGACCCTTGTGCGTGATTCGGGGTCCTGAACTGACCGTGATCAAGCAGCCTTTGACTGGCTGCTAAACTGGTCCTTTCATTAGGGACCGCGGGGTTAATGATACCATGGGCTCGCATTCGAGGTATGCTCTCCGTCGCATACATTCTGCGAGCTGCTCGTAAACTTTCACCACACTCGCACCATCTCATAAAACTCGCGGTTACTAAAGTCCGACATCGTGACCGGTAGGTACGATCCGAGTACGACACACGCGCGGCGCGGGAGTTGTACGGGAAAGCGATTGGACGCGAGGTCACGAAGCGCATGCGATGAGCAGACTGTCATGTCGGGGTCGGGAGTCCGGGGTGACCGCCCGGGCACCACTCTGCGCCCGGGACTTCCCCGCTGCAACTCCGCCACGTGTGCCGCCCGGCGCGCGCGCCCATTGTTATTATTACGAAAAGATAGTGTCCATAATTTGCCGATTTAGAGTCGGATAAAAACGTGAAAAAAAGTTTTGAAAAAATTATAGAAATGTGTTCTATTACTGATACTGAACCACCAAAATTTTTTTGCGCACTCCTTAAAAAATATTCCTGTATAAGGCCGGTGTGCCTGCGAGCCGGGAACAGTATTGGATAAGCGATACAAGCGAAAACATCGAAGCGATCTTCAAGTGCGATTAGAGTGATCTTTAGTGCGATTGTGTTTTGTAATTAGTGTGTTTACAGTTGTAATTGGTGTTTTTAAATAAAGTGTCTATTTTGGTTATTAAATCGGCAGTTTTTATTGTCACGAATCCCAAGCTCGTAACAGTATCATAGAAATGTAAAAAAACATTTTTTCATATATTCATCATCATCATTCATTTTTTTTTTTCATTTTTTATATATATAGATATATTTTTTTTGTTCTATGGTGCGTATAGACGGGATGTCGAAAATCTAGCAGCCGTTCATCGACTTACACCTTCATGTTGTTGTCCGATGACGGAAGGGACTTGCGGAATTACATAACATAATCAAAAATAAAGACAAATTGGTTATTCTGCACAAACAAAATGCACATTCCAAAAAAAAGACATAAAATATGCACATAACAAAGTAGTAAAAAGCCTCGTAATCAGCCTATAATGTTCCCACTGCTGTAACACAATTTAAGTCTCCTCTATAGAGAGGAGACTTAAATTGTGTTACAGCAGTTTCATAGGAAAGGGAGTGGGCCGTAGTCTACCACGCGGGCCAAGTGCGGGTAGGTAGATGTTACATGTCTTCAAATTTTTGGTCCTAGGGCGTGCTGGTTTCCTCTCGATGTTTTCCTTCTCCTTTTTGAGAGCAGTGGTGATGAAAATAATTTACTCAAAATAAAGTTAGCCTGCCCTTGTTACCATCGCAGGTAAAACCTGGATGAGGCTGGCACAGGGGCGCGGTTGAAAACCTATGCTCAGTAGTGGGTGATGTCGGGTTGTGGATGATGATGATGAAAGCGCTTATCTGGGTTCGAACCTACGACCTACAACTCGTAAGTCGCGGCCGTTACCACTAGGCCGCCACTGCTCTTGCGGAATTAAACTGAGCAACTCCACGAAATGTAACCAATGGGCTGGCAACTCGACTACGATGTTCAAGGCTCTGGAAGCTTTGACTCGGCCAGTGCATCGATGCTGATGAGCCTCTTGGACCGTTTCTCTTAATCACATCACACGTTGATAGATCAACGAAGAAAGGCAAGTATGCTGTCAAGGATAACATGCAAAGAAAGATTACGTCTTCTAACGTTTCATAAGTGCCCACGTAGATTTAACTAAACCATACATACTACATACAGTGTGTATGTAGTATGTATTGCAGTGTTCCCTCTGCGGTTTTTGCCGCGGCAATTCCAAGCGCCTGAAAGATTCCTTCACAAAGGCAGAAACGTGATCTCTAAAAGTCAGACAGCGATCGAAAGTCACTCCCAAATCCTTTATGTTGGTGATACGAGTAATTATTTCACCACCCAAACTATAATCATAATTATTTGGCCGCAACCGCAGTCGCTCCATGTAAGGTATTCAGTTGCATCCGGTTAGACTGGAAGCCAACACCAACATAGTTGGAAAAAGGCTAGGCAGATGATGATAATGAATTAGCCGCAACCCTCTACCGTATGTCATGACGTAGCCCTTGCTCGTATTAAAAAATAGTTTATTCACAATGCTCCAATCGTGGATGGCCTCAATATCCCTTTATAGGAGTTTGCAATCCTCTTCCATTCGGATTTGTGCGACTATCTTAAGGTCGTCGGCATATAGCAGCCATTTGGCAAACTTAACATTAGTTATGAGGTCATTGATAATAATAAGGAAGAGAGGCGGCCCTAACACGGATTCCTGACTTACGCCCGAACGTGTATTATAAGGCATCGGCTCGAAGCAACCGTGTTTTACAAATAGATCGTGATCGTGCACATAGTCGGAAAAGAAGTTATGAAGACCGGACGAGAAACCGATGGCCTACAGCTTTGTCAAAAGTACATCGTGGTCAGCTCTGTTGAATGCTTTCCGGAAATCGAAATACAGAGAATCAACCTACCTACCGACGTCCGAGCTATGGGAAGGTACTCTATGTGAATAAGTAAATTTGAATTTACGTAGCGACCCGGCCGAAAACCGTGTTAGAACTACGAGTACTAAAGGAACTAGTGAGCTTAAACGAAATAAGGACATAATTATTCACGCGTTTGTAAATGAAAGCGTAGAGTATATATGTTCGTAAACCTTGGCAATGGTTGACAGGATAGCGATGGGTCTGTACTCCTCTACTGATTTTTTGTCACTTGTCTTAGGGATGGGAGGGACTCGCGAAGTTTTCAGTTGTTCAGGGTAAACGTCAAACTAGAGAGCTAGGTTAAAGACATGAACATAGAGGAGCTGCCAAAATATCATGACATCCCTTAAGGGTAAAGGCTGGAATGTTGTCAGGGCCAACCGAGCTACAGGGTTTCAGTTTAGCAATCGCCTTAACTACATCCGGTGCGGTTAAAAAAGGAAGAGGAATATTATCTCCGTCACTACTCACATTTAATTTCCTACGATCGAATTCAGGTGTATCGGGCAGAAACACGCTAGCAAAACACTGAGCAAATACTTTGGCCACTTTGAAACCCGAATAAGTATCGCCATTGTACACCACGTTTGGCTCGAAGCTGGTCTTTGATTGCAGGCTATAATTATGCTGCCAGGACTTTCGCGGAGTTTTGCTCTGATAATTCTGATATCCATCATTATCGATATCGATGATCTGCGGAGTTTCGCTAACTAGTTTAATTTGACCCTGTAGAAGATTGTATAAAACATTTTACCATTTTTACGATATTTCAGTGTTGGCCCCATATTAAAAGTTGTTCATAGAGAAATATTTTGCAAAAAATCTAGCAGCTGATAATATAATATATTACTTCCACGTATTAATTAAGTTTTTTATAATATCAGCTATGTACTCAAGCAATGCAAATAATATCTGAATGACAAAAGACACAATGAAACATGAATTGGCGAAAAAATATACTATAATGTTTGCCAATTAGGTAGAAGTTTATTGTTAAGTATTCAATAATTCGGTTTTAATTTTCAATAGTTAGCACTTGTGCACATATATGAGCAGGATTTCGTTTTCTACGTGTATCAAGGACATTTACAAGCATCTATCTTCATAAGCCTAGTCTTTTCTTAACTATGTTGGGGTCAGCTTCCAGTCAAATTGGGTGCAACTTATACTTATGCCAATGGAGAGACTGCCTATCTGACCTCCACAACCCAGTTACTGAGTAATACGACACCCCTTGATATGACTGGTTGCTATACTTTCGGGCTTCCGACGACCCGTATAATTGTGACATCTTCTTATTATATCAATGGTTGAATTAGATTTTTCCTGAATTTCGTACATATTCGCTTTATTTTTCTCATCCTGTGGTGTTAATGCTATTACTGGTAGTCTGGCAGTATTGGCGATATTAAGTAATACCACGTCAAGCATTAGTTTATAAACCCAGCCATAGCGGGGTGGTAATGTAACTTCCGATCTACTAACAAACACCGCCAACGAGACTTAAGCTCTGCGATGGTGCGGTCTACTGTATTTCGTACCAGAGCTAAGTGTAGTATCGTTGAGGGGTATCGGGCTGTGTCCACCATTGGAGTCATCAGGGTTGATCTAAGGGGATAACCTGAGTCACCTGAAACATATTATATTGTTTTAACACTCAAATCAAACAATGATGTTATGAATTTCATTGTGAATATTATTCTTCTTCTTAGCATGTCGATAGCAGTGGTTCCCTATCTATTTGCATATTTAAGACCTAATATAACTTGGCATACTTTTGTTGTTCCTAATTATATTTTCGCATAATATTGTTTACGCATAACAACTTACACATATTTTTTTTAAGCCTTATTTCTCTAATCATAATTATGATTAAGCATAACATTCTAAAGGTACATAAATACGAAAAACTTTATTCCGACAGTCGCAAATACGAATTTCAAAAAACCGTTTTTCACAATTCCGAATGGTCAAAATTCCAAATATAAAACTCCGATTTATCATTCATCCTATTTTTACAATTCCGAAATTTCAATATTCTTAACGTTTATAATTACTATTCTTAAAATACCGAGTTTCAATAGATCGAATAACAAAAAGTCCGAATTAATAATAATTCGAAACATCAAAAACACGAATTCGGGTACACTACATTAATACGAAAAACTTTATTCCGAAAGTCACAAATACGAATTTCAAAATACCGATTTTCATAATTTCGAATGGTTCAAAATTCCTAATATAACAACTCCGATTTATCATTAATCCTATATCAATAATTCCGAAATTTCAATATTCCTAACGTTTATAATTACTATTCTCAAAATAGCGAGTTTCAATAGATCGAAGAACAAAAAGTCCGAATTAATGATAATACGAAACATCAAAAATACGAATTCCGATTGTTAAAATACCGATTAATTAGAATTCCGAAATAAAAACGCCTTGTAAAACTGAATAGCAAGTGTATTGGTTCTCATTCAAAACTATGATTGTTTACTTTTGAATAAAAATATTATCTTTCGCTGGTTACAGTTCCAACCTTACTTATTAACCCCAATTATTCACCAACAATAGAGGGGATCTAGCGCTCGGCGGCCGCTGCCGCGGCAAGCTCGCTTCGCTCGCTCGCCTTCGCGCTTTAATGGTCACAGTTCTAACGTAACCTAACCCAAATGATTCACCAATAATAGAGGGGATCTGGCGCTCGGCGGCCGCTACCGCGGCACGCTCGCTTCGCTCGCTCGCCTTCGCGCTTTAATGGTCACAGTTCTTACCTAACCTAACCCAAATGATTCACCAACAATATTGCTCGAAAAATAATATTAATACACAAATATTAATAACAAAGTAGACTTTTGTAAATTGCATTAAACGTTACATAAATAATTTTGAATTTATATGCGTAACTGAATATTATTCTAATCAAATCAAAATTCTAATGTCGTTTTTCGGACCGAGAACCCATCGAGCATTTGATTCTTCGAACGTATGAAAATCGGAAAACAAACAAATCGCATTTCCGACTTTCGGTAAAATAAATTTCGTGATTTATAATAATAGACATTATAATTCTTAGGTATTATGAAATTCGGACTTTTGAAAATCGGAACGTTGAAATTCGGAATAAAATATTTCGGAGTATTTGGGTGTTCCCCGCGAATTCCGATTAATTAGAATTCCGAAATAAAAACGCCTTGTAAAACTGAATAGCAAGACTAAATATACGAGTAGAATACAGAATTTCGACGCACAAAATATCGATAAATGCTAATACGGTGCTACAAAATTGCGACACACGTTACTGCAAAAGATCGTCTCTGCGACGCCACTACACTTCGATGCACGTTACCGCGATAGATCTTCACTGCGATACTAATTGACTTCGATGCACGTTACTGCGAAAGAATTTCACTGCGATACTACTTGACTTCGATGCACGGTAAAGGTATTTGTATTGTCATTCACTCGCTATTGCATCCTATGTCGACTGAGCCCCGTTTCGCGGGACCCCTATTTCTGTGTAAAGGGTCAAGGACCGCGGGACACCGATCGGTGACCAAACAATAGAAAATCAATTGTGTCTCATTAGCGGAGCTTGACAGATTAAAGTAACCTAACCAAACCTAACCTCGGGGTGCCCTTCGTTCGCTCTTGCATCCTACGTCGCCTATTGCGTTCGTTGAGTTCGGCTACGGTAACGTCAGTACAGCTTGGCAAAAAAGAGTGTGGAATAAATGAGGTCGCCAGTATCGCACCTGTGGCAACCCGAAATACTACGACTCAACAGTTTTTGATACTTGTTATTTTTGGGGATATGATCCCCAAAAATCCCAAAAGTCCCTTGGACACTACGCAAACACCATGGAAGGCTTCAATGTCACGAAAGCGGTGCAGAAGGTACCCACAGACAGATAATCATGCCCCTAAGAGCAGTCTAACAGTGGGATTTTTAGGAATTGTCGACAGTAGTTTGTTTACAGGGATAATGAAAGAACACGTTTTGTTTGAAGTTTTATTTTAATACAAAACATTCAATCAGACGAAACGAAAACACTTTCATCTAAATATTCAATGCCAGAAAAGCTCACATTTTGTCTAGAGCTTCCTGCAACTTCAGAATCACTAGCAAATTCTAATTCTGATAAATCACTGTTGCTGCTACTGTCATCTCTGAGATTTATTACCAAACATTCTATCTGTTCATACATAGTCACACATCTGTCATAATATTCTTTTTCTATTTTCATTACATGCTTGCATGAATTTTTCCAGTCTTCGGCAGTAATGTTTGAAAATGCTCGTTCAGCAGCCACCTATAAAAAATAATTAAACATTAACTATGGTTCTTACATAGCAACATTAAATATGCATATATAAAGTAGGCTACATACCTTTATATCAATGGACCCAACATTGACTGAAGCAATTTTATGCTTTGCAATTCCACATATTAATTCAATAGGGAACTGTATTTTATTAATTCCATGTTCATTATCTTCAAGTATCCAATCATGGAGGTTAGCGTATACGAGATTTGTCAAACTTCAAAACATAACCTCAATTTTCAATTTCTGTAAACAAGACTAAAAGTTACTTAAATCTGGATACTAACAAAACTTCGCATTGAAAACATTTATAAAAACTTATTTAAGGAACAATGACTTATTTATGGTACATAAATACCTGTCATATCGGCAGTTCTTTGATAAACATTCTCGATATCAGACAAAACTTATCCCGCTTGAGATTCGGCCAAACACCACGAAAAGACGTGGTAAATCACTGCTCTGCCACTACAACGAATAGTTTTATTCATTTTAAATAGTTAATTATGCAACAAAAGTTGATAATTTTTAGAAATCTATGAAAAACGACTAGGATATACGAACTGTTGACACAGAATGTACTAGCAGTTGACAACTAAAGCAATGTTGCCACAATTAACGATTTTTAGTTCCAACTGTCACCGCGTCAGACTCTTTTTTGCCAAGCTGTATATAGCGAAAGAAGAAAAGATAATTCGGAAATAATTCGGAGTTTTGAAAATCGGAATGTCGTTTTTCGGATCGAGAACCCATCGAGCATTTGTTTCTTCGAACATATGAAAATAGGAAAACAAACAAATCGTATTTATGACTTTCGGTAAAATAAATTTCGTGATTTTTAATAATAGTCATTATAAATCTTATGTATTATGAAATTCGGACTTTTGAAAATCAGAACATCGAAATTCGGAATAAAATATTTCGGAATATTTGGGTGTTCCCCATTCTAAAGCATAAATTTTGCATGTTCGTTTTATTTCTAACGAGGCAGCAAGCGGTAAGTCAGGTTGATAGAGCCCCGCTGCACAGGGCTCCTATTTCTGTCTGCAGGGTTTAAAGGAACCTAACCAAACCGAACCTCGGGGTGCCCCAGATGTCGTTTAGTATTATGCGAATTAAATTTATGCCAAAATCGCTATACATTAGTAAACCTTAAAATACTCGTAGTCCTGTATTCCGAAATCTTATCGAATGTTGCTCTGTAAATATATTTTTGTTTCCAACAATTAAAATGATTCATCTATACATATAAAATTCAAAGTCCTGACTGACTGATATTATCAACGCACAGCCTAAACCGCTGGTCCTAGAGACATGAAATTTGGAGAGTGTGTTCTTAGTGAAGAGTAGGTATCCACTAAGAAAGGGTTTTTCGAAATTCCACCCCGAAAAGGGTGAATGGGGGGAGGGTGAAATTTCATGCGGACGAAGTCGCGGGCAGATGCTAGTGAATTTATATATTAAATAAGCCAGTCCAAATCATCAAATTAATGACGTAAATATAAACTATAACAGCTGTGCACACAAAAGAAAAGTTTGGGGATTGCTAAACATCTGGCATAAGAACTTAGTATAAAAGTTCAAATTCGTACATGCTCGTAGTAGATGTTGGTCTATCACGCTACAAGTAATAACGTCGTATAATATTGGGAACAATGACGACGAAAGTACAAACAAAACAAGGCGTGCTTGTGGGCGCCAGAAGGAAAACTCAAAACGGTTTCGAATACGACGATTTTCTTAATATACCCTACGCCAAACCTCCTGTAGGAGACTTGAGATTTAAAGTGAGATGTGCTCCTTATTATTTAACACTTCTATTATATGTAGCATATAAATGGCATGTATTGATTTATCATTTCCATTTATTTCAGAGTCCCCAAGCACCTGAACCATGGATTGGAGAAAGAAATAGCACAATATATAACGAGTCGAACCTCTGCATACAGGTTGACTTATTCAAGAGAATACAGCGAGGTAGTGAGGACTGCCTCTACGTCAATGTCTCCACACCGAAGGTATCCGCAGTCGGACTGGTAATGCAACTGCTTCCTGTGATGGTCTTCATCCATGGCGGAGGTTTCTTTTTCGGCAACGGTCTTGCAAAGTTTGAAAATGGCCCCGACTATCTAATAGAACATAATGTTGTGGTTGTGACAATGAACTACAGAGTCGGTGCGCTTGGATTCCTTACTTTGGATATGTCTGAAGCAGCTGGAAATATGGGATTGAAAGATCAGACCATGGCGTTGAAATGGGTTCAAGAGAATATTGAAGAGAAAATTTTGGAGGGGACAAAAATGACGTTACTATTTTCGGGATTGGTGCAGGAGCCGCCTCCGTAGAATATCACATGCTCTCTCAATTAAGCAGTGGCCTCTTTCACAAGGCTATCATGCAATCGGGATCCGTTCTTAATCCTTGGGCGATAGAGACTCCGGATAGGATTAAAGATCTTGCTTGGAAACTGGCACGAGAACTCAGTTATGAGGGAGCACCGAATGACTATCCAGCGATACACAATCATCTGATGAATACTTCAGCGCAAGACATAGTACTAGCCACTTACAAAATACCTGAACTAATAACGTCGAAAGGACTATACTACGGTTTTGTTCCCACCATTGAAAGGGATTTTGGAACGGGAGATACATTTTTGACAGAAATCCCATACGAATTGTTAAAATCCGGAAGATTTAATAAGGTTCCGGTTCTCAGAGGATTTACAGATTCTGAAGGTTTTATCATAGCTGGTTTAAAACCTCAGGATATCAAAGAAATAACTATGTCCAAGAACTATACTGATTATTGGAGATTTCCGTTAAATAGTATTGATGCATATGATTATAACGAAAGACTGCGAAATGCTTACGACGGTTACAGTGGAAGTGACGCCGACAGGCCTGCTATCGACTTTTTTGGAGACTTCGAATTTGTCGGAGGTATAATTACTAGCTCAAAATTAATGGTTGAAAACGAAGTACCGTTGTACATGTATGAATTTTCATATGACGGCACCCTGAACCTTATAAAAATTGCAAGCGGTGTCACTAAAAAAGGAGCAGGACATGCGGATGATACAGCTTATACCGTACAAATAGAACCCCTTCGGAGTCTTACGCAAGATGATATTACAGTACGAGACAGCATTTCGACGATGTGGACCAATTTCGCTAAAACTTCGTAAGTACATATTTAGATCACCAATGTTTTAATATTAAATACTCAAATTCTTTGGTAAAGTTGTTGTTATAGGCGATATAAAAATGTTTAAAAAAATCTTAACATTCTTTGCTAGCCTTTGTAGATGGCGTTGATTTTAACATTGATTATTGTGTGGATCCTGTAAGAAATTTAACCTCAAACTTATGAACGCTACCATCACCATCACATTTAATTATAAGTAGGTACTTATTGCCTGGTTTAAAACGTTGGCTCATTTATTGTTTTTTTTTTTTTTCAGAAAGCCCACCCCGACCACGAGCTCCCTCCTGCCAGTATACTGGCCCCCCTACAGCATCTGTCAGCAGTTCTTCATGGTGATAAACAAGAATCTGTTGTTGAGTTCCAAATATGGCAGAGAACGAATACCTATATTCGAAGAAATTACGAGAAAATATCATAGATAGGTTTATTTTTCGTATATTGTTTTATAAGCAGTGATCGGATAATCGGGCGCTTATATATACTTAAACTTCTTCCCACGAAAGAATAATGGACATTCCTTTCTGAATAAATAAGTAATCCCGAGTTCCCAGGATTGAACAATTTTGTAAAAACAACTATAAAAACTTAATGAAATTATAGCATTGGTTATTTTGATTTAGTATCTTTATTTTATTCAAAACAAATGTAATATGAATAAAAAATGATAATGTGCACAATTTGGTCAAGTAGTGGAAATTGATTTATGTATCCAACAGATTAGAGATCAAATCGAATCAAACGATTCCGGGATCCAGGATTCTAAAAGGCATGTCCGTATTATTCTTTCATGGGAATAAAAGTGAAGTTTAGTTTAGTATATTAGCGCCCGATTATCCGATAACTGTTTATAAGTATTATGTGTTCATTCATTCAAAAACGACCCAGCTCTGTTTGCCTGTTCTTTCTACCTTTTAGTAAGGTAATGTTTATTTTCCATTAAATTTATTTTGCGTTTTTTTTTACATAATTCATTTTGATATAATTATATTAAAAGAGGGATAATTTAAAACAGTTTTTTTTTATTATTGATAGTTTCGCGTTGGACCACGATCTCACGAGCAAAACCATTCACAACCATTCGACAGGCTTGCGAGACGTAAATGACACATTTTCAGTTACCTCATTTACCTAGTCCCCGTGTGCAAATTGCTGTCGAAAGAATAGCGGTCAACTTTTTGGTTTAATCAGTCAAGCTCCACTAATGAGACACAATTGATTTTTTATTGTTTCGTCGCCGATCGGCGAACCGCGCCGCTTGACCGGTTAAACTGTCAATATTTCTGGCTTTGTGAACGGCGTTTGGAGGAAACATTGATTAATTTATTTATTCAATACTTTAAGCACACAAATGTACAGAGGTGGAATTAATGCCGTAGACATATCCTACCAGTCAACCTTTGGGTGATGCAGAGACAAACACTGGTACAATTATGAAAATTGAGGAATAAATATTTTTAAATTTAAAAATACGCATAAACCTATTAAAACTATAAATATAATATATTATAAAGAAACCACTTTTTATGCTATATCAGAATATATTTTCGTTCTTACCAATATCAATGTACCCAGATAGCATTTAAATTTGCTGCAAGTTTGTTTTTTATTTGATATTTAGTTGTTACGGCAAACTTGTTGTGGCAAATTTATTTCAAATTAGCTGAAAACTTGTGAATGTTAAAATGATATGGCAAGTTTGTTTCGATACTGTTGCAATCTTGTTAGGTAAGCACAAGGTAAGCATGATCTGTCAAGTTTGATCCAATAATTCTGTAAACTTGACACGTTAAACGATCTCGAATAATATCAATAGGTATCAACCATTATAAAAGATCTCACGGAAGTGATACCTATCTGTTAAAGTATTTATTATTTAAAACAATAACAAAGATAACAATAGTAGTAATCTCAGACTAAGTATCTAAACGGAGCCTTTCGGAGAGACGCGTGTCGTGTGAAACTAAACGTAACTGTCAAAAAGTGGCGCCATTGTATAACTTCATTGTGTTTATTTCCGTTTCTTTCTTTGATTGTGAACGTGCTTCTCCGTTTTGTTTGTGATTGCGATTTATCGACGACCCTGGCTGTGTTTTTGAATTTCTCTTACGTTTGACTTTGGCTGTGTTACTGGACTCGATTGGATTGCACTCTTGTTGCGACTACTTATATCGTCTTGATAAAATATCCCTACTGACTGACGGTAAGTTTGGTTTGGTTCTCTAGCCGGGTCTGCTGCGCCTGCGGCATGTTTTCGTATATTGCTAACACGGAACACCGTGTTATTATCGAAGATCGTGTTTTTTTTTTGTTCGCCGTTTTGTTTGCCGAGTCGAATGGATAACACGTTATGTGCTAGCAAAACACGAAAACATACCGCAGCGGACCCAGCTTTAAAGTGTGGTGATCATTTTAATCAATTAGAGCTAATGCAGACCCCCTTTATCATTCTATAAAGTCACATAACCTCGAAAAATTCCCAACAACATAATCTAATAACAATTTATTTCACCATTGGTTGCTAACTATCTCGTAATGTGGTACGATTCCATAATTATAATACCAGCCCACATACATCCCAATGAAGGGCACGGGCCTTTACGGGCATTAGGTTCAAAGTTGATTAGGAAAATTTGACAGATTGTAGTACAGTGCTACCCAACTGATAAGGCGCGTCGTGAATCTTCGTTCGCGCAGAAAAGAAAGTATGGCCCCGAAGATTAACGAAAGAATGCTTAAAACTTACAATCAACCTTAGATCACTACTATAAGGTTCATAATACACTGTAGCTGTTAGTTCCGTCTCACTCGCAAGTCACGCCCCTTCGCATAATTACACTTCGTGCCAATTTTATCGGGCAAGCAATTTTCATCAAATATATATTTAATTAAAATACAGGTTATTTAAAATGTACGATTTATTTAATAAACCAATAGGTATTCATTTAGTAAACAATAGAAAAAACTTAATCTAAAGGCCGCACTCCTGCTATCCCAATATCACTCTGAGCGTTGCTACTATTACCACCACTATCACGACTCGCACTATCCGATGAGGATGATGTATCTTCGTTAGTGTTTATTACAAAATGGTCCAATCTATCGTCGATGGCCTCTTTTTAAACCATAAAAAAGAAAACACTTTTGTTGCCACTAAGTGTACTTTTGCCTGCTGCGCGTGCACTCGGTCAGAAGTATGGCGACTGACTAACATGCCACGCGGCGCGCGCTAACATGGCGGCAGCTGCCGACCAATAGCGGTACAGGAAAAAGAAGTGCGGTGCGTGGAGCGTGCCGATTGGTCAATAGCATTTCCCGCGCTTTGAAAATTCATATTCTGCGCAGGTACATCGGTAAGCCATATCAGTTGGGTACTACTGTAACTTGATGTGCTGGCGTCTGTACCATTATTAGGCCATTACCTACATAATACATATACAGTATTTCTTTTTTCAGATACAATTCTTGGCAGGTATTGGCGGTAAAAACCTCCGTTCTTTCGCCACAAACATGCTTAGAAGAATACTGCTGGATGAAGTAGCCGAGCAATATTCTCTGACGGGGAAAAAAATGAAAAACTCAAGCAAGAAATCATTTCTTGACACAGAAACTTGCAAATTAATATTTCGTAAGTACTATTGTAGTTCAGGTTTTTTTTTTATAATTGTTTTAATTCCTACATACCTAACCAACAGTCACATTACGAAACATGCCGCTTAAGGTCAATTATAGTACATTACTATAGCTGTTTTATTTATATTTTCAGAAATGTGTAAAAAAGTGCATGGAACTGCCACCGACGATATGCTGAAAGAGAGATAATCAGTGACTGGCTAAACCAAGCCAAAGTAAGATCGTCAAGAAGGTAAAATTACTCTCTTATAATAATAGTCTGTAGAGCGGGTGTAGATTAGTCTAGTGGGGCCTACTGGTACTGGGTTCGAACCCCGGCGCTGATACCAATGACTTATAAGTTGTAGCATACATTTATTTATTTCATAACAAGATGGCTCGTTCAGGGGTGACTAATTTATTGTATTTCAATGGTACCATATTTAATTTGAAAGTTAGTTTTGCAGGTGTTTATTGACTAACAGCCATTTTATTTCGTTGTTTCAGGGCCGAGAGACAAAACAACAACAACAAACATGATGGAGTCTAGTCTAGAATGAACAGGCATCTTCTGGGAACGCTCTTTCCATCATAGACCATAAGGTCTAAAGCGATGGATAACCATCACTTTCCATCAGGCGTGATCATGAGCAGGCCTAGTCAGCAATAAAAAAGTCCCGTTCTGTACTACTTTTTTTTATACGTATTTTTTTTCGACTTTATATGATTGTGTTTCTGTAACTGTTTACCCAGGCTGTATAAATAAATACCCTTTATGTGCAATGGTGAAATAAACCCATTAAATTTTAATTTCAATTGTTTTCATTTCATACTTTAAATGCTGTCAAGTTTTTTGTTTCTTCATGAGGCCTACTCGCAAACGACGACACAATTTTTTTATTTTTGTCGTAGTGGTTCGCGTTCGCGAGTAAGCCTCCTGAAAAACACCAAAACTTATCCCTTTGTGGCATATTACTATGTATATCTGTCGTAGCAATAAACCATTGATTACAATGTATGCAACAAACAAGCAAGTACTTATGTGACAACATTGTAGGTAATTTGTCAAGACAAATAGTTGGCAAGTTTGCATTGGACACATATTATACAAGTTTGATGGGCGGAAACTAGAAATTTGATATAAGTTTGATATAAACTTGCTACAAGTATGTCCTTTGCCTCGTCAAACTTTGTGCAAGCTTTCACATTTGATAATTTAAAACTTCTGCAAGTCTGAAACAAGTTTAAATTGCTATCTGGGTAGTAGATATCTATAATATAACTTAAAATATAACTCTACTATTACAACTGCTAGTCGTCTATACGTCTTACTAGGACGACCAGGGTATCTCCCCTTTCTTGAGCGGTTCCCAGCGTGAGCTGTTCCAATTCCCTTTTTCTTCTTTTTTTTTCTTCGCGCCAACGCCGTTGGCTGTCTTGCCAATCGAAATAAATAATATTCACCGTGTTGCCAATTGAAATAATCAAAACGGAATCATGACATTCGGCCATCCGACAACGTGCTACTCCCGGAGCACAACTCCCACTTGAACCCGCTCAATCAGATCTTATTTCAAATTACAATATTAAAAAAAAAAAAATTAGTACAAGAGTAGTTTTAAATACATTTTAAACAATCACGGCAAAAATAATAAATAAAAATAAAATAAAATGCAATGCTAAATCATGACATTCGGGATCCTTCTTTAAGTAAGTATTTAATTATTACATTCACTAAATCAACCTTACAAATTAATATGTACACTTACAAAATGCTTAGCTACTAGTTTCTTCATCTGAACTACTATTAACATTTTCATCAAGCTCAAGGGCCTTGAGATGGATCCAGGGTCTAATTCTATCTGCAGACACCACACTTTCATAATTATTGTTCCTTTTTTTATTAAAACCAGGTACATCATTTATCCTATATCTATCGTTACCCAATACATCTACAATTTTATAAGGGCCTATAAACTTTGACAGAAGCTTTGTACTCTTGCCTTCATTATTATAATTGGTTCGGGTTATTTTAACTAAATCGCCAACCTGATACGCAGGGGCAGAAGTACGACCACTGTCATGTTTACGCTTTTGTTCCTCTTGACTTTTCTTAATAGATTCGCTAATATTCTGGCGTAATGCAGACCAATCTTCGACTGGCGACTGTTGTGGAGCATCGAACTTATTTGACAAACTATCGCGCAATTTCAATCCAAACAAAGCCTCTGTTGCAGTTTTTTGGGTGGTCGCATTAACAGTATTGTTAATACCCCACTGAACCTTGCCTAGACACTTGTCCCAGTCACGCTCATTTTTATTAAAATTTTGAGCAGATAGTGAATTTAAAATTGTTTGGTTAAACCTTTCGGCTTGCCCATTTGATCTGGGACAAGCAACTGCGTTAAGAACATGTTTTATACCAAGATCATCGCAAAAGGTTTCGAAAGCTGTTGATGTGAACGAAGTGCCACGATCAGAAATTATTCTAGCCGGTGTACCGAAGTCAATGAAAATATTCTCCAAGATTTTAATTGTGCTCTTTGTTTTCGTATCTTTCACTGCTCTGACGAATACGTACTTAGTGAACCCGTCTACAATCGTAAGTATGTAAGAGTTGCCGTTTCTGCTTCTTACAAACGGACCCAAATGGTCAATATGAATTGTGTGAAACGGTATACTAACTTTTTCTATTGGAAAAAGTAGACCCTGTTTTTTTCTAGCCGCACTATCCTTGCTATAAGCACACTCTATACAGGAACCTACATATTTCTTAACATACCGTCGTAATTTGGCGAACCAAAATTGGTTCTTTATTCTTTCCAACGTTTTTGCGTAGCCTAAGTGCCCGATGTCATCGTGGTTAGCTTTACAAACCTGCCAACGAGCACTCCGTGGTATTACAAGACATAAACGGTCATCAACTTTGCGATAGAGTGAATTATTTTTGACAGTATATTTTTGTTTCAGGTCTTCGAACTCAGGGTCAGCTTCAGGTTTAAGAACTCTTATAATTCGAGACGTTTCAGGGTCTCCCATTTGTAGAGTTAGGAGCCAGTTACCCGATTCAATAACATTGACATTAACAGACCCAACATCTCCTTCCGCGTTTAGGCAAGTGTTTCTGCTTAATGCGTCTACATGTGCCATATTAACACCCGGGCGGTATTCAATTTCAAAGTTATATTCGCTTATTTGCAGCCACCACCTGGCTATCCGCGGAACGAGATCTCTTTTTGTCAGTGTTGTCCTAAGCGCCGCGCAATCAGTAAATACCTTAAACGGGACTCCTAACAAGTACACCCTAAACTTTTTTAGCGAACAAACAACGGCTAACGTCTCCAATTCATAAGAATGAAAATGTTTTTCATCCACCGTGGTCTGTCTACTAAAATAAGCGACAGGTTTTAAGACGCGGGGCGATGCTTGCCATTGCATCAGGATGCCCCCAATACCAAGGGCGCTAGCATCTGTATGTAACTCGGTTTCCAACTGCGGGTCATACAATGCTAAAACTTGTCTGGTTAAAAGACTTTCCTTTAAGGAATTGAACGCAGTTTCCTGATCGCTGCCCCAATGCCATGTAACATTTTTCTTAAGTAAGTTGGTTAATGGTTGCGCTATCTCTCCGTATCCTTTTATAAACTTACGAAAATATCCGGTAAGTCCCAAAAACTGACGGACTTCGTGCATGTTACTGGGGCAGGGGAATTCTTTGACGGCCAAAACTTTTGCTTCCCCGGGCCTTACTTCCTTTGCAGATATTTCGTAACCTAAATAGCTGATCGTAGTATCGAAAAACCGGCATTTTGTTAATTTTAGAGTGAGTCCGAATTCACGAAGTAATTTTAAAATTTCTTCTAAACGCTCAAACCCTTGCTCTATAGTTATAGACGGAATAAGTAAATCATCTAAATATGCAAGTGCATAATCAAATCGTCTATTCCCAAGAATTTTATTAATCATTCGCTGGAACACAGCGGGGGCGTTGGCCAATCCAAACGGCATTCTCTTAAATTCATAATGACCGTCAGGAGTTACGAAGGCAGTGAGATGCTGACTCTCGCGAGACATACAAATTTGGTAATATCCAGACGCAAGATCTAATGACGTAAAATACTGATTGCCGCTTAAATTGGTTAGCTGGTCTTCAATAAGCGGAAGAGGAAACCTATCCTTAATGGTTTTGTTATTAAGGGCTCTAAAATCTACACAAAGTCTTTGCTCACCCGATTTCTTACGGACCATTAATATCGGGCTTGCATAATCCGAACTAGATTCTTGTATAATATCTGTGTCTAATAGCTCATTAACAATTTCACGCACTTGCACTCGTTCTGAAAATGATAACCTGTACGGCCTATACACAACGGGCCTACTATCCGTAAGGTTTATTTTCATTTCAAAATCTTTAACACAACCTAATTCTTTCATATTGGTGGCAAAGCAATCGCGATACTTTTGTAACAGCGTATACAGCCTATCCTTGTTGCTTCTTACGTCTTCGCCGACTTGAATATGCGTTATATCTAATGGTTCTAAAGAGATAGCACAATTTTCTGAAATACGATTAACCTGACAGCTCTTGACGTCAGTTACTGGTGACGACCGTGCAATCAATGTTTCAGATTTGAATAGAAGAGGTGTCCGTGACAAGTTTGTTACGGTTAGTTCTCCAGAGCCATTCGAGATACCATAAATCCCTTGCAACAAACGGAATTCTCTACCAGGTTCCAATGAGTTGTAACCTTCGACAAAAACGTCGCCGGAAAAGGCAGTATCCCTGACTGTAATCGGTACCATACCGGTATTGTCAACCTTTATGGGCTTTGAGGTAAACAATTTGAGATGTATTTCGGTTGGAAAGAGATTTTCTCCTGGAGTTCTGTAAAATATTAATTGATGGCAGTCCTTTAAGACTGTAATAAAAGGTAATTCGGTGAAGTTTTGTCCGATTAAAAGACTGTTTGTCATGAACTCGTCACTGACTACTAAGACGTCTAACTGGGTCTCAATATCATCAAGTTTTAAATTTAGAGTAGAATTATATAAAGGTGAAATGCATGAATTGCCAAATCCTCTAATTACTGGAACATTGCCAGAATTTTGCGCTAGCTGAAGTTCTAATGCAAGGCTCTCGTGCAGCAAGCTACATTCACTCCCGAAGTCTACGTAAGCCATAAGGGGCCGACCGTTTACTAAGACAGTTTTGAAAAATTTATCATTGGGGGCTGATGTAGAAGTTGACGCCTTAGACGTATCGACAGGTTTAGGGCTTATTCGATCATTAAACGCGACGATCTTTAATGTATTTTTCTCTACGGCACTGCGAGTATTATCGATTTTGGCTCTGGGGACGTAATTTTCAGCAACGGGCCGCAATTTGCAATTTACGTTATCATGACCTATTCTGTTACACTGCTTACACTTTATCACAGGTTTAGGACACTTGTGATAAGGGTGACCTTTGTTACGACAGTTAAAGCAGACTAGACCTTCATTAGACCCAGAATTGTTAGTTACCGTACTAGAATTTGATCTCTGTTTGTTTCGGTCTCTGTTAGAAAAATATGTAATACGTTGAGCACAAAGGAAGTTAAGTAAGTCCTCGGGTTCCTTGCAATTAAGTGCCTGTGCACCGCTCCTAACTGACCTATCGGTAATTCCGTGTATTACACAATCAACAGCTTTCTTCCCCTTTATTTCGCAACGGTTCAACAGATTCAATTTGTCATAAAAGTACTCTCGTAAACTTTCATCGACACGAGTGGTACGAGCCAGCTTTTCTTCCAACAGTCTTCCATAGTTCTCCTCACTAGGGAACGCCCTTTTTAATCTGGCTTGCCACTCGTCCCATGAAAATACGACCGTAGGAAGAGACTCAAACCATTTCTTCGCAAGTCCAACCAGTTTTTGGAGGGAGAAGTGAATGGTTTGCTTTTGATCCCAGTTGTAAATTTGTGAACACTCATTAACCTTCCGTATCCAAGCCTCAATACTTTGCGACCTATTGGCCAGGTCAAACTCAGGTATCACGTTATGAAATTGACTGTTTTGTATGGAATTGGTACTCTTACTTGGTTCAGCCTTCCAGGAAGTCAGAATGTTTAACACGTCCTCCGTGGTCAAACCCCTCGAGTGTTTTCGAGACCGTCGCCAAATTCTTTCTTCCGATGTAGACGAGGACGAGGATGATGAAGACAACCGTCTTCGTTTCTCTCTGCGTCTCCTACGCTTTCGCGGAGGAGTATGTGATTCATCAACGGACTCTGCATTCATCATGGTAGCTAAAAGGTTTCATATCATTTCATCACATTCTACTCATATTATCAAGGTCCTTGACTAGAAATATCTCATCATGATGTGTGCTGGTGTGAGGTGTATAAATGTGTGTATGTGGAGTGAGAATGTTGTTGTAGAAGCTATTAAATGTTGTTTCTTTTTTCTTTTAATGATAAAACTAGGATCCACATGACTCATGGTCAGGAATCAAGTACATGGTATACATACAAGAATCAGATATAATTATAATCTCTTCAGTCAAGTGGCAATAGCCTCCAAAATCAAGTGGCAATAGCCTCCAAAATCAAGTGGCAATAGCCTCCAAAATCAAGTGGCAATAGCCTCCAAAATCAAGTGGCACTAGCCTCCAAAATCAAGTGGCAATAGCCTCCAAAATCAAGTGGCAATAGCCTCCAAAATCAAGTGGCAATAGCCTCCAAAATCAAGTGGCAATAGCCTCCAAAATCAAGTGGCAATAGCCTCCAAAATCAAGTGGCAATAGCCTCCAAAATCAAGTGGCAATAGCCTCCAAAATCAAGTGGCAATAGCCTCCAAAATCAAGTGGCAATAGCCTCCAAAATCAAGTGGCAATAACCTGGAAAATCAAGTGGCAACAGTCTCTAAAATCAAGTGGCAATAGCCTCCAAAATCAAGTGGCAATAGCCTCCAAAATCAAGTGGCAATAGCCTCCAAAATCAAGTGGCAATAGCCTCCAAAATCCAGTGGCAACAGCCTCCAAAATCAAGTGGCGACTTAGAAACTGGCAGGGCTTGCTTTGCTATAATTATAACTTCAGTGTTTAGTTAATTAAGGATGCTCATGCTTGGTCTTTCAAAAATAAATCAACATCACACACTATACCCCAGCCAAACACTGTTGAAGAGTAGCCTCAACCATGCATTCAAGACCAAAGCACAGTGTGTTCTTTTGGACTGGTAACGTTTAACCTTTTTCACTTCTCATGCTCTAAAAGTTCGTCTTTAAGTTGTGCTTAGGCGACATGAAATCGCTTATGTTCTAGTGCATAAAGTAATTTTTTTTTTTTTTTGACTATTGTAATCAGGCCCAACAGCCACACGCACAATAAAACTTCGCAGATTAAAGTCGTGATTTATTTCATTTTCTTTAATTTATACCACTTCCGTGTTTTCTATAGTTAATTTAATAAAATCAGATAAAATAGTTGTCATTTATTATTAAAAAACACAAAGAAACATTTTTATGACTTGGCAGTATGAAGTACATACCCAAGTCGAATGACACATGTTGAAAATTAAAAAAAAACTTTAAAAAAATTTCGTGGCGGGAATTAGCTATGCTTTGCAACATTATTGATTAATTATGTACTGTATACTTTATGCCTGTTTCATTTTCTCGCAATCGAAGTGAAAAGCAGAGTGTATAACTCAGGCACAAACGAGCCATTTTACCCCTCGACTTATAGCTTCTTTTATGCATTAGTTGTACTATCTACTATATTAACCAAGCATGAGAATCTTTCACTTCAACAAAAATACTGACGAAGGGTAGCCTCGCCCACATAGTGCACTCTTAGACTCGATAACACTATCAAGGAGTAGCCTGATCAAGTGCTATCGGATCCAAAATGTAGAATAAGATGCCAATGTTTTGCTTAGAAATTAATATTACCCCAAATTTTAGGTAATGTAACAAATAAACACACAAGCTTCGCCAGTTCGTAGTCGTTAAGTTAAATGTTATTTAGTGAGTAGTACATACCTTTGAATAAGTCTTAGCGAAGGTGGGCGCGTAGAACGTGTCACTTCTGATATATAAAGAAACCACTTTTTATGCTATATCAGAATATATTTTCGTTCTTACCAATATCAATGTAGTAGATATCTATAATATAACTTAAAATATAACTCTACTATTACAACTGCTAGTCGTCTATACGTCTTACTAGGACGACCAGGGTATCTCCCCTTTTTTGAGCGGTTCCCAGCGTGAGCTGTTCCAATTCCCTTTTTCTTCTTTTTTTTTCTTCGCGCCAACGCCGTTGGCTGTCTTGCCAATCGAAATAAATAATATTCACCGTGTTGCCAATTGAAATAATCAAAACGGAATCATGACAATATGTTAGAGATAAAGACTTTTTAATGGTTATTTAATTTGTTCGAGCGGCAACACTTCGGACTTGTCAGTGTTGGGCTGTCAGTGTCAACGTTGTATCTATCAGTAGTACGTTCGTTTTATATTGGAGTCTTTGATTATATACACGTCTAGATGGAGCAATGCAAACAAACGACGCGCAAAAAACGTCTCCAATTCCGCAATTAGTGTGAGTACCGCTTGCGTACTTATTGTAGTCAAACTGTCAAAGTGTGCGTGTTTAGGGATGCCTACTCCAAACTGTTACAAATCCTCATCCGAGAAATGGTCGGAACACACGACTGAAGTCTTATGAGGTTTCCAATGGTCTTCATTTCTTGTTTTCCGTATGATTTCAATCCAGGCATGCGCTATTACGGAATCCGTAGGAAATCTGAAGCCAAAATATTAAAAAAAACTAACAAAAGTACTGTTTAGTGTATCATGTCATGTAAGTATTTCATTTATTTTATGTAAATAGGTATTTAAGCTATCATTTTCAACATTTTCTGATCAAATAACTTAATATGCAGGTTCTATGGCATCATTTTATAATTTACGAAGATATAATGCCATTGTAATTGGTCTACCATGGTTTCGGCAAATCTCCCCTGTAATTAACTTGCAACACCGGCCAACCTGTCAAACCTACAAAATAATCGAATAAATAAATTATAGTTTGTTAAAAATAGTGGTTAATAAACAAAACTTACCGATGAAATGTGATCTTGGTGTTACTACGCGGTTTTCCCACATAATTGCGGCACAATTTGACTGCACAAACCGGCATAATTAATTATTTTTCGGGAGCACGTTACCACTAAGTGATCGAAATGACACTAGCGTAGGTGAGAATCGAGTCTACTAATTTTAGTAGACTTTATTTGCGCCGTTCTGTACGGCCAATGCGGCATCTAGACGTGTATATAATCAAAGATTGGAGTATTGGAATGATCTTGCTCTGGAGACAGCGCCTGTGCCGATTGTGCGCACTGATTGAATGAATGCGATATGGCGGACACCAACAGCCAACACATAGACGCTAATCCGTCCGAAGCTCCGACAGCAGCAGTGGGATCGCTTCCAAAATCACCCTGCGAGCCTACCGCGATGCCAGCTACTCAAAATTATGAATATTTTACGCCGGAATATGAAGCTCAAGGAAAAGTGGCGGCGGGGCCGTCGACATCAAAAGACGACGTACCTGACGCGCCTACACCTGAAGCTTGGGCGATATTTTTCGATATTTTTTCAGAATATGATGGCGCGTTTCCAAAACTCTAACCGCAAGTGAGATTTATCTGCTGCCGTTTGATCCAGACGATTGTCAGTTTACCGCGGCTCAGTGGTGCGAGGAGATTGAACATCATAGAAAAAACAACTCGTGGACGGATTATGAAACTAGGAACGCTGTATTCACTCATTTCTAAGGACGTGCGAAAAAGTGGGCTGCACGTACGTATTCTTTGTGCAAGACCTGGGAAGAACTAAAGTAGCGATTCACTCGTCAGTTTATTGCAACGAGGAGGTTCTACGACCTACTTCGCGATATGGTGGAGTATAAAAGCGACCAGGCGGCTACATACATTGAGTATTCTATCAACAAGTTGGCGCTGATAGATCGACTGGATACTGGTTGGGGTGAGTCCAACAAAATTGAAGTAGTGACCTCCGGCACTGGTTGGGGTGAGTCCAATAAAATTGAAGTAGTGACCTCCGGCACTGGTTGGGGTGAGTCCAATAAAATTGAAGTAGTGACCTCCGGCATCACGGATATTCAGGTACGTAACGAGATGCTTAAAAATACTCAAAATAATTTTGTGGCACTTGATAGACATTTAAGTACGTACCCTAACATAAAGAGCTTTAAGCGACATTTTGACAAGACGTGATTATGAATCTTCTTATTCTAAACGTCCTGAAATTAGTGAGAAATCTATAGAACGACGTTGTCATTTCTGTAATAAAAAAGGTCACCTGAAACGACATTGCTCACTGTTACGCAATAACGATAAAAGTGATGGTACCACTCACCCTCGGGTGTCTATTGATAAACCTAATGATAAGCCTGTTTCTGTATAATGTTCTTACTGTCACAAACCTGGGCATTCTGAATCTACTTGTTTCACGAAGCAACGAGATGAAAAATTAAAAGATTTTGAAGATCCTAAGTCGGTAACAAAATCGGTCAATGTTTATTGATCCTCTTATGACGATTCTTTGATTAAAATATGTTTAGGTGGCTATAATCTACAAGTATTGATTAACAGTGGTCCAGAGTGCAAAGGAAATCGCAGATTTTGTTTACCTGATAAGAAGACATCTCATTTACCAACCTCACAAGTATTGGCTTAGTACCATGCTTTTAATTTCTGAAAATGACCACTTATACTGAGTTTGACGGGTTCCATACTGAGATAAACGTTCGTCATTGTTGATTCACATTTATTACCGCATGACGTACCTAATCCTAGGTAGGGAGATGCCTAAGATCCCCGGTTTGAGTTTGATTTTTTATCCTTAATAGTGACGGTGCTAAAATAATACGAGACATCCATGTCAATAGTATGTGTCTTATCCAAAACACGAACTGACTGAGCAGTGTGATATTGATAGGTTGAGGTCTATATTAAAAAAAATACGAAACTATTTTGCCAGAGGTATTATTCTAGGTTGACTGTTAGTACAGGAAAGATGCAAATAAAACAATCGGCAATCGGCTTTACATCCTGTTGACAAAATTGCAGAGCCGTTCCACATTATTCACATCAATACGAGTGGCAAACTGACTGGTGGAAGGGTTTCCAAAGAATATGTGATTGTTATTGAGGGATGTCGTGTTGCCCGGTGGCTGGGTTGTGGGGGTCGGATGGGCGGCCGCTCCGTGTGAAGCGCTGGTGTTCGGCTGCATCCGGTTTGACTGTTGTGTATCTCGATGATATTCACAATGAACAGAATTTGATAAAAAAAAGACAAGCGGCTAAGTTTAGGATGGACGAGCAAGCAACGAAAGATAAAACGCTATGACGCTAATAAAGCCGCGATTCGTCCTTTTGTAGAAGGTGATCTAGTATTAGCACAGAATACTTAAAGTACTACGTACAGAAAGGACCCTCCCTTCCCCGCACTAACATCAGTTACCGCACCTCACCCCGCACTTCGGCGTATTCGTCGCAGTTCTTTAACAAGAGCGCTCGCAAACACAAGTACCTCACGCACACATTCATACGTATACAAACGTCATTTTTTAATGTAGTAGTAGTAGGTAATTATTTTGCGAGCGTTGTATGGAGTGTCCGGGGTGTGGTATTAGTTCAAAAATCCACGCATAACTAAAAAATTAAGCACTGTGGCGTGTTAACTAGTAACGAATTAATGAACTACAAATTAGTACTAGATTGTTCGCAGAATTTTAAATTTTGTTGAAATGAGGAAGGAGGAGGAGTAGAAGGTTTGTTGTTTTGTTGATCATGAACTTGGATCAATAAACTTGCTGTTTGATAAAATGTTTTGTTGAGACGCTGAAAGCTTCAACGCTTTGCGGTTTGCTGAAAGCTTCAAAGCTTTGCGGTTTGCTGAAAGCTTCAACGCTTTGCGGTTTGCTGAAAGCTTCAACGCTTTGCGGTTTGCTGAAAGTTTCAACGCTTTGCGGTTTGCTGAAAGCTTCAACGCTTTGCGGTTTGCTGAAAGCTTCAACGCTTTGCGGTTTAGTCATTTATTGACCCATGATTATTGATGAAAGCTTTTACGCTTTGCGGTTTAATCAATGTACTGCGTTCTTACTAATGCTGAAAGCTTTTACGCTTTGCGGTTTAATCAAAGTACTGCGTTCTTACTTATGCTGAAAGCTTTATACGCTTTGCGGTTTAATGAAAGTACTGTGTACTTTCTAATGCTGAAAGCTTTCACGCTTTGCTTTTGAATTCTACTGGCTTATGAGTGGGTTGAAAGTTTTCTTTTAATAACACTTTGCCTATAATAGTGCTGCTGAGACTAAACGTGATTTCGAGAAGCAACGCGAGAGCGCGTTGACTTGCAGAATGGCCGTGTTAGAGATAAAGACTCTTTTTAATGGTTATTTAATTTGTTCGAGCGGCAACACTTCGGACTTGTCAGTGTTGGGCTGTCAGTGTCAACGTTGTATCTATCAGTAGTGCGTTCGTTTTATATTGGAGTGATCTTGCTCTGGAGACAGCGCCTGTGCCGGTTGTGCGCACTGATTGAATGAATGCGACATGGCGGACACCAACAGCGAACACATAGACGCCAATCTGTCCGAAGCTGTGACATATATACCTTATTGTAAGTATATAAATACATATAATCAAAGATAAATATACTAAATGATACTTGACTGATGTTTGATTCGGCACGGAATAGCTATGCTGATGGTAAGCGATGATGTGGTCGTCGACAGAGCACGTTTGCCTAGAAGTAACCTCTTCCCTCTCGACTTGAAGACTCCCAGGCTATCGCTACCAGCAGTGCTGTACGCACAATTAAAGTGTTCGCAAATCATATAAGTGCGTATAGATGAGATGTTACGTTACGGGATATTACGTTGATAATAATTATGTTAAATATAGTTTAATGCCCAACGTCCCTAAAAGATAGTTGGTAAGGTACATATAGGGAAAGAAATGGCATAACCTTTGGAAGAGAAAGTTTTCTGTACCTACCTTTTCTAGCATCAGTGTTTGGGTGCGTTAGGATCTATCGATACACAGACACTGGACTCGAGTTTGCTTCGAACCAGAGTAGTGTACAACAGTAATAAATAACATTTGGATTGCGAAAGTCACGAGAATTTCTCAAAACAAATCCCAAGCGCCTGAAAGATTCCTTCGTGAAGGCAGAAACGTGATTTCTAAAAGTCAGACAGCGGTCGAAAGTCACTCCCAAATCCTTCATGTTGGTGACACAAGTAATTATTTCACCACCCAAACTCTAATCATAATGAATTGGCCGCAACCCTCTACCGTATGTCATGATGACGTAGCACTTGCCCGTATTAAAAATAGTTTATTCAGAATAATCCAATCGTGGATGGCCTCAATATCCCTTTGTAGAAGTTTGCAATCCTCATCCATTCGGATATGTGCGACTATCTTGAGGTCGTCGGCATATAGCAGGCATTTAGCAAACTTAACATTAGTTATGAGGTCATTGATCATAATAAGGAACAGAGGCGGCCCTAACACTGATCCCTTACTTACGCCCGAACATGTATTATAAGCCTTCGGCTCGAAGCAACAATGTCTTACAAACAGCTCGCGATCGCACACATAGTCGGAAAAGAAGTTAAGAAGACCGGACGAGAAACCGATGGCCCACAGCTTTGTCAAAAGTACATCGTGGATCATCTCTATTGAATGCTTTCCGGAAATCGAAATACAAAGCATCAATCTGCCCACCGACGTCCAAGCCACGGGATTAGTCTACGTGAATAAGTAAATTTGAATTCACAGAGCGACCCGGCCGAAAACCGTGTTAGGCGTTTGTAAATGAATGCGTAGAGTATAATATGTTCGAAAACCTTGGCAATGGTTGAGAGGATAGTGATGGGTATGTGTTCCTAAAGCTCTACTGATGTTTTGTCACTGGTTTCAGGGGATGGGAGGGACTCACAAAGTTTTCAGTTGTTCAGGGTATACTCCGGACTAGAAGGCTAGTTAAAGACGTGACATAGAGGGATAGTTAAAGACGTGACATAGAAGGGCTGTCAAAATTTGATGACATCCCTTACCTAAGGGTAACGGCTGGAATGTTGTCAGGGCCAACCGAGCTACAGGGTTTCAGTTTAGCAATCGTCTTAACTACATCGGGTGGGGTTAAAAAGGGAAGAAGAATATTATCTCCCTCACTCCTCACATTTGATTTCCTAGGGTCCAATTCAGATGTATTGGGCAGAAACACGCTAGCAAAATACTGAGCAAATGCCTCGGCCGCTTTGACACCCTAACAAGTCTCACCATTGTACGCCACGATTGGCTCGAAGCCGCCCTTTGATCGCAGGCTAGAAATATGCTGCCAGAACTGTCGCGGAGTTTTGCTCTGATACCCATCATTATCGATATCGATGATCTGCGGAGTTTCGCTAGCTAATTTAATTTGACCCTGTAGAAGATTGTATAAAACATTTTACCATTTTTACGATATGTCAGTGTTGGCCCTATATTAAAAGTTGTTCATCTTAGCTAGCCCTAGAGTGGGCGCGTCTCTCCGCGAAGCGTCAGTGGGCGCGTGGGGAGCATTTTGCCGCTTTTTTTCATTGACCATTTTAAGTAGGAATACTGCATTTGATTTATTTTATTTTCTCAGGATTTATGTAAAACACAATTATATAATGAGTTGACAAATCAACATATTTATTGAACGCTGTTTTAGGAACTTTGGTTTATAAAAGATTTTGTGAATTAGAGATTTAGTTGTTCGAGATCGCATTGCTACGGCGTTAAGTTTTTCGTGGTAGCGTGCATTCATTGTTAAGTGTTTCGTATTCGTAAACTTACGGGAACGTGTTATTCGGTGTTACACTTTTCCAAGTCACGTATCACACTCATTGTCAAGGTAATAATAATTGTGTCTATGTTAATTAATGTAATTGGTGTAGTACCGTTTTAATTAAACATAAATAATTAAATAACTAAATCGCAATCTAAACATCATAAAATAAAAATAAAGATTTTGATTAAAAAAAGTTGAGTCATCGACCACGGGTAGTCACTTGAAATATCAGTTTTAAGGCGCAGATATACGACTTCTAATGATTTTAAATTCAACATCACGTCTAATCGACCGGACTGATTTCTTTGAAAAAAATAAATGTTATACTAGACCATTTGCTTCGTAATTTGATATGTGAATATTTGCAATTATATTTTTTTAACATAGTGTAATTAATTTGTAAAGTAATGTCTACCGCGGACATAAAAACGATAATCACGCAAACACTATCGGGTGTATTTTCATAAAACTTTCACCATCTAAAAGACAATTTAATTCCCCGAATTTTAGTATACGGTTTTTATTTGTTTGGTGTTTGAGAGTTTTTGTAAATAGATAATTGCTTCATATTTGCAATAAATTACCACGGTTGTGTCATCGCGCTTCTCTTTCTTTTCTATGCAGTCCGACAGTGACCGCGCTTTAGGTCGTGGTAGTCGCCTTAAAAAAGCAGTTTTCACTTGTGTAAACTTCATATACGTGATGGGTAGGTATAGATTAGATATATCAACACGATAAAACAAAATAGATTTTGTCGGTTCATACTTCAAGTAACAACACATGATCTATGCGTCATGTTCGTGAACGGGAGCCGTCAGTTGGGGCTGGTCATCATTTAGCTGCCTCGGCTTATTTTTAATTATTTTAATTTTTGGATTGTTGTTTTGTTACTATTTGCTTTACTCTGGGTGCTTTTAACTTTAAGTTCTAAATTCAACATTAATGATGTACCTAACTAACATTTTTGTAAAAATGTAATTTAAAAGATTGTCCATGGAGTTTCTTGCCCGTTCTTCTCCATAGGTACCTTCGCTTTGAAATGGGCAACTAGCTTCATATTTTCTGACTGACCGACTTCTTGACAATTCAAAAAAGTGCCTGTAAATGGTTTAATTGAAATAAATGCTTTGAGTTTGAGTTTGACTACCAGCGGTCGTTGACCAAATTTATTTTTATTTTATCGTGTTTAGGTATCGATACCCATCACGTCTGCAGAGTTTCGCTAGCTGATTTAATTTGACGGGTTAGTGTTCGGCACCCTAATTGCGTAACACACCATCAATCGGAATCAGAATCATTTCGAAGCCAATTGCTAAACCATTGCTTCATAAGTTCGAAAAATTTGTCGCTCAACACGTAAATAACGCAATGAATGTTGATGAACTGTCAAAATGAAACCGATTCCGATTGATAGAGTGTTACGCAATTGCCCCGCCGTTTGTTTCATTTAGTGTCACGAGATATGACATGAGCAGCTGGGGTGCCGTCACTCCAGCTTACACATATTTATCGGTTTAATAACTCATAGAGTATTTTGACCAGAGATTTGAAAATTTTGCTGCCAATGGCAGCTAATATGCCTTATTTTTTGAGCTATAATACATAATCATATCTTCTTTCGTTGGGAAGATATGACACGAGCAGCTGGGGTGACGTCACTCCAGCTTACACACACGTTTTCTGATCGTAGTTTCAACACATTTTAAGTATTATCGTTCAGTTTTTGCCTTCTTTGTGCAGCTATTATGCCTTATTTTTCTGACTATATTCCAAAACCCTAACCTCACTGGTTTGCCTTGTATTGAATGAGGAAGCTGGGGTGACGTCACTCCAGCTAACACACGCTAAACGGCTCGTATTGACGAAGTTTTTGTGGCAGCTAAATTAAGACTGAAAGATAGCAGCTATTATGCCTTAAATATTGGCATAGGTAAAGGGAGTAAATGATAGCGAGAGGGTTGACAGGGGAGAATGGAGGAAGAAAACGTGTTGCGCCGACCCCAAGTAACATGGGATAAGGGCAGGAAGAAGAAGATTGGCATAGGTAAAATAATTATTCTATCACATATGAGGAAGCTGGAGTTATGCACATAATAAACTTCTTTCGAACAAAACAAGAATTTGGCAAATCCGTTATATAAGGTGTAAAAAAATTAACCGTAAAAACTTTAAGAGGTGCTTTAGACCATCGAACTGAATAACTTTCACTATGGGACCAACTCTGAAATCACGAAAAAAAAATGAGCTGTTTCATACATTTTGGCCGAGTAGGTATTGAACTTTTGTATGAAACAGCTGATTTTTTTTTCGTGATTTCGGAGTTGGTCCCATAGTGAAAATTGTTCAGTTCGATGGTCTAAAGCACCTCTTAAAGTTTTTACGGTTAATTTTTTTACACCTTATATACGACGGCGTCATGCCCAAACATACATAAACAAAAAATGTATATAACCCCTCCTTTTTAGAAGTTGGTTAAAAACAACGTACAACCATATAATAAAACAACAGAAAACGGGAGGAGCTCATCGGGCATCAAAAATTCGTCCACATCGCTGTCAATGGGATAAATGCCCAAAAGGCTGGCAGTATTACCACATTTGATGCCAATGCTGATTATTTGGGCTAAAATTAGGCCAGCCCAGGTCACGTGAAGAGTCCACCAACCACTTAGAGATCGATGTCCCGAAATATTCAATGAGCAGTCGGACTCCTATGAAACTTTACACATTTAGTAAAATGCTTTTATTTTGACATTACAAACAGACACAGTATGTATGTATAGAGTATAGGAATGGAATATAACTATAAGAAAATAAAAGAAGCATCTACTACACTTGATTAATAACATTTTTATTATCTGTTATGTTTTAACATAGAAAATGTTCTTCTGTTTACGAATTTTGAGATGTGCACTTTTCATCCGAAGATTGGACATATTAAATCCCTGGGCTTGTGGATATAGTAAATGTGCATGGTGACCAGTCCAGGAGAATCTGCCAAGTCGTACAGGCATTTGGGGCCTCTAGGGACGATTGCCTGGAAATAAATACACACAATTATTATTGTATGGAAGTATTAAATGTTGTCGGCGTTGTAACTGACGTTTGCTACTTATTCGAAGGACGCATTTACCGATATAAGGCGAAAGCGCCAGCGTAACTCTGCATGAGTTACGGTCGCCTTAACTACAGCGCCATCATAGAGCTCCTCAAGTTCTGAGTTGAGCTACAAGATTACTGTCAAATGCTTGCACTGACTGGATTGGTTCACTCAAATCTGTGTGGTTCTTTCCACGAAAGACCATTTCAGGCACTAATCTACATTGTCCTCACATTGATCTGACCAAGATAACATATCTCTGGACTTTAAAAGAGACTTGAGTTTTTTTGCCATTTCTTTTAAGGGGGGGGGGGGTTAAATACACAACAAGTTCTTTAAGGGGTGAGAAGTTAGCCAGTCACAAGAAACTCCAGAATTCTCAGAAGTCAAACTTCTGGGTTGGGCGGCCACTGACAGGCAGCCATTTGGCCAACGAGGCTTTCAATGTTAATTCAAGTAATAAAAGTTACCTTAACAGCCAGCCTCGGTGGTTCTTCACAATAGTTTACACGGCCTTTCTTAGGCTTCCATTTTCCGAATACAACGAAGCCGGTGCCGATCACCTGACCGTCGAACTCCAACGGGAAGAACGGGAACAGCTCAGAGTTGCACTCCAGCTGCGGGGTCATTTGGTAGTAGTAGTGGTTACCTGGGCATATAAAGTAAGTATTGGTACATATAACGGGTGTAAAAGGCTGGACTACTGCCCAACGGTTGATGTCGGGACGTTGTAGGTATATGCTAGACGCGCGTCAAAACTTGCTTGCGCGATGCAGGATTTGGTGTGACGTCACTGACATGGTTCGCATGTGGCGTTGTAGATAATACAGCTTCTTAAAAAAATTTAAGTATTCAAAGGTACCTATTTCAAAGATTTCCAGTAGGAGTAATAAAGTGGACGAAATAACAAAGCCCTTTGACTAGTTACATTTTGTGGAAATGGAGACCCTAAAAAGAGTAATTAGGAACACTATGTTTACTCACCCATCATAGGCATGCAGGCTTGCTTTGTGAAGTTACTGATTTCTGGGGTAGCGAGCTCTGACACAGTCGTGGGGATAGCATGAAGTTTTCCCTCGATACCAGATACATAGATGAATTTGTCTTGTAGCAACTTCTTGGAATCTCGCTTAGCTATGCGGTCCTCAGCGCTAATTAATAGATATTCTGAAAGAAATATACACGTTTCATTTATTAAGTTGTGGCTACATGAATTCATTTATTAACACTTTGCGGGACACAAAACGCCCCCAGACGCAACAAAAGCAAACTTCTATTGCGTCTCGTCCAATAGTCCTTCAACCGACTAATAGTGGTGACTCGGCTTGGAGTTTTTAAGAGGGTCATAGCCCACAGAATAAGGGTAATTACATGCCGAAGATCACTCACTGCCATACCTCGCGCTCGCGGTGTAGCTCACTACCTCCATGTAAAACAAATGCATGCTAATAGACAGGCACGCACATGCCGAAGGATACCTCACTGAGTCACTGCGATACATCGCGGGCTGTTTGGGGGTTTACTTTGATGCCTGGAATGTGCGTGTGTTCCTATTGCTGCTGGGGAGTTTGTTCCGCCACTTCTTCTCCCCAGCGAAAGCACTAGGAAGTGGCGAAGGGCGGGCGTTTTGGGGGACTGTCTTTTGTAATTTTGACGTTCGAAAAGTGCTGATTCTCAGCCTAGTTTGAATAAATGACTTTTGATTTGATTTGATTATTAGCATCCATTTGTTTTACATGCAGGTGACATCTCAGTGAAGCATCTTCGGTACCTATGTAGCTACCCTAAGCAAGCTGAAGTAGCCACGCTCCAGCCATATAAGCCCTAGAACTGATGATCGTTGGGCTAGATATGGTCTTGAGTTGAGGCCGCGAATCAGCAAACGTCGGATAGGATGCTCTCTAGCTAGTTGGGGCGACGATATTACCAGCCTGTAGGCTGGTAGTACGTTTAACTTTAGAACTGTAGTTCTCGGCAAATAAATTGAACATGCGCGAAAAACAATAATGACGTTGTATCATTTGCGCCAAGTATGGGGTGCGGTATTGCTTTTTCATACAAGTCAGAGCGCCGCCCGCGCAGTCGGCGCCATGATTCAAGATGGCTAACGTAAACGCACACTACAGGCGAACCGCACCGCATTTTTTGTATGAAAATACGTTGCGCTGCGGCCCGTTGCGGTTTTTATGTGTGCGCTTGGCTTTATAAGTATCTAGTGTCACTTTTAAAATTCTTCTCGGGCAATAGATTAGCCAAATGTTCATACTAACCGGGAGAACAAAAGAAAATTTGAGTAGCCCAGTAGTTTTCAACTGTTCCGCCATTATCAGTGGTCCAGTAAGTGAATCCTTGGGTTTTCCAGTCATATATACTATCGGTGAACTCTTCAGTGCCCATCTGTGAGTAAAATAAATGTTTAACTATTAGTTATCATGATATATGAAACCAGCGTCAACCATTAGTTGTCTGACAATTATGCAGAAGTGGGCCTATGTGGCGCAGCCGTGAGGCACACAATACTATCTGTTTTTTTTTTGTTTTTGTGTGAATTTTGTGTGCTACATAACCTGGGTCAAATAAACTTATTTTCTTTCTTTTTTTCTTTATGTACCTAGCCTTTTCCCAATTATATTGGGGTCGGCTTCCAATCTAACCGGATGCAGCTGAATACCAGTATTTTACATGGAGCGACTACCTATCTGACCTCCATAACCCAGTTACTGGGTAATACTTTCGAGCATTTGACGACCCTAATGACTGTCAAAGATCTAAAAATCAAACAGCACCCAGGACCAACGGTTTCACAACGGTTTATCGTGCGTTCCGAGACACGGAGTTGTCATTCACCAGTTTTTTTTTTATACGAAGTCAAAACTGTACATTATTAATTAATATTTCGAGCCGAAGACACGTAAATATAGGCTAAATGGATGGCGGTGCCTCGAGGCCGGCCCAGAAAGAAGTGGCGAGATGACCTGGACGCGTACCACGGGGCCTGGTTTGAGCTGGCGCGGGTAAAGAATACTTGGAAGGACTTAGGGGAGGCCTTTGTCCAGCAGTGGGATAGTAAAGGCTACAAAATGCAATACTTACAGCGATCTGCACTCCCGAAACATAACCAGTGTCGTCGTAGAACAAACAGAGAGTGTAGTCGCCCTTAGGGCACAACATCTCGAGCGAAGAGAACTCTTCATGTCCATCATCAGGCCTGGTCTTCTGCTCCCAGCCTTTTTTCACCGCCTCATCTTTCGTCAGCGGTTGCTGCATAAACGCTTTGCCTTGTGCGTACGCTAAAGGATTAACATCGAACCTAACTGAAAAGAAAAAAAAAGTAAATTGTAGGGGTATCATTAAAACTCGTCATGACTAACATAGTTTTAGGATAATGCACTAACAACATATGGACAAAAATAGTCTGAATTATATGATTTTATTTTGATTATTAACTAGCTTCTGCCCGCGACTTTGTCCGCGTCAATATTTCTTGTTCCCTCGACCTATTCCGTCGCATCGCATCGCTTGCCCGCGCTATTACTTCGTTTACTCTTAAGCGTTTATTACACTTTCCAATTTTAAGGAAGCCTAGTTAGGAACACTCTAATTGGATTCTAAATCGGAAACGACACATTCGTGAAGAAAATAATAAAACAGAAGAAAATAATAATTTATTGTCAATCACAAAAATAATTTTTCAAATCCGACTGGTCTTTAGTTCCAGAGTTTAGCGCGTTCAAACAAACAATAGGTTTATTATTAGATTAGATAGATATTGATAAAGATAGATGAGAATATTTAAGAAAACACATAAAACAAATGTGCACGTTCTGTAACTTACTTCTAAGGTCCTTTTCCCATTTTGGAAACACTGTAACAAACAAAATAACACTCCATTAGCAATTTTCTCTTTTTTTCAAATACCATCCAAATGTAACCCACTAGTAATATCTAAGTCAATGACTTTAAATGCTTAAAATAAATGTTTTTTCACACCCAAAGACATTAAATTATTTACAAATCTTAGATCTCTTTGTTCACACAACACCTGCTCGCTATCGTCAAATGACATGTCATTCAAACCTAACCTAAAGCAAGTCATTTCAGTCCTAGTTTCTAGCCGGGCATTAATATTGTACTGAATTTCATTATGACCCGCTGGTCATTAATTTGATTTGAATTTAGAACGTCAACTGAGATAAACATATGGAAACAGTAACCAAAAAAAACTTTTTTCTATTAATGTGGACCAGAGTTCTTATTTCATAGGAGTTCTTATGTCGCCGAACAAAATGATCGGTTGTTGTGGCGCGTACCCCCGCGTTAGAATGTTGGATTTGAGCTGACGTTCCATTGACCATATTGTTTTGGATGAAAATGCATGAGATAAGATTGAAAACATTAATAAACCCGACAGGCAGTAGGTAGGTAGGTATTATTTTAGTTCAATCTCAAATTTGATGCCACCAACTGCACCAGACTGCTTGAAAGTGAGCTAGTTTGGAATCTTAGTTGCAGTCGGGTTTAATTATGTCATTTTATTTTTATTTGTATCCTTTTAGTGTGTTATATTTTTGGAATCGTCTCCTCAAGCCTTTAATTACTTGAGGACCGCATCACAAGTGATAAATGATTTATTTTCTGTAAGTAGGTTTGTACAAACACTTTTACACGTCTTATGCAACTCTCTGATTACCCCTGCTACCTTCTATAACTTCTTACGAAATGTACCACGGAGAAGGTTTTTTCTATTCGAAACTGCGTCTATTGACGGCATAAAAATAAAACGTAAGAATATTGTAATTTTTTTAGCTGGCTGTAGGTACCATTTTTACAAAATCTGTGAATGCAGTTCGAAAATACTTAAAAAGTAAAAGACCGTATCCTAAGAACATTTTCCTGTAGCTACAACTGTTATGGCACCCTTAAAAGTCTGTATTTTTTTGCGTTTGATGCGTGATAAGGTACACAAATATCGAAACCGTATTGCTATTAGACTGTTCGATTTTATTTATTAAAGTTATATTAGGACATATATAACTTCCCATATAAAATCGCCCAGTCTCCTCTGTATGAAGAAATATGAAAAAAAAAAAACTATTAAGGAATCAAAGAAGTATTAACTTAATACGAATACTTGTAAATACTACAAAAGCTTCTAATACTTACATGACAAACCAAAGGCGGGTGCGGCGAGGCACAGGAGAGCGAGAATACGAATCATGACTGTATCGAGGTTCGACTGTGTGCTGAAACGTGTGAAACCTTGCGTATTTATACCGTTTACTGTTTGTTCAGTGTAGGTACTACTCCGACCGGCAGTGATTCAGCGGCAGGTGATACAAAACGCGCGACCTGCGTTGGGTTCTTGATAACTAAACATATTACTTTTTTTCATTCGACTACAATTTAGGAACTTTTAGGTGACTGCCTTGTTGGTGTTGTGGTTGCAAGCGAGACTGTCGAGCAGGGGCTCCTGGGTTCGATCCTTGGTTGTACTGTTGGGTTTGTCATTAGAATCCTGACTCCGAGCTACAACTATTATTACAATGTCATGGGGTTTGTGCCCGATTGAAGCTCACCCATAAATATAATAAATTTCTATGAGGTCACCCCTATTAAATGCAATCTAAATATTGTATATCTGGCGAAAAGTGTTTTTTTTTTGTCAACTAGTGACCATTAATCTAAATTATTCTGAGACCTGCTAATCTATTGATCTCTTCTATGAATCTAGTTAGCAAAAAGTTAAAACATCTTTGGCCCAAAATTCAGCTGCGCGAACTCCGCTCATTGACGCAGTCATAAGATCATCAAGTGCTGCAAACTCCGCAAGTGTAGTGATATCCATCACGTCTGCGGAGTTTTGTTAGCTAATTTTTTGTTAATGTAAGTACTTTTTTGCAGTTATATCAATAAACGCACTTTACTTCGTTTCCTTCTTTCTTTGAACTTCAGAACAAATAAATACAATAAATTGATTTCTCAGTTAACTGACTAATCATTAAATCATGGCGTGAGTTACAAGTATCAATTTATTTTTTTTAGATAGCCCTAATAGTTTATTTTTATGATTTTATCTTTGAGCACTATGTGAAGTGATTGAAAAAAAAAAAGACAAAACTTGGTCATAACTTTTGAACCGTAAAAATATTCACTGACGTTCTCAGGGTTAAAAAGTTTGGAAATGACCTTGCTCACGCCTCTATTCGATTTGATCCGTACTTCCAGGGACACCTTGTATATTGGCCCTTTAAGTTTAATAAAAGTTGTTGGAAATATGTTGATCCAAACGTCCTCGCGTCGGAAGACGGCTAATGAAAACGATAATAAACAGAGGAGGCGTGTAGCAATAATGAATGTATGCTATTGCAGAAAACTTTTTATTAGCCGTTCGCCGATGCGAGGACGCTTGGATCAAAATTTAAGGGCCAATATACGTTTTAGTTTTTAGAGGATTTTGTTTGAGTCGGGGTTTTTTTTATTTACTAAAAAAATATTATTCATACTCGTGGGGGGCTTGTGGCCAAATAATAACAACCGCACGTCTGTGGATGGATGACCATCTTTACATACCAAGACCCCTCCGTGCCTCGGAAAGCACGTTTCAAGCCGTTGATCCTGGTTGTCATTCGTTGATCTTGGACAGTCATTACGGGTCGTTGAAAGCCCGAAAGTATAGCAACGTCTTATCAAGGGGTGTCGTATTACTTAGTAACTGGGTTGTGGAGGTCAGATAGGCAGTCTGTCCATTGATATTCAGTTGTACCCGGTTTGACTGGAAGCCGACCCCAACATAGATGAGAAAAGGCTAGGCTTATGATGATACAGGCTCCTAAATGTCCTTTTTTTTATTGTCAAGATATTTTTCATAGAAAAATAATTGCATAGATATTTGTGAACCTAACAACTTTGCGCTAGATAATATGAACAAGGGATTGCGCACAATTTTTATAGTCTTTGTCTGTAGCAATATTAATATAATAATAATAATAATATTCCACAACTATCACACAACGCCATCTAGTCCCAAGCTAAGCAGAGCTTGTGTTATGGGTACTAGACAACTGATAAACATACTTATATATTTCTAAATACATACATGTTATAGATAAATTACACCCAGACACATAACAAATGATCGTGCTCATCACACAAACATTTGTCCTGGGTGGGAATCGAACCCACGACCTCCGGCATAGCAGTCAGGGTCACTAACCACTAGACCATCAGGCCTGTCAAAAGAACACGTGGAAAAGAACACGTGGCAAACAAAATTCCGCTGATTTATGTGCACAAGTGCTAACTATTGACAAGTAAAACCGAATTAATGAATACTATTACAAAAAACTTTTACTTCATTGTATAATATTTTTTCGCCAATTCCTGTTTTATTGTGTGTTTTGTCATTCAGATGTTATTTGCGTTGCTTGAGTACATAGCTGATATTATAATAAACTTAGTTATTACTGGTCCGTCGTATGTGGAACTAATGTATTATGTTATCAGCTGCTAGAATTTTTGCAAAACAGTTCTAGGCCTAGAGTGGGCGCGCTATGAGCATTTTGCCGCCCTCACCAAAAAAACGTTAATAATTCGTAAAACAATTGCCCGTTCAGTTTGCGCTTTTTAGTAGCTGCCCGCATTTTCGTTCGCAACTCATGCCAAAAGGCTGGACGCAGTGTGTGGGGAGCCGCTAGAGAAGGAGTCGTCGCCAGGCGGTAATTTGCTAACCGCGTGCCTTCTCACGTTAGAAAAAAATGTGTCATACCTATATTTTTTGCAAAATTGAAATATAGAGTATATTTTATGGTGCATTTATTGTAAAAACACAAAAAGAAAGGTTGTTTTAGAAACTGGTTTAAGTATAAAAGAATTTGGAAAACGTAACATTTTATAATTTACTTTTTTAACTTATTCTACATTATTCTATAATAATATAATAATAATTAAGAAGGAAAAAAATTACTATTTTCTATTCTTCAGGATATGCTTAGACAAAATAGTCTTTACATAAGTATATGCAATGTTCATTGCACAGTAATTTTGAGTATCTGCAACATCCTTTTTTCCTGGGCCTATTTTTCTTTGTTGGACATAATATACTGCATTTGCCCTCCTCTTTGAAGATGATGCTTGTCTGCTGACTGTTCTGTGTCCGCGTTATGATCACTATGTTGACTAGATCGATCACTGTCAGACACATTCTCGTCTACAATTTGTGAACTGGCATCTTCAAAATCTGACATTTTCTCTAACCAAGACACTATTGATCTTCTATCTTGTTATTGATTTTTCGTTTTAAGTCGTGATACTTTCAAATCCTGAAATAATAAACTTTTTTTTTGTTTTTACAATAAACGCACAATTAAATATTTATTTTTGTCTATATTTCTATTTTGCAAACAATAAATGACATTTTTTTCTAACGTGAGAAGGCACACGGTGAGCAAATTACCGCCTGGCGACGACCGGTGGTAACAACCTCCTCCTCTAGTGGCTCCCCGCGCACTGCGTCCAGCCTTTTGGCACGAGTTACGAACGAAAATGCGGGCAGCTACTAAAAAGCGCAAACTGAACGGGCAATTGTTTTACGAATTATTAACGTTTTTTTGGTGAGGGCGGCAAAATGCTCATAGCGCGCCCACTGTAGGCCTAGAACTGTTTTGCAAAAATTCTAGCAGCTGATAACATAATATATTAGTTCCACATATTACGGTCCATTATTAATTAAGTTTATTATAATATCAGCTATGTACCCAAGCAATGCAAATAACGTCGGAAAGACAAATGACACAATGAAACATGATTTGGCGAAAAAATATTCTGTGATGTTTGCCAATTAAGTAAAAGTTTATTGTTATAGTATTCATTCATTCGGTTTTACTTGTCAATAGTTAGCACTTGTGCACATAAATCAGCGGAATGTTGTTTTCCACGTGTTCCTTTCAAGGACATTTACGAGCATGTATCATCATAAGCCTAGCCTTTTCTCATCTATGTTGGGGTCGGATTCCAGTCAAACCGGGTGCAACTGAATACCAATGGAGAGACTGCCTATCTGACCTCCACAATCTAGTAACTGAGTAATACGACACCCCTAGATAAGACTGGTTGCTCTAGTTTCGGGTTTCCGACGACCCGTAATGACTGTCCAAGATCAACGAATGACAACCAAGATCAACGGCTTGAAACGTGCTTTCCGAGGCACGGAGGGGTCTTGGTATGTAAAGATGGCTACCCATCCACGGACGGGCGGCTATTATTACTTGGCCACAAGCCCCTCACGAGCATGGATATTATTTTTTTTTTAGTAAGTACAGTCAGCATCAAAAGTCGATTAACACTATCATTTTTACATGTTATTAAATTGACAACAACTTTTTTCAATAAACTGATTTTTAGCTTTTCACATAATAGACAAGAGTACCTATATATTCTAAAAAAACTTCTTCTGCTGCAATTTTGAACAAATATTTTGCTCAATAACTAAGATTAACAAAACTGAAAAACAAAAACCTCTAAAAACTAAAATAATAATATATGTATATTGGTCCTTTAAGATTAATACGAGTTGTTGGAAATATTTTGATCTAAGCGTCCTCGCATCGGCGGACAGCTAATGAATATTGGAAGTTAATAGCAGCGTTGTTTTCTGCAATAGCATACATTAATTATTGCTGGGTATAAGCCTCGTCTGTTTGTCGTTTTCATTAGCCGTCCCGCGACGCGAGGCCGCTTGGATCAACATATTTCCTACAACTTATATTAAACTTAAATGCCCAATATACAGGCTGTCCCTGGAAGTATGGATCAAATCGAATAGATGCGTGGGCTAGGTCTTTTCCAAACTTTTTAACCCTGAGAATGTCGGTGAATATTTTTACGATTCAAAAGTTATAACCAATTTTTGTTTTTTTTTTTCAATCACTTCGCATAGTGCTCAAAGAAAAAAAATCATAAAAGAAACCATCGGGGCTATCTAAAAAAATTAAATTGATCATCAACCATACATAATTGAGACTATTCCAAAGAGTCCAAACAGGGAGTCGCGTATCCTGCACATAACACTAGTCTACAAAAATTAACTATTTTTGTCCCAACAGAAATTTTTGCCATATATGGTTTTATTTGGACTCCCTTTGATAGGAAATAGATGTAGAAAAAATTTGTTAGCCAGTTTTTTTGTGACAGCCACTTTATTTTTAACCGACGAAAAAAAACGGAGGAGGTTCTCAATTCGACGCGTATATTTTTTTTTTTTTTTTTTTTATTTATGATCACGCATAACTTTTTACAGAGCAGTCCGATTTTGATATTTCTTTTTTTATTAGAAAGGGTATATCCTGAAGTTGGTCCCATATAAATTTGGAAAAAAAATTCCAACCCTAAGGGTTAGAAAACAGGGGATGATTGATTGTTCACTCACTGATTGTAATGTATGACCACGCTTAACTTTTTACAGAGTAGTCCGATTTTGATCATTCTTCTTTTGTTGGATAGGACATACTTCGAAGTTGGTCCCATGTAAATTTGGAAAAAAAAAACCTACCCTAAGGGTGGGAAAATAGGGGTGACTTATTGTTCATTCACAGATTTTAATGCTGAGCTGTGTATTACAATTAAAATAAAAGGCCTATCTATGTTGGTATATAAAGCCTGTTTTTTTTAAGTATTATATTATATTATTTAGTATTATATTACACAAAAAATAATAGTTAAAGTAGGAGTATATAACAGTTAATGTCTAAAGTAAGGTAGGTATTTTAAAAGTAATCAAACATTAAGCATGTAGTAATTAGTAAATTATGGCCTCAAAAAATTATAAAATAAAAACTTTTTAACAAAAAATTAAACCTCCGAAAAAACTGAAAAGCAAAAAATAATAAACTTTTTTTATTTAACCTTAATAAATAAGTTCTTAAACTAATGCAAGTATACCTAAGTAATTTTGAGTCGGCGCCAAACAATCAATGAACAAAGATTACTAAATTACCTTAAATTTAAAGAAATAAGCAACGTGAAATCTATAGCGATAAACATTAACATTTCAAACAAAAAATGCGCTCTCCGCACGACCACTCGCAACGAATTAATTTGCTTGTTTGGCGCCGACTCAAAATTACTTAGGTATACTTGCATTAGTTTAAGAACTTATTTATTAAGGTTAAATAAAAAAAGTTTATTATTTTTTGCTTTTCAGTTTTTTCGGAGGTTTAATTTTTTGTTAAAAAGTTTTTATTCATGGAAAATATTGATACTTAAATTATAATCAAATTTAAAAATACGTTTTTTTTATAATATGTCATGATTTTCTGAAATATTTAGCTTGAAACTGGTTTACCAGAAGTATCTCACCAAAAACTGCTAATATTCAAGGACTTCATTTACAATGGTATGAGTTTTTCATGCTGGAAATGACCTGCCAGAACCTTTTTCATTGCGTTGCTCATTGGATGCCAGATTTTTGGTACAGAAGTTGAAATATTATTGTAGAAAGTTTATTCTGAGTGGAAAATTATAACTCAATGATTGATACATTTTAATTAGCTCCTATATGAGATTTTTGTAGTAATTTGTTTCGTAATATTAAAAAAATTGAGATGACTTTTTAAGTAATTGTTTTAAATTACCAAAAAGATCTAGATCAGTTTGAGTCAGATATTAGTGTTCCTCTCTTATTAAGTACAAAGGCTAGCACATGAATTTTATCTGCAACTAGCTGCGCCCCGCGGTTTCACCCGCGTAAATGTCGATCCCGTGGGAATATCGGGATAAAAACTATCCTATGTCCTTTCCCGGGACTCAAACTATCTCTATACCAAATTTCATCTAAATCGGTCCAGCCGTTTTCATGTTATGTCGTGACAACGGAAAACGGGTTTCATTTTTATATATATAGATTACAATATACGATGATAAATTGATGGTATCAGTTCCTGCGCATTTGTTTAATGGCACTGCAGGTATTGTTACATCAACACTATGAGAAAGTGTTCGTATCGCAGAGCGTACATTTGCACATTTCACAGTGTGTGTTTACGTTATGTTTATCACTTTTACCCATATAAGTCAGGCAAAACGACCACAAACACGTTGTGAATCTGTGTTCTTTAGGATCCTGTTCGAAACATAAGGTTTCCGAAGCCATTGAGTGCGCTCTTTTTGTCTAAGCTGTAAAGTTATTTACTCCTGTCATAGAACTCATATGAAGCACTCTCATTACTTTGAGGAGCCACGGGAAAACCAAAACTATCACAATAACACCATTTTACCAGGTCAGCAAAATTTCTTCATTGGCTTATAGAATTTGGTTCACCACACACATAGCAGAAACTATTAGGGTGAATGATACACCTTCTTTATGTATTGAGAAACAAATAACAATTAGCTTATGCATGATAAACTCACAATTAAACACTATCTTTAAGGAAAAATTGTTGCAATTTGAGCGAACGCAGTGGAAAGTTCGGTAAACTTTTAAGTGGCTGTCACAACAATTCTGTAGCTAATAGAATCAAAGTATATAGGTGTTTTATGATGAGGGTAGATAGCTAAGTAAAAATAAGTATACACAATTTCGTGGGGAAAAACCTTGTCGACTAGTGTAATAGGTGATGCTGCAGCAGCAGTTCAAGGTTACTATTTTCTTTTAAAAACTTTGAACTAACGAAATACCAAATTTTGACTTAATCAGACCTGGGAAGATACTCACATGAAACAAAAAAATAATAATCAAAATCAGTTCAACCGTTTGGGAGCTACGATGGCGTAGACAGACGCAGATAAACACGTAGATCAATGAATGACAGCCGGGACCATTGAGAAGCATCTGAGGCACGGAGGGGTCTCGCTTTCGGTAAAGAAGGTGAAATCAAATTATGTATTTGCATAACACAGCTTCAGAAGATGTTATAAAAGGTTCATAAGGTAAACTGAATTATAATCATGTGAATCAGGTCGGTCACCCATTTATAAGTAAGTAACTCACGCCATGATTTAATGATTAGTCAGTTAGCTGAGAAATTAATTTATTGTATTTATTTGTTCTGAAGTTCAACGAAAGAAAGAAACGAAAGAAAAGTGCGTTTATTGATATAACTGCAAAAAAGTACTTACATTAACAAAAAATTAGCTAACAAAACTCCGCAGACGTGATGGATATCACTACACTTGCGGAGTTTGCAGCACTTGATGATCTTATGACTGCGTCAATGAGCGGAGTTCGCGCAGCTGAATTTTGGGCCAAAGATGTTTTAACTTTTTGCTAACTAGATTCATAGAAGAGATCAATAGATTGGCAGGTCTCAGAATAATTTAGATTAATGTTACTAGTTAACAAAAAAAAAAAAACATTTTTTGCCAGATATATACGTATATTTAGATCTCATTTAATACGTGTGACCTCATAGAAATTTCTTATATTCATGGGTGAGCTTCAATCGGGTATAAATCCTACGACATTGTAGTAATAGTTGTAGCTTGGAGTCAAGATTCTAATGACAAACCCAACAGTACAACCAAGGATCGAACCCAGGAGCCCCTGCTCGACAGTCTCGCTTGCAACCACAACACCAACAAGGCAGTCACCAAAAACTCCCTAAATTGTTGTCGAATGAAAAAAAAGTAATATGTTTAGTAATCAAGAACCCAACGCAGGTCGCGCGTTTTGTATCACCGGCCGCTGAATCACGGCCGGTCGGAGTAGTACCTACACTGAACAAACAGTAAACGGTATAAATACGCAAGGTTTCACACTTTTCAGCACACAGTCGAACCTCGATACAGTCATGATTCGTATTCTCGCTCTCCTGTGCCTCGCCACATCCGCCTTTGGTTTGTCATGTAAGTATTAGAAGCTTTTGTAGTATTTACTAGTACGAGTATTCGTATTAAGTTAATACTTTTTTACTTCGTTAATAGTTTTTTTTATTTTTTCATATTTCTTCATACAGAGGAGACTGGGCGATTTTATATGGGAAGTTATATATGTCCATATATAACTTTAATAAATAAAATCGAACAGTCTAATAGCAATACGGTTTCGATATTTGTGTACCTTATCACGCATCAAAGGCAAAAAAATACAGACTTTTAAGGGTGCCATAACAGTTGTAGCTACAGGAAAATGTTCTTAGGATACGGTCTTTTACTTTTTAAGTATTTTCGAACTGCATTCACAGATTTTGTAAAAATGGTACAGCCAGCTAAAAAAATTACAATTCTTACGTTTTATTTTTATGCTGTCAGTAGACGCAGTTTCGTATAAGAATTAAAAGACTCTTCTCTTCTAGACCAACTGAGGTTTGATTACTACAAAAGTTACAAATAGAAAAAACCTTCTCCGTGGTACATTTCGTAAGAAGTTATAGAAGGTAGCAGGGGTAATCAGAGAGTTGCATAAGACGTGTAAAAGTGTTTGTACAAACCTACTTACAGAAAATAAATCATTTATCACTTGTGAAGCGGTCCTCAAGTAATTAAAGGCTTGAGGAGACGATTCCAAAAATATAACACACTAAAAGGATACAAATAAAAATAAAATGACATAATCAAAACCCGACTGCAACTAAGATTCAAATCTAGCTCACTTTTAAGCAGTCTGGTGTAGTTGGTGGCATCAAATCTGAGATTGAACTAAAATAATATGCGTACTGCCTGCCGGGTTTTGAATTTTTTCAATCTTATCTCACGCATTTTCATCCAAAACAATATGGTCAATGGAACGTCAGCTCAAATCCAACATTCTAACGCGGGGGTACGCGCCACAACAACCGATCATTTTGTTCGGCGACATAAGAACTCCTATGAAATAAAAACTCTTTGGTCGACATTAATAGAAAAAAGTTTTTTTTTTTGGTTAATGTTTCCATACGTTTATCTCAGTTGACGTTCCAAATTCCGTTTATTGCCCGTGGTCCGACCGCGTAGTTCTACTAGTAGGACCACGGGCATTTTTCTTTTCGGTGGTTCTATCAATCGGACCATGGGCAAATCAAGTTCTATCAGTAGTACTAAGGGCAACTTTGTTTACCCGTGGTTCTATTAAGTGAGTAAACTTCTTTGCATGATGGATCAACTCGAATAGGGGCGTGGGCAAGGTCATTTCTAAACTTTACACCCTGAGAATGTCGGTGAATTTTTTTACAGTTCAAAAGTTATGACCAAGTTTTGTTATTTTCAATGACTTCGCAATTTCGCATAATGTTTAAAAAAGACTGTCAGGGCTATCTAAAAAAAATAAATTGATAGCCCTGACAGTCTTTTTTAATCATTATTTTACTAACAAAAGTGTGTTAAAATGTAAAAAACCTTATTCAATAAATTTTATTTTTACTTACACGTATTTTTTTTCCTTTGTAAAATAATGAAGGTAATATGGGCTGGTGTCCACAACTCCACGTCAATGCGCGTATTTTGCGTAGCAAAATAATGTAGGTATAAGTACTACGTAAGTAGTACCATGGGCAAAAATATTTATCTTAGTTCTACTCGACCAGTAGAACCAGTGCCAATAAAATTTGATAATTTTATAACGATGGTCCGATTGATAGAACCACCGAAAAGAAAAATGCCCGTGGTCCTACTAGTAGAACTACGCGGTCGAACCACGGGCAATAAACGCCAAATTCAAATCACATTAATGACCAGCGGGTCATAATGAAATTCAGTACAATATTAATGCCCGGCTAGAAACTAGGACTGAAATGACTTGCTTTAAGTTAGGTTTGAATGACATGTAATTTGACGATAGCGAGCAGGTGTTGTGTGAACAAAGAGATCTAAGATTTGTAAATAATTTAATGTCTTTAGGTGTGTAAAAACATTTATTTCAAGCATTTTAAGTCATTGACATAGATATTACTAGTGAGTTACATTTGGATGGTATTTGAAAAAAAGAGAAAATTGCTAATGGAGTGTTATTTTGTTTGTTACAGTGTTTCCAAAATGGGAAAAGGACCTTAGAAGTAAGTTACAGAACGTGCACATTTGTTTTATGTGTTTTCTTAAATATTCTCATCTATCTTTATCAATATCTATCAAATCTAATTATAAACCTTTTGTTTGTTTGAACGCGCTAAACTCTGGAACTAGATACCAGTCGGATTTGAAAAATTATTTTTGTGATTGACAATAAATTATTATTTTCTTCTGTTGTTTTGATAAATACGGCGCCATCAATAGAAAATTCGAAACATGCAACCCAGTACGGTCCTTCTTCACGAATGTGTCGTTTCCGATTTGTAGTGTGATCACTAGCTTCCGACTTCCTAGTTAGAGTGTTTCTAACTAGGCTTCCTTAAAATTGGATAGTGTAATAAGCGCTTAAGCGTAAACGAAGTAATAGTTCGGGCAAGCAATGCGATGCGACGCAATGGGTCGAGGGAACAAGAAATATTGACGCGGACGAAGTCGCGGGCAGAAGCTAGTCTGTTAATAATTAAAATAAAATCATATAATTCAGACTATTTTTGTCCATATGTTGTTAGTGCATTATCCTAAAACTATGTTAGTCATGACGAGTTTTAATGATACCCCTACAATTTACTTTTTTTTTCTTTTCAGTTAGGTTCGATGTTAATCCCTTAGCGTACGCGCAAGGCAAAGCGTTTATGCAGCAACCGCTGACGAAAGATGAGGCGGTGAAAAAAGGCTGGGAGCTTAAGACCAGGCCTGATGATGGACATGAAGAGTTCTCTTCGCTCGAGATGTTGTGCCCTAAGGGCGACTACACTCTCTGTTTGTTCTACGACGACACTGGTTATGTTTCGGGAGTGCAGATCGCTGTAAGTATTGCAGTTTGTAGCCTTTACTATCCCACTGCTGGACAAAGGTCTCCCCTAAGTCCTTCCAAGTAATCTTCACCCGCGCCACCTCAAACCAGGCCCCGCGGTACGCGTCCAGGTCATCTCGCCACTTCTTTCTGGGCGGGCCTCGAGGCGCCGCCGTCCACGTCCTAGCCTATATTTACGTGTCTTCGGCTCGAAATATTAATTAATAATGTACAGTTTTAACTTCGTATAAAAAAACTGGTTAATGACAACTCCGTGTCTCGGAACGCACGTTAAATCGTTGAAAAACCGTTGTTAAATCGTTGGTCCCGGGTGTTATTTGATTTTCAGATCTTTGACAGTCATTAGGGTCGTCAGAAGCTCGAAAGTATTACCCATCGCATCGTGTCTCAGATATATAACGTCGAAGTAAGATATTGTCGAAGTACAGCATGCCGGAGTAGAGTATGTCGAAATTGACTCATGTCGGACTACCATAGTTGTCGAAGTAGCACGTCGTCGAAGTCGCATCGTTTCCTAGTTAAGTCATGTCGAAGAAACGCTTTATCGGAGTACAGTAGTGTCGGACTTAAGGCATTTCGAACTAAAGTATTGTCGAAATGAAGACGTGTCGGAGTTCCGTAGTGTCGAATTAAAATCTTGTCGTAGTAAAGTTTGTCGAAGTTCAGTTGGTAAGTCATTAACTGGGTTATGGAGGTCAGATAGTTAGTCGCTCCATGTAAAATACTGGTATTCAGCTGCATCCGGTTAGATTGGAAGCCGACCCCAATATGATTGGGAAAAGGCTAGGTATGTACATAAAGAAAGAAAGAAAGAAAATAGGTTTATTTGACCCAGGTTAAGTAGCACATAATATTCACACAAAAACAAAAAAAAAAACAGACAGTATTGTGTGCCTCACGTCTGCGCCACATAGGCCCACTTCTGCATAATTGTCAGACAACTAATGGTTGACGCTGGTTTCATATATCATGATAACTAATAGTTAAACATTTATTTTACTCACAGATGGGCACTGAAGAGTTCACCGATAGTATATATGACTGGAAAACCCAAGGATTCACTTACTGGACCACTGATAATGGCGGAACACTTGAAAACTACTGGGCTACTCAAATTTTCTTTTGTTCTCCCGGTTAGTATGAACATTTAAGTAGCTAATCTATTGCACGAGAAAAATGTTAAAAGTGACACTAGATACATATAAAGCCAAGCGCACACATAAAAACCGCAACGGGCCGCAGCGCTACGTATTTTCATACGAAAAATGCGGTGCGGTTCGCCTGTAGTGTGCGTTTACGTGGGCCATCTTGAATCATGGCGCCGACTGCGCAGGCGGCGCTCTGACTTGTATGAAAACGCAATACCGCACCCCATACTTGCCACAAATAAAACCACGTCATTATTGTTTTTCGCGCTGTTTTGGAGAGACTAATACACGCCATTTAACTCGATCCTCGGCTGCTCTCATCCAGCTGCTACCAGCCACCCTGTGAATATCGTCGCCCCAACTAGCCAGAGGGCATCCTCATTCGCGGTCTCAACTCAAGACCATATCTAGCCCAACGATTATCAGTTCTAGGGCGTATATGGCTGGAGTATGGCTACTTCCGCTTGCTTAGGGACATGCCGAAGATGCCTCACTGAGATGTCACCTCCATGTAAAACAAATGGATGCTAATAGAAACACACGCACATTCCAGGCGCACATGTGCGTGCCTGTCTATTAGAATGCATTTGTTTTACATGGAGGTAGTGAGCTACACCGCGAGCGCGAGGTATGGCAGTGAGTGATCTTCGGCATGTAATTACCCTTATTCTGTGGGCTATGTCCCTCTTAAAAACTCCAAGACGAGTCAGTAGCCGCTATTAGTCGGTTGAAGGACTACTGGACGAGATGCAATAGAAGTTTATTTTTGTTACGTCTGGAGGCGTTTTGTGTCCCGCAACGTGTTAACAAATGAATCCATGTAGCCACAACTTAATAATAAATGAAACGTGTATATTTCTTTCAGAATATCTATCAATTAGCGCTGAGGACCGCATAGCCACACGTGATTCCAAGAAGTTGCTACAAGACAAATTCATCTATGTATCTGGTATCGAGGGAAAACTTCATGCTATCCCCACGACTGTGTCAGAACTCGCTACCCCAGAAATCAGTAACTTCACAAAGCAAGCCTGCATGCCTATGATGGGTGAGTAAACATAGTCTTCCTATATTTTAAGAGTAGAAGATAGAAATTTACTACTTTTTTTAGGGTCTCCATCTCCACAATGTAACCAGTCAAAGGGCTTTGTTATTTCGTCCACTTTATTACTCCTACTGCAAATCTTTGAAATACCCAAATTACTTCGATTTTTTAAAGAAGCTGTAGCGTTATCTACAACGCCACATGCGAACCATGCCGGTGACGTCACACCAAATCCCGCATCGCGCAAGCAAGTTTCGACGTGTGTCTAGCATATAATATATAACGTCCCGACATCAACCGTCGGGCAGTAGTCCAGCCTTTTACACCCGTTATAGGTACTAATACTTACTTACTTTATATGCCCAGGTAACCACTACTACTACCAAATGACCCCGCAGCTGGAGTGCAACTCTGAGCTGTTCCCGTTCTTCCCGTTGGAGTTCGACGGTCAGGTGATCGGCACCGGCTTCGTTGTATTCGGAAAATGGAAGCCTAAGAAAGGCCGTGTGAACTATTGTGAAGAACCACCGAGACTGGCTGTTAAGGTAACTTTTATTACTTGAATTAACATTGAAAGCCTCGGTGGCCAAGTGGCTGCCTGACAGTGGCCGCCCAACCCAGAAATTTTACTACTGAGAATTCTGTCTCTTGTGACTGGCTAACTTCTCACCCCTTAAAGAACTTGTTGTGTATTATAAATGTCAGTGTAATACCCCTGAGAAGAAATGGCAAAAAAACTCAAGTCTCTTTTAAAGTCCAGAGATATGTTATCTTGGCCAGTTCATGTGAGGACAATGTAGATTAGTGCCTTTTTTTTTTTTTTTATGGATGGGAAATCATCAAATGACCCCTCCCGCTCTGGGTGGAGCGAAGGGAGTGTCAGACTCTTACTGACTAAAACCCATCCGTGTTCCTTCCTTAGCCCTTTATGTTCCGGGGTAGCGTTACCGCTTACCGTTACCCTTTCGGACAATCCCGCACCCCCGGCGTAGATTAGTGCCTGAAATGGTCTTTTGTGGAAAGAACCACACAGATTTGAGTGAACCAATCCAGTCAGTGCAAGCATTTGATAGTAATCTTGTAGCTCAGCTCAGAACTTGAGGAGCTCTATGATGGCGCTGTAGTTAAGGCGACCGTACCTCATGCAGGGTTACGCTGGCGCTTTCGCCTTATATCGGTAAAGGCGTCCTTCGAATAAGTAGCAAACGTCAGTTACAACGCCGACAACATTCAATACTTCCATACAATATTAATTATGTGTATTTATTTCCAGGCAATCGTTCCTAGAGGCCCCGAATGCCTGTACGACTTGGCAGATTCGCCTGGACTGGTCACCATGCACATTTACTATATCCACAAGCCCAGTGATTTAATATGTCCAATCTTCGGATAAAAAGTGCACATCTCAAAATTCGTAATCAGAAGAACGTTTTCTATGTTAAAACATAACAGATAATAAAAATATTATTAATCAAGTGTTGTAGATGCTTCTTTTATTTTCTTATAGTTATATCTCATATCTATACTCTATACATACGTACTGTGTCTGTTTGTAATGTCAAAATAAAAGCATTTTACTAAATGTATATACTTTCATAGGGGTCCGAGTGCTCATAGAATATTTCGGGATATCGCCAAGTGATTGGTTGACTCTTCACGTTACCAGGACTGACCTAATTTTAGCCCAATTAATCAGCACTGGCATCAAATGTGGTAATGCTGCCAGCCTTTTGGGCATTTATCCCATTGACAGCGATGCGGATGTATTTTTGATGCCCAATGAGCTCCTCCCGTTTTCTTTATGTTTTATTATAATATGGTTGTGCGTTGTTTTTAACCGGCTTCTAAAAAGGAAGGTTTATAAATATTTTTTGTTTAAGTATGTATATGTATGTTCGGGCATGACTCCGTCGTATATAACGGATTTGCAAAATTCTTGTTTTGTTCGAAAAAAGTTTATTACGTGCATAACTCCAGGTTCCTCATATGTGAGAGAATAATTCTACCTATGCCAATGTTTAAGGCATAATAGCTGCAATTAAAGTTCCCAGTCTTAATTTAGCTGCCACAAAAACTTCTTCAATATGAGTCGTTTAGTGTGTGTTAGCTGGAGTGACGTCACCCCAGCTTCCTCATTCAATACAAGCCAAACCAGTGAGGTTAGGGAGTCAGAAAAATAAGGCATAATAGCTGCACACGGAAGGCAAAAACTGAACGATAATACTTAAAAAGTGTTGAAACTACGATCAAAAAACGTGTGTGTAAGCTGGAGTGACGTCACCCCAGCTGCTCATGATATCTTCCCAACAAAAGAAGATATGATTATGTATTATAGCTCAAAAAATAAGGCATATTAGCTGCCATTGGCAGCAAAATTTTCAAATCTCTGGTCGAGACACTCTGAGTTATTAAACCGATAAATATGTGTAAGCTGGAGTGACGGCACCCTAGCTGCGCATGTCATATCTCGTGACACTAAATGAAACAAACCTAACACTAACCCGAAAAATTAAATTAGCTAGCGAAACTCTGCAGAAGTGATGGGTATCGATACCTAAACACGATAAAATAAAAATAAATTTGGTCAACGACAGCTGGTAGTCAAACTCAAACTCAAAGCATTTTTTTCAATCAAACCGTTTACAGGCACTTTTTTGAATTGTCAAGAAGTCGGTCAGTCAGAAAATATGAAGCTAGTTGCCCATTCCAAAGCGTAGGTACCTAGGTACCTATGGAGAAGAACGGGCAAGAAACTCCATGGACACTCATTTAAATTATATTTTTACAAAAATATTAGTTACATCATGAATGTTGCATTTAGAATTTTATTATGTGAGAACGATGTAAAAAAATAAAGACGTACGCGTTAAAAGCATCCAGAGTAAAGCAAATAGTTAAAACATGGAGATAATTATTACGTTGACAATAATTATGTTAAATATATAGTTAAAAGCCCAACGTCCCTAATAGATAGTTGGTAAGGTACATACGAGTATAGGAAAAGAAATGACATAACCTTTGGATGAGGCATCTTAAGAAAGTTTTCCATACCTTTTGTAGCATCAGTGTTTGGATGCGTTAGGAAAAGGATGCCAAACACAGGAACTGGACTCGAGTTTTCTTCAAACCAGATTAAAAGTCACGAGAATTTCTCAAAACAAATCCCAAGCGCCTAAAAGATTCCTTCGCAAGGGCAGAAACGTGATCTCTAAAAGTCAGAAAGCAGTCGAAAGTCACTTCCAAATCCATGTTGGTGACACGAGTAATTATTTCACCACCCACACTCTGATCATAATGAATTAGCCGCAACCCTCTACCGTATGTCATGACGTAGCACTTGCTCGTATTAAAAAATAGTTTACTCACAATGCTCCAATCGTGGATGGCCTCAATATCCCTTTGTACGAGTTTGCAATCCTCTTCCATTCAGATTTGTGCGGTCGTCGGCATATAGCAGGCATTTGGCAAACTTAACATTAGTTATGAAGTCATTGATCATAATAAGGAACAGAGGCGGCCCTAACACGGATCCCTTACTTACGCCCGAACGTGTATTATAAGACTTCGGCTCGAAGCAACTATGTCTTACAAACAGCTCGCGATCGCGCAGATTTGGTTTGATTTGGAAGTCCGGACGAGAAACCGATGGCCACAGCAAAAGTAGATCGTGGTCAACTCTGTTGAATGCTTTCCGGAAATCGAAATAGAAAGCATCGATCTGCCCACAGACGTCCAAGCCACGGGATTAGTTTACGTAAATAAGTAAATTTGAATTTACGGAGCGACCCAGCCAAAAGCCGTGTTAGGCGTTTGTAAATGAAAGCGTAGAGTGTATGTTCCAAAACCTTGGCAATGGTTGACAGGATAGCAATGGGTCTGTGTTTGTCTAGCTCTACTGATGTTTTGTCACTGGTTTTAGGGGATGGGAGGGACTCGACTCGAAGTTTTCAGTTGTTCAAGGTATACGCCTGGAGTACTGACTGGAAGGCTAGTTAAAGACGTGACATAGATGGGCTGCCAAAATATGATGACATCCCTTCCCTAGAGTGGGCGCGTCTTTCCGCGAAGCGTCAGTGGGCCCGTGGGGAGCATTTTGCCGCTTTTTTTCATTGACCATTTTAAGTAGGAATACTGCATTAGATATAATTTATTTTTTCAGGATTTAAGTAAAACACGATTACGTAATGACAAATCAACATATTTATTGAACTCTGTTTTAGGAACTTGGGTTTATAAAAAAAGATTTTGGAAAACGTAACATTCTAATTGACTTTTTTAACTTATTCTAATCATCAATCAATCTTATAGGATAATGATCCTATAAGTATAATAATAATTAAAATAGAAAAACAACAAAATTAAACATTTTCTACATCTACAGGATATGCTTTAACAAAACAGTCTTCACATAAGTATATGCAATGTTCATTGCACAGTAATTTTGAACATCTGCAACATCCTTTTTCGAGCGCCTATTTTTCGTTGTTGGACATAATTATACTGCATTTGCCCTCCTACTTTGAATATGATGCTTGTCTGCTGACTGTTCTGTGTCCGTGCTATGCTCACTATGTTGACTAGATCGATCACTGTCAGACACATTGTCGTCTACAATTTGTGAACTAGCATCTTCAAAATCTGACGTTTCCTCTAACCAAGACACTATTGATCTTCCATCTTATTATTCATTTTTCGTTTTAATTACGTGATACTTTCAAATCCTGAAATTATAAACTTTTTTTTGTTTTTACAATAAATGCACCATATTATAGTCTATATTTCAATTTTACAAAAAATATATGACAATTTTTTATAACGTGAGAAGGCACGCGGTGAGCAAATTTACCGCCTGGCGATGACCGATGTTAACAACCTCCTCCGCATAGTAAAAGTACTCTGTGCTCCTCCGCTAGCGGCTCCCCGCGCACTGCGTCCAGCCTTTTGGCACGAGTTGCGAACGAAAATGCGGGCAACAAATAAAAAGCGCAAATTGAACGGGCGATTGTTTTACGAATTATTAACGATTTTTTGGTGAGGGCAGCAAAATACTCATAGCGCGCCCACTCTAGGGATAGAGCTGTTTTGCGAAAATTTTAGCAGCTGATAATATAATATATTAGTTCCACATATTACGGTCCATTATTAATTACGTTTATTATAATATCAGCTATGTACTCAAGCAACGCAAATAACGTCGGAATGACAAAACACACAATGAAACAGGAATTGGCGAAAAAATATCATATAATGTTTGCCAATTAAGTAAAAGTTTATTGTTATAGTATTCATTGATTCGGTTTTACTCGTCAATAGTTAGCACTTGTGTACATAAATCAGCGGAATTTTGTTTTCCACGTGTTCTTTTCAAGGACATTTACGAGCATGTATATGCCTAACCTTTTCTCATCTATGTTGGGGCCGGCTTCCAGTCAAACCGGGTGCAACTGAATACCAATAGAGAGACTGCCTATCTGACCTCCACAACCCAATTACCGACACCCCTTCATAAGACGTTGCTATGCTTTCGGTCTTCCGACGACCCGTAATGACTGTCCAAAATCAACGAATGACAGCCAGGATTAACGGCTTGAAAAGTGCTTTCCAAGGCACAGAGAGGTCTGTCTTGGTATGTAAAGATGGTCACCCATCCACGGACGTGCGGCTGTTATTACTTGGCCACAAGCCACTCACGAGCATGAATAATATTTCTTTTTTAAGTAGAAAAAACCCCGACTCAAACAAAAACCTCTAAAAACTAAAATAATAATATATATTGGCCCTTTAAGTTTAATACGAGTTGTTGGAAATATTTTGATCTAAGCGTCCTCGCATCGGCGGACAGCTAATGAATATTGGAAGTTAATAGCAGCTTTGTTTTCTGCAATAGCATACATTAATTATTGCTGGGTATAAGCCTCATCTGTTTGTCGTTTTCATTAGCCGTCCCGCGACGCGAGGCCGCTTGGATCAACATATTACCTACAACTTATATTAAACTTAAATGCCCAATATACAGGCTGTCCCTGGAAGTATGGATCAAATCGAATAGATGCGTGGGCAAGGTCTTTTCCAAACTTTTTAACCCTGAGAATGTCGGTGAATATTTTTACGATTGAAAAGTTATAACCAATTTTTGTTTTTTTTTTTTCAATCACTTCGCATAGTGCTCAAAGAAAAAAAATCATAAAAGAAACCATCGGGGCTATCTATAAAAATTAAATTGATCATCAACCATACATAATTGAGACTATTCCAAAGAGTCCAAACAGGGAGTTGCGTATCCTGCACATAATAGGTGATGCTGCAGCAGCAGTTCAAGGTTACTATTTTCTTTTAAAAACTTTGAACTAACGAAATACCAAATTTTGACTTAATCAGACCTGGGAAGATACTCACATGAAACAAAAAAATAATAATCAAAATCAGTTCAACCGTTTGGGAGCTACGATGGCGTAGACAGACGCAGATAAACACGTAGATCAATGAATGACAGCCGGGACCATTGAGAAGCATCTGAGGCACAGAGGGGTCTCGCTTTCGGTAAAGAAGGTCAAATCAAATTATGTATTTGCATAACACAGGTTCAGAAGATGTTATAAAAGGTTCATAAGGTAAACTGAATTATAATCATGTGAATCAGGTCGGTCACCCATTTATAAGTAAGTAACTCACGCCATGATTTAATGATTAGTCAGTTAGCTGAGAAATTAATTTATTGTATTTATTTGTTCTGAAGTTCAAAGAAAGAAAGAAACGAAAGAAAAGCGCGTTTATTGATATAACTGCAAAAAAGTACTTACATTAACAAAAAATTAGCTAACAAAACTCCGCAGACGTGATGGATATCACTACACCTGCAGAGTTTGCAGCATTTGATGATCTTATGACTGCGTCAATGAACGGAGTTCGCGCAGCTGAATTTTGGACCAAAGATGTTTTAACTTTTTGCTAACTAGATTCATAGAAGAGATCAATAGATTGGCAGGTCTTAGAATAATTTAGATTAATGTTACTAGTTAACAAAAAAAAAAAACATTTTTTGCCAGATATATACGTATATTTAGATCTCATTTAATACGTGTGACCTCATAGAAATTTCTTATATTCATGGGTGAGCTTCAATCGGGTATAAATCCTACGACATTGTAGTGATAGTTGTAGCTTGGAGTCAAGATTCTAATGACAAACCCAACAGTACAACCAAGGATCGAACCCAGGAACCCCTGCTCGACAGTCTCGCTTGCAACCACAACACCAACAAGGCAGTCACCAAAAACTCCCTAAATTGTAGTCGAATGAAAAAAAAGTAATATGTTTAGTTATCAAGAACCCAACGTAGGTCGCGCGTTTTGTATCACCGGCCGCTGAATCACGGCCGGTCGGAGTAGTACCTACACTGAACAAACAGTAAACGGTATAAATACGCAAGGTTTCACACTTTTCAGCACACAGTCGAACCTTGATACAGTCATGATTCGTATTCTCGCTCTCCTGTGCCTCGCCACATCCGCCTTTGGTTTGTCATGTAAGTATTAGAAGCTTTTGTAGTATTTACTAGTATTCGTATTAAGTTAATACTTTTTTACTTCCTTAATAGTTTTTTTTTTTCATATTTCTTCATACAGAGGAGACTGGGCGATTTTATATGGGAAGTTATATATGTCCATATATAACTTTAATAAATAAAATCGAACAGTCTAATAGCAATACGGTTTCGATATTTGTGTACCTTATCACGCATCAAAGGCAAAAAAAAATACAGACTTTTAAGGGTGCCATAACAGTTGTAGCTACAGGAAAATGTTCTTAGGATACGGTCTTTAACTTTTTAAGTATTTTCGAACTGCATTCACAGATTTTGTAAAAATGGTACAGACAGCTAGAAAAATTACAATTCTTACGTTTTATTTTTATGCCGTCAATAGATGCAGTTTCGTATAAGAAATAAAAGACTCTTCTCTTCTAGACCAACTGAGGTTTGATTACTACAAAAGTTACAAATAGAAAAAACCTTCTCCGTGGTACATTTCGTAAGAAGTTATAGAAGGTAGCAGGGGTAATCAGAGAGTTGCATAAGACCTGTAAAAGTGTTTGTACACAGAAAATAAATCACTTATCACTTGTGAAGCGCTTTTCAAGTAATTAAAGGCTTGAGGAGACGATTCCAAAAATATAAGAAACTAAAAGGATACAAATAAAAATAAAATGACAAAATCAAAACCCGACTGCAACTAAGATTCAAATCTAGCTCACTTTTAAGCAGTCTGGTGTAGTTGGTGGCATCAAATCTGAGTTTGAACTAAAATAATATGCGTACTGCCTGCCGGGTTTTTGAATTTTTTCAATCTTATCTCACGCATTTTCATCCAAAACAATATGGTCAATGGAACGTCAGCTCAAATCCAACATTCTAACGCGGGGGTACGCGCCACAACAACCGATCATTTTGTTCGGCGACATAAGAACTCCTATGAAATAAAAACTCTTTGGTCGACATTAATAGAAAAAAGTTTTTTTTTTGGTTAATGTTTCCATACGTTTATCTCAGTTGACGTTCCAAATTCAAATCACATTATGAAATTCAGTACAATATTAATGCCCGGCTAGAAACTAGGACTCATGGTACAATTATATCTAGGAATTGGTTAGGTTTGAATGACATGTAATTTGACGTTAGCGAGCAGGTGTTGTGTGAACAAAGAGATCTAAGATTTGTAAATAATTTAATGTCTTTGGGTGTGAAAAAACATTTATTTTAAGTCATTGACTTAGATATTACTAGTGAGTTACATTTGGATGGTATTTGAAAAAAAGAGAAAATTGCTAATTGAGTGTTATTTTGTTTGTTACAGTGTTTCCAAAATGGGAAAAGGACCTTAGAAGTAAGTTACAGAACGTGCACATTTGTTTTATGTGTTTTCTTAAATATTCTCATCTATCTTTATCAATATCTATCTAATCTAATTATAAACCTTTTGTTTGTTTGAACGCGCTAAACTCTGGAACTAGATACCAGTCGGATTTGAAAAATTATTTTTGTGATTGACAATAAATTATTATTTTCTTCTGTTGTTTTGATAAATACAAATTCGAAACGTGCAACCCAGTACGATCCTTCTTCACGAATGTGTCGTTTCCGATTTAGAATCCAATTAGAGTGTTCCTAACTAGGCTTCCTTAAAATTGGAAAGTGTAATAAGCGCTTAAGAGTAAACGAAGTAATAGCGCGGGCAAGCGATGCGATGCGACGGAATGGGTCGAGGGAACAAGAAATATTGACGCCGACAAAGTCGCGGGCAGAAGCTAGTTAATAATAAAAATAAAATCATATAATTCAGACTATTTTTGTCCATATGTTGTTAGTGCATTATCCTAAAACTATGTTAGTCATGACGAGTTTTAATGAAACCCCTACAATTTACTTTTTTTTTCTTTTCAGTTAGGTTCGATGTTAATCCCTTAGCGTACGCACAAGGCAAAGCGTTTATGCAGCAACCGCTGACGAAAGATGAGGCGGTGAAAAAAGGCTGGGAGCAGAAGACCAGGCCTGATGATGGACATGAAGAGTTCTCTTCGCTCGAGATGTTGTGCCCTAAGGGCGACTACACTCTCTGTTTGTTCTACGACGACACTGGTTATGTTTCGGGAGTGCAGATCGCTGTAAGTATTGCATTTTGTAGCCTTTACTATCCCACTGCTGGACAAAGGCCTCTCCTAAGCCCTTCCAAGTATTCTTTTCCCGCGCCACCTCAAACCAGGCCCCGCGGTACGCGTCCAGGTCATCTCGCCGCTTCTTTCTGGGCTGGCCTCGAGGCGCCGCCGTCCACGTCCTAGCCTATATTTACGTGTCTTCGGCTCGAAATATTAATTAATAATGTATAGTTTTGACTTCGTATAAAAAAAACTGGTGAATGACAACTCCGTGTCTCGGAACGCACGATAAACCGTTGTGAAACCGTTGGTCCTGGGTGCTGTTTGATTTTTAGATCTTTGACAGTCATTACTCATTAGGGTCGTCAAAAGCTCGAAAGTATTACCCAGTAACTGGGTTATGGAGGTCAGATAGGTAGTCGCTCCATGTAAAATACTGGTATTCGGCTGCATCCGGTTAGATTGGAAGCCGACCCCAATATGATTGGGAAAAGGCTAGGTATGTACATAAAGAAAGAAAGAAAGAAAATAGGTTTATTTGACCCAGGTTAAGTAGCACATAATATTCACACAAAAACAAAAAAAAAACAGACAGTAGTGTGTGCCTCACGTCTGCGCCACATAGGCCCGCTTCTGCATAATTGTCAGACAACTAATGCCTGACGCTGGTTTCATAAATCATGATAACTAATAGTTAAACATTTATTTTACTCACAGATGGGCACTGAAGAGTTCACCGATAGTATATATGACTGGAAAACCCAAGGATTCACTTACTGGACCATTGATAATGGCGGAACACTTGAAAACTACTGGGCTACTCAAATTTTCTTTTGTTCTCCCGGTTAGTATGAATATTTAGCTAATCTATTGCACGAGAAGAATGTTAAAAGTGTTACGTTAAAAGTGTATTTTCATACAAAAAATGCGGTGCGGTTCGCCTGTAGTGTGCGTTTACGTGGGCCATCTTGAATCATGGCGCCGACTGCGCAGGCGGCGCTCTGACTTGTATGAAAACGCAATACTGCACCCCATACTTGCCACAAATGATACCACGTCATTATTGTTTTTCGCGCTGTTTTGGAGAGACTAATACACACGCCATTTAACTCGATCCTCGGCTGCTCTCATCAGCTGCTACCAGCCACCCTATGAATATCGTCGCCCCAACTAGCCAGAGGGCATCCTGTCCGACGTTTGCTGATTCGCGGTCTCAACTCAAGACCATATCTAGCCCAACGATCATCAGTTCTAGGGCGTATATGGCTGGAGCGTGGCTACTTCAGCTTGCTTAGGGTAATTACATGCCGAAGATGCCTCACTGACATGTCACCTCCATGTAAAACAAATGGATGCTAATAGAAACACACGAACATTCCAGGCATCAAAGTAAACCCCCAAACAGCCCGCGATGTATCGCAGTGACTCAGTGAGGTATCCTTCGGCATGTGCGTGCCTGTCTATTAGCATGCATTTGTTTTACATGGAGGTAGTGTGCTACACCGCGAGCGCGAGGTATCATCGCAGTGAGTGATCTTCGGCATGTAATTACCCTTATTCTGTGGGCTATGTCCCTTTTAAAAAGTCCAAGCCGAGTCAGTAGCCACTATTAGTCGGGTGAAGGACTATTGGACGAGACGCAATAGAAGTTTACTTTTGTTACGTCTGGGGGCGTTTTGTGTCCCGCAACGTATTAACAAATAAATCCATGTAGCCACAACTTAATAATAAATGAAACGTGTATATTTCTTTCAGAATATCTATCAATTAGCGCTGAGGACCGCATAGCCACACGTGATTCCAAGAAGTTGCTACAAGACAAATTCATCTATGTATCTGGTATCGAGGGAAAACTTCATGCTATCCCCACGACTGTGTCAGAGCTCGCTACCCCAGAAATCAGTAACTTCACAAAGCAAGCCTGCATGCCTATGATGGGTGAGTAAACACAGTGTTCCTATATTTTAAGAGTAGCAGATAGAAATTGACTACTTCTTTAAGGGTCTCCATCTCCACAATGTAACTAGTCAAAGGGCTTTGTTATTTCGTCCACTTTATTACTCCTACTGCAAATCTTTGTAATACCCAAATTAGGTACTTAAATTTTTTAAAGAAGCTGGAGCGTTGTCTACAATGCCACATGCGAACCATTACAGTGACGTCACGCCAAATCCTGCATCGCGCAAGCAAGTTTCGGCACGCGTCTAGCATATAATATACAACGTCCCGACATCAACCGTCGGGCAGTAGTCCAGCCTTTTTACACCCGTTATAGGTACTAATACTTACTTTATATGCCCAGGTAACCACTACTACTACCAAATGACCCCGCAGCTGGAGTGCAACTCTGAGCTGTTCCCGTTCTTCCCGTTGGAGTTCGACGGTCAGGTGATCGGCACCGGCTTCGTTGTATTCGGAAAATGGAAGCCTAAGAAAGGCCGTGTAAACTATTGTGAAGAACCACCGAGACTGGCTGTTAAGGTAACTTTTATTACTTGAATTAACATTGAAAGCCTCGTTGGCCAAATGGCTGCCTGACAGTGGCCGCCCAACCCAGAAGTTTTACTACTGAGAATTCTGGAGTCTCTTGTGACTGGCTTAATTCTCACCCCTTAAAGAACTAGTTGTGTATGTAACCCCCCCCCCCCCCCCCCCTAAGAAGAAATGGCGAAAAAATTCACTTTTAAAGTCAGATCATGTGAGGACAATGTAGATTAGTGCCTGAAATGGTCTTTTGTGGAAAGAACCACACAGATTTGAGTGAACCAATCCAGTCAGTGCAAGCATTTGACAGTAATCTTGTAGCTCAACTCAGAACTTGAGGAGCTCTATGATGGCGCTGTAGTTAAGGCGACCGTACCTCATGCAGAGTTACGCTGGCGCTTTCGCCTTATATCGGTAAAGGCGTCCTTCGAATAAGTAGCAAACGTCAGTTACAATGCCGACAACATTCAATACTTCCATACAATATTAATTATGTGTATTTATTTCCAGGCAATTGTTCCTAGAGGCCCCGAATGCCTGTACGACTTGGCAGATTCTCCTGGACTGGTCACCATGCACATTTACTATATCCACAAGCCCAGTGATTTAATATGTCCAATCTTCGGATGAAAAGTGCACAACTCAAAATTCGTAAACAGAAGAACATTTTCTTTGTTAAAACATAACAGATAATAAAAAAGTTATTAATCAAGTGTAGTAGAAGATGCTTCTTTTATTTTCTTATAGTTATATCCCATATCTATACATACATACTGTATCTGTTTGTAATGTCAAAATAAAAGCATTTTACTAAATGTGTAAACTTTCATAGACTGCTCATAGAATATTTCGGGACATCGCCAAGAGGTTAGTTGACTCTTCACGTGACCTGGGCTGGCCTAATTTTTAGCCCAAATAATCAGCATTGGCATCCATTGTGGTAATGCTGCCAGCCTTTTGGGCATTTATCCCATTGAGTGCGATGCGGGCGAATTTTTCATGACCAATGAGCTCCTCCCGTTTTCATTATGTTTTATTATATGGTTGTGCGTTGTTTTTAACCGACTTCTAAAAAGGAGGAGTTATATATATTTTTTGTTTATGTATGTTCGGGCATGACTCCGTCGTATATAACGGATTTGCAAAATTCTTGTTTTGTTCGAAAGAAGTTTATTACGTGCATAACTCCAGGTTCCTCATATGTGAGAGAATAATTCTACCTATGCCAATGTTTAAGGCATAATAGCTGCAATTAAAGTTCCCAGTCTTAATTTAGCTGCCACAAAAACTTCGTCAATATGAGTCGTTTAGTGTGTGTTAGCTGGAGTGTCGTCACCCCAGCTTCCTCATTCAATACAAGCCAAACCAGTGAGGTTAGGGAGTCAGAAAAATAAGGCATAATAGCTGCACACGGAAGGCAAAAACTGAACGATAATACTTAAAAAGTGTTGAAACTACGATCAAAAAACGTGTGTGTTAGCTGGAGTGACGTCACCCCAGCTGCTCATGACATCTTCCCAACAAAAGAAGATATGATTATGTATTATAGCTCAAAAAATAAGGCATATTAGCTGCAATTGGCAGCAAAATTTTCAAATCTCTGGTCGAAACACTCTATGAGTTATTAAACCGATAAATATGTGTAAGCTGGAGTGACGGCACCCCAGCTGCTCATGTCACATCTCGTGACACTGAATGAAACAAACCGAACACTAACCCAAAAAATTAAATTAGCTAGCGAAACTCTGCAGAAGTGATGGGTATCGATACCTAAACACGATAAAATAAAAATAAATTTGGTCAACGACAGCTGGTAGTCAAACTCAAACTCAAAGCATTTATTTCAATCAAACCATTTACAGGCACTTTTTTGAATTGTCAAGAAGTCGGTCAGTCAGAAAATATGAAGCTAGTTGCCCATTCCAAAGCGTAGGTACCTAGGTACCTATGGAGAAGAACGGGCAAGAAACTCCATGGACACTCATTTAAATTATATTTTTACAAAAATATTAGTTACATCATGAATGTTGCATTTAGAATTTTATTATGTGAGAACGATGTAAAAAAATAAAGACGTACGCGTTAAAAGCATCCAGAGTAAAGCAAATAGTAAAAACATGGAGATAATTATTACGTTGACAATAATTATGTTAAATATATAGTTAAAAGCCCAACGTCCCCAATAGATAGTTGGTAAGGTACATACGAGTATAGGAAAAGAAATGACATAACATTTGGATGAGGCATCTTAAGAAAGTTTTCCTTACCTTTTGTAGCATCAGTGTTTGGATGCGTTAGGAAAAGGATGCCAAACACAGGAACTGGACTCGAGTTTGCTTCAAACCAGATTAAAAGTCACGAGAATTTCTCAAAACAAATTCCAAGCGCCTGAAAGATTCCTTCGCAAGGGCAGAAACGTGATCTCTAAAAGTCAGAAAGCAGTCGAAAGTCACTTCCAAATCCTTTATGTTGGTGACACGAGTAATTATTTCACCACCCACACTCTGATCATAATGAATTAGCCGCAACCCTCTACCGTATGTCATGTCATGACGTAGCACTTGCTCGTATTAAAAAATAGTTTACTCACAATGCTCCAATCGTGGATGGCCTCAATATCCCTTTGTACGAGTTTGCAATCCTCTTCCATTCAGATTTGTGCGGTCGTCGGCATATAGCAGGCATTTGGCAAACTTAACATTAGTTATGAAGTTGTGACTGTTCCTAAATGACCCTAGGCTGATAAAATTTTCGTTTTTCCTAAATAATTTAAATATTAGTGTTTAGGTCGGTTCCCCCTAATGGGGAAGAGTCGCACCCCGCCACCGTACGACTCTGTAGAGCTCGTCTCCAGACTGGACACTCTCCCACCGATTGTAATGAATTCCCAAGAAGTGTTTTGCCTTGTTCCGAGTTGGAAAGCTGAGAACAAGGGGGGGATACAAGAGATCAATGTCAATATAAAATAAGGTTGGGAATTCATTGATAAGGTGATTAAGGAAAGGAACTCTACTTTTCTTTTGGTTACGAAAGTTATAAGATATGAGAGGAATACAAAAGGGTAATTGACACGTAACGCTTGTGTTGGGAAATACATTATTTAAAGTTACGTTAATTAATTTCCTTACAATACACTACAAACCCACCCCAAGCGACGTGGGGCTGCTTACAGCAGCTGACAGCGTCGTACGTGTATTGCTAGACCTGAACGCATAGGACCACTAAGGACACTGCTACGATTCTAACAATACACGTCCCTAAACTCTTACAAGCATGTCTTACTCAATCCTAAGACAGAGTACTGCGAAGTTCAACTGCCATTGAGCGAGACACATCCCAGTATTACTGGACGCGGACTATTGTAATGAACCCTTTACAGCGGCCTACTCTCCCTTTACTAAGACAATACAAAACTAGCACAAGCGTACCGCATCGTCAGTCGGTTGCAGAATTCTTTACGATTGCTCCTGCTATACGCCGAAGTGGTTATCTTGAATCGTCACTTCTCACTTCCTTAATCTTCCCCATGGAGAGGATGCTTTCAATGTAATCGGCAGCCGTGGGACCGTCCTTGTCAGCAACGGGGCGTTTCTATCTGGGCATCCAAATTGCATGTCTCGCTAATATAATTTGTGAGAGGCCCGAAAGCCGGATGTGGTTTAGCGAGACATGATTACTAGCGTTCCTTAGAACGAACTATCAACCAGTTTAGGGAACTTGGTGAAGCCTACCCCCGCTCCCGGGAAGTGTGCGCAGATCAAGTGCAATGCAAAGTATCCTGCAGTTAGTCAGTCCATAGGGGAAAGATAGCCATCACTAACGTTTGGTTGGTTTGTGTTCATAAATAAGAACAGCAGACTACAAGGTAGCACTATAATTCATATTAGCCCTAACCAAGTGCGAGTTCGGTTCAGCCCTCCATAAACGGTGTGCTTGCCCAAGTGTCATGTCTTGGCTGTGGTTATCTATAGTCTGTTGGTAGAGTATTTGTGTACAGTCTGGTGTCAGGTGTAACACACCATAGAGGGCTTTCTCCGAGTCCCTAGAACCAAACGCATGTGTAGGATATCTCAATTTAGTCATTTAGGAACAAGGAGGGATAAATATTCAACACTCACCCAATCCAGTCGTTCTTACACACACACTGAGATTCACGCCTTACACGCTGCTCATATTATAGTAGACTAATATAACCTAGTCTAAAGCAACACTTATTATTTAACGTATTAAATAATACTCTCGCCCTCACGTTCTCTCAATCAGGCACACAGTTTCATTGCTATTGCCTAAGTTCAACCACTCACTCTCGTGGTCTCCTAGTGTTCACTCAATCTCCTAACTTAACTAGCCTGGACTCGCAAGTCCGTACTCTAAAGCGGGTCAACCCCGACTGCCGCCTCTCCGTCTCCGTCCTCGTTATCACTTCTCACATCCCATATCACCATTCCCAGAGCCGCTTTCCCTCGTTTCTTGGAACATCGGCTCAGGGCCATATTTACGATAACCAGATGTTGGTGATGGGTTTGGGTCGTCCTTAGAATTCGTACAAAATACTGCATCTTAAGTGACGTAAATTGCTCATAAAATATAAATGGAATGAGTCTCCAAAAGGTTCACTATTGTTTTACAATTTTAAAGAAATAGGATATTTTGTTATTGATCAGGGTAACTTGTCAAGCTGTTAGACGATAAAATTTTAATGTGTTCCAAGAGCCATGTGCCGGTTTTAAAATAAATATAATATTTTGTTATTAAATAGGTCTAAGTGACAGACAGTCACAAAGTCATTGATCATAATAAGGAACAGAGGCGGCCCTAACACGGATCCCTTACGCCCGAACGTGTATTATAAGACTTCGGCTCGAAGCAACTATGTCTTACAAACAGCTCGCGATCGCGCAGATTTGGTTTGATTTGGAAGTCCGGACGAGAAACCGATGGCCACAGCAAAAGTACATCGTGGTCAACTCTGTTGAATGCTTTCCGGAAATCGAAATAGAAAGCATCGATCTGCCCACAGACGTCCAAGCCACGGGATTAGTTTACGTAAATAAGTAAATTTGAATTTACGGAGCGACCCAGCCAAAAACCGTGTTAGGCGTTTGTAAATGAAAGCGTAGAGTGTATGTTCCAAAACCTTGGCAATGGTTGACAGGATAGCAATGGGTCTGTGTTTGTCTAGCTCTACTGATGTTTTGTCACTGGTTTTAGGGGATGGGAGGGACTCGACTCGAAGTTTTCAGTTGTTCAAGGTATACGCCTGGAGTACTGACTGGAAGGCTAGTTAAAGACGTGACATAGATGGGCTGCCAAAATATGATGACATCCCTTCCCTAGAGTGGGCGCGTCTTTCCGCGAAGCGTCAGTGGGCGCGTGGGGAGCATTTTGCCGCTTTTTTTCATTGACCATTTTAAGTAGGAATACTGCATTAGATATAATTTATTTTTTCAGGATTTAAGTAAAACACGATTACGTAATGACAAATCAACATATTTATTGAACTCTGTTTTAGGAACTTGGGTTTATAAAAAAAGATTTTGGAAAACGTAACATTCTAATTGACTTTTTTAACTTATTCTAATCATTAATCAATCTTATAGGATATTGATCCTATAAGTATAATAATAATTAAAATAGAAAAACATAACAAAATTAAACATTTTCTACATCTACAGGATATGCTTTAACAAAACAGTCTTCACATAAGTATATGCAATGTTCATTGCACAGTAATTTTGAACATCTGCAACATCCTTTTTCGTGCGCCTATTTTTCGTTGTTGGACATAATTATACTGCATTTGCCCTCCTACTTTGAATATGATGCTTGTCTGCTGACTGTTCTGTGTCCGTGCTATGCTCACTATGTTGACTAGATCGATCACTGTCAGACACATTGTCGCCTACAATTTGTGAACTAGCATCTTCAAAATCTGACGTTTCCTCTAACCAAGACACTATTGATCTTCCATCTTATTATTCATTTTTCGTTTTAATTACGTGATACTTTCAAATCCTGAAATTATAAACTTTTTTTTGTTTTTACAATAAATGCACCATATTATAGTCTATATTTCAATTTTTCAAAAAATATATGACAATTTTTTACAACGTGAGAAGGCACGCGGTGAGCAAATTTACCGCCTGGCGACGACCGATGTTAACAACCTCCTCCGCTAGCGGCTCTCCGCGCACTGCGTCCAGCCTTTTGGCACGAGTTGCGAACCAAAATGCGGGCAACAAATAAAAAGCGCAAATTGAACGGGCGATTGTTTTACGAATTATTAACGATTTTTTGGTGAGGGCAGCAAAATACTCATAGCGCGCCCACTCTAGGGATAGAGCTGTTTTGCAAAAATTTTAGCAGCTGATAATATAATATATTAGTTCCACATATTACGGTCCATTATTAATTATGTTTATTATCATATCAGCTATGTACTCCAGCAACGCAAATAACGTCGGAATGACAAAACACACAATGAAACAGGAATTGGCGAAAAAATATCACATAATGTTTGCCAATTAAGTAAAAGTTTATTGTTATAGTATTCATTGATTCGGTTTTACTTGTCAATAGTTAGCACTTGTGTACATAAATCAGCGGAATTTTGTTTTCCACGTGTTCTTTTCAAGGACATTTACGAGCATGTATATGCCTAACCTTTTCTCATCTATGTTGGGGCCGGCTTCCAGTCAAACCGGGTGCAACTGAATACCAATAGAGAGACTGCCTATCTGACCTCCACAACCCAATTACTGAGTAATACGACACCCCTTCATAAGACGTTGCTATGCTTTCGGTCTTCCGACGACCCGTAATGACTGTCCAAAATCAACGAATGACAGCCAGGATTAACGGCTTGAAAAGTGCTTTCCAAGGCACAGAGAGGTCTGTCTTGGTATGTAAAGATGGTCACCCATCCACGGACGTGCGGCTGTTATTACTTGGCCACAAGCCCCTCACGAGCATGAATAATATTTCTTTTTTAAGTAGAAAAAACCCCGACTCAAACAAAAACCTATAAAAACTAATATAATAATATATATTGGCCCTTTAAGATTAATACGAGTTGTTGGAAATATTTTGATCTAAGCGTCCTCGCATCGGCGGACAGCTAATGAATATTGGAAGTTAATAGCAGCTTTGTTTTCTGCAATAGCACACATTAATTATTGCAGGGTATAAGCCTCGTCTGTTTGTCGTTTTCACTAGCCGTCCCGCGACGCGAGGCCGCTTGGATCAACATATTTCCTACAACTTATATTAAACTTAAATGCCCAATATACAGGCTGTCCCTGGAAGTATGGATCAAATCGAATAGATGCGTGGGCAAGGTCTTTTCCAAACTTTTTAACCCTGAGAATGTCGGTGAATATTTTTACGATTCAAAAGTTATAACCAATTTTTGTTTTTTTTTTTTCAATCACTTCGCATAGTGCTCAAAGAAAAAAAATCATAAAAGAAACCATCGGGGCTATCTAAAAAAATTAAATTGATCATCAACCATACATAATTGAGACTATTCCAAAGAGTCCAAACAGGGAGTTGCGTATCCTGCACATAATAGGTGATGCTGCAGCAGCAGTTCAAGGTTACTATTTTCTTTTAAAAACTTTGAACTAACGAAATACCAAATTTTGACTTAATCAGACCTGGGAAGATACTCACATGAAACAAAAAAATAATAATCAAAATCAGTTCAACCGTTTGGGAGCTACGATGGCGTAGACAGACGCAGATAAACACGTAGATCAATGAATGACAGCCGGGACCATTGAGAAGCATCTGAGGCACGGAGGGGTCTCGCTTTCGGTAAAGAAGGTCAAATCAAATCATGTATTTGCATAACACAGGTTCAGAAGATGTTATAAAAGGTTCATAAGGTAAACTGAATTATAATCATGTGAATCAGGTCGGTCACCCATTTATAAGTAAGTAACTCACGCCATGATTTAATGATTAGTCAGTTAGCTGAGAAATTAATTTATTGTATTTATTTGTTCTGAAGTCAACGAAAGAAAGAAACGAAAGAAAAGTGCGTTTATTGATATAACTGCAAAAAGTACTTACATTAACAAAAAATTAGCTAACAAAACTCCGCAGACGTGATGGATATCACTACACTTGCGGAGTTTGCAGCACTTGATGATCTTATGACTGCGTCAATGAGCGGAGTCCGCGCAGCTGAATTTTGGGCCAAAGATGTTTTAACTTTTTGCTAACTAGATTCATAGAAGAGATCAATAGATTGGCAGGTCTCAGAATAATTTAGATTAATGTTACTAGTTAACAAAAAAAAAAAACATTTTTTGCCAGATATATACGTATATTTAGATCTCATTTAATACGTGTGACCTCATAGAAATTTCTTATATACATGGGTGAGCTTCATCGGGTATAAATCCTACGACATTGTAGTAATAGTTGTAGCTTGGAGTCAAGATTCTAATGACAAACCCAACAGTACAACCAAGGATCGAACCCAGGAGCCCCTGCTCGACAGTCTCGCTTGCAACCACAACACCAACAAGGCAGTCATCAAAAACTCCCTAAATTGTAGTCGAATGAAAAAAAAGTAATATGTTTAGTTATCAAGAACCCAACGCAGGTCGCGCGTTTTGTATCACCGGCCGCTGAATCACGGCCGGTCGGAGTAGTACCTACACTGAACAAACAGTAAACGGTATAAATACGCAAGGTTTCACACTTTTCAGCACACAGTCGAACCTTGATACAGTCATGATTCGTATTCTCGCTCTCCTGTGCCTCGCCACATCCGCCTTTGGTTTGTCATGTAAGTATTAGAAGCTTTTGTAGTATTTACTAGTATTCGTATATTAAGTTAATACTTTTTTACTTCCTTAATAGTTTTTTTTTTTCATATTTCTTCATACAGAGGAGACTGGGCGATTTTATATGGGAAGTTATATATGTCCATATACAGGGTGTTACAGAAAGGGTATATCAATACAAACAGGTTGAAGAGTGTATCTGGTCTAGAATCTCTGTACAAAATTTCAGCTCAAAAGCATTAACTTTGAAAATGCTTAATATTTTTTTATTTCGACATCACGGCGCTGCACTGGCGCGCGGCGGCGTGATGTGCGTGTACTAGGCGCACAGACACACTACAGATAATGGATAATGACCCTCGTAGTGCGGTGACACGTTTGTTATGATTTCAATTTAATAAACTATCGAAATAAAAAAAATATTAAGCATTTTCAAAGTTACTGCTTTTGAGCTGAAATTTTGTACAGAGATTCTAGACCAGATACACTCTTCAACCCGTTTGTATTGATATACCCTTTCCGTAACACCCTGTATAACTTTAATAAATAAAATCGAACAGTCTAATAGCAATACGGTTTCGATATTTGTGTACCTTATCACGCATCAAAGGCAAAAAAATACAGACTTTTAAGGGTGCCATAACAGTTGTAGCTACAGGAAAATGTTCTTAGGATACGGTCTTTTACTTTTTAAGTATTTTCGAACTGCATTCACAGATTTTGTAAAAATGGTACAGCCAGCTAAAAAAATTACAATTCTTACATTTTATTTTTATGCTGTCAGTAGACGCAGTTTCGTATAAGAATTAAAAGACTCTTCTCTTCTAGACCAACTGAGGTTTGATTACTACAAAAGTTACAAATAGAAAAAACCTTCTCCGTGGTACATTTCGTAAGAAGTTATAGAAGGTAGCAGGGGTAATCAGAGAGTTGCATAAGACGTGTAAAAGTGTTTGTACAAACCTACTTACAGAAAATAAATCATTTATCACTTGTGAAGCGGTCCTCAAGTAATTAAAGGCTTGAGGAGACGATTCCAAAAATATAACACACTAAAAGGATACAAATAAAAATAAAATGACATAATCAAAACCCGACTGCAACTAAGATTCAAATCTAGCTCACTTTTAAGCAGTCTGGTGTAGTTGGTGGCATCAAATCTGAGATTGAACTAAAATAATATGCGTACTGCCTGCCGGGTTTTGAATTTTTTCAATCTTATCTCACGCATTTTCATCCAAAACAATATGGTCAATGGAACGTCAGCTCAAATCCAACATTCTAACGCGGGGGTACGCGCCACAACAACCGATCATTTTGTTCGGCGACATAAGAACTCCTATGAAATAAAAACTCTTTGGTCGACATTAATAGAAAAAAGTTTTTTTTTTTGGTTTGTTTCCATACGTTTATCTCAGTTGACGTTCCAAATTCAAATCACATTATGAAATTCAGTACAATATTAATGCCCGGCTAGAAACTAGGACTGAAATGACTTGGTTAGGTTTGAATGACATGTAATTTGACGTTAGCGAGCAGGTGTTGTGTGAACAAAGAGATCTAAGATTTGTAAATAATTTAATGTCTTTGGGTGTGAAAAAACATTTATTTTAAGTCATTGACTTAGATATTACTAGTGAGTTACATTTGGATGGTATTTGAAAAAAAGAGAAAATTGCTAATTGAGTGTTATTTTGTTTGTTACAGTGTTTCCAAAATGGGAAAAGGACCTTAGAAGTAAGTTACAGAACGTGCACATTTGTTTTATGTGTTTTCTTAAATATTCTCATCTATCTTTATCAATATCTATCTAATCTAATAATAAACCTTTTGTTTGTTTGAACGCGCTAAACTCTAGAACTAGATACCAGTCGGATTTGAAAAATTATTTTTGTGATTGACAATAAATTATTATTTTCTTCTGTTGTTTTGATAAATACAAATTCGAAACGTGCAACCCAGTACGATCCTTCTTCACGAATGTGTCGTTTCCGATTTAGAATCCAATTAGAGTGTTCCTAACTAGGCTTCCTTAAAATTGGAAAGTGTAATAAGCGCTTAAGCGTAAACGAAGTAATAGCGCGGGCTGGCGATGCGATGCGACGGAATGAGTCGAGGGAACAAGAAATATTGTCGCGGACGAAGTCGCGGGTAGAAGCTAGTTAATAATTAAAATAAAATCATATAATTCAGACTATTTTTGTCCATATGTTGTTAGTGCATTATCCTAAAACTATGTTAGTCATGACGAGTTTTAATGATACCCCTACAATTTACATTTTTCTTTTCAGTTAGGTTCGATGTTAATCCCTTAGCGTACGCACAAGGCAAAGCGTTTATGCAGCAACCGCTGACGAAAGATGAGGCGGTGAAAAAAGGCTGGGAGCAGAAGACCAGGCCTGATGATGGACATGAAGAGTTCTCTTCGCTCGAGATGTTGTGCCCTAAGGGCGACTACACTCTCTGTTTGTTCTACGACGACACTGGTTATGTTTCGGGAGTGCAGATCGCTGTAAGTATTGCAGTTTGTAGCCTTTACTATCCCACTGCTGGACAAAGGCCTCCCCTAAGTCCTTCCAAGTAATCTTCACCCGCGCCACCTCAAATCAGGCCCCGCGGTACGCGTCCAGGTCATCTCGCCACTTCTTTCTGGGCGGGCCTCGAGGCGCCGCGCCGCCGTCCACGTCCTAGCCTATATTTACGTGTCTTCGGCTCGGAATATTAATTAATAATGTACAGTTTTAACTTCGTATAAAAAAACTGGTTAATGACAACTCCGTGTCTCGGAACGCACGTTAAATCGTTGAAAAACCGTTGTTAAATCGTTGGTCCCGGGTGTTATTTGATTTGCAGATCTTTGACAGTCATTAGGGTCGTCAGAAGCTCGAAAGTATTACCCATCGCATCGTGTCTCAGATATATAACGTCGAAGTAAGATATTGTCGAAGTACAGCATGCCGGAGTAGAGTATGTCGAAATTGACTCATGTCGGACTACCATAGTTGTCGAAGTAGCACGTCGTCGAAATCGCATCGTTTCCTAGTTAAGTCATGTCGAAGAAACGCTTTATCGGAGTACAGTAGTGTCGGACTTAAGGCATTTCGAACTAAAGTATTGTCGAAATGAAGACGTGTCGGAGTTCCGTAGTGTCGAATTAAAATCTTGTCGTAGTAAAGTTTGTCGAAGTTCAGTTGGTAAGTCATTAACTGGGTTATGGAGGTCAGATAGGTAGTCGCTCCATGTAAAATACTGGTATTCAGCTGCATCCGGTTAGATTGGAAGCCGACCCCAATATGATTGGGAAAAGGCTAGGTATGTACATAAAGAAAGAAAGAAAGAAAATAGGTTTATTTGACCCAGGTTAAGTAGCACATAATATTCACACAAAAACAAAAAAAAAACAGATAGTATTGTGTGCCTCACGGCTGCGCCACATAGGCCCACTTCTGCATAATTGTCAGACAACTAATGGTTGACGCTGGTTTCATATATCATGATAACTAATAGTTAAACATTTATTTTACTCACAGATGGGCACTGAAGAGTTCACCGATAGTATATATGACTGGAAAACCCAAGGATTCACTTACTGGACCACTGATAATGGCGGAACACTTGAAAACTACTGGGCTACTCAAATTTTCTTTTGTTCTCCCGGTTAGTATGAACATTTAGCTAATCTATTGCACGAGAAAAATGTTAAAAGTGGCACTAGATACATATAAAGCCAAGCGCACACATAAAAACCGCAACGGGCCGCAGCGCTACGTATTTTCATACGAAAAATGCGGTGCGGTTCGCCTGTAGTGTGCGTTTACGTGGGCCATCTTGAATCATGGCGCCGACTGCGCAGGCGGCGCTCTGACTTGTATGAAAACGCAATACCGCACCCCATACTTGCCACAAATGAAACCACGTCATTATTGTTTTTCGCGCTGTTTTGGAGAGACTAATACACACGCCATTTAACTCGATCCTCGGCTGCTCTCATCCAGCTGCTACCAGCCACCCTGTGAATATCGTCGCCCCAACTAGCCAGAGGGCATCCTGTCCGACGTTTGCTGATTGGCGGTCTCAACTCAAGACCATATCTAGCCCAACGATCATCAGTTCTAGGGCGTATATGGCTGGAGTATAGCTACTTCCGCTTGCTTAGGGACATGCCGAAGATGCCTCACTGAGATGTCACCTCCATGTAAAACAAATGGATGCTAATAGAAACACACGCACATTCCAGGCGCACATGTGCGTGCCTGTCTATTAGCATGCATTTGTTTTACATGGAGGTAGTGAGCTACACCGCGAGCGCGAGGTATGGCAGTGAGTGATCTTCGGCATGTAATTACCCTTATTCTGTGGGCTATGTCCCTCTTAAAAACTCCAAGACGAGTCAGTAGCCGCTATTAGTCGCGCAACGTGTTAACAAATGAATCCATGTAGCCACAACTTAATAATAAATGAAACGTGTATATTTCTTTCAGAATATCTATCAATTAGCGCTGAGGACCGCATAGCCACACGTGATTCCAAGAAGTTGCTACAAGACAAATTCATCTATGTATCTGGTATCGAGGGAAAACTTCATGCTATCCCTACGACTGTGTCAGAGCTCGCTACCCCAGAAATCAGTAACTTCACAAAGCAAGCCTGCATGCCTATGATGGGTGAGTAAACATAGTCTTCCTATATTTGAAGAGTAGAAGATAGAAATTTACTACTTTTTTTAGGGTCTCCATCTCCACAATGTAACTAGTCAAAGGGCTTTGTTATTTCGTCCACTTTATTACTCCTACTGCAAATCTTTGAAATACCCAAATTACGTAGATGTTTTAAAGAAGTTGTAGCGTTACCTACAATGCCACATGCGAACCATTACAGTGACGTCACGCCAAATCCTGCATCGCGCAAGCAAGTTTCGACGCGCGTCTAGCATATAATATACAACGTCCCGACATCAACCGTCGGGCAGTAGTCCAGCCTTTTACACCCGTTATATGTACTAATACTTACTTTATATGCCCAGGTAACCACTACTACTACCAAATGACCCCGCAGCTGGAGTGCAACTCTGAGCTGTTCCCGTTCTTCCCGTTGGAGTTCGACGGTCAGGTGATCGGCACCGGCTTCGTTGTATTCGGAAAATGGAAGCCTAAGAAAGGCCGTGTAAACTATTGTGAAGAACCACCGAGGCTGGCTGTTAAGGTAACTTTTATTACTTGAATTAACATTGAAGGCCTCGTTGGCCAAATGGCTGCCTGTCAGTGGCCGCCCAACCCAGAAGTTTTACTTCTGAGAATTCTGGAGTTTCTTGTGACTGGCTAACTTCTCACCCCTTAAAGAACTTGTTGTGTATTTAACCCCCCCCCCTCCTCCCCCCTTAAAAGAAAGGGCAAAAAAAACTCAAGTCTCTTTTAAAGTCCAGAGATATGTTATCTTGGTCAGATCAATGTGAGGACAATGTAGATTAGTGCCTGAAATGGTCTTTCGTGGAAAGAACCACACAGATTTGAGTGAACCAATCCAGTCAGTGCAAGCATTTGACAGTAATCTTGTAGCTCAACTCAGAACTTGAGGAGCTCTATGATGGCGCTGTAGTTAAGGCGACCGTATCTCATGCAGAGTTACGCTGGCGCTTTCGCCTTATATCGGTAAAGGCGTCCTTCGAATAAGTAGCAAACGTCAGTTACAACGCCGACAACATTTAATACTTCCATACAATATTAATTATGTGTATTTATTTCCAGGCAATCGTCCCTAGAGGCCCCAAATGCCTGTACGACTTAGCAGATTCGCCTGGACTGGTCACCATGCACATTTACTATATCCACAAGCCCAGTGATTTAATATGTCCAATCTTCGGATGAAAAGTGCACATCTCAAAATTCGTAAACAGAAGAACATTTTCTATGTTAAAACTTAACAGATAATAAAAAAGTTATTAATCAAGTGTAGTAGATGCTTCTTTTATTTTCTTATAGTTATATTCCATTCCTATACTCTATACATACATACTGTATCTGTTTGTAATGTCAAAATAAAAGCATTTTACTAAATGTGTAAACTTTCATAGGGGTCCGACTGCTCATAGAATATTTCGGGACATCGCCAAGAGGTTAGTTGACTCTTCACGTGACCTGGGCTGGCCTAATTTTTAGCCCAAATAATCAGCATTGGCATCCATTGTGGTAATGCTGCCAGCCTTTTGGGCATTTATCCCATTGACAGCGATGCGGGCGAATTTTTCATGCCCAATGAGCTCCTCCCGTTTTCATTATGTTTTATTATATGGTTGTGCGTTGTTTTTAACCGACTTCTAAAAAGGAGGAGTTATATATATTTTTTGTTTATGTATGTTCGGGCATGTCTCCGTCGTATATAACGGATTTGCAAAATTCTTGTTTTGTTCGAAAGAAGTTTATTACGTGCATAACTCCAGGTTCCTCATATGTGAGAGAATAATTCTACCTATGCCAATGTTTAAGGCATAATAGCTGCAATTAAAGTTCCCAGTCTTAATTTAGCTGCCACAAAAACTTCGTCAATATGAGTCGTTTAGTGTGTGTTAGCTGGAGTGACGTCACCCCAGCTTCCTCATTCAATACAAGCCAAACCAGTGAGGTTAGGGAGTCAGAAAAATAAGGCATAATAGCTGCACACGGAAGGCAAAAACTGAACGATAATACTTAAAAAGTGTTGAAGCTACGATCAAAAAACGTGTGTGTAAGCTGGAGTGACGTCACCCCAGCTGCTGATGTCATATCTTCCCAACAAAAGAAGATATGATTATGTATTATAGCTCAAAAAATAAGGCATATTAGCTGCCATTGGCAGCAAAATTTTCAAATCTCTGGTCGAAACACGCTATGAGTTATTAAACCGATAAATATGTGTAAGCTGGAGTGACGGCACCCCAGCTGCTCATGTCACATCTCGTGACACTGAATGAAACAAACCGAACACTAACCCAAAAAATTAAATTAGCTAGCGAAACTCTGCAGAAGTGATGGGTATCGATACCTAAACACGATAAAATAAAAATAAATTTGGTCAACGACAGCTGGTAGTCAAACTCAAACTCAAAGCATTTATTTCAATCAAACCGTTTACAGGCACTTTTTTGAATTGTCAAGAAGTCGGTCAGTCAGAAAATATGAAGCTAGTTGCCCATTCCAAAGCGTAGGTACCTATGGAGAAGAACGGGCAAGAAACTCCATAGACACTCTTTTAAATTATATTTTTACAAAAATATTAGTTACATCATGAATGTTGCATTTAGAATTTTATTATGTGAGAACGATGTAAAAAAATAAAGACGTACGCGTTAAAAGCATCCAGAGTAAGGCAAATAGTAAAAACATGGAGATAATTATTACGTTGACAATAATTATGTTAAATATATAGTTAAAAGCCCAACGTCCCTAATAGATAGTTGGTAAGGTACATACGAGTATAGGAAAAGAAATGACATAACCTTTGGATGAGGCATCTTAAGAAAGTTTTCCTTACCTTTTCTAGCATCAGTGTTTGGATGCGTTAGGAAAAGGATGCCAAACACAGGAACTGGACTCGAGTTTGCTTCAAACCAGATTAAAAGTCACGAGAATTTCTCAAAACAAATTCCAAGCGCCTGAAAGATTCCTTCGCAAGGGCAGAAACGTGATCTCTAAAAGTCAGAAAGCAGTCGAAAGTCACTTCCAAATCCTTTATGTTGGTGACACGAGTAATTATTTCACCACCCACACTCTGATCATAATGAATTAGCCGCAACCCTCTACCGTATGTCATGACGTAGCACTTGCTCGTATTAAAAAATAGTTTACTCACAATGCTCAATCGTGGATGGCCTCAATATCCCTTTGTACGAGTTTGCAATCCTCTTCCATTCAGATTTGTGCGGTCGTCGGCATATAGCAGGCATTTGGCAAACTTAACATTAGTTATGAAGTCATTGATCATAATAAGGAACAGAGGCGGCCCTAACACGGATCCCTTACTTACGCTCGAACGTGTATTATAAGACTTCGGCTCGAAGCAACTATGTCTTACAAACAGCTCGCGATCGCGCAGATTTGGTTTGATTTGGAAGTCCGGACGAGAAACCGATGGCCACAGCAAAAGTACATCGTGGTCAACTCTGTTGAATGCTTTCCGGAAATCGAAATAGAAAGCATCGATCTGCCCACAGACGTCCAAGCCACGGGATTAGTTTACGTAAATAAGTAAATTTGAATTTACGGAGCGACCCAGCCAAAAACCGTGTTAGGCGTTTGTAAATGAAAGCGTAGAGTGTATGTTCCAAAACCTTGGCAATGGTTGACAGGATAGCAATGGGTCTGTGTTTGTCTAGCTCTACTGATGTTTTGTCACTGGTTTTAGGGGATGGGAGGGACTCGACTCGAAGTTTTCAGTTGTTCAAGGTATACGCCTGGAGTACTGACTGGAAGGCTAGTTAAAGACGTGACATAGATGGGCTGCCAAAATATGATGACATCCCTTCCCTAGAGTGGGCGCGTCTTTCCGCGAAGCGTCAGTGGGCGCGTGGGGAGCATTTTGCCGCTTTTTTTCATTGACCATTTTAAGTAGGAATACTGCATTAGATATAATTTATTTTTTCAGGATTTAAGTAAAACACGATTACGTAATGACAAATCAACATATTTATTGAACTCTGTTTTAGGAACTTGGGTTTATAAAAAAAGATTTTGGAAAACGTAACATTCTAATTGACTTTTTTAACTTATTCTAATCATCAATCAATCTTATAGGATAATGATCCTATAAGTATAATAATAATTAAAATAGAAAAACAACAAAATTAAACATTTTCTACATCTACAGGATATGCTTTAACAAAACAGTCTTCACATAAGTACACACATCAAAAGTGTCTAGGGATCAAGCATTTTTATGCGGATTTCTTGAGATTGAGATGTGGCTTTGTAATAAATTTATGATTTTATAAATTTATATGGATCCTTTTTGGTGCATTTCATAATTTGAATCAGGAACTGTGAATCAAATTCGAGTAAAAGATGAAAATCAGCTGTCAATATTTTCCCTATAAAAACATACAACGCATTGAAGACATTATTAGTGCTACTGTTTCCCTACTACTGATTAAAACCAACGTTATTATGGAGCGGCGACGTCATTTAAGCAGGGAAGAAATTCTCAGAGCCGTGGGAATGATAGAAGCTGGTTCCCGGCAACGTACTGTGGCTTTAGCTCTGAATACAAGTCAGAGTGTTATCAGTCGACTTTGGACACGTTACCGAAGCACTGGTACCGTGGCTGAGCGCCATGGAGGACGGTATCGCTGCACCACACGGAGACAAGACCGATACATTCAAATCTTAACTCGAAGAGCTCCAACAATAACCGCCATGATGTTAGCCGTGAGGCTTCATCACTCTTCAGGGAACTTAATTAGCGACCAAACAGTCAGAAACCGCTTGCATGAAGTGAACCTTCATTCCCGAAGACCGCTACGGGTACCACCTATAGCAATGCACAATCGTAGGATTCGATATCAATGGGCTCTTGAACACAGAAATTGGGCAGAAGAACAATGGCGTTTCGTGTGCTTTTCTGATGAGTCTCGTTTTGGTATGAGACCGGATACAAGACGTATACGACACTGGAGAACCCCTGGACGCCAACAGCGATTAAAATCCTGCCAGGAAGTCCATCCTTATAGTGGTGGAACCATCATGGTATGGGCGGGTATGTGGATCGGCGGAAGAACTGAGTTGATTTGGATCAGAGGCAACCTCAACGCTCAAATTTATGCTGAGACGATTGTATCAGACGTCATCGTTCCTCTACAAGTGCAAATCGGTCCCTTATTTCAGTTAATGCATGATAATGCACGACCGCACACCGCAAGAGTTGTAAGACAGACTCTCGCCGCAGCTAACATCAATGTCCTGCCCTGGCCTGCTCAGTCGCCAGACTTGAACCCGATTGAGCATGCATGGGATATGCTACAGAGAAGAGCTCTGCCGAATATGGAGGGTATCCAGTCGCAAGAAGACCTTTTTTTGTTGTTGCAACGAACATGGGCGGCCATTCCACAGCGTGATTTGGATGAACTCATTTTGAGTATGCCAAACCGATGTTCTTGTGTTGTTAGTGTTCGCGGTAGAAACACGGATTATTAATTGTTTAAGTTACCCAATAAAATTTTAAAGAAAACTGTTATTTCAGTCTTTTTTTCGAACTTTTGTGTTAGTGGTTCAAATGTCAAAAACCCCTTTATTAGGAAAATGGCAAATTTCTTTATTAATGCAAAGGTGACTTGGTTTATCGTTACTGTGACAAACGAAAACACTTTATTTGATGAATCCTTAAAGAAAATTTTAATTAATATCAATCAGGAGAAAAGTTATTGCAAAAATATATGTTGATCCCTAGACACTTTTGATGTGTGTATATGCAATGTTCATTGCACAGTAATTTTGAACATCTGCAACATCCTTTTTCGTGCGCCTATTGTTCGTTGTTGGACATAATTATACTGCATTTGCCCTCCTACTTTGAATATGATGCTTGTCTGCTGACTGTTCTGTGTCCGTGCTATGCTCACTATGTTGACTAAATCGATCACTGTCAGACACATTGTCGTCTACAATTTGTGAACTAGCATCTTCAAAATCTGACGTTTCCTCTAACCAAGACACTATTGATCTTCCATCTTATTATTCATTTTTCGTTTTAATTACGTGATACTTTCAAATCCTGAAATTATAAACTTTTTTTTGTTTTTACAATAAATGCACCATATTATAGTCTATATTTCAATTTTACAAAAAATATATGACAATTTTTTATAACGTGAGAAGGCACGCGGTGAGCAAATTTACCGCCTGGCGATGACCGATGTTAACAACCTCCTCCGCTAGCGGCTCCCCGCGCACTGCGTCCAGCCTTTTGGCACGAGTTGCGAACGAAAATGCGGGCAACAAATAAAAAGCGCAAATTGAACGGGCGATTGTTTTACGAATTATTAACGATTTTTTGGTGAGGGCAGCAAAATACTCATAGCGCGCCCACTCTAGGGATAGAGCTGTTTTGCAAAAATTTTAGCAGCTGATAATATAATATATTAGTTCCACATATTACGGTCCATTATTAATTACGTTTATTATAATATCAGCTATGTACTCAAGCAACGCAAATAACGTCGGAATGACAAAACACACAATGAAACAGGAATTGGCGAAAAAATATCACATAATGTTTGCCAATTAAGTAAAAGTTTATTGTTATAGTATTCATTGATTCGGTTTTACTTGTCAATAGTTAGCACTTGTGTACATAAATCAGCGGAATTTTGTTTTCCGCGTGTTCTTTTCAAGGACATTTACGAGCATGTATATGCCTAACCTTTTCTCATCTATGTTGGGGCCGGCTTCCAGTCAAACCGGGTGCAACTGAATACCAATAGAGAGACTGCCTATCTGACCTCCACAACCCAATTACTGAGTAATACGACACCCCTTCATAAGACGTTGCTATGCTTTCGGTCTTCCGACGACCCGTAATGACTGTCCAAGATCAACGAATGACAGCCAGGATTAACGGCTTGAAAAGTGCTTTCCAAGGCACAGAGAGGTCTGTCTTGGTATGTAAAGATGGTCACCCATCCACGGACGTGCGGCTGTTATTACTTGGCCACAAGCCACTCACGAGCATGAATAATATTTCTTTTTTAAGTAGAAAAAACCCCGACTCAAACAAAAACCTCTAAAAACTAAAATAATAATATATATTGGCCCTTTAAGTTTAATACGAGTTGTTGGAAATATTTTGATCTAAGCGTCCTCGCATCGGCGGACAGCTAATGAATATTGGAAGTTAATAGCAGCTTTGTTTTCTGCAATAGCATACATTAATTATTGCTGGGTATAAGCCTCGTCTGTTTGTCGTTTTCATTAGCCGTCCCGCGACGCGAGGCCGCTTGGATCAACATATTTCCTACAACTTATATTAAACTTAAATGCCCAATATACAGGCTGTCCCTGGAAGTATGGATCAAATCGAATAGATGCGTGGGCAAGGTCTTTTCCAAACTTTTTAACCCTGAGAATGTCGGTGAATATTTTTACGATTCAAAAGTTATAACCAATTTTTGTTTTTTTTTTTTTTCAATCACTTCGCATAGTGCTCAAAGAAAAAAAATCATAAAAGAAACCATCGGGGCTATCTAAAAAAATTAAATTGATCATCAACCATACATAATTGAGACTATTCCAAAGAGTCCAAACAGGGAGTTGCGTATCCTGCACATAATAGGTGATGCTGCAGCAGCAGTTCAAGGTTACTATTTTCTTTTAAAAACTTTGAACTAACGAAATACCAAATTTTGACTTAATCAGACCTGGGAAGATACTCACATGAAACAAAAAAATAATAATCAAAATCAGTTCAACCGTTTGGGAGCTACGATGGCGCAGACAGACGCAGATAAACACGTAGATCAATGAATGACAGCCGGGACCATTGAGAAGCATCTGAGGCACGGAGGGGTCTCGCTTTCGGTAAAAAAGGTCAAATCAAATTATGTATTTGCATAACACAGGTTCAGAAGATGTTATAAAAGGTTCATAAGGTAAACTGAATTATAATCATGTGAATCAGGTCGGTCACCCATTTATAAGTAAGTAGCTCACGCCATGATTTAATGATTAGTCAGTTAGCTGAGAAATTAATTTATTGTATTTATTTGTTCTGAAGTTCAAAGAAAGAAAGAAACGAAAGAAAAGTGCGTTTATTGATATAACTGCAAAAAAGTACTTACATTAACAAAAAATTAGCTAACAAAACTCCGCAGACGTGATGGATATCACTACACTTGCGGAGTTTGCAGCACTTGATGATCTTATGACTGCGTCAATGAGCGGAGTTCGCGCAGCTGAATTTTGGACCAAAGATGTTTTAACTTTTTGCTAACTAGATTCATAGAAGAGATCAATAGATTGGCAGGTCTCAGAATAATTTAGATTAATGTTACTAGTTAACAAAAAAAAAAAAACATTTTTTGCCAGATATATACGTATATTTAGATCTCATTTAATACGTGTGACCTCATAGAAATTTCTTATATTCATGGGTGAGCTTCAATCGGGTATAAATCCTACGACATTGTAGTAATAGTTGCAGCTTGGAGTCAAGATTCTAATGACAAACCCAACAGTACAACCAAGGATCGAACCCAGGAGCCCCTGCTCGACAGTCTCGCTTGCAACCACAACACCAACAAGGCAGTCATCAAAAACTCCCTAAATTGTAGTCGAATGAAAAAAAAGTAATATGTTTAGTTATCAAGAACCCAACGCAGGTCGCGCGTTTTGTATCACCGGCCGCTGAATCACGGCCGGTCGGAGTAGTACCTACACTGAACAAACAGTAAACGGTATAAATACGCAAGGTTTCACACTTTTCAGCACACAGTCGAACCTTGATACAGTCATGATTCGTATTCTCGCTCTCCTGTGCCTCGCCACATCCGCCTTTGGTTTGTCATGTAAGTATTAGAAGCTTTTGTAGTATTTACTAGTATTCGTATATTAAGTTAATACTTTTTTACTTCCTTAATAGTTTTTTTTTTCATATTTCTTCATACAGAGGAGACTGGGCGATTTTATATGGGAAGTTATATATGTCCATATATAACTTTAATAAATAAAATCGAACAGTCTAATAGCAATACGGTTTCGATATTTGTGTACCTTATCACGCATCAAAGGCAAAAAAATACAGACTTTTAAGGGTGCCATAACAGTTGTAGCTACAGGAAAATGTTCTTAGGATACGGTCTTTTACTTTTTAAGTATTTTCGAACTGCATTCACAGATTTTGTAAAAATGGTACAGCCAGCTAAAAAAATTACAATTCTTACGTTTTATTTTTATGCTGTCAGTAGACGCAGTTTCGTATAAGAATTAAAAGACTCTTCTCTTCTAGACCAACTGAGGTTTGATTACTACAAAAGTTACAAATAGAAAAAACCTTCTCCGTGGTACATTTCGTAAGAAGTTATAGAAGGTAGCAGGGGTAATCAGAGAGTTGCATAAGACGTGTAAAAGTGTTTGTACAAACCTACTTACAGAAAATAAATCATTTATCACTTGTGAAGCGGTCCTCAAGTAATTAAAGGCTTGAGGAGACGATTCCAAAAATATAACACACTAAAAGGATACAAATAAAAATAAAATGACATAATCAAAACCCGACTGCAACTAAGATTCAAATCTAGCTCACTTTTAAGCAGTCTGGTGTAGTTGGTGGCATCAAATCTGAGATTGAACTAAAATAATATGCGTACTGCCTGCCGGGTTTTGAATTTTTTCAATCTTATCTCACGCATTTTCATCCAAAACAATATGGTCAATGGAACGTCAGCTCAAATCCAACATTCTAACGCGGGGGTACGCGCCACAACAACCGATCATTTTGTTCGGCGACATAAGAACTCCTATGAAATAAAAACTCTTTGGTCGACATTAATAGAAAAAAGTTTTTTTTTTTTGGTTAATGTTTCCATACGTTTATCTCAGTTGACGTTCCAAATTCAAATCACATTATGAAATTCAGTACAATATTAATGCCCGGCTAGAAACTAGGACTGAAATGACTTGGTTAGGTTTGAATGACATGTAATTTGACGTTAGCGAGCAGGTGTTGTGTGAACAAAGAGATCTAAGATTTGTAAATAATTTAATGTCTTTGGGTGTGAAAAAACATTTATTTTAAGTCATTGACTTAGATATTACTAGTGAGTTACATTTGGATGGTATTTGAAAAAAAGAGAAAATTGCTAATGGAGTGTTATTTTGTTTGTTACAGTGTTTCCAAAATGGGAAAAGGACCTTAGAAGTAAGTTACAGAACGTGCACATTTGTTTTATGTGTTTTCTTAAATATTCTCATCTATCTTTATCAATATCTATCTAATCTAATAATAAACCTTTTGTTTGTTTGAACGCGCTAAACTCTAGAACTAGATACCAGTCGGATTTGAAAAATTATTTTTGTGATTGACAATAAATTATTATTTTCTTCTGTTGTTTTGATAAATACAAATTCGAAACGTGCAACCCAGTACGATCCTTCTTCACGAATGTGTCGTTTCCGATTTAGAATCCAATTAGAGTGTTCCTAACTAGGCTTCCTTAAAATTGGAAAGTGTAATAAGCGCTTAAGAGTAAACGAAGTAATAGCGCGGGCAAGCGATGCGATGCGACGGAATGGGTCGAGGGAACAAGAAATATTGACGCGGACAAAGTCGCGGGTAGAAGCTAGTTAATAATTAAAATAAAATCATATAATTCAGACTATTTTTGTCCATATGTTGTTAGTGCATTATCCTAAAACTATGTTAGTCATGACGAGTTTTAATGAAACCCCTACAATTTACTTTTTTTTTTTTTTCAGTTAGGTTCGATGTTAATCCCTTAGCGTACGCACAAGGCAAAGCGTTTATGCAGCAACCGCTGACGAAAGATGAGGCGGTGAAAAAAGGCTGGGAGCAGAAGACCAGGCCTGATGATGGACATGAAGAGTTCTCTTCGCTCGAGATGTTGTGTCCTAAGGGCGACTACACTCTCTGTTTGTTCTACGACGACACTGGTTATGTTTCGGGAGTGCAGATCGCTGTAAGTATTGCATTTTGTAGCCTTTACTATCCCACTGCTGGACAAAGGCCTCTCCTAAGCCCTTCCAAGTATTCTTTTCCCGCGCCACCTCAAACCAGGCCCCGCGGTACGCGTCCAGGTCATCTCGCCGCTTCTTTCTGGGCCGGCCTCGAGGCGCCGCCGTCCACGTCCTAGCCTATATTTACGTGTCTTCGGCTCGAAATATTAATTAATAATGTATAGTTTTGATTTCGTATAAAAAAAAACTGGTGAATGACAACTCCGTGTCTCGGAACGCACGTTAAACCGTTGTGAAACCGTTGGTCCCGGGTGCTGTTTGATTTTTAGATCTTTGACAGTCATTGGGGTCGTCAAAAGCTCGAAAGTATTACCCAGTAACTGGGTTATGGAGGTCAGATAGGTAGTCGCTCCATGTAAAATACTGGTATTCAGCTGCATCCGGTTAGATTGGAAGCCGACCCCAATATGATTGGGAAAAGGCTAGGTATGTACATAAAGAAAGAAAGAAAGAAAGAAAGAAAATAGGTTTATTTGACCCAGGTTAAGTAGCACATAATATTCACACAAAAACAAAAAAAAAACAGACAGTATTGTGTGCCTCACGACTGCGCCACAAAGGCCCACTTCTGCATAATTGTCAGACAACTAATGCCTGACGCTGGTTTCATAAATCATGATAACTAATAGTTAAACATTTATTTTACTCACAGATGGGCACTGAAGAGTTCACCGATAGTATATATGACTGGAAAACCCAAGGATTCACTTACTGGACCACTAACAATACGGACGCCATTGATAATGGCGGAACAGTTGAAAACTACTGGGCTACTCAAAGGACGATGAGTCAGAACGTCCCCCCAACCTTACATTGACCAACAGACTTAAAATGTATCTCATTCGAACCGCCTTAGCAAGCTGATCAATTTTTACTATGACGACATCTCTCAAAAGTGCGGGATATTCCGAGAAAATCATGTTTTAGTTTAAATTCCGTCACAACGTCCCCCCAACCCTTACATTGACCAACAGACTTAAAATGTATCTCATTCGAACCGCCTTAGCAAGCTGATCAATTTTTACTGTGACGACATCTCTCAAAAGTGCGGGATATTCCGAGAAAATCATGTTTTAGTATAAATTCCGTCACAACGTCCCCCCAACCCTTACATTGACCAACAGACTTAAAATGTATCTCATTCGAACCGCCTTAGCAAGCTGATCAATTTTTACTATGACGACATCTCTCAAAAGTGCGGGATATTCCGAGAAAATCATGTTTTAGTATAAATTCCGTCACAACGTCCCCCCAACCCTTACATTGACCAACAGACTTAAAATGTATCTCATTCGAACCGCCTTAGCAAGCTGATCAATTTTTACTATGACGACATCTCTCAAAAGTGCGGGATATTCCGAGAAAATCATGTTTTAGTGTTAATTTCGTCACAACGTCCCCCCTACCCTTACATTGACCAACAGACTTAAAATGTATCTCATTCGAACCGCCTTAGCAAGCTGATCAATTTTTACTGTGACGACATCTCTCAAAATTGCGGGATATTCCGAGAAAATCAGGTTTTAGTGTTAATTTCGTCAGAACGTCCCCCCAACCCTTACATCGACCAACAAACTTAAAATGTATCTCATTCAAACCGTCTTAGCAAGGTGATCAATTTTTACTACGACGACATCTCTCAAAAGTGCAGGATATTCCGAGAAAAATCATGTTTTAATGTTAATATTTTTGGCACAAAATAAGAGTTTGTAAGTAAACCATATTCTTTGATTTTCAAACCTCTCAAGATCAATTAGGAGATGCCATTTAAAAAACAGAAAACGTCATTCGTTACTCGTCCAATTTTTTCTATTCCTATAGGCAGGCAGTTGTCCCACCGGGGCGATGAACGATTAGCGAGTAGAACTAGCAACTGAAAACGAGTTGGCGAGCAGCGAGCAGCGTGTGTGTAGTTCCGATAGTTTTGTCGCTGGGCTATCAGCGAGTTTTCGAGTGCGACGGGCGATTACTCGCACCACTCGCTCGGGGCGGTTAGTCTCACAGGGGTTTCTTTCGGCGTGAGCTCTGACCACCAAGCGATCATCGCTGAGCGAGTATCACTGCTAGGCGAGTATTATCTTTGATAGCTCTTGTCGCTCAGCGACAAACCAGTGAAGCAAGTCCTCGCCGGCAGTGTGAACAGTCAGCGATCAACTGTTAATATATGCATTTTTTTTGTTTACACGGAATGTATATCTATTGTACGTTTCTTGAGCGAGAAAACAACCGACAGTTAGTCGCTTCTTCGCCGGCGGTGGGACAACTGCCATATGCTCGTCCACGACGGAGACGCGGGTGTCTTCGTCTTGGGCGAGCTTGAATCCCTCACTGCACTCAGGATTCAAGTCTTAACTCCCTCGCTTCGCTCAGGAGTCAACTCAAACCTAGAATCCTTCGTTGCGTTCAGGAAAGTAGTGTCTTGTTGTCGCGGGCGCTATTTTGATAGCGCCCGCGACAACAAGACACTACTTTATCCCAAAATAAATAAAACGATTTTTTATTTTATTTCTAAACCCCATGGATTTTGGAGTTAAAACTGGTTGCTAGTATTTTTATAGATTTTTATGAACCTGATAAAACATACAAAAGATCTGTTGCAGGGCGGGGGACGAGCCTAGCGAATTAGAAAAATGAATAAAACGATTTTTTAATTTTCATTTTATTTCTAAGCCCTATGGATTATGAAGTTAAAAGTGGTTGCTAGTCTTTTTATAGATCTTTATGAACCTGATAGCACATACAAAAGATCTGTTGCAGGGCGGGAGACGGGCCTAGCGAATTAGAAAAATTAATAAAACGTTTTTTTTAATTTTCATTTTATTTCTAAGCCCCATGGATTTTGAAGTTAAAACTGGTTGCTAGTCTTTTTATAGATCTTTATGAACCTAATAGCACATACAAAAGATCTGTTGCAGGGCGGGGGACGGGCCTAGCGAATTAGGAAAAATTAATAAAACGATTTCTTAATTTTTATTTTATTTTTAAACCCCATGGATTTTGAAATTAAAACTGGTTGCTAGTCTTTTTATAGACCTTTGTGAACCTACTAATACATACAAAAGTTCTGTTGAAGGGGGGGGACGGGTCTCATACAAATATGGTCATCGTTCTTTTCTTTTGTTCTCCCGGTTAGTATGAATATTTAGCTAATCTATTGCACGAGAAGAATGTTAAAAGTGTTACGTTAAAAGTGTATTTTCATACAAAAAATGCGGTGCGGTTCGCCTGTAGTGTGCGTTTACGTGGGCCATATTGAATCATGGCGCCGACTGCGCAGGCGGTGCTCTGACTTGTATGAAAACGCAATACCGCACCCCATACTTGCCACAAATGATACCACGTCATTATTGTTTTTCGCGCTGTTTTAGAGAGACTAATACACACGCCATGTAACTCGATCCTCGGCTGCTCTCATCCAGCTGCTACCAGCCACCCTGTGAATATCGTCGCCCCAACTAGCCAGAGGGCATCCTGTCCGACGTTTGCTGATTCGCGGTCTCAACTCAAGACCATATCTAGCCCAACGATCATCAGTTCTAGGGCGTATATGGCTGGAGCGTGGCTACTTCAGCTTGCTTATGGTAATTACATGCCGAAGATGCCTCACTGACATGTCACCTCCATGTAAAACAAATGGATGCTAATAGAAACACACGCACATTCCAGGCATCAAAGTAAACCCCCAAACAGCCCGCGATGTATCGCAGTGACTCAGTGAGGTATTCTTCGGCATGTGCGTGCCTGTCTATTAGCATGCATTTGTTTTACATGGGGGTAGTGTGCTACACCGCGAGCGCGAGGTATCGCAGTGAGTGATCTTCGGCATGTAATTACCCTTATTCTGTGGGCGATGTCCCTTTTAAAAAGTCCAAGCCGAGTCAGTAGCCGCTATTAGTCGGTTGAAGGACTATTGGACGAGATGCATAAGAAGTTTATTTTTGTTACGTCTGGGGACGTTTTGTGTCCCGCAACGTGTTAACAAATGAATCCTAGTAGCCACAACTTAATAATAAATGAAACGTGTATATTTCTTTCAGAATTTCTATTAATTAGCGCAGAGGACCGCATAGCCACGCGTGATTCCAAAAAGTTGCTACAAGACAAGTTCATCTATGTATCTGGTATCGAGGGAAAACTTCATGCTATCCCCACGACTGTGTCAGAGCTCGCTACCCCAGAAATCAGTAACTTCACAAAGCAAGCCTGCATGCCTATGATGGGTGAGTAAACATAGTCTTCCTATATTTTAAGAGTAGTAGATAGAAATTTACTACTTTTTTTAGGGTCTCCATCTCCACAATGTAACTAGTCAAAGGGCTTTGTTATTTCATCCACTTTATAACTTCTACTGCAAATCTTTGAAATACCCAAATTACTTCGATTTTTTAAAGAAGCTGTAGCGTTATCTACAATGCCACATGCGAACCATGCCAGTGACGTCACACCAAATCCCGCATTGCGCAAGCAAGTTTCGACGCGCATCTAGCATATAATATACAACGTCCCGACATCAACCGTTGGGCAGTAGTCCAGCCTTTTACACCCGTTATAGGTACTAATACTTACTTTATATGCCCAGGTAACCACTACTACTACCAAATGACCCCGCAGCTGGAGTGCAACTCTGAGCTGTTCCCGTTCTTCCCGTTGGAGTTCAACGGTCAGGTGATCGGCACCGGCTTCGTTGTATTCGGAAAATGGAAGCCTAAGAAAGGCCGTGTAAACTATTGTGAAGAACCACCGAGACTGGCTGTTAAGGTAACTTTTATTACTTGAATTAACATTGATAGCCTCGTTGGCCAAATGGCTGCCTGACAGTGGCCGCCCAACCCAAAAGTTTTACTTCTGAGAATTCTGGAGTCTCTTGTGACTGGCTAACTTCTCACCCCTTAAAGAACTTGTTGTGTATTATAAACGTACTTAGGATATCGGAATCACTTTTACACGTCATAGTATAAAAAAATAAACTAGATGGAGTCGATATTTCCTATCTGTCTACCCCTGGGAAGAAATGGCGAAAAAAACTCAAGTCTCTTTTAAAGTCCAAAGATACCGTATGTTACCTTGGTCAGACCATGTGAGGGCAATGTATATTATTGCCTGAAATGGTCTTTGGAGGAAAGAACCACACAGATTTGAGTGAACCAATCCAGTCAGTGCAAGCATTTGATAGTAATCTTGTAGCTCAACTCAGAACTTGAGGAGCTCTATGATAGCGCAGTAGTTAAGGCGACCGTATCTCATGCAGAGTTACGCTGGCGCTTTCGCCTTATATCGGTAAAGGCGTCCTTCGAATAAGTAGCAAACGTCAGTTACAACGCCGACAACATTCAATACTTCCGTACAATATTAATTATGTGTAATTTTTTCCAGGCAATCGTTCCTAGAGGTCCCGAATGCCTGTACGACTTGGCAGATTCACCTGGACTGGTCACCATGCACATTTACTATATCAACAAGCCCAGTGATTTAATATGTCCAATCTTCGGATGAAAAGTGCACATCTCAGAATAAGTAAATTTTACAGAAGAACGTTTGCTATGTTATAATTACAACATAACAGATAATAAAAATGTGATTCAAGTGTAGTAGATGTTTCTTTTATTTTTTTATAGTCATATCCCATATCTTCTATATCTATACTCTATACATACATACTGTGTCTGTCTGTAATGTCAAAATAAAAGCATTTTACTAAATGCATATGAAAGTATATACGGAGTACCGTATATACTTTCATAGAGGTCCGAGTCCTCGTAGAATATTTCTGGACATCGCCAAGCGGTTGGTTGACTCTTCACGTGAACAGGGCTGGCCTAATTTTAGCCCAAATAATCAGTATTGGCATCCAATGTGGTAATGCTGCCAGCCTTTTGACAGCGGTGCGAACGAATTTTTGATGCCCAATGAGCTCCTCCCGTTTTCTGTTATGTTTTATTTTATGGTTGTACAATGTTCTTAACCGACTTCTAAAAAGGAGGGGTTATACAGGGTGTTGCGGAAAGGGTATATCAATATAAACGGGTTGAAGAGTGTATCTGGTCTAGAATCTCTGTACAAAATTTCAGCTCAAAAGCATTAACTTTGAAAATGCTAATATTTTTTATATTCTAGTAGATGATGTTACGAATCCAGGCGAGTACGATAGGCTGCAAAAGTTCTGAAGTGATTTTTTGCTGGCGAGTGTACCTACATAACTCACCTTTGGTTTGCGACGATTAGTCATGGCTGAGACTATGGAGGACCTCAGTACAGTGGGTCTCAAAATGAACTATACTGTAAGAAATGAAAATGGCCAAATGCACGTCTATTGTGTAGGTAAATGACGGTTTAGTCACTCTTACTCCAACGCTGCATGTAACATATGCTTGTAACAAATCGTGTAATTAATCTGCGATTTACAACCCGTATCCTTCCAGAAACAACTAGGGAATAAAAATTTGAAAAAATAAAATGTTTGTAGGTTTATTCTAGGGTGCCAACCCTAGTGGCGCAGAATCCTACAGGATTTTAAAGTAGTGGAATCTGCCCCACTATTTCGATTTAGTGGGGCAGATTCCACTGCAAAATTTTAGTCATTCCACTTTGGCCCACCAGTGGGGCGGCCGGTGGGGCAAAGTGGAATAATCCAAAATCGATTGTTTCTCATTAGCGGAGCTTGACAGATTAAAGTCTTTATTTTAGCAATCAGATAGTGTGGTCAGCTTATGATGCGAAGCTCTACATAAAGACTTTTCATTGCACGCTGGCAGGAATCAGTGCATACATGTATAATATCAACAATTTGGGATCAGATTACCAAGAATATTCAAATTAATTCAGGTGAAACCAGGTCAACAACTGTCAAGTGACCACAGACTAAGAAGAGAAGTACCCTTCAAGCCTTCAAGTGACTAAACTTAAGAAAATTTTCCTACCTATCAAATATTTCTGCTGTCATGCCAAAAATACGAATTCCGGTTGAAAACATTAAAGGCCAGTTACTATTTGAAAAAAAAAAGGTTTTAACCGCAGAGGTAACGCTGCAATACATACTACATCCACACTGTATTGTATGTAGTATGTCTGTGTGTAGTTAAACCCACGTGGGCACTTATGAAACGTCAGAAGACGTAATCTTTCTTCACATGTTATCCTTGACAACATACCTGCGTTTCTTTGGTTGATCCATCGACGTGAAACGGTCCAAGAGGCTCATCAGCGACGATGCACTGGCCGATCCAAAGCTTCCAGAGCCTTGAACATCGTAGTCGAGTTGCCAGCCCATCGGTTACATTTCGTGGAGTTGGTCCGGTGTTGGAATTGCTCAGTTTAATTCCGCAAGAGCAGTGGTGGCCCTGTGGAAACGACCACGATTTACGAGTTGTAGGTCGTAGGTTCGAACTCAGGCAGGCGCTTTCATCATCATCTTCATCCAGAGGCCGACATCACCCACTGCTGAGCATAGGCCTCTCTTTTCAAGTACCATTAATCACGCCCCTGTGCCAGTCTCATCCAGGTTCTACCTGCGATGGTAACAAGGGCAGGCTGACTTTACTTTGAGTAAATTATTTCATCACCACTGCTCTCAAAACGGTGAAGGAAAACACCGAGAGGAAACCATGTGACATCTACCAAACCGCACTTGGCCCGCGTGGTAGATTACGGCCCACTCCCTTTCATAGGGAGGAGACCTGTGTCACAGCAGTGGGACCATTATAGGCTGATTACGAGGCTTTTCACTACTTTGTTATGTGTAAGTATATTGTCTTTTTTTGGAATGTGTATTTTGTTTGTGCAGAAGCAGGATGACCAATTTTGCATTCTTTTTGATTATGTACATAATAATGTTATGTAATTCCGCATTTTGACATTATAAACAGACACTTCAATTTTATTTACTTGTATGTATGTAGGTACATTAACAGAGTCAGAAGTCATATCACTTTTACCTAACTCAACTAGTTTTCGTACATATATTTCACTGAATCTATATTTCATTCAGTTAGTTTATGTCGTGTAAAGTAAAAGGTTCGAAACGATTTTTGTAACATTTTCTTCTTCTTGGTGGTTCTTCACGGTCCATTTCATCTAAAACGTCGAAATAATACAAATAATCCATCATTGACTGAGATTTGGATGCGAATATTCAAAAATTAATAAAATCGCCCGCCAGATCTCCGGTTACTACGGTTACGCGCTCCAAGGATTGAGGACTGAATAACAGTTGTGTAAGTTCTCATTCAATAAAAACTCCCGCTATAACAGATGTGTACAACTGAACTGCCAAATACCGTTTATTGAACCAACTAATAAACGGTATGATATAAAAGATATGGGATATAACTATAAGAAAATAAAAGAAGCATCTACTACACTTAATTAATAACATTTTTATTATCTGTTAGTTTTAATATAGGAAACGTTCTTCTGTAAAATTTACGAATTCTGAGATGTGCACTTTTCATCCCAAGATAGGACATATTAAATCCCTGGGCTTGTTGATATAGTAAATGTGCATGGTGACCAGTCCAGGCGAATCTGCCAAGTCGTACAGGCATTTGGGGCCTCTAGGAACGATTGCCTGGAAATAAATACACATAATTAAGATTGTATGGAAGTATCGAATGTTGTCGGCATTGTAACCGAGGTTTGCTACTTATTCGAAAGACGCCTTTACCGATATAAGGCGAAAGCGCCAGCGTAACCCTGCATGAGGTACGGTCGCCTTAACTACTCCGCCATCATAGAGCTCCTCAAGTTCTGAGTTAAGCTACAAGATTACTGTCAAATGCTTGCACTGACTGGATTGGTTCACTCAAATCTGTGTGGTTCTTTCCACAAAAGACCATTTCAGGCACTAATTTACATTGTCTTCACATGATCTGACCAAGATTACATTATGTCTGGACTTTAAAAGAGATAGGTCATCGAGTTTTTTTCGCCATTTCTTCTCGGGGGTAGACAGATAGGAAATATCGACTCCATCTATTTTATTTTTTTATACTATGACGTGTAAAAGTGATTCCGATATCCTAAGTACGTTTATAATACACAACAAGTTCTATAAGGGGTGAGAATTTAACCAGTCACAAGAGACTCCAGAATTCTCGGTAGTAAAACTTCGGGGTTGGGCGGCCACTGTCAGGCAGCCATTTGGCCAACGAGGCTTTCAATGTTAATTCAAGTAATAAAAGTTACCTTAACAGCCAGCCTCGGTGGTTCTTCACAATAGTTTACACGGCCTTTCTTAGGCTTCCATTTTCCGAATACAACGAAGCCGGTGCCGATCACCTGACCGTCGAACTCCAACGGGAAGAACGGGAACAGCTCAGAGTTGCACTCCAGCTGCGGGGTCATTTGGTAGTAGTAGTGGTTACCTGGGCATATAAAGTAAGTATTAGTACCTATAACGGGTGTAAAAAGGCTGGACTACTGCCCGACGGTTGATGTCGGGATGTTGTATATTATAAATGCTAGACGCGCGTCGAAACTTGCTTGCGCGATGCAGGATTTGGTGTGATGTCACTGACATGGTTCGCATGTGGGCGTTGTAGATAATAGCTTCTTAAAAAATCTAAGTATTCAAAGGCACCTATTTCAAAGATTTGCAGTAGGAGTAATAAAGTGGACGAAATAACAAAGCCTAGTTACATTTTGTGAAAATGGAGATCCTAAAACGAGTAATTAGGAACACTATGTTTACTCACCCATCATAGGCATGCAGGCTTGCTTTGTGAAGTTACTGATTTCTGGGGTAGCGAGCTCTGACACAGTCGTGGGGATAGCATGAAGTTTTCCCTCGATACCAGATACATAGATGAATTTGTCTTGTAGCAACTTCTTGGAATCACGTGTGGCTATGCGGTCCTCAGCCCTAATTGATAGATATTCTGAAAGAAATATACACGTTTCATTTATTAATAAGTTGTGGCTACATGGATTCATTTGTTAACACGTTGCGGGACACAAAACGCCCTCAGACGTAACAAAAATAAACTTCTATTGCGTCTCGTCTAGTAGTCCTTCAACCGAGTGAGCTGCTACTGTGTGTGAGTGAGTGGCTACTGACTCGGCTTGGAGTTTTTAAGAGGGACATAGCCCACAGAATAAGGGTAATTACATGCCGAAGATCACTCACTGCGATACCTCGCGCTCGCGGTGTAGCTCACTACCTCCATGTAAAACAAATGTATGTTAATAGTAAGTTCTTTTTTATGGTCAAAAGAAAAGGGAACTTAGTCAGGCTCGCTCTTGCATTCAACATTCTATTGATCCTATTCACAAAATCTTGGACTGCGACCGCGCCTGGCATGCGTGGTGTTCCTTACAACTTTGGATGCAGTAACCTGCTTTGAGGTGTAAATTGTGTACCTATTGTTAAACGTACTACCAGCCTATAGTTCCCAGCAAATAAATTGAGCATGCGCGAAAATCAATAATGTGGTATCATTTGAGACAAGGATGGGGTGCGGTATTGCGTTTTCATACAAGTCAGAGCGCAACGCCGCCTGCGCAATCGGCGCCATGATTCAAGATGGCCAGGGCCATTCCGCGCAATTAGGCCGACTTTTGTTTGGAAATGGTAAGGACATTTGGTGCGTGTTGATTGCAATAATAAATTAAATAAAGGTGTTATACTTTTTTAGATAGCGGCGCCATACGTAAAAACATGTAAGAAATGTCATATAAAGTAAAAAAAGAATGCAGCTATGATATTTAATTTATTATTAGCATATTATTCGCCGTTACGGATTTCCGCGGAATGACCCGCCAACGTAAACGCACACTACAGGTGAACCGCACCGCATTTTTTGTATGAAAATACGTTGCGCTGCGGCCCGTTGCAGTTGTAATGTGTGCGCTTGGCTTTATAAATATCTAGTGTCACTTTTAATATTCTTCTCGTGCTATAGATTAGCTAAATATTCATACTAACCGGGAGAACTAAAGAAAATTTGAGTAGCCCAGTAGTTTTCAAGTGTTCCGCCATTATCAGTGGTCCAGTAAGTGAATCCTTGGGTTTTCCAGTCATATATACTATCGGTGAACTCTTCAGTGCCCATCTGTGAGTAAAATAAATGGTTAACTATATGATATATGAAACCAGCGTCAGGCATTAGTTGTCTGACAATTATGCAGAAGTGGGCCTATTTGGGATTTATTCTGGTCTGATCCTCAGAACCCCCCCCCTCCACCTCCCCTCCTCGATCCCCTGCGGCGCAGCCGTGAGACACACAGTACTGTTTTCTTTTTTTGTTTTTGTGTGAATATTGTGTGCTACTTAACCTAGGTCAAATAAACTTATTTTCTTTCTTTATACATAAAGAAAGAAAGAAAGAACATAAGTTTAGCCGACTTCAATATAATTGGGAAAAGGCTAGGTACACCTAGCCTTTTTCCAATTATATTGGGGTCGGCTTTCAATCTAACCGGATGCAGCTGAATACCAGTATTTAACATGGAGCGACTATGTTTTTTTTTTATCGTAGACAAATTCTCATGCATTCTGCACTACCACGGGGAGATAGTGCATTTATGTGGGACTCTAACCCACTAAAACTCCACGGTGTCCTCCTCTGCCGCTTACGGCGGGAACACGGGCACGCGTATCTGACCTCCATAACCCAGTTACTGGGTAATACTTTCGGGCGCAACTACCTATCTGACCTCCATTTTATTTTATTTATTTATTTTTATTTCGAGCCGAAAACACGTAAATATAGGCTAGGTGGACGACGGCGCCTCGAGGCCGGCCCAGAAAGAAGTGGCGAGATGACCTGGACGCGTACCGCGGGGCCTGGTTTGAGGTAGCGCGGGTAAAGAATACTTAGAAGGACTTAGGGGAGGCCTTTGTCCAGCAGTGGGATAGTAAAGGCTACAAAATACAATACTTACAGCGATCTGCACTCCCGAAACATAACCAGTGTCGTCGTAGAACAAACAGAGAGTGTAGTCGCCCTTAGGACAGAACAATTCGAGGGAACAGAACCCTTCATGTCCATCAAACGGCCTGGTCTTCTCCTCCCAGCCTTTTTTCACCGCTTCATCTTTCGTTAGCGGCTGCTGCATAAACGCTTTGTTTTGGATGTACGATAAGGGATTAACATCGAACCTAACTGAAAAAAAAATGTAAATCAGTCATGACTGACATAGTTTTAGGATAATGCAGTAACAACATTTATGGGAAAAATAGACTGAATTGTATGATTTTGTTTTAATTATTAACTAGTTTCTGCCCGCGACTTCGTCCGCGTCAATATTTCATGTTCCCTCGACTCATTCCGTCGCATCGCATCGCCTGCCCGCGCTATTACTTCGTTTACGTTTAGCGATCTTTCTGAGTTTTTTTCTTTTTGCTCGGCTACTAACGTGACATTAAATAGCCTTCCTCAAGAATTCGGCTTTTAAACACAAAAATATTTTTTCAAATCCAACTGGTAGTTCCAGAGTTTAGCGCGCTCAAACAAACAAACTCTTCAGGTTTATTATGAGATTAGATTGATAAAGACACATAAAATAAATGTTCACGTTCTGTAACTTACTTCGAAGGTCCTTTTCCCATTTTGGAAACACTGTAACAAACAAAATAACACTCCATTAGGAATTTAAAGACCGTCACCCTAATTGCGTAACACACTATCAATCGGAATCAAAATCATTTCGAAGCCAATTGCTAATCCATTGCTTCATAAGTTCGAAAAATTTGTTTGCTCAACACGTAAATAACGCAATGAATGTTGTTGAACTGTCAAAATGAAACCGATTAAGTGTTACGCAATTGCCCCGCGTATCCTAAGAACATTTTCTTGTAGCTACAACTGTTATGGCACCCTTGAAAAGTCTGTATTTTTTTTGCCTTTGGTGCCTGGTAAGGTATCCCTACACAAATCTCCTTTGTATGAAAAAATATGTAAAAAAAACCATTAAGGAAGTAAAAAAGTATTAACTTAATACGAATAAAATAAATACTACAAAAGCTTCTAATACTTACATGACAAACCAAAGGCGGATGTGGCGAGGCACAGGAGAGCGAGAATACGAATCATGACTGTATCGAGGTTCGACTGTGTGCTGAAAAGTGTGAAACCTTGCGTATTTATACCGTTTACTGTTTGTTCAGTGTACGTACTACTCCGACCGGCCGTGATTCAAAACGCGCGACCTGCGTTGGGTTCTTGATAACTAAACATATTACTTTTTTCATTCGACTACAATTTAGGGAGTTTTTGGTGACTGCCTTGTTGGTGTTGTGGTTGCAAGCGAGACTGTCGAGCAGGGGCTCCTGGGTTCGATCCTTAGTTGTACTGTTGGGTTTGTCATTAGAATCTTGACTCCGAGCTACAACTATTACTATAATGTCGTGGGGTTTGTGGCCGATTGAAGCTCACCTATAAATATAAGAAATTTCTATAAGCTCACCCCTATTAAATGCGACTTTAACATATAGTTGGCGAAGTGATATTTTTTTGTCAACTAGTGACATTAATATAAATTATTCTGAGACCTGCCAATCTATTCTGTAAAATCTCATCGTGAAAACTTGGGTGGAGTGAGTTTGAAGTGAGCTGCCAATCCCTAGCGCCAGATGGGATGACAGATCCGCCCCTAAGGGCCAAAGCACACACGCTACTTTTTGCATCGGCGATCGGCGATTTTGCGGCTGTATCGATGCTGCATCGCGTTTTGGCGACTCTCTGCGTTCGGACGCGGTATCGGAATCGCGCGTTTTAGCGACTGCTCCGATGCGCGATGCTGCATCGCATTTTGGCGACTCTCTGCGTTCGGACGTGGTATCGTAATCGCGCGTTTTAGCGACTGCTCCGATGCTGGCGCAAATGCCAAATCGCTGCGACCGGCATCCGAATGTGTGCGGAGTGTAGCGTTCAGCCGCTGTATCGAGCTTCCGAAAAGCGACTGAATCGCCGCGTTTGGCGTTTTTAAGTGTGCGGTGTGGAATGCTTGGTCGCTGCATTTAGCTTCTAAAAAACAGCTGAATCGCCGATCGCCGATGCAAAAAGTAGCGTGTGTGCTTTGGCCATAAGACGACCCACTGACCGACAGCTCACTTTACCTAAGTTTTCACAGCGATATTTTTACGGAATAGACCGGCTGATCGGCCAATTACAAACCCGCGGCGTAATTCCATAGACCAATTGGTCAAATTTCAATTGGTCCATGGAGCGACGAACAATAACAGTAGCAACAGCTTTCATTTTGACAGTTCGACAACATTCATTGCGTTGTTTACTTTGTTAAGCAGACTAAATTTTTCAAACATATGAAGCAATGGATAGACCTTCAAAATGATTCAGATTTAGATTGATAGTGTGTTACGCGGGAGTACTTAAGTTGTGCTTACTCATAGAATGGTTAACATCTTCATTAGTTTGCTTTTCACACTGAAAAACAGTCACTTTTGGACTGACCTTTGGATACATACATAGTCGATATCCGTGGGATACATACATAGATATCCGATGGATACATAACTTGTTACTTGAGTCAAACTCACTAGGTACTCAACTAATGCAATCCTGTTTTTGTAAGTAGATCTCATGCCAACATTATGTTTTTGCTCGAAAGTCGTCAACTGGGCAAATTTTATGCTGACTAGAAAGTAGCAGTCTGAACACTGGAACACGCTCAACACTATTTCGCCAGTTCTTTTGGTAGATGCCTTTATTGAAAAACTCTACTGAGCTCGAACCCTAGACTCGACAGTCCAATCGTGCTTGTGACCTTACACCACAATAATTCGATCAGATTGTTGTAAAGCCTGCACGATCATAATATAATATCTATGTGCACGATTGAAGATTGTGATGATACCTACTTATTTACCGTAAAACTCCAATCTTCTTCTTAGCGTATCGATGGCAAAAAGTTAAAACATCTTTGGCCCAAAAATTCATCTGCGCGAACTCCGCTTACTGACGCAGTCATAAGATCATCAAGTGCACAGCCCAGCGCAGGGCCATTGTCTGTGGGCAGGTGCCGCATACGCTCCAATGAGTTTATAATAATGATAAAACTTTTATTTCAGACAAAAAAGGGGGTTGGTAAAAAAATTTAACCGACTTCAAATAAGGAGGGTTCTCAATTTTGATGTTTATATTATATTTTTTAATGTAGATAGGTATGTTAGTAACTCCGTCATAATATATAGACGGATTTGCAAAATTCTAGTTCCAGAGTGCCTCTGCGTCTGTGTCTCTGGGGTGGTCCCATATAAATTTTATATACTTGGATAGCTTTTGAGTGAGCTTCAATAATACAATTTTTTCCACTATAGTTTTTAATGATGATGTTTTAATAACTTCCTGTCACTGATATTTACACAGCAAGTAGTGTTATATGAATTTTTGTGAGTTGGGTATGTTCAAATAAAAAAGGAAAAGTAAAATCATTTTTACAAAAAAAAAAAAATAAGACTTCCAAAAAAAACACTACAAAGTGAAAAATGACATTAATTTCGGAAGTGGGTGTCAAAAACGAAAATGCGGAACCAACGATACCGACTTCCGAAATTAAAGTTATTTTTCACTTTATATAGTGTTTTTTTGGAAGTCGGTTATTATTTTTTTTTTTTGTAATTTTGTTAGACGGTCATCTATTTTGTGATACAGCGTTGAACTGCCAACTCCGCAGCATCGGGGACTACCACCGATCTGCAAGCATACAGAGAATACTGTTGGTGCTGTATCATCTAAAATGTATACAGGGTCAAATTAAATTAGCTAGCAAAACTGCTAGCAAATTTTTTGTTAATGTGTTTGTACTTTTTTGCTGTAATACCAATAAACGCACTTTTCTTTCGTTTCTTTCTTTCTGTGAACTTCAGAACAAATAAATACAATAAATTAATTTCTCAGCTAACTGACTAATCATTTATCATGGCGTGAGTTACTTTTACTTATAAATGGGTGACCGACCTGACTCACGTGGTTATAATACAGTTTACCTTATGAACCTTTTATAACATCTTCTGAACCTGTGTTATGCAAATACATGATTTGATTTGACCTGCTTTACCGAAAGCGAGACCCCTCCGTGCCTCAGATGCTTCTCATATTAAGTATTATGCCGGCTGTCATTCGTTGTTTTTTTTTTTTTTTTTTTTGACAGATCTTTTTTAGAGGGGTGTTATAAGTTTAACCTGTTTATCAGTGTGTCTGTCTGCGCCATCGTAGCTCCCAAACGGCTGAACTAATTTTGATTATTATTTTTTGTTTGAAAGGTGACTTGGTCGAGAGTGTTCTTATAGCTATGATTCAAGAAAATCGGTTCAGCCGTTTGAAGATTATCAGCTCTTTTCTAGTTGATGAATTGATGTGAGTATCTTCCCAGGCCTGATTGAGTCGAAATTTGGTATTTCGTTAGTTCAAAGTTTTTAAAAGAACATAGTAACTGATGTCTCTTGGAAAGCTGCCACGCTAAAATGGAACTGGGCTGGACACATCTGCCGCATGTCAGATGAACAGTGGGCCAAACTTACGACCCAATGGGTCCCTCTTAATGGCAAACGACATCGTGGCAGGCCCAGACGGAGATGGCGGGATGAGCTGGACTCCTTCAACAAGAACTGGTCCTTAGCAGCTTTAAACAGAGAGAGGTGGAAAGAGAGTAGGGAGGCCTTTGCCCTGCAGTGGGACGTCACAGGCTAATAATAATAATAATAGTAACCTGGAACTGCTGCTGCAGCATCACCTGGAATTTGCAGGATACCCAACTCCCTGTTTGGACTCCTTGGATTAATCTCAATGAATAGGTTGATGATCAATTTAACTTTTTTAGATATCCCTGATAGTTTTTTTTTTATATTTTTTTTTTCTTTGAGCACTATGCGAAGTGATTGAAAAAAAACAAAAATTGTTCATAACTTTTGAACCGTAAAAATATTCACCGACATCCTCAGGGTTAAAAAGTTTGGAAATGACCTTGCCCACGCCTCTATTCGATTTGATCCATGCTTCCAGGGATACCCTGTATATTGGCCCGATCCAAGCGTCCTCGCGTCGGGGGACGGCTAATGAAAACGACAAACAGACGAGGCTATATACCCAGCAATAATGAATGTATGCGATTGCAGAAAACAAAGCTGCTATTAACTTCCAATATTCATTAGCTGTCCGCCGATGCGAGGACGCTTAGATCAAAATATTTCCAACAACTCGTATTAATCTTAAAGCACCAATATATGTACATTATATTTTAGTTTTTAGAGGTTTCTGTTTGAGTCGGGGTTTTTTTTACTTAAGTACTAAAAAAAATATTATTCATGCTCGTGAGGAGCTTGTAGTCAAGTAATAACAGCCGCACGTCCGTGGATGGGTGACAATCTTTACATACCAAGACCCCTCCATGCCTCGGAAAGCACGTTTCAAGCCGTTTATCCTGGCTGTCACTCGTTGATCTTGGACAGTCATTACGGGTCGTCGGAAGCCCGAAAGTATAGCAACCAGTCTTATCTTGGGGTGTCGTATTACTCAGTTACTGGATTGTGGAGGTCAGATAGGCAGTCTCTCAATTGGTATTCAGTTGCACCCGGTTTAACTGGAAGCCGACCCCAACATAGATGAGAAAAGGCTAGGCTTGTGATGATCTACATGCTCGTAAATGTCCTTGATAAATACACGTGGAACACAAGATTCCGCTCATTTATGTGCACAAGTGCTTACTAAAAGTAAAACCGAATTAATGAATACTATAACAATAACCTTTAACTTAATTGGCGAACATTACAGAATATATTTCGCCAATTCATGTTTCATTGTGTTTTGTCATTCAGATGTTATTTGCGTTGATTGAGTACATAGCTGATATTATAATAAACTTAATTATAATGGACCGTCATATGTGGAACTAATATATTCAGCTAACTAATTTAATACAGTCTAAAAATCTTCTTATACTGTGATATTATGTTATCAGCTGCTAGAATTTTTGCAAAACAGTTCTATCCCTAGAGTGGGCGCGCTATGAGCATTTTGCCGCCCTCACCAAAAAAACGTTAATAATTCGTAAAACAATTGCCCGTTCAATTTGCGCTTTTTAGTAGCTGCCCGCGCTTTCGTTCGCAACTCGTGCCAAAAGGCTGGACGGGACGCAGTGCGCGGGGAGCCGCTAGAGGAGGAGGTTGTTAACATCGGTCGTCGCCAGGCGGTAATTTGCTCACCGCGTGCCTTCTCACGTTAGAAAAAATTGTGTCATATATTTTTTGCAAGATTGAAATATAGACTATATTTCATGGTGCATTTATTGTAAAAACACAAAAAATAGTTTAAAATTTCAGGATTTGATAGTTTCACATGATTAAAGCGAAAAATGAATAACAAGATGGAAAATCAATAGTGTCTTAGTTAGAGGAAATGTCAGAGTTTGAAGATGCTAGTTTACAAATTGTAGACGAGAATGTGTCTGACAGTGATCGATCTAGTCAACATAACACGGACACAGAACAGTCAGCAGACAAGCATCATCTTCAAAGAAGGAGGGCAAATGCCCCTGTTCCATATATCCCTACTGATGTATCTCCACTGGTAGGGATTGCAGGATATGTCCAACAAAGAAAAATAGGCACACGAAAAAGGATGTTGCAGATGCTCAAAATTACTGTGCAATGAACGTTGCATATACCTACTTATAAGACTGTTTTGCAAAAGCATATCCTGTAGATGTAGAAAATGTATAATTGTGTTAATTTTTTTTCTATTTTATTTAATTATTAATTATACTGGGTGAAATCTTAATCACCAAAAGGGGTCATTATGAGAAACTTTTACTATGCACCCAAACCTGAAATCGTGAAAAAAAAATCAACTGTTCCCTACATTTATGTTCGTATAACTCGTCAAAATGTAGGGAACAGCAGATTTTTTTTTCACGATTTAACCACCCCACCGCCCACCACCCCACTGCCCACTTATATATTTTCTTAAATTATATATTTTTTTACCGTAATTCCAAGCTATTTGAATTCAACAAAATAATTGTGCAAGTAACCCCTAAAGAGTTCTACTATCCACCTCTTGGCTCCATCATCAGGCCCTCGACACCAAGCGCAATATATTGGAGTCATCAAAACGAGTCATATTCGAACCAAATCTCGAGGGGTTTACTAGTACCTAGCCCCTAAAGAGTTCCACTATCCACCTCCTGCCTCCATCATCAGGCCCTCGATGCCCAAGCGCAATCGATTGAACTCGTCAAAACGAATCATATACGCCCAAACTTGAGAGGTTTACTAGAAGCACTGAAGAGTTTCACTCACACCTCTTGGCCGCATCATCAGATTAGCTCCAAGATACCAAATTATAGTATTGTCTTCCGAACTACATCACACATACTTACAAAGTTTTATGAAAACAAACCAAATGACTCCAAACTCGGTCGGTTTACTATTAGTCACTAAAGACTAAAGAGTTCCACTGTCCTTCTGGCTCCATCTCCAGACCCCCGTTACCAAGCCCAATCTATTGGGCTCATCAAACAAATCATAATGATCCCAAACTCGAGGGTTTTACTAGTAGCCTCTGAAGAGTTCCACTATCCACCTCCTGGCTCCTTCCTCAGACCAGCTCCAAGATATCAAATGAAGTATAGTTTTGTTTGTTATCCGAACATACAAAGTTTCATATCGATACTACATTTAGGTTACCTGTTGGGTTTTGAGAACCAATGAGACATAGTTATAATTTCCACAGATTTATTTATTATATTATTTACTTGGCTGGAGAAGTGTGTGTGCACTCTCGCTTGGTCCAGACGGAACACTGGCGTCACTGCTAAGGTTTTTTTTTACATTGCTAGTTACAAGTGAAGCTAAAAAGCGTGTTAAAAACGTTCAAAATCTAGCCGCAATCAATGTCAAAAAGGTAGGTAAATTAGAGGTATTTTTGGCAGATTGAGACTAGAACACAGTAAAATTGCGATAATTTCCCCTCTGATATGATGGCCCCTATGGCATGGTCCTATACGACAATAGGTATATCTATACTCTCCGTAGATGTTACTATTTTTTCTCAAAGGGTTAGTTAGGGGCTTAGGGAATGGGATATTCTGTGCGAAAAAAAGTGAACTGGCACACTGGCCTATAGATATGACGACAATATGTATGTATATATGTGCACGCCCCGTTTCGACTGCCCCGTCGGTCTTGTGATCGCAAGCGTAACTTCTGAACGTGGGGTCCTAGGTTGGATTCCCAGGACGAGTTTGGAAGTTGGCGGTTTGATACCCTCATGCCTCGGAAAGTACATTTAGCCGTTGGCCCTGTGCCTGATCTCTCTCCGGTCATGTCATATTGATGTCCCATCGGACTATGAGATTTTAAGGACAGATAGAGTGCACCTGCGCCTGCGCACACACTTGAGAGCTATAATATATCTGCTGAGATTCACTATCATGGCCTAAATTTGGTCTGGAGAACTATTATTATATGTAAATGTGCACGCCATAAATATTACGTATACTGTGACAGTGAAGACGGTAAATTAAAAAGTTAAATTAAAAATTTAAAAAACCCCCGACTCAAACAAAAACCTCTAATAACTAAAATAATAATATATATCCTTGCCGACTCGTAATCACACCAGATTATCACACCAGTATGACAAACAGGATTCTTTTTCTCGTTTGTCACACCGCTGATTTTTCTACACCATTTATTCCTAACTAGCTGCGCCCCGCGGTTTCACCCGCATATGTGTCGATCCCGTGGGAATATCGGGATAAAAACTATCCTATGTCCTTCCCCGGGACTCAAACTATCTCTATACCAAATTTCATCTAAATCGGTTCAGTAGTTTAGGCGTGAAGAAAAGACAGACAGACAGACAGAGTTACTTTCGCATTTATAATATTAGTTTGGACTAGTGCTGTCCTAGTTCTACTACTTAGTTAAATTATAAACCTTCAAATTAAGTATAAGCTTATATTTTTAACGCAATGTTTCAAGGAAATGTCCTAATGATATTTCACCATTTAAAAGTTTTAATTGGCAGAAAATGATAAAATTATCTTTATCAGTTTGGTCGACCCTTCTTTTAAGTTTAATATAAGTTGCAGGAATAGGTAATAGGTAATACGGGCTGGTGTCCGCAACTCCACGTCAATGCGCGTATTTTGCGTACGGGTGGGAAAATCGATTATTCGATCCACCCCAGCTCCTCGAGGAAGGCCAGCAACGCCTTGAAAGTTGCAGGAAATATTTTGATCCAAGCGTCCTCACGTCGGGGGACGGCTAATGAAAATTGGAAGTTAACAGCAGTTATGTTTTCTACAATAGCTACATTCATTATTGCTGGGTTTAAGCCTCATCTGTTTGGCGTTTTCATTACCCGTCCGTGACTCGCCGAAATCTGCGCAGCTGTACGTATTTTTTTACCACATTGAAGCGAAGCTAACTAGGTAGGTACTCGTGGTCGTTGGCGTTCATTCCATACTAACGTATTCCTCTGTGAATTCGCCATTTCTGGTGGCGGCCATCTTGGATTTGAAATTTGTAATAGGTAGTGTATAGTATTCTACTAGTCAAGCCCTTTAATTTGATACCCATATTGAGGGAATTGTGAAAAAAAAATATAATTCGCCATTTTGTGGTGGCGGCCATCTTGGTTTTGAAATTTATCATAGTGTTTGGTATTTTACTTGTCAAGCCCTTTCATTTGATACCCATATTGAGGGAGTTGTGAAAAAATATGTAATCGTCCATTTTGTGGCGGCGGCCATCTTGGACCGATTTTCTTCAAAGATAGCTAAGAACATTCGCGACTAATTCACCTTTCAAACAAAAAAAACAAAATCAAAATCGGTTCATCCGTTCGGGAGCTACGATGTAACAGACAGACACACACACAGACACGTCAAACTTGTAAAACTTATTAAAACTAATAACACCCCGTCGTTTTTGCGTCGGGGGTTAAATATTATAAATTAATAACATTAATTAAATTCGGTTTATTAGAAAGATATGTGTATTAAATCCAACATAGTTAGGTCTAGCTTCTAGTTACACATTTTAAAAAATCCTTGGTTAAATTTGAAATAGTAGGTACACTTAAATTTTTGATAGATAGGTTTTGGATTTTTTTTATTGCTTCCTTCAGCAGAGATCCTCCCCCTCACGTCCTGTATATTTTACGTTGCTTGCTAGCCACGGTTGCTTTTTCGGATCGGTAGTTATTTCTAGGCTGAGAAAGGTATTCTCTAAAACCTAACCACAAATTAACGATCCATAATAGAGTAATGATTTAAAAATGTCACAGCAGTTATATAACGTTAGAGACTGACTTTTTTAAACAAATTATAACAAAAGTTATAAATTGTTACAAATTATAATAAATTGTTATTGATGTTATACAACTTCATTTAACAAAATGTTTTACAACTGATTACAATATGATATAACAAAATATAACTTTTGTTGTATAACATCATCAGCTACCACCTTCCTCGAAAGACAAACCCAAACTGATTGAACATAATGTTATACGATGTTATACAACGAGTTCAACCAATGTGGGGAGCGTTTATAACATATAACATTTCTTAACATGTTGTAGAGTATTGTTACACGCTATTATAAATGTTATCGTGTTACACAATGTTGTATAACGTTATATAACTGCTGTGTGGGAGCACCTTTAATAATGAAAGTCTAACATTTCTCGATCTTCCAGGAATTCCTGTTTCATATTTACAGAGTTCATTGTAGATCTATTAACAGTTAGTAAACTTAAAAACTTATCACAAAGTGTTTTTTCCATTTGAATTTTAAGGTTCAAAAATTCTTCGGTATCTTTCAAGCACTTTTGATATTCAGATTTATATTTTTCAAACTTATAATTGAGCGATTTAACTTTTTGTTTCATGTTTTTGTTCATTGCTATTACTACTTGAACCAAATCCGGGTGTTTCTCTTTAGGACCTTCATCCAATTCCATTGGCAGGAATCCTTCTATAACCGCTGATTTATTAACTTTACGTTTCCAGTAGAAAAAACCGCCTTTTAACTCATACAAATAGTCATTCCTAGAATGTGAAAGGCATTTTTTTACATTGGCATAATATGTGACTTCGGACATGTGTAAGTTCCTGCTGAAACCTACCAGACGATTTGGTGAAAATCTCCCTTTCCATAGATTATCTTTATTGAAAAGATAAACTTCAAATGAATTAGACTTCCACGTTATCATCAGATAACAAGGTTCATTTTTAATTATTATTTTTGTCACAGTGATTAAATCGTCTAAATCCATTATTAACAATTTATCATTTCTTACTTGTCAATTTTATGTAGCAGGGCCGGTAGATCGTAGCAAACAAGAAAATGTCTTTTATAGACATTTTCTAGATAATCTTTCATATTACTGCATTAGGACCATTATGGGGTATTTTCGGGAACCAAAAAAAACGTGAAAAAACCGTAGGCTGGGGCGGTGTAAATCTCCAATCCTTCCCTATTAAAATACCATGTTAAAATCTAACTAATCTGTCTACGGAAAAATCAAACTACTGTTTTTTTTTTTTCGAAATCATAGTAGACAGAGTTTTGTACAAAACAGTTTAAAACAATAACCAGAGATCGTTTCAAATCTATCTCCTATTATTATCTTTACCCTACCTAGTACTTACTAATTCCATGAGTGTGATTAACAAAACGCCCCCCCCCCTCCACTACCACCCGTCCCACTGACTTCTATTATTACCACTGGACTGGCGGCTGTCAAAGTGCTTTTGTGCCTAATTGATAATCGCCATTTTGGCGCTGTTAGCCGTAGCGAGTGTCTGTGGTACTAAAACTAGTGATGTCGATATCAGCGAGCAAATATCGATAACTTTTGATAATATTTTTACATAAACGTATCATCATAATTACTACTTATATTAACAATTTACAGGGAATAATGAATAATAATAATGGAGTAATGAATGTATTAAGTAACAGTCGAAAAGGTAAAATAAAACACGTTTTATATATAGTCAAAGTCAAAGCATTTATTTCAAATAGGCACATAAAAGGCACTTTTGAACGTCAAAAATTATCTTAAAATAGAATTGATTCTAGTCGCCCATTCCAAAAGGTAGTTTTCGTATGGAGAAGAATGGGCAAGAAACTCCACCGTTACGCGTTACTCTTTTAAAACGATTTAGGTACAATATTTTGCAAGGGTACATTAATTATATAATAACATATGCACCTAAAATAAAATTACTATACCACAATAGGTAAAAGAATTAAAAACGAAATGACATATGAATTAATTATCTGATAGATACATGGTGCTCACATATTTACAAACATGGTACAAGCAAAACAATTTTAATTAAAAAAAAAATACAAGTAATAAGTCAGGGTGTGAGTAATGAATGTAAAAAAAAGAATAAAAGTTTTACAATTAAATTAGCAACCAGTTTGATTTTGTCTAGATTCTAGATTGTCCTATGGAGCAGGACCAGCATGTTTCCAAGCGTTCTTATCTTGGATATAATCTTCTAATTTATAGTCTGCTTGTTTACAATAATCTTCTAATTTATAGTATGCTTGTTTACAAGCTCTCTTTTGCAAAATAAAGATGGATTCAATGTCAGCAGCTCGACCCCATAGTAAAATGCCGAACGACATAATGCTGTGAAAGTAGCTAAAATAGACTAAACGCGCGGTTTCTACATCTGTTAACTGCCTTATCTTCCTAACAGCATAAGCAATTTTAATTACTGACGTGCCCAAATTATTTGACGGGTTAAGAAATTTCGTATAGGTACTTTGACCTGTAATTGACAAAGAGTAATTTTTCGTTGTTGCAAAAATTCTAACATCGATATACTTAAATATAATTTGTTTAATTAATACATCATAATGACTATTTAAAGTTTCAAACATCTATGTTTCCAAAAAATGAACGCGTAGTTCTGGAAACAAAGTATTTGATTTTGGTAGCAATTCTTCTATAACTTTTGCTGTGAGAACTGCCGGAAATATTTTTTCCACCGGCGGCTTCCCATTGGTCTTTTTGCATGCTTGTCGAAAAAGTGATTCCACTAACAAACATATAGAAACGACGCTTTGTGATGGAATAGTTAGTCCACCTCTATTTTTTTGAATAATTAGTGCGATACCGTTTCGTCGATATACGGTATTGATTCACAAGCGCTCAAACAATCAATACATGTTCATTTTGTTCTTGATAGATCTCAAACTCAAACTCAAAGCATTTATTTCAATTAAACCAATTACAGGCACTTTTGAATTGTCAAGGGGTCGATCAGTCAGAAAGATGAAGCTAGTTGCCCATTCCAAAGAGTAATCTAATCACAAAACCTGCTATGTATCCCACACATTGCTTCTATGTTTCGTTTATATTGTTTGGAACAGCCCTACCAAAATGTAATATATGTCAAAATTAGTTCTCTGGACACTCGCTAGTGGCGCTTCAAAAAGACACAAAAAAATTGCTGTCAAACGCTTGAAACAACCTGTCCAGTGATAATAATAGAGGTCAGTGACCCGTCCCCACCCATAGGGCCTGAACCAAACCATTACCATACTATTAAGCTTTACTTACTCTATGCTATTAAGTATTCTGTGCCATTACGTTACGGCCTGGCCACGACTTCGCCGCTATCAGCGGCAGCTTAGCGCGGGGCGGCGAGCGGTAAAAACAAATAAACCAAAATGTATGAACCATGCCACGACGCAGCGCTCGCAGCGTCAACGCTAGACAAAAGAAACCGCGCCGCTTGCCGCTGAGCCAAAAGTCGTGGCCGGGCGGTTATGTATGTGCTGAGTATACAGGGTGAATTTTTCAAGTGGGCGTGGATGGCCAAATCCGAAACTATGAGGACTAGCGAAAAGTACTCAAAGGAGTCGCGGGCTCGATTTTGATGAAAACTAAAACTGCATCATTGGATTTTTGAAAAATCAATATTTCTAGCCAGGAATCGAACCTATGATTTTGAAAAAAAAAAAACTCACTGTATTATTACACCATTCGATAGTGTCGCTAATAAGGATCAAATTCTGGGAAGTAATGACATACGGCAAACTAAAGGAAAGAGCTCATTTTTAACAAAATACTTTTTTTTTATTATGTTACGAGTACCTACCTCATCATCATCTGCCTAGCCTTTTCCCAACTATGGTGGGGTCGGCTTCCATTCTAACCGGATGCAGCTGAATACCTCGGTATGTAAAGATGGTCACCCATCCACAGACCAACCACGGCAAGCGTAGCTTAACCTGATGGATTGACCTGTGCGGCTGTTAGCATTTAGCCGGGCCCGGGTTATGTTACCTACCTACTAAACCTTAACTGATTAATAATTTTATTTGAATTTAAAAACTTAATTAACAAAAATAACAAGATTAAAAACTAACTTAACTAAAACTATACAAAAACTAAAATATAGCGTCGAAAAATTCATCCGCATCGCTGTCGACTGGTAATGTACCCAAGAGACTGGCGGCATTGCCACGTTGTATGGCAATGCTTAGCCTTTGGCCAAGGTAAAAGCCAGCCCTTGGGTCACGGGAATTGTCAACCAGCCGTTTTGAAATTTCTGTAAAAAGACCATGAGCACTCGGACCCCACGGCCCGAGGGTTTCAACCCCAAACGGCTCGAAAATATAATTTCCGATAAGGTTATTATATTTTCGCCGCTTGAGGTTTTCCGCAGCCACAGCAGCAGCGCCAGCACAGCATGCCGATCCAGGAAGGTGGGATGGCGCAAGAGTATCGACACAAGTTGCGTCCCACACTAAAGGCCTACCCACCTTCCAAGGAAATAGAGACATACCGTCCGGTCTCTTGCCGTCGTCGCGTACCAAGCCATTGGGTTCTAATACAGCTGGAACGCCGACGGTAACAAGAGCTCGTCGGATGATGTCATTAATGTTCGCGTGGCGCGCTAAGCGACCCGCACTTCGGCTGCAAGACAGGCCGTGGTGTCCGAGGCTGTTGACATCTTCGCCACAGTGACAGCGATGAGGGGAACAGCAAGGAGTGCCTAGTCGCAGGGAAGCAGCGAGGCGAAAAGTAGTGTCGTCGAACAAAGTGCCTATGTTCGACGAAGGTAGTGCATGAAGCCAAAGTCCCGACTCCCATCTACCCACAGCCAGCAGGCGCGCACGTTCCGCAGAAGTAGCAGACGAGTCAAGTAAATTGTTCTGTACTACTCTGCAGAGCGGCTCATCCCACCGTCTCTGGGAAGATGGATTGTCAGGTGGATCTGTATTCGGGCAAGCGAGTCTCCAGGCATCCATAGCCTCGGTGAAACACGGCACATCAGAATTAATCAGTGTGGAGGCTAAGATTTTCCTGATTAATTTATCAGTGCCGTGGGCCGAGGATATGAAAGCCGGTAAACTAATACTAGAAATTTTGCGGAATAATTGTTAATTGTTGATAATTAATTAATAATTGTTCAAAATGATGACCATTGTTTTCAATACATGATAGCTGGATTCGACGTCTCAAGGATTGTACTGCATTCAGCATTACAATATTATTCATTCCATTAGAATATTTTCCAAAGATCGTAATAGAAATTTGAATTTAGAACCTAATGTTGTGAAGGTGACTACGCTGCGGCCTGCGGGTGTGTTAATAAAAATATTGTGCATCATTTCGAACAAGGTACGTAATGTAGGTATGAATACTCTAAAATAAGAAGCAGTTTATTAAAATTCAACATTGTCCTTAAGTTTGTCATATGTCATTACTTCCCAGAATTTGATCCCTATTAGGGACACTATCGAATGATGTAATAATACAGTATCTGTTTTTTTTTTCAAAATCAACAGGTTCGATTCCTGGCTAGAAATATTGATTTTTCAAAAATCCAATGATGCAGTTTCAGTTTTCATCAAAATCGAGCCCGCGACTCCTTTCAGTACTTTTCGCTATTCCTCATAGTTCAGAATTTAGCCATCCACGCCCACTTGGAAAATTCATCCTGTATATGCACTGACCTCTATTAGGTATACAAGTGTATGATAGAGGTCAGTGTGTATATGTCACGCGGCTAATACCTGATGGCCAATTCTCGTAATTAAAAACGTTCAAAATCTAGTCCAGTCTCATCTCAGCGAGAAACAAAATAATGTCAAAAACTTGTCAAAATGTAGGGAAATTAGAGGTATTTTCTTAAAATTACGAGAATTGTTCCTCTGAAGTGCGGCTACACCTCTATGGGCTACACCTAGTTTTAGCCGGGTACAACTGCGGCTACACCTAGTTTTATCCGGGTACAACTAGGTGCAGCCTGCTGCCTGCCACATGCGGTTCGTGTGCAACGTAGGATGCAAGAGCGAGCGAAGGGCACCCCGAGATTAGGTTTGGTTAAAACCAGGTGTAGCTGTAGCCGCACTTCGGCTATTAGCCGTAACATATACCTACACAAAGAAATACTGTAACCCAACCATAAGTATTCAAGTGAATATAGTTTTGACTTTGAGCGACCACTGTGAGCGCGTTCATGAGCGATCCGAATTTTTCACAGCTCTCGGCTGTCATCATGATCTTTAGATAAATCACGATTTCCGATTTATTTGAACGCAAATTATTGAAGTGAACGACGCTGTGACTGCTGTGAGCGAAGGACAAGGAGGTTAGCGAAGAATAATTCGCAAGTGCCTGCTTCAATTCGCAACAGTGTTGCCAACCCGTACGATAATTATGGGGGCGTACGATAAATTGGATAATGGTACGGGTACGATGTACGATTGTGAATGTCTAACGTACGATAATTTTGAGTAGGTACCTATTGAAGAAAAAAAAGTTTCAATAACAAAACGCATTTGTCAGACAAAATTAAACGCTAATAATGTCACGTATGTCACATTTCTTGCACTTGCGTAAGCACAATGCCGTAAAAATAAAGGCGGAAACACATTATTAAAACGCGACGCGACGCAACGTGTCGACACCCGATGTGCACCGTGCACATTACCAACACGCGACGCGACGACATACTAGCAATTTCTGAATACAGTTAGCTAACAGCAGTGGAAGTGTATGGTTATGTACTATGGATTTAATAAATAACGAGTCAGATGAAGACTTTGAAGATTTGATGCAAATTTTGGGTACATATATGATAGTTAAACGACTCAAGAAAAATAAAATTTCATGCCATATAGAACAGGATATCGTTTTACCAACTCAATTAATTGTTTGTCGGTCATTTCGCTAAATAAATGCAAAAAATAATATTATATAGGCATAAATTCCGTTTGACAGTTTGAAGAACAGGGATGGGGTCGAAGAATGCATATACGCTCTGGGACAGTTCTCGAACGACTGACGCGTGGCGTCGGGTGTTGTCTAGAAACATACCGCGCGCGTCGCGTCGGATGGCGTGTTTACCCCCACCATGGGCAACACACCGACCTGGCACGTCTGGATCGGATGGCATGTGCGCGCATGGCGTCGCGTCGGATGTTCATAGTGTGTTTCTGGTCTATAGAAAACAATACATTTGATTCGACTCAACACGCATCACGTTTCATCGGGTCGCGTCGCGTTTTAATAATGTGTTTCCGCCTTAACGGCAAGCATTGACTTGTACAGTCACGTCTAAAAGTATGTATACACTTGGCAATTTTCAATTGCGATTTTTTCGTGAAATAACGAATGCAACGTTGAAATACGACACTTAACTTAAACCTATGGGTTCGAAAATACTATGTTCGTAATAACATACAATTTCATTCAAAAATAAAGGAGAAAATCGCCTTTGAATAAAGCCAAGTGTATACATACTTTTAGACGTGACTGTATATCAAATGGTTTTTACATTGGAAACAAGTAGGCTTATTTAAAAATAAAATACGGTGAAAACAAAAAAAATCAACTAGAGCCTGCGCAGACGACGGATTTTTGTCCGCGGACTTTTTTGTCCGCAAAGATAGAATGTATGGAAATCCCAGCAGTCTACTTGTCCTTCGTGTGCGTTATTGCATAGATTTCCATACGTTCTATCGCCGCGGATAAAAAGTCCGCGGACAAAAATCCGTCGTCTGCGCTGGCTATAAGACAAAACATGTTTTTTTTTTAAGACAAAACATGTTACGGTTTGGGCTGCTAGCGTCAATAGTGGTGAAACTTGACATATAACTTCCACTTCGCCGATCGGCGACAACCGGCGCGCACAAATTCATCGTCGTTTGTTATCGATTTCAATTAAAGTTTTACGTTTTTTTTTTTGGGATTTTGTCTTTTGTTCGATAATTTTGCCCACAAAACGATAATTTCGACGTGAGAGCTCGATAATTTGAAATTTTGGAGTTGGCAACACTGATTCGCCAGTGTCAAATCAAATCACGAAATCGAAAGGAAACGCAAATTGAATCCTAACCTACAAAATCATTATTATTGTGTGTGTTTCGAATTTTGAAGTAAACTTTCAGAACTCTATTATGAGTAGCAGCGACGAAGCGGATAACAACTCTAGTTTTGATGAACAGGATGATGGAGAAAGGGTGAGCAAAATAATAAATACGATCTGAGCTAATTCATCAACCACAACCCAACTTTACTCACAGCTGTGCATTGGCCTCTGCTTGTGACGGGACGAGAGTTTACTTACCTTCTTATTACATTATTACGTTGCAAAGCAGTATTTTACATGAATAAGTACCTATCCAGGCAAGCCTCTGTGTTCAACAGAGTGCAGATCATTAAAAGTTGAACTTGCAACTTAACAACCATGCAATATGCGTATTTTATTTATATTTAATATAATATTCGTTATTGCAATACTTACCTTGGTCAGTGGGTCGTACAATAATCAAAATTATCGTTTCAGACTGAAATTAGATCACAGTTATCAACATTATCATTTGAGGAATTGCAAAAATTGAAAGAGAAAATTGGTGCTAAAGTATACAAGGAAGCACTTTTTGGTAACTCTGACAAGAAAAAAGAGTGTGACGCTCCAAAAGTCTTCAAAAGAGAAAATAAGAACAGACCGCGGGAGATGAGCTCAAAGAAACCCGTTCGTATGCTGCAAGCTATCCCTACTGTTAAGAAAAAAGAAGTCCGTGATCCGAGGTAACAAGACCAAACGTACATTTTTGGTTTAAATTTTAACCTTTGTATGAAATGGAACGTGAATCCACGCAAGACACAACTACTTTTTAATTAATTGTTTCTGTAATAACAGCATTCAACTAGTTAAAAGATTAGAAAAACCAACCATACTACACATTATATTTTATTCTAATATGTGACATAACATCACCCTGTAATCCCAAAGGGTTAAGTACAGATGTTTCTTTGGTACGGTCAGCATCAAAAGTTGATCAACACTTCAGTTTTTTTAATCTAAGTTATTGAGCAAAATATTTGTTCAAAATTGCAGCAGAATAAATTTTTTTAGAATATATACTCTTGTCTATTATGTGAAAAGATAAAAATCAGTTTATTGAAAAAAATTGTTATAAATTTGATAACATGTAAAAATGATAGTGTTAATCGACTTTTGATGCTGACTGTACACACACATTTCGCCAGTTATGTTTTAAGTCCCATGTAATAGGGGGGGGGGGGGGGGGGGGCTAGCCTATGCACATCAACCAGGCAGAAATCGATAAACTCTTCTAATATTTAATAACTAACATTGTATTTGCAGATTTGATCCACTTTGCGGTGAGTTTGACAAGAAACAATTCTCCGATGACTACAATTTTCTGTCAGACATACGTATGCAAGACATCAAAGCTATTAGAGCAGAATCGAAAGAGACTACAGACCCAGACAGACAACTAAAGCTACGAAGACTACTTCAACGGCTGAACGACCAGCACAAACACACTAAGAAGAGTAAGATAGAAAAAGAAGTAAATAAGAATAATAGGAAACATATCGAGCAAGAGTTCAAAGAGGGGAAACAGCCACACTTTAAAAATAAATGTAAGTATAAAATATTAATTTGTTTTGTTCGGATTAAATGCGGCTACTACAAATTTCTTAGTGGAAAAACCCTACAACAACATGCTTAACCTATGTATCAAATCCAGCACCCGAATTGCATAACACACCTTCAATCACAATCTAAATAATTTTTAAGGACATTGCTAATCCATAGCTTCATACGTTCGTAAATGTTTCATCTGCTCACCAACGTAAATAATGCAATTAATTTTGTAGAACTGTCAAAATGAAGGCCATTGTGTGTTATGCAATTAACCTGCTGCGCTTCAAACTTTGTAGTTCTGTTTGCTTTCACTAGATCAACGGGGCAGTTACACTATCCTCCTCCCTAACGCTCAATATTTATCCCTGTTTTCTGTAATCCCTGGTTTGATGGAGTATGCCACTTTCATCGGCACTTCTAGTCGTTGCAACACCATACTTGACCATCGCTTTAGGATATTCTGCGTACCAAACAAACTGTTAACAACATATCATGGCGCCTGTTCCCCAAAGGGTTAGGCAGATGTATGACTAAAGTAAAGTACACCCACATTTCTCCAGGTATGTTTAAATCCCATGTAATAGGGGCAAAATTAATAAAAGAAGAATTGCAAACTTAAGTGGCAGTGGGCAGGTCTCACAGAACAGATGGCCGATGGGGCCGCAAGGTTCTGGAGTGGCGACCGCGTACTGGAAGACGTAGCGTTGGAAGGCCACAAGGAGGACTGAAGACCTTGTGAAGGCCGCAGGAACCTGTTGGATGTGAGAAGCATAAAACCGGTTGAAGTGGAGGGATTCGGAGAGGCCTATGTCCAGAAGCGGACGTCTTTCAGCTGAAATGATGATGATGATGAATAGGGGCATGCCTATTGCCATTAACCCTTCGTATCGAACGTGGTATCACGCGAGACACAATGGCATTTTAATAAAATTGTTTCTTTAATTACGGCATTCAACCGGTTAACAACTGTTTTACTCTCAACTTTTTATTATGATTGCAGCTGAACTGCGTGTAGAGGCACTGGTGAAACAGTATGAAGAGCTGAAGAAAGAAGGCGCCGGACGGATACAGCGTCATCTAAAGCGCAGACAGCAGAAAGTCAAGAAACGTTCGCATAAAGCACCCACCGGCACTTGATATAAATATTTATTTTTTATGGTTTCTTTTCTTATTTTATTTGTGTTGCTACAAGGACATATTTATACCATGTATTTAACCAACAATATTGACTAAACTTACGTTGCAAGTGTCACAGGGTGATTCTGAACCCCGCCGATTTGAACCGCGTAGGTATTGCACTTTTCTATGAAACGTCAGATTTTTTTTGACAACTGACGAAAAATTTCTACCCTAGGGGGTCTAGAATCATGTGGATTCATGTTTGCAGTTTGCGCGTAGATGTCCCTGTCAGCCTGTAAATCCTGTTGTGTATAACCACTATTACGTCACACAAACCAATCATTTATCAAATCCTTCCTTTTTTTTATTTTTCTATAAATTAGCACTTCGCCCGCGACTTTATCCGCGCGGATTTTGAATTTTCCCTACAAACTTCAACACCCTCTTCACACCCTTACAGGGTAGTTTTGGAAAATTAATTATTACGGTCATAATTATTTTCCTAGATTAATAATTCTGCCGTGTTTCTATTTCCTAAATCAAAGGATTTTTCATACATATTGTTTTTCCGCTTTTCACCCTGACTGGGTTGATTTTTTGAAAATCATTTAATATTTTATAATGATTTATGATATATACAAATCAATAAAATTTAAGTGTCCGTTTCTAATGCCAAAATAACAGCTTTTTACTAAATGAACATGTTACTTAAATATTTTTTTTAACATTTTTGTCTGTCTGTTTGTTCCGGCTAAGCTCCAAAACGGCTGGACCGATTTTGACGGGGGATGGCCGATAGTTGATGTTATAAGGAGTAACGGATGGCAGATAGTAATTGATGTTATAAGGAGTAACTTAGGCTACTTTTATTTTATGAAAAATAATTAAAACTTACAAAGAGAAGATTCTTACTTTTCAATGGAGGAGTGGTACCTGCATCTTCTGTAAGCAACACATTATTAATACTCGACATCCACGCGGCGAACGAAGTCGCGAGCACAGCTAGTTATTTATATAAATTTTCGAGTTATCAGAGCAAGCAGTAAAACCTCCCTTTTCACGCATTCGTGTCAAGTTTATTAACCCTAGAAATAAGATTTTTCATCATATAATATACGAATTCCCCCCTTTTCACCCCCCTTACGAACTGACTTTCGCAGTCATAGTACTACTGTCCAAAATTCAAGTTTCTATGATTTAGGCTGTGCCAGTCTTACGAACATTTACCCTATTACTTTACATTTATGTATTAGGTCCTTACATATGAAATTGGCGTTTTGTATGGAAGGAACAAAAAGTCGAATATTTTTTAATATAATATATTTAATTAATCAAAGTATGAACCATTGTTTTCAATGCACTTTTGCCATCTTATAGGTAGTTCATTGATCCCTTTACTAAAAAAACCAGTCGGACGGGAATCAATAAAATCTTTGAAGGCGATTTGGACTGCCCCATCGGAGTTGAATTTTTTCCCTTGCAAAAAGTTATCCAAATTGCGAAAAAAATGGTAATCTGTTGGAGCAAGGTCCGGGGAGTACGGAGGATGTCTAAGACATTCCAATTCAAGCTCTTCTAATTTGGTAGCCGTCTGTTGCGCAGTGTGTGGTCTGGCGTTGTCGTGAAGCAGCAGTGGCGTGGAGCGATTGACCAGCCTTGGTTGTTTAGCCGCTAGCTTTTCCATCATGGTTTGTAATTGCTGACAATAGACATCAGCTGTAATAGTCTGGCCAGATTTGAGAAAACTGTAATGAACAATACCGGCACTAGTCCACCAAACGCTTACAAGTAACTTTTTTGGGGTTAATTTTCGCTTGGGGCAGGATTTGGCTGGCTGGCCAGGATCCAACCATTGCGCTGAGCGCTTCCGATTATCGTAAAGAATCCATTTTTCATCACAGGTAATGATTCGGTTTAAAATACCTTCATTGTTGTGCCGGTTCAGTAATGTAACGCAGCAGTCGACGCGCGTTTGCCGGTTTGCTTCAGTCAATTCGTGAGGTACCCACCTTTCAAGCTTTTTAATCTTCCCAATTTGCTTCAAGTGAATTAAAACAGTTTTATCACTAACATCGAAGCCTGCAGCTAACTCGGACGTGGTTTGCGATGGGTCCGCTTCCACAATAGCCTTCAATTCTCCATTATCAACTTGGGTTTCAGGCCGTCCACGGGGCTTGTTCTGCAGGTCGAAATTTCCAGAACGAAAACGTTGGAACCAAAAACGAACTGTGTTTTCTTTTGCAACATGACCGCCATACACATCATTCACCCTTCGAGTCGTTTCCGCAGCACTAGTGCCACGGCGGAACTCGTACTCGTAAATAATGCGATATTTTAAATTTTCCATTTTGTAAAATGAGTGACGCAAACAGAAAAAACAGAAGAAAAAAACAAATGAATGACGGTCATCGAAGCACAAATACATGAGTAAATAGCTGTACAAATTTGAATTTGGAATTCCTTACCAAAGAGGAGAAATTCGTGATTAAAGTGGCCAGTACGAAAAACGCCAATTTCATATGTAAGGACCTAATATATAGTGGCCTCCTCAAGTTAATTAACATTTTTCCACATCAGCTGTGATGCCACATTATAACTTAAAATAAAAAAATAATCATATAGGTACTCCTAAGAAAGAAAAAGCACTTATTTATTGCGACTCGTAGGACCAGGAAGATCACAAACTAAACTAAACACAGTAAAAAAAAAAAACAAGTTATAAGGAAGGAAGGGATTAGGTACTTGATTATATTTACAACTAGCTGCGCCCCACGGTTTTACCCGCATAAGTCTTGATCCCGTGGGAATATCGGGATATCCTATGTCCTAACCCAGATCATGGGCTAGCCATGTGCCAAATTTTTTACCAATTTTCATCTAAATCGGTTCAGTGGTTTAGGCGTGAAAAGGTAACATACAACAGACAGACAGTTACTTTCGAATTTATAATATTAGTATGGATAAGTCAAAGGTTGAATTAGTCAATAAAAACGTTATAGCAGTTCAAACATTTGGATCACTAGAATTTTAAATCATAATGTGGTGTGTCACAGCTGAAGTGGAAAAATGTCAACTGACTTGAAGGCCACTGTACAAGTACCTCTATAGTTTAAGAGCGGTTTCGCACTACATCCGATCCGAATCCGAATTAAAGATCCGACTTCAATCCGAATTGGGAATGTTCTAAATTCGGACGGATAGAGTTCGGATCTTTTTTTTTTTTTTTGGGTGGGAAATCATCAAATAACTTCTCCCGCTCTGGGCGGAGCGAGAGGGCGTGTCAGACTTTTACTGACTAAAACCCACCCGTGTTCCTTCAGTTGCCTGTGCCAGGGGCCACGGTATCTCTTTCGAACAACCCGCGACCCCGGCAGGCTTCGGTCCTGGTTGACCCCGTCAGTTAGTGCTGACATCTCTTTGAGGCGTCTCGTGGAACACGACGCGCCGTCGACCCGGGCCTGGTCCTTACCGGACGGCGAGCTGCCCATTGCTCGCCGTCCGCAAGCCCGTGCCTACGGTGGCCGGGAATCGGCTATCGATTCCCGACGCCCAAGGCGTCTCCTGCGGCGACTAGGGGCGCGAGGGCGCCAAGATTGCCTCTCCCTCACGCGCTCCGCCTCCTCCTTCGCGAGCATTACTGCTTCGCAGAAGGAGGCAACGGCTTCCCATGTACTCTCGCTCCTTACCATGGCCTGGATCAGGGCCGGGCGCGAGAGATCGCCGCCGTGAGGACGCGGCGGTGCTCTGCCCAACCTGGACAGGCTTCCACCGTATGCTCCACCGTGTCCTCCGGGCGATCCACACAATGGTGACACCCGGGCGTTACCTCCCGCCTTATTCGAAACAGGAACCTCCCGAAGCAGCCGTGTCCGGTGAGAACCTGCGTCAGGCGGAAGGTGAGGACGCCGTGACGCCTCTCCAGCCACTCCTCAAAGAGGGGACTTATCGCCGCAATTGTGGCGTGCCCAGCACTGGGTTGCGACAGTCGTACTTAGAGTTCGGATCTAGTACGCAATCCCTCTACAAATAGGTGTATGGTCACTTCGGACCGGCATTTCTCGGGTTCGGATCGGATGTAGTGCGAAACCGCTCTAAGACTAAAATAAGCAACAATTAAAAAATTATGTAATTATTTATTTAAATAATACATAATAATATGAGTACATTGATCTATCAAAATATACATGTGATTGCAAACGGACGCTTGATGAAGTACGTATGCATGGTGACTAGTCCAGGCGAATCTGCCAATTCGTACAGGCATTTCGGGCCTCTAGGAACGATTGCCTGGAAATAAATAAAATAAATACAAAACGTTAGAAATATAATACCATTACATCACGCGTGTGATTCTTGAAGGGTTAGGCAGTGTTTGTAATATAGAAACACAAACTGAAAACAATCTAAAACTATGGAAGTAATTAATCAATATTCTCAGGTATGTGTCCAGAGGGCTAGTTGCGTAACACACTATCAGTAGCAATGGCTTTCATTTTGACAGTTCCACAACATTCATTGCGTTATTTACGTTGCTGAGGAGACAAATTGTTCGAACATATAAAGCAATGGATTAGCAACATCTTTCAAAATGATTCAGATTGTAGTGTGTTACGCAATTAGGGTGCAGTTTAGCCTTGACAAAATTGTTTTGATTGGTCCAATTGTGAATCTAAACAATTTTGATTCTTTTTTTTTGCGTGTGTGGATACGCAAAAAAAAAGAATCAAAATTGGTCCAGCCGTTTAGGAGAATAATAAAAGAATAAAAAATCACGTTTTATATAGGTAGAAGTTACCTCGACAGCAGCCCTCGCTGGTTTTTCGAACCAGTCTGTATCACCGCTGTTGACGGTGTGTTTCCCGTACGTGACCAATCCAAGGCCGATCAACTGGTCCGAGTCGACCAGAGGGAAATAAGGGAACAGCGTGTCAACCTTGCACTCCGAGTCTACCGTAGTCTTGTAATAGTAGTGCAGACCTGAATTAGACATGTTTTAACATTATGAAACTAAAGTAGACACGTTCACAGTTATTTTTTTTATATCTGACAGCAGCAACTTTATTGTAACGAGAGTAAACATCATAATGATATTTATATAGATATATAAAACCATGATTAGACCTGCTGTCTTGTATGGATCAGAATGTTGGGCCACAAAAGGGATGAATGAAAGGCAATCGCATGTAGCAGAGATGAGAATGCTAAGAGGATGTGTGATGTTACACGAATGGATAGAATAAGAAATGAGTACGTAAGAGGAAGTTTGAAAGTGGCAACGGTAACTGAAAAATTGTGTGGAAATCGGTTGTCATGGTATGGGCATGTGTTACGGAAAAACCGGCCAAGTGCGAGTCGGACTCGCCCATGAAGGGTTCCGTAGCAGCAAGTAACATAATATAAAAGTTCTTGTAGTTCGTTGTAACTTTGTGAAAGGTACATTGCGGTTTTCGATTTATGACGTATTAAAAAAAAACTACTTACTAGATCTCGTTCAAACCAATTTTCGGTGGAAGTTTACATGGTAATGTACATTATATATATATTTTTAATTTTATCATTCTCTTATTTTAGAAGTAAGAGGGGGGGACACACATTTTACCACTTTGGAAGTGTCTCTCGCGCAAACTATTCAGTTCAGAAAAAAATTATATTAGAAACCTCAATATCATTTTTGAAGACCTATCCATAGATACTCCACACGTACAGGTTTGATGAAAAAAAATTTTTGGAGTTTCAGTTGTAAGTATGGGGAACCCCAAAATTTATTGTTTTTTTTTCTATTTTTGTGTGAAAATCTTACTGCGGTTCACAGAATACGTCTACTTACCAAGTTTCAACAGTATAGTTCTTATAGTTTCGGAAAAAAGTGGCTGTGACATACGGACGGACGGACAGACAGACAGACATGACGAATCCATAAGGGTTCCGTTTTTTGCCATTTGGCTACGGAACCCTAAAAATGAGGAAAATCGTGAGGAGAGTTGAGTATGAATGTCGATGGCTATAAGAGTAGGGGAAGACCAAAGAAACGATGAATGGAATGTGTGAATGATGATATGGTTAGAAAGGGGGTGACTACCGAGATGACGTCTAATAGAGAAGTGTGGAAGAAAATGACAAATATGTCATTTTCAATAGCGCCGACCCCAAATAAGAGCAGGAGAATGATGAGTGAAGATCATAATGATTTTGACAGACTTTTCAGACAACAGCACCTTATTAGAATGATAATAAAGATCACTAATTTGGACAGTGACGCAAAATCAGAGGTGGAGCAGTGCTGATGAAATTATTTACACATCACATAATAAAGTGCCTGCTTGGGTTCGAACCCACGACCTTATAACTCGTAAGTCGGAGCCGATACAACTGGGCCACTATACCTACTGCTCTACTTAATACTTCTGCTTTAATATTCTCTTACCCATCCACGGTATGCAGGCTTGCTTTGTGAAGTCGCTGTTCGGTCCAGCAATGTCGCTAACGTTAGTGGAAATGCGGTACATTTCTCCGTTGAAACCAGAGACAATGACGGAGTGGTCTTGTAACAGCAAGTGAGGATTGCGCTGGGCGACACGAATGGCTGGGTCAGTTGCAAGAAATTCTGGACAAAGAGAACATGATACAATTATTTATTAGCTAGGTCAAAAGCAGAGGTGTGAGAGTTGGACCTACTATACGGCGAATAGCACCTTCCCATGCATTCTTCTCTTCTTGGTGTTGCTGGTACGACTGTGTAATTATCAGAAGGCCAGTTCTCGTAATTTAAAACGTTCTAAATCTAGTCGCAGTCTCATCTCGTCGTCGACAAACAAATGTCAAAATTTAGGGAAATTAGAGGTATTTTTGACTGACTGAGATCAGACTAAACGTTCTTAAAATTACGAGAATAGCCCTCGCGAATTGATCTTGTTGGCCAATAACTTCGCCACTTCCACGGCGTCGTCGGTGGCAGCATAGATGCCTTTGATGGTGCTATTTGACCTGTAGGTTAGGTCGCAGCTCTCTCTCATGCTGGTAAAATGATGGCGCATCACTTCTGAATCAAATTCTCGTACAATTCGTGTTGACACGAGATAAGTTTCGTTGACTTGATGCATGAATTAGTACCTACTTAAATGTTTTACCCGACTGTCCCAGAAGTAGGGTTAAGTTTTTTTTGTCATCTGTACCTGCGATGTCCATTTTTGGAAGAGGTAACACGCCTACCCAAAAGACAGAGGACAAAAAAACAACATGATTGTTAAATTATGTACAGTCAACGAAAGAGATAAGTATGCAGGATCGTCCGATATAGTTGAAGTTTAGTAATAAACCGATGGATGTTGTCGACTGAAATTTAATTTGAGAAATAAGCTGTTTGTTTCCTATTAATAAAATTAAATTTTTTTCGAAAACATCCATCGGTTTCTTAATGAACTACATATATCCGACGATCCTGCATACTTATCTCTTTTGTTGACTGTACGTATAATCTAGGGCCCTTATTCATAATCCTATTTTATCTCTATTTTAGCTAAAATAGGTTTATAGAACGTTCGTCTTTATCTGTCACGTTGTCATTTCTGTGTGTAAGAAAGAGACAAACCCCATTTTAACTAAAATAGGTTTGATAAGTTTTATGAATAAGGGGGTAGATATACAGAGTCAAATTCAATTAGCTAGCGATACTCTGCAGCAGTAATTCGTAATACACGATTAAAAAAAACAAATACGGGTCAATGACCGCTGATAGTGTTGTTACTTGAATTATGAGTTGAGAAAATATCTTTTATCGTGTTTAGATATGGATACCAAACACGTCCAAAAAAACTGATATTTTAAGCGAATATCTACACTAACGGCCCTACAAAAAAATCATTAAATTAATTTGTTTTAGATATTATACAGGGTGAAATTGAAAACATGCGACAAATCGAAATGGGAGATTGTACTCATCATTATGAACAACTTTTGCTATGGGACCAAAACTGAAATCGCGAAAAAAAAGATCAGCTGTTCCCTATATTTATGTTCGCATAACTCGTCAAAATGTAGGGGTACCAGCTGATTTTTTTTTTCGCGATTTCAGTTTTGGTTTCCATAGTAAAAGTTGTTCATAATGATGAGTACAATCTCCCATTTCGATTTGGCGCATGTTTTTAATTTCTACCTTTATTATACCCGTCACATATCTGCGGAGTTAGCTAATTTAATTTGAGTTATTTACCCTGTAGATAGTTTTGTTTTTATAAAAATCTTACCAGGTGAAACGTAATATTGTTGCGTGGTCCAGAAGTTTAGAATTTTGCCATCCATAACAACGGTCCAGCGAGTGAAACCTTGGGCGGCCCAGTCGAAAATACTGTCAGAGTATTTATCTTCGTTCATCTGTGAGGAAAGCAAAGCTGGCCTTTAGACTTAATTCACTTTCTCAAAAGAAATCAAAATTGAATCGTTTCTATCGTGTAGGTAATTTGCCATAATAAGTACTTATATCAGTACTAGGAGAGGAACTCATAATGTGTTAGTAAAATTACAATCTTCTCTGGGAAAACCATTAATAGGTATTGGATGTGGAGCCCATATTATTCACAATGCAATAAAATCTGCTGCAGATGGCCTACCCGTGGATTACGAATGCATTATTGTAAAGATATATTCATTTTTTTATATTTACACCGTTCGAGTTGAAGCTCTGAAGGAGTTTTGTGCAGAAACTGAAACACAATATCACCAAATGCTTGGCTATAGCAAAACCAGGTGGCTTGCGCTTATGCCTGCCGTGGAGAGGGTTTTGAAAATGTACCAGCCGCTAAAGAACTACTTTTTAAGCATTGAAAAATGCCCCCAAATATTGAAAAACTTTTTTGAAGACCCTCGTCAGAATTGTGGCTTCATTTTTTACACGCTCAATCGGCAAGCTTCCATCAAGCCGTATTGAAGGTTGAAGGCCAGACTTTATCGGCAATTGAAGCTGCAAAAGAAATTAACCAACTAAGCGATAGTTTGGTTCAGAAACAGACAAATCAGTTTCTTCCATTTACAGTCCGTAGTTTAATGGTGAAGCTGAAAGATAGTGGCACTAATATTGACGAAGAGAGTGTAAAAAGTACGGCTACAGAATTTTATAAAACGAGTCGTGAATATTTGCAACAATGGACTTGGTTTTTTTCTAAAGAATTGGATATATTTTATTGGGAAGATTTGAAAAAAGTACCTGTATGGAAAGACGTTCAAAAAGCATTAGATGTACTTATTGATTGAAAAGGGATATATTGATTGCAGTAAAGACACAGAAGTATTCGACGAATTTTCACTAATTTCTAACTACATCACGTCGCAAAAAGTAACCGAATGGAATAATCTTAATGTTTCGATGGAAACTCGTTGGGTGGAAGTATTCAAACACTTTCACGCCAACAATCTTAAACATGAAAACTTCTGTATTTTAATTGAATATATATTTTATGTCTGCCTGGCACAAATGCACCTGTAGAAAGAGTATTTTCTTCGATGAATAAATTGTGGACATCCGAAAAAACACAATTACAGGTTCCGGTCCTTAAGGCTATGTTGATAACAAAGGTCAATATTAAAAAAACGTGCCAAGAATTTTATTCTTTCTTAAAATCTTCACCAGCTACATTAAAACAAATTTGTTCATCTGAGAAATACAAAAGTAACTGAGCAATACCTATTTTGATAAATAAAGTAAGGCTTAATAAGAAATGAGTTTTTTTTTCACTATACCTAAACCTATATACCAATTGAAGTAAGTAAATAAACCTACGATGTCCCGTTCTGAGTAAAAAAATAAATGGTCACGTTAGGTATAACCACTATATTATTCTCTTTGGTTACAGTGTAAATGGACTTTTGTTATTGAATGTACCCATCTATGGGCTCGAAGTCAGGCGCGACGCTACTCTAGATCTAGTAGAACAATTTCTACGAAAACCAGAATCGCGAAGAACTTAAAAACTTAAAAAGAAGAAGAACTTAAAAACTGGCACAAGGAAACAATAAGGTATTGATATAGGTATGCTCGATCCCTGGTCACACACAGTCCACATTATTATCTGTACGATGAACTCGTTAACATTCGATATACCTACGTAGTCGTACCTATTCTGGATATCGCAGGCCTGGACAAAGGTCTCCATGCAGATCTACTATATTTCCATAGGTATGCAGATAACATGATAATATAATGTTTCCTTTTATAGCCTGCGCAGACGACGGATTTTTGTCCGTGGCGATAGAAACATATGGAAATCTATGCAATAACGCACATGAAGGACAAGTAGACTGTTGGGATTTCCATACATTCTATCTTTGCGGACGAAAAAGTCCGCGGACAAAAATCCGTCGTCTGCGCAGGCTATTTAACCGACTTCTAAAAAGGTGGAGGTTCGACTGTATGTATTTGTTATTTTCATCGATATTTTCATCAATAATGTGGACCGATTTTGAAAAGTTCGTAGAGGAACCTTGAGCGGTGGTCCCATGGTCCCATACAAATTTTACTAACTTAATATTTCCCGCTTAAATGACCAGTCTCCTCTCTGAGATTGGCCGCCCGCGCCATGGCCGAAATTCGGTCTGGACTTCTGGAGGGACTATTACAAAGAAGGACGTGTAAAAAAAAGGTAAAATTGGTACTTACACCAACTTGTACCCCTGCAATATAGCCGGTGTCGTCGTAAAACGTGCAAACGGTGTAGTCTTCCTTAGGGCAGAAGATAGAGAGCGGTTCGTAGCCTGCAGGTAGAGTAGGCGGTCTGGTTTGCTTCCATCCCTTCTCAGCCGCTGAAGCGACAGACTGCGGCAGTTCTATGAACGCGGTGGTACCGATCCCGAAGAGAGTGATGTCGAAACGCACTGGAAGGTTAAATTAATGTTGACTCCATAGTCCTTACTCCCCTTTCTGAGGCATTATGTGGGGAGAATGGTCAGGTAGAGTGCGTTTCAACAAATAGTTCCTATGCCGTTATGTTGGCAACAATGTATACCACTTCTTATTCTTCACCACTCCTTAATGTTTTGGGCATGATTCTAACACGGACACCTTATAAATCTTTAAAAAAATCGCAGAATCGTCTTCCCATATCTACTATCTTGACAGACATGGGCACAAAACACATATACTCCTAGCGGAGGACAGGGGAGCCAACATTATAACATAGGAACTATTTGTTGAAACGCACTCTAGTTAATTCTTTGCGTTATCGTTCTCTGCGCATCCTGCCTCTGTCACCTACTATTGTTCTCCTTAGTATCTTCTCCTTGTTTTGTGTACGTTTTTTTCTACTAGTTATAAGATATTTTACTAACAAAATGGACTATATTGTTGTCCGAAGTGAATGAATAAAATTAATATTAATATTCTGGGTGGAAGAACATGTAAAAAGCTGTTTAAGAACTTTAAAACAGCGTTAAGATGATTAAAAAAGCGTCTTTCGAACGAAGTCGCAATCGTTCGCAACTTTGCATGCATGTCGGAAAAAAAATGGAACCCATGGGCTATTTATTTCTGCGCCGAACCCTAATTCTTTTTTTTTTCTAAAATAAAAGCCTAAAGTCTTACCCCCTTATTCATAAAACTTATCAAACCTATTTTAGTTAAAATGGGGTTTGTCTCTTTCTTACACACAGAAATGACAACGTGACAGATAAAGACAAACGTTCTATAAACCTATTTTAGCTAAAATAGAGATAAAATAGGATTATGAATAACAGGGTAAATAGTTACCTATAGCCTAAGTTACGCCTCAGCCACAGAATCTGCCAGTGAAAATCCCGTCAAAGCCGTTTAGGAGATATAGGTATAGCCGGAATAAACAAACAAAAATTTAAAAAAAATTGTTATAAGTAGGTACCTAAGTACCGTACATACTTTAATATGCATTTGAGTAGTAAAAAACTGTTAATTATAGTGTTTATTTGCATAGATATGAAGATGACGATGTAGGTACCTATAGAAACTTCTTACCACTCAGGCCACCCTCCCTTGATCCCGCTGAAACAAACAAAAAATAACATTAAAGCACTTAAATTAGTTACATCAGCTATCTTGATACACAAATAGATTAGCTTTAAGATTTACGTACCTATTTATGTGATACGCTTATCATAATCATTCGATATTTAAGTAATTGAAACTCATGGTTATCAGACAAATTGTCAAAAAGAAGATTTTCTGATAGTGCTATAATCATTAGCCTTTTTCAATTTTATTGATGGCTATCTGTTATTTTTGTCTCATATTGATAGCCTCTGCCCGCGACTTACTGGTTGTCAGATTTTCGGGCTTCTGACGACCCGTAACGACTGTCAAGGATCCACGTATGACAGCCGGGACCAACGGCTTAACGTGCTTTCCGAGGCATGGAGGGATCTTGGTATCAGCTCTCGAATCCTGAACCACCGCGTCACGTCGCATAGCCCGCCCGAGCTATTTGTCCGTTTTCATTTAGCGTGTTTTCCGATTATTTTTCTTTTTGCTCGGGTCCTAAGTGTCACAGCGTAATGTCCAATACCCTATAACCTTCCTCAGGAGAATTGGACTAAGTACTTATCAGATGCAAAAATATTATTTTAAAATCCGACTGGTACCTAGTTCCAGAGATGAGCGCGTTCAAACAAACAAACTCTTCAGTGAGTGACGAAATGTGGGTGTACAGTCACGAGCACTAATATGTCAACATTTGGCAACTTTCAATTGCGATTTTTTCGTGAATTACCTAACGAATGCAACGTTGAAATACGGCACTTTACATAAACCTATGGATTCGAATTTCGAAAATACTATGTTCGTAATAACATACAATTTCATTCAAAAACAAAGGAGAAAATCGCCTTTGAATAAAGCCATGTGTATACATACATACTTATGCTCGTGACAGTACTACCTGAAGGTACACCTCTACCGATCCGTCCCGAGAAAACTGGCGTGATTTTATGTTATGTTAAGATACATACTTTTCTCAAACATTCTTAGAAAGAGCATTATTTTGAGTACCTTCTTCGAGATAAATCAAAATTGCTGTACTAAATACATGCGAGCAGCGGCCAGCAAAAGTTGTATGAAAATCCATATCTGTCGTGTTTTGCGGCCAAATAAATTACATAGTAAACTCATATCTGTCGTGTAATTTAAAAATGGAACGATCTTTTACTCCGAGACACGGCAACCAAGGAGGTAACTTATCAACGGTCTTATTTAAATTTCGAACTAGCTTGCAAATAGATCGCTGTTTATTGGAAAAAAAAAACAATTTGTAGAGTAGGACCAACAGCAATAACATACCCCCGTGAACCTACTGGTAGATCAAAATAGTAGGACCACGAGAAAATACCCGGCAGAGCGCTACAGAGCACGCCTTCGGAAGCATCCAAATACTCTGGCGAAAGCGCTCACTAAGCCGGATCACAAAAGGCGACTGAAAAGGTTAGCTGTGGTGGACCTTACCAGTGCCAACTATATGTTGCCATAAAATATTATGAGGGAAATCGCGCCGGAAAAACCACTCTGCACCATCAAATCCAACAACACAAATCTGCTCATTGTCCATAGTCTTTGCCAGGGAATGATCGCAGAAAAACAAAAGAAAAAAAAACAACTAATTAATATTAATAAACTTACCGAGAGCGGACGCCGCGACGAGGCACAACAGGGTTAACGTTCTAAACATCACGGACGCTTCTGATAAGGTTCGAAGGTGATTCGCAACTTTATATACCCATCTGCTAGGGCACTACACCGAAATTTAGCACATACTGGCGTTCGACAACGGCTTCACTCTAGAAGAATTCGGTAACCAAACCAACTTTTGAACTTTACTTCCGATCTAGCTGTAGGTAAATTATAAAATAAATTATATTTATTTCTGTAAGTAGGAATCCCAGCAAAAACATTTTCATGTAAAATGTTGCCAAGACGACACCACTCAGACCACATATATTGGCTCGTATTGTCAAAAAGATAATCTCATGTAGAGCCAAGCTTCTAACTATACACAGTCTACAAGCCTTGAGGATTGATATGAGGCTTGGCAGTTTCGTTACCTACTAACTACAAAGAAAAGTACCTAATGAACAGTGAATAAATTTTTCACCTTACGCCCATGTGATGGTAGCGAAACGGAAACGGGTAATGTGTTAAAATAGGTGCTTACTAAATTACCAATTCCGCCTACCCCCCGCAGGCCTTATTAAACCTCGCTAAAGTAGACTACCTACTTGGTTCAGTACGGTAGCAAGATTGAAAATGAAACTGCTGCACAAGACGCGTGAGTCCGTGAGACGTAGTATTGCCTTTCATTTAAGCTAATGTAGCCCATCAAGAGAAAATGCATCTGCAAAAGCATCTACTTACACAGAATTATAGGTAATTTTTAGCGTAAATTGTAAAAAATTGTTCTCGCATGTTGCGGTTGGCGTACCGACTGTTTTATTACCCGACTGCGCGACGCAAAGGAGTGGTAATGTGTTTATAGGGAAAAGATTCGGTAGCAGGCAGTTTTCTCTATCGCTCTGTTGTTGTTTATTTGTAATTTGTTCATCCTGAGCAATGTCAGCAGCAATGGCGTGGCTAGGGATTTTATCTAAAGGGGGCAGCCGTCCAGCACCAGCTAATTGCGTACCTAACACACTATCAATCTCAATCTGAATCATTTTGAAGGATGTTGCTATCCATTGCTCCATATGTTCCAAAAATGAGTCTGCTCAACAACGTAAATAACTCAATGAATGTTGTTGAACTGTCAAAATGAAACCCATTGCTAAATGCTACTAACAATGTGTTACGCAATTACCCCGCAGCTAAACTCTCTGTAGTCGGTCCCTCATGTCTGAGGATCGTGGTCAGCTTCGGAGTTGCATCTGGAGCGGAAGATCCGCCTCCACCGATTTCTGTCCAGCGCATCTCATACCACCGTGTAGAATTTAGAGGACGATGATTCCTTCATCTGATCGGTCCATCGTGTTGGTGAACGACCGCGCGATCGTTTGCCTTCGGTGTTCCCAACCACAATCAGTTTTTCCAAACTTTCATCGCCTCTGCGTACTATGTGGCCGAGAAATAGGAGAGAATGCGTTGTTGACACATGGTCGACAAGCGGGTCCTTATACGAAGCTGGGTTAAGATCGATGCATGATGATCCACCAGTCTTGAATGAAAAATCATAAATGACGCCTCGTAATAAATAATTCTACCAAAAATGTTACCTATGCAAAGTAGTTTGATTGTTGATTTTTCGAGAGTGGGCAAAGAAGTTTCTAGGTTAGGCATTGCCCACCTTTGCCCCCTCTAGCTACGCCCATGGTCAGCAGTTTTATTTTAAAAAATCTCAGTGTGATTTATAGCTAGCGCCACGACGCGACGCCGACGGTTCCGGGCCGGAACCGGACGTCATAGGGGCGGCGGAAAGAGCGCGGGTAGCGGGGTCAAGTCTCATCTTTCGTGGCACGCATTATACGTGAAGTGAGCTTGAAGATGGCTTGAAGTGAACTACTCGTATCATTCTATACATTTTTACCTGACGCTCTATTCAGCGCGAGGACTGACGGACGGCTCACTGCAAACTCACATCACATAAGTTTTCACGGTGAAATTATTACAGATTTTCACTACCTACAGGATTTGTGAATATTTACCTACTTTACAAAGTACCTACAAACAAGTTTAAGACCTATTCAATTAGGTAATTACTTACTAAGACAATTATTACCAACTAAGGCTGTTAGTGCTCCCTCTCACAGAGAGGAGGCCTGTGTCCCAGCAGTGGGAACGTTACCTATAGGCTGATTATGTTATGTTGTTGTTGTAAGGCTGTTAGTTGTTTTTTTTTTTTTTATTGCTAATTATTTTGTTTGTCTGTAGTTTTTACCTATACCTAGGGTAAATAAAAATGAATGCACAGATTTACCTACACATACTTACCTACCACCTAGTCAGTTTTATCATATTATTATATATATAAGTAGGTAGTAGGTAAACTAAAATGTAACAACAGGATATAGATATAAAGATACACTAGATAGGTATGTACCTACTTAAAAGGCATATTGATAATTAATAAGAGTTGATAAGTGAATGACATTCTTAGTGACTTGCAGTGATCGGAATAGGCTGAGTATATTTATCTAAACTTCGGAGAACAGAGACAGAAAGTGGAGATTTCCTTAGGACGACATTTTTTTTCTCTGAATTCGGGAAAAATCTTAAATAAGTTGAAAATATGTAAAGGCTATTTTTAACTAAACTTGCAATTACCATTATTATTTATTGTATTATTATTTTCGGGATTTTCACCTAAAATCCCGAAATAAATAGTATATATTTTTACATCGTTCTCACATATAATTATAAATTCAACATAAATTATGTAAAAATATAATTTAAAAGAGTGTCCATGGAGTTTCTTGCCCGTTCTTCTCCATAGGTACCTTTTTTTTTTTTTTTTTTTTTTATGGATGGGAAATCATCAAATGACCCCTCCCGCTCTGGGTGGAGCGAAGGGAGTGTCAGACTCTTACTGACTAAAACCCATCCGTGTTACTTCCTTAGCCCTTTATGTTCCGGGGTAGCGGTAACCCTTTCGGACAATCCCGCACCCTCCATAGGTACCTACGCTTTGGAATGGGCAACTAGCTTCCTATTTTCTGACTGACTGACTTCTTGACAATTCAAAAGTGCCTGTAAATGGTTTAATTGAAATAAATGCTTTGAGTTTGAGTTTATGACTTTAATTCATGTATTCGAATTATATTTACGATCCTTAAACTAGCCGTTGTATCAAATCATTGAATACGTGACGTTTTGTCAATAAGTATATTTTTACATTTTTATGCAACATGCAAAATATTTTAGTCAGCAAAAAAAATACAGTACCAACCTAGGTACGTTTGAAATCATATCGAAGTCCCTTTTATGCAGTTAGAAATTAGTTTTACTTAGGTGTTACACATTGAAAAATGTTACGATTTTACGAGTATGTATTGAAAGATTTGATGCAACAACGGTCAGTTTAAGGATAATTATTGTAATAACTACATGATTTAAGTTGGATTAGTTTTAGTGAAAATTCCTAAGACTCGTTAATTGCAAGTTTAATTAAAAATAGCCTTTACACATCTTAAATAGCTATTAGCTTATTTACAACTTATTTAAGATTTTTCCCGAATTTCGGTAAAAAAAATGTCGTCGTAAGGAAGTCTCCACTTTTTGTCTCTGTTCTCCGAAGTTTAGGTAAATATAGTCAGCACGGCTGTAGCTAGGGGGGGGGGGGCATTGTGGGGGCAATGCCTTACCTTGAAATCACAATGTCCCACCTTAAAAATACCAAAAACTAAGATAAATTATTATAATTAAATTGTTTGTTCATAGTTTGAGATTTAAAAAAAACCGAGTGTGCCTATGACCACACGACTGAAGTGAAACTTCAAACGTATTTGGCTATGAGAGGAAGAGAGAAAGAAAATGTGCGCGCGCACTGCTTTCTCTTGCTTATATCCCCCACTCAACTCCCGTTCGCCTCGCCCGATCACACTTTTCGTAACGCTTACGTCACGCGTTCGCCAGCTTTCTCCCCAAGTCAAGCGTGCGTAAAGAAGTTTCACTTCAAAAAAATTGTAGCGCTAGGTACTTATCTATAGGATAGGATAGCACTGCAGGCAGTGTGCGAATCTACATTTTTAACTTTAAATGCAATCAATAGGCCCCAAAGGCTGTCAATGGGTCACGAGAGAATGGCTGGTATAGTATTTCTGGCCTTTGAAAAAAAAAGAACAAAATCAGTTGATCTGAACGAAGTTCTTCGCATTTTTAATAACATGGTTTGCAGAGACAATAATATGATCTAAATGGTATTTTTGGTCGTATCTATTTACTCGTATCTGGGGTGATACAACAATTAATTATTACCTCACACTCACTCAGACGTGGATCTCTACATCCAAATCTGGAAGTTCAACCATCTTGTTCGCTTGTTCTTCATCATTAGGCCGTCGGATAAAGACATTAAATTCGCAAAGCGTGATGTAGCTCTGCATTTTTGGTATCTTGTATGGGTCTGTTAGGGTAGTGTGAATTCAAATTTGCAACTTCGAAAAACTTGTGGAAACTGAGAAAATCGAGAAAAACTTCGAAATTTTGGGACTTTTTTCACTATTTGCTCTCCAGGGCCAAAACTATGCATTTTTTTGCAAACAATGTTCGTACACTTATAAACTCTATTAATTTACCTACAATTTGAGCCTAATCCTAGCTCTATTGACCCCATAAAAGCCAAGCTATGGCACTTCGAAGATGACCACTGTTTCTCGAAAATTAAAATTTTCAGGTTTTACTCACTTATTTCGCGAAATATTGGCAAAACGACTTGCCCTACGAAGAAAGTTTACACAAAATATTTTGTAGTACATTTATTTAGCTTTTATTAGAGCTCAAAACGAAGTCTGTGAGACTAACAGGTCACTCACAATCTTAAAAAAACAAAAAGAAGGTAAAATGGGTTAGAGGCAAAAGACTCAATGTATACTTACAGGGTTATTGGAAATTAGACCGGAATCTTATAAGAGGCGATGGGGGAGGTCATTTGCAACAATATTGACCCCAAAAGTAATATGACCTCTCCGTCCATAGCAAAAAGACTTGTACATCGTAGTTCTTTCTTTAGTCATTGTTGTGTGTGGATGTATGTGGATTAACGGCGTTATGTTCACCAATGTACCATTGAAGTTAACTTTAATGGTCAACATTTTTTAATTTTAAGTGGTTATTACAGGGAAGCGTTACATTTGTCTCGATTATTCCATTCCGAATGTCAATAACATAAGCTGGGAGTAGCTAGACGCGGTGAAGGCGGTAACAGTGTTATCTGGCTAAAACTCCCATTTTCTGTCCAATCACGCCTTCGGGCTTATGTTTATTATAATAATATTATGTAACTTAACTAAAACTATACAAAAACTAAAATATAGCGTCGAAAAATTCATCCGCATCGCTGTCGACTGGTAATGTACCCAAGAGACTGGCGGCATTGCCACGTTGTATGGCAATGCTTAGCCTTTGGCCAAGGTAAAAGCCAGCCCTTGGGTCACGGGAATTGTCAACCAGCCGTTTTGAAATTTCTGTAAAAAGACCATGAGCACTCGGACCCCACGGCCCGAGGGTTTCAACCCCAAACGGCTCGAAAATATAATTTCCGATAAGGTTATTATATTTTCGCCGCTTGAGGTTTTCCGCAGCCACAGCAGCAGCGCCAGCACAGCATGCCGATCCAGGAAGGTGGGATGGCGCAAGAGTATCGACACAAGTTGCGTCCCACACTAAAGGCCTACCCACCTTCCAAGGAAATAGAGACATACCGTCCGGTCTCTTGCCGTCGTCGCGTACCAAGCCATTGGGTTCTAATACAGCTGGAACGCCGACGGTAACAAGAGCTCGTCGGATGATGTCATTAATGTTCGCGTGGCGCGCTAAGCGACCCGCACTTCGGCTGCAAGACAGGCCGTGGTGTCCGAGGCTGTTGACATCTTCGCCACAGTGACAGCGATGAGGGGAACAGCAAGGAGTGCCTAGTCGCAGGGAAGCAGCGAGGCGAAAAGTAGTGTCGTCGAACAAAGTGCCTATGTTCGACGAAGGTAGTGCATGAAGCCAAAGTCCCGACTCCCATCTACCCACAGCCAGCAGGCGCGCACGTTCCGCAGAAGTAGCAGACGAGTCAAGTAAATTGTTCTGTACTACTCTGCAGAGCGGCTCATCCCACCGTCTCTGGGAAGATGGATTGTCAGGTGGATCTGTATTCGGGCAAGCGAGTCTCCAGGCATCCATAGCCTCGGTGAAACACGGCACATCAGAATTAATCAGTGTGGAGGCTAAGATTTTCCTGATTAATTTATCAGTGCCGTGGGCCGAGGATATGAAAGCCGGTAAACTAATACTAGAAATTTTGCGGAATAATTGTTAATTGTTGATAATTAATTAATAATTGTTCAAAATGATGACCATTGTTTTCAATACATGATAGCTGGATTCGACGTCTCAAGGATTGTACTGCATTCAGCATTACAATATTATTCATTCCATTAGAATATTTTCCAAAGATCGTAATAGAAATTTGAATTTAGAACCTAATGTTGTGAAGGTGACTACGCTGCGGCCTGCGGGTGTGTTAATAAAAATATTGTGCATCATTTCGAACAAGGTACGTAATGTAGGTATGAATACTCTAAAATAAGAAGCAGTTTATTAAAATTCAACATTGTCCTTAAGTTTGTCATATGTCATTACTTCCCAGAATTTGATCCCTATTAGGGACACTATCGAATGATGTAATAATACAGTATCTGTTTTTTTTTTCAAAATCAACAGGTTCGATTCCTGGCTAGAAATATTGATTTTTCAAAAATCCAATGATGCAGTTTCAGTTTTCATCAAAATCGAGCCCGCGACTCCTTTCAGTACTTTTCGCTATTCCTCATAGTTCAGAATTTAGCCATCCACGCCCACTTGGAAAATTCATCCTGTATATGCACTGACCTCTATTAGGTATACAAGTGTATGATAGAGGTCAGTGTGTATATGTCACGCGGCTAATACCTGATGGCCAATTCTCGTAATTAAAAACGTTCAAAATCTAGTCCAGTCTCATCTCAGCGAGAAACAAAATAATGTCAAAAACTTGTCAAAATGTAGGGAAATTAGAGGTATTTTCTTAAAATTACGAGAATTGTTCCTCTGAAGTGCGGCTACACCTCTATGGGCTACACCTAGTTTTAGCCGGGTACAACTGCGGCTACACCTAGTTTTATCCGGGTACAACTAGGTGCAGCCTGCTGCCTGCCACATGCGGTTCGTGTGCAACGTAGGATGCAAGAGCGAGCGAAGGGCACCCCGAGATTAGGTTTGGTTAAAACCAGGTGTAGCTGTAGCCGCACTTCGGCTATTAGCCGTAACATATACCTACACAAAGAAATACTGTAACCCAACCATAAGTATTCAAGTGAATATAGTTTTGACTTTGAGCGACCACTGTGAGCGCGTTCATGAGCGATCCGAATTTTTCACAGCTCTCGGCTGTCATCATGATCTTTAGATAAATCACGATTTCCGATTTATTTGAACGCAAATTATTGAAGTGAACGACGCTGTGACTGCTGTGAGCGAAGGACAAGGAGGTTAGCGAAGAATAATTCGCAAGTGCCTGCTTCAATTCGCAACAGTGTTGCCAACCCGTACGATAATTATGGGGGCGTACGATAAATTGGATAATGGTACGGGTACGATGTACGATTGTGAATGTCTAACGTACGATAATTTTGAGTAGGTACCTATTGAAGAAAAAAAAGTTTCAATAACAAAACGCATTTGTCAGACAAAATTAAACGCTAATAATGTCACGTATGTCACATTTCTTGCACTTGCGTAAGCACAATGCCGTAAAAATAAAGGCGGAAACACATTATTAAAACGCGACGCGACGCAACGTGTCGACACCCGATGTGCACCGTGCACATTACCAACACGCGACGCGACGACATACTAGCAATTTCTGAATACAGTTAGCTAACAGCAGTGGAAGTGTATGGTTATGTACTATGGATTTAATAAATAACGAGTCAGATGAAGACTTTGAAGATTTGATGCAAATTTTGGGTACATATATGATAGTTAAACGACTCAAGAAAAATAAAATTTCATGCCATATAGAACAGGATATCGTTTTACCAACTCAATTAATTGTTTGTCGGTCATTTCGCTAAATAAATGCAAAAAATAATATTATATAGGCATAAATTCCGTTTGACAGTTTGAAGAACAGGGATGGGGTCGAAGAATGCATATACGCTCTGGGACAGTTCTCGAACGACTGACGCGTGGCGTCGGGTGTTGTCTAGAAACATACCGCGCGCGTCGCGTCGGATGGCGTGTTTACCCCCACCATGGGCAACACACCGACCTGGCACGTCTGGATCGGATGGCATGTGCGCGCATGGCGTCGCGTCGGATGTTCATAGTGTGTTTCTGGTCTATAGAAAACAATACATTTGATTCGACTCAACACGCATCACGTTTCATCGGGTCGCGTCGCGTTTTAATAATGTGTTTCCGCCTTAACGGCAAGCATTGACTTGTACAGTCACGTCTAAAAGTATGTATACACTTGGCAATTTTCAATTGCGATTTTTTCGTGAAATAACGAATGCAACGTTGAAATACGACACTTAACTTAAACCTATGGGTTCGAAAATACTATGTTCGTAATAACATACAATTTCATTCAAAAATAAAGGAGAAAATCGCCTTTGAATAAAGCCAAGTGTATACATACTTTTAGACGTGACTGTATATCAAATGGTTTTTACATTGGAAACAAGTAGGCTTATTTAAAAATAAAATACGGTGAAAACAAAAAAAATCAACTAGAGCCTGCGCAGACGACGGATTTTTGTCCGCGGACTTTTTTGTCCGCAAAGATAGAATGTATGGAAATCCCAGCAGTCTACTTGTCCTTCGTGTGCGTTATTGCATAGATTTCCATACGTTCTATCGCCGCGGATAAAAAGTCCGCGGACAAAAATCCGTCGTCTGCGCTGGCTATAAGACAAAACATGTTTTTTTTTTAAGACAAAACATGTTACGGTTTGGGCTGCTAGCGTCAATAGTGGTGAAACTTGACATATAACTTCCACTTCGCCGATCGGCGACAACCGGCGCGCACAAATTCATCGTCGTTTGTTATCGATTTCAATTAAAGTTTTACGTTTTTTTTTTTGGGATTTTGTCTTTTGTTCGATAATTTTGCCCACAAAACGATAATTTCGACGTGAGAGCTCGATAATTTGAAATTTTGGAGTTGGCAACACTGATTCGCCAGTGTCAAATCAAATCACGAAATCGAAAGGAAACGCAAATTGAATCCTAACCTACAAAATCATTATTATTGTGTGTGTTTCGAATTTTGAAGTAAACTTTCAGAACTCTATTATGAGTAGCAGCGACGAAGCGGATAACAACTCTAGTTTTGATGAACAGGATGATGGAGAAAGGGTGAGCAAAATAATAAATACGATCTGAGCTAATTCATCAACCACAACCCAACTTTACTCACAGCTGTGCATTGGCCTCTGCTTGTGACGGGACGAGAGTTTACTTACCTTCTTATTACATTATTACGTTGCAAAGCAGTATTTTACATGAATAAGTACCTATCCAGGCAAGCCTCTGTGTTCAACAGAGTGCAGATCATTAAAAGTTGAACTTGCAACTTAACAACCATGCAATATGCGTATTTTATTTATATTTAATATAATATTCGTTATTGCAATACTTACCTTGGTCAGTGGGTCGTACAATAATCAAAATTATCGTTTCAGACTGAAATTAGATCACAGTTATCAACATTATCATTTGAGGAATTGCAAAAATTGAAAGAGAAAATTGGTGCTAAAGTATACAAGGAAGCACTTTTTGGTAACTCTGACAAGAAAAAAGAGTGTGACGCTCCAAAAGTCTTCAAAAGAGAAAATAAGAACAGACCGCGGGAGATGAGCTCAAAGAAACCCGTTCGTATGCTGCAAGCTATCCCTACTGTTAAGAAAAAAGAAGTCCGTGATCCGAGGTAACAAGACCAAACGTACATTTTTGGTTTAAATTTTAACCTTTGTATGAAATGGAACGTGAATCCACGCAAGACACAACTACTTTTTAATTAATTGTTTCTGTAATAACAGCATTCAACTAGTTAAAAGATTAGAAAAACCAACCATACTACACATTATATTTTATTCTAATATGTGACATAACATCACCCTGTAATCCCAAAGGGTTAAGTACAGATGTTTCTTTGGTACGGTCAGCATCAAAAGTTGATCAACACTTCAGTTTTTTTAATCTAAGTTATTGAGCAAAATATTTGTTCAAAATTGCAGCAGAATAAATTTTTTTAGAATATATACTCTTGTCTATTATGTGAAAAGATAAAAATCAGTTTATTGAAAAAAATTGTTATAAATTTGATAACATGTAAAAATGATAGTGTTAATCGACTTTTGATGCTGACTGTACACACACATTTCGCCAGTTATGTTTTAAGTCCCATGTAATAGGGGGGGGGGGGGGGGGGGGCTAGCCTATGCACATCAACCAGGCAGAAATCGATAAACTCTTCTAATATTTAATAACTAACATTGTATTTGCAGATTTGATCCACTTTGCGGTGAGTTTGACAAGAAACAATTCTCCGATGACTACAATTTTCTGTCAGACATACGTATGCAAGACATCAAAGCTATTAGAGCAGAATCGAAAGAGACTACAGACCCAGACAGACAACTAAAGCTACGAAGACTACTTCAACGGCTGAACGACCAGCACAAACACACTAAGAAGAGTAAGATAGAAAAAGAAGTAAATAAGAATAATAGGAAACATATCGAGCAAGAGTTCAAAGAGGGGAAACAGCCACACTTTAAAAATAAATGTAAGTATAAAATATTAATTTGTTTTGTTCGGATTAAATGCGGCTACTACAAATTTCTTAGTGGAAAAACCCTACAACAACATGCTTAACCTATGTATCAAATCCAGCACCCGAATTGCATAACACACCTTCAATCACAATCTAAATAATTTTTAAGGACATTGCTAATCCATAGCTTCATACGTTCGTAAATGTTTCATCTGCTCACCAACGTAAATAATGCAATTAATTTTGTAGAACTGTCAAAATGAAGGCCATTGTGTGTTATGCAATTAACCTGCTGCGCTTCAAACTTTGTAGTTCTGTTTGCTTTCACTAGATCAACGGGGCAGTTACACTATCCTCCTCCCTAACGCTCAATATTTATCCCTGTTTTCTGTAATCCCTGGTTTGATGGAGTATGCCACTTTCATCGGCACTTCTAGTCGTTGCAACACCATACTTGACCATCGCTTTAGGATATTCTGCGTACCAAACAAACTGTTAACAACATATCATGGCGCCTGTTCCCCAAAGGGTTAGGCAGATGTATGACTAAAGTAAAGTACACCCACATTTCTCCAGGTATGTTTAAATCCCATGTAATAGGGGCAAAATTAATAAAAGAAGAATTGCAAACTTAAGTGGCAGTGGGCAGGTCTCACAGAACAGATGGCCGATGGGGCCGCAAGGTTCTGGAGTGGCGACCGCGTACTGGAAGACGTAGCGTTGGAAGGCCACAAGGAGGACTGAAGACCTTGTGAAGGCCGCAGGAACCTGTTGGATGTGAGAAGCATAAAACCGGTTGAAGTGGAGGGATTCGGAGAGGCCTATGTCCAGAAGCGGACGTCTTTCAGCTGAAATGATGATGATGATGAATAGGGGCATGCCTATTGCCATTAACCCTTCGTATCGAACGTGGTATCACGCGAGACACAATGGCATTTTAATAAAATTGTTTCTTTAATTACGGCATTCAACCGGTTAACAACTGTTTTACTCTCAACTTTTTATTATGATTGCAGCTGAACTGCGTGTAGAGGCACTGGTGAAACAGTATGAAGAGCTGAAGAAAGAAGGCGCCGGACGGATACAGCGTCATCTAAAGCGCAGACAGCAGAAAGTCAAGAAACGTTCGCATAAAGCACCCACCGGCACTTGATATAAATATTTATTTTTTATGGTTTCTTTTCTTATTTTATTTGTGTTGCTACAAGGACATATTTATACCATGTATTTAACCAACAATATTGACTAAACTTACGTTGCAAGTGTCACAGGGTGATTCTGAACCCCGCCGATTTGAACCGCGTAGGTATTGCACTTTTCTATGAAACGTCAGATTTTTTTTGACAACTGACGAAAAATTTCTACCCTAGGGGGTCTAGAATCATGTGGATTCATGTTTGCAGTTTGCGCGTAGATGTCCCTGTCAGCCTGTAAATCCTGTTGTGTATAACCACTATTACGTCACACAAACCAATCATTTATCAAATCCTTCCTTTTTTTTATTTTTCTATAAATTAGCACTTCGCCCGCGACTTTATCCGCGCGGATTTTGAATTTTCCCTACAAACTTCAACACCCTCTTCACACCCTTACAGGGTAGTTTTGGAAAATTAATTATTACGGTCATAATTATTTTCCTAGATTAATAATTCTGCCGTGTTTCTATTTCCTAAATCAAAGGATTTTTCATACATATTGTTTTTCCGCTTTTCACCCTGACTGGGTTGATTTTTTGAAAATCATTTAATATTTTATAATGATTTATGATATATACAAATCAATAAAATTTAAGTGTCCGTTTCTAATGCCAAAATAACAGCTTTTTACTAAATGAACATGTTACTTAAATATTTTTTTTAACATTTTTGTCTGTCTGTTTGTTCCGGCTAAGCTCCAAAACGGCTGGACCGATTTTGACGGGGGATGGCCGATAGTTGATGTTATAAGGAGTAACGGATGGCAGATAGTAATTGATGTTATAAGGAGTAACTTAGGCTACTTTTATTTTATGAAAAATAATTAAAACTTACAAAGAGAAGATTCTTACTTTTCAATGGAGGAGTGGTACCTGCATCTTCTGTAAGCAACACATTATTAATACTCGACATCCACGCGGCGAACGAAGTCGCGAGCACAGCTAGTTATTTATATAAATTTTCGAGTTATCAGAGCAAGCAGTAAAACCTCCCTTTTCACGCATTCGTGTCAAGTTTATTAACCCTAGAAATAAGATTTTTCATCATATAATATACGAATTCCCCCCTTTTCACCCCCCTTACGAACTGACTTTCGCAGTCATAGTACTACTGTCCAAAATTCAAGTTTCTATGATTTAGGCTGTGCCAGTCTTACGAACATTTACCCTATTACTTTACATTTATGTATTAGGTCCTTACATATGAAATTGGCGTTTTGTATGGAAGGAACAAAAAGTCGAATATTTTTTAATATAATATATTTAATTAATCAAAGTATGAACCATTGTTTTCAATGCACTTTTGCCATCTTATAGGTAGTTCATTGATCCCTTTACTAAAAAAACCAGTCGGACGGGAATCAATAAAATCTTTGAAGGCGATTTGGACTGCCCCATCGGAGTTGAATTTTTTCCCTTGCAAAAAGTTATCCAAATTGCGAAAAAAATGGTAATCTGTTGGAGCAAGGTCCGGGGAGTACGGAGGATGTCTAAGACATTCCAATTCAAGCTCTTCTAATTTGGTAGCCGTCTGTTGCGCAGTGTGTGGTCTGGCGTTGTCGTGAAGCAGCAGTGGCGTGGAGCGATTGACCAGCCTTGGTTGTTTAGCCGCTAGCTTTTCCATCATGGTTTGTAATTGCTGACAATAGACATCAGCTGTAATAGTCTGGCCAGATTTGAGAAAACTGTAATGAACAATACCGGCACTAGTCCACCAAACGCTTACAAGTAACTTTTTTGGGGTTAATTTTCGCTTGGGGCAGGATTTGGCTGGCTGGCCAGGATCCAACCATTGCGCTGAGCGCTTCCGATTATCGTAAAGAATCCATTTTTCATCACAGGTAATGATTCGGTTTAAAATACCTTCATTGTTGTGCCGGTTCAGTAATGTAACGCAGCAGTCGACGCGCGTTTGCCGGTTTGCTTCAGTCAATTCGTGAGGTACCCACCTTTCAAGCTTTTTAATCTTCCCAATTTGCTTCAAGTGAATTAAAACAGTTTTATCACTAACATCGAAGCCTGCAGCTAACTCGGACGTGGTTTGCGATGGGTCCGCTTCCACAATAGCCTTCAATTCTCCATTATCAACTTGGGTTTCAGGCCGTCCACGGGGCTTGTTCTGCAGGTCGAAATTTCCAGAACGAAAACGTTGGAACCAAAAACGAACTGTGTTTTCTTTTGCAACATGACCGCCATACACATCATTCACCCTTCGAGTCGTTTCCGCAGCACTAGTGCCACGGCGGAACTCGTACTCGTAAATAATGCGATATTTTAAATTTTCCATTTTGTAAAATGAGTGACGCAAACAGAAAAAACAGAAGAAAAAAACAAATGAATGACGGTCATCGAAGCACAAATACATGAGTAAATAGCTGTACAAATTTGAATTTGGAATTCCTTACCAAAGAGGAGAAATTCGTGATTAAAGTGGCCAGTACGAAAAACGCCAATTTCATATGTAAGGACCTAATATATAGTGGCCTCCTCAAGTTAATTAACATTTTTCCACATCAGCTGTGATGCCACATTATAACTTAAAATAAAAAAATAATCATATAGGTACTCCTAAGAAAGAAAAAGCACTTATTTATTGCGACTCGTAGGACCAGGAAGATCACAAACTAAACTAAACACAGTAAAAAAAAAAAACAAGTTATAAGGAAGGAAGGGATTAGGTACTTGATTATATTTACAACTAGCTGCGCCCCACGGTTTTACCCGCATAAGTCTTGATCCCGTGGGAATATCGGGATATCCTATGTCCTAACCCAGATCATGGGCTAGCCATGTGCCAAATTTTTTACCAATTTTCATCTAAATCGGTTCAGTGGTTTAGGCGTGAAAAGGTAACATACAACAGACAGACAGTTACTTTCGAATTTATAATATTAGTATGGATAAGTCAAAGGTTGAATTAGTCAATAAAAACGTTATAGCAGTTCAAACATTTGGATCACTAGAATTTTAAATCATAATGTGGTGTGTCACAGCTGAAGTGGAAAAATGTCAACTGACTTGAAGGCCACTGTACAAGTACCTCTATAGTTTAAGAGCGGTTTCGCACTACATCCGATCCGAATCCGAATTAAAGATCCGACTTCAATCCGAATTGGGAATGTTCTAAATTCGGACGGATAGAGTTCGGATCTTTTTTTTTTTTTTTGGGTGGGAAATCATCAAATAACTTCTCCCGCTCTGGGCGGAGCGAGAGGGCGTGTCAGACTTTTACTGACTAAAACCCACCCGTGTTCCTTCAGTTGCCTGTGCCAGGGGCCACGGTATCTCTTTCGAACAACCCGCGACCCCGGCAGGCTTCGGTCCTGGTTGACCCCGTCAGTTAGTGCTGACATCTCTTTGAGGCGTCTCGTGGAACACGACGCGCCGTCGACCCGGGCCTGGTCCTTACCGGACGGCGAGCTGCCCATTGCTCGCCGTCCGCAAGCCCGTGCCTACGGTGGCCGGGAATCGGCTATCGATTCCCGACGCCCAAGGCGTCTCCTGCGGCGACTAGGGGCGCGAGGGCGCCAAGATTGCCTCTCCCTCACGCGCTCCGCCTCCTCCTTCGCGAGCATTACTGCTTCGCAGAAGGAGGCAACGGCTTCCCATGTACTCTCGCTCCTTACCATGGCCTGGATCAGGGCCGGGCGCGAGAGATCGCCGCCGTGAGGACGCGGCGGTGCTCTGCCCAACCTGGACAGGCTTCCACCGTATGCTCCACCGTGTCCTCCGGGCGATCCACACAATGGTGACACCCGGGCGTTACCTCCCGCCTTATTCGAAACAGGAACCTCCCGAAGCAGCCGTGTCCGGTGAGAACCTGCGTCAGGCGGAAGGTGAGGACGCCGTGACGCCTCTCCAGCCACTCCTCAAAGAGGGGACTTATCGCCGCAATTGTGGCGTGCCCAGCACTGGGTTGCGACAGTCGTACTTAGAGTTCGGATCTAGTACGCAATCCCTCTACAAATAGGTGTATGGTCACTTCGGACCGGCATTTCTCGGGTTCGGATCGGATGTAGTGCGAAACCGCTCTAAGACTAAAATAAGCAACAATTAAAAAATTATGTAATTATTTATTTAAATAATACATAATAATATGAGTACATTGATCTATCAAAATATACATGTGATTGCAAACGGACGCTTGATGAAGTACGTATGCATGGTGACTAGTCCAGGCGAATCTGCCAATTCGTACAGGCATTTCGGGCCTCTAGGAACGATTGCCTGGAAATAAATAAAATAAATACAAAACGTTAGAAATATAATACCATTACATCACGCGTGTGATTCTTGAAGGGTTAGGCAGTGTTTGTAATATAGAAACACAAACTGAAAACAATCTAAAACTATGGAAGTAATTAATCAATATTCTCAGGTATGTGTCCAGAGGGCTAGTTGCGTAACACACTATCAGTAGCAATGGCTTTCATTTTGACAGTTCCACAACATTCATTGCGTTATTTACGTTGCTGAGGAGACAAATTGTTCGAACATATAAAGCAATGGATTAGCAACATCTTTCAAAATGATTCAGATTGTAGTGTGTTACGCAATTAGGGTGCAGTTTAGCCTTGACAAAATTGTTTTGATTGGTCCAATTGTGAATCTAAACAATTTTGATTCTTTTTTTTTGCGTGTGTGGATACGCAAAAAAAAAGAATCAAAATTGGTCCAGCCGTTTAGGAGAATAATAAAAGAATAAAAAATCACGTTTTATATAGGTAGAAGTTACCTCGACAGCAGCCCTCGCTGGTTTTTCGAACCAGTCTGTATCACCGCTGTTGACGGTGTGTTTCCCGTACGTGACCAATCCAAGGCCGATCAACTGGTCCGAGTCGACCAGAGGGAAATAAGGGAACAGCGTGTCAACCTTGCACTCCGAGTCTACCGTAGTCTTGTAATAGTAGTGCAGACCTGAATTAGACATGTTTTAACATTATGAAACTAAAGTAGACACGTTCACAGTTATTTTTTTTATATCTGACAGCAGCAACTTTATTGTAACGAGAGTAAACATCATAATGATATTTATATAGATATATAAAACCATGATTAGACCTGCTGTCTTGTATGGATCAGAATGTTGGGCCACAAAAGGGATGAATGAAAGGCAATCGCATGTAGCAGAGATGAGAATGCTAAGAGGATGTGTGATGTTACACGAATGGATAGAATAAGAAATGAGTACGTAAGAGGAAGTTTGAAAGTGGCAACGGTAACTGAAAAATTGTGTGGAAATCGGTTGTCATGGTATGGGCATGTGTTACGGAAAAACCGGCCAAGTGCGAGTCGGACTCGCCCATGAAGGGTTCCGTAGCAGCAAGTAACATAATATAAAAGTTCTTGTAGTTCGTTGTAACTTTGTGAAAGGTACATTGCGGTTTTCGATTTATGACGTATTAAAAAAAAACTACTTACTAGATCTCGTTCAAACCAATTTTCGGTGGAAGTTTACATGGTAATGTACATTATATATATATTTTTAATTTTATCATTCTCTTATTTTAGAAGTAAGAGGGGGGGACACACATTTTACCACTTTGGAAGTGTCTCTCGCGCAAACTATTCAGTTCAGAAAAAAATTATATTAGAAACCTCAATATCATTTTTGAAGACCTATCCATAGATACTCCACACGTACAGGTTTGATGAAAAAAAATTTTTGGAGTTTCAGTTGTAAGTATGGGGAACCCCAAAATTTATTGTTTTTTTTTCTATTTTTGTGTGAAAATCTTACTGCGGTTCACAGAATACGTCTACTTACCAAGTTTCAACAGTATAGTTCTTATAGTTTCGGAAAAAAGTGGCTGTGACATACGGACGGACGGACAGACAGACAGACATGACGAATCCATAAGGGTTCCGTTTTTTGCCATTTGGCTACGGAACCCTAAAAATGAGGAAAATCGTGAGGAGAGTTGAGTATGAATGTCGATGGCTATAAGAGTAGGGGAAGACCAAAGAAACGATGAATGGAATGTGTGAATGATGATATGGTTAGAAAGGGGGTGACTACCGAGATGACGTCTAATAGAGAAGTGTGGAAGAAAATGACAAATATGTCATTTTCAATAGCGCCGACCCCAAATAAGAGCAGGAGAATGATGAGTGAAGATCATAATGATTTTGACAGACTTTTCAGACAACAGCACCTTATTAGAATGATAATAAAGATCACTAATTTGGACAGTGACGCAAAATCAGAGGTGGAGCAGTGCTGATGAAATTATTTACACATCACATAATAAAGTGCCTGCTTGGGTTCGAACCCACGACCTTATAACTCGTAAGTCGGAGCCGATACAACTGGGCCACTATACCTACTGCTCTACTTAATACTTCTGCTTTAATATTCTCTTACCCATCCACGGTATGCAGGCTTGCTTTGTGAAGTCGCTGTTCGGTCCAGCAATGTCGCTAACGTTAGTGGAAATGCGGTACATTTCTCCGTTGAAACCAGAGACAATGACGGAGTGGTCTTGTAACAGCAAGTGAGGATTGCGCTGGGCGACACGAATGGCTGGGTCAGTTGCAAGAAATTCTGGACAAAGAGAACATGATACAATTATTTATTAGCTAGGTCAAAAGCAGAGGTGTGAGAGTTGGACCTACTATACGGCGAATAGCACCTTCCCATGCATTCTTCTCTTCTTGGTGTTGCTGGTACGACTGTGTAATTATCAGAAGGCCAGTTCTCGTAATTTAAAACGTTCTAAATCTAGTCGCAGTCTCATCTCGTCGTCGACAAACAAATGTCAAAATTTAGGGAAATTAGAGGTATTTTTGACTGACTGAGATCAGACTAAACGTTCTTAAAATTACGAGAATAGCCCTCGCGAATTGATCTTGTTGGCCAATAACTTCGCCACTTCCACGGCGTCGTCGGTGGCAGCATAGATGCCTTTGATGGTGCTATTTGACCTGTAGGTTAGGTCGCAGCTCTCTCTCATGCTGGTAAAATGATGGCGCATCACTTCTGAATCAAATTCTCGTACAATTCGTGTTGACACGAGATAAGTTTCGTTGACTTGATGCATGAATTAGTACCTACTTAAATGTTTTACCCGACTGTCCCAGAAGTAGGGTTAAGTTTTTTTTGTCATCTGTACCTGCGATGTCCATTTTTGGAAGAGGTAACACGCCTACCCAAAAGACAGAGGACAAAAAAACAACATGATTGTTAAATTATGTACAGTCAACGAAAGAGATAAGTATGCAGGATCGTCCGATATAGTTGAAGTTTAGTAATAAACCGATGGATGTTGTCGACTGAAATTTAATTTGAGAAATAAGCTGTTTGTTTCCTATTAATAAAATTAAATTTTTTTCGAAAACATCCATCGGTTTCTTAATGAACTACATATATCCGACGATCCTGCATACTTATCTCTTTTGTTGACTGTACGTATAATCTAGGGCCCTTATTCATAATCCTATTTTATCTCTATTTTAGCTAAAATAGGTTTATAGAACGTTCGTCTTTATCTGTCACGTTGTCATTTCTGTGTGTAAGAAAGAGACAAACCCCATTTTAACTAAAATAGGTTTGATAAGTTTTATGAATAAGGGGGTAGATATACAGAGTCAAATTCAATTAGCTAGCGATACTCTGCAGCAGTAATTCGTAATACACGATTAAAAAAAACAAATACGGGTCAATGACCGCTGATAGTGTTGTTACTTGAATTATGAGTTGAGAAAATATCTTTTATCGTGTTTAGATATGGATACCAAACACGTCCAAAAAAACTGATATTTTAAGCGAATATCTACACTAACGGCCCTACAAAAAAATCATTAAATTAATTTGTTTTAGATATTATACAGGGTGAAATTGAAAACATGCGACAAATCGAAATGGGAGATTGTACTCATCATTATGAACAACTTTTGCTATGGGACCAAAACTGAAATCGCGAAAAAAAAGATCAGCTGTTCCCTATATTTATGTTCGCATAACTCGTCAAAATGTAGGGGTACCAGCTGATTTTTTTTTTCGCGATTTCAGTTTTGGTTTCCATAGTAAAAGTTGTTCATAATGATGAGTACAATCTCCCATTTCGATTTGGCGCATGTTTTTAATTTCTACCTTTATTATACCCGTCACATATCTGCGGAGTTAGCTAATTTAATTTGAGTTATTTACCCTGTAGATAGTTTTGTTTTTATAAAAATCTTACCAGGTGAAACGTAATATTGTTGCGTGGTCCAGAAGTTTAGAATTTTGCCATCCATAACAACGGTCCAGCGAGTGAAACCTTGGGCGGCCCAGTCGAAAATACTGTCAGAGTATTTATCTTCGTTCATCTGTGAGGAAAGCAAAGCTGGCCTTTAGACTTAATTCACTTTCTCAAAAGAAATCAAAATTGAATCGTTTCTATCGTGTAGGTAATTTGCCATAATAAGTACTTATATCAGTACTAGGAGAGGAACTCATAATGTGTTAGTAAAATTACAATCTTCTCTGGGAAAACCATTAATAGGTATTGGATGTGGAGCCCATATTATTCACAATGCAATAAAATCTGCTGCAGATGGCCTACCCGTGGATTACGAATGCATTATTGTAAAGATATATTCATTTTTTTATATTTACACCGTTCGAGTTGAAGCTCTGAAGGAGTTTTGTGCAGAAACTGAAACACAATATCACCAAATGCTTGGCTATAGCAAAACCAGGTGGCTTGCGCTTATGCCTGCCGTGGAGAGGGTTTTGAAAATGTACCAGCCGCTAAAGAACTACTTTTTAAGCATTGAAAAATGCCCCCAAATATTGAAAAACTTTTTTGAAGACCCTCGTCAGAATTGTGGCTTCATTTTTTACACGCTCAATCGGCAAGCTTCCATCAAGCCGTATTGAAGGTTGAAGGCCAGACTTTATCGGCAATTGAAGCTGCAAAAGAAATTAACCAACTAAGCGATAGTTTGGTTCAGAAACAGACAAATCAGTTTCTTCCATTTACAGTCCGTAGTTTAATGGTGAAGCTGAAAGATAGTGGCACTAATATTGACGAAGAGAGTGTAAAAAGTACGGCTACAGAATTTTATAAAACGAGTCGTGAATATTTGCAACAATGGACTTGGTTTTTTTCTAAAGAATTGGATATATTTTATTGGGAAGATTTGAAAAAAGTACCTGTATGGAAAGACGTTCAAAAAGCATTAGATGTACTTATTGATTGAAAAGGGATATATTGATTGCAGTAAAGACACAGAAGTATTCGACGAATTTTCACTAATTTCTAACTACATCACGTCGCAAAAAGTAACCGAATGGAATAATCTTAATGTTTCGATGGAAACTCGTTGGGTGGAAGTATTCAAACACTTTCACGCCAACAATCTTAAACATGAAAACTTCTGTATTTTAATTGAATATATATTTTATGTCTGCCTGGCACAAATGCACCTGTAGAAAGAGTATTTTCTTCGATGAATAAATTGTGGACATCCGAAAAAACACAATTACAGGTTCCGGTCCTTAAGGCTATGTTGATAACAAAGGTCAATATTAAAAAAACGTGCCAAGAATTTTATTCTTTCTTAAAATCTTCACCAGCTACATTAAAACAAATTTGTTCATCTGAGAAATACAAAAGTAACTGAGCAATACCTATTTTGATAAATAAAGTAAGGCTTAATAAGAAATGAGTTTTTTTTTCACTATACCTAAACCTATATACCAATTGAAGTAAGTAAATAAACCTACGATGTCCCGTTCTGAGTAAAAAAATAAATGGTCACGTTAGGTATAACCACTATATTATTCTCTTTGGTTACAGTGTAAATGGACTTTTGTTATTGAATGTACCCATCTATGGGCTCGAAGTCAGGCGCGACGCTACTCTAGATCTAGTAGAACAATTTCTACGAAAACCAGAATCGCGAAGAACTTAAAAACTTAAAAAGAAGAAGAACTTAAAAACTGGCACAAGGAAACAATAAGGTATTGATATAGGTATGCTCGATCCCTGGTCACACACAGTCCACATTATTATCTGTACGATGAACTCGTTAACATTCGATATACCTACGTAGTCGTACCTATTCTGGATATCGCAGGCCTGGACAAAGGTCTCCATGCAGATCTACTATATTTCCATAGGTATGCAGATAACATGATAATATAATGTTTCCTTTTATAGCCTGCGCAGACGACGGATTTTTGTCCGTGGCGATAGAAACATATGGAAATCTATGCAATAACGCACATGAAGGACAAGTAGACTGTTGGGATTTCCATACATTCTATCTTTGCGGACGAAAAAGTCCGCGGACAAAAATCCGTCGTCTGCGCAGGCTATTTAACCGACTTCTAAAAAGGTGGAGGTTCGACTGTATGTATTTGTTATTTTCATCGATATTTTCATCAATAATGTGGACCGATTTTGAAAAGTTCGTAGAGGAACCTTGAGCGGTGGTCCCATGGTCCCATACAAATTTTACTAACTTAATATTTCCCGCTTAAATGACCAGTCTCCTCTCTGAGATTGGCCGCCCGCGCCATGGCCGAAATTCGGTCTGGACTTCTGGAGGGACTATTACAAAGAAGGACGTGTAAAAAAAAGGTAAAATTGGTACTTACACCAACTTGTACCCCTGCAATATAGCCGGTGTCGTCGTAAAACGTGCAAACGGTGTAGTCTTCCTTAGGGCAGAAGATAGAGAGCGGTTCGTAGCCTGCAGGTAGAGTAGGCGGTCTGGTTTGCTTCCATCCCTTCTCAGCCGCTGAAGCGACAGACTGCGGCAGTTCTATGAACGCGGTGGTACCGATCCCGAAGAGAGTGATGTCGAAACGCACTGGAAGGTTAAATTAATGTTGACTCCATAGTCCTTACTCCCCTTTCTGAGGCATTATGTGGGGAGAATGGTCAGGTAGAGTGCGTTTCAACAAATAGTTCCTATGCCGTTATGTTGGCAACAATGTATACCACTTCTTATTCTTCACCACTCCTTAATGTTTTGGGCATGATTCTAACACGGACACCTTATAAATCTTTAAAAAAATCGCAGAATCGTCTTCCCATATCTACTATCTTGACAGACATGGGCACAAAACACATATACTCCTAGCGGAGGACAGGGGAGCCAACATTATAACATAGGAACTATTTGTTGAAACGCACTCTAGTTAATTCTTTGCGTTATCGTTCTCTGCGCATCCTGCCTCTGTCACCTACTATTGTTCTCCTTAGTATCTTCTCCTTGTTTTGTGTACGTTTTTTTCTACTAGTTATAAGATATTTTACTAACAAAATGGACTATATTGTTGTCCGAAGTGAATGAATAAAATTAATATTAATATTCTGGGTGGAAGAACATGTAAAAAGCTGTTTAAGAACTTTAAAACAGCGTTAAGATGATTAAAAAAGCGTCTTTCGAACGAAGTCGCAATCGTTCGCAACTTTGCATGCATGTCGGAAAAAAAATGGAACCCATGGGCTATTTATTTCTGCGCCGAACCCTAATTCTTTTTTTTTTCTAAAATAAAAGCCTAAAGTCTTACCCCCTTATTCATAAAACTTATCAAACCTATTTTAGTTAAAATGGGGTTTGTCTCTTTCTTACACACAGAAATGACAACGTGACAGATAAAGACAAACGTTCTATAAACCTATTTTAGCTAAAATAGAGATAAAATAGGATTATGAATAACAGGGTAAATAGTTACCTATAGCCTAAGTTACGCCTCAGCCACAGAATCTGCCAGTGAAAATCCCGTCAAAGCCGTTTAGGAGATATAGGTATAGCCGGAATAAACAAACAAAAATTTAAAAAAAATTGTTATAAGTAGGTACCTAAGTACCGTACATACTTTAATATGCATTTGAGTAGTAAAAAACTGTTAATTATAGTGTTTATTTGCATAGATATGAAGATGACGATGTAGGTACCTATAGAAACTTCTTACCACTCAGGCCACCCTCCCTTGATCCCGCTGAAACAAACAAAAAATAACATTAAAGCACTTAAATTAGTTACATCAGCTATCTTGATACACAAATAGATTAGCTTTAAGATTTACGTACCTATTTATGTGATACGCTTATCATAATCATTCGATATTTAAGTAATTGAAACTCATGGTTATCAGACAAATTGTCAAAAAGAAGATTTTCTGATAGTGCTATAATCATTAGCCTTTTTCAATTTTATTGATGGCTATCTGTTATTTTTGTCTCATATTGATAGCCTCTGCCCGCGACTTACTGGTTGTCAGATTTTCGGGCTTCTGACGACCCGTAACGACTGTCAAGGATCCACGTATGACAGCCGGGACCAACGGCTTAACGTGCTTTCCGAGGCATGGAGGGATCTTGGTATCAGCTCTCGAATCCTGAACCACCGCGTCACGTCGCATAGCCCGCCCGAGCTATTTGTCCGTTTTCATTTAGCGTGTTTTCCGATTATTTTTCTTTTTGCTCGGGTCCTAAGTGTCACAGCGTAATGTCCAATACCCTATAACCTTCCTCAGGAGAATTGGACTAAGTACTTATCAGATGCAAAAATATTATTTTAAAATCCGACTGGTACCTAGTTCCAGAGATGAGCGCGTTCAAACAAACAAACTCTTCAGTGAGTGACGAAATGTGGGTGTACAGTCACGAGCACTAATATGTCAACATTTGGCAACTTTCAATTGCGATTTTTTCGTGAATTACCTAACGAATGCAACGTTGAAATACGGCACTTTACATAAACCTATGGATTCGAATTTCGAAAATACTATGTTCGTAATAACATACAATTTCATTCAAAAACAAAGGAGAAAATCGCCTTTGAATAAAGCCATGTGTATACATACATACTTATGCTCGTGACAGTACTACCTGAAGGTACACCTCTACCGATCCGTCCCGAGAAAACTGGCGTGATTTTATGTTATGTTAAGATACATACTTTTCTCAAACATTCTTAGAAAGAGCATTATTTTGAGTACCTTCTTCGAGATAAATCAAAATTGCTGTACTAAATACATGCGAGCAGCGGCCAGCAAAAGTTGTATGAAAATCCATATCTGTCGTGTTTTGCGGCCAAATAAATTACATAGTAAACTCATATCTGTCGTGTAATTTAAAAATGGAACGATCTTTTACTCCGAGACACGGCAACCAAGGAGGTAACTTATCAACGGTCTTATTTAAATTTCGAACTAGCTTGCAAATAGATCGCTGTTTATTGGAAAAAAAAAACAATTTGTAGAGTAGGACCAACAGCAATAACATACCCCCGTGAACCTACTGGTAGATCAAAATAGTAGGACCACGAGAAAATACCCGGCAGAGCGCTACAGAGCACGCCTTCGGAAGCATCCAAATACTCTGGCGAAAGCGCTCACTAAGCCGGATCACAAAAGGCGACTGAAAAGGTTAGCTGTGGTGGACCTTACCAGTGCCAACTATATGTTGCCATAAAATATTATGAGGGAAATCGCGCCGGAAAAACCACTCTGCACCATCAAATCCAACAACACAAATCTGCTCATTGTCCATAGTCTTTGCCAGGGAATGATCGCAGAAAAACAAAAGAAAAAAAAACAACTAATTAATATTAATAAACTTACCGAGAGCGGACGCCGCGACGAGGCACAACAGGGTTAACGTTCTAAACATCACGGACGCTTCTGATAAGGTTCGAAGGTGATTCGCAACTTTATATACCCATCTGCTAGGGCACTACACCGAAATTTAGCACATACTGGCGTTCGACAACGGCTTCACTCTAGAAGAATTCGGTAACCAAACCAACTTTTGAACTTTACTTCCGATCTAGCTGTAGGTAAATTATAAAATAAATTATATTTATTTCTGTAAGTAGGAATCCCAGCAAAAACATTTTCATGTAAAATGTTGCCAAGACGACACCACTCAGACCACATATATTGGCTCGTATTGTCAAAAAGATAATCTCATGTAGAGCCAAGCTTCTAACTATACACAGTCTACAAGCCTTGAGGATTGATATGAGGCTTGGCAGTTTCGTTACCTACTAACTACAAAGAAAAGTACCTAATGAACAGTGAATAAATTTTTCACCTTACGCCCATGTGATGGTAGCGAAACGGAAACGGGTAATGTGTTAAAATAGGTGCTTACTAAATTACCAATTCCGCCTACCCCCCGCAGGCCTTATTAAACCTCGCTAAAGTAGACTACCTACTTGGTTCAGTACGGTAGCAAGATTGAAAATGAAACTGCTGCACAAGACGCGTGAGTCCGTGAGACGTAGTATTGCCTTTCATTTAAGCTAATGTAGCCCATCAAGAGAAAATGCATCTGCAAAAGCATCTACTTACACAGAATTATAGGTAATTTTTAGCGTAAATTGTAAAAAATTGTTCTCGCATGTTGCGGTTGGCGTACCGACTGTTTTATTACCCGACTGCGCGACGCAAAGGAGTGGTAATGTGTTTATAGGGAAAAGATTCGGTAGCAGGCAGTTTTCTCTATCGCTCTGTTGTTGTTTATTTGTAATTTGTTCATCCTGAGCAATGTCAGCAGCAATGGCGTGGCTAGGGATTTTATCTAAAGGGGGCAGCCGTCCAGCACCAGCTAATTGCGTACCTAACACACTATCAATCTCAATCTGAATCATTTTGAAGGATGTTGCTATCCATTGCTCCATATGTTCCAAAAATGAGTCTGCTCAACAACGTAAATAACTCAATGAATGTTGTTGAACTGTCAAAATGAAACCCATTGCTAAATGCTACTAACAATGTGTTACGCAATTACCCCGCAGCTAAACTCTCTGTAGTCGGTCCCTCATGTCTGAGGATCGTGGTCAGCTTCGGAGTTGCATCTGGAGCGGAAGATCCGCCTCCACCGATTTCTGTCCAGCGCATCTCATACCACCGTGTAGAATTTAGAGGACGATGATTCCTTCATCTGATCGGTCCATCGTGTTGGTGAACGACCGCGCGATCGTTTGCCTTCGGTGTTCCCAACCACAATCAGTTTTTCCAAACTTTCATCGCCTCTGCGTACTATGTGGCCGAGAAATAGGAGAGAATGCGTTGTTGACACATGGTCGACAAGCGGGTCCTTATACGAAGCTGGGTTAAGATCGATGCATGATGATCCACCAGTCTTGAATGAAAAATCATAAATGACGCCTCGTAATAAATAATTCTACCAAAAATGTTACCTATGCAAAGTAGTTTGATTGTTGATTTTTCGAGAGTGGGCAAAGAAGTTTCTAGGTTAGGCATTGCCCACCTTTGCCCCCTCTAGCTACGCCCATGGTCAGCAGTTTTATTTTAAAAAATCTCAGTGTGATTTATAGCTAGCGCCACGACGCGACGCCGACGGTTCCGGGCCGGAACCGGACGTCATAGGGGCGGCGGAAAGAGCGCGGGTAGCGGGGTCAAGTCTCATCTTTCGTGGCACGCATTATACGTGAAGTGAGCTTGAAGATGGCTTGAAGTGAACTACTCGTATCATTCTATACATTTTTACCTGACGCTCTATTCAGCGCGAGGACTGACGGACGGCTCACTGCAAACTCACATCACATAAGTTTTCACGGTGAAATTATTACAGATTTTCACTACCTACAGGATTTGTGAATATTTACCTACTTTACAAAGTACCTACAAACAAGTTTAAGACCTATTCAATTAGGTAATTACTTACTAAGACAATTATTACCAACTAAGGCTGTTAGTGCTCCCTCTCACAGAGAGGAGGCCTGTGTCCCAGCAGTGGGAACGTTACCTATAGGCTGATTATGTTATGTTGTTGTTGTAAGGCTGTTAGTTGTTTTTTTTTTTTTTATTGCTAATTATTTTGTTTGTCTGTAGTTTTTACCTATACCTAGGGTAAATAAAAATGAATGCACAGATTTACCTACACATACTTACCTACCACCTAGTCAGTTTTATCATATTATTATATATATAAGTAGGTAGTAGGTAAACTAAAATGTAACAACAGGATATAGATATAAAGATACACTAGATAGGTATGTACCTACTTAAAAGGCATATTGATAATTAATAAGAGTTGATAAGTGAATGACATTCTTAGTGACTTGCAGTGATCGGAATAGGCTGAGTATATTTATCTAAACTTCGGAGAACAGAGACAGAAAGTGGAGATTTCCTTAGGACGACATTTTTTTTCTCTGAATTCGGGAAAAATCTTAAATAAGTTGAAAATATGTAAAGGCTATTTTTAACTAAACTTGCAATTACCATTATTATTTATTGTATTATTATTTTCGGGATTTTCACCTAAAATCCCGAAATAAATAGTATATATTTTTACATCGTTCTCACATATAATTATAAATTCAACATAAATTATGTAAAAATATAATTTAAAAGAGTGTCCATGGAGTTTCTTGCCCGTTCTTCTCCATAGGTACCTTTTTTTTTTTTTTTTTTTTTTATGGATGGGAAATCATCAAATGACCCCTCCCGCTCTGGGTGGAGCGAAGGGAGTGTCAGACTCTTACTGACTAAAACCCATCCGTGTTACTTCCTTAGCCCTTTATGTTCCGGGGTAGCGGTAACCCTTTCGGACAATCCCGCACCCTCCATAGGTACCTACGCTTTGGAATGGGCAACTAGCTTCCTATTTTCTGACTGACTGACTTCTTGACAATTCAAAAGTGCCTGTAAATGGTTTAATTGAAATAAATGCTTTGAGTTTGAGTTTATGACTTTAATTCATGTATTCGAATTATATTTACGATCCTTAAACTAGCCGTTGTATCAAATCATTGAATACGTGACGTTTTGTCAATAAGTATATTTTTACATTTTTATGCAACATGCAAAATATTTTAGTCAGCAAAAAAAATACAGTACCAACCTAGGTACGTTTGAAATCATATCGAAGTCCCTTTTATGCAGTTAGAAATTAGTTTTACTTAGGTGTTACACATTGAAAAATGTTACGATTTTACGAGTATGTATTGAAAGATTTGATGCAACAACGGTCAGTTTAAGGATAATTATTGTAATAACTACATGATTTAAGTTGGATTAGTTTTAGTGAAAATTCCTAAGACTCGTTAATTGCAAGTTTAATTAAAAATAGCCTTTACACATCTTAAATAGCTATTAGCTTATTTACAACTTATTTAAGATTTTTCCCGAATTTCGGTAAAAAAAATGTCGTCGTAAGGAAGTCTCCACTTTTTGTCTCTGTTCTCCGAAGTTTAGGTAAATATAGTCAGCACGGCTGTAGCTAGGGGGGGGGGGGCATTGTGGGGGCAATGCCTTACCTTGAAATCACAATGTCCCACCTTAAAAATACCAAAAACTAAGATAAATTATTATAATTAAATTGTTTGTTCATAGTTTGAGATTTAAAAAAAACCGAGTGTGCCTATGACCACACGACTGAAGTGAAACTTCAAACGTATTTGGCTATGAGAGGAAGAGAGAAAGAAAATGTGCGCGCGCACTGCTTTCTCTTGCTTATATCCCCCACTCAACTCCCGTTCGCCTCGCCCGATCACACTTTTCGTAACGCTTACGTCACGCGTTCGCCAGCTTTCTCCCCAAGTCAAGCGTGCGTAAAGAAGTTTCACTTCAAAAAAATTGTAGCGCTAGGTACTTATCTATAGGATAGGATAGCACTGCAGGCAGTGTGCGAATCTACATTTTTAACTTTAAATGCAATCAATAGGCCCCAAAGGCTGTCAATGGGTCACGAGAGAATGGCTGGTATAGTATTTCTGGCCTTTGAAAAAAAAAGAACAAAATCAGTTGATCTGAACGAAGTTCTTCGCATTTTTAATAACATGGTTTGCAGAGACAATAATATGATCTAAATGGTATTTTTGGTCGTATCTATTTACTCGTATCTGGGGTGATACAACAATTAATTATTACCTCACACTCACTCAGACGTGGATCTCTACATCCAAATCTGGAAGTTCAACCATCTTGTTCGCTTGTTCTTCATCATTAGGCCGTCGGATAAAGACATTAAATTCGCAAAGCGTGATGTAGCTCTGCATTTTTGGTATCTTGTATGGGTCTGTTAGGGTAGTGTGAATTCAAATTTGCAACTTCGAAAAACTTGTGGAAACTGAGAAAATCGAGAAAAACTTCGAAATTTTGGGACTTTTTTCACTATTTGCTCTCCAGGGCCAAAACTATGCATTTTTTTGCAAACAATGTTCGTACACTTATAAACTCTATTAATTTACCTACAATTTGAGCCTAATCCTAGCTCTATTGACCCCATAAAAGCCAAGCTATGGCACTTCGAAGATGACCACTGTTTCTCGAAAATTAAAATTTTCAGGTTTTACTCACTTATTTCGCGAAATATTGGCAAAACGACTTGCCCTACGAAGAAAGTTTACACAAAATATTTTGTAGTACATTTATTTAGCTTTTATTAGAGCTCAAAACGAAGTCTGTGAGACTAACAGGTCACTCACAATCTTAAAAAAACAAAAAGAAGGTAAAATGGGTTAGAGGCAAAAGACTCAATGTATACTTACAGGGTTATTGGAAATTAGACCGGAATCTTATAAGAGGCGATGGGGGAGGTCATTTGCAACAATATTGACCCCAAAAGTAATATGACCTCTCCGTCCATAGCAAAAAGACTTGTACATCGTAGTTCTTTCTTTAGTCATTGTTGTGTGTGGATGTATGTGGATTAACGGCGTTATGTTCACCAATGTACCATTGAAGTTAACTTTAATGGTCAACATTTTTTAATTTTAAGTGGTTATTACAGGGAAGCGTTACATTTGTCTCGATTATTCCATTCCGAATGTCAATAACATAAGCTGGGAGTAGCTAGACGCGGTGAAGGCGGTAACAGTGTTATCTGGCTAAAACTCCCATTTTCTGTCCAATCACGCCTTCGGGCTTATGTTTATTATAATAATATTATGTAAATTACCTACACACAGGAACGAAACTGGAAGTAGCCAACCCGCGGTAATGCAGGGGAGTAGCCAACTAGCATTGATAAATACTAGACTATATTTTTAGAAACTGAAACGATTTACCCACAGTCGTTTGGCCCATGAACCGTTGGTCAATATTATCTTTAACCCATGAACGTTTCACCCAAAGAACTTTTCACCCATGAACGTTTCGCCAACATAACTCTACGTCAGTGAACGCTTAACCAACAGAACGTTTTGACCAATAACTTTTCACCCAAAGAACAATTAGGTACCTATTGACCCATGTCAAATAGAACTTAGGATGCAAGAGCGACCGAAGCGAGCTCGGGACATGGGGCACCCCGACTCGGACAGGTTAGGTTCGAAAGGGATGACGGCGGCTCAAGTGAGCGAGCAAAACGAGCGAAGGGCACCCCGAGGTTAGGTTCGGTTAGGTTACTTTAAACCCTTTTCACAGAAATAGGGGCCCCGCGAAGCGGGGCTCCGTCGACTTTCACTTTTCCCGGTGTCTGTTGGCCTTGTCCTTTGGGTGAAAAGTTATTGGTCAAAACGTTCTGTTGGTTAAGCGTTCACTGACGTAGAGTTATGTTGGCGAAACGTTCATGGGTGAAAAGTTCTTTGGATGAAAAGTTCATGGGTTAAAGATAATATTGACCAACGGTTCATGGGCCAAACGACTGTGGGTAAATCGTTTCAGTTTCGTTTTTATTTTATGTACTTAAGTAATGTTAGTTTTCGTCTAAATCTCCGAGCTGCCTAACTATACTCCATTTACAGAAGACAGAAGTTAAAAAAGGCTCTTTTAGGGGCACACTTTGTAATAAAAGTATGTGCAGACGCCAGCTCATCAACCTACTAACCCGAAACTGTAAAATTTTCCCAATCAACTTTGAACCTTATACTTTAGTGATAAAGTTGAAAATCTATTAAAGGAATTTGACAGATTGTATCTAGTAGGTTGATGTGCTGGCGTCTGTACAACAAACATTATTACAGTCAAGATTGACGTGGAGTTAAATTTAATCAATTTAAATAACTGCAGTCACACTTAATTGTACTTATTTAACCCATCTACCTTCTGAAATTACAAGGCTTTCATTTAATATTATTTAGTTTGTACATAAAATATTGGCGCCGATTCCCTTGTTCACAAACTAAACTAAAAATTTCAGTGCATCTTTTTCTTTCTATTTCATTAAGAAAAGGACAGAAGATAAATATTAGTTTAGACCTGTCAAATTAGTCCGTGCCTGGCGCAAATTGACGCATTTTAATAGCCAATTTTTTAATCACGTCTAAATTGTCTATGGAGTATCTTAATTTGACAGGACTAATACCTTATCTCCTGTCCTTTTCTTAATGAAATAGAAAGAAAAAGATACACTGAACTTAAATATAGTTTAGTTTGTGAACAAGAGAATCGGCGCCAATGTCGTGTCAATGTTTAAAATCTAAAAGAAGCAGGGGCGGACAGTACCGGGAACGTTTTTCATGTCACTAAACCCTACCAAATCTAAAATGTTCCCTATAACTTCATAAGTTGTGGCAACACGTGTTTTTTATTTTTATTTTGTCGGCTTATATAAAGTTGTTTTTAAGTAACGATTACGTGCCCTTATTGACAACAAACTATATTATTTCAACGTTAAAATCCATTTTAAAATTTCGTCCCGATTCACCCCTGCATCCCTATTCACCCCGTTTGACGGTACATACATTCCTAACTCGGAACGCACCCTAAATCTAACTATGTAGTTCGGTTGCGGATAGTTCATTAAAAATAATCTCTTTTTTTCTATTAGCGCAAGTCAATGAAAGAATGAGTTTCATTTTTAGGAAATTGTGTAATATTATGTAAAACGTTTTTATCCCAAACGTTGTTTTATGAGATAATATCACTGACTTACCTTGTTTAACCTCTCGTCTGTCGGAACGTAGATCTACGCGAGACACAATGGCTTTTTAATTGTGTCTGAAATTACGACATTCAATGGGTTAATAGAGGTCAGTGGATAAAATGAATAAAAAATGAATTGTTTGTCAAATGTATGATGATTGATATAGGTAATATTTGGAAGTCGGTTACTTTTTTTTTGTTTTTCTTTTTATTGTGCTTTCAACCGAATAACTTTAATAACACTGATTACAGTAACTCTGTTTTTCAGTTTTTCATAGTTATTTCGAGGAATAAGATGAAACCTTATTTTTATGGCGGTACATATTAATCATGGCTACGCAACCTTTCACTGTGCGTGGCACAGAACATATTTACTTGGGGGGTGCGTGGTCGACACCAATATCGTCTACAGTCAGTTGTCTCATTCTGGCAAAAATACCTCTAATTTCCCTACATTTTGACAAGTTTTTGACATTTGTTTGTCCACAGAGTACTTTTTGATCAAATTTTTGATATAGTGTTTGTCGCTGAGATGAGACTCGACTGCGACTAGATTTTCAGTTTTAAATTACCTACGAGAACTGGCCTTCTGGGCTCTGAACCGGTTTAAAAAGAGCGGTTAATTTCAATTAAATACCGATAAATATATCGTTCCTTCATTAACCGGTTAAACAAGTGAACTGTTCTTATGTAACCCAAATGATAAAGGTTACCGGTTACATAAGCACAAACGGTATGGACATTGGACACCGAAATTAACCGTTTAATTCCGTAATTCGTAAATTTTTTTCGTCTACTTTTTTAACACTTCCAACAAGTTATAGTGACATTAGTACGCCAGAAAACATTAGGAAAAAAATCAACGTCCAGACCGTGCTCGCGAGAGTGGCAGGGGCCGTGGGGGTTTGAACTTGGTTTTAACCGGTTAATTTTCACTATCAACACCAAAATTCATGAAAAACCGGTTTCCCGCATAAGCCGGTAAAGTGCAACCTTTAACCTAAATCGATTTCGATTTTGGGGTCAATGACCGTAACCGGCCGTTCACGGGCGAGCGTAACCATTTGTCACCTACCGGCGTAGGGGCGAGCGTAACCATTTGTCACCAGCCGATTCACGCGGCTTCAACCTCTATTATTACTGATAAATACGGTCTAATATCCTGTGCAACAGTTTGAGTCTATGGTCCGGTAGATAAACTAATCGACTAAATGATTCAAAACGAAAAATATGGGTTGGCAATATTGAAAAAAAAAAGTTAAAAATAGACTTTACGATTCTTAATGGCAGCTGCAGTGCGTGCTGTTTTGTTATGATGCTACTAGCTGCGCCCCACGGTTTCACCCGCATAAGTGTCGATCCCGTGGGAATATCGGGATAAAAACTATCCTATGTCCTTTCCCGGGACTCAAACTATCTCTATACCAAATTTCATCTAAATCGGTTCAGTAGTTTAGGCGTGAAGAAAAGACAGACAGACAGACAGAGTTACTTTCGCATTTATAATATTAGTTTGGATGTTGTTTATTTTAATAGTTTTTGTGTAAAATCGACGTTAAGTGGATGAATATTCGTTTATAACATATTATACGTCCTTGTAGATAATATTGTAGATAATATTTGCACGAAATAACATCACAATCAATCAATAATCCTTTTTTTTTGGTCAAACAAAATTTTACGTAAGTGTTCAAGAAAATCTTATGATTTTACTATATTTTTACAAGATATAGGTAGTTATCAGTCAATAAAGGTTTATGTAGTATCCTAGTAACACTTTTTTAATTAGAAACAACTGAATATGACTAGGATTGGGCGTTTGCAGTCATTGCGTTGTAATAGGAATTGAACGGCTCGGCGCACTGAAATTTGAGTTTCAATATTATTAAAATGTAAGGTAGGACTTTCAAAAAAACGCTGTTGTTAGAATACTTGTCTATTCATAATGTAACTTGCAAAGTTTCGTGTAAATTCATATAGTAGTTTTATCAGAAATCGACATAACACGGGAACGACCACACTTTCAACCTATTCTCTGATGACGTCATTTGTTTATAAATACAATTCTCATATTACGAGTATTGTTTGCATTTAATATTATGGTCTGTTTATTCAAAAACCCAAAACAGTTTACATTAAGTGGCTTGAGCCCATATAAGCATCAGTAGACCATTTTTTGTGAGCAGGGTAATAAATCACGCGCACAGCGAGTGACATCTGCTATTTGACAGGTCTTTTTTTGATATTACGTCACATGACGTCTCGCCCATGACCGGTTAAGAATTTCAACCGGTTCCGACACGCATTTGGTTGGTTATTGTTTTTTAATAACTAAATTCTTACTAATTCCATAGACTCAAGTGCCGAAAATGACAGGTACTGTCATCTTTTCCGTCACCGACCCGTCAGACGGGACCGTCAACAGTGAACGGAAATAAACACAACGATTAATCACACGATTAATCAAGAAAATGTCAAAAGTGTACTAATTATTTAAAATCGGCAAGCAGGAACCCACCCAGTTTCAGATACATATATTCTTTTATGAAAATGGATCATAATGTTTTAAAAGCTACCTCCATGACTAAATTCAATATTAAAGGTAAAAATCTCTATGTAAAATTTATTTGGAATCCGGACGACGTCGACGATGACGTCATGTTTTACTTAAATATATTTGACGGCAACGTTACTTGGTCAGGAAAGTTTACTAATGAATCTGTAAAAAAATATTGCGATCGTTGTGAAGAGACCGAAAAACAGTATAGAAGACACGTTAAGAGATTCCTAAAGGAATCCACTCGCCACGACGTTACATACGATTTCGTAATAAGTAAAGAGAATAGCGAATTGGCTACTTTTATTTGGAAAAAGAAATTCGAGGGTGGGTCCATTGTTCTAGTTCACGGTTCTGTACTTGTAAAACTCGACAAGAACGTGGAATCAAAAGACGTAATACTAGATTTCTTATTGGAACAGAATAGAGAACTGAGAACCACAATTGAAACTCTGAATGGAAAAAATGACTCAATTACTACAGAACTAAAAAAATGCAAAACAGAGTTAGAAAGGTTTGTAGATATTAAAACCGAATTAGAAGCTAGTCTATATGGTAAGTTTATACAATTGCTGAATGCTAAGAAAAGAAGAATTCAGGTCTTGGAAGGTAACATCCACAAGATATCGGACTCAAAAGATTTGGGTGGTGATCATTGATGAAAGGAGAGACATGCAGCAGATTGGCAACCAAGTATTGCTTGTGACTCAATACTGGTATATGTGCACTTTTTCCTGAACCTATCAATAATTATTCCAAAAATTATGTTGTACAACCAAAAACTTTCATATTGAAAATTGACTTCTTGAAAACATGTTAGCGTTCAAGCAATTCTTAAATAGCACAAAAACAATGAAATGAAACAACAAAATAAACAATAAATTATATATTTTGTATAAAAGTTGTGCTTGTTTTAATTGAAACTTATTAGTAACTTCTTCCAAACATGGTGATGGATTTGGGTTTGTTGGTACAAGCAGGGTGGATGCATTTGTCGCTGGCAGTAAGTTCACGCGGCTGCTTGAATGGTATGCACAGGGACTTGGCTCCCGCTGCTGGACCCTTCACCTCAGTTGATGGGTCATCCTCCCTGTGGAAAGTTAAGACTTTTTGTTGGTCACAAAATCAAAGAAAAACATGTTATTCTGCAATTCCACAATGAAATTCTAAAGAAATACTGTCTTATAACCCCTGGCTTCTATAAATATGATCACTATATTATGTACTGTCTAATATCAGTGATAGTGTAGTAGTAGTGTTGTGATTGTACCAATCAAGTCAAGGTTATATTACTAAGGGTTGATTTTTCCAATACCAGATAATTTTATCCGATGAATAATTTTGAACTTTCGATAGTTCTTCCATACAAAATCTGTCAGATGTCAATTTTATTCCACGAATAAAAATTATCTGTCAATTGAAAGATCAGCCCTAAAAGTAGTACTCTTATACATTTTTATACAGGGTGTTACGGAAAGGGTATATCAATACAAACAGGTTGAAGAGTGTATCTGGTCTAGAATCTCTGTACCAAATTTCAGCTCAAAAGCAGTAACTTTGAAAATGCTTCATATTTTTTTATTTCGATAGTTTATTAAATTGAAATCATAACAAACGTGTCACCGCACTACGAGGGTCATTATCCATTATCTGTAGTGTATTTGTGCGCCTAGTACACGCACATCACGCCGCCGCGCGCCAGTGCAGCGCCGTGATGTCGAAATAAAAAAATATTAAGCATTTTCAAAGTTAATGCTTTTGAGCTGAAATTTGGTAAGTACTTACAGAGATTCTAGACCAGATACACTCTTCAACCCGTTTGTATTGATATACCCTTTCCGTAACACCCTGTAGAATAATTGCAGTCATGTTTATTAGAAACTAGCGGCCCGCCCCAGCTTCGCACGGGTGCAATTTTTTTTTTCGAATTTCCAAAATTTTCTTTCATACAAACCTTGTCCCGGCAATACCGATCACAACAAAAAAAGAATTAGCGAAATCGGTCAAGCCGTTTTCATGTCAAGTCGTGACAACGGAAAACGGGTTTCATTTTTATATACATATATAGATTACTGCACAGATGCATGGTCTGATGATGTCACAGATAGGAGACTGGCTGTGTATCGGACTCTGCTAACCTAGGCAAGCGTAACAACAGCCTGCCTGTTACTGAAAGCATAATCACTATCGTCAATGCTAGTCTTAGCCACGCGGCAAAGGCGGTGTGAACTGGTGTGATGATCCAATCATGTTTGCGGGGCCAACATGACTAGGGACCAAACAAATAGAGAGGTTTGGAAAGAAAAAGGGGACGCCTTTCCCCAGCAGTAGGTCATAATCAGCCTATAACGTTCCCACTGCTGGGACACAGGCCTCCTCTCTGTGAGAGGGAGTGGGCCGTAATCCACCACGCGGGCCCAGTGCGGATTGGTAGATGTCACATGTCTTCGAATTTTTGGTACTAGGACATGCCGGTTTCCTCACGATGTTTTCCTTCACCGTTTTGAGAGCAGTGGTGATGAAATAATTTACACAAAGTAAAGCGCCTGTCGGGGTTCGAACCTACGACCTACAACTTGTAAGTCGCTGCTGATACCACTGGGCCACCACTGCTCACCAGCAGTCGCAGCAGTAGGACACAAAAGCAATAAATTAAAAGTAAAACTAACAAAAGTAATAAACTAAAAGAAGTAACTTGCCTAGCACTGTCGTTCTTGATATTGTCTTCGCAAGGGATCTCTTCACAGAACGGAGCCAGTAAGATGTGCTTGCGCTCCAGAGCATTCGTGAAGTCATCCCATTTCGTCACCATGGATAGTCTCGCGTCGCGCTCCTTAGTCGCCCTAAATAAAAGTTTTATTGTTAAAGTAGGCGAAAATTATGGATTTATCATCATTAATCATCAAAAACATTGTCGAATATAAACCCTGAACTTTTAGAATGCTGTGTGGAATAGACAATGGTCGTAATAAACACGCGTAGACGAAAATATTGGAAGGTAACCGATTTCTAATTTTCCACTGAAAAAGCGTAAAAGTATAACCTCTGGAAATACAAACTGGGAGAGAACTGAAGGCCAATTCCCGTAATTTAAAACGTTCAAAATCTAGTCGCAAGCGCAACCGCTTCACGGCGACAAACAAATGTCAAAAATGTTGGGAAATTAGAGGTATTTTTGACAAGTTGAGACAGATCAGAATTGAGAATAATATTGAGTTGAGAATTGCCCTCTAAATTCTATGATTGTAGCAATCATGGAAACCATTTCTGTCTTACAATAAAATTAATATCAATAACTTGAAAACAGAATTAACATTACTGGTTAAAAATAGTGATAAAAATCTCATTATTTTCTCCTTACTTGTCAAACATCTCTTGGTGCGTCTTCTCCAGCAGGTCGACCAGTTTTTTGCCGGCCTCAGTGCGCTTGAGGGTAAGTTTTTCGCCCGTCAGACGACGCACCGCCACTACTTCGCCGCGAGCCATGTCTTTAGGACCCAGTTCTACGCGGACTGGGACACCCTAGGAAAAGAAGAGAAAGAAAATACACTTATTTTCTAGTCAGTAGTAGTAGTAGTGTTTCAGTCTATCACAAAAGTAAACATGAGTTTGACGACTAGCCTTTCTTTCAGAAACCTCCATTGATCTTATGAAGATACTAGCTGCGCCCCGCGGTTTCACCCGCGTTAATGTCGATCCCGTGGGAATATCGGGATAAAAAGGAGCCTATATGTTAATCCAGGGTGTCAGCTACCTCCATACAAAATTTTATCAAAATTGGTCCAGCCGTTTGAGCGTGAAGAAGTAACAAACATATAAACAAATACACTCACAAACTATCGTCTTTATAATATTAGTGTGAAGTGTGATACTGATAATACTACTCTGTCAAAAACGTAACGGGAAAATATCAATAATACACAAAATGTTAATTATTCATCCAAATTAATTTTATCGCCTTCAAAGTATGCTCCATCAGAAACGATACACTTACGCCAACGAATAATCCAATCATCAAAACATTTTTTGAACGCTTTTTCCGGTATTGAGATACTAGATAGTACTCGCCGGGAATTCTTTATTTGAAGGATTTTCAGTCACTATTTCCTTCACTTTTGCGATGTTTATTTTTTTCTTCTTGTTTATTATATTGTTGAAAAGAGTAAAGAACAAAGTAGTTCACATTGCCCTCATACCTTAAGCTCCCAATGATTAAACTTCCACCCAGGTGAGTAGTTATCCCTATAATCTCCTTCGGCCCTCAGTCCTGCTGCGATCAGGTCGTCCACGAGCTCCTTACAAGAGTCCATGAGTTTGGCCCTTTCCTCCGCAGAGCTGGAGGCGGTGATGCCGCAGGGCACCACGATGGCTTGCACGTCGGCCACGCGGGGAGGAAGGACCAGGCCTTTGTCGTCGCCGTGGACGAGGACCATGACACCTGTAGAGTGCGGATTATATGTTACACAATTCATAAACACTTCGTAAAACATTTTTTTTTTATTGCTGGGCCTGCGAGGAATTTGAAAAATAGGTATTTGATGAAACTATTGCCGTCGCCTTACCTCAAGTCTGCCCCCGTAGTGTGTGATAGGGACAGCTGCAGCTCAGACCGAAATCATTACAAAAATTTTGATGAGATCGACGTTTCGTATTCCTCTTTTTTCTCCTCGAAAACTGAGCCGATTCAATTATTTTTTACATTAACATTTTAAGAAAGAGTATATTTAGGTTCCTATATTTCTTTTTATGTTAGAAACTTTTCAGATAGTTGTTGAGAAAAAGAAAATGACAGGGACATGTTTACAGCAGACCTTGATTTTATGAAAAAAAAAGTATTGCTCTAGAGAAAGAAAAAAAGGGGAATACATTTGTATAGAGAATCGCACGCCCTGTTCCCTCTTAAGCCGAGCAAGTAATGTTATACCTACATTTTTATTAACTGTTATAGTGTGAAAATAATTATCTTAAAAGATAATAGGCGAAATTATATGGGAATATGAATGTAGATGTTCCTCGTTGTTACAAGGAACACGCACTTCTGTAAAAAAACAGAACGTTATTTCCTAGACTCTAGAATCCTATATTTCACTTAAAATTTTTGGGTAACAAATGAAATTTTAATTTTTTCTTGTTTATTCGTATGGCCGGAACGTGGATCCACGCGAGACACAATGGCTTATTAATTGTTTCTGTAATTATGGCATTCGACCGGTTAAATGTACTATAATTTTAAAATGGCTACTGTACCAATGGTCCTGGTGGTGATGCCCCACGAGTTCTGGAACACATAGTTCTTCTCCTGCGTGTCGGGGTCGTCATACACGATCTCGAACATCTTGGAGAAGTTCTGGCCCAGGTGGTGGCTGGTTGCTCCCTGTGAATCAGCATATATAAACGTTAAATACTGTAAATTTCTTTCGTCTTTTGCATATTTTTACATCTTTACGAGATTGCGTCAGACTTTAACCTGAACATGGTTCGTCAGCGACTTTTGGAACAGACATAAGTCGAGACGGGAGTTGTTTAAAAACAATCCGTTAATATTTTTCTACGGTAGCATTTAAAGATTAGTCCTTACTAGCAGCACCCGGCGGTTTCACCCGCATAAGTGTCGATCCCGTGGGAATATCGGGATAAAAACTATCCTATGTCCTTTCCCGGGGCTCAAACTATCTCTATACCAAATTTTATCTAAATCGGTTCAGCGGTTTAAGCGTGAAGAGGTCAGACAGACAGACACACTTTCGCATTTATAATACTAAGCTGCGCTCCGCGGTTTTACCCGCGTAAATGTCGATCCCGTGGGAATATCGGGATTAAAAGTAGCCTATATGTTAACACAGGGTGTCAGCTACCTCCATACAAAATTGTATCAAAATTGGTCCAGCCGTTTGAGCGTGAAGAAGTAACAAACATATAAACACACACACTCAAAAACTTTCGCCTTTATAATATTAGTGTGATTAGTATGGATTATTGACGTACCTGTATAGCCCTGCCACTAGCCGGCACGTAGGCCTCCACGGTGGTGGTGTAGTATCCTCCTGCGAACTTCTCCTTCTCCGTCTTGCGGCCCTTGACCACCGGGATAGCCAACAGCTCTTCGTATACGCGGGCATACAGATCTGAACGGACATAATATATAAATTAATAACCAATACAAAATTACCCCCTACACACAATCCATAAATTTTGCTTCTATAATATTAGTAAAGATTTGCAAACTGGTAAATTATTTGCTAAATAATATTAGGTCCTTACATATGAAATTGGCGTTTTGTATGGAAGGAACAAAAAGTCGAATATTTTTTAATATAATATATTTAATTAATCAAAGTATGAACCATTGTTTTCAATGCACTTTTGCCATCTTATAGGTAGTTCATTGATCCCTTTACTAAAAAAACCAGTCGGACGGGAATCAATAAAATCTTTGAAGGCGATTTGGACTGCCCCATCGGAGTTGAATTTTTTCCCTTGCAAAAAGTTATCCAAATTGCGAAAAAAATGGTAATCTGTTGGAGCAAGGTCCGGGGAGTACGGAGGATGTCTAAGACATTCCAATTCAAGCTCTTCTAATTTGGTAGCCGTCTGTTGCGCAGTGTGTGGTCTGGCGTTGTCGTGAAGCAGCAGTGGCGTGGAGCGATTGACCAGCCTTGGTTGTTTAGCCGCTAGCTTTTCCATCATGGTTTGTAATTGCTGACAATAGACATCAGCTGTAATAGTCTGGCCAGATTTGAGAAAACTGTAATGAACAATACCGGCACTAGTCCACCAAACGCTTACAAGTAACTTTTTTGGGGTTAATTTTCGCTTGGGGCAGGATTTGGCTGGCTGGCCAGGATCCAACCATTGCGCTGAGCGCTTCCGATTATCGTAAAGAATCCATTTTTCATCACAGGTAATGATTCGGTTTAAAATACCTTCATTGTTGTGCCGGTTCAGTAATGTAACGCAGCAGTCGACGCGCGTTTGCCGGTTTGCTTCAGTCAATTCGTGAGGTACCCACCTTTCAAGCTTTTTAATCTTCCCAATTTGCTTCAAGTGAATTAAAACAGTTTTATCACTAACATCGAAGCCTGCAGCTAACTCGGACGTGGTTTGCGATGGGTCCGCTTCCACAATAGCCTTCAATTCTCCATTATCAACTTGGGTCTCAGGCCGTCCACGGGGCTTGTTCTGCAGGTCGAAATTTCCAGAACGAAAACGTTGGAACCAAAAACGAACTGTGTTTTCTTTTGCAACATGACCGCCATACACATCATTCACCCTTCGAGTCGTTTCCGCAGCACTAGTGCCACGGCGGAACTCGTACTCGTAAATAATGCGATATTTTAAATTTTCCATTTTGTAAAATGAGTGACGCAAACAGAAAAAACAGAAGAAAAAAAACAAATGAATGACGGTCATCGAAGCACAAATACATGAGTAAATAGCTGTACAAATTTGAATTTGGAATTCCTTACCAAAGAGGAGAAATTCGTGATTAAAGTGGCCAGTACGAAAAACGCCAATTTCATATGTAAGGACCTAATATTTAGGCAAGTTTTTTTTTTACCCGACGGCGCGACAGCAACGACAGGCTTATATCTTTTTTTTTTAAATTGTTGTGTCAATATGGGATATAATTCTATTCATCTACCAATACGAAATGACGACGAAGGTATAATACGCCTTGAATATACAGGTTGTCCCTGGAAGTATGGATCAAATCGAATAGGGACGTGGGCAAGGTCATTTCCAAACGTTTTAGCAAAAAAAAAAATACTAAAAAAAAGAGAAGAAAGATCGAATTCGTGAAAACTATAAAAGTGGCGTTATTACAAAGAAACCGTTTAGCAGGAAATGTTATTTTTCCATTTAATCAACGATTAATGTGGATATATTGATTGTGTATTTACCTAAGATCTGCAGCACCTCTTCAGTTGCTTCCTCCTGCAGCCTGAAGGCCGTGTGGCCCTCCTGCCACAGGAATTCGCGCGTGCGCAGGAATGGCTGCGGCTGCTTGAACTCCCATCTCTGTATGATAAATGAAAACGTTTTAATTATTTTTGAACACGTTTCTTTTTAACAATTTCACTATAGCAGCCCGAAGACTGGATCTGTGCCGGTTAAAGAAAGAAAGAAAAAGTATTTATTGGGACTCGTACAGGAAGATCACAAACTAAACTAAACACGTCGAAAATTAAAAAAAAAACAAATTAAGTATATAAAAATGAAACAAAGTCTTGTACGAGGCCAAAAGGCTCCTATCTCAGCATGATGATGCGATATTTATTTTTTAAATGTCGTAGCATCATCGCTGGTATTCTGATTATTTCTGATAGGGCCCGGTGTGATGTCACGGGCAGTTACAGAAATAAATAAACAAGAGTATTTATTTTAAGTAATGTTTGTTTTCGTCTAGTTAGCTTGGAGATTTAGACGAAAACTAACATTGCTTAAAATAAAAACTTATTTATCGATTTTATTCAATTTCGAGCGGCCATTGTTGTTTACATCTTTGGCAAATTTGGCGCGGCCGGACCTTATATTATATCACATGACTAGCAGCGCCTCGTGGTTTCACCTACATAAGTTTCCCGTGGGAATATCGGGATAAAAACTATCCTATGTCCTTTCCCGGGACTCAAACTATCTCTATAAGTACCAAATTTCATCTAAATCGGTTTTAAGCGTGAAGAGGTAACAGACAGACAGACACACTTTCGCATTTATAATATTAGTATGGACTCTAGAGAATCCGTGCTACGGCCACACAGATAAACAAATACGTACCACGACGTTGTTCCACTGGTTTAGTTTGTAGGGTAGATCCCTGTGGCTCTGTATCCACTTGGCGTAGGCTGGGTACATAACTGTTTCTGAAGTCGGTCTGATGGCGATGTGTTCGGCTAACTCCGATGAGCCCGAGTGGGTCACCCACGCTACTTCGGGGGCGAAATCGGCAATGTGGTCTTTTTCGCGTTCTAATGCGGCCTGTGGAAGAACACAATTTATGATTAAAGTGCGGTCCCATCGGACTATGAGATCGTTCTCATAGGGAAGAGAGAGTGCACCTGTGTCTGCGCACAACTTGTGCACTATAATATCCCCTGCGCTGAAGGCTAGTCTCCGTTGAGATTGGTCGCTATGGCAAATACGGTCTAGAAGAACTTCAATCATTGTATAGTCCTCCACTGTATATGATTGAAGTTGTTTTTTACTGACACATGTATTTGTAATTTGAATGCTACTAAAAAAAAAGATGTAAAGATTTCATTGTTCTATACTACTGAGATTTTGATTTTGTGAAAATAAACGCGTAAATATATACTTAATAATAATAACATGACGGGAACCTCGTGAAAGCTGAGAAAGAGAAACAAGATAAATATCTTGACTGAGCACACGAGCACACTTGACATGTGGAATGTAAGCTCGGCTATCATTGTGCCGATTGTCGTATCGGCCAATGGCCTTATGGCAGAAAGCCTCGATCAACATCTATCGAGGCTCTCGTTAGGCGGTTGGATCAAGGGCCTGATTCAGAAGGCAGTACTCCTCGATACGGCTCGCATTGTGAGGAGGTTCCTGTCTCTGGAGTCCTAACCGCCGGTAGCTTGGACCCTGCTCCCGACACCGGCGGACCACTATTTTTTATATCCTAATATTTTAAAATATAATTTATATGTAAATAATGAAATAAAGGAGATAATAAAACAAAAATAAAAAAAAAATACTTCAAACCATTGTTTCTTACACAGATCAAGACTTTCAAACCTAACATAAAAGTGTGCTTTTCATAATTTGTTTTTAAGGGCTTTTTCAATCGACAGATAATTTTTATTCGTGGAATAAAATTGACGTCTGACAGTTTTTGTATGGAAGAGCTGTCAAAAATTCAAAAAATTTCCTCCTATAAAATTATCTAGCGTTGGAAAAATCAGCCCTAAGACAAATAATTATTTTATGAAGTCCCAAATATTGATGAACTATAATCGTATTAAACATACCTTGGACACAAATATAGGGAAGTACCCGTCCTTGACGCCCAGCTTGCGGAACTCGGGGTTGAGGAAGTTGCGGATACGCTCCCAGATGCTGTATGACCACGGCCGCAGGATGTAGCACCCGGAGATGTCATAGTAGTCTATCATCTCCGCTGTAGTCATGAAATTAAGGTATAACGATGTTATTATTTAATCGGACATCGACAAAAAGGTCGACGGGTCTAAGATCTGTCGTTTGTGTTAGCGCAAGTTCAGTTGTATCTACCCTTTTCTCTGATATAGCAATAACGAAAATTGGATCACTTTGGATCTGCAAGAATCTTACCCCCTTATTCATATAACTTATCAAACCTATTTTAGTTAAAATGGGGTTTGTCTCTTTCTTACACTCAGAAATGACAACGTGACAGATAAAGACAAACGTTCTATAAACCTATTTTAGCTAAAATAGAGATAAAATAGGATTATGAATAAGGGGGTTAATCTTTTCGGCAGAACGACTTGTCAGGTCTATTTTCGCTGATTATTGATATTATCAGAAAACAAAAATAAACAGTTTAAATTGTTACTTACATTTAGTGATGACTTGCGAGTACCATTCCGGTAGATCAGTGTCCTTGCTAGCTTCCAGACCGAGGCGCGTCACCTTCTTCACTCCTGATGAGGACTCCTCCTTGGCAGGTTTTGGGGACTGCAATAAACACGTAAATTAGTTGATGATCTTTAAAACTAAAAGTAAACGTTTGGTGAATACTGACGAACATCAGCGAAATAATATTTATGGCAAAAATTATATCCTGTGATAAATTATAACGATTTATCTTTATTTTCGTCATTCATTTTGGAAGTCTGTTATCATTATCGTCATTATCTAAACGCAGCCAAAAACTAGTTTTTTTTTTTTTTGGAATCTATTATCATAGGATAATATTACCAGTCTTGTAAGGTTAACCACCACCAGATTATTTTGTTTCTTTTTTTTTAACCCATTGGCTTGTACAAAATTAAGGTAAAGCTACAGTCCGGCCATCAATTCGTACTTACTGTTAGCCTGCATCATCCCACTGCTGGTCAAAGACCTATTTTTTTTTTTTTTTTTAAGGATGGGAAATCATCAAATGACCCCTCCCGCTCTGGGTGGAGCGAAGGGAGTGTCAGACTCTTACTGACTAAAACCCATCCGTGTTCCTTCCTTAGCCCTTTATGTTCCGGAGTAGCGGTAACCCTTTCGGACAATCCCGCACCCCCGGCAGGCTTCGGCCCTGGCAGGCCCCTTCCTTTATGCTGACATCAGGCGCGCGTGGAACACGTACGCGCCGTCCGGCACGGGCCTGGTCCTGATCGGACGGTGAGCTACCCATTACTCTCCGTCCGCAGGCCCGCGCCTACGGTGGCCGGGAGTCGTCACGCGGCTCCCGACGCCCGGAGCGTCTCCCGCGGCGGCTGGGGTGTGAGGCTCTCTCCCTCAGCCGTTCAGCCACCTCCTTCGCTAGCATGACTGCTTCGCAGAAGGAGGTGACCGCCCCCCACTCCCTCTCGCCCCGGACCATGGCTTGAACCAGGGCCGGACGCGAGAGGTCGCCGCCGCTGTCGATCGCCTCTACGAGGGCACGGCGGTGCTCCGCCCGAGCGGGGCAGACCTCCACCGTAAGCTCCACCGTGTCCTTTGGGCGATCCTCGCAGTGGTGACACCCGGGCGTCTCCTCCCGCCTGATGATGTGCAGGAACCTCCCAAAACATCCGTGTCCGGTGAGGACCTGCGTCAGGCGATAGGTGAGGACGCCGTGACGCCTCTCTAGCCACTCCTCAAAGAGGGGTCTTATCGCCACTATCGTGGCGTGCCCTACTGGTCAAAGACCTCTCCCCATAACTTCCAGCTCTTTCGATCCAGGGCTAAGTGAACCACTGGTCGTTTGTTTCATCAATTCTAGTAACTGATAAAGATCAAATTCGCAAAACACGCATTCGTTTGTATGAAACTGTGGGATCTTGGATCTTCGAAAATCAATTGGTGTGTGTCGTGCGTGCTTCTGAGTTGTTCTGCGTTCCTAACTAACTCCACTTATTTCACCATACGATACCACAAAACTGACAGTTATCAAGAACGCATTCTCTCGTCCGGCGGACTTTAGTTTTCCTTCATAAACACATTTTTTATGAAAAGCGCATCAAGCAGCAATAAACATGAAACAAATTCCTCACCTGTTCCTTGGCCTTAGCCTCTTTCTTGGCCTCTTTAGGCTTGTCCTTCTTCTCTTTAGGCTTGGGGTCGCGCGGCTGTACCGGTGGCGCGAACGCTGTGCCCGTCTCCGACTGGTACGCTGCTTTTAGTTCGAGGAGCTTCTTTACTTCTGCGTCCACTAATGTCTGTCAAAGACAAATTATTTATTGAAATAAATCACACTAATATTAAAAAGGCGAAAGTTTGTGTGTGTGTGTTCATATGTAACAAACACACACGCACTCAGAAACTTTCGCCAAAAAACGCAGAAAACGCAAGTTTTAGAAACAATAAAAGTATTATATTAGTAGTATATTTTTCTGATTTTGTTTACTGTAGTCGATCATTCGACTGCAGTAAACAAAATTAGAAAAATATAATGATAATCAATTATCAGTCCACACTTTTATCACTACTGCTCTCAAAAACGGTGAAGGAAAACATCGCGAGGAAACCAGCATGTCCTAGAACCAAAAACTCGAAGACATGTGACATCCACCAACCCGCACTGGGCCCGCGTGGTGGATTACGGTCCATTCCCTATCATAGAGAGGAGGCCTGTGTCCCAGCTATGGGAACAGTACAGGCTGATTGTGATTATGTTATGTGGGTACTGAATGAAAGAAAACTATAGTAATTTACCTTTTCAGCCTTCTTTCCCTTCAGCTCTCTGACTAGTTCACCCTGTTTGGTGATTTGAGCTCCGAGCTCCGTCGCCTTAGCACTAGCGCCGTTCATTGCTGCAGCTGCGGGTTTACTTTCCTGTGACAAATAACATATTAATTTTAAAAAAAAACATAAAATATACAAGTTCCGACTACTAATAAAAATCTCCAAAAATAGAGTAACAAAATAAGCGCCACTCAGAATATGAACTACTATTTTTATTGGTTGTGTACAAAATATAACACCGACAATCAGTGTGCAAATCGTAAATCATTCTGATCCACGTTGTACAAAATCTTTTTAAAATGTGAAATATATATTACTACTAGCTGCACCCCGCGGTTTCACCCGCATAAGTTTCGATCCCGTGGGAATATCGGGATAAAAAGTGTCCTATGTGTTATTCCTGGTTATAAACTATCTGTGCACAAAATTTCATCCAAATCCATTCAGTAGTTTGTGCGTGAAGAAGTAACAAACATACAAACACACACACACTCACTCACAAACTTTCGCCTTTATAATATTAGTGTGATAGTGTGATTTTAATAACTATACCTTTGGTTCAACTTTGACAGGGGCAGCGTTCGGCGTCCAATCAGTGCCGGTAATCGCTTTGTACTGCGCCTTCAGGTTTAAGAGATTTTTCACCTGTAAATCGGAAAATTTGGTTAATTATGTACTGATATCATATTATGTAGAGCAGTGGTAACGACCGCGACTTACGAGATATAGGTCGTAGGTTCGAACACTGACAGGCGCTTTACTTTGTGTAAATTATTTCATCACCACTGCTCTCAAAACGATGAAGAAAAACATCGTGAGGAAACCTGCATGTCCTAGAAGCAAAAGTTCGAAGACAGGTGACATCTACCATCCCGCACTGGTCCCGCGTGGTGGCTTACGGCTCACTCCCTCTCACAGAGAGGAGGCCTGTGTCCCAGCAGTGGGAACATTATAGGCTGATTATGTTATTTATGTTATCATAATATTATGTTATGATTTTTATTGCTAATATTTATTTAATTTCACGAGTCACGTTTTCTCTCCCTAAAGGAAGTAAAAATCTTTTGTCATTACGTTATTTTTCTGCAACAATAGCGTTGTAGCAGTATAGTCCAGCGATCTGTTAGTTGTTGACAGCGACACTTGTTGAGAGGTACACTGTTGTTGAGATATAGACTGTTGTTGATAAGTACACGTGTAACAACTGACCTCGACGTCAACAACGCTCTTCTCTGCTTTCTCCGACTTGACGCGGCGCACCTTGTCGCCTTGTGTGGCGATCTGCGTCAGTAGCACGGCGATCTGTTTGTTGTCGTCTGTCTGTGACTGTTGTTGGGGCTGTTGTTGTTGTTGAGCGGGGGCTGGGGCTGTGCCTGGCTTCCAGTCCTGGGAATACAATGGACATGAATACATATATCACAAAACATGCACAACATTACAGACATAAGTCCAAATTATTGCATAGTTATCTATTTCTATACTACTAATAGTTAGATAGTTTACGTGGCTCAAAAGGCTGCTCAACTTAAATGGGACTGGGCAGGACATGTCTGCCGCATGCCGGACAAACTGTGGGCCCGAATAGCGCAGAATTGGTGCCCTGAGACAGTGAGGCGGGGTCGCGGCAGACCACGACGAAGATGGCGGGACGAGCTGGATAGGTTCCGTCAAAACTGGAAGGAGGACGCGCGGACTCGCGAAAAATGGAAGGAGTGGAGGGAGGCCTTTGCCCAGAAGTGGGACAGCACAGGCTAGTAAAAAAAACTAATAATAAAGCAACGCAGAAGAGTTTGTTTGGTTGTTTGAACGCGCTAATCTCTGGAATTTCTATTTGATACCCCAATATTTGAGAAAGGCTATAGGCTATTAAACATCACACTACAACTCTTAAGAGTCGCGGAAAAAGACGCGAAAACGAAGTAATAGCGCGGGCAGGCCATGCGATGCGACGAGCTGGGTCGGCCGGCTACAAGAAATTTTACGTGGATGAAATCGCGGGCAGAAGTTAGTATTTCAATAAAAATACATATTACAAGGAAGGAATAACAATAAGACATAGTACACTTTAACAAACAAAAAAGTAAGATTAACAAATAAAAAGTAAATAATAAGAGTGAACAGGCATCTTCTGGGCACGCTCGTTCCATCATAGATCTCATCTATCGCTTTTCATCAGACGAAATCGGGGTCAAGAGTGGGCAAATTTATCAATAAAAAAAAATTGGTACAAAAAACTTGGTCATAGCTATTTCCTACAAAAGTTTAGTTAGTAGTTGCTAAGCTTCAAATAAAATAATAAACTCAAACCTGTCCAGTAGCCGCCTTATATTTAGCCTTAAGGTCCAGCAAGCCCTTAACGGCCTCGTCCACCTTAGCCTTCTCGGCCTTAGCAGACTTCAGCGAGCGGACCAAGTCTCCTTGCTTGGTGATCTCTTGGTTCAACGAGGATGCTTCGTCGGAGGCGGGTGCTGATGGAACTGGGGCTGGTTTTGAAGCTGCGGGGGCTGATGGGGCTGCGCTGGGCTTCCAATCCTGGATAGAGGAATAGAAATAAAAAAATTGTTTATTATTCAGGTCATACAATAAGCAGTTACACAGGTTAAAGTAAGTTGAGCCGTCATGATGAATGATGTGGTGATTAGCGGGCTTTTTGTGAGGACGTCTTACGTAGTTTTGACGTTCAAAAAATGCTGATTCTCAGCCTAATTTTAATAAATAACTTTTGATGTTATGTTCGGGGGCTCGGAATATAAAATAAATGGAATTTATAAGCGAAAAACGGCTTTAACAAAATTCGTCTATAGGTGCAAATTAAGTCCGAAATCGTTGATTGTGATAAGATGGTCCATTGTAGGTATACCGTAGATAAAAAAAAACGTTTGTATGTCCTTAACCGGTCAAGCGGCGCGCGTCGCCGATCGGCGACGAAACAATAGAAAATCAATTGCGTCTCATTAGCGAAGCTTGACAGATTACATAATCAGCCTATAATGTTCCCACTGCTGGGACACAGGCCTCCTCTCAGTGAGAGGGAATGGGCCGTAATCCACCACGCGGGCCCAGTGCGGGTTGGCACTGGCGCTTGACAGATTAATGGTGTTTAATTAACATTAAGTACTTACTTACTTATATTTTTTTTACACGACTGCCCAAAAAAAGGAGTGTTATATGTTTTTAACAAATACGAACAGAAGTAGTATCTTATTTCACAGAAATTGCAAATGAGGTTTGCAACATCAAAAATCATCACATTTTTTAACACACAGTTCTTGTTCATTTATCATTACTAACCTGTCCCGTAGCGGCTTTATATTTAGCCTTAAGGTCCAGCAAGCCCTTGACGGCCTCGTCGACCTTAGCCTTCTCGGCCTTAGCAGACTTCAGCGAGCGGACCAAGTCTCCTTGCTTGGTGATCTCTTGGTTCAACGAGGACGCGTCTCCTGAAGGAGTTGGAGCTGCTTTGGTGATTGGAGCCGTGCCTGGTTTCCAGTCCTGAGTGAAAAGCATAAGTTATGTTAATCACACTATCACACTAATATTATAAAGGCGAAAGTTTGTGTGTGTATGTATGTGTTTATATGTTTGTTACTTCTTCACGCTCAAACGGCTAGACCAATTTTGATAAAATTTTGTATGGAGGTAGCCGACACCCTGGATTAACATATAGGCTACTTTTTATCCCGATATTCCCACGGGATCGACATTTACGCGGGTGAAACCGCGGGGCGCAGCTAGTTTACCATAAATCTATTTAATAAAAATATTAAATTTAGACTAACAACCAAATGTGTTGTACTCGTAGCAAAGGTTCGCTCCCTACTTTTATATGGAACAAAAATAACTAGTAAAATATCATCATAATAAAATTAGCCTATAATTTTCTCACTGCTGGGACACCGGCCTCCTCTCAAAGAGAGGGAGTGGGCCGTGACCCACCACGCGGGCCCAGTGCGGGTTGGTAGATGTCACATGTCTTCGAATTTTTGGTTCTAGGACATGCCGGTTTCCTCACGATGTTTTACTTCACCGTTTTAAGAGCAATAATGACGAAATAATTTACAGCGCCAGCAGGAAAGCACCTGTCTGGGTTTGAACCTACGACTTACAACTCGTAAGTCACGGCTGTTACCACAGGGCCACCACTGCTTCTACGAGTATCAGCAAATTATCGGTGCATTATAATGCGATGCCTACCCCTTCGAGGCATACACGTGTGATTTTGTTAGTTATGAAATACGATTGCGTTGTCGCTTATAAAAGTGTCAGCGTGGTGTTGAATTTTCAAGAATTTGTGTATCTTCTGTCGTCAGCAAATCTGCCTAAAATTAGCATAAAATTGCGTAATTTGTTAATTCAAAGTGAATGCCCTGTTCATTATATGTAGATTTTAATTTTATGCTTATGTTTGTTCAATGCGTTCAATGGAAGACAAATTTTTAAATCAAACGTACCTATTAGAAATATAGTATAGGTACACCTTATAGGTATGTTACACCGATCCTTTATGTACTATATTAGAAATAAATAAAAATCAATGTTTGTATGTTTGTCCTCTATGCGTTCCGAAACCGTTGGGCAGATTGTGATGAAACTTTGGTAGGGTGTTCCGGGGACACCCGTGAGGGTTCCTAATTATTAAAACATGGGAAAAAAATCTGAGGCGGTACGAAGTTGGCCGGGTCAGCTAGTCCTAACTAAAATTATAAATACGAAAGTAAGTATGTTTGTTTGTTACCTTTTCACGCCTAAACCACTGAACCGACCATCCTGAAATTTTGCATATACGTTGTCAGGTGTACAGAAACGGACATAGGGTACCTTTCATCCCGATAAAAAGTGCTGTTCCCGAGGAAAACAAAAATAACGTTATTATGATAATAGATGGCACTACGTGTCTTTTGAAACGTATGCGGGTGAAACCACGGGGAGCAGCTGGTATATTATAAGAACGACTTCCCGCTTATGACAAACAATAGATTTAAATTTGAACGGCTTATTTATAATTATCAGGGTCATGTATGTCAAGAGTAAAGAAGTATTTTATTTAAGTTTCTCTACATGTTGTATTTTTTTTTTTTTATGTCCTTTAATATTAGCTTTTCCAAATGTTACAGACCTATTACATATTAATATTTAAACTTTGTTAGCTTAGTTGTTAATTTTATTGTGCATGATGTGTTCTCCTATAAGTGAAAGAGTGATGATTTTGCCCTTTATATTTTCTTGCCCGTTCTTCTCCATAGAGATCTACGTTTTGGAATGGGCAACTAGCTTCAACTTTCTGTCTAACTGACCGACTATTTAATTTTGACAATTCAAAAGTGCCTGTACATGGTTTAATTGAAATAAATGCTTTGAGTTTGAGTATGTGTAATGTATCGTTGGAGATCCTAATCATAATCAGCCTATAATGTTCCCACTGCTGGAACACAGGCCTCCTCTCGGTGAGAGGGAGTGGGCCGTAATCCACCACACGGGCCCAGTGCGGGTTGGCAGATGTCACATTTCTTCGAATTTTTGGTTCTAGGACCTGTCGGTTTCCTCACGATGTTTTCCTTCACCGTTTTGAGAGCAGTGGTGATGAAAATAATTTACACAAAGTAAAGCGCCTGTCTGCATGGGTTCGAACCTACGGAGATCTTAAATCAATAAATAATTAAAGAGTTACCAGGTTCGATTCCTACACACACATTACGCTTAAAGGTCTATTCAAACCTAAGCGGTATTCGCTGCCACTGTGGGTAGAGGTACATACCGCGCGGGTTTCGCTCAGGTATTTAGTATCAAGTTCCGCGGCTAGAGATTTTCGAGGGTTTCTCTACCGTAGACGGTAGTGAATACCGCTTAGGTTTGAATAGGCCTTAAACGCATTAAATTATCGCCTCACCTGTCCAGTAGCCGCCTTATATTTAGCCTTAAGGTCCAGCAGCGCCTTAACAGCTTCGTCGACCTTAGCCTTTTCGGCCTTAGCGGACTTCAGGGTACGAACAGCCTCTCCTTGTTTCGTGATCTGCTGGTCTAGGGAGGCTGCGTCACCAGATGGAGCTGATGTGGCAGCGGGGGCCGGGGACGCGCCTGGCTTCCAATCCTACAAGACAATGAAGATCGGTAAAACCATTACTCTTCTTCTGACAAAAAAAAAAAATCCAGCTATGTTCTACCCTTTTTAACCGACTAGGTTAAAAAGGGTAGAACATAGCTGGATTTTTTTTATTGGATGGGAAACAAGCCGCCGCTCCACTTTATTTTAAGTGGTCGAATCATAGCCGCTGAGTCCATAACTGACAGGTTGACTGGTAGAAAATGCCTATGGCATTAAGTCCGCCTCTGTACATTTATGTGCTTGAAGTATTAGGTCCTTACATATGAAATTGGCGTTTTGTATGGAAGGAACAAAAAGTCGAATATTTTTTAATATAATATATTTAATTAATCAAAGTATGAACCATTGTTTTCAATGCACTTTTGCCATCTTATAGGTAGTTCATTGATCCCTTTACTAAAAAAACCAGTCGGACGGGAATCAATAAAATCTTTGAAGGCGATTTGGACTGCCCCATCGGAGTTGAATTTTTTCCCTTGCAAAAAGTTATCCAAATTGCGAAAAAAATGGTAATCTGTTGGAGCAAGGTCCGGGGAGTACGGAGGATGTCTAAGACATTCCAATTCAAGCTCTTCTAATTTGGTAGCCGTCTGTTGCGCAGTGTGTGGTCTGGCGTTGTCGTGAAGCAGCAGTGGCGTGGAGCGATTGACCAGCCTTGGTTGTTTAGCCGCTAGCTTTTCCATCATGGTTTGTAATTGCTGACAATAGACATCAGCTGTAATAGTCTGGCCAGATTTGAGAAAACTGTAATGAACAATACCGGCACTAGTCCACCAAACGCTTACAAGTAACTTTTTTGGGGTTAATTTTCGCTTGGGGCAGGATTTGGCTGGCTGGCCAGGATCCAACCATTGCGCTGAGCGCTTCCGATTATCGTAAAGAATCCATTTTTCATCACAGGTAATGATTCGGTTTAAAATACCTTCATTGTTGTGCCGGTTCAGTAATGTAACGCAGCAGTCGACGCGCGTTTGCCGGTTTGCTTCAGTCAATTCGTGAGGTACCCACCTTTCAAGCTTTTTAATCTTCCCAATTTGCTTCAAGTGAATTAAAACAGTTTTATCACTAACATCGAAGCCTGCAGCTAACTCGGACGTGGTTTGCGATGGGTCCGCTTCCACAATAGCCTTCAATTCTCCATTATCAACTTGGGTCTCAGGCCGTCCACGGGGCTTGTTCTGCAGGTCGAAATTTCCAGAACGAAAACGTTGGAACCAAAAACGAACTGTGTTTTCTTTTGCAACATGACCGCCATACACATCATTCACCCTTCGAGTCGTTTCCGCAGCACTAGTGCCACGGCGGAACTCGTACTCGTAAATAATGCGATATTTTAAATTTTCCATTTTGTAAAATGAGTGACGCAAACAGAAAAAACAGAAGAAAAAAAACAAATGAATGACGGTCATCGAAGCACAAATACATGAGTAAATAGCTGTACAAATTTGAATTTGGAATTCCTTACCAAAGAGGAGAAATTCGTGATTAAAGTGGCCAGTACGAAAAACGCCAATTTCATATGTAAGGACCTAATATTAAGGTGAATGGGTAGTTGTAGCCCGCGAAATTCAATTTTTCTTACGTTTTTTGCAATTTTCAGGTCAGTGTCAGGTTGTATCTTGATGAAAATTTGATTCGCGACTATAACAGGTACGTATTCACAGAATTATAATCATCAGAATCATTAATACATCTGTTTAAGTTAGATTTCTACCACCAACACTTTTCCATACGAGATTTGTTCTTAACGGTAGAAATCTAACTTAGAAAGATGTATGAATGATTCTAATTATTATAATTCTGTAAATACGTACCTGTTATTGTCGCGAATCATATTTTGATCAAGATACAACCTGACACTGACCTGAAAATTGCAAAAAACGTAAGAAAAATTTAATTTCGCGGGCTACAACTACCCATTCGCCTTAAATAAATAACTCAGAGATCCGACGTAGGACTAAAAATAATTACATGCCGAAGAAATCTCACTTCACTGCGATACCTCGCCGTTGCGGTTTAGCTCACTATCTTATCCGATTTATTTAAACACTCACACACCCACAGGGCCTTTGAATCACGCGATCAGCAATTGGTATCGTGTCAAGTTATAAAGTTAAGTTAGTTAATGCGTATCATGTACTAGCAGCACCCTGCGGTTTCACCCGCGTTAGTTTCGATCCCGTGGGAATATCGGGGTAAAAAGTATCGTATGTGTTAATCCAGGTTATAAAATATCTGTGTGCCAATTTTCATCAAGATCTGTTCAGCGGTTTACGCGTGATTGAGTAACAAACATACAAACATCTTCACAAACTTTCACGTTTATAATATCACTAGCAGGGCCTGCGGTTTCACCCGCGTAAGTTGCGATCCCGTGGGAATATCGGGATAAAAACTATCCTATGTCCTTTCCTGGGACTCAAACTATCTCTATACAAAATTTCATCGAAATCGGTTCAGCGGTTTAGGCGTGAAAATGTAACATACAGACAGACAGACAAACAGAGAGACAGAGGTACTTTCGAATTTATAATATTAGTATGGATAGTATATCCACTTACTTGTCCAGTAGCCGCCTTATATTTAGCCTTAAGGTCCAGCAAGCCCTTAACGGCCTCGTCCACCTTAGCCTTCTCGGCCTTAGCAGACTTCAGCGAGCGGACCAAGTCTCCTTGCTTGGTGATCTGGTCGTTCAGGTCGGAAGCCCCGGACGCTGCTGGTGCTGCCGCTGCTGGCTGCTTAGCTGCCGTCGTGGGGACCGGCTTTGGCTGTTGGCAAGAGATATTATTGTTAGAGATCGGCTAACGGTTAGAATCCGACCGAATTTTATATTCGGTCCTCGGATATTTTCGTTTTCCGGGAAAATAGGGCCGGCAAATCAATACTTTTCATTCATCTATTAAATGGAAATCGGTTGTTACAAAACCTCTAAAAATCGCAGTAGATGCTTATAAAATCAAATTATCGAGTATAGACTCATATCGGATTGTTATATTATTATTAACGGATAGTAATAAAAGCTCCGACAAAAAAATAAGAATTGTCCTTACTGAAAATATTAAATCTACTGCCTAAAATACTAACTTTCCGACTACTTTTGTCCGAATAAAAATGACGAAACGACCGAATGAGATACTGAAATATTCGAAAAATAAACATGACTGTTTATTGCTATAATACTTTTCCACCAGCTATGTCCTATTTCTATGTACCTAAAGGGTTTAAAGTAACCTAACCAAACCGAACCTCGGGGTGCCCTTCGCTTAATCTTGCATCCAAAGTCGACGTAGCCCCGCGTATATATTTATTAATATGATACAAACCCTCTGTTGTCGGTAACTTAGTAATTTTGTCGGAGGTTCAGTATTTTATTCGGAAGTTTAGTTTTGTTATTCGAAGATCGATTTCTTTTAGTCGGCCATTGATCGCTGGAGATTAATTTGTTTTTCTGAACCATTATTATTACCCATTATTAACGAGCGGTGGCTGGCGCGAGCTTTGAGATATGGTGGTGAGCTCTTTCTTAATCTGTATAGGAACGGGTGGGTTTTAAGCTCGACCGTATTTGAATATGGTTTGTCAGTCTGATAACACAAACAAATTAGTTTTAACAAAGGAGCTTTGAATGATAACAGTTAAGTAATAGTTTGAATGTAGTAACTCAGAGATATCGCAATCGGAGGTATCGAGTTGAAATTAAACAATATACTCAGGTCTGCGGTCCCTTGAAACTGTGAAAAAATCAAACTTTTAAGTTAACATAATTCGACACTCTCAAGGGAATCAAAATGTATAGGATACTTCCCGTTGACCTAGGGCAAAAAGCAAGGTTATGTAGCACAACTAAAGGAAAAAATCCGAAAACCGTAAATTTGTTGTTACATTAAAAAAGAATCCCGTGATAAACTAATACATGTACGGAACCCACGGTGTGCGAGTCCGACTCGCACTTGTTCGCTTTTTTATTTATTTACGAACTGGCTTTTGCCCGCGGTTTCACTCGCGTGGATGTAGGAAATTATACCACGGGAACGTACTACCAGGATTAATAAGTATCTGTTTAGCCGTTTCTGCGCCAATCCGGAACATACATCCCGGCATAAAAACAGGCAGACAAAATTATTCGTTACTATTTTATTCGTATTGTTGTACTTTTATACTAAATTACCGTGCCCTGTGTTACCACAGCGGGGTCCGTAATTATACATTAGCTGAACTAAAAACATTGTGGAATGCAGAATGTAAATAAGTTGCGATCACTGATAAAGAAGTTTGACACCTCATAAAAACGCACTTAACAACAATTTCATAAAAACTATAAATTAAAAAGGCCAAAGTATCACTTACACTAATTGACAACTTAACAAAAAAACAGCAAAATAAACTAAACATATGTTGAACATACGCAACACTGACTTAATACTGATGATTCAAAGAACAACGTGGTACGCAGAAAGTACTTTCTAAAAAAAAAAACATATCAAGCCAACTTGTTACGAAAGTATCGCATGACCTTACTATACATAGCAGGTTTTCAACAACGGTGATAAATGTTCACGAATTAAAACCAGCAATGTATATCGTGTAAAGTAAAAGGTGTTGTAGCTATCATTTGTTATTTGTAACGGTCCATAGTGTGGCGAAAGGAAACGTATAACAATCGGAACTTAATTCTTCCATATGGACAGAGTTGATTTTTACGCTATGTTATATTAATAAGAACTATACTACTAAGATGTCATCATCTGCCTAGCCTTTTCCAAACTAAGTTGGGGTCGGCTTTCAGTCTAACCGGATGCAGCTAAATATACTTCCAAGATGTACCTAGTGACAAAAATTGAATAGATTATGCTGACATAGTTTGGTCATTTGAGAGTATGAATAAAAGGAGACTGAGAAAAGGTATTTACGAAGCACATGTTAGTGGAAACAACGCGGGAAAAGTCACTACACGCCCTAGAATGACAAATACTTCTTAGTGACCTTATTATTGATGTTCTTCAGAAAGGTCAGGTCAGGTGCGTAGTAAATGCAGCCGGCGCATCGCGCATGCGTGTGTGAGCAGCACTCTAATTGCGTAACACACTATCAATCATAATCCGAATAATTTTGCTAATCCATTGCTTCATGTGTTCGAATAATTTGTCTGCTCAACAACGTAAATAACGCAATGAATGTTGTTGAACTGTCAAAATTAAAGCTACTGCTATCGGTAGTGTGTCAAAATGAATGAGTATTTATTTATTGTAGCATGTGGCGTTGTGTAGTTTCTGCTTGCCCCCATGGGCAGAAGGCGTAAGTTTATGTATGTATGTGTACTATAATTGGACCCTGTTAAGCAGAAAAGATCCAACCAGCAATAGGGTCCAATTATACCTACTATTAATAGGGGCTGTTAATTTGTTAGATACGTAAGACAATTTTGACCACTTTCTGGCCCTCCCCCCTCCCCCTACGTAAGAAAAAATAAGACTTGGATGAACCCCCCTTTCAATCTTACGTAAGATCAGTATTCTACTAAAAATGCAAAGAAAAAGTATCAAAAAAATTCTAAACTTAGAATGTTTGCTTACTTTTGTGATCATACGTAAGAACAATCTAAGCCCACCCCCAACGACGTATGGTCGTTGCCCACCCCGGGTAAGGAAAAATAAGACTTGTTCGGACCCCCTCCCCCTCAAATCTTCTTCTATACTATCTATACTAATACTAATATACTAATATAATACTAGGGTTAATGGAGGAACACCAAAGGAAAGACCGTTCTAAGGATTTCAATAATACGTTTATTATCCTTTTATTTATATATTGGAAGGTGTGTTTACTAATAAATATTATGTGAGACGTGTGATCCTATTATAAAGAGGTAAAATTTGTTTGTAAGTTTGTATGTAGGGGGTAATCTCTGGAACTACCAGTCGGATTTGAAAAATTATTCTTGCACTGATAGCCCATTTCTTGAGGAAGGCTATAGGCTATTTAACATCACGCTATGACCCTTAGGAGCCGAGCAAAAAGAAAAAAAGTCAAAAAGAACGTTAAGTGATAGCGCGGGCGGGTGATGCGATACGACGGGGTGGCTCGGGGGAAACATGAATTTTCACGCGAACGAAGTCGCGGGCTGAAGCTAGTACGTAATAAATGAACAGCCCTTTAATAAGTACCTACTTTAAAAAATAACAACATTTTTATTTCATTCAGGCCAAAATAGAGTTACGTACATCAGTGTCAGTGCTCACGTCTGCGTCTGCACAGCACTTTCGATTCACAGAATCAATGACTGTACAATGAATAAAGCGAAGTCAAAGTCAAAGCATTTATTTCAAATAGGCACATAAAAGGCACTTTTGAACGTCAAAAATTATCTTAAAATAGAATTGATTCTAGTCGCCCATTCCAAAAGGTAGTTTTCGTATGGAGAAGAACGGGCAAGAAACTCCACCGTTACTCTTTTAAAATGTTTAGGTACAATATTTTGCATGGGTACATTCATTATATAATAACATGTGAGGACGATGCACCTACAATAAAATTACTATACCACAATAGGTAAAAGCTGTTCGATCCCTGCATTATTATGACCTACGTTTAAATACTCGCAAAAATAACTCATAGGTCTTCATTAGAAAACTTCGCAGACATTCCGAGTATCGATATCAAAACAAAGAAAAAAACCTAAGATTATTTTTAGCTTTAGTTAAGTACTTAGGTACTTAATATAATGTTTTAAACAACACTTTTTTATTTTTTTTTTATTTTTCTTATTTTGATATTGATGGGTTTTGTCTCCAAGGCTTCGCCAGATTTTTCTGGAGCTTTTTGCAATAACGGTTATTGCAAAAAGCTCCAGATTTTTTTTTTTCAGGATTTTTTTTTTTTTTTTAATGTCTAGTATGTAAGTACCAGCGTTGCCAGATTTTTTTTCAGGCAAAGTAATATTTATTTTGCACTAGGTAAGTACTTTTATTTGTGTTTCAAATTAAATTTACAATGGTGATAATAGATAGATAACCATAGAAAATGTATTTTCATGAAAATACGTTACTTTAATCTACAATTTTGTTTATTTTATAACCATAGATTTTAACTACATATGTGTTAATGCACTCTAGCTAGTGGCTCGATTGGATTTCGCTGAGTAGGTAAAGAGTTATTATTACATAAACGAGTTAGTTTGCAGGTTTGCTGTGTTCACAGTGTAAGCGATTATATGGGTCCTGATTGGTGGAATTGCAGTACTTACACAGTACCTTACAAGTACCGTAAAATCGGGGTACATTAGCTCTAGGGTGTAACTTTGGCCCAAAATGACAAAAAGTTGAACTTCTCGCCACGCCGCACTTTAGGAGCTATTGAAGTAAGTAGTTCTCGCTATACATATATCGATAGATGACGGCATGGGGCCGTCGGTATTATTTTAAAGTTTTTCAGTACAATAAAAACAAGTTAATCAAGATAATACGTCTTTCTTTGATATACAAAATCAATCAAAACAGGTTTCTTTGCCCTTTCATTGAAAACCGTTACGTTTTACTACATAAAAGAAGAGGGCCAAATAATCCCGCTTCAAAGTAGGTACAAGTTTGGCCCAAACTTTGCGAAAAAAAAAACTTAGGGGTTATTTTCTTAAGTTTTACGTATACCATGAATTGATTATATTCTCAACTAAACACCTATTTATATTATAGAGACATGGTGCTTCTTAAATTGAAGTACTCAAACGAGAAGCAAAAAGTATAATGATTTGGGACAAAGTACCCTTACGGTAATATTTATAATAAATATATTACTTATAGCATAAAATAGTGAGTCTTATTAGCGTAAAAAAATAGGTTTTATTTTTATTTAAACTTTAAAAGTAGTTAATGTTCAGTGAATTTAACGATAATATTTCATTCAAATCTTGATCTCGGTTTAATGTTTGATTGTTCTGACATTTGTTGTTTGAAAGCTATAATTTACTAAAAACATTAATTCAACTGTTCAATCCATTGATGTATAAAATAAGGTTCAACCATAAACAATGTTGATCTGACTAAACATTGATACACACATCATTCAAATTAACACTAGTAAAAATAACAAGACGAATATGTAAGTAAGTTAAAATCTTATCCGTTAGATTTTCACCGTCTTCTCCCCGGGGTGGTTTGAATGTGATGTCATCATTCAATCAGAATCAATCATTCATTTTCATTCCGCAAATCCGCACGCATGTCGCATCTGCCACTCGTCTCATTCGCGCGCGCGACCCGGCTCAGCCGGCCGGCTTCGGCACTAGGTTTACTCATTGTAGGTTTTGATATTATGTACATTCCAAATAAAATAATAATTTATTGTGTCATAAACTGCTAATAAAATTAGCCTCCGTTTTGTATAGATACTTAGTTACAACTCATAACGTTAAAAAGTAAACAATCGTTAAAAGAAGACCGCATGTCGTACTGTTTAGCGTGATAAAAACTTCTTGCTGCCGCTTAAAAAAGCATACGAAGAAGAAAAACATTAATGCCAAAAGTGACAATTTAACAAATAAGCAAAACTTTGATCTACAAATAGATTCCTACGTCCATGAATTTCCAGGTGAACAATGCCGAACAACACGTATTTCGGATATCATAACCAGCCAAACCCCAACATAATAGTAGTGCCTACAGTGTCTTTCAGCCCTCCGCATACAGGGACGAAACGATTAGCCGACCCTAAAACAAGTAGTCCTACATTAAATCGTGAACAAATAACACCTGCAAAGGATAATATTGGCGGACCATGTGCATTGCCGTGTCGCTCAAATTGCAACCAACAAAACTTGCCAGTTGTGAGCTCAAATACAAGTACCAGCACAAAGTTTTCAGACAACGTAAGTACAAATATGCAAAGCCGTGTTAATGTTTTTGGTAGGTAATAAGTAAAATATGTAATTGAATAGGTACCTACATCCAAAGTGTATTTATAAACCGCTATCGATCGATCGTCTCGTCTACCTTAGTTTGCGCATTGCGCGTTTATTTTGATTTGTGTACGTACAGACGCCGAGAGATAGGTAGGGGTAGGTCGGTTACGACTTGCATATTCAGCATCTTATAACAATGATTGTGTACATAAGTATGTACGTAGCGGATGTAGGTGCCCATAAAAAGTCACACAATAAATTAAAATGTTTATAAAAAAGTAGGTACTTAGTTATAGTCCTCATAGTTGCTGATAGGTTGCTAAATAGATCATTTTTTAGCCGATAAGCGGCACACCCTGTTGCCGCCATGTGCTGCCTTGTGCGCGAGTACACACGGTGACACGGCTACACTTCAAGCTAAACATTTCCAGTTTTCGATGACCTCGCATAATCGCATTGTATAGGTTTTTCGTACAATTAGAAGTCAGCTTATACTGGTTATGTATAGCTTGATGTGTAGCCGTGGTACCTATACTTACTATAGGTTCATCACAAAGGTTTAATAAAATAAATAGTAAGAAAACGTTTTGTATTCTATACCGTGTGGTACCTATTTCGAATGAAAGGGCTTACTGTGAGCGTCTCAAAATGTATTTTTTTATAATAGTTGATTACAGGAAGTCCTATAAATAGTATATGTTATTAAATAACATGATTTAAATATACCTATTTGTGTTGAATTTTCGTATAATCTACATGACATACATTGAGATGTCTGATAATATAAAAAAAAACATCGCACTAAGAATGTTAGGTGAGTACATAATATTGCTTACGCGAGCAAATCTACGGTATGTTGTTGAACTCAAAGTAGGTACAACTTGACACTCGATATTTAGTCAAGTCAAATAAACATGTTTTCATATACTTAATCGGTTACATTGGATAAATGTCTGTCATTAACGCCACCCTATTTAATTAATTACTTATTTATAACAAAAGGTACTTAAACGAAGCAAAAGGAGTGGCCTTCTTTAGTTTCTGCCTACCCCATGTGAAGAAGACGTGAGTCTATGTACGTATTTTATTCATTTTAAACCGTAACACGATAGCGGGCCACTTCGAGACTCCATATCAGGAGGCGAGATGGACACGAAAATATTTGTCGGATTAATCCGGCGTAAGCGGTTAAAAGCTTACCCCCTTATTCATAAAACTTATCAAACCTATTTTAGTTAAAATGGGGTTTGTCTCTTTCTTACACACAGAAATGACAACGCAACAGATAAAGACAAACGTTCTATAAACCTATTTTAGCTAAAATAGAGATAAAATAGGATTATGAATAAGGGGGTTAATCTTTATTTTATGGGAAACAAACTAGAAGTACAGCCCGATTCAAACTTTATGGCGGTTCGGAACATGAGGCGAGTCGCTGCGCAGTACCTAACAATTAAGGGTCAAAGCAGACAGAACGGAGCGCAGCGGAGAGGATTTTATTAACGTATCTACTAAAATAATTGAAAATTTAAACAGCCTTCTAAGCTTTATAGGCTGAAAGGGTAATTATTTTGATGTCTTAGGGCATTTAATTTTTTTTTACAGTCGCCCGTTTTTTTTTAAACATGTTATGAAAAATAAAATGCCTGCATCACTAACTACAAACATTATTTATATTTTAGGGTTGGCAGCCCTATGGCAAATGACGGCACGGCTGACTGACATTGTCATTGTCATTTCTCATTGTCAATTATCATAGAAATAACTGGCTATTATATACTTGTACTTCATAAATTATGTACATTAATACATTTGTCGACGTATTTTTCTACATATAAAAACACTACGCCTCGCGGACTTGCCCCAGTGGTTATGTTTTTTTTTATTTCAACGTCATTCTGACATTTACAGATTTGACCTTTTTTCGACACGTTTTGATATTGCATTGTCATGATAATCAATATTTTCTGTCTCAATTTCATGGAGCTGCAGCTAAAATTATAATAAAATCTCAAAGTATTTATTAGAAACAGAAACTTTAGCCACATTTAAAATAATTATAGTCCATAGAAATGAATAAAAGCTACGTGCGTTTCGTTGTACTGAAACATTTTTCACTTTTTTACAAAAACGGGCGCCTGAAAAAATCATATTTAACTATAATCGAGTAGCTTAATAAATAAGCTTTCTAATAAGGTACACCACATTAGCGTTTAAAAATCTTCGGAATTTAGTACCACTTTTGACCTCTCCTTTGTTAATTTATAGAAATATGTGAAAATACAGAAAACAATTTTTAATAAATTAATAATTTCTCATCATCATTGATTATGTTAGATGTTTTATGTTCATCATCATCATCATCAGCCTATAATGTTCCCACTGCTGGGACACAGGCCTCCTCTCTGTGAGAGGGAGTGGGCCGTAATCCACCACGCGGGCCCAGTGTGGGTTGGTAGATGTCACATGTCTTTGAATTTTTGGTTCTAGGACATGCCGGTTTCCTCACGATGTTTTCCTTCACCGTTTTGAGAGCAGTGGTGATGAAATAATTTTACACAAAGTAAAGCGCCTGTCTGGGTTCGAACCTACGACCTACAACTCGTAAGTCGCGGCCGATACCACTGGGCCACCACTGCTCTGTTTTATGTTATTCGCCGCAAATTCGACATACGAGGGTCCGATGATAAAAGCAAAACTTTTAATAATTTCCTCGTTTGTATCTTTCACGATTTGTTAAATTAGTGCCGTTCCGTAAAAAAAAAAAAATGTTCAGGGAGCGGTAGTATGCGGCGAAAAATAAAATCAAATCTAATAGAAAAATGTTGACTCCAGCTGTTATCACTAAAATTTTTATGTTCTAACATGTTTCTTGAAATGTCTGAGCTTCGAAAGCCAAAAATGTAGTTGAAAATTCAATGTCATACATAATATATAATAATTATTTTACAAAAGAACTTTGAAATATTTTTCAAAAAAATTACACGATATGATTATTTCGCTCAACTGATAACTTGGACATACAATAACACACAAAGTATTGATTTAATGACTTTTTTGTCAATATGTATTGTGTAGTAGATAGTACTAAACAGATTAAAGTCATTTTTTAATCTTCCCTCAACTTGAGAATCATGATTTTCGTACCGCTAATTACTTAAAATTGACCTCCGTGTGGCTGGTCGAACATATATTTTATCCGTCACAATTTTATTTAAGAAAAATATCTTTAATTTTTGCAGTTTACAAATTCGCTGTGTGTTACACAAGAGAAAATATCGACTGAAACTCTTGCATTTAATAAGAGCCAGAGTATTCAAGATCTCTCTACGCCTACACCTAAATACAAACCACGCCACAACTTAGTTGATCTAACTGGGTTCAATATACCAAAAAGAGAAAAAGAAAGAGTCTGTACGAGTTCATTACTTAAACATAAAGATTTGAGACTGATAGATGATCCTAAGATCGAACAAGATAAAATGACAACAAGTTATAATGAAAACGAACATCAAGATTATTCAGACAGTGATAATTATAAAACTGACAACATCTCAAAATCTGCAACAAATGCGAAGGCAACGAGTACTTACAGTGAGAGAAACTCAGAAAATCTTACGCGTGGTGAACCCAAAACAGATATGGAAGTCAAGATGAAAAAATACTTTAAACAGCTCTGGAAACGTAGCTTTGAAAGAATCAAAGCTAAAGGAGCCAAAGAAAAACACGTCAGAGCTGTAAAAAGCAGCAGTAAAACGACAGAAGAGTACAAAGATTCAAAAGAAGAATCTAGTCGTGGCAAAGCATACATACAAAAGGTTTCTAACAGTAATTCTACAAAGGACTTACGGAATAAAATAATAGAATCTAACCGTAGTAAAGTAAACTTACAAAACGTTTCTAACAGTAATCCTACAAAGGACTTAAGGAATAAAATAATAGAAAGAAGATTCATGGCTAAATATACTAAAAGGTCAAAAAGCGAAACAAATTTTCGTCATTTACCAGACTCAAAAGTTTCTATAAGAGACCGAAGAATAGATTTAAGTCCCGATTCCATTAAAAGATGTAAAGATTTTCAGCATTTCATGCGTCACAATGATGATCATGAAATTAAATACAAAAGCAGGAATCCAATCAAAACTGAAAATCTGCCTCGTAAGAATATACGAAGGAAATCATGTGAAACTACAACAAATAACCCAGTTAGTAAAAATAACGTAGATGAACGTAAGAAATCTATAAAAAGTGAAAAACGTAGTAAAGTCAATACTAACCAAACTAATTCGGAAAGGGTTGAAAACTATACTGATATGAAAAGGGCTATACACCAAAATAACACAGACAGGGTTAAATTAATGAAAAGTGTTGTACGAGTAGATAAAAACTTTCATAATAATCTTTCGCAGAGAAAGCGTGTCAGATCTTGTAGCCCTGATGGGGTAGAAGATCTTAGATTAAGGCTCTCCCGTAAAAGAGCAAGAAGTAAATATTTAGGACACTACCATGAACCTATTGAGAATACACTTGTTCAGGAAAGCCCTATGATAACAGTTAATCAAGATGTGCAAGCCGATTCCAAGAATTCGCCAACATTAGCACCAACTGTAAATAAATCTAAACTCAAAAAATGTAAAGAAATAAAAATATTCGTAACTATAGTGTGTCCAATCTCTGACTCTGACTCAGTAAATTCTAATCAGGATTTAAATGAATCCTGTTCATCGCCCGAAGATGTCAGTTCCCTCGAGGACTTCAATGACTCAGTAAATTCTAATCAGGATTTAAATGAATCCTGTTCATCGCCCGAAGATGTAAGATACATATATATAGATAATACAAAGAAATGCAAAGATGAACAAAATATGAACGAGAACATAAAAGTTGATAGAAATACTAAGCAAGAGGCAAATAATGTAACAGATTTAACTGGAAACAGTTATAAAGAAAATGTGCCAAAGGAAACAATCAATCTTTTCAAGGTTATACAAAATATTAAAACAAACTCAAAAGTTGATAGAAATACTAAGCAAGATGTCAGTTTCCTCGAGGACTTCAATGACTCAGTAAATTCTAATCAGGATTTAAATGAATCCTGTTCATCGCCCGAAGATGTCAGTTTCCTCGAGGACTTCAATTATGATGAAATCGTTGATTCACTGAATATTGATCAAGTCAATCCTAACAAAACAATAACAACAGATCAAACTAAACCTAAAGAGGGTATCATTAATGATGTCAATATGAAAGCCATCGAAATAACAAAGAAAGAGGAAACAAGTTCGCATAAAGGGCAAGTCATTGAAATAAGTTCAGATACAGTAGACGACAATATGAATATTAAAATCGGGTAAGAAGCATAGCATACTATGTATATGTCACTGTATAATTATGAACATCGTTAGTCTATAACCTATCTCGGGAGATTATGAACTAGCGAAAAATTGTGATCTCTGTCTGTAAGTGCAGCACCCTAATTGCGTAAAACACTTTCAATCACAATCTGAATCATTTTCAACAATTTTCATATGTTCGAAAAATTTGTCTGCTCAACAACTTGAACTGTCAAAATGAAAGCCATTGCTACTTTTAGTGTGTTACCCGATTTCCCTGCAGGTTCGTTCACAATTTGACGGTTTGACATGGGTAGATGATTTAACTATCGAAAATTAATGCGTTATATTGTAAGCAGTATCGTTCATAATTTATCGACAGTTTACAATCTCGCGAGATAGATTATACACTAACGGTTTTTTACAATCATAATGATATATATATAAATATCACTTTTAAATTATTCTTCGTTGTCGATTTTTATTTTACAGATCTGTTACTAATACAAAGGAATGCAAAGATGAACAAAATATGGACGAGAACATAAAAGTTGATAGAAATACTAAGCAAGAGGCAAATAATGTAACAGATTTAACTGGAAACAGTTATAAAGAAAATGTGTCAAAGGAAACAATCAATCTTTGCAAGATTATACAAAATATTAAAACAAACTCAAAAGTTGATAGAAATACTAAGCAAGTGGCAAATTATATAATAGATTTAACTGGAAAAGGTAACGAAGAAATTACGCCGAAGGAAGCAATGGATCTTTGCAAGGATGAACAAAATATTCAAACGAACACAAAAGTTGATAGAAATACTAAGCAAGAGGCAAATGATATAACAGATTTAATTGGAAAAGGTTACAAAAAAAGTGCACCGAAGGAAACAATGAATCTTTGCAAAAATGAACAAAATATTAAAACGAAATTAAAAGTTGATAAAAATACTAAGCAAGTGGCTAATAATAAAACAGATTTGAATAGAAAATATTGTGATAAAAATGCGGCGAAGGAAACTATTAATCTTAGTAATGATGACAGTGTTGTAGAGGTGATAGATATCACTGACGAAAATGGACATTATACGAATTCTAAACATCTTGGCCCAAAAAAACCAATCCAAACCTCAACATTAATTAAGAAAGCAAATCTTGCAAAATCTAAATATCAATTTAAACAAAGTGTTAATAAAAAAACAGGTTTAGTTAATAAAAAAGTTCATAATACAAAATATGAAGATAAAACCAATATTAACGCTAAACAAAAATTAAACCCAACTAATATAACAGACATAAAGCAAACAGCTTGTCTTCAAACAATGTTTAATATTGAACAAAATAAATCTATCAATAGCATCGGCGTTAGAAGTGATGTGATCAAACAGTTAAATACTTTGGATAAACAAGTAAAAGGTAAGAATGTTAATTCTCATAATTCTGAAGACACAATCGAAGCATCACTTAAGACTATGTCTAATAACTGTGAGCAGAATGGTAGCATTCGTAAACAAATCAAACAAAATAAAATTAATAGATGTGATGAAAATGTAAAAGAAAATTCAATATATGAATCTGTAGATGCAGTGGAAGTGTCCCTTAAAACTACATTATTTAATAGCAATAAATGTCAAGACACGGGCATTAATATGGATATGGAACAGCCAAGCTCGGGTCAACATATACAAAAAGAAATAGATGTGTTACAAACAGCTCAAGTAATGACAAAAGTACCACTTGAAATGAGCAATATAGTGAATCAGAATAAGAACTTGAATGAAAAAAAAATTGAACTGCCAAATGTAACTGATAAAGATATCAAAATAAAATCGGAAACACAAAAACCTGGAACTCAAATATTACCAGAAACAATAAAAAATGGTATTGAACAGAACGATGAAATTAAAATAAATTCCGAGCCATTAAATGTTATAAAAGAAAAGTTCTTACGAAAATCTGGTAGCATATCTAAAAACTCTCTTGAAACTGAAGAAAATATTCTAGAGAAGGCTAACAATAAAATGGATATAATATGCAGATCCAGTAAAAATGTTAAAGAACATTTGCAAACATTAGAAGACACCGTTAATAAACTTCAAGATAAACCGATCAATAAAATTGAAAAGAAAACAAACGATGTAATATCTTTACCACAATCTAAAAATAAACTACCGTTTGATTCTGGAAAGTCAACTAAAGGAATTCTTGAAACGCCAAAAAGCTTTGCAGAAAACTGCCCCAGTTCCTCACCGACTCACATCAGACCACAAAGCAGCTTAGGTCAGACTAACAAGTCAAAGGGCGAACCTTTGCTAAAATCTGTAGAAACAATTAAAACATCTTCTAAAGCTACTATTGATAATTCGAAACAAAAGATCAACATTAGAAGTGAATCAAATAAGTCAGATAAGAACATTGAAGAAAAAACATTATTAACTTTACAAAACTCGGAAGTTAAATCTGAGAAGTTACCAGAGAGAAGCAACATCCAACACATGACCAACGTGACTACCAGTGTTGAATTAACAAATCCCGATAAAAATATAGAAGTGACGTCACGGAAAACTTCTATTGTCAAAGCTGAAAATTCGCTTACGGCGAATAATAAAGAAACTACTCCAAGAGCAAGTAAGAAATCAAACGTAGACAACCAAACCAAATCAGAAACAGAGAAAAATAATACCCAAAAGATAGAAATTATTGATGATGCTTGTGACCTAAACAAAATAACAATAAAAGACAGTGAATTGGGTAAACGTTCCGAAATAGCGACAAATAATAAAACAAAGCAAGAACAAGTAGTTTCCAACAAAACTTTGTTTCGTGATGGAAGCAAAAATAATGATGAAAATAAATCGAATAAGCAAGCAGAAATATTTACACCGCCAAATCAGAATTTCGTAACAAATTTTGAGTCACAGACGTCGGAAAATTTACAGAAGAAATACTCTATTTCGTCAGTTATTCATAATGGGAGCTTCTCCACAGTCTACAAATGCTTTGACAACAAAGGAAATCCGTATGCAGTCAAAGTTGTCAAGTATGTATATTTTCTTTGATTTACTAAGCTGTGCGAGTCTTGTTGATAATAAAAGGTCAAAATATGAGACTAGAGAAAAATCTACTCTTAAATGACAAACATTTTTGTGTTTTAAAACGTATCGCGTTGTCTCTAGTTTGTATTCCATGTGCTTTTTTGACGTGAGAACGTCTTAAATCGATGAACGCCGACTGCACGCACGAAAAAGCATGACTCATTGTCACGTTCCGCCTGAGCCGAGTGTGCAAGCGAGAGCGCGGGACAAGCGATAGAGAGGCACGATCGGCCTAAGCGTTCGGTTTATGACGCATCTATCTGAGGGGCAATTCTCGTAATTTTTAGAACGTTCACAGTCTGATCTCAGTCTCAATCTGTCAAAATTTCCTCTAATTTCCCTACATTTTGACATGTTTTTGACATTGGTTGTCGCTGAGATGAGATAGCGACAACATTTTGAATGTTTTTAATTACGGGAATTGGCCTTCTGATGTTTTCTTATGACGTTATCACGTAAAATTATCGGCCGTAAACCGACTTTACAGACAACCAATTTTTAAAACGACTTTAATATTTCAGGCAGCTGAAAAGGGGCATGACCATGGAGAGAATGTTATTCGTACTGCAAAAATACAGACCTAAGCATGATTATTTTGTACTCTATTTAATTAGCGGTTTGGAAGTGGAGAACAAGTGGTGTCTACTAACCGAATATTACCCCGTAAACTTGAAGCAAGCGTTGCATGGATACGCGCATGGTTTTAACATAAATCGCGTAAAAATTTTATCCAGACAACTAGTTGATGCGGTCAGTATGTTGACTAATGCTGGTGTTATACATTCAGGTAAGCCTTTCTTCTGTAACCAATCACGTCTTGTTTAAATGCCGTTTAATTATATTGATCATAAAAGAAACAAAATTAACTCATTAATGTTACTTTTCAGATATAAAACCCAGTCATATCCTACTGAACAGTGCACATGACAGATTGAAATTATGCGGCTTTGACCAATCGAATTACAGCAGTTGCATAAACATTACACCAAACACTGGTACGCTGATTTATCGGGCCCCTGAGGTTATATTAGGCTTTCAAGAGGACCACAGAATAGACCTATGGTCCACTGCCCTCGTCATGTTCGAGATGGCCACCAATAAGACACTCTTCACGGGAGGTTCTAATAATGTAATATTATACCAACAACTATGCACATTCGGAAGTATTAATTATCCAATGCTGGCACAATCCAGATTCGCAGAGTTATACTTTTATGGTTCAAGTTTTATGCAAGAACTTAATTACAAAAAATATAAGGTAAATAATATTTGTTTATTACTTATGTATTAGTCCATTCTCACATGGGGTGACGGCAACTCAACCTAAACTGGTTGGCAACGGGCGTTGCTAACTGCGATGCAACTGGTACTCTAATGGGCCAACTCAAGTTGTATCAATTTTAATCATTTCATAATTCATCGCGTCAATTTTATGAAACATTGCGTTGGCAAAGACCGAGCGACATGTACTGCCAGTCGCGCGTGACTGGTTGCATCGCCGTTGGTAACTAGTTTTCGACAAGTTGCGTCGTATCAGAATCGCCATAGAAATGTATGTGCTAACGCGATTGGTTGCGTCGGTGTTGAAAACTGGTTTTATTTTGGTCACCTCGTGTGAGAATGGCCTTATTTGATACGATATTACGGGACGTGATATTTCTTGTACGTAATAAATAACCATTATTGTTTCAGCAAACCCATGTGGTAAATTGTCTGCAAAGAAACTACAATCTTAGCAGAATATTATTTCAGCGGTACAGAGAGCGGGGGCAGCATATGGGTAAATGGCAAAGGTGGAACATCAAGCATAAACTCGATTTGCTTCACAGACTGTTGGAACAAATGTTGGTCTTGGACCCAAGAGACAGGCTGCCAATACAATTAGTTGGTGCCAGCGAATTTATGAATAATTAGTTTAATTCTGAGAATTACTTAATACTTTTTGTCATATTTAGATACGTTTGAAACGTTTAAGTGCGTTCATTCCGCGCGGGCCAGTAACGTCGCATTTCTAGTGGTTTTTCGTGATTATTTTATTAAATTTAAGCGAAAGTACTAGATTTTACAGCCAAGTACTAGGTCGTTGGTATTTATATTAACAACGATCTAGATTTAATAAAATAATCACTAGAAACTACTAGGAATGCGACGTTGCCAGCCCGCGCGGGCTGTCTTTATTTCGTAAGAGTCTCACGGTTTTGTTCGATATTTATTTTTATTTAAGTTTCAGAAATTGTTATCAGTTACAAGTAAGGTGGTGTTTTGTATTTGTTTCCTATCTCATTATGATTAAACTTTTGATATATTTCTACAGAACATGTTGTTTTATTTGTTGTACCTATCCATATTGTTACGAGCTTGGGGTTCGTGACAATAAAAACTGCCGATTTAATAACCAAAAATATACACTTTAATTAAAAATACCAATTACAACTTTAAACACACACAATTATACAACACAATCGCACTACAGATCACTCTAGTCGCATTTGAAGATCGCTTCGATGTTTTCGCTTGTATCGCTTAACCAATACTGATCCCGGGTCGCGGTCTTACTGGCCTTATACAGGAAGATTTTTTTATCACCATCCAAATTTTTACAGGGTGTTCTACCCATGAATATGAACAACTTTCACTATGGGACCAACTCTGAAATCACGAAAAAAAAGTCAGCTGTTTCATACATTTTGGTCAAGTAGATATTGAACTTTTGTATGAAAATTTTTGATTTCAGAGTTGGTCCCATAGTGAAAGTTGTTCATATTCATGGGGAGAACACCCTGTAAAAATTTGTATGGTGATAAAAAAATCTTCCTGTATAGGCCTCGGATAGTTCCACTTCCAGAAGCTTCTAATGTAGAAACATCTAGAATGTTCGAGTACATACCGGTCCCGACTGACCAGATGTCGATAGTTCTAGAAAGTTCTAGCATCGAAATTTCTAGAAGGGTCCCGACTATTAGCTCTGCTACTCGATACTAGATGGCGCTAGTGGTAGCTAATGTCGCCATCAATTGTGGCGCGCAACAATATTAATTTAGAAGCATCCGTACACATAGCAATGCGGCATAGCAGAGTTTTGCTAAATTATTACCAGTTTGGAACAAAGCACACAATATACAGGATAAAACTGAATAGGTGCGCCAAATTAAAACAAATTTAACGTGTTATAATAGTAGATTGTACAACTAGTGCATAAAAGAAACCATTTTACGCCGAGATGTTTTTATCCACCCGAGCCGCAGGCGAGTGGGTAGTTAGGTCGAGAGGTAAAATGGCTCGTTTATGCTCGAGTTTATACACTTTGATTTTCACTTCGATTGCGAGAAAATGAAACAGGCATAAAGTATATAACAATATTTTCACTGTTTAAAAATGTTGCATTTAAGAAGTGAATAGCCAATTCCCGCACCGAAACATTTTAAGTTTTTTTTTATTTTCAACATTAATTGTGTCATTCGACTTGGGTACTACGGTAAAACTTTTCTTTGCGTTTTTAAATAATAAATGACAACTATTTTATCTGGTTTTATTACGATAGAAAACACGGAAGTGTTACAAAATAAAGCAAATAAAATAACGACTTTAATCTGCGATGTTTTATTGTGCGTGTGGCTATTGGGCCTGATTATCTTAGTCATAAAAAAATTTCTTTATGCACTAGAACATATAAAGCGACTTTATGTCGCCTACGCACAACATAAAGACGAACTTTTAAAGCATGAGAAGTGAAAAGAAAATTTAGAGCATGTTATTAAGGAAAGGGATGCACATACGAGTGCGTAGAGAATTACTTCAGGCAAGCAATTTGGCAACGTCATCGCGCGACCTTTTTTTCGTAAGAACGATCAAAATTAGGCAAATGCCGCTAGTTCAACGCGTTGCCAACTTACTTCATGTTGTGAACTCTGCGATGAATATACGAGTTAAATTTGGATTTAAATAATTTTGGGACGACGATAATTCATGTCTACTTGAAAGCAATAACTTAGTTTGCACTATCTAGAAGATAATTATACGAATTTTTTAAAATGATAATGATTATGTAGCAGTTACTGCACCTCCTATTTCAATTTGGCGCAAGTTTTCAATTTTATCCTGTATTAAAACGGTAAGATATTGCATTTCAAACTGACATTTCATATGAAACGAATAAGTATTAAGACTATCATAATTTATAGACAAACTTAACTGCATACATTCATTTTGAAAATCCTTTTTAAATTGATATTAGTTTATGTAAAATAAACAGTTGCGACCGATGGCCGGTGGAGCAGATGAATCCTGGAGTGGAGACCGCGTTCCGGCAAGCGTAGTGTGGGACGCCCCCCAGCTAGATGGACGGACGACCTAAAGAAGGTGGCTGGGGTAGACTGGATGCGGAAGGCGGAGGACAGGGTGCTGTGGCGCAGTCTGAGAGAGGCTTATGTCCAGCAGTGGACTGCGATAGGCTGAGTTGATTGATTGATTGAAACAGTTGCGAAACACACTTTCAATCACAGTCTGAGAGTTTGGAAGGATATCGCTAGACCATTGCTTCATAGGTTTGAAAAATTCATCTGTTCAACAACGAGAATAACGTGGCTGAACTGTCTAAATGCAAGCCACTGCTACTGTTACTGTGTTACGCAGTAACCCCGTAGGATGTGTAGCTGCACTTACATATGATAGGTAAACATAGGTTTCTTTAAAACGCATCAGCTTCTAACGCTTTAGGGTCAGTTCATACCGCGACGCGACGCGGCGCGCAGTTTTCAAGATAGCAATACAATTATAGACCATATCTACTACACAAAAAGGTACATAATTCAGTGAGGTGGGACGCGCGGCGTAGCTTGACGTAGTAGGCACCACCTCACTGAATTTTGTACCTTTTTGTGTAGTAGATAAGGTCTGTAATTCTATTGCTATCTTGAAAACTACGCGCCGCGTCGCGCCGTGGTGTGAACTGACCCTTCTAGCTAAGCCCGCGCGGCATATAGACGCAAGCGGTATGGATTTCCACACAAGCGCACGCGCTAGTGGTTTTTTCTGACTTATTTTTAAAACGTATCGCGCTTTATTCGAGGCGAAATATTTAACTGATCCTCTAAAAACTCGTTGACCTTCTAATGTTGTATGCTGTTGTAAAGTAATGAAACTATAAAAACTTTTGAACTTCTAAAGATGACACTTTTTTTTAAATAAATGAGCCCCTTTTTAATTTTCCAGCCTTTTCTCGCAGCTGGTAGCAGTCACGTTACTTAGACCCTAAAATGGGAATTATTTGAGGTTTACAAAAAGAAGCGCATTCATTATGTTAGTGTTCAAAAACACTTTTTGGAAAGCAAAAATGGCAATTATTTCAGGTTGGATTAAATACCTGCCTTATTTTTGTTGGCGATTCTATTATATTCGATGATAAGGTTAAGATTACTCCAACTCAAAGCATTCATTTGAATTCAACTATTTACAGGCACTTTCGAATTATCAAAAAGTCGGTAAGTTAGTCAGAAAGTTGAAGCTAGCTGCCCATTCCAAAACGTAGATCTCTATGGAGATGAACAGGCAAGAAACTCCACTGCTGAGCATGAAGCCCTAGGTTCGATTACCAGTGTTATTGAGTTTATTCCTTTGGAAATTTCTCAGTAACAGCCCGCAGTCTGGATGTGTGCCCCGATGATGGCAATATTCACCAGGACATTTTACCAGTTATATAAGTCCCATGTAATAACAACGTGAAATGTGGATGAACTATACAACTGGCTGTTGATAGTAACATGCGCGCGCTTGACATTTTGTCACATTAATTTTGCTATAATTCTCGTTCGCAAAACTGTTAAGAGCCTATACTACCTCAGATGGCTTAGCGTGATCCTCCGTTATGTCTAAAATACTGCACCATTAATTTTGAAATAAATATATAGTAAACTTGAGGATTAATGCTAAGTCTTATGTTAGACGAAAACACGATTCCATGAAATTTTCTCGATAGAAAAAAAATCCAAAGTTACCTCTAACCCGAACAATAAACCGCTGGTATTCAAAAAATACTTCAAATTAGATCATGAAACTTTGCATACTAACTGAACTTACTTTAAAGCAGGTCTTATGTTATTTACTTTTTTATAATTACCATTATTTTCACTGTAAAAAGCAAATACCTAAACTATTGGCGCTTCCTGCCGCCCAGCACCGCACTCTGTCTCGCTCTTACTCAGTCCGCGAGCAGTATCGTATGAGCGAGATAAAGAGTGAATTTTAGCTGAGGTAGTATAGGCTCTTAAGTTGAATAGAGGCACTGACCTGTCCCGGCATCTCCTTGGTGTGTCCGTCGGGCACGTGGAACAGCACGAGCGGCGTGCGGCGCGCGGTGTGCGGGGAGGCGGGCGCGGCCGCTACGTCCGCGCGGAAGAAGCCGCGCCGCTGCAACTGGATGATGTCACCTACTTTCACTTTGAGGAGCTCTGTCTCGCCTAACATTGGGATTTCCCACTGCAATTGAAATAATTTAGTAAGATACATATTCATGCTTTAAGAAAAAGGAAGAAAAGCTTCTAAAGTTTAGGAGTTTTTTCTAACTTGGTCAGTGCTCTTTTGGTTTAGGTCCTAAACCAAAAGTCTACTATTTTACAATTGTTGCAATGGTGTCTCTATTGTGAGATTTTGACAGATTTGCCATACAAAATCTGTCAAAAACTAACAATGGCGACTAAGCCCCACGTTGTTTGACAAAATTAAATTATTATGTAGGGTCTCCACATAATAATTTCATTTTGTAAATAAATAACTACACCATTACATACACTCTTATTCAGAATAAAAATTCAGACAGATTCGCAGAGTGAACTGTGTGACAATGTGCTTGCAAGATTTCCTTCAGTTTCCATCGGTATAATTTGAAAGTAATATGGTATTATTGTTAAACGACTTATCGGTCGACAAAACCACGGAAGTTGAAGCTACATCCTTCCCAAAACATCCTTCCCAAAACATCCTTCCCAAAACATCCATCCATCCATCCTACTCAAAAATCAACTTAGAATACATAACGCTAAAGTAGATAGTTGATTAAGTGGCGATGGAATGTAAATTATGATACACTAGCTGCGCCCCGCGGTTTCACCCGCATAAGTCTCGATCCCGTAGGAATATCGGGATAAAAAGTATCCTATGTCCTTTTCCGGGACTCAAACTATCTCTATACCAATTTTCATCTAAATCGGTTTAGCGGTTTGAGCGTGAAGAAGTAAAAACATATAAACACACACACACACATACTCACAAACTTTCGCCTTTATAATATTAGTGTGATTTTTATAAAGCAATTTTCTTTTATACTCCACAACAATTATTTCAATCAAATCTCTCATTACTCACCCTAGTCTTATGCCCAATATACTGCTTGAAGTCTTCATCCTTGCCTAACAGCGGCTTGGATATGATATGATCGAAGTACACACAGTACACTTCAACCGTCGGTGCCTGTGGAGAGTCTGCCAACCAGGTTAGCTTGACAGTCTTCTTGAAGTCCTTGTTGTCTAGGTTGGGGGTGCCGTCTACACTGATAACTGTGCCGTCCGCGGATCTGGGGATTGATTTAGTAATTAGTTTTCTTTTAAGCAAACTTATATTATAAAACTAGTGTTTGCCCGTGACTTCGTCTGCGGTCCATGATGAAAAGAAGCCATTGTCCTCCTTCTCTAGGTCATGGTCTACCCGTTTGCCAAATTTTTATCCAAATCAGTTCAGCCGTTTTAGCGTGAAAGCGTAACAAACGAAAATTTAAAATTTAGAATTTTCATAATATTTATTTCATATATTTTTTTAACTGTCTACCTAGCAGCTTTTGGTTATGGATCCCTAAAATGGTTTATGTTAATATATTAATAAAATACTTACTTATTAATCTTATTAATTAAAACATTTCCGTAACTAATAAACGTCGCGTTCTCTCCCTCCTTCAAGGTCTTGGCATCGACCTGGTCTATCAGCAGTCTGTTTGATACGTATACGGTCTTGGACCCTACGTCGGGGTTCTTGGGGTGCAAGGCTACGGTCAGGGTGGTGTCGGAGACCCCCTTGAGGTTCACGGGCACTGGGTTCGTTTCTAGAGTCGTGTAGCGAGGGGCTACAGGGTCTATCACCTGAAATTGATAAATGATAGTATGTTAGTATTAGTGGAAAATGAATAAGTTAGTGTAAGACATAATAAACCTGTGGCGACATCTACATCGCCACATGCGAACTACGCATCATACTGACGTCACGCAAAATCCTGCATCGCGCAAGCAGAGTTGCGCGGTAGCAACTAGCATATCGACGGCGAAGTACCAATAACACCTAACTGACAAAGTTAAAAATTTACACAAACTGAAAAAAAACTTTTTAAAATAGACACGTTGGTTTAGTTGGGAGGTATTTCCACATTTTAATTTAATGCTGTTGGTGTTGCAACTAAAAATATACTTAAGAGATTTCACTAAAACATGCGAATAACGCCTTTAAATTCAAAGCGATAAAAAAGTGAATTTCTCGAAAAATGACAGTTAGGAGGTATTGGCATTTCGCCGTCGATGTATACAACGTCCCGACATCCCCGTCGGAGGATCCTCCCTCTTCTATGGAGGAGGAGTGAACTTCACACCCAAAACATATTAACATAGTTGAGAGTCGAATGGACAAAATATTTAGGTTTTTTCAGGTGCTTCTAAACGTGAATAACGCGATCGAACAAGATAATTATGAAATTACTAATACGAAATAAATAGTTTTATGTCTATATAATTCTAATATCAATCACAAACCTTCTTGTTGATGGCCCATATCTTGTCCCACTCCATGAAGACCACTGAGCGGCTGGAGCCCTGCGCTGTGATGAACTGCCTCAGACCTTCCACTGTCATACCACGACGGAGAACACCGCGGACGGTGGGCATACGAGGGTCGTCCCTGGTACAAAGAAATTATTAAAGAACGTTGAAAATAAAAATTGTAAGTAACGATCTTACTATAAAAAACTTAGCACGGAACTAAATAAATTTATTATTCTAATATCGACACGATGATTATACTTTAGACTGATGTAAAGACGCCCGCATATCAAGCTTCTATAATCTGTCAAATTTCTTTAATATATTTTCAACTTTATCGCTACAGCATGAGGTTCAAAGTTGATTGAGAAAATTTTACAGTTTTGGGTAGCTATTATTCTATTTTGTTTAGATTCAGCCCAACAGAGACAATTCAACCACAATTCACAGAATGAGTGAATTTAATGAGATTTTTAAAGCAAATTTATTTATCAGATGCTTGATCATGCGCATAAACGCAGGTAGTGTTTGTTTGGAAATTACTGAGTAAGGGCGAATTTCACCGAACTGAAATAACTAGAACAAAGTCTTATCCTGACAATAAATATTGAATTTTTGACAGTTTTTCCATACTCTAGTATGGACAGTAGCTGACAGTTCTAACTGTCAGCCCTAATAAGAATTAACATCTTACCATCCATCGACTAATCCTTCTTGCACGAACCACGTAAGTTTTCGCTTTGACAGCACTGTGTTTGTCATGCTCAGACTGTGAACACATACAAATAAAACAAATTAATTATTACAAGAAAAAGACAAACACAGGTCGGTAGAAACATCTAGCCAGCTGCGCAGTTGATGCGAGCCAATAAATCTAAATGATATACAAAAACCAATTGTACCATTGAGGAAACTGCCCAATTTGAAAACAAAATCCCGTGCACACGATGACCACATCTGTTAGCAAGCGTTACTATAGCGGCCGTGCGCTGCAAAGAAAAAATAGCCCCTATGGTGTATAGGAGGAAGTTTCCTCGACAGTACGTTTTTTTGGATTCGTTGCCAGCAGTGCCCTAATTAGTGCTCACACACACGAGCGAAACGCGTCACCGGCAGACGCAACTGCAGTCGTCGACAACGTGCCGCTCGTGTATTTAAGTACGGTGTTCAAATACACGACCGGCACGATGTCGACGGCTGCAGTTACCTGTGTGAATGTACAGACGCCAGCACCTCAAGCTACCCGAAACTGTCAAATTTTCCCAATCAACCTTGAACTTTATACTGTAGCGATAAAGTTGAAAATCTATTAAAGAAATTGGACAGATTGTAGTAGCTTGATGTGTTGGCGTTTGTACACAGTAAAACGTGTTTCTGTTTTTTAAATGTAATGCTAAGTCAGTCGGAATTTAAACAAACAGAGCAAGTAAGCTAACTAAAACTAAATCTCGTTAGAAAATGTTTATTGTTCTTGCGTCATCTCTCGTTACCTTTATCTGGCAGGTTTTTTTTTTGGTTCTAAGTCCTGGATAAAACTGTTCTTTTCAAACTCACCGACTATACTCCCAGATGTAAGGTTTCCTGATGCCGAGCGCGTCAATGAACCAGTAGAACTGCGGGTCCCGGTCGTGGTACTCCATGGTACGGAGTACGTGCGTTACGCCCTCGATGGAATCCACTATGGGGCACGCGAAATCGTATGTTGGGTATACTCTGGAAAGATAATTGCGTTTTAGTAAGTGGGACAGGTTTTGAAAACATTACGCCTGTATTCATAAAAGGAGTTGGCAGAAGTGTATAGTATTGGTTTACATTTCCAGGGAGTGAGTCTATTGATATTGAGTCTGTTCGAAAATGAATTTTGTTCTTGGTTATTGCTACGGTCGTTAGAGAGAGCCAATTTTGATATTACTGCATTTTACCGCGCATTTTCTCATGCTAGAAAACTTCTGCAATAAATGTGAGAGTATTCGTTCGATAGCAACTTGCAAGTGTAAACTGCGTAACAACTGTTCATTTTTATAATTGCAAGTCAAACTCAAATCATTTATTTCAAATAGGCACATAAAAGGCATTTTTGAACATCAAAATTTACAAAATATAGAATTGATTCTAGTCGCCCTTTCCAAAAGGTAGTTTCGTATGGAGAAGAATGGGCAAGAAACTCCACCGTAAGTCTTATAAAATGATTAAAAGAGTAACGGTGGAGTTATTATGGGGTCAGTCTGGCAGACATTTATTGCAGTAGTTGTTTTGTAAGTGTAAACCAGCCATCCCTACACTATCTATACATAACATAATCAGCCTTAATTTTCCCACTGCTGGGACACAGGCCTCTCTATCCTCCTCACTAACAATTTTTTTTTAATTGTTTTTTTGAATAAATAGTAGTTTAGCAGCACGTACTTATACTGTGTACCGGTACGCGGGTGTGTCTCGGGCTTGCAGCGGTAAATAGTGGGGTCTCGCAGGCATCCGTTGGGTGACTGCATGTCTATCTTGGCGCGAACACAGCATTGGACACCAATGTCACTTGCCTTCTTCATCTCTTCCCAGAGTTGGAGGTTCTTTTCTACGCCTGGAAATTGACGAGAAATCATTATTTTATTGGTTCTTTTCTACGGCTGGAAATTAGCGAGAAATCATTATTTTATTGGTTCTTTTCTACGGCTGGAAATTAGCGAGAAATCATTATTTTATTGCTATCTTACGAGGTTTTTCTTTTTAGGGTTCCGTAGCCAAATGGCAAAAAACGGAACCCTTATGGATTCGTCATGTCTGTCTGTCTGTCTGTCTGTCTGTCTGTCTGTCTGTCCGTCCGTCCGTATGTCACAGCCACTTTTTTCCGAAACTATAAGAACTATACTTTTGAAACTTGGTAAGTAGATGTATTCTGTGAACCGCAGTAAGATTTTCACACAAAAATAGAAAAAAAACAATAAATTTTGGGGTTCCCCATACTTACAACTGAAACTCCAAAAATTTTTTTTCATCAAACCTGTACGTGTGGGGTATCTATGGATAGGTCTTCAAAAATGATATTGAGGTTTCTAATATCATTTTTTTCTGAACTGAATAGTTTGCGCGAGAGACACTTCCAAAGTGGTAAAATGTGTGTGTCCCCCCCTCTAACTTCTAAAATAAGAGAATGATAAAATTAAAAAAATATATATAATGTACATTACCATGTAAACTACCAGCGAAAATTGGTTTGAACGAGATCTAGTAAGTAGTTTTTTTTTAATACGTCATAAATCGAAAACCGCAATTTACCTTTCACAAAGTTACAACGAACTACAAGAACTTTTATATTATGTTACTTGCTGCTACGGAACCCTTCATGGGCGAGTCCGACTCGCGCTTGGCCGGTTTTTTTAATTTTTGCTATACAGGGTGACAGATATCGACGCGCAAAATGAAACCATTAATTCAACACATGATTCTAGAACCCCTAGCACCCTGTATTAATTATTGAGGATTATTTCTGAGCATAATTATTTACTATCCATACTAATATTATAAATTCGAAAGTATCTCTGTCTGTCTGTATGTTACCTTTTCACGCCTAAACCACTGAACGGATTTCGATAAAATTTGGCAGAAAGATAGATTGCATCCCGGGGAAGGACATAGGATAGTTTTTATCCCGATATTCCCACGGGATCGAAAATTATGCGGGTGAAACCGCGGGGCGCAGCTAGTCTCATCTTATAAAGAAAGAAAGAAAATAAGATTATTTGACCTAGGTTAAATAAGACACACAATATCAGAAACTTCTCCAGGTGATGAATTGCTATGAAAATATTGCATCATAATTCATCGTTTTTTTTTTTTTAAACTACTGCGGTTTCACTGCTGTGGTTACGCGGCGGAGATGTGATACCCGCCTGAACGTTTGCACAAATAACCAAACAAATAATAAATACAAATGACATTAACTCATCTACAAATGAAATAGTCGCTTTTCTTGTCTGTGTTTGCGTTTAGTTCTACTGAACTACACACATAAACATTAATATTAATAAAACATTAATATTTATGAAATCTCGATGTTTTGATCGCACCCGTGCGAAGCGGGGGCGGATCACTAATCTAATTATAAATAATAAAAACAAAAGCACAATACATACAATTATTCCTATTCCTGCTATCAACTTTCTGTTCCCTCTCGTTCTTCATCTGTTCGGCCGGCGTGTCGTCCACGAACGCCTTGCCCTCCTTAATGAGCTTCACGCAGTAGTCCAGCATCAGGTCGAAGTACTGGGATGTGTGAGTGAAGAGGTCTGGCTTGATCTCTAGCATTTCTACGTCTTCTAGGATTACCTGGAAAAGTAATTATGCTGTACTAGTAAGAAAAACAGTCATATCATCTGTCTAGCCTGGAGCGTACCAATCACAATCCAAATCATTTTGAAGGATATTGTTAATCCATTGCTTCATATGTTGGAAAAAAATTGTCTGCTCAACAACGTAAAAAACGCAATGAATGTTGTTGAACTGTCAAAATTAAAGCCATTCCTACTCTTAGTGTGTTACGCAATTACTCCACTGATCCCGACTATGTTAGAAATATGAATACTAGTATTTTAGATCGAGCGACTGCCTATCTGACCTGATGGAGGTCAGATCGCGAAAAAAAAAAATCAGCTGTTCCCTACATTTATGTTTGTATAACTCGTCAAAATGTAGGGAACAGCTGATTTTTTTTTCGCCATTTCAGGTTTGGTCCCATAGTAAAAGTTGTTCATAATGATGAGTACAATGACCTCTTAAGAGGTTGTTGGCGTTTTTCCATTAACCCTGTATAATATAGATTAAGTTCATACCTTCTCAAATTCAGCATTCTCCTTAGCAGGGTTGGTGTCATCAAACCTCATGATGAGTTTCCCCTGGAACGCTAGCTGGTAGTACTGGTTCAAGAGAGCAGCCTTAGCATGCCCAATGTGGAGGAAACTAGAGTGAAAAAATATTGTTTTTAAGAACCTAAATTATATTTTAATTTATGGTTTGGCAATGCTTTGACAATGCAGTATGAGAAAAGGCTTTTGCCCTGCAGTGGGAAAAAATAAACTGTTATTATTATTATTATGGTTTGGCAATCAGACCGCCTTAAATGATTGGTTATTGTTACCTATGTGTACAACAAAGGAGACATAGATTTTTTGCAAATAGGTGTAGTTAACTACTTACCCTGAAGCTTCAGGTGGAAACCGTACCACAACCTTGCCCATCTCCGCATGAGGCAGTTCAATGAACTTGCCTTCCTGTTGACGACTGCCTTCAGCATTGCCTGATGGTGACTTCCTGAAAATTAAATTAACACTTAGTTTCAGTTAACACAGAAGTTTAAAATTCAAAAGGTATTAAGTCCTCCTTTTTTGCATAATCCAAACTTCCAAACTATCCAAACTAATATTATAAATGCGAAAGTAACTCTGTCTGTCTGTCTGTCTTTTCTTCACGCCTAAACTACTGAACGGATTTCGATAAAATTTGGCAGAGAGATAGATTCTATCCCGGGGAAGGACATAGGATAGTTTTTATCCTGATATTCCTACGGGATCGACACTTATGCGGGTGAAACCGCGGGGCGCAGCTAGTGTTTAAATAAATGAAAAAATGGCGTCCAACTTTTTTAGTTCTATGGCCCGGTTCAGATGTAACGCGCGTCGACGCAGGTTAACGCGCGCTCATGTGATTGGTTGTACATAAATACAATAATTATGTCTAGGCGCACGATTCGCAAAACGCGCGTCGAAATTTAGCCATCTGAACTGGTTAAGGTTTTTTTTTTTGTTGCTGACTAACCTATTTTATCAGGGAAATTAACAAAATTATTTAATAATTGATTCTATTAGCGTACAGCTTCACATAGGCAAAAGATTTTATGAGCTAACATAGCTTCATCTCTTTCATCTCACACCCTACTCTAAAGTAAAAAGTACCCTTTCTCCAGGGTAAGCGGAAGCTACAGTATGAAAAAAATTATGTATAACAAACCTTGATGAAGCCTTGTTTAGACTATCCAAGACTTCAGAAGCCAGTTCCTTCAAAGCTTTAGCAACAGGTGGTTGGGCTTCAATCAGCTTCATCCAGCGGAGAATGTTCTTAGGAGGATTCTTCTTTGACACATCCTTGAACTTGGCTGATACTGTAACATACACATCACTCTTAGTTGATGGCACACGAGTTCTATCGTATTAAATATTAGAAAGGTTACTGGTAATAAAATTTAATGATAAAAGTAATGAAAATAAATGTAGTTTTATTAGAATCATAAAAATACTGATAAGACTGACATCTGTAATAGCAGGACATAGATAGCGACAGCACTTACCATACAGAACACTAAAGACTGCCAAGTCTGACACAGATAATGTTTCTCCAACCAAGTAGGTGATTGGACCAAGTGTTGTGTCCAGATACTCAATGGATTTAGGGATCTCATCCTCCAGGATTAGGCTGAACGATAGCCAATGGTTCATAGTCACTTTCTGGAGGGGCTGAGCTGATTTATTGAAGGCATTCTCAAGAATTCTGATCAAATCATTGCTGGTCACATATGGCACCGGTTTTGAGGAGTTCGGCAGAACTACGGTCGATTCGCCACCCCAGGCGACTTGGACGTCTTTTGCTGAGGATCTATAGAACTCCAAAGCTAGCAAACCACCTGAAAGATAAAAAAGGAATCCTATTTTAAACCTAGCCCTTATAGCTGATGCAATATGGAGAAATATGTATGGAATACTGTATTTTACCTAGCGGCGGGTTGGATTTGTTGCACGCAACTTTCATTTTGAAGCAGTTTAGGGACTTGTATTACAATAATTGTATTTATTTCGAAAAAAGTGCCATGCACTCGCCGAACAAGTCCACACGAGAGGAAATTGACAGCTTGTCGCGTTGACAAATTGTTGTCACTTTGACATTGAGCTCTGTCAATAGCACTACGTTCTACGCATACTTGATCACCAAAACCAATGGTTTCACCCTTGGTTTCATAAACTAACTCGTGTGGAAATCCTAACTAATATTATTAATGCGAAAGTAAGTTTGTTTGTTACCTTTTCACGCCTAATCCACTGAACCAGTCATCATGAAATTTTGCATAGGGTATAGAAAAGGACATAGGGTACCTTTAATCTAGTAAAACATACATCTAAACGCATTACTTGCATAAATTTTTAGCACCCCAGATACCTATAAAGAAAAAGGTAAGTATGCATTTTTAATTTTGTGGTTGTGTCTGGTGTCTACTGACTACGGAAAAATGCTACATATCCGAAAAACCACAAAGTATGAAACGCAATATTTCATTATACATTGCTTTTACAACACCATGCACTATTCAACGCTTGTTTACAAACATGGAGGTGTATATAAAAATTTCAATAGTACTATCATTCAATTTTATCGACTGAAACGTTTTGCTATTTTTAAATATTTTGCATTTAACTCGATTTCAAATGCCTTATAATACGATTATTTATTTCAGAATGTGAAAGTGTTGAAACAGCTTTAACTTATAAAATAATGTGCCAAATAGAAAGTAAGTAGTTCCTTATAAATTAAATTCGGAAAACTGCAAGTGTTTTCGCATTTTCATTTCGTTTTCATTAAAGAAATTGTAATTTTCCTTGAAATGTAATGTAGCTAAAACATCTAAATGCTATGTACAGTTTTCCAGAACCCGTCCGTTCCAGTTTCAAGCAATTTTTTATAAACGTTTTCCAATTTTCCAGGTCATGGTGTAAGTCCTGTATAACTATTTTTTTGCGAGCGACTAGAAGGTCTTGGTTGTGATCATGAAGCGCCAAAACGTCCGCACACTATCTCTGGTGGTCTGCACATTCACATATTTGCTGATCGGCGCCGCAGTGTTCGATGCTTTGGAGTCCGAAACGGAGAGTAAAAGATGGGAAGTGTTGTCTGGTGAGTCTAAAACCTATCGCACTCTATCAGGAATATTCTAAGTGGTATGGTCTTGTTGGAATCTTGTTACACTAATAGAATCAAACAAGATAGGAAATGAAAAGTATTGAATATTTATAGTAGCTCAAGTACAAAATTACATTATTACCTACTATAAATATTATATCTTTAGGTACCTATTGAATTTATTAGAGAGATTAATTTTATTAGCATTTAACTGCAAGGATGTTAATACTGAGGTTGTTATAATAATTTGGAAAACACTAATGAAGCCACCTGCATATAATAACTGAGGCACAAATACTACAATTAAGTATAAATTTAACATTCCTTTTCCAGACATGAGAAATGGCTTAATACGTAGATACAACATAACACCCGAGGACTACCACATGATAGAGATAGTAATCATAGAGAACAAGCCGCACAAAGCGGGCCCACAGTGGAAGTTCGCCGGGGCCTTCTATTTTGCAACTGTGGTGCTGGCTATGATTGGCTATGGTCACTCTACACCTGTTACGTATGGAGGGAAGGCGTTTTGCATGGCTTATGCTATGGTAAGAATTATTAGTTTTGGTTTTGAAAGTTATTTTAAAATCTTGAAATGAGGGTGACATGGTTACTGCCAGGGTCGCGGGCTCTGCCAGCGTAGCGGGCTGTTCGAAAGAGATACCGTGGACCCTGGCACAGGCAACTGAAGGAACACTGGTGGGTTTTAGTCAGTAAAAGTCTGAAACGCACTACCGCTCCGCCCAGAGCGGGAGAAGTTATTTGATAATTTCCCACTCGAAAAAAAAATTAAAAAAGGATTAAGTACATGGTCATATTGAACAAAACCTATAAAAAGATTGAAACCAAAAACTTGAAAAAAAGAATTATGAAGGGTCATAATATAATATTTTTCTGTGTGATTGGTGAAGTTGGTGGCTCTTGACAGGTCATGAGCCCCTTTATTTTAGCAAACCAATTAATTAACCATCTAATTTCAAATCAAATGAAAGGACATTTATTCAAACTAGGCTGAGACTCAGATCTCTTTGAATGTCAAAATTACATAAGACAGTCTCCCAAAACGCCCGCCCTTCACCACTTTCTAGCTCTGCTTTAGCTGGGAAGAAGAAGTGGCGCAACAAACTCCTCAGCAGCACAACTGTCTATTCAGTTAAAAGAAGTTGATTCTATACAATAGTAATTAACATAACGATATATCACATTCCAGGTGGGAATCCCTCTCGGCCTGGTGATGTTCCAGAGCATAGGCGAGCGTCTGAACAAGTTCGCGTCAGTTGTAATCAGACGAGCCAAGTGCTACCTGCGCTGTAATACCACCGAGGCCACGGAAATGAACCTCATGTTCGCTACCGGGATGCTGTCGTCGATAATTATTACTACAGGTAGGATGTTAGCTTCCATAAAGTTCCTAAATGCCGTAACAGACTGCTATATTCTCCTTTAGATTATTATTTTTTTGTTTAGCCTATACTGTCCCACTGCTGGGCAAAGGCCTCCCCCAAGTCCTTCCAGGAACTCCTTTCCCGCGCCACCTCAAACCAGCCCTCGCGGTACGCGTCCAGGTCATCTCGCCACCGCTTTCTGGGCCGACCTCGGCGGCGCCGTCCATCTTCAGGCACCCATTGTGTGGAAACTTTTGCCCAGCGGTCATCCTGCATGCGGCTGATGTGATTCGCCCAGTCCCACTTGAGTCTGGCAGCTTTCTTGCCTACGTCTATTATACCCGTTTTGGAATTATATGATTTACTTATATTTTACAATCAAGAAAGCATAGTATTCTATTATTTAGCTTATCAAACTGGAATGAGCTCTTATCAGATCTACATCCTGGGTCCTCTTGGGTCCAGGTGGAGAATCTCTTGAGCCTTAATGATTCATCACTTCATTGGTACTCTCTTACGGCCGAACCCAATTACCTATCTATCACGGTGATATACCTATAGGTAATTAGGTTCGGCCATAAGAAAACGTTCGTTCGTGGTATACTGGAGGTAGAAAAACCTATGACCTGCGATATCGCGAAAAAAAAATCAGCTGTTCCCTACATTTTGACGAGTTATGCGAACATAAATGTAGGGAACAGCTGATTTTTTTTCACGATTTCAGATTTGGTCCCATAGTAAAAGTTGTTCATAATGATGAGTACAATGACCTCTTAAGAGGAAAACGGTGATTAAAATTTCACGGTGTATTTCATACGTATGTTTGCCAGGTGCTGCTGTATTCTCACGATACGAAGGCTGGAGCTACTTCGACAGTTTCTACTACTGCTTTGTTACTCTAACCACCATCGGATTCGGCGATTACGTTGCTTTACAAGTACGTATTAATTTTCATCTTCTAAACATGCAAATAAATAAAATAGGAGTGTCTGTTTGTAATATTAAAATAACCGCTTTTTACTAAATGCATATGGATGTATACACGGTACACATACCAAAATAACATTTTTGTCTGTTTGTCTGTTAGTTCCGGCTAATCTCTGAAACGGCTGGACCGATTTTGACGGGACTTTCACTGGCAGATAGCTGATGTAATAAGCAGTAACTTAGGCTACTTTTATTTTAGCCACGCGGACGAAGTCCCGGGTAACAGCTAGTTATAAATCTGTGCCTCCTGTGATAAGTGATACAAGTCAAAAAACGTCATTTTACAGGACAGCAAAAACAAAATCCCTAAAACAGCCAAAATCCCTATAGTTGTATCACTTTGCACAAAATTATCTCCGAAACTATAGCAGATAGAAGAACGTGAGTTAGACCAAAAAAGAAGTATTTTTTTTTTTGATAATGCTCATGTGAAAATCACAAAAAGGGTACAACTCGAGTTATATCACTTATCACAGGAGGCACAGACATATAACCTCATGTTATAAATAAAGTTACCCCAACATTCTAATGGGACATAACAGAGACTGTTAAGGTGAATGCGTAGTTGTAGCCCGCGAAATTCAATTTTTCTTACGTTTTTTGCAATTTTCAGGTCAGTGTCAGGTTGTATCTTGATCAAAATATGATTCGCGACAATAACAGGTACGTATTTACAGAATTATAATAATTAGAATCATTAATACATCTTCCTAAGTTAGATTTCTACCGTTAAGAACAAATCTCGTATGGAAAAGTGTTGGTGGTAGAAATCTAACTTAAACAGATGTATTAATGATTCTGATGATTATAATTCTGTGAATACGTACCTGTTATAGTCGCGAATCAAATTTTCATCAAGATACAACCTGACACTGACCTGAAAATTGCAAAAAACGTAAGAAAAATTGAATTTCGCGGGCTACAACTACCCATTCGCCTTAAAATGGAGTTGAAGAATTATTTTGGTAGTCTTTAAATGAGACATATTATTTAAATTATTCATACTGTATAGAGCCAGCATTAGACTAATGTCACCAATTGGTTCTAAATGCGTGATGACATAGGCTATTTTCCCTCTGTTGTGTTGGGATATGTAAAGAAAGACTTACTAAATCCTATAATGATAAAATTTATTCTCCAGAATGATCAAGCATTGACCAGCAAGCCTGGTTACGTCGCTCTCAGTTTGGTGTTCATCCTCTTTGGACTGGCTGTTGTTGCTGCTAGCATCAACTTGCTGGTACTGCGGTTCATGACTATGTGAGTGTTCAATGGTAGCTTAGCTTGTATGCTCTAGCTCTTTGCAACTAGAAAATAGCATTGAGGTTTATTCATTTAGTAACAATCGCTATAAACTAAAGCCCGGTTTCCACTGCGAGCGAAGCGGACCTATTAATGACTTCTTTTACCTCGCAAGAGAAAAATACATAATAATGTTTTCACCGAGAAAGCATTGAGCGGAGCGACCCAAACGAATAAAAAACAACCGACTTAAAAAAAAACACTACAAAGTGAAAAATAACTTTAATGTCGGAAGTCGGTGTCGTTGGTCCCGCATTTTCGTTTTTTGACACCGACTTCCGAAATTAAAGTTATTTTTTTTTAAGTTGGTTGTTTTTTTTGCAAAAAAGTTTTTATTTTTCACTTTTTAGTTGTACCTACCCCATACAAATTCAATTTACACTAGTGCATTGAAGAATTGAAGACACGACTCGAAAAATCATCAAAATTCACATAGAAATGCCGGAGATGCAGTACATTTATGCATATAACTTCGTACATAAGAATAATTACCTAATAATGTATTATATACTAAAACCTTCCTGAAAGTATGTAGATCACATTAATGAAAGAATTATAAAAGTCGGTTCAGTAGTTTTTGAGATAATCGCGGACATACATACATACATACGGGTTGAATACAGAACCTCCTTTTTTAAAGTCGGTTAAAAAGGTGTAAAATGAGTCTGCTGCGTCGCGGTCTCGCCAACTAGTTTGTAAATGACTCGCTCGCTGTTGCCTCACCCGCGCATTGTTGTGGCAGATTCTGTATCTTCAAAACTCCAACTGAACTCGCTATAGTCGCTCTCTAATCATTTTCTATTTCTCATTTTTTTTTCGTTCATTTCGCTCTGCTCATTCTTCTGTTTCATTTCTCTTTTGTGGTGGGAATCAGACGACTAAACTTTTTCTTGGTGTAAACGCAAATCTATTTCATGAAAACGACGTCCGCTCCGCTTATCCATTTCCGGCTCATTCGGCGCATATGGCCATTCAAACCGGGTAAGCCCTGATCATCAGTATGATTTTTTATCATCCACAGTCCGACTTCATCCATTGCTGAGAATTAGGATTCCCCTTTCATGTGCCAATCCCCACACTCCTCCGTTTGGTACCTGTACATAATAATTTTTATTTATTTATTGTTATTTTTTATTACCTACGTATTAATAATGTTTCTAATATTATAGCATTCAATGCATTCCCGATTTGTCCGTAACATATTCACATAAATAATTCTAGGCAAGCTGAAGACGCCGCCCGTGATGAAGAAGATAAAGATGGCTCCAGGATTCTACTGCCAATAGATGAACATCCTATAATGGGACGACAGAGGTCTCATGATGATCAGGCATCGGTGAGTCAACAACAAATGAAATTGTTTATACCAAAACTTTTAGATTAGGTATCCGTGGAGTTAGTTCCATACGCGGCCGCTAGATGTCAGTGTGCTGATGACGCGCTTTTCTGAATCGCGGTGTTAAGATTCTCCGCGATTGACTTAGGGTCCCCGATTTCCAATTTTCTGGTATCGCTTCTCGGCCTTTTGGCTAAGATCAAAGTGTAGTATCTGTTCTTTTCAGCTTAATATCTGAAAGTTCCCTCACTGAGGGACCAGTATATTAAGGCGAATGGGTAGTTGTAGCCCGCGAAATTCAATTTTTCTTACGTTTTTTGCAATTTTCAGGTCAGTGTCAGGTTGTATCTTGATGAAAATTTGATTCGCGACTATAACAGGTACGTATTCACAGAATTATAATCATCAGAATCATTAATACATCTGTTTAAGTTAGATTTCTACCACCAACACTTTTCCATACGAGATTTGTTCTTAACGGTAGAAATCTAACTTAGGAAGATGTATTAATGATTCTAATTATTATAATTCTGTAAATACGTACCTGTTATTGTCGCGAATCATATTTTGATCAAGATACAACCTGACACTGACCTGAAAATTGCAAAAAACGTAAGAAAAATTGAATTTCGCGGGCTACAACTACGCATTCACCTTAAACTGATTTTTGTAAGCTGACGGGATGTTCGGGGCTCGCTCCACTCCCGTCGCGGGTCAGCCCGGCATTGCAGTGCCGCCGGGATCGGCCCACATAATACACTATCAATCCTCGCTAAGCAGTAAACAAAATTGCTAAAGCCATGTATGTATATTCATGATGGATCATGATCCTAAGATCCGTCATGAATTATTATGGATGTGCTAAGGTCGCGTATGGTAACCCCAAACGGAAACATAATAAAGCTTGGCTTGATTGATAATAATTTGTAATCGGTCAGTCAGTCATGTCGTCCCTCTCAGTAGTCTCAAGTGAGAGGAGGCCTGTGCAGAGGGCAATCTAATGATAAAATCTGACCATAGTTCTTTTTATTCTTTCATACTTTTGATTTATTTTCTTTCTAATTGACACTGCATCTCCGTTCTACAAAAAATACCTACTTATAATGGTTACTTCTAGGTGTGCTCATGTAACTGCCTGGGCAACAAGCAGTGCGAGGGCGGAGCCCTGCTGGCGACTCAGTCTCGTCCACACCGGCTGCATCGCCGTGTGTCTCTTGCGCTCTCGCCAGAGCTCATCGAGAGGGCTTCCGTGTAAATAACATGGTACCTAGTGGTATCGTTTGATAGAGAACAAATGGGTAAGATCTAAGATGTGGTGATAGAATGAGAAAAATGTTACAAAAGCTTCGAGAAAGAAAACTTAACAGTATTATTTTATTGATAGTTGAACAAGTGTTTTTAATCTTAATTAGTTTTTTTTTTTGTTATGTTATTTTGTATGTAGAAAACTTTCAGCTGCATTTTATTTTAAAAATAATATGCGATTGTAGTATTTGTGTGTAATACATCTTTATGTATGTTAGTTCTGTCATTAGGTATCAGCGAGTAGTGATTTGTAGAATATTGTAGAAAGTATTATTCAAAGAATAACATTTATTTAACACATCAATTGTTATGATTAGATGTTTCATTCGCGAAAGTTGGATTGTAAGTATATGGTTTTAAATGTTCATTAAAATGTCGGAAATCTTCCTTTAGTGTTGTGGAAATAGATGTTGTCTGTTTTGTGCCAACATTTTAGTAAATTAAATACTATTGTAATTAGTTGTATGGGATAATGGCACATTTACATTGGTCGAAGACATCATTCAGTATTATTATTGTCCTATAAGTCATATTAAGTATATCAGGTGTAACAATACCCTCAACGAAGCCGAAAGTCACTGGTTCTTACCGTTAGTATGGTCATACACAGTGACGGATTAAGACTACTTGATGCCCTAAGCAATCCAACTAGAATCGGTCTTTAAACCTGTACCGCCTAAAAACTTTATTTTTTGTAAAATAAGATGATGAGATATACCGTTTATTTTCGTTGGATCCCACTTTTGAATCCCATTTTTTAGGTATTAACGATGGATCCCGTTTGCTATTTCCGTTGAATCCCATGTTATAACAACATGTGTACATTTCAGAAGAAAAGTGATTTACCTTTATCAAACACTAGCTTCTGCCCGCGACTTCGTTCGCGTGGAAGTCGTAAGACACCACAATATTGTAAAGTAACAGCCGCATTTTGTAAAACATCCCTGTACACTTGTACGTTTATAGTTTTGGTCTCAGCAGCCAAAAATAATAGAGAGTTAGGACTGGTGACGCGGTAGCAAGCGACATATACTTAAACTTATAAACTAAACTGATAAAATTTTGTTTAATAACGTGTTATTTAACAAGCAATTCATTTTTTATTCATTTTATCTCATAAAACAACGTTTGGAATAAAAACGTTTTACATATTGACTTATCATTACGCAATTTCCTAAAAATGAAACTCATTCTTTCATCGACTTGCGCTAATAGAAAAAAAGAGATTATTTTTAGTGGGTTACCCGGAACCGAACTAGTTATTAGATTAGGTTAATTATTAAAAAAAAAAATGTTAGGTTAGGTCAAAACCGAGACCCCTACGCACGAGCCGAGCGAGCGAAGCGAGCGGTGCCGCGGCAGCGGCTGGCGAGTGCCAGAAACGACTAGATTACCGTAAAATGAGGCTACTTTGCTCCGGTTTTTGCTCCAAATTTTGAAAAGTGTGACTGACGTAAAATGCTTCTTTGTTATGGCTTTTGAGAATATTTCCACAACTTATATAACATTCTGGCTCTAATATTTCAATGACAAAAATAGTTGTTTACTTTGATTTTCATTCATTTTTTTAATTTTAATAATGGAGCAATGTTACCCACCCTTTCGGAAACATTGCTCCTACATTTAACTTGTACTAAAACAGGCACATTTTTGAGACAGTGGCAAAGTTAAACTGCCTCAGCTGTTACTAATCTCCAAAAATAATACTAAGGAAGCAATTTTTTATTTCTCGTCTTATTGATATGGTTGGAACTTTTCTATTTATATTTTATTATTTATCGGATGCGTTCAAAAATATTTCAATTTCCTTGGAGTTTTAGAGATTTGATCGAAATTAGAGATTTGGAGCATATTTAACTTCACGGAGCAAAGTAGCCTCATTTTACCGGTATTATAGAAAATGAGTTGTTTGTGAAATAAATAGTATACGAAACGTTGGTTGTAAACTAAAAAATTGTCAACGGAGTTTTGGTGAAACATTAGTGAACCCTTCATTTTATTATAAACAATTTTGTTGTTGAAAGTGACAGCAAGTGGGCAAGCGGGAGCGGGGTTATGACTAGGTCGGTCTCTATGTCAACTTAAAACGCGCGAATTTTCAAATTAGTCCTAGAAACTTTTTTTGGTGTTGTTTTTGGTGACGTGGAAGTGAGACGTGATGCCCTAAGGACGGATTTTTTTTTGTGCTTCTTCTGGTGCCCCCCCAGACGTGATGCCCTAGGCAATTGCTTAATTTGATTAAGGGTTAATCCGTCACTGATCATACATAGGAACCTAGTTACGGAGATATTGAAGGTAAAAGTATTTTTTTTTTTACAAAATAGGTTTTAAGTGTTACGTTATAAATAACTTTAAATACTCCCACGATCCCTGTACAGTTGCACCAAAAATAAAAGACGTTTTCCAGCAATTATTTTTTTAAGTTACTTAGCTTGATGTATGTACGCCTTACGGTGAAACATGTACGTACGAAATATTAATATTGTGTCATCCTGCACGCTTAATTTGTATGTATACGCATGTTTTGACAAATAAAATTATCTTTATCTTTATAGAATGCGTAGATGACAGCTTCGTCATGGGACTTTTTTAATTTAAAACCGGTACCTATTCTTTATCATTTGAGCTCATATTTTGCTAACCAGTAGGTAATTATTTCACATTTACACTATTTCTCTTATTTGTTTTGAAACAATAGTTAGGTACTTGTTTATTTAGGACCAATGTAAATAGATTATAATTAAATCAATGTGTAGATTTAATGGAAACTTTCATAGTTACACACAAAGACAAACGAACACAAGTCTGCTTTAAATGTAATTAGTCACTTTAAAGTTACATTATAAATAATATTATACAGTCGTAGGGACATCGAAGCGCAACCTGTAACCATGGATTCACTATCTACATGATTCTGAAACCCTCTGCGTTGAAAATTTTCGTGGGTTACCTATTAAAAAAAACCCCCGACCCCTCCGAACGAGACCCCTCCGTGCCTTGGTCCCGCCTGTCATTCGTGGATCTTTGACAGTCGTTACGGGTAGTCAGAAGCCCGAAAGTCTGACAACCAGTCTTACCAACGGGTATCGTATTAGCTTATTACCCAGTAATTGGGTTGTGGAGGTCAGATAGGCAGTCGCTCCATGTAAAATACTGGTATTAAGCTGCATCCGATCACACTGGAAACCGACCCTAACATAGTTGGGAAAAGGCTAGGCAGACACTCATGAAGATGACCTATTAAAAAAAAAAAATCTTGGCCATACATTTAGAACGCGTAGGTTGTCTTATAAACAGCAGATTTTTTTTTATAACCGAATTATGTGCTCAATTCATGGTTACAGCTTGCACGTCGATGTTCCTATCATCCTGTGTGAGTGTGAGACTTACTCATATATATTATGTACAATCGGCTAAAGTTTTAATAAATCGACACATAGCTCTTAGTTTATAAGGTCACAGTGCCAAAACTTTTATATGAATGAAAACTTTTGATGTAACGTGTCTACTTCTATGATAACTTCGGTAATTATGATGATTAACTACAGGTACTGTAGATCTTATGGGAATACGTAGATAAGCCCAATCAGCGGAAATTATATTGACGACAAAAAGGGCTTTCCTATTTCACAATGTTTTACTAGGTTGGTCATCCGCCTAGACACGAATGCGACTGGCTTAATTAACTTCGTTGGATAATAAGTATGAATCAATCAGTAAACCACTTCGCGCCCTATGCGATATGCGACTGCGACAAGTCGATGTTCAGACACTGACCTGTCGGCGTGCGCGTGAACTACCTATGCGTCTAGCTAGACGCTGCCTGCGACAAGTAGCGAGATTCTCCTCCTCCCGTAGCCTGTCATCGCGACTTTTTTTTTGTGAATGGCATCTCGCAGTTTGACCTATAAGGTCGTCTGCTTAACCGGGCTCCAGCCAGGGCTTAAAAAACTAAGCGATTTCACGCTAAGGACACCCCCTGTGGGGTACGGACCACGGCTCAGGGCGTCGCTGGGAGAGGTCAGCAAGGGACAGGCTGGATCGGAATTATTTAGGGACGAATTTAAAACTACAGGCTTAGCGGCGCGGGCTGACTCGAGCAAGGGTATTAACGGTATCGCCGCGACTGCAACTCGATGCTTATAAGAAAATTGTCGGCCGCAGCGTGTCGTTGCGTCTTGTCGTCGAGCTGTGGCATAGTGTGCGAGGTTGTTAAGTGTAGGTACACAACAGAGACTGTCAAAATAGAATGATTAATTAAATGAACTCTAGTCGTAAATACAAAAAGATACGGGTTTACTTTACAAGTATAACACAAAGCTTATTTATTTATTTTAATTTTAAGTATACTATTGCACAATTTCTGGATATTAATCTGTGATATGATTTTGATCTCATAATGTTATTTATTTTATTGTTGACGACGAATGCGTCTTGAAGACTCGCCGATGTAATTTGTAATTTATTTGTATTATGATATACTAAAATGATCGATGTAAAGTAATAAATGTTTTTTTTTATAAAACACTGTGTTTAATTTAAGATACTATGTATCGCTGTTACTTCTTTACATGAACATTACGTGAAATAAATTATTAAAAAAAAACTATCAGGGCTATCAATTTAATTTTCTTAGATTGCCCTGATAGGTAGTTTTTTTTATATTTTTCTTTGAGCACTATACAGTGACTGAAAAAAAAATTGGTCAAACTTTTGAACCGTAAAAAAATTCATCGACATTCTCAGGGTTAAAATGTGTAGATACGACCTTTTACACGCCCCTATTAGATTTGATCCTGTCCATAGTTCCAGGGACAGCCTGTATATGAAAGGAGAAACTAAATGACACATCGGTGAGTCAACATCAAATACCATGGAGTTAGTTCCAAGTATGACCGCTAGACGGCAGTGTGCTGATGACGCGCATTTCTGAATCGCGGTGTTAAGATTCTCCGCGATTGACTTAGGGTCCCCGATTTCCGATTTTCTGGTATCGCTTCTCGGCCTTTTGGCTAAGATCAAAGTGTAGTATCTGTTCTTTTCAGCTTAATATCTGAAAGTTCCCTCACTGAGGGACCAGTATATTAAACTGATTTTTGTAAGCTGACGGGATGTTCGGGGCTCGCTCCACTCCCGTCGCGGGTCGGCCCGGCATTGCAGTGCCGCCGGGATCGGCCCACATAATTACCCTATCAATATCAAACCTCACTTGGTTGGCAAAAGTAAGTGTCCGCTTACATTGCATGATAATAAACCATGTGGGGTAGAAGGGGGCGTTGTAAGAACGCGAGCCTTGGGTGCGGAGGACCCTATAATACATTCCAACACAATACTTAAAATAGCGAGTGTTTAAGTTTTAGCTGGTTCGATTCCCGGTTTAGGTAAACTTGTCGAGAAATCTGTGAATGCCATAGAGACATATATATCGATGGTGAATGCAGTGTTTTATCTTTTTAAAAATAAAGGAATGTTTCCTTTATGTAAAATAATCTAAGTAAGTGGTTTCCCTTCAGGGCCCATTGATTTTTTCTAGCCTGTATAATACAAAAATGGATGATTGATGGTAAAGTATAAAAATTATGAGATTGCTAAACTTCAACGATGATCACCATGAACATGTTTTTCATGGAGGTTTTCTTTTCCTGCCGATACGGCGACAGCTACGCCTTTGGCTAAAGAACCGATTTTTATACCCAACTACGAAGCAGCAAAGTAAAGGGTAATGATTTTAAGTTCCAAGTATGTATCTATGTAAGGAAGTAAATCTGTTATGACTAAACAACGTGGTAGGTATGCCCACTAGTTACTTATTTCATTTCTAAAAATATTTGGTCATAACATTTCAAAGAAATGCCCTTATCTCATGGCACTGACCTACACCTCATTAGTTAAAATCACACCTTGTTAGTTAGTTAATTAACTCACAGATATATAAAGGAGTTACCGTTAACTTGAACTGAAGGATAACAAGATGTATTCGAAGAGGACGTTTTACCTTATATTTGTATTTGTGTCTCTTAGTAAATGTGTCTCTGGTATATTTTTGAAGCCATCGTCAAGTGCTAGTGGTATAGATGCTGTTAAAAAAGCTCCCAGAGGTAAGCAGACTTTGTTATGATCACATATCTCAAAACAGTTTCATAATAATTTGCGATGGAGATTGCAGTTTTGCAGACTATTATGCCAGTTTTGCAGCCTTTATTTAAGTACCTAAGTATGTATATGTAAGTACTTAAAACAGATTTTGAATAAATAAATGATAATATTAATCCACATTCATTTTCTCAAAACGGCGACAGGAATGATTTATAAAATAAATAATTGATAATTAATAAATAAACGCCTATACTTTCTACAAATAAACGATTATATTTTCGTGTCTAATGTTGCGTTACTAATTTATAGATTTAATAAATGTTCTTTGCAGTGAATTTGCCGTGGCTTTGGATCGGCATGTGGTGCAACGGTTGTCCCCCAAAGAGCTGCGAAGAAGACGAAGCTATCATCCATGGATACTGCTGCGGCTGTGCTTACTCATTAGGTATTGATCTGATACATACATAACAATCACAGAAGGAACAGGGTATTAGTGAAGATTGAAATTATTACTAGTTATAATATAGTTTAAATCAACTTGACGCTTCTAAACTTTTGTTGAAGTCTTACTGCCCAAGTGGCAGCACAGAGGTCACTATGGCTGCATTTTTGGGGCACAGAAGACAGCATCACACACATACACCCTCATCGTCTCGTCTACGCCCTTTTTAGCAGAAATATGAAAATGTTGCTCGAACTGAACGAGATTGTAACACCGAAAGCGAAGTATACTTCGGTGATATGACTTAGATAACAGAGTAGGTATCTAATTAAGACTAAAATTCCTTCATATTTGTTCGCAGATCAACTGCCGGTGCTGTGTCCAGAGTTCCTGCAGTGTCCCCTGAACCTGCACGGACTGTGTCACGACTACGAGTACATGATGCGGTGCTGTTGTTGATATTGATACCACTGATCTCTTCTATTTTTTTAAATTTGCCTACGCTGTCCCCAAATCCTTCCAGGCATCCTTTTGTAGAGCCACCTCGATCCAACCGTTGCGGTACGTGTCTAGGTCGTCTCGCCACCTCTTTCTGGGCCGGCCTCGGTGGCGCCATTCATCCTCAGGCACCCACCACCGCTGCACCGTTCGGAGACTTCCCTAGCGGTCACTATGTATGCAGCTAACGTGATCCACCCAATCCCATTTCAGCTTGAGTCTTTTTTAGGCAAGAAGCAACACCTTTGTACGTATTTTTGTTTTGTATTAAATGGACATAAATATGGCTGCAAAGCTAAAATGAGATAGGCGAGACGCGCTTAAGTCTGGGAGTAATTCTGTGCCTCCTGTGATAAGTGATATAACTCGAGTTGTACCCTTTTTGTGATTTTCACATGAGCATTATCAAAAAAAAAAAATACGTCTTTTTTGGTCGAACTCACGTTCTTCTATCTGCTATAGTTTCGGAGATAATTTTGTGCAAAGTGATACAACTATAGGGATTTTGGCTGTTTTAGGGATTTTGTTCTTGCTGTCCTGTAAAATGACGTTTTTTGACTTGTATCACTTATCACAGGAGGCACAGAATTATACTTTCATAATATTATTAAAGAGCTCAGTTCGGATTCGAACTAGTCTGACAAAGCCGAAATAAATTTGTGAGTTATGTAATTAAAAGAAGATAAGTTAATGTGTTAAGGAAAATAAAAATAAAACATCTCTAATATATAGCATACTGTTTTAATTTCTAAGAAACCCTCAATACAGAATTATAGGGGGTTAGCGGTCTTGATTTAAGTAAACTTAACTCTGACATAATAGTACAAAAATAACGACGAAGTTAGTTATAGATCGAGAATCAGATAATTTATAGCATTTAATTTTATAGTCAAATGTTTCATATATTAGTATTAAAATTCATATAACCTTTTACCTAATCCTCTTAACAATTTAAGTGAAAAACAATATCCTCCTTCTGGCGCAGTCGGGTACTAACAATAGGACGAAAACCTTACGAGTGGGTTTATTCTAATAAGTGAAACATCGGACTGTTTCAAAATTTAGTTATCACATTATTGCTGTGACAGTGATAATGAATATGTCTTTTAATTAATACTATGATTCCGCTTCTATGGCTACAAGTTTACTATATCTGTCTATATGTCTAAGGCCAATATGCTATATCTACAATTTGTGTTAGAATTTGCGATCCAATTAAATATATCAACACAAAATGTTCAATATAGCGCCACCCCAGTACGCTTTACTATAAATACAACGTGGTCTATATGCTGGTATTGTGTGGGAGACCGAATAACATTCTATTATGTAATGATATTCGCCAAACTCAATAAAAACTTTGAGACGTTATAATTGCACAGTAGTAAAAGCAATGTTGAAGATATCGACAAATGCATGAAACATTGCGGTCATCGCAATAACAAAATGGTCCCCATTAGAATCAGTGTGTCATCATTCCTGGCGCGTTTAACGAGATGCAAAACAAGATAGACGTAGAATCACAGATATCCCAAACAATACCAGCTATACGATATACAGAATGAATAATATAAACACCCAGTGCATACAATTAGGTTTATTTATTAGTACCTCAAGTGATGACAAATTATAATTTTAACACAAGCTGGAATAAAAAACGGAAATTAGCCTACACTTGGTTATTAATGGACAGCCTGAGAGATAAAACTTATGTACGTCGATCACTACGTCACGAAAGCTCACACATCACTTAGCAAGCCTCCCGTACCACAGCAGCACTCGGGCCGGCTGCACCAACACCGCACGTTAATTTTACAGCTACAATCTCACGTCAACCTTAACTTACGCTTACGCTAGGTGACACTAATAACAAGCAATTAATCAGCTAACTCATGGTGCCACCGACCGCAGTGACGTAGTGCGAGCGACGCCACGACGGACTTACGACAATAGATATACAAAGCTTTAAAATAAAAGTTTATATTATAATAACCATATAAATCTTGTGAGCTTTCCTCTCATACAATCTACAGTGGCGGTCAGTTATTGGAACCTGCATCGAAATTCTTATTCTGGAAACAGCACAAAATTAACCTACAATATTCATTATATATAAACATGTATAAACATACACCCTTCCATTTCACCTGTTTGCTTTAACTAACAAGATATCGGACAATAGCAACTTAATAGAAAGTTAGCTTAGGACACGCGGCGACGGTCGGCCGCGTCGCGCTTCTCTATATAGTATTTATTTATTTTATAATTATATAATTATAATGATGCGATCATGAAACGTTTTGTGGTAATTGCATTTCTTGTGTGTAGGCGGCCGGCGCCCGCGACTCCCGCTTCCCGTACGTCTTGCCGCCAGCCTGGAAACACGTAATGATAAAAAGTTATATTCGCATCACTGTACTTTTACATCTATACAAATAAATGGAGTGTGTTTGTAATATTAAAATAACCGCTTTTTACTAAATGCATATGGATGTATACACGGCACATATACCAAAATAACATTTTTTCTGTCTGTCTGTTTGTTCCGGCTAATCTTTGAAACAGCTGGACCGATTTTGACGGGACTTTCACTGGCACATAGCTGAAGTAATAAGGAGTAACTTAGGCAACTTTTAATTTAGAAAAAAAAAATGGGTTTCGCGCAAAAAAATTAAAACGCTTTCCGTCATGCACGCGAACGAAGTCGCAGGCACAGAAAGAAAAGAAGAAAGAAAAAGTATTTATTGCGACTCGTACAGGAAGATCACAAACTAAATTAAACACAGTAAAAAATAAAAAAACCAAGTTATATAAAAAAAAAGTAACCAAAAGAAAAATGAGACAGAAACTCCTATACGAGGCCAAAAGGCTCCTATCTCAGGATGATGTTGCGACATAAAAAAAATAAGTGTCGCAGCGCTGGTATTCTGATAGGGATTTAACATAAGATAACATCACCGAAGGATCAGGCAGAGGTGTACCTATAGTACACCTACATTTCGCCAGTTATGTTTAAGTCCCATGTAATCGGGGGCGAGCCTATTGCCATGAACTGGGCGCAAATCCAGACTCCGGGCTGATACTGAGAAATTCCAGATGGTAAAATCCTATTGGATTTTACCATCTACCATCCTATTGGATCTACAATCGGCTGCGTTATTACGCAGCGTGTTATCGGGTAGCAGTACTTGCGATCACAAATATTATTATAGTATACAGGGTGAAATTAAATTCATGGGCATCCTTTTAAGGGGTCATTGTACTCATCATTATGAACAACTTTTATTATGGGACTAAACCTAAAATCGCAAAAAAAATCCACTGTTCCTTGCATTTGTGTTCACATAACTCGTCAAAATGTAGGGAAGAGCTGATTTTTTTCGCGATTTCAGGTTTGGTCCCATAGTAAAAGTTGTTCATAATGATGATTACAATGACCCCTTAAAAGGATGCCCATGAATTCAATTTCACCCTGTATACTAGATAGAACATACTAGTTCTTTTCAACTGACACGTTTTCTAAAGGTCATTGAATCAGTCGGGACCAAATAGAGCTGTTGTGAAGCGAATATTTCCACAAAGTGGGCGTTGCTTCTATTGGCCACGATCTAGATTACATGACCTTACAATATTTTATATCACAAACTGAAACTAATACACAAATAATAAGCAGTCTTGTTATACGGGATTTTTTTTTATGCCCTCTTTATTTTATTCCAATATCAAACGCATTGATTTATTCCGCGATAATCAACGTCAGCCTAAGAGCGGTTTCGCACTACGTCCGATCCGAATCCAAGAAATGCCGGTCCGAAGTGACCATAGTCCTATTTGTATGAGGGGTTGGCGCACAAGATCCGAACTCTATCTCGTCCGAATTTAGAACATTTCGACATTCGGATTGAAGTCGGATCTTGGACGGCGAAACCGCTCTTAGGAGTATATCACTATTAAGGGTGGCAAAGTAAGAAAAGAAATTGTTCTTGCACTGGAACAATGATAGATGAAGAGAAATGTATACACAGGCAGGTAAAGAGAACCACCCCTTTTTTCCAACAAAAAAATACCAATCATCTGCCTAGCCTTTTCCCAATTACGTTGAGGTCGGTACCTGCACAATTGGGATACAAGATACCCCTAGGTAAGTCTGGTTGTCAGATTTTAGGGCTTCTGACCTGTAAAAACTGTACAAAATCCACGAATGACAGCCGGGACCAAAGGCTTGACGTGCTTTCTGAGGCACGGAGGTGTCTCGGTATGTGAAAATGGTCATCCATCCACAGACCCGCCTCGGCAAGCGTAGCTTAACCTGATCGATCGACCCGTGCGGCTGTTATTGCTTAGCCGCGAGGCCCACAACAGTTCAAAATAAAACAGTTCACCAACTCACCGTAGGCGGCGTATTCAGCAGCAAGAAGACTTGCCGGTGTCGATGGGGTGTCCCTGGTCGATCTTGACCTGCCCGCCCACCGGCGCGGCGCCCGTGGAAGGCGGCCCCACGCGGGTCTTGATCTCCGCGGCCATCGTCATGAAAGCCTGCTCCACGTTCGTCGAGTTCTTCGCTGAGGTCTCCAAGAATGGGATGCCCAGCTGTTCCGCGTATTGCTGTGGAAGGAATGGTTGGTTAATTATAATTAAAGTCACATTAGGGTACTTACTTCTGAATTGGCAAGAAATCTGTCATAAATGTTGTTATTTACCAGCTAAGAAGTGTGGATTTCTATGAAGATAAATGGGCAAGAAACTCCAACATGGTTGGTAAAGAGTACGATGTTCCACTTGGTGGACAGTGGTTGCCAGGGACAAGGGATTTGCCAATAACCCAATCTTAAAAAGTTGAATCAATTGGTCAATATATATTTTGATCTCAAATTCAAAGTATATTTTTTTAATTAAACCATCCACACGCAATTTTGAATTGACAAAACACGATTTCAAAACCAAAACATACGCGCATCAAGAAATTAACAAAACACTGTGATGACGTGGTAAGAAAAACATTTAATTAGACCAACTGCATCCAAATTAAACGCAGTTTTTCTCTCACAAGAATCAGTAAAGCATTACACAATAATTAATCTATTTTTATCACCGCTAATAAAAATTTTGTTACCTATTAACCGAGTCGTTAACAACATATTTCATGAATAAATATAAGGAGGGATACACATTGTCGTTAACATTAGTATGGAGCGAACTCATTTTATGGTATGTGATAATGTCATCACAACAAATAGTATGTCGAAAAAAATGTGACTACTGCGTACATACTGCCGCAGTTGACACAAACTTTATGGGTACAGAAGTTCGAATCCAAACAACGAACAAAAACGAAAGCAAATTGAAATTTACTTACGTTTTTTGCAATTTGCAGGTCAGTGTCGGGTTGTATGTTGATTAAACGATTCGTGACCGTAAAAAATATGGCTTTACAGAATTATAATTCAATAGGGTAATATGAACTTAGATGTATTGATGATTTTTATGATTATAATTCTGTAAATACATATTGTTTCGGATGCGAATCATATTTGTTTAATATACAACCTAACACTGAGCTGCAAATTGCAAAAAACGTAAAAAAAACTTGAATTTCGCGGGCTACCGTGGGCTACCCCGGCGCTTCGGCCGTAAAGGTTGTTTTTTATTTGACTCGTCCCAGGGCGCCAGCCTTCCTGTATTTATCTATAGATCTATTTTGTAATGCAACATTTTATTTATTGTGTACTTATGTGATAATAATAGCAAGCTGCAATCATTAAGAAACCAGCTGATATAGTATCATTCATTCTCTTTGGCCGTGGGCTGTTCTAGTTGATTACCTATTAGCCTAGGCATTTTTCAATTTATGGGCTTGGTAATATGTTTGCCAGGTTAACCTTATTCAAATGTGGCTGGATTTTTATCAATGTTTACGATGATTGTCTTTTAAAATAACCTTGACCTATTTTTCTTTGTTTTTTAATATCTCCCGCGCCGAAGGCTAGTCTCCGTTGAGATTGGCCGCCGTGGCCGAAATACGGTCTGGAGGACTATTGTTCTATCCTCAAGTAGCCAGTAAGGCCATCAAAGTGAAGGGAATATAAATATCATAATATAATTCATTTTAAATGAGAGCACATTGAGATTTTTTAAATTATTGCAAGGCTTGCGATTGACCACTATCTCAACCTGATAAATATTTTATCAGCTTCTCAACTATGAAATTCCTCAATGTCTGAAGTCCTGCCTCTATGTATAGCCAGTGTGTTCTGCCCACCATGACCATGACGTAAGGTGCTGAGACGTGGATGCTCACGCAGAAGACTGTACAGGCTGAGAGTTGCACAGAGACCCATGGAGCGTTCCATGCTTGGCATCCGGCTAATAGACCGAGTTCCAAACGTTGAAATGCGAAGACGTACGAAGGTCTTCGATATCGGAAAGCGTATTGTGGAACTCAAATGGAGTTGGGCAGGACGCCTGGCAAGGCGCAGTGATGACAGCTGGTGAAGTAAGGCTGTGACAGAGTGGCGTCCAAGGACTGGAAGACGGGACGTCGGTCGTCCGGCGGCGAGATGGGCAGACGACAATGTTGCCATCGCGGGCAAAACCTGGATGAGGCTGGCACAGGAGCGTGGGGATTGACACATAAAAAGAGAGGCAGTGGTTGAAGTCGGGCTGTGGATGACGATGACCAGCGAGCAAGAGGACAAACGATGAAGTCACCACCAAAGTTATTGTGGAATACCTTTAAGGCAAAATTACTAAGCTGAGTACTGGAGTAGTGCCGTCTGTCAGTGTCTACCTGAGGGGCAACTCCCTCCCGTATTTTTAAGAACATTCTCATTAAAATATGTCGCAGTCAAAAATATCTCTAATTTACCTATATTTTTTTTAAATTAATTATTTTCGCTGAGATAAGAATGCGACTAGATTTTGAACGTATTTAATCAGGGGAATTGTCCTGCTGATCTTTTATTCTTCTGTCATGAGGAAACGCCTTAAAATTGTGGGGCGTGACTAAAATCCTGATTTCTAATGTCATACACATAAGGTTCAGTTTAGTACTTACGTTGGCTGTGGTGTAGTCGACCACCTTCTTGGTGGTGAGGTCACACTTGTTGCCGACCAGCAGCTTGTTGACGTTGTCGCAGGCGTAGCGGTCGATCTCCTCCAGCCACTGCTTCACGTTGCTGAATGAATCCTGGAAGGTGATGATAGGAGATTTAGAGATTTCGACGACGTTAGGAATGAGGTTTATTAAAAACCTTATAAAATGGTGACTGCTTTTAATTTTGTTATTATTATTGAGAGTGAAAAAATGAAATTGTATTTTAGGCTTTTCTAAGGTTCATTGAAAGTAAATGCTTGTAATAAGGTATTATAAGGTTTTCTGTTTTGGTATTCAAAAGCCTTTTGTGACAAATAAACTGCCTTTTATTTGATGTGTAAAGAAATAGGGTCGAAACTCTTCCTTAAAACAATTTCCTGAGGCAAAGGTAATAAAAGTAAGACAAAGCTTTCAAGACTTTCATCTAAACAAGATACATTCTATTAGCTGCCTACGTAAATACAACAAACGACGAAGCTCCAATATAATAAATTCTCTAGAATAATCTATTGTATACTAATATAACAAAGCAGTTTATTGTTTGAACGTGCTAATCTCTCTCTCTGGAACTACCAGTCGGATTGAAATTTTTTTTTTGCGTTTCGTAGCCCAATTCTTGAGCTAGCTTCTGCCCGCGATTTCGTCCGGGTGAAATTTCACCCTCTTAGGGGTGGAATTTCGAAAAACCCTTTCTTAGTGGATACCTAGTCTTCACAAAGAACACACCCTCCAAATGTCATGTCTCTAGGACCAGCGTAGGCTGTGCAGCTGTGCGTTGATATATCAGTCAGTCAGGACTTTGAATCCATACTAATATTATAAATTCGAAAGTAACTCTGTCTGTCTGTATGTTATCTTTTCACGCCTAAACCACTGAACCGATTTAGATGAAATTTGGTACACTTAGATATAGTTTGAGTCCCGGGAAAGGACATAGGGAGTTTTTATCCCGATATTCAAACGGGATCGAAACTTATGCGGGTGAAACCGCGGGGCGCAGCTAGTTTTACATCAGCCTACGGAGTCGAGCAACAAGAAAAACGGTCAGAAAGAAGGGCGGAAAATGCAGCTGTTATTTTAGTATTGTGGGCAGAAGCTAATATCTTGATATAAATGCCAGTTCTTTTACTAATAAGATCAAATACCTACATTGTTACTTTAACCTTCTTAACAGTGAAGTATAAAATTAATAAAAACACTGCTTATCACAAGAAAAACGTGACGAACGCGCTTCGCACGAAGTCAATAGATAGGTACACTGGACAGGTCATCTGACGAGGAACAAAGTTCACAATTCATTAAACAATAGCTTTACTCATGACTCAGTGCTTTTCCCAACTATGTTGGGGTCGACTTCCAGTCTAACTGGAGCGGAGGCAACTTAATACCTGTATTTAACATGGCGCGACTATCTATCTGACCTCCACAACCCAGTTACTGGGCAACACGATATCTCTTGGTAATACTGGTGTCAGACTTTCGGGCTTCTGACTACCCGAGAGCAGTGGTGGCCCAGTGGTATGAGAGCAGTGGTGGCCCAGTGGTATCGGAGAGCAGTGGTGGCCCAGTGGTATCGGAGAGCAGTGGTGGCCCAGTGGTATCGGAGAGCAGTGGTGGCCCAGTGGTATCGGCCGCGACTTACGAGTTGTAGGTCGTAGGTTCGAACCCAGACAGGCGCTTTACTTTGTGTAAATTATTTCATCACCACTGCTCTCAAAACGGTGAAGGAAAACATCGTGAGGAAACCGGCATGTACTAGAACCAAAAATTCAAAGACATGTGACATCTACCAACCCGCACTGGGCCCGCGTGGTAGATTACGGCCCACTCCCTCTCACAGAGAGGAGGCCTGTGTCCCAGCAGTGGGAACATTATAGGCTGATGATGATGATGATGATGATGATGACTACCCGTAACGACTGTCAAGGATCTACGAATGACAGCCGGGACCAACGGCTTCTCTCTCTCGATATTTAATGGATACACAAACCGACCACGATATATTAACCCTTCGATCTACCCGTGCGGCTGTTATCATTTTGCCACGAGCCCCTCAGTTGCATAGTTCTATAAAAGCACTAATAATAACCTACTTTTCACAGTTGTATGTACACTCAAAATGTTTCAATGCACTGTGGCCTTATTTCGGCATATTGCCAGATCCCGATTTTCCGGTTGACCTAAATAAGTAGAGGGGCTTGCAGCTTGCATTATTGAACACTAGTGACCCGCCTCCTCCTTCGCACGGTTCTTACGACTTGACAAAGGTTTCTTTATTATTATGTAAGTTTAATATTAGACACATAGGGTCAAATCACACCGAGATGGCAGCGAAGCGGCGAGCAGTTTCAGTGTCATATAATTTTAGACTTTATTTTCATTACTATAATACATAGTATCGCATGAGAAACTTGAAAGGTCGCGCGGCCGCCCGTGGCGCCGCGAGCACTCCGACGACTCAAGTTTCTCAAGCGATACTATGTATTATAGTAATGAAGATAAAGTCTAAAATTATAAGACACTGAAACTGCTCGCCGCTTCGCTGCCATTTCGGTGTGATTTGACACATAAAGCTTCAGGGGTAAATTGTTTAAGGGGACTACATGACCTAAAGCACGGTCACTGTCGGACTGCATAGAAAAGAAATAGAAGCGCGATGACACAACTCTGGTAACTTATTGAAGAATAAAAATATGAAGCAGTTATCTATTTAGAAAAAAATCTATTGATTGGACTAAAAAATTAAAACACTAGTGCTTTAGTGTGTTGCATGTAGAATAATCTGACAAAAAATCTGTTGTATTATGTTTTCAACACACTATCTACCTATCATTTATCCTGAAGAAAGTCATATATTCGTTGTCTGTAGTCGATCATATATTTTTAGGCATTATAAAACTTACGTTTTTTGCGTTTAGGTCCTGTAATCCCTTTAAATGATGGTGAAGACTGCACCAAAATCCGGTGGTAGTTTAGATAGACAATGTGGGGACACTGGTTCAAAACTTTCTTATCAGTTTGTTTATTGACTATTTTATCTTATCCTACGTTACAGTATATGTTTTCAAACGATCGTTCTTCGTATATCGTTATTCGAAAATGCGCAACACATCAAGTTTATTTATAATCTGTTGCAGGGCTCAAGGCTTTACCCAAGGGACAGACAAGTTCATCGAAAATAAAACATTAAAACAAAATATTTCGTTAATTTATGCTAATTAGTGTTCAAGTTAGGCCATTACTGCTATTAAATGCGTAAGTATGAGACAAATTAAGGTCGTAAGATAAAAGGTGAAGTATTTCTACCTGAGAAAAAATCTATATTTCAGTCTAGGCAATGTCTACTCAGTCAGTTCCAAGAAATAATTTAAAGTATGCGGGTTCGTATTATGTCGTCAACCGCACATATTGTAGATTATAAAATTAAATGATCCTATTACATTTTAACATAACACACGCGTTGTACAGTAAATCACAATCTATTATCGTTTCATAGAATTATTTTAAACGAGCTGTGCCCACGACTTTGTACACGTGCATGTCGGAAAACAAATTGGATTTCATGGGTTTTATTTTTTTTGCGCTGAACCCTAATTCTAAAATAAAAGTAGCCTAAGGGTCAGCTCACACCGCGACGCGACGCGGGGCGCAGTTTTCAAGATAGCAATACAATAAATTATAGACATATCTACTACACAAAAAGGTACACATCAGTGAGGAAGGCCGCGCGGCGTGTCTCGACGTAGTAGGCACACAGAATTGTGTACCTTTTTGTGTAGTAGGTAAGGTGCAAGCCTACTTACAGAAAATAAATCATTTATCATAGTCTGAGATCTCATAAATAAAATTGAAGTGTCTGTAATGTCAAAATAACAGCTTTTCACTAAATGCTTATGAAAGTATATACGGTACTTATAACCAAAAAAAGAACAAAATTTTTAACATTTTTGTCTATCTGTTTGTTCCGGCTAATCTCCGAAAGGACTGGAGCAATTTTGATGAAATTTGGTATGGGGATACTTTGAATTTGGACACTGGGGAAGGACAAACTTTATCGAGATACAACGCGGGCGAAGCCGCGGGCGGGCAACAGTTATAAATATAAATAAAGTCTATTGTCAGACCACAGCCCATAGTTTGAACAATATCACATAATCGGTGCACTTTCGCTTTTCGCCAACGATTGTATAGACAAAAGCCATTCGCTAACTTTATATAGAGTGAAAGTGAGTATTGATCTTGTAAGTAAACTGTTCGAGCCAATTAGTTATATACCTGTTGGATATTTAATTATTTATTTTGTGTGGCATCCATAACATTGCGCCTAAGAGTTACTCCCTATTTTTTTTTTTATATAAACGCTTTAACGGCTGAACGGCGCCCTAATTGCTAACATATCAATTTACAATCCGAATCATTTTGAAGGATATTACTAATCCATTGCTTCATATGTTCGAAAAATTTTTCTGCTCATCAACGTAAATAACGCAATGAATGTTGTTGAACTGTCAAAATGAAAGTCATTCCTACTGTTAGTGTGTTACGCAACTAACCCGCGGATGTCAATGAAATTTGACACTCAAGGAGAGACTATGACCCGGGTTGTGACAAAAGATACTTTTTATCCCGGTAGTACGTTCCCGTGCAATAATTTCAGAGCTCCGAAGCGTACGAAGCAGCGGACAAAAGCTGATATGTGATATTATTACATCAAAGAAGGATCCCTGGCATAACTTGGTTAGGCTGTGAACCATTTTTTAATAAAGGCTTTTTTGATAAGGCGTGAAGTTACGTTATGTATACTACTATTAAAAAAAAATTGCTGATATTTACGTAACTTGAAGTACTTGCGTGACTTAAACTGTGAGGGAAAACATCGTGAGAAAACCGACATGTCCTAGAACCAAAACATCTATCAAAGTATCAACCCGCACTGGGCCCGCGTGGTAGACTACGGGTCACTCCCTCTTACAGTTAGGAGGCCTGTGTCCCAGCAGTGGGAACATTATAGGCTGATTATGTACGTAACTTGAGGATTGAACCCTGGACTTTTACCACGACAAACGCGCTTTCAAGTGCGCACAATAAAATGCGGTGATTAACTTTTTGGGACTATATACGCACCAAGTTCATGCATTTGGGCTAATTGAGCAGATATAATAGAAATAAATTGGTAATTAGTCAAGAATAAATGAAATATAGGCATAATGTACAGTCCCCTGTGCAGGGCTTGCATGGAGGCTGAGGAAACCGTTCCGCATGAGCGCTGTGAGTGCACAGGCATCACCCAGATTAGGTCAGAAACCCTCGGGACACCAGATCTTACACAGATGTTCTCAACAGGCCAGGAGACGTAATCAACTTCTGGAGGGAGTTGGGCTGGCTGGAATAACAACCGACGGCCGCCATGGCCGACACACGATGGTCCACTTGAAGAACTAGTTGCGGAAACCAAACCTAACATAGAGGTGGTTTACTTTTTGGGATTACACAACAAGTTCATGCATTTGGGCTAATTGAGTAGATAGAATAGAAATAAATTGCTAGTCAAGAATGAATGCAAACTCGTCAATAATCGTATCTTGCCTTCAAAATGAGGTCAGAGACGAAATGTGGAACAGATAATTATCTAGAACAGAAGTAGTGGATGAACTGCAATAGGTCAATAAAGAGTTTACAAATAGAAAGTTGAGAAGAGTAATTAAACTTTTACCACCTTTTGAGCTGTGGTGGCCCAGTGGTAACGACTGCAACTTACGAGATATAGGTCGTAGGTTCGAACCCTGACAGACGCTTTACGTTGTGTAAATTATTTCATCACCACTGCTCTCAAAACGGTAAAGAAAAACATCGTGAGAAAACCGGCATGTCCTAGAACAAAAAATTCGAAGACATGTGACATCTACCAACCCGCACTGGTCCCGCTTGGTGGATTACGGCCCACTCCCTCTCACAAAGAGGAGGCCTGTGTCCCAGCAGTGGGAACATTATAGGCTGATTATGTTACATTTACCACCTTTTATAGCATATTGTGTCGAGGTTGTGGGTTCAAACCGGGCAAGTACCAATGTAACTTTTTCAATTCATAAGTATTTATTCATAACATTGAGAGGAAAACCTTTAACTAATATTGAGTTAATTTAAAGCTGCATTTAGTTGCTTCTTTTAGAGAAAAAATATAATCAACGAAATTAAAATTTTCTCATACAAGATATTGTACAAGAGAGGACCTATTTTCTCGGTTTCGGTACCCAAGGATATAAACAAGACCCTACTACTAAGCCGCCTGTATTTCTGCCGGTCATAAGGTAACCGTAATAATAGCCAGTTTAAATTTACACAAATATGGCCACTATTGCATGGTAAAAAATAAAAAGCGGGTAAACTATCCTACGGACCACAACTTAGTGAGCGAGTCCAACTCGCACTTAACCGGTTTTTAGGGTTCCGTACCTCAAAAGCAAAATGGAACTCTATAAGATCACTTCATTGTCCGTCTGTCCATCGGTCACGACCCTTTTTCTCAGCAACGCGTGGAGTTACAGTGAAAAAATCAAACTTCTAAGTCAACGCAATCAAAAGATACGGGCGTTTATGTTCCGGAATCAGAACCTATAGGGTACTTCCCATTGACCTAGAATCATGAAATTTGGCAAGAAGCAATGCCATGTAGCACAAGTAAAGGAAAAAATCCGAAAACCGTAAAATTGTAGTCATCATCATCATTTCAGCCGAAAGACGTCTTCTGCTGGACATAGGCCTCCCCCAAGCATCTCCACTTCGACCGGTTTTGTGCTTCTCGCATCCAACGAGTTCCTGCGGCCTTCACAAGGTCGTCGGTCCACCTTGTGGGAAAATTGTAGTTACATTACAAAAAAAAACCCGTGATAAACTATTTACATACCTACAAAGTACGGAACTCTCGGTGCGCGAGTCCGACTCGCACTTGAACAGTTTTTTGATTGCACGGCTTGTGTTTCGCAATCCGTAGCGTATATAAAAATTAAGCTAAACAAAGCATCATTAACATCCTTCGTCATTGTTTATAAATTGCAAGAGAGTAGGCATTCGGCAGTTTGGACGGCAGCCAACTTTGTGCTCCATAACTCATTTGCACAAACTTAACTATATAGGCCATAAAACGTTTTGAACTGTTTATAAATAAACATTACTACCATGTTCAAGAATTTGTGGATTTATGGGCTCAAAGGTGGATTGAGAATAAACATATACTTTCGCCTTTATTTTAATAACGGGTGTAAGGGTCAGTTCACACCGCGACGTGACGCGACGCGCAGTTTTCAAGATAGCAATACAATCATAGACCTTATCTACTACACAAAAAGGTACACATCAGTGAGGAGGGCCGCGCGGCGTAGCTCGACGTAGTAGACACACAGAATTATGTACTTTATTGTGTAGCAGGTAAGGTCTATAATTGTATTGCTATCTTGAAAACTGCGCGTCGCGTCGCGGTGTGAACTGACCCTAAAAAGACGCTTGAAAGAGGCCGAGAGTTAATTAAACTCCCCGTTATTGTGGTTTTTTTTTACCGCACCATACCATCTATTAACAGACATAGGTATTGAAGGTCAAAGTTTCCAACTTTTTTTCACGAAAACTAGTTTAAATGTTAATTGTAACATAACTCTTAACACCCATATACTTGCATGCACCCACCAAGCAGCATGTTTTGCGTGCTGGCCGTAAACAGAGATTTTTCACACCAAAAATAAAAAAGTCGTTTTACAGCGATAGTTTTTGCTCAATGTTACTTTGAGGTACACAATAACGGCTATGTGATGGGTCTTTAAACAGCCTGTATTTGGGCAACCCCAACGAGATGAATTGAAGAAGTTAAAAGGCAGCTGGACCAAACTGTATGCGGAAGGCCGAGCATCAAACTCAAAGCATTTATATCAATTAAACCATGTACAGGCACTTTTGAATTGTCAAAATTAAATAGATGTTGTGGCACAACTTGGGAGATGAGACAGACTGATGAGTTTTTTGTGTGTGTTGCATATTTCAAGAAGGAATTTGTTTATTAGGAGTAGAATAGAATAGAATACTCTTTATTATGTACACCATATAAATTAGACATAAACATAGAAACAATAATACATATGTAACAGGCGGAGTTTGAACAGCTTACAACATAGATTTTTATTTTAAAAAAATACATTCCTACACCTTATCTCATTTACTATGATAAAGGTTTATTACATTAATAACTTCTGTAATCACATCAAACTAAAATAAATATCCTAAATTGTAATAAAAGTCTATGGCATTAGCCTGATAGCAAAGGCCTCGATAAGTCCCTACTCTCTTTTCATCTGTCCAGAGCTGCCAAGGACCAATCTTTATTAAAGAAGTCCAACTCATCCTCATCACTTTACTCTTAATGGCACATTATACAGATGACACATAGCTTTTTATGTTCTGCTAATCTACTAAGGCGATTGGCACACTGCTGCGTTTCACGCAGCGGTGTGCGGGAATTCCACGCGCGTGAGTGCGTTTTTATTGAATTTGTATGTAAAAAATCACGCGCGTGGGTGCGTTATCTGCATCCCGCTGCATCATGCGGGGCAGTGTGAGAATCGCCTTACTAATACACAAAACTCGTGGTAAAAATAAAGCTTTGTATTCACTAGGCGACAAATGTTTTGCGAAGTCGCGACAGATGTTCCGCGAACTCACGTGCAATATTGGGGACGTCGCAGAACCTCATGTTGTAGTTGTGCTTTTTTGAGTAGTCAGTCATCAGTGGCGAGTCTAGTCTCTATACTATGTCTCAAAATTTTCGCACAATTTTTTTTATTGTCTTCTCGCACTTTACAAAACAAGTGTACCTGTAGTACAGCTGTACCTAACTTTCTCCTATTTAATTAAATCTTTCACACTGAGCCACTGGTAGCCAGATATTTCAGGCTCAGTGTAGGGAAGTCGCGCAATGTTAAAGGCGACACGAATTGCGAGGCATCTGTCGCGCAGTGCGTACGCGGCCTTACTACACCACATGCACCAATTAGTCACCACTGCAGAGTATTATAGGTCATTTACATACGGTATAGATAATTTAATCAATATGTATAAATATATTTCCATGGCATAGCATTGAAAGTAAGTCTTGTGTCACTTACTATTAGGTTTTATTAAAGAAACCTTGCTAATTATTATTTGATGTTGAATTAAGGTTTTCAACACAGGCACATAACATCACGACTGTATTCCCCAATGGGTTAAGCAGAGGTGTACCTATAGTACACCCACATTTCACCCATTATGTTTAATCGATCCATGGCCAATGACAGGAGGACATATCACAGGACATATCACAGGAGGCCCACAATGCACCTGGTGCGTCACATTGAACATCATTGTTCAATGTTCAGGGCCTGGTTAAAATATGCATGAAAATGATGGTGGCAATGGATTGGTTTAGTCCCTTGTAAAGGGGTGAGCCTATTACTATCAACCAGGTTTAATTTTTTTATTGATATCCTCACAACAATGAATTAGAGGTAATAACTATGTGAAGGTTGCATGTTCAGTTGTTTTTATATCTTGTTCCTTTAAGAAGTCTAGGCCAATATAATCAACTAACCTAAACTACCTAATTAAAATACTAGCATTATGAGTTCAATTATAAATGTGAAAAGTAATACATTGCTTGTATTAATTACTAATTAGAATGACTTATTGTTGATTAGAACAATCTGATCCATAGTTTGTGGAAGAAATAACAATAAATCTTTGACAGTCAGTGTTTAAGGAAAATTAGCATGCGGAAATTGCTAATTAATATTACAATGAAATTACAATATCCATGTGCTTTCAGACACAGCTATTCAAATAAAAAAACACTTCCATTTCAAACAGACAAAAAAAAGAGTGCAAGTTGATAGATAAACCTAAAATGTTTTTTCTTTATTTTTTTGATACGGTTCACTTTGCCAACTTTCTAGCTTACAGCACAATTTAAAAACATAATATGCAGTGTCAGTTTTATTTTCCTAAGCAGTCAAACAAAAAATCCTAATTTAGTTTTGCTACCTTACTTTTTGCAAACAACTTGTTTATTTCATACATTGCTTATTTAATTAACATTGATCAGTACAGTCTAAGGTTATCTGGTCTTTGTTCTGCATTGATTTATTCATTGCGATATTATTAAGATCAACAAAGAAGGTTGAATACCCTCTACCAACATAATAAACATAGCTATTATCAGGGATGTTCATTATGTGGGGGAATTTATGGTCAATTAATAAGTTTGAGGTTCTTACCTGGTCTGTGCAATCATAAACAATGATAATTCCATGCGCTCCTCTGTAGTATGATGAAGTGATTGTTCTAAACCGCTCCTGTCCAGCTGTGTCCCATATTTGTAACTTTATTGTCTTGCCGTCTAAGTCTACAGTCCTTATTTTAAAGTCCACACCGATAGTGCTGATGTAGCTCTCTGTGTAAGTGTCGTCGGCGAACCTCAGCAGCAGACATGACTTTCCAACACCAGAGTCACCAATCAGGAGTAGTTTAAACAAATAGTCGCTGAAAGAGAACACATTCCGCAGTTTAGTGGAGTGTAGCAGTTCAGATCAAGGACACGAGCGATGCGCATCAATAAACGTTCATGATAAACGAAGGGAGGCGTTACTTTGTTCCCTCTAACAAAGAGTTCTCGATCGCTACGTATCCAGTTCAGAGAAACCAGGAAGTGAAGGACTGGTACAATCATCGCTCACTAATGCGCCATTCATGATCCATACGATTACGTTTTCACAAATACTTCGATAATACCTACCTACCACGAATACACAATGAGTCACCACATTTGTAGTAAATTAATTAAATAGAGAGACACCACAGCTTGTTCATAAACTAAAGGTACAGAGTTCTAAGATATAAATTCCACGCAATGACAATGAACACGCAAAAAAGATGGGTTTTCTGCACGATCCTTGTTTCTCAATCGCCATGTTACATGTATCAAAAATACTTACTATTCTGGATTCATTTTTGTACTATAAATGTATTTTTCCAAAACTATAATATTATAGAATTTGTCGAAAATATTTGAGTTCTTTGTTTCTAGCACAAAACAGCAAAAAAATTAATAATTATACGTAGAATAATGGCCGCCGTCCGAAACACCCACTGACGTAAGTCAGAAATTCAAACAGGAGTGCCACTTGGCAGAAACTAAATTGCGTTCAGTAACGAAAAATCGACTAAATTTCAAATTGATGACAGTACGGATACGAGAAAAATAAACTATGCATGTTGCTGCAAAAAATATAAGACGGTACCTATTCTAAAGGAAAAGCTAGTAGAAAAAGCTACAGATTTATGCAGAATTCTTACATGATATTTTTTCTTATAATGTTTTGCAAAAATTAACATTCGGGTTCGTTCAAAAGCTTGAGTTGACCCTTAAAAGCAACACTATCACTGGATCGTGTTGCTTTTTAAGGGTCAACTCAAGCTTTTTTACGGTTTTAGGGTTAAGTAAATGCGTAGCAACTTTACACTTTACAGTTACACATAGTAGAGCAGCCAAGCCATTCGTTCGGCCCTTGTCGTTCTCTTCCCTTATGTCAATTTATTTAGGGTCGGTCACTGACCTCTATCATACAACATACAAGTGTAGGTATAATAGAGGTCAGTGAGGATGGTGCAACCGTGGAACATGTCTGTTTTTTCTTTCATAGTTTTCTATAAGTCGTCATTATGTTGTCACGGAGACATTGCATCGCCCAACATTAACGTGGTAGGTCTTTGCGACTTTGTGGGACAATGTCGCTCGACATTTGTCTTGTTCACACTACCCAGTTGTGAACAATATGTCGGCCGAGAAGGTGGTGTTCTTCAGTGCGGCTTACATACGGACGGACCACACTACTGCCATTTCGAAACACAAAGCGACACACGTACTCATTATTCGAAGCTTGTTGGGCGATAGCGACTGTTGAGGGACCCGGACGGAGGTCGCCTATCAACGCTCGCAGAGCGTCGACTTGCGGCAAGTCTCGCGACCCGTAGATGTCGCAAGCGACGTCGGGCGACATCGCGCGGGACACGTATATTTCGTGTCGAGCAACAGAGTCGAGGGACAAATGCCCCCTAGTGAAAACGTGGCTTTATTTTATGGTTAGTAGGTACTTAGCAACATTCCTACAACAACCCTCCTACCTACCTCATAGGTACACCTTTCTCAATTCGCCACCACCGGGTAGCCTACGAAATTCAATTTTTTTACGTTTTTTGCAATTTGCAGGTCAGGCCATAGCTCATCTTAGATCTTACCCATTTGTTCATTATCATCACAATACCACTAGGTACCTACTCATTCAAATTACCCATGTTATTACGTATACGGAAGCCCTCTCGATGAGTTCTGGCGCGAGTGCGAGAGACACACGGCGATGCAGGCGGTGTGAACGAGACTGAGTCGCCAGCAGGGCTCCGCCCTCGCACTGCTTGTTGCTCAGGCAGTTACATGAGCACACCTAGAAGTAACCATTTTAAGTTTTTAAGCTATTGCATAGCTTTTATCGCGGGCTTTGAGCGCGGCGACCGAATCAAGAAATTCCGTAACGAAAATAAACCTAACGCCCCCACTCCGACCGCGGCGTTGAAAGCCGTGCATCGTCTAACGTCGTTTCAGTTCGGCAGACTTCGACACGGTGTTTGTGTGCGTGCGACTAGACGTAAGCGTGTAGGTAGACAGACTGTACGAAGCTCGCATAGCATAAGGGGCATTTCACGTGAAGCGGACAGGAAAAAAAATGTCAGGTTTTGGATTTTGTTCATAATTGGGTCAATTGTACTTCCATGGGACCTGAAAAATCGTACGTCGTTTTTTTTTTTTTTTGTTGCCTAGTTACCAATTTATGCGACTTCAAAGAATTATCAAAATTTGAGGAACTGATTTTTCGATAGCTCTTAATGAAGTTAACCAGATGGATTGAGTAATAAGTAAATAGTGTTTATTTGAGAGTATAAATTGTTTTTCTTGGAAATTGATTAAAATTTGTTTTTTTTATTTTCTTATAAGTAGTAAACCGGAAGTTAACATTAAAAATCTGTTTTTTTTCAACTTGGCATTTTTTTATATTTTTTATTTTTACCTGAAAACATACCTTGTAATATAGAAATATCATGTGAAAATTTCAGAATGGTATCTCGATTCGTTTAGAAGATAGATGAACTAAAGTACGAAGGTGCCGTATGACGCGAAGTACTGGGCGGTTCTTTAGTGTGGAAATCTTACTCGCCAACGCAAGAAAACGATTCATATCATTATAAAATCGAATCGTATCCTGTTGTGACCTGTAGCGCCATCTCTTATCTACCAAAAATATCACTGACACTTCACCCGCAATCGACGTTAAATGTTAGAAAGAGATAGATAGCGACGCCTTTTAAGCTATTGCATAGCTTTTATCGCGGGCTTTGAGCGCGTCGACCGAATCAAGAAATACCGTAACGAAAATAAATCTTACACCCCCCACTCCGACCGGCACAGCGCAGCGGTGCGGCGTTGAAAGCCGTGCATCGTCTAACGTCGTTTCAGTTCGGCAGACTTCGGCACGGTGTTTGTGTGCGTGCGACTAGACGTATGCGTGTAGGCTGTACGAAGCTCGCATAAGTTTATAAAAAAATGTTATGCAATAGTTTACCGCGGCAGTCCCCGAGTGCCACACGTATTTTTTTTTTATGGATAGGAATCCATCAAATGAGTCCTCCCGCTCTGGGTGGAGCGGAAGGGAGTGTCAGACTCTTACTGACTAAAACCCATCCGTGTTCCTTAGCGGTAACCCTTTCGGACAATTCCGCACCCCCGGCAGTCTTCGGCCCTGGCAGGCCCCTTCCTTTTTGCTGACATCTCTTTGAGGCGCGCGTGGAACACACGCGCCGTCCGGCACGGGCCTGGTCCTGATCGGACGGTGAGCTACCGATTACTCTCCGTCCGCAGGCCCGCGCCTACGGTGGCCGGGAGTCGTCACGCGGCTCCCGACGCCCGAAGCGTCTCCCGCGGCGGCTGGGACGTGAGGCTCTCTCCCTCAGCCATCCCGCCACCTCCTTCGCTAGCATGACTGCTTCGCAGAAGGAGGTGACTGCCTCCCACTCCCTCTCGCCCCGGACCATGGCTTGCTGCTGCTTGCTAACTGGCGCAGAATTTCTTGATCTGCTGCTGCGGTGTCCGTTTGTGTCGAAATAGTTTTATGTTTATCGTCATCGGGAACAAACAATTCATTCTGAGTGTTTTGCGAATATTCACTCGATGTTTGGCTGCTCTGCGACTACACAAGATCGAAATTGGTTTCTGGAGGTATTTCTTTCGACAGGCGTAACCTGCAAGACGTACACACGTAAACACAAGAAGAAACTCCCCACTTCTCAGCTAAATTTGTTGAAATTTTTCTAACATTGGTAGACGTCGAATGAGATGGTAAGTTAAAAGGGTTATAACACCGATTACCGTAGTAATTCATAATACATAAGATTATTACACAATTTATTTTAACACAACACTGCAAACGCGTAGCGGCCAAAGTGACGACTAAATAAATAACGGTCAAATCGAGTGATGCTTAAGGCGTCGCTATCTATCTCTTTCTAACATTTAACGTCGATTGCGGGTGAAGAGTCAGTGATATTTTTGGTAGATAAGAGATGGCGCTACAGGTCACAACAGGATACGATTCGATTTTATAATGATATGAATCGTTTTCTTGCGTTGGCGAGTAAGATTTCCACACTAAAGAACCGCCCAGTACTTCGCATCATACGGCACCTTCGTACTTTAGTTCATCTATCTTCTAAACGAATCGAGATACCATTCTGAAATTTTTCACATGATATTTCTATATTACAAGGTAAGTTTTCAGGTAAAAATAAAAAATATAAAAAAATGCGAAGTTGAAAAAAAAACAGATTTTTAATGTTAACTTCCGGTTTACTACTTATAAGAAAATAAAAAAAACAAATTTTAATCAATTTCCAAGAAAAACAATTTATACTCTCAAATAAACACTATTTACTTATTACTCAATCCATCTGGTTAACTTCATTAAGAGCTATCGAAAAATCAGTTCCTCAAATTTTGATAATTCTTTGAAGTCGCATAAATTGGTAACTAGGCAACAAAAAAAAAAAAAAAAACGACGTACGATTTTTCAGGTCCCATGGAAGTACAATTGACCCAATTATGAACAAAATCCAAAACCTGACATTTTTTTTTCTGTCCGCTTCACGTGAAATGCCCCATAAGTTGATAAAAAATGCTATGCAATAGCTTTACCGCGGGCAGTCCTCGAGTGCCACACGTTTTTTTTTTTTTGTAGAAAGGAGATGCAGTGTCAATTGGAAAGAAAAGAAATCAAGTGTGAAAGAATGAGAGGAATTACTCGAGTTTAGTCAGATTTCATCATTAGGTTGCCCACTGCACAGGCCTCCTCTAACTTAAGACTAGCACTACTGAGACTACCCCTCTCTTTCCGTTGGAGGTTAAAAACTAAGCACACTAATAAACGACCACAGACTACAATATAATATAGGGACATAATTATTGTCAGGGACCATGACCGTAAATCAAGAACTGTAAGGATCATCCCATCCCGCAATATAATCATGATGGGCTGATGCCGCTGTTAGCTCATGCTATGATTAAAAAGTTACATGCTCTGTGGCTATGATAGCACTTTATTAGTCCCATGGTATAACAAAATATTCTTATTATACCATGTTTAGTCCTAAACAAAGTTTGATAGTGTATTATGTGGGCCGATCCCGGCGGCACTGCAATGCCGGGCCGACCCGCGACGGGAGTGGAGCGAGCCCCGAACATCCCGTCAGCTTACAAAAATCAGTTTAAGGTGAATGCGTAGTTGTAGCCCGCGAAATTCAATTTTTCTTACGTTTTTTGCAATTTTCAGGTCAGTGTCAGGTTGTATCTTGATCAAAATATGATTCGCGACAATAACAGGTACGTATTTACAGAATTATAATAATTAGAATCATTAATACATCTTCCTAAGTTAGATTTCTACCGTTAAGAACAAATCTCGTATGGAAAAGTGTTGGTGGTAGAAATCTAACTTAAACAGATGTATTAATGATTCTGATGATTATAATTCTGTGAATACGTACCTGTTATAGTCGCGAATCAAATTTTCATCAAGATACAACCTGACACTGACCTGAAAATTGCAAAAAACGTAAGAAAAATTGAATTTCGCGGGCTACAACTACCCATTCGCCTTAATATACTGGTCCCTCAGTGAGGGAACTTTCAGATATTAAGGTGAATGCGTAGTTGTAGCCCGCGAAATTCAATTTTTCTTACGTTTTTTGCAATTTTCAGGTCAGTGTCAGGTTGTATCTTGATCAAAATATGATTCGCGACAATAACAGGTACGTATTTACAGAATTATAATAATTAGAATCATTAATACATCTTCCTAAGTTAGATTTCTACCGTTAAGAACAAATCTCGTATGGAAAAGTGTTGGTGGTAGAAATCTAACTTAAACAGATGTATTAATGATTCTGATGATTATAATTCTGTGAATACGTACCTGTTATAGTCGCGAATCAAATTTTCATCAAGATACAACCTGACACTGACCTGAAAATTGCAAAAAACGTAAGAAAAATTGAATTTCGCGGGCTACAACTACCCATTCGCCTTAAGCTGAAAAGAACAGATACTACACTTTGATCTTAGCCAAAAGGCCGAGAAGCGATACCGGAAAATTGGAAATCGGGGACCCTAAGTCAATCGCGGAGAATCTTAACACCGCGATTCAGGAATACGCGTCATCAGCACACTGCCATCTAGCGGTCATACTTGGAACTAACTCGGATACCTAACCGTAAAGTGCAGTATCAATTTTTAATTTTTTGTTGACTTACCTTGATGCCATATTCAATCTTCGGCCTGGCCACGAACTCGCCGTTATCAGCGGCAGCTTAACACGGGGCGGCGACCGGTAGAAACAAATATATCAAAATGTATGAACCATGCCACGACGCACCGCTCGCAGCGTCAACGTTAAGGTATGATTCCGGTCTCGGCAGCACGCAGCAGTGCTACCGCGGCAGTGCGAAAGAAATCGCGCCGCTTGCCGCTAAGCCAAAAGTCGTGGCCTGGCGGTAAGACTTGAAGAAATTAAACCCCCGATGTAGTTAAAACTTGTTTTATTTTATTATTTACACATTGGCTTTAACCAAACAAATCACGGAATATATTCAACTAAAGGTAAACGTGAGATTTAATCTACAACACCTATGTAGAAATTTATAAAATCATCTCTTGTAGTATACTTAATGGTATCTTCCATATGTACAAACTTCTGTCTTTATAGCCTGCGATAATCTGTAACAAAGTAAATAATATTGAAGTAATCGTTTTCTTTTTCGCATACGAAGCAAAAGCTACAGTTTCCTAGAAGCCACATAGCGTCCCTAATTTACCGATGAATGACGTCACCGAAACGCTGTCCATAAATGTTAGTTGGTGTGTTTTCCTAGAGAGCGTTTTTGACACCCGTAAAGTCAAACCCTGCTGCCCAAAGATTTAAATCGCTAGATTTGCCCTCACCGTGCTTAGTCACGCGAAGAAGACCATAAGAGTCCATAAGAGTGTCCATAAGTTTTTTTTTGGGTATGGCATCTCGTAGTTCAACCTAGGAGGTGGTCGTCTGCTTAACCGGACTTGCCTGTGGATACCTTAATAAATTAAGGCCTTCAACCAGGGACTGAGAAGAGTGAGCTCACACATTATTATGTAACGTTTCCATGACTATCAAGTTAAGTCACTGCGACATTTTGTTAGAGGCGTCAAAACTAGGCAGTATTTTGTGTGTTCTATGCCAAAATTGTCTGTATAACTATTACAAACGATTTTCTCTGAAACCAAATATTATGTATCGTCATGCTATCTCACCTTGCTGCCCACAACAGCCAGAGAAAGCAACATAAGGCTGGGTCCTCGCAGTTGAGCGAGCGGCCTGGTCTCGCCCTCGCGGTACACGTATATGCAGCCGTCGTAACAGCCCGCGAACAGAAGCCCGCCCGTCGCGCGCAGGCACACCGCGCCCTTACCGCCTTCGTGGCAACCCGTGTGGCTTCCACTCTGGAAATAAAAGTTACAGAAATATTAGCACCCATCATCTCCCTTGCCTTTTCCCAACTATGTTGCAATATGTTCATGGACTACTTTCAATCGGTTTATGAACCCTCAAACCTAAATTTGAACGAATGGCTACCCCCTGAAGAGAGTAGTGACAAATGCACTCATATAACTAGCATTACGTTTAGCGAACATCAAGTCTTGAAGTCATTGCAAGCTTTAGATTCCACTAAAGGTCCTGGACCGGATCAACTACCCCCTTATTTCCTTAAAAAGACTGCTAAGAGTATATGCAGACCCCTGCACATTATATTTAATATGTTTATATCAGAAGGCACCTTCCCTGAACAATTTAAAAGGGCTAATATAACTCCTGTATATAAATCAGGGTCCAAACAAGAAGTCGAAAATTATCGCCCCATATCTATTTTGTCTGCTTTGTCGAAGCTTTTTGAAAGGCTCGTTTATCAGGAAATACATAAGATAATTTACAGAATTATAATAGAACAACAACATGGATTTGTTAAAAGTAAATCTACAACTACTAATCTATTAATATTTACCGACTTTCTCTTTAACAATATGGATCAACAAGTACAAGTAGACGCAGTGTACACAGACTTTCAAAAAGCGTTCGACAAAGTAGACCACAATTTGCTTCTTACTAAAATTGCATTCAACGGCATACGAGGAGATTTGCTTCGCTGGTTTGCATCATATGTTAGTAATAGATCACAAAGGGTTGTTATTTTGTTCATAAATGATATTGGAAATTGTTTCAGACACTCAAAATTTTTGCTCTATGCTGACGACCTAAAAATCATTAAAGCTATAAGAAAACCTGCAGATTGTTGTCAGTTACAAGAAGACTTAAATCGATTCTCTGAATACTGCGTTCAAAACAAACTTTACCTTAGTATTTCTAAATGTTTAACGATATCATTCACAAAAAATAAAAACGTTTTAAATCATAATTATAATCTTAACAATGTAACTCTATTGAAAGCTCCATCCGTGCGAGACCTAGGGGTACTGCTAGATAACAAACTTCACCTTGATCAACATATTGATAACATCACCAAAAAGGCTTATCGTATGTACGGGTTCGTTATGAGATCAGCTACTGAATTTAAACACGCAAGCACTTATTCTCATCTCTATAAAGCACTAGTTAGATCTCAACTCGAATATGCAGTGGTGGTGTGGAACCCTTTTTATAATAAATACGTTGAGATGCTAGAAAAGGTGCAGCGCAAATTCCTCAGATCGATGCATTATAAGTGCTCCCACAATTTCCCAACCTATAAAAATCTAGTAAATAGATGCAATCTAGTGAGCCTGAGGTCTAGACGTTTATATCTAGAAATATTTTCGACGTATGCTATAACAGGTATAACTGCTCTGAGATTACTAATAAAATATGCTACTGTGTCCCAAGAACTGTTATTAGACGTGAGGTGCGCGCACGTCCTCTTTTTGCTGTGTCCTATTGCCGCACCAATGCTGGTCTGCGGGCCCCTCTACGTCGCTTGTGCAAAAATTATAATGATTTTTGTTCAGAAACTACAGAATTAGATTTATTCTCAATGTCAGCAAATAGATTTCGTTCTGCTTTGTTAAGGAAACTTAAGGATTCCGATGTATAGTTATTTGAACAGTCTCGTAGTCTTACTCGCATAGATTGTTCATTAGTAAAGTTATATGAATTGTATATGCTGTGGATAACGGTGTGAGTTTCACATTTATATTATATCTTTGTTTATATTATTTGCGCAGATATAATGTGTTGCTGTTTGTTTGTCCCAAATAAATAAATAAATGTTGGGGTCGGCATCCAGTCTAACCGGATGCAGCTGAATACCAGTATTTTATATGGAACGACTGCCTATCTGACCTCCACAACCCACTTACTGGGTAATACCCCTTGGTAATACTGGTTGTCACACTTTCGCGCTTCTGACGACCCGTAACGACTGTCAAAGATCCACGATTGAGAGCCACCGGGACCAACAGCTTAACGTGCTTTCCGAGGCACGGAGGGGACTTGGTATGTAAAGATAGTCACCCATCTACGGATCAACCGTGGCAAGCGTAGCTTAACCTGATCGATCAACCCGTGCGGCTGTTATTACTTGGCCACAAGTCCCTCCAAGAAATATTACTACCCAATTTAACCATTAAAAAAAATAAGTCTATAATTAATATGCTGCACTTTACAGCATAACATCACGGCTGTATTCTCCACAGGGTTAAGCAGAGCTGCACCTATAGTACACCCACATTTCGCCACATTTTCGTATGTTTCAGTCCCAATCCCAGTAACAGAGGGGTCTAGTACCAGAATATTAGTCCTGCTAACCTCCCCAACGTCTACAAAAACTTGAAGTTCTATTTTTCAGAATAAAATTAAACTTTTATACTTACAGCATACTCAAATACATGTATCTGATGGCTGCTAGTCCCACAGAACACCTTGCCATCTTCAAAAAGGAGCGTATACACTGTCATCTTAGGCCCAGAGAGCGTCCGGAGCAACAGACCCGTCTGTGCGTCCTTTATCGTAACGTTTTCTGAACGGGCGGCGACTAGCAACACTTTGCGGGGACCCTCCTTCATGGCACGGAGAGCCAGGATTGATTGTTCAGAGAACTTCACTGTGCTCACTGGTATCAGCATGTTGTTCTGGAATAGGTGATGAAAAGATTCATCAGTTTTATTTTCACACTAGCTTCCGCCCGCGTGGTGTCGATAGTAGTAATAAAGTAGCCAATGAATGACATAGAATTCAAAATATCCTCATGCCAAATTTCATCAAAAGGTCCAGTCCCCAGATATAGATAGACCTAGATAACGCAAGTATCACGATCTGTATGAAAACCAAGCGTGCCATTTTTTTGACTACCTACTATGACGTCACAAAAATCAAATCGATTCAAAGACGCCGCCGCGTGCGGCACCCGTCTCGCCCTATCCCCGGGGCCTAGCGCCAGCGCTCACGCTCACCCAGCCAGCAGTACACAGGACTGAATGCGAAAGTGGCGGCTTACGATTTTTGTACGTAAGCTGGTGCGATTTTTGGCACGCGAAGTAGTTGCTAAAATAAGATTAGACATTTAAATAAACCTTTTTTACAGTCCATTCAAGCGATTTTGGATTCTATTGCGTTGGTGGCATGACATATGCAGCTGCAGTAAACAGTTGGTATTGTAACCACTTTTTTGCTTTTAATACCATCCTTATGACCACGGTATAGAAGTCAAAATCGGTACTGAATCCATGGTAACAGGTAACAACCCGTTACCCTGGCACCCTGTATTATATTGTATTTCATTCTTGTCATGTAGCTTGAAACTAGAGTCCGACCGAAAATGGTTTTCGAACAGTGGGATATTTCGGACTCTATCAGGAGTCTAGGAACCTGTATTTTTTTACTCTAATATCGAGTCTCTTCATGTCTAGGCCATTATAACGTTATATTAGGGTTATTTTTTTATGCTTACCTTGCATTCAAACTGCAGCACAAAACCAGTCCTGGTACCAACGAAGACCGTGTCCCACGCGCGGTCCATCGTCTGTATCGGACTTAGAACATTGCACTCTGGACCCTTCTCCAGGCCCGTCTGGAATGTAAGAGAAAGATGGAATGAATATGTAGAAATGTTATTTTGGTATTTATCTTCGATTCTCGATAGGCATGGCGAACAGTTTAGTTTTAGGTCATAGGTTCAAGGTGACTGCAGGCAGGCTAAGGAAGCACTCCCTATAATTGATGGCCACCTCACAAAACCGGTTCTCCAACTAACTAAAGAACAGCTGCGTACAGTTACAAAAGCTTTCACTGGCCACGGGTCATTTAATAAACAGATCTTTCTCATAGGCAGACAGCCCGCTATGCTGAGCCAGCATGGAGGACGACGAGGCAGCACCTCATGTGCTTCTAAACTGCCAGGTGATCGCCACGTCCAGGGCAAAGTACTTCGGTAACCCAGGTACCCTCCGTGAGACGGTAATTAATATCAAGGCGTTGCTGGGGTATATCGAATATTCGCGCATTGACGTGGCGTTGCGGACAACAGCCCGTATTACCTATTAGGTCATTAAGATCAGGATACGCATATCCTCATCATCCTTTTATTGAATTGCTAGCAGCAATTTATAAATTGCTAGCAGCAATTTATAAAAGGGTTAGTACAACTGATTCGAGTCGACCCCAATACAAAGCGACCAACAAGATGCTGTGAATGTTTTTTGCACATATTTAGGAGTCCCTATCAAATGGTAAGTAAATAAGCTCAAAAAAATATGGAACCCTTTGAGCACGAAAATAATTTTCTTGTAAAACGTTTACTTTTAATTTTATATACAATGTTTGTAGGCGTGCAGAGATGTTATCAGTACACCTACGGATAACGACGGATGATGCTGTCATCTCGTTTGATAAATCCGTTCATCGCCGCCTCTTCAAGATGACCTAATTCCTAGCCTTGAACTACACATCAATAGTTAATAGCATCCATATCCATACTAATATAATATTATAAATGCGAAAGTGTGACTGTCTGTCTGTTACCTATTCACGCTTAAGGTGAATGGGTAGTTGTAGCCCGCGAAATTCAATTTTTCTTACGTTTTTTGCAATTTTCAGGTCAGTGTCAGGTTGTATCTTGATCAAAATATGATTCGCGACAATAACAGGTACGTATTTACAGAATTATAATAATTAGAATCATTAATACATCTTTCTAAGTTAGATTTCTACCGCTAAGAACAAATCTCGTATGGAAAAGTGTTGATGGTAGAAATCTCACTTAAACAGATATATTAATGATTCTAATGACTATAATTCTGTAAATACATGTCTATTATAGTCGCAAATCATATTTTGATCAAGATACAACCTGAAACTGACCTGAAAATTGCAAAAAACGTAAGAAAAATTGAATTTCGCGGGCTACAACTACCCATTCACCTTAAACCGCTGAATCGATTTAGTTGAAATTTGGTATATAGTTTGAGTCCCGGGAAAGGACACAGGATAGTTTTTATCCCGATATTCCTACGGGATCGACACTTATGCGGGTGAAACCGCGGGGCGCAGTTAATTTTATTATATTATGTTTTTTTGATTAGCCTGATAACCTTGCAGAAGTTGACTTTTGCAGGCAATACTTACCGTATAAACAATCTCGGCTAGGCAAGCTCACTTTCGTAAGATTTCTAAGTAAAAATTGCTTGCCTTGCAACTTCTGCAAGTTCTGTTGCTAATTTCAACTTTGATTTGATGACCAACGCCATATTTATGTTGGAATTTGCAACATTATGGATAAAACCTTTACTTTATTATTATTTCTCTAGGGCCCAATGTTTAAGTTGTAGTAAGAGTATTTCAAGATCTTCCGCATTTAAAGTCTTCGGGCGCCTTCGCGGCGCGCAGCAAAAACGGAAAGATCGCGGTGTTTCTGGAATTAAGGGGGAAGCGCCAGGGCAGACCGCGAAATTCCAATTTTCTTACGTTTTTTGCAATTTGCAAGTCAGTGTCAGGTTGTATGTTGAACAAAATATGATTCGCGACCGTAACAAGTATGTATTTGCAGAATTATAATCGTTAAAATCATCATTTCGCGGGCTCTTGCACTTTCCCCTTAAGGAGCTGTTCATCATCATCAGCCTATAGCAGTCCACTGCTGAACACAGGCCTCTCCTATAGCACGCCATTCAACTCGATTTTTGGCAACTCTCATCCAGCTGCTACCAGCCATCCTAAGTAATAAGGTGCTGTTGCTAAAATCTAATCTAACTAGCCATTATTTTTCACACCTGTATTGTCCCACTACAGGTTCAAGGCCTCCCTCTCCCTTTTCCTCACAATTCTGTCTTTTGAACCGGCCGTGACGGCACGGCCGGTTCTATTCTAGTCCTTTCGGTAGGAGTCAAGCTCGTCCCACCATCTTCGGTTAAGGCCAAGGAGAAGATGGCGGGACAACCTTGACTCTAAAATAATAAAACAAAAATAGTTTAAACTAGAGAACACAGTAGGTCAAACAATCTTACCTCCAAATCATAATATCGTATCCTAGAATCCAGTGATCCCGTGTATACAGTGGTCCCGTACTTCTCCTTGACTATGGTCAGGCATGTGACGGCCAGGTTGGACCCTCGAAGCGTGTTTAGTAGCTGCCCATCGCCACTGAAGTGGTACACGTTGCCGTCCAAGCAAGCTGCTATGAAGTCAGTCTCTATGCACTGGAATTTTAAATTAATTTGCATTAATTAGGTATTTTGTTATTAAGTATTTCATCACCACTGCTCTCAAAACAGTGAAGGAAAACATCGTGAGGAAACCGGCATGTCCTAGAACAAAAAATTCGAAGATATGTGACATCTACCAACCTGTACTGGGCCCGCGTGGTGGATTACGGCCCACTCCCTCTCACCGAGAGGAGGCCTGTGTCCCAGTCATGAGAACATTATAGGCTGACTAAACTTACGCTATCTTGTTATAACTAGGCGGAAATGATGTTGCCTATTCTGCTCGAATTACTAGTTTGAGCAATAAGTGGTATGTAGACAATATGGTAGTGGTGGTACGGGACGGTAGTGGTATGTAACGAAGACATGTTTTGATTTTTGACTAAATACCCATACTTTTTATGTATTAAATTAATTTAATATCTTGCATTATGTAGCTTCACATGCCATAACAAGGCTAAATAGAATATAAGACCAAATAAAGTAACATGTAGAACCACCAATTGTATTTACTCTATTTAAATGTGAATAAATGAATGTAATTTGAAGCATAAGTCTACACACATTGAAGAAAATCATGCATAAGAATGCGTATTTTGTTAGTTTTTATAAACAGCAAATTGTGTGGTAATATTATACAGGGTGAAATTGAAAACATGCGACAAATCGAAATGGGAGATTGTACTCATCATTATGAACAACTTTTACTATGGGACCAAACCTGAAATCGCGAAAAAAAAAATCAGCTGTTCCCTACATTTTGACGAGTTATAATGCGAACATAAATGTAGGGAACAGCTGATTTTTTTTTCGCGATTTCAGTTTCGGTCCCATAGAAAAAGTTGTTCATGATGATGAGTACAATCTCCCATTTCGTTTTGTCGCATATTTTCAATTTCAACCAGTAGAGTTCATTTCATTATCATCATCATTATATTTTCAGCCGAAAGACGTGCACTATTGGACATAGGCCTCCCCTAAGCATGGCCACTTCGGTCGGTTTTGTGCTGCTCGCATCCGGCGGATTCCTGCGGCTTTTATCAGGTCATCGGTCCACCTTGTGGAAAGCCTTCCTATGCTACATCTTCCGGTACGCGGTAGAGTCCAATTAATAATGAATAATTAAAAACTCACCTCTATCGCAAGTACAGCATCAGCATTTCCGGTGACAGTCACCGAATCTCGGCGCAACTTCTCATCAGTCGAGTAGTCGTACATCTTGCACTCATTCTCCGTCTGCCCGCTCTCCGCCGTGAACGCGTCATCCGCTGACGACTGACTGTTATCCAGTATTATCTCCTCACTTATCGCCTCCCTCCCATGTATGTCTTTATCATTACATTTTATCTCACTCTCCTCCCCTATAACTATATCTTCAGACACATCTAACATGTCAAACTGGATATCATTAACCACATTCTCTTCTTCCACTTGCCTCGGTCTTGGCGTGGGTTTTAATTCCGGCTCCAAAGGAACCACATCCTCTATAGAAGGTTCACCAGCCTCCATAGGCACAGATGTTTCATCAGTATCTATGGATTCTTCCTTTATAAACTTTCTTACATCAGTCTGTATAAGAACCACTGAGCAGTCCTTTAAAACAAAAGGATTTGCATTAGCATTTTTCTGAGGTTTCGTTCTCCTAGTCGGTTTTTTCTTTGGTTGAGATCGAGGTTTCTTTTTGTTTTTAGCTTGCGGCTCCTCTAGGTCGTCTAGTGATATGATATCTTCTAGAGGTCTATCATCTGTAATGATCTGCTCTATTAGAGATATATTAGGCGGTTTCGCTTTTTTATTACTCTTTTTACTTGATGTGGGGCTCTCAGAACTCTTTCGTTCTTGTTGCAGTAATTTTGGTCGTAAACTTCTCTTTTCAACTTTAGTTGAATCAGTGCTATCTTCTTGAACACTTTCTAAAGCTATTTGCTCCAGTTCTTCCACAGGTATGTTGGTGAAATCGTCTACAATTTCATCTTCATTCATTACATTTTCCTGCAATGAGTCAGTGTCATCTTCACCTTCATCTTTACTTTCGTCAATAGGTGTTACGTTCAGAACAGTCATACCCATACTGCTTGGACATGAGTCTTTGGATTCTAAGGAACTGTACAGTTTAAATTTTTCTTGTATTAAAACTTGTATTTCCATGTCTATTTCTTTCATTCTTTCGAAAGCGTCAGATGACCTGGGTTTTGAGTTTTCTAAAGGCACAGCAAGTGTTTGCACAAATTTTGAGACCAGCTTCTTCCTTTCTGTTTGACAAAACCTGGTAGTGGTAATTTTACTTTGAAATGTTTGAGTTTCTTTTGTAATTAGTCTTCTAATGACTTGAGTTCCTACATGTTTAGTCTGCACTGTCTTATTGCGTGGAGGGGTTGGTGTTATTGATGTTGTTGGCACTTGTTTCAATATGTTTTCCTCTACAGTGGATTTTGTAGGGCTTATAGCTAAAGCAGTGTTTCTGTGCGCGTGGTGGTGAGATGACGCCTTCTTGGGCTGCTCTACAAACATATCAATAGTCTTCAGTTTAATTTTAGGATCTGATTTTGAAGATGTTTGACTGTTTGTACTATTAATACTATCTTTTGGACTGAGGATGGTTTGACTGGATGTGCTTGAATGTCTTTTTCTGCTTGATTCACTCTCTTTTTCTTTCGGCTTTTTTGTGGTTTCTTTCCTTTTGACATATTTATCTGAATAACTTTTATCGGTTAAATCAACTTTTTTATTATCCTTAGTTTCTTTCGTACTATCATCTTTAGGTAAAAATATATTATAATAGGGCTTTGGGGCATCATTGCACTTTTCTGTTGACTTAATGGAACCAGCATTGGCTGGGACATTTTTATCTGAAGTTGGTTTTGCAGATTCAGACTGGCTAGATTCACCTTTCTTTCGTTTTTCCTTACGATGAGATGGCCTTTGATCAATAGATCTTTTTCGTGAGTTTGATGGAGGATTTTTAATAATATTTGAGCTCCCTCCTTTTTCAGTCTCTTTGTCAGTATCTTTAGGTTGAGGCACGTGCTCTTGCTTTATTTTAATTTGTCTCACTTTGTTAACACCATTGTCAGAAGTTTTATAAGTATTTTCATTAGTAGTATTTTCATTTCGATAATCTAGAAATGTCACTTCTTGCTTGATATGCTTAGCTATATCTCTGAGACTCTCAGTACTACTCACAGGAAATAGATCCAATGGTGACTGGGCAATGGTTTGCAAATGATTGTCGATTTCTTTTACAATCTGAGGTGGTGCTATTTGAACAGGTTGAAGTTCAGGAAGTTCATTTGAGAGTTCATCATTTTCAATAAAGTTGTGGTCAACAGCTACATGATATTGCCTGTCTAGTTCGGCAAATGTATCCTCTTCTTCAGACAGCTGGTCAGTATTGCCATCAAATAGTGGTACTGGTTCATCTTTACATTGAAATGGCTCTTCATCAGGGATTTCCAAACTTCTCTGGCTCTTCCTCTGGCTTTCCATACTAAGTCTTCTTTCTTGAGCAGGGTCACTTCTTTTTGATAGTCGCCTCTCAAATAGAGGCGTGCCTTCTCCATATGGTGGTTCATGATCGTAATTGAAGTTCTTATCTGAATTATTTGTTACATCTAATCTGTTTGAATTTTCATAATTTATTGATGAAGGTAGATCTTGGTCAAAACATGGGTCCTGTGAGTAATCATCATAATTGTAGGGTTCGAAATAGGGATAGTTAGGCTGTGCATCCACACTATGATGGGCACTGTGTTCATCAGACACATCAAATCTTTGTTCAAATTCAGACAACTGTAGAACTTTACTAAGTTCAGCCATGACAATGGGCTTTATATCTTCTAGTAATACAGTGTCTTGAGGATCTAGGAGACACTGCATCTGCTTCATGAAAGTATCCTCATAGATAGTGTTATTGTCATTATGAATGAAGTCTGTGCTGGAACTGTACAATGATTTCTCGGCTACAGATCTTAAATGGCGGTTCAAACTATTTTGTGACTCTGTTATTAAACTGCTAATGGCATACTCAAACTTTGATGAAGAGCCCGGATCATCCATTAGTTTATGCATCTTATCCTTGTCCATCTTAAACAGTTGGTGGACAATATTTGATTTCATTTTATCACAATTCGTTTTTACGTTGTGCCTCTGTCTTGGTGTTCTCTTCTTAGCTGGTTGCTCTGGATGAATATGCTGATTAGCATTCTCACTTCCTTCCTGCTCAGTGATACTCTGATGGATGGCAGCGTCTTGTGATAACCTCTCCGGATCATTACGATTCATTAACCTTTTCCTGATAATATCCACAGTGTCATCTACAGATCTACTAAATGATGTGTCATTGTTATTGGTTGTTGGTCCAGAGGTCCCACCGTAATGGTCTGATGCAGGTGGTCTGTGACCAGTATAATCTACAGCAGGTATTTTATTCCTTTCTGAAATATCATGATGTTTAAAAGAATTTTGATTTCTTTCGTCATGGTCAAGTTTTTTATAGCCTGGAGGTGGATTGGCCCAAGGAGAGGTCTGTTGCTGACTATAAGAATCTGGTGGTTTATGTAAGAGAGGAAGCTGCCTCTGATCTATGTCTCCCATACTGTTAACATGAAATGGCTCAGGTGCGGCATCCTCATAATAATTTGGTGCCTCTTTGTATGAGCTGTATTGATTATCTTTTGATCTCATATTAGGATGGACATATTGGTACATCTGTCTGGAGCGTGGATTATGCATTCTCTCTGGCATTCTCTGATTAATTTGGCGATGGCCGTCTTGATATTCTCTGTGTCTGTCATGGTGATCATGTCGGCCATGGTCGTCTGGGTGTCCTCCGTGAGCATTGAAAAGTGGTGGGCCTCTTTGATTTAGTCGAGGGCTAGGTGGCGGGAATCTGAAATAGATTATTATAGCAACTAAAAAAAAACTGAAATTTCAATTTCTCAGTATACCCACTTTTATGTGTTACGTATAACAAAATAAAATTTAGTTGTTTTATCGACATAATATTGTCCTATACATACACTGTTTTTTTTATATTTCAAGGTAAGTACTTATACGAAATATTGGCGCGTCAGTGATGCAATGCAAATATTGGAAGTTATATTGATACTAGGGTCTTACCTGGGGCATTCAAGTAATGGATAGATCCTCGGAGGTCTAAATCGAGGAGGCCCATTACCTCTAGGCCTAAAATGCCTTTGATTTTCACTTCGCCATCCTCCGATGCCTGGATGACCTCGCCTCATTATTTCACAACTAACACATATTAAGCCACTATACACCGAAAGAAGCGTTTCACTTAATTTTGGTATTCGAAGTATGTATTTTGTTACATGAAAAAAGGTGGTAATCACAAGAAAAACAAGTTTGATCAATTGTCGCGCCGAATAAAAATACATACACGGACATGGAATCCATTTGACATTTCTTTATACCTACATCATTGCCAGCCATTAAAATTTACATTTACAATAGGACGCGTTCAGAATAAAGGAGATGTTTCATTTTCGATAACGATGAAGCCGTGAAGAACCCGTGTACCCAAGAAGAAGCTTCTCTTGAGTATACATATATAGTACGTAAGGGAATGTTATTTCGTGAATGGGAACTGTCCCATTCACGAAAAATTTGGCAACTATGCTCATCATACCTGCCCACTTTCACCAATAGTGGCGCTAGCAGCACAAACTGTTCGTGGTCAATCAATCTGTGATCTCGATATTACTAAGGTAAATAGTATGGCAGAGGCGCTGGTAGTACATTATTATTGACAACAGTCCGCTACCGCCTCCACCTCTGTTTGAACAACGCATAGTAGGTAGGTTGATGTTAAAACATCCATACATATTGAATAGACCAAGGATAGGATATAGGATACTGTACTAAATTTATGCATGGCCATAATTAAGACCTTTCTTTTGATGCATCATTCGTCTATCTGCATTATATGGTTTCTGAGTAATCACGGGCGGTGACTACGGCAAGTGGCGGCTCTAGCGGCCAACTATTCTTTGTCATAGCGTCTTGGTTTTTCTTGTAACAAATTCACGAAAAGAGGTGTGTAAAGTAACAAATTAGCACTAATTCCTGGCAAAGTTTCATCAAACATTATGAGGTGGCCGCGCGGTTGAAACGGAGATAAGTATGTCGGTTTCATTGAGTATTTTTTTAAATGTTACAAAAAAAAAAAAAAGTACTTAGTACTTTCATTAGAAAAACTGTCAAAAATTCAGAATTCGCAGCTTATTATGACTTGTAAACTTTTTAATACATAGCTATTTTTGTACAGAGATTCTAGATCAGATACACTCTTCAACCCGTTTGTATTGATATACCCTTTCTGTAACACCCTGTATAAACATTTTTTGGTTGCTGATTATTATTATAACGGAGATCGCATTTTGATCTTTGGTAGTGAGTGGAGTGAAGCGATCTAGAAGCGGGGTAAGATTTTGATCGCGAGCTTTTTCAATTTGACTGGCTACTTGGTGTCAATTTCTTTACGGAACCAAAGAAGCATCAACGCTGAACAAGGGGAAAGATGACATGTCGTCGTTCATTTATTACAATTTGTTCAATGCCGAAATTTTTTTTTTTTTAATTTCCAAGGTACCTAAGTACCTATAATTATTTTTTATGGAAATTTCAAAATGGTTAGGAAAAATTTGTTACAAAACATTTTGCAAGATTTTTTTCCGTATTCTGTTTTTTTACTCTCCTTTAAACTTGTCATTTTTGACATAGAACTAATTACAATATGAACGACGATGTGTTGGCAGTTGGCAGATTCATTGTCTGAAAGTATTTACAAACACATGACTGTCAATCTGACCGCCACCGCCTCTGTCTGAACAAGACGGAATCATTAAATTGGTCGATTAGTCAGTCAGTTTCGATAATAGGTAGAAAGAAAACATGATTGTATGTAGGTAATTTTTTTTATTAAAAAGAATCATAATTTACATTTTGGTACTAAATTGCCTATTCGGCTGATTTCGAACTTATTATGTCATGACAAGGCAGTAGACAATATTTACAACATAATATTTAAATTCACAGTTATAAATTTTAATCACCGTTATCCTCTTAAGGGGTCATTGTACTCATCATTATGAACAACTTTTAGTATGGGATAAAACCGAAATCGTGAAAAAAAAAATCAGCTGTTCCCTACATTTATGTTCGCATAACTCGTCAAAATGTAGGGAACAGCTATTTTTTTTTCGCGATTTCATATTTGGTCCCATAGTAAAAGTTGTTCATAATGATGAGCACAATGACCCCTTCAGAGGATAGGTAACGGTGATTAAAGCTTCAACCTGTATACATTCGTAAGTTCCCATTTGATCTATAGAACATGACGTCATCGGACTAAATAGAAAAATTTTTCTTAATGACGTCATGCTACTGACGTCATGTTCCATAGAACAAATAGGAACTATTGTATACATTTACAATCTCATCATCAATCTCAAATACCTTTTATACTCTGCTCATTTTATGTGATTGAGGTAACACCTTCCTATAGGCCAAAACTTTATGGAGGCTATTCTCTACTCTAAGTCTATCAACGAAGATACGGCCCCGTCCAAAAGTAATCGGTGACCGAATTTTGTATGAGAAAAATAGAACGTACTGATTGCAATAGTGCAACGCACACATCCTACAAAAAGTCGGTCTAAATAACATAGGGCGAAATAATCTGACTGAGACCTACAAAAAGTAAGCCGTGTGCGAGTGCCCTAAGACGGGCAAAAACACGTCAGCACCTTAACCGGTCATGGGCGAGACGTCATGTGACGTAATATCAAAAAAAGACCTGTCAAATGCCAGATGTCACTCGCTGTGCGCGTGATTTATTACCCTGCTCACAAAAAATGGTCTACTGATGCTTATACGGGCTCAAGCCACTTAATGTAAACTGTTTTGGGTTGTTGAATAAACAGACCATAATATAAAATGCAAACGATACTCGTAATATGAGAATTGTATTTATAAACAAATGACGTCATCAGACAATAGGTTGAAAGTGTGTTCGTTCCCGTGTTATGTCGATTTCTGATAAAACTACTATATGAATTTACACGAAACTTTGCAAGTTACATTATGAATAGACAAGTAATCTAACAACAGCGTTTTTTTGAAAGTCCTACCTTACATTTTAATAATATTGAAACTCAAATTTCAGTGCGCCGAGCCGTTCAATTCCTATTACAAAGCAATGACTGCAAACGCCCAATCCTAGTCGTATTCAGTTGTTTCTAATTAAAAAAGTGTTACTAGGATACTACATAAACCTTTATTGACTGATAACTACCTTTATCTTGTAAAAATATACCACTATAATTGTAAAATCATAAGATTTTCTTGAACACTTACGTAAAATTTTGTTTGACCAAAAAAAAAAGGATTATTGATTGATTGTGATGTTATTTCGTGCAAATATTATCTACAATATTATCTACAAGGACGTATAATATGTTATAAACGAATATTCATCCACTTAACGTCGATTTTACACAAAAACTATTAAAATAAACAACATAGCATCATAACAAAACAGCTCGCACTGCAGCTGCCATTAAGAATCGTAAAGTCTATTTTTAACTTTTTTTTTCAAATATTGCCAACCCATATTTTTCGTTTTGAATCATTTAGTCGATTAGTTTATCTACCGGACCATAGACTCAAACTGTTGCACAGGATATTAGACCGTATTTAGCAGTAATAATAGAGGTTGAAGCCGCGTGAATCGGGTGGTGACAAATGGTTACGCTCGCCTCTTAAAGGTGCGGTGACAAATGGTTACGCTCGCCCGTTAACGGTTTGCGTAACACACTATCAATCACAATCTGAATCATTTTGAAGGATATTGCTAATCCATTGCTGCATATGGTAAAAAAATTGTCTGCTCAGCAACGTCAGTAACGCAATGAATATTGATGATCTGTCAAAATGAAAGCCATTCTGTTAGTGTGTTACGCAATTACCCCGCAGGAGTAAGGACAACTGTTAAATCGTTTTGTTAATTGTCATTCATTCTTAGTAATTTTCATAAATAATTTTCAACAAGATATAAGTATTGCCTCTGCCAAACTGCAAAGCAGTTTGTTGGCAGACGTAGCTCCTTTTTTTGTATAGATACATTATCACCGCGACCGCGGGCTGTGGAGTGGGATACTGCACAGCGAGTAGCGCACTTTAGAACCACCATAAAGTTTGAAGCTCACTGTACAAAAATAACCTTTTAAAGTATTTTTAAGTGTAAGTACAGTTTACTGGTACCGAGTAGGTACCACAGAGTACCTACCAGCTGGGCATGGTCATTAAAATAACCAACTTTAGATTTATTTTGAATCAACTCTTGATTAGTGGTTTATGTGGAAAATACCTAGGTGTGCCTACTATGATAAACCAATGCAAGCTTTTTCAAGAAACCAATTAAGTACCTCGCATGAGTGTCAATATTAGTCATCATTAAATTAACAGAGTATAATCTAGCATAATCTCTTTGCTCACCGTTCTTAGGTAGTCTGTGGCACAAAACACGAAAAATACGTAAGAATTCAAACTGGAGAGCGACCAGCCACACGACGCTCGCAAGACCACAGAGGCGTCTTCGTGCTCCATAGAGCCACACAGATCGCAGAGATTACGGTGAGCGCGGAGTGTCAGTCGAGCTGTGGCTATGCGATACCTAGACCTAAAGTTAAATACCAGCAAGTATAGAAGTCGGGTCTTCAACCCCTGACTTAACTTTTCGTAGAAACATCACTGCTTCGCGGCCGTCAATCAACCTATGATCATAGGTCAGGGCGAGGTACATCATAGGCCTGATTTCAACCTATAAAAAATAAGGAAGTTTGAAAGTGGGGACGATGACCGAGAAAAAAAACACAAAATAGGCTTGTCAGGAAAAAGCTTCACGAGTATCCATGGTTACTCTATGAAAGAAAGAAAATAAGACAATTGGTCAATTTCCTTCTTGAAAGTAGGCTAAAGGAAAGAGAAACGATGGATAGATTATGAAGAAAGGGGATTTGAATGGGGATTTATACTGAGATGACTGATACAGATGATAAAGTTTTATGAAAGAAGAAATGCAGCGCCGTCCTCAAAATACATTGGGAATAGAACAGAAGGATGATAATGATCTAAGCAAGTGAATGTACTGCTACAAGGTTCTTATGGTGCGTGGCCAAAATCGGAACTAACGCCGCCATCTTGTGTTGTTCTGTAAAAATTTCACAAATGTTTACAACAACGATCGAACGACCAAAAGATCCGTCTAAGGTAGGTACCTTGTTATTCACTGCGATTGGTCTCGGGAATATACCATGCATGCCCAATATGGCCGACTGTGGCAGGTTGATGATCGGCATAGACATGAGCGATCCAAACACTCCTCCATTGCTTAACGTGAAGGTACCGCCTTGCATGTCTGCTGGCACCAATCTACCTGAAATTTACGGAATAATGTCGATCAAGCAGTTTTTAAGTTGGGTGACACATCTTCGCCGCGAAACCATAGCAGCGAAACCGCAGTAGTTCCGCCATGATTTGTCCGTTGTATGTACGACAAGCGAAACAGAAAACTGTCTGTTCTAACGCACATTTGATTTTGATTCTATATCTTTCCCACGTGATTTCGCCGATCTGCTCGGCTGTGAGCCCGTGACATAGCGTCCGCAATTTACCGGTGAATGACGTCACTAAAACGTTATCTATGATAGTAATTTGGTGTGTTTAAGAAAACACCCCAAATTGCTATCATAGATAACGTTTTAATTCTGTGAATACACATTTGTTACGGTCGCAAATATAGGTAGTTGCGCGGTGCGGGAGGGGTGATAGGATATACATAGGAGCTCTCGATTCGCATCACCTCACCACACCCCTCCCGCACCGCGCTGCTACCTCAGGCAGCGTCTCAGTTAAGCAGTCGGCTTATATTTGCGACCGTAACAAATGTGTATTTACAGAATTAAAATCAATACAACTCAAATGTCATAATTTTATGAAAAAGTTTTTTTTTGAAAAGAAAGAAAATACGTTTATTTGCGGTGAAAATGACGCAAAAAGAACAAAAACACAAAAAATAAAATAAAAATGTAGGGGGAAACATGCGTCACATCCACGCAAAACGGCTATCGCTCAGCATTATGCTGCGACCCTATGCAGGACAGAGCCCCAGCGCTGGTTTTCAGCGACAGCCGATTTTGCAATTTGCAGTACCTAGAGAATTATATTGATGACTGCAAATTGGAAAAAACTAAGAAAATTTGAATTTTGCGGCGTGCTCTGGCGGTTTCGCCTGAAGTTATTTCTAAAACAGTAAGTGAGCTTATTAGTTTATTACCTGCCCTGGCTTTATTGCCGATCGCGCTCATCTCGAGCTCCAGGCGCGGGTAGTCCATGGATTCAACGTTGCGAAGTACAGGCACGACCAGCCCTCGAGGAGTCGCCACTGCGATCGATATATCCACGTAGTCCCTGTTAAATTAAACGTATTCAAATTCAAAATGGATAGCAGTGGTGGCCTAGTGGCAACGGCTGCGACTGGCCGCGACTTACGAGTTGTAGTAGGTCGTGGGTGCGAACCCAGACAGGCGCTTTACTTTGTGTAAATAATTTCTTCACCACTGCTCTCAAAACGGTGAAAGAAATGATCGTGAGAAAACCGGCATGTCCTAGAACCAAAAATTCAAAGACATGTGACATCTACCAACCCACACTATGCCCGCGTGGCGTGGTGGGTTACGGCCCACTCACTCTCACAGAGAGAAGCTAACGCACTATTAGTCACAATCTGAATCATTTTGAAGAATATTTCTGATCCATTGCTTTTTATGTTCGAAAAATTATGGACTGATTAATTGATTACACGAGGTAGTTTTTGCAGACCTTAAAACAGTTTTTTAGTGTGTCGTCCCACTCACTGGCGAACCACCACAAGAAAGACTGAAGTTGTGGCGAGACAGTGCTTCCTTAACCAAACCGTTCGTTCCACCCGCTGAAGGTTACCCAATGTAACTCATGTCCAGGTGGCAGGTCCCCAGTTACATTGGGTAACCTGGAAGTCTTTAAACAGACTCCGGACCCAGGTTGGCCGAAGCAAGGAAAACCTGTTCAGGTGGAGATGTATAGACGACTCTGCCTTGGAGTGTAAATGTGGTGCTGTTCCACAAACGATGGGACACTTAATATCGTGCCCTGCGTGTCTTGGCAGCTGCACGTTACAGGAACTGATGGACGCTAGTGATGGCGCCACACAAGTAGCCGAATTCTGGGCCGAGTACATTTAGATTGCTATCGACACGCTAAGAAGAAGAAATCCAGGGGTTAGGAAACTAATTCATATTTATTTTTGATGTTTAGCTTTAGCTCATTCAAAATCTTTTTCTCTTTACCTGTAAATAATGTCAGTTCCAATGATAACTCCGTTGACGACGGGTTGGTCCATCAGGGCGTTGGATGAGGCCTTCAGGAACGGAGACATGAAGGACAGCTTCACCCCGTACTTCTTGACAAATTCCTTCAAGTTCGCCTTGCGGAACGCCATCAGTTTGCTGTAGACAATGTTGTACCGTTCACGGCCGTTAACATGGTAATCGAGTTGAAGTCAGAATTGTAGAGCGTCGTCTCCCACACTGAAATTGTGTAACTATTCTACAAGGTCATATTGTGTGACTTTCCTACAGGATCAAATTGTGTGACTATTCTACAAGGTCAAATTGTGTGACTATTCTACAGGGTCAAACAGTGTGACTATTCTACTGGGTCAAACAGTGTGACTATTCTACAGGGTCAAACAGTGTGACTATTCTACTGGGTCAAACAGTGTGACTATTCTACTGGGTCAAACAGTGTGACTATTCTACTGGGTCAAATAGTGTGACTATTCTACTGGGTCAAACAGTGCGACTATTCTACAGGGTCAAATTGTGTGACTATTCTACAGGGTCAAATTGTATGACATTCTACAGGGTCATTGTGTGACTATATTCGACAGGATGAAATTTGGTGACTATTCTACAGGATCAAATTGTGTGACTATTCTACAAGGTCAAATTGTGTGACTATTCTACAGGGTCAAACAGTGTGACTATTCTACTGGGTCAAACAGTGTGACTATTCTACAGGGTCAAACAGTGTGACTATTCTACTGGGTCAAACAGTGTGACTATTCTACTGGGTCAAACAGTGTGACTATTCTACTGGGTCAAACAGTGCGACTATTCTACAGGGTCAAATTGTGTGACTATTCTACAGGGTCAAATTGTATGACATTCTACAGGGTCATTGTGTGACTATATTCGACAGGATGAAATTGTGTGACTATTCTACAGGATCAAATTGTGTGACTATTCTACAAGGTCAAATTGTGTGACTATTCTACAGGGTCAAACAGTGTGACTATTCTACTGGGTCAAACAGTGTGACTATTCTACAGGGTCAAACAGTGTGACTATTCTACTGGGTCAAACAGTGTGACTATTCTACTGGGTCAAACAGTGTGACTATTCTACAGGGTCTAATTGTGTGACTATTCTACTGGGTCAAACAGTGTGACTATTCTACAGGGTCAAATTGTGTGACTATTCTACAGGGTCAAATTGTATGACATTCTACAGGGTCATTGTGTGACTATATTCGACAGGATGAAATTTGGTGACTATTCTACAGGATCAAATTAGACTAGCTTGCGAAACTGTCAAATTATAATGTGGCATCACAGCTGAAGTGGAAAAATGTCAATCACACTAATATTATAAAGGCGAAAGTTTGTGAGTGTGTGTGGGGGGGTGTGTGTGTGTGTTTATATGTTTGTTACTTCTTCACGCCTAAACCACTGAACCGATTTAGATGAAATTTGGTATAGAGATAGTTTGAGTCCCGGAAAAGGACATAGGATAGTTTTCATCCCGATATTCCTACGGGATCGAGTCTTATGCGGGTGAAACCGCGGGGCGCAGCTAGTTAACTATAATTATGTGACTGTAGATAATGTGATGATAGTATTACCTCATATCACATTCATTGAACGTGGTCAGCATGGCGGTAGTGTTCTGTGCGTCCTTCAGTCTCTCGGCTATGCGCAGGCGCATCTTGTTCATGGGCACCGGGTGCTCGGTGCGAGTGCCCGAAATTGTCTTTGTCGGGTCGGCAATTTTCATGGCTGCCATCTGAATATCAAAATATTTTTTTAATTTTTAATTTCATTAGGTATAACCGAGGCCCTAGAACGAACAAGAGACGTAAACATAACGTAAATCAGAACGATTTTTTATCGGACATGCAACTATCAACTTGACTCCAGTAATACAGATGTTGTTACCTAGCGCAGGAGTCGCGGCTTCACTTTGTTTATACACATTTTTTATGCCAATAAATTATTTATTTATAAAAAAAAAAACTATTGGCTTTGGTTTAAATATTTTTGCGGCAAGCACAGTATTAGTATCACCATCAATCATTCTCCTGCCTTTATCCCAATTTATTTGAGGTCGGCACATTGTCTTTTTCTTCCATACTTATCTATTAATAGTCCTCATCTCGGTGGTCAACCCCTTTCTAACCTTTCACACAGTCCAGCCGTCGCTTCTTTGGTCTTCCCCTACTCTTATAGCCATCGACATTAACTTTCCTCACGACATTTTCCTCATTGCAGTATCGCCTATAAATGTAAATATTATGTGCGAAACGAGTATTTTCAATTATAAAATCGTTCGAATTTACGTTACGTTTAGCACAGGGCACAGGTAATCATCGCGGGCGCGTTTTTCCTGCGGCGATTTTTTTTCGCGCATTGCAGTTTTAACGCACTGTTCAGCGCCCATAGTTGAAAATCCAACAGTATGTTTTTTTGACGCGCTGGGATGCGCTCTGTTGAATTCTCAACGTTCAGCTCAACACGGAAAGTCGAAAATCCAGTACGCGATATTTTTACAACCGTGCTCACGTGGGCTTACCCCGCGCGTTCGTGTTATGCCCACTGTTGAGCTGTTATTGTTTATGTAGAAAATAAGAGAATAGCTGTACTGTAGGCCGCACTTCATTGGTTAAAGGCCTATTCAAATCTAAGCGGTAGTCGCTATCGTCTGCGGTAGAGAAAACCAAGTGGGTATGCGGTAATTACTGTTCACACCAAAGCGGATTTCACGCTCTAGCCGCGGAACTTACCGCGCGGGTTTCGCTCATATATTTAGTGTCCTAAATACATGAGCGAAACCCGCGCGGTATGCACTTCTACTCACAGCGGCAGCGAATACCGCGCAGGTCGCTCTAGCCGCGGAACTTGATACTGAATACCTGAGCGAAACCCGCGCGGTATATACCTCTACCCACAGTGGCAGTGAATACTGCTTAGGTTTGAATAGGCCTTAAGTCGTTACCGCCGTGACCGAAATTCGGTCGAAAGGATCTTATGATATTAATATAAAGTAAAATTACAGTAGGCCCACTGGGTGCAAGTTTTAAGCCTTTAGCGGCAGCAGGGGCTGCTGCTGGTGCTGCCGCGCGTGCCGGCGCGGCTGCCGGTGCGGCTGCCGGCGCGGCTGCCGGCGCTGCTGCTGGCGCTGCTGCAGGTTTAGCTGCCCCGGCCGGAGCTACTCCAGTTATGTTAATCTGTAAAGTTTCATGAATTAGAATTAGGCCCCTTTGTACACGGCACGGTTTCATTACGATACAGGGTGTCTACTCCGAAATGACACATACGAATGATCAGAACGATCCGACACACGGCCGAACCGAATATTGTTGTCCTACTACGAAAAAGGTTCGGATTGGCTCAGTTTGGTCGGAACCATATGATAGTCAATATTCGAAAAGAGTATCGGACCTAGCGAAATGTAATGCCAGAGGTGAACGTTTTATCGACATGATTTTATTAGTCATTAATAGGTACTCATTTCGATATAATTGAACTGTTGAATTACTGAGTAAAATTATTTTTTATAGTAAGAAAATATAACTTTGCTGTAAATTCAATATTTATACCTAAGAAGTAAGAACATTGTAATAGTTCTCGAAAAAAACAATATATTTGTAGCTGGCATGCCTATAGATTGCTTTGCCGATTGTGAAAAAAAAAAAAAAAAAGCAAAAAAAAATCAAAGGATGACTAGTAAACAAACAAGGGGAGAGATTGTGATTTTTATTATTGCAAAAGGGAGCCCTATATTTGACGGCATTCTCCTTTAAAATATCGCGTTATTTACGAATACGATTCCACCGTGGCACCAGGGTGTCTACTCCGAAGTGACGCATTCGAATGATCCAGGTACTATAAAATGTAAACTTAAGGAAAATAAATCGAACCTAAACTAATTCAGTTGATCAACTACTTACAATTTTATTAAAAAAAAAATTGCTGAATGAGCCCGCTCTTGACCTCGATCACGCCTGATGGAAAGCGATGGATGAGGTCTATAGTGGAACGAGCGTGCCCAGAAGATGCCTAAGGCACTGGAACTACCAAGCATCGACGAAAGACAGCAGGCTGCTTGAAGCCAGACTCCGCTGGGAGGGTGGTCGCAAACCAGGCGAGCGTCAGCCCTACCACCGCAAGGGAAGAATTGGCCAGTCAAATAAGGTGTCGGGTGTGACTGTCCAGGATGCGCCGAGCGCTCGGTTCAGTTGAGTAACTGGCGGAACAAACTGCGCTACACGAGGAGGCTTCTTCATGCGTCCCAAAAATGTATGCTGTGTGTGGCATGGATGTTCCGTGAAATGGTCGGCGGCGCATCGTAAATAAATACGTCGCGCTGCTTTTGGGGAGGCGTATATGGCGTTTCAAAGCCCTACAGGTCCGAGTAACTTCGCCTTATGACTTGACAAAACATCGAACTGTATTATACAGGGTATTCCTGGAAGTATGGAATAGGGACGTGGGCAAGGTCATTTCCAAACGTTTTAGCAAAAAAAAATATACTAAAACCAAAAAACTAAAAAAAAAATAAGTACTAAAAAAAAGAGAAGAAAGATCGAATTCGTGAAAACTATCAGGGCTATTAATTTATTTTTTTTAGATAGCCCTGATAGTATTTTTTTATGATTATATTCTTTGAGCACTAAGCGAAATGATTGAAAAAAAAAATTAAAATCGGTCATAACTTTTGAACCGTAAAAAAATTCACTGACATTCTCAGGGTTAAAAAGTTTGGAAATGACCTTGCCCACGCCCCTATTCGATTTGATCCATACTTCCAGGGACACCCTGTATATGTGAGTTTAGCGTTTAGTGTAGTTTGTTAGTTTAGTTTTTTTTTTGTTTTTATTATACACATAACCTTCCGGAATAAATTCTCAAAATTATGGTGTAAGCCGATAAAAATCCAATGCATATTTTCGAATAACAACGCGACTTCAGTTTATAATATGACTTATAGTATAGATACTTATACCGTAAAGAGTGGTTGCCCCGACTTGATCTGATCGCCCGTCTTGACGAAGAACTTGGTGATGGTGCCGTGGCCGGGGCACATGACCGGCAGAGCCGTCTTGTCCGTCTCTATCTCCATGGCAACTTCGTCCATTGCCACTGCGTCACCATCTTTCTTGATCAACCTGGAAAGTAACACGCACAGATCAGCATTTTCTATCTCTATCCCCAGAGCGCTTTGTTGGTCTCATGGTCACAAGCGCTAATACTGAGTATGAGGTCCTAGGTTTAATTCAAAAGTCGAGTAATGTGTTAGTGATTTCTCCAGCAGGAGTTTCCTTTAGTGGCAGCTCACAGGCTGGATTTGTGTCCGCTTGATGCCAGAAGGCTCGCTCACTTTCTCGTGGGACTTGAAACTTGACTGGTGAAATGTAGGTGTACTATAGGTAGGTACACCTCTCTGCCTAACCTTTTGGGGATTACGGGCGTGATGTTATGTCTGTCCCTTTCAGACCGCTGTAACATGGGCGTACATTCCATAAGAGCGAAAAGTCCAACCTCGTGAAAAGAGCTTTAAAGGTAGGTACGAGTACAAGACAAATTATTGGCATGAATGCATGATCGTCTTTGAGGGGCTCGCCGCTCGTGGCTAACTAACACTTGAAGAGGTAGGTGGATGGGTGACCACCCATAGTACAGAGATCCTTTCCGGGCTTTGGAAAGCACGTTAAGCCGTTGGTCCCGGCTGCCATTCGTAGATCTGTGGCAGTCATAGAAATATAAAAACTTATATCTATGGTGGCAGTCGTTATGAGTAGTCAGAAGCACGAAATTAACAACTGTTCTTTCCAAGGGGTATATCGTGTTACCCAGTATCTGGGTTGTGGAGTTGTGAAGGTCAGATAGGCAGTCGTTTCATGTAATAGATATACTTACCAGTGTTTTTCTGCCTCCGGTTAGACCAGAAGCGGTGGGGTAATTGTACGCAATTACCCCGCCGCTTGCGTACTACACACTAACACGGCTTTCATTTTGATAGTTTAACAACATTAATTGCGTTATTTACGTTGTTGAGCAGACAAATTTGAACATATGAAGCAATGGATTAGCAATATCTTTCAAAATGTTTCAGATTCTGATTGATAATGGTCTAGCCTTCCCCAACCAGTGTAACAACACTGGTTGGGGAAGGCTGGGCTAGATAGTTGATGAGATTGATGTATTCGATTTTATTTGATCTTCTATCTAAAATGAAGATTTATATTAATTACTTGGCATCGCCGCTGGTGACTGAATCCGGGAAGGTCGGTGCATTCACTGTCTCTTCCTTGCGCACGGCAGACGTAGTGTGCACTTTGCGGATCAGCTGCTGCTGCGTTATTGTTGTCGACATATTCTTTGCTTTGGAGCTGAAAATTAAAATTCATTTATCAGTAGGTCCATAATTTTTTTGTTATATTACAAAATGGGCAGGTCTTGGCCTCGATCTCGCCTGGTGGAAAGCGATGGATGAGGTCTACAATGGAACGAGTAAGTACAATTGTCAGAATTACACAAAGAGAAAGCTGTCGATATCATTTTCAGCTTTTAAATATTCTAACATTGCCCAGCTTATACATACTTGTGTTGCTAGTTAATTTTATAAAATATATCCATGAATACGAGTCTGGGGAAGAATGAATAGCCAGGGAAAACACTCTTAGAAAGGATTTTAAAAACAAAGTTTTACCTAATTTTAAGATTGTCAAGCATAGCCCTCATTACCAAGCTGTACAAATATTTGATAGACTGCCAGCGGATTTGAAGATTTTATTAAACACTAGCCCCCTTATTCATAATCCTATTTTATCTCTATTTTAGCTAAAATAGGTTTATAGAACGTTTGTCTTTATCTGTCACGTTGTCATTTCTGTGTGTAAGAAAGAGACAAACCCCATTTTAACTAAAATAGGTTTGACAAGTTTTATGAATAAGGGGGTAGCTCTTTTAAGGCTAAGCTCAAAGCATTTGAACTGTTAAATAAAAACTTGTACTCAATGGACGAACTGTAATTTAATATTAATATTCCAATTTTCTATATAAAACAAAAATTGCTATTTATTATTATTGATTTTTATAAACATGTTTTTTAAAAAATTAATATTGTGCATGTTCACTTTTAGAATTTATATTATACATTGTCCTCCCATACTTGTTAAAACTAATTTGAGTAGGATTGTAACTAATTGGAACCGTGCACCTAGCTTCTGACGTTTCATACCTAAGTGTCCATGTAGACTTTGTGAAATCAAATATTTTGATTTCGATATTATTTAAAAAAGTCAAGCTACACGTCATGTTATAATCATTAGTCGTAGTTAGTTCGTCGGTGTCAAAAAACGCCACGTGCGATCTACGCGTCGTACTGACACTGACGTCACACGAAATCCTGCATCTCGCAAGCAGAGTTTACCACACAACTAGCATATATTTTCAACGGCCGGACATGAATCATCGGGCAGTTACCCGCCACACACAGCACCCGTCGTTGGGTCGGAGGATCCCCCCTTTTCTAAGGAGGATGAGTGAACTTTACACCCTGTTCCTTATACCTCTATAGTATTATTAGGACCTTAAAAAAATATAATACTTAAGTAATGTTTCACAATTTGTATATATTTTACAAAACTTACGTTGCATATTGAAACTGGTTAGCCTGATGATATCGTCTACACGAGGAGGTCTTACTTGGAGGTGCGCTGAATGTGTACTTCTTTATCCCAAGGATCTGAAAATGCCAGTTTATAACATTACCTCGTTATTTCGGGTTGAGTTTAGCCCTTCAAAATGTTATTTTCTACCGGAGACGCGTATTCTTTTCTTATAAAATATACAAAATATAATTTTTTAGATTCGTATTCTTTTTTATAAAATATAAAAAATAGTATTTTTTTAGGTTAGGAACGTAAATGTCTAAGAGCTGCCGAATTATTTACTGCGGTGACAAATGGTTACGCTCGCCCGTTAACGGTTAACGGCCCATCCCAACATTTTTACAGGCCATAATTTCATACACTACTGGAGTATAACTAAACTTTAACCGTATTTCTACCAACAAGCAGAAATAAATAATTAGCTCAGATAGACTTGCTTCAGAGTTACAGTATTGTTTATATGTATATTTTAATACGACGTGGGCGACTATGTTTATTTAGGACAAACTGTCTAGTTAGGTAGGTCCAACTTCGAGAAAGAGGTTAATCGTTGAATCCAACTTGGCTGGGCAGCGTTCGGGAAGCTACGCAATATCTTCACGTCCCACATACCGCAGTGTCTCAAGACGAAAGTCTTTGACCAGTGCGTGTTGCCGGTGATAAAATTTGACACGGTCGCTCACAATGGGCCTTATTACAAGGCTAAAAGTCACCCAATGGGCAATGGAGAGGGCTATGCTTGGAGTTTCCCTGTGTGATCGAATAAGAAATGAGGAGATCCGCAGGAGAACCAATGTGACCGACATAGCCCGAAGAATTACCAAACTTAAGTGGCAGTGGGCAGGGCACATTGCTCGCAGAACAGATGGCCGATGGGGCCGAAAGGTTCTGGAGTGGCGACCGCGAACCGCAAGACGTAGCGTTGGAAGGCCTAGCTCCCACAAGGTGGACCGACGACCTTGTGAAGGCCGCAGGAACCCGTTGGATGCGAGAAGCACAGAACCAGTCAAAGTGGACATAGGCCGGGGGAGGCCTATGTCTAGCAGTGGACGTCTTTCGGCTGAAATGATGATGATGATGATATTTTAATACTTAGAGCTCTTACACACCAAGTTTTTTTCAGGCGCCGTCGACACGCGTTGTCGTTGTCGTTGTAAACTTGAAAAAGGCAGATGCTGCAAACTCACGAGAAACGCTACCGACGCGCGAGAGCAACTCTTTTTGCAAGAACTCTTGTTGTCGCAAACAATTTACGTTCATAAAATTGTAGTAGATACCTAAAAGTTGTCGTCTGCATAAGACGACAACTTTTTCGCGTGCTGTCGACGCGCTATTAGCGCGGAGTTACATCGATACAGACGCGCAAACTCACATGTATATATAGCTTCAGATGCACACATGTGCATATGAGAAATATCTCCAAGGTGCTTTTGAGAAAATGACATAATTTACGTACCGTTCGCTTCGAAATCACTTTTCTGCTAAACATTGTTACTAAATAAAAAGTTCGAATAAACTCCGTTTGTCGAAATAATTATAATTTATTACAAAAGAAAATCTAGTATCAAAGTCATTCTTGAAGTAACTATTCTTTTTCTGTTTCTTTTTAATTTGATTTTCTGTCACAATTTTTTGAGGTGGCTAGTGGAAAGAGTTTTTAATACAACTTCTATTGCTGGCCCAGTGGAAATGGCCCCGATTTACGAATTGTAGGTAGTGGTTTCGAACCCAGGCAGGCCCTGGCAGGCGCTTTACTTTGTGTAAGTAAGTAAATCATTTCATCACCACTGCTCTCAACACGGTGAAGGAAGATATCGTGAGAAAACCGGCATGTCCTAGAACCAAAAATTGGAAGACATGTGACATCTAAGTACCAACTCGCACAGGGCCCGTGCGGTAGATAACAACCCTCTCCCTCTCGAAGAGAGGAGGCCTGTGTTCCAGCAGTGGGCACATTGTAGTCTGATTATGCTATGCTTATTCCCGGACTCCACTGAAGCGGAGCTGGGCGGAGCGGAGCGGAGATGTGCAGGAATTACGATGGTTGAAATCCTCATCGCGTCACTCGTCTCGTCTGTGATTGGACGATTCCTGTACGTCTCCGCTCCGCTCCGCATAGCTCCGCTTCAGTGGAGTCCGGGCCTTATGCTCGTTCTATTAAATAATCTATTCTATGTATTATAAACGAAATGCTGTTCATTGGTAGCACCAGTGAATAGCTCGACCGATATGGTCATTTTGTTTTTTAAATGTTTTGCTACTTATAGGTTTTTTAGTAGAACTGTAAAACATGACGTGCCAATACAGTAAATTCTGTAAGAGAATTAGACCCAACCACTGAGACCCAACGAAATAAATTCTTAAGATCACACTTAACCAAAATTTCAGTTTTCGTAGTAATCCGTAATCGTGCCGGTTTGCTACAGATACGAACGAGTCATAGCCTTGGCAAAATATTATAAAAATCATTCTATTGGCTACTAGATGTCACTGCTAAGTTCAGTGAAATAGTGATGCTTTTCATCACTAGATGGCAAAGTTTATTGCTACCCCTCAACAGATGGCGCTAGTATAGGTACTGGTACCAAGGGTGTAGGTGCCTCTATTCCCCAATAGATGTCACAACAGCTTAGTTGAAGACTTGCTTTTTATATTGAAATATTTTAAACATAACTGGTGAAATGTGGTTGTACTATTGGTCTTTTAAGACGAACCGGGACCTCCCTTATGTGCTGATGGTGATCACCAGGGTGGTTTTAGCGAAGTAAAAATCCCACACTCCCCGACCCCTCCCCGGGGGCCAGGTGCCTTTTGAAGGTTTTCCCCCGACAAAAAAAAAAGGTATAGGTTTGCTTCTGCATAACACTTGGGTAATAAAGGCGTGATGATTCTACTGTTCACCATGGCGAACTATGACTTGTTCTTTTTTCTGTTTTTTCTCTGCGTTATGTTTGCCGCAAATAAACGTTGGCATCTATTTTCTTTCTTCTTCATTCTTTCTTTAACTAATAAAAATTGGACCGGCCAAACTAGATCATCTCCGTCTACAATAACGCTGAAAGCTATCTTTAGCATATTTTTAGGCGGCGGCGCCTTAGTTAAACTTTTGTGAAAGAGAATGACCTTCTTAATTGACAAGCTGTTATACTTGCACCTTTTTATTGTATTATGTAAAGTTTTAGTATAGTATAGTAGCTTTGGTTTGGTGCTCAGAACATTAGAAAATAAAGTAGCATTTGCATTTACCTACCTACCTTAATTTAAGTTACATGCATGTACTATCTGTAAAGACCTGAATCGTATGAGCATTTTACCACCAAATACATTCAGACGACTAGTTGGGTAAAAAAGGCACGTACGTAAAAATACGGCTAGCGTTTTGTCATAAGTTTTATGTGATTTTAAGCCTAAACGTAGCTATGAAACGAAGTAGGTGTTACAGCCTCCTTCGCGCGAATCATACCTACAGGATAGAAATTTAACCGGTGCGCAAACTTAATGATAATTCAGCATATGAGTCTAGACACCCTTTTTTTTTTCTCGCGGTGGAAATCCTCATGGACTTCCTCTGTCGTGGGGGTGACAGAGGGGCATGCCGGACTCTTACCGGCTAAAACCACCGCGGTGTTCCACCTCTACCTATGGCCGGGGGTGCGGGATTCGCATAAGCATTCACCACTCCCCCGACAGGCCTCGATCCGCTGTTCCTCAGCTAGACAACCTGGCGTAGAAATGCTTCGTCGGTAATAAAAAAAATTATTAGTTGTTTCATACATTATTTTGACCGCGAAGGTATTGCACTTTTCTATGAAACATCTGTTTTTTTTTATAACCGACGAAAAATTTTGCGCTTGGTTAAAATTTTATCCTGTATACTCTACCTACTTATTAGTAGTCCTAGAACCTCCTTTGTAGGTAATATGAGTTTATAAGTAGGTATTTTTCGAAAGGATATTTATTTACCTATATCTATACCTATTACCTAGATATTTGTGTTGACCTAGGCACTGCGTTGCTATGAGATTGAAAACGAGGTATAAGTATGATGGGACAGGATAAAAAATAATGAAAAGTAATAATAGTCTATGTGATAGATAACTATCAATATAATCTTCTTTTATTAAAAAAAAAAGCAACAGCTTTAACAACATTTAAGTATTAAATCAATTAAACTAAAATTAAACAATTCCCCACCGCCGATCAGTAACAAGTCGCAGTTAAATTAATTAATTACTGCGTAGGGAGGGGACGTTATGCATGTATAGTGATGTATCGTCTGAAAGCTCTTTGAGTAACATTAGCGGTGCCAGTGACCACTCAAGACGACGTTATGCCGGACTCCTTAGGTGATGCAGGGCTGCCCCGTCAATGAGCCTGGAAAAATAATAAATAAATTAAACACACATTTTAACACACAATTCAGTTCCAATTGAGATTTTGGTTATTTTCATTTGTTTAAAAAAGTATGGTCTTATATTTAGAAAACAACAGTTCGCGATTTCGTTCACATACAAATACAAAAATGGATCTCGGTTTTAACAGCTAAAGGGTGGAATAATTTCAAAGTGAAACTCAAATCATACGAGCATCCGTATATTAGTGGCTTAGTCAGTAAGTTGTCTATCAATTTGTCTATCAGTCTATCGCCACTGAAAATGGGCGGAAAACCTTTATCAATGAACATTAAATTTATGCTGAAGATGCTAAAATTACACAAAAAGTCACATAAGACTTTTTGTGTAATTTTCCAGCAGCATAGTGCCACATATGGCACTATGCTGCTGGAGAGTTTGTTGCGCCACTTCTCATTCCCAGCGAAAGCACAGGTAGTGGCGGAGGGCGGACGTAATAGGGGATTGTCTTATGTAATTTTGACGTTCGAAAACTGCTGATCAGCCTAATTTGAATAAAAAACATTTGAATTTACATAGGTCTTAATACGCCGTATCTACAACTAGCTGCGCCCCGCGGTTTCACCCGCGTAAGTGTCGATCCCGTGCGAATATTGGGATAAAAAGTAGCGTATATATTAATCCAGGATGTCAGCTACCTCCATACAAAATTTTATCAAAATTGGTCCAGCCGTTTGAGCGTGAAGAAGTAACAAACATATAAACACACACACACACACACACTCACAAACTTTCGCATTTATAATATTAGTGTGATGTGATTATGATGACACACTTAAAGATGTATTGTTGGAAGTGAGTATAACTTCTAGTCAGTGGCGTGCATTGGTTTTCAGAATAGGTAGGCACTAGGCCGGGTCTAGTCTAGACAAACGCGGTCACTAATCAGAAAAAAAAGTGTGGGTCGTTATTTGAGTAGGAGGCATGCCTACTTAAGGGTGATAAATTGCGAAGGTCGAAAGTCATGGTATTACGCGTGAGACGTACGTATTTTTAATTTTGTCGTATTAACTTGAACGAGTAAAGACCAATGACAAAGTGCGAATAGTACGGGAGCCGAGTAGGCCGTCCGGCGACTGCCTACTGCCGCGCGTGTTTGTTTTGTATGAAGATTTTGTTTTTGTTAGGTATGATAATTTAGTGAGTTTCTTAATTGTGGGACACACACACTAAAATGTAATTGACAGGCTTATGTTGATATATCGAGGTAGGCACTGCTTATATGCCTATATGCAATGCACGCCACTGCTTCTAGTTTCCTAGAAAAAGTTTATGATATAAATGGTACAACCTAAGAGCTACAAGGTAATTTTCGCAAACAGTATACGTAACCAAGAGGTATGAAAGTAAACGAGGCAAAATGAGTGTGTAAGGATTGCAAGTGGCTTTCTGTAGTTTCTGCATATCTCCATGAGAAGAAGGCGTGAGATTATGCATGTGTATGTGTGTAGTATTCGCAACGTCCTTCCTGTGACGTTTTGTAGGTACCGTCTAAGAAAAACTGTTTTACAAAAAAAAAAAAAACAACCGACTTAAAAAAACTACAAAGTGATAAATAACTTTCATTTCGGAAGTCGGTGTCATTGGGTTCGCATTTTCGTTTTTTGACACCGACTTCCGAAATTAAAGTTATTTATCACTTTGTAGTTTTTTTTTTGAAGTCTGTTGATTTTTTTTTGTAAAAAAGTTTTTATTTTTCACTTCTTAGTTGTACCTACCCCACACAAATTCAATTAACACTAGTTCACTGAAGAATTGAAGACACCGACTAGAAGAATAATCAAAATTCGCATAGAAATGCCGGAGATGCAGTACCTTTATGCATATAACTTCGTACATAAGAACAATTACCTAATGTAATTATACTAAAACCTTCCTGAAAGTATGTAGATCACTTTAGTGAAAGAACTATCAAAATCGGTTCATTAGTTTTTGAGAAAATCGCGGACATACAAACATACATACATACATACGGGTCGAATACAGAACCTCCTTTTTTGAAGTCGGTAAAAAATACTACTATAATAAGCAGTATTCCGAGCTCCCAAAAAGCGCGCATAATCAATTAAACTCGCGTTCCAATCGGGACAGCCCTACCCCGAACAAGGGTGTCTCCCTCACCAATTTGCTAAGATTCGAGCAGCCCGCATCTTTGATTAGGAATCTCCGCGACCCGCGCTCTAACTATCGACTGCCCATTTATCTGCGCATTGTTCATGAATACCTAATACTGATTGCGTATGCTTTGAACGACTTGCTTCAATGGCTTTACATCGTTTTAAAAAAATTATAGTCGTATGGGGCTTGTAATATATGTATTAACTGCTGCTGAAACTTAAAGGAATTTATGGGATGGGCACTACCAGGACTGGAGCCAGTGGCTTAATTTTACTCAACATGGGAAATCTTACCAGGCTTGGACATCGCTCAGGGTTCGAACCTACGACCTACAAACCGTAAGTAGCGGCCGTTTCCAGTGGGCCTCCGCTGCCCTATGATACAACCACTAAAATGGAATACAGACACTTACTTATTGCTGCCCTTTTTGCAGTGGTATGTTTAACTTTCCATTTTCCGCTGGACGAGTGTACCCTATGCATTCAGGTTATAAACAATCAGCCATTTTTGCGCCAATCCGGAACGTATATCCAAACAGACGGACAAAAACTCTTCGTTACTATCCATACTTCCATACTAATATTATAAATTCGAAAGTAACTCTGTCTGTCTGTCTGTATGTTACCTTTTGACGCCTAAACCACTGAAGCGATTTAGATGAAATTTGGTATAGAGATAGTTTGAGTCCCGGGAAAGGACATAGGATAGTTTTTATCTCGATATTCCCACGGGATCGAAACATATGCGGGTAAAACCGCGGGGCGCAGCTAGTTTTATTGTATGTATAGATGGATTGACCCATTAGTCCTAAATTGATTAGGTACCTACCTAATCATAAAAAAACCCTCAATCTTACTTTAAAAACGGTCTAATACCCGTAAAATGTAATATAATTTAGGTAGAACGAAGGAAAGAGCGTCAGCTGTTAGTTAAGTTGCGAAGTCTTAAGTTATTAATACTTCGATGTATTGTTTAGGAGATAGAGCCGCGCGAGCCAGGCTTACTAAGTGCGACACGGTCGTTGCGAAGAGAGCGTTAAGTGTCATTTGGCAACAATGTGAATCTGGACTTTTGGACAAATTAATTTAAATCTAATTTTTGGGAGCAGTGGTGGCCAAGTGAGTCGTGAGTTCGATCCCAGGCAAGCACTTTCCTTTATGTGTTTAATCTCGTCACCGCTGCTCTCAAAACGGTGAAGGAAAACATCGTGAGGAAACCGGCATGTCCTAGAACCAAAAAATTCGAAGACATGTGACATCTACCAACCCGCATTGGGCCCGCGTCATGGGTGTTCCCCCACTCCCTCTCACAGAGATGTGGTCTGTGCCCAGCGGTGGGAACATTATAATTAATATCGTATGTATTCTTTTAAAAACTAAAATTATGTAACTGGGGAAAGACAGTACACCACACAGACAGAGGACCGTAGAACTTTCTGTATTAAATTGAGAATACCCTCTTAATTTTTTCAGATAAGTTATTAAAGGAACGAGTAAGTTAGTTCGAAGAGCAACAGAAGGTTTTCTTATTAGGAAGAGGACAGTTCAACGTAACAAATTCTACTTTGCCTATTCGCTAACAGATTCTTGAAACCAACATTTTCTTTATTTATAAACGAAGGTACCACATTTCCCGCAAATTTTTATATAATAAACTAGCTGCACCCCGTGGTTTTACTGGCATAAGTCTCGATCCTGTGGGAAAATAGGGATAAAAAGTATCTTATGTCCCCAGGTTATGGTCTACCTATATGCCAAATTTCATCCAAATCCGTTCAGCCGTTTTAGCCTGAAAGCGTAACAAACACAAATTATTATTTTTTTATCTTTATAATATTAGTTTACATTTAAAATCCTTTATAATTCGAATCATTTTCTAGAATCCAATTGGAACAAAGCTCTGTGAACCAACTTAAATCTAACAACAATTCCTTTAAAATATTCATGAGCGTCTCTATGAGAACGGAGCGCGGTTCTGTTGGAGCAAGTTGTGCCATCTCAGGTAATAAGTAAGCTACTGTTTCAGCTTAAATGCTCAGACTTGCCTCGCAAACACCGCACCCGATATTTTAGTGTTGTGACGACAAGGAATAGTGTGGGTGTCGATAAATGAGCGCTGTCGCGCTTGAATTCGCCGCAAGAGACTCTAGTGTACAGTAAGGTCTCTGGAAATGTCAAATGTATTACCTTTAGTAACATTTACGAACTTTTACAAATTATTCTTAATTGTTTTAAATATTGTGCCATTTCTGATTATGGATTGAGATTACCATCTTCCGATAAAATATGGACTGTGTACTTGTTACTTTATGTGGAAGAATTTATTTGGCCAATTTAAGGAATATTATAATGTATATATTCATTTGAATTTATAAAATGCAAAATTCTACTTATATGAAGTAGTGGGCACTTACACACATCTAAAATAAATCAAATAAATGTACTGATAAGACCTTAACGCCAGTGGCGCCAACTGGTGAGTGCAAAAATGATAGCCCCTATTGTAAAGGAAGGTTACAAAAATACTTATGTAAATCAATTAGTTTAATAAACAACGAACTCTCAAAAGAAACAAGACTTTCTTGACCACAAGGTTTTTACAGTTAAAAAAACTGTGTTTATAGTTTTCCCTTAGTTTTTTTGTGGACAAAAGTTAAATCTAAGCGCTGAGACCGCGTATTGTTTCACCCCTTGTAAAATTTCTACATTCATATAGCTGTAATATTTATGGTGTAGGTACATTTTTTTTTTACCAGCGAAATCTGTCCGACTCCTGGGCAAAGGCCTTCCTCCACTCCTTCCATCTTTCGTGAGCCCGCGCGTCCTCCTTCCAGTTTTGACGGAACCTATCCAGCTTGCCCCGCCATCTCCTACGTGGTCTGCCGCGATGGTGTACATAATAAGAATATTCTATTCTATTCCATCGCCTAATGTCTATCCTTACAATTTTATTGGTGTATCCAGATTTACCAGTACACATTTTTTTTCTTCTCCAGCATACACAAACTATGTTGAGAGAACATTTCATTTTATAGTAACAATACCTAACAGTATTCAGCAAGATGTATCGCCACTTATGTAGGCTATGTGATGCTCGTAAATACACACATCAAAAGTGTCTAGGGATCAAGCATTTTTATGCGGATTTCTTGAGATTGAGATGTGGCTTTGTAATAAATTTATGATTTTATAAATTTATATGGATCCTTTTTGGTGCATTTCATAATTTGAATCAGGAACTGTGAATCAAATTCGAGTAAAAGATGAAAATCAGCTGTCAATATTTTCCCTATAAAAACATACAACGCATTGAAGACATTATTAGTGCTACTGTTTCCCTACTACTGATTAAAACCAACGTTATTATGGAGCGGCGACGTCATTTAAGCAGGGAAGAAATGTTCAGAGCCGTGGGAATGATAGAAGCTGGTTCCCGGCAACGTACTGTGGCTTTAGCTCTGAATACAAGTCAGAGTGTTATCAGTCGACTTTGGACACGTTACCGAAGCACTGGTACCGTGGCTGAGCGCCATGGAGGACGGTATCGCTGCACCACACGGAGACAAGACCGATACATTCAAATCTTAACTCGAAGAGCTCCAACAATAACCGCCATGATGTTAGCCGTGAGGCTTCATCACTCTTCAGGGAACTTAATTAGCGACCAAACAGTCAGAAACCGCTTGCATGAAGTGAACCTTCATTCCCGAAGACCGCTACGGGTACCACCTATAGCAATGCACAATCGTAGGATTCGATATCAATGGGCTCTTGAACACAGAAATTGGGCAGAAGAACAATGGCGTTTCGTGTGCTTTTCTGATGAGTCTCGTTTTGGTATGAGACCGGATACAAGACGTATACGACACTGGAGAACCCCTGGACGCCAACAGCGATTAAAATCCTGCCAGGAAGTCCATCCTTATAGTGGTGGAACCATCATGGTATGGGCGGGTATTTGGATCGGCGGAAGAACTGAGTTGATTTGGATCAGAGGCAACCTCAACGCTCAAATTTATGCTGAGACGATTGTATCAGACGTCATCGTTCCTCTACAAGTGCAAATCGGTCCCTTATTTCAGTTAATGCATGATAATGCACGACCGCACACCGCAAGAGTTGTAAGACAGACTCTCGCCGCAGCTAACATCAATGTCCTGCCCTGGCCTGCTCAGTCGCCAGACTTGAACCCGATTGAGCATGCATGGGATATGCTACAGAGAAGAGCTCTGCCGAATATGGAGGGTATCCAGTCGCAAGAAGACCTTTTTTTGTTGTTGCAACGAACATGGGCGGCCATTCCACAGCGTGATTTGGATGAACTCATTTTGAGTATGCCAAACCGATGTTCTTGTGTTGTTAGTGTTCGCGGTAGAAACACGGATTATTAATTGTTTAAGTTACCCAATAAAATTTTAAAGAAAACTGTTATTTCAGTCTTTTTTTCGAACTTTTGTGTTAGTGGTTCAAATGTCAAAAATCCCTTTATTAGGAAAATGGCAAATTTCTTTATTAATGCAAAGGTGACTTGGTTTATCGTTACTGTGACAAACGAAAACACTTTATTTGATGAATCCTTAAAGAAAATTTTAATTAATATCAATCAGGAGAAAAGTTATTGCAAAAATATATGTTGATCCCTAGACACTTTTGATGTGTGTAATATCGATATCGATAGTTTCCTTTACCCATCACTTAAAAAACTGGTCAGTAAGCGAGTTCTATATTTTCTTGGTCCGTAAGTCCGGTGTTCGGGAAGTTTGCAACTTGTCGAATTATTGAACACTGCTCACCCCACAGCCCGATAGATTTATAGTTTGTCTTGGACGGACAATGCGCCATTGTCTAAACAAACTGTTTGTACTGATATAAATTACAACTTCAAGTATTTGACTTCGACGTTACTTGAAAATTCTGGGTGAATCGATTATTGGGACTGTAGAAAATAGATACATAGCTAGATACAATCAATTTATATTAGGTTATAGCACAAGCGGAGCAGTGGTGAACCAAAGTTGTCGACATAGCTCACAGAATGAGCAAGCTGAAGTGGCAATGGGCCGGCCATATTAGCCGTAGAACCGATGACCGTTGGGGTAGACGTGTTCTTGAGTAGAGACCGCGAATCGGTAAACGTAAGGTTGTGGACGCCCTCAGGCTAGGTGCAGCGACGATCTTCGCAGGATGGCTGGTAGCAGGTGGATGAGCGTTGCCGAAAATCGAGTTGAATGGCGTGCTATAGGAGAGGCCTATGTTCAGCAGTCGACTGCTATAGGCTGATGATGATGATGATGGAGTGGTGGTGGCCCAGTGGTAACGGCAGCTACTAAGTAAAGTCTTATCAAGGTAAGTACTTATACCTAATTATAAATTAATTTAATTACTAGTCTGGCCGTTCACCTCTTCATTAAGATCGTAAAAAGTATAATATTTCGTGACCCCAAATTCCAGTAACACATTATATATTTTTATTCCGGAACCTTTTCGGTCAGTAACTTATTTAGATTCTGCTTACCCTTGTTCTATTATTATTTACGTTATATCCCGAACGGATATAGGAACAGTTTATATTCGGCCTGTAACTGGGTGGAAAAGAGAATTCGTCCGCGTATATGGCCTTGAAGAGTTTCCATTTTCACTCCATCGTCGACTTTGTCCCTGTCACCTCTGACTTAGACTAGAGTCAAGAGTAAACCAATTTGTGATAAAAAAATAATAAAACAGTACCTACATACACTGTTTAGTATGTTTAATTATTTCAGAATCATGAAGCAATTAGCTTCATATTTTCTGACTGACCGACTTCTTGACAATACAAAAGTGCCTGTAAATGGTTTAATTGAAATAAATGCTTTGAGTTTGAATTTGAATCAGCACAGAATTGATTTCAGTAGTTTAATTTTTACATAGAGTCCTTCAATAAAAAATCTTTTGCATTTTGGTTTTAGTCTTTACTAAAAATTAAGTATACCTAATACCTACATATAATTAATTTAAATAATGAATTTTGACACAGAATAATAATATTAGGCTATTTCATAATAAAAATATAATATATTTAGCAGTAAGTACACCAACGTTTTTCATTTATTTTCCTATTTATATTTTTTCCATGAGTTTCGCTCTTCATACAGACGTTCCCTATTTAGACAGTGTGAAGAGTGCACGTCTATGTAGCTTAAATTGATTTGTTTTTGTAGTGTTCTAGAAGATCTACTAGACACACTATTTATTGTTCTCCTTTGTCTCTAATATTTTTGAGTTAGATGTCATGCATACCTGTTATTTGCATGGTTACTGAAATACTAATTTTAGTTGATATTTCTTTTGAATTGTAAGTGACTGTGCTGTTGGTGTACTTATTATTAAAAATAAATATTTGCTATGTATCTTCGCACTCGCGACAATCTTATAACAAATGTGAAATTAATATTGTTATTATTTTGCCTTTAAAAGCCATTTAAGATCGGCCGATTGTGGTCGGTGCAACATGTCTTTATCTTGTCTACTTCACTATTAGTCGTCACCCTCTTTTCTAGCCATATCATCTTTCACACAGTCCATCTATCGTGTCTTTGGTCTTCCCCTACGCTTATAGCCATCGACATTTATACTCAGAACTTTCCTCACAACATTTTCCTCATACCTCCGCATCTCATGCCATAATGCCAATACCATACACCGTATATTATATAGCCACAAGTAGTTCAAATTAATAATAATAAGGAAACTAGATAATAATAATACATTTGACTCTCAAGTGTGTACCGGAAACGGATGAGCCATTGTGACGTCGAGGAAGTAGCGAAGACTTCCGTTCGGCAATAAATTCGCGGGTGTTTTGGCAATGGTTTCTACTCAGGAGTGGGTGCGAGGGGTTAGTTCGTAAGACACATTATTATACTGGGGTTAAATTTACCTAATGTTAGTACACATGTCAGGTTTAAATTGTAGTTATTGAGGTAAAAACGTTTCTCTGGGGCATATAGGCTGGTGCTAAACTTGACTTAACAGGGCAGGTGAGAAACGGTATAAGAGAGTAATAAAAAAAAAATCGTTTATTTCAGGCAAGTTTTTACACATACACCCATAGTATCAAAAATTAAAATGAAATTAAACTTGAAATAGATATTAAATTATTGTTATATATTCAGATAAATTATAGTTTTCTTATAAATGTCGGGTAGGTTAGATTTAGTTTTAAATTCAAACAGTCATACTAAACTGAAATGCTTAGTGGTCATGTAAATGGTGCGGAATACAGTAGTCACAAGTGTTGTTTTTACACTTAATCCTCAGGTGAAATGTTGCTTTAAGCCTTAAGCCTAACTAATAATAATAACCAAATAGGTTTTCTTTAAATAGTTTTAGTGTAATATAATATTTACACAATTTAAAAGCTAACAGTCGTAAGTATATAAAAATTAGGTTGTAGCAGTGGGACCGTATAGGCTAAACAAAAAAAAAAAAAAAACACCAAATTGATAATACATTTTCGATGACACTATGTTTTACCTTATTTAGCTTTTACGATATCGATTTTGATTTGAGTAGCAATGGATTATAATACCTAAGCATTATGTAAGGCTTTAGAAAAACAAGAAAATTCATCACCTCTGTAAGCGCAAGTTATTCACGAAAGATATCGAAATACACAATAAATTATTACAAAGACTTTTTCGCGACTGTTTTGAGCTCAAGACTTGTCACAATAAAAAAAGAAGAAAAAATCCGCGAGCCAGGAAGCGGGTAGCATCGCATAACGAGCGAACGCCTCGAGCTTGGCGCCATGGCTGTCTAGAAAGTTCTTAACCTCATTAAACATCGAATAATTCCAAGTCATTTACATAAGGAAAAGATAAAGACAAGACGCGGGAGACGCCATTTTGATTTTTCAAATATCGAAGGGGAGACTAGGGGTGAGCGGGCCAACGATTTGCGAATTCACGCGCGCTCAGCGAACGTTTCATTGCGTAATTTCGAATAGGGCTGTATTTTTTACCGATTCTTCCCCCTAAGTTGCGTTGCGTAAGTTGCTGCGGTGGCGTTTTAGAAATGGAATTATTATAAAGTTAATGTTCTGAAGATAATAAAATTCTGATTTATTGGCGTTGGATTCGTTATGGATTTGTTTTATTGATTGTAGGAGAATGTTTATGTTTTATATGTATATTGAGTACATATCAGTATTATTTTAAGTCGCTACTTTAAAACACAACATACTTATAACAACTTATCAAAAGTTTTTATCACGTTCAGCAACAAATCGTTTCTCCCTATTTTTTTTTAGAGCCAGCTAACCTTAGCTACGGTATAAATACTACACGGTTCGGTAACCGGCGATATCCGTATAAAAATCCGCTGAAAGTAAACAAACATTGAAAATATTTACCCATCGATGGCAGGTTACGAACGGACACGAAAAACAACTCCTTTTACATTGAAATCATGCGAAATTATACTTTATGGGGTAGTCATAAGACCGTGTGTGTGTCCGTATGTTAGTTGTAAGGCGTGCAGATGGCGGGTGACAATTCAGTCTATAAATAATTTATGGATTAATAAAAGGTCCGGTCACGTGGTCAGGCCGGCATTTTACCCTACAGCGATCCTCTGATGATAATTAGTGTGGACGGCAAATAGGAAATGGTGTGGAGTGCCCGAGGATATCGAAATATTTTATTTGAAAAAGTTATTGAGCTGCACAAAGGGGGTCGTGTTTTTGTTCAGAAAAGATCCATGGTAAAATAATGGCAGAGGTTATTTTGGGTATACACTCGTAGCTGGCGACGGATGCAGTAAATAAGTTTCAATTTACCCATAAATACTTCACAAAAATTCATTGATTCCCACTGAAAGAACTCGTTCCTCGCAAAGAAAAAGAACGAGTTCTCGAGAAGAAATGGGCCAATCCAATGTATGTATTTCGCCTAGACAAAGTAATATTTTATCAGCGATAACGTTGATGGAGAGGCCAAAAATATAATGGATTGACTTACGATACCGAAAAGTTCATGTATTCTGTTGAAAGTTGTTTTAGAAATACGAAACGGTTTGAAAGCGATTGCCACTTGTCCAGGCCCTCGGGTTTTTGCACGAAATTTCTCTTCAAAGTCAAGGTAATATCTAACATTATCTTTGAAATGGAAATGTGACACAGGTAAATCAACAACCTTATGCTCGAACTAAATAAAAGCTCTCAAAACGGTGAAGGAAAACATCGTGAGCAAACTGGCTTGTCCTAGAACCAAAAGTTCGAAGTCATGTGACATTTATGAACTCGCACTAGGCCCGCATGTTAGGTTACAGTGGAAACATTATAGACTGATTGTGATTCTGGAATAAAAACTTTTTTACAAAAAAAAAAAAACAACCGACTTAAAAAAATACACTACAAGGTGATAAATAACTTTAATTTCGGAAGTCGGTGTCGTTGGTTCCACATTTTAGTTTTTTGACACCGACTAAAGTAATTTATCACCTTTTAGTGTCTTTTTTTGAAGTCGGTTGTTTTTTTTTTTTTAAGTTTTTATTTTCACTTTTTAGTTGTAGGTACCTACCCCACACAAATTCAATTAACACTAGTCTAGTGCATTGAAGAATTGAAGACATCGACTAGAAGAATTATCAAAATTCGCATAGAAATGCCGGAGATGCAGTACATTAATGCATATAACTTCGTATATAAGAATAATTACCTAATGTATTATATACTAAAACCTTCCTGAAAGTATGTAGATCACATTAATGAAAGAATTATCAAAATCAGTTCATCAGTTTTTGAGAAAATCGCGGACATACATACATACGGGTCGAATACAGAACCTACTTTTTTGAAGTCGGTTAAAAATCACCAAAAACAAACTACAGTGAAAAACTGTAAGCTCAAGCCTCTCCACATATTTCTCTATCCCATACAAGTCCATTCTGTAGTCGGCCGTGGACACAAACTAATTTGTCTTACACGTTCGCTTGCTGTACGTTACGTATCCAATCGCTTTGAAAGTACAAGTAGACCGAGATCGGTCTTTGGGAGGGATAGACGTACTTCTTATAGGTCTGGGTGGGTGTTTTGTGAATAGGAATGGACTTACGGTTTGTTTTAACAAATTAATTTCAGGTAAATTTTCTTGTTGGGATGCTGTTTTAAACACAAAAAATTGCAGACTTAAAAATATTCGAAAAGGCTAATAAAAATAATAATTATACTGAAACTATTGTATTTAGGTACTAATAAATTGTGTTGGAAGTTGGTATCTTTGAGTAGGTAGTAGTAGTTTGTTTATTTACAAGAGCAGTGGTGTTCCAGAGGTAACGGCCTGCTAGGGCCGAAGCCTGCCGGGGGTGCGGGATTGTCCGAAAGGGTTACACCCCGGAACATAAAGGGCTAAGGAAGGAACACGGATGGGTTTTAGTCAGTAAGAGTCTGACACTCCCTTCCGCTCCACCCAGAGCGGGAGGGGTCATTTGATGATTTTTTTTTTTTTTTTTATGGATGGGAAATCATCAAATGACCCCTCCCGCTCTGGGTGGAGCGAACGGAGTGTCAGACTCTTACTGACTAAAACCCATCCGTGTTCCTTCCTTAGCCCTTTATGTTCCGGGGTAGCGGTAACCCTTTCGGACAATCCCGCACCCCCGGCAGGCTTCGGCCCTGGCAGGCCCCTTCCTTTATGCTGACATCTCTTTGAGGCGCGCGTGGAACACGTACGCGCCGTCCGGCACGGGCCTGGTCCTGATCGGACGGTGAGCTACCCATTACTCTCCGTCCGCAGGCCCGCGCCTACGGTGGCCGGGAGTCGTCACGCGGCTCCCGACGCCCGGAGCGTCTCCCGCGGCGAGAGGAGGGCTGTGTCCCAGCAGTGGGAGCATTATAGGCTGATTTCGCAATACCTACACGCTACTGGAGCAAGAAAATGAAAAGTGAAAACCATTACTTACACATCAATCGTCTTACACAATTTTATAAACAAATTGTATAACATGTACCTACGTCTGGCGAACCCTGCCAATTTCACTTGCTGACTCGGTAATATTTTTCCACGAATTTAGCTCACTTAAGTAGTTCGTACGGATAGGAAAGAAGAATAAAGATTTCTAGGCCCAAATTAAACTTTCATCAATATAATATAAACATCAGTCAGGTTATCAGGGCGGGCGGACCGTCTTAGGCGGGCGTGTTCCCCGCGGCCGAAGGGCGGGCGTCACTTCCGCCGGAAATGCTGCTCGCTACCACCTTCACGGCGCTAATTGCAATTCCAATTAAGATCTATAATGTGATTACGATGTGTCGATTGCTTCAGGATATAGGTAGATTTTGAGTACATCTCATAATTTAAAGAATTTATTCTTTGAATTTTGCCTCCGAGTTAAACTAGCTACAGGCACTTTTAAATTGTTAGAGAATCGGTCATTTGACATTTAGTCAGAATGTTGATAAAGCTAACCCAGTTGTTGTCCATTTCAAGGCGTAGTAGGTTCCTATGGTAAGGCATCGTCCACACCAAACGTATTGTCCGCCGCCGACTGTGAGTATAGTGAAGTGACAACGCACTACGTAATAGCGTATAGTCTGTTCGGTGTGAACGAGAAGATGGAATAGCGATAAACGCGCTCACAGTCAGCGGCCGACAATGCGTTTGGTCTGAACAATGCTTAATGAACAAGCTAGAAACTATTGAATCAAAGTATAAGGCCTGTTGTGTACATACACGTTTTTTTCTTGTCGTGAAAAACTACTGTTTATTCGCCGCGTGTAAGCACGATCGTCGTGTTGTATGGATCTCTATGGAAGCATGTTCATAGGCACGTTTTTCCTACGGCGCGGTTTATACGCCGTACGATGATGAAACCGTGCTGTGTACAAAGGGCCTTATGCTAGAATTCAATTTTGGATTTGGATACTTATAAAACTTTTTGAATGAAAAAAAACATATTATGACATCATAATACCTGTAAGCGAGTGTTTTGAACGATGATCCACTGAATAAATAAAAATACACGAGTCTTTCATGGAGTTTTGTTACCTGGATTCACGCAGTAAATGTCTTTTTTAGTTGAAATAAAAAACTGCCCATAATTGCTAATTTATAGGTTAGACGCCAGCACACCAAGCTACCCGAAACTGTCAAATTTTCCCAATCAACTTTGAACCTTATACTTTGGCGATAAAGTTGAAAATCTATTGAAGAAATTTGACATTTTTTTCATGATTGTAGTAGCCTGATGTGCTGGCATCTATTCAATTTCACATTTTCAAAACGGACTTAGACTTGCGCCCTAATTGCGTAACATACTTTCAATCTTAATCTGAATCATTTTGAAACATACCTATTGCTAATCCATTGCTTCATATATTCGAAAAATGTGTCTGCTCAACAACGTAAATGATGCAATGTATGTTGTTAAACTGTCTAAATGAAAACCATTGCTACAGTTAGCGTGTTATGCTATGTTTCTGAACACTATGGCTGCAAAAGATAATACCTAAAACCCTACGAATAAACAAAAATGTGGCATTCCGACAGAAGGGAAAACTTGAACAATTACGTGTGTAGTTTTTGAATCGTCATATAAACAAAACACAAACAGAATACTTTGCTATCACTCACTGACATATCGAAAATACATTAAAACCGAGTACATCCCGAGGACAGCCGAACATATCCGAAGCGGTGTCGGTTACGGTAACAGTGGCGCGAATACAATGGTTTTTTTTCCTATCTCAAGAATTCCCAACACGCCTAAAGAAGTTTTCACTTCAATAAATATTATTCGTAGCTAATACCACTTAGCGAACCGCCTTACAATCACAATATTTCCTTCGTTATGTCTAAGTTAGGTACGATTTCCTAGCTTCTAAGTCCAAGGCTCTAATAATACCTACAAACTACTGACGTACCTACCCCTCATAGTTTTCCACATAACTATAATATATGAGCACAGTAGGTACATAACATGTTTCCTGCACCCACACGGACTACTTATCAGTTGCCAAGTAGGTGGACTAGATATATTTTATGACGTGGTGCAAGTGAAAAGCGGAAATAAACATTTAAACGTAATATTGTTTTAGTAAAATATCTCTAGCATACTGTGGATGAAAAGTCTCTAGCTACATCGTTTGGCCTGCTTTCAATTATTACGAAATTTAAAATTGATCACTGGAAATCATAAGGACTTAAGTTATAAACTCCTTGTCTGTCGTCTTTATCAAAACATTTATTTTTTTATCACATGCCAGTTGCTAGCTATACCATTATCATTTACATTGTTTGCTACCAGTAGCGAAAAAAATAACCTACTAAGCACCGAACTTAAGTATTGGGTTACCTTTTTACCACAGATGCGCGGATGTTCTATAGTCCGCGCGGAACTAGTTGGCCGCGTCTTAGGTATGTGAGCGGTGGGACGAAGAATCGGGGGCGCATTACTCATCAGTACGTGCGTTGCGAACCGCCGCCTCACCTCTGTCCCTACTTCAGCGGCCAACTAGTTCTGCGCGGACTATAGTTGGCCGCTGAGGTGGGGACAACTACTTCCGCGCGGACTATAATTTATAGGTAGCTTTCACGCATCATAATTACTCGCTTTTAACTTAATCCTTGCACCACCACCAGATCAGGGGGCTCAAGTAAGTCGTCTCAGCGTGTCGTCGGTGGCAGCCTGCGCTGGACGGAGCATCACATGCATCGATACACCGGGGGACAACCTGCCCCGTGCCCTGTTAGATACAGGATTATGATTATAGGAGATATTTGTTATTATTAGACACGGTTCGGATGTTGGAAGCTGGAACTAGATTTTCTTGTTTTGTCAAGAGGAAAGACTAATGGTTAGTAAAACACTTTAATGTTCACACTGCTAGGACACAGGCCTCCTCTCTTCCAAAGAAGGTGGGCTACAATCTACCACGCGTGTTCAGTGCGGGTTGGTAGAATATGAAATACTGAATTCCCGTTAAAAGATTCGTCCGAGTATGATTGTATAGGCGAACTCGAGGTCAAGCGTGGACCTCTTGAAACAAGTGTATTTTGTTCTACGAATAGACAAATGTAGAAACGAAGAGGAAGAGAATACTTTTATCGAGCAAAATCCCAAACTTAAAGTTACAATTGATAGTTACCCTCAGCGTATGGCAGCCAGTTTCTTGATCGTTATCCTAAAGAAGCGATTGAAGTTCTATAACATCCAGTTTATTACAGCATCCTTATTGCGTAACAGACTATCAATCTCGATCTGAATCATTTTGAAGGATATTGCTAATCCATTGTTTCAAATGTTCGAAAAATTTGTCTGGACCAACATATGTAAATAACGCAATTAACGTCGTTGAACTCTCAAAATAAAAGCGATTACTACTGATTGTGTGTTACGCAATTACCCCGCTAGCCCACAACTAAATTATTTCAGTTAACCCTTCACTCAACACCTAGTATCTACATAAACCTAGAAAAGACAATACTTAATTCGAAATAAAGCAACCCTTGATGTCTTCATACTGTAGCATATACATCAACTTATATGTACAAATACTTAACATAACATAAACACGTAAATATTGAGATTTATCTGTGTTAAGCAATATCGTTAATCTTACCCTCCCCTGAATGCCGTCACTGCGTCGTTGCGGTCTCTCTTATTGAAATCGATCAGTTATGGGCATACACCCTTTATTATTATCCTATTTCGATATATATATGTATTTACATACCAATGAGGTTGCTAGTCATGCGATTTGTGGAGAAAATTGTGATTTATTTGATGCTGTAATGCAGTAAGGGTGTCTGTAACTTCATTGTTGTTGCATATCTAAAGACGCCACTTTGGAAATGGCTTACCTACATGCTATGTGTTTCTGTTCCTAAGCCAAATAAGAACAATTAGGAATAATAACAATACTAATTTGAACAATTAGAAAAAGTAACTCTTCAGTTTTTGTTTATATCATTAATATGTAAAGGGACGTTAAAAATGACAAACACTTTTGCGGTTTCTTCTTCTACAAATATTACAATGAAGGCTGCATTGTCCTAATCAGAATGCAAAAAACAAAGCAATGATGAACTCAAACTCAAACTCAAAGCATTTATTTCAATTAAACCATTACAGGCACTTTTGAATTGTCAAAATTAAGTAGTCGGTCAGTTGGTCAGAAAGTTGAAGCTAGGTGCCCATTCCAAAGCGTAGATCTCTATGGAGAAGAACGGGCAAGAAACTCCATGGACACTCTTTTTACATCAAGATATTACAAAATCCTGGGTACATTTTTCTTGTTGCTTGTTGATGACAGTTTGAATCATTGCAACCTTGAACCATTCATTGTAATAATTGTAATGGTCATTCGCTACTATAATCATGATATTATCATCCACGTTGAGTTCGTTTTCGAGCACCGTAAAACAACTTCGTAAATGTAAAGCTTTTGCTTAAAATCATGCCATAATCTCCACGCGATTTCACCTCAGATTTTATACAGTATCGATCTTAAACCCTCTGTTTGCCTCGAAAACGTAAAAAAATCTTGAGCGATACTATAAATTTATAATAAACTGCCATTCTTAAAAGACATCAAACAAACTCAACGCAGCCCACTTCGACCCTTCCAGAAAGGGGTGAAGAAAAAAAATCGGCCTAGCAAAGACGCAATTACTTCTACGCAAACTTTTTCGTGCCACCCCAAAAGTTCAAAAACTCCAAAAATGTTACGTAATAAAGGTCATAATCGTGTAAAAGCAGTATTTCATAAGCATCAGTATCGTGGTTTAAGTGCTTGCTAAAAGCACGCTGGTATCAAAGAAATACGTCTAATGAATCTATTGATAACTCTAGTTATGTGTGTGTTGCGTATTTTTTAAAACACAAACGCAGTAGGTGTGTGTGTGCAAGGAGGGGAGATGCTAAGAGATGCTTTCTTCGGACCCTCGTTTCTTATAGGAGTGCTTGTTGGATTTGATATTTGCGTTGTGCAATTTTTTGCCTTAAAATTTCGACTTTCGGCATCAAGATTTGCGAAGGAGTGGAAACAGATTACAATACCAGAAATAAGATATTATGAAAAATTATGTAATCATTTACGGGGTTTATTTATAAACGGTGATTAAAGTTAAGTGACGTTCAGACGACAAAAATGTATGGTTAAACAGTTGCTAATCGCAACGTTTATGAATAAAGGGGAAATTCTCTACTTGTTATAAAAAGTTACAGACTTTGGTAACTTATTTTGTGAACTGCGTTTCAAAGTTTTAGTTGAACATTAGATATCACTTAGCTTACTTCCATTAACATCTACCTATTAAGTTTCACTAACGTTATGACATCTCGATCTACTTAGATAAGATCGGATAAAAGAATTTTACGCTTCGATGTTTCTCTACAACTTATATCTGACTGCTCCAGAGTGCAATGTATACTCTATTGTAAAATGTTCTTTAGGCTGCCCGAAAACCAGCTAAGTACCATAGTTTTCATGAAGCAACTGGGACTGATCTCGAACCTAAGTCCAAAGAATCTTCTCCCGAGAACCTCTTTTAAAAAAGCCCTAGTTTATCCTGACTAGAACTATCAAAATCATACATTCGCACAACAAATCACTCCCCTTATTTCACTCGACTCCGCCGATCGTCTCAAAGTTGCACACACACACAGCGCGCACTATTCGCACACACACCGACACACACAAGCACACCGCGGCTAGGGGGCGCGCGCCCTTGCAAAACTCCTCCTTTATATTTTCTTGCTTTGTTATGTAGAAAAAAAAATAATAATAGGAGAAAGGGGGATCTTAAAATCGATACCCGAATGGCGGTATGTACCCATTATTGAATCGGATTTTTTGTTAAGTTGTTTTGTTGTTCGAATTGCAACATGGCGGGCAATTTTATTTTTTAAGCAATTTTGTAAAACTTTCTTTAACTTTTTACGTGGGCATAAAGTCGTAGGTACTTTAAAAAGCTATACAAAATCTGTTGACACTTGAATATGTTAAACAATGCTATGCCTATGATTCACTGTTTTAAGGACTTTCTACGCTACGCCCGTAGCAAATCTCGTAGCAGTTTTCTTTTTATTTCTCAAAGGTCGTTTTGATGAGAATTCTCAATCCTAATCATTTTAAATTTTATTCCATTTTCTAAAATGCGATTTGATAGTAAAACTGCTGTTTTAATTCAACTATTTTTCAATCGTCATTGAACAATGATTTTTGCCCATAATATTGGTTATATCCAAATCTTACTATTTAAGTAAGTACAAGTTGCATGTTTTATGGCCCACATCACACATGCTAAGTCTAAATTGATTGTCGTGTCCCCCTATAAGACACACATGGGGCAGATGGGCTGACTCACAAAGTTAAGAAGTGGACTGACCGATTTACTTAGTTTTACCTGTGGTTTTACGTAACAAGTTGGACTAAAAATAGACGATAAGTCATACTTACATGATCATTTTGATGCGCTGATGTTTGCGATCTTGCATTTTTTTTGCAAACACTTTTTAATCACACTAATCACACTAATATTATAAAGGCGAAAGTTTGTGAGTGTGTGTGTGTGTGTGTGTGTGTGTGTGTGTGTGTTTATATATTTGTTACTTCTTCACGCCTAAACCATTGAACCGATTTAGATGAAATTTGGTATAGAGATAGTTTGAGTCCCGGAAAAGGACATAGGATAGCTTTTATCCCGATATGCCCACGGGATCGACACTTATGCGGGTGAAACCGCGGGGCGCAGCTAGTATTGTTAATAAGTCAGCACTACAATTTATTCACTTTCTTAATGATCGCAATCAAAACAAAAAGTTCACTCAAATTAAAAAAAGAACAAACAAAATATCGTCACAGACAAAAACTCTATCACTCAAAAAGTTCGCACGTGTGACTAATTTAAAAACCGAATTAGTTTCTTTTTCAATAAAAAAACAACGTCCCGCATCGGGATTCACTCTAAACTGATTCGGATACACGCAAACTAGCCGTTGGTGACCTAAATAGCGATTCAGAAAACATTATAATAAAATAAAAACCGGTCTATCGAGTACTTTGTCTTTTGTGTTCACAAAAGATCTATACAGAGGCCGCGGATGCTGCGTCCGTCGCGGTTTTCATGCGTATTAAAAAAAGGAGAATTAAAAAAACTGGTTTTAAAATTGTGAATGAGCTTTTGTCCCGTGATCGGTTATTTTGATTTATTCGATTTTTAGTACGCGAGCGGTGTATGGGAAATAAAAAGAAGATGCACGTTCAACAGGTACTGGTGTGGGGAAAAGTGTTAGCGTGTTACACGGATTAGAATGGTTTTGTTACTCCTGATTGAAGAGTTTTGGGCAGTTATGTCATGTCATGTGCGCATCTGTCTGTCCTATGACTTGACGGATTTATTTATGCTCTTTATAAAGTAGGTATTCAGTTTCCAAACATATGCACTGTTGGATCTCTGTTGTATTCATTAAAGTAAGAGTGTATACTATGGACTAAAGGAAGCAAAGTAGAAAATATTCAGGTTAAATAAATTAAACAAATTATTTTACAAAAACTGATTTAATAAAAAAAAACAGTACTACAACATTTTGTTATGAATCTACAAATAACGCCAGAAATTCCCTGTTTTATACTTATCACAAACTTGAAACTTAACTTTTAAAGTAACACAAACTTATAAAATAATACTTAGAACTTAAACAAAAACATAATGATGAAATGTTTCACTTAAACATTTGTACTCAAAATCAGGTGCTCAAAATGAAGCATAAAAAAAATAACATAAAAAATAAATAAAAATAACTTAACAGTTTTGTATTGGATTGTATTGAAACACGATTTTTATTCTTTGGCGGGGTGTCAGTCTCGCTGTTTGTGCTCCTACAAAACGTTATATAAATGACAATATTTTATCTGTTACACTCCAATTTACTGTTCCAAGTGTGTTTTAGAGATTTGCAGCGATTGAATTCGTAATTTATGTGTGGATTTCATGGTATTCGGTGTTTTGTTGACTTACAATGCACACTGAGCGAGAGATTTGACATTAAAGTATAATGACTGCAAATAAGTACTACTTAATATAGGTACAAATAATTTTATAAATGGAGGATGAATGAACAAAAGAAACAATTTAAATCTACTCAACATAACATAACGCATGTAGTCCTCGAAGGGTAGGGCAGAGGTGTAACTTTTAGCTCACCCACACTTCGCCAATTATACGTTAAAGTGAATAGGCAACTTCTGAGCTTGCTGGGTCCATCACAGACCTCATCCATCGCTTGCCATCAGGCGAGATCGAGATCAAGAGCTGGCAAATTTTGCAATAAAAAAATAAAACAAAAAGGCTCTCATGTCAAAAAAAATGTGTGTTAAATCTACTTTTGTTTTATTATTATAACGTGCACTTTCCAGTGGGATTGTTACCGGATTTGTGCTTAAAACCAAAAATCATTTAAGAAAAAAAAATTATAGTGAGTAGCGATTATAAAGAGGCATCTACCAACTTATGCATCACATTTTATGTATTATCGCAACTTTGGGACTTCCTTACAAGAAGATGCACTGTCATGTCCAAAAACCTTAAGAAAGGTAAAAGGCTAATTAATGTAAAACCGGGTCCAATATACGTTGAACAATGCTATTAGCTATTTCCAAACTATATAAATTAGGTACGCACCGATTTGCCTCCGACAAACACGTAATTAAAATCTAACACACTAAATTAATTATAACATCAATGATATTATGTTATTAACCTTGATTAGGTGAGCCTCTAAATTACTCGTTGATAAATCTATTGATATCAACAAATTAGCGTATTTTGGTTTACGTTTGAAATGGTAAACTAGTTACGACTAAACAGTTCCGGGAAACGTTTAGGTAAATTAATTTTATAAATGACGGTTAGAAAGTTTGAATGGAGTTTGTATTACCTATTCACTTCATAAACAAAATATTGTCTCTATTCGTTTGTGAAATTATGACGACAATTATTAATAATGGGTACGTTCAAAATGATTAAGTTTCGTAATATTCAAAACTTTGTTTTTTATTTTTAACCTAGCACTTTTCACGGAAAAATCACTTTAAAATAGTCTATGATGACTAATCTAAAGAATTCGAAATCTAACTTTTTCAGCACAGACTAGGAGCTATTCTCAAAAACCTAGCCCAGTTCAAATTTCGAAATGATCTAATGTATCGATAACATTGTTTTTTTTGTCAATTTCTTATAATGGACAGATTTATATATAAACAGCCAATAGTTTATAAAAATGTCGTTGGCTAAATACGAAAAAGTAGAAATAGCTCGTGTCAATAACAATAAAATTTTACAATAGCAATTGTTTCTATAATGGGCAATCAGGTAAAAGGGAAATGTGTCACCGAAGGGCAATAAGGCTGAAGTGATGAAGGTGTGGGCCTGTTTATTCTCGTCTTTGTGTATTGACTAACTTATGTAATTGTTTTAAATAAAATAAATGCTAATTATTAAAGTAAATAGTTAAAATGTATTTTGGCAGTAAGTGTACCTACCTGCAAGATTTTTGGGAAATTACTTCGGTACTATAAACTCCGAAAAACTCTTATATTCTTAAATTGCAAATCTAAGAGTAAAGATTTCAAGAACCACAACGAAATGTTGCTACATCTGGCTATTTTCGAATTATGAATTCAAAATTTTAATGTTCTCGACTGTCATGCAAATCTATGGTCAAGTTTTACACGTTAGAGTTTTTAATCTCAGTCAACCTCTTTTAAACATTGTACAGATTGATAAAATAATATTAATTACAAATTATTCAGAGTATTATCTGGCGCCGGTGTCCGAGACCGGTCCGGCAGCTGCGAGCGATGTCTGTTTGTTTGTTATTCTAATAAGCTATTGTGTACACTCTCCATATTTCAGTGGCCAGTTTCAATAGATATTAGTGAATGGAAATTACTGGTTATTTTGTCAGTTGTTAGTTGTTACGATTCGGTCCTAGAGAGTTTTGTTCTTATTATATAGTTCGGTAGGCTTGTGCTAGAAATAACACTTTTGATAGGTTGGCAACTCTAATTTAATTCTACAAAAGCTGACAAAAGGTATCTTTATTATTTTTAAATTAGTTATCTAAGTAGGTTACATACCTAATCTATACTTATAATAAATCTGTAGAGAGGTCAATTCTGTACATGAAATATATTTTCAAAATAACTATCAGGGGGTGATTAGTGATCGATACTGATGCCAAAAATGCAATCAGTAAAATTTTTGTCTGTCTGTCTGTCTGTCTGTCTGTCTGTCTGTCTGTCGGTCTGTATGTTCCTTATAGAAACAAAAACTACTGGACGGATTTTAACGAAACTTGGTACAATTATTCTTCATACTCCTGGGCAGGTTATAGTATACTTTTCATCACGCTACAATCAATAGGAGCAGAGTAGTGAAGGGAAATGTTGGTAAAACGGGAGAAGTTACTCCATTTTTTAAGCTTCCGTCGCGTGTGCAGCCTTAATGGTTAAAGTTACATAGAAATCATGTATGACGGAAATATTCTAGATAAAATTGTCTAAAAAATATCCCGCAACAGCATATGTCTATCTTTTATGGTTGACTCACAATAACACGTGTAACTCCTGATAGCTTAGCAGTTCGGAGCATTCTGATTATATTTGTTTACTCTTACGTTTATAATACTCTCACTCATCCCTAATTTAAAAAAGTTAACATTATTACCTATTCAATAAAAAAAGAATCATAGAAATCGGTATAGAAACACCAAACTTATACATGAAATAAGCCATCGCGCCGTCACACGTCTGAATCATGCTATAAGGATTATATTTGTGTAACGGTTGCCGCGCTCGACACTGGTCGCGGTAGTGTATAAAAAGGCGGGTCCGAGAGCGTCAGAGCGAGCTTCATTCAATATTTGGCTGTTGATGCGTTCAGAGCGTTCGACCTTATTGACAGACAATAATTGATATTGAGAAACCGTGCTTATCAGCGCGACTTTTAGTCTTTAAATTGTTTATTTGAATTTCTTTTGTTGTTATTTTGTAAAATAGGTATGAGTTGTTTTGGTAGTGTTTAAATATTCGTTCAAATTAAAAATTATTAAGCGTAGGTACTTTTATTAATTAAAGTAGGTAGTTATAGGTATTTATTTTGAAATTTTACACAATGGTTCCCTTTATAATGTAGACAAGGAATTAGGAAGGATTTTTTAAATTCAACCCCTAAGGGAGTTAAATAGGGGATGAAAGTTTTTATGAAAGTCCGTCAGTTTTAAAGTTAGGATCTTCAAATTTTGTGTTTAGGCTGACGACTAAAAATTAATTTATACGTGTCTCAGCGTTTTTGATAATTTCTCCCCCAAAGGAGGATGAACGAACTGAATGAAATATCAACGCACAGCTTCTAAACTGCTGGTCCTAGGGACATGAGTTTTGGAGGTTGTGTTCTTCGTGCAGAGTAGGTATCGAATAAGAAGGGGTTTTTGGAAATTCAACCTTTAAGAGGGTGAAAAGGGGGGATTTTGTTTGTATGAAAAATCTTATTTATTGAGTTAATAACCTTGAAACTTGGCACGAATACTTATCTAAGTAAATTATGAAATTTGGAATTTTTCGTTTTTCTAAAATACCCCCTAAAGAGGTAATGGGGGGGTGTTAAAATAAGTATGGAAGAATTTTAACGCCCTGTCCGATTAACTTGGAACTCAATATTTATACTAAGGACTAAAAATAATTAATAACGTGTATCAGGGTTTTTCGAAAATCTACCCCTAACTGTATGAAAAGAGGTAGTTAATTTTAAAGGGGAGGATTTTACTGCGTGGCTTGATTAGCTCGAAAATTGGTATAAATAAACTTTGAGTCAAGTTATGAACACATATTAAACGATTTTTCAAAATTCTACCCCTGTGGGGGTGAAAAGCGGGGATAGTTTCTTTGAAAAATCTGATTCCTTTGTTCTATAAACTTAAAAATTGGCCCGAATACTTATTTATTTAAGTTAATTATAAAGATCATACCAACATTCATTTTCGAAACTTTTAGAGGAAAGTACGAATTTCACGCGGACGAAGTCGCGGGCAGAAGCTAGTGGAACAATAAAATACACACTTGGACGTGGAGTGGCGGAAGTGGTATAGGTACGATACGATAATGGATGTTGAAATGTCACCATACGATTCTTTAAAACTTACTCGTTTGTATTTAATTGTTGCTTCGATTTTTTTTGATTTTGTCCTTGCCAATACATTTTCAAAGATTAAAACGATGTCAATAAGATATATTTTTAATAAAAACTTTTTGTTTAAATTTTGCACATCTATTCGACGCCAGATGGCGTTAAACGACATCAGCGACACACGCGGTGATTTGGAGAAGTTCATTAGCGACAGTAGCGACATCTATGATGGAGTAGTGGATACTATCTAGTTTTGGCTACTCGATACTAGATGGCACTAGCACCTATGTTTAAAAATGAAAAATAAAAAACTGTTTTTTGGTCAAAGCCATCAAAGCTATTGACAACCGTTCCGAAAAATAGATAACTTCCTCAATTTTATGTGTCAAGTTTTTGCAACCAAGCAAAACTAGCAATGTGTATCTAACTTTTTGAACCGGAATGAGTTTCGCAATGTAAATGTAAATGTTTTAAAGTATCGAGGTTTTGGCAAAGGCCGAAACATGTAATTCCAATAAGAACTTTTCATACCAAAATCTTGCAACTACGTCTTATTAGTTCAAAATGAGAACTCCAATACACTCATTCACATGTTCAACTATTCAACTACAGTTAAGTAATTACGTTAATATGCTTAAAGCCTAGTTAAACTGACCAGCCACAATTTTCAGCCTATTTCAAGCAAACGGCAGTCAATCTTCCACAGTGTTGGCAGCTGCTCTTCCTTTGAAAAACACAATTTTTCGCGCCAACGGAGCGTTCTAAAGAAAATTACCGAACGGTCCTGTCCAAAATACCTCGACACACTTATTTTTGCCGCCCCCAAACATCACCCTAGCCCTTATTTACGGGTCCAGAAAGGCTCAATATCCCTTAAACGTAATTTTATTGACTGTATAATTAATTTGTAGTTTATAGGCTTTATCTGGACAGCCGTGACCTGGTATACACTAACGTGGTTACCGGTCCCTTATTAACGTTAATTTTCAGTTAGTGAGCCTTTAGTGGCGGTGCGCTGATAAAAACTAATAAGTACTACGGTGTCAATAACTCACTGTTACAACCATAGATATACACACATCAAAAGTGTCTAGGGATCAAGCATTTTTATGCGGATTTCTTGAGATTGAGATGTGGCTTTGTAATAAATTTATGATTTTATAAATTTATATGGATCCTTTTTGGTGCATTTCATAATTTGAATCAGGAACTGTGAATCAAATTCGAGTAAAAGATGAAAATCAGCTGTCAATATTTTCCCTATAAAAACATACAACGCATTGAAGACATTATTAGTGCTACTGTTTCCCTACTACTGATTAAAACCAACGTTATTATGGAGCGGCGACGTCATTTAAGCAGGGAAGAAATGCTCAGAGCCGTGGGAATGATAGAAGCTGGTGGCCCGGCAACGTACTGTGGCTTTAGCTCTGAATACAAGTCAGAGTGTTATCAGTCGACTTTGGACACGTTACCGAAGCACTGGTACCGTGGCTGAGCGCCATGGAGGACGGTATCGCTGCACCACACGGAGACAAGACCGATACATTCAAATCTTAACTCGAAGAGCTCCAACAATAACCGCCATGATGTTAGCCGTGAGGCTTCATCACTCTTCAGGGAACTTAATTAGCGACCAAACAGTCAGAAACCGCTTGCATGAAGTGAACCTTCATTCCCGAAGACCGCTACGGGTACCACCTATAGCAATGCACAATCGTAGGATTCGATATCAATGGGCTCTTGAACACAGAAATTGGGCAGAAGAACAATGGCGTTTCGTGTGCTTTTCTGATGAGTCTCGTTTTGGTATGAGACCGGATACAAGACGTATACGACACTGGAGAACCCCTGGACGCCAACAGCGATTAAAATCCTGCCAGGAAGTCCATCCTTATAGTGGTGGAACCATCATGGTATGGGCGGGTATTTGGATCGGCGGAAGAACTGAGTTGATTTGGATCAGAGGCAACCTCAACGCTCAAATTTATGCAGAGACAATTGTATCAGACGTCATCGTTCCTCTACAAGTGCAAATCGGTCCCTTATTTCAGTTAATGCATGATAATGCACGACCGCACACCGCAAGAGTTGTAAGACAGACTCTCGCCGCAGCTAACATCAATGTCCTGCCCTGGCCTGCTCAGTCGCCAGACTTGAACCCGATTGAGCATGCATGGGATATGCTACAGAGAAGAGCTCTGCCGAATATGGAGGGTATCCAGTCGCAAGAAGACCTTTTTTTGTTGTTGCAACGAACATGGGCGGCCATTCCACAGCGTGATTTGGATGAACTCATTTTGAGTATGCCAAACCGATGTTCTTGTGTTGTTAGTGTTCGCGGTAGAAACACGGATTATTAATTGTTTAAGTTACCCAATAAAATTTTAAAGAAAACTGTTATTTCAGTCTTTTTTTCGAACTTTTGTGTTAGTGGTTCAAATGTCAAAAATCCCTTTATTAGGAAAATGGCAAATTTCTTTATTAATGCAAAGGTGACTTGGTTTATCATTACTGTGACAAACGAAAACACTTTATTTGATGAATCCTTAAAGAAAATTTTAATTAATATCAATCAGGAGAAAAGTTATTGCAAAAATATATGTTGATCCCTAGACACTTTTGATGTGTGTATTTTATACATTTCTATGGTTACAACCGTACAGACACGTATTCTAGAACAAAAGTGAAGTAAGAATCCCGATTTAAAATTGACAGATTATACCCACTTGCACCAAAGATCACTGATTTAGAACGTTTCGGGCTAAACGAGTTTAAAACATCATTCTGTTTCTGTCAATCGTTAGGAAGATGACAGAGAGAATGATGTTTAGCACGAGTGATTTGTGGTGCAAGCGGGCCCTAAAACTACAATTCTCTATTCAAATTTTTTTTTTTTTTTGCCTTTGAGTTTTCGTAAGCGTCGATTTAGATTTGGACCTGAAAGGCTGAACAAAGTATGCACAGTTCAAGATTTACTTAAGTAATGCTTAAGTATATATATATATGAGAAATTAATTTTGTGTTTCACGAACTGTATCCAAATAAACGTTATTTTTTCTTTCTTTTATGTGAAATCAGTTTGTAACTAAGTACCTACGCGTTTTCGCGCGCTATAAATTTCTTAGTGCAAAGAGTTTTTGGCACCAGCCCAGGAAAATGTCAGGATGAAGAAAAGGAAGATTTAGATTGTCTTGTGTGATAATAATTTAGGTACAAACGGAATAGGTATTCTGTTTGTAAATTGGAGTTTCATCTTACTAGCCTAAACCATCTTTTAATAAAAATAAACTATGAAAATTGTGTAAAATCTGTAGGGCTCCCGCAGATTGGCGCGAAGCGAGTTTAGTAGAACATTTTCTATGAAAACTTCATGGAAATTGTTGTAAGTACCAGAATCGCGCCGCACCGTCGCGTAGCGCCTGTCTGCGGGAGCCTTTACTTTGATCTGGATACATGAAGAAGTTCCCCAAATGCAAATGAAGCCGCGGGCAGTAGTTAGAAATATATTTTGGAATCGTGAACCAATGATTTTACTGATGATTAATTCGTTTTGTAGTAATAATTTTAAAACAGATGAATCAGGCTCACTGAACTTTCCAGTAATTTTGCTGATAATGTCATCCATTATGAACACAACATTTCTATGAACAGCTTACAATCATGTAAGTATTTATAACAGAAATTATAGGAAAACTGAATAAAAGGTTTCTCTGTAATCCTACTTCCTACTAATATTATAAACGCGAAAGTTTTTGAGGATGGATGAATAAGAAATTTCACGCGGACGAAGTCGCGGGCAGGAGCTAGTTGTTAATATGCAATTAGAAAAGCAGATGCGTACAGACCGTTAACCACCTTAAATTAATTATTGCTTATCCTAACTAATCACACTAATATTATAAAGGCGAAAGTTTGTGTGTGTGTGTGGGGGTGCGTTTATATGTTTGTTACTTCTTCACACTCAAACAGCTGGACCAATTTTGATAAAACGTTGTAAGGAGGTAGCTGACACCCTTGATTAACATATAGGCTACTTTATATCCCGATATTCCCCTGGGATCGACATTTACGCGGGTGAAACCGCGGGGCGCAGCTAGTATAATAATATTATAAATGCGAAAGTAAGTTTGTTTGTTTGTTATGCTTTCACGCTAAAACGGCTGAACGGATTTGGATGCAATTTGGTACATGCGTAGACCATGACCTGGGGAAGGATATAAGCTACTTTTCATCCTGGATCGTAGACGAAATCGCGGGCAAAAGCTAGTCAAATATATTTTTTTCTATACCCAACGTTAAATTGAGCAACAAGAAGCTACGAAGGGTCTTATTTTTAATGGCTACTTAAAGAATCGTCTTTTATCATTCTTTACATAACATAATTAGCCTATAATGTTCCCACTGCTGGGACACAGGCCTCCTCTCTGTGAGAGGGAGTGGGCCGTAATCCACCACGCGGGCCCAGTGCGGGTTGGTAGATGTCACATGTCTTCGAATTTTTGGTTCTAGGGCATGCCGGATTCCTCACCATGTTTTCCTTCACCGTTTTGAGAGCAGTGGTGATGAAATAATTTACACAAAGCAAAGCGCCTGTCTGGGTTCGAACCTACGACCTACAACTCGTAAGTCGCGGCCATTACCACTGGGCCACCACTGCTGTCATTCTTTACATACTTAAAACTTTATATCTTGCAATACAATTCGCGAATAAGGAAGGGCACATAACAAATGAAGAATTACCATAACCCTCTCTAAATAACGCTGGATATTATTAGCATAATGACAACGATGTCGGAAGACACCGACATTAATCAGGGGGTCAGGGGGCCGGGGGGTTAGGGGGGTGGTCCCACACCGTGGATGACTTGAGACGCCGTGCTAGCGAAGGGTGAATTTGGATGGTGTTAATTTAAAAGGAGATAAGTTACATGTTGTAATTAATAATTATTAGCAAATAAATTTGTGTACAAAGTGAGATTTAAAGCAGGCGCTAGAACAATTTTTATGAATATTGTTCTACCAAAATCGCGTCGCACCGTCGTGTCGCGCCTGTCTGCGGGGGCCTTTAATCCGGAAAACCTGCCTCTATTCAGTAAAAATATTATCGTAAAAACTTAGGTGAAGTCAGCTGTTATTCCACCTTCCACCATATCACGTGAGTAGATAAAACCATATGCTAGGGATTGACACTATTGGCAGCTCACGTCAAACTCGCTTCACTTAGTTTTCACTGTGACGTATTTACAGAATAGCACTAGCGATGTGAAAAAATGGCTCGATTCGGGAGAGTTTACCAATCTTCCACTAAAAAGTAAATGGAAGTTACCAAGTAGAATAATTTAATTAAACTCACGTGAAACAGAAATGTAATCCTAGTAGGTATTAAAGGAGTCATGAGGATACATTTATTAATGTTTTAAAAGATATAAGAACTGAAAAGTAATTTTGAGGAAAAAATCTTAAAAAAATCAAACAGTCATCACTTCATCACTCTCTCTCTCTCTCTCTCTCACGTCTTCTCTTCTCTCTCACTTCTTCTTCATTACTTTGAAGAATTCATATACCTAGTTCAGTCCGAGATGTTTTAGTTAGTTACTAATAAATACTCCTAGACATAATACAGAATCATTCGTCTGCAAACTGAGCAAGCAGTAAATAAAAAACTCTTCGCTAATGTATTCGCGGGCGACCTGTGGAGCTGCCTGGGAATTGTTTCAATAGATTAAGGTTCCTTACATTTAAAAGCCTAGACCACTTTCTTTTACGGACACAAATAATGTATTACATTACACAACATTACAACACTTTTGTTTAGGTGACATTGTGACTCAAATGATAATAAAGAATGAAATGGATTTCTTTGAATAATAAAGTAACATGTGTTTTTTTCAATATTATTTGATTTTGTTATTTGTTTTTTCAATTTTATTAAATTAACAATAAATATTATTGTAGATACATAACATAAGGATGATTGGTATTCTCTATAGATAGTACTCCTATCTACTCGTATCTTGCGTACGGAAGAGAATATCAATATCAATTTTAAAATCCGGGAGACCAATCTGACATTGTTCGCAGTGTTACCAGATTTTGTGATAAGTATTTGAAAAAAGTTTGATGATTTTTTTTAATAAAAAATATCTAATCCTAGACAAGATTAGATTAAAAAACAAGAAGAAAAATTACATCTGGACCTTTCTCTTGGTATTTTTAATTCACAATCCAAAGAGCAACTCAACTGCTCAACAATTTAAAAATACCCGACGCAGAACTTTATTCTATTTTCAAATTAAAAATGGAACGTCTCTACCAATTAGAAACAGACGTTCAACAAAAAACGTAATCTTTCCATGAAGAACACTTTTGAATAATAGAACACTGTCTGACATTTGAAATTTAATTAAAAAGTTTCAAACAAAAAGGATGGCAGAGTGACATAAAAAGTATCGTTTCGGTGTAGTCTCAAGAAAAATAGACTGAACAGGTGTTACATTTGCGTAACTGTCAAAATAATAGACATTTAAGGCTGTAAGGTTTTAAGATATTTTCTTTTCTGAGTTAGCGAAATATTCCAACAATATTAGTAAAGCGCGAGTTTTATTTGTACTGTGTAGGGGTTGCGGGTGGCGCGAAGTTTTCACACTTTGCTTCGAACTTTTTTCCCACATTAGTCGGTGCAGGCTGTGTCGGTCGTTTCCTTTGCCATCGTTAAGTGTCTAACGAGTGGCAATTTGCGCGGGAACTCTTATTAGAATTGACTTATTTATTTTTAATGCACTTTGTATGGGTTTTGTATAAGTTTAGTTGTGTATTGGATTAGGACAAGGATAATCGAATTTGATCGTGTAATGATATTAGTCGTAAGTAGGAATGACTTATATTAACATTCAACATTTTATTGACTACTTGTGCTCTTTTCCTATGAACGTCTTGTAAGAAAAAAATATATTTTAAAATAGGCACGTAACTTTGCTGAACGCTTAAACCCTGTAAGTATTTCAGTAGCTTATTTCTAAAATTAAAGATCATCCAATACAATATCAAGTCATCCAAAAAGTATTTCCTATGTAAACGTCGAAAATAATAAAGTATAATTAAATCAAATAATGGACAATTAATTCCGTATAAGTACCTACTAGGAAAACTGGCAGCAGTAATAAACATTTAACGCTCCATCTACAGTTATTTCAAACTATACAATAACGGATACCTCACAAAAGATAACCCAAACACGCCCTATATTGATAGAGGCCTGAAATTTAATATGGAATATTTCAAACTGGCAACACTAACAGCGAACGCACACAGTGACGCGCGTACCTAGTATAAAGGAACGTAAAACTACACTCACACAGACGTAAAAACTACACAAATACATTGAAGCGTAAGAGGGGTGTCTTTGTTACATATTAAGGAAGAAGGGCATGAAGACGGGGAGCGGGGGGCGCGGTGGGGCGGGGTGGGGTCGGAGTAGCCCCACCCCGGCCTGTTTTGTATTCAGCCCGGTCGTCCGTTTACGATTTCGCGCGGGACACTTGGAGATTTCTATTGCGTTGCGTCACAACGCGACAATTCGGTATTTCTTTATTAGAATTGTGGCTGGTCCGCTTTGTTGTCGGGGGACACATTTAGTTCTACAGAGTTAATCTTTGGCTCTTATTATAGTTGTTATGCTGAGTTCATAATAAGACTAGATAATGTTATAGATTTTATTACCTACTAACTAAAGCAAGCAAGCAAGACACTTTAGGATCTGCACAATATCAGTTTCACTGAAGGTGAAATCCTGAAGTGAAAGCGTTTTTTGCTTCTAATCTACATACAATCATTTTCGAACCTAGCAACATTTCAATTTAATTCTATCAAATTTTAATATCTTCTTAAAAAAAAAGAAATACAACACAAGAGACGATTTAGAATCAGAAGCACATTATTAACCAATAAACACACACGTTATGATCAATTCAAAAAAGGAACACATCAAGAACCCAATCCAATAAAAGAGCGGCTAAAGCCGTCGTAAATATAAGACTAATTTGAAAAAACGAAGGCTGAGATAAAAATGTAAATGAAAATAATAAAAAGTGAGGAAGCATTACCGTCGGAGTGGACCTTATAAGAAGACAATTTTATGCAAATCTTTTTCCGCTACTTTAGCATTCGAGGAACAAACGCCGTGCTGGGTGTTAGGGTTGACTTCTAATTTATATTTTTTTTTTATTAGGTACTTTAATTTTTTTTAAAGAATATAACATAGGCACCTACTTATAGACTTTTATTTGAGATCTAGAGAAGAGCTTTAGAAAAGGTTATTTTAAATCTGTTATAAAATTATTATAGAGATTTTGTAGTTTTTCAAATAACTATTTATTTTATGTTTTATATCTTACTGGTGACTAACTCTCCCTGCTTCGCACGGTTTTTACGACTTGACAAAACATCAAGATTTCGGGTTTTTCGCGTTGAATATAAATGTATTATACCTAACCTATAAACCTTTCGTAATAAATTATCTAAATGATGGTGAAAATCCGTGTAGTTTAGAAGAACAACACGGCCACACAGGCAGACACGAAAAGCGACTTTAATTTATAATAGGTATAGATTAAATTTTAATTAAATACCACTAAAATGATGGCTAAGATCAAGCATGAATTTTAATAAAAATACTAATCCGTGAGAAACTTCTAGAAACACAATTCGTAATTAAAGGTAGAATTGGGGAGCGTCCCGTCTCTTAACAAAATTAAAAGCTTAGCCAAATACCTATGTTGATTAAAAGGTCTGCTGAAGTACTTAATTGATATTTATACCTCGTGCAAAACTGCAAAGTAATTTTGTTGAATTACTTTAGATTTTAGGCTTTAACGCAGCGATGATTGTAGACTTAGTACAAATTCGAGTTATTTGAAGTCTAGAATTTATTAAATTGAAACCTTAATTTTTCATAGAAAAGACCTATTAATTTGGCTTTTCTGAACTAATTTTGACAGACAACGAAACGAATAATAAAGATATCGGAACGCAACTAATACGCATTATTTGCAACACTATACAATCTGTAGGACTTTGGAACTTGGTAAAAAAAAAAAAAACAAAATACTTTATCGAGATGAACTAAAACCTCCGTCGTACAGTTCCACACAAAAACTCTTTCCGTAAAAAACCTATGAGACTGCGTCAAAAGTAAACGAACACATTTACTCGGAAAATATTCCTTTCTCCACAAAAAATAGCTCGGTTAGCGCCAGCCCTGGACTAGGAATGTGTTGAAAATAATTTTTCTGTAGTGTGAAGCGACTCAGAGTAAGCGGCTCTTTTATTTTTAAAAGACATTTGCGGTTCGTTCTATCAAATTCTTCCTTTTTTTACTAGCCAGTTATTTTTGTTTGGATTGACGTCTTAGTTAAGGTGGACCTTTTTTGATTTTGCTTTTTCGGGTTCATGTACCTACTTACTCTAGGTATTTTTTTATTCCGTAGAAGGGGGTTTTCAATTCGTCTTGCATCCTTTTTTATCGATCTATGTTTGTTGTTTTTGAAAACAAATTTTTAACGTTTACGTAAAACTAACCATAGAGTTGTCATACTTCTCCTAAGACTTAATCATAAAAAAGGTTCGTTTCGTCTAAAATTAATTACTGAATGAATGTTCTAAGAGCATTTTTTTGTAAATAGCCTGCTGTAGTACCTAATTCCTTTATTATATATTTGAAAAAAAAAAAAAACGTAGTACACAACAGCGTTAGTTAAGAAACAGAAGGCATGGAATGTCTTTTGTCATGAAAATAATTTTCTCATGTTCCTTTGTAAAGAATTTTCAGCCAACGTCCGCTCATTCTTATACATATTCTTTTATTTTGAAGAATTTCTTTGCTTGAGCCCTCGGTAGTTTTTATTATTTTTGTGGAAAAGAATGCTCTAGAATCTGACTTAGTAAGAAAAACGCTACATTTGAATATAAATTTAACGCTACATATGAATTCAATTTTATAAACATAAAAGTTTGAACATTTCCATAAATTGATTTTTGGTTCATTCCAGGATTCCAAGCCGTTTATTTTCTTTTAGGATTGACGTTGTCATTTTTTCATCTCACAGATTTATCTAAATAGATCATCCAGAGTCCTATTTGTTATATAAAATATCATAAGTACAAGACGGACACATACAAATGTAAGCATAGCGTTTAAATAAAAAACAAAACATTTAAATAACCGTCTTGAGCTAAGCTTTCAACTCACGTGCCGTCGAACCCGTTTATGTGTTCCGCGCGAGAATTAAAGAAGTGCAGCGGCGGAGGGTTGAATGCTAATGTGAACGGGCCTTAATCGACCCGCCATTACTGGCTTTATTAGAAAAAATATGCCAATGAAAGAGTTTTTGGTAAGTGCTATGAAAATGGAAGACTTTTTGGGAACTTTTTTATGTTGTTTGATAGGAACACCGTGTGAAAGTAATAATTTGATGACATTTAAAATTATCTAGATTAAATTATTGGGCTTTAATTTAATAATTGTTCGATTGGTTTTAAACGGTGCTGCATGTGAATTCTGAACAAAATAAATAAATTCATAAAGATGTGAAACTAAGTACACAATTAGACTTCTTATTCATAGACCTATTTTGCCCAGTCTCCTTTTTACATTTTTCATTAAAAGTATTACAAGTTCATTCCATATTTAAAATCATTTCCAAAATGGCATCCATCAAAAAAACCAGCCAGCATTATTGATCAAATACTCGCAAAAACAGAACCTTGTAACAAAACACATACAACCAAGGAGATAACGTTTGTACTAATGAAAAGCACTGCTAGTACTGATTGCGACCCCACTAACTGTCTTAAAGTTAGCACACATACACACAACCCAACCCACTAAGGAACATGCAAACAACCAGTGTAGCTTGGCCTTTATTCTGGGTTAGGTTGATTGCAGACGATCGACAAGATGGCCGAATTTTTGGCGCCAGAAATTAAAATGATTTATTTTATTGGTGGCTCTGTTTTAACTTTAAGCAAGACAAGAGAGATTTCGTCTTGTCTTGAGTCAGTCGGCACAAACAATACCTACAAGAAAAACTCATAAAATGGTAAAAAGATTAACCAGTCTGTGAGGTTGGTAGCACGGCTGACGAATTCAGGAATTAAATGGAGATCCATCCTCTCCGTTTAATTTTTATTTCGTTTTTAGTATTTGATGTTATAGCAGCAACAAAAATACATAATTTGTGAACATATCAACTGTCTAGCTATCGCGGTTCTTGAGATACAGCCTAGTGACAGACAGATGGACGGACAGACAGCGAAGTCTTAGTAATAGGGTCCCGTTTTTACCCTTTGGGTACGGAACCCTAAAAAAGGACCATTTGCAAGAAGATGACGAACTAGTCTCTCGTCTACGAACACCCTAATGAGAACGTTGTACAAATATGGTAACTTTGGCTGAAGTTTGAGAGTTCCTGTTACCCTGGTCGGGTGGTAGGAGGTATACGTAAGGAACGTGAGAAGAAACGCCCGGCGGGCCGCGGGGTACCGCAGCTGAAACTGTGGGGCCAGTGTATAGAGGAACTGCGACCGTTTTGCGATTGTTGTGCGACTGTCGCGGTCGTCTTTTGTTTTACATAATCTGCGTTCGCGATTTATTTGCCAAAAAGTAAACAAATATGAATTAATGGAAAAAAAACTTTAATTCCTACACAATAAAGTTAAGTTTACGCTACAACTTCAAATATTTTTATAACTTTTCCAATAGTGCTAGCATAGTAGTGCTAGTCACTCTGAAATCAACTAAATGTTCATTGAAATAAAATTGATATTTGTTTAACTTGAAATAGGGTAGGGGTTTGCAGCACTGCGCACTTTTACTATAGCTGTTTTATTTGTATTAATGACGACACTAGATAATGTTGCTGATATGACAGCTGATAGAGATGTATGGAAGGGGAAGTCCATGCTACGTCGACCCTATTACGAAGCAAGAGGATGATAACAAAGACTAAGCGTTACTTTGGAAATGACGCTTCGAAAGTTTGGTTTTTCCTATGCATTATCAAAAATTGTACATCAGAGATTGTGAACTTTTCACGTAGGTACCCAAAAATTATTTTCTATACATGAAATTTTTGAAAAAAAATCTTGTTTTAAGGCCTGTGCACACCACGTTTTTTAAACGCGCCGTTGACGCGCGTTTGTAGCGATACAGACGCGACACGTAAACCTGCAAACCGCAGCCTGTAAACCTTCTGTAGGATAAATCGCGCTGTGTTGACGCACGTTTCTAAAACGCGCGTCAACGGCGCGTTTAAATAACGTGGTGTGCACAGGCCCTTATTATCAATATGGAGCCATGTATTTGTGCCGGAAGATACCTAAGTCCACATATAGACTGCGAAACGCTAAGTAATCAATCAAACCAACAATTTCTTTATACCAGCAACCAGGAAGCAATCGCTAGCAGTCACAATTGTACAATAAGGCCACATTTCTCCAGAAGGAAGGTTCCTTAAAGTGTGGGTTCTATCGATCGCCGCCCACCGGCCACTTCTTAGTGGCAGTTCGTGGTACCATTAATTATGGCGGATAGGACGGGACGACGTAAAACGAGTTGCTGAGGACATGTTATAGCTAGATAGAGTTGAGACGTAGTTAGGTTGTGACAAGTGTCATATAATATGTGATGTATGTCGTAATGAAAAGTGATCTGTAATGCTATTCTGTAAAAATCTCACCGTGAAAATTTAGATGAATAGTGAGCTTAAAGTGAGTCGTCAATAGTGTCAATCCCTAGCATCAGGTCGAATGACAGCTCACTTTAGGCTCACTTCACCTAAGTTATCACGGTGATCTTTTTACAGAATAGTACCGCTGTTTTTCTTTTAGAATTTTCAAGACGTTCTATGACGCGACTAGCTGTACCTACTCGCGACTTTCTTAACGGCGAACGCGCGTTAATATGACACGTTCGCGTGCATATTGGATTTAATAGGTTTTAATTTTTTTTTAGGTGAAACCCTAATTCTTTTTCTATTACTCCTGCCAGGGAAAGCCTCTTCAAAATCGGTCCAGCCAAATAGGCAGACAAAATTAAAATAAAAAAAATGTTTTTAGTTATACGTACAGTACTTTCATATGTACAGACGTCAGCACATTAAGCTACCCGAAACCGTCAAATTTTCCCAATCAACTTTGAACCTTATGCTTTAGCGATAAAGTTGAAAATCTATTAAAGAAATTTGACAGATTGTAGTAGCTTGATGTGCTGGCGTCTGTATTTAGTTAAAAGCTGTTATTTTGACGTTACAAATAGATGCTTCAATTTTATTTATTTTTAGTGTAGGTATGTATCGTATAGATATAAGTATTAGGAATATCTTCTACTCAATAAAAAATCTTAAATTGACTGACAGATAAGTAAGGCACAGCCTAAACTGCTGGGCCTTGAGGCCTGCAATTTCGTACAAGAGTTCCTTAAATAAGGAAGGTGAGCATTAATGCCCGGTTTCTGAGGTTTTTAAACGGAGTTTATCCATTCGATAGTGATTATTGGTTCGATATTGTGTTTTTGAACACGTCATTAAGGAAGAATTTAGCTTAAAAGTCGAGTGAATTATTATCAAGAGTTTATCTAAGAACCTCAAAACCGAGCCATAAGGAAGGAATTCGCTTAAATAGATAATTATGTCGAATCAACAGCTATTGAAAGTTTAAAATCCGTATAAGAATTTTTCAGAAAAAGAAAAAAAAAGAAAAATTTATCCCCTATAGCGAATAAATACTTAGGTGAAAGTTTGTTCAGAAAATCTTCATTTTTGCAGGTTACAAATCTCATCGGGCGCACGGCTTGTACTTCATAAAATTACAAAAAAATCACATCGACAACGTGAAAAGTATATATGTCCAAAATTGAACATTAAAATTTTCCTTTGAGTTCAATTTCAGTGGAAATTTTTAGTGATGTTTTTCGCAAGGGTGCACGTGAGGTGGAAATCAAATCCATCATGGCACACATTCAATACTATAGTTTCAAAATCAAGTGTTCCACAATATTTGAACAGCAATCGAAATCCAAACCATAGATAAAATCTTATACTTTTTTTTAAGCACAAGCCATGGCACAAACGAGCGGTTATCATCGGCATCTCGAGTGGGTGATTAACTCGGTCGGTACACACATTAATCAAGTCGAGAATGTAAGGCGAGAGCGGACAAAAGTGTACCGTGGCTAGCCTGCGGTTGTATTCTCGTTGGCTTTATCGATTACGTGTTTTCTTTTTAATATTGAGGGATGTTTTTGGTGGCGTTCTATTTTTGAAATGATTATTAATATTCTTGGCTAGGCATCCTAACCAAACAGCATAATGAGGTGTTGTGGCAGAGCTTGGGAGAGGCCTATGTCCAGCAGTGGACTGCCATAGGCTGAGTAGATTTAGACCAATCAATCTAGTAAAAGAACTCATTCGCTCAGGCTCAGGCAGGATCAAAGTAATTAAAGATCTGGAAGAGAATAAATTCTTTGTTTACCCGGATTCCGTGAAAGACTTTTCTCTGGGTATTCACTGCTTCAGGATAAATGAGTCAGCGGGTTCTAGTTTTCAGTAATCTTTCTGATGATAATGGTGAGTCTAGGATTAAGTATTCAAATCAACACTAACTTAGAATCTTTTATTATTTGAAATATTGCTCTTTAAAAAAACCTAATATGTACAACCGCGGACAATGGCGGTCGACCACTTTTCACCCTTATGCCTTTAGTAAAAAGGTTGAAAAGTGGTCCCCCGCCAGTGTCAGAGATGGTACGTTTTCGCATATGAGGTTTCAATTTTTTAATATGAGGTTTCAATTTTTAATTTTATCTACAGGGTGACTGGAAATTAGTGGCGGAGCCGTTAAGGGGAGGTAGTCTAGGGTTATTCCGACAGATATCACTATGAGACCTACCGTCCTTACTTAACCCTTTCCAAGATATTCCTACTTTTTGTTTAGCAGTTTTTGCATAAAATAATGACAGTAGCGGAAATTTTACAATTAATATTACTTATTTAGAATATCTTTGTTGCAAAACAAAAAAAAGTAGGCCAAAATCACTTTTTTTTAGGATTTATTACTATCTCTTTAAGTAGGAATATCTTGGAAAGGGTTAAGTAAGGACGGTAGGTCTCATAGTGATATCTGTCGGAAAAACCCTAGACTACCTCCCCTTAACGGCTCCGCCACTAATTTCCAGTCACCCTGTATATGTTCTTGTTTTTAAGGTTGTCTTTAAAAGATCGTTCTTAGCGATAAGACCGCCCATTGTGTCACCCATTGTAAAGTTTCTATATTTATGTCTGTAATTACCTATATGGTGTACATAATAAAGAGTATTCTATTCTATTCTATACATTTATGTTACCACTTACCTATCTATCTATATTATATATGTGAATAAATGATTTCATTTGATATTTTAGATGGTAGCTACTATATCTATTTATTACTCCACTTTTGACGCTCTTATATAAAAAAATATTCATACAAAAAAACTTTAATTCATCTAACAGAATAGGTCCGCGTATTGGGTGTCATCCCTCGATCTCGCTAGGGCTGCCTCTCAGGTGTCGCAGTTAATAGGGTTGCCCGTAATGTAAGATCGTTGTGTGTTGCCATAATCATTATTTATGATAAGTAGTCATTGTGTACAGACTACATACTCTAGTAGTTTTTTTTTATATCGTTTTAAGTTTTTAGGGACGAATTCTGAATTTTTGAGTTGGTTTTTTAGTTTAGTTTAAAATTTCAGACTGGTTCTCGTTGCTGATTAAAAATGCACTGACATTATTTTAAATGACAGATGTTCTTTTATTAGTCCAGTTTTTAAAATCTTTAACATAATCTAATGCAGCAGAAAAAAATTATGAAATATAATATATAACGTTAGCTTTTGAGTTGATATTATTCTAGCCATCGATATAATAAGTACCAAAAAGTATTGACTAAATAGCGAGCCAGCCTAAAGAAAATGTTTAACACATTATGCAGTAGGTACATAATAATAGGGTTTCTCGACACGATATGATATTATGAATTTAATTACACATAAATTATAGACTAAGTATAATTTCCTTTAAAAGTATCATAAATATCAGAGTAATGTAACTAAAATCTGATTTTTAATTTGCTAAACTAAAATGACAGTTGCGATCGACCTATTTTTGTTAACATGACATTATTTAGTATATATTATAGCTGTCATGTTAGTCTAGCATATTAAACATGAGAGTTTACGTCTTTCGTAGTAAAATAGGTATGGTTTCAGTAAGTTATATATCAAGCGTCGTCGTTATAAAACTGATTTATATTTTTGTATACTTAGAAAAGTTTTTTTATGGGACTTGGAATTGAAACCAAATGTTTGTGATCTTCACTCATAATTTTCATAAAAGTGTCGTAAATTGAACCGTTTTCATTTCGATGTCTTCGATGTCTTCACATATAATTATATGATTAATGTAAATAAAATATTGTAAGACATTTTAAAAGACTAACGGCAGATTTCTTGCCCGTTCTAAAAAAACGAAACTACCTTTGGGAAGGGGCGACTAAAATCAATTCTATTTTTTTCTTGTAATGCTTATTTGAAATAAATGATTTGATTTTGTCATTGATTGCCTTTTGGTTTTTAATCCATAAATGTTTCGAAAAATTCCAAATGATTTCTAACGAATCGTTGACGGCCAGTATTTCATAATCGCTACTCACTATCATTTCCAAAAACCCTTGTTCAATAATATAGTATACGTCGTACTACGTGGGTACTATATTTGAATTTCTTTGTCCAACCAAAACTTCGCTCACCAAAGAACTCACACAGTACATACCTAAAACCCCACACCACATACATACATATAATATAACTAAAGCTAGCCTTAATTCTACATTAAAGACGACCATCCTCAGAATTGGGCGCTCCTTATGGACGCTGGCGGGGGTGAGCGCGGGTCGCGGGGGGTGAGGGTAGAGGGGGGCAAGACACTCGATCAATACCCCGACCCGACTTTCAAACTGCTTTCACCCTAACGAAAGTCGCCCGGACTCTGCTCGACCGGACCACGGGGGAGGTTTATAGAGTTGATGATATCGCCGCCGCCGGAGGAAGATGTATGTTGCTGTGCAAGTATTTAGTTTTAGTAGCAGATGATATTGTGTAGGATGCTTCCATAATATTTATATTTACATTTAATCCGATTTGTTGTATGCTTCTTCTGTTATTTCAGCAACTTTTATTTAGTTTTAATATTGGTCAGATTTCGGATGATCCTGCCGTGAAAAAATTAATCAATCAGAAACCAATTTCGTCTTATATCTAATCCACCTTTAAGTTCATCCATAGATCCAGAACGGCGGTTTCTTGATATTTTGGAAGTCTTGTTAACAGGTTTGTTTTCATAGATACGTGATGTGTACATGTTCATATTGTGGTTATGTCTTGCGTCTTGATGCATTTTGAGGGAATCGATTTTGGTTATGTGTAATGAATTATGTACTTGGTACATAATACCTGAAACAATGAAGAAAATGTTGTGAGTATTTTCATTATATCTTTTTAAAACTATACGATCTTTGTTGTAGGTCCTGTATTTTGTTGGGAGAATCACAACAGATAACACATTCATTTGGGTTCGAAGGTTTTATCTTTTACAAAACGGTTATAGTGATTAAGTAAAAACAGGAAAAGAAAAAAACTGTAAAGCTACAAAGTAGTTGAGATTATCGACATAACAAAAGGAACTATCTCCCAACGAGTCTGAGTATCACTGGTCAGTTTCCCTCAGTCGTCGGTTTATTTTAAAACCCTAAAACAATCGTACAAACAACTCTATACATTTACAAGCACGTCTTCAGCTCGCTGTCTTCACGTACGCCCACCCCCTGCGCGAACATTTCGTTTCAACCCCCCTCGCGCCGCACCCGGTCTTATCGGCCTTAGTGTGGACCCACGTATAATTTAATTATATATACCTACATACTGGCCTTGCCCGCTGGATTATAGATAACACCCTAATAATTATTAAGGAGAATGAGAATGAAGACGTCGTTTTTAGGTTATTTGGCTCTAAAACTTACTTGTGTCGACGTGTTGTATAAAAGTGGTAGAAAATATGTTTTTTAAGGAGTATGTTGATGACGAACTGGTAATCGGTTGTCATGTGATATGGAGGAATGAGGAAAATATCGTGAGGAAAGTTTTGAGTATGACTGTCGATGGCTATAAGAGTAGGGGAAGACCAAAGAAACGATGGATGAACTGTGTGAATGATGATATGGTAAGAAGGGGGTGGCCTCGTAGCCATCCTCTTCTCACGGCTAATAGAGAAATATGTAAGAAAAAGACATGTTGGGCCGAGCCCAAATAAATTGGGATAAGGGAGGCCCAAAAAGCGGTGGTGAGATGACCTGGACGTGTACCGCGAAGGCTGGTTTGAGGTAGCGTGGGAAAGGAGTTCCTGGAAGGACTTGGGGGAGGCCTTTGCCCAGCAGTGGGACAGCTATAGGGTTAACAAAAAAAGAGAAGAAGATGTTGATGACGAACGACAAATTTGTTTTCAGCTTGTTATTGACGAAGGTTTTCTCTAAAATCAACCATAGGTTAAAAGGACTTTGGTTTGTAATTTCTTTGATTTTGTTTGGCCTTGCTATGAGAGTGTTGTAGTAACTTAGTTAATAAGCAATGTACTCAATAATTGGCGAGACAATAGAGTAACGTGTTATATACGATTGAATTGTAAAAGAAAAAATGTGAAGAATTCTTGTTCATCATACTTCTCATGATCTGACCAAGATTATGTCTGGACTTTAAAAGAGATTGTGGCCTCTGAGTTTGTTTCGGCCTTTCTTCTCAGAGCAGTCAGATAGGAAACGCCGACCTCGTCTAGTTTTTTAAACATGATTGACGTGTGTTTTTACAAACCTAGTTACAGAAATAAAATCATTTAAGTACTTATCATTTATATTTTTGTTGAACACGGTTCTCGTTGTGATGAAATAATAATTCAATCTTTGTGGATGAACTTATATCGTCCCGTGAGAGAATAAATAAATAAAGATTTAAGCCCGAATAAAGTATAATAATCGTAAACTGCGTCTCCAAAAAGTTAAAAGAACGAGTTACCTACATGAGAATCAACCCTTTGAATGCTGCGGCGTCGTGAGAAATGCGGAGATGAAGGGTCTCCGTGACCCCGGGTCACTACTGGCCGCGCATCATGTGAGATTGGATTTGAGTACAACGAGATGAGTTTGTAGCTAGATATTCTTGTGTTAAAACGTGTTTTCTTTACACTGTTCTCATTCGAGAACGGTTGGCATGGATGTTGTAGTTAATTGAAACTGATGTTGCGTTCTGTTTTCAGAGTAGTTTTAACGTTCAGGACGTTTGGACTGGCCTGTCCTGTCATGCCCTCTTGTTATGTTCTTTTTTATTGATTGTATTTCCTCTGCGTGTCGCAAATAAAATATTTTTCTCTCTTTTTCTTTTTTTTTCTCTTCGCATTTTTTTCTTTTGATCGTTTTATTAAAAAAAAATGTATTGAAATTTTGTAATAGGGTTGTCTATTTAGTATTCTTGATTAAAACCTATGAGTAAACATGTATCAACCTAAAGAATAACAGACTTATTAACTAAAATGAATGTTACCATCATGATCAATAGGTACTCATAATTTACACAAATAAAGATGCATATTATCAAGACATTATTCCTTTGTTTTTAGAGAAATTAGCATCATCCGAATTAGTAACATGGCTGAGATACAGTCGTGAGAAATATCCGTCAACCGTCAAAGCAAGCCGACCCAGGTCAGATTCGCCACCCGCGGGTCACAGAAACGGTAAAAAACGGGTAGCCGTATGAAGGGTTAAAAAATGTATAGACAGACATTAAGGAAAATGAGCTAAACTAAGTAAGTAGTACTTGTTGACAGGCCTTCAGTGTCCTCACATATCTATAGACAATGTACGTTGAAAAGAATATAAAAAAATTAAATTAAAAGAGTAACCGTGGCGTTTCTTCTCGGCTCTTCTCCATAGCAAACGACCAATTGGAACCGTGCACCTAGCTTCTGACGTTTCATAAGTGCCCATGTAGGTTTATGTGATTTGAATTTCAGCGTAGGTAATCCTAAGTATAAAAACATGTCTATGACATCGCAACGCTTTGTCTGAACCACTAAATATAGAAACAAGGAAAAAAAGATATTATAATTATCACGGATTCTTTTAAATAGCATTTAATCCATAGAGGGATAGGAGTTCGCATATTATGGCGCTGGTATGAAAAAAATTGAAGTATTTTAAAAGACGTTGAGAACGCTATTTTTCATTGATATTCTAATTAAAGCTATGGTATGATATTATGATCGTTATTCGTGACAGTCAACAACAAGGCAGGCTGACCACGACCGCGGGTCACAACCGCGACCCCTGGGTCATAGCAACCGGTAGCCTTGTGAAGGGTTAAAAACGCTTAGTCAGATATTTGAGGAAAATATTTATGAAATCTTATATCCATAAGATATCTTTTTCCATAATTTGATGAAAGAGGATGGATTATTATAATCTTTAGTAGTTTTAGTACCTATTTTCAGGGCTGGTGCTGATGCAATAGTTGGTTTGTGGGCCGTTAGGGCAAACTGACCTCGGGGTGACACTTTTGACCCGCGGATCATCGTAACCGGTGCGTTGTGAAGGGTTAAAAACCTGTACCTAGCTACTCTGTTCTTTTTAGTACCGTGGGATAAAATAGATCTTTACAGTTTCATCTAAATACAGTCTCTCACGACGACGTCCGTTAACTTTTGGGAGTTTGATTTTGAATATGAGAATTTAGGCGCATCTTAAAATAGAATAGAATCATTTATATATATTATATAATATAATATTATGTTATAGGATAACTTCAGAGAATTTCTTGGAATGATGTACAGATCGTATTATTATATCGCGGATACTATATACTTACGCAAATCATACTTTAAACATTCTCTATTTCAAACACTAACCCCCTTACTAATAAACGTATTCCACTTTGCCCCACCGGTCGCCCCACTGGTGGGGCAAAGTGGAATGCCTAAAATTTTGCAGTGGAATCTGCCCCACTAAATCGAAGTAGTGGGGCAGCAGATGAATAGTTACCCTTCTTGCTGTGCCCTACAGGGTCCATAATGATCTAAATTATATATTTACCACTTAAGTACACATTATGGTAAAGCAATAAAGATTTTGAGTATTGAGTTACACACCGATTTCTCTCTTTCAGTCGTCAGTAATTTGACTTTCGAAAGAAGAAGACAAAGCGTTATGTAAATATACAGACGCTGTACAACGTTTATTGGGAAGGGGAGTAAAGTTCAGTCGGTCTATTCTGTAAAAATCTCACCCCGAAAACTTGGGTGAGGTGAGTTTCAAGTGAGCTGGGATTGGCACTATTGACAAACTTCACCTAAGCTTTCACGGTGCCTTTTTTACATAATAAGTCTGCAGTCATTTACTAATCCAGAAACCAGTTACCAGCATCCACCCATACATAACAACCTTATCCAATAAATAATCTTAATATCTGTAGTGCACAAATTGCGTGCTATAAATAAGAGATATCATACTATAATAGCAGAGTGTAGGCGATAAATTTAGGGACAATTAGACTTAATCGTTGAATAGAAAGCGTGCGAGAATCTTCCGGGAGAACACGATCAATAGAAGGCGTTCACAACCTTTTTACCGACTTCTTTATGTGGTTGGTTTGTGGTTATGTTTAAGAGTTTTCCCGCGAATCAGTTTTATAAAGTCCTTTGCATGGTTTTGTGGGGTTATGTTTTATGAATATTAGAAAAGAACGAATAAAGAATTTGCTTCTTAGGGCTGATTTTACCAAAGTCGTTGCTAAATTACTTTTAACCGTGAATTAAAATTTACGTCCGACAGTTCTAGTATGGAAAATCTAATATGAAATATGAAAAGATAATATGTATAAAAATTCTCTCTTCTTGTAGGTGGCTTCTCTTTCTAGGTATAAACGTTTGGTGGAATTCGCCCTTAGTATGTTTATTTAAAGATTTTACTGCGTCCAATATGGTGTAACCATGTTTACCTATAATCAACTGCAACCGTCGAATTTAAATCGTCGTAACTATGTTTGTGTTATTTTACTCCTGCGGGGCAATTGCGTAACACATTATGAATCGGAATCGGTTTCATTTTGACAGTTCAACAACATTCATTGCGTTATTTACGTGTTGAGCAGACACATTCGAACTTAAGAAGCAATGGATTAGCAATTGGCTTCAAAATGATTCAGATTCCGATTGATAGTGTGTTACGCAATTAGGGTGCTATAATGAAGCCAGCGTCTACTTAAATACATATGAGTGTGACTTGAACATTTATATCAACATACTTTGGGATTTAAAATTTTTTTTTGTTCATGAGCATGACTGGTCGATATGTGAATATCGCGCAGTCAGATGTTGTGCGGAAAGTTGGCGGCATCTGGCCAACGGTTAATTCTCACTATATTACAATGGTTTACGGCGGTCCACTCACTCGAAGCGCTAGGAATAAAATGGCAAAGCCACTTATACTTCCGCCATCTTGAACCGAAGGTTGGCGGCGTCTGGCCAGTGGTTTATTCTCACTATATTACATGGTTTACGGCAGTCCACTTGCTCTGAGCGCCTGTAATAAAATGGCAGAAGTATAAGTGGATTCGTCTTGAACCGAAGGTTGGCGGCGTCTGGCCAGCGGTTAATTCTCACTATTACATGGTTTACGGCGGTCCACTCGCTCGAAGCGTCTGTAATAAAATGGCAAAACCACTTATACTTCTGGCAGAAGTATAAGTTAGTGGCTTTTTCTTGAACCGAAGGTTGGCGGCGTCTGCTCAGTGGTTTATTCTCACTATATTACATGGTTTACGGTGGTCCACTCGCTCGAAGCGTGTGTAATAAAATGGCAAAACCACTTATACTTCTGCCAGAAGTATAAGTTTGTGGCTTTGTCTTGAACCGAAGGTTGGCGGCGTCTGCTCAGTGGTTTATTCTCACTATATTACATGGTTTACGGTGGTCCACTCGCTCGAAGCGTCTGTAATAAAATGGCAAAACCACTTATACTTCTGGCAGAAGTATAAGTTTGTGGCTTTGTCTTGAACCGAAGGTTGGCGGCGTCTGCTCAGTGGTTTATTCTCACTATATTACATGGTTTACTCGCTCGAAGCGTGTGTAATAAAATGGCAAAACCACTTATACTTCTGGCAGAAGAATAAGTTTGTGGCTTTGTCTTGAACCGAAGGTTGGCGGCGTCTGCTCAGTGGTTTATTCTCACTATATTACATGGTTTACGGCGGTCCACTCGCTCGAAGCGCTAGTAATAAAATCTTGTCGACGACGCGGCACGCTTTATGAATATTGTTCTATACCGGAGCGCGATAAGGCGAGACTAACTGAACTAAGTTTTCTATGATTGCTTTTAGTTTTAGTGTTGGTCGGTTGTAAGAATGATTTATGAAACTGTAGTGGGTATTTATCAAACTGCACTAAAAGGGAAAAAGTATTGTTTTGCCAGGTATGGAACGATTAAAGGTGATGTTTGGACCATGTTATTTTATGTAATTTTATAAATTATATTATTTATTTTTGTGCCCATAAACGCAATCTTTTTTTCTTTCTTTATTTTTTTTATGTTTTAGATGTAATAATTTCGCAATTTTCGTAAAACTTCTGATAGAAAGTGACATCCGTCTGGCTACACCCAAGGGATTGATTTTATGCCTTTATGACTTCACAAAAGTATCATATTTCTATGTGATTTTCTAATTTTCCTCGGGACTTAAAATATCAGTGATACTGCTTGCTGCTGGGAGAAATGGCTACTGTTCATATTCCAGAACGATCTCTAGAAATTACTTAACAACTAGATTAAATTACATTTTAAAATCGAGATTAATGTTCGGTCAGTTTTGCTAGAGGTCATACATCACTAACAAATCTAAAGATTCGACTCGTCAATCAAGCGAGGTGCAAATCATTCGCAACAAGAGAGCATCAAGTGTCAGAGAGTGGGTCAGACGAGGCGGCACAATCAATCAGTTTAACTGCACAGCTATCTGAGGGTAGCAGACTAGGTTAGACGCGATATGATTGGCGGATTGCAACGTTGATCTTGGAGAAGAGGATTTGAAATTGGAGTTTTCTGTATACTTTTTACATCTCTAGTACTTCTGTTTTTAAATGATGCGTAGTTTTTCTGAGGGTGAGTAGACGAGGTTAGACGCGATATGATTGGCGGATTGCAACGTTGATCTTGGAGAAGAGGTTTTGAAATTGGAGTTTTCTGTATACTTTTTACATCTCTAGTACTTCTGTTTTTAAATGATGCTTTTTCTGAGGGCGAGTGTTTAAATAGGGATTCATTCCTTGTGTATGTGGTGCGTTGGACATTATCTTTTCTTGTTTTGCCCAAATCTGTTGGTAAGATTAGAGTGACTTCTTACTGTGCGTGCGTTGTTCTAGCGTAGACCGCGTTCATGTCTAAATACGATGTCATCGCCTATGTTAGACCGACGCCTAATGTGAAGACACCCTAAGTTATGTTATATCCTAAGAGCTGTTGTAGAAAGATAATAAATTAATACATTAAAATCATACCAAAGTAATAAACTACTTATTATATTCATTATTTTAGTATGTACATAAAGCGACCGAGCATGTACTCGTTACGATAATAGAAACTATTAACTGTTAGGTACTTAAATATTCCAGTAGGGATAGCTAGTACTAAACTAAAACATTAGCGAAGAGTACCGGCCCGGAAAAGCAGATTTATATTACTACCCAACTAAGATCATAAAACTATACAACGCCCGGCCCGAGTATTAATATTGTGCCATTTATCATGACCCTCCCCCCCTCGCCCCCATCTTTTGTGTAAGAAATACACCCGAAACAACCGAGAGAACAAGTTTCGACAACGAAAACTATTCAAACGTTCCCAGCTAACAGCACAACTTGTTCGGGGATGTTCTTAACTCGGGTGCTTCAGCGGTCGTTCGAGGAAAATTGGAAATGGAAAGACGAGCGCGCGAAAATAGACTTTTTGACGCACTTACTGAAGTTTACATTCGTGCGATCGGTATCAATAGTCGAATTTTAAACGGTTCCAAATATAATCGACTCTGTTTGTTGTGCTGTAAAGTTTGATTTGGCTTGTGTTGCTTTTGCGAGCAGTTGGCCGGAAGGGTAGAGTCGTAAGGAAGTTCGGCGATTATGTTTAGTCAGCGCTGGCTGTGTAATGGAAAGGAAGTAGGAATTGGGGCCTGTAAGATGTGGTCGTATAAGGCGGCCATTCCTGTTTCGTTCCCGGGGGTTGGGGAAGGGGTGAGGGACGATTTGTTTGTTTCTAAGGTCCGTTCTATTCCGCAGCTGTGGGTAGGATTTAAATTTCGCACTCGGCCCGCCTTTTGTCCGTAACCTTCTCAGTTGCTGATGAGATGCCTCTTTACAACTCTAAATTGAAGTGTGTTTCGTAAATGTTTTGAATTTGGAAGTTTCGTTCGTTGCCGGCCAGTCCCTAATTTGGTTTGGAATTGAAAGTCCTTCTTGGAACCTTTTTGTTTCATTGAATTAATTTGAACATAGAATTAATCAATTTATTCCTCTACTAGTTGTGCCCGCGACTTCGTTCGCATGCATGTCGCAAAACAAATTGGATTTCACGGGTTTTAATTTTCCCGCGCAGAAACCTAATTCTTTTTCTAAAATAAAAGTAGCCTAAGTTACATCAGCTATCTTCAAGTGGAAGTCCTGTCAAAATCCATCCAGCCACTTCGGAGATAGCCGGAACTAACACACAATCAATTAAAATATGTTTTTTTGTGAAAAGTACCGTATATACTTTCATAATTATGCATTTAGTAAAAAGCTGTTTGACATTAAAAACAGTCACTTCCATTTTATTTATTTGTATGGATTGTCCAATTTTCTCATTATTCTTTCTTGTCAATTCACCATAAATCTCATGAATATTATTCCCTCCTATGGTCCTACCCTTAGCGAAAGTTGTGAAGTAATAGTTGGATATACGGTAACCGCGGGAGAGAATATAATAGCTTGTATGAAGCAAGTTAGTTATTGTGAGTACATGAAGACTAGACTACCTTGACTTGTTTATATAATAATTATGTAGGTATAGCGAAGTAAATGGCGTCTGTATTCATAGTTAAATTAGTTTGCATGAATCATGGATAAAAATACATACTTCTGAAGTTCGAAGTTTTTTTTTTGTATATCATCAAATGATGATCTATGAATATAAATATGAATGATCCCGCTCTGGGTGGAACGGAAGGGAGTGTCAGACTCTTACTGACTAAAACCCACCCGTGTTCCTTCCTTAGCCCTTTATGTTCCGGGGTAGCGGTAACCCTTTCAGACAATCCCGCTACCAAATTCGAAGCTTAGTTTATAAAAAAAAAAAAAAAAAAAAAACAAAAAATATACACGTCGAATTGATAACCTCCTCCGTTTTTTCGTCGGTTAAAAACAGCCTAGCCTTTTCCCAACTATGTTGGGGTCGGCTTCCAGTCTAACCAGATGCAGCTGAATACTAGTATTTTACATGAAGCGACTGCCTATCTGACCTCCACAACCCAGTCACTGGGTAATACGATACTCCTTGGTAAGACTGGTTGTGAGACTTTCGGGCTACTGACGACCCATAACGACTGTCAAAGATCCACAAATGACAGCCGGGACCAACGTCTTAACGTGCTTTCCGAGGTAGGTACGGAGGGGTCTTGGTATGTGAAGATGGTCACCCATCCACGGACCAACCGCGGCAAGCGTAGCTTAACCTGATCGATCGACCCGTGCGGCTGTTATTACTTAGCTACAAGTCTCTCCGCAGCCTATAAAACAGCCATCATCGTCATCCTCATTTCAGTCCGGAATCACCCCCTGCTGGGTAATAGACCTCCCCTTTCTTTTGCTATAGGTACTTCCCGGTCCCGTGCGTTCTTCATCCAAGCGTCTCCCGCGACTTTGACGAGCATCTATAATTCATCAATAATATTTTTTGTTGTTCCCCTTTGAGCACCACGGTAAAATATTGATCGGTGCTCAAATGTCAAAGTCAAAGCATTTATTTCAAATAGGCACATAAAAGGCACTTTTGAACGTCAAAAATTATCTTAAAATAGAATTGATTCTAGTCGCCCATTCCAAAAGGTAGTTTTCGTATGGAGAAGAATGGGCAAGAAACTCCACCGTTACTCTTTTAAAATGTTTTAGGTACAATATTTTGCATGGGTACATTAATTATATAATAACATGTGAGGACGATGCACCTAAAATAAAATTACTATACCACAATAGGTAAAAGAATTAAAAACGAAACCATGACATATAAATTAATTATCTGATAGATACAATGGGAATAACTTTGGTGCTCAAACGGGAATACTTCCTTTTTTAATGCTCCAAGAGTTCAGTTATCAGTTACAGTGCTAAAGCAAACTTCTAGATTAATTTCCATTTAAGGCTGTTGTTTTAGGCTATGTTAATCATATGAGCGACATACATAGAGCTCATATTATTTGCTCAAAAATTAGTAGTAGCAATTTTATTGCGAATATGTTTATTTCTTCATCCTCGTGTCTGCTCGAGTTTTAGGCACGAGACAAAAACGTCAATTCTTGTAATAAAATAAAAAAGTTTTTAACGTTTTTAAATGTATGAAATAAGAGGTATTTTTGACAGATTGGGTCTGAAATCAGCACCCTAATTGCATAACATACTTTCAATTACAAACTAAATCATTTTGAAGGATATTGCTAATCCACTGCTTCTTATGTTCGAAAAATCGGTCTGCTCAACCACGAAAATAACGCAATGAATGTTGTTGAAATGTCAAAATGAAAACCACTGATAATGTGTTACGCAATTACCCCGCATAGATAGTATAGATAGATAGACATAGTCGTCAGTCATGGAGGCATCTTTAAGTTTCTTTTTGTATGATAAGCGAATACTGTTTGGATTCACTTGCATTACTTGAGGAATGATTACAAGAAACGAAGAGCAATGACATCGCCCCTATTGACCAATTCCCTATATTTATTTAGGAGGTAGCGTCACCCATCTATCATCTATCAACCCATCTCTGTTTGTGACGTACTGGTATATCCCTCTCAGTGGCGTGCATTGCATATAGGCAGTGCCTACCTCGATATATCAACATAAGCCTGTCAATTACATTTTAGTTTGTGTGCCCCACAATTAAGAAACTCACTAAATTATCATACCTAACAAAAAACAAAATCTTCATACAAACACGCGCGGCAGTAGGCAGTCGCCGGGCGGCCTACTCGGCTCCCGTACTATTCGCACATTGTCGTTGGTCTTTACTCGTTCAAGTTAATACGACAAAATTAAAAATACGTACGTCTCACGCGTAACACCATGACGTTCGACCTTCGCAATTTATCACCCTTAAGTAGGCATGCCTACTCAAATAGCCACACTTTTGACCTCACTTTTTTTTCTGATTAGTGACCGCGTTTGCCTAGACTAGACTCGGCCTAGTGCCTACCTATTCTGAAAACCAATGCACGCCACTGATCCCTCTTTTGAATCTTGCGACAACTTATTAAACTTGTAGGTAAAATTAAATATGCAATGCAAATAATATTCGTGGTAGGGTATAATATGGGCTAAGCAGAGGTGTACTATAAGGTACTCCTCTGCCCAAGGTGTGATGTTATATTGTTGTAAATATGACCTAAAGCGCGGTCACTGTCGGACTGCGTAGAAAAGAAAGAGAAGCGCGATGAGACTACGCTGGTAATTTATTGCAAAATATGAAGTAATTATCTATTTAGAATAATCTATTATTTGGACTAAAAAATTAAAGCACTAGTACTTTAGTATGTTGCTTGTAGAATAATCTGACAATAAGTCAGAATGATTGTATGTATATTAGTAGGGTTTTTATTGTAAAAAGAAAGTTTTTAGAGGTATCTTCATGATTTTTTTCTGTCATACCAAATTAGTTGTATTATGTTTTCAACACACTATCTACCTAGCATATATTCTGAGGAATATCATATATTTTTCTGATTTTGTTTACTGCAGTCGATCATATACTTTTAGTGCTTCTAAAACTTGCGTTATTCGCGTTCCTTCAAGAAGAGACTTAAAGCAATATCCCAAGAGCGATAAGTGTCAAAATGATACAATAATTAGGGACATTGATGTCTCGTTATTTTCTTTTCCTTGAAAATAAAACTGTTCCATGTTTAAAAGTTTTCCGTCGAAAATCACAACCACAGAAAAAAATCCAAACTTTTGCAATATATAATACTAGCTGCGCCCCGCGGTTTCACCCGCAAAAAGTATCCTATGTCCTTTCCCGGGACTCAAGCTAACTCTATACCAAATTTCATCTAAATCGGATCAGCGGTTTAGGCGTGAAATGGTAACTTACAGACAGGCAAACAGAGAGACCGAATCACTTTCGAATTCATAATATTATTAGTATAGATAATATTATAAATCCGAAAGTAATTAAATATTAAATGAATTTAATTTAAATTAAATTATAAATAAAATCGATTTTTTATATGGTACCTACAACTTTGAGCTATATGGTGAGAGCAACTTCTTCGTTCTTACATACATTACCTACACGTGTGTAAGGAATTTACCTGGAAATGTCAAAGTACACTTGTTCATTAATATAATGAACGTGGAGCAGCTGGCAGCTCTGAAAGCAACTCTCCAGATTACAAAGCTCTTAGATTTCAGGGACATTAAATGCTGGGGTGCTTACACATATAGGTACAGACATACCTAAGCTAATCTAGAATTTCACTTAGCACCCTTATTACGTAATTAAGGACGTAATTTACATCCTAACCGTATCATCCTTATCAAGATTTTTCAAAATGTAATAAGTATCGCTTTTTTTGTTCTGAGCACTGACTGGACTGGTTCATTCAAATCTGTGTAGTTCTTTCATCCAAACACCAGGCACTAATCTACATTGTTTTCGCATGATCTGACCAAGATTATGTCTTTACTTTAAAAGAGACTTAGAGCCTTGAATTTGTTTCGCCATTTCTTCTTATCCCTAAGAAGAGTAGAGAGAAGTCAGATAGAAACTATCAAATCTATCTAGCTTATTTTCAGGGTTCCGTATCTCAAAAGGAAAAACGGAACCCTTATCTTACTGTCCTTCTGTCTGTCCATCTGTCAATACCCTTTTTGAGAAATAAGGTCAACTGGAAAGGGGAACTGTACAGTTATCAAGTCAAAATTAGTATCAAATACTCACGGCTGCAATCCCTTAAAGCACAAAAAAATTCAAACTTCTAAGTCAACGCAATCAAAAGATACGGGCGTTTATGTTCCGTTTATGTCGCATATTTTGATACTTGCAAGGAATCAAAACCTATAGGGTACTTCCCGTTGACCTAGAATCGTGAAATTTGGCAAGAAGCAATGTCATGTAATACAAGTAAAGGACAAAATCTGAAAACTGTAAATTTGTAGTTAAAAACAAAAAAATCCCTTGATAATTAATTAATAATACTGTTTTTAAATTTATAGTGAAAAATTCCTAATTTCAGTGAAAGTGCGTGATTTTAAAAACTGATTTATTGATGAGGTAATCTTTTAATTTCTAAGTTCTTAAAGCATAAGAGACACGTATTAAAGCCACTTACCCTTAATTTTTGGATAAATAAAGCTTTTATTATTATTATATTATTATTTACTGTCATAAATGCAAATGCAAATTTTTTTATGCAAATAATCAGCAAAATCACGAGTGGCCAAGTTTCCGTGCCGGTGAGTGTATTTACGTACCTACAAATTTGTACGGAACCCTCGGTGCGCGAGTCCGACTCGCACTTGACCGGTTTTTTATAATATGATGTGTAAAAGTTATTCCGTCTAATTTATAGAATAAACAATTTCATTTCATTTCTGTTAATAGTAGTGCGCATCACTCAAGAAACACCATTTTTGTTTTTTGCAAAGTCTAATTAATACTCATATGCATGTAATATAGGTACTACTGATAACAGTCCGTCAAAATATTTGACATGACATTAACTTTGCTTGGCGAAATTGGCCCCTAAAGGCACGCAAGTATAGAATAGCTAGTTTCATAAAAAAAGGCATAAGAATATACGCAAATCTTTTTAAACCGTTTTTCCCTTTCAGTAAACACTACCCAAAATTCTATCCCTCGTAACACGAGAGACGCAAAACGCCGCACAATTCCTTGGACCATTAAAATAAGCAACCTCGCAGATGGGCCCTAAGATTACATTGACGGTGGGAACTAATATCAGGGGTGCACCCCCTGGGCTCAATTTTAAGGCGGGGCCCACCCCCCCGGGATAAGAACTGATCGCGGGGGGCCCAGAAACTTGGGCCCCACTTGGGGGTGCTAAGAACATTATTAAATTGGATGATGAGTATGTATTTTGTATGTGTGTGTGTAGTTTTGTGTTAAGATGGGTATGCCATGTTCGGATCAATAGTTTTGCGATGGAAGGATGAGACATTTCTATTTGTTTGTATTATATTAAAACTAACACGCATAATGGACATGTATAAGCGATACTTGGCTTTAGAAGATAAAGTAGTAGTTTTTTCTTGCTTATAACCTTACTAGCTGCGCCCCGCGGTTTCACCCGCGTAAGTTTCGATCCCGTGGGAATATCGGGATAAAAACTATCCTATGTCCTTTCCCGGGACTCAAACTATCTCTATACCAAATTTCATCGAAATCGGTTCAGTAGTTTAGGCGTGAAGAAAAGACAGACAGACAGACATAGTTACTTTCGCATTTATAATATTAGTTTGGATGTATTTAATCGCTTTTGTCTTGTTTTTTTAATGCATAGTAACGGTTTCTTAGTTCATAAAAAGTACGGAAATATCATTGCCTCTATATGTACGAGGGTTTCCTTGGCATGATTTTAATAGGTTTGTTAGTAAACCAATGTTTCATCTCATGGAGTATCGGTATGGTCGATCAAAGACGGTCTTAAAAGGAGATCACCCATTTTATTCGGCAAATTGGGTCAAAAAAAAAGTCGGCGGCCAGGAATGAATTACATTTTATTTGAATGGCAGTAGGTAGAAATATTTATTTGTATGGCGACAACGTTGTAATCAGAAAGGAACAAACAGTAATTGTTTTTGGCGTTTTAAATAGTTTAAGTAGCACTGCCTCGGATGAAATAATCTTTTACACAAAGAGTTCAGTTAAAAGTCATTCGATTTGCCAAAAAAAGAAGCAAAGAAACCTAGCTTCGCCTACAAACCGGACCTTTTTCTTATCACACACATTCAAGGCCATTTCCAGTTTCCAAATCACATTCATACTGCCCTCACGACCGAACCCAATCCTGCATAAACAAAGTGTTCAAAGGGAGAAAGGACAAATGACCCAATTTCCTTGAGTGTTCGCGTTCAACCTTCAACCGCGCGTGAACGGTACAACCGACCCCACCGCGCCACAACTTTCGTTGGCCTACTTGTGAAAAAACGCGGAAAATCTCCTTTTAAACATTAGTGTCTACTTCGGATTGTTTGGAAGAAAGTTTTATTTGTTTAGTGAAATGGTTGTTATATTGTTATGGTTGCATTGGTTTCCTTTTGAGGGTTGAGCAAGTTTCGTTGTTGGGAGACACGTGTGTCTATTCGTTCTGAAAAGTTTATAGTCTCTGAGTGGTTTTGACAATAGCTTTGTTTAAAATTAAGAAGCTTATCTGTGGTATACCATTAAGCTGTACAGGGTGAAATTTTAATCACCGTTTTCCTCTTAAGGGGTCATTGTGCTCATCATTATGAACAACTTTTACTATGGGACCAAACATGAAATCGCGAAAAAAAAAATCAGCTGTTCCCTACATTTTGACAAGTTATGCGAACATAAATGTACCGTCGGATTTGAAACATTCTTTTTGCATTTGATAGCCCAATGTTTGAGGATGCTTACGGACGAAGTTGCGGGCAGAACACGAGTTCTCATATAAAACTGTTTTTTGCGTTAGTCTGATGAGGTTATTTTAAAAGATGACGATTATTCTCATACGAGACTGCTCTAAAGACAATTTCAAATTCAAACTGCAGTCAATATCTATTGGTCAACTGGACCCACTCGAACTGGAACCGCGGGTCCAGTCGACCAAGTCAAATTTTGAATTGGTCGACTGGACCCGCTGTCAAATTTCATCATTAGTACAGTTAAGGAGTAAAGCCGAATCTTTTAGTTTTATTTCTATGACTTAAAATATACATAATATTATTCAATTAGGTACACTCAATTTTTATTTACTTATTTTTACTTACTTACTGTCTTCAATGAGCTAAAACAACGTTACTGGATTTTGACATGCCGTAGTGAGGTCCGGAAGATATCAATTACTAATATGTATAATATACCTATAATAGAATTTTATTCCTCTTTATAATATTAGTGCAGAAAAAAATAAATTATAGCCTATGTTATTCTGTGATAATGTAGCTTGTTAATTTTTTCTTTCTTTTTTATTTTACTATTATCATTAAAATAAGTCCTCCTTAGTATTTGTTACAGCGGAATGCATGACCGTTGCTGATTTGTCAATGTCAATTATATTTGTCACATCAAATTAAAGTCAAAATTGAAGTTTGTTTACATTGGTTATCTACATAAATTAAGTAATAAAATAAAACAGAATTACTGCAAATGTTATATGTAAGCTGATGACTACCACAATAACATCAAGGTTTATCAAGACGGAAAAGAAGAAGAGGAATTGTGGTTGTCGTAAAGAGTGCGGTACTGAACCAACTGGACCGTCCTGCTTCATGTTGTTCCAATGACGTGGCTATACGTGACCCGGCTACATTACTTTACAAAATCCTAAAAGATTGTTGAGAAATCCTTGCGAAAACAATTTTTACCCTGAGGGTCGCATTAGGAGTATCGTCACATCATTAATTCAAATTTATTTGTGTTCAAATTGCCGCATTCACATCTGTTGAAGTTCATGAAGATATTGGGCGAGAGGTGAAATGGTCCGCCGATTCCTAAGCTCGCGGACAGCGCGCGACTCTTGACGCCGACCATTCATATACACTAGTGATTATTATAATGTATTGTTTGTGTTCGTTATGTTTTATATTGAAAAAAAATAAAATATCGTTTGAAATCTTTATTGTTTGAAATGCTTTCGAAAACCCCATCATGCTTGATGGCCCTGTTGTAATACAATAATAATAGGTATATCATAATATGATAATTAGGTGACAAAATTCCTTTTACATAAATATGTCGCATGTAAACTAAGGCATGTCGCGTGTCTTTCCTGTGAGAATAGCTCGGCTGGGTCCATATTGGCTCAACTAAAGTTCTTTACCCGAAATTGTTCTTCCTAACGATTTGTAATCCGAATGATCACTCTTCCTAAAATTTTTCATCCTAAAGTTTTCATTCATACTATTTGTAGTGCTACCGGCGATGTTCATAACACTCATGTTTCCGAAAATTGTAATTAATAATATCATTAATGTAAATATTTTAAACTCCTACTGTTTTTTATCCTAACGCTTTTATCCCTAAACATAATTACCATAATATTTTCATGGCCTGGGAGTTTATACGGGTAAGTAATATATGATATAATTACAAAACCTCTAATATTTACAAGATATAACAACTGAACCTATAATTTTATTTGATATAATGATCAGTTAATATAATAAACGATTGATACTTATAATTTTAATGTAACTAATTTCTATAAGAATAACAGACAATTAATATAAAATCGTTTGATATACCACTCAATAGACATAAAACCTATTTAGTCTAATATGATAAAAACTTTTTTTTTCATCCTATTTCGACGGAGCCCCGCTTCGCGGGGCCCCTATTTCTGTGTAAAGGGTTTAAAGTAACCTAACCAAACCGAACCTCGGGGTGCCCTTCGCACGCCCTTGCATCCTATGTCGACGGAGCCCCGCTTCGCGGGGCCCCTATTTCTGTGTAAAGGGTTTAAAGTAACCTAACCAAACCGAACCTCGGGGTGCCCTTTGCTCGCTTTTGCATCCTATGTTGACGATCTAAACAAAAAAGATATGACTTTGAATAATAGTGTAAAAGATGGTTATGTTGAGAAAATATAGGAAAACAAATAAAAGTATAATAGATGTTTATTACTACTGACATTATGAAGTTGAATGATTCGGAATTATGAACATTAGAGACAGAGTAGTTAGGAATTGTGATTGTTAGGATGAAAAATGTTAGGAAGAACATTTTCGGATTTCCAATTATCGGAGTTGAAAATTTAGGTGAACTTTGGCGCACCCAGCTCGGCTTGATTGTTTCGAGAGAAAAGTTCGAATCGAACGACAATAACGAATGCGAGATGCTTGAGAATTGGCCTCCAGCCCGCACCGACGCATCGTAGGAAGAATATCGTCCATGGTAACGCAGACGTCCGATTCGAGGCCTTTGACATATATGTATGTTGCAGCTGTGAATATGAAAGCCTCACACCTTTTCATTTTTTAATAGACAGCTCATCAAATCAGCAATTACCTACCTCTCTGGACGACGGAGTTTTTTCGTTAAGAAAAAAGTGGAAAAAGGCTCTTCGCCTCTGTAAGATTTTTTGGAGCAGGTGGCTCAAGGAATACTTACTTAAGACCTACCCCGAGGAGTGGATAGGTCCCCTAACTTCCGGAGAAACTGCGAAAATGTCAAACAGAAAGTGCATACCTACCAGAAATCACTTACTCCGTCGCCTAACTTCCACCAGATGGGTGGCATCTGCTCAAGTCCTGCGAACAACTGGAATGGCGCTTTGTTTCTCCGCAGGCCTGTCCAGTATGGAACCGATCAGCCCACGATAAGTAAGTGGATACAGCTCTAAATAAGACATTAATGATTATTACTGGTTGCTTAAAACCGACCCCGTTGCGAATGCTGTATCCACTGACTCGCATCGCGCCTCCAGAAATTCGCAGGACTATACCCAGCTGCATCGAGAGGGCGAAGCTACAGGATGACCCACGCCACTCATTGCACAATTTTAATTCAGTGCCACAGAGGCTTAAAAGCCGCATGTTTATGTTCCCTAGATGTCTTAGCTGAGAAATACCATCATACCCTAAAACACACTAAAAGAACTCTTGTTTAGTGAGAAGTTTGGCCTCGGTTTTATAATTTAGTAAAATAGTGCACTGTTCAGTAATAAATAGTAGGAATAACGGTTCATGAAATCAAAAATCACATAATTTTCAAATTATTTTTGTAACTTTATGTAGGATATCAATTTCAACGTCTGACGACATAAAAGTAAATAGTATTTCATCTAAAATTATGCAGGTCGCTCCATTTCTCATCTTGATACCATGTCCAAGAGCTCTACCATGTGCACAACAGCCAACGCGAACAGTTCAGTTGAAATCTTACTCAACAATTAACACAACATTCTTCTGGAGTACATGCTGTACCGTCCTGAAGATTCCATGTTCATTAAAATCCTTCAATTACACACAGGAAAACAGAAATATCAATTTAATGCAATTCGAAACAAACGGAATAAATAAATTAATGAAATGTCACTTGACATGACAGTCTTGACACTTATCTTTTTAATAGTGTCAGATAGTGCTGCGGCTTGATTATTTGTAACTCGTTACTATAAATAAAATAAAGGCTCGAGTTTATTTTCTCTCGATTTGCCACTTGATGTAGTAGTACTAGTCGGTAATAAACCAGGGAATAGATATTATATATTTCATGTGATACTGACTGAAATACCTAGGTACCAATATAGAACGGTTGCTTTATTCTGGATCTTGCTATTATTCTTTCCTTTATTTTTTTTTTTGTGCTTTTCAAACACACTGTTGCTAGGTTTGAATTTAAGGTAGGTACTGGAGGGAGGTAGTACATGATATTTTAGATTCAACTTGAATTGAGTTTTCGAACTACATAATCGGGATGGGTATATAATTATGTTCTGTGATCGAGCTAATCGAGTGCCTGACCGTTAATTACAGAGTAACAACACTAGAGTCCAAACTGACAAGAAACCAAAAACTGCATTACGTTTCACGTTGATTTTTAAACTAATTTACGCGAGAGTAAGCAAACTTAAAAATGGGATTAAATACAGGAGGACCTACTGCAGCGTTAATGGTAAATTTTTCTACTTAATAAGAATAGTTTTGGTTACCACCTCGAACTGTAATTAGGTATAATTATAATTTGTTTTTTTATTTTTTATTATATAAAATCGTTAAATACGCTTCAATACACGTATTTATTACCTACACTGACGACCTTATCGGGAATTGAATCAATTGAGTGCATTATCAAAACATTTTCTTTTTATTACGATTTCGTGATCCCGGTTAAACTTCAACAACTTACAACTTCATTAATAGATCAATACAAGGGGCCCTAAAATAATATCTCTCTGCAACCTGCAACCCTTTTCCACATTAGTTTGCTATGCTCCCATGCTTGGGTGGATTTGTTATACATATTTCAATTATTTCTCTAGGATCATTTAAGAACTCCCGGCGAAGCAGTTGGGTCATACCTCTTAACTCACCGATGGTGCTAAAATCGACACTCATGATGAAAAATTTGAACATTTTTCAAATCCGCCATCTTGGATTTTCAGTTTGACCTCACCATCGGTTTTAGCACCCTAGAAAACCAAGAAATCAACACCCATGATGAAAAATTTGAAAATTTTTCACATCCACCATCTTGGATTTTCAGTTTGACCTCACCATCGGTTTCAGTACCCTAGAAAACCAAGAAATCAACACCCATGATGAAAAATGTGAACATTTTTCACATCCGCCATCTTGGATTTTCAGTTTGACCTCACCATCGGTTTTAGCACCCTAGAAAACCAAGAAATCAACACCCATGATGAAAAATTTGAACATTTTTCACATCCGCCATCTTGGATTTTCAGTTTGACCTTACCATCGGTTTTAGCACCCTAGAAAACCAAGAAATCAACACCCATGATGAAAAATTTGAACATTTTTCACATCCGCCATCTTGGATTTTCAGTTTGACCTCACCATCGGTTTTAGCACCCTAGAAAACCAAGAAATCAACACCCATGATGAAAAATTTGAACATTTTTCACATCTGCCATCTTGGATTTTCAGTTTGACCTCACCACCAATTTACATATCTGGCGAGCGAACGCCTATTTACGGTGTCCCAGAAGGGAGCGTGCTTGGATCTCTATTATTTGAAGACGTGAGTGGATGAAGGGGATATGTCACAAAATTCTAATTTCGAGAAAATTGAGTTCAAAGTTTCACATAAAGTTTATCTGAAACTTTGAACTCAATTTTCTCGAAATTAGAATTTTGTGACATATCCCCTTCATCCACTCACGTCTTCATTTATCCTATATATCAATGACCTGCCTGATGCTATTGACTACCACATGACCCTAATCTTACTAATCTTACTTTAGTCAACGGGTACATGGTGATATTGACATTAAAGCCCTCTACAATGACACAGTATTAAATAAAGTCGACGACACAAAATTTCTTGGTGTAATGATAGACGCAAAACTGAACTGGAAAGCGCACATTGAATATATAAACAAAAAACTGAGCTCAGTCACATATGTCTTGTACAAACTGTCCTCAGAAGTTAACCCAGATGCTTTAGTGATGGCCTTTCATGGAATGGTAGCATCACTTCTACGCTACGGTATAATATTTTGGGTATATTACTTTGAATGGTGTTATCTTGGATAGGGTGTCGCAGTTTAAGTACCTTGGACATTACCTTACCGACGGCCTTAAGGATGATGTTGACATAGAGAGGGAGCGCAGGGCTCTGTCAGTCCGTGGCAACATGCTGGCCCGTAGATTCGCCCGCTGTACGGACCAAGTCAAGATCACACTATTTAAAGCGTATTGTCAGGGTCTGTACACGGGTAGCCTATGGGTTAGTTATACCAAAAAATCCCTCGACACACTGCGCGTCCAATACAATAATATTTTCAGGATGATGTTGGGACTTCCTCGTTTCTGCAATGCCTCCGAAATGTTCGCACAGGCTCACACTGACGGTTTTCATGCCGTCATTCGGAAAAAAGTCGTGTCTCTTGTGAGGATGGTGCGGGGGAGTCACAACAGCATTCTGAAAACTATAGCTGAAGATGTGCGTGCACCTGTGTTGAGGCATTTCGTTCGTCTGATGATCTTGTAGGGAGGTATCTCCCTGTTGGTTATCTTGTCGGGGCGGGGTGTCTCAGCACAGGTGCCTTGTGTGTTTTTTTTTTTTTGTGTGAATTGTGTTGTGATGTTTATTGATGGATGTGTGTTGTTCTTTGTTATTGTATAACTCAATGGTTATTGTATTTTAAGTACTAATAATAGTTTCTAAGTTATTGTATACTAACCGGTGGATCTAGTTGTCCCGAATAAATCATTTTGAATTTGAATTTGAAAAGCTTTTTTTGTATGGCCCCGAAAATATACAACAAAATAAAAACCACAGTCATATAAAGCCATGACAACAAAACAAATTAAAAATAAGATCCGAAATCTACTAACAGAAAAATGTTATGTAAACGCATGTTTCACAAATAAATTATCTTTATGTTTTATCTTTATCTTTAGATTTTGAGGTACTCGTAGATTCTGTACCAGATTCGTGCCATTGTCTTTTTGTTTCGACTGTATCCACGGGTAGCTTAAAACAAAAGATATTTGTCTAATTTTGACAGTGGGTCCAGTTGACCAATAAAAATATAGAAAAATTTTCCTTTGGTCAACTGGACCCGCGGGTCCAGTTCGAGTGGGTCCAGTTGACCAAAGACTCCCTATCAGCAAAAGAGAAACAATTTTCAACAAGATTATTCAATTCATATCTAATACACCTTCTCAAATTTCGTTAACCAAACTTTAAACAGCAACACAACCTACTTGAAATCAAAATAATTAATTAAATTATCTCACGCAAGGTTTCAAATTCAGCCCGTTTGCCTTCTAAGGGTTAAGGGTCTCGGGAGCCCTAAAGAATGACAGCAATCTTGTGGTAATTCTACCCGGCCGGGCTGCCTACAAACTATCGCTTTTATGTACTCTTTGAGTATGTACATTTATGTATAGCTTGTGTATGTACGTGTGTGTATGTGTGTCGTGTTTATTTAAATTTGAGATCGGGCTTTGTTGTGAAGGAGATGATTTTGATACGAGGGTTTATTATTGATGATATATTATTTTCATTTTAAAATATATATTAAATATAGGTATAATTATAAAATAAATGAAGGTACGCTTACCCTGCGCTTTCGTTGTGTGAGATCGTAATAAAGTTTTTTTTATATTCAAAAATTTTTGTCACTAACGTTACATTGTGGCATGAATTCAATTACAATAACAATTTAAATAAAACATAATTCTATGGTTTAATCTGTTAAGTACCTACTGACGAATGAGACATAATTCATTATTATCTATTGAAACGTTACTCCCAGGAGTTTCACATGGCCTTGTAAATGAATCTATTCGACATATAAATAAAAATTTAAGTGCTTGATTTAGGGCCAAGAAAGCATATTTTGATTTCTAAAAGAGAATCTTTCAATTTAGAACTAAGTAAAGACAAAATCTCTTTCCTAATAATACCGCAAGTAAAACCATGTCAAACGGTAGTGCGTACGTAACGTACGAGTGTATAGTAAGCATAATATACAGGGTGTTTGCAGAGGAGCGCTCTCATTAAAACTTGCATGGCTTCGATACGCGCTGCGTACCTATTTATATTTATTAGTGTATTGATTCTCTGATGTAGAGGCAATAGGTGTATGTACCTAGTTTGTATATGAGATAAGTGATGATAGACGTATTCAAAACAAGATGTAAAAAGATACGGAAGAGTAAGTCCAGGACTATTATGAGATTTTTAGTCGAGAAGAGAGAGAGAGAGAAAAAGAGAGAGGGACAGAGATGTTAACGTCAGTTACAGTTCGGCCAACGAGAGGATGCGTTTTTGATACCTGTTAGTTTCATACAAAATAATACTTGTTTTGCGAACATGATCTTTATTAGTTACTAGAATTGTCGAAATGACAGGTGTCAGAAACGAATTCTCTCGACGGCCGGTCTGTAATCTAAAATCAAACACTTAAATAGCTTGTTCAAACAACTTTAGAAAATTTTCGCACCCTGTATATACATACGTATACTTACTACTCTTTTGATTTGAAAACGAATTTTCATATGACAAGAATCGAATTACAAATTTAAGTTTTTTTACAAATACACACATTTACATTTAATTCAAATGTTTTTATTTTCCCGAAGTTTAATTCTAATCAGTTTTTCAGAGGTTTAATAAATACGATTTTTGAAGTTTGTAAGACATTAACATTATATACCATTTTGAAAAGACATAGATGAGAAGGGAAAGGTCGGTCTTTTATTAAAACTTGCAAGGCTTCGATATACGGTCGTTGCGCGGCGCCTATTTAAACTATTTTACTTTGGGGTGAACCTTAATTGAGAAAGTGTGAAGGGTGGGCCCATGTTCTGTATCGACTTACGATGTTCATCAGTTTTAGCCACCGTTGCACTGATTCATATAATTATTCATCAACATCATCATTTCAGCCGAAAGACGTCCACTGTTGGACATAGGTCTCCCCCAAGCACCCCCACTTCGACCGGTTTTGTGCTTCTCGCATCCAACGGGTTCCAGCGGAGGTCGTCGGTCCACCTTGTAGGAGGCCTTCCAACGGTACATTCCGGTACGCGGTCGCCACTCCAGAACCTTCGGCCCCATCGGCCATCTATTCTGCGAGCAATGTGCCCTGCCCACAGCCCACTGCCGCTTAAGTTTGGCAATTCTTCGGGCTATGTCGGTTACCTTGGTTCTCTTGCGGATCTCTTAATTTCTGATTCGATCACGCAGGGAAACTCCAAGCGTAAACCTCTCCATTGCCCTTTGGGTGACTTATAGCCTTCTAATAAGGCCCATTGTGAGCGACCAGGTTTCAGTGCCATAGGTCATCACTGCAATGTTCCAAGACAATTATTATTGAGATATTTGTTACGTTATATCATATCCGTACTATCCATACTATGTATGCTTACTATATTATGGTACAAGCATTGGAACTATTTAATTTTTAAGTGTCCTACAATATCGCATTGGGTCTAGCCTGTAAGGATATTTGTATGTTTGGAGTGAATAAATAAATAAATAAATAAATAAAAATTATCCATACTAATATTATAAATTCGAAAGTAACTCTGTCTGTCTGTATGTTACCTTTTCACACCTAAACCACTAAACCGATTTAGATGAAATTTGGTATAGATATAGTTTGAGTCCCGGGAAAGGACATAGGATACTTTTTATCCCGATAATCCCACGGGATCGAAACTTATGCGGGTGAAACCGTGGAGCGCAGCTAGTTCTGTATAAATCTCTCTGTGAAAATTTAGTTGACATGAGCTTGAAGTTAGCTGTCAATAGTGCCAATCCCTAGCGATCCGTAACATCAAGCGGAGTGACAGCTCACTTAATACTCACTGCACCTAAGTTTTTTCGGTGATATTTTTACAGAATAGACCGTATGAAACTTTATTTTATTTAACTTGCTGTCACGACTTGATTGGCCGTTGTAATTACAGTCAACCAATCACAAACCATGAGATTTGGCATCAGTAGGTCAATTCCCGTAATTAAGAACATTCAAAGTAAAGTCGTAATCTCATCTCAGCGAAAATCAATGTCAAAAACTTGTCAAAAACGTAGGGAAATTAGAGATATTTTTGACAGATTGAGACTGGGACTAGACTGTGAACGTTCTTAAAATTACGAGAATTGCCCCTCAGATTTACATAGGAGTGTTCAAAATTGATACAATAAGAGAAAAAAACAAAAGGCAACCTAACATTTGTACACAACACATAACATAATCGCTTAAAACACGTAGTACCACTCTCACGTACATATCTTGTATACAGTGTGACTGGTTAAACAAGGGACATACCCAAGAACTTGATATATAATTTATTATCACACTAGCGCCTTTCTCCTGCGACTTCGTCCGCGTGAAAGGGGTTTGAAGGTTTTGGCCCTAAAATCAGCCGCCATTTTGATTTTTTTTCAGAATCGCGGTGCACAACAAAAGTTATATATTTAGATAGAGGACACTTATACAAACAAAAATGTAATATAACATAATATCCTGAAGCGTCAGGTTTCGGAGTTATTCACCAAAATATAAGTCGAAAACAACAAGGATTTTTTTGTTTTTTTTTCCCTGTAGGTGAGCATATTGAACTATTTAGGTAATAGAAACGTTATAAAACCTTTATGGAGAAGAAACAAAAGAAGAATAGACATTTTTTAAATAAATAATTAAACACCGCAATTTACAGTTCGTTTTTTAATCCCAGAGACAATCTGACAAGTGTAATGTCAAACTTCTACACTAAAAAAAAACGAAAATAGAAAAGACTTAAATGTCAGATTAGTCTCTGGGATTAAAAAACGAACTATAAATTGCCGTGTTTAATTATTTATTTAAAAAATGTCTATTCTTCATAGGTTTCATAACGTTTCTATTACCCAAATAGTTCAATATGCTTACCTGGAGGGAAAAAAAACAAAAAAATCCTTGTTGTTTTCGACTTATATTTTGGTGAATAACTCCGAAACCTGACGCTTTAGGATATTATGTTATATTATATTTTTGTTTGTATAAGTGTCCTCTATCTAAATATATAACTTTTGTTGTGCGCCGCGGTTCTGAAAAAAAATCAAAATGGCGGCCGACCTTAGGGCCACCCTCCATACAAAAATCTTCTAACCCCTTTACTCTCACCACCCTCTTAAGGGTGGAATATAGAAAAACCTTTTCTTAGTGGATACCTACTCTTCACAAGGAACACATCCTCCAAATTTCATGTCTCTAGGACCAGCGGTTTAGGCTGTGCGTTGATATATCAGTCAGTCAGGATTTTGAATACTAAATATAAATAGATTATGCGACGAGAAATTCAAGAAAAACATATAAAAGTAAAGAAAACAAAAGTAAAACTTACGCGGGAATCAAAGATCCGCGTTCCGTTCATACCTACAAAACATTAAAAATGCGAGTGTCGAGTGGATTAATTAGGTAAACAAATATTAAAAAGTCTAAATGGTTTACATATTTGGAACGAGAATCGAGAACAGGGATGATGAGTAATATTAGAAATGTTCGAACAAATAATGAAATTAAATGATATAATCGGAAAATTCGATGTAAATATGGACAAACAACATGTTTCCCTGCTTATCGCGCGGTACGGACGGACAATGTATGGCGCTAGTATGAAGTTACATAGTCGTGACGTTACTTTTGTGATAGTGTAGTCTTTGTCTACCAGTTATTTCAAAACGTTTAATAACTTGGCAATTTCCTAAGTTCTTACACGTTTTATAATATTATTGAGGAGGAGGCAGTGGACGTCTTTCGGCTGAAATGATGATGATGATGATAATATTATTTGCACTATTTGCTAACAATATTTTTTAGAGTTTAAAAATAAAAAAAATGCCGCCATCCGTATTATATTATATCCTTCTTCAAAACGTCCCTCGTTTCACAAGTCACCCTGTATATTTGCTCACGTAACTTGTATATGTACGTGAAATATTAGCTAAAGTTCGGCCGGCAGTTAAGAGTTTCGATGAAATATGTCTTGGGGTGGCACGGGGGGGTTAAGGAGGTAGCCTTAAGCCAGCCTCAGGTCGATAGGAACTTATTAAAGGGGCGGGAGAGGGTTGAGTAGTAGTTTGGGTTCCAGTACTAGAAGTTGGGACGTGTTTTGATGATTATTACTAGGTTTCGGGGAGGTTAAGGTTTTATGTAGGTTTGTATTAAATGTTCGAGTTTAAATGGAGATAAGCGTTTACTGAGGAACGTTATGTGTTACGATTTTTATGTGAACGTTTATTTCTTTTCTTTATACCTACGCATATATGTACCGATAGCTTGCAGAGTAAGCAAATTGGGGCCGTATTACGAAGTATTAAAGCCATCATGGTTCCAGTGCGAAAAAGGGATGGTGCTATCGGTCATGTATAGCTGCGTCTTTCTCTTACACTAGAATCATGATGGCATTAAACTGTCATAATACAACTTTATTGTGTAGGAATTAAAGTTATTATTCCATTAATTTATATTTGTTTACATTTTTGACAAATAAATTGCTAACGCAGATTATGCTAGTTAGTCCCCCACTAGCATAACGTTTTTTAGCCCCCCGGCTATGGGGGGTCTGGTATCTTGCGCTGTATTCATGGTTACATTTTACGCGTCCAAGTCCCTACCACCCTGTATAAGTACAGACGCCAGCACATCAAGTTACTACAATCTGTCAAATTAATTTAATAGATTTTCAACTTTATCGCTAAAGAATAAGGTTCAAAGTTGATGTACTGGCGTCTGTACTTTTGCATTGAAAAAAGTACAGTCACGAGCACCAATATGTCAACACTTGGCAATTTTCAGTTGCGATTTTTTCGTCAAATAACGCATGCAACGTTGAAATACGACACTTAACATAAACCTATGGGTTCGAAAATACTATGTTCGGAATAACATAAAATTTCATTCAAAAATAAAGGAGAAAATCGCCTTTGAATAAAGCCAAGTGTATACATACTTATAGACGTGACTGTACAGTCATTGGATCACTAACATCGTTCGAAAGTGAATTGCCTCACATACCAATCATATTTTTATCTTCCAAAAATATGTTTTTCACACTGTTACCTAATCATTATTAGCTGTAGTCACAGAATACTTAATAGTATGCTGTAGTGGCTGAAACTGGCGTTCTAAGTAAAGTCGTTAGTGGCTGCGGCAATTTGTTGGTCAGCTTCCGCGATGCTACCGAATAAATGTTCACAACACTTTATAATAGTTTTTATTTTTAAATACATCCTGTAGTCTTCCATATTTTTTATTCGTACCTACTTAGTTCTTGAAATCTTTCACTTTATAAGGTTTTGTCCTTAAAAGGTAAATAAAGTTAACCTTTATTTAAAGATCATGTTTTGTCCGTGTGTCACAGAAGGCTTTTTCCTTTGTTTTTTTTTGGTAATTGTAACATGCTCACATAAATATTATTAACAGTATTTGAAAACCATGAAAATACGATACATGGTTCTCGATTCATAAACACTACAGAAAGATGGTGTGTGTTTATACTTAAATTACCACCCACACCTACATACATACTTACCATTTTTATATTATTTTTAGAATGCAGTCAGTTTGTAAATATTTATCATCATCTCAGATTCTCATCAAGATTATAATTTGTCAGACTTTCGGGCTTCTGACGACTCGTAACTACAGTCAAAGATCAACGAATGGCAGCCGAGACCACCGCTTAAAGCGCTTTCCGGGGCACGGAGTGGTCTTGGTATGTGAAGATGGTCACCCATCCACGGACCAACCGCGGCAAGCGTAGCTTAACCTGATCGATCGTCCCGTGCAGCCGTTATTACTTAGCCACAAGCCCCTACTTTGTAAATATTTATATTGTATGTAATAATTGGGTGTACTAGGTGCACTTCTGCCTAACCATTCGGGGAACATAAGCGTGATATTATGTAAATCCATAGGTACTAAATTATAAATTCGAAAGTAACTCTGTCTGTCTGTATGTTACCTTTTCACGCCTAAACCACAGAACGGATTTAGATGAAGTTTGAGTCCCGGAAAAGGACATAGGATAGTTTTTATCCCGATATTCCTACGGGATCGAAACTTACGCGGGTGAAACCGCGGGGCGCTGCTAGTAAACATATAATTTTCTTCCTTTCCATTTAATGCAAAGATTAGTACAAAATGAGCAAGTACAAATAGTTCATCTTTGTTCACCTGAGTGCAATTCACTGAACATTACTCTAGAGTCTAGCAGAATATTCTAGAGTATACTAGACTGTACTAGGATAATTGAGTGTACTACTCATTATTAGTTCTTAGACCGTTTCGTGGAAGCTGGCGAGGTCGTTAGCGGACATGGCAATTTGTCGGTAGTTTGAACCAAGTCTCGGTGCAAGCTCGTTGAGATGCAAGTTTTTAATGTCAGTGTTGTGTTGGAGCTTTTCTTTTGAATAATCCATACTAATATTATAAATGCGAAAGTGTGTCTGTCTGTGTGTTACCTCTTCACGCTTAAACCACTGAACCGATTTAGATGAAATTCGGTATAGAGATAGTTTGAGTCCTGGGAAAGGACATAGGATAATTTTTATCCCGATATTCCCACGGAATCCAGACTTATGCGGGTAAAATCGCGGGGAGCAGCTAGTTATTTAATATTATAAATTCGAAAGTAACTGTGTTTGTCTGTCTGTATGTGACCTTTTCACGCCTAAACCACTGAACGAAGTGCGATAAAATTTGGGTTCCCTATCCATTTGCATAAAATTTTAAGACCTAATATAACTTAGCATAATTTTGTTTGGCATAATTATATTTTCGCATAATATAATTACGCATAACAGCTTACGCATAATTTTTTTAAGCATAATTTCTCTAACCATAATAATGATTAAGCATAATATTGTAAAGCATAAATTTATTAAGCATAAAGTTCTAAAGCATAACTTTTTTAAGCATAATATCCTAAAGCATAAATTTATTTACGCATAATGATATTAAACATATTTTTATTTTTTCGCTGTAGGAAGCATGAAGCAAGCAAGCATACAGCATGCAAGCAAGCATGCAGCAAACAAGCAAGCATGCAGCATGCAAGCAAGCATGCAGCATGCAGCATTCAAGCGCTCGCTCTTGCGTCCTATGTCGACGGAGCCCCGCTTCGCGGGGCCCCTATTTCTGTGTAAAGGGTTTAAAGTAACCTAACCAAACCGAACCTCGGGGTGCCCATCGCTCGCTCTTGCATCCTATGTCGAAGGAGCCCCGCTTCGCGGGGCCCCTATTTCTGTGTAAAGGGTTTAAAGTAACCTAACCAAACCGAACCTCGGAGTGCCCTTCACTCGCTCTTGCATCCTACGTCGTCTATTGCGTTTGTTGAGTTCGGGTGCGGTAACGGTAACGGAAATAATTCGGAGTATTAAAAACCGGAATGTCGTTTTTCGGACCGCGAACCCATCGAGCATTTGATTCTTCGAATATATGAAAATCGGAAAACAAACAAGTCGCATTTCTGACTTTCGGTAAAATAAATTTCGTGATTTTTAATAATAGACATTATGATTCTTAGGTATTATGAAATTCGGACTTTTGAAAATCGGAACATCGAAATTCGGAATAAAATATTTCGGAGTATTTGGGTGTTCCCGTTTCAATCAGTTAACTTCTATCTGAGGAATAACCGCCATATTTATTTCTCATAATAGAAGTTAACTGATTGACATATTTTTTTATACAAAAACTGTCAAAACATCTAATATATTCTTCAGATAAAAGTTATCTCGCGATTGAAAAATCGTTTAAGTTACATAATGTTATGTATAAATTATATTAATTGTATGCCTAAGTATTATTATGCTAATAGTCATTAGGCCTACTAACGTTATGCTAATAGTCATTAGGCCTACTAACGTTATGCGAATCAAATTTATGCCAAAACAAATTAGTCTTTAAGATGATTATGCCAACATAAAATGTATGCCTAAAAAAATTATGCCGAAGTATTATTATGCCAAAACAAATTGTGCCAAAATCGTTATGCCGAAGTATATTAGGACAAAGAACATTATGCGAAAAGAAGGGATCCCTAAAATTTGGCTAGGAGATAGACGGCATCCTGGGGAAGGACACAGACTATTTTTATCGACATACCACACGGGCGAAGCCGCGAGCGGAACCTAATCCAGAATCACACTAATATTATAAATGCGAAAATTTGTGAGTGTTTGTGTGTGTGTGTTTATATGTTTGTTACTTCTTCACGCTCAAACGGCTGAACCAATTTTGATAAAAAAAATTATGGAGGTAGCTGACACCCTGGATTAACATATAGGCTACTTTTTATATTCCCACGGGATCGACATTTACGCGGGTGAAACCGCGGGGCGCAGCTAATCAATGATAAAGTTCAATCTGTGTCCTACTATAATAATCATAACAAAATGTTCTATAGTATATTTCTTGATATCTCGTTTTATGTCCTTCCTAAGGTTGTCTTTAAAAGTCTAAAAAAACTTGTAAAAATACAGATGTCGATGGGTCCTATGTATAAGGACCAATGTGCAAATTGATAACTTTGCAATAGAGGCTATTTGTGAAACTCAGTTCAAGCATGTAAAATATATATCAAATTGAAACGTTGAGAGCCTCTATTGAAAAGTTGTCAATTTGCACATTGGCCCTTATACATAGGACCCATCGATGTATACTTGTATTTTCAATACAATGTCACGAAACCTTTTTACAAATGTTTACCAACAACGCCCCCTACTCAATGCCATTCAAGCACCAACAGATCCTAGTAGCACGCTGCACTAGTATGCGAATAGCCCATGTTACAATGTAGCCAATCGGCGTTTTAGCTAGGCTGGCTGGTCATATATATAAGAATTCTGCTCAACTGCCATCAATGAGACACAATTACTTTTTCTATTGTTACAGATCTCTAGCAGATTTCATGACAGTTGAACAGCTTTTTCATTCAAGTTTGTGCCAAATATTTCAGCTGTAACAGAGTAGATTCTAACGCAATAAATTTCACTAATGTTACAAGCTTTCAAAACGGTGAAGAAAAACATCGTAAGGAAACCGGCATGTCCTAGAACCAAAAATTCGAAGAGATGTACCATCTACAAACCCGCACTGGGCCTATTACGGTCCGCTCCCTCTCACCGAGAGACCTGTGTCCCAGCATTGGGAACATTATAGGCTGATTATGAATGTTACAACCTTTCTTTCAAAACACAAAACAACATTACAAAACCCAACTTCAATACGATAAAATTTCAATGTCCCGTCTAGATTTGAACAAAACAACTTTACACACATTTACTTAATTGAGGCAGTAAGCCCTACCCAACCTATTTATAGTGGTACAAGTAAAGGTGCCCACCCAGAGTGTTTACAAAGCATTTGCTTAATAACTGAAACTTTGGGGGTAGGGTCGAATTCTCCTAATACCTAAAGCTGGCGGTGTGTGGGTGGCAACTATCGTTAAACCGGGTAGGTGTGAATGTGTGCGTGTTTACCGGTTGCCATGGCAACGTATCTTTAAGATCTCCCTCTCTGCCCCGTCTCAGTTTTGTCCTTTCTCCTTTGCACGCGTTTCTTGTCGGGAGGCGTGAATTTGTACGGTCGGCAAATAACGGGCTGACTTGTAGCTTTTATTTTTGTGGTTTTGGAATACTTATTGGTCGGGGATGTAGCAATGACTATATTCATACTTAGGTTATTTTATAGTTTTGACTCTTGTTTTGGTACAAATTCGTTTTGTTTTACCTAAGCTCATAATTATAATTTTCTCTACGTAACAGTTACATGCAATCCACGTTAAATGTTTTAAACGATGCTGATGAATGAAAATGTATCTATAAAATATATTGCGTTAATTCTTTATCTGCTGTGTTAATATTATAAAAACTAATATTCTGTACAAGCCATGAAAATTTTGAGTGTGCACGTGTCCAATGGAAACGGTTATGAAATTAAGATTGTGTACTTTCTAGCTTTCTTCATTTCAACAAGGTTTTAAAAATCTTCAGAAAAAACATCAATCTAAGAAAATTTCCAGAAAATTCTTACTAGAAAACTTATTTTTTCTGTCCACCGTCCCGTAGGGTTAACCGGTCCGCGCGGGGGGTTCAAACTCCACTAATGGAGTGGCGACCTACCCCCCCTTGCCCCACCGCTTCCCCACTCGATCCCACAAGCCATAAAATTGTAAATTAGTGATGAGCCGGCCAGCCGCGCGACGCATATCGATTTATTGGTACTTTAGTGTTGGGAAACGTATCGAAGAATTTGATGGGCAAGATGTACTGTCTGTTGGCGAGGTTTGGTAATTTTTATTGGGAAGGAATGGTTGCGTTTCATCCCTAGGGATGAAATTATGTTGTTTGGAAATGGATGTGTTAGTCATAAACGACGTGTTCTCTTGTTAGAGCAATCATTTAGTTTTAATTTTCGAAAAAATGTTTTAGATTTTAGTGTGTTTGAGTATCAAATGGAAGATAAAAGTTGAATATTCAAACAAAACTTTTGTTTAGAAAATTGAATCCTTTAATAGAGTCGAGATTTTAGTAGGTACACTTTTTCACTTAGAAACCTTTCAAACTTACAGGACTTAGAAAAAATAAGAAAAAAAAGCCGTAAGTAGATGAAGAAAGAAAAAGTTTGACTTACCCATCGAACGGGTTACAGGACCTCAGCATGCCAGTTGCCGCAAACATTTTTCAAATCACTAAAACTGATGTCACCTCTCCCGTATCACTCAAACAACTAAAAGATAAACTTTAAAAATTTAACAGACACACATTATTATAAATATTAATAAGTGTCCGGTTGTGTCCGGTCAAGGAGTTATGTTAATAGGCCTTACTATTGTGCAGAAACCGGTTATTACCGGACAAATTAAGGGTGCTGAGTAAGCGACCGAGATAATTGTTGACAACCCCTGAATTGTTACCTCACCTCTATTGCTCCACTGTTAAGGTTGGAGTTTGTATGTTTTTTTTGTTTTGCATACGCAAAGTTAAGTTTGTCTAAACAGAAAGGTGTGTGCATACATTAAGTTCGATGCAGCATCCCGTTGTTAGAGCATACGAGATTTGAACTCGTGCTCTTTTTGACCCTGAGCCATTCTAGTGTTTGATACCAGTGTCGTGGGATTCGTATGGAGATCAGATTCTGTGGGAATTGAGTTCTAACCGTCTGGAAGGACGGAGTGATGAATATTTTAATGCCTTTGCCTCGACCAACTTTTAAAAGTTGAATAATAATTTTGGACGAATATTTTGATAGTTGGCGAAGATATATCGGAGTTTTTTGTTTCGCAGAGGTCTGTTCACGGTCTGTGGAACTTAAATAATGTTTTTATTTTCAAATCCTGTATAATTACGAGAAGACAGTAACTAAATTGTTACGAATCAACGTATAATATATACTTATCTTTCTTTCGTCTGACTCATTTCTAATTCCGAATCTCTAAGCATATTAAGTACTTAATGAAGTTTTTTTCAAAAACTCAAACTCAAAGCATTTATCTCAAACCAATTATAGGCACTTTTGAATTGTCAAGGGGTCGGCCAGTCAGAAAGATGAAGCTAGTTGCCCATTCCAAACCGTAGTAGGTACCTATGGAGAAGAACGAGAACTCCACGGACACTCTTTTAAAAAATAAAATTGTTACTGCAGTTGTAAGTCAGTGCATTTGTAGTCTATTGTTGTTATTTCAGGATTGTAAATTTGTAAGGTAACAGACTTCGAATAATAATAATATGTACAGGTATATAAAAATCGAATAATAATAACATGGTGTATATGTATAAAAAAGGAGGGAAAAGAGTCGTAGGGCATTAAAAATTCGTCCGCATCGCTTTCAACAAAAAAAGTGCCCAAAAGGCTGGCTGCATTGCCACATTGTATGGCAATGCTGATTCTTTGGCCAAAAAGTAGGCCAATAATGTGATAGTATTAATGTGTATTTTTCTATCAACGCACTTTACTCTTTTTATTTGTTTCTTTTTAATATTTTTTTTTTACTACTCACTAATATTATAAAGGCGAAAGTTTGTGAGCGAGTGTGTGTTTATATGTTTGTTACTTTTTCACGCACAAACAGCAGGACCAATTTTGATAAAATTTTGTATGGAGGTAGCTGACACCCTAGATTAACATATAGGCTACTACTTTATCCCGATATTCCCACGGGATCGACACTTATGCGAGTGAAACCGCGGGGCGCAGCTAGTGTAGTATAAATATGTTGTGTTGTGTGCCTTTGTCTGTGCTAAATAAATGTATTTTCTTTCTTCTTTCTTTCTTTATACTTATAAACTTATACACCAAATAAAAAGTGACCACAAACATCCCATAAAATTTCCTACCTGTACCTACAAGTTTAGTAAATTACAAAATCAAAGCTATTTTTGAGTAAACCGGAACGTTACGCAAACATTTACGTTATCGTTAAGTACGTCTTTGAATCGAGGACAAACGGCGTTTGGTGGATGTTAGTGAAAATAGATGAAAAGCGGTACTTGTGTATTAGAGACGACATATTATGGAATAAGGTGTTATGAGAGAGGGGAATATGTATCTGGTTATACTGGAAAATACTGGTATCGAGGTATGAGGAACACGGTGTAAAGTTCACTCATACTCTATAGAAAGGGAGGATCCTCCGACCAGACGGGTGTTGTGTCTGACGGGTAACTGCCCGATGATTCATGTCGGGCCGTTGTATATGTGCTAGTTGCGCGGTAAACTCTGCTTGCGAGATGCAGGATTTTGCGTGACGTCAGTATGACGCGTTGTTCGCATGTGGCGTTGTAGATACCGCTACACTAGGATGAAGAGTTGATGACTGTAAATAAAATATAGAAATATAGGTATGTGCAAGTGGATATTACGATAACTAAAAACAACGTAAAAGTTACATCACTAAGAGTAAGAACTAGAAATTTTTCGACGCCATATTTTAGAAAGAAAGAAAAATAAGTTAGAATATTATATTTTTATTTTAATACTAGATTTTGTCAGCGGCTCCACCCGAGTAGATGTCAGAAATTATCCCACAGGAGCGTACTACCGGGATACAAGTACGTTATGTGTTAATCCAGGTTATAAACTATCCGTTTGCCAAAATTCCTCCATCCGTAAATAATTCCGTTTGTCACTAAGAATCATAATGTGCCTAGCCTTTTCCCAACTATATTGGGATCGGCTTTCAGTCTAATCGGATGCAACTGAATACCAGTATTTCTCAACCCAGTTACTGGGTAATACGATACCCCTTGGTAAGACTGGTTCTCAGACTTGCGGGTAACGACTGTCAAAGATCCACGTGCTGTCCGAGGCACGGAGAGTCTTGGCAAGCGTAACTTAGCCTGATCGATCGACCCGTGCGGCTGTTATTTCTTAGCCACAAACCCCTCAAAAGGTCCTGGCAGGGTCGCGGGTCCTGGCAGGGTCGCAGGTTGTTCGAAAGAGAGAGTTACCGTGGCCCTGGCACAGGCAACTGAAGGAACACGGGTGGTTTAGTCAGTAAATATCTGACACGCCCTCCCGCTCCGCCCAGAGCGGGTGAAGAGTTAGTCTATGTACTTTTTATTTATAAGGTTGTTCAAAACTAGAATAAGATCTTATTGTATGTACTTTGTAATAATTATTATGTCAATAATAGTTCTAGCTTAAGTTACTCCCTATAACATCAGCTATCTGGCAGTGAAAGTCCCGTCAAATTCGGTCCAGCCGTTTCAGAGATTAGCCGGAACAAACAGACAGATGCATTTAGTTATTTTGACATTGCAAACAGACACTTAAATTTATTCATTTTTATGTATGTATAAATATTGATATATAGAAAATCTAGACCCGTGGGAGCGTGTCAAGCTAAGTTTAAGTCAAGAAAAGAGAACTAACTGGCGAGCAGCACCAGTGTGTGTGTGTGTGTAAGGTTCTATTCTTCTAAATATTTGATGTGCTGAAAAAAACTAGCCAAGTCAAATGTTGAGGTTCAATAGATGATAAGTTATTTGCTTTATGTAAATAATTCGACTATTCATAATTAAAAGTCATGTTTTTAATAGAAAATATTGTTGTAACAGAAAAAAAAACCGGCCAAGTGCGAGTCGGACTCGCCCATGAAGGGTTCCGTAGCAGCAAGTAACATAATATAAAAGTTCTTGTATAGATACCGGCACGTAAGTTGGCAAGATATTTCGTGGTGGGGGAAGTTCGCGCATGTAAAAATGTATGAAATTGTGCATGCGCGAACTTCCCCCACTACAAAATATCTTGCCAACTTACGTGCCGGGTATTATAGTTCGTTGTAACTTTGTGAAAGGTAAATTGCGGTTTTCGATTTATGACGTATTAAAAAAAACTACTTACTAGATCTCGTTCAAACCAATTTTCGGTGGAAGTTTACATGGTAATGTACATTATATATATATTTTTAATTTTATCATTCTTTTATTTTAGAAGTTAGAGGGGGGGGGACACACATTTTACCACTTTGGAAGTGTCTCTCGCGCAAACTATTCAGTTCAGAAAAAAATGATATTAGAAACCTCAATATCATTTTTGAAGACCTATCCATAGATACCCCACACGTACAGGTTTGATGAAAAAAAATTTTTGGGGTTTCAGTTGTAAGTATGGGGAACCCCAAAATTTATTGTTTTTTTTCAATTATTGTGTGAAAATCTTACTGCGGTTCACAGAATACATCTACTTACCAAGTTTCAACAGTATAGTTCTTATAGTTTCGGAAAAAAGTGGCTGTGACATACGGACGGACGGACAGACAGACAGACAGACATGACGAATCCATAAGGGTTCCGTTTTTTGCCATTTGGCTACGGAACCCTAAAAACACAAAATTGTGTTTTAAATTTGCTTAAGAATGTTGAATGAACGTTCTTATAAATAAATATCAGGATTGTCTACAGAACTTGGCATCTATTTATATCTCAAGTTTTTTGTCGGTGAAGCTGACAACCACACCATAATTATCATAACATTAAACTTGGCTCCCATTTTCACAATTATGTTTATGGTGGGATATAGATCATACAAAGTTATCTAGAAACATCTAGCTGTATATAATATATTACCACTTTCTGACTTCCCTTTGACATCGCATCAAGTCGCTTCAGTCGCCTATTTCTGAAGTATATCTAAGCATTTCCACATAGATACGTGAAGTCCGTGCCACTCCCCCCTCTGTTCGGGTTCATTTCCTGCTGCAAATCGTCTTGCACCCGCTCTTCAAATGTTATGTACGGCGTATGGGATTATGTGAACTATACTTTGAAGTTATGCTTCTATGTGAAAATGTTGTAATTTGTTTGGAATCAAGGAATATTTTCTTAAATAGTGGTTAATATAGAGTTGCAATAGGTAAGTAGACAATATGGTAAAGTAGATTTTGCACCAGATACCTTATAAGTAATGTTAACTTTTTGGTTTTGTTATTTAACTACTGGAATGAAATGGTATCCAACTCTGGGGCAGCGCCTGTAACTCGAGCATTAACATCATACAGAGAATGCAGAACTCTATTTTGAGGTCAATTAGTGGCGTTCCTTGGCTTGTCACGAACGCTGAAATACACAAGGAGTTATCTATGAATTCTGTCATGGACGAGATTAAGAACTTTACAAAAAGGTACCAAGAAACACTGCAAAGGCACCCCAACGATCTGGCTGCAGCACTAAAAACAAGAAGTTACAGGAAAAGACTTAAAAGGAAAGACATCGTGTAGCCTACCCATACCTGTGTGGACCTAAACACGAATACGTATGAGTAGATGGCTCGCTGGAGTCACGCTCTTCCCGCCAACTCATCCGCTAAAAGTAAAACTGATCGCGGATTACCAAAAAAAAAAAAAAAAAAATTAACTACTGAGAACTGATTTTTAAAAGTCAGATGACTTTTATCTAAAGAATAATTATGACAGTTTGACATATTTTCTATACAAAAGCTGTCAGACCGCGATATTTATCCCTCAGATAAAAGTTATGTGACAGTTGAAAAATCAGCCCTTAATTAAATAAAGAGTATGTATTATTTCCGTATACATATATGCTACTTGATTGTGAAAAATATATTATAAATATCCATAAAAGTTTAACCAAATTCCTTTTTTTGCAGGTATTTGGCAGGTCATTAAATACGGCAGACTGAGCCTTAACAACATAACGTCATAGTCTGCATTCTCCGATGGGAAAGTCAGAGATGTACCAATAGTATCAAATCATTAAATTTTTGCCAACAGGCTATGGGTATAGATGTTATACATGTTTTGATAATGTTCTCCATGCTCTGTCGTAGTACAGGAATCGTTAAACATAACTGTATGTTCCATACAATAGACTTTAAATGTCAAAAATTGTATTTACGTTATCTGACACATGTACTTATTTATAGGTACACTAGCTTCTGCCCGCGACTTCGTCCGCTTGAAATTTCACCCTCCCCCCATTTATCCTTTTAGGGGTGGAATTTCGAAAACCCTTTCTTAGTGGATACCTACTCTTCACGAAGAACACACCCTCTAAATTTCATGTCTCTAGGGCCAGCGGTTTAGGCTGTGCGTTGATATATCAGTCAGTCAGGACTCTGAATTTTATGTACAGACGCCAGCACGTCAACCTACCCGAAACTGTCAAATTTTCCCAATCAACTTTGAACCTTATTCTTTAGTAATAAAGTTGAAAATCTATTAAAGAAATCTGACAGATTGTAGTAGGTTGATGTGCTGGCGTCTGTACATAGATAACTGTCGCACTACGTATGCCTTTGCCCTGAAGGCCAATTCCCATAATTAAAAACGTTAAAAAACTAGTCGCAATTTCATATCAGCAACAATCAATGTCAAAAACTTGTCAAAAATGTAGGGATACTAGAGGTATTTTTGACAGACCGAGATCAGACTGTGCACCTTCTTAAAATTACGATACTCGTAAATGCCCCTCTGGTAAAGGTGTCTTGTAGAGATAAAATACGAAAAATTATATACAAAATTAATAGCCACATAAACCATACCTCAAAACAGCACGTACCTAATACAATCTATTTAGTTACTTTGCTGCCTGAGGCGCCGGCGAGCGACGGTAGTAACTCCGAATGACTTAGATACAACGGACCGGAATTAGTAACAATGTAATCACCATAACGATACTTTACAATCGCCTCGTGCAAATTACTTCTTGTGTTTGTGAGTTATGAGCGGAGAGCGGGTTGATCTACAGTCATATACCTCCAGACAGAATTTCGACCATGGCGGGCAATCTTAGCGGAGACTAGCCTTCGGCGCGAGAGGTATTTTTGTGTGCAGACGTCAGCACATCAAGCTACCCGAAACTGTCAAATTTTCCCAATCAACTTTGAACCTTATGCTTTAGCGATAAAGTTGAAAATCTATTAAAGAAATTTGACAGATTGCAGTAGCTTGATGTGCTGGCGTCTGTACAAGTGTTTGCGCAGACACAGGTGCACTCTCTCTTCTTTTACTTTCACAGTCCGATGGGATGGTAATTCGACACGACCAGAGAGAAATCAGGCGCAGGTCCAACCGCATAACGTGCTTTCCAATGCACGAGGGTATAACAACTTTCAAACTCCGGGCTGTTACTAATAAATTTTATAAAGGAACTTTGAATTCTATTCATACAAAGTAAAGGAAACTACATTAATCACCCGTTTTGGTATGCACATTCAACAAAATTACTTTTATATTGGTTGTTTGAAAAAGCGATGAGTTTCAACACGGACATCATTTCATACATAACTCATCGTGCCATATTTTCTTCACAAAGAAATGAAGCAGTTGATCACGTCACATTGGCAGGTCTTTGGTTATTTATGATTGCTATTTTCAGTATCTAGCATTTTAGTATATTCTAAAACTATAAAGTCTACAAAGCAGTGATCCTCGTTGCAGCTATACAAAGTCTTCCTTTCTTTCAGTACTTTCGTGAACTATTAACTTTAAACCAACTTTGCTCATTCTGTGTATTCATAGATAATATGCTCTCTGTATTTTGCAAAAGGAGCTGTGGTTGTGGCACTACACTTCTACAATTATATTCTCAAACAAATTTAACAAAAGAAAATACACCCCACTAGGTGAAGTTGTTGCGTTTTAGCATGACAATAGTGGTCATTGACCCCACCTACATTTTATAGCATTCTTCAATTCAAAAATTGAAACTAAACGTCCGATCGATCTATCGCCATAATCAATTATTTCCAATAATGAAAAATGGAACATATTTTATTTTTCGGATTCCTACTGGTCTAGATTAATTTCCCTAATGGGAAAGGGACTGGGCGGGTCATACTTATAGGATGCATCCAGACAGATGGGCCAACGCCGTCATACAGTGGGTGCCTGTAGACGGGCGTCGTCACCGAGGCAGGCATAAGAAACGCTGGCGGGACGATTTAGACTCATTCCTAACCGACTGGACGGAGAAGGCACAGCACAAGGAAATGCGGGAGGCCTTTGCCCAGCATTGGGACAGTACAGGCTAACGAAAAAAAAATGGGAAAAAAAAGGGAATGACAAAAACGTTATTCTAAAACGCAACAACTATAGTAAAACGCTTCCGCCTATGACAAGTACCACCCACATTCCGGCTTGGCGCCTAAGGCTGTGTACAGATAACCACTTTATGTGCGTGCGACGTCCTTTATGTGCGTAGTTTGACTATCGCTTACGTTGATCGAGCGATAAGCGACGCTCAGCTTGCAGGTATTCAAGTATACGCTTGATTTTATTACCACCGCTTAAACTGTGAGTTTGGAGTTATATTGTATGCAGTTTATTGACTATAATATGCATGTAAGCTATTGGTTTGGTGTCGCAACTACCTGTTGTGTCGAGTATTGTGTGGCTTGCTCTGTTATTTCTAGGAATGTTGAGTTACTGTTTTTTTGTATATTATGGCTTATGTCAATAAAGGCAGAATGTTAGACATAGGTATCTGTAAAAGTCTGTTGTTGTATGATAACTTTATGAATGAAGCTATGTCCCCTGGAAGCTTGACGCATTGATTTTACAATCCTTTTGAAACTGGAAGGGAATTTCTTTTGAATTAGGTATTTATTATAAAAAGTTTACGCTTCCATTTTTTGTTAACTTCGTAGGACAATACCACATTTGTTTATAAACTTTGCTTAAAATTAAGCGATTATGAGCATTTTCGTAAGCATACCTTTTTTGACGTTTAAACGTCAACGTTTTAAAATAAACACGTAGATGACGAAATTCGATAGATAGTTTCAAACAAATCGGATCTCAATAAAATGTGACGGCATGTCTGGCACGTGGAGCAGTGGAAGTCCAGTGGTAACGGCTACGACTTACGAGTAGTAGGTCGTAGGTTCGAACCCAGACAGGCGTTTTACTTTGTGTAAATTATTTCATTACCATTGCTCTCAAAACGGTGCAGGAAAACATGGTAGGGAAACCGGTACGTCCTAGAACCAAAAATTCGAAGAAGTGACATCGACCAATGCGCACTGGGCCCTCGTAGTGGATTTCGGCCCACTCCCTCTCACCGAGAGGCCTGTGTCACAGCAGTGGGAACATTCTAGGCTGATTATCCTATGACTGGCACGAAAAAAAATTCGGAAGAATAACCTGGTCAAAACAAGAACACCTATTCTGTTCATAATTCTTAATTAACCTTTTGAACGCCAGAGTATAAACGTATCGCCATACCCCTGACGCCGGGCCACTTCAACAACACACACACACTTAAAACAACAAATTTCTCGATATTGGTGGTTTATTTATATTAGTTTCATGCAATACAATAACAGACGGAAGCTTAAATTTTTAAATTATATAAATAAAAATACACAAAAGTAATGATTAAATTGTTTATTTCATAATATCCGACGACGACGACCGACGTGTATTTTGTCATAAATTTGTGACGTTGGCGTTCAGGGTAAGATTTCGTTAGTCACATATATGTGACAATGGCGCTCAAAAGGTTAAACCAGTATAACCCTCTACAATGCAGGCTACTCAACATACTCCTCAGAAACACCCACGCACTTCACGCCTTGTCGAGCACACGTAACGAACAGTCGCCGATCGTCCGTTATTTCTACCCATCGGTTAAAAATACGGCTAGCTAAGACACCCCATGCGTTCACGCCTGGTACGCAACAGGGTCGCACGCATCGCACGCAGCCGTGGTGAGTCGGGCGTGAGAGGTGTAAGTGGCTATGCATATTATCGTGGTCATGTAGCTTGGGCACCTACTACGACTTCATTTTAAAAACTAATATTATAAAGAGAAAAGATTAGGTTATTTGTCTGTTTGTTTGTTACACTTTCACGCTAAAACGGCTGAACGGATTTGGATGACATTTGACACGAGGGTAGACCATGACCTGGATTAGGAAAAAGGATACTTATTATCCCGATATTCCCACGGGATCGAGACTTGTGCGGGTAAAACCGTGGGGCGCAGTTAGTAGACAACAAAAATTACACCTTAAATATTTTCGATTATTTTTATAATATAGTTTTATTTTTGTTCGTTTAGTAGTTTTAGTATCTATAATTTCAATTTCATGTGTTTAACAGGTTCATTAATGCAGTACTGCTTCGTAGATGTAATGACTTCGATCCTCGGCCACATGGCCCGAAGATCGAAGTCAAGACATTACATCTCCCAATCCCAATAACATTATTGGGTCTAATCGCAAATTCTCAGAAGCCCCCCGGAGTCTGAATTTGTGGCCGTTTAATGACAACATGGCTGCTCCAATACTTGGAACTTTAAACGTGTCTGTTGAAATGTGAGCGGTCCTTTCCTTACTGCGTCGGAGAGTCCATACTCTCCGAAGCAGTAAGCATGATGTCATGTTTACGTAGAATTTCCCAGAAGTCCATACATCGCAACGTCCATAAATCCTCAACTAATACCCAAGACTGTGGTCTTGTATTTCAGTATGTACATACCTTAAGCGTCGCATACCTTCGTCCATTGTAAGAAGACCCCTTCGCTTTCCTTCCTGTAGTACATTCGAGTGGTCAAGTGGTACTGGTGGGTTGGATGCATAGCCTTGTAATATAGGAGACGTATTCCTGGCACGGTTCTCAAGGAATCTGCAGATGGACTTAATGAAAACTGGCCTGCAGGCATTGATGGGTAGGAATTTAAATATTATTTACTGTTTACTTTTATTGTATTATATTGATGAGCTAACAAAATCCAAGTCAAAAGAATGAGAGTCATATAAGTTATTTATTTTGTGTGTGTAGTTTTTAAAGTTATGTATCAATTTGTAAAAATGAGCCGTTATAAATCGGATTATTCCACTTTGCCCCACCGGCCGCCCCACTGGTGGGGCAAAGTGGATGTTTCAGAGGCTGTCCTAGATTAAGCACCTCAGAAAAGTAAATGTGGCTACAGCTAGACTTTTCAGTAGTTGGAGTTTCGATTTCATTGTTTATTATTTCTTGAAAGAAAGAAAGTCTTGTAGATAAAAGTTGAACAGAAACTACAAAGAATATTTAAATGAAAAAATACGGGCAATACTCATCAATCAAAGATAAAACCAAGCGATATTTGTTCAAAACACTGATGTGCTACGAGCGTAGCCGGCGTAGGCGTGACGTCAGAGCTACGACGTAGCGCTTAGTTCTTTTTCTTTACGTTGGTGTGTACACTGGCTACTACGAATGAACCGCAGTATCGAACCAGCGCCCATTCACTTTCAAATTATTCGGCTAAAGGAAAAATAAGGAATTGCGGCCATTGATCTACGAGTTCGTTTTTATAGGTGGGATTTTAAAATGGGGGATGAGATACCTAGGTGTTTGGATTTGACAGCTGACAATTATATTGACTATACTCTTAATTTTATAGAGCCTTCATTACAATGTAACATATTTAGGTTTCTGTACTGTTTTTCAGCACTCAATTAAGCTTGAGCTTTAATGTTTATTTATCTGTGTTCCCTCCCACATTTAACCCGTCTGCCTTCAAATCAAGAGTGAACAGGCATCTTCTGGGCACGCTCGTTCCATCATAGACCTCATCTATCGCTTTCCATCAGGCGTGATCGGGGTCAAGAGCGCGCCCATTTAGCAATAAAAAAAAATATTAATCACAAAATCCACAGCTCTTTGAAATTTTCTCTTAAGATATTTATGCTAGGCATTTCCTTGAGGTTCAAACTTCTTATAACGTGACTTTTTTTTTTTTTTTTAATGAGTTTCTGAGAATAAATTTTGGATTTTTGACAGTTTTCCCATACTAACATTGTCACACGTCAATTTTATTCCAAGAATAAAATACATCTCACTTTGGTAGAATCAGCCCTAAGTCAATTAAAATAAACTAAAACCCAACCCACATAAAACTACAAAGTTTAACTACCAGCCTCCTTCGTAACATAGCTTAAAGATAAACGAAAGGCTTTAATCAGATTATGTTAATAATTCAAGTTAGGTTGTGGGGCTAAGCCGAGAGATAAGGCGGCAGACGGATTGTGTGGAAAATAAGATTTTACGAGCTCGAGCCAGACCGGCGACCTTGGGCGTTAGGGTCAGGACATATTGTAGTTGCTGGGAAGAATATTTTGGCAATATTTTGGGCTAACTGTTTTATAGTAATGATGGTTTAGTGGCTGGGTACGCACTATCTTGTAGACCATATGGATTTAGAGATGAAATGGAATGTGTGTGAATTTAACCAGAAACATTAACAAGAATTTAACTGTCTGAAGGTTCTTATAAAGGACAAGTTTTTTACGGACTTATTTAGAAAGAAAAAGAAAGAAAAACATTTTATTTGGGACACGCACAGAAGATGAAAACAGTAAAAAAGGGGGATTTAAAACTAACAAAATTGCATTAAAAACAACCAAAAAATGTGCGACGCCAAAAAAGCTCTTACCATAATGCTGCGATATTTCAGAATCATCAATTATTTATAAATTATATTTCGATTATATAAGGCGAAGAACGGGATTGACTGACGACCTTATATTATAGGTAATGTTGAAAAGTTTTATTCGTTTGTAATCGGTATATAGATCCTCCGAAGCTTGGAAAAATGCAGGAGTTCGGTAGAGTGTAAAAGTACCTATGTACAGACGCCAGCACATCAATCTACTAAAATATTCTGTCAAATTTCTTTAATAGACTTTCAACTTTATTGCTACAGCATAAGGTTCAAGGTTGATTGGGAAAATTAGACAGTTTCGGGTAGCTTGATGTGCTGGCGTCTGTACTTTCAACCTTATAACAATGTGCTTAGTAATGGTACGCTACTTTAATACGATTTATGATCATTCCAATCATTCTGCCTAGCCTTTTCCCAAATATGTTGGGGTCGGCTTCCAGTCTGACCGGATTCAGCTGAATACCAGTATTTTAGATGGAGCGACTGCCTATCTGACCTCCACAACCTTGGATAATACGATACTCCTTGGTAAGACTGGTTGTTGTCTTACTTTCGGACTTCTGACGACCCATAACGACTGTCAAAGATCCACGAACGACAGCCGGGACCAACAGCTTAACGTGCTTTCTGAAGTACGGAGGGTTCTTGGTATCTAAAGATGGTCACCCATCCACGGACCAACTGCTGCAAGCGTGGCTTAACCTCATCGATCGACCCGTGCGGCTGTTATTACTTAGCCAGTCCCTCCATGATCATGATATTTTCAGCTTATTACCCAAGATTATTATGTAGGTTCCATCCATCCATTGCATACACCTCAACCACAAAACTAACTAAAAACAAAACACTACCTACTAATACATACGAACAAGTCAAAACAACCTCCTGGACAACAACACAAGACAAACCATGGAGTTTGCCTTGTATCGCAGGTGCCCAACTAAACTGAACTGGCTTAAACTGGTTATAACAAGTTAAGGCTTCTAGGGTGGCGGGTGGCGGGGGGGAGGGATGGGTTCTAACTAGATTCCTCCCAACTTTCTCGTGGCAGATAATGATCTTCGGTACGTGGGTGCGAGCGTGGCGGTGGCAGGCTGGCGGGCGTACGCTGCGGTTGAAACGCTCGTCTGAACGGGTCATGGAGTCAACGGGTCCTAATGGGGATTGAAAAATATGACGTATTGTAAACGTCTTGGCGAAGGACTGAAACTCACCTTGTCAACCTGGAGGCAGCTGTTTTGTTGGAGCAATCCGACTGTGCTCGTTTAATTTTGTTTGGTAGCTATGATTTTATTTATTGTTGGATAGATGAGCTATTTAAGCTTTCATATATAATCACTGAAAATAAATGTGATTTTTAAGGATTATTGAGAAGAATTGTAGACGCATATGCCCAGCATTGGGCAACGATACCTTTAATAAAAAAGAAAGAAACAATCCATTTCTTCCATTCACTGATCTACAAGCAAATCGTTTTATCCAATTTCTTTGAGTTACAAAACGTCTACGATCAAGGCATTTGCTACGAGAATCCGTAGTTCCGTAGCACCGTAGACAAAGCGTAGGCGGCTACGCCGAGCATCGACTAAATTGTTTGATGGGATGGAGGATGGTCATTTGTAGGTGAAACAACAGTTTAGTGTGGGAATTACTACAGAGGTAAGCCTTTTGACCAATATTGAGATTCCTGTGGTACCTATAAGGAATGTGATGAAATATTTTGGTTTTAGCAGCGTCGTGCCTTATTTGGGCCGCCATTTTGAAGTAAGTTCGCGCTGATGCTGTCAATGCTGCAGAATACTCGGAATCGTCTGACGACAGTAATTAGATGTATGTGTTAACATATAAAAATCATTACAAAACTGTTTTTTATTTGATCCAAAGCTTGCGAACCCCTGAATATGTGTTTACAAAAATTATAGCTTCTCGTGACGGGGACTTTAGTTCATAATCTTCCAAACGCAAAAAGAAGATATAAACACATACATAAATTCTCAGGTTACCCCACAGAGTATGTCTTGGCGAGAAGCAACCCGTCGACATGATTAATAGCTGCGCATACTTGTTACAAAACTGTAGTCGTACCGGCTTGCCTTGTTTTGGACTGAACATAATTAAGTGAATGTTCTTGGCAGGTAAATACATGGTGGGATATCTTGTTGTGCTTAGGTTTTTGGCGATATAGTGGCTAAGACATGGATTGAAAAACTCACGATAAGATTTAAGAGTTTCCTGCCCGTTCTTCTCCATAAACTCAACTCAAGGCATTTATTTCAATTAAACCATGTACAGGCACTTTTGAATTGTCAAAATTAAATAGTCGGTCAGTTAGTAAGAAAGTTGAAGCTAGATGCCCCTTCTAAAACGTTGATCTCTATGGAGAAGAACGGGCAAGAAACTCCATGGACACTCTTTTAAATCAAGATATTACAAAATCCTGGGTACATTAATCATAGGTACCTGTACGCTACGCTACACGCGCTACGCTACTACGCTACGCTTTTGAATGGGTGACTAGAATATTTTTTCTGACTGACCGACCCCTTGACAATTCAAAAGTTCTTGTAGTTGGTTTAATTAAAATAATATTTGCTTTCAGTTTGAGTTTTATGTAAACAGGAATTTCTCTGGGTCAGTCCGGTGTCTGAATTTGTGTCCCGTTGATGGCAATAGCCCCTATTACATGGGACATAGACTTTACTGGTGATGTGTTGGTGTAGTATATGCCTCTGTCTACACCTTCGGGATTACAGGCGCGATGTTATGGTATGTTGTACAGTCAACAAAAGAGATAAGTATGCAGGATCGTCGGATATAGTTTAAGTTTAGTAAGAAACTGATGGATGTTTTCGAATAAAATTTAATTTTATTAATAAAAGGCAAACAGCTCATTTATCAAGTTAAATTTATAAAGTCTTCACATGCTCTGACTAAGATTATGTCTAAATTTCAGAAGAGACTGTGACCTCTAAGTTTGTTTCGGCTTTTCTTCTCAGAGTAGTCATACAGGAAACGCTGACCTCATCTGGTTTTTAAAATATGATTGACGTGTAAAAGTGTTTGTGCAAACCTACTTACAGAAATAAAATCATTTTTCACGTTCATGTAAACAGTTTCAAAAAAGATATAGTACGCGCGACGAAAGATGAGACTTGACTTTTATATTAAACTTTATTATTTCGTAATAAATATAATAATATTGTTAAGAATTTTTATCTCAATGTCATCGATTAATCCCTGAATAGATATACACATTATGCGCAAACTCCCTACTACTGAGCTTGTCAAGTCTCATCTTTCGTGGCGCGTATTATACCAATATTTAATATTCTAGACCATACACGTGTAACAAAACCGATCCATTTTAAACTATTTATTGTAGCACCTAAAACTAAAAGGTCGGACTCCCCCGCTCTAGTCGACGACAAAATATCTCGGATCGCACGAATTTACATATCTTCATCAGTAAAACCGGGGTGAAGATGATTTGGCGGAATTGTGCGGGTTCCCCCCTTGGCAATGGGGGACCGGACCCTCCCCGCGGGGGCTAAATGCTTGAAGAGAGCACATGTCTTCATACTTCTCTGATGTTAAAGTAATTCGATTGCTTCGGGATAATTACTTGAGCTGTGTGGAGGGAATTGTCGCGCGAACTGATGTGGGTGTCCGGTACTGTGCCTACATTTAATTTATCTCGTTTTATTTTTTTGATTGAAGAAGAGCGAGTGTCTTTACATTTTGTTTCAGGCGTGTTTAATTCTGTCTATACTGTCTATGCATAACAAGAAACGACTACTGTTAAATATCCTATCTCCCATGAATAATCAATGTGCCTAGCCTTTTCCCAACTATGTATGTTGGGGTCGGCTTCCAGTCTAACCGGGTGCAGCTGAATACCAGTATTTTACATGAAGCGAATGCCTATCTGACCTCCACAACCCTGGATAATACGATATTCCTTGGTAAAACTGATGGTCAGATTTCGGGCTTCTGACGACCCGTAACGACTGTCAAAGATCCAAGAACGACAACCAGGACCAACGGCTTAACATGCTTTCCGACGCACGGAGGGGTCTCGGAATGTAAAGATGGTCACCCATCTACGGACCGACCGCGGCAAGCGTCCCTGTGCGGCTGTTATTACTTAGCCACGAGCCTCTCGCATCAAGTTTATTTGTGTTGATCAGTCAAGTCTTGTGTTCTTTTGATCCACTATATAAATATAATGTACATAAATCTTACTTAACTTTTGTGATAACAGCTACATAACATTTACTGACTTCTTCATTTCATTATAATTGATGGGTAATTCTAGCGCTACAGGTATATTTATTAAAAACTTTGTGACTATAGTAGGTTACTTATCGATTCTATTTCTATAGACAAAATCAAACTGGTTGCTAATTTAATTGTAAAAATTTTATTCTTTTTTATTACATTCATTTACATTCATTACTCATACCCTGACTTATATTACATGTAATTAAAAAAAAAAAAAAAAAAATCTTAAAAAAAAAAAATTAAAACTTGTACCATGTTTGTAAATATGTGAGCACCATGTATCTATCAGATAATTAATTTATATGTCATGGTTTCGTTTTTAATTCTTTTACCTATTGTGGTATAGTAATTTTATTTTAGGTGCATCGTCCTCACATGTATTATATATAATTAATGTACCCATGAAAAATATTGTAAAACATTTTAAAAGAGTAACGCTGGAGTTTCTTGCCCATTCTGCTCCATTCGAAAACTACCTTTTGGAATGGGCGACTAGAATCATTTCTATTTTAAGGTAATTTTTGAGTTCAGAAGTGCCTTTTATGTGCCTATTTGAAATAAATGCTTTGACTCTAACTTTGACTTTTATAGCACTAACTCCAGTCCGGTTTCTAGACCGAAAAAATTACACAAAACAATTATTAAACGCAACGTAATAAATAACTTCTTTGTTAGGTTGACTGAATCACAACCAATCAGTGATTACTTAACATTCGTTTTTTTTTTTCGTTCCAGAACCCGGGTGTGAGTATTATCGATCTCGCTTTACAAAATGCAACAAATGTCTCAAACCTCGCTTATGTCAATATCGATAAACATAAAACTAACAGCGAACAGTTGGCTGTCTGCGGGTGATTGTACTGTGATGGGTTGCCTTGCTTACAAGCGATGCCGGGAAACTTATGCAATATCCACGACTAACTAGTTTCTCGCCACTTATTGGAGAAGGGGGACTATCTCGCGTTACTTGTGTGGAATATCGATCTTGTCTAAGGAAATGTGAGAATGACTGATAAGGCAAGTCGCTAGTTGATAAATTAACTAACTACCCGCCTTTGCTTTTTACGACTTGAAACTTGAAAACATGGAAATTTCGAGAGGTTCGCGCGGGGTTTTTTCTGTCAAGCTCCGCTAATGAGACACAATTGGTTTTCTATTGTTTCGTCGCCTATAAGCGACGCGCGGTGCTTGACCGGTAAAAAAATATAGGAAATGATACTCGCTTATAATGTAGGTTCCCATTAGTGAAAGAATTTTCGGAATCGGATCAATAGTTCCGAACACTATTCCCCACATACAAAATCACTTACCTCTGTATAATAGGTACCTATTACTAGTACAGAGCATCATCTGCCTAGCCTTTTTCCAACTATGTTGGGGTCGGCTTCCAGTCTAACCGGATGCAGCTGAATACCAGTATTTTACATGGAGCGATTGATTATCTCAGCTCCACAACGCAGTTACTGGGTAATACGATACTCCTTGATAAGACTGGTTGTCAGACTTTCGGACTTCTGACGACCCGTAACGACTGCCAAAGATCCACGGATGACAGCCGGGACCAACGGCTTAGCGTACTTTCTGAGGCACGTAGGGGTCTCGGTATATAAAGATGGTCACCCATCCACGGACTAACCGCGGCAAGCGTAGCTTAATCAGATCGATCGACCCGTGCGGCTGTTATTACTTAGCCACAAGCTCCTCTTAGTAATTAGTATAGATAATTAAGCCAAACACATAGTAATTTTGGTAAAGATACGACTATGATTGATTGACTGTTCCCATATTCTTCAATTCCCGAGCTAACGGCTAAGGTGTCAGACTGTTATTGAGTATGGGGTCGCGAGTTCGAACCCTACTCGTTGCACTATGGAGGGGGTAACAGCGATACATGTAATGCAATAGGCACACATTGCGAGCAATCTTTTAAAAAACTTATAAGTCACCAAATTAGAAAACTGTTTTTAATCGATCGCAGGCCTAATACTACTTAGAAAACTTCTCATTGGAAAATATCATAATATGCCTTATTAGAACCATTACACTTTTTGTAACCTACGTTCCTGACTGTAAATACACACATCTATATCCCTATGTATCTACGTCGCTATGTACCTATTCGAACTAAAACAGAAAACGTTTCAAAGTTAACAAAAACTAAGAAACCATACCTAATCCTATTTTTGTTTACAACATCGATGCGAGATAAAAAATAGTCGAGTGATTCAATATCTGTTCGCACTCGGTTTGTTTACGACCTCGATAGAATCCAATAAGAAATACAAGAATACTACCGCTAGCACCATCTAGCGGCGAGTAGCTACGATTCTTTTTATAACCTGTGGAGTGAATTTTATAAAACGTTAGTTGACTTTTAATACCCAAATACATAATAGTAGTGATTTTGGTGTTATTTTATTTAAAGCCAAAATTACATAATATTTTTATACCGAAAACTAATGGAAACAGTGAAAATAAATTCCACTCAGCTGAAAATCAAGCAATTCATAAAATATAGTTTGAATTAAAAAACATTAAAAATAATATTCTTAGGATAATTATGGAAATAGATTTTGCTATGTCTGTTTATTTGTTTTACAACAGTAACAAGGCTTTTCGTAACGTTTATTTTTATTAGTTCTGCTACTCAATAACAGATGGCGCTGCCTCTTCAAAACACCAGTCGGTTCATTGCACTTTGCCGATGAAAGAACATGAAGTTTTATTGAATTTTTTTGTTTGGATAAAACTGTGGAGAGCTTGAAATGTGAGATCGTAGTGGTTAAAACGTAACGATTTCTCACGAAAAGTTTAGGAAGGTATCAATTTTTACTTTCATGAAGTTACTTTTTGAATAGCGTTGGTTGGGGGAATCGCCGGCTATTCATTTTTCTGAACGATTTTATTTTTTACTCTGTTGAACTTACGAAAAAGAATTTGGATTTTTATGTGTCGATAACTTGGTACTATTACCGTAGCTTTCTAGAGTAATAATGTTTCTTATTCTTTTTGACTTTATCCAATTAAGTAGGTAGTCGTTAAAAAATACTGTTTTGTGCTGTGCATGTATGTGCTTTTATGTTAAAAACTGAGCATATTATTTCTACTTAGATCATTTTAGCCGATTAAAAAAGACGACGTTCTCAATTCGACTTTTTTGGTGATGGTTTTAAGCTATTAGGTAGTGGCTGTATGTTAACCGATTTTGCTCATGGTTTTTTTTTTTAATCTGTCAAGCTCCGCTAATGAGACACAATTGATTTTCTATTGTTTCGTCGCCGATCGGCGAACCGCGCCGCTTGACCGGTTAAGCAATACCAACTGTTGATCCGACAGTATTTTTTAGAGATCTAAAGATTTCCTACGGAGATGAAAGACGGAACTCTAAAATGGATGGCTGCAGATCACCCATGTTTGCTAAAATCGCGCTACTATTTACTTTAAAAGAATCACAAAACAAAAAAACAAAAGTTTTCGGATGGCTCTTGAAGCAAAATACCCATATAAACCAAATCAATGTACAGACGCCACTACATCAAGCTACCCGAAACTGTCAAATTTTCCCAATCAACTTTGAACCTTATGATTTAGTGATAAAGTTTAAAATCTATTAATGAAATTTGACAGATTGTAGTAGTTTGATGTGCTGACGTCTGTAATCTACACCTAAAACTGTTTTACACTTAGTATCATTAGGTACTTGTGTTTTAAGGCAGGTCTGACTTTGTTTTTTTTTTTTAATTTTTGTAGTAACTGAAATTCTCACAATGGTTTTAGAAGTTACTGTGCTGACTCTGTTCAAGTAGAAGGAGCAAATAGAACTAGAAAATTGCGTGGCTTTAACCAAGAACATGGTAGCTTAAGAATCAATTTTCCTGACTTTACATCCAAACCAAGGTCCACGCGAATCCCACTAACATCGTACTAATATTATAAAGGCGAAAGTTTGTAAGTGTGTGTAAGCGTGTTTATATGTTTGTTACTTCTTCACGCTCAAACGGCTGGACCAATTTTGATAAAATTTTGTATGGAGGTAGCTGACACCCTGGATTAACATATTGGCTAATTTTTATCCCGATATTCTCACGGGATCGAAACTTATGCGGGTGAAACTGCGGGGCGCAGCTAGTCATAAATATGAAAGTTTGATATGTTTGGATGGTATGCTGAAATGCAGGGTATTATTTACGCATATAGAAAAGGTCTCTGACATTGATGGTCAATTCAAATTCAAATATTTATTTCGGATAAATCCGTATACTTAGTGTTAGTATAACTTAGCCTAATGTTAGTATTACTTAATTTAACACACCAGTTTATTTAGAGAAGTGTGTCTGGACTCTTAACCACCTTCGTAAGAGGGGAGTTAGTACTTAGGTACAAGTAGTACTTAGGTAAACTGTTTCCGTGAAACAGAACATACTTACAGTCCTTACCTTCAAAAGTTTGTTGACATTTTTCCACTTCAGCTGTGACATTATGATTTAAAATTCTAGTGATCCAAATGTATGAACTGCTAACGTTTTTATTGACTAACTCAACTACCTTTGACTTATAATTAAAAAATATCGAGTAATCCCTTATGAGTACCTGCTAATTTTTTTTATTTTAAGTCATTATGTGGCATCACAGCTGAATTGGAAAAATATCAACTAAGTTTCAGAAACCACTGTATTTATCGGTTTTTCCAAGTGGGGCATTAGGTTTTAGTATGGGCATTAGATTTCGGACTTTTATTTGTGTTAGATTCGTTGCCAGTGGCATATTTGCGCTGTTCTTATTTTTCTTCGTCGTGTCGATGATCCCATTTATCTGTTTTGAATAAGCATATTTTGAAGTTTTTTGGGCCTTTTGGCGTCGTATGTGTAGGACATTGGATTTAATAAAATAAAAATTACTATCTTTTATTTATTATTATTTCCCATATTTGTGTTATAATATTAAGGCTTGTTTTCTGCCTGCGCAAGTCCCAACAAATTGTTTTTTCCGTCATCTCTTTTTTGCGCTTTTACAAGATTGATCGGAAGATGTGGAGAGGAAAGTTTTACTATGCATTGTATCCAATGAAAGTCCTCATTTTAATTTTGTGTAGGGTTTTATAATCAGTTTTTTTTGGGAGAGTATAGTGTTATTATTATTAACGTATAGTCTTAAAGAAGTATTGATTTGAGTTTATGTACAAGATAGGTAGGTATGTACCTATTTGGCTACGCGTAGAAAATATTTAACGTACTTAGGTACCTAATTGAAAAGTAATAAAAGTTTGGTTATTTTAAGGTAAATACTGGTAAAACATTGAAACAGGTATTCGCGTATATAGTTAAGTTTACATATTCATGTTTTACATGTATGCTGTTGACGTAGGTATCTATATAATACATTAGTAATACATAACTGGTGGAGTAGGTACTGCATTAAAAAAAAAAATGAAATTTTCTCTAGAATGCAATGAGTAGGTAAGTACTGAAATATTCATACAATTTGATTCGTTCAAAGTGTATCAGTATTTATTACATTAATTTTTCTCTAAAGCCGAGTTATTTTTTAAAGTTTTATTTTCGCAACGTAAACCGATTAATAAAGCAGAGAAAACGTTTTGTTTGTAAATTAAAATTATTGAAACAGAAACAGTCCCTTCAGGATTAAATGAAGGGACAGTTTTCAGCAGTCATCCATTGTTTATTTATCGAGAATTTTATCTACGAATTCATAGATTAATTCAACATTACTATTAGATGTATTGGAATGTGAAGTGGTAATTTAGGGTTTTACAAAACAGAAAACTCAGCTTTGTAAGTGATCTCATATCTGATAAGAGTAATAGATATATTACGTAGTAGGTAATCGAAAGCATTCCAACTAGAATTTGATGCTTCAATTCAGCAATCTAGCCTGTAAAAGTCACGTTAATTTAGTATTAGAATTGACGGGGCTCAACTACTAATTGTAGTGCTTGTGGCTAAGCAATTACAGCCGCACAGGTCGATCGCTTAGGTTAAGCTACGCTTGCCGCGGTTGCTCCGTGGATGGATCTTTACATACCAAGACCCCTCCGTGCCTCAGAAAGCACGTTAAACCGTTGGTCCCGGCTGTCATTCGTAGATCTTTGACAGTCGTTACGGGCCCCGACCCGGCTAGTTGTCAAACTAGTCTACCAAAGGATATTATATTACCCAGTAACTGGGTTGTGGAGGTCAGAAAGGCAGTCGTCCCATGTAAAATACTGGTATTCAGCTGCATCCGGTTAGACTGGAAGCCGACCCCATCATAGTTATGAAAAGGTTAGGCAGATGATGATGGGTAAAGTATTGTAATATATGTATATAAATGTATGTATGTAAGTGAATTAGGGGGAGGTCTGTATTCAGTCGTGTACGTCAACTGGAATAGCGAGCGAATATTGACCCTCAGAAAAAATGAAAAGGAATAAGAAAATATATAGGTACTTTCTTTCCCAGTCTTATAAAATGATATAATCTTTTATCATGTACCTATTTGATTGTAAACCATTAATTTGAATTAAACTTATTCAGTTTTTCGGGGTATTTAATGTGTGATTTTGTCTCTGAACACATTTGAAGAATCTTTGCGAGTTGTTTTAGGTATTAGTTTATTCCAACATCAATTTTTTTTTCTCTTTATATGTATAAAACAAAGTCGGGTTAGTTAGGTAGGTACACCATTTTATAACTCAAAAAAGGCTGGACCGATTTTAATGATTTTTGATTTGGATTTGTCTCCGCCCCGAATAGCAGAATAACTACCTATTAAAACATGGGAAAAATTTACAAAAAAAAATTAAGATAAATTCTAAAATCTAAAGGAACGGCTTTCTTGATGAATAAAAAAAAATATTTGTTGATTCTGAGGCGGTAAGAAAATCGCCGAGTCAGCTAGTTTACATACCAGATGCGGTTTGCAGACCAAGAGCTACGCTAAGTTAGTCTAGCTTAGCTTGCATAGCTGATGTAGTTTTTCGGCCTTTTCTATTTATTTGGTTTATCTTATTCATCTTCTTGTAAGATGATAATTATCATGTGATATCTTATTTTCTGTACAGACCACAAACTATGAACAGAAGTATGAAAAATTACCTCAGTTATGCGACCTAAGCTAGACTAACTTAGCTTAGCTCTTGGTCTGCAACCCGCAACAAGAGTAAGGGTAGACCGAAGAAAGGATGGATGGACTGTGTGGAAAATGATTTGGCTAGAAAGGTGACTACCGAGACGTCGAAGAAAAATACATGTTGCGTTGACCCCAAATAAAATTGGATAAGAATAGGAGAAAAAGAACTCGTTTCCAATTAGAATCTAGAATTAGGAGAAACTATTCCTAAGTTCTGGGGACCTAAAAAGGCCACTTTGGCAGAATCATAAAAGGATAACATTATGAATCCATAATAAAAGTCGTAAAATGGTCACAAACCGACAATTCATAATATTATTTGCGTACAATTTCATATCACGCAATTCATCTGTTTGACAGTTTTGTATGGAGATTCGTAAAATGGTCCACAAAATATGAATTGCTTTAATGTCAAATAATATTATGAATTGTCAGTTTGTGACTATTTTACGACTTTTATTATGATTCATAATGTTATCGTTTTATGATTCTGCAAAAGTGGCCTTTTTAGGCGCCCTGTTCTATACAATATACCCATTGAAGATTTATCTCGCCTCGTAATATACCAAGTGCGAGCCTTAATAGAACCTCAGCTGACGTCATTGTCGCCTATAATCAGTTTAAGTGCGTTTCCAACCAATCGGCGAAGGGTGGCGATGAAATTGCATTGAAGGCGATATTGTCGGCTTCCCTCTCTACCCGTCTTCTTAGGGAGATGGCGTGAATTTCATTATGTGTGCTAGTGGTTTTATCATGTAGGGAAGTTGGGATTCGTTTTAAGGTTGCGGTGGACTGTTTTTATTGATTGATTTTTGTAGTTAAGACTTATGTAGCTCTAGCAGTAGATATTAATCCCTTATTTTTATTAGAAGTAACGTGTAGTAGTGCCTCAAGCCTAAGAATTAAAATAAAATCGTTTAAAAGTCTATAGTCTTTTAGAATAGAATTAATTTATTTGTCAAAATATTGTAGGTAAAAAGATGTTATGTATTTATTTGCAGTTACTGTGCGATGCTGAAGAATACTTTGATGTTGTATTTTTTTTCCATTAACCATTTAAAGGCAAAGGAAAAAGAGTTACTAAATTTAAGTAAGAATTATGTTAAAGACTGTCTTCATTGTTTTATTGATGTTATTACACAAACGAATATGTATCAAAACTATCAGTATTAAGAGTTTTGTTTTAAAACCATTTGAAGCTGAACCTTATCTATTTTTTTAGTTAATTTTTCTTCAATATTCAATTCTTTATTGCATTCCATATGTATTACATAGATGGTACCTATTACAAAGTAAAAGATCAATATGGACTCTGTCAGGCACAGCAAAATTAGGACCTATCCTAGACCGATCCTACCCTTTTTGCTGTGCCCTACAGGGTCCATAATGATCTAAATTATATAGTTACCACCTAAGTACACATTATGGTAAAGCAATAAAGATATTGAGTATTGAGTAAGAGAGAGGAAGAGGGCTAAGTAGCAATTCAATATAATTATAAATTATAATTATTCTTCTTCAGTACCTAGATACAAAATCTGCTGCACTTTTGCCATTGGAAGACTGGGTTTATGAAGATCGAGACGCTAGAATGATTATTGCGATAGGTATCCAGGTGTACCTATGTAGGTATACAACATGTAGGATTTTATGGTGAAGTTCCACTACTTTTTTTGGAAATTATTTTAATTCTTATGGGGTTTTACACGATTTTTTGAAGTGGCAAGTTTATGATTTTGATAAATGATGTGACGTTGAAGATATTGTTTGGGTCTGTATTTCAATTAACGTTTTCATAATTATTAGGTAGTATAGGTACTAATTGACGATTAATTTCAGCCGAAAGACGTCCACTGCTGGACATAGGCCTCTCCCAAGCACTGATACTTCGACCGGCTCTGTGCTTCCAGCATCCAGCGGATTCCTGCGGACTTCACAAGAATATGAAAAGTATAGATGACATTTATACCTACTTACCTATTATTTTTATGTTTCTGTTAATATTAGGTTCGTGGCAATAATTACTTAATATTGGACGCAGAACCGTTCCTTCCATTTAAGAGTCGCTTATAAGCGTTCAATATGTTCATCCTATGTTCCAAATCATAAATTAATTTTTTTGTTGAGTAATATTGAAAAAACATTGGCAACAATGTAACTTTTGTTTCTATTTTCCTTAATTAGATTCCAATTTTCTTCGGAAAAGAGAAGCCTAAGTACCTACTATTTTTTTAATTCTGGTAGTTCATGATTTTATCCGTCTACGAATTAACACCGAATTTACTTTTATTGAGTTATCAGCAGAAAACTACAAAAGAACATTAAAAACTAAAATGAAATACAAACATGGATGATTTATGTTTCAATCATTTTTATACCAGAAACAATAGGTATATATCTATAACTACATAAAAGTAGGTACCTATTACGTATATGATGATATCTATGTAATATGTAGATAGATATATAGGATGTTGAATTATGATGATCCGTCTCTAGGCAGGCATAATTATTTATTTACTTACCTACGAATAATTGTTTAAACCATAAATTACACATTATTTCAGGATTCTGTCTGATTATTTAAATATCCTTAATTTGTCAGCATTAAAAGTCAATGATAATAATGTGTAAAGTAAAAAAAAAATGTATCTATGGAAACTGCGTTACGTACCTAAAGGCAGAATATGGAAAGATAATTAATTACTTAGCTATTTCATTATTAACTCTTTGTGCCCAGTGATGCAAAACTAATACCTAAAACTAATTTAAAAATTAATCTAAGTCTCCATAATGTTGAATTAAAAATCAATAAACCCATAAAAAAACGTTAAAATTATTCGTCCATAAGAAGAATCCTTCAAATAAAACATAGGTAGCTAGGTATGTAATGTACCTAAAATGCAAATAACCATTGTGCATTTCGCGGTACTAAAACAAAGGCGAAATAATCACGAGCAGCGTGTATTCCAAATTGTTAAAACAACTATTTCATTAATTCATTAATCTAACAAAAAAAAAACCTAACAAAGAAAAAAAAGCCACGATTTGTGGAAAAAAAAACATTTTTCTATCAATTTTTATTTTAGCTCAATAGTGCATTTGGATAGCATTAGCAATAAAATACTTGAAATCAACGAACGAATTAAGCCGAAATTAAAACCAGTCTTGGTCCGCCGTCGGGCGACCATCATGGCTGCCACTATCCGCACACCCCCCGCGCCGTCTAACCCTCCTCCCCCCCCCCCCCGAACCGTATACAGCTTTTTTGCGAGCGAGAGAGACCTTCCACTCCCTAACGCTTTCATTCTAAAATATTTTCTGACCGATGTTAGCAACAAATGAGTTTTGACTTTAGTCCCATGAAAATAGGGTCGAGATTAGTTCGGGGTTTTAGCGTTACTTGCTCCATTCCAGTAGCAAAGGTATCAGATGAAAAGTGTGAAAAAGTGAGAGAGACGGATAGAGGCGGCCGTCTCGGGCGGGGCCCAAGTTTTCGTGAGTCATTCGTAGCTTAGATGTCGCACTGTTCGCACCACCGTGTTATGCGCGCGCTAAAAAGAGACAGAGGGATTTTTCGCGTTTTCTTTTTTTATTTGGTCTTTATCTTGCCGGGGAGAAAAACGTTGCGTTTGGGGGTGGACGGGGTGAGTCAGGGTGTAACGGCCGTGCGTGTAATGTTTTAGGGGTGGTTTATACCCGTGCTATTCTATAGATAATGAATAGTGGTGTAGAATATTTAATCACGGTTTTTGGAGTACTTAGTTCGCGCGCTGTAGAAATATGAGATAATTACTGACAAAAATGATTTCCGATTACGTTGATGGAAATGATGAGCGCTCTGATTGGTGGATGGCGGCTTGTTGCCTAATTAATTAGCTGGAAATTTTACTTCGTACTTACCTATCTAGTTTTATGAAAATAATTTGGTCGATGTACCGGCCGGAAATGTAGGTATTAAAATGAGTGTATGATTTCGTTGTGGCGGTTTGCAAATATGGGAAGTAATTAAATATTATTATTGAAGGGTTAGATTATGTAATGTTTTTTGTACAGGCACATGACAAGCGCCCCAATTGCACGACGTAACACACTTTTTTTCACAATCCGAAGGATTTTGAACGAAAATCCTAATCCATTGCTTCGTATGTTTGAAAAAGTCGTCTGCTCGACTACGTAAATGACGCAATGAATGTTGTCAAAATTAAAGACGGTGCAATTGTTAGTGTTTTACGCAATCACCTAGGTACCCAAGGGGTACCAGCTACACCACAATCTGCCGACAATTTAAAATTCTTCCAAAAATATTTATAGGTAGACAAGAATATCCCTCTGTATGTTACCTACTAGTAATCTAGGTATCTATAGGCATTCTAGGCCATAAAAGCCACCTGCGACCAACAATATACGAACTAAATAATAACATCGAAATGGAATAATACTCGTTGTTGCAGAATATCTATGATCACTTTCTTAAATGGACAATTGGACATGCTATTTCAGAAAATAAATATGTCTACCTACTGTCCGAAAAATTTGCCCCAATTTGATCGTCTCTAGTCAATCAATCTGCCTAGCCTTTTCCCGACTATGTTGGGGTCGGCTTCCAGCCTATCCGGATGCAGCTGAATACCAGGATTTTACATAGAGCGACTGCATATCTGATTTCCACAAACCAGTTGATGGGCACGTAAAGCTGGTTGTCAAACTTTTGGACCTCCGACTACACATACTACTGTCAAAGATCTACGCATGACAGCCGGAACCAACGGCTTAACATGCTGTCAGGCATATCGGGATATGTACTGGATGGTCACCCATCCACAAACTGACCGCGGCAAGCGTAGCTTAACCTTCGGTCGACTGTGGTCCGTGCGGTTGTTGTCATTTTGTCACGAGGCCCCTTGATTGTCTCTCGTCATAGGTAATTACCTAAATGTTAATTATGAACTCTATTGCATCATAAGATTTATTCCGCAATATAATTTCATTGCATTTAAAAAGGTAAACAGAAAGGCCTTAAAACAAATAAAACCATAATTCCATAAAGGTTCGGTTAACGTTTCGAAAAAACCTTAAATAAAAAAAGAATATCGGTTTTCGCACTATAAATACAAAAAAAACGAATACAATTTAAAAGTTCCGGAAGAAAATATCCGAATGAAAATATTAAAAACCGAACGGTTTCGGTATTCGCCTCGATACCCGATATTGAGTAAATTGTCGGTAGTGGTACTTACCTACCAATACACATAACTATCGATAGATTTACGGAATTCCCAGGTTGGAAAACAAGTAATGTTAAAATACCTACTTACACTGTACCACAGAATACTTAAAGACTACACAACACACAATGACCTAATCCTGGTGCCTACTTACTTAAGTAAGAGAAAATGCACAATTACCTAAGCCAAATGGCGTCGCGGCAACTCCGTCAAAGAAGACAGACGAGCTGGAGAAAACACGACCTGTGGGCCACTTTAGCCCTGGACCGAAAGAGCTGGAAGTCATGGGGAGAGGCCTTTGCCCAGCAGTGGGATGATGCAGGCTAACAGTATATAAAATGGATAAAGAAGTAATTAATTCACTACGTACCTTGTCTTTTATCAACCAAGAGTGTACAGTCAACAAAAGACATACTCGTAAGTATGCAGGATCATCGGATATAGTCGAAGTCTAGTGAGAAACCAATGGATGTTGTCGACTGAAATTTTATTTTATAAATGACCTGTTTGTTTTCTATTAATAAAATTAAATTTTATTCGAGAACATTAATCGGTTTCATACTAAACTTCAACTATATCCGACGATCCTGCATAGGTACTTATCTCTTTTGTTGACTGTTGGTGTATGGTTAAAGTGTCCCACAGCTGGTCAAATCTTCCACCATTGTTTCCTTCTTTGAAAGTAGTCTAACTCATTGAGCCAATATTTTCTTCCGTCCTCAGCGACACCATCTGTATTTAACACACTTAATTATCTAAAATCAAATAAGACCACAAAAGCTACGAAGACCTCGTTCTTAAAATTATGCAAACTGTCAACATCGCGTTTTAATTTAAAACACCAAACTAGATTTTTAAACACTCACCTTAACCCAATTAAGAATTCTCGAAAAGAAACGTGCAACATCTTCCGAGGGTTCACCGTGAGAACGCCAGGTTAAAGGTCAACCTGACCTGTCCGCGTGACAAAAGTGACCCCTCAAAGAAGTCGAGACCTCTGACCCTACGTGTGCCGGATTAACATAAAGATGCTTTTTAAATATCATTTTGACACAATAGGAGCATGTCCCAGTTGAGATCATGACAATGCATGGTCCAGTTAGACTCGCGATCGCAAGATGACCCTTTGTCGAATGAGCCCTGAGAAGCGAATTTGCATAAAGCGAAATTTTAGTAGCGAATTAAAAATTTAAATTTCTTGCAGCGAGCTAGGGTTAAGTATGAGAAGATTTTGCTGTCTCGGCAGTTGGAAAGGATTATGAATATTTAATAAAAGCTTGTAAGACTACTTAAGTGTTGCTGGAGGCAAAGTACGAAATGTTCTTTCTTGAAAGTTTTATTAATTCGTTCGTAGCGGAGAGGACAAGAGTTTTAATTTTGACTTACATTTATTTACTCACCTTTTCATTTAATGTGTTATTTAAGTAGAAAAAAAATAGTAGGTAATGTTAATAAAATAATAATCATAAGTTAAAGTAGGTTATAAATCTGCACTTTCAACATTTTCATTTCATTAGGTGATTTAAAATCCTCTTCGTCAATTAATTCTGCGTGTTCTTACAGTCTTCTTTACTACCAAAAATGGTAGCAACCGACTTAAGTTACCAACGCTTATAATGAAACGAAATCAAAGATGAGCTTTCCTTAATTTAATTCATGAAGGTTTACATTTAAAGCAAACCTAAATACGAGAATTTCTCACGTTGTCCAAAGTGCAAATGCAATGGACCAACTCTTTATAGAAACTACAGCGATTCCCACAACAGTATAAATATGCACATCTCATTTCAATACTCCGACTCTATGCATAAAGATAAAACTAAAAACATTAACAAATCGCTCCGTGTGAAATCTTATATCATCTGCAAGTCTAATTAGATCGACAATAACAAGCAAAAACATGGTCCAAGATGACCCCTTTAGCGAAGCTAGATGACCCCACCTGTTACTTGCATACCTAATTTACTAATTAACATAACTATTGTAAAAATAGTACAAATACAAATAAATCTTTCTCTCTCTCGCAGTTTATTAGCATTTCTTTTGATATTTTTGCTCGGGTTTGTTTTGTCGTGTGAAATTTTTTAACGTTATTTTTTAGTTGTGGCCGTTGAAGGGTTGAATAGTTGGGTAATTAAAATTCGCTTCTTTTGTCGCGATTAAGTGTGAGTTGTCTATGAGACGGTTGAGTCTAGTGGAGGCTGGACATGACTCTAGTCGTTATTATGCAAGATTTAAGCGACCAGTCAGTTTGTGTTGTGAATTGGATTTTGTGTGTGTAGTGTTTTGAAAAATATTGTGCTATAGGATGTCTTGGTAAGTACCTACCTATGTGTTTGTTGTAATAAATAAATAAGTTTTTTTTTTTGTAGTAAATGTGTAAGTTTTCTTGGTGACACTACTTGTAGGAGATAAATGCCGTAAGTAAAGGCTTTGAGGTACAAAAGCCGAAACAAGAGTCAGTTTAATTTATTAATGTGAATTTGAAAAGTACCTAGCAAAGAATTGATTTATTGTATTATCTGTTTTTAGGTAGGCAATAGATCTAATTGGACACGGCCTAGTTCAAATCGCATGCTTAATAGAGTACTGACTTAACTCAAAAAAGACGAATTTTGAGACATCGCAAAAGAAGATCTTGTTACAAGTAGTAATAAGTAGTTTCATGATTGCCCATTTTTATGATGTTTTCTACAAAAATCTACTATATATTCTACGGAGTTCAAGTCCTATATCGGTAAAATACAAATGCATTAAGACAAGCAAGTTGAATTATTGACTGGTCTCATCCGGTGCGGCCGTAGACGCCACTAAATAGCCAATAAAGTATTTACGTGGGGGAGGTAACTACCATTACGGACAGATTTGCTGCGTCCACGCAATAGGCCTCGTACAGACTAGCGGTGAATTGGCGGCCATTTTGGCTGGCTGGCTGAGACCACTTGGCTCGAGTAAAGGTGCGAATGGTGGCCTCCCCGTCTACTTTAATACGTCAAGTTGTTTTGTTGCATAGTTCCAAAATAGTTACAGAATATAAATCCGTGAATTTAACGCAAAAACAGACATGGAAAACACATGTAAAATATACTGACATTTGATATAACAAACCAGCAGTTAGTTTTTACAACTCTTCGACGTGTAACAGAAATGCCTCGCCCAGTTATTTTAGAAGCATTCACATCCGAAATAAAATCATCTGATTTAATTTTGAACCGGTCGTATCGACGGCTACCGGTAGCGACTAACCCACTGGTGTGGACGCCGCCTTTCTGTTTATATCGGATTTGTCTCAATTTAAAGTTAATTGGTACGACAAAACGATTAGTTAGTACCGTTTTCCACGATTCCTTTTCAATTATTCGGATATAATCGACGTGCGCGTTAATTTATTAGATAATTTGATTTCCGATCGATGCTGGCGACGGTGGTAATTAGGTTTTATGATTATAGATTTTAATGAGTAGGTGGGTATACTTTTATGTTGACATCAAAAAAGAAGGAGGAAAAGCCTCGTCCTTTTTTCGAATTCGATGTTAGCAAATTCCTGCGTTTGCAGCAATCCTGGCTGTGTGTTGGTGTCTTTTACTTATATTAGAAAAAAATACATAAAATAAGTGAACAGCGGGGCAATTACGTAACACACTAACAGTAACAACGGCATTCATTCTGAAAGTTCAACAACATTCATTGCGTTATATACGTTGTTGAGCAGACAAACTTTTCGGACATATGAAGCAATGGATTAGCAATATCCTTTAATGTAATTCAGATTGATCGTGTGTTACGCAATTAGGGTGCAGTTTGGGAACAATGGATGCCTTTAGTTGTAGTGCGATTTCGAAAAACTTGATACTTATTTTCTGAACTACTTCACACGTAACGCTGTTCTATTTTTTTTCGGATTCGATATTAAGTTTTTGGTAGGTCGGATATTTAATGCTCAACTTGCATCGTTCGGCGGTGGATGCCAAATATTTGTGCTCGCTAATCGTGGTTCTAACGTCAATAGTGAGCCTGAAATGTGCCAGACAGCGTTCTCGCAATGTGTAGCCCATCATGCGATTCCATAATTTCGATATTTAACGCTGAAAATGACTATATGATTGAGCGACGCTTGGATTTTCGTTTTGACATTTATAATAAAAATGATAGTTATAGGAAAGCAGTGTGTAGGAGCAGTGGAAACGGCGGCGACTTATGAGTTCTAGGTCGTGGATTCGAACCCAGTCAGGCACTTTACTTCGTGTAAATTATTTCATCACCACTGCTCTCGAAACAGTGATGGAAAGCATCGTGAGGAAACCGGCATATCCTAGAACCCAAAATTCGAAGACATGCGACATCCACCAACCCGCACTGGGCACGCGTGGTGGATTACTGCTCGCTCCCTCTCACAGAGAGGAGGCCTGTTTTCCAGCAGTGGGAACGTTATAGGCTGATTATGGTCATGCTATAGGAAACATGGTAGAATATCGAATAAACTGACTCAACTTCAAAGATTTTGAAAGACAGTTTCAGTGTAGGATTATTCAAACGAAGACTCAAGTTCTGACAGCTCAGTTCAAAGTGTTATAGATACGAATATTGGCCAGACAGATAGCTCGAGTAGGTACAGACGCTGCCGAGTAGTGAGGTGCGAGTTAATCTTAGCTGCAATCAATCCTGTCGGTCGGACGTCCATTCATCTCGGCGGCCGGCGGTGCACTGTCCTACTGAACTGTACAAAGCGGCACAAGCAACATTTCTGAACGCAATCATTCTCCATTCAATATCCGAATTTGAAAAAAGAACTTGTAGTGATGTGACCTTGCTTTTCCTCGATTCGTTTTTCGTTCAACACGCAGGCGCGGTGGTGTTCGGATCAATGCCGAAAAACGGGGGTTTGTGTCCCCCGCCGCGGGCCTGGCCGCAAAGTAAGCGGTTCGCGGCATCTGAAGGGTTAGGCTCGTTGGTCCTGGTTGCTAGGCAACGCCGCCTTCGTGTGTGGGTCGATAAAGCCCGCGTTATAATTTTCTTTAATCGCAGGCGGGGGGACTTTGTCGGGTTGATTCGGTTTAGATATCTTTGTTAGGGAGGCTTGGGTAACGAGGACTTTATGTAATTCAAATTGGGGTAACTAAGGGTCTATATACAACATGTATACTTATTTGGAGCTTAAAATTACACACAACAGGTACTTACCAAATCATTTAAAATCTAATCTAGGTACCAATGTGTTTATAATACATAATATGTATATTGGGTTTGTAAATACTGATTTGTAATTAAATAAGAATGTAAAGACAGATGCAAAAAACTAGTGTCTTACAAACTTTATAATATAAAATAAAAAAAATCCTGTTATACAATCTGATATTAGATCTCTAAATCTCAGAGATCTAAAGATCAGAGAGAAGCTCTCTAAATCTCCAGGAACTCGACACGATCTATTAATTAACAATGTCCTATACCTGTGTTAATGTAGTTATATGAACGTACGTAATACACCTATCCGGCTTATAATCTTCTAGCCGTCCAAATAAAGCTATAGGTCCAATTATTTTCTGGAATTATATACCTCATAACGATCTGAATCATACACTTTTACTAGAACTTGAAATATGTAATAAACATAAACTCGTAGATGTACTTTTACATTACCTATAGAATAATCTATATATATAAAAATGAAACCCGTTTTCCGTTGTCACGACATAACATGAAAACGGCTGGACCGATTTCGATGAAATTTGGTATAGAGATAGTTTGAGTCCCGGGAAAGGACATAGGATAGTTTTTATCCCGATATTCCCACGGGATCGACATTTACGCGGGTGAAACCGCGGGGCGCAGCTAGTATAATATATAAAAACACACAAACACATTCAAATAAAAATAGTCACGGAGCTATACACTTTTTTTCCAAACGCCATCTCTTACTACGCCCCCATTCCCCCAACACTCCAAAGACATACTCCCCCATCTTACTCCATCCTTGTATACTAATCAAAGACAGTGAAAGTGGTGCCTTGACCCAGTGGCTAATAGCTGTACAAATACAGGCTGCGTACTAGAGCTGGCGCAAGTGAGAGTGCCATTAGAACACGTTAGACAGTACATGCGTTCATTGATGACAGCTATATGTTAGTGAATCAATTCGAGGGGTAATTATGTTGTGGTCTGTGGTGTTAGATCTGTTTGTAGTAGAGGGGATTTAGTAATAGTGAATGAAGTGTTAGAAAATTAGTGATAAATGGACGGTGGATAAACATATTTGGTTTTGGGGTTAGTGTTTTGTGGTTTAGGGTTAGAGAAGGAAGACTTGTTTAAACATTGACCTCGACTACGTAAATTAATGGTCACTTATACGATTGTGGTTTTAGATCGTTTACGGATTCTATAATTCAGCACCATTTCTATCGCAAAATTGACTTAAAAATAATAACCTAATAAAAACCTTTTTGTTTCAAATTGCTTCACCGACTGCAAATAAAAAAGTCTTTAAAATATGTTTTCAAAAATAAGCCCTCCATTGAACTCGAGATAATCCTGAAAAACCAAGACAACCCAACATCTTAAACCCCCAGAGACTGATAGGCATTGTCCAATAAAGACAAATCTTTATATACAACATTTTTTTTACCTTATCTTATATATCACGCCTTTCTATAAGTTCAAAGATAAATATCGTTGTTAGAGAATAAACCATTACATTTTTTATCTACAATTTAGTGCAATAGCCCATATTCTACAAAATAAATCTATCCAATATTTCTAACATTATGTACTTAGAAACATCACATACTTAGCTACTTACCTAGCTGTCAGACTTTTCTACATGTCTACGTAACAGCCGAGGCATTCCGAAACTCGGCCGGTTAAACTTCAAAGGTACCGCTTCAAATACCCTTTTTTTTTCAAAATCACTAAATGAAAAACATTCTACAACCACAACATCTCATTTTCTACGCATCTTCCCCCATACACACATCCTCAGCCCCCAACCTAGCTCTCAGACTATAACTACATAACTACGTAACGGCCAAGGCATTCTGATACCCGGCCGGTTCAGAGGTACTGTGAGGTCAGCCGCAGTGAGAGTGAGACGGTAATGTATTTACATACGCGTGTACACTATGTGCAAGATTCAGGGTTAGTGACGTCGTTAGGTATGTAGGTAGTCTAGACTAGGTCATGGGATGACTTGGTTTGTTGTATTGATATGTTGATATTTGGGCTTGTAAACCCAATACAGGTTGTGTTAGGCTATTGTGAGTACACCATATTACTTTTTAGGGTTCCGTATCCAAAGGGTGCCAACGGAACCCTATTACTAAGCCTCCGCTGTCCGTCCGCCTGTCTCTCAGCGGGTTGTATCTCAAGAACCGTAATAGGTAAACAGTTGAAAATTTCACAGAGTGTGCATAGAAGCCACTATAACAACTAATAATAAAAATTAAATAAAGTTAATAGAAATAAAGGGATTTCCATACAAGAAATGTGTTGTTTTAGACGTTTTTTGCCTTGTGATACGGAACCCATTGTGTGTTATGTGATTTTTCGCTATTTAGTGCATCAAGATCTATACACATCGTTCAAGGCTGCTTCTGAAATTGCTCTTTGCGTGTTGTCTTTATGAAAATAAATTCCAAGTTAATATTTTTGGTTGGTATTCTTGATAATGGCTTCATAACTAACAATATTTGTCCGATACAATAGTTATTGAGTTTTACATTTAAAAATATTTCCGTGTCTGAAAGTTTTTTTTAGGTGAAGTGTTTGTTTGAAATTATTAATAATATAATATTCCACAACTATCACACAACGCCATCTAGTCCCAAGCTAAGCAGAGCTTGTGTTATGGGTACTAGACAACTGATAAACATACTTATATATTTCTAAATACATACATATTATAGATAAATTACACCCAGACACAGAACAAATGATCGTGCTCATCACACAAACATTTGTCCTGGGTGGGAATCAAACCCACGACCTCCGGCATAGCAGTCAGGGTCACTAACCACTAGACCATCAGACCTGTCAAAGTATTAATCTCTGGAATCTGGAACCACCAGTCGGCTTTTTTTTTGTAATTGAAAGCCCGATTCTCGAGAAAGGCTATATAACATCACGCTAGGAGACGAGCAAAAAGAAAAAAGGTTAGAAAGAACGCTAAGCAAAAACGAGTTAACTTTTACAGAATAGGCCGGCTGATTTTTCCATCGTCAGTGATAGAATATCTACCTATCCGACATAATAATAAAAGAAGAAATAAAGTTGACGTTTGACAGATGGAAAAACTGTCAAAAAAATATTATTTTCTCGAAGAAGATTAGCGGCAAACAAAATATTCATTATAGTGACCTGCACCCTAATTGCGTAACACACTATCAAAAACAATCAGAATAATTTGAAGGATATCGCTAATCCATTGCTTCATATGTTCGAAAAAATTGCCTGCTCAACAACGTAAATACGCAATGAATGTTGTTGAACTGTCAAAATAAAAGCCGTTGCTACTGTTATTGTGTAACGCAATTACCCCGCGGTAAAGGTTTACATCGGTGGGCTGTTTTGTCAAACACAATTTATATAAAACAATTACTGTGTTCTCGGTAAATCCCTTTACCTCGACGCGGAATCTCGGCACCCTTGACTAGCCATACTAACACCATAGCACCTAGCCTGTACCTATAGCCCGTCTAAACCCGTTAACAAACCAATCTAACACTAAACGCTTAGACCGTAAACCATAATAGGTATCACATTCTGTCGGTACCGGTACCGGTAGTTGGTACCGCGATTTGTCGGCGCAAGGTACTGCTGGTATTTACGTGTGTTACTGTTTGTGGTATGGTGAAAGTGAACCTTTATGTGTATATATCCGCACGACACTATTAACCATGTAACGGGGCTGTGAGGTGTAGGGGCAGCAGATTAGGGACGCGTGAAATAGGGTTGAGTTAGAAATTTTTAGGGACTTACCTACAGACAGGCTGGGTTCAGGTAAAAGAAATAAAGAAAAATAGATTTACTTGTCACAGAAACACGTAAATACAAAAAGATAATTAACTTGAATATTATATTATGACGATATTTATAGAATTATGATGACGTATAAAAAGAATCGCCATAAAGTTTGAATCGGGCTGTACCTACATTAGTGAACGAGTGTAGGTACATATGCAGGAAGATTCTTTTATCACCATCCAAATTTTTACAGGGTGTTCTACCCATGAATATGAACAACTTTCACAAAAAATCAGCTGTTCAATACAAAAGTTTAATACCTACTTGACCAAAATGTATGAAACAGCTGTTTTTTTCTGATTTCAGAGTTGGTCCCATAGTGAAAGTTGTTCATATTCATGGGTAGAACATCCTGTAAAAATTTGGATGGTGATAAAAAAATATTCCTGTATTGCCACATTGGGCGGTCGTATTGCTAAGCGATTTTTCACAGACAACCTTTGGATAGACTTGATAGAGAAGGAGGAACAATACTGAAGATTACTTACATAATGAGTTTATCTAAAGCAAGCAGTAAATATCTAGTAGATAAGGCAGGTGCTTATTCAATAATGTCGACTTTGGCAAAATAATTGGCATTGCCATTCGACGCCTACTTAAGTCTTTTTGTTTTTGTATTTATTTGTTGCTTTTGTAAATAGTTAGTTATATAATAAATATATCGTTGGATTAGATTTTTATTTCTGCGTCGATCTGTTTAGGTTTCAAGACAATCTGAGCCAATTTTAATTGGCTCAAAAAATTTGTTGAAAATTGTTTTAAAAAAATCTAATCCAACGATATACCTATTATATAACTCATTTTGGCCGAAATGGCGCTTTAGCATTTTCTCCTTTCCAGTGACGAATTGGTATTATAAAGTTAAAATATACCGAAATATTAAAACAAACGGTTTGACTAGAGGAATAGTAATTTATAATGTGCCCTTCATGCTGATCAACATTTATTTGACTTCATCATCAATTCACATTTCAATTAATACGCTACAAAAAAACGGTTAATTAATAATCGCAAGTGTGTTGAATAACGTCGTATGAAACGCGTGTGCATTGATCATTACACACATGTATCATAATGTACTATTACATTAATAATACAGTACACAATTAAACACAACTATTAACATTAAATAAAATAAATATTCAAATCTAATTTTCTAATCTTTCGTTTTAGTCAGACCGTACAGTTTATTCTAGGTATCCTCGAACGGGCCGCTTTAATGTGTCGATACAATGCCCTCCTCATTGAGCCCAACACTACGGTAATAGTAGCGACTTTATCGATATCGATGCGTTTATTAATTACCTACAAATGGGCTGCACACTACGAACAGGTGTCAATTGATTTGGAATAGAATCCTGTGGTTTAGGTTTAGCTGGAATTAAACTATTTTAGAGTTTAAAGAATTTTATCAAGGACTTTGTTATAAAGACTATGTATTGAAAATACGAAAACTCTGTGGAAAATACACAATTATTTTGCGAAGGGCCACAATACTTATTTTCAAGTTGGTAGGTATAATGCTATATACCTATATAAAGTTTGAATTTGAAAAAATAGGTATTTTTTTTACCTCACAATATTCTACTGATTTTGGTGCGGGAATTATACCAACGAGTAGCAACATTATTTCTCTAGTCTTACAAAACTTACGTGTCTATGGAAATAGAAACCATGGTTAGGTTCTCCCTAACAACATAACAAAATAATCCTACTTCGATCGAACAAGCCTTTATCTACATAATCCGAGTTTGTTATCCACATACAAAGTCCTAGGTACTCTGTCATCTTTGAACGCAAAACCTGCCGCAATTTCCATACTCCCCCAAGACAGGCCAACGCCCACATAATACCGATATTAGGCACACAAACCCTCCACGGGGCCCGTTAATATAATATCCGAATATCCGAAAGTATCATCAATCACCGAGCAAGGGCGGGTTAAGTCGACACATGTAAATTTTTCGCACAAATTATACGGAAGGGCAGTAGGTACCGGCAGAGTTGCCAGAGGAAAATTTTGTTGCTTTGAATGTTGCCTGTTAAAAAAATAATGTGGTGCACATTAGGATTGATTGAGTTAGGAATAAGTTAGGGATGTAATTAATAACCGTATTCAAGCATCGATCTCTGAAATCTGACAGCTTTGATTACAGCCGGTCTGATATCTTAGGTGAAATGAGCTGTCATTCCACTTCAGTGGCGTGCATTGCATATAGGCATATAAGCAGTACCTACCTCGAAATATCAACATCACGTCACGTCAGTTACACTTAAGTGTGTGCCTCACAATTAAGAAACTCACTAAATTATCATACCTAACAAAAAAACACAAACACGCGCGGCAGTAGGCAGTCGCCGGAGGGCCTACTCGGCTCCCGTATTATTCGCACATTGTCATTGGTCTTTACTTGTTCAAGTTAATACGAAAAAATTAAAAATACGTACGTCTCACGCCAAATACCTACCATGACGTTCGACCTTCGCAATTTATCACCCTTAAGTAGGCATGACCAACCCGCACTGGGCCCGCGTGGTAGATTACGGCCCACTCCCTTTCACAGAGAGGAGGCCTGTGTCCCAGCAGTGGGAACATTATAGGCTGATGATGATGATGAAGTAGGCATGCCTACTCAAATAACCACACTTTTGACCTCACTTTTTTTTCTAATTAGTGACCGCGTTTGTCTAGACTAGACCCGGCCTAGTGCCTACCTATTCTGAAAACCAATGCACGCCATACCTAAGTTTTCACGGTTAGCTTTTTAATTTAACTGATCAATATTTGAATCTGTCTTGTTTTCTAGAATATAAGCTTTAGGTAAGGTATGTAGGTCCAGAAGGCTAATTCCCGTAATTTAAAACGTTCAAAATTTTGTCGCTATCTCATCTCAGCGACTATCAATGTCAAAAACTTGTCAAAAATGTAGGGAAATGATATGTATTTTGATAGATTGAGACTGAGATCAGACTGCGAACGTTCATAAAATTACGAGAATTGCCCCTCTGATCATGAAACGCTTTTAAATGAAAATAGTGAACTACATAATGCACGGATAGTGTAACATTGGCTTGGCTTGACTTGAAAAGTTTAGTTTAGTTTTCATTGAAAAGATGCGAATTGTTTCCAGTACTTAGGTACTTCTTTTTGCTTTAATTTCGAAAACGCTTTGTTAGTATTAATTGCACAGACGTTGAAATAAATTGCAATGAATGTTATCCTATAACGTTCTAACCCTCCTCTCGCCCGTATCACTTATGCTACACTATATTGCTTTTAATTAATCCTATTCATTAAATCCCTCGCTATCACGCTGCTAAATTTACAGCAACATTAGGGGAGGCTCGGGTCAAAAGTAACCTTTCCACAACTGATTACAGTAATTCCATAAGTATACATTCTACCTCCACGTACCCTTTACCCAAAAAAGGGGTCCGGGAAAAAATACAAAAAACCGAAAAAGATATTTCACTCCAAAGAGCCCCATTACATTGGTCTTGGCAAAAAAGCCTCCGCGCGAACGGCTCGCATCAATTAGTGGAGGAGGCGCGGGCAAACAGGCCCGGTTTAGGGGCAAATAATCGGCGCCTCATTTACGGAGCGTTCCCAAATACCCGCCCCCACCCAGTGTTTACTAGTCATTAAGCACGAAGATACTCCGCTGAACATTATTTGGTGCTTAGCCATGGGGGTAAAATCCGGCTATCAGCCAATTAGTTATAGAAAATAGGATGAAGGAAAATAACGAATAATTCAGGGAGAAAACAAAGATGGCGGTAGGCCATCCCGGCTGTTTATTGACGAAGAATAATGGTTCCATTTTTATTTTCACACCGTATAAATATAAAAAATCATCGTAAAAGCACATAACGGCTCGGACTCCGTGTTGAATCTTCTCAGTGTAGGAAAGCATTGTAGATAAAATTTTTCCACACCAAAAAATATTATGACATAAAAACATTTTCGTACCGAATTAACCCCAAGAATGCGACATTCGTATAGCGATTCCGGAAAAATTCCGCGCAACACTTAAAAATTACGCCGCGTCCTCAATTTCCGCGAGCGTGTGCTCGACGGGCGTTATTTTTCTCGCGCCATTTACTCAGATGTCCGTCATAGCGGAGATTTTTCCGCGCCAGACTACAGGGGAACCGGAGCCAAGTGCTAAAATGCAAATCACGGGTATTAATATTAATATGAACGGAGAGATGAATTCTCCCAGCTCGTGTTTATGCATGGCTACTTTAGGCTTTCATGGGATACGAAATCTCTTGAATATTTTTCGTTAGTGACTGTTGAGACAGCCGGGATTCTAATTTGTAGTTAGGGTAGAATAAATTATGAAGCGGTTTGTTTTGAAATAGTCTGGTTTCTATACTTGGAACGTTTAATTTAAGAATCATCTTTCGCGTACGAGTTTGCTGTTACTCAATTTTAGTGCGACTTTAGCCCATAATTTTTCGACGACCAAATCCCGAATTATTTCCGCGAGTTATTAAAAGCTGGCTAATATTTTCGCCTGCACAAAACCTACTTAATTTCCCCAGGCTCCGAACGCTATCCATGTTATTCCAGACCCTTTCCCGTCCATTTAGCGCGGGAAGATGCACGCACCAGATAGTAACTCCGTAATGGCCGACGTTAAATGCCTTCAATGGCGTCGTTAGGGTTAAAATTAAAAATGACCGTGATGCAGCGTTTTCTTTTTTGTTTCGAAGGGACGGAGCCGAGTTTTGTTGAAAGAATATTTCGAAGGGACGCCCGTTATGACCCTGGGAGGTGTGGGAGGGTTATCATATTAGAGGGTGAGGCTAAAGGGAACAGTAGCTGACGATGTTGGCCCATAATGAGTTCCTTTTTATATTTTTTAATCATGTTATTTTACCTTGTCTCTAGCTACAGTAAATTTCACTTTGTTTATCTTTTTGCTGAGTAAGAGTGGCTCAGAAAATTTTTAAATAATATTTTACCCACTTTTTTGTACGCATTCCTAGAAAAGGCATAATACAATATCACTTTTTTCATGCCTTTCGCGAAGAGAAGCCCTCGAGCATTATTTAATACTCCGAATTAGTTTTAAAGCTTTCATTTAGTGCTACATTATAGGACAGATATAAAATTAGACTAGACTAAAACTCGGTGAAACGCCCCGTTCATCTAGATTATCTAAATTTCATTCTACATTTCACAAAAGCTAGGTATGTAATAAAAGACCACTTTTAAGGATTAAACGTTTACATAATCAACTGTTTTTTGGGCTTAAATAAAAATTAAGCGCTAAGAGTTGCTGGTATATTTTTATTTATGGAGTGTTTGTTTCAAAGAACATTTTTTGGCGGAGGCCGGGGCTAAGCTCTTTACCGCTACACAAAACTGGGCAATTTAGTCTGTCGCACCGCACCTGTTAATTAGTATTTTAATTAAAATTAATAGGCGATTACTCCGTACAATTTTCAAGGAGATAAACTTTTAATAGGTCGCTGAGCTTGTTTTGTTAACGGGTTAGATTATTATGGAATGTTTGTGTTCGATCGTTTTAGAACATTTTTTGAATATATCGTTTCTGGCGGGGTAGTTGCGTGATGCACTAACAGTAGCAATGACTTTCATTTAGACAGTTCGACAACATTCATTGCGTTATTTACGTTGTTGAGCTGACAAATTTTTCGAACATATGAAGCAATGGATTAGCAATATCCTTCAAAATGATTCAGATTTTGATTCATAGTGTGTTACGCAATTAGGGTGCTGGATAAGGAATCTAGACAGGTCTCTACTTACTTAAAAAGTTAATTTTGAATACCTAAGAGAAACTTAAAAAGAGGAGAAACGAGGTAATTGTCGTGAGAAAAGTTTTGACTATGAATGTCGATGGCTATAAGAGTAGGGGAAGACAAAAGAAACGATGGATGGACTGTGTGAATGATGATATGGTTAGAAAGGGGGTGACTACCGAGATGACGACTAATAGAGAAGTATGGAAGAAAAAGTCGTGTTGGCCCGCCCCAAATAAATTGCGATAAGGGGAGGTGAATGATGATGAACTGAGATGGTATGTCTTCAAACTTCAGACAGATATTTATGGCAGACGATACATAATAGAATGGGTACACACGGCGCCCTTATGAAAGCACCTATCCAACCGAATATTTTGTTCTATTTGATTATGGACGAAGTGTGTACCGCGTGCTTAGATGAAGAATCTTGTGTGTGGACATTGTGGAGAACAGGGACAGTGCAAAAATACCCATATAAGAATATCCTTTATTTAAACGAAATTAGCCAGCAAAAGAATAAGACATAAAAAAAGATTCGCCTGACATCGGTAAGCAGGTCGAGGTACTGGATGAAACAGACAGCTACAGCTAAAATAAAAGCCGTGCAAGCTAAGCGTTGCCCTTCACTACTTGTCTTATTAACCCTAAAACACAAACGGTTTTGCGGTCCCGTCGAAGCCGCGACCGATGCCAAAAAAGCCATAATTCTCACGCGTGAAAGTGCCGTTCTTCGTTTACCTTTTTCCAATGGCTATCGACGAACCGCCTTTCGATTTCATTACGGACGTCCGACGTTTTTTATTTTTAAATCACGGTGTGCTCCACGCGGCTCAGTTTTTTATTTCCCTGAAGTTTCGTCTGTATTTTTTTCCACGGACTCGTTTCCTTTTTTTATGCACGCGGCCCGCAAACAATGCCATCGCGGCCACCGAATTAACTCCCGACTTTTTGCCTTTTGGCGCCAATAAAAATATTTTAATTCGACGCAAGCGTGTTAATTAATAATTAATATTTTTCGACGGGCAGCCGTTTAATGGCATCGTTTAACACGTGTCCCGATGCGATTGTTTTTTCGCGCATCGTTTTCATGAATGGAATGATGACGTAATAGGATAATGTCAGTGGCAATTTTACGTTTTTATTGGTCTGCGTGTTGTTGATTTTTTTTTTCGGTTACGAGCGCTCGGTCAGTGGGACGAGTGCATCGTGTTTTAATTTTCAATGTCATTATCACTTTCACAATGAGTACCTACTCATATCTTTATTACGTAGTGTTCTGTGTGGGTGATATCAACATGTTGTTTTTATTTTAATGTACGTTTGATTCTTTACACGGGTTTTTATGCACGGTCCTTTTTTCTATGGTACAGAGCGTTCGAAAGGGTTGATCTTAAACTGATTTCTAACCCTTGTTGGGCGAAACTGGTCAGTTGTAAACACGTTATGGTCACGGGGCGACGGTGACGGGTCACAGGTCACATGGTTGACCTTCGAACACGTTTGATTTGGTTATTTTTGACACGTGCTGCAGCGTAGGGTTAGACACGTTGTAACGTTGTTATATTTAAACTAGTTATTTTGTTCAGCGGAACGATTTGAGCGAAACAGTTTTTTGTTAGTTGTTTTATAGATTTTGGTCGTTTTGAAAACTTGGGAGTTAGGAAATGAAACCCATTTTAGTCTTTCTGTAAATAACACATTTTTGTGTTTTTTTTTAGAAGTGGCCATGATCCGCTAAGATCCAAAAAGGTTAACGCGAATGCTTGGAACGATATATTTGTTTGATTCATTTAGTTATTTGTTACCTATAAGTTACCTTTTTTTTTGTTTAACTACTTTTATCTACAAAGCCTCCAGTACCTGGATGTAAAGATTGAGTATTAATAATAGGTCTGCCTAAAATCCGTCGTCTCAATTCTCTAACGATTATGCGCGGCTCGATCGGCCGCGCTAGCATCCCAAGACTTAATTTTTTTTTTTTTTTGTTTTTTAAATGGGTTTGCTCTTGACTCTAGTCTAGGTCAGAGGTGAAAGAGACAAAGTCAACGATGGAGTGAGCTTACCCAGAAGAAGCCTGTTCACTCTCACTTTGAAGAGATTCGGGTTGTAAGCGCTCGGAGTCGGAAACACAGACGCGGGATATTTTTTCAACTAATTTTATAATTTATGTGCCAGTCAAATCCAGCTAGATTTTTGTCCTATTTCCAAAGAGCCTACCTAACAATTGTTGAGTAATAATCCGCCATCGCTCACGATTATGTGAGGCTCAGTAGGCCACGCGACTTCAATCGAGTAACCTAACAACCTTCAAGCGAGTAAGTGTCGATCCCGTGGGAATATTGGGATAAAAAGTAGCCTATATGTTAATTCAGTGTGTCAGCTACCTTCATACAAAATTTTATCAAAATTGGTCCAGCCGATTGAGCGTGAAGAAGTAATAAACATATAAACACACACGCTCACAAACTTTCGCCCTTATAATATTAGTGTGATTATCACTTGTTTTCCTTAGTATATGCCTACGGTACCTACAGCTACCTAATACTTTTATCTAGAAGCTCCCGGTACCTATAAATTTAAAGTAATAATAATATTAAGAGCTACAATCCGCCATCTCTCACGATTACGTGCAGCTCAGTCGGCGCGCAGGTAATACGAGGCCCTAAAGAAACCAAGCATTTCCTTCCTAATCGATTTACTTTTTCACTTGTAATATACTCCATATACCTACTAGTATTTCTAGTTAATCCTTCTGTGCTACGGGAGTAACGTAGCAGTTTTGCACGTGCAGTTTTTAAAAGAAGAGTGAAAGAACACAATCTCTCCACCCTATCATAGTTGTGTATGTATTTTTATTTACATTCGAGTGTTATTTATTTTAGAAGTATGTATGTTTATTTGTATGTATGTAAGTATATTCTTGTATTATTTGTTTAGTTTTATTAAGTGAATTGTTTTTTAGGTTTTATGTATTTTTTTGTCTCCTTTACTCTTTAACACGCTGTCTACATCTCTTTATTTCTTGTCCTATCGCAGGTATGCTGGAAGAGATTTCTTATGAAATAAGCATCACCTTTGTACCTATTTTTCTGTTCTGTTTTTTCTTGTCTGTTTATATATGTGTGTACATAAATGGTAAAATAAAAAATAAATAAACGTATAAAGATGAAGTAATAATAATAAGGGCACCACCCGCCATCTCTCACAATTACGTGCGGCTCAGTCGGCGCGCGGGTAGGAGGGCGCGTGTTAGTCGCGAGGGCCGCATCTCTATCGACCACCTTTTACGACGTAAACAAGCGTTGCTGCTGAGGTTGTCAAAGTTTTCAGAATTAATGTTCTTTGAATAGTAAATAATGAGGACTGCATTCTAGACCGGGGGTCTGTCTCTTCTCTATGATTACTCGCTTCTAAACGAGATCAAAATCAAAATGTATAAGAGTAAATTTTCTGTTGCCAGTTATAGAATAAGGTAAAAAAATAGCGTTAAGTTGAATTGGTAAGTACTGTAGAGACCTCTTTGAGAGATTCTGACCTCCTTGCGAGACGTGCCGCTAATATTTGAAGGGATATTCCATTCGAACGTTGAAGCATATGTCATAGAGAGTCATAGGTTTGACGTACTAGGAATAAGTCGAATTAATTATAGAAATATGAAAGAAGACTCCTAATATACGTGTATATCATATTAAACTCCAAAGGGAGTTTAATTTAGTAGAATAGCTCCCATCCGTAGCTAACCCTAGTAGAGACAGCAAGGGTCTCTATAGTACCTAAGTGTTGATAGAGTGAGAAGCCAAACAAAACCGTCTTCTTGTCTCTCTTCTCTCATGCCTGTAAGTATCTAACATTCCACGACTCTCACTTTTTAAAACAAGAAATAAGCATGGCCTCATTATCATACATATACGTTTATAAACTGTTACAAGACCGTTCAATTTACAAAACCATCCACAAACCCTTACATTCATCAAGTTTACAACTGAACACTTTGAGCACCGCAGTCATGCGCAAGGGTAGAACGGGGATGTAAGGGACAAATCGCTGCTGCCCGCGGCCAGGCACGCAGACCCGTTTGCAAGACGCACCCTCGTAATCCCCTCTCTACCCTAACACCCGCGCCCACCCTCATTACATACAAGGATAGTTAAAATTGCCCCCTCCTCCCCTCGCGTGGCGAATTGCAAGGTTTTATGTCTTTAATAAAACGAGGTGGGACGCTTAAATTTGAGCGTATCGCTTACGTAGACAGTATTAATATTTGAGTCTGTGTACACTTAAATTGAGACGGAGAAACGTAGGGATTTTGTTTACTTAGTTTTGGGACTTAAATATTAGAAGGATTTTTTGGAACTGAAGGTACAAACCACAAAAGTGTTCAACTAATAATATAGGCTTACTACATAACTTTATTAGCCTATCTTTTCTGGAAGAAAGCGGGCCATAATCCACCATGTGGGGTCAGTGCGAGTTGGTGGATGTCACATGTCTTCGAATTTTTGGTTCTAGGACATGCCGGTTTCCTCGTGATGTTTTCCTTCACCATTCTGAGAGAAGTGCAAAAAGGCTTATAAAAGTTTCAAATTAAAGACCGTATACAAGCTTTCGTTACTCCTCACGGTAGGTACTATTAACAATATCAACCAGATCAAGAATTCAAGTACCTACTAAGAACCGCAACCGCAAAGTAAAAATAGAAGAAATTCCCAAATTCCTTTGACGAACTCCTTTTGAAAATTACAAAAAGGAACACATCTGTACGAGTAGACTCCGCAACTTGCCAAAAACAGACACTTAACGACAACACCCGTTGAGAATTTAATAAAATTTCCGACCAAAACCTGCTCCAATTTCAAAGCTACAGATAAGTCTCCACGAAGGGAGAAGACCGCAGCCATTCGACCCAACAAATACAGCCTTCCCCCACCTCCCCCTGGATTATTTAGGTACGGAAGATAGTTAAAACCCAACCCTGTATAAATTTTGCCCGTCAATAAAAGGGCTTTTGTCCCTTAGAATAAAGGGATGTTTTGTTATCTTGAGTATTGGCTAATTTGACAATAACAAAAGGGTTTTCCGCTTCGGGAATTGGGCCCAGATGATAATCAACTTTTTTGTATGTTTATGTGAAAGGATTTCGCTCGCAATTTCGTTGGGCGGTAGGATAAAGGTCTAATATGTTTTGAGGCGGAATTTTCTCGTCCTCACTCCTTTTTGTGTGGTGGATTTTTGAAACAGATATTTGTATAACTAGTAGGTCCGATTATAGTACGTAGTCAACACGGCCTCAGTTTTCGGCATTCTAAGAGGTGTTACATCTTTTTGAAGCCGATGCAGTATCCTGTCATCGCGTTGCTTATCTCGTCAGATAGTTTTCGTGTTTCTACAATGTCAGATATTTGCGCTGCCACTTGTATGTATACCCAATATGTCTTCCACTAATGATCACATATGCCTTCGTCTTGACGATATACAATACATGAATCATGAAATCAGATATTATTGCAGAACTGTTCATAATAATATATTTATGCTCGTGAATGTATCTACCTTAGCCTACTCTTAGGGATACTAAGCTTAAAATGTACTTAGGTATATGTTTTTGCTACCTATAGGAAGTAGCATAAAGTGAGGACACAAACACGTCAGTATTATAATATTTCAAGTATAAATTATTGTGAGGTTCCCTACTGATGCTATTAAAACGTGTTAGGGATATCCATAACACATTCAGATAGCTTCCTAATAATAATATGTTGTAGGAACTAGATTTTTTAAGTTTCAAAAAGTACTTTTCAGAATCTTTAAATATTTTTCGTCAATAGCCTTTTTCTAAACACACTTTAGTAGAGCTATGTATATAGCCTAGACTTATTCGCACCTGCTTTGCCCTCGAACTCTGCATACCCCGACAGTTTTCAATTCAGCCTAGGTTCACAAAAGTGCAGTGATCGTCGAGTGTTATGGAGCGGCAACCGAGTGCCAGACTTCCGTGGACTCAACACTTTGGCTGCGATTCCATCGCTTTCTTGTTCCTCGTTTTTGAGCGCCATTGTCCGGAGTATTTTATGGTCTTTTGTGATAGGAATAACGATTGGATTGGCGTTTGTTTATAATGATAAGTTTTTGCTTGTTTGGTGCGAAGATTTCAGGGTGAGCACGATAATTTTAGGTATCTAGTAAGATCAGTCTCGCGAGGCTCAATTTGTCTTATCTTTGTTTTTTATATTGATAAGTGGTCGTTTGCGTGTTGGTAAGATTTTGGGGTGAACATGATTCTTATTGGTTTTGTAATGCTTGTAGGAACAGACTTGAGAAGCAATTTTATGGATGATCTCGGTCAGTTTTCTTTTTGATCTAATAAGAATTGGCGGAGTGCGTAGACATTAGCCAAAAACTAAACCTATACAAGTAAATGACACTGAACTAATAGATTCAATAAACTTCTGTTTGTGTCGATATTTTCATTCCGATGACTGTCGGAAGAATATTCTCTGCTGGCTCTAGTACCTTTAGAACGCCATGGTACGTAATATTTCGTGGGTTGTTCCAGCTAATCGGGCAGTTATTAGCTATTCCTATTACCAATTACGTAGGTTCCCTCAATTTATCGGTTAGCTACGTTTGGGGGGCACAATATGTATTGCTAAACACTTTCCCTGTTTTAGGCTAAGGCCGTGTTCTCTTGCCAGCGGGTAGCGGGACGGTAACTGGAGCGGGAGCGAATGGGAGTAGCAAGACCGATAGCATATCATGGAAAAAGGGATTTGAATGTATATTTTACTCAATAACGCTTTAACTGCTGAATGGATTTTGATGAAATTTGATACACAGGCAGATTTACAGTGCAGCCGACAAGAGAACGCGTTCTTCACACCTCTCTGTTTCATACAAATTAATAAGTGTTTGGCGAATTTGATCTTTATTAGCTACTAGAATTTTCGCCCACGCATTCTTTCGACGGATTATTCCGGTTTGATCCCCTGAGCCCCCCCCTCCCCTCCTCGATCCTCTGCTAGTTCTTCTTCTGTTTTAATCTCTGGCTTGTCCACTTTCGACGGCCGGACTGTAGACCATGACTTAGGTGCCACAGATCATCTTAGGTGTCATCGAACTAATAATCATTTTAAAATTAGCCAGTGTCACGGGTATTGTCGCTAATAGTTATTAATGAATGCGTGTTCCTACTAAGTAGACACCAACCATAATCTGCTTAGCCTTTTCCCAATGTGTTGGAGTCGGCGTCTAGACTAACAGGATGCAGCTGAATACCAGTATTTCACATGAAGAAAAAAAGTAAACACTAATCAATGTTCATAATTCGATCTGACAGAAATCAAAACTAAACCAACATCCAAACATTCACATACACCACGTGACCACCCAAATCATAACCCCCCTAAAAACAAAGACAGAATCTAACCCCCCCACTTCGAACGGAACCCGGCACTCTGATAGTTTACAAACGCTCGTAGAGACTTCTTTTTTCTTTGGCGGCACACAGGGTTCAAGAGCGCCCATTTGACCCCGGCCTGACCGTGTCGATGTGTTGATCAATATTGACTGGCTCATGGCTGTGACGTGTCAGCTTGTCCTTTTGGAATAAGTAAGAGTTGAGTGTCATTATGGATTGTGGGTTCGGGTTTTTCGGCGGTTTAGGGTTGGCTTTTATCGATGAAAGTTTTGTGAATTTTGATTGTTAGTTACAAATTGCACCATTTCTTCATACTTTTAGACATCATGCGTGTTTGACGGGTTGAATCGAAGTAGCTCTAGACAAGGATGCCTGGAAGAGTTTGGGGGATGCCTTTGCTCAGCAGTCGTTCAGTGTATAGGCTAATAAAAAAAAAGCGTGTTTGAACGCGGTACAGATTTAGACAAAGAAAGATTTTCGCAAATGTGTTCATTACGGCTTCGGTATGAGAAAAAACTTTTGTAATTTTGATTGAGGAATAAGTTTACGTTTATAGATAAGTGTGTAAGGTGCTTCTTTTAAGCCTAACTCTTAAACAGGGACACTATAATCTAACTAAGTTATTCTTTGTTTACCGGTTAACCATCTTCGCAGAATTATGTAGACTTTATGCTAAACAGGTTCCTTACAGGAACTATCTTACCTTACAAAACAGTGTTGATTTATCAGTTGTATAAGCTAAAATACCTTTTAAACACGACCTAATTGTATGGACTTTGACGTAAGACTGACATAAGACACACTTTGAACAAGCGTTTAAGTTTTAATAGTAGGACCCTATTCTTAATTTTTTATGAGTCCATGTGTGAAACACCGCTCCTTTCTTCCACTTTTTGCTCCAAAAAAGTATTTATCTATCTAGCTAGATATGTAAAAATGCTCGACCCTGTAAATCCTCCATCACATGTAAGTAGGTACACACAAGACAAATTAATTAATTGTAGGGGCCCATGGTCCGTGCAGGTCAATTTGGCGCACGTATCGCACTTGAGGAGGGTTGGCACATCTGCGTCGGGCACCTGACATCTTCGATAACACTCACCTTCGTGACGACCCTATTGGTACCTTGGATTATACCTCAGGTTTATTAGGTAAGTACTTATGGGAAGTGGATTGAAACTTAGGATATAATTTAGGGAGTTAGGTGTGTGTTAGGTGTTAGGGGTGTTAGGTGTGGTGTCTTAAAGCTCGTTTAAAGATATTTGATTGGTTGAAACTAGTTTTAAGTAATGCTTGAGTCTTGAGTAAGGTTCTGTAATACGGCCCTAAGAGCGGTTTCACACTACATCCGAACTGAATCCGAGAAATGCCGGTCCGATGTGACCGTAGACCTATTTGTATGAGGGGTTGCGCACTAGATCCGAACTCTATCCGTCCGAATTTAGAACATTCCCAATTCGGATTGAAGTCGGATCTTTGATTCGGATTCGGATCGGATGTTCTTACGGTGTTAGATAAATATTGATTGCTTTTTCGTGTTTGCTCTTGGGAATAAAACAAAAAAACTACAGGTTTTTGTCTAATAGCATTAATTATTTTTATTCATTCTTAGATACTAAACCCTTTTACTGCATATTGGTAACTAACATTCTTTTAGTTTTTTCCACTTTTATACCTCAAGCGATCGTGGAGAAATTAGGTAAGTAGGTAATATGCGGGGGTAGGTTACGATACCAAAAAAGGATATTATGGAACAAGGGTAAATTAGGTACTATTATAAACGATAACCAACAATGACAAAACTTTATTGTTCTTAATATTCCAGTTTTTATTCAAAATAAACTTAGGCAACATACTCCACACATTTTAAATATTTCCTCTGGCAATCTCAAATCAGCAGTTATATATCTTTGTTAAAAGATGAGTTCCCATTTGGGTTCAAAGGCGATCCTTTGTCATATACATAATAATACCTCTTATACATCTACATCATACAGGGTAGGGATTAAATAAACAAAGTTTTTGTAGAAATCCCGTGAGTTGAAACATCAAACAGTTTAGGTGGGCCGTGCCCGGCCCGGAACATTTGCCTAGATTACCGGCACGCGTAAGGGATCGTACCTAAAGGCGGCCATCTTGATTAACGATATTGAAACGTTAATTTAACGTTACTTAACGATATTCGCCAATTAAAATGATGTGTTACATAGGCAGGGTTGAATTTTAGAGGATTTGGAGAAGGATCCTCGAGAAGGAGAAGGATAAGGAGGAAATAAAATCCTTTAATAACAAATTGATTCTACAAAATTCCCTTCACAGTGAAATATTTCTAAGAGTGATAGGTATAACTCTAGGATGCTAAGTGCAGACTGGACAGTTAGCCTCGCATCTAACCTTGCAGATATAGAGATCATTTTAGCTTGGCATTTGGCATACTATTAGTCTCCTGTAGCTCGTCTTGACACGTGGAAATTGAGAGAAACTGTAGAGTTCATACAGATGAACTCTTAAGTTTCAAATCTATCATATAAATTATAAATCTATTATAAATCATTTAATTTATTTTATTTTATTTTATTTTTATAAATCTATTATTTATAAAACAAATAATAGAAAAGACTCGTAAAAGATGTGGCCGACAAAACTTCAATATTACAAAAAGTAACTAGGCTAGGCTTTGTAAAATGAATCATAGACGTAAAATATCCCTTAATAATATCATTAATTGCATGACCGTATGTATTTATCACCAGAAACACTATTCAAAGGCCCGTTTGTAGAGCCAAAGTTCTATAGAAAAAGTTACATACAAAACATATTTGACGTTATCATATCGTCCCTCAAAATATCAACCCAAAAAAACTGGGCCGAGTTAAATCTTGTCTGTTTTTCGAGCTATTTTTCTCAAGGGCCGCACTCGGGGGTTGAGTTATCGCACGGCCCGGAGGGTGGGCAAGGGTCGAAGGGGGGATGCCCTAATTTTTTATCCAGAGTTTAGATAAAAAGAGGTTGGGTCCCTGTATAATGGAATTATCTGTATTCGGGATCTCATTGACGTCAATTGACTTGTACGTGTTTAGACACGTTTTTAAGCTCAAGCTTTACTTTAAAAAATAATCCTAAATGTATTTTAAAATTTTGTTTTAAATACAACTTAGAGAACAGGAAATTCATCGCCATTTTTATTTTTAAACGCGTTCATTTTGAATTAAAAAAGGGTGAAGTGTTTTTAAGTCGTTTCTTTTTATTTTAGTTTCATTATTCTTTTACAGTATACGTTCTTATTACCTACTTATTCCTTTTTTATAGTTATATGACTTCCGAAAACCCACTCATTTTAGTGCTTAGATTTTTATAAACAAGTTGCTCTCTAGCTATACGAGTAAGAATACATACAACTGCTTCTGACATTGTACATAAGTAATGACTCTCTAGATACGTCCCTATATGTACAAGATTGTTCCCGAATCAGCATAATGTAAAATTAATACAGCAAAAACGATAAATCACGAACACCACATGGTACACGAGCCGGTCATAAATTACGAAGATTTAATTAATATAACCGAACAAAATCTTACGCGCCGCCATTTTGGAAACCCTTATCCCACCCTCTCCTGCTCGAAACAGACGATTACACTTCGGCAACGTTATTTTTAAAATCGTCAAATAAAACGGAACGTCACAACGGCCTATAATTTCTATGCGTAGAGAACGGGCACGTTCTATTTTCGAATTTTGCGCGCGCAAATCTAACTTTGTCTCTTCCCTACCCCTGTCCTTCCGCGGGCATAATTAGGGACGTACCCTGCGAGATGAGATTCGGTTGAAGTTTAAATTGATTCAATCGAGTACCAATGTTTCGCTCGAGAGGTTTCAAAATGCGTGTGTTTTTTCTTTTTAAATTTTTTTTCAATGTTTACACGGGACAAGGAATTAATTAGGGATCGGATTGATGTTCGTTCGATTAGCTTTTAAGGCAGTTGGGATTTTGATTTTTTGACTTGCGCCAGTGATAGAGGTTTAAAAAAAAGAAGAGTGTGTCGTTTTACGTCAGACCTTCCAATGAAGTATTTGACATTCATCTAATTTTTTTCTGTAGACATTCCTATATTTCAAGGCAGCTTAGGGTTAGGTAGTCATAATTATAAATAATAAATTAACCTCTAACTAGGCTATCGCTGTGTTAAGCGAGGGTTCTGTACAATAGGTTACAAACGAGGCCGGCTTCAACTATATTTAATAGGAAGTCTGTTGCTGACAATGAGACTTGGCATACAACTCGCTATTCTCAGATTTCTCTTCTCTTTCACATTCGTGTGTTAGGCAGGTAGTAACTCGTATTTAGTTTGAACTTAATTCTGTTACGCGTTTAATTTACTTTTGGATGTATCTAATAGAGTATAGTATTCTCAAATAACACATAAGTAGGATATTTGATAAAATTATAATTAGTCACAATTCTATTATTGTAAAATAAGTACTTTTGTACCCGCCGTGTCCTAGAACCAAAAATTCGAAGACATGTGACATCTGTCAAACCGCATTGTGGTGGATTACGGCCCACTCCCTCTCACCGAGAGGAGGCCTGTGCCCCAGCAGTGGGAACATTATAGGCTGATTATGAAGTAGTTTTGGGACTAAAATAAAAACTACCTGGCAAATAATAAATAATGAAACAGGTAGGAAAAAACAGCGTAATACTGAATTTAATTTAGAAACTGCACATGGCCCCATAAACTCAGATGTAGAAATTGCTCAGGAATTTGAAAACTTTTTTGCTAATATTCCCATTAAAACTACTGAAGCTTTAAATTCCTCACCCGCGCGTTCTGCTGATTTACTTAGAAAGAATGTTAAGGCATGCCCCTCGGAGTTTAGTTTTCAACATACGAACCCCCAGGCTGTTATAAAAGCTTTTAAAGATCTTAAAATTAAATCAACAGAAGATCTCTGGGGAATGTCTGTAAAAGTTTGTAGATCTATCATTGAAACGATTGCGCCCTATTTAGCTTTCATATTTAACATCAGTATAGACCAAGGAGTCTTTCCGGATCTCATGAAACACAGTAAAGTAGTTCCTTTATTCAAAGCCGGTGATAGTAAAGAACCCAACAATTATAGGCCTGTGTCAATTCTGCCAGTTCTCAGTAAGGTGTTTGAAAAGTTGATGCTCAATCAAATGTTACGCCACTTTAATAAAAATTCCATCTTTCATGAACAACAGTACGGTTTCACCAAAGGGCGTTGTACCACTGACGCCGGTGTCACCCTAATAAAGAACATTTTTAACGCCTGGGAAGAAGCACAAGATGCCATTGGAATCTTTTGCGACCTCTCAAAGGCGTTCGATTGCGTCAACCATGAGACACTTCTGCTGAAACTTGAGCACTATGGGATTAGGAATTTAGCTCTTGATTTACTAAAGTCGTATCTAAAAGATAGAAAGCTTAAAGTTCAAGTAAACGGCGTAAACTCATTGGGGTCTGAAATGGCAATGGGCGTTCCTCAAGGTTCGATATTGGGTCCATTCCTCTTTTTAGTTTACATTAATGATTTACCACAATTACTTCAAAATCAACCGAAGATGGTGTTATTTGCAGATGACACATCATTGATCTTTAAGATAGACAGACGGGCACAAAATCTTGACGACGTGAATAACTCTATTCTTCAGGTCCAAGATTGGTTTACGGTAAATAATTTGGTACTAAATGAAAAGAAAACCAAATGCATTAGATTTAAATTACCAAATGTTAGAAGTAGCGAATGTGACATCATACTGAATGGAGAAAAACTAGAATTTGTTGATCAAACGGTTTTCCTGGGAATCACGCTAGACGAGAAATTACAATGGGGACCTCACATAACATCTCTTGCGGGGCGGCTTAGCTCGGCCGCTTATGCTGTTAGGAAGATAAGACAGTTAACAGATGTAGAAACCGCGCGTTTAGTCTATTTTAGCTACTTTCACAGCATTATGTCGTACGGCATTTTACTATGGGGTCGAGCTGCTGACATTGAATCCATCTTTATTTTGCAAAAGAGAGCTGTCAGAGCCATTTATAATCTACGTCGCCGCGAATCTCTCAGGGAACTATTTAAAAGGATTAATATTATGACGGTACCTTGCCAATTCATTTATGAAAATATTATGTATGTAAGAAAAAATCTACATCTTTTTAATAAAATAAGCGATAGACATAACTTTAATACAAGAAATAAAGATAAAATACATCAACCATTTTTCAGATTAGCCAAAGTACATACATCTTTTATGGGGTACTGTGTTAAATGTTACAATAAAATACCTTGTGATATATTGCAATTAAATGAAAGAAAATTTAAAACTCACATTAAACGTACACTTTGTAAACAAGCATACTATAAATTAGAAGATTATATCCAAGATAAGAACGCTTGGAAACATGCTGGTCCTGCTCCATAGGACAATCTAGAGTCTAGACAAAATCAAACTGGTTGCTAATTTAATTGTAAATTTTTTTATTCTTTTTTTTTTACATTTATTACTCACACCCTGACTTATTACTTGTATTTTGTTTTATAATTAAAATCGTTTTGCTTGTACCATGTTTGTAAATATGTGAGCACCATGTATCTATCAGATAATTAATTTATATGTCATGGTTTCGTTTTTAATTCTTTTACCTATTGTGGTATAGTAATTTTATTGTAGGTGCATCGTCCTCACATGTTATTATATAATTAATGTACCCATGCAAAATATTGTACCTAAACATTTTAAAAGAGTAACGGTGGAGTTTCTTGCCCGTTCTTCTCCATACGAAAACTACCTTTTGGAATGGGCGACTAGAATCAATTCTATTTTAAGATAATTTTTGACGTTCAAAAGTGCCTTTTATGTGCCTATTTGAAATAAATGCTTTGACTTTGACTTTGACTTTGACTTTGACTTTTTTTTATTTATTTGTAAAATACTACGCCCCCGTCCCGGGCGTAATTTCGTTCGATATTTTGAAGTACCTAACTAGACATTCTACCCAAGATCAACTGTATAGAACCCAGATTCCGAAGATATTTTTTTAGGAGAGATATTCCATGAGACACATTTTTATAACATTTAATAGGAAAGAGGAATACAAAATAATACCTAGGTTACAGAATTCTGTTATTTTGAAATATTTTCCCCCTTATAAACATAATTAAAGAAACCTGTGTAATTAAGTGGTAATGAGCCTTAAAACCGGTTACAAGTTACAATCGATTCGCTAGTTCATAAACCAGCGTAAAAAAGAACTTACCATTCAAAATATTTTAAATTTTCCCGTATTCTCATTTAATTTTGGCCAATGTACCTGTTGTCTGTTCCGCAACTGTGGTTTTTTGCATTAGATTTTTAACATGATACATTTATTTTTAGATGCAATTTTTAGTAACAACAAAGTTTCTTTTTTATTTCACTACTAAATGGCGTTATTTTCCTCCCTATAACATCATATCTACGAGTATTTAAGTGCAGAAAGTACAGCAATAAATAAGTCCTGCAAACGCATTTAACGCCCACATTCCGCCTCGCCAATTGCACCATGTACATAGAAAATATATTACCCCTACATAGAAGCTACACAGCTAGACAAGCACTCAACAGTATTAGATAATTAAGCGCACAGCTGTGTCTTACACTCATCCATCACGGTCCTGTTTTTACCCGACCAGCCAACAATGGACGATAGCCGTGTTTACTGGGGACGCAGAGTATGGTACACGACAGAGACTGAACTTTGTTTAATCACAATGCGCTGTGAAATGCCTGTGATTCAATATAAAATCTTGCTTAACCTTTCGTATCCCGACGTGGATCCACGCGAGACACAATGTTTTTTTATTTGTTTCTGTAATTACAGCATTTAACCAGTTAATCCTCCAAACATCATAAATACCTATAAAAGTGAACTATTTCATTGTCACCAACACGAAACATTTCCTTCATTATTTAGTTCTTTCTTCTTTCCAAAAAGAGTTAGAAATGACTACTTATAACATGAAAGCCAAATCTTAAAAACTGCTATAAATGTTATTGCAGTTTTTTATCCTAAAACGGTACGGAACGGAACGGTGTTTAAATAGTTAAGTAGAAACACTTTTACCCGATACATCTTCATGACATTTAGGCTTTTAAGGGGACTAGCAGGAATATTAGTAGTAACGTGAAATTCACATAAGTCGCTGAGTTAGTAAGTTCCCTCACTGTGAGTACTTGAACTCGTTGCGCGTTGGTGAGATGTCCCGCACCATGTAGTGGGTACCAGAGATTGTATGTGCGTTCGCCTCTGTCGAATATCTACTCATGTGCAGTAGCTCCCAAGCGTAGTGGCGAAATAATCGTATTTCATTCTAGACAAATGGAGTTCTTGATTGAAGTAATACATCCATACGTAATTGTTAATATGTTGTTTTATTTCATTAAAACGTTATGCACAAGTAAAAAAAAATACTGTACAAGGCGGACTTAATGCCTGAGGCATTTTCTACCACTCAACCTTAGGATGATCCAGGGACAAAACATGGCAGGTGCAACATACGGGACAGATAGTTCGGAATAACTATAGAATACAAGACATACTAATATCATTATATTATTATGTACAGACGCCAGCAAATCAAGCTACCCGAAACTATCAAGTTTTCCCAATCAACTTTGAACCTAATGCTTTAGCGATAAAGTTGAAAATCTATTAAAAAAAATTGACATATTGTAGTAGCTTGATGTGCTAGCATCTGTACATATTATACCGCTCAATTGTTATGAAAGTATACCAAGCTTTTTTCCACGAGGTGACAGATTTGTGTACAGCATATGTCAGATGAGCAGTGGTGGCCCAGTGGTATCGGCCGCGACTTACGAGTTGTAGGTCGTAGGTTCGAACCCAGACAGGCGCTTTACTTTGTGTAAATTATTTCATCACCACTGCTCTCAAAACGGTGAAGGAAAACATCGTGAGGAAACCGGCATGTCCTAGAACCAAAAATTCAAAGACATGTGACATCTACCAACCCGCACTGGGCCCGCGTGGTGGATTACGGCCCACTCCCTCTCACAGAGAGGAGGCCTGTGTCCCAGCAGTGGGAACATTATAGGCTGATTATGATATGTCAGAAAGATGTCAAATTTATGTTACAGATCATCAAACTGAAGCACTTTCTCCATGGGACCAACATCGTAAAAAAAATATCAACTATCCCAAACTAAACTTCAAACCCTACTCGACCCAAAAGACAGGACAGCTGATAATTTTTTCGCAATTATGATCTTGGTCCCTTGGAGAAAGTAGTTCGGTTTGATGGTCTGTACCACACCCTTCAATATGGCCACACCTTTCTAATACATGCTGTATATGCCATCTGCGTCTGCCAAGCGTGGTGATTATGAAAATGTCTCATTATAAACATTCTAATGATCATCATCTTTTCCCAACTATGTTGGGGTCGGCTTCCAGTCTAATTGGATGCAGCTGAGTACTAGTATTTTACATAGAGCGACTGCCTACTGACCTCCACAACCCAGTAACTGGGTAATACGATACCCCTTGGTAAGACTGGTTGTCAGACTTTCGGGCTTCTGACGACCCGTAACGACTGTCAAAAATCCATGAATTACAGCCTGGACCAGGTTTAACGTTTCTGAGGCACGGAGGAGTCTTGGTATGTGAAGATGGTCACCCATCCAAGGACCAACCGCGGCTGGCGTAGCTTAACCTGATCAGTCGAGCCGTGCGGCTGTTATTACTTGACCATAAGCCCCATTAACCATTCTAATACTCGTAACTAAATTGAAATATATTTTCGCATTCGTCGTCTGGATTAGAAAGATTAGGTCACCCTATTTCTAGATTCCCCAAAGGCTAGGCAAGTGGGCAGCCCAGACGTCAGTGGCATCTGCAGACTTTTGCTATTTCTATCGAAATCAGTATAAATGTATTTTACAGTAACCAACCAGTAAGTAAAACAGTATTTTTGAAGTGCCGAAGATCTCTTGGTAAAAGTATAGAAAACAATATCATATTCTATTTAAGAAGTACCGATTCATCATCATCTGTCTTATTTTTTGTATTTTATTTTGTTCCGGGGTGGAAAATCCTCTTGGATGTCCGCCGCCCTGGAGTGGGCGGAGGGGACTGTCAGACTCTTACTGACTAAAACCACCCCAGTGTTCCCGTCCCAGCACAATTGAACCGGGGCTTATGGGAACTTGATCATCATCTGCCTAGCCTAACCTTCTCCTAACTATCTTGAGGTAGGCTTTCAGTATAACCAGGTGCAGCTGAATGCATTTTACATAAAGCGACTGCCTATCTGACCTGGGTAATACGATACTCCTTGGTAAGACTTGTTGTCAGACTTTTGTTTTTTTAAAGAACCGTAACGACTGCCAAAGAGCCAATTGCCAATTTTTGAATTTATTTGAAGAGACCAATGTTGCTAATTTTATTGGAACCAAAAAAACGTTACGAAAGCTAAACGTCTGTATCATTAAATAAATGAAGACAAGTGAAAAGTGTAAAGAAAAGATGATAAAATCTTTACTCAGTCAATCGTTATAATATTTAATTTCCAACTTGAATTATCTGTAAAAACTCCACTTAATGTTTCCAAAAAACGTAAACATTAAATAAATTCAAATACGATGTTTAAATGTTTATACAGTTCATAATCGCCATCTGCCTAGCCTTTTCCCAACCATATTAGGGTCGGCTTCCGGTCTAACCGGATGCAGCTGAGTTCCAGTATTTTACATGGAGCGAGGCAGACACTCCATGTAAAATACTGGTTTAACCTCCACAACCCAGTATTTTACATGAAGCGACTGTCTATCTGACCTGGGTTATACTATAACCCCTTGGTAAGGCTGGTTGTCAGACTTTCGAGCTTCTGATGACTCGTAACGACTGAGAAATCTTTATACAGTTATTCATTATTCATTAATATTTAATTTCAAACTGGAATTAAAAAAAAAAAAACCACCTAAAGTCTCCGTTATCAAACTCTATCTAGCACGAAAATTTTTATTGAATCCCACATTTGAACTAAACCGGATGCATTTACGTATTTAACCGCTTCGTCTACGGGTAACTAGAGCCGGGCCGGATATATTATTTAACTGTGAACTCTCGCCATTTCCCTGCGGAACAAAAGCTTGCTTTAGAATTATATATGAGTCGAGCTTAAAGTTTAGAAGCTCGATGTGCAAGTCTAAAAGCTTAGGTCCTGAAGAGTTAGGAAGAGTTTAGAGGCAGCTGGGTTCATATTATAAATGCATTTAACTAAGAGGATAAAAAAATAGTGGTTACGGTAACAGTGACGCGAATTCAATGGTTTTTTCCCATAAAAAAAAATGCCCAACGCGCTTAAAGAAGTTTTCAGTTCAATACATACACGGGATAAACTTCTGATACTAAATACTTAGAGCGCTATTGGCGTGTGGCCAAAATCGGAACTAAAGCCGCCATCTTGTTTATTCAAGACTATACGCACAAATTCTTACCAACAGCGCTCTCTGTCAACATCATTTGGGCGCCAAAAAATCCGTGTAGCAGTTTACAGTCAGTTCACAATTATTTTACCTCTGACAGCTCAACCTAACTGCAGCCTTACTATAAAGATAATAAAAATCGCTATGATTTTGACAGACTTGTCAATGGCAGCAAGCCAACAACAGCAACCTTAATAGGGCGAGTCATTCACTACACGCCACACGTGCCTTAAATGTCTCTGTGTAAGTATTCTTAGCTCTAGAATGATGCAGTCAGCATAATATAAGTAACGGCTTTGAGCCTCTCAATCACTAAACTCACTCTAAATGAATTTACATCAAAATAAAATATGGCCTCTGTCCCTGTATGTCTTGTCAGGGCAGGGCTGTAGAGGGCTGCAGTCATCACAACATTAGTGGACGCCGTGGATCGCCTCTAAAGAGCTAAACTCACTCTAAATGTCTCTAAATTACTGTCAAACTCAAAATGAAGACCGTTTCCGCATTCCTCAGTATTTTCATATCTCTAGAGGCGTGCAGTCACCACAAGAAGTGAGCTAAACCCACTCTAAATGTCTCTAAATTACTCTCAAACTCAAAATAAAGACCGTTTTCGCATTCCTCAGTATTCTCATATCTCTAGAGGGGTGCAGTCACCACAAAAAGTAAACTAAACCCACTCTAAATGTCTCTAAATTACTCTCAAACTCAAAATAAAGACCATTTTCGCATTCCTCAGTATTCTCATATCTCTAGAGGGGTGCAGTCACCACAAAAAGTAAACTAAACCCACTCTAAATGTCTCTAAATTACTCTCAAACTCAAAATAAAGACCATTTTCGCATTCCTCAGTATTCTCATATCTCTAGAGGGGTGCAGTCACCACAAAAAGTAAACTAAACCCACTCTAAATGTCTCTAAATCACCTTCAAACTCGAGTAAATTCCTGTCTCTGTCTGAGCATTCTGAGGTCTATAGAGGGGTGCAGTCAGCACAACATTAGTGGACGCCGCGAGCTGCCTGTCAAGAGCTAAACGCGCTCTAAATGTGAATCACTACTTGTCCGAACTCAAATAGACGCCTTCTAGCCGGCGAACGTTAATACTTTAGTACTACAACAATAAATGTTCTCTGAAAATGTACCGGAGTAGTTGGGAAATTATTTTTGCTTTGGCTTCGTCTGTATTTCTGAAATAGATGTTTTTGATGCTACAGTCACCGACAAAATTCGATTGACGGTTTTATAAATATTAATTATTGTGCTAAATGTTTAATTAACTTGGTGAAGGAAAGCATAATGAGGAAACCGGCATGTCCTAGAACCAAAAATTAGAAGACATGTGACATCTACCAACTCGCACTGAGCCCGCGTGGTGGATCACAGACCACTCCCTCTCGAAGGGAGGAGGCCTGTGGCCCAGCAGTGGGAATATTATAGGCTGATGATGTTATATTATGTATTTAATTAAAATCGGAACAAAGTAAAATGGAAAGAATATTATTTCTTTTCTATTATGTACATATATAGGACATAACATACATAATCAGCCTATCATGTTCCCACTGCTGGGACACAGGCCTCCTCTCGGTGAGAGGGAGAGGGATTATGTATATGAACTGCTAAAATACAATGTATTGAATGATTTTGTGTTAGCTAATTAGATGATGTGTAAATGTACTTAACAATAACAGTGTTATCGAGTTTTTTCGCTGACCGTACCTATATACGGTTTTGTTCTTTATTTTCCGACCTTGTTTCAGATGATAGTAAGTTAATAGTAAGACATATAGTTTTAGAGGCTGCGGAGCTCGTTGACAGCTCACAATTTTGACTCACAATACCTACATATTTAGAATAATATACCAAGCACTATATCAAGCTCATTATTCAGGTAAATCTAAAATAATATTATAAAATGGTAACATTCTTTGTTTGCTTGCAAGAGGTATTCTTTGAAAGTACTGACCCTAGTTTAAAAATTGTTTCAACGAAAAAGAGATTATTGCCGAATGCTATAGAACTTTATGGAATAGTATTTGGAAGACTTAGTTAACTTCCACGCATGTTAGTATTGGAATTTAAAACTTCTGCATGCCTGTCACCATTTACGTCCATGATGCTCAAATACACTAACTTTATTGTAACTTAAATATGATAAGACTATGAAAACTTACAGCCAATCTTATTAGAACAAAGTCTATAAGTTCCATTACAAGTCACCATTATACGGGTTTTTCATAATAAAAACTGTAAAAAATTCAAGAAGCCGCAATAAAGCTGGTTTATTTTAAAAAGCGTCGTCCAAGTTGGCCAAGATAAGAATTTATGTTGGCTCCGTAATAACCTAATCCGTTAAATAACAGCGCTAAAGCAAAGACTTGGAACAAACCTCGCCCTCGTGTCTGGGGCTTTACTTAGGGTTGTCACGCAAAAAAACTCTTCTTTCTTCTATCTTACTAGCTTTTGCCCTCATGGAGGACGGAAATGATTCCACGGGAACGTACTACCGACATAAAAATATCTTATATCCTTTCTCGGGTGATGGTTTACCTATGTATGTGCCAGATTTCATCGAAATTGATTCAGCCGTTAAGGCGTGAAAAGGTAACAGACACATTATAGACAGACAGTTACTTTGGCAATTTTAATATTAGTATGTATTAATTTTCGGAATGTTTAAAATTTACAGTAAATTGACTTGTTTCTAATTTGAATGGGCGGGAAACTCAGTTAGCATATTCTGCACCCTCTTCACAGGACATTCAACTACTAAGCCTTATGCGAAACTGAAAAGTAAATGTATCTAAGTGCAACAAACATTTTCGTTTTCTGCCATCTTTCGTTCATAAAGAAACTTAAGTCCCGTATTCTAAAACGATGATTGCTTAGTATCCTTCCAATATTCTAAAGTGTTTCTTGAACCCAGTTACATTTACCTGTCCCGTCAACTAGTATACCAAAGCGTTGCTTGTCTATGTAGGTGTATTAAATTGAGTATTGACTATAATCAAATCGAACAGTATTGTTAATCTCAAAGAAATGGGCACCAAAAATGTTTAATTTTTTTCAGTCTCTTCTTTTTGTGGCAGCCCTAGACATGGTCAACGAAGTGGATTTGTTTGGTCGTTTTATGCAGCTGCAAGACTTAGCGTAAGCTTGTCTAGCGGTCTACTTGAAATATTGCCACCTGGCCTTATTTACGTCTTTATGTATAAACTGACTTGACCTATCTTCAAGCTCTCGTGGAGATGCTTTTTTGTTTTTGAACATTAAAAAAAACACTTTAAGGTTGTTAAGATTTTAGTTGGTTGGTTGCTGGTTACTTGGTTGATTTGTTGTTGTTTTTTCTGTTTTTCCTCTGTTTAATTTTTACTAAGTATCAACATTGTCAGATATAAATGCATCAATCATAATTTTTACCTAAAGAGCATAATTATAATTCGGGGTACTTATATTTTATAAGTGCAATTACGATAGTAGGCTGTCGCTATATAAAAAAATATCATTAAACCTAATTCTGTTTAATGATATTTTTTTTATAAAAAAGCGACAGCGAAAGACGGCAGCCAATAAAATGGCGTCTAATCATTATGTTCCTAATATAAAAATGCGCTATGTTTGGTAGAAATTATAATTATCGTCAATCGGAATACATCTATTATCGTAATTGCCTCAATGTACCTATATCTGAAGAGGTACTAACATAGATGAGAGAGAAATTGTTGCTAAACCCTTCGTATGCTTAAACGTGGATCCACGCAAGACACAATGACTTTTTAATTGTGTCTGTAATTACGGCATTCAACCGGTTAAAAGGAAAACAATATTATAGAGAGATGTAGATACAGCATAATGTTATACTAGCTGCGCCCCGCGGTTTCACCCGCGTAAGTATCGATCCCGTGGGAATATCGAGATAAAAAGTATTCTATGTGTTAATCCCGGTTATAATCTATATGTGTGCCAAATTTCATCCAAATCCATTTAGGAGTTTTTACGTGATTGAGTTACAAACATCCAAACATCTTCACCAACTTTCGCCTTTATAATATTAGTGTGATATAGTAGGATTTTACCTTTTACTAAGGCATAGTAAATGAGAATTCCCTGCATATATATAACCGCACAGACATTTAATGCCTGCCAATCATATCCGGAAATAAGATATCATTTAGACGTGACAACTGGCCGAATATTAGATACGCCTATTTCCGTGCCAAACGTTATGAGTCTTACGAAATTATTCATAGATGATCGGAGAGACTGCGACTATTGCGAGCGACTGTCAATCCTAATACGGGCCGGTGCTGGATATAAATCAAGGGGTGAATCAGGGGTGTCTATTTAAAATGTAATATACTTGCGGCTAGCTCTTGGTAAAAAAAAAATACCTACCTGAACACGTAAGATAATTATAATTTTCCCGTAATTAAAACCTTTCAAAATCTAGTCGCAATCTCATGTCAGCGACAATAAATGTCAAAAATTTGTCAAAATGTAGGTAGACTAGAGGCATTTCTGACAGATTAAGACCGAGAACTGATTGATTGATTGATTGTGAACTTTCTTAAAATTACGGTAACTAAGCAAAACCGCGGGCAAAAGCTAATTACAAATATGTATAAATATAGAAATATTAATACTTTGATTTAATGTTATCATTTTTATTTCATTAATTAAATTATTATTTTCCAAAGGTCCTGGACCTTTAAAAGGCGTACAAGGTGCCGAAGCCCACTCGCGGAAGCCCGTTAGACGGTTTTTTTTATTAAATGAGGCACTATTATTACCTATTACTTATGTATAGACGCCAGCACATCAAGCTACTACAATCTGTCAAATTTCTTTCATGGACTTTCAACTTTATCGCTAAAGTATAAGGTTTAAAGTGGATTGGGAAAATCTGACAGTTTCGGGTAGCTGTACACAGTTCGTGTATTACTAGGTACTTTATTTTCAGCAGCATTAATAATTATTACTCTACATTTACAAACACAAAAGCCAAATACATTCGAACTTACTTTGTGGCGAATGCACAATAACCCATTCTAAATCAGTCTAAAAACAAATGAATAAAGTCGGAATACATTTTATTTTTCAATCCATACGTCTAACGGTGGCCTCAGATGCCCAGATGCATCTGGATTAAATGAGAGTGGCTATAATTGGTGCATGCTGGCCGAGACTGGGTATAATTGGTGGATGCTGGTCGACTAATAGTGGCGTATTTATTCACGTCTTGTGTTTACTCCCTTATTTACGAGCTGGGTGCTTCGAGTTCAGTGAGAGTCTGTTTATGTGGTGGATAAAGTTTTTACTTGTATTAGAATAGTATCTAGACTTCTTTTTGTTTATGTTAACAGTATTTTTAGATGTTGGGCAAGCTTTCTCGTAAAGGAGCAGTAGTAGCTCAGTGGTAACGGCCGCGACTTACGTGTTGTAGGTCGTCGGTTCGAAACCAGACAGGCGCTTTACTTTGTGTATATTATTTCATCACTACTGCTCTCAAAACGGTGAAGGAAAACATCGTGATGAAACCGGCATGTCTTAGAACCAAAAATTCGAAGACATGTGACATCTGCCAACCTGCACTGGGCCCGCATGGTGGATTACGGCCCACTCCCTCTCACTGAGAGGAGGGATTAGCGCGTTCAAACAAACGAATACTTCAGCTTTATTATTAGTACTTATAGCTGATTTACTCGTAGATGTGCAGTCTGTGAGCGATTAGGATTATGGTTTATACTTTTTGGCTACAATACTACATTATTCTCAACCACGTAAGTTTATCGTTCCTCAAACAGTATTAGAGAAAGTAGAAAATTTGATTTAAAAACGAAATAAGAACCTTTTTATTTACAAAACCCAATTAAAAACAAAACGAAAAAGCTGAAAACAATTCAATCTAAAAAATCTTACTCCAAATTAGAAAATCTAACCTAAAATACAAGTACTGGAATTTCCTCTGAAACTAAATTTCCGACCGTGTCTGAAGTTACAATAAAATTAATTAGAAGTCGGTCTAAACAATTGCCATGCGACAGATCCATCTGGAACGAGACAGGGCACGAAAAACTGGGGTCTGGACACTGGGCAGATGGTACTGGGCAGTGGGCAGCTGCGAAACGAAATTGAAACAATTGCCAGAGCTCATTAGGAGGAGCTGACCACGCGACTTGCTACGACGTAATTAGAAATAGAATAATTATTTTCGTGCTGGCTAGATTTTTATTTTAGAATTGGTGTTATTTAATTTTCGTTTTTGGTAAAAGTATCTAATGTTTTTCATGGAATAGAATAGAATACTCTTAATTTGTACACCATATTATGGATAAAGGTTACGTGGGAGCAGGGGTGGCCCGGTGGTAACAAACTTACGAGTTGTAGGTCGGAGGTTTGAATTTAGATATTTATTTTTTAATTATTAGGAAACCGGCATATCCGAAGTAGGCCAGGTTTTGGTTCTAGGATAATTATGCCGGTTTCCTCATGATGTTTTCCTTTACCGTTTTGAGAGCAGAGAGGCAATTCTCGTAATTTTAAGAACGTTCATAGTCTGATCTCAGTCTCAATCTGTAAAAATTAAATTTTGACAAGCTTTTGACATTTGTTTGTCGCCGAGATGAGACTGCGACTAGATTTTGAACGATTTAAATTACGAGAATTGGCCTTCTGTGGTTATGAAATAACTTAATAACTTCACACATCTACCAACCCGCACTGGGCCCGCGTGGCGGATTACGGCCCACTCCATCTCACTATGAGGGCCTGTGTCCCAGCAGTGGGAACATTATAGGCTGATTATTCTTACGTATAGGTTCATAGGTTATTATTAGGCAACGATGCCATTTTTTTGACTGTGTTTCTTCTTGTCATTACGATAACGGCGATTTAATTAAAAATTTGGAATGTATAGCAACCTACTCGTTTCTTAAACTTTTTAAAATCAGTAAAGGAAATAATAATTATAATTATGAATATTTTTAAAAACATTTTTTAGAGGGATTAAGATTTAGATTAAATTTAGATTAATTTAGTTTTTTTTTTAGAATAGATTTTTTTATGGGGCATTTTTTTAAGATGTCATGGCACCAAAGATGGCGTCGTCAAAATATATAATTTACCCAAATCATAAAATATACATAACATAACTTCACGCTTGCAATTCCAGAAGGGTTAGGCAGGGTTCCTGTAGTACACCCACATTTCGTCATGAAATACACTAATTAATATATTAATTTGCCTAATAAAGCTACCAACACTACCTAAGCCAAAATAATTCACCAAAAGCTTCAATCTCATAATTACACGTTTCTAGATAAAAGCTGATCAAACTTGGCTAGCCAAAATGAGTTGCAGCGGTTTCCCGCTAGGGGCGCTGCGAGCGCTTTCTTTTGTGCCAAGAGGAAATTGAACAAAGTAATCACTACCTTTTGTTTTAATTGAACGCTCAATGAATAGATTCTGGCGAGCTTCAAGTAAATTAAAGTGTGGGATAGTTAAAAGGGTGCTGACTACGATTTGCAGTAACCACTTTTAAGTGGTAGATATTAAAATAGCCTTTGTGAGTGGCGATTCTTAAACGTTGATAAAGAGGGGCTCGTGGCTAAATAATAACAGTTGCACGGGTCGATCGAAGGTTAAGCTACACTTGCCGCGGTCAGTTCGTGGATGGGTGACCATCCATTGCGTATCGAGACCTCTGGGCTGGCTGCATCTGGTTAGACTGGAAGCCGACAGATTGATTTTGTACGTTCGGTGCAGCTTGAGTAACAAATACCTACCAATCTGGCATTCTTATACAGGGTGTAAAGGACATCGAAGCGCAAAATGCTACCATTAATTCAGAACCTACATGATTATACACCCACCTGCAGCGTTGAAATTTTTAGTCGGTTGTTTAAAAAGAAACTGCTGTTACATACATTTTGACCGTTTAGGTACTGCACTTTTGTAAAATTTCTACATTGTCACAATAATTTATGTTATGCTGAATTAATGAAAACAGCAGGTATCCGCGTCGAAGTCCCTTACATCGTGCATAGTTTGTATCAATACGGTATAAGAAAAAAAATGTACTTGTAATGCAACTAGGTAGGTACCTACTGTATTTTACATACCAATTAATGTTTAAAAAGAAAGCTTTTTAATTGTAATTTAAGTGAGATTTTGATTTCAATTATAACTTACTAGCTTCTGCTCGCGACTTCGTCCGCGTGAAATTTAACCCTCCCCCATTCACCCTCTTAGGGGTGGAATTTCGAAAAACCCTTTCTTAGTGGATACCTACTCTTCACAAAGAACACACCCTCCAAATTTCATGTACTCTAGGACTTAGAATTTCATAAGATTTATCGCGTATTTCCCGTTCTGTTAATAATAAGATATTAAACAATGTATCACTTATAACGTACATCTACTCGATGTCATACTGAAACACCCAGAAACCTTCACTATTGACATAAACGTGAACATAGAAACATTTACACATAAGTACTGAAATAATAAAAGAACTATGAGCCGCCATTGCAGTCCACAAACACGGATCAATAAAAACAAACCAGTAAATTGAACAAAACTGGAATGTTTATCATCCCGCAGTGGCTATTTTACTCACAAAATTGCTAATTAGCCTATCCAAATTTCTATATCCATGTATGTGCGTATAGGAGCGTTCCTATAGATGCATGTTGGTTTGGGAGCTAGCAAAACAAAAATTGCATATCATTATGGCACAAAATACCTATACGAATTATGAAAATGTGCGTTTGAGTTTTACGTAAGGTTATGAAGAGGATGATGTTTTGCAGAAGATATAGGTACTACAAGAGTGTTATCCTTTGATAAGGGCAAACTTTTCGTGTTCTCAAATAGAATGTGTCATACATATGAAAGAAACTTTACTTACAGACCGGCCGTTGAGCCAATCCGACAATTCTAACATAGCAAATAAATATCAAATTCGCGCGATAAAAACAGTATTCGTTTATGAAACTTACAGGTGTCAAGAACAAATTCTCTATATATTTAATTTATTTTTTAGAATTATTCGGCCGCAGTATAATTATATTAAGATACAACACATACAACACACACATACACACACACCAACACTCATACAACACACAACAACACACAACATACATAACATACTTTCACATTAAGTTTGGAGAAAAACAGATCACTTTTGATTATAATATAACGAAGTACACGTATGGAAATGAGAAATTTAAATCTAAACTTAAGAATACATCGTTTCAAAATCCTGCTACATTAATTCCACATGACGATACCCGGGCTCCCTGCCTACACCCCGTCATCGTCCGTACCACTTGTTTATAATTCCTTTTGTCTCATCACAAAGCCTTTCCGAGCAACGAAGGCTCGACGGAAAATTCATATCAATTATCCCTTTTCAGCGGCTCATTATAAATTCTTTCATAAGATATTTTCAGGCTGAAGGGACACTTTATGGCAGAATTTTGTGATAATGGAAAATTAGGGGAGCTTGCGGGTTTTGCCAGCTTCTCCGGTTTCATTGTTTTGGTAAAACATTATGTAGATTAGTGCGAAATATTTTGAATAGACTTATGAAAAAGTCATGCTGTGTTTGGCCCTTTAACACATCGTTTTTCTTGCCGTAAACAGATACGTTTTATTCACCGTGTGTAGGCACGGTCGTCAGTGTTATATGGATCACTATGGAAGCTTGTTGATAGACATGTTTTTTTTCTACGGCGCGGTTTAATAACCGCTGCACCCTTTTTTTATGTATGGGAAATCACCAAATGACCCCTCCCGCTCTGAGTGGAGTGGAGGGAGTGTTAGACTCTTACTGACTAAAACCCATCCGTGTTCCTTCCTTAGCCCTTTATGTTCCGGGGTAGCGGTAACCCTTTCGGACAATCCCGCACCCCCGGCAGGCTTCGGCCCTGGCAGGCCCCTTACTTTTTGCTGACATCTCTTTGGGCGATCCTCGCAATGGTGACACCCGGGCGTCTCCTCCCGCCTGATGATGTGCAGGAACCTCCCACACCGCTGCACCTTAAGGCTGCGTTTCCACCAAAGATGAGCGAGGATGCGTAGCGAGGAATGTGTGTAAAACTAACCAATAACATCGCTAACTTAGTTCAAGCTATGAAAATGAAGCGATGTTATTGGTTTGTTTCACACACATCCCTCGCTACGCATCCTCGCACATCTCTGGTCGAAACGCAGCCTAATTTAACACACTGTCAATCTCAATCTGAATCATTTTGAAGGATATTGCTAATCCATTGCTTCATATGTTCGAAAAAATATGTCTGCTCAACAACGTAAATAACGCAATGAATGTTGTTAAACTGTCAAAGTGAAAGCCTTTGCTACAGATAGTGTGTTACGCAATTACCTACCCCGCAGGTACCGTAAAGAAAAACCGTGCTGTGTACAAATGGCCTTAAGCGTATGTAGCACGCTTATCTACTGTAGAAAATATAGATTCCATTAATCTGTTAATAAGCACGCGTGGCGTAGTTTCGGGTTTTACAATGTATCCCCTGAGAGTTGCAATAAACTACACTGATCTTTATGGTAACGGTTTTTTTTATACTTAAGCACACGTTTTCGATCCTTTCGCATATCAAAATATGCCATGATACAGTGGTAGATAAATAAACGGAAGATTTTAATAATAAAGTGGTATTTGAAAAGCTGAGTGAACGAAAAATTCGCCTTTACTGCTACGACATAAAGGCGATGTCAATACCAACTGTTTATACCACTGATACCTATGTAGTTGACTCTACAGACGCCAGCACATCAAGCTCCTACAATCTGTCAAATTTCTTTAACGGATTTTCAACTCTATCGCTAAAACATAAGGTTCAAAGTTGATTGGGAAAATTTGACAGTTTCGGGTAGCTTGATGTGGTGTCTGTACCTACGTGTAACGAACTGTAATACAATATGTTTGAAGAGGATTTCCGGGAATAGCTCTTTAAATATACTTGGGATTGGTAAAAAAACAAAAGGTGCCTCTTTTATATTAGGCCCAGAATATTGATGAAGTTCTTTGGAAATTTTCCATGGGGTTGCCGCAATCGAATCAACTCACACACTGACTTATTACTTGTTAAAACATTTATGAGAATCATCTACTTTTACAATGTTTGTAAATATGTGAGCACCATGTATCTATCACATAATTAATTTTTATGTCACGGTTTCATATTTTATTCTTTTACCTATTGTGTTATAGTAATAGTAGTAGTAGTATTCTAGGTGTATCGTCTTCACATATAATTATATAATTAATGTCTACAAAATATAGTAAAAAAATTTAAAAGAGTAACAGGGAAGTTTCTTGCCCTTATGTACTTCTCCTTACGAAAACTACCTTTTGGAAGGGGCGACTAGAATCAATTCTATTTTATTGTAAATTTTGACGATCTAAAGTGTGTTTTACATACCTATTTGAAATAAATGCTTTGACTTTGAATGTGACGTAATATGTAGGCGTTTACCTTCAAAACTCGTCAAAAAACAAGACTTACGCATATGTAACAAAAAAAATTGTACCAATGCCTTTTACCGTCAGCAGCCACTAACAGTCACCACACAAGCAGTGCTTACGAACATAATGTTAAGGGGCACGCAGACGACCGACTTTTCATGCGATTAAGTCTGCGATGACCAAAACAACTGCGAAACTTTTTGCACCGGTTACGTGACTAACGACAGACAATACGCGACGCAGTTACTTGTCCATCAAAAGGGACAATAGTAGGAAATTATGTTTGAACAGCAAAATAATGCTTCCATACAGGCTTTTTACGACACAACATCGATTGCACAAAAACTCTGCAGTTAGTGTAGGTCCTAATAGTTGCAGCTCTTTCGCAGTCGGTACGTGAAGCGAGGTACAAATGGGTTCGATGCGAGTTTGGTACAAATTATCGCCGTAATGCGGAGCGTGCGCCGTGTCCCGTTTAATGAGGGATTGTGTGCGACATCACGGTATGAGGGGTGGGACCAGTGATAAGCCGCAGCGGGTAGGGATGAGCTTTTCGATTTTTTACTGCGTAACACCATCGAAATTCGTAGTCAAAACTTTTCTCACGACATTTTCTTCGTTTCTCCTCTAACTAGTACACAGGCAAAATTTTAAGTTTCTCTTATTCAAAATTAACTTTAAAGTATATATTATATAGATTCCTTATCCAGCACCCTAATTGCGTAACACTATCAATCACAATATGAATAATTTTGGAGGATATTGCTAATCCGTTGCTTCATATGTTCGAACAATTTGTCTGCTCAACAACGTAAATAACGCAATGAATGTTGTTGAACTGTCAAAATGTTGCTACTGTTAGTGTGTTAGGCAATCGTTGACATCAATCAATTAAATTTCGAAATTATGAATATAATAATTACTAGTAGCGCCCCGCAGTTTCACCCGCATAAGTGTCGATTCGTGGGAATATCGGGATAAAAGTATCCTATGTTTTATTCTGATTTATAAGCTATATTACTATAAAGTTTAATCAAAATTGCGTGAAAGAGTAACAAACATCCTCACAAACTTTCACATTTATAATATCATATTATATATTTATTATTAGTAGGATACACAACATGTACAATAATATATTACGTAATAATATATTAGCAACAAAAATCATGAATATTTAAACACGCACACAAAGTTTGGAACGCTCACCAAATCTCTCATCACTTGTACCAAAACTCATATTTTTAGTGAAGTGCGTACTTTACGGACGGGCTTGCGAGTTATGACGAATTCGCGTGTTTTTCGCAGATTACCCGGTAGGTACCTATGTACTGTGTAAACTTCGCCTAAGCACATTTAGACGATTCTGTGCCGACTCGGGGTTTTGTGAATAGGTACTAGCTTTTGACCGCGACCTCGTTTATATGGAACTCTAAGCCCTTATTTGACCTCGATTTCGAAGTTTTCACAGATAAATTCTAAAAGTTATGTACGGCCAGCAACAAAATTTGATTCAACTTAATTTTTTTTTACATAATTTTTGAGAGAGAAAGATTGGTACCTACACATGGAAAATAAAAATATTTATTAGCTGTTACCTGAACCTGAAATGTTGTAAAGTAGTGTATCGTACAATTTTCGGTCTATCAAAAATTCAGCGGTTTCATACATTTTGGTCCAGTAAGTATTGAACTTTTGTATTAAACAGCTGATTTTTTTTTCGTGATTTCAGAGTTGATCCAATAGTGAAAGTTGTTCATATTCATGGGTAGAACACCCTGTAAAAATTTGGATGGTGATAAAAAAATCTTCCTGTATACCGACTTCGATCTACAAAATCACATGGCGGTAGATTACGTAAGTGATTAATCTGCAAAAACTGCACAAAAAGATGAATGATAAAACGATGAATCACTAATATTTAGCTTTTATAATGAAACAGGTAGAATAGATCAGCTAGCTTCATTAAAACATACTCGATACAAAAATGTTAGTTGCGTAAACGTCATGCTGATGAGCGCCGAAAATATTTTGTTTTTATTTTGTTTTGCTAGTTTCTATCGAGTTGATCAAACATGATATTAAATCCTGCTATGTACGTGTATGTGAAAATATATTATTTGTTGAAACGAATGTTTACCACGAAAACTATTAGGTCCTTACATATGAAATTGGCGTTTTGTATGGAAGGAACAAAAAGTCGAATATTTTTTAATATAATATATTTAATTAATCAAAGTATGAACCATTGTTTTCAATGCACTTTTGCCATCTTATAGGTAGTTCATTGATCCCTTTACTAAAAAAACCAGTCGGACGGGAATCAATAAAATCTTTGAAGGCGATTTGGACTGCCCCATCGGAGTTGAATTTTTTCCCTTGCAAAAAGTTATCCAAATTGCGAAAAAAATGGTAATCTGTTGGAGCAAGGTCCGGGGAGTACGGAGGATGTCTAAGACATTCCAATTCAAGCTCTTCTAATTTGGTAGCCGTCTGTTTCTGTTCAGTCAATTCGTGAGGTACCCACCTTTCAAGCTTTTTAATCTTCCCAATTTGCTTCAAGTGAATTAAAACAGTTTTATCACTAACATCGAAGCCTGCAGCTAACTCGGACGTGGTTTGCGATGGGTCCGCTTCCACAATAGCCTTCAATTCTCCATTATCAACTTGGGTCTCAGGCCGTCCACGGGGCTTGTTCTGCAGGTCGAAATTTCCAGAACGAAAACGTTGGAACCAAAAACGAACTGTGTTTTCTTTTGCAACATGACCGCCATACACATCATTCACCCTTCGAGTCGTTTCCGCAGCACTAGTGCCACGGCGGAACTCGTACTCGTAAATAATGCGATATTTTAAATTTTCCATTTTGTAAAATGAGTGACGCAAACAGAAAAAACAGAAGAAAAAAAACAAATGAATGACGGTCATCGAAGCACAAATACATGAGTAAATAGCTGTACAAATTTGAATTTGGAATTCCTTACCAAAGAGGAGAAATTCGTGATTAAAGTGGCCGGTACGAAAAACGCCAATTTCATATGTAAGGACCTAATATTTGGTCTTCACTGTTTACATAAATAACGATGATAGAAAACGAATCAAAGAGCCATAAACGTTTATGGAACTCTAAAAATGCTGCATATTTTTACTTGTTCTTTCGTCTTAATAATTTAATAAAGATTTTTGTTGAAGTAAGTATAAAAAAAAACCTATAAAAAGAATCGCCAAAATCGGACCCTATCTGAAAAAAGATAATAGTGGTTATAAAAATACGAGTCGACTTTGTAACCACCTCATTTTTACGTCGGTTGATAAAAAGTAATCACGTTTTACATAATTATAATATTCTAGACTCTGTAGGTATTTTTGACTGATTGAGACTGAGATTAAAATTATGAGAATTGCTCTTTAGGTTTTGAAACTGAAGTTGTAGGTACCAGACATCTATTTTTTTATGTGCATAATAATAATAAAATACTCAGCGGTTTTCTAAGCAACAATATTGAACCGTTACTTTACAGGGTGGCAGACACATCGACGCGCAAAACCATGAATTCAGCACATGATTCTAGACAAATAGAAAATTTTCTTTCCGAGTGACCAGCATTAGCTGTTTATAAAAATGTTTGAAGTTGTAGCGTAAACTGAACTTTATTGTGTAGGATTTAAAGTTGTTTTTCCATAAACTCATATTTGTATACATTTTTGTCAAAAAATCGCGACTGCATATTAGGTGGGTACAGTCAACAAAAGAGATAAGTATGCAGGATCGTCGGATATAGTTGAAGTTTAGTAAGAAACCGTTGGATGTTCTCAAATAAAATTTAATATTATTAATAGAAAAACAAACAGCTCATTTATTAAATTAAATTTCAGTCGACAACATACATCGGTTTCTTGTTAAACTTCAACTGTATCCGACGATCCTGCATACTTATCTCTTTTGTTGACTGTAACTATACCTAATCTTGAAAATAAAAGCCAATTACGCGCAAACCAAATTTTATCAAGCGGAGTGTATATAATTTTCGAACTGTTTTAGTACAGGTTGTTAAGCATCAGTTTACCCCATAAATGTTGCGTGGGTAGGTGAAGATTCCTTCAACCCTCATATCAGGGGTCAGATTTCATTTCGTTTAATGAGAATGAAAAATGTAACTTGACCCTAAGCGGGAATACTTCGGTCGCCAGACCCACCTTTTATTATTCATCTTTGAAGGGGGTGAAGTCATAGATAATTTTTAGGGGTGACTTTTTTATATAAATTGCTTGATTGCCTTGTGGAAATGTTTCTACACATAGTAGATTTTACAAGGAAGCTTCGCACGGTCCAAGTGTGGAACTCTCTGCCAGCATCTGTGTTCCCATGTATAACCAGTCAGCCTTCAAAGCAAGAGTGAATAGGCATCTTCTGGGCTTGCTAGTTCCATCATAGGCCTCATCCATCGCTTTCTACCAGGCGAGATCGAGGTCAAGAGCTGGCCATTTTGCAATCCATACTAATATTATAAATTCGAAAGTAACTCTGTCTGTCTGTCTGTCTGTATGTTACCTTTTCACGCCTAAATTGCTAAACCGATTTCGATGTTTGGTATAGAGATAGTTTGAGTTCCGGGAAAGGACATAAGATACTTTTTATTCCGATATTCCCACGGAATCGAGACTTATGCGGGTGAAACCGCGGGGCGCAGCTAGTAAAGAATAAAAAGCTGTAAGAGTGATTTTTTATTAGCGATATACCAAAAAAAAAAAAAAAAAATCGGTAAATCGTTGCGCTCGCGCTTCAAAATCGCTTACGTTTTAAGTTCACTCCTATCTCAGTCAAGCTGTCAAGTGTTGAATCGTAAATGTAAATGTCATGGCGGCAAACAGTCGCAAAAGCAGAACTGTCGCTTAAATAACTCTTGATTTTGAATTTGTACGCTACAATACGCAAAAAAGGTTTTTTTTTAGCCTTCGTAAGTACTTTTTATTTAGGTGATGTACCATTAACAAGTAAAACATATACCTAAGCATTAAACCTCCTAAATTAAACAACATAGGTACGGTCCGTGGGTTTTAAATTCGTCCCTTTTCCGTTCTTATTTTACATTTTAAGTCTTTGCCGACCCCAGGATTTATATTCAGCGGGCACTTCACTGTGCTCGAGAGACCCATAAATAACACCGCAGAGGTCTGTTCCCCAACTTTTCCCGGGTTTTTACCCCCCTTTGGGGTACGCTGGACCCGCCCCTAACCCGCAAACGACTAAGGTAAGGTCACCGCTTGGGAAAGATGAAAGAACACCCCCATATATCTCTTTCAAAGTGAGTACTGTTTGAGGATTTTAATTTTGTGAGGGGTCGTTTTTTTTGGTCGGTAATGTTCGAGTGTATTGTATTTCATTATTTGAGTGTAAATGAGGTTTCGAGTCTCAAGCTTGGTTTGTGATAGTGTAATTATACAATAAAAATTGCTTGTTTTATTTTAAACTAGCTGACTTGACAGACGTTGCCCTGTTGATTTCAATAATTAATTCATACAAAAATTCCATTAAATATGCACTTAGGTACAATGTTTCCCAAATTTTCCAATTTATCAGGCATTTTTCTCAATTTTTCTTGTGATTAAAACCTAATTCAGACTATTACAAATATTATGAAACAAAAAATAGTCAAATCCGTCTAGCCATTTTCAAGTTATGCGGAACAGCATTTAATTATTTCCCCTTTTTAATCCATCCAAAGGTTGTCTTTAAAAGATCGCTCTTAGCGATAAGACCGCCCATTGTGTCATGGTAGTCATGGGTGGTCATTGTAAAGTTTCTATATTAATATCTGTAATTTATATGGTGTACGTAGTAAAGAGTATAATTATATATTCTATTCTATTATAATGAATATAGGGTTAATTTAAATTGGCTAGCTAAACTCCGCAGACGCGATGGGTATCGATATTTAAACACGATAAAATGAAAAATAAAAGATTTAATGTTTTTTTGGGAGGTCAACGACTGTTGTTTGTCTTAATGTATAAGTTGAGAAAAACTGTTTTCTTATGTTTAATCGTGGTTCGATTTGGATACTCATCGCGTCTGTGAAGTTTACACGATAAAAAAAGACGGGTTGCACTCCGGGAGTGCCGGCAGAAGTGAAAACTTGAATATTAACGTTGAAATAAATCAATTATTAATTTAATTAATATTACTCATTTTTTTTTCAATATTTCTGCGTCACTTTTTTCATTAATAGATGCACTTTGTTCAATTTCCATATTTTAAACACTTTCGGTCTTATTCATAAAAAAAGCCTATTGAAGGTTTAAACCATTCATTAGTTAAAATGCTCAATAGACCTTTAAAACATTCGATAAAATTTTGTATTCATAAACGCTTCATAAACGTCCTAACTACGTAACTAGAATGTCCTACAATTTCTAAATGTTGCCATTATAATCTTCTTCTTATCGTATGGTTGATGAACAACAATGAAGTCATCCAACAAATTGGCCAATACATTAAATCGGCATACGAGAATATCTGTCTACCTACGAACCAAATATCTGTGTCCATAGACATTATTACGTATGAAAAACTAATTTATTGTCTACAGTTTCAACAGTTTTGACGCGACAACGTCATGGTCGTCATGGAAACAATATGAATATGTCAATGGATGAATTTGATATTGTATGTGTCAAACTAAAAAAACTTTTGAATATTTTTTTTGTATTTAAAATAAATGAAATTAAGACCGGAGACTAGTTGCAATAAAGGGCAAAGAATTGAATATCGGTTGGAGGAGGATAAGGTGTGTACCTACTGTTACAGCTAAAATGTGTCCAAAGTAAGTTATGTTTTGTAAACATTCTCAATTTCTTATACTTATGCTTGCTTTTGCTTCTAATCCTTAGATTTTTTGGAAGAATTGGTCAGGGAGAGGTCTCCATAATAGAAAATAAAAACACTGACACAAGCACTAACGCTAAACAGGGGCAGCCTGGCATGATTTACGAATTAGGTGCCTATCCAATTTACAATTTTACGAAGAACTTCGTTTGCCTGTACAAAACTCATTGTAATAAAAAAAAACCCGCCATAAGAATAATAATGACTGTTATTTTGATGCCGCTACTGATTAATTAAATCAGTATAAATAAGATAATGAAGAGAAAGAATTTATAACATTCGTTTTGTATTTCAGGTCAATAGGACTATTAAGGATGGTGCTTCACTACGAATAGCAGAAAATGAAACGGCCTACAGAAGAGATGGCACAGATGGCAAATGAAAAGCAAACATTTTAAAAATGTTTTTCTGCTTGCACAAGTTTTAGAAGCCAAATTAGAGTTTAGAGTATTGTTCAGCCGTGAACAGGCAAGAGTTACATACGCCAGCGTCAGCATCAAGAGCGACATACATTCGTTCCACATAAATTAGTAATTAGTAAATGAATAAATTAGTCATCAAGCTGGAGTAGAGTTTGATTCATCTTCCATAATTCCTCTCACTATGGCCAAGACACCTTTAGCCATCACCAGTTCTATGAGTCTGTGGGACCGGCAATGACAAAACTATTTCCTGTGTACACATTGCACGACGTACACAAACCCCTATTCCTACCCAAATTCTGTCTGTTCCCGTAGGTCTCCCGTAGGCTTGTATGATAGGTTAGGGTGTTAGGATAACTAGGGTGTTAAGTAGTTGCTGTAGGTTTATTAGGGTGAGGTAACCATAGATACCAGGCTCAATTGTTACAAACTTAGTCACACTGTATGCATTTGGAATAGCAGCCGTACTAAGCTGTAAGTCCCGGTGCGTACAAGTATTATAAAAATAAACTGATATGTGTATACAAGCTTTTTATTAATGAACTACTCCCTAAATTTCTTCTCTTTTACTTTAGATCTTGTTGGCTCAAAATATTGCCACTTCCACGTTGTCGTCGGTGGCAGCGCAGAGGTCACTTTGACTGCATGTTTTGGGTAGGACAAATAAGGCAGGATAGGACGTGGAGCATGTTTTGCAACATAGCTTCACAGCCACACCCTACTGGAGCATCTCCCTGCAGGGTGTAAACTTCCGTGGTCGACACGGAAGCATTGTTTTCACACAAAAGCAGCAATGTCCCACAGTATTTCTTGTTGCTATAATGTGCTTCGTTATATTTTTCGTCGCTTCTATTTTGTATTGTAGGTAGGTATATAATAATAAACTAAATTGGTTAAACAGAAGTTCAAAATAAATTAAATACAACTGCGGCTCCTCGAAGTACTATTGTTTACGAAACTGACTTTTCAAACATTTGTACGTCAAATGTCATTTTCTTCGGCCATCTTTGTCGTGTCTCACTTGGTTCACTTCGGTTGGCGCCGCCGTAGAAAGAGATGGGGGGGGGGGGATCTCTCCTGACGGTCACGTGTCCTGACGCGATGCCCTAACGCGAGTTTAACATTTTTTACCCATTACAAAAAGTGTTCAACGCCGCTAAAGAAGTTTTCACTTCAACAACGCCGCTAAAGAAGTTTTCACTTCAAAAATAGACTTTTTAAACTGATATTTCAAGTGACTTCAATAACTACGGTCGATGACCCCATAAAATCATATTTTGTTTTAATATGATAAGAAATCGATACCCATCGCATCTGCGAAGTTTAGCTAACCAATTTAAAATAAACCTGTATGCAGTATATACTCGAATTTGATGGTATTTATTAAAGAACAATCATTTTGTTACACTTCATATGAAATAAGATTAGACGTTTCGTTCAACCGATTTTGACTTCTATTCCGTAGGCATAAGGATGGCATTTAAAGCATAAAAAGTAGTTACAATACCAACTATTTACTGCAGCTGCCAGTTGTCATGCCACGAACGCAATAGAAGTCAAAATCGGTTGAACGGAGAGTAAAAAAGCTTTATATAAATGTCTAATCTTCAGGAGTTTAGGTACAGAAATAAAGTCCCTAGTGATACACTTACGCCAAGCTCCATCCCACAAGCTTACACAATACTTTTCTTCTACCACACACATTTGCTAACAAAACTACCTACTTCAACAATATTAAAAACGCCCACAAGCTACACACATACCTAGGTACATGGACCTAATCAACTTAAGTAATTAAGTGTAGGTCCTACGGTTCTGACAGGGTCACTTGATTAAAATGTATGTTGGCATAGTCTGTATAAAGAGGGTTTTATTTGCTTTTCCCTGAGGCAATGGGGCCGAATAAATAAAGGCCTACACTCATTACCGGGAATTCTTTGTAAGGTAATGACGGTCTGGGAGAATGGTAGCGACGTGGGTTTTGAAGAGTGGGTGTGGTTATGGCTTTATGGAAAACTAGCTGCGCCCCGCTGTTTCACCCGCATTAGTTTCGATCCCGTGGGAATATCGGGATAAAACTATCCTATGTCCTTTCCCGGGACTCAAACTATATCTATACCAAATTTCATCTAAGTCGGTCGGTTCACAGTGGTTTAGGTGTGAAAAGGTAACATACCTACAGACAGACAGACAGAGTTACTTTCGAATTTATAATATTAGTATGGATGGTACCTACCGTTCTGTAAAAAACTCACCGTGAAAACTTAGGTGAAGTGAGTTTGAAGTGAGCTGTCAATAGTGTAAAGCAGTGGTGGCCCAGTAACGGACACGACTTACGAGTTGTAGGTCGTAGGTTCGAACCCAGACAGGCACTTTCTTTTGTGAAAATTATTTCATCACCACTGCTCTCAAAACGGTGAAGGAAAACATCGTGAGGAAACCGGCATGTCCTAGAACCAAAAATTCGAAGACATGTGCCATCCACCAACCCGCTACGGGCCCGCGTGGTGGATTACCCACTCCCTCTCACTGAGAGGAGGCCTGTGTCCCAGCAGTGGGAACATTATAGGCTGATTACGATGTCAATAGTGTCAATCCCTGTCCCATCAGAAGGTCAATTCTCGTAACTAAAAACGTTCCAAATCCAGTCGGAATCTCATCTCAGCGACAATCAATGTCAAAAACTTGTCAAAAATGTAGTGAAATTAGACGTATTTTTGACAGATTGAGACTGAGATCAGACTGTGAACGTTTTTAAAATTACGAAAATTGTTCCTCAGGTGGAATCATAGCTCATCTTCACATAAGACGATTTACAGAATAGACCAGCTTTTGATTTTCGATTCGATTGAATGTTGAACGATATGTCAGCCATATTGAAGAACTGTGCTAGTTACATAATGAACTATTTAGATCGTATATTGGCTAATAATCCGTTATTCTATTATAATCTCTTCTATGAGTGGGATTTTACTCTAATACAAAGGTACTTACCTAATAGATTATCGAAAATAGGATTTGGTATTAGATTCTAATATAAAATATTAAGTATGTTTGTAAATTTTATCAGAACACATGAATTGGACAACACGATTGGTTTTGACATTATCACACTATCACACTAATATTATAAATGCGAATGTTTGTGAGTGTGTGTGTGTGTGTGTTTATAATATGTTTTTTTACTTCTTCACGCTCAAACGGCTGTACGGATTTAGATGAAATTTGATATAGAGATAGTTTGAGTCTCGGGGAAGGACATAGCATAGTTTTTATCCCGATATTCCCACGGGATCGACACTTATGCGGGTGAAACCGCGGGGCGCAGCTAGTTTATAATATAAACACAACGCAGACAAAACCTTAATTATAAAGTAAGAGGTACATTAAACTTAATTTATCAAACACAAACAAAAAAAAAAAACTAGAACAAAGCGAAACAAACCACGATCCTTATCACCGGCACTTGGAATAACAAAAAACAATTCCGACGCAAAAAAAAATCATGAAAAAAAAAAACAAAAGGTTAAAAGTTGTCCTTATTTGAATTTTCATTAAAAGTTTCTCCCGTCAGGAACAAAGAACATTTATATTAAAAAAGTCCGGCCACGGCCAGATATTTATCTGTAGTCTCGAGAGCGGAGCCGAATTTCAACTTTCTACCAAAGAGCCCGAAGAAAAAAATGTAGACCCGACAGTCTTTTGTTTTCTGCTTGTTTTTATCGCAGTTTGGTCAGTCAGTGCAAGTCAAGCAAGTCGTTCAGGCCACTCTCGGCCCCTAGACCCCTAAAAAAATAGGTATTTGTTTCCTCTCAACCCTTAAACATATTTCACACTCGACCCCCAGGGGGTGAGATGGAATTCAAGTTGGCCAAAGAATTAGCATTGCCATTCAACGTGGCAATGCTGCCAGTCTTCTGGGCACGTTTCCGGATGACAGCGATGCGTACGAACACTTCGACGCCTAAGTGTCCTTTGTTTTATTTTTTTTTTATTTTTATATATTTGTATTGTAAGTTAGTTAGTCATTTATTTTAGTATCTAGTGTATATAGTTAGTTACTTAGGTATTATGAAACAATAAATGAAATAGTGGACTACGAACTTAAATTGTCCATATATTCAAATGGCAACTGTCATTCTTTGACATGAAATGGCTATAACACGGTTAATGGACGTAGGGTGTCAATTTGCTTAGCAATAACCTTGACTGCACATCGTTGCACCAAATATGAAGTTATTGCTGCCAAAAGATAGGCTACCCTTGTCTCTCGTTCCGATAAGAGACCGCTGGACATTATAATAACAAGTTTACTTCCTCACTTACCAGGAATTAGGAAGAAACCCATATGGTTAAAAGCAAAGACCACTTCAAATTCGAATTATTGTAATAGGAATGGCATGGTGCGTTACATTTCTTCAGAATGATCATTCTTTCAGGTAGGTACTAGTTGCCGGACGGCACGTACGTGTTCCACGCGCGCCTCTAAGAGATGTCAGCAAAAAGGAAGGGGCCTGCCAGGGCCGAAGCCTGCCGGGGGTGCGGGATTGTCCGAAAGGGTTACCGCTACCCCGGAACATAAAGGGCTAAGGAAGGAACACGGATGGGTTTTAGTCAGTAAGAGTCTGACACTCCCTTCCGCTCCACCCAGAGCGGGAGGGGTCATTTGATGAATTCCCATCCATAAAAAAAGGTAGGTACTAGTATCTATTAGTTCATTTTAATACCACTGATGTAACAAAACAACATCACTATGAGCATTTTGTAAACAACATCCACGTATGTATCAATAATCCATTAAAAACCCAAACTAACAATACAAATGAAAACGTCGCTAAAACGTATCCACGACATAGTCAATAATGGGTAACTGTGATCTATCAGCGTCATCTATCAAATGGATAATATGCTTACTGGATAGTTCGCAAATCAACCAGGTAATGCACGGATAAAAGTTTCGTAGATTCACCACTCTGTCGTTAATAGGAAAAATGCATCAATTCAAATCACGTCAGTTTTGATTGAGTTGCCAAAATAACAATTTATTAATCTGCCTAGACTTTTCCCAATTATGTTAGGGCTTTTGTCTTACTGCATGTAGCTGAATACAAGTAGGTATTTTACATGGAGCGACTATATGACCTCTACAACCCAGTTACTGGGTAAATACTCCTTGGTAAGACTGGTTGTCAGACTTTTGGGCTTCTGAGTACCCGTAACGACTCTCAAAGATCTACGAATGACAGTCGAAACCAACGTCTTATCGTGCTTTCCGAGGAACGGAGGCGTCTCGATATGTAAAGGATGATCATCCGTCTGGGTTCGATTCCCAGGTCGGGCAAAGTGTTTTTCCATAGGAATTTCTTAATAACAGCCTGGAGTTTGGAAGTTGGCGATGTGATACCCCCCGGGGCTTGAAAAGCACGTGAAGGCTGCGTTTCCACCGGAGATGAGCGAGGATGCGTAGCAAGGAATGTGTGTAAAACTAACCAATAACAGCGCTAACTTAGTTCAAGCTATGAAAATGAAGCGATGTTATTGGGTTGTTTCACACACATCCCTCACTTCGCATTCTTGCACATCTCTGGTGAAAACGCAGCCTTAGCCATTGGTCTTGCGCCTGATCTCTTTCCGGACGTATTGGATTACGTGCCGTCCCAACGGACTATGAGAGGGAAGAGAGAATGCACCTGTGTCTGCGCACACACTTGTGCACTATAATATCTCCCGCGCCGGCTAGTCTCCTTTGAGATTGGCCGCCATGGCCAAAATACGGACGGTAGTTTTGCACGTGAGATTTGTATATGTAAATGCATCCAAAATATAAATGAATGGTGTCTCTTTTAATTGCTGAATGAGCCCTATCTTGACCTCGATCACGCCTGATGGAAAGCGATGGATGAGGTCTGTGATGGAACGAGCGTGCCCAGAAGATGCCTAGGCACTGGAACTCCCACGCATCGATGAAACACAGTAGGCTGCTGGACGCCGGACTCCGGTGGGAGCATGGTCGCAAACCAGGCGGGCATTAGCCCTACTACCGCAAGGGAAGAATTGGCCAGTCAAATAAGGTGTTGGGTATGACTGTCCAGGATGCACTAAGCGCTCGGTTCAGTTGAGTAACTGGCGGAACAAACTGCGCTACACGAGGAGGCTTCTTCATGCATCCCAAAACTCGTGTTCTTTTGCTAAGTACTGTACTGTTGTTGTTTTGATGGCAGATGGCGTAAAGCTGTGACCGAATGGTGGACAAGGTAAGCCCAAAGAAACCAGGGTCGTCCAAAAGCACGTTGGGTTGACGATATCGTCACACCTCGATGAGGGATGAACGGAAGAAAGGGAGAGACCTATAACCAGCAGTGTGTGATTCAAATTATATGAATAATGATAGCATGTTAAATAAATTAAAACCTATCGCCTATACATTGCTGTGCCCTAGCAGGGTTCATTGTTTGGAACTATCATAATGTAACAACCTGTAAACAACATGAAATGCAATAAATGAATGAATTAATGAATTCCAGGCTGAAATTATGATGATGATGATGATGTTTTGAATAAGCATGTAAGAACCATAGCACGTCTGCGACAGCCATTGGGAAAAAGGCATGCTTTTCTGTGTATTTTTGAACATTCAAATGCGTTTTCAATTAGTCTATCAAACAACTACAAACTTCTATACGAACTGCTTATCATAATCTATTTGTCAGACTAAGTTTGTCAAACTCTCGACCAACCAAATCCACCCAAACTTTAATGCCTACGTCCGCCTCTGCAGATCCTGGGCACAGCCGCCCAACTCATTACCGCCCGCCCTGCGCCACAAGACCCGCCCCGGCTACCGCTTGCCTAACTTGTGCGAGCTACAGGGCTGGCTAGGAGCTTAGATATTAGAAAGTGTAATAAAAAATATATATAAAAATAGTAATTTAGGTACCTTTAGCAACGTTTTTTTTAACCTCTTTGCTTGGGTACTCGAAAATGCGGAACCAACGACACCGATTTCCGAAATTAAAGTTATTTTTCACTTTGTAGTGTTTTTCTTGAAGTTGGTTGTTTTTTTTTTGTAATAAGTTTTTTTTATATACTTTTTTAAACTTTCTAATATCTAAGCTCCTAGCCAGTCCTGTAGCTCGCTATATTACTAAATACAATTGTATTTCTTACATACAGACTTTTAAAAATGGCGTCAAATGTGGGTACGATTAGATGAGAGATCTGTCACCATCTGCCTTTCCTTTTCCCAACTTCATTGGGGTCGACATCCAGACTAAACGGATGCAGTTGAATACAAATATTTTACACAAAGTGACTATTTAACCTCCACAACTCAGTTACTGGATGATACGATACCCCTCGGCAAGATTGGTTGTCACACTTAGAAAGCAGAAAAAAAGAGAGACTATAAATATGTAAGGCCGGATTGATTATATTTAATATTCCATGGAGAGACACTAGTTTAGAGCCAAGGAAAAGTCACTAAACGTGGAGGTTAATTGGTCAATGTCATTTTACATTTGTATGTATGGCATCTCAGAGAACAGTGGTGGCCCAGTGGTAGTGACCGTGACTTTCGACTTGTATATAGGTCGTCGGCTCGAACCCTGACACGCGCTTTACTTAGTGTAAATTATTTCATCACCACTGCCCTCAATACGACGAAGAAAAACATTGAGAAGAAACCGGCATGTCCTAGAACCAAAAATTCGAAGACATGTGACATCTACCAACCCGCACTGGGCCCGCGTGGTAGATTACGGTCCACTTCCTTTGGAGGAGGAGGAGGAGGTTTGTGGCCCAGCAGTGGTAACGTTATAAGCTGATTATGATGATGGCATTTCAGGTTGATTTTATTAATGACGTAGAGATTATGACCACAACATTTGGATGTTGTGAAATTCAAATTGTTTTAGAAGAGATTTCAAGCGATGTTATTTAATTCCGAAGATTCCTGCTTCACAATCCATGTAATTAAAAAAAAACATTTTCTTCTTTTAAATATACTTTTACTAGATAAAAATAATATCCAATTTCAGGTACCTACTACTTATTTTGACAACACTTTTGTTACAAATTAATCAGATACTTATTTAACATAAAATTTCGAATTTAATGTTAACGATGCTTATGAACATTCAAGAGTACTTTGAAGTACGTATTACCCGTATATAATTAAAATTATCGATATTGCATAAAACCACGGCAATAACAACGCATGAAAGTTTCAAGTACACAATTAGTGATAATACATAATTAAAAAGAGTACAGTTTGAACTGATAGTCTATGGAATTGATATAATTATGTATGTTGATGATAATAAATAAAATATTGGGTCTTGTTTTTGGGTGTTTTGGAATAACAGAGCTCTCATGAAGTTCAAAAAAAAAATTGTCTATCTAGTAGAAATGCTACTAGAAATATAACGGGACATCATGCCTATATTTTACGAAAGGATAGGCAGTTAAGTAACTGTAGGTAATTAAGGGCAAGTCCGGAGACATTCAAAATTAAAAAAACCACATAAAAAGTCGTTACAAAAGAAATTCCAAATAGAAAAACCCAAAAAAATCGTTACGAATGAGAAAACAAAAGAAAATCATTTGAAAATAGAACTCTTTTACTTTTTCGGCAACCCTATTCCACTCGCACTCAACAACGGCCGTCAACTTTAAGCATTCCCACTTGAATAAAAACTTTTTCAAACCAGGACCCTAGATTAAAATGTTCTAATTTTAAAACATAATTTAAATTTTTAATCACGCGCAGCCCTGGGCCGATGGCAATCTGTAAGCGGTAATTAGATTTTACTTTTACGTTTCGTAGACGGTTGATTGAAGAAAAGTTACGATTAGGGGCCCGGCACGGGAAATCGAACGTTACGGGTTTAGGAGACCGGGCGTGTGTGAAATGACTTGGAAAGTATTTGATTAAGTTCGGAAAATGGCTCCGTAGTGATGGGAAATAAAGCTGGGTAATTTGTAAGGTAAGGGGAGGTGTCGTGTGTTGTTTTTTCTGTATTTTTGTTGGAGACTACCTACTGTTTTTTCATACCTACTCTGAAAAAATACTTTCTTACTACATCATTTCATTAGACTAACTGACTTTATACAGTAAGAAGTAATGTTTGTAAAATAGTAAAAGACAAAACAGTAAATTTTAATGATTGAACACACTATGTATTTAATGAAAAAAAACAACAAAAAAAAAAGGAAAACCACCATTTCTGAAATGTAAGTAAATTTTAATGGTTTGAACGATATCACCAAATGAATAAAATAGTTAATTTTGTGAACTTTTAGCTACTTGAAACGTTAAAGTTTACTGTCATGGTGGTAACATTTTGCTGTTTTCGGATCAGTAAAATATACTGTTTTGAAAGTTAGGCCCATATGGAACTGTTTAAAACAGTTCAGATTAACGTTTTTTTCATTTTCATTTACTGCTTTTTTCTTTCAGTGATATAGATACGCCGTAGTTGGTCACAAAGTAACAAAATTCTGTACTTAACTGATTTGTCAAGAAATCTAAGTGTTACATAAGTTACGGATATGTTGAGATTATGTAGGCAACAATTTCTTGAATGATTGGTCCTCGAAAAAGTACTCGTGCAATTGGGTGTAGCTATACATAATAAGCAGACAAATACCAAGGGCATATTGGGGATCTTTGACATAAGATCTATCTACTTGATTAATAAGTGACGTTGATCATAGCAAGGATAACCGGTTGAATGTCGTAATTAAAGTGCTATTGTGTCTCACGTGGATCCACGTTACGAAGGGACAAAGTTAGATTAGGGTTCAATAAGGTGCATGATTAAAACCCCTCCAAGTATTTCTACTTTTGTTGATTATTTGGCATACTTATCACAAAATTGGAAAGTACCCTATCGGTCCTACGTTACTACTATTATTATCCGACTCTAAAGCTGCCTGTCCATTGACGCGGAGCGAGGCTGCGGAGAGTAAAAACGGAGAAATATTAACCAATAGAAAATTATATCCGAGATTTTATGCAATCCTATTGGTTAATATTTCTCCGTTTCGTTTTTCTCGTCCTGAAGGCTGTTAATGTTTTATCGATAACCCTGTATAACGCTAGAGTTTAACAAGTCCTCGATTCAAAATTCTCAATTGAGAAAAGATACCCTAATTGCGTAACATACTATCAAATTCAGTCTGAATAATTTTGAAGGATATTGCAAATCCATTGCTTCACATGTTCAACAAAAAAAAGTCTGCTCAACAACGTAAATAACGCAATGAATGTTATTGAACAGTCAAAATGAAAGGCGTTGCTACTGATAGTGTGTTACGCAATTAATTACCCCGCGGATATATGGTAAGCAAGCAAGACCTGCATATAACTGATTCATTTTAATCTTTCAGCGAAGCAGTCCAGCGCCTAAACCGCCGCGTTTCGCCCGCCCGTCTGCCGCTCGCGTTTAAGGAAGCGTGAACGAATCCACCGTAGCTGAGGATGGTAACTTTTGTACAATTACCGCACACTGGCGCCGCCTCCCCCCCGCGCCCCGCACTCCCAAGCACCGTCTGCAAAATAAGGCACAGGCAGGTTTTATTCAAGTAAGGGGCTTTTAGGTTCTATGGCTCGAAAAGAATCATGATTGTAGTCAGTTGAAAGATATACTTACGGGCTGTCTTTGAAAACATACGACAAAATTGAAGGGGGTGTTCTACCCAACAATATTAACAACTTTTACTAAGGGACCAAAATAGAATTCGAAAAAAAAAAATCGACCTTCCCGTATAAAGGTACATACCCGATTGGATCATTTTGTATAAGAAGGTCGATTTTTTTTTGCGAATTCGAAGTTGGTCCAATAGTAAAAGTTGTTATTATTGATGGGTAGAACACCTTAAATTTTGTCGCATGTTTTCAAAGTCAGCCTATTTATATAAATAATTTCTTTTGTTCACACAAATAAGTCGCACAATTCAACAGACATTCACACACACATTCACACACACACACATTCACACACATTGACACACATTTGCACATTCTACAGACATTGACATTAGGTAGGTACCTGTAAAGATAATACAAGGTGCCATATACAAAAAAAAAAATATCGAAAGTGACGCCATGATACTTTATTTCAAATAAAGAACGAACTAAGTAAGTGCGGTGTACATCTTAACGTACAGACGCCAGCACATCAAGCTACCCGAAACTGTCAAATTTTCCCAATCAACTTTGAACCTTATGCTTTAGCGATAAAGTTGAACACACCATCAGTCTCAATCTGAATCACTTTTATTCTGGTAAGAATTTCAGCTGGATAATTGTACCTATAACACACTATCAGTAGCAATGGCTTTATTTTGACAGTTCAACAACATTCAATGCGTTATTTACGTTGATGAGCGGCTTAATTTTTCGAACATATGAAGCAGTAGATTAGCAATATCCTTCAAAATTATTCAGATTATAAATATGATTGATAATGTACTATGCAATTAGGGTGCTTCGTTGCTGGAATTCCTAAACAAATGCAAGCTTGGTGCGCAATTAAAGATTTAAGAGCAACTATAAACAATAACAAAACTATAAGTCCATAAAACACAATACACATAAAACCCTCACTGAACAAAAGTTACCCAATCAAAAATCACAAAAACTATTTACCCTGTGCATGCGCACTGTACTCTCAGAAGTTGGCCACACATGAGTTATAGCCTCGCAAGGATAGAAACGCTGTCTAACTTTGCACTTTACCCGTATTTTACACATAATGGTTATGTATGGGCGGTTAAACTTTCATACGGGACTCACTAATTGAGAGTGCGTTGCGTCTGGGACTTCGAGACTCGCTAAACTAACTTCGGTTTAAATAGTTGGAGCTGCCGAGGTCGGAAATTAGATTCGTTGGCTTTTAGAGGGTCGTACTTGCGGACGCCATGGTTGCTTTCGAAGGGTTAAGGATAGTTTTGTAATTGGAAATGTTGGACCTCGTTGATGATGAATAAGAAAATTTTAAAGCAGAGAAAATAATGTCTGATTAAAAAAAAAAACTACCTATGATGAATCTTAAATATTAGGAGTATGGTTTTGTAGCCGTAGGAACGAAACACAAAAAGATTAGGGCCAATATTCCAGACTGGTGTTTAAAACTCCAAAACAACACACACATACAAAAACTCCTCACAGTTAACCTTTAACTTACTGTGCCTTTAAGCCCATTCAATAAATATTTATATAACTTTAGAGCTATTACGCAATTATGAATATTTTGTAAAATAAGTCAAGTACAGACGTCAGCACATCAAGCTACCCGGAACTGTCAAATTTCCCCAATCAACTTTGAACCTTATGCTCTAGCGATAAAGTTGACACCTTTAAAAAAATTTGACAGATTGTAGTAACTTGATGTGCTCGCGTCTGTACACTGTCCTTCAAAATACATTTTCCTAGTTTGAAGGACAGGGTAGGTACTCATTTGTAATAGCCATACCCATCCCTTTTTGAAACAACACTGATGTTACCTAGGCTAAGTTTTTTTGAGTAAATACATAAATGATTATTAAAAAAAGAAACGATTATTCACAAATGCTACAGTCTTCATTTGAAACACTACTATTGAATTTTTTTTTTTTTTAATTTATTTATTAAAACTTCATGCACAAGTAAAAACTGTACAAAGGCGGACTTAATGCCTTGGGCATTTTCTACCAGTCTACCTTAGGGTGATGCAGAGACAATACACAGTAGGTGCAATAACGGAAAGACATCAAGTATATTATGGCATCAAGATTGTAATTAATTTAATTTCTAAGAAGCATCAGGAATATGTAAGTCTTCTTTGTGTTACATTGTAGTTATTATCTCACTGAGAAACCAAAGGAAAATTACATAGGCAATCTTATAAAATATTACAATTAGAAACGCAATTAGAACCAACGAAGATCATTTTATAGCATAATCAGCCTATAATGTTCCCACTGCTGGGACACAGGCCTCCTCTCTGTGAGAGAGAATTGGTCATAATCCACCACGCGACCCAATGTGGGTTGGTAAGATGTCACAGGTCTTCGAATATTTGGTTCTGAGACATGGCGTCTCCTCACGATGTTTTCCTTCACCGTTTCGAGAGCACTCGTGATGAAATTAAATACACAAAGCAAAGTGTCTGTCTAGGTTCGAACTCACGACCTACAACTCGTAAGTTGGGGCCGAATCACTGTGCCACCGGTGCTCATGATGATTTTTTAAGAATAACAAAATGACAATTTTGCCCCAAATTGGAATCACTATCTGCTTTTAGTATCTCAAATATTCCTTTCAAAATTAAACCCACTAAGATTTTAATTGCATGTAATTCCAACCCGTCTACAGTACGGCTTAATAATCTCATGTACCTAGGCACATTAGAAGCTACACGAGTAAAGTAACAGCTTTCAACATTCTAATTTTAATTTCGCACATAACATTCACGAAAGCGCTTCCCTACAGAATTTGCAACGATTAACAAGCCAACATTCCGAGTTTTCGACTTCAACCCTACGCTACGAGTGTTGCAAAACTAAAATCATAATAATTTCTACAACTAATAAACTGAGCAGTTGGTTTAATTTAGCTTAGTTCTACCCTTCCACGTCGCGGCTCGGCGAATATTTTAGCGATTATTAAATATTTCGATGTAAGCAGAATAGTTTGTGTGCGGTTCGTAGTTTCCTGTTACGCGCATTTGAAAATTGGTGATTTTATTCCGGTCGTATTTTTGTTGGGTGGCGCCATCTGTACGGTTTGGTGGGAATTAATTTTCGAAAAATATGCTGTTGTGATGATTTATAATGTACCTACTATTGTGTTGATTCTAGCTTGCAGGAGTTGCAGTAGCTGGGAATATTGCAGAATAACTGTAAAAAAACTACATTAAGCTAGTTTCAAGGAGTGCTGAAAATGTAACATTAAATCTACCTAGGTACTTAATTTTCTTTTTTTCTTTTTTCTATCTACATGAAAAGATCCAGAAGACGATTTATAATATTTATTCAACAATTTTCATGATTGCACCTCCTAGTTTGTCTCTGCATCACCCAAAGGTTGACTGGTAGAAAATGCCCATAGCATTAAGTCCGCCTCTGTACATTCATGTGCTTGAAGTATTAAACAAATAAATAATACTCTTATTTTCTATTGAAGGTATTGAGCACATATATTAAATTGGTCAGATTTGCGAAAAAGTTTCGATTTTATCTGGCAGCATTGCTGAAACTTTTGAGGCTGGCGTCGACAGCCAATCACAATCAAACGTCCTACTTACAATACCAACTTACAACTACTTTTCAACCTAACACATACATCCCTGCCTAACCCTCCAAGTCTCCAGCTATATACGTACGTAATCTCATATTCAAATTTAAAAATGGAAGCGTCGCTGACCGTTTGCCTCGTGGCGCCACATTCCGCGTCAGACGTCGCCACCTAGCGGCGTTCCCGAGAACTTCGAGCCCGAAGGGTCTCCGCCACTCGACTATTAATTTCCTAAGGGAACTCTACACCCCGGCCCTCGTACCATGGTAAGATACGACGATTGTTTTTAATTTTTTCTGGTTTTTTTTTTTGTTGTTTTTTTTTAGAGTTTGTTTGAAAAGCGGTAGCTAAACAGTAAAATATTAGATTTGATTGTTGGTATTACCAGAATCTTCTTTCTTCTCTATTAGATTTTTTTCTAGGAGTCGACTGTAATCTGCCTTCTTGTGTAAACAGGCATAATATTTCAAATTAAACATTGAAACATAATTATTACTACATCGTCTATCATATTTGTGTTTTTTTTTTTTTTTTTTGTATTTTTTTTTTACTTGTAAGGTAATCAACACGTCGTAACAAAAATGTTTAGTATTCCTTCAGTGGATATAATTTAAAATGAACGCCATGACTAAAACTCATCGAGAATCATTGGAAAGAAAGAAGTAAGTAGCTAAAAGAAAAACAAACGAAAACTCATCAACCCATTATAATTAACTAGCAGCGCCCTGCGATTTCACTCGCATAAGTCTCGATCCCGTAAGAATATCGAGATAAAAGTATCCTATGTCCTAATCCAGGTCAAGGTCTGCCCATTTGCCAAATTTCATCCAAAATGGGCACCTAGCTTCAACTTTCTGACCAACAGACCGACTACTTAATTTTGACAATTCAAAAGTGCCTGTAATGGTTTAATTGAAATAAATGCTTTGAGTTTGAGTTTGAGTTTGAGTTTGAGTTCAAATCCGTTCAGCCGTTTTAGCGTGAAAGCGTAACAAACAAACATACAATCAATCTTTTCTCTTTATAATTTTAGTTTAGCTAAATGAGAGAGTTTATTGAGGCTGTAATTAATAAAAGCTTGATAAATTAATTAGTTTCGTAGCTAAGTAATATTATACAAAACGTAGTTTAGGCCGTAGGCCACACTAAAGAAGTCATTTGTGGCTGCACCTACGATTAACGAAATCATCGCGATAATTATATTATCGGCGTTTCCCGTTGGTGTGGCCCGGGCATTATAGCATCACCAATACCTACGTAAAAGCTACGTAGTTGGCGCAGCAATAATGGCACGTCGCATAAAAAATCCCTATGTAGGTTTACCATAATACCTTCTTTGCGGTATAGTAATAAGGCAATTTAATTGAATAATTGTTTAATAGTATTTTGTGTATTTTTTTTCAGCGGCCTTTCATTGGTAGACGAAGTCAAGAAAATTCATGAAGCTTATCAGTTGAATGCCGTAATTACAGCAACAGTTAAAAAGCTATTGTGCCTCGCGTGGATCCACGTTCACCTATACGTAGGGATAAACGTCTTTTACTGAACAAAAGTTTTTGAAGTGAAAACTTATTTAGGCGTGTGGGCATTTTTTTAGATGGGAATTTCTATTGAACTCGCGACACTGTTACCGTAACCGATACCTCTGTATGTAGGTAAGTATGACGATTCAAAAAATACACACGTAATTGTTCCAGTTTTCATGTCTGTCGGCATTCCCGGAATGCCACTGTTTTTTGTAATCTCTTACTAAATCGTGGACTTAAGAATAATTTTCTAGAACCTAGATGATGAATTAAGGAACGATTTTCCGAAAAAAATCCACTGACCACTGGTACCATGGACTCATGGAGTATTTAAACGCGACCAAAGTCGCGGAAAAAGCTAGTTCAAACAAAAAAATAAACCCGCTGTCGTATCGCTATCGTTTCTCGCATTCGTCTCGCAGTACGAGGGTTAGGGACGAGGTTTTATCTTCACGCGCGCATGACTATCCTATGGTAATGTAATGAAAAATTACGCCCATCTGATATGGACGCTGTCTCGTGCTTTTTATTCAGCTACCCTCACCTGTGCCTGTAGATATAATAGGTAAGTATTATATTATAGGACAGTATTTTATTACGAGTAGTGCTATTCTGTAAAAATGTCACCGTGAAAACATAACGTTCTGACATCTGTCAGGCAGGACGACACATCAAAATTTTCTGTTTTTGTACTTATAATTTTAATGTATTTATTTTGAAAAATTCATTGAGTCTCAAAGAATGTGCGCAATTTGGATGGAGTAGTGGAACTGTGGAGCTGACGCTGCCTGTGTGAGCGTGCGCGTTCCATCGCCGCCCGTTCGATGTCCACCGCGCACAGGATGGATGAAAACAGCACATGATGCAATTTCTTGCTCCATTGGTGTAATTGCTATATGGCGTTCCAGTAGGAGGATACATAAATAAATAAGTGAAGTGAGCTGTCAATGGTGTCAATCCCTAGCAACAGATGGAATGGTAGCTCACTCTAAGTTCACTTCACCTAAGTTTTCACGGTGAGTTTTTTACAGAATAGGTCGGCAGGATACTATAATTTTTGTGAGGTAAGTTTTGAACGTTTACGGTTTTAAGAACGTGAAAGATTCAAGTGCTACTCGAATTCTTTCGCGGCGAATTTGTAATGTCGATTTGGTTCGTGGACGCACCCTAAGCCATAATTACCCGACTACGGCGAAGCAAAATGGAGGGTTATGATTTTGACCAATATGAATGTATATATGTTCATCTGTTCACTTCTGAATTACTTATCATAATTTGACAAATGGAAGCGCCTTCATCGTCTGCTGATTATTTTGTTCGTGTTGTACATGTTCGTTTGGATAATGTTTCTATTTATAAGACGATGTTATCTATCTTATTAGGGCGGATCTTGTTGGTTGTTGTCAACGTATCTTTTTAATAGACTTCGACTCAATATCTCCGACGTTGGTAAACTGATTATGCTATTGGCTTTTTTATAGTGCTACAAGGAGGATCATTTTGTCCTGTTGAACTGCAAAAGTGCAACGAGCGTTTATGAGAAATATTTACGTAAACACAACTTTTGGGTGAAGGTTTTGGTGAGTGTAGAAGGGGTTTATAATATAGGCTCTAATGGAAGATTCCTATAATTTACGGACTATTATTGGTTAAAATTAAGACTCTTGTATCTTTATCAATAAATGAAGCAAAGACCTTATAGATTTGCATAGAGGGTTTGACTCTCGGTTCTACTTGCATAGAGAGTAGCTTCCATATGGAAGTACCTATTACAGGTAAAATTAGCAAACGAATCTATTTATATGCCCAGATTGGCAATAAAGAATGCTACCATTGGTAAGCGAAACGATTCATTTATGTTTGTAGGAACCGAGCATAAGTCCAACTTATCGAAATGCTGCACAGCTTTAATTAGGTTTGATTCTTGGTTCTACAAATAAATCATCTCAATCTATATCTGGTAAGTATCTTCAATTATTTTTGTTGAAAAAAAAATCTGAGTCTTAAATACTACATTTGCTCATCATAAATGGTGCATTGGTCACCATCCCTGATTCTAATTGGAATCTAATACTATCTGACTGGCACTGCTTTGTCAAACAGTTTCTTTGTACGCACCGTTCACATTACTGTTCGTTGTCATGCGGGCTACGCTCAGTAAAAAAAAAATGCGTCGACAATAGTGTTGTTACACACTACCCGTTTAGATGGCTGTAGGTACCTACAGGTTGTTTTAGAATCATCACATGTGTTAAGAGGCCGTGCACAATATCGACTTATTTTGGAAAATTTGTGAGAAAGGAAAAAAACGACGAGTTCTCTTGTCTTGCAGGTCGGTTGAAGGGATTTGCAAATAATGTAAGTATTATTTGCACATCACGTTATCACTAATATTCACAACAAGTTTTCCGAAAAATAACTGGAAGGTGGCTTTCGATCATCGTTATACAAGAACTACAAAAAAAAATAACATCAATACTGTATGGTCTATACTTGGAGATAACGCCTTTTTAGGGTTCCGTACCCAAATGGCAAAAAACGGAACCCTTATGGATTCGTCATGTCTGTCTGTCTGTCTGTCTGTCCGTCCGTCCGTATGTCACAGTCACTTTTTTCCGAAACTATAAGAACTATACTGTTGAAACTTGGTAAGTAGATGTATTCTGTGAACCGCAGTAAGATTTTCACACAAAAATAGAAAAAAAACAATAAATTTTGGGGTTCCCCATACTTACAACTGCAACTCCAAATTTTTTTTTTCATCAAACCTGTACGTTTGATGAAACGGTATCTATGGATAGGTCTTCAAAAATGATATTGAGGTTTCTAATATCATTTTTTTCTGAACTGAATAGTTTGCGCGAGAGACACTTCCAAAGTGGTAAAATGTGTCCCCCCCCCCCTCTAACTTCTAAAATAAGAGAATGATAAAATTTAAAAAAATATATATAATGTACATTACCATGTAACCTTTCACCGAAAATTGGTTTGAACGAGATCTAGTAAGTAGTTTTTTTTTTTATACGTCATAAATCGAAAACCGCAATTTACCTTTCACAAAGTTACAACGAACTACAAGAACTTTTATATTATGTTACTTGCTGCTACGGAACCCTTCATGGGCGAGTCCGACTCGCACTTGGCCGGTTTTTTTCGATATCGATAAAACAATACACTTACCTAGTAGAAAAAATGTATAATAGGTTTCTCACAATTATTAGATTACAAATTGACAAAAGGGTTTTTGGACTACATAAATGTAATATGTAGACATGATATTGATGTAAGTATCCCTATTTACTATTTTTGGTCCCTGGTTAATTTGGTCTTTCTTAACACTTCTTGAGAAATAGATGGGAGGGTAGTTGTGGCCTGTGTCCCAGCTGTGGGAACATTATAGGCTGATTATGTGAAACATTTCTTACGAAACTAGACTTACAGCTCTTCTAGTATTGCTTATGGTAGGTGCAACGATTATACCTACCATTGTAATAATTGAAGTAATTAATCAGTGAGTACTGTGTCGCTTATAAGTTCTGCTCTTTTATATTTAAATGATTTTACAATGTTTATTTTAATTATTATTCGGGTCGTCAGAAGCCAGAAAATCTGACAACCAGTCTTACTAAGGGGTATCGTATTACCCAGTAACTGGGTTGTGGAGGTCCGATAGGCAGTCGCTCCATGTAAAATACTGGTATTCAGCTGTATCCGGTTAGACTGGAAGCCGACCTCAACATAGTTGGGAAAAGGCTAGGCAGATGATGATATCTTAATTATTATTTTTACTGTGTTAATCACTATTTAAATATTAAAAAATACATGTGTAAGTACCTACCTAATTCATAAAAGCGTTCATAACTCTTTGAACGCGCTTTTGTCTAATGCTGACAAACTGTAAATTAAATATTAATTGTGAAAAGAATGGTAGAAAAGGGAAAATGGTTTCTTTACTCTCGAATATTAGAACCATTTTTGCCTTTCATCATGATTGCTTGCAGAATCTATTTAGATAGCAGATATTAATTTGCATTAAACTGTTGAAGATCTGTTTGTTTTATTTCTAAAGACCTATGGGGCTGGCAAATTTACATCTACCTATCCATTTCATTCAAATCATCAATATAGAAATCTTTGACGAATCAACGTCTTCTCATGCCGGTGGTTTCCCGAGCAATGCGTCTTTACCCTCCGGCATGCCGACTACCCATACCCCCACCCCTTTCACCCCTCCCACCCCTAAACTACCACCCCTGGGTGGCCTTTTTAATGTCCTCCGCCTTTGCTCACAACCTCTCCGTTATTACTCCCCGATTCTTAAAAGACGAATTTTACACAAAAAAGAACACACAAAACTGTATTCTAAGACTAAACGTTAAGGTATATATTTGCTTAGTAACAAAATTAACGTTAGATCAGTATCTAATAGGATATCAGATCATCACTGTACGTTCTTTGGAGAAATTCGTTCTTACAGTTGTGTGGAATAACATTAATTATTACCCTATTGTGAAGAAAATATGGTATATTTTTGTACGGCAGTTTTTACGGCGGTTAGGCCTTTTCGTGCGGGGTTGGACCGGAGGTGCAATAATTTAAGCAAAGGGTGGAAAGCGACGGAGAGTTCTTTTTGTAGTTTGTGCGAGTGAGACGTGCGTAGGTCGAGAGGGTGCGGGGTTAAACGCGTTACAGGGACGGCATAGGACGGATTGGGGTACTTTTGTGGTATTAAGTACTTTTGACGCAGTGCAGCTGACTGCAGCTAGCGTTTGAACGCAAAATTAGGTAAGTAGTACCATAAACCATGAAAAGTTTTCCAAATTTTTTCTTTTCCTTTGAGGCACTCCTGTCAGTACAGTATTGGGTTTTAATGTGTGGAAATTAATAAAAAAGGCCTATTCCTTGTTAGACAAGTTGAATAGAGGTTAGTTCATACTAAGAAATACTTGAATGCGTTAATTACCTTACAGAGAAGCAGTGAAGATTTCTGCAGAGTCTAATGTAGATCCAGCATCTTTAGGTACCTAGGTCCTCTTCGTGGGGATATCCTGAAATTAGTAAAATAAAATGTGTTAATTAAAATAAGTAATAATAATCACACATGGTTTCACTAAAAGAATACTCGTATGTATGTATTTCCTTGGAATATAACATTTTAAATATTATAAAACTGCCATAAACCTAGCTTTAAAATAAACTAGATATTTAGTAATTAGGTACTCAAAATGAAACCAGAACCATATCCTTGTATTAAACACTAGCTGCGCCCCGCGGTTTCACCCGCATATGTATCGATCCCGTGGGAATATCGGGATAAAAACTATCCTATGTCCTTCCCCGGTACTCAAACTATCTCTATACCAAATTTCATCTAAATCGGTTCAGTAGTTTAGGCGTGAAGAAAAGACAGACAGACAGACAGAGTTACTTTCGCATTTATAATATTAGTTTGGATTATTCTGACTCCCAAAACATCTGACCGTACACTCTCGGCAAACTCACGAATACTCACGAGTGATGGCAACACAAAGTTTGAAAACACGATTTGAAAACACCCCAAGTCCGTCCCTGTAGGCCGTCAACACCCCAAATAGGCCGACGCGCTGCGAACGCTAAAAACGTACCCCTTTACCCCTTTCCCCGATTTTTAAGCCTACTTCCCCACCCCCTAACTCCCGGGTTAGCCAGAGCACATTTACGCGCAATAAATTTTGACCGCTTCTGACTAGCCAAAACAGCCTGTATACTACACAACATACACAGCGAATTTGAACTTTATGTTTAAACAGATAAGGTTAAATTTCAAGTAAGTTTGTCACAGTAACATAGTATATGTAAACGAAACGGTCTCGGAGTTTTGAAGCGGCGTTTGACGTTTAGCAAAAAAACGCTCTATTTTTGTAACTTAAAGACGATTTTCGTTTGCAACGTATTTTGTATAAAAGAAGGTACCACTTTTGCGTGGCTAGGACAAAGCTATCCTATTTACCTAGGCTTTAGATATTGTGTATTTCTCATTTGTCTTGGTTGTGGGGGCCATTGTGTGAGCCTATGGCAATGAAGGCCAGGAAATAATGTGGTTTTCAACGAATGGCCTTTGTTTAAAGAATAGGATGATCTTGCGTTGAATTGCCGCATTATTTAGATACTTGTTTATTTACTTTGTGAGGTATAATGCAGATGCAGAAACTGGAAACTGCAAAAAGAAACTCGTGGAATTAGTTTTTTGTGCTTATTGCTAGACTACAATTAGAAATATCTGTTCAGATAATTTTTGTGTCGATTGAAATCATCAAAATTATCAGCCTAATTTACCCATTTATTTATTTAAACTTTTCGCACAAAAAGGTACAAAGACGGACTTAATGTCTTAGGTATTCTCTACCAGTCAACCAAGGGTGGTGAAGAGATTAGATGGCAGGTGCTTTGGTTGAGAGGAACAATGATTAAAAAAAACTATTAGGTAGGTACTCCTAATTTAAACTAGGTATTAACTCTACTAAGGGCTGATTTTTAAATAGTCAGATAACATTTATCTAAGGAATAAATATTTCGGTTTGACAGCTTTTGTATAGAAAATATGTAAAACTGTCATAATTATATATTTCTGAAACCAAAAGTCATTTATTCAAATTAGGCTGAGAATCAGCACTTTTCGAACGTCAAAATTACATAATTTATTTATTTATTATTTATTTCTTAAACCACAATAATTATAACACCTTTACAGAATCATCCAAGGCGATGTTATAAGTTACAATGTCTATTCCTTTACAAAAATAAAATAAAATCACCTGTCATGTAAGCAAAATTGCAACAACGTAATAACGCTGCTGCAACCCCGCCCAAGCCGTGTGGCTTGAATCAATCATTGAAAAAAAGTCTGATATTATAATACCTATCAGACCTATTTCAATGCTTAATTGTACCTAAGACATGTATTTGATAATCATCATCATTATCATGGCCATTAATCATCGTCATATTGATTTTTATATTGATTATAATATAAGACAGTCCCCCAAAATACCCACCCTTCACGTCAGCCCTTAGTAGTATCCCACCACCCTCATGGTCAGATAGACTTAGGCTAATGATCTAGAAAATGCATTAGATTAACACTTTGACAGCGGATCACGTACTAATTAATACTAATAATATAGGAATAAATAAAATGCTTGGCTGTCAAAGTGTTAATTTGTCCAGTGGTGGCCCAGTGGTACTGGCCGCGACTTACGAGTTGTAGGTCGTAGGTTCGAACCCAGACAGGCGCTTTACTTTGTGTAAATTATTTCATCACCACTGCTCTCATAACGGTGAAGAAAAACATCGTGAGGAAACCGGCATGTCCCAGAACCAAAAATTCGAAGACATGTGACATCTACCAACCCGCACTAGGCCCGCGTGGTGGATTACGGCCCACTCCCTCTCATAGAGAGGAGGCCTGTGTCCCAGCAGTGGGAACATTATAGGCTGATTATTTATGTTATGTAATTTGTCCAAGCGTAGTGATTACACCAATATTAATGGCCATTTCTTTCAGGAGCAAATAATGTGCGCAGACTAAAGTGAACTTTAAAAATCACATGTTCACTTGATTCCTATATCCATTATTTCTAAATAGCAACCCGCCCCTGCTTCGCACGGATTTTACAACTAGATATTGAGATTTCTTCATAGTTTAATATTAAGAGGTATATAATACACATACCTAAACCTTCGGAAATAAATTCTTTAAATGATGGTGCAAACCGCATGTAAAGCTATGCGTTGCGTAGCTAAGAAGAACAAGCGTTCACACAGATAGACACGAAAATACTTTAATTTATCCATACTAATATAATATTGTCTTTCTCTGTTCTCTTTCCACAAGGGTTGGCGTGTAACAGCACTGGATAGGGATAAGTGGAAGGAGGGAAGGGAGGCCTTTGCCCTGCAGTGGGACAGAAATGGCTGATAATAATAATAATAAATATAATATTATAAATTCGAAAGTAACTCTATCTGTCTGTCTGTATGTTACCTTTTCACGCCTAAACCACTGAACGGATTTAGATGAAATTTGGCAGAGAGATAGATTGCATCCTGGGGAAGGACATAGCATAATTTTTATCCCAGAAATCATCCTTTAAGGGGGTGAAAAGGGGGGCGGAAGTTTGTATGGGGAATCAATAACCGCTGAACCGATTTAGATGAAATTTGGTATGGAGATAGTTTGAGTTGTGGGGAAGGATATAAAATAGCTTTTATTCCCGAAATTATCCCTTAAGGCTGTAAAAGGGGGAGGAGATTTGTAAAGGGAATCAATAAAAAAGGACTATAACACTTTTATCGCGGGTGAAACCGCGGGGCACAGCTAGTAATAATATAATGAAACAATGACTCTTACTGAAGCTAATTTGATGGCCGTATTAGTCGCACACCGACGCTGGACTAAACTGTTTGCGTGTCCATAATGCAGCAGCCATTTGTAGGCGAGCCGTCACTTCGGGAGATTTCATCTGAGGGAGAACGACGGATGAAGTTTGGACGAGTTCAACTGATCTCTGAAATTGAGGAGGTTGTGTATTCGATGCGTATTTTTGGTAAAGTATGTGTGTATAGTCTGTTTCAAAAATATCTCATGAAAGTGTAAACAATAGCTGCGGGGTAATTGCGTAACAAATTATCAATCGGAATCGGTTTCATTTTGACAGTTCGACAACATTCATTGCGTTGTTTATGTCTTGAGAAGACAATTTTTTCGAACGTGTGAAGCAATGGATTATCAATTTGCTTCAAAATTATTCAGATTCCGATTGATAGTGTGTTACGCAATTAGGGTGCAGTTCAGGTAAAATTCTTATGCAATCACTTACTAAAGGGAATTAGTAACACATTCCTCTGTATTAAGAAGGTTTAAACTTTATATCGCGACTAGAGATAAGGGCTTTCAAACAAACAAACTTTTCAGCTGTATTTTAATAATCTATAGATATAATTTGAACACTATAATCCCCTTTGGTTTACACATATGTATGTCTCATAAATTTTTAGTCCATGACGACTAAAAGCTAATTAAAGCTAAGAAGATCTGCACCCTAATTGCGTAACACACTATCAATCGGAATCAGAATCATTTCGAAGCCAATTGCTAATCCATTGCTTCATAAGTTCGAAAAATTTGTCTGCTCAACACGTAAATAACGCAATGAATGTTGTTGAACCGTCAAAATGAAACCGATTCCGATTGATAAAGTGTTACGCAATTGCCCCGCTGATTACTATTTTCCACTACGTATAAACCAATCTCACCTCATAGTTAGAAGCTATAATACCCTCTCATAACGCTCCGTGTGTCCTGTACATTGAAACACAGAAACGCATGAATTCCAATCCAGGAAAAGGGTTCCCCTCCTCGTTGCGAGGTATAGATTACTACATTTTGAAAACGATGGAAACATACCTACTATTGGAGTAATTGCTATAGTGACTGCAGTGTGTTGTTGCCTTTATTTACTAAATATGCAAACAATTTTTCAAATTATAAATCAGTAGCTGCGCCACGCGGTTTCACCCGCATAAGTATCGATTCCGTTTGAATTTCGGGATAAAAAGTAGCCTATATGTTAATCCAGAGTGTCAGCTACCTTCTTACAAAATTTTATCAAAATTGGTGTAGCCGTTTGAGCGTGAAGAAGTAACAAACATATAAACACACACACACTCACAAACTTTCGCCTTTATAATATTAGTCTGATTCTAATCAATCATTCTACTTTCAAAAACCAATCCTCACGATGATTTCTAAACTTTAGTTTCTATTTCTAATAGTATATCTCGATGGTCCCTATTAAAAATTTCGGTTCTGCAAAAAATACCTACTACTGTTCAGTAGAGCAGTTCAAAGTTTGTTTTGGCGATAAAAAAAAAAAAGACGGGTTGCACTCCGGGATTGCCGGCAGAAGTGAAAACTTGAATATTATCTAACGTTGAAATAAATCAATTATAAATTGAATTAATATAACTAATTTTTTTTCACTATTTCTGCGTCACTTTTTTCATTAATCGATGCACTTTGTTCAATTTCCATATTTTAAACACTTTATATACACGAATTTTACGAATACACAGCAATGTGGCTACTACACAGACGGTCGAGCCATCAGCTGTCCATCCATCCATCCACATCCACGTCCACCGTCACCGTCCCCCTCCCCGTCACCGTCACCGTCCCCGTCCCCGTCACCGTCACCGTCACCGTCACCGTCACCGTCACCGTCACCGTCACCGTCACCGTCACCGTCACCGTCACCGTCACCGTCACCGTCACCGTCACCGTCACCGTCACCGTCACCGTCACCGTCACCGTCACCGTCACCGTCACCGTCACCGTCACCGTCACCGTCACCGTCACCGTCACCGTCACCGTCACCGTCACCGTCACCGTCACCGTCACCGTCACCGTCACCGTCACCGTCACCGTCACCGTCACCGTCACCGTCACCGTCACCGTCACCGTCACCGTCACCGTCACCGTCACCGTCACCGTCACCGTCACCGTCGCCGTCGCCGTCCGTCCGTCCATCCATCCATCCATCCATTATCGTGTCTCCCTTGGTTCACTTCGGTTGGCGCCACCGTAGAAAGAGGGGGGGGGGGGGGAATCTCTCCTGACGGTCACGTGTCCTGACGCGATGTCCTGACGCGAGTTTAACATTTTTTCCCCATTACAAAAAGTGTGCAACGCCGCTAAAGAAGTTTTCACTTCAAAAATAATAAGACTGTGGATGTTCTTTGCACTGATTGTTTTATTTATTGTTTACTATGTACTGACATAGACAAAATATAGAATTGCCAAGCTTTGAACTACTCTACTGAACAGTAGTCTTTTTGCAGAACGGACCTACTTATCTATGAATGCTTTTTTATATTCAAAAACCAATCTAACCCCATAGTTCCAGCAATAGTGCATTCTAATAAGCCCCCGCGCGTCTGCATTGTCACGCAGAACCCCATGAATTCACGGTTGCAATCCACAAATTGGTGGGATAAAGCTTACTATATATCTTTGCGCTCGTTTCGATTACGGGGTAGGCAGGCCTGTAGGCATTAGCTGCACAGCTAGCGTGGTAATCACGTTAACAAGTTTAGAGTAGTTGTGAATAGTGGAGCGGTTCTCCTGTGGTTGGGAGTTTGATTCCTGTTTTGACGTAGATATTAAATAGACAATAGCTGTAGACCTGTAGGCTTTACTGCTATTGTCTATTATTAATACTCAGGAAATGTTCCTTAATTTTTTAAAGAAGCAAAGCTGTATTTAAGCATTTTTGAAAATACGCTTGCTACACCCGGGAATCGAACCGACTAAAATCCGAAAAAATAGCATCCTATACTTTTACGGCACTATTCGATAGGGTCAATTATAAGGATCAAATGTACCAAGCGTATTTTCAAAAATCTTTAATGCAGTTTTGTTTTTTTTTTTTTAATAAAGGAATGTTTCCTTGGAGTAAAATTTGCTGTTTTCAGTATTTAGAGTACTTTCCCTCCAGGTACGCTTCGAAAATGCCACCATGTAGGTATATTATATAAATAAAACAAAGTCGGGTTAGTTACCTACACCGTTTATAACTCAAGAACTACTGGACTGATTTTTATGATCTTTGATTTGTTGGATTTGTCTCTGCCTCGAATAGCAGAATAACTATTAAAACATGGGAAAAATTCACGAAAAAAAAAACAGAGGCGTGGTGAATTATGGCCCACTCCCTCCTACAGAGAGGAGGCCGGAGTCCCAGCAGTGGGAACAGTATAGGCTGATTATTATAACGGGTTGAAATGGTGAAAGTATTGAAAAAAACTTTCTTGTTCTGTGCATAGCCACGAATGTAGGATAATTTGCATGGCTTTTCATACAACACAATGCTTAACATAATCAGCCTATAATGTGCCTACTGCTGGGACATAGAACTCCTCTCTTCTAGAGGGAGTGGGCTGTAATCCACCACGCGGGCCCGGTACGGATTGGTAGATGTCACATGTTTTCGAATTTTTGGTTCTAAGACATGCTGGTTTCCTTACGATGTTTTCCTTCACCGTTTGTGAGCAGTGGTGATGAAATTATTAACACAAAGTAAAGCACCTGCCTGGGTTCGAAACCACGACCTACAACTCGTAAGTCGGGGCCGTTACCACTGAGCCACCAGTGCTCTAACAAGTTATACGAAGTATCAACATACGACAGCATAATGCTTAGCATAATTATATTTACCCTCCACTCCTTTATATACCGACTTCGATTTACAAAACACATGGCGGTAGATTACGAAAATGATTAATCTGCACCCTGCAGCCACAGGGTGTAGGTAGGTAGGTACCCTGCACAAACAAGGGAAAAAACAAAGGGCCATTAGTGCAGGAAGTGAGGCCTCATCAAGATAAATAGAAACGACACTATGATGGATCACCGTCCTAAGCGCCGAAGTAAAATATCTTCCATTTTCTCTACACCTTTATTACAAAGGAACAAGGTTTAAAATCGCATGGCTCTACCTTAGATAATCGCTCAAGCCGTGTAATTTCTTGCAGCCTTAACTTAAAGACTTAAGGTTCAAAATTGAAGGTGTTGGGGAAGTAACAAGGTTCCTGCAAGACTGTGTTTGTCATTATCGGTAAGTAAATAGGCGAGGGTTTGTTTATAAAGGAAATAAGGGTGGAAGTATTTGTTTTAGGTAATTGATGTGTTAATTTCTAATGGATATTAGGTTGCTTTTGTTTTTGTTCGAGTTTGTCTAGGCTGCTGTTGATTAGGAACTGTGATTGGCTGGGATTAGCCTGTAGGTCTGTCTTTAGGGAGTGTAAATGTGGTGTAGTAAACCATTTGCTTGTGGGATACCACAAACAATCGGGCACTTTATATCGTACTTTTTTTATGGGAGCAAACCTGAAATCGCGAAAAAAATATCAGCTGTTCCCTACATTTATGTTCGAGTAACTCGTGAAAATGTAGGTAACAGCTGATTTTTTTTTCTCGATTTCAGGTATGGTCCCTTAGTAAAAGTGGTTCATAATGATGAGTACAATCTCCCATTTCGATTTGTCGCATGTTTTCAATTTTACCCTGTATATCTTCGCTAATGTAAGTGACGTAACTGATTCGAAACATACTTTACAGTGCAGTATTACAACTATTGTTATCGTGTTAATATTGTTTTAATAATAAATATTGTAACAGATACCTACGTCACTTCGTGAGATCTTTGTTTTTATTTTGTTCGAAATACATGATCAGATATCAGATTCGACTTGGAAAATGTATCAAATTACTATAATTAGGTCGGCTTAGTCCAAAATGTCAGATACGTCAGTTATTTAGATTAGCGATGATATGTCACAGACGGATTGTAGAATCCGCTGTTTCACAAAACTGCTAGTTGTTTTACAAAACAGCTCCGTTATGTAAAACAACTGAACAGCAGCGTTCAGCTGGATTGTCATTGCGCTACGTTTTACAAAACTGCTACTGACGTTTAGACGTAATACAGAATGGCTTATCTGCAGTCACAACAAGCGTCTTTCATAAAACTCTGATAACTTTTCAGTAACATAAATGTATTTTGCACCAGAGAGGCGTATACCGATTTTTCGAAAACCGAAACCGGTATTGCCTCTCTGTTGGATGATTCTCAATTCGACGCTTAATTTGTTTACTAATTGTAAATACATAATGTTCTCATAAATACCGTGTTTATGTATTTTCTTCGCTGGAGGCTCCCAATAGAGGGTTTTTTGATAAAAGGTTCCACTTTCCAGCTCCTGAAATAGATTTTATGACATTCGTTACATTAATGAAAGTATATTTGATATACGAAGAAGCCCCTTTTAAAAAGTGATTATACAACGTGGAGACAACTAAACGACAATAAATGAAAACACTGGCAATGCGAATGCATAAGAGTATTTTGGAATTATCAAATAAATCCTATGTCATCGAAATTAAAAAAAAACTAAAACCAGACTACTGAAAGGGATGAAACAAGAAAGTACCTTCCCGTGGTCGCATGCCGCTGTATTAACATATTATAAGCTACGGTAGCATGCGACCACGGGAAGGTACTTTCTTGTTTCATCCTTTTCAGTAGTCGGGTTTTAGTTTTTAAACTTATTTTTTATTTAATTATTTTGGGGCTTATATCAGTAATATTTATATTTTTGAAATGTGCTAAATAAGCCCTTTCATTTGATACCCTAGAAGGCATAATTAAAAACATTTTTTTTTAGATCATGTCTTGTTGTCCGCTAGAGAGCGCCATATTCAATTCAATGTGATGTCACATAGCCTATAACCAGCGGACGATCAAGACTCTTCCAACAATACCTCATTTGTCTAATTATTACAAGTGGTTTAGAAGTTATGAGGGAACAGATGAACATACATACATACCGGTCAAAATCATAACCCTCCTTTTTGCTTCACCGTAGTCGGGTATAAAGGGTTTTTTCAAACAAACTAAATAGTAGTGATAAGGCCGGCTATGGGTTCCGTTTTGCCAATCTGTGACTAGCTAACTTAATGACTAAGTAAACTATTGAATATATTTGATTGAATTTTCGTATGCGGACTGGGAATGCTATTAGATATAATTATGCAGTTTCATTAAGTGCCGTATTGTTATCCCCAAGTTGTATTTAAGGCTAAGATAGTCGCAAGAGAACCAAGGTAACCGACATAGCCCGAAGAATTGCCAAACTTAAGTGGCAGTGGGCAGGGCACATTGCTCGCAGAACAGATGGCCGATGGGGCCGAAAGGTTCTGGAGTGGCGACCGCGTACCGGGAGACGTAGCATTGGATGGCTTCCCACAAGGTGGACCGACGACCTTACGAAGGCCGCAGGAACCCGTTGGATGCGAGAAGCACAGAACCGGTCGAAGTGGAGGTGCTTGGGGGAGCCTACGTCCAGTAGTGGACGTCTTTCGGCTGAAATGATGATGATGATGAAAGTGAGTACTGAAAAGTTTTTCGAACAACCTTCTCTTCTCTAAAAAAATAAATTTTCATCATTATCAGCTTCTTCTTGCCTGTGCTTCTGACGACCCGTAACGACTGTCAAAAATCCACGCATGACAGCCGGGACCAACAGCTTAAAGTGCTTTCCGGGACACGAAGGGGTTTCAGTATGTAAATATGGTTACCCATCCACGGATCTACTGCGGCAAGCGTACCTTAACCTGATCGATCGACCCGTGCGGCTGTTATTACTTAGCCACGGGCCCCTCAAAAAGATGAAGTATATGGATACCTAATCTTTTTACTACGGTATGAGCTGGGGTTATCTTACGACTGTCTATATAGAGTCGTAAGAGGACCCCTAAATAGTGTGTAGGGTGCGCCAGAGCTTTCAACCCTTCGTATGCTTAAACGTGGATCCACGCGAGATACAATGGCTTTTTAATTTTGTCTGTAATTATGGCATTCAACCGGATAATACCTATTCTCAATAAATTTTAATAATATAACTATTAAAATAAAGTGCATTGTTGATTTTTGTTTTCCTAATTATATTTTCATTTTAATACTTAATTAATTTTATACTTTTGACTGTGTCCTATAGGGTTCGTAATTGTATCTGAGCTTCAAGCTATTGTAACTCCCGCAAACATTACATTGTCGAATGCAAATGAAGATATGAATATGAATATCGTGGAAGCTCTTAAAATCATACCTTATGGTAAATTGTATACCATTAGCCAGTAGGTACAATCCCCCAAAAGATGATTGTAACTAGAACGTTTTACAGAACAATGAATGAGGGGAATTATGAAAGTTTCTAGAAAAGCAAACAAATGCAGATACGCTAAGCTATGTAGATTTTTGTAACTGTAGGAGGTAGAATGGCGAATGAACGAATAATCATACTTTCAAGTTTTTTTTTTTTCATATAGCTAGAGAAAGCTAAACCTCTTTGGTTTTTCTGAATACAAACTCAATTATTATAATCTAAATCTAAGTTTGTACTAGGAAATCGTATCAGACTATAATTACATTTCGTTCTTCTATTAAAACAGTTGTCTAGCGAAACTAAAACGGGGGAAAAAATGACCACGCAAAAACAAAATGGAAGGCTGGCTTAGAGTGGGGGCGGCAAAATACGCATGTGCGTGCCCCAGCCTCCCCCGAGGCAGGGGAGACGCGGTCGCTGAGACCTGCGGGGAGGGCGGGGTTTTGTTTCAGTAGGTACTGGTTTTTTCGCCTATCTTTCTTGAGCATCCCTTTGATATGCGAATTTTTTTTTGATGTGGTCATTTTTATAGATAGATATGTATGCTTTTTTTGTCCGTGTGTGTGTGGTTTGTAGAATTAATTAGTACCCTTTCATTTTCGCCGCTCGTGTTAGGTAGTCGTTATAAAACATGGACGCGTTTCTTTTGTTTTTTTTGGGCACGCCCGGGGTGAAAGAATTTTAATGTGTAGGTGTTAGTACTTTCGTTTGGGCGTTTTAAATGCTTTTGTAGATAATAATATGTATGTATAGGGCACTTGATAGGTAGAGGTACCTGATTTAAAGATATTGGTATTGTGTTGAGAGTGTGGAATATAGGGAATAGAGTATGTCAATTAAATGGGATGTAAGTGCAAAAGCGGGATGAAAAAGGGGTGTTTAGTTTTATTTCAATTGAGCCTTGGTTTCCAGAATATTTACAACAAGCACGTTAGTAGGCAGATAACGATTTGCCACTCAAAACTAAAAGTACAGAACTCAGACAATCGCTTCGTTGATGTTACATCGGTAATCCTTTCAATGCATTGGCTATAAGCAGCTACACAACACTTTTTTTTTTACCTTTTTCAGATCAAAGCTAGTTCAAATTACTAAAAAATCCCCGCCGTCCGACACTACAACATAATCAACAAGCTCGCTGTATCGAGCTACCATAAACTCCAAAAACATGCCTATTCTAAATTCCAATTATTCACTTTGACGTCGCCCGTAGATAATCATCTGTCATACGACGCTGGACGGGGTAACTGTCCATTTTAGCCCGACCTCCCTCTTTTTAAACAACAACCCCGATTTTAGCACTTTTAGTACCGAAGAGAGGGGAGAGTGGGTTCAGAGTTTGTTGGTGGTGGAAAATGGAAAAGCAAAGGCCGGGATAGGTTTTAAGCAGGGCTCTGTTTGTGCGTAACGTAAGATTGCGTGACGTTTTTTTGGTCCACAGATAATAAATGATATTTGTGTTTATTTTTGGGTTAGAGTGACGGTTTTTGTTTGTCATTTGGTTTTAGGCTGTCGGGCTTAAAACTGGAGATAGGGGTTTTATGCTGAAATTGTGTTAAGGTTTTTTTATTTTTGGTGAGATAAAATATACTTAGGTTTGTTGGGAAATTAACGTCAGCACATAAGGCTGTAAATTACAACTTACGTTTTTCACAAAATTTTGTTATCATCCCCAGTTTTGTTGACGATGAGATGGCTATTTAATAAGATATACCTACCTAGGTTCTGATAAAGCACCAGTACCAGCCTTACCAAGGGGTGTCGTGTTACCCAGTAACTGGGTTCTGGAGGTCAGATAGGCAGTCGCTCCAAGTAAAATGCTGGTGTTCAGCTGCATCTGGTAAGACTGAAAGCCAATTCCAACATAGTTGGGGTAAGGCTAGGCAGACGGTGATAGGTACTACCTAGCATAACCACTTTATAATTTTCACACTGCTGGGACACAGGGCTTCTCTCGGTGAGAGGAAGTGGTCCGTAATCCACCATGTGGGCCCAGGGTGTCACATGTCTTTTAATTTTGGTTCTAGGACATGCCTGCATGTATCTACCTAGGTGCTGGAAAAAAAACCCTATGGCAAAGAAGTAAAGTAAATTATCCCTTACGCTAAGTGATTGGTTATTGAGTAAGCAAACACATCTAATGCATTCCACTTATTACGTTAGTCTTCAATCAATAAAAGCCGCAACTCGATATCAACTTTCCTTTTTCCACTTAAAGAAATTAAGGTTTTGAGTTGATTTGCGTTTTGAGTTGCTTTCTATAAAAACGTTTGCGTACGGTAATGAAAAAAAATTTCATGCGAAAAACATAAAAAGGATATGACTTTTTTACCTTATTATCGTTTTCTTGGTGATATCTAAATGCTATGGTAAATAAAAGCGCACTCTTGGATTTTGAAATCTCGACCGAGCGCCGAGAGTAGAATATCCAACAGTTCAATAATTTTAAAGGCATTATATTTAGGTGTCATCTAGTGTTAGCATAAATTCCCTTTATTAAGCCTATATTATACAAAATGCTTTCGCTGGTCTACTGACGTAATACGGTGAAGGAAAACATCGTGAAGAAACCGGCCTGTCCAAATGTAAATCTTTATTATAATTATCCTTTACAATGTAAATTAATCAGCAAAATTAAAACCTAACTTAACTAAAACTATACAAAAACTAAAATATAGCGTCGAAAAATTCATCCGCATCGCTGTCGACTGGTAATGTACCTACCCAAGAGACTGGCGGCATTACCACGTTGTATGGCAATGCTTAGCACCAAAAAATTCGAAGACATTTGATATTCACCAACCCGCACTGGGCCCTCGTGGTGGATTATGGCCCACTCCCTCACACAGAGAATAGGCCTGTGTCCTGGCAGTGGGAACATTATAGGCTGATTCTGTATGTCTGTTATGTATAGTCATGATTTTCCTGGTAAAAAGTATCAAACAAACTATCTCACATTCTCAGTAACATTTGTGTGGCAATAAAATGGAAAATCGAAACTGAAACTAAGTTCTTAGCCTCAAAATACTTCCAATCTTCACCGCTTTCCAGTGTTTCAGCTACCTACCAAAAATAAACTAAACTCTTGGTAGAATATAAAAATACTACCCACAGAGCACGGAATCTCGTAGTCAGAGTCAAAATTCGAATAATTTATTTCAAACTAGCTTCTGCCCGCGACTTCGTTTGCGTAAAACTTCTTGTTCCTCTGACCCACCCCATCGCAGCGCATTGCCTGCACGCGTAATGACTTCGTTTTCGCATAGCATTCTTTCTGACTTTTTTCTTGTTTTATTATTAGTAGGTATAGGTAAGCATATACGGCATTTTTGAACATCGCTATACCAGCAGCGTCTAAAGACGACAGGACTCAAAAAAATCCTGGCGCTGAAAGTGCTCTGAGCGCGCAACCTCCGTCATCTTCACCATTCAAAGCTGCCAGTTACCAAATGACGCTCTCATTTGTGCCATAGTGCGAGTAAACGTCGACACGCTCGGTTTAAACGGCAATTGTTGACAGCGCCACCTCTAGCTGAGGCTGCAGAGGCGTATAAGTGTTCTGCGATAAAACCTACCCCAGATATACCTATAAAAACAACTGAATATCACCTTCAATAACAAACACCGAATCACCGAACGAACGGAAAAAACGTTCATCCAGAAAACATTTTACAAAAACTTAATAGAATTAAATGTATGTAACGTGTCGCCTTTTATAAAGGGTGTTACCGATTTTTTTTTTCATTTCACCAAAGATAAAAAGGGATTATGTATTTCAAACGTACCTTTACATAATCCGGAAAGCCCGAATTAAATTTTAGCACGTAGGCCGAAAAAAGGAGGCCCAAACAACCCTTACTCTGGTAAAAAATGGAATATTTCTTTTTGATTACAACAATATAATTTGTATCTTGTGTGGGGATTTAAGTTAGAGGAGGCTGGCGAGTCTTAAGTAAGTATATACTTTAGTTTTTTAGAATAATGTACCTAGGATTTTGTAATACATACATAATATCTTGATTTAAAAGAGTGTTCTTGGAGATTCTTGCCTGTTCTTCTCCAGTGAGATCTGCATTTTGGAATGGGCAACTAGCTTCGAATAACTGACCGACTCTATGACGATTCAAAAGTGCATGTTTAATTGAAATAAATGCTTTGAGTTTGTGTTCAGTTTTGACTTTCTTTTGGTCTCAATACTGTAGCTAATGTATTTTTTTAATACGACTACCTACCTTAATCCTAGCTACCTTAAGCCTTTTTTTGTTTGGACGTGTATTGATCTCTCTGTACGGCTTCAAACATAATGAAAGAAAGAAAGAAAAATATATTTATTAAGGTTTATTGGAATTCTTAAGGTTTTTTATTAGGTTTAGGATTTTTTGATTGGATTTGATTTTTTGGTTTAGGTTAGTATCGCTTGCGCCGCGGGTGGCCGCTTAACCTTTTCAAGTTTCTCAAGCAATCTATGTATTATAGTAATGAAGATAATGCTTAAAATTATATGGCACTGTAACTGCTCGCCGCTTCGCTGCCATCTCAGTGTGATTTGAGCCTTAACCATCTGGAATTTTAAATAAAATAAGTACCTATGTATTACAACCCTTATCAGATCCCGCGTCCGCTCACTCCGGACACCATACGCGTCAACCCTTTACCGCGCACGACAAATTAAGCAGGCCGGCCCTTTGCGGGCTCCTGGCAAAAATTCAATTACAAACTTCAGCTCCATCCCAAGAGTACATCTAAAGGGATGTACTCGTTTTTTGCCTCTAAATTTTTATGCGGCCCTTTACAAGGCCGTAAACGGAACGGTTGTATGAATATTCCATTTGCTCCGAAACTCTGCGCTTATGTATTGAAAGTTTACGGAGGGGGAGTAAGAGGTATATGTTTATAATGCCGTGCGTGTGTTTTGCTTGATTAAAATGCACTGGAATAGAATTGGGTGGGTGTAATATGTTAGAAGGTAAGTACCTACCTACGTGTGTTGGTTTTTGATTGTTTATACGGTTTCATATAGGAGCACTTGTCCGGGTTGTTTACTATGTAGTTTCGGTCCGAGCTTATCTCATATTGAGATTGGAAATTAAGCTTTTCGCAATTATGCTCATTAAATAACCTCCTCCGTTTTTTCGTCGGTTAAAAACTGTAAACTAAGAAACATTTTGGGACTTAGGATCACGCCTTGTAGCAGCCTATGTTTAGCACGAAAAAACCATGTTTAAAAGACATCAATCATGGTTTGTGTTGTGGTCACGTAGGGGCTTTTTCACAAGTAATTTTATATCTTATTAATTATTATTGAAGATGCATGAACGAGTAAATTGATCACGTGTGAAGTAGGTGCATATCTCGAGAAGTTCCTCAAGGAAGAGTTCTGGCCGAAGGGTGTTGTGTGCCGCCGCCGGTTTCGTGGCCGGCTACATGACACCAGTCAGCGAAACACGACGCAGACACTTCGTGTGCGTTAATTAGTTAGTTTTTTAGTGTAATTATATTCTATGTCCAGCAGTGGACGTCTTTCGGCTGAAATGATGATGGTGATGATGTATTTTTATAGTATTTTTAAGTTATAGAATACGAGTAGAATACTCTTTATTATATACACCATATAAATTACAGACATATAGATAATATGTATGTATGTGTTTTATATGAGCCTTGATGCCTAAAATAAATAAATATCCTTAATCCTTATGGATGTGGTCTACATTCATTTTACAAAAATAAAACACTTTTTAAGAAAAAAAAAACCGACTTCCAAAAAAACACTACAAAGTGAAAAATAACTTTATTTCGGAAGTCGGTATCTTTGGATCTGTATTTTAGTTTTTTGCCACCGACTTCCGAAATTAAAGATATTTTTCACTTTGTAGTGTTTTTTTGAAAGTCGGTTTTTTTTTTCTTAAAAAGTTTTTATTTCACGCTTTTTAGTGGGTCTGCTTATAATTTATCTAAGTTACAATAGCCTAGTGATCATCGCCTTTTACAAACAAAATATTGCTTTTCCCGATACAGGGAAGTTAATTGTTGAGGAGTTCTGCAGGTCCACCATCAGCTCCATATCACCATTCACATTGTGACGAGCATAAATTGCTTAGCAACCATATTAAAGTAATCGAATCGCAACCCGTGAAATACTTAGATATTATTGAGTACTTCCGATGGCCATCTGTGGTCTTCATCATCAGTTCCACTTCACCAAATAGTGCTTTCCGAGAGTGCTTTACTATAAAAAATACCCAAATCGCTATAGGTGTGCCTATAATATTTGAAGAGTTCCTTCGATTTCTCCAGGATCCCATCATCAAATCTTGACCTGATGCTTTTAGACTAGATGCTGATAATCCTGGCTGCAGCATCAGGCCAGACTTATGTCAACATTACATTGAACTTAAAATTTAGTTCTGTTTAAAATGAGCCCAAACACGACTACGGTGCTGTAATTTCAAGGTTGGTACTTTTTCTGATGCTCCTGGCTTCAGCATCAGGTCTTTATGTACTTCGGTGTTCCTCATTAACAGTACGTTTATCCACACATCGAGCCCTTTTCAATGAGCCTAAACACGATATATCTGCTGTTAGTTGTCGAGGAGTTAGGTACTCTGCAGACTATCCTGACTGCAGCATCAGATCATGACTTGATGATCATGAGACCAAATGTGGCAAATGCCCTATCAAACATCAAAACAATTTACTAAAACAGTCCTTTCCTGTTCGAGTAACTTCTTACTGTTAAGGAGTTGTACCTTCCATCATCAGCCCAGCTACCTGAAATGGTGACAACCATACGCAAATACACAAGATACTTCATAAAACATGCGAAAAACAACAAGTGAGCCTATAAAATTTGAGGGTTGCCCTCGATTTCTCTAAGATCCCATCATCAGATGTTGAAATGGTGACAATGGTACCACACGGGAAGCACTAGCTTTCAAATAAAAAAAGAATCATGAAAATCGGTTCACCCAGTCGCAAGTTATGAGGTAACAAACATAAAAAAAAAAAAAAAAAATACAGTCGAATTGATAACCTCCTCCTTTTTTTGAAGTCGGTTAAAAATATAATCCAACCCAACCCATCTGGAGCAAGCGTGGTGATCAATGGTCATGCCTTCTCTATGTGAGAAGAGACCTAGAGCTTTGCCCAGCAGTGGACAATGGTAGTATCATAATCAGCCTATAATGTTCCCACTGCTGGGACACAGACCTCCTCTCTGTGAGAGGGAGTGGGCCGTCCCACCACGCGGGCTTAGTGCGGGTTGGTAGATGTCACATGTCTTCGAATATTTGGTTCTAGGACATGCCGGTTTCCTCACGATGTTTTCCTTCACCGTTTTGAGAGCAGTGATGATGATATAATTTACACAAAGCAAAGCGCCTGTCTGGGTTCGAACCTACGACCTACAACTCGTAAGTCGCGGCCGATACCACTGGGCCACCACTGCTCTATGGTACTGGTACAATGGTAGTATTATTATTTAAATATAATTAGTTATTCATAATGAATTAATTTGCGAAGATCATGATTGATTATGATTAACTGAATGAAGTGATTATTTAGTATTAGCAGCGCCCCAAGGTTTTACCCGCATAATTGTCGATCCTCATGGGAATATCGGGGTAAAAACCATCCTATGTCCTTTCCCGGGACTCAAACTATCTCTAAACCAAATTTCATCTAAATCGGTTCAGCGGTTTGAGCGTGAAGAGGTAACTGACAGACAGACAGACAGACACACTTTCGCCTTTATAATATTAGTGTGATATAGTATGGATTTACCAAACAGAAGGGAATGAAAAACAAAGTGAATGTTAAATGGATTTCTGAAGAATATTAATTGATCAATCAATATTTTATCTTTCTGCTCCATTGCTTTCAGGATTTCATTGATTCAATTACTAGGGCACACCAAAACGAGGCGAACCGATTTAAAAAAGACTTAAAAGTTTTTTATTATTCCTACTAAAGAATAAACCATTCGGCTGCAACTGGTTAGACTAGAAGCCAACCCTAACATAGTGGGAAAAGGCTAGGCAGATGAATTACTAAAGAATGATTAGAAATTGTGTATTCTAAGCGATAACCAACACAAATAAAACTTCACATGAATCAGCGAAAACAAAATAAATTCAACCTAATATAACCAAAAATCCTTTTATACATATAACACCGACAGAAATTAGGACAAAGCACACCGATTTAGAATTAGATGGAAACTCTCCCCCTTTCACCCCCACGTTAACCCCTTACGATTAGAGGCACGCACTTTTACAGCAATTTGTCAAAAAAAGTTGGCAACTTCGCCCCTCTGGGCCTGGCCGCGTCATTTATTATCCACGCCTCCCACTTCGGGACCACCCCTCAAGGGCCAGTAATTTTGCCTTCAAAGCCTTCACGGGAATGCGTAATGACTAACGACATGACGTAAATCGCAGGGATTTACCCTTGTCTGTTCACATAATACGTGTTTTATATAATAGCTGTTTTATGTAAATGTGGAGCTGGATACGTAATGAGGTTTTTTTTAATGAGATTGTTATGCCGAAAATCACGGTTATATTTTGGTATTTAACAGCCGACAGTAGGCTAAGCGAATCGGTAAACGTAAGATGGGACGCCCTCAGGCTAGGTGGAGCGACGATCTTCGCAGGATGGCTGGTAGCAGCTGGATTAAGGCCGCAGCACACTGGTAACACCCGACGCCATCCCACATGACGAAAATAGCTCAACGACATAAAAAATTTGGCCAATGAGTAAGCTTCATTGATATCGCGTAACGTGGTGTGTTATAAGTGTGTTTCCGCCCTTAGAGTTGCCGAAAATCGAGTTGAATGGCGTGCTATAGGAGAAACCTATGTCCAGCAGTGGACTGCTATAGGCTGATGATGATGATGATGATGAGTAAGCTAAGTACTGAAGTATTGGCGAAAGATATAATACAGGGTGGCAAGGACATCGACGCAAAAACTGTAACCATGAATTCACACTTCTGGAGTAAAATTTTTTGTCAGTCATCAATTTTTTTTTTTAGTTTGCGTGAAGAAGCCTCCTCGTGTAGCGCAGTTTGTTTCGCCAGGCGCTCGGCGCATCCTGCACAGTCACACCCAACACCTTATTTGACTGGCCAATTCTTACCTTGTGGTGGTAGGGCTAACGTCCGCCTGGTTTGCGACCACCCTCCCATCGGAGTCCGGCGCGTCAAGCAGCCTGCTGTGTTTCGTCGATGCGTGGGAGTTCCAGTGCCTTAAGCATATACATATACAATTTTATACTTAACTAGCTATGCCTGCAACTTCATTTGCATGTCGGAAAACAAATTCGATTCATGGTTTTTTTTTTGCGCGGAAACCCTAATTATTTTTCAATAATCAATGCCTTAGTTACTCCTTATAACATCAGCTATTTACCAGTAAAAGTGCCGTCAAAATCGGTCCAGCCGTTTCGGAGATTAGTCGAAACAGACAGCCAATTTTTTTTTGTTCCTTATGTATAAACTTTTATAATGAATTTAGTAAAAAGCTGTTATTTTGAAATTACAAACAGACACAAAAATTTTATTTATTTGCATAGATTTTTCAAGTTGAATGTCTACAAAGAAAATTGCAATATTTAACCAACCAGGCACGTCCTACCAACTCCTACATAACATTTCGTATGTTTGCTTACATTAAAAACTCAAAAACGCTGCTCGGGTCATTAAAATTCTGCGCTGGAGTTGCGGGCATAATATAAAGTCATTATGCAAATGTTGCCAGCTTTTTACTGGAGTTTAGCCTATTTGTGGAGATGGGTGTGCGTTTTATATCATCGTGTGGTGTGCTGTGTTTCATATGGGTGTATGTTTATTGCTTACTTTGATTGTGTTGGGAAATGGCGTTGTGAAACGGTTATAGTTTGTAACGGACGTGGAGTTAAATTGAAAGTTTGTTTTCAATTTAACTTGATTTCCGTGTGTATCTTCTAAACATATAATAAAACTAGCAGCGCCCCCCGGTCTCACCCGCATAAGTTACCCGAGGAAATTTCGGGATAAAAACTATCCTATGTCCTTTCCCGGGACTCAAACTATCTCTTTATCTATCAAATTTCATCTAAATCGGTTCAGCGGTTTAAGCGTGAAGAGGTAACAGACAGACACACTTTCGCATTTTTAATAATAAATAAATGTTTTATTCAGAATTAAAATTGGTAAAATGATTACATAGTCTTAGAAATTATTTACAAAGGTATAATAATGTGAGATGGCTGTACTAGGACAAACCTGTATCACAGATATAGAAGTCAAGAGACTTTTATTGATGAGAAGAATTGATTAAAATAAAGGTCGCCGCTCACTAGGCAACACGACGCGGCGTGATACGGCAAGACCTTTATCATTTTTATGGCTGAAGCATGCTAAAGCTGGTATGCCCCTTGTGACGATATCAACAAAATGTGACTTAAGGTATGATCATAAGATTCAAAACATTTCCACTTACAAAAATATTTTGCCATGCCAGGAATCACAATACAGGAATTAATATGCTGATAGTTCATCGCAAATAAAATACAGAATTACTTTGTATTAGTGAATGACTGACTGAGCAACACAACAATGTAATTTCCTAATTTTAATGAGAATCTGCAATCTGGTCAGTCGTCGCGAAAGGGGTACTTTTTCGGTTTGTGTCCCTGTCTATGTCCCCTTTATTTTTAAACGGTAATAGGAAAGCCTTTCTTTTTCTATTTTTTTCTTGCAAAACGATTGTCAATCAATGTCTTTGTAGATGCATTTGTGATATACAGTGTATTTTTATAAGCAGATAGAGGTATTTCTCTGATCCTCTTGGCAAGTGGGTAGTTATGGTGTTAATGTACGGTAACGGTCAGTACTGCATTATCACCGTAAGGATTGTTTTGCTGTGAACACGCGCGGTACAGGCCGTATATACGTATGTGTGTATAAGTGATGTATTAACACAGAACGCACACCTCAGAATTTATACACTGGTGTCGAGCGAAAGTCAGCGAAACAAAAATATATCGCTTTTTCACACACGCAGCGTACGTAATTAAGTATGACCTTGGTCGGCTCAAACCATTGCTAAAATTGACAATATTGTTATAAGGCCGGATAGCTGATAGTGTAACGCATCGGATTAGCAAACATATAGGCCCAAGTTCCAATCTCAAAATGAGATTTTTTTTCTTTTCATCAATTATCTTCATCTGTTCTTTTATTATTCGATAAATTAATAAACGAGAATAATAATGTAATAATTGTTTTTATTATAATATAGTTAGTGAAATATGGGGTAAAGAATAAAAATGTTTTATAAGTGATTACAAAATGTTTATTCGTTATAATTTTATAAAGAATAAATAAACTTCTAGTTTAGGACTTATTGTGGTTATAGCTTAAGTATTCATTTTCATTACGAAAAGAAGATTGAAACTAAACCTCAAAATAATCCTTATTACGAATATGCTACAGTATAAATTTTTTATTACTAGGTATAATCAATTTATAATTTAATCCTTAGTATAATACCCATTATTATCAAAGCAATCTTGTAAACGCTGGCGCATGGGCCCTTCAATATTGCATAGGTTTTTGAGCTGGTTTTCGTTTGCACGGCGAACGGTTCGTAAAGACGTGTTGAATAATTCGGCAAAATATCTTGTTGGTATTATAACCAATTGTTTCATATTCACTGACCAGCTGGGGCATTCCACGCAGCAAGGCTACCCTCATCCTTATTTAGTGACCCTCCGAGTCACAGTAGGTAATTTCTCTAAAACAAAAAAAGAATACTGTTAGTCTACTAGCAAAATACGAATACTATTGAGAAATAAAATTATAATGAAAATAGAAATGTTACATATAAGAATAATATAATGTAATATTCATCATTTAAAATCTAGGACTTCGAAATTATAATTTTTTCTTCTATTTAGACCTTATAATACGTTAAAAAAAAATAACTACAAGGATCAGCAGTTCTATTTTAATAAAATAAATGTTTGAAAAAATAATTAAATCATATGCATAATACTCACATTCAGTTCAGTTTCATAAGTTCATTTGTGTTATATTAAATCCACTTTTACGCAGCGCAATCACATTCGCTTTCATTTCAATATTCTGCATTTTAAATGGAACTACAACAAGGCTAATAGAACACACGTCGCTAACCCACAATAATTAACAACCAACAAACAACGTTCTATTTAATCGCGGTGAATGACTCGTAACTTAACTGTATCTACCTTATAAGTAATTTATTTAACTGTGGGTATAATCATAAAGTTTAACGAATTAAGCGCACAAGACGAACATGGCAAGGAAATATATTATTATAGTCATAAGCGTCATTACTCGAAGTAATTATTAAAAAACATTTAAAAAAACTATCACCGCGCGTGAGATTCGAACCCACGGCTCGCTACGCAGGACGCGCTTACCCAAATGTGATAACCGCTAAGCTATCATGCCACACACCGTAGTGGTTGAATTAATGAAATACAATCAGTTGCAAATGAATGTGAGTGTGTGTGTCTACAGTAGAGAAATAGCTAATTAAAAAAAGGTCGTAAGTAAAACCAAAGTGTCAATCTATTGCTTTGTGAAATTGCTACTCCACTTATGACCGTGGCCGTACAGTCAACAAAAGAGACAAGTATGCAGGATCGTCGGATAAAGTTGAAGTTTAGTAAGAAATCGATGGATGTTCTCGAATAAAATTTTATTTTATTAATAGAAAACAAACAGCTCAGAGAGCAGTGGTGGCCCAGTGGTAACGACCGCGACTTACGAGATATAGGTCGTAGGTTTGAACCCTGACAAGCGCTTGACTTTGTGTAAATTATTTCATCACCACTGCTCTCAAAACGGTGAAGGAAAACATCGTGAGGAAACCGGCATGTCCTAGAACCTAAAATTCGAAGACAAGTGACATCTACCCGCACTGGGTCCGGGTGTTGGATTACGGCCCACTCCCTCTCACAGAGAGGAGGCCTGTGTCCCAGCAATGGGAACATTATAGGCTGATGATGATGATGATGATGAATAATAATTATTATTATTATTATTCGTTTATTTATTTATGTACATATTAATTTACATTTTTAAATATTTCTTAAAATATAAAAAATACATATAAAAAACATTTAAAAAACATTTAAAAATATAAAAAATAGTATTCCGCCGGTGTCGGGAGCAGGGTCCAAGCTACCGGTGGTTAGGGCTCCAGAGACAGGAACCTCCTCACAATACGAGCCGTATCAAGGAGTACTGCCTTCTGAATCAGGCCCTTGATCCAACCGCCTAACGAGAGCCTCGACAGATGTTGGTCGAGGCTTTGGGCCATAAGCCCATTGGCCGATACGACAATCGGCACAATGATAGCCGAGCTCACATTCCACATGTCAACAACCTCGTGTGCTAAGTCAAGATATTTAATTTGTTTCTCTTTCTCAGCTTTCACGAGGTTCCCGTCATGTGGAATGGTAACATCGACAATCATTGTGCGGCGCGCTAATCGATCTATCACCACTATATCAGGCTTATTGGCAACAATAGTCCTGTCAGTAATGATAGACCGATCCCAGTACAGCGTGGCATGGTCATTTTCAAGAACTGGGTCGGGCACATACTTGTAATACGGTACCTCAGAATCCACAAGTTTATATTTCAAAGCAAGTTGCTGGTGAATAATCCTGGCTACTTGGTTATGCCTGTGCAAGTACTCGCCGTTAGCCAGACGAGAACAACCAGAGATAATATGTCTGATAGACTCAACCGGACGGTGGCGTGCCCGACACACGTCAACCGTCCCGTCCTTCATAATATGTCTGCGGTAGTTATTCGTCAAGATAACTTCGTCCATAATTGCACAGACGAAACCTTCGGTTTCTCCGAAAAGATCACCAAAACGTAACCAGGATACGGACGCTAAGAAATCTACACCGGGCTCATGAAGAGCCCGATAGAAGCGCCCGTGAAGCTCCTTGCTTTGCCATACCTTCTTGCGGTCATCGGTAGTAAGTACTACAGGTTTGCGCCAGTTCTCTTTAGCCATGGTCAGCGGGGTGAGCCCTTTGTCCACTGCGACCACATCACCGCGGTGCATACCCACTTCAGCTTTTAAAAAATATTCCCTGAGACTGCACACCTCGCGGTTGTGGAGGGTCTTTGCATTTAAAAAGCCTCGACCCCCACACTTCCGCGGGATATACAGTCTCATCACCGATGATCGTGGGTGATGCATCCGATTTGCAGTCAGCAGTGTGCGGACCCTTCTATCCAGGGCGTCGAGTTCGGTTTGAGTCCATTTGAGAATGCCGAAATAGTACCTCAAAACCGGCATGACCCAACCGTTGAAGGCTCGCACCTTATTTCCGCCCGAAAGAAGACTAATTAATACCTTCCTCAGGCGACAAAAGAAGCGTTCCTTCAACGATTGCTTCATGTCAGCATCGTTGATACCTAACGCTTCCGACATACCCAAATACTTATAGCTTTCAGATGAGGAGAGGGATCTAAGGTTTATGGAGTCCGAGAGTTGAATTCCCTCAGAATCCATAATCTCCCCTCGCTTTACATGCATGACTGCACATTTGTCCACACCAAATTCCATCCTGATGGCGCTACTGAAAGTTTCAGTTACCTTCAGTAGCTCCATCAGACGCAATTTGTTGGGGGCAAAGAGTTTCAAATCGTCCATGTAGAGGAGGTGAGATATGACCTGACCACCTCTCCTCAACCGATAGCCTAGACCTGAATCCTCCAGTAGTGTACTTAGAGGATTCAGGGCTAAGCAGAACCAAAGTGGACTCAAACTGTCGCCCTGAAAAATCCCCGCTTAATCCATACAGGTTCATTATTCCCCTGGATCTGCCGACATCCTGGATAGCGAAGGACCGTCTTCCATTGCCCCATACACGACTCAAGGAAGGTGCGTAGAGTTGCATCTATCTTGTACAACTCCAGCACCCTCATGAGCCATGTATGTGGCACCGAGTCGTAGGCCTTCTTATAGTCTATCCAACATGTCGACATATCCTTGCGGGATCGACGAACCTGTTGGCTAATGGCCATGTCTATGAGGAGTAGCTCCTTAGTACCGCGGGACCCATTCCTACATCCATTTTGAGAGGCAGACATAATCGAGTTACTCTCAATGTGCGTATTAATTTTCGCTCTCAAAATGGATGTAAGAAGTTTATAAACCGTCGACAAACACGTGATCGGTCTATAATTCTTGGGTTCCGCGGGACTACCTGATTTATAGAGCAGGTGGGTAACGCCTGTTGTTAGAAACTGCGGTAGCGACCCAGACTCTAAAGATGACTGGAACTGAGATGCCAGGCAAGTGTGTGAACTAATTAGCCATTTCAACCAAAAGTTGTGCAGTCCGTCCGGTCCCGGCGATTTCCAATTCGGTAACGGACGGACGGCTTTGGCAACGTCTAATGGCGTAATTAGTACTGTTTCCATTTCTGGTACAGTCTCACACACTCGCTCGACATCCCGTATCCAGCCAGCTTCAGTGTGACAGACGGGCACCGACCAGATGCTGCGCCAAAATGCACTCGTGACGGCATCATCCGGGCGGCATACATCTGTCACATTTTGTTCAGGTCGCTCCCAAGCTCTATACACCCACCTTTCATCGCTGTGGAACATGCGATTCTGCGTGTATCGATCAATCCGCCGCTTATACCGCCGAATTCGGCTCGCCCATGCACAAACTTTCTGCTTCAGGAAGTCGATGCGCTCTGTGACACGGGATATGTATTCTCGAGGGCTGATTCCAGTCCCCGTGAATGCTCGTCTCACAAAGCGCATCACTCGTGGTCGTGTATTGCCCTCCCTGAAGCAGTATAGTTTGCCGATGAGTACCCTGGTCTCATCGATACGACACTCGATCCTGTGCTGCCAGGCTGGTACGGCTGGTTTTGGTCGAGTAGCTCCGTCACAACTTGGGAACTTGACGTTAGCTAAACGACATGTCGCCACAGCCGCACAATACAGGATCGAGTGTGTATCAACGAGATCCTCGCTGCTCTCGAAGAAATTCTTGAGCTGCGAATCCAAGGCACACACCAACGCCCTATTTTTTTTGTGCATGGGTAACCGTGGTAATCGGGGTCTAAGCTCGGTCGGAGTGAATCTATACTCGAGAAACGCATCCTCCAGTGCGCTCCTCAGTCGATCGTTGCACTGGCTACTTACTGTGTCAACCCTATCATCCTCTTCTTCAACACGATTGAACTGCGGCGGGCTGGCATCAATAGTTGACGCTTGTGCTGCGGTTTGTGTCGGAGTCGAGACGATATGGTTGCTCAGTACCTCTGAGCGCAGCCTATCAAGTGCGATATCATCCAACCTATGATCGCGTTGGATGACCCGCACCTGATCCGACAGTCGTTGGGCCGAGACGTTGACGGTTGGTTCCAGTTCCTGGAACAGAGTCAGCATCCTATCACGGTACGCAGTGAGGTTAGTTCCCCCCTCTGTAGACCCGTAATATGCGCGCATGACGTTCTCGTTCATAGACAGAGTCCATCTCATGCGCTGCACACAACCACCGGTAGCGGGGACCCGGCTCGGGGCCGGTTGGCCCCTAAGTCCCAAGCTCTTCGGTGGCCGGCCTCTCCCCTGCCGACGTACAGGTGTTGGCGACGTCGGCGGGGAAAAATATTCGTCGCTCGAGCTCGACGCAGCTGCCACGGCCGGTGTCACAGCACTCTCGATGGGGCTGGGTTCCGGCGGCAGCGGGGCGGAGCTGAGCGACGAGTCCGGAGGTGGTAGACGTGTACGGCGAGCTGCTGATCTCGTCAACATTATGTGTTTTTCATAGTCTTCACATATTTATTTTGGCGGAGGCTGAATTTGACAGCCGTCATATTTAATTTTTCTATGTTTGTATATATTTATCATATTATTTTTGGTTTATTGTCTGTAGGTAATTTGTGTTTTATTCCGAAAGGTTTTATTTGATAACTATTACTATAAAAGACGGGAAATTGATAAAAACAACAAAAATAAAATATGAAAAACAAAATTTACGTTGTTGACGAATCAGTGTTGCCAATTATTTAATTATTATTATTATTATTATAGGCTGATTATGTTATGTTTTATGTTAAACAGCTCATGTATCAAATTAAATTTCAGTCGACAACATCCATCGGTTTCTTACTAAACTTCAACTATATCCGACGATCCTGGTTACTTATCTCTTTTGTTGACTGTACATTTTAATTTCTTGTTTCTTTCTTGCGGTCAAAATATTTGAATTTTTTAATTAGGTTGATATCATCATCTGCCTAGCCTTTCCCCAACTATGTGCTTCCAGTTTAACTGAATGAAACTAAATACCAGTATTTACATGGAGCTACTGCCCATCTGACCTGCTCAGCCTAGCTACTAAGTGACACGATACCTCTTGGGAAGATTGGTTGTCAGACTTTCGGGTTTATAGAAATCGGGGATCAGTCGCGAAAAAAAATATTAACTGTCCCATGCAAAACTTCAATACCTATTCCACCCAAATTTATTGGACGGCTGACAATTTTTTCTCGATTATGATGTTGGTCATACTCGTATGGAGAAAGTTGTCAGTTTGATGATCTGTACAGTCAGCATCAAAAGTCGATTAACACTATCATATTTACAAGTTATTAAATTGACAACAACTTTTTTCAATAAACTGATTTTTAGCTTTTCACATAATAGACAAGAGTATATATTCTATAAAAAAAATTCTTCTGCTGCAATTTTGAGCTAATATTTTGCTCAATAACTAAGATTAAAAAAACTGAAGTGTTCATCAACTTTTGATGCTGACCGTACCATACCCTAAAATTTTACTATACCTTTCTGATACGCGGTTGATAAACCCAAGTGTTATTTCTCGAGTATCGAGATCATTGTTTTATTAATATTTATGTGTGTATAGGGTTGACTCGTTACGATTCCTCCCCTTTTGGAAATAAATAAAGGCTTGCAATGCAACGCTAGCATATGCAAAAAAGAGCGTTATGTGGCAACACTTATAACCACGTGCACCATAAAATTAGCTCGTAAATTACTTAGCATCGGCCTCCCCCATAGAGCATAGACTAGGCTGCTGCAGACGAATATAGAATAGGTATAGATAATATTACTTTTGCGTCCAGATCAATAGTGTAGCATTTTACTTAATATGTTGAGTTTTAGAAACTTGCGGTTGATTTTTAGATTAACATAGAAAATATTACAGTGCATGAGTTTGTTAAACGCTCGATTTAATCTGAAAAAAATATTGAACAATTTTTTTTTTATTTTCAGAACGCAGTTTTATTGACTGGACGCATAAACTATATAATTAAGGCATTTTCTATCAAGTTTTGTCAGTTAGTTAATAGAAACAATACTAAACAAATAACATAATAAAAACTTGCAAAACTACGCTTTAAATAAGTAACTAAGTATATCAAGATTTGAACACTAATTTCATTTACGGATGTATTTACGTGTGTTTCGGAGTGTTTGCTACGACATTGCTACGCTACAGCTACGCTTTGAAGACTACGGCGTAGCCCACGCAGCTTATGCGCGTCGCCCACACGAGCTAGAGTCGAGGCGGCGTCGAGGCGCGGGCGCACGTTTTCTATAGGAATAAATATAGGTATGTCGCCTATACATACATGTACTATACATACATGTGCGTCCGCGCCTCGACGCCGCCTCGACTCTAGTTCGTGTGGGCGACGCGCCTTACTGTTTCTATGGTCAAAGCCATAAAACCATAATAAATTTAAGTTCGGCACGTGGATTTGTATTTCATCGCAATCACAGCCCATTCCAAGAAGAGATCGCAGAAAGCGATAAGGCCGCCCATTGTATGTTTTGTACCTAGAGTTAAATGTAGTTTTTTGTACTGTATTTTCTAGTGTACCTTTACAATAAAGTATGTATATACAAATAAATCAATAATTGCGTTTTCTTACACGTGGCTACGCTATAAGTACGCCATAATGAGGTGAGCACATAGCAACACTTAGGTTGATACTACTCCTATTTATAAATCGGTTTTGACGTTAAAAATACCTCTATATAAAAATAAAACCAACATCTACGACCCGCGTAGGCCTTCGGCTCCCTTCGTGTATTTTCGTTTCATCAACGAATCCCAGCTTGAAATTGAATCGCCTCAGCATAAGTGCTGTACAATGGAAAGGAAAACAGTGATTGATGAAATATAACTTTTATTAATTCGGGCTTTATGTAGGCCCATCAGTTTTGGGAAGTAGGTACATAATATCTTATAAGTGCTGCGTGAAAATAACAGACAGCTTTAAAAGTACTTACTCGTACTTTAAACTATATAAATCAGTAATTATTTCGTGTTTTTTCATTCAGTATTTTAGAGTTCCTTAAACACTGCTGCAAGGACCTTATGGCGCTCGAATGACGTTGGCAGGGGGCGTTTTTTGTCAAGATAGTACATACTAATTCCATGGCATTTGTTACCTCTGATTTTGCATCACTGTCCAAATCAAAGTGATCTTTATTCTCATTCTAATAAGGTTGATGTTGGGTTGCTGCCACTGACGACTGGTAAAATCATTGTGATCTTTATTCACATTACAATATGGTTGCTGTTAGGTTGCTGCTACCAGAAGTAAAATAACTGTGAATATAATACAGTCCGGTATTCAGAAAACAAAATGCTCCGTCAATAGTTTCGAAATGACTTTGAAATGCAATAGTTTATTAGCCGACTGCTTAACTGAGACGTTGCCTGAGGTAGCTGCGCGGTGCGGGAGGGGTGATAGTTGTCACAATATGACCAATCATTGTGCTTTCGCATCATGTTACCACACCCCTCCCGCACCGCGCTGCCACCTCAGGCAACGTCTCAGTTAAGCGGTCGGCCTATAATTTTAAACAATGTCGTATGTTTAGAAAGATATGGAACCTACTCGAAACGTTGTTAACGTAAGCGGCAATAGCCCAGCGGTTAAAGCCTGGATTGGCATGTGATACGTGGCGTTGTCGTGAGTTCGATCCCATTTGGTACACTTTTGATCATGAGAATCCAATTTCATTACCTATTTCAAAACATCCACTGACTTCTCCCGCATAGTTCTCATAATATTTATATGAGGTTTCAATATTTTATTACTTGCTTTTATAGAAAATATTTTACAGCGTTTTAGCCATCAAATGATAAAACCTGGTTTTGAAAATACAGTACCTATTGTTATAGAATAAAACATTTATTTTTGGTACTTTTATCACATAAAATTCTGTGTACTATTAGGTTCCTTTTTGAAAGAATTAAATACACTGATGACTGAATTTCATATTTAAATAATATTTATGTAGTTTATATAGTTATTTTTCGTATCTTATGTAATTAATGTAGTAGGAAAAATTTAATAAGTACCTAATAATATTTTGTGCTGGAGAAACTTTTCATATTCATTTACTTATCTATACATTTTGTGTAACATGAAAGAGCAGCTACTAGGTAGTTTGTCGAACTCTATATCTAGAACGCGAGTTTTATCAGTAACGAAATTAAGTTTATTTTTTCACACAAAGGTAACAACTAAAGATTGGAATTTGTGTGGCTTTTCATAAACCATTGTTTTTAATAACCGCACAATGGAAAAGCCCAAAATAGATGTAATGATTTTAACGTCTTTTTTAAAGCTTTGTTCAAATATTTGTTTTCCATACTATACAAATCTCTTTATTCATAAACGTTGCTTAAAGTTAAGTAGTGATAAGCGACTGTTTAACCATATATTTTTGACGTTTGAACGTAATTTTAATCATCGCCATCTAGTTTTAAAATATAGACCAACAAAATATTGTCGTGCAAAAACATATAGAAAAACTAGCAGCGCCCCGCGGTTTCACCCACATAAGTTTCGATCCCGTGGGAATATCGGGATAAAAACTATCCTATGTCCTTTCCCGGGACTCGAAACTATCTCTATACCAAATTTCATCTAAATCGGTTCAGCGATTTAACCCTTCGTATACTTAAACGTGGATCCACGCGAAACACAATAGCTTTTTAATTAATTAAGGCATTCAACCGATTAAGCGTGAAAAGGTAACAGACAGACAGACACACTTTCACATTTATAATATTAGTATGGGTAATAATAAACCATAGTAACTTGCTTCAATGTGCCTCATACCTACCCACAGAGAGTAGGTACCTACCACGTTTACATAAGGGTTCCCTTCAGTGAATTTACATAACATAATTCCAAAAACCAAACAAGGCAACGAAAATCCTTTACCTCACCTCAGGGCTAATAGGAAATGAGAAAATTAATTAAGTGGGGACAAACACAACCAATAAATGTTTTTGTTTATTTAGGCCAGTTTCGAAACGAATTCGCTGCGCGTCTGTGTTTGCCCTTTGTATGTAGGTAATAGTATGTATTTTTGAAGATCCTAATTTGATTTTATGTTTAATTGAATTAGGAATGAGTGCTTGAATTTGTATGGTTATAGGCGCTTTTATTTGTAGCGATAGACTAGATTTGCTGATGCATGTACAGTCCGAGAAATTGATTAGGTAATTGTTAAGTTAATTAACACCCTACGTTAATTTTTCGTGTTAAAGCCATTTCATACAACAGCTGTCGAAGAATGACAGTTATGATTTGAATTTAATCAGCCTATAATGTTCCCACTGCTGGGACACAGGCCTCCTCTCGGTGAGAGGGAGTGGGCCTAATCCACCATGCAGGCTCAGTGTGGGTTAATAGATGTCAAATGTCTTCGAATTTTTGGTTCTAGGACATGCCGGTTTCCTCACGATGTTTTCCTTCAGCGTTTTGAGAGCAGTGGTGATGAAATAATTTACACAAGGTAAAGCGCCTGTCTGGGTTTGCAATACGACCTACAACTCGTAAGTCGCGGCCGTTACCACTGGGCTACCACTGCTCCATCACATAGTAATATTATAAATGCGAAAGTGTGTCTGTCTGTCTGTATGCTACCTCGTCACGCTTAAACTGCTGAACCGATTTAGATGAAATTTGGTATAGAGATAGTTTGAGTCCCGGGAAAGGACATAGGCTAATTTTTATCCCGATATTCTCACGAGATCGAGACTTATGCGGGTGAAACCGCGGGGCCCTGCTAATATTATTATATGGACAATTGAAGTTGGTAGTCGAATTGCTGAAAAAAAAATTTCACTGACTTAACTTTAAATTGTGGTGCATGACAATACTTAAGTATGTAAATTGGGCACAATTTAAGTTAGTCATTATTTAAATGACGGTATGGTTTATTGTCGTATTATTCAAGTTGACGCGAAATAGAACGAGGATTTTTTATTTGTTTTAAGTATGGGAATGACCGGGGGTAAACACAATTTGCTGTAGACTCCAATCAATCAATCGATCAGTCAATCTTCAATTTGCTGTTTACTGTGTCTTTGCTGTATTTGATCTGTAAAGGATGCAACACGCGACCCCAAAACTGAGGCATTCGAAACGTCTGGTAATACGGAAACTAGAGTCATCATGAGGTCATAATAGTTCTTGGTAAGTATCGTAAACATATTGTATCTATGAAAATCACACTTAATATTATAAAGGCGAAAGTTTGTGAGTGTGTTTATATGTTTGTTACTTCTTCACGCTCAAACGGCTGGACCAATTTTGATAAAATTATGTATGGAGGTAGCTGACACCCTGGATTAACACATAGGCTACGTTTTATCCCGATATTCCCACGGGATCTACACTTACGCGGGTGAAACCGCGGGGCGCAGCTAGTTAAAGATAATGCAGCAGTATCTACTGAGTGTTAAACGTAAACCTGTTTTGAAGCGCCTTATTTTGACTAGGATTAGCGACAGCATCAGTTTTGAGTAGATTTTCTTGTTAGAACGCCACAATAAAAGTAATACATTGCTTCAAAGATAGGCAACGACAATGGGCCCAGTTTGGGAGCAAAACGTTCTTACGGTATAAGTGCAGTTTTGGGCAGTCTTTGCTGTTCACGCCCTACGATTGAATCTTGCGACAGTAGCCAGGCGTGCTTGCTCACATGAATACGCATTTGTAGCCCGCGAAATTCAATGTTTCTTACGTTTTTTGCAATTTCTAGGTCACTGTCAGGTTGTATCTTGATCAAAATATGATTCGCGACTATAACAGGTACATATTTACAGAATTATAATCATTAATACATCTTTCTAAGTTAGATTTTTTCCATAAGAACAAATCTCTTTTGGAAAAGTGCTCATGGAACCAATCTAACTTAAAGAGATATATTAATGATTCTAATGACTATAATTCTGGAAATATGTACATATCTGTTATAGTCGCGAATCATATTTTGATCAAGATACAACATGACACGGATCTGAAAATTGCAAAAAACGTAAGAAAATTTGAATTTCGCGGTCTACCACTGCGCATTCCCCGAGATTAGCTAAAAAAATTAAGTTAATTTCTTAAACAATGGTTCGCACATAAAACCTCGTGAGTCTGCATAGTATATACATCTAATTGCGACCATTACCATTCTCTCTAATGCGAGCCTTAAGCTCCGACGTTGGGTCGTAATTGGACGACTCATAAAGGGGACGGAGGGACCGGAAAAGGGGACGAAAAACGGGCGAGGGGGCAGCGGGGCGCGCGGGGCGGGCCAGGGAAATGTTATGGAAATGACGCACCGCCATTTCCACGTTTTTGTATTTGATTATCCTTTCAAGACAATATTTTGCAGGGTCCGGAAATTAATGAAGGCAATTTATGCGACACAGAGCGTGGGCGCCGGGTTTTATTTAAATAACTTTTTTTTATTCTTTTTTTTAAAGCCGAGGGTTTTCGGGGCGACTGCCTTTTATAATTGGAGCGGTCTCTGCGAACGTTTTTTTTTTTTTGTTTCTGAGGGCTTATGAGCAAGAGTTATGTTTTGAGGTTAGAATAGGCGGGGTCCGGGCGCTTTGTTTTTGTTTATACTTTCATTTCTCTATGGGGATTATCACACGTACGATATTAAACGAGAGGGAACCAGTGCGAGTTACGCTTGGAAAAGCATTATGAAAATGTAATGAAAAATATTTTTCCCGATATCTTTTTGTTTTATTGATATAGGTATTTAGATATGTACTTTACAATACGCACCTGGTATTTACGTTTTTCCTTCATATTATTAATTTTAAATCACAGTATAAATCATCCATGGGTAACATTCGGTATTTGTCGAAAAACCACCAACCACTATTTATGCCGCCGCTAAATAGTAAACAACATAATTGAGTTTAGGCATTTTGCAGACGTCCATTGATTCTAACATCAAAATAACAAACTATTATTATAAAAGTTATAATCATAGTTATTCTGTCAAGCTCCGCTAATGAGACACAATAAATTTTCTATTGTTTCATCGCCAATGGGCGACGCGCGCCGCTTGACCGGTTAAATTACCAAACGATTTCTGGAATTCTCCTGTGTGAAAGATGATATACTTAGCTAGAAAAGGAGTGACTATCGAGATGACGTCATTGGTTGAAATCAAGACTCTTGTATCTACCAATAACGAATCAAAGACCTCATAGGTTTGCATAGTAGACCCTCCCATATGGAAGTAGATATCACAAGTAAAATTATCTAACGAATCTATTTAATCCAAACTATCCAAACTAATATTATAAATGCGAAAGTAACTCTGTCTGTCTGTCTGTCTTTTCTTCACAGCTAAACTACTGAACCGATTTCGATGAAAGGGGTTTGAAGGTTTTGGCCCTAAAATCAGCCGCCATTTTGATTTTTTTTCAGAATCGCGGTGCACAACAAAAGTTATATATTTAGATAGAGGACACTTATACAAACAAAAAATGTTACATAACATAATATCCTAAAGCGTCAGGTTTCGGAGTTATTCACCGAAATATAAGTCGAAAACAATAAGGATTTTTTTGTTTTTTTTCCCTCCCGGTAAGCATATTGAACTATTGAGGTAATAGAAACGTTATGAAACCTTTATGGAGAAGAAACAAATGAAGAATATACATATTTTTAATAAATAATTAAACACGGCAATTTATAGTTCGTTTTTTAATCCCAGAGACTAATCTGACAAGTGTAATGTCAAACTTCTAGACTAAAAAAAAAAACGAAAACACAAAAGACTTAAATGTCAGATTAGTCTCTGGGATTAAAAAACGAACTATAGCCGTTTTTAATTATTTATTTAAAAAATGTCTCTCCTTCGTTTGTTTCTTCTCCATAAAGGTTTCATAACGTTTCTATTACCCCAATAGTTCAATAAAAACAAAAAAAATCCTTGTTGTTTTCGACTTATATTTCGGTGAATAACTCCGAAACCTGACGCTTTAGGATATTATGTTATCTAACATTTTTTGTTTGTATAAGCGTCCTCTATCAAAATATATAACTTTTGTTGTGCACCGCGATTCTGAAAAAAAATCAAAATGGCGGCCGACCTTAGGGCCACCCTCCATACAAAAATCTTCTAACCCCTTTGGTATAGAGATAGTTTGAGTCCCGGGAAAGGACATAGGATAGTTTTTATCCCGATATTCCCACGGGATCGAAACTTACACGGATGAAACCGCGGGGCGCAGCTAGTTTTTAATAAAAATTAATATTTTATTTTAATTGCTAATATTTTACATAATTATTACTTATACCTATTTTATTATTTATTTATTTCTGTAATTGTCCGTGACATCACAGCAGGCCCTATCAGAATACTAGCGCTGTGACCTTTATTTTTTTAAATGTTGCAGCGTCCTGCTGAGATAGGAGCCTTTTGGCCTCGTATAGGAATTTCTGTTTCATTTTTCTTTTTGTTACTTTTTTTATATAACTTGGTTTTTTTTTACTGTGTTTAGTTCAGTTTGTGATCTTCCTGTACTAGTCGCAATAAATACTTTTTCTTTCTTTTTCTTTTCTTTTTTTAATTACTAACGCCCAGTTTGGGAATAAAAATTCTACCAATGGCAAGCAAAACGATTCGTTTGCACAAGCAAACGAATCGTTTTGCTTGCCATTTTTTTTTTTTTTGATATTGTTCCTATAAAGGAACCAAGCATCATAGAGAAGTATGGATGAAAAAGACATGTCGCGCCAACCTCAAATAAATCGGGATAAGGCCAGGAAAACGCATCATTTGTCGGAGTTAAGTCATCGTAGTACTTGATAGTGATACCCCAAAGAATAATATAGCTGGCTTACTTACATAAAACAATCTTTACACCCAGGCGGAATCGCGGCCCAAACTAGTTAAGCTACACATGTTCCGCAATCCAGTACAATTAGTGTATCCGTAGTAGTCTGGATTTTATGCCCGACAGGGGCCGATTACTGCCCGATATCGTTAGTTCCGAGGCGCGACGGCAGGGGGTGTGGATGTGTCTGCCCTGCACTCTCACTTTCGACGCTATGCAAGTAAGATGTCAGGAGTAATGTCGGGTGATTGAATAGGTATGTTGCATTGAATGGGGATAGGAATCTGAAAATCGGAGTCTCTTATATCTTTAAAAGTAGTAAGTAATAAGATTGAACATTCACAAAGTGTTATGTTAAAATAGGTATAATTCATTTTTTAAACGAACTTACGCAAACAGACGCGACGCGACACGACACTGCGACCCGATTCTGGTAGAACAATTTCCAGAAATTGTACTACTAAAGTCGCGCCTGTCTGCTTTAGTTAGGTTTATGGCAAATAATTAAAAAAAGCATTTGCTTTGTGATCGAATAGGAATCTATTAAGTGAGTTTAACGCGGAAAAGTAAAAACAGAAAATAAACGAGTTAATTTCTTCTTTGTCTAGAACCATTGCCAGGTACGTACCTACTGTTAGGGCTTTCCCGCCCTGAAACCGCAACAGATGTAGCTCAGAAAACGAATCGTGTTGCTTATCAATGGCATTTTTTATTGTCAAACTGGGAATATAAATAGATTCGTAAGCTAATTTTACCTGTGATAGTGATAGCTACTTCCATATGGGAGGGTCTACTATGCAAAGCTATGGGGTCTTTGCTTTATTATTGGTAAAGATACAAAAGTCTAAATTTTAACCAATAACGGTCCGTAAATTATAAGATTCGATCCAACGGCGTCAATAATGGGTAGGTTGGGCGGAAGCTCCAACAGTATCCTAAAAACATCATTAGACAAAGAGGACAGTCTCTTTACAAGGCTTTGGGTACGGAGGCACGTGCCATTCTGTGTTGGGCCACGTCTTTTTTAGTGTAAGTATTAGATTGTAAAAGTTTACTAACATACCTCCTTACTAATAAACGTATTACATGAGATGAATAGTTACACACCGATTTCTCTCTTTCAGTCGTCAGTAATTTGACTTTCGAAAGAAGAAGACAAAGCGTTGTGTAACTATACAAACGCTATACAACGTTTATTGGTAAGGGGGTTCGTTTTTAAGTCATTGTTACTAACATTATATTGATTATGTGTACTTTTATTTGTAGTCCGAAATAAAGAATATATTATATTATATTATTTTTATTATAACAACTCCCATGTTAACTTCAATATCTCGTCAAAACATTATCACAGCACACTTCTTCGATTCATATCCCATCTACCGTCATCGCGGATTTTTCTGACTGAATTCCTATTTACATTTGCCCGGATCCAACCCCTAACCGTTAGCCAGAAGCGCTAACGAGTGACGCTGATCTATAGCAATACTTTTTTTACACGAGATATACATAGAATATCATATTTTTACTGTTGCCTGAATCTACGAGGAGTTCGGATGCTTTTGTTTATTGAAACAGGGTAATAATGGTATCAAACTAAAGGAGGCTTCCATACAAAAAGACTGAAATGGAGATGGGCCTTTCATAATTCGTCGCTCGCATGATTAAAAGTCCTATCTCATTTTTCTCATTTTTTTTTTACTGCTTTGGGTTAGGACAACTACATTTTTCTATTCGTTATGCTTTAAATTTTTCACTAACCGTCGTACCTCTGTGTTATTTGGATCTCAAAATATAACCTTTTTGAGATCTAATGAGATAAGTAGGTCTTTTAGTCATGCGAGCGACGAATAATGCTCCGTGATCAGAACAATAAGTGGTCTAAAGCTATAACGGAATCGCTTTAAGCAACGTTTATAAATAAAACCCTTATTTGTCAGAATATGGTACATTATTATGGTCATGAGATTAATCAATAGTATCAACACATTCTGCCAAGTGTGGCGTGCGAATATTAGGTACATACATTTATTACAGGACAAAGATTACTAGGTTAGTATTAACATTATTAATTGCATAATTACGAAAAAAAATACAAATTGAGGTTTGTCGGTTAAAAATAATATCATAAACATCAATTTATTTAGCATGTCAAAGTATCATGAACCCCTCAAGCGTCAAGTGTACACCAAGTGTACCTACATAAGAGAAAGTGCTCGAAACGTCAACGGTACACCAAGTGTACACAGGAGTGTCATTGTTCCTTTGTCATTGTCATTGCTAAAATTGCCGACGCGTGGGATGTTTCGACAGGTAGGCGGGCAAACGAGTGAGAGGTTAAATGTCAGAGTATTGTATCAAGTAGTAAGATGTCAAAGTATAAAATATTAGGTCCTTACATATGAAATTGGCGTTTTTCGTACTGGCCACTTTAATCACGAATTTCTCCTCTTTGGTAAGGAATTCCAAATTCAAATTTGTACAGCTATTTACTCATGTATTTGTGCTTCGATGACCGTCATTCATTTGTTTTTTTTCTTCTGTTTTTTCTGTTTGCGTCACTCATTTTACAAAATGGAAAATTTAAAATATCGCATTATTTACGAGTACGAGTTCCGCCGTGGCACTAGTGCTGCGGAAACGACTCGAAGGGTGAATGATGTGTATGGCGGTCATGTTGCAAAAGAAAACACAGTTCGTTTTTGGTTCCAACGTTTTCGTTCTGGAAATTTCGACCTGCAGAACAAGCCCCGTGGACGGCCTGAGACCCAAGTTGATAATGGAGAATTGAAGGCTATTGTGGAAGCGGACCCATCGCAAACCACGTCCGAGTTAGCTGCAGGCTTCGATGTTAGTGATAAAACTGTTTTAATTCACTTGAAGCAAATTGGGAAGATTAAAAAGCTTGAAAGGTGGGTACCTCACGAATTGACTGAAGCAAACCGGCAAACGCGCGTCGACTGCTGCGTTACATTACTGAACCGGCACAACAATGAAGGTATTTTAAACCGAATCATTACCTGTGATGAAAAATGGATTCTTTACGATAATCGGAAGCGCTCAGCGCAATGGTTGGATCCTGGCCAGCCAGCCAAATCCTGCCCCAAGCGAAAATTAACCCCAAAAAAGTTACTTGTAAGCGTTTGGTGGACTAGTGCCGGTATTGTTCATTACAGTTTTCTCAAATCTGGCCAGACTATTACAGCTGATGTCTATTGTCAGCAATTACAAACCATGATGGAAAAGCTAGCGGCTAAACAACCAAGGCTGGTCAATCGCTCCACGCCACTGCTGCTTCACGACAACGCCAGACCACACACTGCGCAACAGACGGCTACCAAATTAGAAGAGCTTGAATTGGAATGTCTTAGACATCCTCCGTACTTCCCGGACCTTGCTCCAACAGATTACCATTTTTTTCGCAATTTGGATAACTTTTTGCAAGGGAAAAAATTCAACTCCGATGGGGCAGTCCAAATCGCCTTCAAAGATTTTATTGATTCCCGTCCGACTGGTTTTTTTAGTAAAGGGATCAATGAACTACCTATAAGATGGCAAAAGTGCATTGAAAACAATGGTTCATACTTTGATTAACTAAATATATTATATTAAAAAATATTCGACTTTTTGTTCCTTCCATACAAAACGCCAATTTCATATGTAAGGACCTAAATTAATAATAATATTACAAATGTCAAAGTACTTATCATGCAATAGCCGTTTAAATTAAGTATAATAAAGAGTTTCACCAAGCAATCACCCTGGAAAACAAAGAGAAACCAGAGTTTTCATAAACAATCACTGTATAAAAGATGTTTTCATGCAAAGTGGCCGTAGTTCGGCCCGTAGGTACTCGTATGCAGAGGTAGGTAAGCGACGAAAGCCACTGGGCTGTCGAGCGCCACCAAATCCCTCTGCTTAAAATTGTGCACCATACCTTTTTACATACAAAGCCCACCATCTGCCCTCACACCTCACAAACGAAAACAAGCCTTATTCCTACAACAAAAAGGTCCTTTTGTAATTAACAAATAACGGCGTCAATGTTCAAAAAAATCTACAATAGAAACTTGACTCTATATTCTAAACGCCAAGGACTATTTTTCTGGTTCCCACATTTAGAATGAGACTTTGAGAAAATTCGCATTATGTAATAAAAACATTTATTTTGTCCGTTTCCGAGTAAATAGGACTCCTCTTCCCCTTATATACAGTGATTTAGTGCGCGCGAGATTGTTTTGATAACTCCTTTCATATTTCGCTCGGCGGAGCGTTATCTTAGTAGGAAAATGTGAATATTACGCTGTTTTAAAAATGTCTGCCTGTTTTTTTTTAATTCGCTGCCTCGTGCACAACACGTTTCTTTTCTTGGCATTCGGTGTTAGTTTTAAAAACAAAGCATGACGTTTACGCCTTTGTGTAAAACGCGTTCTATTTTTTAAATTTAATTTACAAATGGAACATTGAAAGAAATCGTTATAATTCTATTATATTCCTAAAATGGCTCAACGATGTCGGTTGGAGATGCAACACCAACTGGATTCATTGGATTATCGTTTAACAATATCAAGAGTCTGTACTGTATTAAATGGCTATTGAAATATTACAATAAATGAAAACGGATCTTTTCGAGCAGTACCAGTTTTTGCAACCTGCAGCTGCCGTATTTATTTGTGCGAATGATTGTTCGGCTACCCCTTTCATTCTTGAGGACAATGTCGAAAACACGTCCCGGAACCCGTTTGGTGATCTGCAGCTCGAAGTTTGCATTCCGCGGTACCTGTGCGCTGCAGAAACCCTCGTTCCGAAAAACCTGTTTCATTCAAACTTTATTGGTGGCTTAATAAAATGATTTTATCCGTTTTTTAGAATCCGGTTTTTGCATGATTGCATTAGCTGCGTTTTGCACGGAGCTCGGTCGAAATGAGCGAATTAGACTGGGGAGCATTTGAATTGCCAATTGTGATCCTGATATCGGTATAATAGCGTATATAAAGGAGCATAAGTCATTTTGTAGCGTTTTTTGTGTGGTCTTTAAAACGCGTTCGTTAAAACGGACATTGGATGTTTTTTATTACAGAATAGGTATTGTATTTTTGTGATGAGTATCTAAAACAAGTTTTTCATTGTAAAATTCTTGAACCAACCGATGCGCGGTGTCTAGTTTATTTTTAAAGATAATAATATACACATAAAAATTAAATGCTGTTCGTTTGTAAGCGTAACTTAAGAATGGCTGGACCGAATTGGACATTATTTTGTTTTTGAAATGATCGTAATAGTCTAAATAAGGTTTATAGGAAAAGGAAAATTGGAGAAGTTTCCCGGAAAATTGGAAAAATAAGAGAAAGTGAACGTCCGTTTTTCTATGGGATTTTTATATCAACTAAGTAATTGGTTGGGCAGGACAACGTCTGTCGGGTTAACTAGTTCATAATATAAAGTGATTTTTTTTGAAAATGACATTTTTGTTTTTTCAATAAATATGCGTAGATATGTAGTCCGTACCGTACGCCATTTTGAACAAGGGATTTCATCTAGTTCAACGCTTTTCCATGTAAGTGGAAATGCAATCAGCCATGCTGGAATTTTAGTTGATAATTTTTTCGTTGAATTCCATAATATCAAGTTTTTACCCAGCCTTTGGAGTGGAATTTAAATAAATAAAACAATTATTTTGATTGTTTTTATAAATCAATATCATTATCATTAAAGCAATAGGTAGTTAGGTAGAAAATGTTTAAAAAATCTACTTTCGACGAGTGAAAAACAAAAGAACTGTAAGTTTTCACATCGTATTTCGTAATTTAAATAATTATCTTTAAGATGAAAAAAAAAACCGGTTAAGAAATTACTTATCTTTTAATCAATATGTAAAACAGTATAAGGGAAAATAGACGAAATTAAGGGACCGCAGACATAAAAAAACCTTTTGATACATTATAACATACGTATGAAAACAAAAGTATAATCAATGTGGTTAAATTTAGTCGACGTAATGCAGATGCTTGATTTGCATTTAGATTAGTGGTGGGACGCAACGGTGTTTATATTATAGAGAGGTACCGGCCTATGCGTAGGTAGTTTTTTTTCGCTGGACAGTTTTTTAGGGTTACGATAATAGTTTAGGTTGCCCGTATTCCTTTGTCTTTGATTAAGAATTTTAGAAAATCGGTAGTCTGCTTTCTTTTAAAAGCAAACAAATACAAATTGGTGACGAAAATAAGACAGTAATTGAAAACTGACAGTACTAAACCATAGAATTATTTTGTAATTGTAACCATTAAAATAAATCCTAACATCGAATTAAAAAAAAAAATGTTTTTATCAAACTAAGGGCAGATTTTTCCAACGTCAGAAAACAGTTCTTTCATACAAAATCGTCAATCGACGTCAATTTTATTAATTATAATTATCTGTCAATTGAAAAATCAGCCCTTGATAGTAGTGATGCACCGACTATGGATTTTGCCAATCTTTAACTAGCTATACTGACTAATTGGGTATATTTGGTTGAATTTTTGTATGCAGTCTGGGAATGTTGTATAAAATTATTGAATACTTAAAAAATACTTACCTGTTCCTGTTATTTGTTTGCATAATCAGCCTATAACGTTCCCACTGCTGGGACACAGGCCTCCTCTCAGTGAGAGGGAGTGGGCCTTAATCCACCACGCGGGCCCAGTGCGAGTTGGTAGATGTGGATTTTTAGGCTCTAGGATATGCCGGTTTCCTCACGATGTTTTATGTTTATTCTTTTACTTTTTCTAATATCGTAAACAAAACAAATGTAAAAAAATACATTACAATTACAATTGAGATCAGTTTTGATTGGATTACGCACGATAAAGCTAAATTACAATTTAATTAAAATCTGCTAAGTACGCCGTACGTACACTACACTGCTCTTAAAACGGTGAAGGAAAACATCATGAGGAAACCGGCATGTCCTAGAACCAAAAATTCGAAGACATGTGACATCTGCCAACCCGCACTGGGCCCGCGTGGTGGATTAAGGCCCACTCCCTCTCACAGAGAGGAGGCCTGTGTCCCAGCAGTGGGAACATTATAGGCTGATTATGTAAGTACGCCGTAGTTGGGAAACAAAAAGAACTCATTACGATCACGCTAATCTCTTAAACGAGAACTATTTATAGACTTTATAACTCAAAGTTTACTATTTTAAGCTTTCATGCCAAAAATGTGAAATGCACGGTTTCCACAAACTTCATAAAATTTTATGAAAAAAGTTTTTGAAGTGATGTGTGTGTGTGTTTCTGTGTGATGTTTTTGATTGGTTGTAAACCGTTTTAATTAAAGAAAGAAATAAGTAATAAATAATGCATAGGAACACGAAAACATAGGATTAAAATATTTAAGTAAGTACGTACGAATATTACCAAAAAATACGATATAGTCCGTAGGATGTAGCCTACGGACTTTACTGTATTTTTTGCTAATATTGATCCTAAATTTTAAACAAACTGGAAGAAAATCAGCAAGATGGTGAACCACGGCCACAGTTGGACCAGCTAAGCCAGTTTACATTTTTTTCATTGGTGCCGAGTGATATAACGGTTTTTTGAAACACGATCTTCATGCCAAACGTGATATAATCTTCCCATCCCTTCAATAATACCTTTACAATCAAAGCAAATTTTCTACCGAATTAAACTGGTTAGGTACAAAACAAACCGACAGTTCCCTTGTAAAGATTATCCTGTACATACTTATACATAGCGCGACCACGCGACAAAGGGTTGCACCCTTCGCTTGAGCTCAACTCTGCAGCAAGAATGCTGCAACCTATTTACTTCCAGCCATATAAAGCTGCAATGTTTTTAAAACCAGTTCTTTTTCAAACATATTATAAAGACTGGCTGGCGAACTAGTACCCAATTTTTTTGGCATATCATTTTGAAATCTGCAAAGGATTTTGGTCTTTATTCTTTTCGCAATAAAATATTAGTATTCTTTTTTGGTGTGGCGATCGATTTTGGTGTTTATTGTGGCCAGGTAAATATGTTTCTTAAAGCTAGAGTGGGGATGCGAATCATTAAAGGATTGCGAGCACCGATCGAATTCAGTTCACATCTGGCCACCGATCGATAAGTTCGCTTGCAAAATTACTTCAAAATGTAACAGTGAATATTAACTACATCATCAAATAGTTCAAAAATGGTATTCGTAAAACAATGCCACTGTTCAAAATCCTCTAAATTTAGTGCAGTTTAAAAATGAGAACATTTGTCTAATATATCCTAAATCAAAACTTCACTTTCATTCCGAAGCATCTAATGAAGAAAACAATATGATCCAGCTAGAATCTAAATTTCAACAAAAGTACCAAAAATTCCGAAGGCGCAGACGATCCACGCGGCAACAGACCACAGGTAAAAAAAAAAACAATTTTGTTTATTTATTTGTTGAGAGTAGACGCACGCCATACGGCCGACGCGCGTTCTACGCAAAATGAGAACAATTGCTTGACAATTGTTGTTGTGTACCCGCGCCATTGACGCGTGTTTTTTCGTTTTCTTTACTTATGCCGCTTCGTGAGGCTGCGTCATTTTCATTTATTTATTAGATGATTTCGGCTTTTGTTTCTGTGTCTGTTTTCTGTCTACTGTTTTTCTACTTCCTAAAATTCTAGGAAATAATTTTCGATACAAAAAAATCCTGTTTCAAATTAAGAATTAAAACAAAGGGGCAATTCTCCTAATTTTACGAACGTTCACAGTCTGATCTCAGTCTCAATCTGTCAAAAATACCTCTATCAATTTCCCTACATTTTTGACAAGTTTTTGACATTGATTGTCGGTGAGATGAAATTGCGATTAGATTTTGAACGTTTTTAATTACCTACTGGAATTGGCCTTCTGATTGTCGTTCTAGGTCGCGGGTGGTAGTTGCCAAGCGGAAAATAATGTTAGAAAGTTGATGATAGAATTAGATGATTGAGGATTTCTATATTACTTAACTACATATTTGAACTCATTCGTATTGATTATTAAAGTTAATTAACGTTGTGAAAGACCGGTCCTGGTTGAAGGGTTCAATTCCCGCGCGGTCCAATATATGTATGTCCTACGGATATTTGTTCCGGCTCCTAATGTTTGTTAATATGAGAATAGGCTATTTATGCACCCTGGAAAAGGGAGCAATATGAAATAAAAGGTATCTTATGCTGTTCCAGTAAAAATATTGTTTCTATCAGTGAACTGTGTGAAAAAAGCCACTAGCATTAAAATTAGCACATTTGTGACCACAAAATAATATTTTTATCCACATTTTTCATACAAAGCTTTCCATTATTTTTTCGCCTTATTTATCTGATATTTTATGGATACGTTATTTTTATCTTTTTTCCTCAATGAGCACTCAATAAGAGTGCTGATTGATGAAAAATATACACATAAGCCTACCTACACACTACCTGAATCTAACCTACACGTGTGAAATAACAACTCCAAAATCCGAGATGATATATCAACAATCTTCTTTTTCAGTGCAAACCAATACATCTGGAAACGAAAACAGTTTCAACGCGTCGCCATTACACGTCAAAAACAAAACAAAATTCGGCGGGAATTTCAAAAATGGAACAATAACCTCTAACTCGGCCACGGACGCCCGTTCGGTTAAAAAGACAAAATCGACCAATATTTACTCACGATCGGATGGCCGACACTTCGCTGGTGGAATTCTTTTACCGATACCGATATGAGTATCGATTGCAATCGGTTTCAGGGAATCGATTCGCGTTTTAAAGATTGTATGACTGGATTATATAGTAAATGGTTTTTATTGTATTGGATTCTAGTTTCGAGGGCTTGTTTTGTCATGATTAGAAAATTTAGAAAAGAAAAAAATTGGTGAAACATATCGCTAAAAAATAGTAGTTCCTGGTTGTTTAGATACTTAACAGTTTAGGTTTTTAAATATTAGTTATTCACTAGTCACTACCCAGATATTTTAGAAGCATTTTTTTTTATTAACTACCAAAGCTACCAAACTTTTTAATTTGTTTTAAAGTGATGAAACAGGCTCTTACTAAGTGTTGAATTACAGCTTAAAAACATTATGAAATGTGAACGTTATCACTTTTAAACATTGTTTAAACTGCTTCAATATAATTATTGTAATTTTATTCTAAAGAAACATAAAATTGTGATATGTTTGAAATGTGATTTCAAGTTCAAAATTGCTTCAAATGTAACTAATGTTGACACTTTTATGATTGATTTCGTATGTCTATTAATAATTTATTATTAACCATTATAATTTCAACACGAGTAACTATAAACGATTATTTAGTAATTGGACCACTGCATACGAATTTAATTTGAACAGAATAATCCAATTTATTTTTGACGTATTTCATGTTAATTTTGTGTACTGGCATCTAAAATATATCCAAAATTCTTGGTGACTTTAGTAGATATTAATAGGCACTCAATTTTCTATTCCATAAAGGTATTAAAAAAAAAAGAAAATGTGATTGGTAGAAAACCGAACTCTATTATTATTTTGTAGATCCGTAAGTGATACTTTAAGGCACATGCAGATAGGCGCGACGCGACTGTGCGACGCGATTCTGGTAGAACAATTTCCATGAAGTTGTTCTACTAGAGTCGCGTCACGCTGTCGCCTATTTTAGCATATAACACAACTAATAGGTAAAGAAAATTGAGAAATTGCAATTTTTAAAGGCTACATTTATGGTTTTAAAAATTCTAACCTATTCACTAACTTTAGATAAGTATATTTCCTATCGAAGCAACTCAAATAATTTTGCAATCAAACTAACATTGGTTTAAGCTGTTTAACGATTAAAACATGGGTAGAAAATTATTTCAAATACTTACTTCTTAAACATTCAAACGAAAATGTTTTTTTCAAAATCATTTCGATTTTTTTTTTACGAAATTTCTTACGGTTTCACAGAACATTTAAGTATTATTAAAATAGATATTCAGCTAATAACCAAAACATATTGTGTCCTTTCATCATTAATATCATTAAAAATAAGTCATGGTTGGTTGAAAAGCAGCTGACGTTCAACAAACAAGGATTTTTGACCGATATCCGATATTGATTTCAACAAACACAAAGTCGATACTCAATCAATACAAAACGTTTGCTTTCAATGTTTTAAAACGACACAAGTTCACTCAACCAATATCGATTCACTGTTCGATTTTTTTAAACTGACAGATGTGGGGACATTTTGTTTGCTGCTGCCAAATTAGTTTAAATTCAGAACGTCAGCTGCTACAGTCATAGTTTTTTTTTAAGTGCCTTTACGAAACAAATTTTTTTTGTAAACCTTTTTGTCTCCTTGTAATTTAAGAGGGCGCCGACCGCACAGTGGCGCCTTCATCGCTTTCTCGGTTATTTCTTTTATTTTAGAATGAAAATGCAGAAAATAAGCACGGTAACTAGTGCTCCACAAGATTATACGTCAATATCATTACAAACGGTAGTTTACATAGTTAAGGTTTATTATAATCAATAAAACCGATAAAAGTGACTACACTACTAGTGACTGTTATCCGTTTTAGTGAGTATGATAAACCAAACGATGTAATAATATTAACGTATAATCTTGAGGAGCACTAGTTTCCGTGCTTATGAAATAACCAAAAAACGATGAGGGCGCCACTGTGCGGTCGGCGCATGGTCGGTGCTCTCTTAAGCTAAATATAATACAATGTATTATTCACTAATTGATCAACAGTCAAAATCAACTAATTTGACTACAACTAACAAAAGTTAGCTGTGTGTTACATTAGTTTAATTTTAGAACTTTAGTTGCTACCTTCATAAATTTTTTTATGCCTGTACGCGTTTTGAAAAATACTAGCTGTTGGTAAATCTTTGAGCCTCTTTTGTAATTCAACATAACCAGAGATTTAATATTCACTATTGTTCTATATTCAAAACCAACAATTCACTGCAGAAAATTGAATGAACTCATTTTGGGAACGATCTTGATGTGGCTAATTCACCATGTTTGGATGAATTAGTGATCACGGTGAAATCTTATAAGAACACACCACACATTACACTCCACAAATTACACATCACACATTACACACCACAAATTACACATAACAAATTACACTCCACAAATTACACGTCACACATTACACACCACAAATTACACATCCCATATTACACTCCACTAATTACACATCACAAATTACACTCCACAAAATACACTCTACAAATTACACCTCACACATTACACTCCACAAATTACACGTCACACATTACACTCCACAAATTACACATCACGCATTACACACCAGATACACACTACACTACGACACTACACACATTACACCTACACCTTACGTACACACTTAATCTAGCTTCTAGATTTAATAATCTATTTTTATTGTAATCTAATCTAAGAAATTACATGAGACCTTTTGCATCCAAAGTATCATGTGACCACGCTTTCACTTGAGGATTTCACCTTCAGTTGATCTGCTGATACTGTGCATATCCTAAGTGACCTTATGCTCGCTTGCTTTTCAATGATTTAGTATTAATTCTCCATAACATATACCTACCTCCTACCACTAAGCTTAATTTGCTTTGTACTCATTGTAAGATTTCATTTGTACCTTAACGTTTACATTCCTTTGTTATTATCTACATTCTGATTATTTGGTCTATCTAAACAGAGTTTCCGCAACAAAATCGTGTTTGTAATCATTATTCGTGTCAAAAAATAAACGTCTGTATACACATGCCTGTTTTTTTTTTGTCATTTCCCTCCATTTTTCATGACGTTCCCCTCGCAATCTAATTTCAGTTCGCGCCAAAAACAATAACGTTCTAATTTCAAATGATTTCACTCGCCAAACATAAACTCATTTAGAACTCTGAAGAGCATGTAATTACACGAAAACACCATACGTATGGAGCGGCCATCTTGAATCCGCGAGGCGTCACAGTTTTTGCTAAAAAAGGCCTAAGTACGCGACCATTCTACATACATATTATGCGAGAGACAGCGGTGATTAAGTACTCTATTATTCCAGACAAAAATATACCTTATCTCTTTTAAAATGTAGTTGAAGTTCGTGTGTGGAATTTCGTATATTTTTTTGGTCGTGCCGCAAGGGATCGAGGAGCATTTAGCCGGCCCACCCTCGCGTTTGCGATTTCTTACAGTGCAATATATTATTAATATATGTGGGGTCCTGCGGAGAAAAATGGCGAGCTTTCGAAGGGAAACTGGGTGCTTTATTGTCGGCCTGGTGTGCTAAATGGGGTGGATTATAAAATTGTCTGCGCACCCACTTTTATGTAGAAAAGATATGGTTTGAATGCGCCTGAATTATTTTCGTCGTTTATCGTGTTTTAATGGCGAGTAGAAGAGCATTAGGATAACGTGGGTTGAGAGCTTTTTTTACCGAAACTTATTAAAAAAAATGTAGGATATCTGGACCCTAATTCTGTATCATTCCCCGCGAAATCGTACCACATGCAAACCACGTCAATATCGTGTCTTGTTCACGGCAAGGAATCGAAATGTCAACCGTACGGACAACATGTATTTTGACAGTTCAAATCACGCCATCGTATCATAGAGAATATGTTAATAGCTGAGGGGCAATTCTCGTAATATTAAGAACGTTCATAGTCTGATCCCAGTGTTAATCTGTCAAAAATACGTCTAATTTCCCTACATTTTTGACAAGTTTTTGACGTTGATTGTCGCTGAGATGAGATTGCGACTAGACGTTGAACGTTTTTACTTAACGAAATTGGCCTTCAGATGTCGTGATTGGCTAAGGAATTGACGTGGTTTCGAAATAAGTAATCATTAAGTCGTCATAGTGAATTAGGGCCCTGTTATAAGTTTTAAAAGTCCTCAAGCTTTGGACACATGTTTTTTTTTTATATTACTGCAGTTGTCTATTTTATACAGTAAGATTTTTTTATCACCATCCAAATTTTTACAGCAACTTTCACTGTGGGACCAACTCTGAAATCACGAAAAAAAAATCTGCTGTTTATTACAAAAGTTCAATACCTATTTGGCCAAAATGTATGAAACAGCTGTTTTTTTCGTGATTTCAGAGTTGGTCCCATAGTGAAAGTTGTTCATATTCATGGGTAGAACTCCTTGTAAAAATTTGGATGGTGATAAAAAAATCTTCGTGTATAGGTTGATCACTGCACTCTTCTGTTAACATAGTAAGGTTAGTTTGCTCGAGTTGTCAATTAACTCGGCACAGTGTAGGAGCAGAGGTCGTTATTAGGAGACTATAATAGACTAGCTGTGACTAAACGAAAACAAAATATTTTACTAAAAAGTGTTTATTGCAATAATTAAAAACATTTCAAGTTAGTACATAATTTTCATATAATAGGTAGATACACATTGAAGGCTTTAAAAAATACATCAGTAGTTGTAAAATGAAATAAGCTAGCGGTTGCTTTCGGAGACGATGGCACACCAAGCAATGCAATACCTACGGACTTTTTATGATTTAAAAGTGTCCGTGGAGTTTCTTGCCCGTTCTTCTCCGTAGGTACGTATAACGCTTTGAAAGTGGGCAACTAGCTTCATCTTTCTGACTGCCCGACCCCTTGACAATTCAAAAGTTTCAATTGTTTTATTTGAAATAAATTTAATTCTTTGAGTTTGAGTTTGACTACTTATGTACAGTCAATAAAAGAGATAAGTACCTATGCAGGATCGTCGGATATAGTTGAAGTTTAGTAAGAAACCGATGGATGATCTCGAATAAAATTTAATTTTATTAATTCATTTATCAAATTAAAATTTCAGTCGACAACATAACATACACAACACACACACATAACATAATAATATGTCGGTCAGCTAAACTTCGCATTTTATAGGTTTTTCATACAATGATAAGTATAATTAGTTATATATTATATACATAGTTTTAATAGGTTTATGCGTTTCTTTATATTTAAAATATTTATTCCTCAATTTTCATGACCACCTCAATTTGCACCTACCACTGTTTGTCTCTGCATCACCCAAAGGTTGACTGGTAGAAAATGCCCATGGCATTAAGTCCGCCTCTGTACACTTATGTGCCTGAAGTATTAAATAAATAAGTCAGCTTATGATCGAAACGTATAACTTGATATGTCGTCGTGCATACTGTGTACATACGACAGAGAAAAACAATGGCATAGTTGCCATTGTTTTCCTCTGTCGTATGTAACAGCATCAAATAACCATTCTTTCACATATCTTCATTCGCAATACATCGTTTGTATAAATTAAAGGGTTTTGTGTGAAACAGCGACACCTATTCATATATGAACCAGCTTTATTTCCGTTATGTGCCAAATAAGTCCTTTATGTGCCAAATAAAGGACGTTTATTTTCGCTACGGAATGCTTTAAGCTATAAAAATGGTGGGCAAGCTTAATTTGAATGCGTAAGAAATAAATCCGTTTTTGTTTTTATTCACACACCCTGTATTGTGGGTTTATGGTACGTGATACAATTATAGGGGCCGTTACAAAAGAAGTAGGCGTTTTAATGTTTTGTAGGTTAGAGAGGATTCGTATAAAAGATATTAAAATACGTGCTTTGTTTCAGAATTATTTTTTTGGTGGGTTTTCGTAGAGCATCATATTTTTTTTTTATTTAAAGTTCTCTGAGTTACATGCACTACAAAGTATTGTACCTATTCGTTCAAATAACCCTCCTGAGTTCGAAAATAATACAATTTCATTCTGATCGGAGTATAATAGTGGATATTAAAAAAAAATTGAATACTGAATGGATCTAACGAAACATTGATGCAGGTACAGGTATCATCTGTGATCAGATCAATCTGTCTAGCCTTCTCCCAACTATGTTAGGGTCGGCTTCCAGTCTAACCGGATGCAGCTGAATACAAGTATTTTACATGGAGCGACTGTATATCTGACCTCCACAACCCAGTTATTGGGTAATACTGATACTCTTTGGTAAGATCGGTAAACGGTTGTCAGACTTTCGGGCTTCTGACGACCGGTAACGACATTCAAAGATCCAAAAATAACAGACTATTGACTATTTTAAATTATTTTATTTTGAATCAATCTTATTCATAGCCCATTTTATTCGACAAAACCTTTACCTAATCATTGAAGCTAGTTAATTTATTTATTTGTTTTATTTATTTATTTATATATACTTTATTGTACACCACGAAATACATAACATGACAAATATACATCAAACACTACAAAATATACAATGGGCGGCCTTATCGCTCTTCCAGGCAACCTTGGAATCGACAGTGATTTCCCGGGACATAAAATGGGGCTGTCGTTGGTGCAAATATTATGTATAGGTACAACACACTAAAATAGATACACAGATATATTTATATTGATAAATAGTTAAAGGAGTAGATAAGCAGAATTGTGACTAACTGCATTGGTAACGAAGTTTCTTAATTTGTCTCCTTGAAATTGCACTCGCTCCCGATTCCTAGTATTGTTAATGTCCATCGAAAGCTTTGTCTATAAGAAAATTGGATTGGAAAAAGCACTAAATACCTTCAGTGAGCATTCCTAGAGCCTTTATCATCTAGCTGAAGGAAGTTTTTCATGCATTTTCTAAGCGACACATAGCGAGATAGATTACTATTAGTCGCTCCAGGCTTTGTTTGCTCCGAATAAATGCGAGTCAGCGACAGTTGAGCGAATAGGTCATAAACAATTTTATGAAGTCGTTCGGTGTTGCGATTTGCACTAAGAGTATTTTTAAAGCTGATCTCTCTAAGATTATTATTTTGTTTGTGATGAGCTTCAGAGCTTGGTCGTGTTAACTGCTTGTCGGATAAGTTTTCTCGTGCACTTGAGTAGTAGGTATAGTTAGTTTCAAAAGTATTTGACGAAAATGTAAACAAATGGATCATAACACGTAGGTATTTGTAGTAAGAAGGTTTAGCGTATTTGAATGTTTATAGAATTTGTGAACGAATTTAATGTGAACAGGGTTTGTTTACACTATCATCCAATACTTTTGGAACAGACCATAGTTAGGCAGTGAGTTGGACTTTAATTTTTGTTGAGTATGAGGTCAAAAATACCTCATCGACACTTGAGAAAATACAAAGCCTCACCTCCGGAACTAACGCAGAGGTTTTTTTTTTACTTAATGCTTCATTATAAAATTTTCTATTAGCTGTGCCTACCTACATACCTATTCAAAGTTTATTTTTCCTAGGTATATTGAAGTTTATTTAGATAAAGGCGCTATGATTATTCTTTAATATGATCTCGGGCAATGACATTTACACAAGCATATGAATCTGCTTTTCATTTGTTACGGAGGTGGTGCATGAAAAATTCGGGGTTAAATATAATGATCACTAAAAAAATATATTGAACATCAAAAAATGGAATCTAAAATTACAACAGTTCTAGCTGGGTTCCCAGAGGTTAGGTTTGGTTAGGTTACTTCAAACCCTTTACACAGAAATAGGAGCCCCGCGAAGCGGATCTCCTTCGACATACGATGCAAGAGCGAGCAAATGAGAATACAAATACCTTTACCTAAGTATTTTACAATAAAATGGAGTTTTAATTTTGGTGATCATTTACTATTTTTGGCAGTAAAACGTGTTTTTTTGATGTTATATTTTACTTTATCTGGTGATAAGTTAAACATAAGCCAAAAAATTCCATCATCCACAAACTGGTTTACATAAAAAACCGCAATTTCTATCGATATATCCGAAGTCCTAAAAATGAAAATGCTCTCGGCATATTCATTTTCATTTTACACTGACATGACGTGTTATTTTCAGCCTACCTCCATAATATAATTCCTCTAAAATTTTATAAACAATTTCCAGTATGCCCACGGCATACATAAAATAGACACGGATTATACATAAGCTCGAATAAAAGTATATAATAAAAGAAATCCGAAGGGAAAAATAAACTGTAGTGCGTTTGAAATAAAGTTAAATTTCGTTTGAAGGCCAAAATAGACACCCTCATCTATTACTAGCAATAGGGTGACTCTATTCGCGGGAAAAGGGGGTACTCGGGGGTACTATTTTATAAATAGTTAATGCACACAATATTTAATTTATTCGTAAATATATTTCGTGATTGGTTTGAACGTTTATATAAAATTATAAAAGTGGGGTGAGTGAAAATAAATTATTTACCGCTGTAACTATTTTGTAGTTTTCCGGATCAAATAGAACAACTGTATTAATTATTCACGTTAATGACTTTGTAATTACGTGCTTATGATAATCGCTGTTTGTAAGCTGGAATGACGTATGTTTGTTGATATTTTAATAACTACCTAAAGTTCGTATTTTAATCCCAGATGCTAATCTGACATTTAAGTCTTTTGTGTTAGCGTTTTTTTTAGTATAGAAGTTTGAGATCCTAATTTGCCAGGTCAAATTAGGATCTGGGCTTAAAAAACGAACTTTAATCTAGCTGTCTATGTATCTTGTATGTATTTTATTTACTTTATGTGGTAAGTAAGGGGCAGTGGTGGCCAAGTGTTAATGGCAGAGACTTACGAGTTGTAGGTCGTAGGTTCGAACCCAGACAAGCGCTTTACTTTGTGTAAATTATTTCATCACCACTGCTCTCAAAACGGTAAAGGAAAATATCGTGATGAAACCGGCATGTCTTAGAACCAAAAAATCGAAGACATTTGACATCTACCAACCCGCACTGGGCCCGCGTGGTTGATTACGGCCTCTCACCGAGAGGAGGCCCGTGTCCCAGCAGTAAGAACATTATAGGCTGATTATACACGTGGTAAGTTGACAGGTCGACTGCAGATTATGGTAAGTGTTAGAAAAAAAAGGGAACCTTATAAGTTAGAAACAATATAGTGATATGTCTCAAATACCTGTAGTTTTCCCAGCACATGGTGGTGGGTACCTGTTACCCTTGATCCCCGCTGCTGGTTTATGAAGAGACGTGGACTTACCTGCCATCATGTGCTATGGTCACAGGTTGATGCCCATCCACTTATCTAGGACTAGCTTCTGCCTGCAACTTCGTCCTCGTGAAATTTCACCTTCCCCCTATTTACCCTCTTAGAGGTGGAATTTCGAAAAGCTCTTTCTTAGTGGATACCTACTCTTCACAAAGAACAGACCCTCCAAATTTCATGTCTCTTTCGGGACCAGCGGTTTAGGCTGTGCGTTGATATATCAGTCAGTCAGGACTTTGAATTTTATATTTATGGATGAACACTGAGACCAAGTATTGGTGATACTTCTCTAGGGATGGTATGTAATGGTGTGAACAAAATTTTGCAGAACCATTTTTTTTAATGAGTAACTTTGGTTTGGTGTTTCTTGCCCATTCTTCTACATAAGAACCTACTTTTTGTAAGGGGGCAACTAAATTCAATTATTTCATTATTTCCTATTCATTTTCACATTTAACAGTGCCTTTAATTGGTCTAATTAACATTAAAGACTTGATTTTGCGCACGTAGCGGTCATGAGCTACTGAAAGGTACGAGTTCGTAGCCGACTTCAGACAGCAGCAGCAGACGACGTGACGTTGCGACATGTCGCAGCGACACGTCACAGCGTCATGTCGCTGCAGTCATAATTCCAAACCCAACTGCATATGGCTGCAGCAGACGGCAGCGCCGTATTCCAGTTAGTTCTGAATGTTCAGTGAGACAAGATGTCTGACCTGCATAGCTATTCACAAACGCTCGATACGCTTCCGTATCGTATCGAACATTAATCATTGTTATCGTAGGAGTCTTCTAAACGCTGTTCACAAGTCCAAAACCCGAAAATTTTGTCAGTTTAAATCAAATAGACGCCCGCTATTCTTCCAACAGCTATTTGCTGTTGAGGGCGAGTCAAATCAGGTTATTAAAATGTCATGTTTTCGATACGATAGCCTGTCGTATAGTTGTGAATCAGGGCTCTGTTTGGGATTAGCGATCGCGATTTACTTTTGTATCTTTTGGTAGAAGAGGAAGAAGAGGACGACGACTTGAAAAAAGAAGAAAGAAGAAGAAGATATAGAAGAATAGAGATTCAACGTGTTGTCGCTCCAGTGTCGGCAGCACTACATAACAGATCTGCGGTCGAGCGGCACGTCGTCTGCAATCGTGCGACGTGTAGTCGGACGACGTGTCGCTAGCTGCGGAAGGTATTTCATACAAATAAATAGAAACCAGTAGTGTCGCAGCGATACGTCGTCTGCTGCTGCTGTCTGCAGTCGGCTACGAACTCGTACCTTAATGGTGTTGATCTCGACGAGCCAAATGTAGATCTAAGGGAGGCACTTCTTCGGTCTACTGATCTTCCCAGAGTCCTTCCTCCCTATCTCCTCCTCCCCTTCCTCCTCCTTATAATCTGGGCGCAGTTACTACGTGCTTTTAGATGGTAGATGGTTGACTTACCCGTATCCCCGAATTCCGCAGTGGATTCCCACACCAACTTAAAAACATTTCTTAAACGCAACGCTGGGGTTCTGTCTCGCATAGGGTCGAAGCAATAAGCTGAGCGATGGGTGTTTTACGTGGATGTTACGTCTATTTTTCCCCAACTTATTATTTTTGTTATTGTGTTTTTTCTCTAGGTCTCCTTTACCGTAAATCTTTTTTATGTACCCTTACCTAACCCATTTTTTATGAAGACCTTAGTCTAGTAGTGGACTATGATGTGAATGGTCAATGCAATTCAATTTTATTTTATTAATAATAATAAAATAATCAAAATCAAAAGTCATTTTAAATTCAAACTAGGCTGAGAACCAGTACTTTTCGAACATCATAATTACAAAAGACAGTCCCCCAAAACGCCCGAATTTCACCACTTCCTAGTGCTTTCGCTGGGGAGAAGAAGTGGTGCAACATATTCCCCACCAGCACAGCTGCTGTCTATTCGGTTAGAAAATGCAAACTAAGCAAACATATTATAATTTTAATTTTAAAGGCAAGGGTTGATTGGCGCAGCGGCAAGAGGGTTAACTTTCTGCGCTATAGGGTGCTGGTTCGATTCCCGCGTAATACATTATATTTTGTGGGCTATCATTTTTAAAAGTGTGTAATTTGTCACAGCCTTGTTTGTTATATTTAGCAAATTGCAAACTAAGTAGACAGTTTTATTTCAAGTACTTTTTTGTCTTTCCTCTTTTTTTTTGTTGCATTTAGAGTGAAACATGGACCATCATCATCATGGACCTTCATAACAACAAAATATCTTTCTTTTTACTAAATAAACAACATAATATCATAAGATATCATCATGACAACCTAACGTTTATTACTTTTTTAAGTTCACTCGAAATAAAATAGGCGCGAATTTATACGAGACAGAGGAGATACTCACCCTACTCATTTCTGCGTTCACAATGTTTGACACTCAACAACTTTATTTGAAACTCGGCTACTCACCAATAGATGGCGCTGTTCTAAATATTACTTATTTAGAAATAAAGACCGGATTATATGCAACATAAAATGCTTGAAATATGCATGCAAATATGCATGAAAAATGCTTGAAATATGCACGAAAACTGACAAAATATGCAACATTAAATACTAATTTTTTTTTGTTTTGTAAATATTATTCCTTTAGATTTAAGTTTATTGTTATTTGAAACTTTTTAGTGCACGAAATATTTTTCTCGCAAACTCGATAATACAAAACAGTTCCGTCGTAAGTAAATGTTTCAGGAAAGTCACTTATCCACGAAGACACGTTTTTTTTTTTCGGGAGGCATTGTACAATTTGACACACACGCGCGTCAACAATGAAAGCAATAACATGCATAATAGGTGGGAGGAAGGAGTAGTGCGGTAGGCGAGCATAGCACGACGATCATTTGACTCTTTCATTTTATTATCGTACCAAAACAAAAGACGCGCGGCTGCTGAGTGCGCTGCGCTCGAAAAATACTGTAAATTATAGCGATAATATGCATCATCACTAGATCTTAGGAAAAATATGCTATTAGCGCTGAAAATGGCTTAAATATGCAAATGCATATGCAAATATGCAAATGCATATTATCCGGTCTCTATTTAGAAATATTGTTCTTGAATTCAACATTCACGTATCAGATAATAATAAAAAATATTTATAAAACATTTTACATAAAAAATAAAACTTATGCAAACTATTAAAGTTTTCTAAACAATTTACTTTAGTACTTCTAAACATGTACAGATGGCGTTCGAAACTAATCGCTACGACAGACTTATTTTCGTAGACCACGTTTGTTAAAAAAAATTGTGCTAACTTTCGTATGCCACAAAATGTATGTTGGTAACAGAATAAATAATTCTTACATTTTTAATTATTATTTTATTGAGCAATAAAAAGATAGTGTAGCCAGTGTAGGAATCTATATAAATAAAAATTAAATTCTGTTCGTTAGTAAGCGCATCACTTGAGAACGGCTGAACCGATTTGGCAGTTTTTTTTGTTTTAAAATGTTCGTAATTGTCCGAATTTGTAATACCTAGTGAAAATTTCGTAAATAAAAGTTGCCCGGATCATTGCAAAATTCGGGAAAGACTCTTCTTCTTCTTCCTGCCCTTATCCCATGTTACTTGGGGTCGGCGCAACACGTTTTCTTCTTCCATTCTCCCCTGTCAACCGTCACGCTATCATTCACTCCCTTCTCTTTCATATCATTCCTCACACAATCCATCCACCTTTTCTTCGGCCTCCCTCTCCCTCTCCATCCATCAACATGTATATTCATCACTCTTTTAGTCACATGCGTTTCGTCCCTTCTCATCACATGCCCATACCAAGCCAAACGATTTCCTTTCAACTTTTCTGTCACTGGCGCCACTTTCAAACTTCCTCTTATATACTCATTTCTTACTTTATCCATTCTCGTCACTCCACACATCCATCTCAACATTCTCATCTCCGCTGCATGCAATCTTTTTTCATCCGTCTTCTTCACAGCCCAGCATTCAGACCCATACAGTACGACAGGCCGTATCACAGACTTATAAATTTTCCCCTTTAACTTAAGGGGCATCCGTGGGTCGCAAGTTGTTCCTGTGACCTGTCGCCATTTCATCCATCCTGAGTTGATCCGATGCGTTACGTCTCGGTCTACTTCGCCATCTCCTTGGACAAGCGACCCGAGGTACCGAAAGTCGGAGCAGATCGATATGGGCGTTCCGGCGAGAGATATGGGCACAGAACTGGAGAGACCGCCAAAATCGCAAAACAGATATAAAATTCGGGAAAGACTGAAAGTGCTTTATTCCATGGGAATTTTGTACGAATTATTGAAAATTGTACTACACGTCAGCTATTTCAAATATAAATCAAATGAGTACCTACCTATCTCTTTTTGCTTTTAAAACTACGCATAAACAACACATTCGATCAATTACTAAATAATTCAACTAATTAGGTATCGTGGAACAAATGGAATAGCAATCGCTCATCAAAAACAGGCAAATGCACGATAATTAGACTCTTTTCATTTTAGGTGCCCAGCTACTATTTGAATTTGAAAGGAAATTAGTAGCAACGTTCAAAATTAACGTACCTACTTACCTATAATTTACCTTATTTTCTACATTATTAATCAGAAGTTAATTTTTCATTCTATGAAGGATTGTATAGATAATAGGTACAGGCCTATTAATGTTTCACTGCATGGCACAAACCTTTTCCACAGACAGAGAAAGACGTTGATCACCACGATTAACGGGACTTACGAGTTGTGAACATGGGTTCGAATCCAGACAGGCGCTTTATTTTGTGTAAATAATGTCATAACCACTGCTCTCAAAACGGTAAAGAAAAACATCGTGAGGAAATCGGCATGTCTTAGAACCAAAAATTCGAAGAAATGTGACATCTACCAACCCGCACTGGGCCCGCGTGCTAGATTCGGGCCCACTCCCTCTCACAGAGAGGAGGCCTGTGACCTAGCAGTGTGGGAACATTGTAGGCAAAGCACCACGATTGCTCTAGGCAGATTGGCTATAGTCCGCGCGGAACTAGTTGGCCGCTTGCTTGGCCGGTGGGGACAGGTGGGTGAGGCGGCGCGGCGGTTCGCAACACACGTACTGAATAATCCGCCCCCGCCCCTCCGTCACATCGCTCACATACCTTATGCGCGGCCAACTAGTTCCGCGCGGACTATATCCCAGACTGTAACTATAAGTCCAGAGGACCTAGACAATGATGATGGAAAAGTCAAAAATGTACCTATTGGATTGACCGAAATTATCCTAAATCATCCACAGCCTGACTTCACCCACAGCATCTAAGCACTTCGAACCTTATGCTTTAGTGATAAAGTTGAAATTCTATTAAAAAAAATTGACAGATTGTAGTAGGTTGATGTGCTGGCATTTGTACACAACTAAGCGAAGAGAAGAACCAATTAAATTCAATACTATTAATTCAAGCAACTATCTATGAACGAACGATTTTTTTTCATCTGCCAATCCCCACGCTCCTGAGCCAGCCTCATCCAGGTTCTACCTGCGATGGTAACAATGTCGAAAGCTTATGTCAAGCCTGTTGCAAGTCGTTGTAGAAATACTTACGAAACGATCTGAAAGCGATAGGCCCTTAGGTTTCTTCACGATATTTCGAAAGTTTTTCTAGTTCTACAAACAATCTATTACTGTTATGGAAGTTGATGGCCTTCGGTATCAGAAACATTGAAATATCTCGGTTTACATACAATTCAAATCGCAGCAGCCTTCAGAGGAGGAATCAAGCAAAATAGCCTATCTTCAATTTGATTTTTGATGAAGGTAGTAGTAAGACTTAGATATTAAATAAAATAATATGAGTAACTACGTTATATTTCGAAACTTTTTGTGCAACAGAAATACAAAATATTAAAATTTTCTCCATAAATAAAAAAATAATGAAGTTACCTCTAATTTGGAAGGGATTGTGTTTTGTTTTCACCGTGTTTGATGAGAGGGGTAGATAAGGAGGCGCGGGTGAAACTTGCTTTTTTCTGAATTACTGCGCCTTCTCGAGGTAATATCAGCCTGACGGGAACGTTTTACGTTACGTTACAGTATCAATTACCGATTTTTTGCTGGTAAAGTCTTGAAGTTACGAGCTGGTTTCTTTTACGCTGTGGGCACAAAGCCCTAATAGACCCAATGTGTTTTTTCTATTACTATTTGTAGTTTTAAAGTAAAACTTAGCCATCCCTGACAGAAAAATTTAGAGATCACTCGGTTTTCTTTGTATTGTAAGAGATATTAGCTATGCGGTAGGACAGCGGGGTAATTACGTAAACAGTAACAATGGCTTTCATTTTGACAGTTCAACAACATTCATTGCGTTGTTTACGTTGTTGAGCAGACAAATTTTTCGAACATATGAAGCAATGGATTAGCAATATCCTTCAAATTATTCAGATTGTAATTGATAGTGTTTTACGTAATTAGGGTGGTGGTTGATACTTAAAATAATGGCTGTGAAATTATTGTAGTTTTTTCAATTAAGTAGGTATAACTTTGTATTCGACAAATTTTGTAAAAGACTTGTCAATAATATATCGTGTATTTATAAAACATGTAGGTACTGTTTCAGATAGGTAAGTATTGTTAACTTAGGGCTGATTTTTCAATAGTCGGATAACTTTTATCTGAAAAATAAAAATAGTGGTTTGACATATTTTCTATACTAAAGCTGTCAAACCACCATTTTTATTCCTCAGATACCTAAAAGTTGTCTCATGATTGAAAAATCGGGCCTAACTTGAAAAAAACTAGTAAAAAATGTGAACAAACCACATTTTTATTTATCTAGTTTTTATTTTTAAGTTTTTGATAACCATCTAAAACTAGTCTTTAAAACTTGCTTAGGTGTAAATGATAAACGGAAACAGTAGGTAGATATACTCGTAACATGTAGAATACATGTTTTATACCTTGGTGTGAACGCGCTTTAAGAAATACGTCAACTTACTTTGTGTCAGTCTATTGAATCGTTTATTTTTTTTAAATATTATAGATAATGTAGATGCGACATGAGCCACAGGATCGATATCCATGACCATAAGCAACCGATAATGTTCCCACTGCTGGGACACAGGCCTCCTCTCTGTGAGAGGGAGTGCACCATGATCCATCACGATTCACGCGAGCCCGGTACCGGTTGGCGGATGTCACATTTATTCAAATTTTGGTTCTAGAACATGCCAATTTTTTCATCACCGTTTTGAGAGCAGTGGTAATGAAATAATTTACACAAAGCAAAATGCCTGTCTGGATTCAAACCCACGACCTAAAACTCGTAAGTCGAGGCTGTTGTCACTGGGCTACCACTGCTCCTAAGAATAGATGAGAATGGTATGGATGACCGCAAATGATTTATAATTATTGTTGAAGTGGTCTGTCGATGTATCGGTAAGTATAGCGACTAAGAAAAAAATTTTTGAAGATGTTACCAAAAAAATTAAGCTTTAAATTTTTCACTATCGGTTTTCACGTTTTACTTGACTGTGCTTGTGTTTCTTCACTTCATATTTTAAGCCTTTTTGTTTCTCATTGTTAAAAGTATTTTGCTTGTTGATATAGCTTTGATTAAACCATATCACCAGCCACGGTAACGTCCATCATTAGCACCATTCATTAGACTTATTGACATCCTTATATCTATATATATAAAATTCAAAGTCCTGACTGACTGACTGATATATCAACGCACAGCTTCAGCCGCTGGTCCACGAGACATGAAATCTGGAGGGTGTGTTCTTTGTAAAGAGTAGGTATCCACTAAGAAAGGGTTTTTCTAAATTCCACCCCTGAGAGGGTGAAAATTTACGCAGACGAAGTTGCGGGCAGAAGCTAGTAGTTTATAACAAAGTCGCCGAAATGTCTGTACGCGCATAACTTCCGAATGACTGCACCAAATTGGATAATAATTTTTTTGTTGTGTACTTGCCAGGACAAAGTTTGTATGAAAGAAAATTTCGGAAATTCGAAAAAAAATTGCACCCGTGTGAAGCTGGGGCGGTCCGCTAGTCAACTTATAAAACTTGGGGATGGCGACAGAATCAAATAGATAAATAAAAAAACTGTTATTCTTGATCAAAGGCATTCATTATCCCTTAATTATTATAGATCTGATACAGTTCCAAGACTAGAATGCAGCATTTTTTCAAATTCGAATCTCAAATAATTCCCATTTTGCTTTTCTGTAAATATTAGTAACAACTCTGATATAATTATCACGCCTCTTTTTATTAAGCTCAAATAAATCCTATTTTGGTCTCCTAAAAATACTAACTAAATAGCAACGTAACTGCGACCAACTTGGATGGAGTGCTCGCCGGCAACTACCGCGGTACCGCTCGCTTCGCTCGCTCGGCTTGCGCGTGGTTGGTCATAGTCTTGTTCTAACCTAACCTAACCCGTTTGGAGAGGGCCTCCTAGCTCACCAAACAACCAACCACCAGACGTCAAATGTGTGAAAAGATGAGAAAGTTAAAAAGAGGCTCATTTATTTAAAAAAGCGTGCATCATAGAAGCCCAAAATTTTTAGAGAATCAAATAAACATTTCCCGTTTTTTTTAAACTCTTGGCTGTATTTTTTATTATATTTTGCATGGCTTTTAATTTTCCTGGCTCCACCGTCTTCAGTAAGTATCCAACATCGTAATTTGAAACATAAACCACCTCTTTCTCCCGCTAAATCTCGATCTGAGAGATCGAACTTTATCGTCAACTTCGTCTCCAAGGACCAAAATATAAATACTACCTAAGAACTGACCAAAATGTTTTCAAACAAAAAAATTGCGAAAATTTTATTTATCGGTAAGCGCATTCCGAACGCCACCTCGCCATTCTTTAAAAAAGAAAAACACGTCTCGTTGCCATGGCTACGCTTGGCGCCAATACAATAACATTTAATTCATTAAGAGTATATCGAGCCTCGAGCCGACAGAAAGGGGCTCTAGTATACATACACTATAACTTTATTATTGCCTACTGTCGCACACAACTTTTGCAACCTTATCCCCCACCCTATTGAATTATTGGGATGAATAGGTATGGTAATTAACTCAGGTACTAGTTCAATAGGTGAATTAATAATAGACAGAAACGAAAAATAATACTGTCCGTTAAAAGTTAGGTTAGCCAAACAACAAACAAAGCCCAAAATCTATCAAAAGGTAAACCTATCCTTTGTTTCAAAAAGCTACGCATACTTTTCATATTCATCTGAATAGGCAATTAACAGTCAGTAGGTTGGTGCGCGGAATTATGAAAGACCACGATTAATCAGCGTCAACGTACATACGCTTTGTTCCACAGCTCTATTTACTATGTACATAGCGGTGACATCTCATTATATACCGCGACTATGTACCTACCCGCCGATCACCTATCTAGGAAGTTTGCACGCAAAAATCTAGCGCTAGGTGCTTGCCCCCCGCACACACGCACAGCCGCTAACACATCGCAGCGCCGAGTGAGACTGCGTGCCAGAAAAAGACAGCCATAAAAAACTCCCCGTGGTGTGAGGTGCTGCCCCCAAAAAAAGCACCAAAAACGCAATCTGCGCAACTTCCCGGCGCAGAATCGTTAACGACTCCGGCTCTCTTTATCGTACACGCCGTGCCTCCTATATTTCTATTTTTTCTCCGTCAAACATTAGACGTAAGAAGATTTCAATCCATCACAAAAACTAACCCTATTCCGTAACAATACAGTGGAAATTCGCGGCGCGTAAACGTGGCGTATATTTAGCACGCCGGCCGCTAGACGCACACACCCGCACCGGAACAGAAATAACGATCGCATTTTTGACCGAAAAGGACGGACAGATGGCTGAAAAGAGAAGAAAAAAATGACGACCATTTTGCTTTGCGCACCTACGAGCCGGCCGAGGTGAGCTTTATGTATGCTCTTTTTTTCGAGAAAAAAACCCAACCAAAACAAATGCACGTGGTCGGGTGTTATGACCGAACTCGTGAAAAATTCTGCCGTCCGCTAAGAGATGCCGTTACCGGCGCGATTTTTTTCCGCTCGCCATTTAGTTATGAAAAAATTTACTCGGTGGCGCTTTAGTCGACCGATTTCACACGAAGGGGCTTCAGCGGCAACGGGTTACTTTTGATTTTTGGTAACAAACGGCTGTCGTGGGGTTACGTATTGACACGAGCATGTTAAATTGAACTGGAAGTATTGACTTGTGAACCGGATTAGGTTTCCGACATAGAAAAGAACATGATCGAAAAAAAAGATTGTGAAAAATGTTATGATTTTAAACCGAGATTCGATCTATTTTTTTCATCTTGGTTATGATACAATATTCTGTTTTATTTGAACTTTTCTATTGTTATAGACGTTTCAAATTGTACCTTTACAGTTCATTATTAAATGTTTGTACCTACGTCTACTTAGATAATAATTAATTTAAAATTTCGGTGGAGGGTTATTCTAACTGTAAAGGCTTGTATACTTTTAATGACTTTTCAAACGTTTAATTAGATTCTAGTTCTCTAGAATATTAATTTTTTTTCAAGAGACGACATTAGATAAACTGGTGCTTGAATATAATTTTTTAAAATAGCGTGCTTTTGTCAGATGCCATGACGACGCGACGGGAGACAAATAAAACAAAAACGAGTCGTTTTGTATGAAATACTTAGCGGATTGTAAGTTTGTTAAAAAAATGCTGACGGTAAACAAATTACCAGTTTTAAATGGCGACCGTGTCTTGAGACGTACCTATTTCCGCCACTGTAATAAGTGTAATAACCACTATAATTTACGGGCCGTTAATGATAAAATTAAGACTGTTGTATCTTTACCCACAATGAAGCAAAGACCTCATACCTTTGCATAGTAGACCCTCCCATATGGAAGTAGCTATCACAGGTAAAATTAGCTTACGAATCTATTTAAATGCCCTGTTTGGCAACAAAAAATGCTTCAATTGGTAAGCAATTGGTTTTTCTTTATAGGAACTGAGCACTAGTTGATTTGACAGACAGTTTGATACAGCCTAGCAGTAAGCCGAGGGAGAGAGCGGTAAGCCGGGGATGAATAAAATGTTATTAACACCTTGATCATTTATAAGAATACTTTCCTTTATGTGATGACTTTTCGTGTGCTTCAAGACGAGATTGTCCTGTGGTGGTTGATTTACAAAACAGGGTTCGTCTTAAATGAGTGGATTTGATACTTACTTAAATGAACATTTAAAAAACTTCATCATGCCAGTTCTTAATTTTTGTTTATAGGTCAAGAAGCCTTAAGAATCACTGAAAGAAATAAGCAGTAAATAAAAATGAAAAAACATTGTTACCACTGTTTAAAGCTGTCAAATCAATGTTTTTTCTAAAAAATACTGTTTTGAACGTTAGGCTCGTATGCAACTTCATACGAGCCTAACGTTCAAAACAGTATTTTTTACTGATCCGAAAACAGTTAAAGCTTGAAGCAGAATGTTACCGTCATGATGACAGTAAACTTTAGCGTTTTAAGTAGCTAAAAGGTCACAAAATTAACTGTTTTATTAATTTGGTGATATCGTTCAAATCATTAAAATTTACTTAGATTACAGTAATGGTGGTTTTCCTTTTTTTTTTGTTTTTTTTTTCAGTAAGTATGTTCAATCATTAAAAGTTACTGTTTTGTCTTTTACTATTTTACAAACATTTCTTCTTACTGTATAAAGTCAGTAAGTCTTAATGAAATCGCTTTAATGTGGTGTAGTAAGAAATTATTTTTTTCAGTCAAGCCTATAGGTACGGTGAACACATGATTACCTGTCACCATTTGATGTTAAGCTTTGTGAATGCCCAGAAGCTTACAGTAGTTCAGGATAATAAAACAACGTTTCTACCTAAATAATTAATTTATTAATTTTTTTAAATTATATGATTTCTAACAATAACCAAACACCCGATCATTTTAAATAACTATGGAAGTAAGCAAAGAAAACAATGAGTACTTGACATTGATGAATGTGCTTTGAAATGTTGCTAGAAATAACTAATTGCCCTTTTATTACAAAAAATTAAGCAAGCTGGTAATATAATTCTGAGTTTTGGATTTATCTCTAATGTCTCCGAAATATGCTTTTATGAAATGATTCCTGAGCCTCCAAAAAGGTCTGCTCCCTTAAGAGCATGCTAATGGTTTAAATTTTAGGTGCCTACTCCAGCACATAATTATACTGAATATGATCAGCACCCTAATTGCGTAACACACTATCAATCGGAATCTGCATCATTTTGAAGAAAATTGCTAATCCATTGCTTCGTAAGTTCGAAAAATTTGTCTGCTCAATACGTAAATAACGCAAAGAATGTTGTTGAACTTTCAAAATTAAACCGATTCCGATTGATAATGTGTTACGCAATTGCCCCGCTGATTAGGTAATATAAAAGTGTATTGAATAGGTATTAACTAAAAGAAAAACTTTTCAACGGCAAAAACTTATGCACCACGCATTGTTAAATATCTTCATCCATATTCTACCTTCTAAAATTGTATCGCCTACGTAGTATCTGCCCTTTGCTCCGAAGCAAGTACCGAAGCAAGTAGGATTGCACGATGAGCGTAAGCAGAAGCGTAGCGAAGCGCTGTTGATGGCGAAGCAAAGGAGAAATGCTTACAGGTCTCCGATGATGCTTCGTTTGATGCGTTGCTCCATTACTGCAACTTGAAGGCTCGTCGACGAAGCTGGGCCTGAAATTTCACAGTTATAACTTTTAATTTCAATAGGTAATTGTTGCAATTAATTTTCAATCGGAATAGAATAAAATACTCTTTATTATGTACAGTCAACAAATGAGATAAGTATGCAGGATCGTCGGATATAGTTGAAGTTTGTTAAGAAATCAATGGATATTGTCTACTGAAATTTCATTTGTTTAATGAGCTAAGTATTTGTTTTCTATTAATAAAATTAAATTTTATTCGAGAACATCCATCGGTTTCTTACTAAACTTCAACTATATCCGACGATCCTGCATACTTATCTTTTTTGTTGACTGTACACCATATAAATTACAGATATAAATATAGAAATTTTGCAAAAGGTGAAAAGGTGGGCTGTCTTATCGCTAAGAGAGATCTTTTAAAGACAACTTATGGATGGATTAAAAAGGGGAAGGAGAGATAAATATTCGAAACTGGATTCCCTTAATAAAAATTGGTCCTAGGCAGCTCTAGACAGAGAGAGGTGGAAAGAGAGTAAGGAGACCTTTTCTCAGCAGTGGGACATGAATGGCTCATAATAAACAATAATATTTTCAATCATCAGTTGCTACAAAGATGATTCAAAATAACGACCCACCAAAAACATTTTCATGTAAAATGTTGCCAAGACGAGACCACATATGGCTCGCACTGTCAAAAAGTTATCAGATCTCATGTAGAGCCAAGCTTCTAACTCTAAACGCTCTAACTTCACAAACTCTACACCTTTGTCAAAATATGTGGCTTGGCCGTAACGTTACTACAAGAACTATTGTATAACAGAAAAGAAAGAAAAACAGTGTATACATTTTTCACCTTACGACCATGTGATAGTAGCGAAACATACATATGTACGGGTCGAATACAGAACCTCTTTTTTCGAAGTCGGTTAAAAACGCATCCGCACTCATTCATAAAGTCGTTGCCGATATTGAAAAACCCCTACATTGCAAGACGCAAACATAGTTATTTAATCGACAAACACCTATAAGCTGTCACCATGAACAGAAAAGAAATTATAGTTTTATTATGGTTTCCGAACAGACCTTGTTCCCCTCGTTTTGGTTGTGTACGGATATGGCGCAGACACCAATACTGCCTGAAAAAAAACAAATAAAAAGCGGGTTTAGTTTGAACCGGACTACGAGTAAACTAATAAAAATAACCGGTTATAACGCGATGTCTATACGCTTTCAAGTTAACAGATTCAAGTAGAAATTGTTTTTGGAGATTTCGGATTGGATATCATGAAAATATATATTCTTATCGGTCATCCAAGGTGCAGGTGAATGGCCACTGGATACTTAGGTATTGCTCCACCAATAAAACCAGACCGTTGTCAGTCAGACGTATCAGTTTTGGTGGAATAATAGGTAGGTACGATCGAACAAGCTATTTGGTATACATGCTGCTAACTTGCAACTACTTTTATTCAATGATGTACTGAATTAGTCAATTCTTTTTAGTCAATTAGTCAATTCTTTTTTAATTAAGGATGCCATAAGCTGAAAAAGTTATAACGCACAAAATAAAACTAAATATTGGCTGTGTAGTGGAAAGATGAATATTTTTGCCTGTATACCAAATAGCTTGTTCGACCGTACCATTAAAATCTACCTTACTTCCAAAAAAATATAAGATTTTAGTGTTTTGTTATAGAAGTATGTATGTATGTAAGTATATTCTCATATTATATTTAAATTAGAGAATGGTTTTTGAGTTTATGTTCTTATTTTGTTTTCCCTTCTACTCTTATGTTGTCTTCATCTCATTTTATCTACTTTCCTATCGCGTATACTGGAAGAGGTTTCTTTAGAAATAAGCATCACCTTTGTACTAGTTTTCTGTTCCTTTCTTGTTGTCTGTTTATATTTATATGTATGTACATAAATAAATAAAAACACGACATTTATCTATGGAGAGACAGGGTATGAACAAGTGTTTAAGTTTTTGTGGATAAAAAGCATTCGTCAATGGAAAGGCCAATTTACTTAACCGCCAAAGCCCAAATTGGCAGTTAAGTAATTTTGCCTTTCTGGTGACGATTATGAAGAAATCAGAATGTATTACAGTCACTTACATCATTTTACCGATTCATCAAGATGGCACCCACGTCGTAGTGTCATCCATCTCTCAGGCACCGTTGATGAACTTCCTTTTCCTTGTAAACTGAAAAAAGAAAAGGACAATTTTATCGAAAGGAGAGGTGTATTTAATATCAGCCAGCCTTTTGGGCACTGTTCCTGTTGACAGCGATGCGGACGAATTCTTTGATGCCCTGTGATTATTTTGTTTATTTTTTCATATAATTGTACATATTGCTATAGTTTATATGTTTGCTTATGTTATGTAAATATCTATACAAATAAATAAAAAGATACTTCAAGTAGGCTGATGTCTTAACAGAAATCAATACATTGACTGTTTCTCTATTTTTTTCAATAGCTCCCAGATGATTATAATCTTTGAACTCTCAAGGATCATTGAAAACGTTGAGAGACGTGTCTCCTTAATAGTAAAAACATATCTAGACTTATAATAATTAATTTGATAACTGTGAAGATCCCGTTGTTTAAACAATTTAAAAGGAGGACGTGTACCTAAGCCAAACTAAGTCACTATCCAATATTTAATGTTTCATAATATAATATGATATATGTAGAATATAGGGTTTGTTTTAATTTTTTTTTTTTTTAGCCTATACCTACTGGTCCACTGCTGAGCAAAGGCCTCTCCCAGTGAATGGACGGCGCCGCCGAGGCCGGTGCAGAAAGAGATGGCGAGATGACATGGACGCACACAACGCGGGCTGGTTCGAGGTGGCGCGGGAAAACAGTTCCTGGAAGGATTTGTTTTAATTTACGATTAATAATTGTAAGGTGCAATTACACAATTACAATATACAATTGTTGGTACAACTGGAGATATCAAATAGGAACGCCCGACGCATGTAGGGAAGCCAGCATCCCTAACAATACTTAATTTTCACTAGCTAATCATTTCACCACGGCATGTTTTCGTACATACCTTTACGATAAGATTCATTTACCTTTGTCCAGACCGTTATATATTAACAATCATTTCAGACATCTTTCTAAAAACAATATCAAACTCAAACTCCCCTCCACACATAACTAAATAAGTAAAACTAAAATCACATAGAGATAATTAAAATATTAGCTATAAACAACAACTAACAGCGAAGTATAAGTTTTTAACGATAACTTTGACTACCAGATATAAACAGATTTATTGCTCTCAAGCGGGTTTTAATTGCACGAAACTTTTAGAATATTATTCGTAGTATTATTAATGGAACATATATAACAACACGCGTGTAGTTTTCCATGGCATAGGCAGAAGTGTAGACTACTTTCACATTACGACAACTACCTATATTTTGAAGTTCTATGCATCATTATGCTGACTGATAGGAATATTTTGGCCTGGCACAGGCCAGGCAAAAAAGACACAGGTCTTTTTTCATTTGATTATTTTGCTAGTGTTAAATGCACTTTTTAGGGATCCTTACCTCAAAAGGAAAAGCGGAACCCTTATAAGTTCACTTCGTTGTCCGTCTGTCTGTCCGTCGGTCAAGACCCTTTTTCTCAGGTACGCGTGGAGATATCAAGTTGAAATTAATATCAAAATTAAATACTCAGGGCTGCAATCCCTTGAAGTACCTATCTAGTGAAAACTCAAACTTTTAAATCAACGCAATTAGAAGATACGGGTTTATGTTCCAGAATCAAAACCTACAGCGTACTTACCGTTGACCTAGAATCATGAAATTTGGCAAGAAGCAATGTCATGTAGCACAAGTACAGGAAAAAATCCGAAAACCGTAAATTTGTAGTTAAATTCCAAAAAAAAATCCCGTGATAAACTATTTACATAAATGGAACCCTCGGTGCGCGTGTGACTCGCATTTGACCGGTTTTTTATTATTTTGCTAAATTTAAAAGACCTTTTTTATGGTTTGTATCACAGAACAGGTATTTCCTGTGCGTATCCAAAATAAAATATTTCCCTTTCTATGGTTTTGGCGAGCCATCAACCGTGCACAAATCCAGACTCCGGGCGCCAAATTTCTAATGAAAAAACTCAATAACACTGCACGACTTGTAGATAGAACCCAAGACCTCGTGCTTAGGCAACACGCTTATGACCACTAAACTACGAGGCTATCTAATGAAACAAAATACACACTTCGTGATATGTTTGCACAGATGTTTTAAGTTAAATAGAGGTTCGATATTGTTTAGTGACAGCAAATATGTATGTTTAACTGACTATTGTTATAATTTTAGTACATATTTTGAAGTTAAAAGTAAAATATTATATTCGTGTTTGTTTTATGTTAAGTTAATATTGAGTTATGTATTGATTACTGCTATAGGAAGGTACCAGGCACCTATAATACGTAAGAGATTTGTGATGCTGTGTGTGCAAGCAAATATGACTCTTCACGTGACCAGCCTGGCCTGTTTTTGGCCAAAGAATTAGCATTGCCATACAACGTGGCAATGCTGCCAGCCTTTTGGGCACTTTTCCTGTTGACAGCGTTACGGACGAGTTTTTTGATGCCTTATGATTCTTTGCCCTCCCTTTTTAGGGTTCCGTAGTCAACTAGGAACCCTTATAGTTTCGCCATGTCTGTCTGTCCGTCCGTCCGTCTGTCCGTCCTCGCTTAATCTCTGTGACCGTTAGCACTAGAAAGCTGAAATTTGGTACCAATATGTATATCAATCACGCCGACAAAGTGATAAAATAAAAATTGGAAAAAAATGTTTTACTAGGGTAGCCCCCCTATATGTAAAGTGGGAAGTGATTTTTTTTTTAATTTTAACCCTAACGTGTAATATATTGTTGGAAAGGTATTTAAAAATGAATATGGGTTTACTAAAATAATTTTTTGATAATGTCAATAATTTCGGAAATAATCGCTCCAAAAGTAAAAAACAATGTGTCCCCCCCCTCTAACTTTTGAACCATAAGTTTAGAAAATATGGAAAAAACTGAAAAGTAGAACTTTATAAGGACTTTCTAGGAAAATTATTTTGAACTTGATAGAAATAACAGTTTTTGTACAAAAAAGACAAAAAGTTGTACAAAATCATTTCTGGACTAAGTTTGTAGTATAATCGTATATGCAAGCATTTTTTTTAACTTCGTTTACATATTTTATTATCCTGAACGTATCTTTTTTCAAACAAAAAAAGAATTATTAAAATGTGTTCTCGCAATCCAAAATTACCACCGAAAACTTCTGGCACGTCTATGTATTAATTAGTAACCCAATTCGCGCTGTAGGTACTTATTACATTGGGTCGGGTATTATCGAATTGTACGTGGGAACACTTATTGTGACGGACGGGAAACTACGGAACCCTACACTGAGCGTGGCCCGACATGCTCTTGGCCGGTTTTTTATATACTTGTACTGTACATATTATTGTTATCATTTTAAGACGGTTAGCTTATACATTATATACCTAAATATTAACTTGGAAATTGAATTAGTCATTATGTTTCTAATTTGATTACTGTAGGTAGGAAATCTTATTTGAAAAATATAGATGGTATGCTACCTAATTCCGTAACACGCTGTTTTAATGGAAATAGTATCTATTCATTGCGATATTTATGCTCTCGAGCAGATTAATTTTTCAAACGTATGAAGCAATGGATTATGAATTTCCTTCAAAATCGTTCGGATTGTGATTGTACCTAAGTGTAGACTATCTCATCCGATCTGTCTCAATCTAGGATATCTTCAAAACCAATTCGTCAGTTAAACCGATAAAAAATCGTAAGGTATGTGTTCAACAAACACAATAAGAAATTAACTTCCGCATTTCGCAGCACTAAGAGATCCATACTTTGTTAGAAAAAGGTTCACACTTAAAATACTATTGTTACTAACCTAAACTAAAAACGGAATAATGAGAATACCACCACAAACTGTCTCATTATAGGGGACGAAGTAATCTGCCAAAACAGCCTTCGGGATTGTATATGAACAAAGTCGATGGCAATATTGTATCACTTTATTTGAATCTAACATGGCGATGACACAAATCAAATAACGCAGGGGAAGCTAATCGGCTAACACGATTAAAGTCACACCTCCACCAAAATTCTTTTACCGCTCGCTCTGCCTACACTAATTGGGATAAATTACCGATCAAGCCCGGAAAAATCCAGTTCGCGCCGCCCTAAACCGATTCGATTATCAAGCGAAATTGACCGAAACATGTGTAATTTTTTAAAACGTTCGTTCTGTTGTTTATAAGGATATTAAATGAACGAAATTAATTTCTGATTTGCATAGACATGACGTGGAACGGTGTCCGCGCAGCAATCTAAATTAGTGTGGATTGTGAATGACGTAACACGTTCATAACGCAATTTAATTGCGACCAAAGAAATACGGCAACATGTGTTTATGTTTTGTACTAATGAGTACAAATGTTTTCTTTTCTCTACTAAACTTTAAAAAAAATACAAAATAACTGAAATAAAGTCAGACAAATAATTTTTTTTCTAAAAGGCACATAGAAGTCACTTTTAAACGTGAAAATTTACAAAAAAAATTAAATTGATTCTAGTCGCCTCTTTAAAAAGTAGCTTTGTAAAATAATTGAATCATAATCAAAGACAAATATTTTTTTTCAAAAAGGCACATACAAGGCACTCTTGAACGAAAAATATTACAAAAAAATTAAATTGATTCTAGTCGCCCCTTCAAAATGTAGTTTCGTATGGAGAAGGATGGGCAAGAAACTCCACCGTTACTCTTTTAAAAATGTTTAACAGTATTTTGTATACTTACATTAATTAATAATTATCTATACTAACAATAAAGCTGAAGAGTTTGTCTGATTGTTTTAACGCGCTAATTTCTGGAACTACCAGTCGGATTTAAAGTAAGTTTTTTGCATTTGATAGCCCAATTATTTGAGGAAGGCTATTAGGCTATTTAACATCACGCTTAGGCGCCGAGCAAAAGAAAAAAGCCAAAAGAACGCGAAGCGAAAACGAAGTAAGTCAAAGCATTTATTTCAAATAGGCACATAAAAGGCACTTTTGGAAGTAATAGCGCGGGCAGGCGATGGGATGCGATGCGGTGCCTCGGGGGCCGAAATTTCACGCGGAAGAAGTCGCGGGCAGAAGCTATTTTTATATAAGTACCTATATTTGTTAGACCAGGCATATCTATCTACTAAACAGCATCCGCTCAACCTACCCACAGAAAACCACCAACCAACCCAATATTAGGATTACCTACTTCTCAGCATTACTTAGATGGAAAATAGCAAGGAAATGGCAAATTGGAGAAAAGCCGCAAATTAGGTAATTCAACTAAAATCCAACAAGGAAGTGCCTTACAAGCCGATAACTTCCACAATTCATCATCTACCATCTTTCCATCAATAAACTGGAAATTGTAGTTAAGTATATCAAAACCTCTTTCCAGGATACATTTACTTATTTATTTTATTATTTATCTACACACAGTAAAATACATAAGGATATGATATAATTATAATTTGAGTACAAAGGTACTGTTTATTTCTTAAGATTTTTTTTCCAGCAGACCTGCGAAAGGAGAAGTAAAAAAAGAAATGTAGACAATAGTGTGTGAGAACAAGAAGAGAAAAATATGAACGTGTGAAGTCTAAAACTAAAATATTAAATAAATCTACACAAATAATGCAAAAAAATAATTTAAAAATAACATAAGTATACTTAAATAAATACATAATGCTAAAATATATAAACATATATTTATACACTCGCAGTATAGAGGAAATGTAATGCTCTTTTAATCGACATTAAAATAGAGAAATACGAGTAGTTTTTAAATCACGAATGCTAGGCGGGAGTAAGTTCCACAATCTTACAGCATACAGGATCTGCCTTAAGTCCAATTAATGTCAGACGGTAAGAAAGGAAGTACGAGATATAAAATTCTATGAAAAACCACACAAATCCTGTTCCCATCAATAACGACTTGTCTAAACCGGTTTTTATATCGTTGGATAACGTAGCTCTAAGAAAAACCGCAAATTAATTCAACCAAAAACCATGCAAAAACGTCTTTCCGTCAAACAGGGCTTGGCTAAAATCCGCTTTTATACCGTACGGTCGTCGGGCAGTACCCAGCACCTCAGTTGTCGACGGGGGAGCTCCATGCAAGGCGACAAGTTCGGGATAAAGCGTAAATATATCGGGGTGTGAGTGTAGTTTTGGTCGAATTCGCGAGCGAGTGGGCGGCAGTCTTCTGTAGTATATGTAGGAACTGCAGATAAATTTACGCGTCTTATGTTTAATTTTATAAACAAAAACTCACGTTACCTAAGACATAGGAACTGGGTATTCACTTATAAATGACTGATAGACTCCATGAATTAATCGCCATGTGAAATTAAAGAAGGAAGAAACAAAATAAGAACATAGAACGAGCACTCACCAAAAAATCTGTTCTACTAGATACACTTAACCTTTAATACAACACAACTTGCCTACAGAAATTACAAACGAGAACTACCATTAAAATATTCAATTCAACCCCATGAAACATCTTATAAAACATACAATCTAAATAATTCACACCGTTACCCTGGGAATTCCTCAAAAACTTCAATATCAAAAGAAACGTCGTTAGATTTCCACATAATTAATAAAATCTATTAGAATAAAAATAGAATAAATTGGTAATCGTAAGGGAGATAGCCGGTCTGGACCGGTCACCGTGAGATTCTTCGGTCAGAGATCAAAACGCATAATAATGAGGCCAGAGTTCTCACAATCTCGCATGCGTGTGCGCGACCTCGGTGTGTCCCTTTGACTTGACCGTTGATCTTTTATCGAACTAGTTTTTAATAGATACGTGATCTTTGGGGAATATTTTGTTGTGCTTGTTTCTTAAAGGGTCGCGTGTTTTTGTAGTTTTAAACTTGTGAGGTCGAGATGGGTTAAAGAATTGAATCATTTTGAATATTTGAATACCTTGTAAATGTTATGTTCCTTAATTTTGAAATACAATTTGGACTGTATTTAGTTTTTTCTCAAATTAAAATTTTTTTAATGTACTATTTTCAAATGATTTGAAAATTTAAATGTAGTTTATTTGATTGTCAATCAATTTACATGATCCTTTAATACTTTTCCTTGTTTTAACCGACATTCAGTAAATTATATTAAAAGTTCAGTTCTTAAAAATGCGAAATGTTCTTTAATTTTAGCATATCCTATAACAGATTGCTTGAATTCACATGATGGTGGTGGTGAAGGCGGATCACTTGAGGACGTGTTGTGTGTGTGTGTGTGTGTGTGTGTGCGACGTGAGTGTGTGTGTCTAACAGTAATTATGTGTGTATGCGATACATTAGATATTTTAGTTTAATGTTCGTTATTTCGTTCGTTGTTAATAAGGATTGTAAGGGTAGAGTTGCAGATTTTGGAAATTATTTTTCGTCTTAGGACTAAAATATCGGTAGAGCGTATTGAAAAATGACAGTGATTAGATAATTATGTAGAAAACCTAATTGGTTATGAATTTTTAAGTTTTAAATAAAACTATAACCTTCATAATGAACATCTCATACTAAAACAATACCTCGTTTAAAAGCAACAAATTGGTATAAAAGAAGTAAAACATCTAATATTTCTAATTTCATACACAGAGAATTTCGTCCCGTTTTCCACAGCAGACACTATACGACACAGTGTCCTTTCTCAAACAGTGTCGTGGCTTTCTGCATATGATTTATGCAACACAGTGTCTAATGAAAAACTGTGTGTGTAGTGACGAATCTAATCCCATGTGAACTCAGCGTTACAGCCTGCGGCGTTACTGTGTCGTGTGTGTATGTGTGTGTGCATGAGGGAGTGGGGGTGTGTGTGTGTAAGGCGAAGTTAGATCGTCCACACTTTACCGCGGGACTCGATAGGAGAGGTACACCTACAGGCGGAATCGGCGCAGGAATGAGCGATATGTTTGGTTGCTGAGGAATTTCTTATAAAACAAATGTGATGAAACATTGGACTTTCTTCATGTTGAAGCTGTTGTGACACCCAAAAAAATAGAGAAAACTAAAAAACCATATTTTAGATCAGCGCAAATTCACAAACTTGCCCGGGTCTCGGAGAAACGCTTGACTTGTTGGTGCTTACCGGGCACGTTTACTTCTAATAAAGCACGAGAATCCCTTGGTCTTGATTGTCACGCAAATATCATGACAGCTGTCATAGATATTTATATGACCATGCCACTGAAAATCTAACAACAATATTAATCAGGATATTATTACCTATGGAATACCGAATCTAGAGAAGAAGTCGCTATGCGTCCGCCGCATCTGGCCTGGCTAGAAACCGAATAAGTCTATCCAAGGTACGAAAACTATACACAGGATAAATTTATTATATAGTTTCGAAGAAAAGTGCAAGATTCAGTCCTGCAAATAGAAATTGTTTTCTTATTTGCAGCAATCACCATTTGACGATATATCCAATATACCTAACTAGCAGCGCTTAAAGAACCATCTTCTAACCCAAAAAAAAACTCATCTAAATCCATTGTCCTCTTCCCCTGTACCCTGGTCAGCTCCTAACATCATTAATCTAACTTTCGTGCTACCCTTTATAATAGTTCGGTCCGTTCCCTCGTGGGTGGAGGCCCCCGCCCCGCAGTGGGGGGGATGTATTAACATACGAATTTGGAGCCGTCCAACCTTCTTCTTACGGGGGGACGAAATTTAAGTTTTGCTTCATGTATTGATCCGGTCGGGTTTGGCTAGTGTAATGATGCATTAGGTTTTTGGTTTAGTTTAGATATTTTAATATGATGAAGGAAATTTTTGAGTGGTAAATTATTAAATGTTTTTGTTTTCGCGTTATTTTGTTGAATGATTTTTGTGTTTAAAATTATAACATGTAGATCTGTAGAAGAATTTCGGGAATTAGTTTCTTTTTTTTTTATATATATTAATGTAAAATTAATCAAACATCATTCGTGTACATTAAAACTAAAACATTTCAAACAAAGGGACCTATTCAATGCTTTCAAAAGTACCTAACACACGCTTTAATTAAAACAGAAATCAAAACACATAGGTATTTTGAAAACGCAGCAAATTCAGTAGGAAAATATTTCGCCTAAAATAAATAAAGGTAAATAGCCGGCAGCTACGCTCATCAACGTTCCAAATAAATAATACATATGGATTTTAAAACTAAAGCTTGGAACAAAAACGTGAAAATATTCCACTATATCAAATATCGGGAGAACTTCAATACATTACCTATGTACCCACGTTGGTACCTACCACCTTTGTGCTATCATTTGCCGTAACGTAATATGCTGAAAACTGAAATTTTAGCTTATAATTAATATACCTACCTGTGTTATGCTGGGTGCTGTTCCAAATGTTTGTGTTTGTTGGATAAAATGTTAATTTGACTTTGTGCGTTTTCTGGTGTAACTTTTGCAATAGGCTCAACTGCTGTTTGTGAAAATAATGTGTAGGTATAAATCGGCCATTTTGTTTTGAGGTTTCCGTGACATCTACTTAATACTAAGAATAAATCTGAAGAGTTTTGTTTGTTAGAACGCGCTAATCTCTGAAACTGCCAGTCGGATGTGAAACATTCTTTTCGCATTTGACAGTCCAATTCTTGAGGAAAATTATTTAGGAGACGCGCAATACGAAAAAAAGTCTTAAAGAACGCTAAGCGAAAACGAAGTAATAGCGCTGGCGGGAAATGTGGCTGTTTTTAGTATACTGCGGTCTCTTACGACTTCCACGCGAACGAATTCGCGGACAGAAGCTATTTTATTTTATTTATTTCGGAAAATAAACGGTAACACATTACAAAATTACATAAAATATGAGCTACAGAGTGATTTTTTTTTCCACATTATAAAGAAAAGTTATAAGCTAGTCAAATATAAACCTAAAAGTACACCTACCTGATCAAATAGATGCTTGGTTAAGAAAAGATTCATACAAGTGTTGGTCTAAATAAGATGGTGAAGATGGATTGAACGAACGACACGGTTCAGCTAAAAATAAGTATTCTATAAAATTGTGTGTCGTTGCTAACGAGTTTCTCTTTGTCCAGTTTAGCTACTTTCCAACAGTTCTACTTACACTTAAATTACATAGCAATTACGGAACAAAGAAAAGAAAACCCTGTCAAAACTCATCCTGATTCTGTCGTTATCCCAATTTATTTGGAGTCGGCGCAATAGGTATGTCTTTTTCTTCAATACTTACTTCTCTTGTCGTCATCTCGGTAGTCACCTAGTCACTCCCTTTCTAGCTATAACATCTTTCACGCAGTCCATCCATCGTTTTTTTAGTCTTCCCTTAATCTGTTAAGCGCCGCTAATGAGACACAATTGATTTTCTATTGTTTCTTCGCCGATCGGCGAACCGTGACGTTTGACCAGTTAATAGGTTCCCTTCCCAGTTTCAAATATTTAAAACTAGGATTTTAAATGATAATATTAAGTATTCTGTCTCTTAACAAATATCTTAAAATACAATTTAAGTTAACGCAAACATATCTTGTATTAAAATTTAGGTATGGCCTGACCTAGGCGTTGCCTACCTACTTTGGGGACCACTGTTCAAACATCTATGTTAATTATTCTAGTTACCGTAAGCATACATTATAATAATTTTTGTACATTTTTTTGTAACAATGGACCAATAAATTATTATTATTCTTATAATGTGACATTAAAGCTGAAGTAAATTATCTTCAACTATCTTTTGGAGGGTATTGTATGCGTACTGAAGACAAAGGGCTACATAATATTCCACACATCATAATTTTGTAACTGAAAACACATCGACACTAAAAAAGCTAAGCTAGAAGAAATTGTCACAAAGACTATGTACCTTCATCCTAAACTGGGGGACTTACCTACTCCCTAAGTCCGTCAACGAAGATACGAGCTCGTCTGAATGTAAACAATATTCAGATGAGCCCGTATCTTCGTACTTCGGAGTGAACCCTACTCCCAATTAGTTAACTTTTTCGGATGCCTATCCTAAACTGCCTATAATAAGTTTATGCCTATAAACTTATCGGGAGTTTAAGGACAACTGTCAAATTGCGTAGTATTTTTAGTTTGGGCCCTAAACTAATCTGATGTCCGTAGATGATACGGAATAGAAAACGACGTCGAAACTACGGATTTCGTTCTCCAGGCTCTAGTCTGCCTACCTACTAAGTATAGTAGGTACCTATTAAAACTTCAAATAATATATCGTATTAAATCAACACACATCTAACATTTTTATCAGTCCCACAATCTAAGGCTCAATCCAAACTTGTCATTTATAACTCATCACACACAAGCAATCACCGCTCCCAGTTCCCAGTGGCCAGTTCCCAGCGAGTGTTGTTGCACGTATTAGATAAAAGTGATTGGATCTCAGCGGAGAGGAAATGATGCAAAAGGACAGCGCCGATATGGAATCAATTAGTATGCACCGCAGACGGGCCGAGTTCTATTGTGTGTACCTAGCCGTTCTCTTTTATATCGAGTTCTGGGAGTTCTTGTAACAGCTTTGTTATTATTTTTGGATATTTTTCCAGTTGTAGATGATATTCTTTTGGTTGTTGCTGGTTGATTGGGTTCAGCCAGGTGCAAGATGCTCTAGAGCAGATCGAAAACTATGTATTTTTTGACAGAACGTCAATCGAATTCGAATTGACAGGCCTGATGGTCTAGTGGTTAGTGACCCTGACTGCTATGCCGGAGGTCGTGGGTTCGATTCCCACCCAGGACAAATGTTTGTGTGATGAGCACGATCATTTGTTCTGTGTCTGGGTGTAATTTATCTACAATATGTATGTATTTAGAAATACATAAGTATGTTTATCAGTTGTCTAGTACCCATAACACAAGCTCTGCTTAGCTTGGGACTAGATGGCGTTGTGTGATAGTTGTGGAATATTATTATTATTATTCGGTCGTTTGTAATTATATCGTTGATGTCGTGATTTCTAATGTAACGCTAAGTTCACATGATACAAAATTGATCTGTCGTCGACAAAAGAAGCGTTTCACTCGCTTTTTGGCAATTGAAATAACTAAATGTGTAGCATAAGGCCCTTTGCACATTTCTTGCCGTGAAAAACTATGGTTTATTCTCCGTCTGTAAGCACGGTCATCGGTGATGTATAGATTACTATCATATGGAAGCTTGCAGACGGATATGTTTTTTCTACGGTGCGGTAAATACGCCGTACCGTAAAGAAACCGTGCGTGCACAAAGGGCCTAAAGGCGCGTCTGTGTATGTTCTATCTGCATGTCGCCTTATGTTTCTTATAGCACAGTCTAGTAATATAGAGTAGATAAACTATGTTATAATAATTGTTTTTGACTGATGAACAAAATTAATATTCTTTTAAAATTAATTATATTCTTCAACTTATAACGGATGAATATGGGCCAATCCTCCTATCCTGTCCTGTGTGCCTCAAAACATGCAGTCAAAGTGACCTGTGCGCTGCCACCGACAACTCCGTGGAAGTGACGAAGTTTTGGGCCAGCAGTATTTTTTTTAATAACTGTTGTACCAGCGACATGAAGATGGGCCAATTTTTGGCGAAAAAAAAATGTCTAGCCCGCTAAACTTTGTGTTATTTTATACAATAGGCCCCCTTACTAGTAAACGTTGTATAGCGTCTGTATAGTTACACAACGCTTTGTCTTCTTTTTTCAATAGTCAAATTACTGACGACTGAAAGAGAAATCGGTATGTAGGTATCTATTGATCTGATATAATACGTTTATTAGTAAGGGGGTTAGTAGTTACGTATTTCTATCAATAAATTAAAGTTGAAGCTCAGAAGGCCAATTCCCGTAGTTAAAAACGTTCAAAATCTAGTCGCAATTTCATCTCAGCGACAATCGACGTCAAAAACTTGTCAAAAATGTAGGGAAATTTGACAGATTGAGACTGAGATCAGACTGTAAACGTTCTTAAAACTACGAGAATTGCCCCTCAGGCTGTAGTTTATTTTTTTAAAGTAGTCGTATCTACATACAACAAGTCGCATTCCACGCGGCTAACACTGCAGGCGCAAAATCCTATGTTCAGATCTTTTGATCTCAGATGCCTGCAACAGTTCAGTGATTCTGTGACTCCATTGAACCGGCAACACCATCTCACTGCTGATACCGTCACGGAAATAGCGTTTCAAACTGATCATCGTAAAAGTATAGGTGTACCTATAAGCCTATGAAAATGGTTAGTGTACTTATAGTGTTGCTAAAGTAGAAAAAAAAAAAAATATTTGGGAATATTTAGGTTTCAAGCTGTTGGTTATCGACTATACTGAATTTTTTTAAGTGAAAGCTTCTTTAGGCATATTGGGCATTTTTTGGCATGGGAAAAACCATTGAATTCACGTCACTGTTACCGTAACCGACACCACTTCGGATGAGTTCGGCTGTCCTCGGGATGTACTCGGTTTTAATGTATATCCGATATGTAAGTGAGTAATAGCAAAGTATTCAGTTTGTGTTTTGTTTTCACTTCTGTCGGCACTCCCGGAGTGCCACTGTTTTTTTTTCGTGAGTACCTAATTGTGACCATTCCATTTAGTTTATATTTTAAACTTCAACGTGTATATAGTTTAGCTCATTTCGATCTGTTTCTAGTCCAATTTATTTTGACAGCAATATTTTTTGTTTCCCGATACTAATGTAGATTACTTGAAGTTTAATTTAGTCAATATCCGGCTTTTCATTAGGAGTAAAATTTATAAACTTTGTATCTAAATAAACCACACCCCAATTTCACCGCTAAAAATGTAGTAGGCTAGCTAAAACAAAGAACTTTACACAAACACGTCCAAAATATAAACAACTTTAAATACATATACATGTATAATACATAAACAAATTACATAATCAACGGTCCCTCGTAAAGCCGAAATTAATTCGGTCGTGGAAGACAAGTGAATTCGCAGGGTCACCCCTACTTTACTGACTGGACTATTCAAGAAATTGCCAGCCTCGGGCGAAATAACACCGTTTTATCTAGTGGGTTGCCACCCTCCGGCGACCCTTGCCACCCTACGACGAATATGTAAGGGACGCAATGTTTAGAATACGAAAATGCGACGGTTAAATATTGGCGAGGAAAGAAATTGATGAAAACGGCAGATGTTGTTCGTGTTTTAAAGCCAGCTTTAAGAGACAGTCTGTTGGTCAGAAGGCCAATTGTCGTAATTTAAAACGTTCAAAATCTAGTCGCAGTCTCATCTCAGCGACAAACAAATGTGAAAAACTTGTCAAAATGTAGGGATATCAAGAGGTATTTTTGACAGATTGAGACTGAGATCAGACTGTGAACGTTCTTAAAATTACGAGAATTGCCCCTCTGTTTGTTTTAATGTCACAATCCGAATTTGACTTCGCCCATTTTCTGATTCAGTTTTGATGATTTTCCAGAAAACCTAACCATGGTGTTTGATCCCTTTGTCTATGCCGTGATACAAAGTATTCATTTCGTGAACGTCCGTGTTTTGACCATACATCATAATCAGCCTATAATGTTCCCACTGCTGGGACACAGGCCTCTTTTCTGTGAGAGGGAGTGGGCCGTAATCCACCACGTGGGCCCAGTGCGGGTTGGCAGACGTCACATGTCTTCGAATTTTTGGTTCTAGGACATGCCGGCTTCCTCACAATGTTTTCCTTCACCGTTATGAGAGTAGCAAAGTAAAGCGCCTGTCTGGGTTCGAACCTACGACTTACAACTCGTATGTCGCGGCCGTTACCACTTGGCCACCACTACTCTACTAATCTATTTAAGAAATAAAAATAAATTATTGTCAAAAACGATAGTTTTGTTTGTATTTCCGTGGAAAAACTGTCAATGGTCCTAAAAACATAGGGAAAGGGAATAAATCTAAATGCCAGTTCCTTTTCTATATGAGTTCTTTGGCCTGCACCTAGTATAATTATATTCTTAAACTAGCTTCTGTCCGCAACTTGGTCTGCGTGAAATTCCTTGGTCCCCCGACCCACCTCGTCGCATTATTTCGTTTTCTCTTAGCGTTCTTTCTGACTTGTTTTCTTTTTGCTCGGATCCTACGGGTCGTAGCGGAATTTTAAATAGCCTATAATCTTTCTTAAGAATTGGGCTATCAAATATTTTTTTTTTAAATCCGACTGGTGGTTTCAGACACTAGCGCGTTGCAAAAAACAAAAAAACAAACTCTTTAGCTTTATTATTAGTATAGATATGCATTAAATATGCGTGTGCTATCTGAATGCGAACACTCTTTTATGAGAAACCTCTCCGAAAAAAAATGAAACTTGTAAAGTTCTTCAAGATCAAGAGAGTAAAAACCTCTATCTAATTCTAAGCAAACAACGCAAACACGTCCCTATCCTTACATACAACATTGCCCCATCTGTCCCTCCCCTAATTTCACCCCCTTCCACCTCCCCACCCCTAGATTACTCGAAGATCATCCGCACGCACTTCCCCTCTTTAATTGTGACTCCCAGATTCATTATTGCTGTATCCTTGCGACCCGCTTTTCCCTTATCTTTAGACGTTCCTTTATGAGGCCTATGTTTTGTGCATGCAATGGCTTTGGGTAGGTTTTTAGCAGTAATTATACGTTAGATGTGTCGTGTAGATTTTGGAGATAGGAGTTCCAGCTTTGATGAAATGTTTAGAAGAATAATGTTGATAGAAATTTTGCTAGGACGAGATGACAAAATATGAAAAATTCTGACAAAAATTGATAAGACTGAACTTCTCTGCAGTTTTCTACTCTTGCATTTTTTGTCTCCAACTTGTCCAATTTGACATAAAATTCTACTTTCCTCATACTTTCCACTATTTTTTTCTGTGTTTCTTTGTTCATTCAGTACCTAATCAAAATTCGTAATCTTGGGTACATTACCAGTAAACAGCGATGCGGATTATTTTTTCGACGCTATATTTTAGTTTGTGAATAGTTTTTAATTAAGTTCGGATACAATTTTGTAATATTTTTTAATTAATTAGGTATTACTTGTTATTTATTTACATATTCTTTTCTTTCTTCATCTACTTCTTTATTCAATCACTCTTCGCATCTACTCTTATCTATTTCATTAACGAAAATAATCGAAAATTCACATTGTCAACTTTAATTTTTAATCTCCGGTCTTTATGTGTCTGTTCCTTCACATATTAACACCCCAGCTCCTACACATATTGTATAACTATCTTCGTTATTATGTGTGTGTGTGTGTGTGAGAGAGAGAGAGTATGTGTGTGTGATTAATTACGTAATTCGGGTCTTGCGAGGGCGCTAGTTGTAGTGGTAGCTATTGATTTACATAATGTTTTATTGACCTCAAGGGGATAGCCAATTTACGCGTCCATGGGCTCCAGCCTATTTTATTACAAACTTCAAACATAAATATTATTTTAGTCGGTCCTATGTTTTATAAGTAGCTTTTAGGATGGAAAATAGGGTTTAATAAATTATGTCCTACTTTTTTTTGCAATTTTTTTATTTAAAATCACTTGTTGGTGTTTAGTTGGATTTTTGCAAGTACCTAAACTTTTAAAAAGTTCCTCTTGGCTTTTCATTCGGACCCGGCAGGCACTTTATTTTGTATATTTAATTTAATCACCACTGCTCTCAAATCGGTGAAGAAAAACATCATGAGGATGTTCTAGAACCAAAAAGTTCACAGGCATTGTGACATCCACCAACGCACCCGCGTGGTGGATTACGGCCCACTCCCTCTCACAGAGAGGAGGCCTGTGTTGGGGATATTATAGGCTGATTATACATACTTCAGCGATGCTTCAAAATAGCTTTTAGAGTATATTTATTAAACCAGCTTTTGTTAAAAAATAAATGATTAAATCGATTGGCTATTGTCTCTTTCTGTCGGTATATTAATAGCAACTGTTTATTATGTTCCTGTGATGTGATTACGTAACGTAATTAAACTTCACATTCAACTTATATAGGTACCTACCTACATACAGTTTTGTATTGCATCCATAGAGTTAATTATCCGCTTTTTCTCAGAACCTGGAGCAGTTTCCCAGTAGTTTTCAAACAGAACTTTATATGCATTATAGCTTTAATAGTTTATTTCGAACAATACAAGGATAAATATTACTATTCCATCTGAATAACTAATTAAATCTTGATATTAAACTCAAAGAGAATTCCCCCAAGTGTCGAAACTTACCCACTATTCGGACATTTTGGAAATTAACAAATTCCCTTTTATAACGCTGAATGCGAAACAATGCGGCAAAATACTTAGTCCCCGGCATGTCAAATCGACTTAAAATGATTATATACAGAGGGTTGATCCTAAACCTTATGTTGTAGGTTAGAGGGTTTATTTCCAGTTGTGTCAGTGGTCTTTTGTGGTAAGATTAGGACAAAGTAACACGTATTAGGGAGCTAATGAATACCACAAGTCAGACGTTCGTTCGAGTGAAATAGGAATGAGGTTACGACACCAACTTAATGTTAGTTCTTTTTGTTGATATTCGCACTGTAATGAGGATTTAGGGAATGTTTTGTATGCATCTCACATCAGGTATTTTTTTTTTATGAGTGAATGAGAGAGCATAAAAAAATACGTAAAGAATACGCGTTGTGGGCTCTTATTCGCATTACTCATTGTTATGAGGTAAAACACTGAAATTGATGAAGCCTAATTATCTAAGTAGATAATTAGGCTTCATCAATTTCAGTGTTTCAGTGTTTAGTGTGTGTTTGTGTTTCAACGTACTTACGTTAAAAAACATAATATCTTAAACAATGTAATTATGGGTAATTTGTGTGAATGAACTTCATAAAGATAGACTACGTTGCGGCCAATTGAAATTTTGTCGTTCTATAGTTAGGTACCCCCATTGTTAAAGTGATATTTTGTCAGTGATTGAGAACAATTTAAATGGTTATAACTATTATTATGTCTAAAAAAGTTACGTGCCATTAACGCTATATGACGCCGTACAAACGCGACTTGATTGACCGCGCGAGTAGGTACAGACGCCAGCACATCATGCTACTACAATCTGTCAAATTTCTTTAATAGATTTTCGACTTTATCGCTAAAGCATAAGATTCAAAGTTGATTGGGAAAATTTGACAGTTTCGCGTAGCTTCATGTGCTGCCGTCTGTACGCACGAGATTCATTTATAATTGCGCGACAATCGCGTACTCGCACGATGATCGCATCCACTAATATAGCACGGACTGATGCTGCTTCCATAACTCAAGAAATAAACTGAAATTGTCACAACCAGCACCCTAATTGCGTCACACACTTTCAATCCCAATCTGAAGAATTTTGAAGGATATTGCTAACCATTGCTTCATGTGTTCCAAAAAATTGTCAGCTCACCAACGGAGAAAACGTAATGAATGATGTTGAACTGTCAAAATGAAAGCTATTGCTACCGTTAGTGTGTTACGCAATTACGCCGCAGTTCCATTATTAAATCCAACCTATATCTAGACCTGGTTTCAAGCTTTTTCCATACGAAACCTCAATCAGTTCCCCAGTATAACGAAAGGTGTGTACGGAAGGTGTTGGCCGCCTGATGTCGAATGGCATGGCTGCCGCAATGCCGCCGAGGCGGGAAGGCACGCGAACACCGCGCAGGGGATAGGGTTATGTCGACAGACACTGGAGTATGAGAAAAAATTGCTTGATTTGTAATTAATAATAAAGAAAGAAAATACATTTATTTGCGGCAAACATGACGCAGATTAAAAACCCAAAAACGAACAAATAGGGGGAAAATATGCGCCACATCCACGCAAAACGCCCATCGCTCGGCATAATGCTACCATCTTTAGTAATCTGTGCGCGCAGCTGTCATAAAACTATTTGACATTTTGACATAATTAATAATGAATATTATATTTCTTTTTTATATTCATTAGAATATAAAAACAAAAAAAATGTAGCGTATGCGTGTATGTGTGTGTATGTAGTTTAGTAAATTATATTTTTTAATATTAATTAAAATATATAATTTATATATATTGAAAAAAAATGTAACTAATGTTATGATAATATAATTTTATCAATTGAAACAAAGGGTAAGGGTTTTAGTGGGTAATTGAATCATTATTCATTCTGTGGATAGTGAAATTGGGTCCAAATGAATATTGAATGGAAAACTAAAAAACCCGACTGCGGCAAAAACCTAATGAAAAATACTGATAGCTAAAAAAAGCCCATTTTAAATTAAATAAAAGTTGGAAGCAGGCGGGACCCATTTGAGTTTGAAAAAATGTAATAAAAATTGTACAAAAAAAAAGCTAAAAGAATATTGACGACCATAGATAAAATGGGGAGGATGATTATGGATAGATAGAAAACGATGACTTACTATTACTAATAAACGTATCATATCAGATGAATAGTTGCACACTGATTTCTCTCTTTCAGTCATCAGTAATTTTACTTTCGAAAGAAGAAGACAAAGCGTTGTGTCTATACAGATGCTATCAACGTTTATTAGTAAGGGGGATAATGTTTTACAAGTTTTCTTACTTACAAAATCTATCAGCAGAATCTTCTTATCTAATCTATGTATCTATTCATCAAATAAATAAAATTGGAGTGTATGTTTGTAATATCAAAATAACGGCTTTTTACTAAATTAATTTTTATAAGTACCATTATTATACTTTCATAAAGTATATAACGGTACTTATAAAAAATAAATTTTGTATCTGTCTGTCTGTTTGTTCCGGCTAATCTCCAAAACGGCTGGACCGATTTTGACGAGATTTTCACTGGCAAATAGCTAATGTGATAAGGAGTAACTAGGCTACATGTATTTTAGAAGAAAAAAAAATAGGGTTCCGCGCAAAAAATTAAAAAACCTTGAAATTCAATATGCACGCTAACGAAGTCGCGGCCACACGTATTACTTGCATATAATTCATTATATAACGTACAATAATCCTATATATACAGGGTGTCCCTGGAAGTATAGATCAAATCGAATAGGGACGTGGGCAAGGACATTTCCAAACGTTTTAGCAAAAAAAAAAATACTAAAAAAAAACTAAAAAAATAAAATACCTACTAAAAAAAAGGGAAGAAAGATCGAATTCGTGAAAACTATCAGGGCTATCATTTTTTTTTTTAGATAGCCCTGATAGTATTTTTTTATGATTAATTTCTTTGAACATTAAGCGAAGTGATTGAAAAAAAAATTAAAATCGGTCATAACTTTTGAACCGTAAAAAAATTCACTGTCATTCTCAGGGTTAAAAAGTTTGGAAATGACTTTGCCCACGCCCCTATTCGATTTGATCCATACTTCCAGGGACACCCTGTATAATTGTTCTACCAAACCACAACATATTCCCGTGCACACACCCCTATTCGAGTCAAATATCTCGCGAGCCTCCTGTAATTGAAAACACAGTGTATTCGGACAGTTTTAATGGTCCTTACGTAATGTTCGCAGATGTGCCGTGTTAGACATTTGTTCTGCTGTGCTGCTGCTGGATTGATGTCAGTCCATCTGTATGGATTTACTCGTTTTATGTTCAACAGTCGGTCAGTGGGTATACCTATTTGTTAGATTTTTTTGATACTCAGCATTTTTCAATATGTACCTTTTTATTTGTAAACTAAAATAGTACAGTGGGAGTTAGGAGTTATGGATTACGAGTATTAATACCAATAATGGAATATAGGTCTATATCACTTTCACGGACAGTGAGGTGAAGATGACATTCTGAAAATGACACTAAAAAATTTCATACATAAATATTAGCACGCCTATAGCCGGATTGCCGTAATAAAACAAGTCTTGGTACCTGTAACATGAGACTACACTACTGGCAGTATAGAGAATTAACGTCTAGAGGCGCGTCGTCGCGCATACATTTGCGAAGGAGGTCTCGAAATATATTTATACTTAATTATATTTTTTTTCCTTGACACTAGAAAAACCGGTCAATTGCGAGTCGGACTTGCGCACCAAGGCTTCCGGACGAATTTGTAGGTATGTAGCTACTTTACAGTTTTCGGATTTTTTCTTTTACTTGTGCTACATGACATTGCTTCTTGCCAAATTTCATGATTCTAGGTCAATAGGAAGTACCCTATAGGGTTTGGTTCCCTTGCGAGTGTCAAAATATGCTAAACGCCCGTATCTTTTGATTGCTTTTGACTTTGAAGTTTAATTTTTTCACTGCTACAAGGGATTGCGGCCCTGAGTATATTATATTAATTTCAATTTGATAACTCTACGCGTTCCTGAGAAATAGGGTCTTGACAGATGGACCGACAGATGGACAACGAGGTGATCTTATAAGGGTGCCGTTTTTCCTTTTGAGGTACGGAACCCTAAAAATTAAGTGAGTGCAACATGACACTGGATCACATGGCTTCTTAGTTTACACGGCTATAGGCGGTTTCTATGTTTAGACCCAAGTCTGACGCTACGCCCACAGGCTGTTAATTTTACCAATAAAATTAACAGCCTGTGGGCGTAGCGTCATATCAAATACGAAAAACAATACGCCTCTGGCCGTGACGTCAGTGAAAGTACGAGTACTAACCTAATCAAACTGTTACTAATACTTAGCTAATCATACTGTTCTTTTTGCCAATATATCTGTAACCACTTTTTAGCCACACGAGAAAAACTGGTTATGCTTTTGGTGGAAGGACTGAAAATTAGAGTGTCTTTGTAAAATTGTTGTCTTAATGAATGACTGAAGCTTTTAAATACATTGAACCGGCGCTCACTGACATAATAACAAAAACTTTAGTGTCAAAAAACTCCAAAATTTAAACCTATTCAAAATTTTAAAGCACGAACCATTAAGCGTATAACATCAAGCAGAATATTCTTAATTAAACCTCTATATAAACAAAATAGCTAATATACAGCAAACCTAAACGTTGCAAATGCAACAACAACAAAACTGGTGTGCAAAACTTTGCAGGCCCTGCTTAGGTAATTGTTAAACCTGCCATGAACGCTTTTTGCCACAACATTACGCCAACTTCAGGAAAAGTTGCCAACTGGCAGCACACTAGCGGAACTACTGTAGGCAACTTTGTAGACTATGCAGAACCCACAAAGGTACGGTATCGCGCCATCACTGCTATCTGCTTTTGCATGCAAATGAGTTGGAAAAGTCCTGATGGAGTAAGAAAACAAGTGCTGAGGTGCGGGGCGGTAAAATGCTGCTGTCAGACGAATAGAGAATTGGAGAATGATCAGTGTGGGTTGTATTAGTTGTTGGAGACATGTTTTGTTTTGCTTTTCATGCAGTTTAATAAGATCTAAAGGAAATTGAAAAAAAATGTCAGTGAAAACCTTATGGACAAAAGACAATGATAACATAACATCACGCCTGTTATCCCCAAAGGGTTAGGCACAAGTGTACCTATAGTAGTTACATCTACATTTCGATAGTTATATTCAAGTCCTAAGTAATACACAACAATAATTTCTTCTAAATATTATTAGAACTTGATTTTAAGACTGTATTTTTTCAATAGCACCCGGGTGTCCCAAAATTACAAAATTTCCGACATTAATTGTAAAGAAAGGCCACTCTAGAAACACGCATTTTAACAGTTAAGTACTTTCAAAATGGCCCTCCTAGCAGACACGCGAATTATAGCGTAAATCTCCAATCAAAACAGCATCTCAGACCATGTTGATTATCATATTTTTATATATAAGTACAAACAGTCCTGATGATGAGTTCTCTTCGTTGAGAGGCGCCAGAAGGGCCGGGGCTCACCGGGGCGGTGCGGGGCGCGGGGCGGGCCGGGCAGAAGTTTGCCGCGATAGTTGCGGGCACAGCCTTTGTGGGACCGCCCCACGCGTACCGCAGTCTACAGTGGTACCTAATAGTTACGGTAGCTGTCTTCTTATAGTTATGTCTAATATGTACTTACTTACATAAAAGCAGGTAGGTAACCAGCACCATTTTTTTTCTCAATTACTTTTTATTATGATCTGGCAGTTTGAGTAATTTATGTGGCCTACCCAAATGCCCTTTCTTTGGTATTGTTCGTCGAATCGTTGAGCTTTTTAAGATCTCAGTTGAGCTGCACGATTACTGACAAATGCGTGCACTGCTTGGACAAGTCCACTCAATCTGAGTGATTATTTCCTCAAAAGACATTTCAGGCACCATATATAGGTACATGATTTCACATGATCTGACCAAGATTATGTTTGGACTTTAAAAGAGACTGTGACCTCTGTGATTATTACAACAACAATAAAGATCACTGATTTTGACAGGCTTGACAGTTGCAGCAACCCAAAAGCGACCTTATTGTCACGAGATTAAATATCACTGTGCTATTTACAGTGATAATCAGAGGTAAAATAACTCTGAATGGACCGTAATACACATTTCACAACCACCAAATGAAGCAAGAAAAAATAAATATTAAAATTAAATGTAATTTATGCCATTTCTACGTCCACTGTAGAACGAGTCGCGCTATCTGAGAAAGTAATTTATAAAGTTGGATGGCTGGACGATAGCTCCGCATTATTTATCTTGTCCGAGCATTATATAGCTCAGGCTATGTGATGTTACATCTCTATGTACTTCAGGAATATAGGCGTGATGTCTTTGTAGGTAAATATTCTTTGTTATTGCTGAAAATATTCACAGGAGGCGATATTTTGGGATGTTTGACGCAGTCTCAGCAAAATTCTTGTTGATTGGTTAATCATTATACCACGACATGAGGTTTACCTGCCAATATATTCTGTAAAAACTCACCGTTATAACTTAGGTGATGTGAGTCTAAAGTGGGCTGTCACTTGTATCAGTCCCTAACATCAGCGACGCTATTCTGTTAAAATCTAACCGTGAAAACTCAGGTGAAGTCAGCATGAAGTGAGCTGCATTATATCTGCGATTTTAGGAATTGACACTGTTGTCACTCACTTCAAACTCACTCGGTGAGATTTTTACAGAATAGACTGGCAGGTGGAAATCAATGACAGCTCACTTTAAGTTCACTTCACTTAAGTATTTACGGTTAGATCTTTACACATTAGAGTGGATGTTTATCTCGAGCCGATACGAGTAAAGAAAATACTTAAATGATTGCTACATAGCAATCATTTATTCATTTATTTTCTTTTTTTTTTCTTTAGAGATTATTAATGTACCTAATATTTAATAAACAGTACCTACGTTATGCATATCTTACTAGATTCTTTATAATTGTTAAAGCCGTAGGTCTATGCGAACAACTGTTTTGACGTAAGAAGTTACGGTAGAATAATATACTTAATATTTTCATAAAATTCGCTATTAAATAACTATGTTATATAATTGTCTTTAGTTATAATAAAAGTCTGTAAAGGTAGAATACGTTGTTAGCAATGTGCTCAAAAAATCTTAAAAAAATACGTCTTTTTGGACTACCAAATTTTAATCTTATTCCAAAACTACACTACATAGTAGTCGGATTTAACGATCGCCTCTTACCCCAAGTTTCCATCTTAATTCTATGGGTCGGTGACCTCTGGACCCTTCACGATTAATGTCCAGAGGGTCAGCAAGACTCACTAATACGGCGAAATTAAGACGACCCCTCGACGCCATCTGTAACCCCCTTCGCAAAATGGTAGCCGTAATAGTCTTCGGAAGGATGTTATTTTGCATTTTATTTTAGGCCATGTTGTTAATTTGGCGTAGTAAAAATAATGGTGTTTACTTTTTTAATTAATTTGCATGTTGAATTGAATAAAGAAAGCCTTTTGGCAGAAATATTGCAGTTGGCGATTCTGATAGCAATACGCGATTATCACTTGTTTTAGCACATTCTAGCCTTCCATAGACTTCAACGCGTTGAGTTCAGACAGTGCTGCAAAAACTATGTATCATGTACTAGCGACCAGCCCCAGTTTCGCATGGTTTTTACGACTTGACAAAGCATAGAGATTCTTTGATTACATGTAACTTTATTAATGTTTATTAACAATACACAAACCTTCCGGAATAAATTCTCAAAATTTTTATGAAAACCGCATAAAAATCCGTTGCGTACTTTAGGAAGACGCGGTCACACAAATAGAATAGAATAGAATAGAATACTCTTTATTATGTACACCATATAAATTACAGACATAAATATAGAAAACTTTAGACACACAGTTTATTACTAACAGTGCTCAAGAAGAATGTCAGTGAACCTAAGAACGCTTTGGGTGGAAAACGTCCAAATTTTAATCAAAATATATCTATCTAGCCTAACGAGCCTCTTATATTCCTAAGGGCTGATTTTACTAAAGCTTTACTTACTCAATCTTTTATCCGCGGAATAAAATTGACGTCTAACATTTCTAGTATGGAAAAACTGTCAAAAAATTCTAGGTATAAAAGTTTGGTGAAATACGTCTTAAATTAATTATACCTTTATCAAATTAAATTTCAGTCGACAACATCCATCGGTTTCTTACTAAACTCTAACTGTATCCGACGATCCTGCACACATATCTCTTTTGTTGAGTGTACACGTCAGTCTACACTATAAATAAGTACAGGCCTATTTTACTGACGTCAGACCCTTCCGGGATAAACAGAGAAAACCCAAAACCCTTGGCTCTTTATCTTAATGACTGACTGCCTTATGTTATCTAAGAGCATTATGTTTATTTTCGTGACACTTAGTTCATAATATCATAATCAGTCTATAAAGTTCCCACTGCTGGGTCACAGGCCTCCTCTCAGTGAGAGGGAGTGGGCCTTAATCCGCCACGCGGGCCCAGTGCGGGTTAGTGGATGTCACGTCTTCGAATTTTTGGTTTTAGGAAATGCCGGTTTCCTCACGATGTTTTCCTTCACCGTTTTGAGAGCAGTGGTGATGAAATAATTTACACAAAGTAAAGTACCACTGCTCTTAGTTATGTAGTATAATTTCACTGACAGTTATGTAGTATAATTTCATATAAAAAGTATTTTTAAATGTTAGGCAGTAGACTGCGGGATTACCGGAAAGATGGGTCTAAGTACTTGCTGAAATAATTTAGTTGATGCTGAATAACTGGCGTAAAAGTGTAACAATGCAGAACATTCTCTTTTACGCCAGATATTTGGTATCCACCAATTTGCCTTTTGGTTGGCAAAAAGCTGATAAATGAACTAATTAAAAACGATTTCACTGTGAGATTTGACTTGATTTTTGAACGTAAGTGAAGTGTAATTATTTATTCTGTAAATAAAATATCGGAATCACTATTACACTAATCACACTAATATTATAAAGGCGAAAGTTTGTTAGTGTGTGTGTGTTTTTATGTTTGTTACTTCTTCACGCTCAAACGGCTGGACCAATTTTGATAAAATTTTGTGTGGTGGTAGCTGACACCCTGGATTAACATATAGTCTACTTTTATCCCGATATTCCCACGCGATCGACATTACGCGGGTGAAACCGCGGGTCGCAGTTAGTTACATATAAAAAAATGAGCTAGATGGTTTAAAATACAAGATTAAGATATAAAAAATAAGCTACATGGAGTCGAAATTTCCTGTCTGATTTTCTTATCTGAGTTATTCTCGTATCTACCTAATCTATTTCCATCTTTTTTTATTTATTTAAGTAAGGGTAACTCTACTGTCATTTTTAGTCCTAGATGAAAAAGTTGCTTTTACAGTAATCCTCTTAAATAACGAAATCAAAATCTTCTCTACAATATTATTGAACCTACTATTATAGGAAAACAAAACATCGAACTCAATTACCAAACAAAGTGGTTTCTAAAATCTAGTTCCCTATAACAAGTGCAGGTAGACGAGCAGATATGTGTAAACGATAATTAAATTTTAAACTTGCTGAAGTCCCTCGCAGGTACTACTCGTACTTAGGCAAACCGTCCTGGTATTACGATGTTTGCTTTTGTAACTAAAATTAGTTTCTGTCTGACCCTTCTAGAATCAAATTAGACTCCCTTGTCTGATTCCCTGGTGTCCGTATAGTGGGATTCACTTAACCAGGTCCATTTTGAAACAGTTTATGAATTATTATTTTGAAATGGCTGTTTTTGTAGTGGGTTTTTATATCGAAATAATGATTTAAAAACGACGGTTGTCCAGCTAGGTCTTGTATTTGAATGGTGAATTTTCTACTTAAGGTGGATGCGCTAGGTACTTAACTCGCGATTTTTCATGAAATAATCATTCAATAGGATTATATGAGCTAAGAGGGTTGTATTGATGATTTTAATGATTATAATTGTATAAAGTCATATTTAATGCGCTCGCAAATCATTAGAGATACTTATAGCAATAATAGCAATCAAAACAAATAAGAGTCATTTTGAAAACATTGGTATCTATACACCGTGAAATTTTAATCACCGTTTTCCTCTTAAGGGGTCATTGTACTCATCATTATGAACAACTTTTACGATGCGACCAAACCTGTAATCGTGGAAAAAAATCAGCTGTTCCCTACATTTATGTACGCATAACTCGTCAAAATGTAGGGAACAACTGATTTTTTTCCACGATTACAGGTTTGGTCGCATCGTAAAAGTTGTTCATAATGATGAGTACAATGACCCCTTAAGAGGAAAACGGTGATTAAAATTTCACGGTGTATACCAAACAATAATCTATGTGAAATGCGCTGGAAAATTTGAAATACCAATACAGAAACTGTTTCTAGGCCAACGGCCTTAAATTCCACTGATTTATAAAATTACATCGTGCACACAGACAATCAGTAAAATCGCTACTCAGCGGCCAAACTTTTCTAATGAAAAGTCAACTAACAATATGATTAAAAAACCTCCCATCAAACCTCATTAACGACCATTCCCTTTGAATGCCACATTATGAATACGGCAATCCAAATAGTGTACGTTCAAGTTGATAGCTAGCGCGAAGGCTAGCAATTAAAACTTCTTTGTGCGGCTGTACCCGGCTAGAGGGGTCGCGGGGGGTGAAGGGGAGGTCCGGGGGGTGTTGAGGTAAGCAGGGTGGTGAGGTGGTCACTTGACGGTGTTCGTAATTGGAAAACTTTCCCTATAGACCAGCAAGCAGTGATAAAGGTTACTTGTGACAATCCGTGACGTTTATACGGTTGAAAGTGATCTTTGGCGCTGGAATTTACGATTGGATTGTGGGCTGACTTGGCTTCGACGAAGGCAGTAGTGGATTTTGAAAAAAAAAAAAAACCTTATTTATGCGTCAAAATGTTAATACCAGAATTATTCTCGAGAATTGTCACATAAGCGATGAGGAACAGAATGAATAATAGGAAAATCATTTTGTAATTAATACTTTTCACTTTTTATTGAAACGAAATTCTTTTACGGAGCTTGCGGTAGGTAAAATGGGAGAAATCGTCACGTAACGAAAAAGCGTTATGCCCCCTCCATGTGACTTTTCATTTATAATACCTAATTATGTAAGTAATAAAAAGATACAGAGAGAGAGAGATAGTGAGGTCAAAACATGCGTGTCGTTTTTATGGTTTTTGAGGTAGCTGAAGCCGATAGTGAGGTGAAAATGAAAACCAAGATGGCTGTAAAAAAATTTAAATTTTTCGTCATGGGTGTCGTTTTCATGGTTTTCGAGGATGCTAAAGCCGATATTGTGGTCAAAATGAAAATCCAAGATTGGCTGCAAAAATGTAAAAATTTTCGTAATTTTGAAATTTTGGCAGCCGCCATCTTGGATTTTTATTTTGAACTTCGTTCCCGCTGGCGTCCTCCGAACTACAGATGTAAAACAACCGATTTAAAACGTTTTAAATAAAATGTTGGCGTTTTAAACCCCAAATAAATCGTTTTAAACGGTTGAAAACTCGCCTACAAAAATAAAAGAACTATGTTACTTATACACTTCATTGTGGGCAATTTTTGGTCACCTGACGTCATGTTTCATTTTAATTAGTTTATAGAAAATCAATAACTACCTACCTACATTACCTACTACACGAAAACTTAAAATAATGAAAAAAATGTTTATTTACCAACACAGATTCGAGTTTTTAACTTATCAATAGAGTTTTTATAACTTAAGTACGTAAAATAACTACGCTTGTTCGGACGGACCAACTGAAGAACTAAACCCGCTAAGTACATCAATATCAGTACATCACGCATTTAAAAAATCTTTAAAACTCACTATACCAATTCCTCGACGCAAAACACTCCAATAGGTACAAACAGCACAACAAAACCCAAGATAACACAACCAGACACGAAGAAAACCAACTATCTCCAGCCGTTTGAAACAATGACTATTGTCCCTATGTACAGTGGGCCACAGATAGTGGTGGTATTCATACATTAAAAGCTCCCAGTGTCCTTAAGACAAAGCCGCTGCCACCAATGAAGTCACTGCGCTTACAAAGGAGACGGCTGTGAATGGTTCACATAATTAAAATACTCCATAACTACTTGAATGATGGTAGTGCTGTCCTTTTCTGTGGCACAATGGTCGTTGTAGTTAGCTAAAGATGTCTTTGCATATGAAGATGCATAGGATATTTAGTTTGTTGAAACTTAAGGGTGAATTTCACCAATAAAACTGAACGGGATCAGCAATCCAAGCCGCGTTCAAGACCTGTCAGTGTCATTATTGTTGTGGGATATTGACACTGACAGCGAACGCGGTTTAAATTTGCTGATCGTGTTCAGTTTTATTGGTGAAATTTGCCCCTATATCAATAAAAAAAAAAATATAGCACCTAACCGAAAGCACACCAAAGTTAACATCTAAACAAATTATGTACCTAAGTATAAAATATCGTTAACTCGTCGTGGGTACTAGAGAAAAGACATCTGTGAAGCAATAGATAGGGTGGCAATTGCTTCTTTCTGACGTCATCAAAACCCGCACCCTAATTGCTTAACCCACTATCAATCAGAATCCAAATGCTTCTGAAGGACATTGCTAATCCGTGGCTTCATATGTTAGAAGAAATTGTCTGCTCAATAACGTAAACTACGCAATGAATGTTGTTGAACTGTCAAAATGTCCACTCCTACTGTTATGTGTGTTAGGCTATTACCCCGCTGATCCAATCTTCGGAAACCAAACTATGTTTCAAAAGTGTAATAAAACGTATATAAAAAGAGAAAAATTGCTGTCGTTGCAGTCGATGTTATAACATAGTTATCTTTACCGTATTATATAGTTTATTCATGTAGCATAAAAAAAACCTCTTCGCCATTGCTCTTAATTTTCAAAAAACAAAGTTTAATTCATGATTATCGAGCTTGATTTTACAATAATAAAATTATCATCTCCATGTGAATTTTTTAAACATCATTGAAATACATCTCAAATTAGTTCATAGACCAATTCTCATACAACTTTACCCAGTGTCCCTTGAAGCGTCATACAACGCAACTAGTTAGAAAATTAGAACATGAAAATATTGTGTAGCAAACAGAAAGCTGAGCAAACAACTTATTAACACATTATTTACATGGGCGAGCGTTAATTTTAAACATGTTTACTGCTACTGTATGTTGTTGAAGGCCGCTGTACATAGAAGTCTTGGCGATGGTGAGCGAGTCTTTTGTTTCAGCCGGTTTCTTCTGGGAAAATCTCTTGTGAAGTGAGCTGTCAAGTCTGAAGCAACTGTCTAATAAAAAAGAAACTATGAAACGTGTACTACTGGCTATCGCTGTCTCGCTTTAACATCTGCAGTCTGTGCATAAGTAGTCTGTGTCATTTTTGCTATGTTGGTAAGTATTCAGTTTTAGTACAAGTTTCATAAAAGCGACATTTTTCATCTTTTTCTATGGGACTCCCGTCTCTTCTTACATATAGTCCATTTACATTTGCATTAGACAGAAGTTAAAAAAGGCTCTTTTAGGGGCACGCTTTGTAATAAAAGTACAACAAACATTATTACAGTCAAGATTGATGTGGAGTTAAATATAATCAATTGAAATAACAACGGTTACATTTAATTGTACTTATTTAACCTATCTACCTTCTGAAATTACAAGGCTTTCATTTAATATTATTTAGTTTTTACATAAAATATTGTCGTGTCAATGTTTAAAATCTAAAAGAAGCAGGGGCGGACAGTACCGGGAACGTTTTTCATGTCACTATAACTCTACCAAATCTAAAATGTTACCTGTTCCCTTCATAAGTTGTGGCAGCACGAGTTTTTTTAATTTTGTCGGTTTATATAAAGTTATTTTTAATAAACTGATTGTTACTAAAAAATATTTTATTTAATGTACCTATCCAAGCATCGTGACATGTAGATAGATAGAATATGCTTTATTGTATGCCAAACATTGTTACTTACAAAACAAGCACATACATTATTTATTAAAATTGTTTGAACTTAACTTGAAAATAAAAGGTTTCGTACTCCTGCTTCTGCGAGCCTCTTTTTTCTAATGTTATAATAAATGGACTATAGGTAATAATGAACATTACTTACTCTATGAGTTGCATCATCAATTAGCATCAGGTGGAATAAGTTTACACGGTGAGACTTTTAGGCCTTTTGTACACACACGTTTTCTTGCCGCGAAAAATTCGCCTTGTGTAGGCACGGTCGTCAGTGTCGTATGGATCACTATGGAAACTTGTTGACACACACGTTTTTGGAGGTTTGGAGACTTGGGTCTTATGAGATTTGAACTTTTTGCTACCATATGTTATTTTGCAACTTGAACGTTATGAGACTGAAGGGTTTTTTCTACGGTGCGGTTTATATGCCGTACCATAAAGAAACCGTGCCGTGTACAAACGGCCTTATAGAATATCACTTTCTGGAATAAATGAATGGTTCATCATCGTTATGGGAACCGTACAGAAACATATAATTAAGTTACGATAGTTCTTTTTTTACGGTAATTACCTGAAAATCTTGAAATAGCTTTCATGTCATTGCATAATTCATTAGAAAATATACAAACAGACAAAAAAAGGACAGAAAAATAGGTACAAAGATTGCTTATTTCTAGAGAAATCTCTTCCAGCATATCTGCGATAGGAATGTAGATAAAGAGATATAGACAGCGTGTGTAAGAGTGAAAGAGAAAATAAATAAATCAATACATTTTAGTATGCAATCTTGTTATATTATTAATATCACAGATTAAAAGTCGGTTTTAATTAAGTAAGCCCTATTCTGACAATAAAAATTAACGCTTTTTGACGCTATAGAGTATCGAGTAAGTAAGACGCGGCGATACTTTACAGTACCTATTTATAAAATCCATACTTAGTATTGTAAATGTAAAAGTGTGTCTGTCTCTCTGTTACCTCTTCATGCTTAAACCACTGAACCGATTTAGATGAAATTTAGTACAGAGATAGTTTGAGTCCCGGTAAAGGACATAGGACAGTTTTTATCCCGATATTCCTACGGGATCGAAACTTATGCGGGTGAAACCGCAGGGCGCAGCTAGCACAGAATATTTCAATAACTTTTAATAATAATAATAATCCAGTTCAAACCATTATGAGCCTATTTTTGAAGTAAACCGTAACATAGCTTCTAAAAGAGAGTGTTCTTCGGGTTTTCAATAGCTTAGCTACGAATGCATCGCATTCCCAACGGTTTCCCTTGGTATTACGTTACACAATAAGTACACAATGTTATTTTCTTGTGTATTCTGTGAAATTTATTTACCTAGTTTGATTTGACGGTCCAGTTCGCATGCTCCAAGTTTAGGACCTGCCGGATGGAAATAGTTTACTTACTTGGCAAATAACACCAAATTTCTGATCAAATACCTAGTTAAAGAAAAGGATTTGTAAAAACGTGAACATTTGTCAAACAGTTCTTTTTCCACTACACAGGAAACCTATTACCTACATAATTTTAACGATAGTATTTAAACATAATCAGCCTATAATGTTCCCACTGCTGGGACACAGGCCTCCTCTCGGTGAGAGGGAGTGGGTTGTAATCTACCACACGGGCTCAGTGCGGGTTGGCATATGTCACATGTCTTCGAATTTTTGGTTCTAGGACATGCCGGTTTCCTCACAATGTTTTCCTTTACCGTTTTGAGAGCAGTGGTGATAAAATAATTTACACAAAGTAAAGCGCCTGTCTGGATTCGAACCTACGACCTACAACTCGTAAGTCGCAGCCGTTACCACTTGGCCACCACTGCTCTCCATTTATTAATTAACATTAATTATATTGATTAAATTATTGCACTATTATCACCAGCAAAAATAATTAAAGCATTTAAGGCAAATAATTTAGATTTTATGCCAGTAGAAATACACACCTCAAATAATAAATACCTATTGATAATCATGTCTGAAAGCCTTTTTCACCGACGGAAAAAAGAAGGAGGTTCTCAAGTCGACGCATTTTTCTTGTAAGAAAATATCGTGATCCCTTTATTTTGATATTTTCTTACAATAAAAAGTATGAAATTTGATTTTTATTGATCCGGAATATAGGTATCCTTGTGCTAGATAAGTAGAAGGTCAAAGAAAATTCAAAATGGCGGACACTGGACGTCAAATTCATACTATTCCTACGTCTTTAATCAGTACATTTCTAGTTCGGTCAGTATGAACGTTAAAGCCGGTATCCGTCACAAATTCTTGCCACGGAAGGTACTCATACATATGTATATTGTAAGGGAATCATCTTCCATTCATCCGCGAATAAATCAGAATTTGAATTCGAATGCACGAGAGCGTTAAGAGTCGTGTGGGACCGAGGTATGACGACTTTGGGAGTGACTTGAGTGCGGGAAAAGGTAAAGTTACTTTAGTACCTATCTCAGTTACATTATTCAGAATAGAATGAAAACATCGTGAGGAAAACGGCATGTCCTAGAATGAATAAAAGACTGAATTGCACCGATCCCAGCATGGCTAAACCAGACTCGGCCAAAAATTCGAAGACATAGTGACATCCACCAACCCGCATTGGGCCCGCGTGGAGGATTGCGGGCCACTCCCTCTCGCAGAGTGGAAGCCTGTGTCCCAGCAGTGGGAATATTATAGGCTGATTATGTTGGGTCATTTTAGAAATTAAAAATATTGTGTCCACAACCCCATGTTTATACCCACATACAAGATGTGAGGCTTACCTTCAACAAGTCTTGTAAGAGACTTGTCAAAAACGTATCGTGTATGAAGCATGTACCTATCACACATATATTGCCTTTGTTTCAGGCATGTATTGTATACTTTTCTAATTTTTCTATGCTACTAGTCTTTACAGCTTGTTTTCTGTGTAAACGATGAATGAAAACAGTAGACACAACATGTTTATAACTTGGTATAAAGGCAGGGTTACAAAAACAACCATTGGTGGCAACTCCTTAACACATTTCAGAACGAATCGACAGATCATGCATTTGGTAAATAGCAAAGAACGTCAAACTAAGCCATCACTCATTTACTACATAAGCACCTAACAACTACAACGTACATAAAGCGAGAACCTCCAGAATTTCGTTAAAATTAATTTCCCCTACCCTCGTTAAACTACGGTTTGAAACTAGCAAATTAATTATAAAACACGTCAAAACAAGATATGAAGTTCGAGCGACCCATCTGAGATTCACAAAGGGTGGGCCCTAATTCGGGGACAGGGGCCCTTTCTACCCTTATCGCAAAGTCTCATCTACTACCCTTCCATCGATCTTAAGTAGGGTGACTTAAACCCCAACGAGGGAGGGATGAAAGAAAATCGCGAGGGTGGTTTTGGGATCATTTTTGGGGTGTTGGCGAAGTTTAAAGGGTTAGTTTTTGTTACGTCATGGTGTTTCTCGAAAATTCTGTTAACGTAATGGAATTAGTCGAGGGTTAGTAATTATTTCACGCTTTTATTACATTATTTTAACGGGCGACGTTTTTGAGGGGTAGCTCAGGGTTCAAGGAAACTCGGTACCTATAGTCCGGCGTTTCTAAATTTGCCGAAGATGTAAACGACAATGGCCGCTCGAAATTGAATAAAATCGATATACAAGAACATTAGCTGTTTACATCTTTGGCAAGTTTAAAAACGCCGGACCTTATATGTATTTTTTCTTTTTCTTATGTAAGTCTAAAGTACTTCAAGAGACCACTAACTAAAAGTGCTGAGAAACATTATGAGGAAACTTGAGGGCCTAGAAAAAGCGATATTCTATCGGCGGTAGCGAAGGTAAAAATGTCGAAAATGTATTGGATTGGCTTATGTTACCGTCAATCCTGTTGAAAGACTTTGTGGACATACGAAGCACTTATCTAGGCCTTTTCTGGACTTACAATTAAAATTGACGTGATTTATCATATTTAGGTACTATCGGGACCCCGCGGTTTCACCCGCATAAGTTTCGATCCCGTGGGAAAATCGGGGTAAAAACTATCCTATGTCCTTTCCCGAGACTCAAACTATCTTTATACCAAATTTTATCTAAATCGATTCAGCAGCTTAAGCGTGAAGAGGTAACAGACGGATACACTTTCGCATTTATATTATTACTAGCTGCGCCCCGCGGTTTCACCCGCGTAAATGTCGATCCCTTGGGAATATCGGGATAAAAACTATCCTATGTCCTTTTCCGGGACTCAAACTATCTCTATACCAAATTTCATCTAAATCGGTTCAGTAGTTTAGGCGTGAAGAAGTAACAAACATATAAACACACACACACACACTCACAAACTTTCGCCTTTATAATATTAGTGTGATATATAATATATATAAGTGTGAAGTATGGATTGATAAATTACACCTGTCAGTGCGACAATTCTAGTAGCTAATATACAGGTTGAAATTGAATACATGGGCATCCTTTTAAGGGGTCATTGTAATCATCATTATGAAAAACTTTTACTATAGCACCAAACCTGAAATCGCAAAAAAAAAAATCAGCTGTTCCCTACATTTTGACAAGTTATGTTAACATGAATGCAAGGAACAGCTGATTTTTTTTTCTCGATTTTAGGTTTAGTCCCATAGTAAAAGTTATTCATAATGATGAGTACAATGACCCCTTAAAAGGATGCCCATGAATTTAATTTCACCCTGTATTCTTGGAAAGAACGACATCTATGCTGAGTTAGTAAACTGTTACGTTTCAATAGAAAAACCATTTAACCCAACAAAACCAAATTAACAAAACATCAAAATCGACTATTAGATTCTAAAACAGGACAGTTAAATTGTAATATCTAAATCAGCAAGCGAGTCACGACTCACGAATTGTCTATGGACGAAAATTGTCCAATGTACTGGACGTCGTCTTAGTGTGGGTAGGGAGGGTTTTATTATAGGATGGCTCTGTGGCTGCCCCGGGCGGGGGGACGCACTTCTTATGGCTAGCTGTAAGGGCTGCCATTTCTGATTTTGCGATTTCTTTTTTGTTGATAATTTTTTTTGAAGTGAAAACTTCTTTAGCGGCGTTGTACACTTTTTTGTAATGGGTAAAAAATTTTAAACTCGCGTCAGGACACGTGATCGTCAGATTCGTAAGACGGAATTCGTAAGACGGATGGAGAGTAGACAGCCGGCGCGGCGTAGAAGAGGAAGTATCCCCTCTCTTTCTACGGCGCGGCGAAAATGTATGTATGATGGATGGATGGATGGATGGACATCTATTAATGAAAAAAGACACGAAGATTGAGCGAAAAAAAAATGAGTTATATTAATTCAATTAATAGTTGATTTATTTCAACGTTAATATTTATTCAAGTTTTCACTTCTGCCGGCACTCCCGGAGTGCAACCCGTCTTTTTTTTTTTTTGTTTGTTTGATTTTAATTTTGCCTTTGCCGCGGGTTCGAACCCATGGTACATACGGGTCTATGGATAAGGCGTGTTACCTATCTATCTATACTAATAATTAATAAAGCTAAACAATTTATTTGTTTGTTTGAACGCACTAATTTCTGAAACTACCAGTCGGATTTGAAAAACTATTTTTGCATTTGATAGCCTAATTCTTGAGAAAAGCTATAGGCTATTTAACATCACGCTAAGACCCTTAAGCTGAGCAAAAATAAAAGTCAGAAAGAACTCTAAGCGAAAATAAAGTAATAGCTCGAGTAGACGACGCGATGCGACGCGGGGTGGATCGGGGGAAAAAGAAATTTCACGCGGACAAAGTCACGGACATAAGCTATTGATAAATAAGACGGTTTGATATACTTTCTTTGCAAAAGCTGTCGAACTGTCATATTTATTCCTTAGACAAAAGATATCTGATGATTTAATGAAGTCGGTAAAAATCGGCCATTTAATACTTAGCTCTAACCGTCCTATTACAAAACAACTTCTGACTTTAGACCTAGCCTAAACATTGAGCCAGTTAGGTACTGTATTTTGAACTATATTCCGACTAAAGTAAAGTTCTTAATGGAAAATTGATAACGTAGACTCGAGTTTGCCGTTAGTTTTTGTAATAAGAACTTTAACTTTGTCGGATTATAGTTCGTAATTAAAAAAAAAATAGCTTGATCGTTTAAACCTGGGTCTAACGATAAACCATGTTTTGTAATAAAGCCGTACGAATTTTGCTACGACATAGACGTCGTAGCTGATTTCAAACTACGCTGAAAGTAGATAAAAATCGTCTTTGATTTTTTGGTTCTAGGACATGCTGGTTTCCTGACGATTTTTGAAAGTGGTGATGAAATAATGTACACAAAAACATCCTGTGTGTGTCTCTTTTTCTTTTAAATTTTTATAATATCTTAATAATCACAATAAATTTTTTAATCTTTTTAAATATTGCCAGCCCTACGGACACGTAGTGCGTACAAAACGCCTCTCACATTCGGACACAAGAAATTACATACTTTAATCTTATCACAGGCATAAAATAGAATATTAAATCGGACTGGTGCCCAGCTTCCCCGCTGTTGTGGAAAGGAATGTCTTTTGTACCCTCTCTCCTCTCTGCTGTAGTGGTGCGGGTTTCAACCATTTTCTCCAAAGGTATTGGATTTTTGGGAAGATTAGTCTGAATAATTTTTAGGATATCAAGGTTAGAGGCTTTGGGAAGTCTTGTTCGATTTAATCATGAAAAAGACCAAGAGAGCCGTGGGACAACCGGTTGGAACAATGTTCTTTTCGATAAACGCAAATAAACGTATTTTCTTTTTTTCTTTTTAACAGATAACGCCCTATAGCATAATAATCAGCCTTTAATCTGTGGGAACACTATTGCTGGGGTACAGATCTCCTTCCCTTTATTTGAATAAATATATCCTTTTCTTTTTTACTGCTTCTTCTTGTAGATATATGTCAAAACGTTTGGTTTGTGTCTTCGGTTTATGTAATATTTTACATTTTTTCCCACTAAAATCCTTTTATCAGATTTAGTTTTGTTACATTCTACCAACCACTATTACTTACATTAAGTCCATTTTCATCGACTTAATTTTTTAGTTTCGATGTATATATATATATATATATACATAAAACAAAGTCGGGTTAGTAACACCATTAATAACCCAAGAACGGCTGGACCGATTTCTATGATCTTCAATTTGTTGGATTTGTCTCCGCCCTGAATAGCATAACTATTAAAACATGACAAAAATTAGCCATAAAAAAATTAAGATAATTAATTTTCTCTTACATTCAGTCTTACTGATAGGTACTGTGGCGGCACGAAGTTCGCCAAATCAGCTAGTTATGTATAAAATAACAGGTACAGTCACGTCTAAAAGTATGTATACACTTGGCAATTTTCAGTTGCGATTTTTTCGTGAAATAACTAATGCAGCGTTGAAATACGACACTTAACATAAACCTATGGGTTCGAAAATACTATTTTCGTAATAAAATAAAATTTCATTCAAAAATAAAGGAGAAAATCGCCTTTGAATAAAGCCAAGTGTATACATACTTTTAGACGTGACTGTACAATGAACTAAATTAGCAATGTTTGAGAGTAAATAAATGACAAAAAACTGTGTTTTTTTTTTTTTTTAAATGTTGCACTTTTTTCGGACTAGCCGCCAAATGTGCAGAGTAGAGTATAACGAGGGATTAGGCTCTTCGTTCCAAAAAAAGGTTGAACTGAAATCATATTCTAATTGGTCTATGATTTATGAACCATTAAGTTTAAATCTGTAAAAACTCGTAATTTCTTATAGGAAATATGTTAAAGGTTTAAATTACTAATAGGAGAAAATGGTTAGGGTCGTATTAGATACAGTTTCAGTTTGTACGATAGATAATCCAATAAGAAAATGGCAATAAAACTAACAACTAAGTTCGACTTCAGTTGGATAGACTAGTATTTGTGAGAGCGGAGTACTCAAATAGATTTCCAATTATTGGAAATCGCTTCGAAACAGAATTTGTCAGATAACAAGACTAAGGTAACTCCATGAAGTGTTCATATACATACATATATTATTTATTTGTTCATTTAAGAATGTACCTATAGCGTAATGTATTCATTCATATGTTACGTAATCAGTCTGTACACAGGCCTCCTCTCAGTGAGAGGGAGTGGGCCGTAATCCACCACGCGGGCCCAGTGCGGGTTGGCAGGTATCACATGTCTTCGAATTTTTGGTTCTCGGACATGCCGGTTTCCTCACGATGTTTTCCTCCACCGTTTTGAGAGCAAAGGTGATGAAATAATTTACACAAAGTAAAGCGCCTGTCTGGATTCGAACCTACGACCTACTTTTTTTCATAAGTATGTTACCTAACTTGAATTTAACAAGTCGTTCACAAAATTATTTGTAATATTTCTAAGTCACCGTAAGATTGTAAACACCGTTAGTTTATAATCTATCTCGCGAGATTGTAAACTGTCGATAAATTGTGAACTGTACCATACTGATTACAATATAACATATTTATTTTCGCTAGTTCTGGTAGTTATTTGATAGGACTAGAGTGGCGACCGCGTACCAGAAGACGTAGTGTTGGAAGGCCTCCCACAACGTGGACCGACAACCTTGTGAAGTCCGCAGGAACCCGCTGGATGCGGGAAGCACAGAACCGGTCGAAGTGCAGGTGCTTGGGGGAGGCCTATGTCCAGCAGTGGACGTCCTTCGGCTGAAATGTTGATGTTCGATAGTTTATAATCTATCCATGTCGAACCGTCAAATTGTGAATTGGCAGCATACTCGGAGATATGAGAACTAAATTACTTGATCGGTATAATTATAAACCAGCTTCTTATAAGAATTGAATCGTTGGTCAAACACATCCTCTCAATATAGTTCTGATTTAAAATATTCACCCCGTCCATCTATTTCCCTTCCCCAATCAAATACACTATCTAAGCAAACTATAAGCACAACAAGTTACCCTTATTTTACAAAAGCCTTCTAAACATCGTCATGGCAGCACCCACACACACACTTGTATCTTGGGGGTAACATCGTACAAATATATCTAAGTGTCGGAGGTTTCGGTCAGTCCTCCTTATCCTTTCCCCCTTTCGACACTATAAGCCCCCCAAGCCCCCTTCATTCCTCCCCCTTCATAAACACTGCTAAACACTGGCGTGCAAAATTGTAAAATTCGTGGATACTTACTTTTGTCTCGCTCTAACCTAACGTCAATTTGTTAAGATAACATTGTAGGAATTCGCCGGGAAACGTTATTTACGATTCGGAAATTAATTTAAAGGTTAGTAATTAGACGCCGGTTTCAGAGGAAACACGGGTTCCGTCCAATTTATTGGATTTGTTCGATTGTCGACTGCTTTCGGGTGTTCGAGATAGTTCGATAGCGATTTTGTAACTTGGGAATTGGATAATGGTTAGGTCTGGCTTATATAAATGAGTTTGCAATGCCGCCGCTGTGATTTATTATATGTGGGTATTTTGTTATAATTTGTAGGATTTTTGTTTTGTAACTGTATCAAAACCATAGTACTTATTTCGATTCAAATCAGGAAAAAGACTATTGAATAATATAATGTGATTAAAATTTTTTTTTTTTTTTACGATTACATATACAAAACAGATAAATGACATTCAGATCTTTATAAAAGCATTAAAAATTATGACTGGCAGTTTTGTGCAGACTGTGGCTTCTATATAAAACATTTACGAATACATAAATGATGTAATGTATACAATATAATGTACTAAGTTTTCTTTTAATATCTATTATTATGTCGCAGACGTTTACAGATGTAAAGGTCTGCGACAAGACCCAAGCTTCAGTCATTATTTCAGGCACCATTTTAATGCTTTTCAGGCGCAAATATTTATAATTATTGTACCGATTTTATTGAAAAATATTGATATGGTCAAAATAATATGTACAACATTACAATCATGTGAGCGAAGTCGCGAAAGCTGGCTGGGAAATATAATTTATACCTCAACCTCCTTACTAATAAACGTTGTATAGCGTCTGTAAAGTTACACAACGCTTTGTCTTCTTCTTTCGAAAGTCAAATTACAGACGACTGAAAGAGAGAAATCGGTGTGTAACTATTCATCGTTTTAGTAAAGGGGTGAGTGTACAATAATGATTGCTAAATGCCAACTTCTTTCTAAAATCTATTTGTTATCATGAAAGGTCTGTGGTAAAGAACGTTACGTGACATTTAAGACAAAAACGTCATGGTACCCCGCGAAATTCCAATTTTCTTACGTCTTTTGCTATTTGCGATCAGTATCAGGTTGAATGTTGATCTAAATATGATTCGCGGCCGTAACAGATATTTATATACATATATAGAGTCAAATTAAATTAGCTTGCGAAACTCTGCAGACGTGATGGACATCACGGCGCTGCCCTGGCGCGCGGCGGCGTGATGTGCGTGTACTAGGCGCACAGACACACTACAGATAACGGATAATGACCCTCGTAGTGCGGTTACACGTTTGTTATGATTTCAATTTAATAAACTATCGAAATAAAAATATATTAAGCATTATCAAATTTACTGCTTTTGAGCTAAATTTTGTACAGAGATTCTAGACCAGATACACTCTTCAACCCGTTTGTATTGATATACCCTTTCCGTAACACCCTGTATATAGGGTCAAATTAAATTAGCTTGCGGAACTCTGCAGACGTGATGGATATGGATAATTATCTAAACACGTTAAAACGAAATAGAAATTAATCTGGCAATGTTTTTTGTGGGGTAAACGATTACTTTTAGTGTTGTTACTTGCAGTATGAGTTGAGAAAACCTGTTTTCTTTTGTTTTACCGTGTTGAGATGTTGATGTTTGTGGGGTATCATTTAAGCTATCACCAATTTAATTAGTTTTGTGTTTCTTAAATAATAGGGTTTGTCCTCCAAATAGTAGATCTGTCACCAAAATGTAGTCACCAAACAATGCAAGTGACCTAACCAAACCGAACCTCGGGGTGCCCTTCGCTCGCTCTTGCATCCTATGTCGACGGAGCCCCGCTTCGCGGGGCCCCTATTTCTGTGTAAAGGGTTTAAAGTAACCTAACCAAACCGAACCTCGGGGTGCCCTTCGCTCGTTCTTGCATCCTATGTCGACGGAGCCCCGCTATCTGAGAACGAAAATATTTCGTGGCGATAGATCTATTTATTAGGTGATACAAATATTTCGTGGCGATAGATCTATTTATTAGGTGATACAACTTGATGACAAATATAAATTTTGGTGATAGAAAATATAGTTCCCATGTTTGTGAAGTTTACACAAAAACAAACTGTGTTTAAACTGATATTTCAAGTGACTACACTACCTGCGGTCAATGACCTACAAAATCAATCGTAGAATTAATTTATTTTTCGTTTTATCGTGTTTAGATATCGATACACATCACGTTTGTAGAGTAACGCTAGCTAATTTAATTTGACCTTATATACAGGGTGTCCCGTAATTAATGGATAATCTCTTAAGGGGTAATTTTACTTATCATTATGAACAACTATTACTATGGGACCAAACCTGAAATTGCGAAAAAAGAATCAGCTGTTTCCTACATTTTGACGAGTTATACGAACATAAATGTAGGGAACAGCTGATTTTTATTAGTGATTTCGTATTTGGTCCCGTAGTAAAAGTTATTCATAAAGATAAGTACCCCTAAAGAGGTTATCCATTAATTACGGGACACCCTGTATATCGATATGTTTAAAAAAAACATAATACAATAATATTAGATTTAGTTCAGAAGACTGATAAGCTAAGTTTTTCAAAGCTTCCTCTCTCCTTCTATTTTGCTGTGCCAGACAGGGTAGGTACATAATGATCACATATTATAATTTTAACTAACCACCTGAGTACACATTGTGGAATGTAAATAGAGTATTGAGTATTCGATATTAACAGATGACCTCGGATGACCTAAAGAATGCTACTGATGCGGCAATCAACGAAACCACCTACTAGGCTAAAACCATATACATAAAAAAAAAAAAACTATGACAAAGAGTACCATCGACACGAAAAGAAAAAGAAGAATATCAACGTCGTAAATGTTGTAACAATTAAGACCATGATCATCATCTGCCTATCCCCTTCTCAAATGGGTTGATTTCAGCTTTCAGTCTAGGCAACACCGAGTTTTAAAGGGACAACTGGCCAGACATTCGGGCTCCTACGGTCGAAAAAAGTCGATAAGTCAAAAATATTCAATTAAGTGCGAGCATTAATATTCTAGCGTCGCGGTCGTCAAGTGCCGCTCGGGGGATAGTGCAGGTGGTCCCCCATCCCCCATCCCCCTGCATGGGGGGGAGGCTGCGGAATGATGGCCGAAATCCGCGTTTTTAGGCCTAACCATCCTTTTTAGTATTCACGTAAGCTTTTTGGGCAATTTCGCCGTGTTTATCGAATATTGTGTTAGTTTCATTGTTTATTATGATTGTTATTAGTTGTGGTTGTGTAGCTAACAATGTTTTTATATGTCTTTCCTTTAGTTTGTTTATTTGAATTGAAATTTTGGCGTAGAGGTAAGTATTTTTAGATCACTCTTAATCAAATGTATTACATCGCCAGTAATGAGTAAGCTGGTGATTTCTTTCAATTTATAGGTAATATAATTATTGTTTACTTTCTGATCATCGTATTGGAGAAGAATTTCGTATTAGGTATTTCCTGTTATGTAAAAGAAAAATCTCGAAAAAAGGCTGAATAAATACAACAGCAGACGCACAGGTGCTAGACCCAAAGAAACCTACACCTTATAAAACCTGCACCCTATGCGCACTTCATCAAGTTTGCTGCACATAGACAATAGCATAACCCGTTGGCTGACGCGCCACTATTAATCATAGAAAATGACGCGCGGTATTGTGTGAAACGGCTCGGCTCAAAATTGTGAAAACCTATCCTGGGCGCGCGCGCGGACTAATAACTGGGCCCGCTCACACTTCGCCAAATGCCCACAAGGGGGGTACAGTTTGCAGAAGTTCGGTAAAAAAAGGAAAAGAAGATTTTTTTTGGGAACTTTTTTTGGACACATGTAATTGAAATTCTTACGTGTTTTTTTTTTTTCGCTGGAAACTTAGATACTTTAGATGCTACTTAATTCGTTTTTTGAAAGATACGTATCACCAAATAACATAACACGCAGAATACTTTTTAAGAAAGGTTGGTCATCTCTTTTAGAGATTCAGAGAATGTCTACCAAAAAAACTCCTAGTCGGATAAACTAATCTCGACTTGCATCCGAATTCCTCATTCATTTGACCGATAAAAAACTTACTTTTACAAAAAAAAAAGTTATACTTGAAATACCTAAGTAAATAACGTATTCTTGTTTACATTGAATTTCATGATTAGCTTGTTTCTTGTTGCTAAAGCCAACCACACCAATATGAAAAAATAAAACACTTTTTTTATCCTCTTTTTTTTCTCCGACCTTACTCCATAGCTTGACGATGATGCGGTGCACGCGTGTGGGTGTTGATTCGCGTGCGTGTGTGCCTACCCCGTGACATTCTGCAACCGACGTGATATATTGAGAACTGCTCCAAAAATCGCTATTAGGTATCCAGTTGCGTACGTAATAAAAGGCGCCGTTTGCGTTAACCATGATTTTTTGTTGGTTATTTTGGACTTAAACGCACGCGTTCGGGTTGTGTTGTGTCATGTTTAGTATCTTTTTGTTATGTAAGTTGTATCAGTTGTTGATTAAAAGGGCGTTTTCAAATAAGAACATTCCTCATGCTGCTATCATTTTGAGGGTGTTGCCTTGTTTCGCAGACAGAAATTTCATAGAATTTCGTTTCGCAGCAAATGTTTCATATAATATTTGGTCCTTGTATTATTGTTTCAACGACACATCATCATCTGCCTAGCCTTTTCCCAACTATGTTGGGGTCGGCTTCCAGTCTAACCGGATGCAGCTGAATACCAGCGACTACAACGACTATTCACTTGAATGAAACATATTTCACAGAAACATAATTCAATGAATTTTATAATCACATGTTTTTATTTAACAAACTTATCAAACAGTAGAAATATTTTTTAACGATTAGGTATGTGAAACGAAATTCTTTAAAACTGTTATCTATAAAACAATGTACAACCTTGATAATTACTTCCATAATTTAATCGAGATTTTTTTTCTAAATGGTGGTTCAAGAGCGAGCGAAGCGAGCTCGGGATTTGGGGCACCCCGACTCGGACAGGTTATGTTCGAAGGGGATGATAAGATATATGTATCGAGATTTCGTCGCAGTTCACAGGAACTCAAAATGAGTTGGCGCTGACCAATACTTAGTTGGTACCTATAACCCAATATCCTATAAAAGCGTCATTCGAAATTATTCAAATCGCGACGATTTAAGTAAGTAAGTATAAGTACTTTAAATATAAAAAAAAACTCTACTTACAAAGTGCAAAATAAACTATAACAACATAGATCTACAATTAACTCCCTGACTGCTATTTGGGTTTGAAAGTACCAAAAATCATATTTTTGCCAACAATATTTTATTGATGGCAAATAGTTCATTAATATTAGATTATTACATACATTCGAGTTGAATGGCATGCAATTGGAGAGGCCTATGTCCAGCAGTGGATTGCTATTAGGCTGATGATGATGATGAAATAGTACATTACGATACGTGTGACAAAAGTAATGCACGGTGTGCAATAATTATATTAATACTTAGGGCACACGTATTAATTAATTAATTGTTGGGTACAAATTGAATGATGTCCTTTGAAAAACAAAATCCAACTCTAACCCCCTTACTAATAAAGGTATTCTTAGATACTCCTTCTTCCAACCTACACGGTTCGAGTGACAGCTTATAAGAAAAAAGGCATGGTGCGCTGTCAATGGGCGCTGGGTCGGCTTGCTGTTTGGTTTCGGATGCAACGGGCGTATTCTAGGGACGTTATAGTGTTGATTGGGGTCGTGTTATATAATTCTTATGCGCTTGTTATTTACCTATGTGCTTGTTGCTAATTAAAAATGGTTTGTAAGAAATATAACTTTGTAGGTTACTTAGTAATTTGTTTTTCAATATATTCCGCTTCTGGTTTCTAAAAGTATTATATCAAATGAATGAAACACACCGATTTCTCTCTTTCATGTGGATGTCACTTCTCTTAAAATTTTTGGTTCTAGGACTTTCCTCACGATGTTTTCCTTCACCGTTTTGAGAGCAGTAGTGATGAAATAATTTACACAAAGTAAAGCACCTGTCCGGGTACGAACCTACGACCTACGACGCCGCGACTTACAAGTGGTAGATCGTAGGTTTGAACCCAGATAGGCACTTTACTTTGTATAAATAATTTCATCACCATTGCTCTCTAAAACGGTGAAGGAAAACATCGTGAGGAAACCGGCATGTCTGAGAACCAAAAATTCGAAGGCATATGACATCTACCAACCCGCACTGGGCCAGCGTGATGGATTTCGGCCCATTCCCTCTCACAGAGAGAGGGCCTGTGTCCCAGTAGTGGGAACTTTATAGGCTGATTATGATGATTAGTGACAATGGTCTATTGTTACCAAAAAATAAAATATCACCGTCACTCTGCAAGATCTTTGTAGCTAAATCGAAGATTGAGGGGTATCTAATACAATTTTTCCCGATAAAGTCTTTAGAAGAAAAGTTTTTTTTTATCTGACCTAGGTTATGTCTGGACTTTAAGAGAGACTGGATTATACAAATCGGGTCCAAATGACCTCTGAGTTTTTTTCGGCCTTTATTCTCAGAAGTCAGGAAGGAAACGCCGACCTCATCTAGTTTTTAAAATATAATTGACGTGTAAAAGTGTTTGTGCAAATCCACTTAGGTACAGAAATAAAGAACCACTTTTTTTGAAGTTGGTTAAAACTCATTCATCTTTACTAGTAATGCTATTGAATCATTTGCCTTTAGACTTGTCAAACAGCAACAGTTTTCATGACAATAAACGAAACTGAAAATAGAGAATCGAGATGCCGATTTTGATTTCTTTTTTAAAAGCAAATATATTGTCACCCTGCGAGTATTTACTAGTGCAACTATCATAATAATATCATCAATGTATGGAACCTAATACTTAGTATTAGGTTGATGACGGTCGAATATTGCACGTTACAGGAACTGATGGACGCTGGTGATGGCGCAAAACAAGTAGCCGAATTCTGGGCCGAGTACATTTAGATTGCTATCGACACGCTAAGAAGAATATTGCATAGATGTGTGAAGTATAGGAATATAATTTTTGCAGGTATGTTATGTAATATCTACTACATGAAACGTTTATGAAATGAGAAAGGTATTTGAGAACACTTTACCAGTTCTCGGTTTACATAATTTTATCGATAGACATAATATATGTGTAGTTAAAAAAACTGCAGGCAATCCTACATAGAATAGATAGGAAAGTCAAATAAAGCGAAATCATGCATTCATTCCACTCCGCGTACCATCTCATTTGTGGGCCGCACAAGAGAAACAAACACCTATAGCTGTGTATACGCATAGGTATATTTTCGAATTTTATGCGTACCACGTTCATACTGCGTCAGTGTGCAACTCTAGTTTTTGGTTGCGTTGTATGTGGCCAGTACGTTGTGACACGTCACCACGCGAGTAAATGCCCAGTTTTGTTCGAAAATCAACGAGGTGGAGCGTGTCAAAGTAGACTGGGCGAATTTGTATGTGTGCGTGTAGTTGAGTGATAGTGAGGGGTAGGGCCGCCCCCGCCGCGTCATCGCACTGACTGCTGCGTCTGTGTTAGGAACATTTAAAATGCCCCCCCGTGACGATCACTGCGCCGCCATTTTTTTTCCGCATTTTTTTTTTTTCAAATTAGAACTCGAATTTTGTAAAACATGAAACTATTATTAGATCCTATTACTAAATGTTCACTAGTGATACAACAGCGTCGTTGTTTTTTCGCTATAAAGACAAAGTAATTTTGTTTTAAAATCGACAGTTAAATTGACATGTTAATATTTATCATTGTATATAATTATGTTAACGGATACCTACGTTAATAAACTACTAACAATAAAAAATAAAAAAAAAATTATTTCATTTTAGTTCGGAATGATTCAATCAGATTTGAATGCTAGTGTTGTTCTAATTTAAATGTAACTTATTGATTGACTAATTGTTTAGAAAAACTCTTCATATTATTAGTTGGTAAAATAAGTATGTCATCTTCACTTACATAATATATTACTTTGTACAGCGAAGTAAGCTGCTTCAATTTTACGGAGCTCACCACAAAACACTTCTTCAAGTATTTATTCACATACTTATGTGAAAACAAAACTTTGCTCCTTTTACACTTTTTTCATTAACACAAATCTTAAATCGTAATTCTTTGCAACAACACAAATACCACCCCAATACTTAACACTCAAATCACTAATCTCTTCTTGATTTTCAAACCCATTGTTTCAACTATACTAAGTGAAATTGTAAAAGTGATTTTGTGAAGATGCGTCTAAATGTACGGTCAAAGGTGAAATGGTCAAATCTTGAGGACAGCGGTCATCTTTTCTCACATAAATTTGTATTAATTTACATTGATTTCATGTCATCAGGCGACCGTGGGTTCTGTTCATACTCAGGGGTCGCAGTCTCGCGATAACCGGTTCTAACCGTTATTATTTACAGAGATATTCCTAGATTGCTATAAAATTTATGAGTTGTTGTTAATTTATTTAGTTTATTTACTATTAAGGCCTAAGTTTCCAATGCCAGATTTTTTAATTTATAAATAGTTTTAAACTTAAAATATTTTTTCCTTACAAAAATTGTCAGACGTCAATATTATTCCATCGATTAAGGATAATTACATAATTAACCTATAATGTTCTTCTTTTTGAGAGGAGGCCTGTGTCTCAGCAGTGGGAGCAGTGGGCCGTTATACACCGAGCGGGCCCAATGCTGGTTGATAGATGTCACATGTCTTCGAACTTTTGGTTCTAAAACATACCGGTTTCCTCACGATGTTTTACTTCTCCGTTTTGAGAGTAATGATTTTCCAGTTTTTGACTTAAAAAAAATAAATCTTAGCCTTCCAGTCTCACAGGATCGATTCTAGCTTGCCAAAGACGAAGACACCTTTATCCCCGTGGAGAATACTCGACTTTTCGCACCTACTGCGAGATAATAAAACCCAATTAGAGAAATTAGTAGCTTTTGAATCACACTATCCAATAATTCAGGACTTGACCAAACACAGAAAAAATAGTAGATTGTTTGCCAAGGGAGCAAACAACTATTTTAAGTGTGATTCTTTGAATCCAGAACGGAGTGAAGGACTCTAGAGTAGAATCCAGAGTGCAGCGAGGGGTTCTAAAGTAGAATCCTGAGCGCAGCGAGGGATTCAAATTACGTCACTCGAGCTTAAAATAATGTTGCTCCCGATGTGGACACTACTTTTATCACCCTCTATGAAAAAATAAGTAGGTAAGTGCAACTTATGAATAAGGATAGTCGTCCTCACATGTTAGGTATTATATAATTAATGTACCCATGCAAAATATTGTACCTAAAACATTTTAAAAGAGTAACGGTGGAGTTTCTTGCCCATTCTTCTCCATACGAAAACTACATTTTGGAATGGGCGACTAGAATCAATTCTACTTTAAGATAATTTTTGACGTTCAAAAGTGCCTTTTATGTGCCTATTTGAAATAAATGCTTTGACTTTGTTTATTTATTTACATACAATTTTGAGTAAACAATTACGAACGAAGGCAGAATGCTTTTCGCACGTTTTTTTTTTATTTTTTCACAAACTTTTTTTTACTTTGGCTAGCGCGCCTTTTTCTTTATCATGCAATCTGTTACTTATTCATACAGCGATCGTGATTGATCTCTTTGGTGATTGGAACTTTTACTAACAATATCCACATTTCAAACACAAAAGAGTACAATATACTTACACCTTGGACAATACTTAGGTTTTATTCAATTTAATAAAATTACGCAATTTAATAGAAATATAGACAATGGCGCCGATTCTCTTGTTCACAAACTAAACTAAATTTAAGTTCAGTGCATCTTTTTCTTTCTATTTCATTAAGAAAAGGACAGGAGATAAATATTAGTTTAGTCCTGTCAAATTAAGATACTACATAGATAATTTAGACATGATTAAAAAATTGGCTATTAAAAATACGTCAATTTACGTCAGGCACTGACTAATTTGACAGGTCTAAACTAATATTTATCTTCTGTCCTTTTCTTAATGAGATAGAAAGAAAAAGATGCACTGAAATTAAATTTAGTTTAGTTTGTGAACAAGGGAATCGGCACCAATATAGTGGAATAATAATCCCTAGATTAAAGAGCTATTTTAGTCCCTTTTTACGAAGAATACACTAGCTCTTTTTGAATAGATGAGATAAAAAATGTTTATTGTTGTAGCTAATTATTTTGTTTTATCTATTAAATTAATATACATTATTGTTACTTAATATTCCACTATAATATCTCTATTAAATCGCTTAATTTTATTATATTGAATAAAACCTATTGTTCAAAGAGTATACGAACTCTTTTGTGTTCCGTCATTATTTACTTTTTATTTCGACGTTCTTTATAGTAACTCTTTTGTTTTTTATCTGTCCGAAGCTTCTGCCCTCGACTTCGTTTACATAGAAGTCGTAAGATATGCCGTAATTCACAACGCGGGCCTAGTGCGAGTAGGTACATGTTCACATTTCTTCGAATTTTTGGTTCAAAGACATGCCGATTTTTGCCTCACGATGTTTTCTTTCACCGTTTTGAGAGCAGTGGTGATGAAATAATTTACACAAAATAAAGCACCTCTTAACATTGAATTATTTTATTTATTCTCCACCTACCTGTTTCTATGAAGTAAGAACTTTTTAATCGAGCTGTACATTATTAGAATTATTTTAATGGTTCAAACTTTAATATGTTTCCAAATTCAAATCACATTATTGACCAGCGGGTTAGAATTAAATTCAGTAAGATATTATTGCTGCTGCTGCTGAACCTGCTGCTAGTCCTGGTTCGCCCCGTCCATATCCATTCTGGTTTCCGTAATGGCTATTTCCTGATTGTCCAGCTGCTGCTGCTGCTGAAGCTGAAGCTTTTCTGTCAGACAAATTTTCTTCCTCTGTGATGATTATGCCATTTTTCCCTTGGTTCGAGCTTGATACTGAAGACCTTGCGGATGAAGAAGAACCGCTTTCAACTCCATAACCGTTATCGGATGCTCCAGCTGATGCTGCAGCTGCTGCTGAACCGGTTGCTCGTCCATATCCTGCATCAGGTCCAAATGCTCCAGCTGCTGCTGCGTTAAAGCCAATTCGTCTTCTTCCAGATTGTCTAGTTCCTGTTGCTGCTGCTGCTGCTGCTGCTGCTGCTGCTGCAACTGGTGCTGATCCCGATTCGGACCGATATTCGCCATATGGTCCTAATATTGAATTGGCGGTTCCATGTGCTGAATTGCCAGCTGCTGCTGCTGCTGTAGCTGCTGCTGGTGCTGCAACTCATACATATTTGTTGTAATAGAACGAACTTTTTACTTCGTAACATGCAACCAAGGAAATAACTTATCAAAGATGTTATTTCAATTTCGATCTGGCTAGCAAATAGAGTTGTGTTATGCAAAAAAAAAAAATTTTTGGTGTGTACAAAAATATTGTTGTTCGTCATTGATTTTGTAATTTCTACATAATTTTGTTAGTTCGAATTTTCGCGCATTATTTGAGAAAAGTACTCTACAAGCCTTGGCCGCAACCAGGCATTGATGTCTCTTTTGCAGGCCGCTGCAGTAATGTACTATAATAACGATACATATAACCGTGGAATATTTGGAAATTATTAGCAAATCAATATAGAAAGGCAGATTAGGTATAAAAGTACACAGGGTGAATGAAGCGTATGCAGTTTATTAGATTATAAAATAGAAATCAGAAGGATCAACTACATTAATTGCACCGCTTAATAGAAGATCACAATGGGGATATTTTATGCTCCCTCTCCTATTACACAAAGATAATTTGATAGAATGGGGATAGAATAAAGTCAGGGATTATAGTTGCGACTACTAGACTTATAAGGTGGTAAAGTAATATTGATAGGTAGATAATGGAAATAATAATTGTGAATTATAAAATAGGTAACACTAGTGAGCGACCCCCCCCCCCCCACCGTGGTCTGGAAATCGATCTTCATAGGCAACTTAGAAAATCATATTTTTTTTCTGGCAGAAATAGGTTTAAGTATATATTGATCAATTTAATTTAGTTTTTCAAAAAGAAAGGATACTGGACTAAAGTGGTATATACACCAATAGCTATACGGTTTTAATATTTGTGTAGAGATACCTCATCTTTACCCTGTGCGAAGTGGTATCAAAGTCTGACACGGAAATTTTGAAAAAAATACAATGTAATAGGTAACATGTAGGGTGGAAGAAGCGTGGTAAGGGCAAGGACCTTAACCGTTGGAGCTACTGGAAAACATTCGTTAGAGACAATGCTTCACTTTTTAAACATGTTGACTTGGATTGAAAATTGACAATTTACAGGAAAACTTTTTCTCATGCTATTTGATTATTGACTATGCAACCGAGTTTAGAGTAAAAGCAATGACAAGAAATGTCACAAATTAATAGCAAAAAACAGTTCCCAAAAACAATTCGTACTGATTAATCATGATGTTTTTTAAGGTAACTACAGAAGAATCAAGGGTTTTAGATTATGTCTATAAGGTGGTCGTAGTAGTCAGTATCTATGAAAATTGTCTATTCAAACAAAACTGCTGTGTTGCTGTGTTTCGTCGATGCGTGGGAGTTCCAGTGCCTTAGGCATCTTCTGGGCATGCTCGTTCCATCATGGACCTCATCCATCGCTTTCCATCAGGCGTGATCGAGGTCAAGAGCGGGCCATTCAGCAATAAAAAAATACTACTTTATGCATCTCTACCTACGATAATTTCTTACGAAATGTACATGATGGAGAAGGTTTTTTCTATTTGTAACGTTTGTAGTAATCCAACCTCAGTTGGTCTAGAAGAGAAGAGTCTTTTAATTCTTATACGAAACTGCATCTATTGATGTCATAAAAATAAAACGTAAGAATTGTAATGTTTCTCGCTGGCTGTACCATTTTTACAAAAACCTGTAAGTGCAGTTAGCAAATACTCAAAAAGTTAAAGACCGTATCCTAAGAACATTTTCCTGTAGCTACGACTGTCATGGCACCCTTGATAAGTCTGTATTTTTTGCCTTTGATGCCTGATGAGGTATCCCTACACAAATATCTAAACCGTATTGCTATTGGTCCATATATTATTTCCCATTTAAAATCGCCCAGTCTCCTTTGTATGAAGAATCATGACAAAAAAAACTATTAAGGAAGTAAAAAAGTATTAACTTAATACGAATACTAGTAAATACTACAAAAGCTTCTAATACTTACATGCGAAACCAAAGGCAGGTGCGGCGAGGCACAGGAGAGCGAGAATGCGAATCATGACTGTATCGAGGTTCGACTGTGTGCTGAAAAGTGTGAAACCTTGCGTATTTATACCGTTTACCGTTTGTTCAGTGTAAGTACTACTCCGACCGGCCGTGGTTCAGCGGCAGTTGATACAAAACGCGCGACCTGCGTTGGGTTCTTGATAACTAACTAAACATTTTTTTTTCACTCAACTAAAATTTTTGTTTCGTGACTGCCTTGTTGGTGTTGTTGTTGCAAGCGAGGCTGTCGAGCAGGGGCTCCTGGGTTCGATCCTTGGTTGTACTGTTGGGTTTGTCATTAGAAGAGCTACAACTATTACTACAATGTCGTGGGATTTGTGCCCGATTGAAGCTCACCCATAAATATAAGAAATTTCTATAAGCTCACCCCTATTAAATGCGACTTAAACATACACACATCAACAGAATCTAGGGATATTTTATATTTCATCAAATATCTTAAAATCTATGAAGAATTTTCTGATATAGTAAGTGGAAGAATGATATATATACCCTTTGGAATGGGCGACTAGAATCAATTCTATTTTAAGATAATTTTTGACGTTCAAAAGTGCCTTTTATGTGCCTATTTGAAATAAATGCTTTGACTTTGACTTTTGATAGGTTATTTTATGGTCTTTAATAAAAAATAAAAAACATTCCGTGATTTTTTTGTTTTAAATAAAACCGTTAATTTTTTTAATCGCCGTAGAATATTAGTATGATAAAAAACTTCATTTCTTCTTATAAAACTATTAATTTTAATTAAAATAGTTTTTTTTTATAAAATCTAATTATTAATAATTAGTGTTGCCACCTCTTAATATATTAATTACACATCGACATCGATTGTTCATCCTTAAAATTAAATTGTCAATGTCTTGCTGCGGTATGAGGTCCCATGTTCTTTGCAAGTGTTCGTAAAGTTGTTGTTCCGTCGTCAAATTTGACGGGAAATCTCTCAAAGCTTTTCGTTTATAACATGTCCCAGGCATGCTCGATAGGATTTAAGTCGGGCGACTGTGCAGGCCAATCCAAAATTTGAATATCGTGGTCTCGGAAAGCGGCCGACACCAGCCGCGCCGTATGGGAAGGAGCATTATCGCGCATGAGTAGAAATTCCTGGTCCATTTGGATTCTGTGTGGGACAATAACAGGCTCTACTACCTCCTCGTGGTATTTTTGTGCAATCATGCTGCCTTGGAACCAAACGAGCTGGGTTCGTCCGCCCAGATGAATTCCTGCCCACACCATGATTGTCCCGCCTAGGTATGAGTGGACCTCCTGAGGGTGCCGTGGACGGCTTACTCTCCATGGAGTTCTCCAAACGCGTGTTCTTCGTGAATCCGGGTGAAACCCAAACCGGGACTCATCGGTGAACAGCACCAAAGACCATTGTTCGTCACTCCATGGTAAATGCTCCCGAGCCCACGAAAGCCGCCGACCGCGATTTCCACGTCGCAATGCTAGAACACGTAGCGGTCTTCGAGACCAACTTCATGCAAACTCCTTCGCACGGTTTGGTCGCTTACCAGCAGCTGGTGGTCCTCCTGGAGCCTTTGTACTAGTTGCATCGCTGTGATATTGGGTTCTCTTCTGGCGGTCATTTGGAGAAATCAATCCTGTCTCTGCGTAGTAACACGATATCTATCCGTGTGCCGTTCAGCCACATCCCCAGTACTGCGATAACGTGACCACAACCTTGATATCACGTTTTGGCTGGTGTGTAGGGCCTCAGCAAGGACGCGTTGAATAGCACCATTTTCTAACATGCCCACGGCTCGTAACACTTCATCTCGACTCAAATGACGACGTGATATGACTTTTAAAGCTCTCACGGCTCATTAAATTAAAAAAGAAAAACCATCGAATCCCTTTTCCTTAATTAATAAAAAAATTTTAACGTAACGAATTAATAACAATTTTGCAGCCGTATTTTGTTTTTACTTTTGTTTTTTTTTACATTTTCAAGTTTTGAAAATAGAATAAAAGAGGTTTCAATCTGTGTATAAACTTTTTATGGAAACTTAAAAGATTTTAAACTATAAATTCGTAAATACTTTCGGATTAAGGTATCCCTAGATTCTGTTGATGTGTGTATATCTGGCTAAAAGTGATATTTTTTGTCAACTAACATTATCTAAATTATTCTGAGACCTGCCAATCCATTCTGTAAAAATCTCAACGTGAAAACTTGGGTGAAGTGAGTTTGAAGTGAGCTGTCAATAGTGCCAATCCCTAGCGCTAGATCGGATGACAGTTTACTTCAAAGTTTTCAAAGCGACATTATTACGGAATTCGGTCAATTACAAACCAGCGGCGTAATTGCGAAACACACTAACAGTACCAATGGCTTTCATTTTGACAATTCGACAACAATCATTGCGTTGTTTACTTTGTTGAGCTAAAAAAATTTTCGAACGGATGAAGCAATTTCATCATCAGCCTATAATGTTCCCACTGCTGGGACACAGGCCTCCTCTCTGTGAGAGGGAGTGGGCCGTAATCCACCACGCGGGCCCAGTGCGGGTTGGTAGATGTCACATGTCTTTGAATTTTTAGTTCTAGGACATGCCGGTTTCCTCACGATGTTTTCCTTCACCGTTTTGAGAGCAGTGGTGATGAAATAATTTACACAAAGTAAAGCGCCTGTCTGGGTTCGAACCTACGACCTACAACTCATAAGTCGCGGCCGATACCACTGGGCCACCACAGCTCACACAGATGAAGCAATGAATAGGCAGTATCCTTCAAAATTATTCAGATTGAGATTGATAGTATGTTACGCGAGAGTACTTAAGTTGTGCTTACTCATTATCATAGAATTAGTTTGTTTTTCACACTGAAAAACAGTTACTTTTGGACTGACGTTTGTATTCATAACTTGTTACTTGAGTCAAGGTATCTAACTAATGCAATTCTGTTTTTGCAAGTAATTCTGAAGTCGGTCAAAAAACGAAAATGCGGAACCAACGACTCCGACTTCCGAAAAGTTACTTTTGATACTGTTTTTTTTTGGAAGTCGGTCGTTTTTTTTTTGTAAAAAAGGTTTTACTTAACATCTTTTGTTAGACGGTCATCTATTGTGATTCAGCGTTGAGTTGCCACCTACGCAGAATCGAGGACTGCCACCGATCTGCAAGCACACAGAGAATACTGATGATGCTGCCACGGACACGCTGTTTGAATCATCTAAAATGTATACAGGGTCAAATTAAATTAGCTAGCGAAACTTCGCAGACGTGATGGATATCGACCGCAATTAATGTAGTCACTTAAAAATCTGTTGAAAAATCTGTTATTTTTTTTTTGTAAACTTCACTGACCTGATGGGTATCGATATCGAAAACAGATTTTCGTAACATATTTTAAAAAAAATACCATATTAGCGGTCGTTGACCACAAAAAAAAAACATCAAATCTTTTTAATTTTATCTTGTTTCGATATCGAAACCTACCCGTCACAACTGCAGAGTTTCGCTAGCTAATTTTATTTGACCTTTTATACAAACCTGGCTGTGTTTGTGTGTGTAGGTGGGTCATTCCGCGGAAATCCAGTAACGGCGAATATATGCTAATAATAAATTAAATATCATAGCTGCATTCTTTTTTTACTTTATATGACATTTCTTACATGTTTTTACGTATGGCGCCGCTACCTAAAAAAGTATAACACCTTTATTTAATTTATTATTGCAATCAACACGCACCAAATGTCCTTACCATTTCCAAACAAAAGTCGGCCTAATTGCGCGGAATGGCCCAGGTGTACTTTTTCTTTTTGCTGTAAAACCAGTAAACGCAATTTTCTTTCGTTTCTTTTCTTTGAAGTTCAGAACAAATAAATACAATAAATTAATTTCTCAGCTAACTGACTAATCATTTAATCATGGCGTGAGTTACTTGCTTATAAATGGGTGACCGACCTTCTTTACCGAGAGCGAGACTCCTCCGTGCCTCATATGCTTCTCATTGGTTCCGGCTGTCATTCATTGATCTTTGACAGATCTTCAAAAACAGAAGGGTGTTATAAGTTTAACGTGTGTATTTGTGTGTCTGCCTGCGCCTTCGTAGCTCCCAAATGGCTGAACCGATTTTGATTATTATTTTTTTGTTTCAAAGGTGACTTGATCGAAAGTGTTCTTAAAATGGAAACGCCAAACAGAGGAGGCTTATACCCAGCAATAATGAATGTATGCTATTGCGGAAAACATAGCTGCTGTTTACTTCCAATTTTCATTAGCCGTCCCCGACGCGAGGACGCTTGGATCAAAATATTTACTACAACTTATATTAAACTTAAAGGGCTAATATATACAAGGTGTTTTTTTTATATCCCGTAACTCTAGGAGGTCATTGTACCCATCATTATGAACAATTTTTACTATGGTACCAAGACTGTAATCGTGAAAAAAAAAATCAGCTGTTCCCTACATTTATTGTTCGCATAACTCGTTGATTGGTAGCCGACCCCAACATAGTTGAGAAAATGATATGCATTTTATCATGTTACATGCTCGTAAATGTCCTTTAAAAGTGCACAAGTGCTAACTATTAACTTAAACAAAAGTATAACCGAATTTATGAATATTATAACAATAAACTTTAACTTAATGGGCAAACATAGAATATTTTTTCGCCAATTCATGTTTCATTGTGTGTTTTGTCTTCCAGACGTTATTTGCGTTGTCTGAGTACATAGAATAATGGAATAAATGTATGTGGAACTAATATGTGGGCATCCAAGCAAAAAGGGTCCAGTTCTCGTCTTTAATTATATTTAATTTCCATGATTAAATGCCGATTAATGAATGCTCAATTATTTACAAGTTCATATAGTAAATGACTTTATACGATGTGTCTAAGAACCAGAAATTTTAAGAGAAAAGTTTAGTAAAAAGGTACCTATGTGCAGTGCTCAGCAAGTCAACTTTTTTGGAATAAAATACGTTTTAATACCGCGTACCTACTGATAAGTATTTTAACTATATTTTTTAATTATAACGTTGAAACTACGTGGAAGGTTAAGATAAAGCTTGTAGAAAAGTAGACGCAGCACCTTGATTTCGTGCAAATTGAACAAAAATACTATAACGATATCATCAAAGGTGCAAATGACTCATTAACGGATTCTACTCTTACTCTTGGACCTCATGAAACATGTTCTTACGATGGCGTCATGCCTTTCGCATAGCGTTCAACAAATCGGACCACTGTATTTCTTGACAGGATTTATAGTCAGTTTATTTGGTTTTTCTGCAGAGCCTTTGAAAAAAATCGTATTGTACGTAATTCCTGAATCCTGTGCTACTGGCACGGGAGCAAATGTAATAATTTCAATGCTACATCATTTTTTTCGAAAATTTTTGGTATAGGCGAAAAAGATGTCGTTTGTCACGCAGATAATTGTGCTGGTCAAAATAAAAATAACTTTGTCATGCAATATGCAACATAGCGAGTTTTAACAGGCAGACACCGAATTTTCATACCAAGTTTGCTCCCGACATGTATTTCGGTCTATTAACAAAAAAGTTTTAGGAAATGTCAATTGAATAATAATTACAAAGGATGTTATTGCAGTTGCTGTTCAAGCTTGTCCGGAAACAAAATCAATTGTAGTTCTTACTGGTGATGAAAAAGGAGAAACTTTTGTGAAAACTTACGACTGGGCAAATTTTTTTTCAACCTGATTCTGTAACCATTAACCAACTTCTGCATTTCTGTCATTTCAAAACGAATGAAAATAATAGAGGGCACATGTTATGTTACAAAAAAAATACTGACAGTCAACCAAGTGTAGGAAAGGTTTTGAACCCGATTCTACGGGGTCTGGCGCGACGCCTTCTAGCTGCGTCAGGGCTCCACGTGTGATTATTTTGGCCCTCAGCTCATTTGGCATATGGCAGACGTGGCCGTCTACACACATCAAATTCCATCCTCCCAGAAAAAAAATATTTGGAGGTTCATCATCATCATCAGCAGCCTATGGCAGTCCGCTGCTGGATATAGACCTCTCCTATTGCACGTCATTCAACTTGATTTTCGGCAACTCTCATCCAGCTACTAGTACCCACTCTGTGAAGATCGTCGCTCCACCTAGCGCTTCAGGGCGTCCTATCTTACGTTTGCCAATTCCCGATCTCCACACAAGAACACAAAATTAAGCATTACTACTATTAATTTTCTGTCTACTGTCAACATAGCGCGGAGACTGACATAGTTTTATGGAAAACTAGCTGCGCCCCGTGGTTTCACCCGCGTAAATGTCGATCCTGTGGGAATATCGGGATAAAAAGTACCCTATATGTTAATCCAGGGTGTCAGCTACCTCCATACAAAATTTTATCAAAATTGATCCAGACGTTTGAGCGTGATGAAGTAACAAACATATAAACACACACACACACACACATTCACAAGCTTTCGCCTTTATTATTAGTGTGATGTGATGCGATTCCTTGGCAGAAAGAAATGCGTGAATTTCCTGCATATACTCGTATATGAATATTCTTGAAGATTCTTCTTAAAAGAGGTATTTTTTAAAACGCAGGTAAGTAACTTATTTGTGTGCACCCAATACCATATACCTATAAGTCAGTAACTAGGTAACTTAGTACTTACTTTTTAAAAAGAAAATTAAGTCATAACTGCAAATATTAATTCTACACGTACCTACGTTTGCTAGATGTCATCTTCTATGCGAAATACTTCCATAGGTCACTTTGATGTGAAGCGGTGTAGCACTTGTGCAAATACCTATATCAAAATATTAATTAACTAGCTGCGCCTCACGGTTTCACCCACATAAGTCTCGATCCCATGGGAATTTCGGGATTAAAGTACCTATTCTATTACCTAATCCAGGTCATTGTCTACCCATGTGATGCCAAATTTTATCTAAATCTGTTCAGCCGTTTGAGGATTTCTTGGTTCTAGATCTTGAAATTCAGGAAAAAAATGTGGAAGCTACTCCTACTGCTGGTCCCGAAATTCCCGCTCATCGCTAAGAAACCAGACAAAAAAAGACAGTAGCGAATTCACCAGCTGCAACTACAAATGCCATCGGGGATCATACTAAGGCAAGCCTGGATTATTCCACTTTGCCCCTCCAGCCGCCCCACTGGTGGGGCAAAGTGGAATGCCTAAACTTCCAACCAAATTAAATCAGCTGAATCATCGGGCATACCTAGTTGAAGTTTAGTAAGAAACCGACGCGATGGATGTTGTTGACTGAAATTTAATTTGATAAATGAACTGTTTGTTTTCTATTAACAATATTAAATTTTATTCGAGAACATCCATCGGTTTCTTACTAAACTTCGACGATCCTGCATACTTATCTCTTTTGTTGACTGTACATGGTAGCCGTCGCGCGTCGGTGACCAGCACCCTAATTGCGTAACACACTATCAATCGGAATCTGAATCATTTTGAAGCAAATTGCTAATCCATTGCTTCATAAGTTCGAAAAATTTGTCTGCTCAACACGTAAATAACGCAATGAATGTTGTTGAACTGTCTAAATGAAACCGATTTCGATTGATAATGTGTTACGCAATTGCCCCGTAGATCATTGTTTGGTAACCGAGGCCGCGTTGAAGTCTGTAACATCTGTTAGAATACATTATGATATTTACTGGTCAGATCCCTTCCCATTAGAGGTGCAATGTAATAATGATGAGGGCCAGGCCAAAGTCAACTCCACTACATGAGTTTCAAATAAATAAAGTTACGTGGGGTGAACCTAACTTAGGTCAAACTGAATTGTATAAGTACCAAAGAGTGTAATTCTAAATTACCTAAGGCAGATTGATTTTCCTAGTAAATTAAATAAATTTTGTGATAAGTGTAATGAACTAGAGTCTAGAACATAGAGAAGTATAAATCTGCACAAAACCACTTCCTCCCTTCCGCTCCACACAGAGCAGGAGGGGTCATTTGATGATTTCCCATCCATAAAAAAGGGGGGCCTAAACAGGCCACAATGGCAGAATCATAAAAGGATAACATTATGAATCATAGTAAAAGTCGTAAAATGGTCACAAACTGACAATTCATAATATTATTTGCTTACAATTTCATACTACGCAATTCATCTGTTTGACAGTTTTGTATGGAGATTCTTAAAAATAATTAAGTATTATGAATTGTCAGTTTGTGACCATTATATGACTTTTATTATGATTCACAATATTATCCTTTAATGATTCTGCCAAAATGGCCTATTTAGGCCCCTGTTCTGAACAAAAATTTACCATTTCTTTTCCAAAGAGCTACCCAGGGCGTGCATTAAAATCCCCTAATATGTAAACATTTTCAGTATGACTACTTTCCACTATGGCCGCTATTTCACATACACAGTCCACAAACTCTAATAGATTGTCAGGTGAACAAGAAGGCGTATTATTGGTACCTATACATTGAAAATCAAGCTCAACTGATCTAACACACGAACTTTAATAACTACAACAACGCGATCACTAGTGCATGGAATCATAATTCAGGAAGACAGGCCTGATGGTCTAGTGGTTAGTGACCCTGACTGCTATGCCGGAGGTCGTGGGTTCGATTCCCACCCAGGACAAATGTTTGTGTGATGAGCACGATCATTTGTTCTGTGTCTGGGTGTAATTTATCTATAATATGTATGTATTTAGAAATATATAAGTATGTTTATCAGTTGTCTAGTACCCATAACACAAGCTCTGCTTAGCTTGGGACTAGATGGCGTTGTGTGATAGTTGTGGAATATTATATTATATTAATTACCTACTGTATCAAATATCGTATTCCACCACAGTAAGGCTGCGCCTCTGAACGAACGACCTTGAACACCTGTATCCATCGCAGACTTGCCAAAAAAACTTGTAACAACTATATTTCACAAACACCATAAAAGGTCGGTAGCGTCCTCTAGTAGCGAATCGATACAAATAATTCCTATTGCATAAACTAGATGGCGCTGATGTTAAATCTATTAAACAATACTAAATTAGAATTTGTGTGTGAACAATTAAAATAATAAGCATATAATGTTATATTAAATTCAATATTTCAATTTAAAATATAAATTAAGTCGATTTAGTAATAACGATATAGAAGCGTTACCAACCGAATGAATTACGAAAGATGCCTTGACGTTCCGATGTTGGTAGAACGGTTCCTTTTCAATTTGACATCCGGATTGGAACAAGCTCCTTTGTTTTACGTATCGAGATTAAAAGTTCCTAAAAATCTAGATGACACGAAAGAGGCGTGGGTCCAGCGGCAAAATGAAACCTTACACGATATAATCGAAATAAGGAAGCTGAGTATTAATTTGAGTCCCAAGTTATATTTTAGAAAAATAATGTTCTCCTCGTAAAAATACATATAAATTACACCCGATTCAATGTATTCTACTTGAATCTTGGTCTTGGAAGTTTGACGGCAACTGCAGGTTCCGAAGACAATTGTCCATGAGTCTTGGCGCGCCCAATGCTGTTCATACAGGGCAACGATTCTGATCGAAACAGCTCTCCTTGGACATTTAGTTACAAAGGGTAAAAGATGCCCCATTTAATGTAAGTGTACCTACACATGTTTTGTTGGTACGAGCATTGTGAAGAACATGCAGTCACAGTCAACCCATACTGGATGTATTTATCTAATTAAAGTGGATTATGAAGACCATACGAAAGACTTTATCTTTAACCCAACCTCGTGCGAATAAATCCCTATTCGACTCATGCACATGCCGCAGCCAACTAGTTTAATTAGCCATTTTGTTAACCGCCTAGCCTTTTAACAAAACGGCGGCCGTTCAACTAACGGCCTGAATGATATTCAATAATAGGTTTAGGTTGGAACTGTATCCAATCACGCGCGAGCAGAATTGGTCGCAGTAACTAAGCCAGGGCACCCCCAAATGGGTTAGGTTAGGTTAGAACTGTGATCAACCGCGTGTGAGCCGAAAGAACGAAGCGAGGCGAGCACCACTTCCAAAGGCCAGGCGGTTAGCCAAACGGCTAATTTAACCAGTTGGCTGCGACACATACAAGTAGGTGTAAATTGGGGTTTCTGGATCAGAGGAGATCCAGAAACACCCAATTTACCCTATCATTCATTGTATTCAAAAATAGGTACTATTTGCTCTAATATTCAATCATTCATCAATCAGTCATTTATTTATTCTAATATTTCAATCATCCATTCAATCATTCTAGTATTTCAATATTTCAATCATTTAGTTATTAAGATAAGATCCAGAAACAGCCAATTTACACCATTCACTCATTCTAGTATTATAATATTTCAATCATCCAAATCAACTCAACATTCATCTAATTCAGCATTCATAATTATTTGTATTCTAATTTTTCATCCATTAAACATTTATTCCAAGACACACACATGAAATTCGAGCAACAGTTGTTATAGTCTATTCGACACCACAGGCTAACAAAAGCGGAATGCGCTCGTTATGTCAATCGCGCTGCCTTATATGCAGTGCAGTGGTTATTTACTTTTTTATGATAGAAATAAAAAGCAAAATAATATTTGCAACGATTATATTTTTAATATCAATTACATGGAGTTGAACTTAACTTTTTAACTATTTTAGTAACTAAATACTCAGTTTCACTCATGATTTCATCAAAATCACTTCGCACTAAATATTGTATATTCACGCTTGCACTATCAGGATCACTATCTATTTCTTCCATATTATGATTTCCATCCACATCATGTACAATGATTTTTATTATTCGACGAACATGTCCGGGCTCCTTACGCATGATAAAGGACGTTCTTTTAAAAGATTTTTTTTTTTTCTTCTTCAATTTTTTCTTTTCTATTTTTAGCTGTCTACTCTCTTCACATGCTTTTGTTGCCACTTCGGTGTCCCAGCTCTCTCGGTCTTGAGCAAAGTGAAATGGATTAAGAACTGGATCGAAGTCCCCTACCAAATTCTGAAATAAAAAATATGAATGATTTGTGTTATTAAACACCATCAAATATCAAATTCAATTGTTAAAATCGATGGTCACTTAGATACTTACGTTACATTGTTGGTCAATGTTATCTATAACAGGACTGTAGGATGGTGAGTGTGACATGCTTAATTCTATGTCCAGACTTTGTTAAACACCTAGAAAAAAAAAACTTTAAATTAATATTTCATTTACCATTATTCTATCTCAAAACAGCAAGTATGGTTGAAACATAGTGTTATGTACAAAGAAATACTGACTTATGTAGCAGACACATACCTTTATTTATTTGTAGGTATAGATATTTACATAATATAAGCTAACATATAAACTATAATAATATGTATAATTATATGAAAAAATAAACAAAATAATCATAGGGCATCAAAGAATAATTAATAATAATAATATACACATACCTATATTAAATAACGATTTTGCTGCCTGATGTTAATGTTTGCAATATTTTTAAATTGTTGGATAAAATACTGAGGAATATTATAATATTAAAACTTAGCAATATTACACAATTAAAACAGTTGCAACAGTGAGATGAAGAATTCGAATAGATTTTAAAAATATTTTTCTATTTATATATACTTAATTTTAATCTATAGAGTTCAAAATCGTACGTTTTTTTTGTTAGATATTATGTTCTATACAAAAATGGTAAGTACGGTGAAATTGAAACCCTAACATCTCGACACGTGTCCAACAACTTATTGCTTACTAAAAATAATATGAATAAAATAAATACTACAGTGAGTTTGTTCATTGTATTTTTTTCATACATGTTCTAAATTGAGAAAAATCGGCAGGCAAAGTCATCGTACATAGTGCAGCATTAGTAGTTACTGCATGATGATTATTTTCGCCATTCGTCCTTCTTCAACATTATAATCAACCTCTTTTTGTACTGGCCCTATCAAAAACCTTTATTTTCATAATAATTTTGAAATAATTTCTTTTACGTGTCATGAGGTTTTTTTCCTGGTGACATACTTCACTTGTCTACATACTCTCTGATACGACGTCCGGAATTTTTTGAGAACCAACACCCAAATTTAATATTGAAATCAACAAATCTTAATTGGATCGTGCATGTCTATTATTTGATTCGGGGTTTCCCCACTTCTTCGACGGAAGACTACGTATATTCCTATTGACTGGATTGAATCCTTTTGACTGATAGAAGTCCGAATTTTCTGCAAGCCGATTTATTCGGCTCCATCCACCCACCTACATACTAACTTTTATCTGCGGCTCCGCGCTGCGCTGCGGACATCCTCTTCATATCTCAGAGGTCAGCAAGTGAGGTATTGGAGCAACTGGCAGAGCTTCTACGTCACCGCGAAGGTTTTGGATAAGATATGGGAGATTTTTAAGTTTTTTTTTATTTTCCGTAGTAGATTTGGCCTTTTTTTATTCTTAAAATCTGTTAATTTTAAATATTTTAATACCGCGTTATTTCAATCTTTAGTTAAAAGTTAAAGTTACGTCTTCGTTTTACGGATCTGGTTGCAACCGACTCATAATTCGTTACGTAGCATTTAAAACCTAAATTTAAAATATTATGCAATAGTTTCCTATTAAGTATTTAAATGTGACAAGTTTTCATATTTAGTTTTTCTTTTTTTGTACTTTTATATTTTTTCATATTTGTTTTTTCGATTTTTTTTTACATACAAAAATTAAACGTGTTTGTGAGTGAAGTGTCTATGTTTCATTTCGCTACAAAATGGCGCCCGAAGTAAAAGTAAGCACTTTTATTGATTCTAATTACTAAATTATCTTTTTTTTTGCTGTCGTGAGGGTGATTGCTCTTTCTGAGCAAATTTAATCTTTCATTTCTGTATTCATGTTTACAGGTACCAGAATAGAGGAATTTTCTCTCGTTCCGTCAAACAAGACTGTTGCCATAGTTACCAGGGATTATGCTGTGATTGACAACGTCTGCTAACCCTTCCATTGCTGATTGATTGCTATATTGTAATGTGCTGTGTTGTGATGCAATATAAAATAATAATAACTTTGTAGAACCTTAAAACATATAAAACGCTTTTATTTCTTCCCTTTAAATACATATATTTTCCTGGGTTTTATTCCACTCCTTAGTTAGAAGTAGTTAGCATCCTGTAGTGTGTGATTGGTGTGTGAATGTTGTAGACTTCGTGACTAAGGTAAGCTTTTTTTTGCACGGCTGATTGCTAGATTCTATTTGTCTTTTTTGATTCTAGCCCAGCTGTACGTTGTCTTTTTTGGTACAGTTGGTCCCCTAGTTTCTATTTGTTTTTGCTTTGATTCTAGCCCAGCTGTTCGTTGTCTTTGGGGCAGTTGGTTTCCTAGTTTCTATCTTTTTTTTTTTTGTCTTTGAATTCTTAGCTCAGCCGTTCCTGTGATGTCACGTTGTCGTACCATTCCTATATCAGCCATAGTACACGATACCTAACACTTTCCTATAATGTGGTATGTGACCCGTATATTTGCTGTTTTTTTTCTTTACTATGGCAGTTGAAGGTTAAATATTTTTTTTTGGTTGCCTGACTGCCTAGGTTTGCTTTTGATCATGATTTCAACCTTGCTATTCGTTTAGTGTTGGTTTGTTAGGGTCTGATGGCTTTTTATTCTCAACATTTTTTTTCCTCTTTGCTGATATTTTGGCGTTCAGTTCCCTATCAGACTATTCACTAAATTTCTAACTCTTTCTAAATACATTCATAGCATATTTGCCTATTTCATTTTGGTTTTGTCCTTATTGCATCCTAACATAGCAGATGAAGGTTATTCCTATCTCTATACATTAAAAACTTTTTAAAACATTTACTTTCTAAAATCGGTTTTTGGGCATGTTTTCATTTTGCAAAATGCTTTCTAACTCTAAAACCCGTGGACCGATTTACTTAATTCAAACGTGAATATTGGTTTTAAACGTTATCCTCTCATATGACACTAAAATCACGCAAATATTTCTATAAACTAAAAACCTCGTTTTCAAGTTACGTAATTATCCCATCATTTTTATTAGGTAATTTATTTTCTCAAAATGTCTACTTTGATTATTCCTATCAGATTCTAATACGAAAGACTAAATAAAACCATCCTTATTTTGAGTCTGATCCCCTTTTTTTAACCGACTTCGAAGAAGGAGGTTCTGATTTTTTTTAATTTTCGATTTCCTTTATCTATTCTCAGTGACAACGATAGGGAAGCCCTTATGCGTTCCTACCCGTGCGTATGGTCAGACTCTAAGCGTCAATTTAGCTGAAAGTCGGGCTCAAACACGCGTAGAATCATTCTTCCCTTGTCGAGTTTTATGCGAAAGTTGCTGATAATCTTTCTATGGCTTTCCTCCGTAATTCACGAGCTTATAATATGCATCGTTCAGCCGTCACGCTGAATGTTGGTGATACTGTATGGAGAAGAAATTTTTCCAGATCTTCAGGTGATGATTATTTTTCGGGAAAGCTAGCTCCTCGTTTTATTAAATGCCGTGTGACTAGGGTTATTTCTAGGACCACTTATGAACTTCATGATATTGATTCTGTCCACTCTGGAAGATATCATATCAAAGATATTCTTAAATAATTTCTTGGCAATTTCTAAACTCGTAATCTCGTTAACTTATTCCCATTCGGAATGTTATGTTTACGTTTAGTTTGACCCCTTTAAATTAAATTCCCTTTATATTTACTTAAATAAATAAGCTCATTCATAATTACTAGTTTCAAAAAACGTTAACAGCGACATCTAGTTTTTCCTGAGCGAAACAATTTGTTAGCTACCTTTTCTTATGTGTCAATGCTTTATAGTTCAGGCTACGCCCGTAGATGTCATTACATGCACATGTCATGTTGTGACGTCTGACATAATAGCTCTAGTGTTGGGAAACGGTCGATTAACACTTATCGATAGTTGTACTTTAGTGTCGGGACACTGTCGACGTATTTTTATCGATAACATCACAATAATATATGGTTTAAAATATTATTTTTTTTCCTTTCTGTTGATCGTTATAATTATCGATGACTCTTTTCTATTTATAAAAATCATGCGTAAGTTTCTTATTATTTTTTAAAGTTCTGTCTTTGACTAAAAGCCTTTGTTTGGCTTAAGTCCTTTGGTTGTTTTATGTCGTTTCTTTCATTATTTTAAGTCTTCTCTTTCGTCGTCTTTGTTCTTTATTTAACTTTTGCTCTTTAATTATATTTCTTTGAGGTTCCTCCTTTTTTACTTAGGTCTTAAGTCTTGGATAATAAGTTAGTTAGTCTTATTAGTTTCTAGTTTTCTTATTATTTCCTAGATTTTAGTCGACGCGTCTGGAGTTCGCACTGATAACGTTTAGATTGAAGTCCGGATTTCGCATTTATTCAGTATCTGCTGCACTTCGATGTCGTTCATTTAGGTTTAATTTCGATTATTTATCATTTGGACTTATTGTTTAGGCTAAGTTAGGTTAATTTTTATTGGGTTCTTACTCATCGATTATATTTAGAATTTTTCTCTTCTCTCACTTACCTATATTTTTTTTTTTTTTCTTTTGGAAAGGAGGTACTGCAGCATTAGTAGTTACTGCATGATGATTATTTTCGCCATTCGTCCTTCTTCAACATTATAATCAACCTCTTTTTGTACTGGCCCTATCAAAAACCTTTATTTTCATAATAATTTTGAAATAATTTCTTTTACGTGTCATGAGGTTTTTTTCCTGGTGACATACTTCACTTGTCTACATACTCTCTGATACGACGTCCGGAATTTTTTGAGAACCAACACCCAAATTTAATATTGAAATCAACAAATCTTAATTGGATCGTGCATGTCTATTATTTGATTCGGGGTTTCCCCACTTCTTCGACGGAAGACTACGTATATTCCTATTGACTGGATTGAATCCTTTTGACTGATAGAAGTCCGAATTTTCTGCAAGCCGATTTATTCGGCTCCATCCACCCACCTACATACTAACTTTTATCTGCGGCTCCGCGCTGCGCTGCGGACATCCTCTTCATATCTCAGAGGTCAGCAAGTGAGGTATTGGAGCAACTGGCAGAGCTTCTACGTCACCGCGAAGGTTTTGGATAAGATATGGGAGATTTTTAAGTTTTTTTTTATTTTCCGTAGTAGATTTGGCCTTTTTTTATTCTTAAAATCTGTTAATTTTAAATATTTTAATACCGCGTTATTTCAATCTTTAGTTAAAAGTTAAAGTTACGTCTTCGTTTTACGGATCTGGTTGCAACCGACTCATAATTCGTTACGTAGCATTTAAAACCTAAATTTAAAATATTATGCAATAGTTTCCTATTAAGTATTTAAATGTGACAAGTTTTCATATTTAGTTTTTCTTTTTTTGTACTTTTATATTTTTTCATATTTGTTTTTTCGATTTTTTTTTACATACAAAAATTAAACGTGTTTGTGAGTGAAGTGTCTATGTTTCATTTCGCTACAATAGCTAGTATGTCAATCATAATTATTTTTGCAGTGTAAGCACTTATTAAAAAGGAGATGATCAAAACAATGCAGCAATATCGACATACTAATGTTACGTTTGGTTTCGCCTGCTATTATTGTATCAAGCTTATTTCAATTCTTCAGTCAACTATAGAAAGGTATATATAAATTAAGGTCCATAGATAATATCTATATTTTTAAACCAAGATTTATTTAATTACTATTTATGATGCAATTTGCGCCTTTAAAACGTATTAAAATTACTTACGGTTAAACATATAATAATGCAAAAAACAAACCTTCAGCTTTGCTTTAAACTACATTAGGTACAGAACATAGCAGATCTTGAATCCATTTTAGAAATTCTTCCTCTTTATAAATAAAAGTTGATAAACACATCACCGTCTTTTTGCTTGACGCAGTCGGGTAAAGTAAATGAATTAGATCAGCAGTATAATATTACAATATTAATCATAACATAAACCTTCTGTATTTGGATGCAGATTACTGACACAGCATTTTCATAACACGTGCCTCTTCCCAAATTTGGGATAATATGACGTAGATTTTCACTATTTAATAGACCCATCACTGAAGTTCAGCCACATAACACTTCTTTGAGAGCTAGTGGCTTCATCCTCAAACGTATACGAGTTTATCAGTACCTACATACAAGTTTACCAGATCTTCGCTACACTATTTAAAATGTAAGTGAATTTAATTGATGCTTTTATTTCTATGTTATGTAAACACTTGTGCATTTATTCAATATCTTCATCTAACTTTTCAATCATTCCCCTATTCATGTGGCATACTTGAATTAAAAAATTTATTTTTGAATTCACCCTAATATTTTGCATATTATGTATATATGTGAATGCTAAACAGTATTTGATTTAATCGGCAAGATGAAGTTGATCAAGCAACCCATATCCCTAAATGTTAATAACATAAGATTAAGTGACTCTGCTCAAAACATCAGACATAGCACTTTATTGCCGAATACCATTCGCTGTATAATATGTGGTCCGTCGAACTGTGGTAAAACGAATGTTATGATTAGTTTACTGCTGCATGAAAATGGGCTCAAATTTAGAAATCTGTATCTTTACTCGAAAACTTCTTTTCAACCTAAATACCGTTTCTTGACTGAAGTATTGAAAAGAGTACCACAGGTTAATTTCTACGAGTTCAATGATGATAAAGATGTCATTTCTCCGAGTGAAGCTTTAACAAATTCTGTATTTATTTTCGATGATGTTGCTTGTGAAAATCAAATAAATATCCGCAATTATTTCTGTATGGGTAGACATAAACAAATAGATTGTTTCTATTTGTCTCAAACCTATTCTAAAATTCCAAAGCAATTGTTACGTGACAATGTTAATTTTATTATTATATTCAAACAAGATGATGTAAATTTAAAGCATATTTATGAAGAGCATGTTAGTTCTGATTTACAATGGAAAGAGTTCAGAAATCTTTGTCAAACTGTTTGGAGTAAACCTTATAATTTTCTACTTATTAATAAAGAATCGTCATTAAATAACGGAAGGTACAGACAGAATTTTGATATGTTTTTTAAATTTGACTGACTGTTTATATGTGCATATAAGTAATTAACATGCAAAATCAATTTCAGTATGATTTGTTCTTTAGCTTAATACAGTTGTTATAATAAGTACAACATGGAGAAAAATATTAAAATAGAATTAATGAAGTCTGTAGACTCCATAAAGAATAAAATAAAACAAATGAAAAACCAGGAACACTCAATGAACTTGTCACTTGACAAAATTTTAAAACCTGTCACAGATCCCCTTAAAACCCTAGTTGATTCGAACAAAACAATAGAAAAAATACAAAATTTAGAAAATACACACTCTAATTTTGAGAACATGGAATTGGATGACATTAATACTAGCTCATCTACAAAGTTTGAAGAATGCTGCGATCCAGAACTGAATTCTGTGCAGTTCGTTAAAAAGTCTCCCCAGACAGAATTACTGAAAGATTTAGAAATGTCATTAGAGGGCTGTGATATCTATGATATTTATGATGGGGTAAATATACCATTTGGAATAAGGAGTGCAAACAAAAAAATACTAATGGGTAATTCAATAGTTTCATTTTCTAAAACAGATAGCGTGAATGATGATAATGTCATTTTAATTAAAGTTGGTGACAAAAGCTACAATTTAACCCCTGGTTTAAAAGAACTTTTACTTCGAAGAAAACCTGATTTGACACTAATATCGAGCAAAGATAAACTTGTCTATAAAGATATGTTGCATTATACAAATGCACATAAGAGAGATTTCAATCCTAATGGACAAATTAGAGGCGATAAAGGTATAAAATATCGTGAAATAATTAGGCCATTGTTTTCTGAATCGTTAAACAATAATACTATCACTAAATTTGGAGGAAGCTTACCAACGCTAAAGAAATACAAAAATAATACTGACTTGGTATATTGGGATGATCCTAACGAACTAGTTGACAGATTGAAACTATTAATTGCTTCCCGAGATGCTGGTAATACAAACCATGATAATGAAATTTTATCAATAATCGAAGAATTAAAAGAAGCTGATATAATTAAATAATAAATAGTCATAATAAGATGCTTTTTATTCAGTATAATAGCTGAGTTCAAGACAAGTATACTGAATTGTGAACATGAGCAAAGCTGACGTGGTAAACGAAATTCATAAAAACGCGAGGGTGAACTATCCACGAAGACATGTTATCATGAAAGATATAGATGACTTGTGGCAAGCAGACTTAATTGATATGCAATCAATTTCAAAAGAAAATAAAAATTACAGATATATTCTTGCCGTTATTGATACATTTTCGAAATATGCTTGGGCCTTTTCTATGAGAAGTAAAACCAAAGAAGATGTGTGTAATTCTTTCAAAACTTTGTTGGATAAAGGGCGTGTTCCTAAAAATCTGCAAACGGATAATGGAGCAGAATTTTATAATAACAAATTTCAGAAGCTTATGAATTCATATAATATTAACCATTATTCAACATTCTCAACAAAAAAGGCTTCAATAGTTGAACGATTTATCAGGACATTGAAATCTAAAGTTTATAAGGAATTTAGTTTAAAAGGCAATTACAATTGGATAAATAATACTCTAAATGATGTTATTTACAAATACAATCACACTCACCATCGCACTATTAATGAGATCCCCGCTAATGTGGACAATATTAATAAAAAAATGATATTAGAAAGGTATTTAAAGTTGCTAAAAAAATATAATTTAAAAAGCAAGTACAAAGTAGGTGATTATGTACGTATCAGTAAATACAAAGGAACATTTGAAAAAGGTTACACTCCCAACTGGTCAACAGAAATATTTAAAATTCGTAAAATACAAAAAAACAACTCCCGTAACTTACTTAATTGAAGATACTATCAGAGGTCACCCTATTTTAGGCGCATTTTATACACAAGAACTTCAAAAAACAAAACATCCCAATGTATATCTAGTTGAGAAAGTTCTTAGAAGAAAAGGTAACAGAGTTTTAGTAAAATGGTTGGGTTTGTCTTCAGCTGAAAGCAGTTGGATTGATAAATCGAATGTAATATTATAAATGATATTAACAACAAACTTGAATCGCATAAGTATTTATTAAAGTATTCAAACCGGAATCATCAGTCTTATAATGTGTTTTGGAGAGAGTAGTCTTCTCAATTGGCTTATTAATAATTTACCATTTGAATTACACTTACCAGGATATAATTACTGTGGTCCTGGTACTAAATTAATAAAAAGACTTGCACAAGGAGATAACGGTGTAAATAAGTTGGACGAATATTGCAAAGATCACGATATTGCATATCAAAAGTCATCAAACTTGAAAGATCGACATAAGGCTGATTTAATTTTGTTAAAAATGGCGAAACAGCGAGCGGTTGCTTCCAATGCCAGTATAGGCGAAAAACTCGCGGCACGCTTAGTAAGTAAGGCTATGACGGCAAAAATTAAAACTGGTTCTGGTTTGAGGAAAAAGCGTTCTCCAAAAGTTACATCTGGAAAAGGATTAAAAAGTAAATTAAAAACTGTTATTAAAAAAGCAAAAAGACACATAAAAAAATTAAAACCTAAGAGCAAGAAAATGGCTATAGAATTAGCTATTGCCGCTACCAGAGAATTAGCTGATGATTCATCGATTAAGCTCCCTCGTGTTATTCCTATTCCAAAAACTGGGGGAGTACTACCTTTGATTCCTATTTTTGCGGGATTATCAGCGGCGGGAGCTTTAGCAGGCGGTGCAGCTGGTATTGCCAAAACCATAAATGAATTCAAAATGGCTAAAAAGCTGTATGAGGAATCGAGGAGACACAACGAAAAAATGGAAGCTCTATGTATTGGGAAAGGACTACACCTTAAACCACATAAGGGGGCCTTGGAATTTTCGTATCAAAAGAAAAAAACTAAGATATCGGCTACCCAAACGGGCCTTAACTAACTTTGACATTTTAAAGTATGGAAATAGAATTCCTTATTTTAGAGGTGTCTTTATGAGAGATGAGCTCCCTAAATATCCATATAAAAAAGAATGTGGAGTTATTAATTTAGATAGTTCTAAAAATCCTGGTTCTCATTGGGTAGCCTATGCAAAATATAATGATTATGTTGAGTATTTCGACAGTTATGGAAATCTTAAGCCTCCAAAGGAATTTATAAAATACGTAGGTTCTAACATTCAATATAATTATGAAAATATACAACGTGATCACCCCTTCAACTGTGGACATCTATGTTTAAATTTCTTAAAGAATTTTTGGTATAATCAACAAATAAAATAAACAGGATCATTTAAAAGAGTTCAGTATGCAAGCATGTCCACTACGGTTACCATCTCTGGAAATAAATCAGAACTGGTCTCGTATTTTCAACCACCTCTTCATTTATCTGATCAATACGCGTGCGGTTTACTATACTTTTCAGTATTAAAAACAAGACCGAATGTGCCCGTTAATAACAGCAGTTTAACAGCTGTAATCAGAATCGAATGTGATCTTGTGCACGGTTCATATTACAACGGATTACCGACTCATTTTATTCATGAATTCATATCTGATACTGCTTCAAGTCACGGCTACACAGAAATACCCCAGAACGTTATTTACTTCCCAGTGAACAAAAATATAATTTCATCTATATCTGTTAAGATTGTTGATCAACTTGGTAACTGTATTAACTTTGGTGAAGAACATATTCAATTACGCCTTCATTTAAGAAAAACAAAATGATAGTTTATTATAAAAACACTCCTGTGAAAATCAAACGTCTTATTCCATCTACGACCATTAAGGTGCATAGACGTAAGAAAAAAGTGAAGAAATTGAGTGAAGCAAATAAAGCTTTTCTTAAAGCTCTAGGTTTTAAAGTATGAATATACTACAAATAACTGAATTACCTCACTTCGATAGTTCGATTGAAAGCTATGAAGTCCACACATACAATCCCTACACTAACAGCTTTAGAGAAAACGATGAAATCAGAATTCCCATACACCAACAAGACATATACGTGTTACCATCAGCCAGTTCAATTTACGTCGAGGGTCAAGCAAAGTTCTTCGACAAAGATGGAAAACCGATTAAGAAAAATATTACGTTCAGTAACAACCCTGTTATGTTTTTGTTTCAAGATATCAGATACGAAATAAATGGCATTGAAATAGATCGCATTAAAAATTCTGGAATAACGTCGACAATAAAGTCATACGTTTCAATGAATGATGGGGAAAATAAAGTTGCTGCTTTGTGGGGTTGGAACCTAGATGGATTCAAAAGTGATGGTCATTTTAGTGCTATTGTACCTCTTAATAAGATTTTAGGATTTGCGGAGGATTACAATAAAATTGTGATAAATTGTAAACATGAACTTATTTTGAATAGAAGTAACTCTAACTTAAACAGTATCGTAGCAACTGATGATATTGCGCATTTTCAAATAGACATACAAAGATTGCAATGGCGTGTACCACACATTAAAGTGTCAGACCGTGAACGACTGACACTACTAAAACACTTGGAAAGAGATAAACCTATTCAAATAGCGTTTCGAAATTGGGATTTATATGAGTATCCTGTGTTCCCTAAAACTACAAAACATTCTTGGTCAGTTAAGACTGCATCGCAATTAGAGAAACCTCGATATGTAATTTTTTGCTTGCAAACCAACAGAAAAAATAATAAAACCAAAGACATTTCTCTGTTTGATCACTGTGGGGTTACTAACGTAACACTATTTTTGAATTCACAGTATTACCCTTACGAGCCTCTAAGCTTAAATTTTTCTGAGAACAAATACAATATATTATATGAAATGTACGTGAAATTTCGTCAGTCGTATTACAATTGTCCTGCGGACCCCTTGCTTAATTTGACTGATTTCAAGGAGAAGGCCCCTCTCTTTATTATAGACTGTTCAAGACAAAACGATAGTTTGAAAACGGGCCCCGTAGATGTACGGTTGGAGATTGAATGTTCAGCACCAATACCAGATAACACAACTGGATATTGTTTAATTATTAACGATCGACTTGTGGAATATAAACCTTTAAGTAACATAGTGCGCAGATTATCATGACAGCCATTGTAGACGTTCAAGGTTTCAAAACAGAAACAAATGAATTTATCGTTAAAGAATTTGCTGTATTATTGAATAAACAAATTCAGGTGTTTTTAATTAAGCCACCATTTCCATTTTACGATTTGACGAAACCAGAAAAACGACAAGTCAGTTGGATTGAACGTAATAGAAGGATATACTGGAGAGACGGATTTGTGCCCTACTCAAATCATCAGAATTTGATTGTAGATATTTTAAGAGATAAAAGTGTTTACACTAAAGGTTTAGAAAAAGTGTTGTGGTTAAAAAATATTTTGAATAATAATAATATAAATAATTTAGAAGATGAAGGTTGTCCTAATTTATTAAGCTTGTACAATAAATATGAACATTCTCATGATGTGTATAGTTGTATTTATCATGATAAAATATGTGCTTTAAAAAATGTAATATGTTTAAATAAATGGTGTATAGATAATAAATTTTTGAAATAAATATTTGCTTGTTTAATTTTCAAATCCTCTATCCCTACCAATCCCATCAAATGTTAATCATTATAAATTGCTGGCTACCGCAGTACGATATCATTTCACCTTTATAATTATCTGTATGAAGAACTACATAGAGAGTGAACAGAACATGTCTCAAAATAAATGTAGCCCTCGTTATGACATGTATAATGCGTATAAAATGCGTGAAATTTCGTTTAGACATTATTGGGCAACGGCTAATTCAAGGAGAAGGTTGGTGATGGAAATGGCTGAAGCCGGATTTTTTTATTATGGAAATAGTGTAAATGATAAGGCAGCGTGTTTCTCATGTGGAGGTGTTATAGAAGATTGGGAGATTTACGACGATCCTTGGATGCAACATGCTATACATTTTCCTCAATGTTTTTATTTGAATGCTGTGAAAGGAATATATTATATTAATAACTGTCTAAAACTAATGGGTGAATAGGCATAAAGTCGACTACGAAAAAAAAAACGTCCAGCTGATTCTGATTGCAGAAAACAATTTCATATTTATATAATCTGTATACCGGCTGTTGCTCGAATTTCATGCGCGTGTCAATAAATAAAATTGTTGAATGAACGTACTAATTTAACAATGAAAAATTAGAATGCACATATTGAATGAATAGATAAACATAGGAGTCACTAGATCATTCTTTTGAATAAAATGAATGATGGTGTAAATTGGGTGTTTCTGGATCTCCTCTGATAATTGATATATTAGAATAAATAAATGACTGATTGATGAATGATTGAATATTAGAGCAAATAGTACCTATTTTTGAATACAATGAATGGTAGGGTAAATTGGGTGTTTCTGGATCTCCTCTGATCCAGAAACCCCAATTTACACCTACTCATACACTATCACTTGGTAAGTTGGTGAGTAAGGAAAAACCAGCCTTACAAACTAAAGTCTTTGTTTACTTCCCCTAAGAGCTCGCTTGTTTTCGATACTACTACTACTATAAGGGGCCGTCTCCACGAGCGAGAGAATCGCGGCGAAATTATCGTCGTGCTACGTATTTCTATACTTACTCTCTCTTAAAACGTGTCTCCACACGGCGATATCATCGCGGCGAAAATTTGATGGCACGGCGAGACTATCGCCGCGATTCTCTCGCTCGTGGAGACGGCCCCTATGTTACAACTGTTACAACACACAAGTGTTAGGTACCTACTATATTTTTTAGTACTAGTACAGTTAGCGCCACGAAAGATGAGACTTGACCCCACCTCCCGCGCTCTTTCCGCCGCCTCTATGACGCCCGGTTCCGTCCCGCGCTCAGACCTCAAGAGACCTAAAATCGTGTACTGCGCATGTCAAACCACGTGGTGTGTCAAGTCTCATCTTTCGTGACACGCACTGTACTACAAGTTTTTGAATTAACCCGACGACATAATTTTAAGTAACCACCTAAGGATCTAAGTATTTATTGTGGAACGTAAATAAAGTATTGAGTATTCGATATTAACAGATGATCTCGGATGACCTAACAACTGCTACTGATGCCGCAGGCAAACCTAGGCGATGGTACTCTTCCTCACAGTTTTTTTAATACCTGTGTATGTAGTTTCAGCCCAGTAGCTACTGGGCTAAAACTATACACACGAAAAGAAAAAGACGAATACCAACGTCGTAAACGTTATAATAATTAAGACCGTGATCATCATCTGCCTATCCCCTGCTCAAATAGATTGATTTCAGCTTTCAGTCAAGGCAACACTGAGTTTTAAAGCCTAATATACCTGTGACGTACCTACATCTATGAAGTAAGAACTCTTTGATCGATCTGTATACTCGTATTCATAGAATTATTTTAATGGTCCAACCTTTCACATTGTGTTTTTCTTTTGTTGTGGTTCCAAATTCAAATCACATTAGTGACCAGCGCGTTAGACTGAAATTCAGTAAGATATTATTGCCCGGCTAGAGGCGGCTTTAATTGACTTGCTTTAGGTAAGGCTTGCTTGACATGTAATTTTAATTTATCGAGCAAGTGGTGTGAACACAAATTTTTGCTCGATAATCACTGGTAAGATGCTTTTATAATAATGCATGAGCACCCAAGCAAGTGTGCACCAGTTTCCTTGAAGATTTAAAAATACTATTGCTTGCGCCTGATGCTTCAGCGACTTTAGTGTCCATGTCAAGCGTTGCTAACTGTTTCGGATCAGGTACAAATAAGTGACGGTAGTTCACACAAAAAATAAAAAAAATCTACATGACTTTTTCGATAAATAGATCAGAAGGAATTCTCTAACAAGGGAACATCGGTCAGCACATTTCTTTTTATATTATATTTAAAAAGTTTAAAATTAGAATCAAAGACGCAACGGTAACGTTTTCTACTGCTATCCATACTAATCCATACTTCCATACTAATATTATAAATGTGAAAGTGTGTGTGTCTGTCTGTTTGTTTGTCCGTCTTTCACGGCAAAACAGAGCGACGAATTGACGTGAGTTATAATAATAATAATAATATTCCACAACTATCACACAACGCCATCTAGTCCCAAGCTAAGCAGAGCTTGTGTTATGGGTACTAACCAACTGATAAACATACTTATATATTTCTAAATACATACATATTATAGATAAATTACACCCAGACACAGAACAAATGATCATGCTCATTACACAAACATTTGTCCTGGGTGGGAATCGAACCCACGACCTCCGGCATAGTAGTCAGGGTCACTAACCACTAGACCATCAGGCCTGTCTGAAGTTGAGTCTGTCCATCCTTTCAATCTCCACCCCTTCAAGTCTGTCTGAGTTGAAGGGATGGAGAGTGACATAGGCTACTTTTTGTCTCTTTCTAACCCCCCCACTCCCCTAAAATGGGGGGTGGATGTTTGTATGGAGCATTCCGCAATTTTCAAGGTAGAAAGCTAAAAATTGGTATGCGAACTATTTGTAACTAACAAAAAAATCGTGCATAATTTTTTTTGGGAATTTGCCCCGAACCCCTCAAAAGAGGGGGTGAAATTTTATATGGGACTTTTCGCAATTTTCAAGGTAGGAAGCTAATAATCGGTACACAGACTCCTTGTTACCAACGAAAAATACCTGCCTTATTTTTTTTTTGAAATCGTCCCCCAGCCCCTAAAATAGGGGATGGAAATTTGTGTCAGGAAAGGGGAACCGTGTTACCCCGAATTTAACGCGAGCGAAGCCGCGGCCAAAAGCTAGTCTAAAATAGATCCACAGTTTAAATTAAAACTCCTTCGTTTAATTGAGCATCAAGCTCCAGTGTCTCGTCGTAGACAACTATTACAGAACGTTGTCGTATTAACTGTATTCCTAAATTACCCTAGGCCGATAAAATTTTAGTTTTTCCAAATTATGTTAAAATTAGTGTAAAAAAGGCTTTCCCAAAATACTTATTATATCTTTGTCAAAAGGAGTCCGTATTAGTTAGTATGTGTATAAGTGTGTCCAATGAATATTTCCTATCTTTTTTAAAAGAACAATTAAATAATAAATACAAAATGAAGGATTGTACAAAAAAAATACAAAGTAAAATGCCAAGATTTATTTACATAATAAAATAAAACAAAAGATGTATCCAGACAAAAGAAACAAACGAAATTATAGAATAACGAAACTAGCAAGTAGTGCATGGGGAGCGGCGAGTGCCGTACTTCACAAATAGCTGGCCACGGGTGATGCGGCAGTTCTTGCGACCTCTTGCACCTGAACCGGAACCTCCAGATGAACCTCCAGATGAACCTCCAGATTGACCACCAGCTGAACTGCTAGCACCAGCGGCTGCAGATGAGCCACTAGCAGTGCCTGGCCCGTATGGGGCGTACGATTCTTGGCTCTCAGTCGACGAACTAGATGATGACGTTGATCGGCCATTTTCTATAATGATGATTTCTTCAAAACCACTTCCTGAAGTTGAACCTGCTGATGCTGCAGCTGCTGCCGCTCCTGATTCTGAACCCGTTGCTTGTCCTGATCGACCCCATCCATATCCATCCTTGTTTCCGTAATAGCCAATTGGTCCTCTTCCTGATTGTCCAGCTGCTGCTGCTGCAGCTGCAGCTGCTGCCGCTTCTGATTCTGATGCTGCTGCTGCTGCTGCCGCTGCTGCTGCAGCTGCAGCTGCTGCCACTTCTGATCCTGAATCTGTTGCTGGTCCTGATCGACCTCGTCCATATCCTGCATCAGGGCCGTAATGGCCATTGTATCCTAAACGTGATTGTCCAGCTGCTGCTGCTGCAGCCGCAGATGCTGCCGCTTCTGATTCTGAACCCGTTGCTTGTCCTGATCGGCTCCGTCCATATCCACCCTTGTTTCCGTAAAGGCCATTTGGTCCTCTTCCTGATTGTCCAGCTGCTGTTGCTGCTGCCGAAGCTGAAGCTGTACTGTCAGACTCAGTTTCTCTTTCTTCGATGATTATGACATTTGGCCTTCTGTTCGAGCTTAATTTTGAAGAGCTTGCGGATGAAGAAGAACCGCTTTGAACTCCGTAACCGTTATCGGATGCTCCGGCTACTGCTGCAGCCGTTGCTGATGCTGAACCTGTTCCCGGTCCTGATCGGCCTCGTCCATATCCTGCACCAGGTCTGTAAAGGCCGTTGTCTCCTAAACCTGATTGTCCAGATGCTGCTGCTGCTGAAGCTGCAGCTACTGCCGCTTCTGATTCTAATGCTGCTGCTGCTGCCGCTGCTGCTGCAGCTGCAGCTGCTGCCGCTTCTGATCCTGAATCTGTTGCTGGTCCTGATCGTCCTCGTCCATATCCTGCATCAGGGCCGTAATGGCCATTGTATCCTAAACGTGATTGTCCAGCTGCTGCTGCTGCTGCTGCTGCCGCTGCTGCTGCAGCCGCAGATGCTGCCGCTTCTGATTCTGAACCCTTTGCTTGTCCTGATCGGCTCCGTCCATATCCACTCTTGTTTCCGTAAAGGCCATTTGGTCCTCTTCCTGATTGTCCAGCTGATGTTGCTGCTGCCGAAGCTGAAGCTGTACTGTCAGACTCAGTTTCTCTTTCTTCGATGATTATGACATTTGGCCCTCTGTTCGAGCTTGATTTTGAAGAGCTTGCGGATGAAGAAGAACCGCTTTGAACTCCGTAACCGTTATCGGATGCTCCGGCTGCTGCTGCAGCCGTGGCTGATGCTGAACCTGTTCCTGGTCCTGATCGGCCGCGTCCATATCCTGCACCAGGTCTGTAAAGGCCATTGTCTCCTAAACCTGATTGTCCAGATGCAGCTGCTGCTGCAGCTGCAGCCGCTGCTGCTGCTGCTTCATTTCGTCCTCTACCAGATTGTCCAGCTGCTGCTGCAGCTGCACCTGCTGATCCCGATTCGGGACCATATCCGTCCCCAGAATTGTCAAGACCATATGGTCCTAATAATGAAAGGCCGGTTCCATATGTTTCCTCAGAGCTGTAAGAGCCATCGAGTCCATACAAGCCTGCATTGCCAGCTTCTGTTGCTGCTGCCGCTGCTGCTGCAGCTGCTGCCGCTTCTGATTCTGAACCCGTTGCTTGTCCTGATCGGCCCCGTCCATATCCACCCTTGTTTCCGTAAAGGCCATTTGGTCCTCTTCCTGATTGTCCAGCTGATGTTGCTGCTGCCGAAGCTGAAGCTGAAGCTGTACTGTCAGACTCATTTTCTCTTTCTTCGATGATTATGACATTTGGCCCTCTGTTCGAGCTTGATTTTGAAGAGCTTGCGGATGAAGAAGAACCGCTTTGAACTCCGTAACCGTTATCGGATGCTCCGGCTGCTGCTGCAGCCGTTGCTGATGCTGAACTTGTTCCTGGTCCTGATCGGCCTCGTCCATATTCTGCACCAGGTCTGTAAAGGCCGTTGTCTCCTAAACCTGATTGTCCAGATGCTGCTGCTGCTGCAGCTGCAGCTGCTGCCGCTTCTGATTCTGATGCTGCTGCTGCTGCTGCCGCTGCTGCTGCAGCTGCAGCTGCTGCCGCTTCTGATCCTGAATCTGTTGCTGGTCCTGATCGACCTCGTCCATATCCTGCATCAGGGCCGTAATGGCCATTGTATCCTAAACGTGATTGTCCAGCTGCTGCTGCTGCTGCTGCTGCCGCTGCTGCTGCAGCCGCAGATGCTGCCGCTTCTGATTCTGAACCCTTTGCTTGTCCTGATCGGCTCCGTCCATATCCACTCTTGTTTCCGTAAAGGCCATTTGGTCCTCTTCCTGATTGTCCAGCTGATGTTGCTGCTGCCGAAGCTGAAGCTGTACTGTCAGACTCAGTTTCTCTTTCTTCGATGATTATGACATTTGGCCCTCTGTTCGAGCTTGATTTTGAAGAGCTTGCGGATGAAGAAGAACCGCTTTGAACTCCGTAACCGTTATCGGATGCTCCGGCTGCTGCTGCAGCCGTGGCTGATGCTGAACCTGTTCCTGGTCCTGATCGGCCGCGTCCATATCCTGCACCAGGTCTGTAAAGGCCATTGTCTCCTAAACCTGATTGTCCAGATGCAGCTGCTGCTGCAGCTGCAGCCGCTGCTGCTGCTGCTTCATTTCGTCCTCTACCAGATTGTCCAGCTGCTGCTGCAGCTGCACCTGCTGATCCCGATTCGGGACCATATCCGTCCCCAGAATTGTCAAGACCATATGGTCCTAATAATGAAAGGCCGGTTCCATATGTTTCCTCAGAGCTGTAAGAGCCATCGAGTCCATACAAGCCTGCATTGCCAGCTTCTGTTGCTGCTGCCGCTGCTGCTGCAGCTGCTGCCGCTTCTGATTCTGAACCCGTTGCTTGTCCTGATCGGCCCCGTCCATATCCACCCTTGTTTCCGTAAAGGCCATTTGGTCCTCTTCCTGATTGTCCAGCTGATGTTGCTGCTGCCGAAGCTGAAGCTGAAGCTGTACTGTCAGACTCATTTTCTCTTTCTTCGATGATTATGACATTTGGCCCTCTGTTCGAGCTTGATTTTGAAGAGCTTGCGGATGAAGAAGAACCGCTTTGAACTCCGTAACCGTTATCGGATGCTCCGGCTGCTGCTGCAGCCGTTGCTGATGCTGAACTTGTTCCTGGTCCTGATCGGCCTCGTCCATATTCTGCACCAGGTCTGTAAAGGCCGTTGTCTCCTAAACCTGATTGTCCAGATGCTGCTGCTGCTGCAGCTGCAGCTGCTGCCGCTTCTGATTCTGATGCTGCTGCTGCTGCTGCCGCTGCTGCTGCAGCTGCAGCTGCTGCCGCTTCTGATCCTGAATCTGTTGCTGGTCCTGATCGACCTCGTCCATATCCTGCATCAGGGCCGTAATGGCCATTGTATCCTAAACGTGATTGTCCAGCTGCTGCTGCTGCTGCTGCTGCCGCTGCTGCTGCAGCCGCAGATGCTGCCGCTTCTGATTCTGAACCCGTTGCTTGTCCTGATCGGCTCCGTCCATATCCACTCTTGTTTCCGTAAAGGCCATTTGGTCCTCTTCCTGATTGTCCAGCTGATGTTGCTGCTGCCGAAGCTGAAGCTGTACTGTCAGACTCAGTTTCTCTTTCTTCGATGATTATGACATTTGGCCCTCTGTTCGAGCTTGATTTTGAAGAGCTTGCGGATGAAGAAGAACCGCTTTGAACTCCGTAACCGTTATCGGATGCTCCGGCTGCTGCTGCAGCCATGGCTGATGCTGAACCTGTTCCTGGTCCTGATCGGCCACGTCCATATCCTGCACCAGGTCTGTAAAGGCCATTGTCTCCTAAACCTGATTGTCCAGATGCAGCTGCTGCTGCAGCTGCAGCCGCTGCTGCTGCTGCTTCATTTCGTCCTCTACCAGATTGTCCAGCTGCTGCTGCGGCTGCACCTGCTGATCCCGATTCGGGACCATATCCGTCCCCAGAATTGTCAAGACCATATGGTCCTAATAATGAAAGGCCGGTTCCATATGTTTCCTCAGAGCTGTAAGAGCCATCGAGTCCATACAAGCCTGCATTGCCAGCTTCTGTTGCTGCTGCCGCTGCTGCTGCAGCTGCTGCCGCTTCTGATTCTGAACCCGTTGCTTGTCCTGATCGGCCCCGTCCATATCCACCCTTGTTTCCGTAAAGGCCATTTGGTCCTCTTCCTGATTGTCCAGCTGATGTTGCTGCTGCCGAAGCTGAAGCTGAAGCTGTACTGTCAGACTCATTTTCTCTTTCTTCGATGATTATGACATTTGGCCCTCTGTTCGAGCTTGATTTTGAAGAGCTTGCGGATGAAGAAGAACCGCTTTGAACTCCGTAACCGTTATCGGATGCTCCGGCTGCTGCTGCAGCCGTTGCTGATGCTGAACCTGTTCCTGGTCCTGATCGACCTCGTCCATATCCTGCACCAGGTCTGTAAAGGCCGTTGTCTCCTAAACCTGATTGTCCAGATGCTGCTGCTGCTGCAGCTGCAGCTGCTGCCGCTTCTGATTCTGATGCTGCTGCTGCTGCTGCCGCTGCTGCTGCAGCTGCAGCTGCTGCCGCTTCTGATCCTGAATCTGTTGCTGGTCCTGATCGACCTCGTCCATATCCTGCATCAGGGCCGTAATGGCCATTGTATCCTAAACGTGATTGTCCAGCTGCTGCTGCTGCTGCTGCTGCCGCTGCTGCTGCAGCCGCAGATGCTGCCGCTTCTGATTCTGAACCCGTTGCTTGTCCTGATCGGCTCCGTCCATATCCACTCTTGTTTCCGTAAAGGCCATTTGGTCCTCTTCCTGATTGTCCAGCTGATGTTGCTGCTGCCGAAGCTGAAGCTGTACTGTCAGATTCAGTTTCTCCTTCTTCGATGATTATGACATTTGGCCCTCTGTTCGAGCTTGATTTTGAAGAGCTTGCGGATGAAGAAGAACCGCTTTGAACTCCGTAACCGTTATCGGATGCTCCGGCTGCTGCTGCAGCCGTGGCTGATGCTGAACCTGTTCCTGGTCCTGATCGGCCGCGTCCATATCCTGCACCAGGTCTGTAAAGGCCATTGTCTCCTAAACCTGATTGTCCAGATGCAGCTGCTGCTGCAGCTGCAGCCGCTGCTGCTGCTGCTTCATTTCGTCCTCTACCAGATTGTCCAGCTGCTGCTGCGGCTGCACCTGCTGATCCCGATTCGGGACCATATCCGTCCCCAGAATTGTCAACACCATATGGTCCTAATAATGAAAGGCCGGTTCCATATGTTTCCTCAGAGCTGTAAGAACCATCGAGTCCATAAAAGTCTGCATTGCCAGCTTCTGTTGCTGCTGCCGCTGCTGCTAAAGCTGCTGCCGCTGCTGATCCTGAACCCGTTCCTTGTCCTGATCGGCCCCGTCCATATCCATCCTTGTTTCCGTAATAACCATTTGGTCCTCTTTCTGATTGTCTAGCTGCTGCTGCTGCTGCTGCTGAAGCTGATGCTCTACTGTCAGACTCATTTTCTCTTTCTTCGATGATTATGACATTTGGCCCTCTGTTCGAGCTTGATTTTGAAGAGCTTGCGGATGAAGAAGAACCGCTTTGAGCTCCGTTACCGTTATCGGATGCTCCGGCTGCTGCTGCAGCCGTTGCTGATGCTGAACCTGTTCCTGGTCCTGATCGACCTCGTCCATATCCTGCACCAGGTCTGTAAAGGCCGTTGTCTCCTAAACCTGACTGTCCAGATGCTGCTGCTGCTGCAGCTGCAGCTGCTGCCGCTTCTGATTCTGATGCTGCTGCTGCTGCTGCCGCTGCTGCTGCAGCTGCAGCTGCTGCCGCTTCTGATCCTGAATCTGTTGCTGGTCCTGATCGACCTCGTCCATATCCTGCATCAGGGCCGTAATGGCCATTGTATCCTAAACGTGATTGTCCAGCTGCTGCTGCTGCTGCTGCTGCCGCTGCTGCTGCAGCCGCAGATGCTGCCGCTTCTGATTCTGAACCCGTTGCTTGTCCTGATCGGCTCCGTCCATATCCACCCTTGTTTCCGTAAAGGCCATTTGGTCCTCTTCCTGATTGTCCAGGTGCTGTTGCTGCTGCCGAAGCTGAAGCTGAAGCTGTACTGTCAGACTCAGTTTCTCTTTCTTCGATGATAATGACATTTGGCCTTCTGTTCGAGCTTGATTTTGAAGAGCTTGCGGATGAAGAAGAACCGCTTTGAACTCCGTAACCGTTATCGGATGCTCCGGCTGCTGCTGCAGCCGTGGCTGATGCTGAACCTGTTCCTGGTCCTGATCGGCCGCGTCCATATCCTGCACCAGGTCTGTAAAGGCCATTGTCTCCTAAACCTGATTGTCCAGATGCAGCTGCTGCTGCAGCTGCAGCCGCTGCTGCTGCTGCTTCATTTCGTCCTCTACCAGATTGTCCAGCTGCTGCTGCAGCTGCACCTCCTGATCCTGATTCGGAACCATATCCGTCCCCAGAATTGTCAAGACCATATGGTCCTAATAATGAAAGGCCGGTTCCATATGTTTCCTCAGAGCTGTAAGAGCCATCGAGTCCATACAAGCCTGCATTGCCAGCTTCTGTTGCTGCTGCCGCTGCTGCTGCAGCTGCTGCCGCTTCTGATTCTGAACCCGTTGCTTGTCCTGATCGGCCCCGTCCATATCCACCCTTGTTTCCGTAATAACCATTTGGTCCTCTTTCTGATTGTCCAGCTGCTGTTGCTGCTGCCGAAGCTGAAGCTGAAGCTGTACTGTCAGACTCATTTTCTCTTTCTTCGATGATTATGACATTTGGCCATCTGTTCGAGCTTGATTTTGAAGAGCTTGCGGATGAAGAAGAACCGCTTTGAACTCCGTAACCGTTATCGGATACTCCGGCTGCTGCTGCAGCCGTTGCTGATGCTGAACCTGTTCCTGGTCCTGATCGGCCTCGTCCATATCCTGCACCAGGTCTGTAAAGGCCGTTGTCTCCTAAACCTGATTGTCCAGATGCTGCTGCTGCTGCAGCTGCAGCTGCTGCCGCTTCTGATTCTGATGCTGCTGCTGCTGCTGCCGCTGCTGCTGCAGCTGCAGCTGCTGCCGCTTCTGATCCTGAATCTGTTGCTGGTCCTGATCGACCTCGTCCATATCCTGCATCAGGGCCGTAATGGCCATTGTATCCTAAACGTGATTGTCCAGCTGCTGCTGCTGCTGCTGCTGCCGCTGCTGCTGCAGCCGCAGATGCTGCCGCTTCTGATTCTGAACCCGTTGCTTGTCCTGATCGGCTCCGTCCATATCCACTCTTGTTTCCGTAAAGGCCATTTGGTCCTCTTCCTGATTGTCCAGCTGATGTTGCTGCTGCCGAAGCTGAAGCTGTACTGTCAGACTCAGTTTCTCTTTCTTCGATGATTATGACATTTGGCCCTCTGTTCGAGCTTGATTTTGAAGAGCTTGCGGATGAAGAAGAACCGCTTTGAACTCCGTAACCGTTATCGGATGCTCCGGCTGCTGCTGCAGCCGTGGCTGATGCTGAACCTGTTCCTGGTCCTGATCGGCCGCGTCCATATCCTGCACCAGGTCTGTAAAGGCCATTGTCTCCTAAACCTGATTGTCCAGATGCAGCTGCTGCTGCAGCTGCAGCCGCTGCTGCTGCTGCTTCATTTCGTCCTCTACCAGATTGTCCAGCTGCTGCTGCGGCTGCACCTGCTGATCCCGATTCGGGACCATATCCGTCCCCAGAATTGTCAAGACCATATGGTCCTAATAATGAAAGGCCGGTTCCATATGTTTCCTCAGAGCTGTAAGAGCCATCGAGTCCATACAAGCCTGCATTGCCAGCTTCTGTTGCTGCTGCCGCTGCTGCTGCAGCTGCTGCCGCTTCTGATTCTGAACCCGTTGCTTGCCCTGATCGGCCCCGTCCATATCCACCCTTGTTTCCGTAAAGGCCATTTGGTCCTCTTCCTGATTGTCCAGCTGCTGTTGCTGCTGCCGAAGCTGAAGCTGAAGCTGTACTGTCAGACTCATTTTCTCTTTCTTCGATGATTATGACATTTGGCCCTCTGTTCGAGCTTGATTTTGAAGAGCTTGCGGATGAAGAAGAACCGCTTTGAACTCCGTAACCGTTATCGGATGCTCCGGCTGCTGCTGCAGCCGTTGCTGATGCTGAACCTGTTCCTGGTCCTGATCGGCCTCGTCCATATCCTGCACCAGGTCTGTAAAGGCCGTTGTCTCCTAAACCTGATTGTCCAGATGCTGCTGCTGCTGCAGCTGCAGCTGCTGCCGCTTCTGATTCTGATGCTGCTGCTGCTGCTGCCGCTGCTGCTGCAGCTGCAGCTGCTGCCGCTTCTGATCCTGAATCTGTTGCTGGTCCTGATCGACCTCGTCCATATCCTGCATCAGGGCCGTAATGGCCATTGTATCCTAAACGTGATTGTCCAGCTGCTGCTGCTGCTGCTGCTGCCGCTGCTGCTGCAGCCGCAGATGCTGCCGCTTCTGATTCTGACCCCGTTGCTTGTCCTGATCGGCCCCGTCCATATCCACTCTTGTTTCCGTAAAGGCCATTTGGTCCTCTTCCTGATTGTCCAGCTGATGTTGCTGCTGCCGAAGCTGAAGCTGTACTGTCAGACTCAGTTTCTCTTTCTTCGATGATTATGACATTTGGCCCTCTGTTCGAGCTTGATTTTGAAGAGCTTGCGGATGAAGAAGAACCGCTTTGAACTCCGTAACCGTTATCGGATGCTCCGGCTGCTGCTGCAGCCGTGGCTGATGCTGAACCTGTTCCTGGTCCTGATCGGCCGCGTCCATATCCTGCACCAGGTCTGTAAAGGCCATTGTCTCCTAAACCTGATTGTCCAGATGCAGCTGCTGCTGCAGCTGCAGCCGCTGCTGCTGCTGCTTCATTTCGTCCTCTACCAGATTGTCCAGCTGCTGCTGCGGCTGCACCTGCTGATCCCGATTCGGGACCATATCCGTCCCCAGAATTGTCAAGACCATATGGTCCTAATAATGAAAGGCCGGTTCCATATGTTTCCTCAGAGCTGTAAAAGCCATCGAGTCCATACAAGCGTGCATTGCCAGCTTCTGTTGCTGCTGCCGCTGCTGCTGCAGCTGCTGCCGCTTCTGATTCTGAACCCGTTGCTTGTCCTGATCGGCCCCGTCCATATCCACCCTTGTTTCCGTAAAGGCCATTTGGTCCTCTTCCTGATTGTCCAGCTGATGTTGCTGCTGCCGAAGCTGAAGCTGAAGCTGTACTGTCAGACTCATTTTCTCTTTCTTCGATGATTATGACATTTGGCCCTCTGTTCGAGCTTGATTTTGAAGAGCTTGCGGATGAAGAAGAACCGCTTTGAACTCCGTAACCGTTATCGGATGCTCCGGCTGCTGCTGCAGCCGTTGCTGTTGCTGAACCTGTTCCTGGTCCTGATCGACCTCGTCCATATCCTGCACCAGGTCTGTAAAGGCCGTTGTCTCCTAAACCTGATTGTCCAGATGCTGCTGCTGCTGCAGCTGCAGCTGCTGCCGCTTCTGATTCTGATGCTGCTGCTGCTGCTGCTGCCGCTGCTGCTGCAGCTGCTGCCGCTTCTGATCCTGAATCTGTTGCTGGTCCTGATCGGCTCCGTCCATATCCACTCTTGTTTCCGTAAAGGCCATTTGGTCCTCTTCCTGATTGTCCAGCTGATGTTGCTGCTGCCGAAGCTGAAGCTGTACTGTCAGACTCAGTTTCTCTTTCTTCGATGATTATGACATTTGGCCCTCTGTTCGAGCTTGATTTTGAAGAGCTTGCGGATGAAGAAGAACCGCTTTGAACTCCGTAACCGTTATCGGATGCTCCGGCTGCTGCTGCAGCCGTTGCTGATGATGAACCTGTTCCTGGTCCTGATCGGCCTAGTCCATATCTTGCACCAGGTCTGTAAAGGCCGTTGTCTCCTAAACCTGATTGTCCAGATGCTGCTGCTGCTGCAGCTGCTGCTGCTTCTGATTCTGATGCTGCTGCTGCTGCTGCTGCTGCCGCTGCTGCTGCAGCTGCAGATGCTGCCGCTTCTGATTCTGAACCCGTTGCTTGTCCTGATCGGCCCCGTCCATATCCACTCTTGTTTCCGTAAAGGCCATTTGGTCCTCTTCCTGATTGTCCAGCTGATGTTGCTGCTGCCGAAGCTGAAGCTGTACTGTCAGACTCAGTTTCTCCTTCTTTGATGATTATGACATTTGGCCCTCTGTTCGAGCTTGATTTTGAAGAGCTTGCGGATGAAGAAGAACCGCTTTGTACTCCGTAACCGTTATCGGATGCTCCGGCTGCTGCTGCAGCCGTGGCTGATGCTGAACCTGTTCCTGGTCCTGATCGGCCTCGTCCATATCTTGCACCAGGTCTGTAAAAGCCATTGTCTCCTAAACCTGATTGTCCAGATGCAGCTGCAGCCGCTGCTGCTGCTGCTTCATTTCGTCCTCTACCAGATTGTCCAGCTGCTGCTGCGGCTGCACCTGCTGATCCCGATTCGGGACCATATCCGTCCCCAGAATTGTCAAGACCATATGGTCCTAATAATGAAAGGCCGGTTCCATATGTTTCCTCAGAGCTGTAAGAGCCATCGAGTCCATACAAGCCTGCATTGCCAGCTTCTGTTGCTGCTGCCGCTGCTGCTGCAGCTGCTGCCGCTTCTGATTCTGAACCCGTTGCTTGTCCTGATCGGCCCCGTCCATATCCACCCTTGTTTCCGTAAAGGCCATTTGGTCCTCTTCCTGATTGTCCAGGTGCTGTTGCTGCTGCCGAAGCTGAAGCTGAAGCTGTACTGTCAGACTCAGTTTCTCCTTCTTCGATGATTATGACATTTGGCCTTCTGTTCGAGCTTGATTTTGACGAGCTTGCGGATGAAGAAGAACCGCTTTGAACTCCGTAACCGTTATCGGATGCTCCGGCTGCTGCTGCAGCCGTTGCTGATGCTGAACCTGTTCCTGGTCCTGATCGGCCTCGTCCATATCCTGCACCAGGTCTGTAAAGGCCGTTGTCTCCTAAACCTGATTGTCCAGATGCTGCTGCTGCTGCAGCTGCAGCTGCTGCCGCTTCTGATTCTGATGCTGCTGCTGCTGCTGCTGCTGCCGCTGCTGCTGCAGCTGCAGCTGCTGCCGCTTCTGATCCTGAATCTGTTGCTGGTCCTGATCGGCTCCGTCCATATCCACTCTTGTTTCCGTAAAGGCCATTTGGTCCTCTTCCTGATTGTCCAGCTGATGTTGCTGCTGCCGAAGCTGAAGCTGTACTGTCAGACTCAGTTTCTCTTTCTTCGATGATTATGACATTTGGCCCTCTGTTCGAGCTTGATTTTGAAGAGCTTGCGGATGAAGAAGAACCGCTTTGAACTCCGTAACTGTTATCGGATGCTCCGGCTGCTGCTGCAGCCGTTGCTGATGCTGAACCTGTTCTTGGTCCTGATCGGCCTAGTCCATATCTTGCACCAGGTCTGTAAAGGCCGTTGTCTCCTAAACCTGATTGTCCAGATGCTGCTGCTGCTGCAGCTGCAGCTGCTGCTGCTTCTGATTCTGATGCTGCTGCTGCTGCTGCTGCTGCCGCTGCTGCTGCAGCTGCAGATGCTGTCGCTTCTGATTCTGAACCCGTTGCTTGTCCTGATCGGCCCCGTCCATATCCACCCTTGTTTCCGTAAAGGCCATTTGGTCCTCTTCCTGATTGTCCAGCTGATGTTGCTGCTGCCGAAGCTGAAGCTGAAGCTGTACTGTCAGACTCAGTTTCTCCTTCTTTGATGATTATGACATTTGGCCCTCTGTTCGAGCTTGATTTTGAAGAGCTTGCGGATGAAGAAGAACCACTTTGAACTCCGTAACCGTTATCGGATGCTCCGGCTGCTGCTGCAGCCGTTGCTGATGCTGAACTTGTTCCTGGTCCTGATTGGCCTCGTCCATATTCTGCACCAGGTCTGTAAAGGCCGTTGTCTCCTAAACCTGATTGTCCAGATGCTGCTGCTGCTGCTGCAGCTGCTGCTGCTGCTGCTGCAGCTGCAGCTGCTGCCGCTTCTGATTCTGATGCTGCTGCTACCGCGGCTGACGCACTGTTGCTCGATCCTAACCTTTTTCCAAATCCTTGTGGACCAGGGCCAGAAAATTCATTTTCTGCTCCTTCTGTTTCAAATCTTTCGTTCGATCCGGAGGGCCGGTTTGGTCGACCTCGTCTGTTTGATTCTGATGGTCTTGCTTTTCCAGATGCTGCTGCTGAGGCGCTACTGCTGGATTGTCCATATCCGCTTCCTTGTCCATGTCTAGCTCCTTGTAGACCTGATCCAGATGTAGATGTAGAGGTTGCCGTTGAGCTAGATGTGCCAGAATTGTTAGGTCGCTTTGATCTATGTTGGGTTGCTGGTCCTCCAGGGCCACTGTGTTGGTTCGAACCTCTGACACTGGAACCTTGTCCTGTGGCTGCTGCAGATGATGCACCAGCTGAGGCACTCGCAGATGATGAGGAGCTTGCAGAGGATCCTGCTAAAGCATTTGCTTCCGCATCGGATAACTTTGTAATGGTTTCCTCTTCCTCAAAAATGGTTTCTTTACCGGTTTCATCAATAAAAATGGTGAATTTCATCTTCTTCTTTTCATGATGTTTAAGGCCATCATGATGTCGCAGACCCGGTGGAAGAGCGTTAAACTCAATTACCGATTTAACAGTTTTGATGTCCTCATATCCGTCTTCAGTTTTGACAACTTTTTCAGATTTGTTTAAGAATGTTTGATGAGCACCGGCAATTTTTTCTGGGTGATAGTCCATATCAGGTGCATAATTGGCGGTTGCATACTGTGAATTAAATTTAAATATTTGGTTATACTAAAACAAATAAAAAAAGTCACGAGGGCACATCGGTATGGGAGTAGGGGAAAATTAAAGCAACTTCTTTTCCAACCCTCAACAGAGTAAGATCCAAACACTCTAGAAGGAGACCTTCTGATGATTGCCGTCAACAATCTCTTAGTCTTATCATAACATAAACTTATGTATACCTCTGTCTTTCACATAGGTACAAACTCCAGATCCCCGTTTGTCCAAATCAGAGTTGGAAAAGGTTGGTAAAAGTTCTCTTTTAAGTTAACCTCTTAGGAGTCTCTAAGGAACATAATAAATATCTTCTTGATAGTCTGTTTGACGATAGAAACTTAATAGTAGGTAAGTTTTGCGTGGGAGTGTATTGACGAATCAGTCAAATAGTCATTCAGTCATACCGCTGTTTTTTTTTATGTTTGTACTGATAACTTTCTAATTCGTGAAGCATTTATAATATTAGTTTTGCCCGTTAAAACCAAACAAATTAATATCAAGTCAAGCGAAAACGAAGTAATAGGCGATGCGATGCGACGAGACAGGTGCGGGAACAAGAAATTTCACGCAGACGAAGTCGTGGGCAACAACTAGTTTGTTTATAGCTCGTAATCTTAAAATCATTATTTCACAAAACTTGATAGCAAACTCTGGGTAAGTCCAAACCATCAGTTTGTTTCAATTCTTTCTTTTTCCCCTTGTTTTACGAGTAGTTCATGTTTAAACATCTTTAGATGCATTAGTTACTTTTGTTCTTTGACAGCAGCACAACATATTTATGCATAATTTCTAATATCAAAATTTGATATAAGAAGACGTTCCCAAACTCTATTTCAAATAAACCAAATACAGGCACTTTTGAATTGTCAAGGGGTCGGTCAGTCAGAAAGATGTAGCTAGGAGTAGTTGCCTATTTGACAGAGTAGTAGGATGGAGAAGAACGGGCAAGAAACTTCACGGACACTCTTGTAAATCATAAAAATGTTACTTACAAAATTTTCGGAACGAAAAAAAAACAATTTTTTTTTATAAATGGCATCTCGCAGTTCAACCTATGAGGTTGTCGTCTGCTTAACTGGATAGTATGGTGACATTGAACTGCATTATATAAAGTTATAAGACAATAATTGGATAACTTCAAAGATATATAGTAATAAAAGGTGGTGTGCTTACCTGCAAAGCGCAGCAAAGGATCACGAAGGTTGTTCCTCCCATGTTGATTGAGAGTAGGAACCGGACTGATGTCGATACAACATTTTCAGACCTTTTTATACCGAAAATCTAGCCTAGCATTGACGTAAAGATTATTCAAAACAAAAGTATTAAAAACAAATATTTGCTGAGAAAGAAACAACACCTTTTCAATTAGAACAATGTTATAGTTAAACCGCGATTTATAACAATAAGTTAAATTAAAGCTTAATTGAGACATTGTAAATCTAGTGTTGTTACGTGTGTGTAAATATGCCAACATCTGTTTTCGCATATATACTGCTGTTATCAGCCGTGATAATGAAGACCTTATCTATTCTCGATATTTGTCTTTTTTAATGACAAGTAAAACCAATGAATCGTTACATTGTTTAAATTATGGATTAAGAATAGTTTTAATATTCGGTAAAATCTTGTGATTTTCAATGAAGAGACCTTTTACTAAGAACTTAAAAGTTCTTGAATTCATCATCATCATTCTGCCTATAGGGGTGCACTGCTGGCATATCTGTTGAGACACAGGCCTTCTCTCTTTGCGAGGGAGTGGGCCATAATCTACGCGACACGAGCCCATTGCGGGTTGGTAGATGAACACTTAGTTCAGACAATTACGATTCATGACTCTCCTGACTCTTGGTAGCCGAAGAGACTCAAACCGTCTTATTAGAAAACCTTCGAGACAGTTATTAAATTTTGAACTGTATTCCGAGATGCACAAAGTTCTTAATACATAACTTATAATTTAGACTGTTCTAAAATCAGTTTTTGTGTTAAGAACTTTATGTTCATCGGATTAGAGTTCAAATTAAAATAACTGGCTCGAACGTTTAGACTTGAACTAAAGTTTCAACTCGTTTTTTTAATAGGCGGGAAATGTTATAAAATATATGAGATTACAGATTTATAATCATCAGAATCAGCAATACAACTCCTAAGGCAGAATTGTCCTCAAATGTCATAATTTCATGAAATAGTCATTCAATAGGGTAATAATTATGAACTCTGAGAGTAGTGTGGGTGATTATTATGATTATCCTACTTACTACTATCCTACTAATATTATAAATGAGAAAGTTTCTGAGGATGGGTGGATGTTTGTTACTGTTTTACGCAAAAACTACTGAATGGATTTTGATGAAACTTTACAGTAATATAGCGTATACATCAGAATAACACATACGATACATTTTGTCACGATATTCCCACAGGATCGACACTTTAAATGCTGGTGAAACCGCGGTGCGCTGCTAGTAATTCTATAAATAAATATTAGTTACGACCGCGAATCATAACCGGTCAAGCGGCGCGGTTCGCCGATCGGCGACGAAACAATAGAAAATCAATTGTGTCTCATTAGCGGAGCTTGACAGATTAAATCAACATACAATATGATACTGACTCCAAAACAATCACTCTGATGAACATAACTTCACATGACCACTTCAATTTAGGAGAATTCTCATGCAAATTTAATTTGCGTGCCCAATAACCCTCTCAATGCTTAGGCACTAGTTTAAGAAGGGTTAAGATGAAGACAAACTTATCTAAGAGCCGATCAACTATCAAGACAGTGAAAGGGTTGAAATAATAATTATGTTGGAACGCGATTAAGTAGCACTGACATCATTGAATGCGTGACGTTTATCGCATCTCCATTCTTTTATGGTGATGAAAGAGAAATATTAAATTATTCATGAAGATGCCTGAGGGGCATTTCTTGCAATTTTAAGAACATTCACAGTCTGCTCTCAGTCTCAATCTATCAAAAATATTATCTCTCATTTCCCCACATTTTTGACAAGTTTTGGACATTGATTGTCGCTGAGATAATATTGCGACTAGATTTTCAACGTTTTTAATTACGAGAATTGGCCTCCTGGTCGATACTTCTCGTGACCAGAGGGCTGGCTCGTTCTTTGGCCAAAGAATTAGCATTGCCATTCAACGTGGCAATGCTGCCAGTGTTCTGGGCACGTTTCTGGATGACAGCGCGTTTAACGCCTAGATGTCCTTTTGTTTTTATTTTTATACTAGCAGCGACACGCGGTATCACCCGCATAAGTGTCGGTCCCGGTGGAATATCGGGATAAAACGTATTCTATGTGTTATTCTAATGTATAAGCTATATTAATGTAAAGTTTCCGGCCATCCTCACAAACTTTCAGTGTTTATAATATAACAACACACTAGATAGTGTACTACCTAGCATATATCCGGAAGAATATCATATATTTTTCTGATTTTGTTTACTGTAGTCGATCATATACTTTTATTGTTCCTAAAACTTGCGACTACAGTAAACAAAATCAAAAAAATATATGATATTCTTCAGGATATATGCTAGGTAGATAGTGTGTTGAAAACATAATACAACTTATTTGGTACGATAGAAAAAAATCATGAAGATACCTCTAAAAAGTTTATTTTTACAATAAAAACCATACTAATATACATACAATCATTATGATTTTTTGTCAGATTATTCTACAAGCAACATACTAAAACTCTAGTGTTTTAATTTTTTAGTCCAAACAATAGATTTTTCGTAAATAGATAATTGATTCATATTTTGCAATACATTACCAGCGTTGTGTCATCGCGCTTCTCTTTCTTTTCTATGCAGTTCGACAGTGACCGCTCTTTAGGTCATGTAGTCCTCTTAAGAAACATTGATTAAGAGTTTTAACTTCCTTAGCAAATAATTGTTTCTGGAGCATAATTTTGGAACTGTCTTGTATTTTTTTTCGCTCCAATTTGCTTAGAACTGAATCGCCATCTGTTGCACTTATCAATTTATCGGTATTCTGTCAGTTTTACCGTTGTCTCCGTGGGAGACATCATTACAACAATAATGAACTTTTTTATTGAATAAAAAACGGACGAAGAAGGGTGTAAGTTTTTCCTCTATGTCTTTCACTACAAAAAATAATTCGTTGACTATCGCAGGATTATAAACTCTACTTTCGTAGGACTTATTATTTATGAGTATAGCTTTAATCTATCAATCTGCCTTGATTTTTTTCAACTATGTTGGGGTCGGCTTCCAGTCTAATAAGATGCAGCTGAATACCAGTATTTTACACGGAGCGACTGCCTATCTGACCTCCACAACCCAGTAACTGAGTACTTAATACAATACCCCTTGGTAAGACTTGTTGTCAGATTATCGGGCATCTGACTACCCGTAAGGACTGTCAAAGATCTACAAATGACAGCTGTGCCCAACGGCAGCGTAACGTGCTTCTCGAGTCACGGAGGGGTCCTGGTATGTAAAGATGGTCACCCATCCACGGACCAACCGCAGCCAGCGAAGCTTAACCTGATCGATCGACCCGTGCGGCTGTTATTACTTAGCCACAAGCCCCTCTTGCATAGCTTTTGCCTTATAACCATGTGTTTAAGTATCGGTCACTAATAATCCAGTCACCTTATATCTGGAAAACAATTCACAAAGAAAAAATAAACCTTAGGTCAAGACTTCCCGATGAATAGTTTTAACACAAAAATAGTGTTTGTTAGTAAATATTTCCCTGATTCAGGTAAAACTTGGCCTATTGTTTGGAGAGGCACACAAACATCGTAACGGAGTTCTTCGCTCGTAAAACCACCCTCTGTTAACCTGTCTGTCTCAACACATCGCCGTAATTAAGGGCACGTGAGATTTATTAGCGCCTTGAGTAAGCAACACGTGGCTCAAGTACAATATTTGATATAGGTTTCTAATTTGTAGGATTTAGTGAAGATTTTCGTTAGTTAAGTGCAGGTAAGTTGAAGTTACAAGTTGAGAGCGTGCATTCTGAAAGTTGGCAACGTCGCAGATAGCTGTCAAATATATTTTTTTCTGTTTTGATTTATTTGTCAGTGTTACTAAACTAAAATGAAAAAATATCGTTCTGTAGTAAATGAAAAAATGTATAAGTATTATAAATTGTAATAATTCATATCGAAACACTGGATATTTAAAAAGAGAAAATGAATTATCTTCCTTTTTTTTTCCTGAAATTTGCCTATGTTTTAATCACAGAACATATCGTCCCCGTAGTTGGAACACTAAATAACTCCGATTTTCTAGTTTTGAGATAAACGCGATTTAGTGTTTTTTTTTTCAATTAATGTTCATTTGTTAAAAAAATTGAGACAATTTTACTGTCGGTAATTTTATAATTATGCATTATTCCATCTGAACGACAAAAATGGCTATATTTTTGAAACGGAATAAGATAAGTAAATTCCTGTAAGACTCAAACATGCGTCATGTTTTGGATTATTTAAAAATAGGGAAAAGACAAAATCGCCAAAACCGAAGTTATTTAGTTTTCCAAATACGGGGACGATATAAAAGAAGTCCTTTTAACTGTTCTGTGGTTTTAATAGTTATTCTGCTATTCGGGGCGGGGGTAAATCCAACAAATCCTGCATGGAGTATTGCAGCCACCTTTGGGATGGCTCAGCGAAATACCAACTTGCCGCGCTTGACTCGGTGGAACGCAGAGCTAAGAGGCTCATTGGCGACGTAAAACTGGTGGATGCCAAGCTTCACAGCTTGGCTCATCGCCGTAAGGTGGTAAGACTGTACTTCGGTGAGTGTGCCCAAGAACTCCACGACCTCATTCCACCGACCCCCTTCTACCTTCGGACATCCAGGCGCACTGCAAGTTACCATCCCTACCTGTTTGCTATTCCACCAATTCGCACTAAGCGTTTGCAAATGTCGTTTATAATGCGCACAGCAAAAGAGTGGAACTCTCTACCTGCGTCTGTTTTTCCGAGCACATACAACCCGAATCTCTTTAAAGTGAGAGTGAACAGGCTTTTTCTGGGTAAGCTCGCTCCATCGTCGACTTTGTCTCTGTCACCTTTGACCCAGGCTAGAGTTAAGAGCAAGCCCACTACAAATAAAAAAAAAATTAAAAAAAATCAAAGATCATGCAAATCGGAACAGCCGTTCTTGAGTTATAAATGGTGTAACTAACCCAACTTTTTTATTTGTATAGATACATAGATATATAATCGGGTTTTACAACTATCATACGTCAGAATCTCTAATTAAAGCCCACCAAATATTAGACCGTTTGAACAACAATGATCCCTACGTAAGCAGTCATGAAGAATAGAATGCTTTAGCTAATGGCGTACCACCTGATTCCACTTAGCCGTTAATGAAGACGACTCTATCAAACACATGTTGTGGAACGGAGCGACCCTGTACCATGATATTCAAGCGATAGGAGATTACGATAGTGCTTCTAGAAAATCCTACTAATATTATAAAAAGCTTTTGTGGATGGATGCATGTTTGTTACTCTTTTACGCAAAAATTACTGAACGGATTTTGATGAAACTTGACAGTACCTAATATAGTTTATACATAGAATAACACGTGAGCGTCAAAATGAAGGGACCAAATCTCCAATGTCTGTCATACATATATAAAAAAATAGTACCATTAATCTACTATTTCCTACCGTTGCTATAATTTTAGCCACCTCATCATATACATAATATTTTAACAAAATGCTTGGTCCCTTTATCATGATATCAAGATGGAGCGACCAAACTGATAGACTAATCCCTGGAATGTTTACCTACTAAAGCCCGGTTTCCACCGCGAGCGGAGCGGACCCATTAACGACTTCTTTTACCTCTCAAGAGAAAACTGCTTACATGTGTTTCCACCAACAAAGAGTCGAGCGGATATGACTCAGCGGGAAAAAAGAGTAAAAATGAGCTCGCTCATTTCTAGATTGAATCAGACGACTAAATTCTTTCTTGGTGGAAACGCAAACCTATTTCATGAAAACGAAGTCCACTTCGCTTAGCCATTTCCGGCTTATTACTCTTTCGCGGTGGAAACCGGGCATTAGTGTTATAATACCTTAATATTATTGATTTTGGCTGCCCGAGACATATACATTTTTAAAGATATCGATTATATAAGTTGTTCCCTCCAAATTGACGATTCAATTGTTTAGTGCTACAGGTAAATGGGCGGTGTATTTTCAATCTTCAAAGGATAAATTAATGAAAGATAATTTAATACCTATTTACTACCTTCTAATCGTCAATCAAACTAACCTCCAGTAATGACAAGAAGAAGTATTTATAAAACCAAAGTACAGCGGGCCCATGTTCGTTAAAATTATATTGGTTATACATTTAAAAAACTTGCTACCAGCCTTCTAAAAGAAGAAACAAACAACCAACAATAATTTAAAAAAACCTTACAACATAATGAAGGGTTTTCGACAACTAAATCGTCAAAATCGATTACCCATCACTGTCATAAACTACTCATCAACCTGTACCCAGAACTAATCCGCTATTAACACAGGTAACCTTTAAGCAATTCTAAACCTTATCTTCTAAACAATAAGAAACAAGCAAGTCTAGTTTTAATTTGGTAAGGCCAAACCGTTACGGAACGCAAAAAAAACACGGTTGTTTCTTCTTAATTTTCAATTATACTGTAATATTCGAAGACGGAACCAAAACATAAGGTTTATTTGTAAAACTTTTTGTTTTCTGTTTGTAAAAGGGTCCTCAATTACTTTGATGAGTCTATTAGGATGGGAATAGTGACAATGTTCGAGGTTTTACCAAAAAATACTACATATTTAATCACCATTTGTCTAGCATTTGCCCAACAATGTTGAAGTCGGCTTCCAGTTTAATCGGATGCAGCTGAATACCAGTATTTTACGTGGAGCGACTGCCTATCTGACCTCCACAACCCAGTCAATACACCTTGGCACAGATAATATGATACTCCCAGATGGAGGCCAGCAGGCAACAGGTGCGGGGGCACCTTTGCCTGTATTGCACAGGCCTCCATCAGTGTTGGACGGGAATGGCCAGGTGTTCTCGGCCATTTCCGTAGCCCCCCAGCCTGGGGGGCATGCGGGGCCCGCCAGCTAGGCGGGCATGCGCCGGGAGGGTTGTGGAAGTAAAGGCTGAGCCGGTTTCCAATGGCCCTCCCATCACGGCGATGCGGGAACACCGCTGAGTTTTAGTGGGTATACTGTCGGTGTCATTCCGACAGGAGTCCCACATACCCCGTCTCGTCCCCCACGAGCGTGAATGCGTAATGCATTTCTCAGCGAAAAAAAAGATAATATAATACTACGACCTTGGTAAGACTTTCGGGCTCCTGACTACCCGTAACGACTCATATTGCTAAATCTATAAATGCCCCTAAATACCTTATTCTAATCTAGCACGAAATTAGCAGGACAAACTCGACTCGACGAAGTACGACTGAATGACAAATCACTCGATTTCGCAACTTAGGCTTCGGGACAAATCACTTAAGTGGCAAATCTAGGAACTGTGTCCGACCAGCACTTCCGAACTTAGCCTTAACTAACTTAGTACGTCGGCAACAAGATCGTGTTTGACAAATTGGTGAATAGTTGCTGTATGTGGTCACTGCCTTGTTAAGGGACTAATTGATGATTTATGACGAGCTTTTTTGTATGCTTTTACGTAAAGAGTGTAATAAAAGGTTACGGTACTAAGCATTCACCTGGTCCTGGTGCTCTCTGGGTAGTCATCCTCAATAAAAATAATATATTGACCGGCCTGTCTTTCTACTTAAGAGCGTTTACGAAGTACGGCATTTCATGCAAACTTTCAAGCCCTTGTTTTTCGAAATCAAGAATCGAAGGGATCATGAAAGTATAAATCCCGTACCGTATCTTTATACTTTCAGGATCCCTCTACACTTCTCTCTTTCTCTCTCCTTTTTTCATTACTTTGATGATCTGTCTTTGCCTGATCTCTCTCCGATCGTGTCGGAATGCCATTCCATCGGACTATGAGAGTGAGGGAAGAGGGAGTACACCTTTGTCTGCGTGCACACTTGTGCACTATAATATACTCGTATCTCCCACGCCGAAGGCTAGTCTTCGATGACATTGGCCGCCGTGGCCGAAATACGGTCTGGAGGACTTTATTTTATTAATTTCATGATATGCATTTAATAAAAAGCTGTTATTTTGGCATTACAAACAGATCCATTTTTTTTATTTGTATATAGATGGCACCAAGGCTTCTATCGAACCTTAGGCTCAATTTACACCGCCGCGGAACGGAATGGAAGCGACTTTTTTCTGTACAAAGCATTATGAACTTTATGTCAGTACTGTAACGCACAAATTGCACAGACGCCATCTCACAGATCGCGCATCTTCTGGAGAATTATCGCGCATTCTCGGGAATTCCCGCAGTAAGAAGCTCGTATCTAGTTTGTACGTTAGACAATTGACATAAAGTTAATTTTGCTATTACGAAAACTCGATTCCACTCCGTTCCGCGGCGTTGTAAATTGAGCCTTATTGTCACTGGCCAGTTCCATAGATTAAAAACCCGACGCCTAATCACTAGACCAAAGAAACAGCCATCTGTCGTAACGCTTGCTTACTTTATTATTACTCCAAACGTCTTGGAATCACCCTTCTTTTGACGCATCCTGTTAATTTTCTTGAACAGTATGAAGACGGCGCGTGCCTTTACTGCCAAGCGAAAATCACCCTTAAAGTTAAGGCGTTAAGGTTCGTAGGGATGGGTGGGATTCTAATAATTGTGGACTAGTGGCACATTTATGGAAATTGGAGACATCCGCTCGTGTGCCAGGCACGAGTCCTGTGTTTTATGATGCGCGATATGCTTTAGTTTGTCCAGGTGGCGGGTGTGTTTGAATTTATTCCTTTGTAACGTTACCTACGTACTTTAAAAAAAAAGTTAAGAGTGAAGCTACAGCAGGGTAATTCTATTCTATTTTTCTCTATGGCAATGGCGACAATTCTGTATCGTGTCTATGTCATTGTGTATGATATGAGAAAAGGTGCGGAGAAAAAAAAAATCTGCCTCAAATACTAGTGCCTTAATACTTAGTTGAATTTAATGTGAAACTAGCCGGGTAATTGCATAACACACTAACTGTAGCGGCTTTCATTTTGACAGTTCAACAACAACATTCATTGCGTTATTTAAGTTGTTGAACAGACAATTTTTTCGAACATATGAAGCAATGGATTAGCTATATCCTTCAAAATGATTCAGATTGTGATTGTAAGTGTATTACGCAATTAGGGTACAAAGACTAAGAAAAAGAGAAGATGAAGAGGTCAAGAGCGCCCCGTCCAATTAGCAATAAAAAAAAAAAATAGGTTTCTGTTTTTTCTAGGTGTTGGCTGAGGTTGCAGTTATGCACCCCTTGGGCTAGTCTTTGATAGAAATAGGGAGGGAATCTAATTCTATTTTGACGTGTGTCTTCTTAGTCTGTCGAGCTCCGCTAATGAGACATAATTGATTTTCTATTGTTTCGTCGCCATTTTAGGCGACGTGCGGTAATGCGTCCGGGTAGCTCGCTAAATTCCAATTTTCTTACATTTTTTGCAATTTGCAGTTCTGTATCAGTACATATAGCCTTATATGTTGATCTAAATATGACTCGCGGCCGTAACAAATATTTATTTATACTTAGGTACTTAAGTAATCATAAAAATCATCAATAGTAATTTTAGAACAGATTCTTCGGAATCGGCAAACGTAAGTTAAGACGCCCTCAGGCTAGGTGGAGCGACGATCTTCGCAGGATGGCTGGTAGCAGCTGGATGAGGGTTGCCGAAAATCGAGTTGAATGGCGTGCAATAGGAGAGGCCCATGTCCAGCAGTGGACTGCTATAAGCTGATGATGATGATGACGTCATGTCCTATAGAGAGTAGACTTAACATTATAAAGAAACCTTCTTAAAATAATTATTAGGATAATATTCCACAAGTTAATCACTTTCTCCTTATTTTATTTAAATACTTATTACCTAATAAAAAATGCAAGAATACGTTAGCCCCGTCTCACTCGAGCGCTTGTTTTTGAATTTCGAAGGAGCATAACGTTCGACCATAACGTACGGAGGGCAGGGGAAACCAACTCACGGGTCGCTACTTACTAGGACTGGAAAATCAGGAATTAAAATGGTAGTTTTTAAATAAAATATTCCGCATGTTTCAAAATTTCAAAAATACTCTTTAAAGAGACTCTGGTATGTAAAACTATATTATAAGCATGCACCGGTTTTCTGGGCTTATGTAGTAAAAACTAGCAGTTTTTCTCTTTTTCAAATTATACCTACCTAGAACTGAAACAGTCCCACTGCATTTCTTTTGTAGTATACCAAAGTATTTTATGTATGCTTCAAATAATCAAATCATTTTTTCTTGCAACTTGTACAGTTTGGTGATTTCCTTTGCCGCACAGTTTACCCCGTACGTGGCGACGTATGCTCACTATAATCTTATGTTTAATTTTATGAAAGTTATCAAAGCACCTTGTTTACTTCTGTAATACAGTTTGTGATCCAAAGGTTTTTTTTTATAGGAATGCACGATTTACAAAGTACATCTCTAATCTAAACTTATAAAATACCAAAATCGGCATCGGACCGCGGTTTGCTAGCCCGCTACAAGGGCGCGCGCCACGTACGACCGTTAAAAATAAGTCACCGTGCAATACTTCCTAACACAGGGACGAACTTAGATTTTTTCTTGTATATCCCTGAGTTGATCGATATACAGAGTGTTACGGAAAGGGTATATCAATACAAACGGGTTGAAGAGTGTATCTGGTCTAGAATCTTTGTACAAAATTTCAGCTCAAAAGCATTAACTTTGAAAATGCTTAATATTTTTTTATTTCGACATCACGGCGCTGCACTGGCGCGCGGCGGCGTGATGTGCGTGTACTAGGCGCACAGACACACTACAGATAATGGATAATGACCCTCGTAGTGCGGTGACACGTTTGTTATGATTTCAATTTAATAAACTATCGAAATAAAAAAATATTAAGCATTTTCAAAGTTAGGTACTGCTTTTGAGCTGAAATTTTTTACAGAGATTCTAGACCAGATACACTCTTCAACCCGTTTGTATTGATATACCCTTTCCGTAACACCCTGTAGAAAATAAAGTGCGTTATTTATCTGAATAAACGAGGCGAAGTATATAAACTAATATTTATGAGAATGCATTTGACGGGTTTTGAATAGTTTCCTTTACAAGCAGCGTCGCCAGCCCATTTACTTAGATTCATGTCGAACTATATACTATTGTATCGAAATAAATAACATCATACCTAAAACTCATACCTGCCTAAAACATTTGAACACATTTTTCAGAACTAACTTTTCATTGTTGAATATGAAATCTAGTTAGGTACACTGTGCATTGTCTTATATAATTAGATATACATTTCACCAATTAATAAGTTGATCCAAATTAGATACGTACGTTCAAATTTTCTTTTTCACTTTACTAATAACATCAACACCTTAAGTGAATACTTTCAATCACAATCTGAAGGATATTGCCAATCCATTGCTTCATAATTATGTTCGAAAAATTTGTCTGCTCAGCAACATTATCAACGCAATGAATATTGCTGAGTAGACAATTTTTTTTTCCTATAAGTAACATAATTGAAGTGTCAAAATGAGAGTCATTGCTAATGTTAGTGTGTTACGCAATTACCTCTCTGGTATTTATTACTAAGTATAAGAAATCAAACTTTACTATGAAATTATTATACCTACCTACCTAGTTCATCTCTGAACTATTGTCGTCTTTTATGTGTGTACGAACAACAGTAGTAATCGCGCGAAGAAAGCTCACCCTAACAAAATAAACCTTTTTTATGCGAGCAGCTGGCCCTAATGACGTTTAGACTTTATCGGCTCAATTATAGATGCGATTTTACATTAGCAAATGTGCTGTATGAGCCTTCATACTTTAACTGGTCGCTTTTAATATTGTGATGTGATAAAATTGTGACCGTCGCCTCTTTTTATTTTATGTTTGGAATTGGATTTTGTATGAAACCGAGATTTTTGTACTTGAATTTAAAATCGAGTCATGACTCTTATAAAGTTGAAACTAGCTGGTATTATTGTAAGGTTCTTTTACTTTTCTGGGTGATAGGTAGATACTCATTAGTCGTAAAGTGTAAAAATTTCTGAAATTACAAGACATGTTCAGTGCAAATTCTACATTGAAAAAATCTTCGCTGTGTGCAAAGTCATTTAACTTAATCTTCACTTCATACACAAAATCCTACGCGCTTATCAAAAACAACCACATTTTTACCACCGCGTCAAATAAAATAAATTTTATTTCAAACAGCCACTAAAGAGCACACATGCTTATCAAGACCAAAATAAGGGGAGTTTGTAGGGTCCGATACCGACGTAACGTCTTTTGAGCCCAAGACGAGTTCCTTGTAGACCGTCGCACAAAGCGGGCCGGGCGCACGCCACCCCTGCTCTCCCGCCAAAACTCAAACTGACACATTCAAATTCAAAATTGTTCGAAATAAGTGCCTTGGTGTTTTTGTTCTTTATTCAAGTTAAGAAAAAGAAATGTGATAAGTTCCTACATAATAAGTATCGATTGTTTTTTTTTTTAAATAAGGCTATGGTGGTGCTCAATTTTTATTATTATTATTTTTTTTTTTGTTAATTGTGCAATATATTGTGTAAGGAAATCAATAGTCTGATAACAGTGCCTTATTTAGTTAATTATTTACAAACGCCGTCGGGATTGCAAATATTTTGGTAAGTTGCTCCAATTTGATTTTATTTTTATTAGACGGTTATTGGGGTAGCATCTCCTATGTTTTTATTTGAACTAATTGATTGATCCTCGGTTTTCGAAAACATGATTGTTATCAAACTGTAAATCTGCTGTCAATTCTGACGTTAGGTACCTAGGATTTTATGATTGTACAAAATTTGATTTGAGAAGAAAAATTGAAATTGTTTATTGAAATAATTGATTAAGGGCTGATTTTTCCGTTTATTACCGTTGGATCCCGTTTTTTTATCCCGTTTTTTAGGTATTACCGATGGATCCCGTTTGCTATTTCCGTTGAATCCCATATTATAACAACATGTGTACATTTCAGAAGAAAAGTGATTTACCTTTATCAAACACTAAAAAGAGATTATTTTTAGTGGGTTACCCGGAACCGAACTAGTTAGATTAGGTTAATTATTAAAAAAAAAAATGCTAGGTTAGGTTAGGTTAAAACTGTGACCCCTACGCACGAGCCGAGCGAGCGAAGCGAGCGGTGCCGCGGCAGCGGCCGGCGAGTGCCAGAAACGACTAGATTATATAGAAAATGAGTTGTTTGTGAAATAAATAGTATACGAAACGTTGATTGTAAACTAAAAATTTGTCAATGGAGTTTTGGTGAAACATTAGTGAACCCCTCATTTTATTATAAACAATTTTGTTGTTGAAAGTACCCGCATTCATATTTTTCATTACATTCGGGATCCAACGGAAATACTTTTCGGGATTCAACGACAATAAAACGTAATTATCTTGCATTTTTTAAATTCGGGATCCAACGGAAATACATAATAATGTTTTGCGGGATCCAACGCCAAAAATATTAAAATGGGATTCAAAAACGGGATCCAACGGTAATAAATCGATTTTTCAATCATCTGAAAACTTTATTCGAGGAATAAATTTGAAATTTTGACAGTTACCTATTTCATACAACAACTGTCAAACTTTTATTCCTCGAATAAAAGTTATCTGGCGATGAAAAAATCAACCCTAACATAAATATAGACTAGAGATAGGTAAGAAATATTTGGATTCTACCTGAACTAGGAATAAACCTGTATGTCAGGTAAATTAGGTAAGTTGGCGATCATTACGAAATATCAAAGTGTCTTTCGTCTGTCTACTCGTCATGATGGCCCAGTGGTTAAGGTAAGGCTTCGCCTCTCATGCACGAGGCGGTGGGTTCAAATCCGGGCAAGTCCCAATATGACTTTTTTTAATTCATATGTATGTACAGACGCCAGCACCTTAAGCTACTACAATCTGTCTGTTTAATAGATTTTCAACTTTATCGCTAAAGCTTAAGGTTCAAAGTTGATGGGGAACATCTGATAGTTTCGAGTAGCTTGATGTGCTGGCGTCTGTACATCCATATGTACTGAAATTCATAAATTCAAGCTAAAAGATTATTATTTACCAGATTTTTTGCCTGAAAAGCACTCTACTCTCCTCTGCCATCATAATATTATGTATTATTATGATCATAATGAGGGGTGTACTACAGGTGCATCTCTGCCGAACCCTTCAGTGAATACAGGCGTAATGTAGAGAAACAGACTGCTAGCTTCGTCATTAAGGTTCTTATAACTTCCACAGTAAAGTTCAAATTAGAATAACATTTTGGATATCCACGTTTGTTTGTTATGCTTCCTTAGGGTTCCGTAACATGATGACAGATTGGAACTTTTATGTTAGCAATGCCTGTCTGCCTGTCCGCCTGCTTATCACAAAATGTGTCCTTGTTAGTTTATTTCAGAACCGGAATAACTCTTAAATTCAACCTACATACTACATACGGAACTTCTTTTTGTCTGGTGCGGACCGATCTTGACAAGACAAGTTTTATTTTTAACTGATTTTAACCTAAACCAACAAAATCAGAATGACTTTTACAATATCGGTTATAAAAAGAGAACATATTAAACTTTTAAAGTTAAAATAAATATTGACCAAAAATCTGCTCCATTAAAAAATATTTACCCAAATTAACTGGTTAAAATTTGCGTGTGAAATAAACAGTTCATTCTTTCATTCATTTTTTCCCCGATCAGATGAAAATAATACGCCGATTAAAATATATTCATTGACTAATTACGTATCCGTTTAATTTTTATGTCATATTTTTTAGACCTGTTCACTGCCTATATCTAAAACTAACATACCTACCTACATAATGTAAAAATGTGTACTTACATAACATAATCAGCCTATAATGTTCCCACTGCTGGGACACAGGCCTCCTCTCTGTGAGAGGGAGTGGGCCGTAATCCACCACGCGGGCCCAGTGCGGGTTGGTAGATGTCACATGTCTTCGAATTTTTGGTTCTAGGACATGCCGGTTTGCTCACGATGTTTTCCTTCACCGTTTTGAGAGCAGTGGTGATGAAATAATTTACACAAAGTAAAGCGCCTGTTAGGGTTCAAACCTACGACCTATATCTCGTAAGTCGAGGTCGTTACCACTGGGCCACCACTGCTCAAAATAAAAAAAAAAACTAAATATTTTATTTCATAAAAACCTACATGGGAACTTATGAAACGTCAGAAGCTAGGTGCACGGTTCCAGTTGGTCGTTTCCTATGGAGAAGAGCCGACAAGAAACTCCATGGAAAGGTACTCTTTTAAAAATAATTGGTTTTTACAAAGTTTTCAAATTACAGTGTTGATAGATATGGGAGGACAGTGAAAAAAATAACAAAGGAGACTAATTAATTAGATGTTTACTAACAAGCTTATGAAGAAAGCATCTTGACCTTTAATGATGCCTCGAAGAAATATCAGAAGACATATATGGTTTAGGTACTTCTTGCTTGGAAAAAAAGGCATGAATGTATTGTCATTCACCCTTCATGAACTACTAAGGTCTCAAAAGTTCTCGAATGCTACCTACAGTGGTTTCCTTCACCAAGTAGTGAACCGACAAAAAAATAATGAAATCTGCAATACGTCACAACTCCGGAACATGACGTCACAATTGCCATCGACACAACACCCGCGATACGTAATCGGTGCGATGAGGGCGCGCGAAACGCGAAAAAACACGTTATTTTTAAACGTTAAACGAAATAAAAAAGTAATGAGTTATTGATTCGGCCGAGGTCATTGGCTGACCTTGGCATTCGGGAACACTGTATTACAGTAGCTGTGTCAAGGCTGAATTTATTTATGCACTCATTGAGCTTTTTACTTTTTTAAGTATGGAACACTTTTTTGTATGTTGGTTTAACTTTTAAGTTTTTTTTTTTTTTATGAGGGATGTTGGACTGTGACGTTTGTGTGTGAGGAACTAATGACAGCATTAGAAAAGGCGGTTCACGTAACTACTGTATATTGGGTAGAACGTTCCGACGTTTTTTTTAGTATCGCTTAGAAGAAAAAGAACAAACAAAAGCATTTATTTGAAATTGGCACTTAAAGGGCATTTTTGAACGTCAAGGTCTGAAGGACGAATACCAAAAATATAGTGAACCCCTTAATACTTATTCAACTAGATGTATAGGGTTTTGGAGCCCTGGTACCGTAATGGACGTGGCGATGCCGCCAACTGAGAAGCTATGCTGAATTTTATCTATTTCAGCTCAAGAAGACGTGCTCACTTTTACGCGGCGAAAACAATTGTGTTTTACTACCTATTAATAAACGCGTCTTTTACAATTTTGAAACTGATTCTAAATTCAATTGAGTGATAGAATGCCCAGAATCATTTTTCTGCCGGCCAGCATGATGTCATCATCTGCCTAGCCTTTTTCCAACTATTTGTGGGGTCGGCTTCCAGTCTAACGGGATGCAGCTGAATACCAGTATTTGGAGCGACTGCTTATCTGACCTCCACAATTCAGTTTCTGCGTAACACAAAACACCTTGATAAGACTGATTGTCAAATCTTCGGGCTTCTGAGGACCCGTAACAACTGTCAAAGATCCACAAATGACAGCCAGGCCCGGAACCAACGACTTATTAGTATTAACTTGTTTTCCGCACGGAGGTGTCTAGGTATGTAATGACGGTCACCCATCAACGGACCGACCGCATCAAGAGTAGCTTCACCTGATCGATCGACCCGTGCGGCTGTTATTAGTTAGCCACGAACCCCTCATGCATGATGTAAGGTCCCCTTTTGCGGGCAAACTTCACAGCATCCACAAAGTAACATCAAGACAATGGAAAGGAAACTACCCGCCATTTTAATTCAAAATTTTAATCAGAGAATCGTATTAACAATGTCCAAGTGTCCGGTTACCGAAGGGACCACAAGGAACAGTTTAATGGTCGTCCAGATTTACGGGACACGGAGACACAGACGTGTTAGCTAAATTGAAAGTTGACTATAAATTAGCAGGGGTGGCCCGCCAGACAACGGTAATGTATGAGGCTTGAGATTTACATCGAGAAGCTGTCTGAGGGATCCTTTATTTTATTATATTATTTGGGGAAATTAATTTAGTTTAAGATTTGACAGGTTATAACCTCGACCTAGTTAACTGTAGGTTTGAGACCTGTGGGGCAACTGCGTAACACATTATCAATCAGAGTCGGTTTCATTTTGACTGTTGAACAACATTCATTGCGTTATTTACGTGTTGAGAAGACACATTTTTCGAACATATGAAGCAATGGATTAGCAATTTGCTTCAAAATGATTCTGATTCCGATTGATAGTGTGGTATACAATTAGGGTGTTGGTGGTCAAACAACCTGTGACAGTGTGTTTTTGTTTATTATTTTGATATTAGCCATGTGCCAAATCGTATTTCCCATCGCCAAAAATGATGAACTTCCATACAAATTGCTTTCATCTCCTATTGTCTTTAGGGATTGAATATTTCACAAGTCCTTAGTGCTCACCTTCGTTATTTAAGGGACTTTTGCATCATTTTTCTAGAGCCAGCGGTTTGGGTTGTGCGTTGTGTCCGTCAGTAAATATTTAAGATTTTTATCCTCAAACCAAACAAAAAAGTCAAGACATAGCGCTGCGAACAACACAGTGAAGCATGCTAAAACTAAACCTCCGCTCTGTGCGTATGTACACGCTCACACGCACACATTTACAACAATTTACAATCAAACTACACCTCACTAAATGCACACATGTTTATGAAACCGGCGTCACTTTACTGTTGACAGTCCTCTGTCTTGGTTTTTATTTGGTCTGCGCTTTATCATGTGGAATTATACGTATTTCTTTTGTTTCTATTGAAGCACAGACGGGCAATTCTCGTAATTTTAAGAACGCTTGAAGTCAGAAGACCAATTCTCGTAATTTAAAACGTTCAAAATCTAGTCGCAGTCTCACCTCAGCGACAAACAAATGTTAAAAACTTGTCAAAATGTAGGGAAATTAGAAGTATGTTTGATAGATTGAGACAGATCAGACTGTGAACGTTCTTAAAATTACGAGAATTGCCCCTCTGATCTTAGTCTCAATCTGTCAAAAATATATCTAATTTCCCTACATTTTTGACAAACTTTTGACATTTATTGTCGCTCAGATGAGATTGCGACAAGATTTTGAACGTTTTTAATTACGGGAATTAGCCTACTGGCCGTTGCGCGTTGTGACGATGCTTAAGGGGAGGGCTTTGTCCAGCAGTGAACGTCTTTCGACTAAACTATGATGATGAAAGATCAAATTAAATGACACAGGTCTTCATTTTTATTTATCCTACCTAAATCATTATCTATCGGAAAAACTACCAAATTGTAATTTCAGGCTATCCAAGCAAGAATATTCTGTAAAGCCAGCTACATATTGTTCAAATTACTATTACAGTTTCATACCAGCACATGAAATCATTTGTCTATTCTATCCACACACGCACGGGACACGCTAAACTGTGCTGTATAGCTTGTAAGGTAGAATACAAAATCTCTAAACGGGTTAGATGTGCGTTACGCTGTTACGTATTTGGCTAACTTTTTTGACGTCATAGGCTCGGTGTGCGAATAGCAAAATTTTCTTTTTCTATTATTTTACGTTCATCGGGAATAATGATATTTCGTCAGCAATTATCCGTGAATTTCGACGGGGCACAAACATAATTGGAAAACATAGGATTATTAGGCTTGGTGTAATGATGCTATGAATCTTATTGCGAAAAACAAATGCGATAATATATTCACAACCACTCGATACTTACACTTTCATACAGTATCAGACATCAATCATTGTTATCATAGGAGTCCTCTAAGCGCTTTCACAAATCCAAAACTCGAAAATTTTGTCAGTTTTAGGGCTGATTTTTCTTTTTTTTTTAGGAATAACTAGCTGCGCCCCGCGGTTTCACCCGCATAAGTTTTGATCCCGTGGGAATATCGGGATAAAAACTATCCTATGTCCTTTTCCGGGACTCAAGCTATCTCTATACCAAATTTCATCAAAATTGGTCCAGCCGTTTGAGCGTGAAGAAGTAACAAACATATAAACACACACACACTCACAAACTTTCGCCTTTATAATATTAGTCTGATTTTAAAGTTTTAACTGTTTCTCCATACAAAATCTGCCAGACGTTGTAGATATTTTATGATTAAGAAGATAAACATCTACATCTGGTGACCCCGACGTGATGTATGTCTGTGTGTTAAACAATACATAAATAAGTAATATATAAAATTAGTTTGTATTTATATTGAGTTTTTAATACCTATATAAAGATATATGAATTAATAAATACAATAAGTTGCCTACAGAAGTCAATTTTATTCCACGAATTAAAATTATATGTCGATTGAAAAATTAGCCGTAAATAGATGACCGCTATTCTTCCGACAGCTGTCTGCTGTCTGGGGCAAGGAAAATCAGGTTATCGAAATGTGTCATTTTCGATACGATATCTTGTCGTATGGTCGTGAATAGCTATGCAGGAGTATTTAATAAAACCGACAGGAGACAGGCGAAAAACCAATAATCTGTCAAATTTGTCAAAAAAAAAACATCGTTTCTTCGAGTCGAGTCCCAAACGCCGAGATCCAAAGACTTACGAAAGTTTTCGATATCGGAAAACGAGTTATGGAACTCAAATGGAGTTGGACAGGACACCTGGCAAGGCGCAGTGGTGTCAGGTGGAGTAAGGCTGTGACCAAGTGGCGTCCTAGGACTGGAAGACGAAGTGTCGGTCGTCCGGCGGCGAGATGGGCGGACGATACTGTTGCCATCGCCGGTAGAACCTGGATGAGGCTGACACAGGAGCGTGGAAATTGGCACAAGAAAAGAGAGGCCTGTGGTCAGTACCTAGTGGGTGAAGAACTGCTCTGGATGATGACGATGATGTCATGAAAAGGTGTAATTTTTTAAATCTTTTGACATATATGTCGAACTAGCAGCGCCCCGCTGTTTCACCCGCATAAGTTCCTATCCCGTGGGAATATCGAGATAAAAACTATCCTATGTCTTTTCCGGGGACTCAAACTATATCTATACCAAATTTCATCTAAATCGGTTCAGCTGTTTAAGCGTGAAGAGGTAACAGACAGACACTTTCGCATTTATAATTAATATATTAATATTATAAATGCGAAAGTGTGTTGTTCATACTAATGTATGGATTGTCAGTTATATTAAATAGACCCGTGGCAGCTAATAATTAATTTTGCCTGAGTACCTAGTACGGTCGAACAAGCTATTTGGTATACAGGCAAAAATATTCATCTTTCCACTGCACTACCAATATTCAGTTTTATTTTGTGCGTTATAACTTTTTCAGCTTATGGCATCCTTAATTAAATAGAGTGGTATAAAAGAATTGACTAACTCAGCACACCATTGTTTAAAAGCAGTTGCAAGTTAGCTGCCTGTATTCCAAATAGCTTGTTCGACCGTACAAAGCTACTATTTTCCGGTCACTTTTAACTCTTTTTCTATCTGAGCCTACTTCTACAAAAGATGTTATATTAATACTTTTACTCACTTCAACTGAAAAACCCAACTTCCCTTAAGTCCTTCGTTAAAACTGCATTATACAAGTATTTCTCATTTCATCAATAGGAAAGGAGTTCAAACTCAAAGAACCATAATCCTGCGCAAAGTTCTTTTATAAAACTTATTTCGTTATAAAGTGTGCTAATTGTAGGGATGAGGTCTCTTTGATAGCGGGTAGAGAAGCGTTTAGCGATTTTACAGCACTAGTTTGTACTTCACTAGCAACCGACACCTGCTTCACACGGTTATATGTTTTATACACATAAACCTTCAGGAAGACACTCTCCAAATGATGGTGAAAACCGCATCAAAACCCGTTGAGATTAACGTGGTGACAGACATACACGAGAAGCGACAAGCTCCGTTCGCGTGTAGATAGTACAGTAATACAGTAGATACCTGTACTAAAACCTAGCCAAAAATATTTCGTCACGTTAATCGTTTTGTTGATTTTAGAGAATAATCGTATAATCAGTCTATAGTGTTCCCACTGCAGGGACACAAGTCTCCTCTGTTCGAGAGGGAGTGGGCTGTAATCGACCACGCGGGCCCAGTGCGGGTTGGTAATTGGTTTTATAGATATAAGCGTAACTAACGGACAAACACACAAGGAGACGTTTCCTTAATAAGTAAGGCCTGTATTACAATCTTTTGAATGTAGAAGATTTAATAATAATGAAATGAAAGAAAACTCTAAATGCATAGACTAAACAGGTTACAACCGTTAGTATTTTCTTTTAATTTAGGAGATTTTTGTTCATATTTATTATTTATCTAACAAATGATGTAATAATTGTATTGCTTTTGTCCGTTAACAATACCTACCATAATAATAAAGATTTCGCTCAATAGACGTCCCTCGCTGTATGACCATAGACTAATGCTTATAAAGGATTACTACCCCTTTTTCTTTCTTCTATTGTGATACCCTTTGCCGTTTTGAATAAAAATCTTAACAACTATAAGGGAATAAAACGTTAAGAGTTTATTGCTGTTTCGTTTTTTTTTTTCATAAATAACTGTCTAGATCTAGCCCAATCTAGGTAACTACCTTGTTCTAGAAGAATATTCAGATGAAGCCTATTATTGTCATTTTGGCATGAACATTTTTTATTTTATCTCAAACTGTGTCACATTCCGAATTATTTCTATTTTGCATTTTAAATAGACAAAGTGCTGAATTTTCCTTGGACAGGTAATTTTTATTCATAGAATAAAATGAAAGTCTGACAGATCTTGTATGGAAGAACTGTCAAAAATTCAAAATTATTCCTCCGATAAAATTATCTTGCGTTGGAAAAATTTGCCCTAAGAGCAAATTTTTCAATCGACAGATAATTTTCGTTCGTGGAATATAATTGACGTCTGACAGATTTTGTAAATATAAGAACTGCCGTCGGTTGAGACTGGTCATCTCTTAACTACCAAGGCTTATTTTTAATCTTATTTTTTTAATTGTTTCTTCATTTGTGTTTTTTACAATGCACCCGGAGAGATGGGCAAAGATCGTCACTCACTGGACGCCTGAGGCAGGACATCGCCGTCGAGGTAGACCAAGAAGGTGGCGTGACGATCTAATATCATTCGCAGGGCCAACATGGCCAGAGATCGCACAAGACAGGGAGGTTTGGAAGAAAAAAGGGGAGGCCTTTGCCCAGCAGTGGGACACAATATAGGCTGAAAAAAAAAAAAAACATTGTACTCACATATAGAAGCAACAAGTATACTGTACCCAGGATTTTGTAATATTCTTGATTTAAAAGAGTGTCCATGGAGTTTCTTGCCCGTTCTCCATAGATATCTACGTTTTGGAATGGACAACTAGCTTCAACTTTCTGACTAACTGACATACTATTTAATTTTGGCAATTCAAAAGTGCCTTAATTGGTTTAATTGAAATAAATGCTTTGAGTTTGTCAAAAATTCAAAATTATTCCTCGGAAAAACTTTCAGGCATTGGAAAAATTAGCCCTAAATGAAATAGGTACACCGCATCGTACTATGAAAAGTATTTTTTTTTAAATTCAGTGTAATTTTAGGCAAACATTTTGTTTCTATGACATTTGCAACCTGAGGAACCTTTTGCCCCTGTAGGTACAGTCGAACAAGCTATTTGCTATAGAGGCAAAATTATTAATATACACACATCAAAAGTGTCTAGGGATCAAGCATTTTTATGCGGATTTCTTGAGATTGAGATGTGGCTTTGTAATAAATTTATGATTTTATAAATTTATATGGATCCTTTTTGGTGCATTTCATAATTTGAATCAGGAACTGTGAATCAAATTCGAGTAAAAGATGAAAATCAGCTGTCAATATTTTCCCTATAAAAACATACAACGCATTGAAGACATTATTAGTGCTACTGTTTCCCTACTACTGATTAAAACCAACGTTATTATGGAGCGGTGACGTCATTTAAGCAGGGAAGAAATGCTCAGAGCCGTGGGAATGATAAAAGCTGGTTCCCGGCAACGTACTGTGGCTTTAGCTCTGAATACAAGTCAGAGTGTTATCAGTCGACTTTGGACACGTTACCGAAGCACTGGTACCGTGGCTGAGCGCCATGGAGGACGGTATCGCTGCACCACACGGAGACAAGACCGATACATTCAAATCTTAACTCGAAGAGCTCCAACAATAACCGCCATGATGTTAGCCGTGAGGCTTCATCACTCTTCAGGGAACTTAATTAGCGACCAAACAGTCAGAAACCGCTTGCATGAAGTGAACCTTCATTCCCGAAGACCGCTACGGGTACCACCTATAGCAATGCACAATCGTAGGATTCGATATCAATGGGCTCTTGAACACAGAAATTGGGCAGAAGAACAATGGCGTTTCGTGTGCTTTTCTGATGCGTCTCGTTTTGGTATGAGACTGGATACAAGACGTATACGACACTGGAGAACCCCTGGACGCCAACAGCGATTAAAATCCTGCCAGAAAGTCCATCCTTATAGTGGTGGAACCATCATGGTATGGGCGGGTATTTGGATCGGCGGAAGAACTGAGTTGATTTGGATCAGAGGCAACCTCAACGCTCAAATTTATGCTGAGACGATTGTATCAGACGTCATCGTTCCTCTACAAGTGCAAATCGGTCCCTTATTTCAGTTAATGCATGATAATGCACGACCGCACACCGCAAGAGTTGTAAGACAGACTCTCGCCGCAGCTAACATCAATGTCCTGCCCTGGCCTGCTCAGTCGCCAGACTTGAACCCGATTGAGCATGCATGGGATATGCTACAGAGAAGAGCTCTGCCGAATATGGAGGGTATCCAGTCGCAAGAAGACCTTTTTTTGTTGTTGCAACGAAAATGGGCGGCCATTCCACAGCGTGATTTGGATGAACTCATTTTGAGTATGCCAAACCGATGTTCTTGTGTTGTTAGTGTTCGCGGTAGAAACACGGATTATTAATTGTTTAAGTTACCCAATAAAATTTTAAAGAAAACTGTTATTTCAGTATTTTTTTCGAACTTTTGTGTTAGTGGTTCAAATGTCAAAAATCCCTTTATTAGGAAAATGGCAAATTTCTTTATTAATGCAAAGGTGACTTGGTTTATCGTTACTGTGACAAACGAAAACACTTTATTTGATGAATCCTTAAAGAAAATTTTAATTAATATCAATCAGGAGAAAAGTTATTGCAAAAATATATGTTGATCCCTAGACACTTTTGATGTGTGTAGTAATATAGTGGTATAAAATAATTGACTAACTCAGCACACCATTGCTTAAAAGTAGTTGCAAGTTAGCTGCCTGTATACCAAATAGCTTGTTCGACCGTACCTATTGCTTTTAAATAGATATGACCAATATCTGATCATCTAATATACAAAAATCTCTTGTCACAGTATTTCTTATCGACCTCCTCCGAAACGGCTTCACCGATTTTCATGAAATTTATTGTGTATATTGGATGGGACTGAGAATCGGTCGTAGGATACGTTTTTTTTGCAAAACAACGTTTGCGGGGTCAGCTAGTTTCTCTATAATTTTTTATCAAGATTTTGTGGTCGTAGGCAGCCTAGCAATAAAATAAAATGTCCATAACATAAAAACCTGCTTTATTTTGTGATAACATTAACATCATCTTATTACACCCACCCTTTTATTCCCAGGTGTTTAAATAAAACAAGAAATAAAAACTTGGATTCGTTTGAACGGAAGCACCTCTCGTAGGAACTCGTAAACGGACTTTAGGTTCATCCCGGACATTATAAGAGTACAATGTTCCGTAGCCCGTCACATCAAAACGGATGAACAATATCTGTAAATTGTCAGACTTCAATATTGGTTCAGAAGGACATTATCGCAAAGATAAACGAGAATCTAACTCAAAACCATCCTTGACATGTCTGAATAAAGTCTAATGTCGCTAAAACACGCTCGCACGTATGACGTATAACAAAACAAATGAAAAAGTTTTTATTTATCGCCTCAACACTTCATGGTTAGTCCTTCCATTCTAAAATCAACTCTAGCTTCTAAAACGAAAGTTCATTTTAGCATAACAAGAAAAAGCAAGCAACAATAAAAACGTTCCAAATTCAAAGTTATTCGTAATGCTAAAACGTTAAAGGTGTTGCCAATAAAAAAGAAGTTAGCATCTTACGTTAACAAGGTGAGGGATATGGGCCCCACGGCCGCCATTTTAGAAGCATTTTATTCTTATTTTGTTCCACAATTTATATCGGATCATAAACTGACCCTGATAAAAGAACGCTTTGTCTTGTTCATGACTTTTACCTTTCATAAAATAACTTCATTTAATGCGTTCCTTTAAATATGAAAGTATCATTGAGTAAAGTATTATTTCTATTCCAGAAACAAAATTATGTATTTAGGGGTTTATTTATAAACATTGCTCAAAGTTGATTAGCGACTATTTAACCATACATTTTTTTGTCTTAACTTTATGCAACTTTTATAAAAATAAAGGGGCTAATGTCGTAATCAATATTGGCCATAACTACCCCGCAAAACATCATTATTGGCTTAGTAATTTAGCTACGAAACGTATGTAGAACCAACAGGGACATTTGAAATGATAATCATCCACGATCATGATTATTTATGATAAGGTACTGTAATTTTACTTTATAAACCACATAACTGAAGGCCGATCTAAATGACACTTTTCTAGGAAAGATTTGATCGGAAAACCATCTGAAGATTTTCTGTCAGCAGCTAAAGCAAACGAAATAACAGGTTGATGTTCTATTCCCGAGTCGGTAACTGTCGTCAACTGTCGGCAAGTGTCGTGAAGTGTCGGCAAGTCAATCTCGCGCTAGTTAAGGAAGGAATTGACGACACTTTTATGACGCTCTTGACTGTAACTTTACTGACGTAACGTTTTATGATCCAGTGAGGGTGACACTCACGGTAACTACGGCGGAGCTACCCTTGTAATTATATTTTATTATGGTAATCGAATGGTTTGTTGCAGGAATTAAGATTATCGTACATTATACGGGTGTCTTATAAGAAGAAACTCAATAAATAGTCTATCTCGCATGGTCATAAAACAGATTCCGTTTGGACAACAACATTTGTGACCCTTTGTTTATACGACTCTAGTTCCTGCTCAAAACTTCGTGTACGTGAACTTTCTTGTATTAACATAAAATATATCCTATGGCACTCTGTATAATGTTGCTTCCCATTAGTGAGATAATATTGAGAATCGGATCAGTAGTTCCCAAGACAAATACAACACATACAAACTCTCTTTTTTACCTCTTTAAAGTATCAGTTTTTAAGCAAGACAAAAGACGCGCTACGCCACGCTACGCTACGTAGCACGGCGTAGCGGGGCGTAGCAGAAGCATCTTTGGGATGGTTATTCATTCGGACGCCTATAATGATTATGAACATTGTTCCCCTTTGAACACCACGATAAAATATTGATTGGTGCTCAAATGGGAATACCTTTGGTGCTCCATGCATAGGTGCTCTAAAAATAGGTGCTCAATCGGGAATACTCCAGTATTTCGACAAACTGAATCTACTATTACGACATTTTCTCTATTACTAACGTTCATAGGACCTAATCTATTCTCCTTAACGCAACTAACTCGTAGATGTTCTGAGAAAATTGGCGTGTAAAAGTAATTTATTTAGAATAAGTAATTGAGTGACATGTTTACGACGTTCGGTACTTGTTACTTTAGTACCGCGTTGTGACAAGATATGCTTTTTAAAGGGACGGTGTTGTTAAAGATTCGGTTTACGCGTAGATAACCATAAATGGGGTGGATGGGAAAGAAGAAAACCTGTTTGCTACTTGTACAAGTATCTCACACAGTTTACCTATACTTTTTTTTAAATCTTTATTAAGGAGCTTGGTTAACATGACTAAGTCGCTCCGTATGGCTTTCTTATAATATTGTATAAACCATTTTATAAACATAATACAGTCTTTAAATGTGAATACCTATCTTCTACGAATGCCAGTCCGCACAAGTTTATACAATAGCCTGGCCGTTTCTGTTTATCTATACTAATATTATAAAGAGGTAAAGTTTGTGGAGTTGTAGGGGATAATCTCTGGAACTACCAGTCGAATTTGAAAAATTCTTTTTACATTTTGATAGCCCAATTCCTGAGGAATGCGATAAGCTATTTAACATCACGCTATGTCCCTCAGGAGCCGAGTGAAAAAATGATAGCGCGGGCAGGTGATGCGATGCGACGGGGTGGGTCGGGGGGTCGGGGAACAAGAAATTTCACGCGGACGAAGTCGCGGGCAGAAGAAAAATTACGTTTGTTTACTTATATCTGCACATCATTCGCAGAAGGAAGGTTTTCGATATCGGAAAACGAGCTATTTAACTCAAATGGAGTTGGGCAGGACACACACTATCAAACACAATCTGAATCATTTTGAAGGACATTGCTAAGCCATTGCTTCATATGTTAGAAAAATGGTCTGCTCAACAACGTAAATAACGCAATGAATATTGTTGAACTGTCAAAATGATAGCCATTGTTACTGATAGTTTGTTACGCAATTACGAGTACCCCACTGGCAAAGCGCACTAATGACAGGTGGAATAAGCGGTGACCGAGTGGCGTCCAAAGATTGGGAGACGAAGTGTCGGTCGTCCGGCGACGAGATGAGCGGACGATATTGTTACTATCGCGGGTAGTACCTGGATGAGGCTTGCTCAGGAGGGTAGGGATTGGTAAGTGCTCAGCAATGAGTGTAATTCGGCTGTGGATGATGTAATGATGATGATGATGATATCTGAAGACCAATTCTAGTAATTTAAAATGTTCAAAGTCTAGTCGCAGTCTCATCTCGGCGACAAACAAATGTCATATTCTTGTCAAAATGTAGGGAGATTAGAGGTATTTTTGACAGATTGAGACTGAGATCAGACTGTAAACGTTCTTAAAATTACGAGAATTTTCCCTCTGTTTTATTGGAAGTTGAGGTTTAATGTTAACTAGAAATATAGATATTTTTCTTTTTACTCTTGTGGAGAAGAGGCATGCCCAGGGAGCCTCGGAAATCAGAGCTAAAAGTCAACTAGCAGATAAAATCTACGTTATATCTCAAGACTTCACAATCTATCAGTATTGTTGTCGGAAAATTCGTTAGTTACTTACGTTCAGACATTTTCTGAGAGGCAAGGCAGCAGAGACTGGCAATAATTCATTAAAATTATATATCTAGTGTCAGTAGATTTGGTTAGTCGCTGCCACTCCCGAAAAAAAAATCTAATCTAACTAGCTTGTATTATTATTATTGACCCACTGCAGGGCAAAAGCCTGGGATCTCCCTTTTCCAAATACAACATTTCTCAAAAAAAAACCGTTAAAAAATTTGAGTGTATAAGTGAACCATCTGAATTCAAATATTATTATGATCCATAATAAAAAAAAAGAAGAAAATATTTTCCTAAAACCCAAAAAATAATATCGGTTACAATAGAACCCACTGATGTTTAACACTTCAACTCAAAACTAATATCTATACGTATATAAAACAGTAATAATAATAGTATATTAAGTATATAAAATAGCCTAGATGCTACCGAAACATGGGGCAGTTGTTTTTCATAACAACGAGAGCGAACGAAGCGAGTTACTCTAATACCTATAGAGACGATAAGCCTGCAACGACTATATCTAAAGGAGGCTCTGTACCACGCCAGTATTAGCAGACTAGATGTAACTATTGCAACCTGTATAATCGAAAAATATTTGGTCACTGAACTTATGGGTAACCAGAAATTTTCATCACAATGTATACATAATGTACTATTAAAACTCATCAAAATTGACGATAACGTAAGACTAAACATGTTAATAATATTTACCGAGTATAAAAACTATTTAAACGTAACAAATTAAACAATTTTGTTTCTAATAATCTCATTTCGAGACCAGTAGCGCCATCTATTGTAATTAGTAAAGTAACAATGCATAATGAGCTTTTATTATAAAATATTCAGATTAGAACTTAGACAAAAAATAAAAATATTTTATACAATAGGCGTAAAAAATACTACAGGTTGACGTATTAACAGTAACTGTATTGAACGTGTCAAATGCAAAGGTACTGTATTCAAAACGACAGAGATCCGACGACATGATCAAAACGTCTGTAAAAAACCAATGAAAACGAAAAAGAAACTGCAAACGAAAATGGCCGTTGAATGCCCGGCGAAGTGAACGTTGCACTTTCACGATTAAAAAATAAAATTGAAAAAATAAACGACGCGTTAGAAATGAACCATCGGCTAATAGTTCTTATTGACGCCGGAGTGGCGCTAGTGTGCGAGCTCATTGGTTTCAGCTTTAGTTCTGCTATCCGACGCTGCTATATTATGGCAGCACTTGCGGCGATATCTTATTAGAATAATGTTGTGTAGTATTTCGGTTTTTATGAATAAAATGAGGTGTTGAAATAAGGATAAGGCGTTTTAAAAATTGATGTAGGACTTTTTTTTGTTTTATTTCTTAAAATATGTTTTTTTTTTTCGTAAAGGATTATCAACGATAGCTTTTTGGTTCTTGCGTAGAGCTTCGTAGAGTTGTCAACTATTTCACGCACCTAAAACCGTTTTAGGTGTTTTATGTGATATAAAAAAAACTTTATAATTAGGTTTTTTTTTTACTTTTTTGTGTTATGGACACAATTGACCAAACCAAAAAATAATCGTACGCGCCGCCAAAGTATTGAAAAGCGTCGATCACATGATCGGTCGCAGATCGAACCGGGTCAAGCACAACAGGTGAGTTGCGGAGCGCATCAACTAAAAAATAAAATATCGAAATGTGAAAAAATAATAAAAATCAGCAAATATAGTAAATTGAAAAAAGAATAGTGTCGTTACTGTCTGGCGCGTGTATTTTGTGTATTTGCGTCTCTGTCGTGAGTGGCGCACACGTGGTTTTCGGTAGTCTCGGTTCGGGTGTGGGAGAGGGCGCGGGTGAGCCGCGCGCGAGGCCCACATCCCGTCGCGGCCCACGCCGACCGGCTGCGTTGCCCGTAACCTCCGAATGACCTCATTTTTTTTTCTCCAATGTAAATATTCGGCTCGTTTTTGCCGCATAGTCTATAAGTGGTATTAAGTTCCTTCGCCGCGTTCGATTTTTTTTTTATTTACTTGTTAATTAGTGGACGCTCCAAATTGACTTTAGCCGTGTCGAGGACTTTTAATTAGTGTAATTTTTTTCTAGTGTAACGACTCGGTTTTTTGGACTGGAATAATTTAGAAATTAAATAATTATTGTATTATAAAATTATTGTTAAGTTCCCCGGACGTTTCGGACTGGTTTATTATAAGGTATTATTTTGTTGTGGTGTTTTTGGAAAATTAGATATACCTAAGTTAATTTATCAAGATACGTGGTTCCTTTCAAGATAAGGAAAAATTGTTCTCGTCAGCACATCAGGTAAATTGTGAATGAAATTGTATTTTGGTGATTCTCAGTTTGTTGTTTTAGTTTATTTTTTAATTTTTTGCTAAATTATTTTTATTTTGCAATGATCGCTCATTTTGTAAAAAAAAAAAAACATATTCTCAGTGACGGTATTACATTTATTACAAAAATAAACTGTGTTAGTTCAAATAAATCACAAGGCCAAACAGTTGTAGTCAAAATATTATGAGTAAACAAAATTGTATGTCCCTATCAATTGAATTGAAATTCGATTCAATGAAAGCAATTTTACCGCGTAAACACATTCTTTTATTAATCTAAGAGTACTTCGGTACAACGAAAAAAATAGTCTAGATGTCTAAATAAAAAATATTCTTTTCTTTTTTTAACACAAAAGGCAAATGCATTTCAACAACTTTATAAAAAAAAAAAATGTTTTCTGAAAAAAAAATAACAAAAAGAAGTCTTACATTCTTTCCTTCCTTTCGTTTATTTTTAACAACACCCCGTAGACAATGTATAAAAATATTTCCGATCAGCAATAAAAAAACGTAATTTTACGGGGAAAAATCTCGTGAAACCGCGTCAGGTTCGTCGACCTCGCTCGGACCAGTCTCTGATAAAGGAATCATATTAATTCATACTCTTTCAGCTGTTTACGGTTTCCAACGTGAACATTCACTTGCGTTGCGAAATAAAAAAATACGCTCCGGACGTGACGTAGTTGTTGTTTTTTTTATACAACGAAATCGAGGTAAATTATTGGTTTCCTTTTTTAAATTTCCCGTCAATGAGTTCGACATTATTGGGTGTTAAAATGTACGTCGTGTTTTTTTGTGTCCCGTGAGTGATGCGATCTCTTTTGTTTTTGTTTTTTATGTCATTCAGTTGTATTCATCTTTTGGTTTCTGGCAAGTAGCTTATTGTTCTTAAAGATTAACTTAAGCATTTCGTAGTAGGTACCTAGTTGAACGTTTCAGTCCCAAAATAATGCTTCATTTCCGTTAGATTTATTTTTTTCACAAAGCTTTAATTTTTTCTATTCTTTTTTTTATGATACTTTGTTATTTTATTAAACCCACCTTCTAGATTTGTGATAAATTTAACGTTTCAGTTCAAAAACTGACTTAAAAACGATCTAAAAAAAAAAGTTTGTGGCATTTCTTTTCTCTTTATTTCCTAAAAAATTGATTTGCATTATTAGAATTAGTTTGATTAATGTTGTGATTCTGATTGCAACCAATATTTTGGGAAGGTCAAATTCACAGATTTAAGAATTTTGAAAACTCGTTTTATTGTTACCCATTGTTTTGTGAACAAACTGGGGAACCAATACATAAATGAGGGTGAGATGAAACGAAACAAAAAAAACAGTTTCTCTTCCTCACAGTCTTGACCCTTCGTTTAGGAAACTGTTTAGTTTGACATACATAATAATAATTTTGACCGGTTCTGTTAGACTACATTCTTAATCCTAACTTCATTCTAACCAACAGTTAATCGAAACCCACATTCATTGTCTTAAAATCGATCAACTACCGACTCGTATGTAATCATACAAGTGTCGAACAAAAAAAGTGCGGCGATGACGTCACGCCACTCACGCCACCATAATGCATTAAAAAGTACAATCGCTGAATACGTATCTCTCATTGATATTGTCGGGTGCCGATTACCGGAGGATTTTTTGCGAATGATTGAATTTTATTTACAATTAACCCGGCCTCGGCATCGGCGAAAGCGAAAGTGACGATTAAATGCCATTTAAAAATAAAACAGCTCGCCGCCATAACATTGGGAACATTGGGTTCATTTATATTTACGTACACCTATAGACGAGTATTTGTTGGTAGACGGTCACTTCTTGCCTAATGCAGTTCTATCTCGTTTGTGCATACAGTGTGCTCGTGAAACTGACCAAATAATGCGAGTACACAGAAATGAAAGACCTTCGTTCACAAACTCAAGTGTTACGCAAAAAAACATACAAGGCGGAGACGAAACGTCTTAGCCGTAAGAAACCGCCCAAACGTAAGTCGCTGGGGAGCGCAGGCGGGCGGCCCGCCTAATTTGTCTTAGGCGGAAAAATCGCGCGGCGATTACAAGTGGCTCGTAACGAAGTCGGGCCCGGGGCGGGGGCGGGGGCGCGCGCGGGCCGGGGTGGGGGAGGCGCGGATCGGGGGTGGCGGCGCGGCTGGCCGCGGGACCGTCTCAGTCGTCCGTCTGGAGTCGCGCCGGCCGGCCGGGCCGCGCGGCGTAATACACGTTCCTCGTGCTCTTGTGATTATAAATTTTAATAAATACAAAATTCCAAAAAAGTAAATTTAAAAAAATTAACCGCGTCTAATCGAAAATATTTTTAGGCTAAAATCCCCTCGACCCTCACTTTTTTGACCTAAACTGTTGGCATTGGAAAAAAGTTTTTTGCGAAATTTTTAATATTTACGTCGGTTACATTTGTAAAGAGATTAAACTTTTGGCCGTTGATGAGAATATTTTTATTTAAAATTTATTTTTCTTAACTAACGAGCGATCTTGAGTGAGCGATTGATGAGTAAATAATAATTAATGATAAGCGTTATATTAATATTAAGTAATTGATAGTAATTGAACTAACTATTGACTGCCACAAATATTGTCTGCTGTACTTAGTTTAATATTTGGACTATTTGTGGTTTACTCGGACCGACAAACTTTTTGTGAATCGATCTCAAGAACTCTTCTCCCGGACCAAGGTGGTGATATTAAACAATAATGTTTTATTGTAGAGCTAGTGACAATCCTTTGTTTTTTGTGTGAATAGCTTTTTTTTTCTTTTGTAATTCTTTTTATTTTTTTTACAAAAAAAAAATTGTGATAGTGGCAGTGTCCAACCAGGACCTATTTCACGAAAACCTACTGTTAATTTCACACTTATTGTTTTTGTGTATTTTTTTGCGTTTTCTAAGCGCTCTTTATTTTTTGGCGTCGTCCGACGGGACGGGCGATCTCCTTTACATAGATTTCACAAATCTAACAACCGTTTTAACTTCACTAGTTTTAGATCTTACTTGTAGAGCTAGTTTGTTTTTGTATTTTTTTGCGGCTAACTCAAAGAATAGACTCTTTAATTCTGTTTTTTTTTTTAATTTCTTGTTTGTATGAAACTTAATAACGATACCGTTTGAAAATCAAGTATTCGACTTGATGTGAGCTTTTTTCGAGTTTGTCATGTTTTTACCGTTTTCTTATTATAGAATAAGTGTTTTTCATTATTTTACCGTATTTTTTACCTACAAGGTTTTTATTTTGTTATTTTTATGATTTTGTTTACCTACAATAAACTTTATTTTTATTTTTGCTTGTTTATTTTTTTTATTTTGCCTTATCTACAACTAAAAGGTAAGTATAAACTTTCTGTCGAAACTGTGTCTCCATTTTTAGTTTTTATGTTATTCAATTAATGAATGAAGCTTTCTTTTTAGATAAATAAACTAGATATTTTTGATCGTATCTTAAACTTTTGAAATATTCGTAGCTTCACTTGTGTGGGATTCAAAAATAGTGCATAGAAATGCTATTCTTTCCGACGTCAATTTCAAAGAGTTCTTCTTTCTAAGTTCTCTACATTATTTGAAATTCATTTTAAAAATATATTATTTCGCCAGTAAAATAGGGATATATAAAGTTAAAATTGGTTTGACAACCTCTACTGTTCTTTGTCATCATTACAATATAACACATAATTTTTTATCATATCCGTTACCATTTTTGTGCCATGTTGAAATCTGCGGCGGATTGTTTGAAAGGCCTGCTTCGAGATTCGTCAAACTCTTATAAAATGATAAGTCCCCACAAGATTTCTGATTCGTACAAATAAATAAGGAAACGTTGTTTCTAAATGTCCTACAAATATCTTTCGTAAGAAGCAAGTAATAGCTGCAAACAGATACTTAGGGGAGAGTAACACAATACCGAAGGGAACCCGCTTATGAAATGATCAGTAACTGGTTTTGAATGGTGCACACAAGACCTTATTGATATTACCTTCATGTTATGTCTCACTAAAGCCCTTACCATAACGTGTTTCGGTCCTGTTTGATTCAAATGGAATAGGGAACGCAAATCCACAAGATAAATGGAAGTATTATGTTTATGTACGTAGGTAATTCAAGAAGATAATCTAGGAAGTCGATGATTTTTAGGATTTCGTACCCAAAGGGTGCCAACGGAACCCTATTACTAAACCTCCGCTGTCCGTCTGTCTGTCAGCGGGCTGTATATCAAGAACCGTAATTGGTAGACTGTTGAAATTTTCATGGAGTGTTTATTTATATTGCCGCTATAACAGCACATGACATAAATAAAATGAAGTTAAAAAAGTAAAGGCCGTTTTTTGCCTTGTGGCAGGGAACCCTTTATGTGCTAGTCCAAGTCACACTTGGCAGGTTTATAAAGTCCCTTTCACTGCCAAGGTATAATGGTCTATTTCACCAAAGAAAATGAAAATTGGTCCCTACTTGAAATCATGTATCAAGCGATATGGAAGGACTTATATTTAGCGATTATAGGTTGCTACTGATATTAGGTATGTTGAATACCACCTAATTGATGATGAAATAGGTAGTAAACTTGTCCTAGTACATTAGTCGTAAAATAAGTCGACTTGATTAACCGACAAATACCTTGCATAGACATACAGCAACAACATAATATTTTGCTAACCTTTGTCTTCATATCAATTTTCTATTTTTAACCGACTTCTAAAAAAGGAGGAGGTTCTCAATTCGAATGTTTGTATGTTTTTTTTTTTTGTGTTTGTTCGCGCATAACTCCGTCGCTTGCCAACCGATTTGAAAAATTCTTTTTTTGTTGGAAAGGGTATAGTTTCTAAATGGTCCCATGAAAATTTTATCGAAATCGGACAAAGATGAGATGAGAAAAATCAACAAAAATCTAAAAAATTATCTGCATTGTCCACATTAACGATTTTTTTGTTTACTTTTTTGTGGGGTAGGTACAACTAAAAAGTGAAAAATAAAAACTTTTTTACAAAAAAAAAAACAACCGACTTCAAAAAAAGCACTACAAAGTGATAAATAACTTTAATTTCGGAAGTCGGTGTCAAAAAACGAAAATGCGGAACCAACGACACCGACTTCCGAAATTAAAGTTATTTATCACTTTGTAGTGCTTTTTTTGAAGTCGGTTGTTTTTTTTTTTTGTAAAAAAGTTTTTTTCTCGAGAGTCGATTGGGCCGGAGACGCATCCACGCCAAGTTTCTATGTCCGGTTTTTTCTCACATAGATCACACAAATCCTGTAAACTGAGGAGCTTAAGTAATTTCACAATAACAGCATTCGTTTCTAGGTAATTTCTAGTAAGTAAAAATCTTTAGGTCTATAATGTCGCCGTCGGGGCCTCTTGACTATGATCCGCGGGCCATTTGTCTGACATGACTGTTTTAGATACATCTTGAAATTTGAACAAATGAACATAATTATACGATAGGTACTTGTTTTTATTATATACGGAAAGTGAACTCATCAGGCTAACGTAAAACCTGTGACCATAAAAGATACAGGGCGTTTCCTAAGCTGATGTGAATAGGTTGTTAAAGAGGAAATAGCGTCAGAATAAATCGAAACCACCTGCTATTTCACTAATTTATTAAAGTCTGTTTTTTTTTTTTTCATCTATGTCACCCTATTTTCCGGTTTTCAAAATCTGCTGTTTTCGAGATATCGACATACTTACCCCAACACTACCTACTAAGTAGGTCTTGTTAGTTCATTTCGTCACAAAACATTCACGGAATACATACATACATACATAAATAGCCTATAATGTTCCCACTGCTGGGACACAGGCCTCCTCTCTGTAAGAGGGAGTGGGCCATAATCCACCACGCGGGCCCAGTGCGGGTTGGTAGATGTCACATGTCTTCGAATTTTTGGTTCTAGGACATGCCGGTTTCCTCACGATGTTTTCCTTCACAGTTTTTGAGAGCAGTGGTGATGAAATAATTTACACAAAGTAAAGCGCCTGTCTGGGTTCGAACCTACGACCTACAACTCGTAAGTCGCGGCCTTTACCACTGGGCCACCACTGCTCTCACTCTCTGCTTCACGGAATAGGTACTTTCAAATGACCAGGATATAATACAGAAACTAAATTAATACATATTGATATTTTATCAAGATGCTAAAGGTGGTTATAATCTTTTTTCGATAAAACCTACCTTAGTACCAAAGTAATTAGGTATAAGATCCATTTAAAAAAATAAGACTGGGTTACTTAGCGTTTTTTCTCACATAAAGAAAGAAATAATCAATTGTCACCATAATTCCCGAGTGCGGGGTGCGATTTCATAGGTACCATTACAAGTCTTTCTTCCTTCACATTTATCTTCTAGTATTCAATTCAATTTATTTATTCATCAGATATAAGCTAACAGTTTACACCAAATCGCTTATATCCATGCTAATTCTACAAAATTACATTAATTTTTTTTAATTAAAACTTCTTAGACTATTAAAATAATATATATACAATAAACTGAAACTAAATTGAAACTATTTAATCGAAAACGTGACATTCATAATTCTCTCAAGCTATTATGTATTATTATCAATTGCCTGAAACATGTTGTTTCAATAATTGACCAAAAGTTTTGAAATTCACGAATAGCGTCATCTACCAAAAATGACGATCACTAACCAAACATAAACATGAATTAGGTACAACAAATTGCTGTGGGGTACGCTTTACGAAGTTCCGACAAAACAACATAGATGGCGGTGTAAGCACAGTCGCGGGCGCATCCAACTATGACCCTCGGTAAACGCTAACGTAAAACTATACGCATTTTGCAGATGGCGCTAGTGCCGTACGTGTTAAAAGACTAAAGTATGAGTCGTTATTCCTTTTTCAGTATGTCAAATCGCAGTGTTTTTAATAAAAATGTTCTTTTTATTAAGTGTTATTGGGGTTTTTTTAACTTCTCAGCAGCGGCCCGAAGTCTGGCTTTATGCCCGGTTGCTGGCAATGGGCTCGCCCCCAATAACCCTCTACCTAACCCTTGGGTTGCAATCGTGACTTTATGTTATGTGTATGTTGACGCTTTCAAATGGAATCATATTAGTAAAGCACCACCTATGACTCAAACTCCAAATCATTATGTCAATAGCTTTCCATTTTTTTCTCGATAGAGGGCAGCTCATTACAGTTCTAAAAATAACGCAACGCCATCTATGATTCGCATAAGGACGCGGTAATAATTTTAGTTCTTATCTTAAGTAAGAGATGGCACTAGGAGCGTTAGTTTGAAGTGTAGACTGTAGCATTGAACGAGGTACGATTACCCAATGAGATTACCGAGTTTGATTAGAAGGCCCGTTTCCTTATCAGACGGATTTTACATTTTCCATGGGTGGGAAGAGATACATTCTTTAATATAAACTACATAGAATTATCGATATAATGTAGGATGTAGGTAGGTAGTTACTATAGAGAACAAGTGTTTAATTCATCCTATTTTGAAGTTAATAACGATATCTACATATAACACTCCAAAAAGTGTACCTATATTGATTATTTATTATGATAAGGTTTTATTCCAATAGCATTGTCTCTGCCAGTTCCTTTAAACATTTTAACGTGTAAATGCAACGTTATGTAGACCAATGCTATATCATGTTACTCACAGACACACTTTAAGTATATTTCCAAATACATACTATATATTTCCTCATACGAGACTTGTTATTGGGTAGGCGTGTTAGCCCAATAGGTGTGGTTAACAAACTTCTAAGAAAGTGGGCGAGGCAAGACGTAGGCGGTGCTAGCGAGCTATTGGCTGAGAAATATATTGAAATACCTATTGAAATGCCAATCTTGAGCCTTGGCCACTTTGCTAAGCTATAAATATTTAAGCAGCCTGAAAATTGGGGCAGTAATAATAACTTCTAGGCTGGTATTGACAGGAGTTTGAAGATTGGGAATAATTTTGTCTTATGTATTGGAAAGATTTGTCTTTTCCGGCATTCACAACTCATAATCTAGGTACTAGCAGTGACACGCGATTTCATCCGCATAAGTGTCGATCCCGTGGGAATATCAGGATAAAAAGTATCCTATATCCTTTCCCGGGCCTCAAACTATCTCTATACCAAATTTCATCTAAATCGTTTAAGCGGGAAGAGGTAACAGACAGACACACTTTCGCATTTATAATATTAGTATGATATAATATTATCCAAATTCCAAACTAATATTATAAATGCGAAAGTAACTCTGTCTGTCTGTCTGTCTTTTCTTCACGCCTAAACTACTGAACCGATTTCGATGAAATTTGGTATAGAGATAGTTTGAGTCCCGGGAAAGGACATAAGATAGTTTTTATCCCGATATTCCCACGGGATCGAAACTTACGCGGGTGAAACCGCGGGGCGCAGCTAGTAATCCATAAAGCACATTCTGAAGTAGCCTTCAGTATGTGCTTTTAATAGCTGCCTTGTGAATTAATTAACACTAATAATCATCAGAGCATTAGTGGTCCAGTGATAACTGCCGCTAGGTATTTCTACTTCTCTACGCTACGAGTTTTAGGTCGTAGGTTCAAACACAGACAGGCGCTTTACTAATTGTAAATTATTTCATTACCACTGTTCCCAAAACGGTGAAGGAAAACATTGTGAGGAAACCGGCATGTCCTAGAACCAAAAATTCGAAGACATGTGACATCTAACAACCCGTACTGGGCCCGCGTGGTGGATAACGGCCCACTCCCTCCCACAGAGAGGCCTGTGTCCCAGCAGTGGGAACATTATAGGCTGATTATTGTACACTAATAATTTAATTTCAAATAAATATGAGCATTAATTTAGTACTTTTAATGGCTAAATGATTAAACCGATTTTTATGTAGATACTTTGGCAAAGATGTAGCTCGATACCTAAATAAGAGGTTACCATAACGAAAAAAAAAAGTGGCACTCCGGGAATGCCGACAGAAATGAAAACTTGAACAATTAGGTACGTGTGTATTTTTTTAATCGTCATATAAACAAAACACAAACAGAATACTTTTGCCAGCACTCACTGACATATCGAAAATACATTAAAACCGAGTACATCCCGAGGACAGCCGAACACATCCGAAGCGGTGTCGGTTACGGTAACAGTGGCGCGACCGCGAATTCAATGGTTTTTTCCCATCTCAAAAATGCCCAACGCGTCTAAAGAAATTTTCACTTAAATAAAAGAGGGCACAGGAGAAACTACTTCATGCTGCCGTGTGAGTAACTAGTTAAGTAGATACCTAGGTACTTATAGAGTACCTACCTACGTAAAGACCACCCCCCGTCTTCCTGGCGTTATAAAAGAAGATCAATAGTGATTATGACAAGAGGCTGTCACGTGTTACATCCTCCTTTGTGCCTTCCGACAAAAGCACTTCAAATGTTGATTAGAACAATCTGTTCTCATGAAAATTCGGGCAATAGCTCTTTGATCGTTCATTGTACCGCTAGACTCGTATGCCAATCAATGGATGTGAACTTGATATGAAAATACAGAGATTCATCGGAAGGCATATCGAACGATACCAGTCGGGCTTGTTGCTAAATAATAACAGCGGCACGAGTCGATCAAAGGTTAAGCTACACTTGCTGAGGTCAGTTCATGGATGGGTGACCAATCCATTACGTATCGCGATCTTTGCGTGACTCAGAAACCACGTTAAACCATTGGTCCCCGCTGTCATTTGTCAGATTTTTGATAGTCGTTACGGATAGTCAGAAGCTCGAAAATCTGACAACCAGTCTTACCACGTATGGGTATCATGTTACCCGGTAACCGAGTTGTGGAGGTCAGATAGGCAGTCACTCCATGTAAAGAATGAATTCAGCTGCATCCGGTTAGACTAGAAGCCAACCTCAACATAGTTGGGAAAAGGCTTGACATATTGATTCATAACTCAACACAATCACACAACCTACATCTCTGCTGATAACCCGATTCCAAGACGCGTCACCCCACCTCTTCAGGGCGTATAGTACCAAGGCGGCATAAGAAACGAGGCGTGGGAGCGCAAGGAGCCGCGCGGGGGTGCGGCGCGGGGTGAGGGGCGTGCACAAGACGTTAGGGGGCGGGGCTTAAGTTTACACTAACTTCGACTTTGATCTTAGGAATTCCGACGAATGAGGTTAAAGTGGCTACGACTGGGCTACGTCGTAGACTATTTTCGTAGCAACCTCTACGAAGGGTCTACGAAGATTCTGTTTTCGTAGCAAGCTATATTTTTCTGTATTTTTTTATGAATCCGTAGTGTATGATTAAACTTATCGTCAGTGGTAAATTATAGTAGGTATATTGTACAGCATTTTTAGTTTTTTTTTTTTACCTATTTTTGTTTAGTTTTACCTTATGCTTTACCCAAAGAAAATTATCTTAGTCGAATCCTGACGTTTATTTAGACACAGTGTAATAATAGTTGAAAAGCCTACTAATAAATAAATAAACTAAATTATGTCATTTTCCTTGTTTACAGACTTCTCTATCACCTCTAATCAGAACATCTGATACCCTTGGGTGACATCTTTAGGTATATTTTAGGTAAGTACCTACCAAATTAAACATTAAAAAAAATATTTAGCTAATAAATTTTAGTTGTATATCAATATTCGTATGTTTGATGATGAACTGCATCAATGTTTGCATGCCAAAATTTACAAGGATTCAAGGATTCTTTAATATTATTGTAAATACCTACATTCTGAGCAAAAAAAGAATACTCTGTTCTATTCTAAGCATAGTACTCGTAGTAGACGACGAAAGAAAGAAAGAAAAAACTAAAGGTAAAGATTTTAAAGCTTAAAAGAGTGCAAGTTCGAGGATTTGACTAGTGCAGAGGCTGAGCAAAATGACGTTCTGTCAGCGAGAACAATGATGACAAATTAAAAAAAAAATAGATTGACATAAGCTACCATAAACCTTATGACAATCCTGTTTAAAAGAGTCACTGCACACTGTAGAAATACGAAATGCTTTGAAAACGATTGCTGCTTGTGATTTGATCAACAGGAAAATATATTTGCATATTGTTCCGAGTTTGAGTAATGCATGTCAGATTTGTCTCTGTAAACGAACTTACAACACAAAAAAAAAACAGTTTTAAGAAAATATAATTAAAGTCTAACAAATCTAGGCAACAAACTCACTCAGGTAAGCCTACACTAAAGTAATTCTCGCAAAAGAATACCTCCACTAACAAAATTAAAACGTCACACGTAGAATCATTACTTAGAACGCCATCTTTTTAAACGTCATCCAGAAAGGCTGAATGGGCGCGACCCTTGACGCTTAAAAAAAAAGAAAACTCACGCATCGCATTCCATTGTACGTAGACACGAAGGTGGATCTCATTAGAGAAACATTCCCGATCTGATGGCGTGAATCTTGGAATCATTACGTGGAATGGAGCGATACGGCGGACATGTTTTTTTTTATCATATAAATATTTTTAGCGCGCTTTTTTCTTTCTTTTTTTATTGTAATTTGGGTCATGTGTAGTACGTAAGTTGTAAGGAAAGTCATTTTATTTTGCACAAAGAATATGTTTCCATGCAAGGATCCCATCCCATCCCAACCCTTAGGCACTTTATGACGAACAAGTTCTATGGCTTTGGAGGTAACCTGTACCTATATGCTTAGATACTAAAGCTACCATAGAAAAATTACGGATCAATTAATTGACTATCTAATTGTAATTTTCTTTCAAAAAAATCTTAGCTATCTACTTAATTAATGAAGTCTTCAATTCCAACTGATCAGACCATCGTCATCATATTTTTACCAAAAAATCTAAAAGCCCTCTCTTGCGACAAAATAATCAATCCGAAATCTCACAAAACTAAAAGAAAAAGAACGAAAAAGATCGTCAGTTCTCAATTACAATACTATTACGTCAGCAAAAAGACAAAGTCAGCCGCAAACGTTCAAAAACCGTACGAAAGAGCTTCTCCATTAAGACCGGAGAGAAAAACCGTACTTAAGATAGCACTGAAGTGTTATGGTGTTGCCGCAGTCGGTAAAGGAGGTATTATGTAGTTGAGGATTCTTCATTAAGGTTTGTTGCGACGGAAAAAGATATCGTGAGGAATAGTGGAGGTAAGAGGACGGTGGGAAACTTGCCTGACACTTGTTTCATGGTTTTTTAATGTTTTTACTTTAGTTGCAAGTTACCGTAGCCTTTCTAAGAAAAATTGACAAAATTGGCACTAAATATAGTTAGGTGGACATAATGCATCAAACGTCCCAACAAAAAAATGATCACCCAAAATTTATCTTTACATAAAAATCTCAACAATTAAACGCCTCTATTATTTTAACCCCACGGAACAAAACAAAGAGAAAATTATAAAAAAAAACACTATTCAAGATATTCATGTTCACATACATGAGGTTGCGTTTCTGCGACAAAAGACGCCGCGACACCACAATGAGGTAAGTTGCCGCAAGTCGCAAATTGCTCGCGAGACGCGTCGCAAATTGAATGCCGAGGTGTGATGAAGGAAACATACGGGGGTAGGGAAAGAAAGTGGAAACGCGCGATTATATTTTTTCATAACAGTAGATAGTAAAAGATAATCAGGGTTATTTATAAATGTCACTTAAAAATAAGTAATGGTTAAGGCTGTGTAATCATACATTTTAGACGTTTAAACGTCTTTTAACTTTAAGCAACGTTTATGATTAAAGAGGAATGTTTTAGTAACAAATGGGAAAAGAAAGAACAAACATTTATTTAAACTAAACGTGACGCGTAAAGTAAAAACACTGTTTGTCATTACGCCATCATTTGCCTTACTTGTCGTAATGGATGGCAGGAAAACGATTACCTTTATATTTAGTATAGTTAGATGCAATACAATGACAGAGAAACTTTTAACTGCCGCACAATAATAAAATAACACATTGATATCGTGAAAGTAACCAAACAGACCGTGACAAGCAAAACAAATGACGACTGCCGCACCTTCACGCGAACGGATTTGTCGTATTCTTTGACCATCATTACGCATTCATAACTCGACATTGACACGACTGCAAACACTGATACCAAGAAAATCATGCCCTCACCATCACCTTTCAAAGCAAACGTAGCCCATTTCTCCTCCGCGTTTTACGGGCCGGTCTCAACTCCAACCCCGTCTGTATCCCACAAGTGTGAGCACACATTTACACGGCAACTTGGGTACCAACGAGTCACGCCCGAACACCCGCGTATGGTGGCGGGCACGCTCAAGAATTTTAAAGTTTTCACATTAACCGCGAGAAAAAGTAATTAAAGCGTCTTTAGAACTCTGATGAATAGCTGTTTGATAGTTGGAAGTTTTCACTATTGTGTAGACTGTAATGTGGAGAAGATGATTCTGAAGAAATATTACAGTCAAAGCCGTGGTTTTTTCGTGTGGAATTTCTCAGTAGCAAGGTACTGACTCCGGGAGTCTGAATTTCATGGCTCGCCCTCACATGGTACTTAAAAATGACTGGCGAAATGTGAATGAAAGTACCTACTACAGGAACACCTCTGCTTAAGTCTTCGGGGATTACAAGCGTTATGTTACAGTCAATTGTGTAGCTAAACTGCTCCATAAATGTTTAAATATGAGTAGGTTATACGGATTGCAAAAGAACACATCAATACAAACTTATGCAAATGTTAGTGAGTAGATACCGCCTAAATACCAGGAATCGATTTAGAGGTATAGATAGTACCATCCATAAGACGCGCCCCACTCTTCTTATTAATCGCTAGTGGTTAGCGCTAGTTAATTCCTTTAGTGTTTTAGTTTTTTGATACAAACTAATTACCCACTAATTAGTAATTACTGTGTATCGACAAAACTAAAACACTAGCGGAATGTTGCATACTTGTACTGTAAGCGATTAGGAAGAAGAGTGGGGCGCGTCTTCGTGAATGGCGCTATCTGTAATGATTCCCTAAAATTATGAAAATGCATAAAGCCTTGATTATAGGCCAAAGAAAAACAGAAACAAAGATACGAAAACCGCTCGACATTGTGAGGAAACGCCACCTCCAAAAAGGTGAACCGGAATATCGTTCCACACTATTTCAAACAAAATGACATGTAGGTACCACCCTATTCTTTGACAACCATAACAAAACCGAACAATAACAATATTATCATATCCGATAACCATCAGCATCTATCTACATCTTCAATAAAAACCGAACCACGTATTCCAGTCCTCATTCCATTGGCGCGGGCGCATTCCGTGACGGCCCGCCATTGGCTAAACGCACTTCCGTTTCCTGAAGTCACGCCAATTACTCTTGAAAGGTTGGTACACCTGTACATAAGGATGTATGAATTGAATTAACATAATTGAGTGTAATTACGTGTTGCTGTGTGGGAATGGTATTAATGAATATAGTATGTAGATGAGTATTGTTTTACATAGCTGTTTTTAGGCAGGTACACACCTACCCACTAATAGATACCTGGTTTCTAAGGTGTTTAAATGGAGTTTATCCAATCGATAGTGAATATTGGTTCGATATCGTGTTTCTGAAGGAAGAATTTAGCTTAAAAGTCCAGTGAATTATTATCGAGGGTTTATCTGAGAACCTCGAAAACCGAGCATAAGGAAGGAATTCGCTTAAATACATAGATAATTATGTCGAATTCAATAGCTATTGAAAATTTAAACTCCGTTTAAGAATTCTTCAGAAATCGGGCGTAAGTCTTTATTCGTATGTGCGTTATGTGTTAGCAAAAGAAAGCTTTAAATCTATAGTAATAATGAAGCTGAAGACTTTGTCTGTTTCAACTCACTAATCTCTGGTACTACAAGTTGGGTTTGAAAAAATCTTATTGCATTGGACAGCCTAATTCTTGAGGAAGAGTAAAGGCTGTTTAACATCACACTGCGACCCCTAGGAGCCGAGCAAAGAGGAAAAAGGCAGAAAGAACGCTAAGCGAAACGAAGTAATAGCGCAGGCGGGCGATGCGATGCGAGTCGGGGGAACAAGAAATTTTACGCGGGCGATATTGCGGGCAGAATTTAATGCTTAACATAAGAGAAAGCTTTGAACGAATCACACTTCACACTAATATTATAAAGGCGAAATTTTATGAGTGTGTGTGTGTGTAGGGGTGGGTTTATATGTTTGTTACTTCTTCACGCTCAAACAGCTCGACCAATTTTGATTAAATTTTGTTAGAAGTAGCTGACACTCTGGATTAACATATAAGCTACTTTTTATCCTGATATTCCCACGGGATCGAGACTTATGCGGGTGAAACCGCAGGGCGCAGCTAGTCAATCATAATTTCTGAGTAAAAGCTTTGTCTCAATTTCTCCTCCAAAAAAGCTTAGGTTTTCTTGTCAAAGAACGGTAAAAATGCATATAAAACACTCTACGCTAGAGAGCTACACAATTTAAATCAACTACATATATACCTTACAATAGCATGACTAATTTACTACTATCGATAGGTACATCTGGATGAAGGAGTTTTTCAAAAGACTCCAACCTCATCACAACTCGTCCACATAAAATAATTAAACACAAATAAACTAACAATAATATTTTAAAACTCTGACGTACGTAGCGTGTCCACTTACATTACTATTATTTTTCTTCACTAAATACTATTTCCCCCAAGTACTTGGACAATGGGGCTCAGAAATGCACCAAGTTGACCAGGTGGTACTGACAGATGTGACGAAGCAGCGCACGCGCACGTTTAAGCATAGCTTGAGCTTTGAGCATGCAAATAAGGATGCATCACTTGAATATTATTATGATCTTATACAACAAGTGGGTAATTAAAAAGTGATTTTGGAAATATATAATATGAAAAAAATTTTCACCATTTAAAAAAAAAAAAAAAATTTTTTATTCAAAACCTTGTTGGATTTCATTTACATTTCAAATTACTCAATTCTACAATATAGACTTTCCATAACACAGTATCAAAGACAAAGGAATAAAATCTAAAGAAAAAGCAACATTTACATAAACTAGGTAATGAGCACATCACGTGTCAAAAACTCTTTCCATTTTCTCAATCCGCATAAGAAAATTACTGAATCTAGTTAATCCATATATACAAAGACGTCTAAAAGAAACAAAGCAAAAACAAAAACCTGTTCATTATCTTATTTCTAAATGAAAGAAATTATCTCATTCTCTCTGCCTCGAACATCCAATTGGGAGCCGAACACATCTTTTAAAAGGGGCTAAAAAAATTCAACATTTTAATATTTCGAGGGGAATCGCGTGCCAGGTGTACAGTACCCTCTGCCCCACGATATAATAATACTTATTATCACAACTCCTTATTATTTCTTGTTTTAATTGTCCCCGACTTGGCTTTTGCTCCTTTTGTTTGCGTTTAATGGCGTATTGTTTGTTGGCTCTTTTTTAAACGCGTGCGCGTGCCGTAAGATTACGTCTCATTGGTTGTTTTGTTTTCAGCTGTTTTTTTTTTTCTATATTCAAATAAATAATTTTGCCTGGAGATTTTATTTCAATATAGAGTTATCGTCACTTGTTTCCGGTTATTGGGTGACTAATTTGACATGAAATATTTTTAATAATATGGCAAGCAATACCGGAGCCGACCTTTCTGCCAATTTCTATGTCTAACAGAATTGGAAAAGCAATAGGATGCATAATAAAAAATAAAAAAAATTGCAACTGTAGGCACAGCTACAAATTCATCGATTGGTACTCAAAGCTTTATTTTATTTGTAAGAGAAAACAAACAATAGTATGTATATCACACTAATATTATAAATGCGAAAGTTTGTGAGTATGTGCGTGTGTGTGTGTTTATATGTTTGTTACTTTTTAACGCTCAAACGGCTATACCAATTTTGATAAAATTTTTAATGGAGGTAGCTGACACCCTGGATTAACATATAGGCGACTTTTTAGCGGTGAAACCTCGGGGCGCAGCTAGTTAATAATAAATGAAAATAACTTAATGTTGATCTTACACTTAATAAAACTGTTTTCACTATGTTTTAAAGACCAATACCAATTTGGTTTCAAGTCACTTTTACCAAGACGATGTATACATTTACATTTATACATTTTACATTTAGTAGATTTTATTTCCTTCGGCGAGAAGCTATAGCTCCCGCTTTAGTGTAGTAAAAGCCTTCCAATCTAACCAACAATTAATTACACATACATGGTTCAAGTTCCAAGATCTTACAAGTTAAATTGAAGGGATACCAGGCTCACCGCCGATCACACAAGATTGGGGACCGCCACATATTTGGGACTAACTTGTAATTGATTTTGAGGAAAAACTTTTAGTTCGATTAGTGTTCTTAAGTTTATAGTGGCTTGAAGTTTTTAGTACTTGGTCTGGGATAGTAGTGAAGTAAATAATGGCTTATGATTTTGACGGTGTATGGAAATGTGTCCTTACATATCTCTTTTTGGCTTCTTAGCATAATAAGTCAATAATGTTCCCACTGCTGGGACACAGGCCTTCTCTTAGTGAGCCGCAATCCACCACGCGGACCCAGTGCGTCTTGGTAGATGTCACATGTCTTTGAATTTTTGGTTCTAGGACATGCCGGTTTCCTCGCAATGTTTTCCTTCACCAATTTTAAGAGCAGTTTTGCCGTTTTTCACCGCTTTTGGCTTCTTAATGCATGACTAACCAACTCTATTGTATTAATCATATTTTTATTAAGATTAATTAAGATGCTCACAAGGTGTTTTAAAAGGTTATCCTTAAACCGAGGTTTCAAAATCCAAATTCTTCCATTTGCTATTCTCTTTATAACGCCTCCAACAAAAACACATTTTCGTCAAAAAAAAAAAAAAACCGGCCAAGTGCGAGTCGGACTCGCCCATGAAGGGTTCCGTAGCAGCAAGTAACATAATATAAAAGTTCTTGTAGTTCGTTGTAACTTTGTGAAAGGTAAATTGCGGTTTTCGATTTATGACGTATTAAAAAAAAACTACTTACTAGATCTCGTTCAAACCAATTTTCGGTGGAAGTTTACATGGTAATGTACATTATATATATTTTTTTAATTTTATCATTCTCTTATTTTAGAAGTTAGAGGGGGGGACACACACATTTTACCACTTTGGAAGTGTCTCTCGCGCAAACTATTCAGTTCAGAAAAAAATGATATTAGAAACCTCAATATCATTTTTGAAGACCTATCCATAGATACCCCACACGTACAGGTTTGATGAAAAAAAAATTTTGGAGTTTCAGTTGTAAGTACGGGGAACCCCAAAATTTATTGTTTTTTTTCTATTTTCGTGTGAAAATCTTACTGCGGTTCACAGAATACATCTACTTACCAAGTTTCAACAGTATAGTTCTTATAGTTTCGGAAAAAAGTGGCTGTGACATACGGACGGACGGACAGACAGACAGACAGACAGACATGACGAATCCATAAGGGTTCCGTTTTTAGCCATTTGGCTACAGAACCCTAAAAACAACCCGCGTAGTGGTCCACCATTTTTCAAAATCCTCGTGATGTATCCCCCAAGTGTTCATGACAGATTTAAACTATTGCATAAGCCCCCACTCAGCCTCCATAATATATAAACACCTTTAACACGCGTTTTATTAAATTATGATCGATCGAATCACGTAAGAATAGAGAGTGATTAAATATGGTCTTTATTGAGTCGTTTTAAAATATAAAAGCTACGTTTGATCGGTTTTATAGTTGCTTAAACGTTTTTTTTTTTTTTTTAATGAAGTTTTGTTTGTGAATTGAAAAAATTATCAAGCAACAACGTGATCAATTTTTCCTAGGCATTTACAGACGGAAATCTTACATAAACATCCAAAATCAGAACAATTAGATACCGCAATTCAATAGGTACCTACAATAGTTTGTTCCGTGAGAGAATCGAAACCACAACTCGTAAGTTCAGAAACCATTTCGACAAAACTATACAAAATATGCTACTACAGAAACCTATTTATAAGTAATAAAATAAACTGAACTGACCTACCTAACAATTAAGTCTCACAAAATCCAGAACCTAGATTTTTTCAAGTCTGATATTAGAACGAAAACTTCCTAACCACAACTCTTAGCAAAGTACCATTCCGTCCCCAAAACGTCCTATTCGTGGTAATGTCTACAAGAGAGAACGAATCCTGGACGGATGTCCACCCGAGGGACGTACTATGGACGTCCTTAACATAGTGACGGCAGAAACGTTATGTGCTTACATACAAATGTTTGAGTTGTCTCAGTAGTTTACCGACAGATGGCTAGGGGTATCTTCTCCTCATACGGATCTAATTACTAGTAGAAACAGCTGGGGCAGTTGGCGTTTGTTTGAGTTTGATTTACTTTTTATTTTATTTATTTTATTTTATTTATTTGGGAAAATAAACGGTTACACATTACAAAATTACACAAAATATGAGCTACAGGGTGATTAAATGTATAACCCACGACATTTACCACATATTATAAAGAAAAGTTATAAAACTAATGCGATGTGCGCTTACAGTGTGATAGTTAAAATAAAATTACATAGGTAAGTATTAATAATCAAACTTAACACTAAACAGGCATGCAAAATAAAAAAATAAAAAATAAACAAGAAATTATAAATACAGTCTAAGAGTTAGAATATTACGGAGCAATATCCAAAATAGTGTCACGAACAAGGCCTCTAAATTTACTGGTTGGAAGAGCGAAGATGTCAATATTTTGAAATAGATTATTATATTGACCAGTAAGACGACGTAGGGGTGCTCGTAAGCCTGCATTCGTACGACTAGAAGATACTGCAAATAGGGGTCGTGCGCGCACCCCACGGCTTATGGTTGTTCTAGGTACCACGTAGCTAATCCTATTAGTAATATCCATACAATCACAGGCGTTATTGCATAGATCGAATAGAAACATTGTCTCTAAAATAATACGTCTGGCCTTAAGGTTATGCAACTTATATTTATCCAGAAGACAACTATAAGATGCATAAGTACGGAAACAACGGAAATGCATGGCTTTCAAAAACTTACTTTGAACTTTTTCAATCGCATCTGAGTATTTATTATAGAAGGGATTCCATACCGCAACAGCGTACTCTAACTGGGACCTGATCAACGATTTGTAAAGATACAGATATGTATATGGGCGGACAAACTCTGTGGCTGATCTCATTACAAAACCGTACATACGGAAGGCATTATTTATAATTTTACCAATATGAATGTCAAGGTGTAATTTGTCATCCAATAGAACTCCAAGATCGCGCACTAGTGTTTCTTTTGTTAAAATCACATTATTTAAAGAGTAAGGATGCGTGATAATATTTTTGTTTTTAGTAAAACTTATACAGCAACATTTAGATATGCTAAGTTGTAGTTTATTGATTGAACAGTATGAAGAGAACCTATCTAGGTCTTCCTGTAAGAGTAGACAATCGTGCAAATTTTTAATAGGCCTAAAAATTTTTAGATCGTCTGCGTATAGTAATAATTTTGAATTCAGAAAGCATGTGTTGATGTCATTAATAAATATAATGAATAATAGAGGTCCTAAAATGGAGCCCTGAGGCACTCCAGAGGAAACACTTAGGGTGCTGGAAATGAAACCGTTTATCACAACCCTCTGAGTTCTATTAGAAACGTAAGAAGAGAACCATCTCAGTAGATCGCCACGTATACCATTGAATGCAATCTTATGCAAGAGAAGCTGATGGTCAACCTTGTCAAAAGCCTTCCGGAAATCAGTATAAATAGTATCAACTTGAATACGAGAATCCATGTTATTGAACAGGTAGTCCACAAAAGTTACCAGGTTGGTTGTAGTTGACCTTCTTTTGACGAATTCATGTTGTTGTTGAATAATAGTATTGTGCAGTAGAGGGTATACCTTATTATGAACTAGTCTCTCGAAAACCCTTGACAAAGCTGACAGTATCGATATAGGACGATAATTCACGACATCATCCTTAGGTCCCGACTTATAAATTGGGGTTATATTTGCAAGTTTCCATGCTTGAGGAAAGCTACCCTGTGAAATAGATAAGTTAAATATAATATGCAGGGGTATACACAGATTAACGGCTGTCTGTTTAAGGAAAGTTACTGGTAGACCATCCGATCCTGGCCCTTTAGAAGGATCTAATGCATTGAGCGCACTAAGTACTTCATCAGTGGTAAACTGAATCTCATTTAACAGAGTGCAGCTTTCAGAGCAGTCGTCATACGTGGATGGAATATTAGTATGAGTGGATGGTTCATAAACCGAATTAAAAAAGTCTGAAAAAAGATTACAAATATTTTCTGGGTCGCTAGTTGACTGATTGTTATACCTCATAGTGGATGGAATGCCAGCAGATTTTTTTCTATTAGAAATGAACGTCCAAAAATGCTTAACATTGTTCCGAATACCATCTTCAACAGAATTAATATATTTATTATAACAGTTGCTGCATTCATCTTGGAATCTAGACCGGTAAAGTGCGAACTGCTCGTAATCTGAAACATTGTGATACATTTTCCATCTTACCCAGGCCTTGGCCTTATTTTTATAAATGTGTATGAGAGGTCTTGAGAACCACACCGGAAACTTAGAAGATCTGCAAGTGGTCATTGGTACATGTTTCTTAATAATACCAAAAATAATATTATAGAAAGTGTCTAGAGATTGGTCAATGGATTGGTAATTTAAGGCGTCTTTCCAGTTTATTTCTTTTAAGTCGTCATTAATTTTGTCATAACTTGCCTTAAAGTAATTATATTTTTTTATCGTCTTGCGTACCATTGAACCATGTGGTAAACGTAGTGAAACGAGAACACAAAATGGAGGATGGTGGTGGTCAAGCTGTAATAAATAATCTGTGGGGGTAGTAATTGTGCAATCATCGTTACTTATGACCAAGTCTAATATTCTTCCGTTCAGATTTTTCATAGTATTAAACTGATAAGCATTTAGAAAGGACATAAACACACTCAAGTGACCACATGTGGGAGAATTACCTCTACAGACCTGTGCAGAAATTGAAGTACTGTCTGTGCTAGCAACCCAGTCGACATCCGGTAAATTATAGTCTCCTAAAAAGTAAAATTTTTCAATGTGAGTGTCCTCAAGAAGTGTCCGCAATAAGTCAAAATATTCAACATAAATATACACTCAGGTGTTTTTGGTGGTATATACACAGCCACTATTATTTGAAACTTGCCTTTTGCTGAGCTCGGCAACTTTACAAGGATCTGTTCAATGTTTGTGTTCATAGATGAACGCGGAATCACCGCAACCGAACGCAGTCCCTTCAGTATCGCCACGAGAACACCACCTCCACCTTTCTTATTAGTGGCCGTACGATCACGGTCGCATCGATATACCTCATACCGTTCATCAATGAACTCTTTGTTAAATATCTCGGGCGTTAACCAGGTCTCAGTCAGAATTATGATGTCGTAACAATTGGCTAAGATGTTCATATAAAGAATGTGTAATTTAGTGCGGATCCCCCTACAATTTTGGTAATATACAACTAAGTTATCGGTCATTGTAAAATATAATACTACAGGAAATAGTCATATATGCATTTCTCGTTATTAACGCTACTTTTAGTGGTTTACATTTCTTTTGATTAAATTAAAAAGCATCTTGGTTTTATATGAGGGTTTTTGCAGTTGTTCTAACTTATTCGTTGCATACATACATACATAATCAGCCTATAATGTTCCCCCTGCTGGGACACAGGCCTCCTCTCGGTGAGAGGAAGTGGGCCGTAATCCACCACGCGGGCCCAATGCGGGTTGGCAGATGTCACATGTCTTCGAATTTTTTATTGTAGGACATGCCGGTTTCCCCACGATGTTTTCCTTCACCGTTTTGAGAGCAGTAGTGATGAAATAATTTACACAAAGTAAAGCGCCTGTCTGGGTTCGAACCTACGACCTACACCTCGTAAGTCGCGGCTGTTACCACTTGGCCACCACTGCTATAAGCTCTATTCGTTAAGCCCCATTCAACACGAAGCAAGTTTCTTGCCTCATCATCATCATCTGCCTAGCCTTTTACCAACTATGTTGGGGTCGGCTTCCAGTCTAACCGGATGCACCTGAGTACCAGTATTTTACATGGAGCGACTGCCTATCTGACCTCCACAACTGCCACCAACTGCTTTCTTGTGGTATACAATAAAATTAAAGCTACAAAAATTACTTGCATTATCAAAACACTGTTTAGACCGTAATCATTGTTGCTTAAGCTTATGGTATGCCCCAGGCAATTCAAAGTCATGTGACATCTACCAACCCGTACTGGGTCCGCGTTGTGGATTACGGCCCACTTTCTCTCACCGAGAGGAGGCCTGTGTCCCAGTAGTGGGAACATTAAAGGCTGATTATGCTGATGCCCCAGGCAATTAATTCGTACCATGAAAACCAGGCTTTAAACGCAGGCGCAGACAGTAAGAGACAAAAAAATAAGATCAATACGTCAAAATCACTGGTACAGTCAACAGCAAATGTAGATGATGAAAATCACAAATTCAATACTAATGAACGGAGTTCGCGTCAGAACTGGCAACTGTACTAGTAGTAAATGTTTGGTATAATGTACAATCACATACTTTTGAATCACTTCAACGCCACACAGTTCTGAAGCGAACTCCGTTCATTAGTATTGAATTTCTGATTTTCATCATCTACTTTTGCTGTTAACTGTACAAGAGAATCAAGCAATAAAAATCGTCCCAAAGAAACGTCACAGAAACGTCTGAAAAAATAATAAAACACATTTATCTCAATCTTTATCTCAAAGAGAAGACATTACTTACGGAGTTCACATCTATAAAAGAGCAATAAAATAAGAGTGTGAACATCGGGGCCTCCTCTGAGGACTTCGGAGTGCCCTCGATAAAGCCGTGAGATTGTGTGGCCCATCTTAGGGCTGTCAAAAAGAAACTCGCAAATAATTCGTCACATAATGATTTTAAGAAATTCAGAAGACCGATTCCCGTATTCTAAAACGTTTAAAATCAGAAACCAATCTACATTGTCTTCACATGATCTGACCAAAGTTTTGTCTGGACTTTAAAAGAGACTGTGACCTCTGAGTTTGTTTCAGCCTTTCTTCTCAGAGTAGTCAGATAGGAAACGCCGACCTAATCTAGCTTAAAAAAAAAAATGATTGACGTGTAAAAGTGTTTGTATAAACCTACTTACAGAAAATAAATCATTTATCATTTAGTCGCAATGTCATCTCGGCGAAAAACAATGTAAGAACTGGGTAAATATATGGGTAAACTACTAGTATTTTTTACAGTTAAGAGTCTGAGATTGACATGCAAGTGCAACCGTTCTTAAAAAACAGAGAATTGCTCCTCTGGTTTCTTAGTTTAGATGGGATGAATGAAATAACTTCTGAAATAAGAACAATAAAGAATAGAACATAAACAATTTATGTTACGCAAAGCCCGCTAAAAAATCAAAAATAAAGTGGAATGCAAAAGAAAAAACTCAAATCACGTGTTACCCAGTAACTGGGTTGTGGAGGTCAGATAGGCAGTAGCTTCATAAAAATACTGAACATAGGAAACCGACCGCAACATAGTTGGGAAAAGGGTGGACAGATAATTTGATTGAGTCACTATACAAAGAACCAACAAATGTCTTCATACTTAATCGAATTCCCCATTGTTCATAAGTTCCAAGAAAAAGAAAACACGCTCATTCCTCAAAGTCCACCCTCTACTAATAACATAACCAATAAACCATAAACGACACAAATACCTCAAATTAACAGGTAATGGAAGAAACCCTATGTTTACATTGCGTGTTCCTAACATTTACGACGTTGTTACGTGACACCCCTAGCTGATTCTTAACCCTCCGTCTCAAGACGATGTAAACACCGTTTAGTTAAACATACTAAAGCACGGTGCTACTGTAAGCGGAGCGACTAAGAATCTAAAAACGCTCCGCTCTGATAGTGAAAGAGCGATTTCTTAAGAATAATTGAGTCATGAGAAATAGCAGTGTAAAAATAGCGTTTAAATTGACAGGACCTTGATCCATGTAGCCAATAAATGGGGATAATAAAAACGCTTAATATTAAAACAACTGCTACCGATAACAGATATTAACAGAATTCGATTAAAAACAAAAATGAATGATGAAAAATGACGCCACCCAATTATTGTGGACGTTATTTTAATAACGCGTAAAGTATTTAAAAGAGTTGTATAAAAACGTGTGAGGACTTTTTAAAATATTTACATTTTGACCGTATTATTTGCGTGGGCTGCTGTAAATTTCATTTTTAAAATAATATTTACCGTTACTCATGGAGCGAAGGAAGCTTATTTGTTGCATGTATTGGGAGTCTTCGGTCCCGGAATATGTCAAATTGGTACAGTTTTTATACTGTTTATTTAAAATCTTCGTAACCATCAATTTTTATTACTTCCACACTGTAGTTCTTACTTTACATATTACTTTTTCATTACAAATAAAAAAAATCCACCATTTTTTAGAAAAAGTCAAGAAAATATCCTAAGACGTTTCGTTTCTTATAAACCGCTAACACTCGCACCGGTCCTTAACACTTAAATGGGTGTTTTCTGCTTGGGGGAGCGCGACGTATGCTCCTTATACTTAAGGCGATCGCCGTGGGAGGGTTAACTACGATGTTGTATCTGATTTGTGAATTACCACCGTTTATTTTTATCACTTGTTTAGGAAATGCTTATTGTGGTGTTTAATGTGTTTTGATTAGGTTGATTAATTACTTTCATTGTGCTTATCAGTCAAGTTCCGCTAATGAGACACAATTGATTTTGACCGGTTAATATATATTATGTTAACGCTTTTACTCTACTGGTAACAGAATTTAAATATAATTCAGGCGTGATCGAGGTTTTAAGAGCAGGCCCATTTTGCAAAAAACCATCTTCTTGCATGTAAAACTGACACATTTTATTAATATTTTTGAACTCCGGAGCACGATTTTAACGATGGTTCTAAAAAACTTGCAAGACATTAAATCAGGATCAACAAAAAATCTAAATATTAGCACAACCAATCGGAAGTTAAAGGATTAGCTTAAAAAAACAGTTTGCCAACTATCACAAAGTAAACAAAAATCTTTTAAAAAATCTACAACACAATCTGTTTAGATAGCTCAAACCACACCTTGAGTAGGCTCATCAATTTTTTGTGCAAATGTTTGGTTAAACATTGGCCACGCGACGCAAACATATGTTCCGCGCGTGCGCATAAAATTGAACACCTTTGCCGACATTTGTGGCGATATATTGGTTGTAAATTTCTTTGTAATGACGCTGACTGTTAGAGATTGCTTTTTTTACATTTATAAGCATATGTTAGTCATACAAGAAAAGTATATTTGTAAGTGTGCTTGGGGTCATCAAGTCTTGTTTTCCCAACTAAAAACGATGGCTCGACAGAGTAGGTAAGATAGAATAATATACCCAGGTTTTTGTAATATCTTGATTTAAAAGAGTGTCCATGGAGTTTCTTGACCGTTCTTCTCCATAGAGATCTACGCTTTGGAATGGGCAACTAGCTTCAACTTTCTGACTGACCGACTATTTAATTTTGACAATTCAATTCAAAGGTGCCTGTAATGGTTTAATTGAAATAAATGCTTTGAGTTTGATATGTAGGATTCGGAAGTCGGAACCCATCGAACATTTCACAATTCAGCTCTGGACAGAGTCTTTGCCCAGCAGTGGGTCATCAAAGGCTAGTAAAAAAGAAAAAAAATCTGAACTAAATCAAACTATTATGACTAATGGTTTGTTTCAGTTCAGATTTTTTTTTGAGACTGCCGTTGTGACCTACGGCATTCTCTAAGATATACTTACTCGTACAATCATAACAAAAACTATATCATTTACTGGAGTGCCGTATCAATAAAACCAAAAACTGTGTATAAAGATTTTTCCGGAAATCTCGCCACTAACTCAACCGAAATATGCAACAAAATCCTATCACAGAGTAACAAACTAACAAACCAATCACATCCCTATATCGTCAGGTACACAGTCCAGCCAAATAACAGAAACACAATGCTACCAAAAGTACAAAACTATACAATAAACGTAAAAGTCTGATAGTGGCCGTCGGAAAGTAATAGGTGTCTGTTGACATGACAAACAGGACCCGGAGCTTCACATCAGGCCGATGAACTTTACTTTTTTACTTTTAATAAACATTTCGAGTTGTGCTACTGTTTCTGTTAGGCTGTGGTGTTTAGAGGTAAGCTGTTAGGTCGTGGAGAGGTTTAGATTTTTCTGCAGATTTTGGTGATATTTAATTTAGATTTATATGCAAGAAGATATACAAGGCCAGTTATCGTCATTAAAACCGTTCAAAATTTATAGACTGCCCGCTTAACTGCGACGTTGCCTGAGGTAGCAGCGCGGGGCGGGAGGGGTATGGTGACGTGTGCGAGAGCTCAGTGATTCGTCAACTTGTGACAACTATCACCCCTCCCGCACCGCGCAGCTACCTCAGGCAACGTCTCAGTTAAGCGGTCGGCCTATACTCCTATAGTCGCATTCTCATATCAGCGACAATCAATGTCAGAAACTTGTCAGAGTTCTTATAAACACGGAAATGCCCTCTGAGATGCAAAAATTTGGTTAAAAAAATGTATTTATCAAAGACATGTGTTAACCCGCACTGGGCCCGCGTGGTGCATTACGGCCCACTCCCTCTCACCGAAAGGAGGCCTGTGTCCCAGCAGTGCGAACATATGATAACATATATAACATAGGCTGATTACGTACGCGTTAAAAACATTATGATGACAAAATCTTCGGATTAAAATGAATTCATGGTTTCTTACAAAAGCTTAATCTTCTTAGTCGAGTTTCAATGAGAAACATTTTACTTAGTATCGTAGCTTTTGTATCTAGCTATTGCAAGAGTTTCAGATTCCATGGCTACTAAAAACATTTGCTCATCTAAACGGTTAATTCAGAATAGATATTCTAAATCTAAACCAATTCAGTGTTATGCAATTGAAACTAAATCCTAACTAAACAATACCTACTAAGTAATTTGTATTGTTTCCATTTTCCTTCTAATTCAGTTTCCATTTCTGAGAACGAAAGTAAACTAAAGCCGCCACATATTATAACTTAAAATACACCGGAAGAGAGATAACAATAGACTTTAATAGAAATAGGATTCATTTCCGGTGAAAGTTCTTATCGATCGGAGGGAATTAGTGAATCCTTCCAACTTTCTCTACAGCCCTCTGAGAGCCCTCTTTATTAATTTCTGTGCTGCATAATCATATTTGTTTCAAGATTTTAATCGCGTAATTTATCATGTTAATACTTTTAAAAGGAGTAAGTTAATTGAGATTAAATCGTTTTTTACCTTGGAATCATTAATTACTACAGTAGTTTAAAAAAACTGCAATCCACTAAATCCGACAGCTAGAGCTAAGCTTTCAGCATTTTCTCATAATCATCATTACCTAAGCCCGAACCAACATACTACCTACAAAATATCACATAAATAAAACACCTACACAAAAAGGCACGAACACACAATCGAAATTTAAAACAAAAAATGGCAGCTCAAACAAAAATAAAATACAAAAAAAAAAAAACAAAACAAAAACGGCACATAAGCTAAAACAAAACGTTGGCTAAACTTTCTAGCACGCATCTAGACAAGATGCGCTTTTAATATCCCAGGAAAGTGGCGACAATCCTCTTAATCACGGAACTGCGAACAGACAATGTGTGAAATGGGGCCATGCATGTACCAGCCTGATTAGCTGCTTTGTATCGTCCACTTTTGTGAAAACTTTGGCGAGAATCGTGCCGTTATGATTATCTGTGGTATGGTAATATTTTTTTTGTTGCGCACACACGTTTTATTCGAGTAATGTTTGCCTTTTTGTGGTGGTAAAGTGTTGAGATAGAAATGCAATGGTAACGCAAAAAACTCAAGTTTTAGAAGCAATAAAAGTATATGATCGACTACTGTAAACAGAATCAAAAAAATATATTATATTTTTCAGGATCTATGTTAGGTAGATAGTGTGTTGAAAACATAATACAACTAATTTGATATGATAGAAAAAAATCATGACGATACCTCTAAAAACTTTCTTTTTATAATAAAAACCATACTAATATTCAATCATACATACAATCATTCAGATTTTTTTTCAAATTTTTCTACAAGCAACATACTAAAGCACTAGCTAGCGTTTTAATTTTTTAGTCCAAACAATAGATTTTTTGTAAATAAATAATTGCTTCATAATTATTTTGCAATAAATTACCAGCGTTATGTCATCGCGCTTCTCTTTCTTTTCTATGCAGTCCGACAGTGACAGCGCTTTACGTCATGTAGTCCTCTTAAATGTTCGGTAAAAAGCTTATTTTATCTAATAACGAACAAATGGTATGGGTATGAGATAATTACATGCTTTAGTCAAAATATTAGAAAGATTCGTAGCAGGGTTGATGGCAGGGTGCGCCGGAATAATGCACTCTATAGAAGCCCGCTGAAATATCTTTCACAAAACCTTGTCTCTATTACAAAAACAGACTACTAAAGAAAAATTTCAAATCCGAATCACATTCGCGAAACCAAACCCCTGGAGCAGTGCATCTTACCCATAATCCACACAACTACGTGCATCCGTAATTAAAAATAAATCGCTTAAAAGACAAAGGCAGTACCGACGCCAGATTTCGTTTTATTACGGGCTGTGGGTAGGAAAAAAAATCATTTCGTTACATAGGAAAGAAAGAGTCGAGCAAAAAACACAATAAAGATACAATGTAAACAGGTTAGGGTGTACTTGAGTAGCTCATTACGGCGCAGATGCGCTGGGATTAGCCGGTTGGCTCGTTTGAGCCCGGCAGCGCAGAGCCAGCCAGCGCAGGCCCACGGCTCGCTTGAGCCACGACTACACTGCCTTTGTTTAACCTATTTCGGTTTAGATTACGCTTTTATCGCGATGAGGGACTTAATTAATTAAAGATGTTTGCTGCAATTATTGTGCTTTTTTATGTTTTTTTTTTTTGTTTTTTTTTTTTATGTCAGTTGACTGGGAAACGGTTGAGTCGCAATCGTAAGCCGGGTGAGCGGAATTATATTTTTAATAAAAACGACTTTCTGAACCCACCTTTAGATATTCGGAGCATGTTTCTAAACAAAACACAAAAAAAAATATAACAATATCCTTCAATCCGATACATACAGTTAATCATCTCTCGGCTCCACTCGATGCGCTTTTGTTTTAAAATCCTACGATTTTTAAACGCAAGAGTGTTTTTTTTTCCGTAACTCTTGTTCGATCGACTGATTTTTTTGCCATCGAACATCGTTGTTGCAGTGTTCTGTCTGAGTGGTCATGTAACCATTATTCTCGTTAAGTGATCGTAGAAAGGGCTGCAGAATTTTCGGGAAAAAGGATCAGGATTTCCCGAAAAAGAATCACGAAGAATTCCATGTAACCGCAAAAGGCAAAATTGAGAGATTCAATCGTTTTCCCGAAGCGGTTGGTTATAAAAACTGCTTGTTTATTTATTGTTCTTTTTAGACCTTTTGTACATGTTTCCTAGTTTGTTTCGATTATTTTGCGAGGCTTTGACGAGGCTGTAATACCTTCATACCTTGTGGAGATTGTCACACATAATTGAATAGACTTTTCAGAATTGGCCAAAAGGTAGTTACAACGTATCTAAAACGTTCGTGGAAAACATACGTGATGTTACGTCACATTATGTTCCAAGTGCATGTTATGAAAGTTAAAAGCTATATAATTATAGGCCGTCCGCTTAACTGAGACGTTGTCTGGGGTAGCAGCGCGGTGCGGGAGGGGTGTCGTGACGTGATGTGAGAGCTCAGTGATTGGTCAACTTGTGACAACTATCACCCCTTCCGCACCGCGCAGCTACCTCAGGCAACATCTCAGTTAAGCGGTCGGCCTATAATTGTATAGCTTTTAATTTTTAATTACATTTTGGGCATAGTCGTTTTGCATTTAAAATAATTATGTATGTAGGTAGGTAGGTAAAGTATAGACAGTTTCATCCATTTGTTAGTTTTGTGGTAATACTCTGAACAAAGGTAAGTCATTTTGATATGCATATATGTAATTATTTTACAAAATTGTAAAAAAAATCTTCATAAGTAGGTACTTATCTTGAAATATTCCTGAATAATAAATGAAACAGTCAGAAGAAAGAGTATTTATTTATATAATCATCTTATATTTTGATTCTCATTGGCCATTATGAGGCTAACAGTTTCTAATTCAAAAGCACATTAAAACCAACTTCATTCTATAATAAAAGACACATAACATCACCGTTTGTGCCCGTAATAAAATAATAAGATAAATGACAAACAAAAATAAAATGAATAGCGTACAGAATTACCTCAAAAACATTATCATTTCCTGAAAACATAGCTTCAAATACTACTTATCATACACAATCAGTATATAATGTTCCCACTGCTGGGACACAGTCCTCTCTCGGTAAGAAGGAGTGGGCCGTAATCCACCACGCGGGCCCAATGCGGGTTGGCAGATGTCAAATGTCTTCGAATTTTTGGTCGGTTTCCTCATGATATTTTCCTTCACCGTTAACTCTTAATCTTACAATTTCCTGAATATATTGTCTCAAATACTACCCTCATTTATTAAATTCCTTTTCATCACCTAGTACAATAAGCTAATAAATGTAACTACCCACTTGGTGACGATCTTACTAACAAGATCGCGATAGCGCAAGCGATGCGCGGGAGCGGATACGAGCCATAGAGCACGGAAGCTACGTCACAATGGCGGCGCCCGCTTCCGGCCGGAGTCACGCACGGCCGCTGGTACTGAGTACTGACCAAGAGAAAGTTTACTTTTATTTTATAGATTTATATTTTTTTTATGGGTGATAGTTTCTAATTTATTGGTAAAAAACTGAAAACAACAAAAATATATAGGTATAAAAAATCTTGGTGTTAACAAAGTGCTATTGCAGAATTTTCTTTTTTTTTTTCAATATTTTCTTTGGGTTCTAGTTAGTAAGAAAAAACACCTTACTCGGTTTAGATGAGGGCATTCTTTATACTGCCTGTAAACTAAAACTAAATGTTTTATTAAATACACAAACTATTTAAAAAAAAAAAACAAATAAAATATTAAATGCACTGTATTTCCTATCCCTACAATCAGGTGTAATAATTACATTACAGTATCACAAAGGGGAAGTGACCTGTGGGAATGTACGGAACTAATACTACTTTACAACGAAATTCTTTCACATTGGGTACTGAATGCAGCTGGTGTAGAACAATATGGCTGTCAATTACCCATTATTTCGTGTGTTTCCCTCTTTCCTGTGTTTTTAGGGTTAAATTGATGCCCTATCTATACATCACGTCACACTAATATTATAAAGGCGAAAGTTTGTGAGTGTGTGTGTTTATATGTTTGTTACTTCTTCACACTCAAACGGCTGAACGGATTTGGATAAAATTTGGCACACAGATAGTTTATTTATTATTTATTTATCCATTTATAACCGATAGACTAACTGATAGACTGACTGATAGTTTATAACCTGGATTAACACACAGGATACTTTTTATCCCGATATTCCCACGGGATCGACACTTATGCCGGTGAAACTGCGGGGCGCAGCTAGTCTGTAATAAAGCTGAAGAGTTTGTTTGTTTGAACGCGCTAATCTCTGGAACCAGTCGGATTAAAAAATATCTTTAGCATTTGGTAGCCCAATTGGTGAGTAAGGTAAGCTTTAAAATCACGCTACGATCCTTAGGAAGCGAGAAAAAAGCCAGAAAAACGCTAAGAGAAAACTAAGTAATATCGCGGGCAGTCGAAGCCGAAATGTCACACGAACGAAGTCGCGGGTAGAAGCTAGTCAAAGCATATAACCTAAAATAATAGTATAAAAGTTCGCAGCTACATAAATCACAAGAAGTCCAATGAATTGAATGCAAAAATTTGTAGATACGACTGTTGCCAAATCACGTTGAAGGCTTAATGATTTTTATGAAAATGATCTGATAATTTTCCTTAGTTTTTAGTGTCCTTTGTGGCTGGTTTCAGAGTACAAAGGTCACCACAAAAGAAAACATAAAAAGTTTTATACAATATTGCACCGCGGATGACTTGTAATAAATTAATTCATATACATTTCCCCCTCACTAATTTTATAACTTCCGCCGGAAGGTAAAATGTGTTGTACCTAGGTACAGCCCTTCCTTCATTTCCACTTTGTCAAATAATAAGTACCTGGTTCTGGTGTTTACCAAAAAAATGAATAAAACCTACACGTCAAATATTTTTGCACAGACTAATAATTATTTAAGCATTATAGACCGATCAAAATGGCTTCCACTGCTCAAAAATTAAGTTTCTGTCACAAAATCCCGTGATCCAATTCAGTTACTTAAACATTGCCAAAGACGACTCATAAACAGGTTTGATAGAGGATATCCAAGACCGCCTTTGTACCAAACTTTGTGTGTATGTTGCAAACAGTTTAATATATAAAGAGGTCAATCACCCTAGATGGATGATTGACCTGTTTATTTAAATGTCATCACTTGCAAAACGTCAAACCACAGATTAAAAAAAAAGCGCGCCAAACGAACAGACGTCATACGATAGCGTATAATTTTTAAATCCTGTGCTCTATTCAGGCAAAGGAAGCGACAAGTGAGCCACTTGCCGCCATATTCTTGCTATCTGTTCCGTTACGCGATATCGTAATTATATGTTCTCTTTTGTGGAGACTGTGTGTGCTCCACGCTTCCTGTCTTGTGTGAGCGTCGCGTCAACAACGGTGCAAGTTACGAGAGTTAGACTTTTTATTTTATTGAGTGTTCTCAAATAACATAGTTACGTTATTTTAAACACCTTTTTAACCGACTTCAAAAAAGGAGGAGGTTCTCAATTCGACGGTGTTTTTTTTTGTGTTTGTTACGCGATTACTCCGCCAATTGTGGACCGATTTTCAAAATTCTTTTTTTTTGTTCGAAAGGAGATACTTCTGAAGTGGTCCCATGTCACCAAGTCAGGATCTGATGATTGGATATTTACAAAAAAATAAAATCCACAGCCCGACTTCACCAACTGCTGAGCATGGCCTCTCTTTTCATGTGCCAATCCTCCGCTCCTTAGTCAGTCTCATTCAGGTTCTACCCGCAGTGGTAACATTGTCGTCCACCGACCTCGCTGCCATAAAGCGTATTACTTGATTGTAATTTTTGTTGTGTTGTATCATTAAAATTATTATGATAAAGCATTTTGCGGAAAATTATACTCACATGAAAATTATAGATATCAAAAGAATAAAAGAGTTTTTTGTGCGTCTTGCTCCTGAGAAAATGTTCGGCATTTGTTAAATCTTAGAGTGTTCGTGATTGAACCTCCACTTGTATTAAATAAGTGCAAAAAACTATACAAATATTATTCGTATTGTAATGAAAAACAATTTCATAAAGCTCCATTTAACTCGCTTTCCTCTTGTATGCTAAATAGGCGAAAGCAAATCGCTCACCGCTCATGAAGTGCACCACGCTATAATGGATGTATGCACTTTAATTGAAAGGGGCGATGTGATTTAAATAATTTTATTGATGTTAACTTCTCATTTCCACAACTTTTATACGCTCATTTCTTTCATGAGAGTTTTGAATAAATTCCTTAACTAGACGTAGTTTTTTTTACTTTATGCAGGTTTAGATTTAGTTAAAACTTTTATAGCTACTTTTCTACTTTTTTTAATTCTTGAGAGTATATTAAACTAAGGCACTTTGACACCGAAATCAAAATTTTCGGAAAATCGCTCTTTAGAAAATAATATCTTTTTTCACAATTTTCTTTGTCGTCAAAAATAGCCATTGCATTAGGTATTTTCATCCAAAATATTTTGGAAACTTATGCAATTGTATTAAAAAAACAACGTTTACTAATAGTTTTTTATTTATTAATTTCCTTAACTAATTAATGAATTGTAACCCTACAACCAGTGGGAGTAACAAAACCGGATTCAAATAAAAAAACCTTCAAGTAACATTTAACCAAATGTCACGCTTATCCCGTTGAAGAACTTATAAACAGATGTCCTATAAAACGTAGACAGGGGATGATACCAATATAACATGGTCCTTCATACCATCCCTGCAAGAAACAAGACACGTGTCTATGCAACATTTTAAGAGGTCAATCATTATTGGTTATAACTAAATACTACTTTTTGTTACAATGGAAATTGGATTATATTCGCAAAGGGGTAAGGTGTAGTTTTGCATGAGGTGTTTTCATGGTGTTTCGATGGGGTGGCGTGTGCTAAACGCTATTGATTATAGCAGATTGTGGCATACTAACATAGATAATTGCCGCGACCTCGGTTGGTGTAGTAAATCATTTGAATTGTTTATGAATTTTGATTTGAATTGCTATGGTTATAATTGTTTAAAAGCATTATGATTATTTAATTATTTAGGGGTAGTGAAAAATGTTTAACTGCAATTTAATTGACATTTTCAAATTTTGATAATAAGTATTTTTCAAACCTTTAGTCATTATTTTTATTAAAAAGAAACAAAATAGTAACAATGGTGTTTACCTATATGAAAAAACCATAATTGATAAAACATCTATATTTAACGTTATTAAAACAACAACACGTAACCACAAAATATCGGTTTCTACCGTAAATGCTCGTTTATTTTTCCTTGAGTTAAAGCAGGAGAATATTAGGTACGTACTTCTATATCACTATAGATATTAGGTATAACCGAAACTCGCTTTTCGTGTTTGTCTGTGTTACCGCGTTCTTTTTCTAAACTACACAACGGATTTTGATGCAATTTACACTTTGATTTATGTGTATAATACACTAATATTTAACTTACACATAATAAAGAATTCTCGATGTTTTATCAAGTCGTAAAATCGAGCGGTTGCTGGTACCTAAATATTATACCTACGAAAAGAATACTTTTTCTATAGAACATGTGCTGATTGCCCAGCCGCGTGCGACCAGGTAAACTTTGAAGATATGACATGAAGCAAAAAGGTTTTAATAAGACGATGACCTATTTCAAAATTTTGCACCTTTTTCCGAAAGAGTTCCCTTTGATAGAACACCTTGCTAACATATGGCGAGCCCGCATGTCTTGTCAGATTTTTTGCTAAATCCAAGATTAAATTTTGATGAGAACTAGAGCAGTGAAACGAAGTAGAGTTTACGAAAAAATAGTGTAGATTTTGAGTCATGTTCGTGAACGGGCGCCGTCAGTAGGGACTGGTCATCTCTTTGCTGCCATGGCTTGTTTTATTTTAATTTAATATTTGAATTGTTGTTTTTTCTCATATTTTCATTATGGACGCTTTTAACGTTCTGCATCGTTCTCACGTGTATAATTTTTAACAAGAATGATGTAACCAAGGCTTTGTAACCATATTAGTTTGATTTAAAAGAGTGTCCATGGAGTTTCTTGCCCGTTCTTCTCCACAGGTACCTACGCTTTGGAATGGGCAACTAGCTTCATCTTTCTGACTGACCGACCCCTTGACAATTCAAAAGTGCCTGTAATTGGTTTAATTGAAATAAATGCTTTGAGTTTGAGTTTTTTGAGTTTGAGTCTTTAGGTTGGTGAAATTAATTTTGGGAGATAGGAAACAATTTAAAAACTTAACCGATGAATAATAAATGATAAAAACCGATGAACTGTTACGCTGCTTTACGGTAAATAAGAATTACGCAGAACGATTATTTTTTCTTAAAAATGTGAATTACATTTTTGACTACTTCGAAATAAAATTTGTAGGTACATTCCGAAAATAATAATCCAGCCAACAACAACAATTAAACTAACAAAATTCACAATGAATCGCGGAATAAAAAAAACTGCGCAAAAACTAATTCCTCCTTCCATTCACGTCCACATATTGTCTTTGGTCGGCGTTCTGCCGTCCACAGGTAATCAAAGGTGGACAACAAAGCCTACCTCTGGCTTTTTGAAAGCGTCCTTTGCTTCGTCGGCCTCTCGTTTCATTCATATCTCCGTAATTGGCTTTTGATTTATATTGACGTAGTTTAAAAAAAAAAACTGTCTGTACCTACTTGTCTGTAGATTTACTTAAACGTACAGAGCTTTAAAAATAAAAAGATTATTAATATACCTACATAATTCATATTACCATACCATCTTACAATTTTTAAAATAAAATATATAGCAAAATCTATGTTTGAAATTATTGAATCCGGGAGAGATTTTAGCGCAGTTATGTGCGACGTACCTTCGCATGGTGTAACAACGTAACAGTAGACATTTAGGCAACAATTTTGTGCGAAATGAAGATGTTTTCGACTGTACATCATGAGGGAACTACCAAAAACTAGTGCTGACTACTACGACAGATGCCTTTAGTCTGGTTCGAAAGAAAAATGGCGTAGCGCTTTAATTTCCTGGGCTAGTTTTGTAGGAAATGGCTACGAATCGTAGGCTCGTGGCCAGGCAAGGCTAGAAATACGGTAATCTGTGGCAGAGTCGAATTCTGTTTTTGAAGCCGACGCGGTGACGTATCAGTACGTAAATTCGGATCAGCGTAATCTCGTGATTTGTCTTTGATGTCTTGTTAGTTGGAAAAGCCAACACACAAAATTAAGAATTGATTAAAATGTGGATTACGATTGATTTCTGTTAGAACAAGACAATATCTCAAACATGCATACCCTATGGACTCCGGTCTGAAATAAAAATATTCTATTCTATTCTATAACATTTTTATTCAATGTAAGTCTTACATACGCATCTATCAACGTGTGTCCTAAAAGCTATTTTGCAAATATAAATGCTTCCGTATTATTCCCGTTAACTCGCAAGCATCAAATCATAAACACGGTTCCAACCATAATTATTATTGTAGGTAAGTACAACGCGTACTTACAGAAGACGCGTCAAAAATTTGAATTTAACCGCCGCCGCAGCGCACGCGTCACAACGCCCCAGTCACAACCCCCGCGAAAGGTGCGCGCGCGCACAGCAACGAGGGGACTCGCCCCTATTATCTTTAAACATTTCCAAGTCTACAAGATAAAGCACAAGGGGAGCAGGGGGTGATTTTCTTTATTCTTCACCCGATTTTATTATTATTTTTTTAGTTATTATTACTGTGATTGTCGAGCCACGCGTCGTATGCGCACATGTCGATCGACCCCTGCTGTAAAGCGTAAAGCTCTTACTTGTTTGAGTATTGTTCGTGGATTATAAGGATACATTAGTGGTTGATAAGTTTTGTATTATTATTACGTTATTGATATTAAAAGTCCAATAAAGAAAGAAATTTCTTTCGCCCAAAAGTAACTAAGTACTTAGTAAGAAAAAAGAAAAGAAAAAGGTAGTAAGTAAAGGCCAAAATTAAAGGTCGATTCAAGAGTGCAAAGATGTTTTGCAATAATTGATATTATAAAGATTAAACTGCACCTTGTAGATCCATTGAATACAAATCGGGCGCTCGCGCAGAAAAAACTAAGATGCGTCATCCGGTATTGACAAGTAGACCACCTTCTAGCACCAATGCTTTAAAGACACCTTTGAAACTGTTAGAGAACCGTATTTTTTAAGGAATAAGAACGAATATTGTAAAATTCTTGGCGATTCTAAAAGCAAAACCTTTTTGTCAGTCCCAAGATTGACAAATCAACCAACACCGCAAAAATCACCTTCGGGCTCAAAAACAAAGTTGAATTTCGTTTGGCAACTCCTACTAAGGAAAAAACGTCTTTATAAGCCCGACCAGCTGATTTTACGCCCGCACCTTACGATAAATATTTGGAGTAAAATCCTTACAATCAATTCAAAACTTTACCTTCCAGAAAATAAAGTCTCAAACTGCTTGAGAAGGCCTAAACCTTGTAAGGTGGTTCATGTCTTCTCCTTAGAACTTACGTCAATGGAATTTTAACCTTCAGATGGGTGAATAAGATGGGTTTTCGGTCTGAGTTTTGTACAAGGCACGTGTTAAAAAGATAGCATCGATGCACATGCTTGATCCGGCACTTAATGTGTTTTGTGGGCGTATCAAATATCTTCATGGTTACTGAACAACGGTGGCGCTTAAAACAATCTGAGTGACCAGGTGTGGGTTCATTCCCGGCTGTTATATTTAAGTTCCGTATTTGTTTTGAAGAAAGTGATTTAGTCTGGATCTACTGTAGTAGATCATATTTCAATTTTACTTAATTAAAAATTATAGACTTTTGCATGACGCTGATCGGATGATTTTTGAAAAAAAACTATATTGAGATCAATAGGTAATTCATATTTGAAATGATATTTGCTCTTGTTGGATCGCTCACATACATTCAAGAAGACACCAATTTCTACTATCTATCAAATGGAGTGTCCACATAGGTAGACCTATCTAAAGCATTTTTCTAAACCGCTAAATCGTCAATTCGTAAGTCGACATACAATATGGCGGTAATCCTACAGACAGCGTACTCAGCACCCACTACATTACAATAGCTGCTTACCCCTCGCACCTTTGACCCGGCGCCGGCGCAGCTGCCCGGGCGCCCAAGATGGCGGCGAGGGGAGCGCATCGCGATCGATAAAGTTCCGTGCGCGAATCTAAGCTTGGGTAGTTGGTTTTTGAGCATTTTTATGTCATTTGAAAATTTTCTAGTTTTTTGGATGAATTTATTTTTATTTTTGTAGGAACTGCCACCAAATGTTGTGCCATTCAAAAGTTCTCCCATGAATAAATCCAGTTATTAAAAAAAGGAAAATACTTCAAAAGCTAATAAGCATAGAAAAGAACTATATACTAACTCTATCTACCAATCCGCACTGGGCCCGCGTGGTAGATAGCCCATTCCCTCTCGAAGAGAGGAGGCCTGTGTCCCAGCAGTGGGAACATTATAGGCCGATTATGATGATGATGATAGAAAAGAAAAAAAACATAGCATAATCAGCAGATAATGTCACTGCTGAGACACGGGCCTCCATTCTGTCAGAGGGAGTGGGCTGCCACCAAGCCGCACTGGGCCCGCGTGGTGAATTATAAAAACTAATACTTTAGGAGACATGGGCAAAGAACAACAAAAAACAATTAAATTAACATGAAGCACCAAAAACGAAAGTAGCACCTTCACATCATCTGTCTATCAACCCACAAAAAAAAAAGAAAACAAACTTCGGCTCTTCCATTTTTTGCCGACAATCATTCGCGATCAACACATTGCAATCTTATCAAAAGATCATTAATTACCTATTCGATTATTTCGCTACCAAAACAATCGAATCCCGAAACTCGATATGTTTTGCTCACACAATGGGAAGACATCCATCCATCATCCGCAAAACATCTTTTGCAACGCACGCGCCCCACAGATGCGCAAACGCATGTGCCGCTTACATCGCAATATCAATAAAATAAAGAAATTCAGCGAAATTGTGCGTACGCCCCTCTATTAGAGATACTCGAATACAATAATGCAAATTCTCTGTAACGATTCCACATCTGTTTCAAAATTGAAATTCATCGATAATATTGATTTTTAAATCGAGTAATTTTGCTTCTATACCTACCTATTTATAACTAGCGGCTTTACGTTGTATGTTTTTGTTAAGGTAAATGCTCCGTTAGCAGCTCAAGGGCTGACTTTGAAAAACTACTTTCTTAAAGCACCTCTCCACAGTTCTAAGGCCCATATCTTCCAAAGTTTTTTACATATTTAGTTGTTAAGTTTGTGCGTTGTCTGTCAGTCATTTATAGAACTACTTTACTTAGACAAACTTCTGCCCGCAACTTCGTCCCCGTGAAATATCTTATTTTTAATAAAAGTATAATCTTATGACACTCGAAAATAGGTACTGCAGCTTCCCATTAGTGAAAGAGTCTCCGAAGATCCATAAACATTCAAACTCACTCATTTTACCTCTTTATCATCATGTCATATCGTCATGTTCGTGAACGGGCGCCGTCAGTAGGGACTGGTCATCTCTTTGCTGCCACGGCTTATTTTAATTTAATATTTGACTTGTTTTTTTTTCTCATCTTCTCATTATGGACGCTTTTAACGTTCTGCATCGTTCTCACATGTATAATTTTTAACATGAATGATGTAACCAAGACTTTGTAACCATATTATTTTGATTTAAAAGAGTGTCCATGGAGTTTCTTGCCCGTTCTTCTCCATAGGTACCTACTCTTTGGAATGGGCAACTAGCTTCATCTTTCTGACTGATCGACCCCTTGACAATTCAATTGCAAAATAGCCAAAGCCCGGTACATTAGCAACAAAATCAAATCGGCAGAAAATAGAATAAAAACGGTTTGGAAAATTATAAATAACGAAACTAGTAGGAATAAAAAACGAAACACAGATTACACGTTGGAGACTTCACGTGGTGCCATAAGCTCTAACTTAGAAGTAGCTCAAGAATTTGTAAATTTCTTTACTAATATACCGTCAAAAACGACGGAAGCCTTAAATTCCTCACCCGGCGTATCAATTGATTTATTAAAAGCGAACGTTCAAGCCTGCCCGGTTGAATTTCAATTTAAACATATTAACCCTGCAGTAGTAATAAAAGCTTTTAAGCAAATTAAGATCAAATTGACCGAAGATCTTTGGGGAATGTCTATTAAAGTATGTACCTCCATAATTGAGACTATTGCGCCTTACTTAGCCTTAGTATTTAATTCGTGTGTTGATCAAGGAGTCTTCCCCGATTTAATGAAATACAGTAAGGTAATACCACTTTACAAATCCGGGGACAGTAAAGACACTAATAATTATAGACCCGTATCCGTGTTGCCGGTTTTCAGCAAGGTGTTTGAAAAGATAATGCTTAATCAAATGCTCAATCATTTTAACACGAACAAAATCCTTCACGATCAACAGTATGGTTTTACCAAAGGACGTTGTACGACCGACGCCGGTGTAACCTTATTAAAACACATTTTTAACGCGTGGGAAGAGGCCCAAGACGCCATAGGAATCTTTTGTGACCTCTCCAAGGCATTTGATTGCGTCGATCACGAAACTTTGCTTTTGAAACTTGAGCATTACGGACTTCGAAAACTTGCGCTCAGTTTAGTTAGTTCTTATTTAAATGATAGACAACAGCAAGTTCAAATAAATGGTGTCAATTCACACGGTTTAACTGTAAAAATGGGTGTGCCACAGGGCTCGATTTTGGGTCCTTTCCTCTTTTTAGTGTATATAAATGATCTACTCCATTTATTAAAGAATCAACCACAAATGGTGTTATTTGCTGATGACACTTCCTTAATTTTTAAGGTAAATAGACGTGCTACAAATTTTGACGACGTAAATAACGCCCTACTGCAGGTCCAAAATTGGTTCACTGCTAATAATTTAGTATTAAATGGGAAAAAAACTAAGTGCATAAGATTTTCTTTACCGAATGTCAAAGGTAGTGATTGTGAGATAATATTGAATCAAGAGAAACTTGAATTCGTCGATAGAACTGTTTTCCTAGGGATCACGCTCGACTCAAGGCTACAATGGGGTCCGCATTTAACATCCCTTGCAGGACGGCTAAGTTCAGCAGCTTATGCTGTGAGAAAAATCCGTCAATTTACTGATGTAGATACCGCGAGACTGGTCTATTTTAGTTACTTCCATAGTATCATGTCTTACGGTATTTTGCTTTGGGGACGGGCTGCAGACATAGATTCTATTTTTATTCTGCAGAAAAGAGCTATCAGAGCCATTTATAATCTCCGCAGGCGCGATTCTCTAAGGGAACGGTTTAAAGAAATTAACATCATGACGGTACCTTGTCAATATATCTACGAAAATATCATGTATGTAAGGAAAAATTTACATCTTTTTAGTAATAGAGGTGAAAGACATAATTATAGTACTAGAAATAGGGACCTATTAGTTCAACCAGGATTTAGACTAGCTAAAGTAGACTCATCTTTTATGGGGTACTGTTTAAAATGTTATAATAAAATACCTCCCCACATTCTTCAACTGAATGAGACAAAATTCAAGTCTTGTATTAAACGCACCCTATGCAGACAGGCATATTATAAGTTAGGGGATTACATCGCTGATAAAAATGCCTGGCTCAATGCTGGTCCTGCTCCACAACCACAACTTTTTGGGTTTACCACTTAAAAATGCTGTTGGAGCTGCTGAAGATTGTAAGTCTATCTTTGCATTGTATAAATTCAATCTCCTAGTATTGTATAATTGCATAGCACATGTTGAGTACTATGTACATACTATAAAGCTACCATTTACTGGGTACGTCTTTCATTGACTGAATGTGTCCTGGCGGCTGAGAGTATGTCATGCTCACTCAAATGTCTCGCTGATGGCGGCGCATGTGTTGGATCATTTAGCTCCCTTCAAAATGGTTGAGCTGAATGGTGCTAATACATGCGTCATGTTCGTGAACGGGCGCCGTCAGTAGGGACTGGTCATCTCTTTGCTGCCATGGCTTATTTTATTTTAATTTAATATTTGAATTGTTGTTTTTTCTCATCTTTTCATTATGGACGCTTTTAATGTTCTGCATCGTTCTCACATGTATAATTTTTAACGTGAATGATGTAACCAAGACTTTGTAACCATATTATTTTGATTTAAAAGAGTGTCCATGGAGTTTCTTGCCCGTTCTTCTCCATAGGTACCTACGCTTTGGAATGGGCAACTAGCTTCATCTTTCTGACTGACCGACCCCTTGACAATTCAAAAGTGCCTGTAATTGGTTTAATTGAAATAAATGCTTTGAGTTTGAGTTTGAGTTTGAGTTTGAGTTTGATTCAAAAGTGCCTGTAATTTGTTTTAATTGAAATAAATGCTTTGAGTTTGAGTTTATAATATCGTATAGATAGATTGCAAATATGTAAGTCTCTGATACAGTTAAGCCACAAGGTGTAAAGATGCACATTTGTTCCGCGGAATGACTCGTATCATACGCTTGTACGCACCGGGCACGCGACATTTTCTACCGGAATAGCTAAAGGTGCAGGCGACCCCTTTCTCCTTTCCTCTATTATTACATGTCACAATCGATGAATCGACCCTAGAAACTGTGTATGAGGGTCTTAACAATCGATCGAATATAACAATTGACGGCATCCCTAGCTTTGAGGCTGTAATCTTTTACAATTTTAAGTTTAGATGGCTATTGGGGTTGGCTTATTTGAAAGTTAGAAGTTGTACTTTATTTTTTCTAATTCAAAAGTTTTTTTTTATTTAGTTTATTTCTGTTTAAAAATTCAATGAATTTATGATATTGACATAGGTATAATTTCAGTAATATTTTTGTCGTGTTTGAATTGAATAATTCCTTTTCAAAAAAGTACTATATTACCTACCTAAGGCCTTTTTTTGTAACTCACTAACGATTTATATTTTTGATCAATTAAATTACTAACATTTTCTTTCCAATAATATAAAATGTTCATACAACAAAAAATTATATTACGTCCAACAGACGTCATTTTATACTCGTACTTATAATATTCTACTCGGACACCCAAATAACTCCGATACCAATTCTTCTCATACAAATAACAGTGCCTTAACAAATGTCAAAAAATCTCTCATTTTCTTCATTAAACTCAGTCCTTACCTAAATTCCCACTATGGAAATAAACTATGAAGCAATATACTTGCACAACATAATGTCAGGACCAAAGAGTCAATGACTATAACTTCCGTGAAATAATATAATTACGAACGCAGCGGTCATCGTCACTTCCGTTACCTAGCCGTCGCCATTTTAGGAATCATTTGAATTTTCCTTCAATATGGCGTGTGAATTTTTAGCGCGACTGTTTATTGTTTGACGCATGGAATTAGTATGAAGTTAGTGCAAAATTTTTCTTTTTTACTTGAAGAGTTCAGCTTTATTTCAGTTTATTCCAGTACGAACTGTTCTGTGTACAGTCGCCAGCACATCAAGCTGCCCGAAACTGTCAAATTTTACCAATCAAACTTGAATCTTATAATGTAGCGATGAAGTTGAAAATCTATTAAAGACATTTGACAGATTGTAGTAGCTTGATGTGCTGGCATCTGTACTTTAAGATTATTGAAATAATATCGTTTAAAAGATCTACAAAACAGCAACTTATAACACTGTACTATTTCCAATCAGAAAATTATAAGATTACTTTCTCCACAATTCCTATCTACCTATAAAATTATTTACTTCTTAATAATAAAACAAAGCAACTAAACCCGGAATATTTAATGCCTAAATAAAAACATAAGTAATTTACATATTTATACCTCTCGCTATTTATTCTTTGCAGCGCATTGAGAATTTTCTTTTTGCGCCCATTAGCTGAAGGTACACTGTCCATTGAATCGTGATAAAAAATGTGCTTACGGTGTAAAAAAGTGGCTTTACTTTGATGATACGTCCAGGCTTTTTTACATACAAGGTACTACAGTACGGTGAAATATGTAATGAGTGTGAGAAGAAAATTATAGGAGCTTTAAAAATTTGCTTAATAAATTAATAATCCTTGATGAATATGCGATTGTAATGAGCTTCATGATAAAATTTGAGAAGATGAGCTCAAAAACTTTACTCTCAAAACGAGTTTACAAAAAAAACATTTTTTATTTTTATTAACTGTTGTTGTCCCGTTGCTTGAGAGCAGGGGTGGCCAAGCGGTAACGGTCGCGACTTACGAGTTGCAGGTCGTAGGTTCGAACCCTGACAGGCGCTTTACTTTGTGTAAATTATTTCATCACTACTGTTCTCAAAACGGTGAAGGAAAACATCGTGAGGAAACCGGCATGTCCTTGAACCAAAAATTCGAAGACATGTGACATCTGCCAACCCGCACTGTGCCCGCGTGGTGGATTACGGCCCACTCCCTGTCACCGAGAGGAGGCCTGTGTCCCAGCAGTGGGAATATTATAGGCTGATTATGTGGGATTATGTATCCCGTTGCATCCCATACTTTTGCAATTTTCTTTGTGTTTTCTCTTACTTAAGAATGACTTACCTTCAGTAGATAAAGAGCGTTGAATGGGAGAAGAATTTTACAAAAACAGGTAAATTTAATTTTCCTATAGCGTTCCTTGCATTTTAAATACCTATTCAAATTCCCTTTCACGGAAACTGCCGCAGTCTTTTAACCCGAAACACCCAAAAACCTAAGAACTACTACCAAAGTAGTAATGCGGCAAAGCACTCGAAAAACCGCACAGTCGATCTCCTGGCCATTAATTAGTCGCTCCCGGTATCGGAGTCTTAATCAAGCATAAAATTAAAACTTGGCACACGCCGAGCCCACAGAAGTAAGGGTGTGTCCACACGTACCTTATGGCACGGCAATTTGTTCAAGACATCTGGCCTCACACCTGCCTGAGCGCCCGACTTCACCCCTCGTACGCTCCATACCGACACTGCAGCTACAACTATAGTTTTTGACACCCCATTCTTATTTTTAACGCGTTATCTGAATAGTATTAGAGTCTAAATTAACTTTTTTGACAGCACCGACAACTTTGTCCGTGTATTATGGTTTTGGCACAAGGTCCAATGCCCCCGTCATTCATCGTAACATACACTATTAAAATTCGGAAATGACGAAACAGTTTTTTGACTCGTATCGTCACAATTCAAGTGTGAATTTATGATGTAAAACTGGTGTTTGCTCATTAGAAAGTTTTTTTGAAACTGTTTGTTGCCAATCCGGGATAACGGACGTGTTTCAATTAGTCCGTTCGAGTATGTTTGTCCACGTTAGTCGCCCGTCAATCTCCATAGTCGGGCTGTCTACAATCTCAGCGTTAACACGACGTACCGCGTACGTTCATTCACCCACACACGCCTCTAAGACGTCATTGTACAGGTGTGCGTGTGTGCGTGCCCATTCAAGACGTCGAGTCCTTACGTCGCGTCCGCTGACGTCACAAGTCTTCCAAATGGGCGTGTGAACGCACCCCAACGCGGAATGTGTTTTGACAATTCCGCTGACGAGATAAGTAAAGGGTTAAGGTGTAACATGTAATTTTGGTTTGACTTTCTTGGTTTAGTCGTGGTTTGATTCCACTGACTTCACGTCCGGTCGGGTGGCGTTTTTATTACCGTCATCTTTTATATGATAATTCGCAGTCAGTTGTCAATCAAAAAACCAACCCTAACAATCCGCCTCATACGGGTATCGAGTTACAATTGTATTCTTCTGCCAATTTGCCGCATTATCACCGAATCTTTTGACACACCTCTTGCATAATCCCTGGACCAAGAAAAAACGTTATTTATAACCTTGTACAGTACAATAATGAAACTACTTCCTGCGTCGACTCTTGCAAAAAACCATTAAAATTTAATTTGTCTCTGCAGGGGTCTAAGGATGCGGGGCGATACTGGTAATTTGGTGTAAGTAGACCAATATTGGCTTTGTGGGAATGTGGGCCAAGTAGGCCAATTCCTGGCCCATTGTGTGAGGGGCCAAGAATGGTTCCTTGAATGTGAGCCCGCATCCCGCGAATAAATATTAATCGTGGAGAGTCCTTGTCCTTGTGGGACGTTTGAGTTCTTTTTGGGTCTTGATTTAATAGTTGGCGATCTCGTGAGCGTTTTAGAAACATCACGATTGATTGACGGTTTTACTGGTACTTTCATTTTTTATAAGGGTCATTTTTAAAAAAAGTAGCAGAAACTAAACATCATGTCCTGATATCGTCTATTAGCCTTTGAGTAAAACTAGTTATAAAGGTAAAAATTTGCCCATTGTGTCACCCATTGTAAAGTTTCTATATTTATGTCTGTAATTTATATGGTGTACATAATAAAGAGTATTCTATTCTATACAGAGGTATCAAAAATAGATTGGCTAGATTGGATTTCTCATGAGCAGAGTTACTTATGACATCTACAAACCCGCTGGACCCGCGTGGTGGATTACAGCCTGGTGGAGACCCTGTGTCCCACCAGTGGGAACATTATAGGCTGATTATGCTGGAGTCACTTATAATATTCATCTAAAAACAAAAGAATCATGACTATTGAAGAATAATATGTCTTATAGAAATGGAAACTGATACAAAAAAGACCATTCTCTAGCCAACAAGAAGTCAATGTGTAACATCTGCGTGTTTTTGCCCAATTTGTGCAAAATATTGATCCTTTATAGAACTAATTTGGCACGTAGTACATATACTACCTTTGTGGAATTCAAGTGTCATAAATCTGATAGACGGTGTTGATACGATTAATAGAAACAGATGTTTTTGAGATTTATTGCGGTTCTTAGATTTACACATTTCGAAAAGGTCATTCGGTAAAAAATTTAAGCAAGCAACGCTTTCTAATAGTAGCCAAAATAAAATACAAAAAAATTAGATCAAAGAAAAGGAGGCTTAGGTAATTGGTCATCTTGAAAACAAATAGTTAGATGTAGAAAAAGATATTTCTACGACAGACGATGTACTATTTAGGTTGGAATAATAAGTTGACAAAAATTACATACATAAACTCGCACCTTATTCACATGGGGCAGAAATTACAGAACGACATCGGCTACGATCCTTACATGCTCGTTTTGCACTGCAACTAAGCACTGTTGTTTCCAGCAGTGGATAGTTGTAGATGATGGATAGGTATATACATAACCAGCCTATAATGTTCCCACTGCTGGGACACAGGTCTCTTCTCTGTAAGAGGGAGTGGGCCGTAATCTAGATTTCACATATTTACGAATTTTTGGTTCTAGGACATATCGGTTTTATCCTTCACCGTTTTGAGAGTAGATAGTGGTAATGAAATTTTACACAGAGTAAAGGGTCTAACCGGGTTTGAACCTGCGACCTACAGCTCGTAAGTCACGGCCGTTACCACTTGCCATCACATGTAATCCAAAAACAACAACAAAACTTAAATATTCGCAATATCTTACATACAGCACCAAACAAATCACGCATACCTCTTCAAAAGATACTATACTTAACAAATTACTTCCTGCACTACAGGGCTTCCTTTACCTGACAATTAGGTCCTTGAACTGTACCGAGCCCCTAATAGACCATAAAACGATCAATGGAGTACTATAGCACCCCATGGCACCTGGTTTACATAAAGAAACATCTTTCGGTACTTTTGAGTGTGAGTTATCGTGTATTGTAGTGATGTTTAAGATGTTAATTTAAAAGAATAGAAACTAGGATATCAGCTGCTTGTACGCAGAAATTGCGCAAGGTTATTTGTTTTGTAGGTAAACTTTATGAGTCCCATATCTCTATGGTTCACGACTGTAAAAATGTGAGTCTTATTTGTGCAGAATTAACATATATTTTTCGTTCTTTCGTTCTGTCTACCAAATATTGGAAACTTTATTGCACCTACTGTGTATTGTCTCTGCATCACCCTAAGGTAGACAGGTAGAAAATGCCCAAGGCATTAAGTCCGCCTTTGTACAGTTTTTACTTGTGCATAAAGTTTTAATAAATAAAACCCGAGACTTCGGCAATGTTTGTAAATAATTTAACCTCTTAATCACCGCGTAATGAGACACAATTGATATTTTAATGGGCCAATATCGTACCACGCCGGGATTGAGTGGTTAACTTAAAGTCGAGAATGATTATGTCACCCTTGCGCCATGGTGCCCAATGGGCCAAAAGCTGTCGCATAGGATTCTGATCCTCATATTTACACTTTGAAAAAGAGTTAAATCAATAAAATTGATATTTGTCCCTAAATCGTCATATATTATTTAAACATTGATATTATTTTATAAGTTTTGATAGGGGTAATTCACAAAAAGATTGGCTTTATCACCATTTATCGGAAGAAACAAAAAACCCCATAGATTTCCTACAGCCCTGCGCACGCGCTCACGCCGGGTGGTCGCGCACGTGGCCACCCCTATATGATCGATATCGATAAGTAGTGTTGTACTTTCTTATCGATTCTCGGTAGACGGGTGGAGAAAAGAAATGTGTTAAAATTGGTTCTGACCAATCTTATCTGATGTTCTGGTCATTAAATTGACAATTATGCATAAAAATGAGGACTAACAAAACTTCTCTTGTCTTTGCAGATCAACCGCAGGCTACGGGCATATTTCGCAGCTGATAAGATTTCAAAATCATATTAATGGTAAGATAATTATCATAATACAAAGCGACACTAATATTTTACCTGTCTAATTACTAGCAACTTTCCAAAATTAATTTCCAACAAGACTTGCAAGTTTGCAAAATAATCATTTCCATTTTCACCAATAATCATTTCGTATTTCAGGCTTAGAAAATATTTCATACAAGTCGATTAGCTAATCAAATTACCTGAGACACCACGAAACGAAAATAAAGTACATTCGAACAATAAAATCCAATTTCAATTTTCAATTCTGACTTGACCGGCCTTTTATAATTCCTTTGTAACGTACATACGCAGTTTTAGGCGGTATGAACTGGCTCGCACCGGTTTTCGGCGGCCGAACGCCGGAATAAAACCGGGTGAATTTCGTACATATACCCGTATTTTGTCTGCGGCCTGACAGCGGTGGACAGGGCATGAATTTTCGAATAATCAGACGTGCATATGTGCCGCCGGGACACTTGCCACCATAGACTTATGTGACATGTACTTGTCGGGTGTCATAAAGATAAAATTGAATTTGTTCCTTGGTGCAGACTTGTTAAATATTCTTTTTTACATAATTGAAAAGCTTATTGAAAATTCCTTTTGGTTATTTATTGATACATAGTATTTTTACTATTAAAAGATATTATTTTAACTTAACAAAGTATTTTTTTTATCATTAAGAAAATTATTCCTTATTTATAACATAACAAACAGTGATGGACGTGACGATGATAAGAGAATATATATTTTAAATGTTGTCGTTTCTTTTTGTTATTGCGTTTTCCCGTGCATTATCCTGTATTTAATCTGCAACACCTAGTATTTAAAAAAACAATACCTAGGACATATGTTTTTATGGATTGTTCTTTAGAATAGGTAATATAATATCTAATTTTACTCACTGACGGTGTTGGCGGTAAAAATAATCGCATTATCTCACACATTAATTACTTAGTAGACGAGGTGGACACGGCCGACAGTTTTTCCATCCCTACCCCCTTTCCTGTTCGGGAAATGTTGTGAATATTTGAAGGGAGCGAATTTTCATTGCTGACCGTACCTATCTCTGTTGACTTGTTACTACGGCCGTGGTTATAATGTTACGTCGTTTTGCTGACGGTCCCGACAGATCTGTATGTACCTTTTGGTTGTATAAATGTATAGTTTTAAAAGCTTGTCTAGTGATGGGTAGTTTTAGGCTTTTTCGGTGAATCTGTGAAGTGTGGTGTTTGGTTTGCGAGACTACCGAAATGGAATGACTGACATAGCTTTCGGACTGAAATATAACGAGACACTTTATTGTTTGTTTTTATCAACACAAACCGTTGAGTAGAATGACACTAACAGTTCTCGTAATTTTAAGAACGTTCACAGTCAGAAGGCCAATTCTCGTAATTTAAAACGTTCAAAATCTAGTCGCAGTCTCATCTCGGCGACAAACAAATGTCAAAAAGTTGTCATTATGTAGGGAAATTAGAAGTATATTTTTTTTACTGAGATCAGACTGTGAACGTTCGAGAATTGCTCCTCTGATCTCAGTCTCAATCTGTCCAATGTCAATTTTGATAAGTTTTTGACGTTGATTGTCGCTGAGGTCAGATTGCGACTAGGTTTTGAACGTTTGTAATTAAGGGAATTGGCCTTCTGTTTTCTGATTGACACATTCTAAAATCACACTGATAGGTACCTACCTACATTAAACAATAATATAACATGTATACATAAGAATTTCCAAGAAATCCTAAAAGGTAAACAACCGATAACTCTTCCTCAAAAAGCCATAATTAACAGTTGAAACCGATAAACCGAACATTAATCAGCAGTACAGTTTTGAGCATCGAAAACCCACGTTTAAGCTATCGACGCCGTATCAGTGCGCAGTCATCGCGAATTCGAGGCGAGCTCGATGGGCTACTAAGATCGCGAGAAAGATTTCGAACAAGCGATTAGATTGAAAGAAAAAGAAATGTACCGTTTTCAAGTGAAAAGCGAGTTTAAAGTTTTTGATGTACTTTGAATTTATTAGTTTTAAATGCTTCTCTAATGATGGGTAGTTTAGGATTTTTCGGTGAATCTGTCAAGCTTTTTTAAATTTAATTACGATTAAAATAACATCAAAAACAAGGATAATATAAAAGATTTTCAATCACTTTTTTTATAAAAAACTATTTAACTAACTATATACATAAACACAAATAGGCGTAATTTAGGCGTCGAAGTACCTACCGTTCCGCATCGCTGTCATCCGAAAACGTGCCCAGAAGACTGGCAGTATTTCCACATATTGGATATGCAATCTATATAAGTATATACAGGGTGTATATACAGGGTGAATTTTTCAAGTGGGCGTGGATGGTCAACTTCTAAACTATGAGGAATAGCAAAAAGTATTCAAAGGAGTCGCGGGCTCGATTTTGATGAAAACTAAAACTGCATCATTAGATTTTTGAAAAAAAATGAATATTTCTAGCCAGGAATCGAACCTGTTGACTTTGAGAAAAAAAACCCACTCTGTATTATTACACCATTCGATAGTGTCCCTAATAAGGATCAAATTCTGGGAAGTAATGACATACGGCAAACTAAAGAAAAGAGCTCATTTTTAACAAAATACTTTTTTTTATTTTTCTTATGTTACCTACCTCATCATCATCTGCCTAGCCTTTTTCCAACTAGGTTGGGGTCGGCTTCCAGTCTAACCGGATGCAGCTGAATACCAGTATTTTACATGGAGCGACTACCTATCTGTCCTCCACAACCCAGTTACTGGGTAATACGATACCCCTTGGTAAGACTGGTTGTCAGACTTTCGAGCTTCTGACTACCCGTAACGACTGTCAAAGATCCAGGAATGACAGCCGGGACCAATGGCTTAACGTGCTTTCCGAGGCATGGAGGGGTCTCGGTTTGTAAAGATGGTCACCCATCCATAGACCAACCGCGGCAAGCGTAGCTTAACCTGATGGATTGACCTGTGCGGCTGTTATTATTTAGTCAGCGGGTTATGTTACCTACCTATTAAACCTTAATTGATTAATTGTTCATAATGATGACCATTGTTTTTAATACATAGCTAGATTCGATGTCTCAAGGATTGTACTGTATTGAGCATTACAATATGATTGATTCCACTAGAATATTTTCCAAAGATCGTAATAGAAATTTGAATTTAGAACATAATGTTGTGAATGTGACTGCGCTGCGGGTGTGTTAATAAAAATATTGAGCATCATTTCGAACAAGGTACGTAATGTAGGTATGAATACTGTAAAGTAAGAAGTTTAATAAAATTCAACATTTTCCCTAAGTTTGCCGTATGTCATTACTTCCCAGAATTTGATCCTTATTAGGGACACTATCGAATGGTGTAATAATACAGTGTGTGTGTTTTTCTTTTCAAAATCAACAGGTTCGATTCCTGGCTAGAAATATTGATTTTTCAAAAATCCGATGATGCAATTTTAGTTTTCATCAAAATCGATTCAGATCATCAAAATTTAGAATTTGGCCATCCACGCCCACTTGGAAAATTCACCCTGTATTATATAGATTGCCTTTTCTTATTGGATTCTGCTAAATATCTGGAAAGCTAAGATGCAGTAATTTCAGTTAACACCACATCTTGTAAGTTTTGCATCATGACGCACACACTATTGCTGTCTGAAACATTATTTTTTATTTTATTATTTTTGTATTTTATTAATTTTGTATTTTGTGTTTCACGAACTGTGTCCGAATAAACTTTTTTCTTTCTTTCTTTTTCATATTTTCTTTACTTCAACAAAAGAAGCCGAAACTTCTGAAATAGGTAACTAATAATATCTAATGCCGAGTTTGAAGGCGTCTAATAAATGAGCCTAAACACACAACTAATTAAGTAGGTATGTTAAAGGATTTAACACCTAGTTTGTAGCACCGCTAATAGTAGAAATAAGCCAGTAAAACGTACTCAATCGGCTTTGACCTGACATATGTATTTGACACATGCACAACGCACTTCCCAAAGGTGAGTAGGGATTGAACAACAAATCGACTATCGATATCAAACTATACAAACATGAAACATATCAAATACATTGCCTTGAAATCTCTGTTTGTTTTGGTATATTTTGTTCTTAGACCAGCCATTTAGAAAACAAAACACATGACATAACATCACGCCTGCATTCCCCGAGGCGTTAGGCAGAGGAGTTCCAATAATACACATACATTTCGCCGGTATGTTTAAATTCTATGTAATTGGAAACGAGAAAAAAAATATCCCCATCCAACCATCTAGAAAACAACAACTTAAAAAAAAATACCATGTATTTTCTAAACAGTTTACACGTTTACAGTTTAGTTTAGTTTGACAGAGTTTGAGACAAAAATTGAGTTAGGTTATTGTTTTTATTAAACAATAACCTAACTCAATTTTTGTCTTTAACAATCGCTCAATGGGCTTACAGCTTTGTTCATGATCGCAGCTAACAAAAATAACACGAAAACCAGACACAACAGCTTTTCCTTTACCTAAACGCGTTCGGAAGCGGGTGACGGAAAACTACGGCGCATAAGCGCTTTCCCGCGGACTCTATGGCCGAACTTTTCGCCATAGATAAGACATGACGTGTCCGTTATGAGTTTCTGATCAGAACCTTGCGTTTGGAAACGCCCACAGACTTTTGAATCTGTTCAAAAAGAGAATTGGGGATTCGTGTTTCAAATACTGGGTTTTGTTTTTTATTTATGATCGAACTATTCGTAATTGTTTTGAAAAGGTTGTTATTGGTTTGTCAGATAATATGATATCGGAACCGTTACTACAATAATAAATAGGTACTTATGTATAGTTTCATAGATATACTTATTTTGATTAAAAATATCATAAGCACAATACATACGCATTATAAATAGAACAAAACTTACAAAATGAAGATTAAAACTACACTGAATACCTAAGGTATTTGCAGCAACAATAACAAAAAAACATTTCATTGTAAGTCTTCTCTTTAATTGAAAACACACACAAATGTAAAGCAGAAAAAGCTTTTTCCATCATGTACCTATTAACATTCAAAGTTTAAAAACTTAACTAGATTGAAAACACAACAGCGCAAGAAATCAACAGCACTGCTGGAAAATATTTGGTTCCAAATAAAAAAAAAGAGTTTATCAAGCACATACACGATACCACGCTAAAGGCCTAATCAATATAAGTAGGCACTACTCATTCAGACGCCATAATTCCGTTAATAAAAATACAGAGAGGAAGGCTCAAGGGGGCGGTGGGGCCGGAAGCGCAATGGGCTTCGGAAAATTCACCCGGTGAATGGGAAAGCGCGGCGATAGACAAACAACCGGGCTGACCCCCACCCGCCACCCTAAATCCCCCCCACCTAACCGTACATTTTGAAATAATGCCCCCAACGGCTCTGTTACCTACCCCACCACCATTTTCCAATTTTATCGTCCGACAAATATCGAATTTCAAACGTAATTCGAAAAATACAAACCATAGTCTAACTAATAAAGCCTTCCGGTGTCACATACACGCATCTTACTAAAGTTAGCGGCAACGCACGGAGAGGTTATAAATCTCGTCGACACGAAATGGCTGACCAGCGCCATCCCCCTTCCACAGATCTACGTTGCTATAGCGGCTCGGATGCAAAAGTGTGCACCATAAATTTTATACAAGCACCAGTGTGCGGTAAAACTGAAATAGGCGGTTGTGTGTGTGCGAAAATTCGTGTTCGTCCCGTAAGAGGAGTGGACACTGTCCACTATTGCTTTGTGTATGCGTCGTGTACCTACGGAAATGGCATCGAGCCTACCAGAGATACGAGAATGTTACGGATTAATCAAAATAAATTTTATATTAGAAACACCGCGGTTCAGTGACGTGAGGTTAGTTAAACGTCCCTATAATGAAATAGATTCAGAGCTGACCGCATGCTGTGGTTGCACGTTCTACAAATACATTTTTGTTCTGCTATCCTTTATTATCTTTGACATTTGTCTATGAATTATTAATGAAAACTTTTCACGATTTCACGTTCCATATTCAATATTTGGAGGGAGCATCAGCAATGTCAATATTTAAATTTAGAATCGTTTAAGGAGTCATGCAGCTCGTAAAATGTTAGCTGGAATGACGTTAGAAAATTAATATCGGCAGGCACGTGTCAGAGGCTTACATCGTGCAGTTTTGACAACAAATAGAGGAGCATAGGCCGGCGACTAACACGCCTCCGCACGAAGCCGACAGGCGTCTCCCAAGTTATCTAATATTACAGAACGTCACCCGAATTCCCGTTCGCTGAGCATTTTTCGCGCTCGTGTTACTCTTTTTCTTAGTAACGAAGTAACAGGCCTTTCATGTACTTTCCGTTCGGCCGCTTCGGAGCGCTGAAAGAAGTGTGAATCGGGCCGTGAGCATCGCCAGTCAGGTGTGGTTAACTCTCAGAGGACGTCGGACTTCCCCCGGGTCGAAGCCACTTAGTCTGCTGCTGTCACTAAAAATAACAACTCGTTTATTTTTAAAAAGCCTACCGTTCCGGCCGGCTGTGCGGCATAGGGCCGCCAGTCGCCAGTTGCCACCAATTCTGCAAACCTTTTAACTGGGAGCACCAGCAAACATACATTCATGTTTGTAAGTTGTTCCGCGCGCGTTGAATAAATGATTTTTGACTTTAGAATTAGATTTACAGCATTTATCGGTCGCACTGCTCGTGAAAGGATGCTGGTTAATGGATGTAGGATGATAGAATACTATGAAACATTAAGCAGATTGGCCCGAGTGAAGCATCTGTTTGAATTCTCTATCTACAGGTCGAAATTACTCGCTATTGGGAATGGGTTTTCTCTTGTTTACCTTGCATTTCAATTATGTTATACTAATGGTGATGTATTCTTCCATTTGTTCTCCAAATGACTTAAAAGGCGTGGAAACTAGTGAAAGGGAATCACTACAGCTCACACAAATGTTTATCATAACAGTTCTGAACAGATAATACAACGTCGGGGACAACCCTATTGTAAGGAAAGTCTAGATGTTGCGTACACAGACAGGTATAATTGAGTCCAAAAGCGGGGAACTCACACTGACGTAGCCCGTATTAAGGACGTTATCGGTTACGCACTTATATTTACTCATAAACGTAGCTAAAGCGGAGAGTACTGCACAAAAACGCATCTTCCTCCCCCCTGGCGGGCGGCCTCACCCCCCGGCGGCCGGCGGGCGAACGAATACATTCGACTAGCCCATTTGCAATATCGCATTGTGTGAGTGAGTGTACGCGGGAGGTGCGTGCGAGAGTGTGCCGCACACACACACACCCACACTAGTTTGCTTAGCCCGTGCGTAGTTTTACCATGTACATACATGTACACACCGTATTGGTTTTCTGTACAACCGTTGGGCTTTAACAAATTTCAAATTCACAAAATCGTGATTGGTTGGTATTTTGTTTGTATAAGCGGACGCACTGTGCAGGCCTGGCTTAAAATTTGCTACCAGATAATTCGTTTAGGTATAAAATGATGAGTTTTATCGAATTTTGTTTACTGTGCGCCGTGATTGTGATGCATCGATGGCGGATGACGATTGATATTGTTTGTTCCGCTGCTGGTTATTTATTAGGGACTGTATTAGGAAATGGATGAATAAATTTCAATCATCAGTAGAGCATAACACCTCAAAGGCATGAAAAAACTATATTGATCCCGCATTATGGGTACAAATGAAGCAATTAAGTGGCACGCGCCCTCTGCTAGAACCGGAAGACAGACGGTCTAATGACCATCTAAGATTCCAAATATCAATTTCTAATAAACCGTTGGAGCGCATCGACGGATCGACGTCATTTCCACAATTCGTATATCGAACGTGACAAGCCGGAAGTGCGCTTTGTGCTTCACAAAAACTAACTAATCAAGCCAAGACTTCCGAATTCGAAATTGAAACTTGTCCACTCATCGTTCCTTCACCGCCTGCCGGTATCAATTTAAAACTTAAGACACGTTCCAATAGTTATTTGTTATTTTTTTATATCTTCCTGTGCCATTAAACAGTAAAAGTAAGTTTGTTGTTTTTGTTGGCCGTGACTTTGTTAGTTGAAGAAAACTTTAATGAGCTCCCTCAACGCTGTCTAATTAAAGAATATTGAAGTAAGAGTAATTTTGAGTTTTCAAGGACACATTCTGTCTTTAAACTCTACCTATACCTGCGTTCGCGATTTATTTGCCAAAAATGTAAACAAATATGAATTAATGGAAAATTAACTTTAATTCCTACACAATAAAGTTCAGTTTACGCTACAACTTCAAAGATTTTTATAACTTTTTCAATAGTGCTAGTCACTCTGAAATCAACTTAATTGTTATTAAAATAAAGTTGATATTTGTTTAACTTAAAATAGGGTGGGGGTGTGCAGCACTGTGCACTTTTTACTATACACTCCTTACACAATAAAATTATTTTACCTCATTTTGCATCAAAGTGACGTTGCACACACATCATGTGGCCCAGTGGTATCGGCCTCGACTTACGAGTTGTAGGTCGAGAGCTCAAACCCAGACAGGCGCTTTATTTTTTGCTTTTAATTTCATAACCACTGTTCTCAAAACGGTGAAGGAAAACATCGTGAGGAAACCGGCATGTCCAAAAACCAAACATTCTAGAACATGTGAAATCCACAAACCCGCAACCCGCGTGGTGGATTATGGCCGACTCCCTCTCACAGAGACGGGGCCTGTGACCCAGCAGTAGGAACATTATAGGCTGATTATGCTTTGCATCAGTGATGTTTGTTCTCGTTACTATAAGCTTGACAACTTGCTGTCAGAGGTAAAATAACTACTAAATAACTGTACTATCCATACTAATATTATAAATGCGAAAGTATGTCTGTCTGTCACCTCTTCACGCCTAAACCGCTAAACCGATTTAAATGAAATTTGGTACCGAGATAGTTTGAGTCCTGGGAAAGGACATAAGATAGTTTTTATTCCGATATTCCCACGGGATCGACACTTGTGCGGATGAAACCGCGGGGCGCTGCTAGTAATAAAATTATGACCAGTAATCTCGACGAAAGAAAGTTCTCACTACTAACTTAATTTAATTCACACATACATACATAAACACACGCCTCACCTCATGGGTAAAAACTCATGAGGATAGGCAGATACTACAAAACGCCCTACTACGATCCTTAAATACCTACTCCTTTTGCTTCTTTTACGTTCATACATCTGAGCCCTGATTCACAACCATACGACAGGTTATCGTATCGAAAACCTGACATTTCGATAACCTGATTTGACTTGCCCTCAACAGCAAATAGCTGTTGGATGAATAGCGGGCGTCTATTTGATTTAAACTGACAAAATTTTCGGGTTTTGGACTTGTGAACAGCGTTTAGAAGACTCCTACGATATGTTCGATACGATACGGAAGCGCATCGAGTGTTTGTGAATAGCTATGCTGGTCTTCACGCACGCCGATTACGAGCGCATCACCTGTCTAGCCTTTTCCCAACTGTGTTGGAGTCGACTTCCAGTCTAACCAGATGCAGCTGAATACCAGTATTTTACATGGAGCGACTGCCTATCTGACCTCCACAACCCAGTTATTAGGTAATACGATACCCCTTGGTAAGACTGGTTGTCAGACTTCGACTGTCAAAGATCTGTGAATGACAGCCGGGACCAACAGCTTAACGTGCTTTCCGAGGCACGGAGGGGTCTTGGTATGTAAAGATGGTCGCCCATCCACAGACCAACCGCGGCAAGCGTAGCTTAACCTGATCAATCGACCAGTGCGACTGTTATTACTTAGCCACAAGCCACGATTACGAGCGCACCTAATTTAATACAGTTGATACAAAATCCCATTCACAAAATGTACACAAAAACATTTCTTGAGACTTTTGTTCTATCCTGTCTTACCCTTCTCCTATATCCTTCTTGGAAGACAAAGATCTTCATTCCACGTCATTGTTCACCCGAAAAGGGCGTAAAATGAAAACTAATCAACCGTAAACCACACAAAACACTCGATTTTGACCTCTTTTGTAATGTAATAAGGACTGTTTTAAGTGCATTTATAAAGTTGTAAGGGTCTTTTCTTGCAAGTCACTAAGGGCAAACGTAAAGCACATATGTTACGTTTAACATTTGAAATACTATGTAGATTAATTGGAGAATACAATTCTTTATAATTAACAAGTAACCCCAAGTTAAAAGTTTAGCCAAATCATGTTTGGAAAGAAAGAAATGTGTGATGATGACGATTGATGTTTAACCCTTTTGATTTCACGAAGGTTTGTCAGATCGATATTTTATTTTTGATTCGGAATATATTAAGCGATTATTTATTTATTACGATTGATTGAAAAAGTATACACAGTCTAAGCAAAGAATGCTTCAAATTAATTAGAACATAGTACACAAGTTTCTTTTGATAAAATTCCTTGCAATCTAGACATATACACTGTGAAATTTTAATCACCGTTTTCCTCTTAAGGGGTCATTGTACTCATCATTATGAACAACTTTTACTATGGAACCAAACCCGAAATCGTGAAAAAAAATCAGCTGTTCCCTACATTTATGTTCGCATAACTCGTCAAAATGTGATTAAAATTTCACGGTGTATAAATAATCATCAAATTGAACGCGTCTGCATCGCGATTCTTGTTACCTGTCGCTACGAAGATGCTACGTATTGCTACGTAGGTGCTACGCTTTGCTACGAAGGTGCTACGTTTTCATAGTATACATTCTACGTGCATTTAAATCGATATTTCGTAAAATTCGTTTGCAATTTTTTTGGGCTGTCAATTCTTTGCCTAAGTTAAGCAATATTTTGATCTAAACCATCTGGACAGTATAGGTAGTAGACGTGAATCTACAGCCGAAACTATTCTAAAAAGACTTTTATCTATAAAAAGTAAATAAAACTACAAATAAACAATGACTCACTACCATAAAAAGAACCAGTAAAACGTCAATTTAAATTCTTTTGTTTTTACAATTTTATAATAATGTTCCGTGTCATAAGGCTGAGTTCAGACGCGCGACAGATGCGCAGCGACCGGTACGCCACACGACAGCTTGGCGGGCCGTTGCAGACGTAATTATGCGCTAAAAATGAAGGCGGACAGTTTCGATGTGGGAATGATTATTCGTGTGTGTTGTGTGAGACGTTTTATATTGTTAATGAGCTTGTAATAATAAATGAATGTTGGCTTGCATGAGTTTTAGTTCGTGAAAATGTAAGCGTTGTTTTGAATAGTACTCGTAAGCAAAATTTAACGCGTTATTAATATATAATATCCTTTTCTCGACTATCGTTTTCAGCTTTTAGTCTGCCAGTCATTTTTGGTGGAATATTTTGATAAATATTTTATTAGCACTTTTTGGGACACTAAACGCCTCCAGACGAAACAATAACACATTCTATTGTGTCTCGTTCAGTGTCCTTCAATCGATTAAAGATTCGCCAAAATAGGTAGTATTCAACATTAATCTGTCAAGCGCCGCTACTGAGACACAATTGATTTTCTATTGTTTCATCGCCGATCGGCGAACTGCGCCGCTTGACCGGTTAATAATTGCTAAAAGATTATTATTTCAACAATGTCTTTTTGGTAATCTAAACCGTACCAACTGGAATTTTAATAGTGTCAGTAAACAAAACTAAAATCAATTACAAAAACTATTAATCTAAACATCTACATAAACTCTACGCCTTATTCTTTACACTACACAATATTCATTCATCCCCCAGTGTGCCACCCTCAAGACACGGCGCTGTAAGCGATCCACACAATATGACAGTCTGGACGCACCCTAATGACACTCCCGCACGCGATGATCACAATCTTGAGACGGTTCCGTACGTAATTATTATGAAATTAAACGTTGGTTATGCTTTAAGTGAGATAGGTTTTTACTGATTAGGAAAGTGATATGTGTTATTCGTTTTCATGACAGTATATCAGTTATTACGAAAGAAAAAAATATTTTTTATGGCCACCAACAAAAAAGTAAATAAAATTCTTCTGGTGTATGCGTGAAAGTTCAATTCCAATTCTATTTCTACGTATTTATCTCCAATACCCTTCTTTTTTTATCATTAATAATACCGTAAAAAGCTCTTCTATTTATTAGGGATAATTCTCGTAATTTTAAGAACGTTCGCAGTCTCAATATGTTAAAAATACCTCTAATTTCCCTACACTTTGACAAGTTTTTGACATTTGTTTGCCATCGCGATGAGACTGCGACTAGATTTTGAACGTTTTAAATTACGAGAATTGGTCTTAGTGAGTCTAATAATTGTTTTATTTCTCTTATCGACAGATTATAACAAAAAACACTACTTCCTCAAACACATCACTACAGATCTTCAATATCACTTCGTCCAACCCTCCACTCCCATGGGAATATTAGCCTACTTAAACAATGTAACAAACCTGACCTGTTTGCCTGAGACGGGGCCCGTGAGACCGGCCGCAGTGAAACAATGGGCTCCTTCACCGCGGCGACAAAAGGGTTAACTGCCAAGAAATAAGACGGACCCAAATGCCGCACTGAAAAGGAATACCGAAGGAGATTCCTTTGGTTTAAATGTTTTAAGATTTTATTCCTTTATGTAAAGTAAAGTAAAGCTCTTTGAAACGCGAACAGGTTTTCTCGTCTTTAAGTAACTCGCGCAAGTAGAATCACGTTTTAGTATTACTCTCTCAAGACAAAGACGTTCTCAAGACAGCCAGAGGGTAATTCCCGTATTTTTTAAAACGTTCGAAATTCCAATGTATGTCTCAATCTGTCAAAAATACCCCAAATTTACCGACATTTTTGACATTGATTGTCGCCGAGATAAGATGGTGACTAGCTTTTAAACAGTTTTTAATACAGAAATTAGCATTCAGTTATTCAATAAAATTATCCTATTCCTACTTTCCCCCCAATTTCACTCACAAAACCGACCTCCTTCAGACACCTCCATCGCAAAAAAAAAACCACTTCATCCTCTATGCCTCGTTAAGAGCTAATCATCCAATAAGTGCGTCTATAACAGTGAAGGACATTGCAGTATCCTGCACAAATCACTTCCTTCCTAAGTACAAGTAGCCGGATAGTAAGTAGCCGGATACTCCTAGGTTCTCACAATCAAAAAAAGATTTGTCACTTACGCCGAACGGAAGGCGCGGTTCCCAGCCGATGGGGCAGCTAACTATTATCACCCTTAACCACTGAATGACCCTTGAGGGCTATGATCGGGTACAAGGCTGAAATATTAAGTAGAAGAGATTTTTAGGTATAAAAAAAAATGTAATGAGATTTGTAATTAGAATTTTGATATTGGAAGGATATTGATAAGATTTTTTGTTTTAAGAAGTAATGCAAATAAAAAGTTACGGTAATCTTGACAAAAACTGTAAGATATCATCAAAAAATAGTATTTTATTAAAATAATGTCTTTGATTTTGAATTTAATTTATCTCACGGAATTCTCTAATTTGAACTCGATTAATACATTTTTTTAAAGAAAGTGTAACACTGTATTTCATATGTAAATTACTTTAAAAAAAAACCTGTGTCCATCATGACACCACCGAGAAATACCATAACATATAATTACCAACACAAAAGAAAAATTATGATAATTTAATGACAGCACCAACCCTACCTACACTTGCTCAATGCTTAGACACAGGAAGGAAGCGTAAGGCGAGCGCGTGGGAACTGCGCCGGCGCCGTGCGACCCACAGGTGATCCTTGTGGTCTACCGCCGGAGGACTCTGTTACTACTGGAGTACTCTATTGATATTTATTTGTGGTTTTGTTTGGACGGATAGTGATCTTAGTGGGACTTAGGAGGACTGCGGTTTTTAAGGGTTAGGTTTTATAAAGTAAGTTTTTTTTTTGTTGGGTTTTGTGTTTTGATCTTGAAGAGTTAGTGCAATTGGTGGTAATTTTTTACATTAATTTAAAGGTAAGGTTTTGTATATGTGTATTGGTTACGTTCATAAGTTTGGGGTTATGGTACTAGTACACAATGATTATCACATTAATCACGAATGTCTAATAAAAGTGAATGATTAAAAAAAAAAAACATTAGTTTACTTATTTGGGCCTTATAAAATGGTTACGCGTGGGATGCAGATAACTAGACAGGGTCTGTAGTACAAACACCGTGCATTAATACTACTTAAGCCACACGTATCTTTTACTATTTTATAGCTCATGTGACCTAAACCCGCACTTAAGTCACTCTTTTCTGTGTAAAAATACACTACTTTACTCACAGAAAAGCTGGACTTAAGTGCGGGTTTAGATCACACAGTGCTATAAAATTACTTATAGTATACGTTTGAAAACATGACCATTTCTTAACTATCTCATAAGTTAACCTACAAAAGAAAAACTGGCATTGGAATGAACTATCTACTTATCGTTTTCACTGGTTTACTTCTTACAAATTTAACGCTCAATGTAATAACTTAACTCCCCATTCAAAAAAAAACCTAATCATTATAAAACACAACAAAAGGACCCAACCCACAGATCACCTCACTTACAAACAGGTTCCTCTTTGCGAACTACATACAATATCAATTCCAAAGAGGTCACCTCATGCTTACATCCCGACATGACTCACTCTCTCAATGTAGTCACGGTACATGACAAGTAATAAAAAAAAGATCACAGTCAATCGTTCCGTGCTGAAGATCGGAGCGACGACCTTATGTGTAGGGTAACGCATAAGCTGAAGCGGGTTCGGGAAATGCGGATAGCTTTTTAGGCCGCCCGTAAACCTGCTATTCAACATTTACAAATGTTATCCGCATTTTTTTTATTATAGTGTACGAAAAGTTTTAAATAATGACGATGTTTTACAGTCTTTACCCCTTACTAATAAAACACGTATTATATCAAATGAATAATTACACACCGATTTCTCTCTTTCAGTCGTCAGTAATTTGACTTTCGAAAGAAGAAGACAAAGCGTTGTGTAACTAAACAGACGCTATACAACGTTTATTAGTAAGGGGGTTTATCTAGAAATGTCCTCATTTAATCGACATCTCTGCCGATACGATTTACTCAAATTTCCTCAAAGTCTGTGACTGAAAGTGTTTCTATAGGTAAATAAATCAGCACAAAGCTCTAAATACAGAAGGCCGGGTTTTGACAAGAACAGCATTGTTTTAAGAACAATTCTCAACAACAGTCAAGATTACACGTCTAATTAACAAAGGTGTTATTTCCTTATAAAATAAAAACAAACATCTAAATACCATTAACAACACATAATTAACCCCACACCATGACACCACTCAAAAAAATCTACAAAAAAAAACACGAAAAAAAAATATTTTAACTTTTTTACCTCAACACTCCTTACTCTCATGCCTCACACATTTACCGGCAAAGAGCCCATCGGGTCCACCGGAAGGAATCAGGGGCTGGGGCCACAATCTCGACGTCCGGCGGTACTTCCGGCCGAGCAAGGCGTGACGCGCGAGCCCCGTGTCCTGCGCACGCGTCGCTTTTGTTGTTAATTAGGTACTACGTGCACTGATTTCACAGACAAGTTGAAAAAAATGCGCTTTCCGGTAGTAATTATGGAGAGGTGTTTTGACCAACGAGATGGATCGGTGAATTTGAGGTATTGTTATTCAAATTAGATGTTGGTGTCATCTAAAGTGTTTTTTACTAAAGGATTTTTTTTTATTGTTTTTGTTATAAGTTTTAAATAATAAAAAGTACAATTTAGGCACAAACATTTAAAAAAAAAACAAAGTTTATAAACTTACGTGACCTTCCATCTTGATAATTCTAATCTTTAAAATATTGCTGATTGTCTCAGAATCTTCAGGAGTTGACGCAGGAATACCGTTCAGTTACGAATGCAATAAAAGATATTAAATGACCCCAATAATATGGCACTATGTCTTCAATCTGACTTGGTTCATGAAACCATTTTAATTTTAACCCTACGACTGCGCACAGGTTGACAAGAAATATATTTTTATTTAAAATCATTATTTTAAAATCTAATTAGGTACTTCTTAGATCTTACTTTCACAAAGTGCTAAGAAAAAGTGAATTCAATTTCATCTTCACGTCGTTTATAAATCAAAGACTAATGTATTTCTGTTGCGTCACCCGCCACGATCCTTTTCTGTTATTCGCGGGAGTGTTTAGGTTTTAAATAGACGTAAACAAAGGTAAATGCATTGTTCAACCTAACTATTTCTGTAACCAGGAGAGTTCTTTGTTTGATTGTTAGCTAGAGTTATATTTAGATTGTATATATAAAAGTATGATTAAATATAATAATAAGTAGGTACCTATGCTAAGATTTTAATATTAGATAGTATTGGTTTTTTTAATGGCGTAATTTATTACCAATAATAGCAGTCAAAATATTTTGACAGACGTCATTAAATTTCTTTTTTTTTAATTCTTCACATTACAGCCGGTGTATTCTGCCAAAATATCACCGTGAAATTTTGGTGAATTGAGCTTGAAGTGAGCTGTCAATAATGTCAACCCCTAAGGTGAAATGACAGCTGAGGAATGATTTTTACAGAATAGCACTACTGGTGTTAGTTTAAGTATGTATATCATGAGCAACTCGAAGCACTTTAAGTACCAAAATGTTCCAGAAACATAAAGAATCTTGTTACGTCATAACATCAATCTATTCAGACGAGTTCGCGTGTATGCATAGTTTTTCCCTAAACTATTTGCAAATCATGAGGAACAAACAGGGTGGCTGGCATAATTGCTTTCCTTACGTAATTATAATTGGCGCGAACAGTGTGCACATTAATTATTCATTAATGCTGCTCACCCTCATTTGGTGTCGACTTGAGAAACGCTAGTTAAACATGTGAGAGTCCCACTATTTTTCTAATGGGAGCTTATTTTTTAATTGCGGTTTATTTTTAAATTATTGGTATTTTGGTGGTGTTGGTGTTGGCTCGTAATTGGTTGATTTCTTAATTAAAACTATGTAATAGATTGTTTGACTTATTTAAGAAAATACCAATACTTCGTCGAACGACTTTATAGTCCATCCATGCTACTTAATAATATTATAAATTCGAAAGTAACTCTGTCTGTCTGTATGTTACCTTTTCACGCCTAAACCACTGAACCGATTTAGATGAAATTCGGTATATATATAGTTTGAGTACCGAAAAGGGACATAGGATCGTTTTTATCCCAATATTCCCACGGGATCGAAACTTGTGCGGTTGAAACCGCGGCGAGCAGCTAGTTACTTTATAAAGACGACAAACATTAATTACGTAAACAGATTATTCAAATAGACATAAAACTACGAATATGTTTTAGAAAACAACATACAACAAGACGTATACAACAAAAAACATAATTTCAAATCAAATTCCATTTCAATAAAACAACGAAATAAAACTATAAACTAAATCACACAATAAATATGTATACACAAGAACAACCAGCAAAAAAAAATACAGTATCGTTAACTATCTCCGAGTTAAAACGGGACTATATTAAAATCGCGATGTTGTTCTTGAGGCGATGAAGGGTTGCTGGGGTGGTCAAGTACACCCCCATCTTCCACCCTGCGTACCGGAGAATGCTAAATTATGAGGAAAATGTGAGAGCGATGCGACGGATTAAGAAATATTGACTTTACATTTTTTTCTGTATGTTTTTAATGGAGATGATACAAATACGCATATGCGAAAAAAAATACAATAGTTTATGCATTTATTTGTGTGTTTAATGAGTTAAGTGCGTGTTACAAATAAAAGAAACATTAAACAGATTTTTTTTATTCTATCTTTACCTATAGTCGTTTTCTATATAAATGATGAATGATTCATATGAAATCGTCAAATCGTTTGTACGACTTATTACATTAAAGATCGATTCATTATACTCCTCAAACAGTAAATATTAATTTAGGAATCTCCCTCAACTTCATTTTGCTTTCATAATTCTTACAAATATTTTAACCAAAACACAAAATTTAAGCGTTTTACTAGAGAAGCATCTCTGAGACTGTCTAATGATGTGGTTTTCAATGAAAGAAAGGATCGCGTGAAAGTTTTCTTTAATACTTAAAAAGTGTCGTCAAAGGACCGTTCGCATTTGAGGGTTGTTTTGTTCTGCCAATATTGTCCTTTTGAAGTTCTTGCCCAAATAAAAGTTACGATAAAATTCTGACATTTAAAGGTTTTTTTGCCAAGGCTTACTTTTCAAAACCAAATGAAAAAAAAAAATGTCTAATAAATAAAAATAAAAAAAAAACGCATTTTGCTTTTTAGGGTTTCGTGTTACTAAACCTCCCCTGTCGGTCCGTTCGTCTGTCTGTCAGCGGGCCTCATGAACCGTGTGTATTTTCACAGTGTGTATTTCTATTGCCGCTATAACAACAAATAATAAAAATAAAGTTAAAAATTAAGAAACGTGTTTTCTTCGGCGTTTTTTACCTTGTGGTTCCGTACCCTTCGTGTGCGAGTCCGACTCGCACTTGACCGGTTTTTCTATTAGTATTTACTTTTTAAGTCAAACTTGATGCAATTGATTAACGGTGAACGAAAACATCGTGAAGAAACCCGGAAATAACGTATACGATGAGTAATTGTGGTAGTCCATGCGTACCTTTTCTGTATGTATACTTGACAAATTCCATTTAACTTTTGTAAAAAAAAAAAAAAAAAAAAATAATGAACGTACTTCAACAAATATAGGATTTATATGTAAAGTAGGAGAACTCTATATTTTCTTGGATTTTCCTTAATTTTGAAACGATGATTCAGCTTTGCACTTACGAAAGGTAATTCCTAACAGAATTCATGACAAACTTATTTGAATACTTATTAATTTAATAAACTTAATTTTCCTTAGTTCAGGAATAAATTCCTTGTGGTCGGGTTATTAAGTACTATGAATAAAACAAGCATGGTTACCTGTTACTGTATTTAAGGATTATTATGTAACTACCTTAACTGTGTCAAATAGAATCATAAAATAAAAATAAACAGTGTTCTAAAAAAAGCAAGCATTAAAATAATTGAATTCCTTAATCAGCAGTCTCACCAACTAAATATAATATAATGGTTATATTCATAACGCAAAGATCTTTATCTTTCAACCCTCATAAGACAACATCCTGTATCACCACACACCATACCACAGATTAGTAAAATTAAACCAAAGTCACTTCACGTCAAAAAGTCGTCGTGTGCTCTTTTTCTTGGTTTGGGGGTCGGCTTCGAATCTAGCCGAATATAGCTGAATACCACTATTATACAAGGAGCGACTGCTTATCTGACCTCCATACCCCAATTACTGGGTAATACGATACCCCTTGGTATGATTGGTTTTCAGACTTTCGAACTCCTGACGACCCGTGACGATTGTTAAAGATCCACGAATGACAGCTGGGATAAACGGTTCGACGTGCACGGAAAGCATGGGTGACCAACTGACCATCTTTACCTCAGTATGTAAAGATGGTCACCCATCCGCAGACTAAACGCGGCAAGCGTAGCTTAACCTGATCGATCGACCCGTGCGGCTGTTATTAGTTAGCCACGAGGCCCTTCTCACGTTAAAAAGTATGTACCTACATAATAACAAAAAAAAAAAAAATATGGTGCTTCTTGTCTAATGTAAATAGTCCACGGAATAGTCGTCAGACTAGTAAAATACTAAAAAGGTGTAAGCAAGAAGGCAAGACAAAAGGCGTGGCGGTGCCAGAGTGCGTGAAAAGGGCAGACAATGTCATGTATCAAGTTCACGAGACTGCGGCCGCTGGTACAGTCAGACAGACCAACACGGTCTTGGAAACCGAACGCTAAACGCGAATATTTCGAGCAAAAATATAAACAAAAATATAGGCATTCGGCACACATGATGGCGTAGGGTTAAAACGCAAAAGTAGTTTCAGGTACGTTTTGTTTTATATTTGTACTAGCTGCGCTTCACGGTTTCACCCGCACAAGTATCGATGACATGGTAATATCGGGATAAAAAGTAGCCTATATTTTAATCCAGGGTGTCAGCTACCTCCATACAAAATTTTATCAAAATTGATCCAGCCGCTTGAACGTGAAGAAGTAAGAAACATATAAACACACACACACACACAAACTTTCGCCTTTATAATATTAGTGTGATAGTGTGATATTTTTCGATTTTCTCTACGTGATGATCCGCTGGATGCGAAAAGAACAAAACTGTCGAAGTGGCGAAGCTTACAAGAGGTCTATATCCAGCAGTGGACGTCTTTCGGCTGAAATGATGATGATCCTAACGCTATTGAAAAAAAAAATCAATCGATAAAAAATTATGCAAAACGATGCTCGGCTTCTATTTCACCTTTCTAGTTCTTAATGCAAAACGGTTCATCTCTATTAACCCTATTAAATTATCTTGCAGTAAAAGTCTCATAATGACTTAACTTTGTTAGAATTATTATTATTTCAATAAGCAGTCTAGACCGATGAGATTTATTAAGGACCGAACATGACATTAATTTAGTACTTGGAATTTGAAAGTAACTTTTGCAAATAATGTAATTTTCTTGGTCCCTGCATCCATTTTCAAATTATCTTTTAGGATTATAGGAGTTATGTTAATGTAAATTTAAAATTAATTTAATATAAAAATTATAAGAAGTTTAAGCAACATGCAACTGTTATAGTCAATAAGAAATAAGGATGATAACTTTTGCATTTTTTAAATATTTTGTATTACTTTAAGACTTTTGCTCAGGAGTGGGACAGTCACAGCCCACAAAAAATGAGTTGATTTTTTTCAGACTAAGTCCATTCCGTTTTTATTATATTTTTATGCTGTCCCACTGCAGGACAAAGGCCTCCCATTCTCCTTTCCACTATTCGCTGTCTTGAGCTAGTATGGACCAATCCTGCCTATAATCGTCAAGCTCGTAAGAATACATTAAATTAAAACATAAACATCACACATACTCAATAATATTTTATTACTATATACTCAAACATTAAAATCTAATAAAATTAAAATACATACACATGTCATTCAAAATCAAATCAAATCTAAAATACACACAAATGTAATTCATAACAATATATTTTTTGCTACCTAAATTAAACAAACAATAGGTACATGTGTTTGTCACCAACTGTACTTTGAAATTGATTCCTTTCCGTATAAGATTCAGAAACGGCACAGTGTGGCGAAGGACAATGCTAGGGTAACACAATATCAGCCGCACTGTGGGACAATTAGAGCGTCGCGGCTTTCTCAGACTATTTGAGAACATTTTGAGACAATGAGCCTTTTGTTAACGATTTAAGGACACGTTTTTAATGTGAGGTCATTTTTTTTTAACAATGGTTTTGTTAGTTTGTAAATTTCTAGGTTAGGTTTTGGTGGTAAAACCGTTTTGCAGGAAAAAATGTAGATAGACTTCTTCTATGGTAAGGATAAGCAATAGATCAGAGGTCGATAGAGTCGTAGGTTCGAACCCAGGCAGGCACTTTGCGTAAATGATTTCATTACTACTGCTCTCAAAACGCTGAAGGAAAATATCAACAGGAAACCGACATGTCCTAACCGCATAGGTAAGCATTCAGTGTCTTTTGTCTTTTATTTATGTGGAATTTATATTTCAGTTAACAACCCAATTAAACCAAGAAGCAAACAAATTCATTAAAAAAAAACTCAATAAGACTCGTTTTAGAATGAAATAAAATTTAATATCACTTTAAAATAACTATCAACAAAATGACCACAGACAACTTAACAAGAACACGAAAACATTGACGTAACAAAATTTAAAAACCCTCCAATACTCAGTGAAACTAAAAATATGTAATGACGAAGTTAAAACGTCCGCCCGCCGAAGTCACCCCGGCGCGCATTATTTTTTCTTGCACTAAAGTCTGCCTAGACTTGGGGGTCTGTCTTACCCCTTTTGGGGGGTACTTGAGGCCCTTATCTGTTGTAAGTTTGTACAGCGTAGTGGATCGTAGGGGACCCCCTTTGGTGATGTATCTTGAGTCTCGTGTCGCGGGGCAAGGCAAGATTTGGGTGGATGTTTTTGGTTTTTTTTTGAGAATTTGATGTTAGTTAAAATTTTATTTGGTTACATCTGACAATTTGAATGTGTTCCTGACATGATAATTTTGAGTTATGTGTAAATAAGACAGATGTTTTTTAACACAAGCATTTTATTGATATTACCTACAATCATTTTTTTAAACTTTCTATTAATACTTCCGATTTTTACATCAGTTTTTCATATTATTTTCAATCAATCGTTATACCTTTGGTGCTCTAAAAAAAGGTGCTCTGAAAATAGGTGCTCAAACGGGAATACTCCGTTTATTTTTCGTACTTGTATAATTTTGTTTTAAGACTTTTCCAAGAATAAAAAAGACATGCCCTTTTATTTTCATGGTAAGTTATAAATATAACACAACAGACGATAAATACACAATTTTCCTATAACAAAACCTCTGAAAACGGAAACATCGTTTTCCCGAAACGTCTAGCCAAAATATTTCGCACTTGCGCTACGACGTGCGCCTACTTATGCGTGCGTTGAGTATTTTTTTTTATTTCCTTCTCCCCTTGGCTTGTCTGGTCTTCCATTACGCTGAGACTTCAAACAGCCTCCACAATACCACTGATTAGTGCCCAGACGGCAACTTATAGCCTTTTTGGATTTTCACTTTGAAAAAATGACCGATGATTGTTTTTGTCTATGGTGCGTAGATGTAGAGAATTTTTAACATGGATTATGGTATGTTTTCTTTGGTTCTGTGCAGTTTTTGGGAATGTGTGAGTGTGTTTTTGAGTAATCTGTAAATGCTTTTTGAAATGTATAAACAATACAAAAAGGAAATGAAATATTCATATAGCAATAATATAAAAATAATAGCTACATACATTCATAGTTAACATAGCACATTAATCAACTATGCAAAAAAATATTCAAACAAGACTCGTTTTAACACATTTTCCGCGCCAGTGCACGCATTACGCACCAAACGAGGCACAGGCAAATAAGCTTTAAACAAAAACATAATAAAAAACCTCCCTAATTTCAGAACGATCGAAATTCACTCTTTAAAAACTATTCCGAAGCCCATCCAACTCGTAATCCCGCTCGAATCATCGATTCTCAGAAATTCTAGTCGAGTCCTATTAAAATCTCGATAGTGAAATAAAAAAATGTAGGTTCAGTACTGAACCCTGTAATACGGAGGCTTCCCGCCTTGTAGTTAAGATTGACAGACGGAAGGGTTGAGAAGGGGGGTGGGGGGCGATAGGGGGAGTGAATTGAAAGAGAGTGGAAAAAATTATACGTGGCAACCGACGCATCTTAACTTCCGAGGCGGGCTTCCGTGGTCCGTTTGCAGCGGCCAGTGCACTCGGTACTGTCACTGTCTTGGTATAGTGCTTTTGAGTGACGAGATTTGCATTTTACTTGTCAATTATGGGGGTGATTGAGGACTTAGTAAAAAGGATATTTCGTGATACAGTTCAGTGTCATTGAAAAGAACAAAAAAGAAAGACAGTAAATGCGTTTATTCACGGTAAACATGACACAGAGAAGGAACACAAACACAAAAAAAACAAGATGATGAATAGATGCAATTGACACTAAGTATTTTTTTCATATTACCCAATATTGGAACCTTAGAGTGAGTGATAACTACTGTTAGGGTTTGTCTTAATAAAGACAAACCCGTTAACTTGGGGTACCCCAAGTTAACGACGAAAATGTGTAGGTACCTACTTAAGGTGAATGGGTGGTTGTAGCCCGCGAAATTCAATTTTTCTTACATTTTTTGCAATTTTCAGGTCAGTGTCAGGTTGTATCTTGATCCAAATATAATTCGCGACTATAACCGGTACGTATTTACAGAATTATAATAATTAGAATCATTAATACATCTTTCTAAGTTAGATTTCTACCGTTAAGAACAAATCTCGTATGGAAAAGTGTTTATGGTAGAAGTCTAACTTAAAGAGATATATTAATGATTCTAATGACTATGATTCTGTAAATACATGTCTATTATAGTCGCGAATCATATTTGGATCAAGATACAACCTGACACTGATCTGCAAATTGCAAAAAACGTAAGAAAATTTAAATTTCGCGGCCTGCCATGGCACATTCACCTTAATGGGAAGACACTGAAAGAAATCATACAACGCTATGGTATATTCTATTTTGTTTTATTACTACTAACATACTGTAAGTGGTGTAATTAGTGTTTATTTCCAAAGGGAGAGCAAGCCAAACGAGCACTGGTGCCCAGTAAGTAATCAATTGTGTACAAGTACTTGAATACTTGCAGCAGGCGGTTGTTCTACTCGTTTAAATGGTGCATAAGATATTTTAATTTGGCATGTCGTTAGAGACGACCAAGGTAAAACTTTTTAATTATTTATAAGGTATTTTTACAAGCGATGACTTTTTCTGGCATCACTTTTATGTAGTTGAAGGAATAAACAAAATTAAACTAAAGAAATAACAAAAAATCAAACTGCATACGTGCAGTTTCCAACGATACGAGCAAGTTTGGGAAACGTAAACAAAAAAAAAACTTCTAAAATTCCCGACCAGCCTCACGCATAGGCATAAGAGAGAAGTCGACGAAAAGGCGAAAAAAAACAAAAATATTCTACCGAAAGCAAAACCTAACCTCATTGGCGACGCTATCGTAATTAAAACGAAAAAAAAATAAAAGTCCATGTCAACTCCTTGCACTTTCCTAAGTATGAATTATGCCGCTCGGTGTATTCGTTAAGGGGCGGATCCATTCATTCTTTTTGTCCGCTGCCAGCAGTTAAGGAGGTCCGTAGGAAGGGTAGGCACCCCCCCTCCTCCCACCCTGAACTTGCGACTCGAGAATATTTTTTTTTCTACACTACTCGAGTCGACGTCGTTGGAAATCGACACACTTGGCGGTAGTTTGTTCCGCTTGCTGCAACGATGATAGTTCGAGTGACTTTCGGCTTTTGAGAACGCCGGAATAGTAATTTCGTTGATTATTTTTGCTAGCTCGACATCAGACAAGCTGGTTTGTTGTTAGTCGAAAGCTATTCTTATCTTACTTGCTTTTGCATTGCGGATGTCATTTTAGGTTTAGTGTTCAGTGAGTTATGACCTCATCGTCAAGTTTATGAACAATGTACCTAAATCCGGTGATTATTACGTACTATCAGAGCGCAAAACGGAATTGGCTAATATTAAGACATACCTACTAAAACAATGTTTTTATGATTAATTATATGACTAATAACATAAGCGTCTAAGGGAAAATAAATGTTTTTGAAAGTAACATACTACACTGCAATTCTCAGCTCGATTCTTTCCACAAAATTTTCCAATCTACCATAACGTAATACCTTGAACTTTTACCGTTATTCATTCCATCAGAAATGCATCCTTACATGGACCTCTACCTCCTACTCTACACCTCCACTAACTTCAAATATCTATGACATACTTCTATCGATAAAAATTAACATCATCAACTGTCCCCTCCCTACACGACGCAAGGAGCTTGTAAGACGGTAATGAACTGAATTTCTTCGCTCTTTGAGTCTGCCTCACGCCTCATGCCTCTTGCCTTGCCTCATCTAGGCCCTTGCCTTGCCTCGCCTCGTCAATTGACCTCACTTTCTTGAGATGCGCATCTTTATGAACGCTTTTAAAGAGGTCATCTCGTTTACATGTCAGTGTAATTAACGATTTGTGGGAAGTGAATTTTAAACTGCAGTTTTAAAATTTTAAAGTTGTTATTTCTTGGAATATTAGCTTGACTGTTTCACCAAGGGGTATTGTGTTACCCAGTAACTAGCTTGTGGTGGTCAAATAGGCAGTCGCTCCATGTAAAATACTGGTATTCAGCTGCATCCGGTTAGACTGGAAGCCGACCCCAACATAGTTGGGAAAAGGCTAGGCAGATGATGATGAGCTTGACTGATGACGGTAGAGCGACTTTTAGTACCTATCTGGTTTCGTATGTACCTAGTGTGACTAAAAACACAATCAACTCACCTATGACCATTCCTTGATAAGCTATCTTCGTGTTAAAACTACCCCAGTGAAAATCTCTATATACAGGATGAAATTGAAAACATGCGACAAACCAAAATGGGAGATTGTACTCATCATTGTCAACAACTTTTACTCAAGGACCAAAACTTAAATTGCGAAAAAAAAATCAGCTGTTCCCTACGTTTGTGTTCGCGTAACTCGTCAAAATGTAGGGAACAGCAGATTTTTTTATCGCGATTTCATGTTTGGTCCCATAGTAAAAGTTGTTCACAATGATGAGTACAATCTCACATTTCGATTTGTCGCATGTTTTCCATTTCAACCTGTACCGTATATGGACAGTATATTCAGACTATTTGAAAACCTCTCAATTATTTTTCTTTAATGAAGACTTTCATCACGAAGAAGTCGTTAACGAATGCTATAAATAACCCCAAAAGCACTTGGAAGCTCCAGTCCAGACTAAATTCGCGTGGGTCTTATCTTTCGCACTTATAAGTGCTGGTTGTGATCACTGATAGCACAAACTTTTGTTGAACATGCGTTTTGAACCAAACACTAAGCACTTTCAAGTACTACAAGTTAGGCTGTTTAGAAGTTTCGCGTTTGTACTGCGAATTGCGTTTCTAATCGTTTAATTAACATTTTAGACTATTTGTGTGTGTTTGGGAATGCTAAAATTTTACGAAGGTAAAATAGAATTGAGTGTTCCTTAATTTTTCTATTGTTTGGGAAGAAGGAAGTTACCTATGTATATTATTAAGAATAAGTTAGAAGAGGAGACTTGATAGACTTAAGTAACGTGATAGGCAGTAGATAATGCGTAGTGCGTATGCGTCATTGACTGCCATCGCGGTCACCGGTGACCGCCAACAATAGATTTTCTATTGTGTCTGTTGTTTGGCAGTCAACGTGTTATACGGACTGACTTAATTGATAGAAAGTCTATCCTAATGTAATACGTGGGACAGTAAAACAACTTGAAGTCTACCACAGAAATCTTAGCAACCATTATATAGAATCCAAAAACAGACGTTCCAAAAAATACTAAGAAATCATTGATGAAGGAGCACAACAGCTTAGAAAGAAAACATTCTATATTGCGTCACTAAGAACAGATATTGACAACTTACACAAGTCCTACATTAAAGTCCCTGACCTACCACAATAAGCCATTTCCCCAGCTGTTCCCGGGGCTTATCTTAACTGGAACTTACCTTTAACTTAGCGCAGTTAGGTAAACTTGCCCCCGAGACAAGTAGCTATAAGCTAAGTTACGGATTAAGACGGGAGATCGTTGTCTTGAACTAAGTTTTGTTGCTTAGTTTTGTTTGTATTGCTTAGGGTGTTTTTGACCTTAGAATGGGGTAGAAATTAATCTGTCAAACTCCGCTAATGAGACACAATTAATTTTCTATTGTTTCGTCACCGATCGGTAACGCGCGGGGCTTCACCGGTTAAGAGAATTGAAGAATAAATTCTCATATGACTTCAATTTAAAAATCAATGACAACAGACTGAATGAAAAACAGCTAGTTCGTGGAAACAGCTTTGTTAGGTAGGCACAAGATTTTTTCTGGATATATGTGTAGATTGAGCCAAAATAAATTCTAAGTAAGAACTTCTGAAAGAAAGAAAGAAAAATATTTCATTTCAGGAAATACAAACAATAAAAAAGAACATAAAAGTAACATGAATATGCTTCCTAAAAATAAATTCAAAGATACTGTAATTCTAAATTAAATATTAAAACAAGAAAAAAAAAACTTCAATACCCTAGTAGATTTTTGCAACATTTCAGATCTTTGCACCCAATTCTAATTGTTCTAAAACAACAACATGCATTTCCTAATGCATCCCACTTAACAAAGTGTCATCTACTCGCCAAAGTGTCCACTAGGATGAGCACCGTCCGTATAATCTTGCAGCTTAATCACTCATTAAGGATATATCCTTTTTACAAATTAATACGCGCGCTCAATTCACGCGAGTTTGTTTTGCGGATGCGCGTTCAGATATAGACCACGGGACGATGTTGTGGAGACACAGAGTAACAACATTGCTACTATATGTGTCAGTACACTGTGTGTTGTTATATTTTAAAAAAGACGTATTGTTACCATGTGCAAAAGTGGTTTTACTGCAGACCTATTCTGTAAAAATGTCACCGTTAAAACTTAGGTGAGCTGTAAATTCTGTCAATCCCTAGCATCAGTTGGAATGACAGCTAACTTGAAGCTCACTTTACCCAAGTTTCTACGATGAGATTTTTACAGAATAGACAGGCTGGTCGTGGAAACCAGTAAATACCGGTTTTTGACACCTGCCAAATTAATACATTCACAATTTACCAATAATAACATTAAGCTGTCGACGATCGAGTACAAGCGTACCGATTTACTCCTCTCTCTTTTAAAAATAAAAATAAAAAGGCACATTTTTGTTTACATTATTTTCGACAGCCAACAAACAATGTAACCAGACCAGATCAACTCACGGCAATTACAGCACTGTCTCTGCTATACTGTGGCATGCAAATTACAAACAACACCACATACGAACGACCACAGTCAATTAACACGCAGTATTTAAACAGGAAGCTCGCGAGGATGTGACGATATAGATTTAACCTTTGCCACATCCTATATCGTCTTGGTTTTGACGCAACGCCATCATTTGGGGCAAGGATTAATTGTTGACTCACTGAGATGATTGTGCTGTGGCGCCGACATTTCTTAAACAGGATTGCGTGACCCCTTTTGATAAGGTTGATGTGGTGAATACAATCTCTCTAGTTCCAGTTACATTATATTGTCTTGTCTGTCTGGGCGAGCTAAATTAACGAATGAGTTGGCATTCGAAGTAAATTCTTTGGGAAATTCCCATTTATGGAATGGTCCGATAACATAAGTCGTTCGTACACCCACAATGCATTGACGATTACGTCAGCAGTCGGCGGGTATGTACTTATAATGACACGTCTCTTTATCTCTCTTCAAAAATCATCTCACATTAAAGCAAACACTACATTTTTTACAAAAATCTGTAATTTTATAGCTACATTAAGAAATGAAAAAAAAAATATAGATTCATCGTCAACATATTCTACGTCATACATACAAGAAAAAAGTTTAACCAGTGCGAAAACTGTAACTATGAACTCAACCTGTGATTCTAGACCCCCTAACATAGAAATTTTTCGTCGGTTATCATAAAAAAATATTAGTTCTTCCATACATTTTCACCGCGTAGATCAAAAAAGAAAAAAGTGCAATCACTTTTCTATGAAACAGCAGATTTTCTTTTTGATTACCGTTATAAAACTTCTTCGCTACGTCTAGAATCATATACAACCCACTCGTCTTCATATAAAATAATGACAAATACAAAAACACACCGCATAAGGCCACATAGACATTAATAAAAGACTACAAATGGCCTTTAACCGTCCATGATACAGTAGCAGGTTAGTAGATGTCCTAATTACGTGCGTGGCGCTTCCGTCGCTAAAATAGAATAGGTGTTGCCGCATATGTTTGCAAGATGCGCTCAATTCGACCATATTATGTCTAATTGTACTCATTTAAACGTTTACATCAATTAGTTTCTTTTGTGATGTGTGTTTTTCGTCGGTTTATGGGCTAAAATGAGCGGTGATAAAGGTCATAGTTTATTAATACATAGATGTTTTCTTCATAAGGTCGTTGCTTTTCCCTGTGAAGGGGTGACGAAGATAGAGTTTATATTGTTGATGTGAAGTGAAGCTTCTTTAGACGCAATTTGCAATCTTTTTGAGCAGTGAGCGAAACTGAACCATCACGCTCGGGTCGGTAACGCTAAATCGTGTGTACTCGGCTCCAGTCGTAAGTTTTCACTTCTTTAGTGTGATCATTCATAAGCATACACACTCTCTTCCCTCTTCTTTTCATTGATGTTTCTTCGTTTTTATCTCTTCTTCTTCGGTGTAAGGGAGTGAGGAATATTTCTAGATTTGGTGAAGAGATCAGTAAGAAAGTTTGGTAGTGTGACTAATTAAATGCTTGATTACGGATACATAAGTATGGTTACTCGTGTATGCATACTTTTAATACACAGATATATGGTCATAATCCTGAAATGAACGTGAATTAACGAGTGGTCTAGTTTTTATAATAGATCGGTTTGTGGAAGTCGGATAGCAGTCGTACTTTGTACACCCACCTTTGAACAAAAAGCGTCGTTAGTAATTAAGTAGCAAGTACTTTACGAAAACAAAAGAACAACGAATAAGACCTAAGCGTGTACCTGAAAAGTTCTAGAGTAAGTGGAGTCCAGGAGATTTATATCATCGGGGGAAGTCCCTTCCGTACTAAAGTCTCAAATTCCAAACAACTTTGCCCAAGTCTTCCAACAATCCTGAACAGCTTTTTAGAAAATCCTCAAATAATTCCGGTTGGAAACAGCCAGGGGCACTCGCGTACAGCGGTTATTACACATATTACACTTACCAACAATCGCCATTAATGCTGGAAACTTGTCCCGGTACAGTTGCGTACGCAAGCGACTTGCCGGGTCATTCGTAACCCAAGTCCAAGTTAGTTATACGGACTTCTGGAACGGCTGACATGTTGGAATGAAGTGAACTTAGTTGTGAAGCTTCAAGTCTTTGTTGAACTGATAATGAAGTATGGAAGATAGATGCTATGTTCAGTGACAGAGTTGGTAACTTGGTGCATGCAACACTTGGGTCATTCACAGACTTGGTGTGCGACGTGAATGAATTAGAATAATTTATTTGCAAACAAAGATGTTCGTCTTCATTATGTTATTAGGAACATTGTTGGGACGCATGCCCTGTCATCTGCACACGTGAGGTCCTAATGGCTGAGTCAGCGAACGGTATTCGCGTTGCTGAATTTTGGGCAAAACGATTTTCAAAAATTACATTTTTTTTTCGTGTTATTTTTGCCATTGACACGCTAAGTAGATTGGGAACACAGTTTTGCTTTAGGCAAGTCACAGTTTTGGGACATATTTAACGAAGCTTTTCTTATCAATCCATAATCTCGTGAAGCCATAATTTAATCTCCTTAACAACACATACTTGCTCGTTATTTCAAAAACCTGGATGCTTTGTGCCATGCTAAAATGTTTGCCCAAATATCCGTTTGCCAAACTTAACCTCCGTATGTCAGTCAGATATCTCTATTCAGAATATCCCAGTATACTTTGGAAGGTAGCCAGAAGTCTTTTTGGCCTCAAGATGTCGTTTGAACCAACTTCGGTAATACCGCAAGAGAATGTGTGTTTAGCGAGCCGTGGCGCAATCGACTGCAGTGTGTACCCGCTTTATTTCTAGATATAATGCACTTGAGTCCCGGCCTTTACTCCCAAAGTTTTTGCATTTACATATTATTCAGGAATTAGGACATACCTTGCTTTGAAACGGGAATTAGACGAGGAAAACTTGTATAGTTTGTTGCCCAGCGTAATATACGCGGCTAGACACTTTGAAACTAACCCCCTTATTCATAATCCTATTTTATCTCTATTTTAGCTAAAATAGGTTTATAGAACGTTTGTCTTTATCTGTCACGTTGTCATTTCTGCATGTGTGTAAGAAAGAGACAAACCCCATTTTAACTAAAATAGGTTTGATAAGTTTTATGAATAAGGGGGTTAGGCTATAGCCTGCCTAGCCTTTACCCAACTATGTTGGAATCGGCTTCTAGTCTAACCGGATGCAGCTGAGTACCAGTATTTACATGGAGCAACTTCCTATCTGACCTCCACAACCTAGTTGCTGCGTAACACGATACAACTAGGTAAGACTGGTTGTCAGACTTTTGGGCTTCTGACTGCGCAAAACGACACTCAAAGATCTACGAATGACAGTAGCGTATTGTTCAAAACTACACTATAGTACAGTCAGCAGCAAAAGTCGATTAACACTGTCATTTTTACATGTTATTAAATTGCCAACAATTTCTTTTAATAAACTGCTTTTTAGCTTTTCACATAATAGCAAAGAGTTGATATTCTAAAAATGTTTCTTCTGTTGGAATTTTGAACAAATATTTTGCTCAATAACTAAGATTAAAAAAACTGAAGTGTTAATCGACTTTTGCTGCTGACCGTACACACGACGACATATCAAGTTATACATTTCCAGTTTTAACTAACTGACCTCGCATTGTATAGGCTTTTCGTGCAATGAGAAATCAGCTTACTCGTATACTGGAAATGTCATCGTGCGTACAGTGACGTATAATAAAATATTTCCTTGTACACACATAGCCAAATCCAAAAGCTATTAGCTTTTCAAGTTAAATTGTATAGTAATTGTAGTCAGTTTTTTTCCAGCAATTTGTAATTGTAACCACACGACAAATTGTGGTTTTGGTAGGAACATTTTCATGAATATGGTTTTTTACCTTACAATTTTTTATGGAAGACCTTTAGGATATTTTATTGCTAAATCACCTGAAGAACATATGTATATAACTTAAGTACATAACGAGTGACGAGTGGTCAAATTTAAGGTTGTGGTGCAGACCATCAAACTGAACCTCGGTGAACTGAACTTCGGTGGTCGTCATCTACGCAGTAAGCCAGCATTTGGGGAGCTGTTCTGATTTCCCTGACACTTCATGTATCTCAACAACACTTCACGAAAAAAATATCAACTGTCCCATACAAAACTTCAACACCTACTCGATCCTAATGTATGAACGGCTAATTATTTCTTCTCGATTACGATTTTGGTCCCATGGAGAAAGTTCAAATCAAATCAAAAATGTTTATTCGTTAGAATATGGTACAGAGGCCAGCACATCAAGCCCACTCTGTACCCCAATCTGTCAAATTTATTTGATAGATTTTAAACTTTACCACAATGGAATAAGGTTCATATTCAATTGGGAAAATTTGACAGATTGGGAGTAGCTTGATGTGCTGGCCTCTGTACAATAGACGTTACAATATTGGTTCCAGTATATCCTGCCATAATATGGCGTACAAATCTTTCTATATAAAAAAAAAACAAAGATTATATAACAAAACAAGGATTATATTACTAGCCTATTAATAATTATGAAAATAAAATATAAATCTATAATAGTTAATTAATTAAGATTGAAATTGTAGTAATAATGAGTTTAGTAATTGTTGCATCATCATCAGCCTATAATGTTCCCACTGCTGGGACACAGGCCTCCTCTCTGTGAGAGGGAGTGGGCCGTAATCCACCACGCGGGCCCAGTGCGGATTGGTAGATGTCACATGTCTTTTGAATTTTTGGTTCTAGGACATGCCGGTTTCCTCACGATGTTTTCCTTCACCGTTTTGAGAGCAGTGGTGATGAAATAATTTACACAAAGTAAAGCACCTGTCTGGGTTCGAACCTACGACCTACAACTCGTAAGTCGCGGCCGATACCACTGGGCCACCACTGCTCTCAATTGTTGCATGCGGTAGAATAAAGGCTATTTTTATTATATTATTAACGACTCATCCTCTAAATATTTATTTATTTATTAAAAACTTTCTGCACAAGTAAAAACTGTACAAAGGCGGACTTAATGCCTTAGGCATTTTCTACCAGTCTACCTTAGGGTGATGCAGAGACAATACACAGTAGGTGCAATAACAGAAAGAAAAGATAAGAAAATATTTATAACTAAGATATAAGAATAGATATAATAATAAATATTCTTGCACAGTAATTTTTTTTTCTAATAATAGTCTGAACAATGACCTTTTGAACAACGGCAATGGCAAATCTTGAGTATTATTTGGAAAATGGTTGTTCAAAAGACCACACCTTTCCGATACAAACTGTATATGTAACAAAACAGCTGTATATTTTGTAATCTGCTTCGGCCTATGCGTGTATAACTTTAATCCAAAAAGTGCACTCCGAATTTCATTCTACATTACTATTGGTTGTTAAAATATCAAATGGCAAACCTGTTATGCTATTGGCTAAAAATAAATATTACAAAGCTAAAGGCCGAACCCCTCATGTGGTGTAAACCAACTCCTAGTAAAAGCATATCTAGTAAGAGGAGTAACGAAGAATAATATGCCACCAACAAACTCTAAATCTGAAAAAAGATACCCATCCATCACGGTCTCCTAAGAAGATATGCTGCATTTATTTTCACAGCAAATTTTTTTCTGACTGTTATTTCACAAAAGCGTCAATATATTGCTGTCTTTACAAAATTGAGATTTATTTATTTATTTATTATTAAGGCACATCAACAACACAAACACAAACATTTACAAATAAAAGAGAACAGAGACATGGACTTAAGATTAACTTCATGACCTTGGCAATCCTTCAGGAGGTATTATAATACTGTGTGGGCGAATATCATACGGGATATGATTAGTTTCAGTACGATTACAGACGTAAGTAGTATTATTTATATCAGGGATTTGCTAATCGCTTAAACGCCCCCTGCGTTTAAAAGCGGTTATACCCTGATAAAAACCTACTTACGAATTTAAAAAAAAATTAGTCATACTATGTCAGTTGACATAATACGACTCAATTTTTTTTACGTTATGTCTTTTATGTTCCTCTTTTCTTGTTTTTTAATCCATTGGATTTTATTTATTTTTTTAACCATTTAAGACATTGACTGCTGAGAGATCACTCGGCACATTATTGTCATTATTTACTACTTACCCCGTAAACTGAAAAAAAATGTTGCCATCCTTAAAATTTATTAAGCTGACAAAAATTGCCATTTATTTATTTTCCATTTTCTTGCCTTTCTTTTCAGTAGGTAGGTACGTCTTCTCAGATAGTTAACTATGTTGCCAGATTCTACTCTCTTATTTTGACCTCTTTTGTTGTATTTTTTTGTTTTAAGTGTAACTTATCAGTAGAAACTTTTAATTGTATTTCAAATGCATATTGTTTAAGAACAATGTTTATAATAGCTGTAAATTTCCCGAATATAATAAAATAAATAAATAGATATATCTCTCTGTCTTATCCCATTTATAGTCTATTATACAATATCTTTGAGTGCTTTATTCCGACCCCCATCAAAAAATCTGGTATTCTAAAATCACAGTAGCTTATTATACAGGCTGTCCCTGGAAGTATGGATCAAATCGAATAGGGGCGTGGGCAAGGTCATTTCCAAACTTTTTAACCCTGAGAATGTCAGTGAATTTTTTACGGTTCAAAAGTTATGACCGATTTTAATTTTTTTTTTCAATCACTTCGCTTAATGCTCAAAGGAAATAATCATAAAAAAATATTATCAGGGCTATCTAAAAAAAATAAATTGATAGCACTGATAGTTTTCACGAATTCGATCTTTCTTCTCTTTTTTTTTTGTATTTTTTTTATTTATTTTTTTAGTATTTTTTTTTTGCTAAAACGTTTGGAAATGACCTTGCCCCCGTCCCTATTCGATTTGATCCATACTTCCAGGGACACCCTGTATAACACTACTGGACCTAGTATCACAACCGACTCGACGGCGACGCGACAATCAAGGTTATAAACCTATGTTTTCTGTCACCAAGTGAACCCAGGGTTTTTACCGACTGTTTGTTACCTTCTGTTTCCTTAAAACGACTGATTTGTGCACTAACAAACACATAGTTGTATTATTTGAAGGAACTGGTCACGTTTTTTTGTAATTTTTGCACGTGGTACCAGAAAAGAAGGAAAATATTGTGATGCTTTCCTGTCAATGACCTGTTCCAGCTGCAGAAAAATAGTAGATTGTACAACTAAGGCATAAAAGAAGCAATTTTACCCCGAGACGTTTATATCCACGCGAGCCGCAGGCGAGGGTGGATAGTTAAGTCGAGGGGCAAAATGGCTCGTTTATGCCTGAGTTATACACTCTGCTTTTCACTTCGATTGCGAGAAAATGAAACAGGCAATGAACAGGCATAAAGTATACAGTACATAATTAATCAAAAATGTTGCAAAGCATAGCTAATTCCCACCACCACAGATAATACCGCCACGAAACTTTTTAAAAGTTTTTTTTTTTTTAATTTCAACATTTGTCATTCGACTTGTGTACTTCATACTGCCAAGTCATAAAAACGTTTCTTTGCGTTTTTAAATAATAATTGACAACTATTTTAACTGATTTTATTAAATTAACGATAGAAAACACGGAAGTGGTATAAATTAAAGAAAATGAAATAAATCACGACTTTAACCTGCGAAGTTTTATTGTGCGTGTGGCTGTTGGGCCTGATTACCTTAGTCTCAGAAAAAAAATTACTTTATGCACTAGAACATAAAAAGCGATTTTATGTCGCCTAAGCACAACATAAAGACGAACTTTTAGAGCATGAGAAGTGAAAAACTACTTTTTTATGAGACTCAATTGAATGGGACAATCTTACTTTATTTACATAGCATAATTATACTCTTCCCTCTGCTGGGACACGGGCCTCCTCTGGGAGAGGGACTGGGCCATAATCCACCACGCGGGCCCAGTGATGGTTGGTGAATTTACATAGCACAAATGCAAAAATTAGTATCGTTTTCTATCTGTCAGTTTGCTGCATTTTTCCCAATAAACTAGTGAATCAATGTGTATAAAATTCGGCTTACAGAAGCTCTATGAACATTTTAATTCAATAATCTTCTGAAGTATCAACTCAACCTAATACTTTAATACCATACACAAAAGCAGAACCAAAAATAATTTAAAATACGTACTTGAGAGCAATTGAACTATTAGAGTTGGGGTTCCGCGGGCAAGGAACGGAACCTCCGTTCAATTGCGGGCTAACGAGGAAACAATCTTGCACGCGCTCCGCTTGTGACGGAACTCCAGTCAATCTCAGCTGCGCGTGAGTGATGCACAACGGATGAACTGATAGGGCTACTTATTTCACATTAGAAAAACAAAAACATTTTGTCAATTTCGTTTTTGGGGAAAAAATAGCAGAATATAAGGGATATGATTGAAAGATGACATAAGTGTAGATCGCTTTGATATAATGTAATTTAACAAAACCTTGAGTGACAATAAAGCAGTTCAAAAGGATTAAGTACATCATAGTTGTATACTAACAATAAACTTAGGTATTATTCATTATCAGCCCGACATACCCTGGGCCCAAACACCCATACAAATTGTTCCATCTCCTTTAATTTTAAACATAAAAGATATACATCAATGTACCAGCCCTACATCGACATGGGAGGAAGAGACAATTCCGATCGCAGTGGAAGTAGTATCCTAAGTACAAGTGGTTATACAAGGTAATGGGTTGTGTTGTGACGGCCCGTCCGCGACGCTAGGATGTCTCTATTAGAGTAATTGATAGAGCAGCCACTGTGTATACTTTGTGTCATAATATTTGTTGAACGATGTTCTGAATGGGATTTGTTGGCTAGATTTTGTTTGTAGATGTTTTTTTAGTAGATTAGGATAACCAGCCTAATATTTTTCCCACTGCTGGGACTCAGGCCTCCTCTCGGTGAGAGCGAGTGGGCCGTAATCCACCACGCGGGCCCAGTACGGATCGGTGAATGCGAATTTTGGGTTCTAAGACATGCCGGTTTCCTCACGATGTTTTTCTTCACCGTTTTGGGAACAGTGTAATTAAATGATTTACACAAAGTAAACCTAATACTTACTTTTACTTTGGTAGATTGGGCCTGAGGAAATGATTAAGGTGCTAATAATGGCGAGGTTTTGAGTCTACGCTGAGTGATTGCCATTTGACCTCTGGGTCTCTAGGAATAAAATGTCTTGTTTGGCAAAATGCACTTAATGCCCTAGGGAAGATATATATGGTGTGCTTTTAAATATGTATGTGTAAATTATCAGTTATCACCGAAGGACCACGTTAAAATAAAATCTTTGTTTATGCTGCACCAAAGATAACATTTAAAATCCTAAACAAACTATTGAATCGCCTTCCTAATACAAACATGTTTATGATTATGACTTATTACGCCCCAAGAGACAGAAGCAAAAACAACGGAAGAATAATTAACTAACACTTTATCTGCAGGAAACATGACAAAAAAACTACAAGGAACATAAAATAAAACATCATAATACCCGAATGACAGTATAAAAACTTAAGCACGGATGTATGAATAATGGTGCCGGAGCGATAAAATCCAATGTTTTCCTTCAAAACACAATAACTGGTGTTTCTGTTTGATAAGAAACCACCAGATGTGGTACTCAGTTATTGTCCAGTGTCGGGCACGTGGACGTTTAAGGCACGGGCGATAGGCGAATGGGTTAACCTGAGGACAGTGATTTGGGTGGCCAGGGGGTATAAATCAATCCTATTCCAGATCTTTTTTTAAATTGCTGAAGGAGCTTGCTCTTGACCTCGATCACGCCTGATGGAAAGCGATCGATGGGGTCTATGATGGAACGAGCGTACCTAGAAGATTCCTGATCACTCTTGTTTGAAGACAGACGGGTTAAATGTGGAAGGGAAGATATTGGCTCTGTCGTAAGCGACACTTTACGCAAGTACACATATACTCAATCTACTGTAGTTCATTCTCTCTACTCACGTAGAAAAGAAAACACTAAAAAAGTTCTTCTGATGCATTACATTCAAAATTCTTGCATAAACAGCCTATAATGTTCCCACTGCTGGGACACAGGCCTCCTCTCTATGTGAGGGGGTGGGCTGTAATCCACTACGCGGGCTCAGTGCGGGTTGGTAGATGTCACATATCTTCGAATTTTGTGCAAAAGAATGCCTCTTGTTCAGCTGTAAAATCTTTTGAGTATTCTTTTTCAAATTGAAGCTGTTGAAGAATCTTCTTCCAAACTCGCTGCCACTCACAAATTGGACAGCACATTATTAAATTGTAACCAGATATGTTTTATCATTTTTCTGTGCAGGACAGACGGACGAAACGATAAGAAGTGTGAGTGAGGCATAGCATGTCGTGTTTCGCAATCTATTAATGTAACTGGCAACACTGGACTGGGCAGGCGTAACCCATATTTTCAAGAGTTTCAAATTACAAGTGCTCGATATTTAATTGATAAAAATATGTTTAAAAAAAAACTTTAGCTTGATTGAGGGGCTTGTGGCTAAGTAATAACAGCCGAATGGTTCGATCGATCAGGTAAAGCTACGCTTGCCGCGGTTGGTCCGTGGATGGGCCGTCAGAAGGCCGAAAGTCTGACAACCAGTCTTACTTAGGGGTATCGTGCTACCCAGTTACTGGGTTGTGGAGGTCAGATAGGCAGTCGCTCTATGTAAAATACTGGTATTCAACTGCATCCGGTTAGACTGGAAGCCGACCCCAACATTGTTGGGAAAAGGCTAGGCAGATGATGACTTGCTTGAGCAATTAATTAGGCGGGAAACGAAGCAAGTTTTTCTTTTTTTATACGTTTGACTCACATAATTCTCATTAATATAATTTAATGAACAGGTAATGAATTTCTTTCAGTGATGTCATTTATTTGGTACTTAAGTTTTACAAATAAGTTGACCATTTATTTTTTCTATGAATTTTTTATTCTCCTTTTTTTCATTCCCATTAAACAGGGAGAAACGTAAAGTAAATAGGTACCGACATTTAGTAAGGCTGGGAAAATTCATTGCATGGTTACGTAGGTAACCATGCAATGAATTACCCCACTACCGAGTATTAGCAACTGATCATTGTGCTTTATTTTAAACACTTATTCAAGGAAAAATTTGCTATCCAACTTAGTATGTTTGATGTAAGTATTTTAGGTAAGTACGTGGAGTCAAGTAGGTACCTAGGAAGGAAAAGTATTGATACCTAACTTGAGAATCAATCTGCCTTTTAATTAGTCGTTTCTTTTTTAATTACTTGCTTGTGCACCTACCTATCACCTCGATTCAGCATATATTTTTTTCCTGAAAGACAATTTTTTTGTCTATCACATTTTTTTTTTATTTCAGGAAAAAAAATACAGTTATGTTAAATAGATAAAGTAGCATTTTCTTAGATCATAAGTAATCGTACCTTAATGTATTTTCTATAGGTACACTTTAAAACGATGACCATAATTGTGAATGTGTGTTTAAAATAAAATTATAATCCAAACTAATATTATAAATGCGAAAGTAACTCTGTCTGTCTGTCTGTCTTTTCTTCACGCCTAAACTACTGAACCGATTTCGATGAAATTTGGTATAGAGATAGTTTGAGTCCCGGGAAAGGACATAGGATAGTTTTTATCCCGATATTCCCACGGGATCGAAACTTACGCGGGTGAAACCGCGGGGCACAGCTAGTAATAAATATATTAGGAAAATGAGCGTCAGATGGTAGTGGTGATGGATAATGTCGCTAATGTGTTTCTTTAGCTATATGTGGAGGCTTGTTATTAGCAATTTTTTTTTATATTACATTCTTTAGTCATTGTTTTGTTAGTCTGTAAGCCTTCTTTAAAATAAATAAATAATAAATAATAAGGATCGAATTCTGGGAAGTAGGTAATGACATACGGCAAACTTAAGGAAAATGTTGGATTTTAATAAACTGCTTCTTATTTTAAAGTATTCATACAGACATTACCTACCCTGTCCTTATTAGGGTCATTTAATCATTTGCTAACATAGGTACAATAAATAGTTGTTATATAAAAATTACAAGCGCGCTATGTTATACCAGAAGGCATACAAATATGATGAATACAGTGTGTGTTTTATTATCAAAATTAACGGGTTCGATTCCTGGCTAGAAATATTGAATTTTCAAAAATCCGATGATGCAGTTTTAGTTTTCATCAAAATCGAGCACGAGACTCCTTTGAGTACTTTTCGCTATTCCTCATAGTTTCGAAAATGGCCATTCACGCCCACTTGAAAAATTCACCTTGTATAGAAGATGTGGATGCAACAAATGTACAAAATTTTGAGTATATTAAATGATAGAGTAAACGACGATGTCTGTACTAATATTAACTCTGTGACAGCTAGAATTGAAATAATAATAATAAATAGACGCCGCTATATCCCAGAATAGCTTTATCCCATGACTCCGCTTACGTCTGTTTTTTGTTAGAAACCCCACTTCTTATCAGTTTCCCTAATTAAAAATTTAAACATTTTCCTCAATGTCCGAATATAGTAATTTTGCATTGACTGCAGGATATTTCGCCACCATCCTGTTACCTAATTTATACAACTGCAGCTATTCATGAACAAATTATTGTTTTTAACCGACTTTAAAAAAGGAGGTTCTGTATTCGACCCGTATGTATGTATGTCCGCGATTATCTCAAAAACTACTGAACCAATTTTGATAATTCTTTCATGAGTGTGATCTACATACTTTCAGGAAGGTTTTAGTATATAATACATTAGGTAATTATTCTTATGTACGAAGTTATATGCATAAATGTACTGCATCTCCGGCATTTCTATGCGAATTTTGATGATTCTTCGAGTTATGTCTTCAATTCTTCAATACACTAGTGTTAATTGAATTTATGTGGGGTAGGTACAACTAAAAAGTGAAAAATATAAACTTTTTTTCTTTCTTTCTTTTCCTAAAGGATCTTTCTTTACGGAGGAAACTCTTTGGACACCTTTCATAGGTGTCCAAAGAGTTTCAATGGAGAGGCTGAATAAAAATAGAAATATGGAAAGAAAGAATGTAAAATTGTTGTCTGTGACATCTGCGTAGTGATGCTATTGACATCTTTATAGAATAACCCCCTTATTCATAAAACTTTTCAAACCTATTTTAGTTAAAATAGAGATAAAATAGGATTATGAATAAGGGGGTAAATGTCTATTATCATAAAATAATCCTAATAGGTATAAGTAATGCCTAGAAATAAACTTACGCTTTTATATAACTGTGAAAAAATGATATTTCGTTCCATACAGGCGTTCGAATTTTTAATCGACTTTTTGCCGTACCTACAGTGGCGCCATGACAGTCCAAGATATACCAGGCACACTATACCATGTTCTGCAGTACAAATAAGTAATTAAAGCATATTTTCATACACATGGAAGTAGCGTGGTTCTCTCGCATGACCCGCCGCTCGTGTCCGATATTAGCCATATGTCACAGGCGATACCGCCGTAGATAATGACGGCTAATAAGTGCCTGTCTTCCAACACACGATGCTAGGGCGGGGAAAATATCGATAAGCTGCTATCCGCACAGGGCTGTAGGGTTTGCTAAACGAAATTAGAATTGAGATTAGATTGGGAAGTAGAATTTGTGTGGTCAGACTTATTATGTTAAAGGCTTTAGGCAAAAGCTAAGAACAAGTATTTTTAAATATTTATTGTTTTTGTGAACATACATACATACACAGATACTATCATTAAACGAAAAAGTTACTAAGCAAAACTTACAGTCGCAAATGCATAATTTTTAAACATAATGATAAATATCTCGAGCAGTTCTATTGACAATTCAACATATTCAAATGGCCTACCCTTATACGACGACCTTACAAACTTATCGATACCCACCGCCGCACCGCCCTCGGCGCGATCTTATCGCTCGGTTTTTATTCTCGTGATATCCACCGATAAGCTGAAATGTCCTTTTTCATAGAAGCACAGTAATGGGCTAGGAGGCACGCCATCCATGCTTATAACTTATGCATACTGATTGCTCTACTTCCACCCTTTACTGGACACGTTTTATCGTAGGTATTTTTTTGTCTTCCATTGTCGATATCTATCTTGACATCTCTAAAATGTGTTCTAGAATGGTGATCAAGAATGAATCGTAATTCAAAATGGCCGGATTCCGTTTTCCAAATCTGGTTTCTAGAATCACTTTTAGTTTAAAAGTTAGCAACGGTACTTTTATTTCAAATAGGAAATCAACAATTTGTAGGTAGTTACGTACTTAAATTGGTAGTTAGCTATAGGTTGGTAGGCATACATGTTTATAATTAAAATCATCACTACATTTGTTACTTAATAGGAAATGAGGATATATAATGACAAAAATCTATTTTGGCCTTAGAACTTTTTTTTGACGAGGAAAAACATTATTAATAATGCTCATAACTACTACTTATTTATTACAAATAGGTTACACTAGCCATATTATACTTTTTTTTTATCGTGTGGAAATCCCCATGGATGTCCACCACCCCGGGGTGGGTGGAGGAGTCTGTCAGACTCTTACTGACTACCACCACACGGTGTCCTGCTGCTACCTTAGCCGGGGTGCTTGCGCATTTCTTCACGGTCCCTCGGCCAGGTGAGGCGGTGACACTAGTCATATACCTAAGAGTACACGCTCGTACCGAGTAGTCGTCAAAAACAGTCACCGTAGCCGAAATCGGCATGGAATATATTCATCATTCTCCTGCCCTTATCCCAATTTACTTGAGGTCGGCGCAATATGTCTTTTTCTTCCATATTTCTCCATTAGTCGTCATCTCGGTAGTCACCCCCTTTCTAACCATATCATCATTCACACAGTCTATCCATAGTTTCTTTGGTCTTCCCTACTCTTATAGCCATCGACATTCATACTCAAAACTTTCCTCACGACATTTTCCTCATTCCTGTAACAATCGATTTCCACACAAGTTTTCAGGAATGGGATGGAATATATTATTATTAAAAATGAAACGACCTGTAGATACCTTTCCATGAAAATTAAAAATAGAAAGTGGCGGACATTAATAAAAAAGTTTATCAAGATAGACGAATCATAGAAAACCTGAGAGAGTTTATACATTCTTAACAACTAATTCGATAAAAAATGGCGTCCCAATTTCCCTTATAAGCCCATAAAATAAACAGATCATGTAGCTAAACAGACGGCCGGACATTATACGTGTAATTATTAGTAAATACGGGTACAAATCACTGGACACACGCGAGCAGACGACCTATTTCATAAACCGTGCATGGCTTGTCACTCGCAGCCTTCAAAACGTTTGCCACACTACCTATAATATAATTTAAAAATGTCGCAGCGGGTAATTATGATCGGAAAGATAATATTTAGCTTTAATGCTTAAATCAAACTATGCACCGCCTCCTGCCCTCTGTGTTCCAAAACATGCGGTCGAAGTGACCTCTGCGCTGCCATCGACGATGCCGTGGCAATGGCGAAGTTTTGTGCCAACAAGATCTGAAATACAGTCGTGGCAGGACACGAAGAAGAAGATGCTAAAATATTTCAATAAAATGAATACCATTCAGGTTGTAGAGATGCTCGTGGCTAAGTAATAACAGCCACAAGGGTCGATCGATCATGTTAAGCAACACTTGTCTAAGTCGGTCCGTAGATGAGGTGGTCATTTTAGCATACCGAGACCCTTACATGCCTCCAAATCAATAGTGAATCTTTGACAGACTTTAAAAAAAATACCTACGTACACCTTTTTCCGAATAGGTCTTGTGGTTTTCCATATTTTTTTAGGTATTCAAGAGTACATCTTTACACAATTGTTTTTACACGTTATTAAAAGAATGATGAAAATGAAATTACGTGTAAAACCATACGAGTTAGATAATCATTTTATTTAACTTGATATTATGTACTGTTCAGGTATTACGTAATAAATGCTTTGTAAAGTCATGCTCAAACTAAGGACAGTTTATGATAAAACTACAAGTTTTTGTATTGAATTCTTAATATGTCCTTAGGTAAGTTTTCGCGTAATTCACTGATTTGGGCAGGTTGATAGGTACTATAGTTATCTGCAGGTACCGACCGTAGGTACCTAGTTTAGAGTTTAGATTATAGAAGCACCGCATACAAAATGACGATTGTATAGTTAACCACATAATTTGCTTAGCACTTTTGGTTTCAAGGCAAATGAAGCTTCAATAAGGTTGAAAGTGTTGAAACTTCATATAACGTTTGTATCTTACTATCACATATACCCCATCTTTTTATGAAGCACATTTAACCTTAGGGTGATAAAGCGATTACGAGGTTTGCTATAGGTACAGGACACGTGATTCTTTACGAAGAATGGAGAAAAAGATTGATAAACTTACCTACTAAGAATGGTCACGTAGTACCTACTTATTTGCGTATGTTAAGACATTGAAGTTATTTCACTCTCGAAGAGCTCTGAATCTTATCTCAGACAAATTAAGGGTAGTTCTTCGAAATTTGATTCTTCGACTGATCCATATGGCCAAATTTTAATTTCACTTTCAGCTCTGTAACACATGTTCATATGAAAATAGACATACCAAATAACATATGTTTGTATGAGGGACTCGTTTTTATAAAGTAGTTTTTTAAGATATCGACGTTCGAATATTTTGTGCCCAGATGAATCAGAAACAGAAATAAAAAGTAATAAATACACCGTTAGTTATGATTGATAATTCTAAACAATAATTATTCATTCTTAACTAAGACTAAGACACATCAAAAATGTCATATTTAGATCAGTTTTATACTCCTGTCACTTTTTAATTATTCAAAAGGTTATAGCTAAGAAAATAATAATAAATAAGACTAGAACTACTGACTTGTACACGGTCAAACATTGGACATTATAATGCAACAAAAGCACTCCTTTCGTGCTGGAGAGGGGAAATCTAATTTATTTCATTAGTCATATGGGGGTTTTGACCATACGAATCAGGCACAGTCGAATCAGAATTTTGCCTACAATCATGCATAACTCATCATACATACAGACTTCATGATTGTCATTTTTCTACACGATTCCATAACCCAAAAGAATCACACGAAACACAGATTGAAGTTTTAAAACAATAAAATAAATTTTATAAAGTAGGCATTGTAATCATAATGCCACTTGAACCAAACACAGGTGAATCAGACATTTTCCTTCGTAACACCGGGATCTAAGCTAACCAGCCGCAGGTCCACCATCTAACTCGTCCGTTGCACGACTGGCTTCCCCCCACGCGGGAAGCCAGGCACTCATTATTATTACCCGACTAAGTACGGTCAAGTGAAGCTTACGCCACATTAATCAGTATTATACGCCGGACACTCCTTATTTACTTATTTATAAACAAACTAACGTAGTTATAACCAATACACATTTTTTTTGTAAGAGGACAACTCGTTTGCTTTCGATAGAATTATAATTTATATTGATGTATCAAAGGGAAAATGCGACATCGACCATTTTGTTCCGGAAAATGGCAAACGGACGCGTTATATGAATCAGAAGAACCAATTTCAAATATTTTTATTTTATACCTAGACAGCAATTATTTAAAAAATATCATTTGTCCTAGTAAGGCATAAAGCTAAACTGTACAAAAAAAAAAATGATATGCCGTTTTGTTAGTTGGTTACAGAAATAAACGCATAGACATCGAAAATTTTGTCCCTGAAGAACTACCCTTAACTTATCGACATTTGAAAAATCGATTTATCTAATCTCATATATCCAGTTACCCTGAAAGAAAAAATGCAGGTAAACCGATCAACAAATGTCTATTTATTTATTTTACCATTTATGTACACACATATATAAACAGACAAGAAAAAACAGAACAGAAAAATAGGTACAAAGGTGATGCTTATTTCATAAGAAATCTCTTCCAGCATACCTGCGATAGGACAAGAAATAAAGAGATGTAGACAACGTGTTAAAGAGTAAAGGAGACAAAAAAATACATAAAATGTCATTACAAATAATTATGTAAAACACATCTTCAACATATGCACTAGGTAAATAGATATTATTACCAACATTATCTTCAACTTACCGATTAAAATATCCTTGTGCCCAACCACCACCATGGCGTGACCGTACCATATGGTCAAATGACCATAAGTCACCGTTGGAATAAGGTGAACAAAGACAGATATGTAATTATTGCAAGGGGTGGGCGAGTTTCCCACACATTCCCATACACCACCCCATGTAGTGCTGGCCATATGGCTGTATGGCCCTCGATCTTATCGGAAATGTTTTAATACTTATAGTTTATTTAGTGCGCAGTTCATGTGAATTAAGGAAAATATGTGTTTCTTGTTGATTCCTTATCACCAAGAACAAGCATTTATATGTGTTATTTTAGGTCTAGTAGTATGCAGTAGCTGTGACTAAAAAAAACTTGTAGTTTAATTAACGGAGAATATACTTAAGTTTATTGTGTGAAAGTAACACAATCGTAGTTTCTATTAACGGAATATGAATGCTTAATAACATTTCTATTATTGAAATAAAGCCGTCTTTACTTTTGCTAGGTACTTCATGATCATAATTGAACTTCGGTTTCTTAGATATTTCATAACATAGATTAGTGAAGATATAGTAAAAGCTGGTGTTCGGAAAAGCTTTAGTTTCCTACGATAGCGGTGCCGTCATACTATAACGGGCGACATGAAAATCTGTCATTTTGTGTCAAAAAAAGTTATTGTGTGACCGTTCTCCGCTTTCTTAGGAAATCAAAAACTCATTTCTTCACTAGTGCAGCTATACACTCTCTATGTAGTAATTTTCCATATATTATACTTATTCAGTGAGTATTCTCTGTCTCATCTAAAGTTTATTATCTGGTTTATGTAGTGTTTTGTCAGTTATTAAGTATTTAATATGCATTGAAGACACCCTCATCTTTAAGTTTTCCATCTTTACATGCATTCGCAGCCGATAAACTTCCCAGCCTACCTAACATAGCAACATCAGCCTATAATATTCCTACGGCTGGTACACACGATTGCGGCCCACTCCTCTCTGTGAGCAAGTGGGCCATAATCTAATCCCCACGCGGTGGGGATGTCACATGTCATCGAATTTTAAGCCTACCTAGGCTATCACTTTGTACCAACTACGGGTACTTACTAACAAATCATATAAAGGTCGTGGGTTTCAACCCAGCCAGGCACTTTACTTTGTGTAAATAATATCATCACCAATGCTCTAAAAACGGTGAAGGAAAACATCGTGAGGAAACCAGCATGTCCTAGAACCAAAAATTCGAAAACATGTGACATCTACCAACCCGCATTGGGCCCGCGTGGTGGATTAGGGCCCACTCCCTTTCACCGAAAGGAGGCCTGTGTCCCAGCAGTGGGGATATTATAGGCTGAATATTCTACATCATATAAAAACCTGCTTACTTGTGTCAAGTGCTCGCTGCGGGTCGTTTTCTGCGAGTGTGGGTGGAAAAAGAAATGTTTCCGTAAAAATTAGACGACGTCGGGTCACGCCAAATTAAGCACGCCCGGGTTGAGGCGCTAGTGTTGGGAAACTATCGATGTCTGTGGGAGAATGTCGGGTTACTTCCGTAGTGATTAGGCTGTGATGCGGGTGGTAACGTGTGAAAGATTCATACAAGCAAGATCCTCCAAGGTATTTTGGCATTTTGTCGCTGTGTTAGAAATTACAAGGGTTTGTTTATCTTACCTGTACTAGTTACTGTTTTTTACTCATCAGCTTGACGTACGTACCTTTAAGATTAGTTGTTTCTTACATAACATGATGATATTGTCTTAGAATGTTTCACAGAACAATTTTCCTCTGGCCTTGTCAATTTTTACAAAATCCATTTTCTTCATTTTATAATCAAATCATGCAAAATCACATTCGTCTGTTCATCTTATCGCATCTCTCTCATCTGATATCTTTGTTGCTATCTCACCACAATAATCTAATTAAATTATTCCCCTCTCCCCGCCCCTCATATCCCAAAAATTCCTGACACAACACATCGACATTATCGACATTCCACCTGGACGTGCCTACGCCGCACCCCTGTTCTGCTGAAATCAACAGGTTCCCGTCGACAGGCCTGTCTCGTTCATATGCGACGACTAAGAAACGCAGCCTTTAGTAAGACGAAAGGTTATAGAAGAATGAGGTGGTTTTCTCCCGTTCTTGGGTAGATTTTTTGTGTTCTAAGAAAATGGTTGAGATGAAACAGTTCTTCCAGAGAGGTAATTCTCGTAACTTTAAGAACGTTCACAGTCTGATCTCAGTCTCAATCATTCCTCCTTCATTTTTGACATTGATTGTCGCTGAAATGAGATTGCGACTAGATTTTGAACGTTTTTAATTACGGGAATGGGCCTAAAGGTGCCAATTTTTTGCAAGGTCTTCATTCAATTCGTTTGTATCTACTAACTAGCGGCCCGCCCCAGCTTCGCACAGGTGCAATTTTTTTTTTCGAATTTCCGTAATTTTCTTTTATACAAACCTTGTCCTGACAATACCGAGCACAACAAAAAAAGCATTAAGTATCCAATTTGGTGCAGTTATTTGGAAGTTATGTGCGTACCTACAGACATTTTAGCGACTTTGTTTTATACTATATAAGGATTCTAAATGACATGACCATTGTAAAAAATTGTCTTATTATTTTTTCGAACTAAAATATTATATTGTTAACATTTCTGTTCCCAAGTTCTTTAGTGCAGCAACAATATTGCCCTATTATATCATACCACCTTCAAGTCTTCATATTAAAACGAATAAAAAACTACCAACTTAGTCATAGACTAAAATATTTATCGAAAACCTTTCTGGCATTATTTATTTAAATATACAGAAGCGGATTTACCTAATGCTATAGGCATTTTTACTAGTCAACCTTTGTGTGATGCAAAGACAAACAGTTGTAGGTGCAATTTTTAAATATAAAGATACTTAAAAACTTATTAAAACTATAAATAAATAATTCCCATAACTTTCAGTTCAATATGGTATCAAGTTCACTATTTTCTTCTTTTATTTCTGTAATATCCTAAAACAGCCACAAACTTCCTCTTAATCACCGGCATCATCGGTAGCATCGGCCCATATACCTAAACGAGGAGTCGCAATCGGTAAGCGCAACGCAACGTATTTGATAGCGCATTGCTTATTCATGAGGTTAATTACCGAAATTGTTTTATACGAGCGTGGAATCGGTTGGAATGTAGGGTGGTTGTGGTTTTTAGGGGCCTAAAAGTCCTTGACTCTAGTTAAGTATTTATTACATATTAAATAAGAATAAATGCAAAAAAATTCACACAAGAAATACTTCTTGAAAAAAATTTAAGGCATAGTTTCAACATTTTAAAAGCATTCGTAGCAAACATGTTCTTGGGCAGTGAAACGCCAATGGCAATATCGGTAACCTAGCTAGGAGCTATTATATCTGCGTAAAAAACTAGAAATTCTCACATGGTGTACAAAAGAGTACCATACGACAACAAACTAACTGACATTTTCCACAACGCACTAGTCCGTAGCAACAAAAAAAAAAATAACAAAAGAAAAATATTTTCACATTTTTTCGCTAAACAAAACCCGGTCATTTTATCTTCCCACAAAGTATATCGACCTCCTATAAACCATACAATGTAAAACAATTATAAAGAGCAGGAAGTACCGGAACAATTTCGAGATGGTCCAGCGAGTCACCGTTTACACCTTACCACATATTATTAGTAACACTTCAGGGGAAACTGACCTTTATACCATAAAACACACAGTTCAAAATACCTCTAGACATCAGTGACAGGACTTGGGTGGTTGACTGTATGACATCTCGCAATCTCTTGCATGGCAATCGTACTAAAATGGCCGCAAATTACGCAGCACAATGACCAAAAGAGTTCGTAATAATATGCGCAGGCGACTCGATCTAATGTTCGCAGATGAGGTTGCGATACAGGGTGTATTCGTTTGAAGTTCTAGAAAATTCTTCGGTTACTTACGAAAAAATACAACTAAATGATAAAATTTACAAAAAATTTACAGAAATGGGAATTACAGATGAAGAAACAATTGAAAGACTTGGAGGAAATACTCCATGTCGTATAAGAATACTTCCAGACATAGCAGAAAATTTCTGATAAAGGAAGTTGCCATGCCCTAACACTTATAAGTACGTAAACATAAAAAAGTAAACCTTAAAAACACTTAAATAAGAAACTAAACTAAACTAAAGAAATAAGGAAACAGAACCTGCCATTACAAAAATAACCATATTGTTTACCAACAATTTCTCATCAACTATTCCACTATAATCATTTTCCTTCAATACCCATAACAGGTAAGTATAATTTTCAAGTTCGTAAACAGTTTCAGCCTCGAACATCGTCAACAAAGACCGCTGGCTCGCAAGTACTTTGTTTCATTATATGCCGCACAATACATCGTTCTATATAAGGTCTAATTGGAAATGTTCTGTAACCGAATAGACAACACATGAAAAATATCGGTGTGTGCAGATGTTGAGATGTACCGGTGTTGTAGGTGATGTAGAAATATAGGGAAGAGCTAGAAATATCTTTTTGGAAATATTGGCGTAGGGATTTTTTTATAACTGGTGTGATTCGGTGTAGTTTATAGGTGTTATAGAATTTGTGTTGTTTAGGAGATTCAGTAAGATTGTTGTTGTTGATGTTGCTGTTTTGTTGTTGTTTGTTGTTGCAACCTACACCAAGATGTTCAGAAACATTGACAAAATCGGCTAAGAAAAATTAGCTTGAATGTAAGAAACTTTAACTACAACAGAAAAAAAAAGTAGGACAGAGAAAAAAACTAATTATATAAATTACACTGACGTACTAGTCAACATACATTTTATCTCAGTAACACAATCACAACACAATAATATACATTACATATATCTCAATTACACATTCAGGAAAACTACAAATATCTCCTGATAAAATATCTAATCCGAATAATATCACAATCAATATTAATGATTAGGAAAGTGCTACATTTCCGTTTCCGACCCACACTAAACTTAAGGCTTTTAACGCAGACTGTAATACTAGACATTTTATCTACAAATGACATTGAAAAATTAAAAAATTGTATATTCGTGGGGCGTCCTTGTATGTGTTAGGTTAAAAGGAGGCCCCGATCACTATTATCATACTCTTGCTTATCCAAATTTATTTGGGACAAAGACATTAAAATTGGGATCAGTACAACACGTACTTTTTTTTATTAGGTACTTCACACTTGTTATAAATTATGGGTTCATTTACTGCGACTCATCTAGTAATATTCTCCATATCCTCACGACACAGTTTGTCGGTGGCACAAGCAGACCGCGAGCCGTGACGCCGGTCGCAAGTGGACGGTCACGCCACCATCGGAAGTCATCCGCTATTGATACCATCTCATTGTGAACAGCAAATTGCTGCCGGATGTCCGAGACGACCAGGCTCCATACTCACTTATGTACTCTTTGGTAAACAAGAAAAAATACGAATACAAATATCGTAAAAGAGTAAAATTTCCAAAAAAAATAGGAAGCTTTTTTAGAACTTTGCGATGAAAAGCGGAACAAAATCTTCAAGTCAGGTCAAGTAAAAAAAAAAAATCGTAACAGAAATCTTCAAGACCATCGAAACACTTTTACTTATTAAGCAAAAGACACTGAAAGGAAAATAATAATATCAGACATGTAGGACTAAGTAGATTTTTCTTTCAATATTGCTATATAACTGACGGTTTATACGAAGAAGTAGCTAAGAAAAGAACTAAAGAAACTAAGAATCTTGAAGGATATAACTTTCTTATTGGAAAAGGTAAAGACTTTTCTAACTTAGTTTGAAAATTCTCATAGGACTCATTATTTTTCCATAAATATTCTCATTATGCCATTATATTATTGTTGCAAATGCATAAAAATACTTGTAATTACAATTATTTTCCTGAAAACTCGTATCGTATGAACAATGGATTCGCGGCAAAACATGTGTCTCACAGAATTATTCCTGACATTTTTAGCTTCATTGTCATCTACACACGAAGTCACGCTCCAGGAGAAATTAATGCCATCATGTATGTCCACTGTTTGTCATCGCTGGTACACATAGGTACAGTTATAACTATACAGGCCGAAGCTTATTGTTATCTGTTAGGATTACGAATAGATCTTCAAGCTACACTTTGATGACTACTAATAATGATAGATACGTTCTAACAAAACTTTGGTTTTCTAGTCCGATTTTTTCAGTCATTATATTCAATTGCTCATAGAAATTGATACCAATTACGAGTAAGCTAGTAAATATCGTGGCTTTTTTATCTGCAACCCCATCGCACTCTCCTTATACTTTCCAATACTATGTGATTTTGTTTTACGACCAGTCATTACGAGAAATTATCCAGATGTTCGTATGATAGCTGGAAACTTTTTTAGTTCAGTATCCATGTCTAGCAGTGTCGGCTAATAGGCGATCGATTTCTTGATAACAATCTACGTACGTATGAAACGAAAATTAAGTCTGGTTGGTTTGAATAGTGTGTTGTACTGAATATAAGATAGAGATTATAGTGATGTAGATAAGGCACTAACTATACTGTAAAATATTGTATAAAAATAACTCAAGTTGTAAAAATATTTGGAAAATTGCTAGTACCCAAGTGAATGCATTTCTAATAATTACGTCTCGTAATGCATCGCCTTGTAAGCGATGCACTATAAGGCGCGCACGCGCCGGCCGGCGCGCAGGCAGGTGTGCTCTGATCGCTCCCCTCCTATTGCAGTGCGGGCGATGCGGCGCGAGTAGAGCGGTGGGGTGCTACCCGCCGCCCAGCCGGCCAATCGTGGCCCGTCTTGCCTATGATGTCATCGGAGGAGGAGGACTCGTACGCGGATCAACTGCTTAGGAAACAGAAGCGCGCCAGACAGCGCGTGGACGCCGGTGAGCCGCGCAATTCTTACTCGACTCTCACGACGAACGGACTCGCGCCCGCGCGCGCCGCACACATGAGCGGCGGACTTTACGGCGCCATCTTCGAGGGCCGCCAACACTTCGGCCTGTTCGGCCCAGGCTACCCTCCGGCCGAGATGATCAATGAACTACTTGGGCGGACGCCCAAGCAGGAGGACGCTGGTGACGAAACTTCCGGCGGTGACATCGCGCACCGAGTGCTGCGCGATATCTTGCAGAGCCGCAAGAAGGAACTCATGCGCCTCTCCCCGGACAATAACAATGTGCTCGCCAACAACAACAACGACGAGCCCAAACTCAAGATGTCTCCGGAGCGACCACAGTCCCGGGACTCGCGACCAGACCTGGACGACGCGCTGCTGGCGCTCGACAGCGCCGGTGACTCGCGCACGTCGCCGCCGCCCGCGCATCCCTCGCAGGGATCCGAGCCCTTGCTCGCACCCAAGTCTGAACCCGAAGATCGTGATAGTGACGCTCAACGGTCCTCCCCGCGACCGCTAGATGTGAAACGTGCCCGTGTTGAGAACATAGTGTCGACGATGCGTTCTAGTCCCGCGCCTCAGCCGCCGCAAGTGAACGGTTGCAAGAAACGGAAACTGTATCATCCGCAGCAGCACGACGGCGCTCACGAGCGCTACGGCACCAGCCACGGCAGCAGTGCGCAGACAGTGTCGGACGACTCGGAGGACGACGGTGACAGACCACCGCCCATCGAAAGAAAGTTAGTAGAAAAAAATGCACTTAAATCACAACTTAGAACTATGCAAGAACAACTCGCAGAAATGCAAGAAAAATATATGCAATTATGCAACCGTATGGGACAAGAATCAGAGACGAACGATAATGATGGTGCTTCTAGTGATGTAGAACAGAACGACGACCCTGTGCCCAAGTCCGAGCCCGCCTCGCCGGCCAAAGAGGTGCCTCCCCCAATACCAAACAGTGTCGCGCCAAACATGCTCTCGCAAGTGATGAGCAAGATGATGTCGGCTAAGATGCACGCGCACGCTGTGGGTCACCCGCACCTGCCGCCCGGCTTCAACGGCGCGCTGCCCATGATGCCGCACCTGCCTCCCGAGCATATGCACGCGCCTCATCCGCATCAACACCTCAATAACGCGGCCGCCATGTACCTGAACGTCAGCCAAAAGCTGTTCCTAGAGCAGGAGGCGCGCATGAAGGAAGCCGCAGAGCAGCAGCAGCAGCAACAGCAGCACCAACAACAACAACAACAAAACAAGCAGCAGCATAGGCCGCAGTCCAATCAACACTCGCCACAGCAGCGACAACTTGGACCGACGCCGAAACCGCCACTATCCTCAGAGCTTGCCGAGCGATTAGATGCGCTCCGCAGCAATGCGGGCTCCGTAGGCCCCGTAACTGGAGCAGATCTAGAAGGACTAGCTGAAGTGCTAAAAAGTGAAATCACGGCGTCTCTCGCAAGTCTCATCGACTCTATTGTGACGCGCTTCATGCATCAGCGACGTGTCATGGGAAAGCAGTCGGAGGCGTCAGCAGCGGCTGCCGAGCAGCTCAACAAAGACATCATGATAGCGACGCAGATGCTCGAGAGAAAGTCGCCGCCGTCGAAGCCACCGCAGAGGCCATCAGGGCAAATGTCAGGTAACCAACCCGTCCATCACCCGGGCGCGCCGAATGGCGTCCCGTCGTTTCTGACACATAACCCAATGATGATGAGCCAGATGAACGGTCCCCGCGCGCCAAACGGTGCAGCATTCTCGATGCACCCCGAGGCGAGCGGGCCAGGCCACGGTGCTCACATACGGCCTCCCACAGGCATGTTCCAGACGCCCCCGAAACCGCTCGGCCAGCTGTACATGAACGGACACTTCGACCGCGAACCTAACCCCGAGCAGAACGAGGCCCTGAGTCTAGTCGTCACGCCCAAGAAGAAGCGGCATAAGGTGACCGACACGAGAATCACACCCAGAACTGTTAGCCGGATCTTGGGGGAAGGTGTAGGTCAATCGCCAGAGAGCAAGTTCCCCGAATCGCCGTCGCCGCGGCCGTACCCGGGCGGCATGGCGGGGCTGCCGACGCCGGTGGCCATCCCCAACCCAGCACTACACGAGAGCCAGGTGTTCTCCCCGTACTCGCCGTTCTTCGGCGCGGGGGGCGGGCTGGCGCGGTCGCCCCCTGCGGCGCCGGAGCGCGAGTCTCCGCCGCTGCCGCACGCGCCCGCGCTGCTGCACCCCGCGCTGCTAGCGCACCACGCCTCGCCCGACTACCTGCGGCACCACCACGCCAACTTGGCGCACCACGCCGGCCCGCAGCACCACCCGCTCATGGACGCGCAGGACCCGCACTCCGACTGCAACTCCACGGACCTGCCCTACGACGGAGTCCAGCCTACTATATCCTTTTCAATAGAATAACAAACTTTTATTTCAGCAATCTGTAGTATCGAGGTCAACTTGCCGATGAAACCCGAGCCCAGCCGACAGGGCACGAACCCCGCACGCCCACTCATATCTTATTTCTGTAGTGTTTAACCTTACGACTGCCGCCGCCTACTTCCTACTTACTGGTTAGGTATTACGACTGAGGAAACCCCACAAATGCTGCGGTTTCTACGTTTTCCACGATCACAGGCCTATGGCGTACTTATTAAGTGTAGAATAGAAATAAATAAACATTAAGTTTTCCTTGAACTATGCAATCACATAGCAATGAGATGACTTAATAATCTTGTCAATACCAGAAGTAGAGCAAAACTAAATTTTTAAATAATTCTCTCTCAAAAGGTATCAATCTTTAACTCTCTCATATAAACTTGCTAAGTCTTTTCCCCATTCCAAGTTCTAAGACAAGTATCCAATCGTATAAACAAACATAATCCGCCACATTCTATCGCATAACTACAGACGGCTAAGGCACATTATAAGATTAGAAAATGCAAACGGATTAGTATTTGTGGTGCTTCGTAGTGCGCCCACGACAAGCCGGGGATCTAATCAGATTTTATATATCTTTGAGGGACAATCCTAGGAGATATACTTGTTTAGAAATGGTTGAATACACTGCATATTCCATTTACTGTCTTCATTTGTATTTTCTTAAGGAAATATCGTTAAGTTAAATGGTTACGCCACAACTTTGCTATGAGTTTTATTGTAAACAATATTACAACTACTTAGGTACATAGTTCAGTCTATAAAACCCATACGATACAGTCTATAGGCAGGAAGCAGTCGTAAGATTCTAATAATAACGTTTCAGTAAGAATGACTTCAGTACCTACCTATTATTACAAGTTGATCTCGATTTTCAATGCCTACGTCTTTTAGTTTTTAATGTCAAAGAAAAGACAAAAAAAAACTGAATTTTAAACGGTCTACTAAAATAATTTTATGAGCCGTTTAAATAAAACAACGACAAATTATAATTTTCATACTTCGAACATACTATAACTTTTTTTATAAATCGTACTGGCTGTAACGTACAAAACCTCTACAAATTCATTCAAAGAAGAAACGTGCAACAGTACCATTTTTATGTCATGCCATCTTTAAATCAATAAGCCTTTAACTCCTGTGTACTCCTCAACGCTAACGCCGATGCACCTCCGCAAGGCCAAGCTGATGTTCTTCTGGGTGCGGTACCCCAGTTCCGCAGTACTCAAGATGTACTTCCCCGACATCAAGTTTAACAAGAACAACACGGCGCAACTTGTCAAGTGGTTCTCTAATTTCCGGTGAGTCCATAGATTTAGTTTTATTTTTCCTTTTTTTTCAGCCTTATCCGAGACAAAATAGGATTTATTCAGTTTTTTACAATAAATTCTAAAACATGCAAAGTAGGGAAATATAAAACTAAAGTATAGTAAAATAATTTAATTAAAATCTTATCTCAAAAATTCAATGTTATCTTGCGTTTAAACATAATATACATATACTGAATATAAAATAAGCATAACAAGACCAAAATATCTTAATTATCCGTAAACGTTATATTAATAATATATCACTATCCTTTTAGATTATTGTTGGAATGTTTTCCGTTCCCTATTTTATTTAATCTTGTGGTTATATCATTTTAGTTTGAAGCTTGATTGACGATGAAAAACATTCCTGTACCTACATTATCGTCAAATGATTATTATTTAAATAATATTAATAGGTACAGTTTAATACAAATATATTTTATTTTATGCATTTATCCCTGTCCATCTGTTCATTTAAGGGAGTTAGTTACCTGTTATTTTGTTTTTAGAAGCACTGACTAATACAAATACTTACCGGTAGGTAAGTATTTGTATTAGTACCACTTTGTTTGTTTTACCACTTTGTGTTTGTCACCTACGATGCAAAAAAAAAAGGATAGGTATATCCTTTTTTTTTTGCATCGTAGGTAAGAAGTATAAAAACAATCGATGCTATTCATTTTTCCTCCAAAAACATTCGAAAGTACAAGTTCCGTTTAGTAAACTCCATCGTAATTGGGTAAATCAATTGATTAATACCAATTCTGTCATCTTCCTTCACAGTAAAGGGTTTTGAATTCACTATTTCCTAATTATCAAATTCTCGGAAGGGGTGCGTCCCCCTAACTAAAATTTAAACGGGTTAGAGTAAACAAATGGGAAATTTAGTGGCATTTACTTTGACGACTTAATGTTGAATAATAGGTATTTGAAAAAGATTTCGCGCCACTTTCATTTCGACAAAAAAAAACTTTATTATTGCTTCGTTTCAAAGGTAATATAAACAAAGTAACCCTAATGATAGACTACGTTTCCCCTAAGACCTAATAGAATATAAAATGAAGAAATTGCAACAAATTACACAAGAAACACACGTTCAGTTCGAATACAAAGAAAAGGAACTGCGCCCTTTCATTATTAAACAATAATTCAAGATAACGTGTTTGCAATTTTTGAAGAAAAACGTAAACTGGCTTATTGTAATATTTAGTTGATAAATTAAGTAAACTCTACGTTGTATATACAGCCTGGAATTTACAAAATACGTTTCTTATTCTGAAGAACGATATTATATGAATACCTGCAATATATTTTCTCAATTTTCAAATTGAATATAAATAAAAAATATATCAATACCAAAAACACCTAGTTTTGAAGAAAAATTATGAACATTTTAATGCGATAACACAAATCATATTGAAACATGTTACAAGTAACGGAAAAATCCGCGCCAGTATTGATTTCTACTCGACTAATTTTTCGCGTTATCTAAGTCCTATGATAAGGGGCGTGCTCCTATGATAAACACCTTCCCCCTTCTTTCACACTATCTGATTATTCTGATTCACTCGAGTCCGCATCGATTTTAACGCTTTCGCACTTACCTGTAACTCGCGCTGTTATTGAAGAAAAAGAACCCTATAGCGATAGGCATTTTGTCTCTCTTTTTCAACATAATACTCATCTTCTTAATCTTCATGGATTACGTACAAACTAAATGAAAAATTCTAGGAAAATATTCTTAAGTTATTCAAATCTTAAAATTTAATTTAAAACAAACTCGAATTTGACTTTTGATTATTTAATGAAACCAGGTCGTAAAAATAAACTAATTAAGATTTTAATCTTACAAGACACTACGAAAAGAATTATAAATCTATAAAACTTTTTTCCTACCTAGACTAGATACTTGATTTATTACTAGGTATTCAAGGTTAACATTATAGTCTAGCCTCGTTCTCGAAATTAATATTGTATTTGTAGTTTCAAATAAGGAGTCGCCCACTCATGCACTTAGTGTACCTTGATCTAGTTTTTTTTTTTAAGTTGCATGCCTTATTCTCGCTGTCAGTTTGCCGACAATACTTCATTCACATTTTAGTGCTTCACCATTATTGCGTTCAAAAAGTTTCCTTTCCCCACGTTTTTCAATATCGTTGCGATACCGCACACGTATCGCTATTAGGTATATCGCTCATCAGAATATGCGTACTGTCGCGATGTGTGCCAAACACTTGACGTTGCTGATATATCGACTTTCATATTATTAAAGCTTTCTGCTGCTATCTCAAGCTTGTATTATCATTATCTAAGTTAGATAAACGATACTGTGAGTGAAAGCTTTGATAACGAACGTTTGTGTAACATATTTTTTTACGCACTAATATAATTTGAACCTAAAGGGGGCAATGTTTTCCTTAACTTGCTAAACTAACCGGGCTATTTACTTATGCAAACTGTATGGTAATATGGTTTCAGATTTCAGAGTTAGTCTTAAAAGAAGGAATTCTTAAAAATAAAATAATAAGAAGTCCTTCCCTATTTGAAGTCGATTTCTACTCGATCAAACTTTAACCTATCAGACAAAACGACCGGTCAAGCATGACTCAGCTAAAAAAACACCAATAAAAAAATAACTGTAAAATCAAAATCAAAATGGCGGCGCTACGCGGGAAAATCTTCCTTACACGACTTGGACAACTTAGTCCATTAGCATTGTCCCCTTAATGGTCGCATTGTGGACATCGGAAAACGACCATTTCCTTCGCGATAAACATCTCTGAAAGGGCTAAAGGGGTGAGGGTAGTTCTATAATCGCACGAACGGCAATTACCAAGGTGTCCGACGAATGACGTTTTTCAACATCGATTAGGCTAAGTTTAAACTACTCTGTGGTCAATGGAAGTTTGAATATAGAACGTTTTATAAAATATGTATTACATTATTAGACGCAGACACAAGAGAGGGGGAAGATTTGGGATAAAATAAAAATTGAGGGGGATTTTCCCAACAGCAAAATCCATTTTTTTGTATATTTTTTTTTGGGTAGCAAAGCTATTTAAATACCATAGGTACTTATTTGTTTTCAGATAAATTATTTAAAATGAGGGATTTTAGTACGTCAACTTTGGTAAACGTTTCAGTTTTGTACTTAGTAGGCTATTTTTATTTTATTATTAGATAACTTGATTGTATCCGCTTATTGTTAGAGATCAAGTTGATTCATGCTGGTATTAAAATTTGAATTATGACCTAAACATATTTTCAACCTTAGGGAGGTACACCCTACGTAAGTATTAATATTTACGAAATTTCGAGACAAAATACTTATAATGGGCACATGTGAAAATAAAAATGACGGTTTCAAAACTTTCTTTCTCGTTTATTCTAATTATTTTCTGATAACTTTCATGTATCGATAATTAATGCTTTGTTGTTGTTATTATCGATTTCACATCATTATACTTATCTAAGGCTATCGTTAACTTTGACTTTACACTGATTAGAGTACCTACTTTTTTTTTAATTAGACCTAATCAGTGTTACAATAAGCGATTTGTGTTGTTATAATAGGATTTAACAAAACGGGGCTAAAAGTCAACGATAAACTTTGCGATAACATTATAATAAGCTAAACAAGTCGAAAGGATTTGTTATTTTTTATATTTGGGACAAGTTTTCCAAAATAGAGCAATAGTCAATGACAAAATGGTTTATTTTGTTTTACTTTTAAATTCAAAACGGGTTCCAATCTCCGCCATCTTAGAAATCTAATTTCAAAATATGAATTGCTGTCAATTTCTCAAAGCGTTCGACATTCGAAGACGTAAACCCCCGCACACACGACCGGCCACTTGTTGACGTGTAGGACACCTCGAGGGCTCTAGCCGCCGAGAGCTCTCCTTGTGTCTTTTAGAAGCTTGGCTCGTGTGAGCCGCCTTTATATTTGTTTTCTTTAATGTTTAGCCTGCAAACAAGCTTGTTGGGTTGGAGTAGCTAAGTCTGTTAGCGAGTTATTTTATGCCTGCCTGAAATTACCGGCGTTAAGCACACGGATCTCGTTATCCAAAATTCAAAATTCCTCTAGATTTTAGTAGCCAAGTAAGGAGGCAGTAGTAGAAAATGTATTTTGATTCGAGTCGTAGTACAAATAGCTACCTACAGTAATAAAAGAGCTGTTCGTCTTAAAATATTAACTTTTGCAAATGAAAAACAGAAAATAATATTCAAAACAATTACAATGCATCTTTTCTAAACGGGTCCACTGGCGATGTTTACGTCTTCAGCTCATTTAAAATCAACGCCGCAAAAGTTCAAACAAACACAAAAGTCTTCACAGAAACTCTCCCGGGAGGCAAAACAAACATCCTTTACTCAAAGTCGATGCAAAGACAAATTCTTTTGGCGCGCGAACTCAAAGAAATGCGCGGGCTTGCAAACAAAGAGTCACTCGTAGAATTAGCCGACGCGACGATAGCACTAATTAGCAACGGTGACTCGTTTAAGTTATTTCGCTTAATTAAGTTGCGCAGAAGTGGTCTGCGGCCGGCCCGCCCCGAGAAGGCGTCGTAAATTGTTAGAAACACGGGCAACACTCCAATTAATCTTTTTACACATCCAACTAGTCGCATGAGGGTGTGCACTTAGACCAACCGAGGTAAAAACCTTTTAAGCGTTTACACACGGGTGTGTGCGGTCGCGGCTGCGAAATGTACATACATCAAGTGTATGCTCACCCTACAGTAATCATAAGCTTATTAAATTATCAATACAAATTATTTTTGCTTTTGAATTAATTTGACGAGTAAGTTATTGAAAATTATTGTCAAATTAATACTACGAAATATGTTTAAAGTAATGAACTCAAGTTTTTAAATTCAGAACAGTAATATAAACAGAACTAACGACCGAAACATTTTATAACGATTATCGGCAGCAAATATTTTAAACTGAGATTTAAATCTCTCATCTGTAAGGACTCTTACACTCGGATACGGAAATGTTGCCAACCTTACGTCGCAATTTCCACATGCCTTTTTAACTTACCGTGTTAACAGCCAGAGGCTGTACATATTTAGTTCAATATTTAATGTTGTAATTAAAAAACTTAAGTGTACAATTTTATCGGTTCACTATTTAACATTAACATGCTTTGACATACTTGAAACGTTATCAAAGTGTAAAGGAAAAAGAATTAAAGTAAACTCAAATGCATAACTAGTCGTGTGAAGTCAGAACATAAGGGAATGTATAGACGAGTCTAGTTAGTGTCACTAATTCATCCCCCACCTTGCAGTCTCCTCGCACCACATTGTATACAGAAACTGTAAAATTTAATTGGTTGGCTAATACACTGCACCCGTGTGGAGTCTAATTTACGTGTTAACATTTTTAATAAGGCCCGGCGAGGCTAGGGCGCCAAGTGGCCGGCCATTTATATCGCGCCACGCTCATACGAGCACCTCCAGTAATTAATACGACCCTTTCGAGGAAGCTTATGAGTAGTTTTCCTTCAAAAAACCTGCTAATTACACGTCAGAAGTTTTCTCTTCTGTGGAAAATGTCGCTAGGAGCGCGCCGGCCACTCAACGTCAATTCCATTAGCGGGCGAGTTTATTTAGCATAAGAATTCGTCTAAAGCTCCATACGTGGGCCAAAAAGAACGTCACGCCTTAGTACTAAATTCTCGCTAACGTGTCTTTACTTCCGAATTAAAGTTCACACGCACGCAACGACGTACGTAATAGGTGAAGAGGGCGCGGCATTATATTTACATATCATTGCGATACGCTAGCCATTATAAAATATTAGCCTTTCGCCGGCCATCGTCGTTAATAATATAATTAAAACACGCGAAGGCGCGGTCTTACTTATCGCAGCGATCAAGGAGTGAGTCGTGTAGAAGGGGGTTTATGTTACATCCGAATTACTTGTCCTACTTTATCTATTTTTTTTTTATTTGAATGCTTCTTGTTTCGATTTCCAAATTCAAAATCCAGAAAAAGTTGAAAGCGTGTTCGTTTTCCTGTCTTGCTTCTCAATAGGATCAATCAAGGTAATTCACGTTGCGTCCATAGAAAAATCGGCCTTGCAATTGGCTCACAAGGCACGCCGCACGGTAACCGCAAACACAAGCAAACGGCCGATGTAACACACGCGATGTACCATCCATCAGCTAATGAGTGAGTAATTAGAAAAGTGGCGGTTTCTTCCGACGGCCGACCTTATCTTGTCTTCGATGCGGCATTAAGTTTTTTAATTACTCCACCCTTCGCCGAGCCTATGCGTCGTATTATGGACAAAAGGTGTTAGGAATTTACTGTTACGTCGCGTCACTTTAAATATCGTGATTAGCTGATGCATCACGTAAATTGGTAGGTAACTAAAAATAGGTTTGTAAAAAAGGATTATTAAGAATTAGGAAGTTAGGTATAGGATAAATAAACAAAACTGAAATACATTCAATTAGTCACGTAGACCGTACAATTTGACGCCGCAAAACTTAAGGAAATATTACCTAAGTTCAGCCAAGTAATAAATGAACTCAGGAATGTTCACATGAATTTTTCACGTTATTCAAGCATATTTGAAGCTCGTGTTTCGTCATGCGAGGTCGGGCACGCCTTGTGGTTGGTCTCGAAGGAGCGGGTGCGTTCTTTTCATTAACCTCTACCTTACAACACCTTAGCCTGACAGTGACAGTTAATTTTGGGCGGGATCGTCACGCGACTTTTTTTTTACGAGACACGATATGACACGGACTTTAAAATATTGTTTATGGTTTTGAAAGCTATTAATGAGATTTAGTAAAATTTGCTGGCCAGTTATTGTAAAGTTACGAAAACAGTATTGTATTTTCAAGATTAAAAAATGCCTAATCAGGTGTTTGACTTTAAGAGTTCGAATAATTACGTTATCATAAAACTAACAAATTCAATAAAAATTAATTCAGTAAAATAAAGTTGTTACTTCGTAATTAATGTTTCTTAGAATTGAAATATCTGTAATATTGTTTTGTCCTTATTCTATCCTTACTGCAATGGTCACTATCGGTGGTAACGGAAGTTGACCACTGTTCTTATCTGACGCAGCACTTGGCTATGGCTGTGAGGAGCGATTGTTTAAACGAATGTTTTGTAATCGAATGCAAATTCTGCATCGATATTTTACCGCCAAGAAATTGTTCCAAATATGAATTTCATAGATGGTCGCTAAGAAACAAAAAAAATATGAGTTTTATTTTGTGAGCTGAAATCTACATGGTGTTCTTTTTGTTTTTAACATCATTAATTAAAATATCTTTATTTAAACTTCAATATCGATGCCATTATTTCTGCAATGAATCGTTAGTAAACAATATAACGATAAGGACATAATATCGACTTTTCACTGTTCACATTTTACGCGGAACTCTATCTATCACCCAGTTACTGGAGACCCCTAACACTTCGTTTTTCAGACGACATTCAATTGTTTTGTTAAGTATCGAGAGATCTTCATATTTTGGTTTATAATTGCAGTCAATAAAGTTGTTCTAGTATGAAGGTTTAATATCTTAAAGTGGCCACTATAAACACATTATATGACATCACCCTGATTAATTTGCAATTTTGCTACTGTAAACTCTGACTTAATAAGCAATCTTAATTGTTTTATTGAGAGTAACATTCTTGTACATACTCAAACTCAAAGCATTTATTTCAATTAAACCAATTACAAGCACTTTTGAATTGTCAAGAGGTCGAATACATACCTATATACTTACTAAACATCACACGAAATTCTAAATTCCCAAATTAAAAGTTGAAGTATCTATTTCTAATTTAGGAAAGGCAACACGTTATTTACGTAAATAGGAAAACATTCTTATAAATAATACCTAACCAACTTAATTTAAACAACAACTAAAACATCAAGTTGAGTTACAGAAACTGATTGTGGTAGCTTCCTGTCATAATTAACGATTGTATACCTACACCATTTATTTGGCATTTATAACAGTTAATTCAACTTTGGTCACCGGGAATTTAAATGCTACAAGAAAACGCATTAAAAGTTGCCTCATTTAAAACATTTTATGATATGACACTGTGTCCGTTTTTCAGAGCTTACCTAATTTTCACTACATACATAATCAGCCTACAATGTTCCCACTGCTGCGACACAGGCCTCCTCTCTTCAAATAATTCTCACTATTACTTACATAAAATTTAATTGAGCCTCTGTTTGTTTGTTTGCTACGACCTAACTGCTAAATTACCAAACCAATTATGCCAAAATTTTACTTCTTGATACGTAATTATTTTTTTCCAATGTTCAAACACAGGAATATTAATTATTCCACGAGTTGTAGGTTCCGATAGTACTTATTTAAGTATCAAACAAAGCTAATAAACAATTGACATGATTTTATTATTATTTATAAGGCACTGACTTCATCTATGTAAACAAGAATATCATGTCGTAAATTAATTAAGAATAATAATAAATCCTTGAGCAAACATATCATGCAACTGTGTCTCAAGGATAAAATAAATAAATACTAAATACCTACCTCAACCGTCATTGATATTATTAGACTGAATAAAAAATATTCAAGAGAAAAAATCTAAGAAAAGCAAAAAAATATATTTTACATTAATATTTAATTGATAAGGAAAATACACCTTGAAACCATCTTAAATTAAGAAAATCTATAAAATAACGCCCAATAGTTGAAACAGCCTGTATACAGGGTGAAATTGAAAACATGCGACAAATCGAAATGGGAGATTTTACTCATCATTATGAACAACTTTTACTATGGGACCAAACCTGAAATCGCGAAAAAAAAATCAGCTGTTCCCTACATTTTGACGAGTTATGCGAACATAAATGTAGGGAACAGCTGATTTTTTTTTCACGATTTCGGGTTTGGTCCCATAGTAAAAGTTGTTCATAATGATGAGTACAATCTCCCATTTCGATTTGTCGCATGTTTTCAATTTCATCCTGTATAAACCAGTTCTTGCCATTTTCCATTTTGTTACGAAATTCATGATTTCTCATTTCTTAAGAGCGTAGTCGGTCTGCGACAAAATTGAGAAATAGGTATTTGTACAAACTATTGCCGTCGCGTTGCGCCCAAGCGACCGCGCTATCAATGTGTGCGTGAGTAGTCTGTGTTTGTGTGCGTGCGTACCACTCCCGCGCCCGGCCGCTTTTCGTTCTGCGGTCTTCCAGTTGCATTTGCTATCGGCATCGGTCGGCGTTTGCAGTGTTTGGCATTTACGAGCTACTTACTCGATCAAAATATTGTGTTAGACGTTTTTTACCGACTTCACAAAAAGGAGGAGGTACTAGATATGTTCGACTGTTTGTATGTTTTTTTTTTGTATGTTTGTTCATCGTATACTCCGCCAATTGTCGACGGATTTACAAAATTTTTTTTTTGTTCGAAAGTAGATAGTTCTGAGGTGGTGCCATTGTCACCAAGTTAGGATCTGATGATGGGATCTTAAATCGAGGGCAACCCTCAAATTTTATAGGCTCACTTACTGTTTTTCGCATATTTTATGAAGTATCTTGTTTATTTGCGTATGGTTGTCACCATCTCAGGTAGCTGGGCTGATGATGGAAGGTACAACTCCTTAACAGTAAGATGTTACTAAAACAGGCAAGGACTGTTTTAGTAAATTGTTTTGATGTTTGATAGGGCATTTGCCACATTTGGTCTCATGATCATCAAGTCATGACCTGATGCTGCAGTCAGGATAGTCTGCAGAGTACCTAACTCCTCGACAACTAACAGCAGATATATCGTGTTTAGGCTCATTGAAAAGGGCTCGATGTGTGGATAAACGTACTGTTAATGAGGAACACCGAAGTACATAGAGACCTGATGCTGAAGCCAGGAGCATCAGGAAAAGTACAAACCTTGAAATTACAGCACCGTAGTCGTGTTTGGGCTCATTTTAAACAGAACTAAATTTTAAGTTCAATGCAATGTTGACATAAGTCTGGCTTGATGCTGCAGCCAGGATTATCAGCATCTAGTCTAAAAACATCAGGTCAGGATTTGATGATGGGATCCTGGAGAAATCGAAGGAACTCTTCAAATATTATAGGCACACCTATAGCGATTTGGGTATTTTTTATACGAGTGGTAACTCGTGCATTTGCTCTCAGAAAGCACCATTTGGTGAAGTGGAACTGATGATGAAGACCACAGATGGCCACCGGAACTACTCAATAATATCTAAGTATTTCACGGGTTGCGATTCGATTACTTTAATATGGTTGCTGAGCAATTTTTGCTCGTCACAATGTGAATGGTGATATAGAGCTGATAGTGGACCTGGAGAACTCCTCAACAATTAACTTCCCTGCATCGGGAAAAGCAATATTTTGTTTGTAAAAGGCGATGAGCATTAGGCTAATGTAACTTAGATAAATAAAAGCAGACCCACTAAAAAGCGTGAAATAAAACTTTTTAAGAAAAAAAAAACCAACTTCCAAAAAAACACTACAAAGTGAAAAATAACTTTAATTTCGGAATTCGGTGGCAAAAAACTAAAATACAGATCCAAAGACACCGACTTCCGAAATTAAAGTTATTTTTCACTTTATAGTGTTTTTTGGAAGTTGATTTTTTTTTCTTAAAAAGTTTTACGGACTTGATTCTATGCTTTACTGAACTGACTTGGCTTGTGTATCGGATTTTGAGTAATTATATTTACGACTAAAGAAAAAACGTAAGTACCCACCTATTATTTTCAAATATTTTACCCGCTTCAAATAGATAAACGAAATGCAATACCTATACATATTATATTTATCTAAAATACTATACCTACTGATTGATAAATAACAATTTACAAATGTGGAGCTATAAGTACCTAATCATGGTAATTGTTGTTTCAGTTAAACCTTCTCTGTGATGGGTAAAAGAAAACAAAATAAAGCGCGTTTATTCTTGAGCGCTAAAAGAAAAAATAGTAGATTGTACAACTAAGGCATAAAAGAAGCTATATTACCCCGAGACGTTTATATCCACGCGAGCCGCAGGCGAGAGTGGATAGTTAAGTCGAGGTTAAGTCGAGGAGTCACTCTGCTTTTAACTTCGATTGCGAGAAATCGGTCCAGCCGTTCTCGAGTTATAAGTGTTCGAACAAACAAACACGACTTTATTTTATATATATAGATAGCCATTCTTCTTTTGTGTTCTGATTGATTATATTTGCTTTTGGAGAATAAAATTAAAAACTTCAATTCTGTAAAATAAAAACTGAATATTTTTTTGCCTTAGTCAAACAATTTAAAACTATATTATCTGTGGCTGTATGAATGAACTGTCAATGTCAAATTGCTTCTTATTTATAATTCTAGTTTCATATAAAAATACAAAAACACTACTTTTCGCCCCGCGGTTCAAAGCATTTTCCCGTGGGAACAGCATACAGATACCAAACTCTATACAAGTAATATCGATAATGATGGAAATCACTACATTATCGATAAAAAAATCGACAGTGGTCACTTCCCTATTTGTATACGTATTAGTCTGACCCCCCCTCACCCTTGATCTTTCCCCGTAATGTGCGATAGGGACAACTGCAGCTCAGACCGATTTTCACTACAAAATCTTGACAAGATCGATGCTTTGTATTCCCCTGTTTTCTCCGCCAAACCTGCGCCGATTCAATTATGTTTGGTGTCGAAATTTAGAGGAAGAGTAGATCTATGTTTCTATTATTTTATTTTAACGTAAAAACTTTTCATATTTGTCTGGTAGTCATCTGAATATGACAGTAAAAATGGGGCATTTTGTAGGTTTTCGAAAATTCGTATCTGTTTTGGTAATTATTTTTTGGGAAAAAGTAAATGACAGGGGCATACATACAGTAGATCTAGACTTTATAAAAAAAAACGAGTCCTCTAGAGAGATAAACCAGGAAGTAAATAGGGGAATACGTTTGTATGGAAAAATGCTGCTAGGATACCCTCTTAATGTATGTAAGTTTGAACTAACAAAAACTTATCGTTCGTAAGGAATCATGCACGTTGAAGGCAAAAAGGTGTGGTAGGCTGTATCCACATGGGAAATTAGGGAAGTGCGACTTGTCGCAGACCCACCCTAAGACATAATTAATTAATATGTATAACCTACCCTTACGTTTATGAGAATGTTATAGTTTTTTTTTTTTATTATAGTGTCGTATGTCGTGCTTATTTTCCTGCCTATTACTTTATTTTAGGTGTCCGGTAGTGTCAGTAATTTTTAGTGTTATAAAATATTAGGTAGGTATTTTTCGTAGCTACACAATAGAGCCCCGTTCGCTTTACTTTTTAAAGCTTTAATATTTGACTAACTCCTTAACCATCCAAAAGTCATATAAAATGAGTAAAATACTAGTTATTTGTAAGTCAAATTGAGTTTTTTCACAATTTGTGTGAGTGGCCAACGATCTAAGTTTCAAATGTCTTCACGAAATCCGTAAAAATAACCATTTTTTGCATTGCAAATATCTAAAAACACAAAGACTGCTATTGACAGATATTAAATAACTAGTAATAGTAAAATCTTGACGAGTGGCAATGATCACGTCTCTTGGGAAATAAACTTAAGGCGAATGGGTAGTTGTAGCCCGCGAAATTCAATTTTTCTTACGTTTTTTGCAATTTTCAGGTCAGTGTCAGGTTGTATCTTGATCAAAATATGATTCGCGACAATAACAGGTACGTATTTACAGAATTATAATAATTAGAATCATTAATACATCTTTCTAAGTTAGATTTCTACCGTTAAGAACAAATCTCGTATGGAAAAGTGTTGGTGGTAGAAATCTAACTTAAACAGATGTATTAATGATTCTGATGATTATAATTCTGTGAATACGTACCTGTTATAGTCGCGAATCAAATTTTCATCAAGATACAACCTGACACTGACCTGAAAATTGCAAAAAACGTAAGAAAAATTGAATTTCGCGGGCTACAACTACCCATTCACCTTAAGTAGAGACAGCAAGCAAGCTTATATCTAGTCGCATTAAAGTAATTATCGTTAGACACACCCTGTATATTAATACAGGGTGGTGCGTAACTTATGAAAATTCTTTTTTGTTCAGAGTTCCGTGTCACGTTGCGGAAAACTGATTGAGATCGGTGGTTCCATTGGTCTGATGTGCATCTATTTTTAGACGTTGCTTAAAGGTTTTACGCTCTTTTTTGTAACTTTCTGTTCATGGTTTTTACACACCACCAATTATGTAAAACGGAAAGCGAAATGAAGTTTCCTTTACCTTTTCGTGACGTTAATCAATTCTTGTTACTAAAATCATCAACTTCATTAAAATCAAACATGTAATTTAAGGCCACAAACAAACCATGTCCATATTATAACCACAACTACAGACTTCCGTCATAAAGCGGGACATACACAAACAGAAATATCATAATAAAGTGACACTCGAAAAAACTGTTTTGAAACTGTCTCCCGACAGTAATTAACGAACTAATTCAACGATCAAGTAACCGTGAATGGTCAGCTTTATGTGGTTCTTAAAAGGCTACGCGTACGTTTAACCCTTTTTTTTTTTTTCGAAAAAAAATTTAATACCGAAGCGAGTAGTAGTTGGGGTAATAAAATCTCGGCAGCCACTCAAATGAGCTGAACTTTTGAAGCCTAGGGTACAAGACAGACGGGTCAGCGAGGAGGGAGACGGTTGACAGGGCCGGACTCAGGGCGAGTATTATGTAAGGAGGCTGATTATCAAAGTCATTATATAAAGCTAAGGTTATATTATGTGTCGTGGTAAAGTTAGGGTTAATCACACTAATATTGTAAAGGCGAAATTTTGTGTGTGTGTGGCCAGGACCAATTTTGATAAAATTTTGTATGGAGGTAGCTGACATCCTGGATTAACATATAGGTTACTTTTTATCCTGATGTTCCCACGGGATCGACATTTACGCTGGTGACACCGCGGGGCGCTGCTAGTAAGTTATAAACTGTGAAAGAAGATGATTTAGAAGATTGAGAAAATATTGTCGTGTTTAAAGTGATATCAACTTTATTCGTTACTGTATATAAGATTAAGGTTCAGATTAACATAAAAAACCAGGTGCCCTTGCTTATTTAAGTTTGTACTGCTTTTACTGTATACTGGTGTTATCCGTATTTTAAAATAAACAAAGGAATTATATTATATTACGTACCCCGAGCGTTTTAAATTTCCTTATTATTCATATTAGATATACCTATGTAATCGTGACAAAACCAACTTAATAATAACCGTTTAACAGCCTATTTAATAGGTACAAATTAAACTACTACTAATTAAATTTTTGATCAAAATAACATGAATTGATATTTTCCTTACTCTGTAATCGATGGTATTTATAACTTCATATCTACTTATTTGTTGACAGCGTAACTGGTTTTCCACTAAGTTTTTGCATGATAACGTTTATTTTGCGAGAAAGTTGCTCATGCGCAAGCCGTTACCGTAGATATCTGCAACCCGCATGTACCGTGACTTGGAAATATTTTTACGTAAGTAAAAGTTGTAAAAATAGCAATAAAAACAATGTCTGTAGTATTTATTTAACTTTAATAACAAAAATATGAGTCTATTTTAATACCTATCTGCCGAAAATGATGTAGGAAATAAATTTATGGAAAACACAATTGATGAATTGCTCATGAGTTTTGAATTCATTACATCTTCCTCATAATTTATAGATATCACACCACATGAAATAACAACCCTTAGAAACTTTCTTGGCCAGAGAGCCAGGCGGCTCAAACAATTTAATATTTAAGACAAAACAATTGTCAAACTCAAATGCTACTCTTCATACACGACATAATATCAAAGACAACACGTACAAACTTCAAAACATCACAACCGACAGCAAAAACAAAAACATTTTATCCTCAAACGTCCCGACACGGCATCGTTCTCATTATATCATAATTTGCACATTTTCCACTGTCTGATTACGGCCCTGTGTCGGACGGCGCAGTCTGAAAAAAAGTTTTTTCACTAACTGAAGCATTAATCCGGCCTGGTATTAGTTTACTCGCTTTTACTTGGCTGTGTGTGCGTTATGAGCATGTGTGCGAACCGCCGGCCAACTTTTTTGCATAGAGCACGCAAAATGCAGATGCGTCGTTTTTATTCACACTATAAGTGATTTAAGATGATTCTGTAGATGAAGGAGATAGTTTTTGTGTTCCTGAGTCTTGGAAGGCTTGTAAAGAACTTCAAAGAAAAACTTTTAAGTAAAGTTGTTAGTAGGTATTCCTTCTTGTTACTGACAAATACTGACTGAATACTATTTACCACCAAAAATAAAGTTCATTGCCTACACAACGCAGATGTCATTACACCACAAAAATCGATAAGCACAACAAAAGACGAAAACACTTCATTGAATACCAAAATTTTCGTAACAAAAAAGAAATATGCCGTCTCTGTTTAATCGCGGTGCTCTGTAAAATGCAGTCTGTCGGCTCATTCTCCCGTGCTCCTCGAAACCTGGACGCGGTCCACTCACACACACATAGGTAACACGCCCACATATACATAACTGATCTATGTATGCACAGTAATACCTGGCCTTTAGGTACGAGTATCACGTTTAATAACTATTGTATTTGGGAGCGATCGAAATGAGTGTGTTTGGTGAAGTCCGGCACGAAAAATGTCTGGAAACTATTTTTTTTTTTTTTTTTCGCAAATTTCGTGCGTACAGCGGATTTTATGAGCTTTATGGCAGCTGTGGAAGTTTGTTTTAAACCGGCCTGCGGCGTTTTGAAGAGAGATATATCTATACCTACCTGTGGAAATCCAATGATGTGAATGCTATTTGTTGATAGCTCGCATTTTAATTGATTGGCTTTATGATCCGCTGATTGATTGAAAGCGAGGTTAGGTATTGTTTGAATTGTGTTACTAACTTGAACAAAAAAGAATTGCAGTTTATCATTTGCCATCACTACCTTCATTGCTTATTATCTTAATTTAAGTAAACAGCTGAAAGAAGCAGGCTTACCTTTTTCCTTTCCATTTGATACGAAACCGAAGACACCAATATTGTAATCTAAAAATATATACAAATTAAACCTACTCCTCCATTATATTTATAACCATTGTCTAGATACATATTTAAAACAATGACCGTTGCAGTATTTCCCCAATACCTAGGTAGGCAAGTAAATATAAAAGGAGTTACACGTTCCTAATTAAAATACTTAATAATCTTGCGTAGTATCACATTAAGGAAAAACATTGCAAATGAATAAAGTGCGCATGTATAAATAATATTATTATCGCAAGTTCTTGCAAGTAATATGCGACAGAGGAAGCTTGTGCCAGATCTTTAATTTAATATTGTATTACTGAAATTTAACTAATAAAATTATGCGGCATTTTGTAAGAATCTATAGTTTTACGTTTTAAATAACTTGAGTTTTACGTTAAGAGAAATATTTACCTGTAGGTAGATACATTTGCTCAGTAACAAAATCTGACGGCTTTCAAATTCTGGCAAAAGTTTCTGTAGAAAACATTAGATACAATTTAGGTATTCACTTTGTCCAAAACTGACATCATAGTTTATCATAGATATGCTAAGACAAACAAGAATCAGGAAAGGTCCAAATATGCAACCTTGTGAAACGCCTCTGCATAGAAACACCTTCTTACCGTTATGGTTGCTTGTTTTGATGGTTTATGATGATGTCAAATAAAGAGTTTTCTAGTTCCTTAAGGAAGAGCTAGGCGGGAATAATTCATCATTATCGCTTTCGCCAGACAACTACATAATGATTGGGAAGTAGCTTGCAGATTGTAGATATAGCAAAAGAAACGGATTCCAAAGAAAAAACTTATGTTTTTAATTTAAAACCCTCAAGTGTAGAGGTTCTTACCCCGTGTTATCGGTTAGCGGTATGCGCGTGCGCCCGCATCTGCAAGCACCGTAAGCTATGGAAATAAAGATCGCCGATCGACTCTCATGCCCTACATACTTGTGTTGCTAATCAACTACAGTTCACTATTTTAATTTTATTTAACATGTTGGAATTTTAATTGAAAACATTGCGATAAAAAAAATATTTGAGAATGTTCAATTCCATTTTGTAACGGTCTTAGATTTTCTTTTGTTTCTTGGTTTGCCTCCCTTCTCTAGGAATTCCTTAGGTTGTTTCTGTATTCAAAATAAAACTACAATCTTGGGCAAAATTGGGTTACACCTATTTAAGGTATAACCCAATTTAAGGAAATGATATAGGCCAACGGACATTTCCACAATCACAAATACTTTTAAAACTGTACTATCTTCGTTTAAAGTCGAGTTTGAGTCGACACAAAAAATCCACACGTTCGTAAGACCCAACAATATGAAAGGATGAAAAGAAACCAGAAAAAAAACAATGCGTGACCCCTGAGTAACGTCTTGGCTCCTTGGCCATAGAGTATAAAAGTATAAGACGAAACAACTTCTTAAATAAAAAAACCTTTTGTCACAATCGTGTGAAACCCTGAAAATAATAACCACTAATCTATTCGAAGTTACGTTTCCAATTGATGTTATTTCAAGTTAAACAAATATCAACTTTATTTCAGTATTAATTAAGTTAATTTCAGAGTAACAAGCATTATTTAAAAAGGCTTAAAAATTTTTGAAGTTGTAGCGTAAATTGATCTTTATTGTGTAAGAATTAAAGTTATTTTTCCAATAACTCATATTTGTTTTTGTTTGTAAATCGTGAACGCAGATTAGTTATGTTAATAATATTTCCACTTAACTACTAAGTTCGTATACCTATACTTACCTAACGTTTTCGAGGAGGTATTTAGCGTTCATTTTTGGATTTACCTATATATAAGTTCGACTAATTAAATGAAGGAAAATGACGTGTTGACACAATCAAGAAATGAATAACTTCGTTTAAAAGAGGAAAAAGATCTAGCGTCAAAAATTACCCACCTTTAGGTTTAAAAAAGAATACCTAACATAGGTTAGGTACCTATATCTAGGGCTATCTAGGTATAGACCTAGATAGATTTATGTGACGTTATACTAAACGGAAATAATAACTGTTCTGTCACTTCTCCGATACAATATTTTTATAATCTGTGGTCCTATGAAGTTTCACACGGGAATCGAATCGCTTTCTTGAGGGGTCCTATCGCTCTTTACTCAAGGAGCCCCGGCAATATCTCCGACAATGTTTAGCCACCCTAATGGTGGTTTTAATGGTGTCAAAGCAAAATAAAATACAGGGTTTAATGTCGTGATTTTATTTTAGTGAAATACATATTTAATTGGAAACAATATTGTGTTCGCCATGAATACACTGAAAAAGTGAGTGCGCAAAGATGCAATTCTGAAAGAGTTTCTTGGAATGAGCAAGCAAGAAAAATTATAGAAAACACGGCATTTATTAGGTACTTACCTATTATGAAAACTATGTAGTGAGGATTTATTTAGGAGTATAAAATTACACTGGATAAATTCTATTATAAAAAAAAGACGGGTTGCACTCCGGGAGTGCCGGCAGAAGTGAAAACTTGAATATTAACGTTGAAAAAAATCAATCATTAATTTAATTAATATTACTCATTTTTTTTCAATATTTCTGCGTCACTTTTTTCATTAATAGATGCACTTTGTTCAATTTCCATATTTTAAACACTTTCGGTCTTATTCATAAAAAAAGCCTATTGAAGGTTTAAACCATTCATTAGTTAAAATGCTCAATAGGCCTTTAAAACATTCGATAAAATTTTGTATTCATAAACGCTTCATAAACGTTCTATAACTAGAATGTCCTACAACTTCTAAATGTTGCCATTATAATGAAGTCATCCAACAAATTGGCCAACACATTAAATCGGCATACGAGAATATCTGTCTACGAACCGAATATTTGTGTCCATAGACATTATTACGTATGAAAAACTAATTTATTGTCTACAGTTTCAACAGTTTTGACGCGACAACGTCATGGTCGTCATGGAAACAATATGAATATGTCAATGAATGAATTTGATATTGTATGTGTCAAACTAAAAAACTTTTGAATATTTTTTTTGTATTTAAAATTAATGAAATTAAGACCGGAGACTAGTTGCAATAAAGGGCAAAGAATTGAATATTGGTTGGAGGAGGATAAGGTGTGTACCTACTGTTACAGCTAAAATGTGTTCAAAGTAAGTTATGTTTTGTAAACATTCTCAATTTCTTATACTTATGCTTGCTTTTGCTTCTAATCCTTAGATTTTTTGGAAGAATTGGTCAGGGAGAGGTCTCCATAATAGAAAATAAAAACACTGACACAAGCACTAACGCTAAACAGGGGCAGCCTGGCATGATTTACGAATTAGGTGCCTATCCAATTTACAATTTTACGAAGAACTTCGTTTGCCTGTACAAAACTCATTGTAACAAAAAAAAAACCCGCCATAAGAATAATAATTACTGTTATTTTGATGCCGCTACTGATTAATTAAATCAGTATAAATAAGATAATGAAGCGAAAGAATTTATAACATTAGTTTTGTATTTCAGGTCAATAGGACTAGTAAGGATGGTGCTTCACTACGAATAGCAGAAAATGAAACGGCCTACAGAAGAGATGGCACAGATGGCAAATGAAAAGCAAACATTTTAAAAATGTTGTTCTGCTTGCACAAGTTTTAGAAGCCAAAGTAGAGTTTAGAGTATTGTTCAGCCGTGAACAGGCAAGAGTTACATACGCCAGCGTCAGCATCAAGAGCGACATACATTCGTTCCACATAAATTAGTAATTAGTAAATGAATAAATTAGTCATCAAGCTGGAGTAGAGTTTGATTCATCTTCCATAATTCCTCTCACTATGGCCAAGACACCTTTAGCCATCACCAGTTCTATGAGTCTGTGGGACCGGCAATGACAAAACTATTTCCTGTGTACACATTGCACGACGTACACAAACCCCTATTCCTACCCAAATTCTGTCTGTTCCCGTAGGTCTCCCGTAGGCTTGTATGATAGGTTAGGGTGTTAGGATAACTACGGTGTTAAGTAGTTGCTGTAGGTTTATAATCAGTAGGGTGAGGTAACCATAGGTACCAGGCTCAATTTTTACAAACTTAGCCACACTGTATGCATTTGGAATAACAGCCGTACTAAGCTGTAAGTCCCGGTGCGTACAAGTATTATAAAAATAAACTGATATTTGTATACAAGCTTTTTATTAATGAACTACTCCCTAAATTTCTTCCCTTTTACTTTAGATCTTGTTGGCTCAAAATATTGCCACTTCCACGTTGTCGTCGGTGGCAGCGCAGAGGTCACTTTGACTGCATGTTTTGGGTAGGACAAATAAGGCAGAATAGGACGTGGAGCATGTTTTGCAACATAGCTTCACAGCCACACCCTACTGGAGCATCTCCCTGCAGGGTGTAAACTTCCGTGGTCGACACGGAAGCATTGTTTTCACACAAAAGCAGCAATGTCCCACAGTATTTCTTGTTGCTATAATGTGCTTCGTTATATTTTTCGTCGCTTCTATTTTGTATTGTAGGTAGGTATATAATAATAAACTAAATTGGTTAAACAGAAGTTCAAAATAAATTAAATACAACTGCGGTTCCTCGAAGTACTATTGTTTATGAAACTGACTTTTCAAACATTTGTACGTCAAATGTCATTTTCTTCGGCCATCTTTGTCGTGTCTCACTTGGTTCACTTCGGTTGGCGCCGCCGTAGAAAGAGATGGTGGGGGGGGGGAAATCTCTCCTGACGGTCACGTGTCCTGACGCGATGCCCTGACGCCAGTTTAACATTTTTTACCCATTACAAAAAGTGTTCAACGCCGCTAAAGAAGTTTTCACTTCAAAAAAAAACTATGCTAAGAAACTATTAAATTAAAAATATAATATCCTAACCTAATATTATATTTTTCAAAGATTTTTCCTAATGACGTCCGGATACTTCATTCTTTTGTTTCTATCTAAATTCACTTCAGACAGCGTAAAACAATATTGAAAGGGAATCTTCGATTGGAAACAAAATCTTTATTTCGAAGACATCTTCCAACTTTCGATTCCGGTTCAATTGATGAAAAGGAACTTCTGCAAAAAATCTATCAAACAATAAGCCAAGACGTTGGGGTCCAGGTAGGCAAGATGCGAATCCTTAAGAAAACATAACAATAGCAGATACAACCAAACTAATATCAACTTTATCTTTTCCATGTTAAAGTTCAAAATTGAATTCAAAATTACATTAGTCGTTTTAAATTTTGACTATTGTAATTGCTGACTATTCAAGGAATATTGTACTTTAATTTGTAAGTTTTAGACTTGATATTTCTTTGCAACTCTCGTCGCTAAAATATTCTTACAAGGGTATAGTTTGTGTGAACAATGCAACAGCTGATTCCCACAGTTAACGGTTTTATTTAAAATATTAGTTTTGTTACCGATTTCTGCTTACGATGCTTTTTGTATTTATGAAGAAAGTGACTTTAGTCGAGATATCTAATTATTAAAAAAAAAACAGACTTTTTACAAAAAATAGATACTTACCTTACCTATATTTGTTCAGAAATTTATTTAAAAAATACACAGAAATCTGTAGTTGCATCGCAATTCGACGTTTTTTTCCTGTAAACCTTTTACAAGTAGGTAATGAAAGTTACGCAACGCACAGTGGGCAAACTGTTATCTACACCTGGAAAAAATAACAATTATTTTGGTTTTAAATAACTGTTATTCTTAAAACTAGGTTTATTCGATACTACTATCTTGTTTACGTAAAGGCAAAACTTTTTCTTTTTGCAATCGCTAGCCCGCATGTAATTAGCATAACCTGAGCGTTAGTACGTTCACTGCTTACTAACACGTCACATTTACGTCGATCGCTATCAAATACGTCGATATACCTAATCGGTGACCTACAACTACTAGGGTAGGAATTGAGAAGTTTCCAATTTTGTAAGTAATTTTTTTGTTGTACGGTCAGCATCAAAAGTCGATTAACACATCAGTTTTCTTAATCTTAGTTATTGAGCAAAATATTTGTTCAAAATTGCAGCGAAGAAAAAAGTAGAATATTAACTCTTTGCTATTATGTGAAAAGCTAAAAAGCAGTTTATTAAAAAAAAATGTTGTCAATTTAATAACATGTAAAAATGAAAGTGTTAATCGACTTTTGATGCTGACCGTACCAAAAAGTTTAATTGCTTAAGATTTTTAATGATTTTGGAAGCGTTGCTAAGAAATTCTCGCAAAAATATTCTCGAATATTTCTTGAGATTATCAAAAAAATGTGTAAGGGTTGATGAACGGTGGGTATTCTCTCTTCTCACAATTTTCTAGGTGGCAACAGGCCTAAATAGTTCAAATTAAGTTCTTTCTTTACGTAGTACTAGGATTAAAATCCAACTGAGTTTACTAAACCTAATTTCTGAATATGCTTTCGAGATATATATTCGAGATAACTTTTACAAAATAAATAATCAAAAATTTAACTTGATTCACACAATGATTGTCCAAAAAGCGCCTGTGCATCTATTAAAAGATATTAATTTGAATTACTATCATTAATATATCACCCACTTATAAAACATGTGATGACACGCCACATGTCCCTAATGGTCGCCAACGAATATACTCGTATCAAATGTGTCTCCCATTCGAACTTATCAATATTTTTAATATCGAATATGAGTAACTAATGAGTTACAGATATGAGTAATAAGTCTGTTAGTAACTGAAGCGTGGAACTTGTTAGTCATACAGTAATACTTTCCTTAGAAATAAGTGTACCTGATAATAATTGTCTATATAAGGATAATTTTAATTGAAGGTTTATCCCGTAACTCGTGTATAACCTCACGTAATTAAATTAGTATCTACTAAAATACCGAAGTGAATACCTACTACCTACCGTTTCATTTTAAAAAGGGAATAATCCATCTCCGTTTTACCAAACCTAATTACGCAATACGGAAAACTTAATCAAAGAAAAATCAACGACTAATTACAGGCATTTCATTGAGCCTACTTAAAATTGCACAGTGGTTACACCGCCTCCCGCGCCAGCCAAAAAGACATCTAATTATTTAGATACTTCATTTACTTATTCAATTAGTAAGGCTGCGATATTGCGCGGAGTGCCAATTAAAAAATAATAGAAGCCCTCGGAGTGCGAGAGAGAGGAGTGTCACAAGAGGTTTAGAGATGATCCATGCTCATTGACACATGAGTGTCGTGTTATTCGCTAATTTTGCTTGACATATAGATAAGAAAAATATGTCTTTGGATTTTTTTTTTATTTGATTTGATTGGCAGATATATTTGATTCAATGAAGCTTTTTTCGTGTAAATTAAATCCATGATCAAGTCCTATTTTGATTTTGATTTGATATCAAAGAGTTTGTTAGGCCGTTTCCATAATTAAACCCAACTTTTTGCCAAACGTAACCCTAAAAAAGCTCATAAAATTACCCCCAGCAACTAGCTCGTCACTTGCAGGAACGTGAAAAACCGAATTAGCTTGTCTGAATGCGAACTCGTAAGTAATTAGCCTCGCGAGACTCTCGATTCGCTCAACTCGCTCTCGTAAGCGAACCGGAGCGAAGATAGCGGAGCGATGCGACGCCGAGAGAGCGAAAATGGCTAATCAAATCCTTTCCCGCTCTCGACGGTATTCGAGGGCTTTTTATTTTCATTGTGCCGTGAAGTGTCACGGTGTAGATACGTATAAAGTTTGTTATACATATAACTCGTTAGCCAAGCTTCATCAACATTTTATTTGTGGAGAACAGACTGATTTGTGTCTTCCTTGTGTTTTGATTTTTATCTAACGTACGTTTTTTCTTCTTTACAGAGAATTCTACTACATACAAATGGAGAAGTATGCGCGACAGGCCATCAGCGAAGGTCTGAAGACAGCGGAGGACCTGCACGTAGCTGGTGACTCCGAGCTGTACAGGGTGCTCAACCTACACTACAACCGAAACAACCACATTGAGGTGAGCATGCAGCAGGTGATAAAACTTTTTAAATATTTTAGGTTATTTTTGAAAATGTCCTTTTGGAAATCAATACACATTTTATAGTCCTCGAACAATCCCAAAAACTGATGCTTGAGCAATTCGGAGTGGTTTCTAAGTATGTGCTTCCTACGATTCCAGGTGCCACCGAACTTCAGATATGTGGTTGAACAGACACTACGAGAGTTCTTCCGCGCCATCCAGGGCGGTAAGGACGCAGAACAGAGCTGGAAGAAGTCCATCTACAAGGTGATCTCGCGGCTCGACGACCCGGTGCCCGAGTACTTCAAGTCACCGAACTTTCTCGAGCAGTTGGAGTAAGCGCCAAATCGACGCGACGCACATTGTTTCGGCAAAAAACTAAATTATATTTAAAAAAACAAATCATTGGACGATTGTTTCGCACACCAAAATTTTACGACACTCGCATTTAGGCCTTCAGATTCAAAATTATTGATAAAAAACGTTAAATTAAATTATTAAAAAGAAATTTTGGATTTGTACGTTGGACGTCGCGTGGCGCGGTGACCGCCGCGCCACAAACTGCGCTCTACTAGGAAATTCATTAGGTTATACGAGTAAGAGAAAATTTAAGTCACCTAGAATTTTATTTCTGCACATAATATATTTCGCTATATATAATTATTATTATATTATTATTAAGTATTATCTTAAAATGGTTTTATAGTTGTGTATATCTTAAATCATTTATTGATTTATTCTTTAAGGAAAAAAACGATTAATATATTACTGCTTAAGTTTTGAATTTTTCGTTGTTTTTATTTTTGGTTTTCCTTTGTTTCCTTGTCCTTTGGAGCATGCTAAGTTGTTTATCCCTGGTAGTTTTTGCTTTGGAGGCTCGCCACGCGCGGCCGGAAATTGTCAACCTTTACCTCGTCATACTTATTTTAGGAGTAATTAATTAAAGTTAACCATAGTCATTAGTACAATAGAGCAGGGTTATTTTTCGATCCACAAACAAAGAATTTAAAGATTATTTTTATACTGATAGCCGGTTTTATGTTCATGCAGAGGATTTATCAATAGAATAACTATAATGAAGACACAAAATTCGAAAAGATTACACATCTTATGTGAAGATTAATGTAAACATCCTGATTTGTATTTACAATATTTCGGCAATGTTCGGATCGCGAGTTCAGTTCGTCCGGAGTTCGGCTCCGGATTAGGTTTAAGTTTATTTGTTAGATAATACTACTTTCTGAAACTATGTGCGGGCATCATAGACACCACGCGAGTGCGGGCCGTCACTCCTTACACGTTAATCAAAGCATTATTTTATCTAATATTATCCATACTCATACACAATACACACCATATACCCGATAATGATAAGGCAAAATACTGTAACATTCTTCATTTTATTTTAACAATAACAGTTATTTTTGACTACAACTTAGTTGAATTACCCCACGGTGACGCCCGTACTCGGCAGGCGAGCGCTTTGCGGCGGCTATCAAGCACATAGACATTTGACCCACATCCAAACAGCAGCAATAGTTGAAGGCAACACAATACAATAGATCTAAATCCCAAAAAAACATCCAAATTCTCAAAATTACAGCTACATTATTTGGCATCCAACAATAAACCCTTTCGCACTGGGCCACCTCGTCCGAACAGAAGTGCCTTCAAAAGAAAATATTGATTTTTTACGAAAAAAAAAATAAGAAATTAAATACAAAAAAGGGCCCTCAATAGACCTAACCGCCCAACCGGGGCCGCCGCAGAGCGCCCGCGATCCGCCGCCCGCGCATGCCCCAGTTCGCCCGTATCGAACGATCAGTATACATACACACACTTACTATTATACTATAGAAGAATAATTAGTTTGATTCGTAGATATATGTAGCGCGATACGCTGGACTCTTGTTCCCTGACTGATGGCAGATGAATATGACATGACTCGAGAAGTACAGACGGTTGAATGTAGCATGGCAGGTCAGGGAGCAAGCTCCAGCAGATTCGCAATCTCGATGTATTTGTTATATCATGTAGTTGCTGGCCGCCAGCCCGCCACGCGGGAACACTTTCAGTTCACATCCTCAGTTTACAGAACAAACAGATATAATGATAATTTCGCTTCTCAAATAGATTATAACACGATAAGATAGACAGTTGTACAGAAATGTATAGCCATTTGTACATATAACGATAGTTTTAATACAGATGAGATAATATCAAGTAACTATCTTAGCGTTAATGGTATTTAATTAAGAGACAATAGACAAACGGAAAATATCTATTGTTTTGCAGAATGTACAAAATATTTAAGCCATCCTAATTTATATGTACGGAACCGCGCGAGAGGGCGGCCGGCCCTAGCTAAGCAAGTAAGCATATTTCATTTGATATTACACGTTTGTTATCGTTTCATTTGTAACCATTTTGAACTATTACGATAATATAAGAGTACCTCAGTTTAGGATGGACCAGGCGTCGACTGGTGTGCTTAGTAGCTCAGGTTAGGAGAGTTAGAGATACTGAAGTTTTTGAGACATCGACACATAGATTAACACGCAGCCTCCCCCTTTCGGAAGACCGGTTTTTTTTTTCTAAATTGTCCCCGCCGCGTCGGCCAGGCTGGCTGACGCGTCCCCACTCGCCACCACTCCCTCAGACAATAGCCCGGGTTCTGTTTCCACGATTCGCGCCAGTACGTCAGGTACTCAGTCGTCGCTGGGCTTATTCGAGATCGAGCAACGTTCCATGTTACGTTATACTGATTGTCTTTTGTTACAAGTTGTTTGTTTCTCCGTAACATAGGCACTGGCGTTTTAGAGCTGAGAAGTGTACAAGTAACAGAATTGAGTAACGGAATTGATGACTAGTACGAATATTCCTAAGCACTAGATTCGTTAAGATCACTAGTATGGTAGCATTGTTTAAGTATCACAGCCCACTTGTTAGCTCTAAACTGACATTTACCGATTAATTCCTTGTATAGTAAGTAATGAATTCGTTATTCCGATCTATCCATAGATTTCTTCATATCTAATAGAACTGTTACGCAGGCTACACACACATATTACAATAGAAATGTATTGGTTTCCCATCAACAGTATTCAACCGACATGCCGTAATTTGCAGATACTTGGAGCCGTATTAAAATGTTTTATGTAAGTACTACAAAATAGTTTCAAGGTCAAAACTCAGAATATGTACTTATCAATTTTTGTAATTTAATACAATTTTTGTCCGAATTTTATACTTGAGTGACTCACTGTGCAATATAACAAGACCACAATGGATATAACATGCGATCGAGCCGATTTTTTAAATTTATTCGATGTTCAATTATTTGTAAGTTATCGGTTGACAATTTTTCTAAATTTAATGAAAAAAAATTAAGACTCAAGTTTGAAACATCGAAATATTTAGTCCACAGTGATCATGGGGGCTAATCCCGCAGAAAAAGTACAAAATTCGGTGTTGACTTTAAATCTCATGTTTGTATCAATTTATAATATAATATGTATGTAGATTTATTGAAATTGCCCGTTTCGGCTTTCTCATTGTTTTCATAATTATGCTTTATCTAGATGATAGTTTATTTATGTTTCACGGAAATGTACTTATCTAAAGTTTTTGCTTTACACGTTTAGTATTTTGGAATCCGTCTACGAAAATGTTTGGATTATCAATGTAAAATGAAATAAATATTGTAATTATTTTCAAAATTAATTATAAATAAAAAAAAACAATATATGTAGAAAGTATTCGGTTTCACGTTTGGGTATTATGGTTCCTAAATTTTCGAAATTGTAATAGACTCTATTGTATGTAGCGTTTCATTTTTTGGAGGTTAGGACATTTAGATGTATCTACCAAATAGCTGTATCAACTTTTCTATACGTGAAAAAATCAATAAGGAAAATTGCTGAAGTTTAGGTAGTTATGGAAATAAGTATCATTCTTAATAATATATATATATTATCTCATAAAAATGACAAAAATTGAGCACGGATATACTATTAGGATGTCTTGAAACAAATACTGCCGACGCTTATCAATAAAATTTAGTGAGATAAGCTCGAACGCCCAATTGTGTAACTATGTGAACTTGTGAACGTTGCACAAGCCCCACAACACGGGACTAAGCGTTCATCATTTTATATTCGAGGTTAACCATACTGTAGTGGATTTCAAACAATATTTTAAATATCCTTGTGGTCTTCATTGGTAACAGCGATACACGTTCAGTTCTGTATTGTGTGTTCGTACGTAATGTGTTAATTTAGTTACTTTGGTGAGCCACAGTCCATAATGTGGCGACATTTTTATAATATATTTGTAAACTATAGCGAGCGGACGCGGACGCCAGTGATAAAATTAGTGACAAAATTTAAAAAAATACAAAATTATTTTTGATAGTGACGCAATGTTTTTTGTTCACATCACGACCCATTTCGGCCCTCTGTGGTCGTGCACTGGACAAAAGGCGATGTGCCATTAATGAAATTGAGATTTTGACTAGTGTTTAGGCGTCATTTCGGTATCCTCGCATTTCGGCTAAGTGTTAAGTGGCCGCGTCCGCTTGTTTTGATATATTTAGTACAAATTTCATGATGTTAAGGTTACGAGGCTCAAAGCTTTTCTTTTGAGGCGCCCGCGCACCCGCCCCCGGCACGCGCCTACGATATAATGAGTCGTGTATAAAATTTTATTCAAAAAGAGTATTTTTGTATTGAATATTTCTAAAGTTGGTGTAAAGGTCAAAATTCATAAATTATAGCGATGACAAAATGGGACATTAGGTAAATTTAGAATGTCATGCGTTTTTTGTATTTAATTTTAAGAATAGCGTCGGATATAAAACGTTTAGGAGCATTAACCATTTGTAAATAAAAAGTTGAGCGTCGCGGCTGAGGGGCGGCGGCGCGGCCGGCCGGTTATATAGGTAAAAAAATATATAAATAACTCAAAGATGTTTATATGGTTCTGGATGTAAAAAAGATAAATTTAAAAGCAATTTTAAGGTGAAAAAAAAATGTGGAAAAAATTGTAAACGATTCGTCGGTATTTGTGTTAGAATGGCTGCTAGCGGGTCACTATTGTAATCTGTGGGCCTCAGACACGTCATACCTAATGTCAGAAACTAACCTAACCTAACTACGCATTAATTATTACGGTTCTTAATACTACAACAATACTTATACATTAATATAATATCACATTGTCATAATGCTTATAATTTACGAGCGTGTGTCTTTGTCCGTGAATGTTTTAGGATCTAACCACTGTTCGGTGTACTAGACATAAAGTGGATTATTGTGAATGAAAATGAAATTGTATCCAAATTGAGTGCGTCGGCCGTGTGGCCGGCGGCTCGTGCAAATTGCGTTCGTTTATTGGCAAACACATTGGCGGTTTCTAAAGTCTGTTGATCAAAATTTATCAAAATTATTGGATGGAAGAACGGTGAAACATAAAAGTCGTATCTCTACTAGCAATGTCAGCATGGAGACTTGTTGTACCAGTGAGGGATGTTTCTTCGTGAATATAACGAGTAATAAAGCTAAGCTTTTATTTGAATACATGGTTTTTTATTTCTGTCTTACCTTTCCCTCCCACCCCATCATCAACAATATTCACTATTAGAAAAAATAATAATAGATACCTAATTAAATCTGTCAAGCTCCACTAATGAGACACAATTGATTTTCTATTGTTTGGTCACCGATCGGTGTCCCGCGGTCCTTGACCGGTTAAAATTGTCAAAAAATTATAAAAATGTCAGAAGCCTAACATGTTTGCGCGAAAAGAGCACAACAATACCTAGATATGTATATCCAAACACCATATTTTAGTCTAGGTAAATGGATTTATAAATTCGAAATACGAAAGAATTTGATGATACATACCTATTATGTAGATGCTATGATGACCAGAAGTATTTGTATTATTTATTTTTACTTAGGTGAAACTTTTTCCAAAGAAATCATCACATCAACCCACTGGGCGGAGTAATCGCCTCTATGGAAAATAGTTTATTTTTTCAAACAAATCATAGATTTTCAGATTAAGCCAGCAATAAATTAGTCTATGACAGGTTCTAAAATAATCTCGGGATCACACATGCTTAAATCATGAGTTTCATATTCGTAGATCTGCTGAACATGTCGTACTCGTAATGCTTCGCTAGGAGCAATAAGAACGGTAATTGTTTACGTAATGGCATAAACATTACAAGAAAACCTCAGGTATTTTCTTCACTCTCATTTTCTTCCTTTTTTCTTGCTTCAAACAGACAACCAGTCTTACCAAGGGGTATCGTGTTACCACACCCCGGACACTCCATACAACACTCGCAAAATAATTAAATACTACTACTACTACATTAAAAAATTACGTTTGTATACGTATGAATGTGTGCGTGAGGTACTTGTGTTTGCGAGCGCGACGAACATGCCGGCCGAAGTGCGGGGTGAGACCGTGCGGTAACTGATGTTAGTGCGGGGAAGGGAGTGTCCTTTCTGTACGTAGTACTTTAAGTATTCTGTGGTGTTACACAGTAAAAAGGTACTGGGTTGTGGAGGTCAGATAAAAGTCGCTCCAAGTAAAATACTGGTATTCAGCTGCATCTAGCATCCAGGAAGCAGGAAGGAAGGTTGCTTTTGAAGTAAAAACTTCTTTAGGCGCGTAGGGAACTTTTTGAGATGGGTGAAAACAATTGAATTCGCGCCACTGTTACCGTAACCGACACCGCTTCGGATGTGTTCGGCAGTCCTCGGGATGTAGGTACTCGGTTTTAATGTACATATATCCGATATGTGAGTGAATGATGGCAAAGTATTCTGTTTGTGTTTTGTTTATATGACGATTAAAAAAATACACACGTAATTGTTCAAGTTTTCACTTCTGACGGCACTCCCGGAGTGCCACTTTTTTTTTTTGTTTGGCCAGCACCTCACATTTAGCCCAAAAAAGTATGGATGGAGAATGATGTCCTTTGAATTCCAGGGGCCACCCGCCACACACTTGTAAGACACGTCCCGCGCGGGGTGTGTCTGTGTGAGGAGTCACACAGGCACACCCCGCGAAAAACAAAAATACGGTTTGTTGTTAAAAAGCTGGAGAGCTTTTTAACAACAAACCGTATTTTTTCTATACCTTCGAGAGATGCTCAGACAGCATGGCAGATGGCAGCTCCTGGAGCGGTCAAGGAATGTGCATCATTGTTTCGGAAAAAGAGAGATGGAACTTTCGTCGCAACGCCATCTTTTTTTTGCAGCGGAACTATAATCACTTTGAACCATAAACAACCAGTGTTCGCTAATGTACCAGAATCGTGAACGAGGGCGATGCCATTGCTACTTTAGTACTAAACATCGTCGCTAGATGTCACTGTGCACTTTGTGATCTGAAAACTGTACATACTCTTTGAAAATAATGATGACCAAAACTGTGCATGATCGCCGAAGTTGTAAAAATGTAGATTCGACTGAAAACTTGTATGTACCTACTGGCGTAAAACAAAATTTTCAGTAGGTACCGTTTCTAGTGTGTAGGTACCATAGAAATTATATCTATGGTAGGTACCTACAGTGTCATACGGCAAACTTCATTCCCTAAAATCATATCCAATGCTAATTTTATTCAAGTAGTTTCCAACCAAATGGGTAATAATCAACCCCCGCATCTTGAGACTATCAAATATTCAAATTAACCCTAATTTGTCGCTAACCGCTTAGGGCAGCGAGTTTTGAGCTGATTACAGGCATTTAAGACCTCAGTAATAAGTCTGGAGTAGGCACTTGATTTATATTAGACTTTAATAAGTAGAAGTTCTTAGGGGATACTGACTTTAAATTAAAACTCTTCACTCTTTTGCCGACTTCAGAAAAGAGGGTTTTAATGTGACTGTTTTGTAGAGTTCCCTAGGTAGGTACTGGTTTATGAGATACTAGCTGCGCCCCGCGGTTTCACTCGCATAAGTCTCGATCCCGTGGGAATATCGGGATAAAAAGTATCCTATGTCCTTTCCCGGGACTCAAGCTATCCCTATACCAAATTTCATCTAAATCGGTTCAGCGGTTTAGGCGTGAATAGGTAACATACAGACAGAAGGAGTAACTTTCGAATTTTTAATATTAGTACGGATTAACTAGAGCCGAGCTCATGACGACTATCTATTTGTCGCAAGCTGTTGAGCATGAGGTCCTGGGTTCGATTCCCGGGTCGCTCAGTGATATTGGGTTTTCCATCAGTAATTTCTTAGTTACAGCCCGGAGGCCGGATTATAGTGCCCGGTTGATGGCAATAGGCTCGCCTACTGAAGACTTAACCTTTTGAACATATTTCCGTGCCCCTATACCGCTCGTGTCGTATTTCTGCGATAGAGAACATGCATGATTTTTTTCGTTCTATTAACTGCGTGGTATACCTAACTAAAACCATTATTAAATAGACATAAAAACATTTTGACTATTTTTTAATCGATACAAAGATTGTACCTCCTTATTTATTGTAGGTATTATTTTATCGATTTGTAGCCGCGCGCTAGGGGCACGGCAATCGATATTTAGTCAAGCGGGTGAAATGTGCTTGTGGGTACCTATCTACTATACATACCTACGGACCTACCTAGGTGCACCCTTGCCTAAGCCTTCGGGATACAGGCGTGATGTTATGTTGATGACTGTATCGGCAAAAAACTTTTTAAGAAAAAAAAACCGACTTCCAAAAAAACACTACAAAGTGAAAAATAACTTTATTTCGGAAGTCGGTGTCTTTGGATCTGTATTTTAGTTTTTTGCCACCGACTTCCGAAATAAAGTTATTTTTCACTTTGTAGTGTTTTTTTGGAAGTCGGTTTTTTTTTCTTAAAAAGTTTTTATTTCACGCTTTTTAGTGGGTCTGCTTATAATTTAGGTATCTAAGTTACAATAGCCTAGTGATTATCGCCTTTTACAAACAAAATATTGCTTTTCCCGATGCAGGGAAGTTAATTGTTGAGGAGTTCTCCAGGTCCACCATCAGCTCCATATCACCATTCACATTGTGACGAGCATAAATTGCTTAGCAACCATATTAAAGTAATCGAATCGCAACCCGTGAAATACTTGGATATTATTGAGTACTTCCGATGGCCATCTGTGGTCTTCATCATCAGTTCCACTTCACCAAATAGTGCTTTCCGAGAGCAAATGCACGAGTTACTATAAAAAATACCCAAATCGCTATAGGTGTGCCTATAATATTTGAAGAGTTCCTTCGATTTCTCTAGGATCCCATCATCAAATCTTGACCTGATGCTTTTAGACTAGATGCTGATAATCCTGGCTGCAGCATCAGGCCAGACTTATGTCAACATTACATTGAACTTAAAATTTAGTCCTGTTTAAAATGAGCCCAAACACGACTACGGTGCTGTAATTTCAAGGTTGGTACTTTTTCTGATGCTCCTGGCTTCAGCATCAGGTCTTTATGTACTTCGGTGTTCCTCATTAACAGTACGTTTATCCACACATCGAGCCCTTTTCAATGAGCCTAAACACGATATATCTGCTGTTAGTTGTCGAGGAGTTAGGTACTCTGCAGACTATCCTGACTGCAGCATCAGATCATGACTTGATGATCATCAGACCAAATGTGGCAAATGCCCTATCAAACATCAAAACAATTTACTAAAACAGTCCTTTCCTGTTCGAGTAACTTCTTACTGTTAAGGAGTTGTACCTTCCATCATCAGCTCAGCTACCTGAGATGGTGACAACCATACGCAAATACACAAGATACTTCATAAAACATGCGAAAAACAATAAGTGAGCCTATAAAATTTGAGGGTTGCCCTCGATTTCTCTAAGAACCCATCATCAGATATTGAAATGGTGACAATGGGACCACACGGGAAGCACCAGCTTTCAAATAAAAAAAGAATCATGAAAATCGGTTCACCCAGTCGCAAGTTATGAGGTAACAAACATAAAAAAAAAAAAAAAAAAAAAAAAAAAAAAAATACAGTCGAATTGATAACCTCCTCCTTTTTTTGAAGTCGGTTAAAAACAGGCTTGAGCAGACATTTCTGTATGTTGTCATGGTAAGTATACATCTTTGCACATTTTAAAATATCGCAATAAAGTCTTTCTGGATCTAGGTCTGGCTTTAAACTTGCCAATATGAATACGGAAACGGACGAAGGTCTCCTCGAAATGTTAAGAGCTAGTTTATTGAAAAAGCCTTTGAATACCCACAGATGCCTTTCTCTAACTTTGCTTCAGGGTGTTTGTCAATAAAGAAGATGCATCGCATAGGTATCGTCGATCGCGTAACCCCAGAACGGACAAGTACCTAGATAATAAAACATTCAACCTTACACACGGCGACTTTTTGCAGTGTTTCAGTACTGATATAATCGTAAAAGACCGCGATACAGGCGCGATGCTGTCGACGGACGTTCGTCCACGTAACTACGATTCTGATCGCTACTATCGCGATACAGCCGCAAATTCAGCATCGATACAGACGCAATGCAGTATCGAACATTGTTGTAGTGATTAGGTACTTGTGAACGCCTGTGCACGCTACAGTTGCAATAATTGGACTCGGTCAGTCAACATTGATGGTAGCGCGTTGAGTTGACACTGAATCAATGCATTTGCGTGTTTGCATCAATGCACAAGCAATTCTGAATCGATATGCGATTGTGTTGCTACTGAATAGCTTCGATCTCGCGTTGCAAATGTGACAAACGGCCACAAGAAGCGATACAGACGCGCGCGAAACGCGCTACCGAATCGCTGCAAAAAACGCCCTTACCCAACCGATGATGCGTCAGTCATACTCAACCCCCCCCCCCTCCTCCCCCCTCCCTCTCTCGACTTAGCAAGGGTATAATTTGATGACTATTCTACAAACTTACATTATTTTCATGGAGAAGAAATAAAATCCATGTTAGAACAAACATATTTTATTAATTACAGTTAAGAGAACCATTATATACAATGTGCCCTCAGAGACCATAATTGAATACATTTCAGAAAGAAGGATAGCCAATATTCAAAGCTGCACACCTGAATATGAATATGATTTGATTCTGTTATAAATTATGAATCTGTTTTACACAATATTTCCCATAGATTCACCTAACTATTATGATTAATCCTATTTTTGATGGATAACCTGCTAAAACCTGCATTCAATTTTATAGCACTATTTGACCTAAATCACGCTCATGCTCACGTGGACTGTTTTTACACCGTGATACGGAAGCGGTGCGCATCCTTAGTCCGTAGGGTGCGGAGCAGCGCCAACAGCATCCTGTCTATGATAGCGAGCAGGCTTGATTGTGCGTTTGTGAACCACTGCTGCAGGGTTTCGGCTGGGCCTGTCAACGTGCGGCAGTGATGTCGCAATCTGTTTTTCTGTTTTTGGTTTTGTTTTGTACCTAAGTGTATTACTAACATAGTTTGTAAGTATATTGTTACTAACACTATGAGTCTTGATACTTGAAATAAAATTATTATTATTAAATCATACTTTTCTGTGACTTAAGTAGTCCATTTTTACACAGAAAATAATATTTTTTAAATTATTGTAAGTAATGTACTTACTCACAATTTTCTTAAAACAAAGAACTACTCTATTTAGTCCAAGCTCCAGCTTTGAATATTATCCTTGAAAAAGTAATAAGTAAGTATATCAAAAGTTTTAACTTATAATAGGCACCTTCAGAATGTTTTCAGTTTTACAAAGTAGGTACCCTTAAAGCCTGGGTTTCCTATGAAAGTAGTAAACGGTCACACAATAACAGCTAACCAAATAAAGAGTGTTTTTGTCACTTTAATGCCAATTCTCGTAAAAGACAGATTTTCATAATGGCCGTTATAATAATATGACAGAACCAGTGATCGGAATAGGTAGAGCTATTTAGGTTCATTGACCGCAAACATTGATGTTACTATGGATACTCCACGGGATTCCGACTGATACTATACTATCTTTATTTTATACCTTATATTATACTATCCTTAATCCCATCCTTCTTATATTTACCCGTCAGAAAGGAAGTGTAATCTTTCATTGGTCTCGAAGGCGTGAATAGTTTTTTATGATTTTACTACTTAAAAACCAAATCCCGGGACTCGGGGAATATCCATATTATTATAACCTATGGCAAGTACGTAAAACAGCTCTACCTATTCCGATCTCTGGACAGAACCATTTTCCCAGAAAACTGTAACTTTAAAAGTAATCCTTATATTTATAAACAATATGATTAACAATCTACTCTGGTACATTTCCCAATTACATTTATAGCCCCTAGAACACGATCAACTTCCCATCACAACTTTATCTTGTAACTCTCCGATACCAAACAACATTAATTTAATATGTGCCTTGGTCTCCGCTGCCTTCGTTTGTAGCTCTTCAGCTTTCGCCTCAAACGCCTTTATTCTTACATCCAAATATCTATTAGCTTCCTCTATTGTAAACTCTAAATGATGATTTAAACCCACATTCATCAGCAATTTTGATGTATCTGGAACTGAAGCTTCCATGAAGAAGTTACAACCGATGTTTACTTGAGTTTTGAAGCCATTCGGGTGAATTTCTTTGTCCGTGATAACTTTTAAAGTGTGTTTTTGTTGTACAAGGTCGGTTATCTCCGCGTTGACTTGTTCAAGTCGATATTCCAGTTTGCGTAAGTCTTCTTTGAGTACTTCGTTGATAAAAGTCTCGTATTTTAGGATAGTCTCGTCAATGGATGGGTTCGACATTGTAAATGATTCAAGATTTTTTACTTATTCGCTGAAATAATACTTTGCTGTATTCACATACATAACCTCAAATGGTATTTTCACATAGGTCGTAAATATTTATGTAAATTCGATAAAACAATTATCACACTGTATAAACGTAGAAAAGCAACTCTCTTTTAAACTCTTCACATTTTACTTGGCTGCGCCGTATAAAAACAAAATATACAAATTTAAAGATTTGACAGCAATAACAAACAAAACGTGTTTACAAAGACCGATCGAACTTTTATGTCTAGCAATATCAATATTTTTTACGAGATGCAACGGTCTATGCTTCCATTAAAATGTAACTAAAAAGTTGCAAATATATTATATTTTATGTTTTGTAAGTATTATGAAGTAAATCATGAAAAAGCATAAAATATAATTTTATTAGCACAGAAACGCGATGTTTAGCTATCCCTAAAAACGACTATGTAGTTAGAAACAGCGCCATCTATGTTATTATACCCGTATCATCTACACTGTCACCTAGCTAAAACTGTACAAACTGCAATCAGATGTAGCACCACCGGGCTTTTTGAGCTCGCTTATCACTGACGAAGTTTCACAATGAACCAAAAGATGGCGCTATTTTTACTTTTTAGGGGTATTCTTTCATATACCTTGAGATTTGAAATATAACTAGGTTATCTCTGCCCGCCTCTTCGGGAAATACAGGCGTGATGTTGTAATAAAAATGTCACCATCGCCGTCAAAATGTGATCATTGTCGTCAAAGGCTCTCCTGCCAGCTTTGCCTGGCCTGACCTAGGCATGTTCTGATATTGAAATAGGTAATTTTTACTTTTATATCTGTACCTAACTAGATTCTGTCCGCGTGAAAAATCTTGCTCCAACTTAACCCACACCGTCGCATCGCATCGTCTGCCCGCGCTATTAGGTATTAGGTACTTCGTCTTTGCTAAGCTTTCTCTCCTCTCTGAATTATTTTGTTGTTGTTTTTGCTCGTGTCGTCATATTAATTATAGCCTTTATGCCTTCCCCAAGAATTGGTTTATCAAATGCAAAAAGTTTTTTTTTAATCCGACTGATAGTTCCAGACGTTCAAACAAACAACCTGTTCAGCTTTATTAGTAAGTACTCATAGATTATTATTAGTATAGATTCATAATATCATAATTATGGTGTCTACAATAAATATGAAATAATTATCTAAGTAGGTATCTATCTAAGTAGGCAGGGAACCCTCGGGAATAGGTGAAACACAAATCAAACAATATAAACACGATCATTGAAATCGTTTATTTGACAAGAAATAGTTTAAATATCACTTTTCACATTAGAAAACCAGCAAACTTGCAGAAATATTTTATATTTCAAAATTCAAAATGTAAGTAGGTCTTTGATATTTATTTTTAAACATAAGATGACACAATACAGAAGGCGCTCTCAGTATGGGCCATAATAAATACGTGCTCGAAAATACACAAAATTATTCTGATTAAAAAAACACAGTTACCAAACTATAATATTCTGGGAAAGTATATTTAGGTAACAGAAATATTCAACATTTTTTTTCTAGTCCACGCGACATAATAATATTATCAAGCTGTACATTTCCAGTTTTTGCTGATCTCACATTGTATAGGCTTTTCGTACAGTCAGCTTCAGAGAAAAGGAACCCCCCTTTGGTAATGAAATCAAGAAGTCTTGGGGTGGTTCCTTTTCTCTGACGCTGTTTGTACAATGAGAAGTCAGCTTATACTGGAAATGTACAGCTTGATAATTATGTCGTTGTGCGTTCTTCGAGCATTTCCAGACTGAGAGACTTTAAAAAAAAATTATAATACGATATCGATACAGATGTTTTCAGACAATATGTCAACCACTTAATAAATAATAATTATTGTACAAAAATGGGAATTTGAATCAAGTTCACACACGCAGTTATTGTTACACAAACGGTTAGTTATAAACTTATTATTGGATGACAAAAGATCACTGAACAAAAAATTATGTTTCACCATTTGTTAGGTACAGCCATTTTGAATTTTTTACCGATTTCCACAAAGGTTTCTTGACTTTCAGAGACAAATAGTATCCAGTTTCAATTGGATAATATTTCAATAGCTGTTTCATATACCTACTTACTTAAAATAATATTTTAAGTATATTTTAAGATATTATCTTAAACCAGAATAAAGTTCAGTTTCGAAAACCGATATATAGGACATGCCCTTAGTATGCTTCTCACTTTACTGGTGTAGCAGGTCTTATAATAAATTCAGCAAATTGGGCTCAATAGGGTTATGATGATCTTATGAATGCATCAGAGAGCGGAGTACGCGCAGCTGTCTTTTGGGCCAAAGATGTTTGAACTCGCCATCGATTCGCAAGAAGAAGGATAATATGGTTGTTCTGCAAGTGAAAGATACCTTTTTTGATCAGTGTACTTTATTGGTTATTTCAGTAAGTATCTATGTTTTATGTAGAACTGTCAGTAAGTTAAGTCCTAAGTTTCTAACTGTACTGTAACGCTTATCATAAACGACTTTTATTGTAATAAGGTGAGTGGTTATTTTAATCTTATTAACTGCAAATGTGAACTAGTTTCGCAAAATTTCGCAAATCAGCCGTTTATTTGAGATAACAGGTCGATATTTACATAAGTCTAATCTTACATCAAAATATTTTAGCCTGTAACCTTCCTTCTCTCATTAATTCCCAAGTAAAAAGCTGACAAAAAAATAATGAAAAAATAAAATATTACCAAAAATTTTCCGCAATAGATGTCGCCATTACCGATCGACCCAAAACCACCTCTTTCTTACTTCAATATCCTTAAATCTATCTTAAATATTTAAATCGTTAATTTAATTTTTGTTAGCTAATCTACTGTGATGGACTGTCGCTTATTATAAGTGCTGTTACTGACTTCATACTACAATACAAAAGAGAAAAAATGTAAATCGTAATTTTAGGAATATTGTGACTGAAGCACCAGACATTACGGACGATTGGGGTAGGTACTCATGCTCTTTGACAAATATCTCTTCAACGAAAGCAGCTAGACATTAAAGAACTTTGGCGATTTTAAATATGTTTGCGTAAAGTTAAAAAATCTACCTACTTTAATTTGTCACTACTTACAATCTTAGTGGACTCACGAATTGGACAAAAGTTACAAAGAAGTTTTTTTTTCTACATTAAATTTTTTATTTTGAATATCACAAAAGTTGTGATGCCTCGATTCGATGGGCGGAAGTTTAACATTCAAATGTTAATCTAAACGTTACAACAATAATCATAAATAAGTAATGTCAACGTTAAAAATCTAGACTTAATAATTACAAGATCTTAAAAATTACTAGGATCCATTCACAAGTTATATCTACAATTAGAATAGGGTACAATTATTTCAGTTCTTACTGTGCTATCAATAAAAACTTCACTTTTTTCCTAATTAAACGAATATTCAGAGAATTTTATAACATTTTAGGTAACCACTCCGCGTGCAGAGATTTCCATACCTAATTAAAACTAAATAATATCCCGACTGTTAATCGACAATTTAATATATTTACAAAATATTTACATAGAATTATGACGTAGGTGCGATGTAGTTAGATTCTTGAATATATTCAAGTTGTCGTACATAGAAATATTACATAATATTTTTGTGTAGTTGAAAACGTACTACCTTAATTATGTGACAACTTGTTTTATTAACATTTGTGTGTAATTAGACGGTTGTTGTTAAAAGGACGAAGTTTGGTACGGCTGAATATAAATTTCCATGGACGTACTAAGTTTATAATTATATTTGAACGAATAGAGCATGCTTTTAATCAAAATATAACCCACAAATTGGGTAAAACGCTATTTTTAATTCATAGACTTTTAATATTTTTGGGAACCAAATAAATAAAATAAACCTATGCAGTACATTTAAAACGCCGTCTTAAGATGTAGGTACATTAAGTTTTGAACTTATTAAAATCGATTTAAAACAAAAACTTTAATTTTTTTTCGAAAATAAAAGGTTTTTTTTATTTTATGTTCTCGTCTTGACTAGCAACAATTTAATATCAAAATACAACATCATGTATTTTTTTTTTTTGTATAAATTAATGAAAAGCCGCTAGAGAATCTACTCAAAATGTACCTAATTATAGGTTAATTACCTACAGTAGCCAAAAAGTTAATTATTGTTTAAGTAGGTCTAGGAATCGTCTAAAATCCATTAAAATGTACAGTTTTTATTTATTTATAACAAAAGATATTTTCGTAAATTTTTTCTGGGCACCATACAATTTTTATAAAAAAAAAATCGAATAATAAAAAATAATATAAAAAAATCAGTTGATGAATTGAGATCGTAAACCAATTCATAATTTTGTAAATATCACATTTGACCAAACCTACGCGAATACAGTGTTTTTCAGGATGCATGGAATGAATAAAGTTAAAATTAGCACATGTACAGGTAGCGATAGAAATACACACCGTGTTATGTTTATACAGGAAGATTTTTTTATCACCATCCAAATTTTTACAGGGTGTTCTACTCATGAATATGAACAACTTTCACTATGGGACGAACTCTGAAATCGCAAAAAAAAAATCAGCTGTTTCATACCTTTTGGTCAAGTAGGTATTGGATGGTGATAAAAAAATCTTCCTGTATAGGGTCAAATGAAATTTGTTAGCGAAACTCTACAGACGTGGTGGGTATCGACATCTAAACACTATAAAATGAAAACAAAAAAGATATGATGTTTTTTGGGGTTCAACGACCGCTGGATGTTTTGTTACTTGAAGTAAGAGTTGAGAAAATCTGTTTTCTTTAGTTTGTCGTGTTGAGATGCCGATATCCATAACGTTTGTAAAGTTTACACAGTAAGAAGCTGATTTTTAAACTGATATTTCAAGTGACTATTCTAACAGCGGTCGGTGACCCCACAAAAAAATAAATTCGTTTTATCGTGTTAGGATATCGATAGTATCGATACCCATCACGTTCGCTAAGTTTTGGCTATCTAATTTAATTTGACCCTGCTTAAGTGAAATGAGAATAAAAACAATACATTTCTGAATGTTACAATATTTTGGGCACTTAATATGATAATTGTATTGAGATAAACATCAAGAAAACGCAAGTTTCTGCCTCACAATTAATTTTACAAAATTAAGTTATTTTGTAACTTTACACTGGGTTTAGTCTAGCTTGACTGCGTGACATGACATCATCATAATCATTTTACCAACACCAGAAAGTTGCAATTTGTACGCACAAAATCATCCAGGCCTTGCCCTAATTTCGTAGAATTTTGCCTTTTTTTTTAATAGAAAAAGTTATGCGTGATCATACATAAAAAAAAAAAAAAAAAATATACGCGTCGAATTGATAACCTCCTCCGTTTTTTCGTCGGTTAAAAATGATGAACCACAAAATTGGGCAACATATTTAATCTATTTTCCATGTCTGCCCATTTTATTACGTATGTTGTGACTTGTAACCAGGGGCGGCGCTCCATATGCCCCGCCCGACGCCTGCGTACATCCCTAGCTATGTCTAGCCCATTAATATTGTTACGACTTAACGTCAAAGGCTATTTTAATAGCTAGGTAACTAGCCAAGTGGCCGCTAGGCGAATATTATCACAGAAGCCAATACAAAATATGATTGGCGACCGTAACAAATATATTGTATTTACAGTATTTTATTAATTAAATCATCAATACAACTGTCTCAAATTATCCTGTTGAATGACTATGTCACGAAATAATGACATTTGTTTGTGGTCTATTCTATTTTTAATAAATGGCAAGCAAAGCCGATGTCGACTATTCTGCCAATGTCTAAAGTGAGCTGTAAGAACAATGTGCATGAGAAAAAAAAATGGTTTCATAACAAATAAAATTATTTGATTGATCTAGTTGATACAATGTAGATCTTGCTGGATTAGTACGGGAGACATTTGAGGTCAATTCTAACGAAGACGATGAAGATTCTAATGATTATAATTCTGTACCTACTTAAATACATATTTGTTACTGCCACGAATCATTTGGTCAACGTACTTACAACCTGATACAGACCTGCAAATTGCAAAACACGTAAGAATATTTGAATTTTTTTGGCTATCGTAGCGTAATTCTAATTAAGGGCGGATTGTCTTATAATTTGGTCCTATATGTCCTCAGAAGGAACTGGGATTGATTGTCATAGAGTCACTTGAATTCGAAAGTCAACACCCGCGGAGTAATTGCGTAACACACATTCATTAGCCATAGCCATGGCTTTAATTTTGACAGTTCAACACCATTCATTGCGTGATTTACATTGCTGAGCAGACTTTCTCGAACATATGAAGGAATGGATTAGCAATATCCGTCAAAATAATTGAGGTGAGATTGATAGTGTGTTAGGTATGCAAGTAGGGTGCTGGGCACGCCAACTTTATTCGTTCTTATTTTCTTAGTTCAAACGAAATGATCGATAAGGAGACCAGGGTCTTCGGGGATTCGTAAGGACCAAAGAACCAATAAATGTCAACAAATGAAGCAAGCGGATTGAAAGATCAAAAAGAAGTATGTACGTTTGTGGCTAGAACAACGGTGACTATTACAATTCTGGTAGCAAGAATTGTTGCTTTTGTCCTTGAGAATATTTAAGATGATAAATAAAAACGTGCCAAAAATGTAAGCTTGTTTAAAAGATAATGCACCTCTTCTGTCCAGAATCAGACGTTAAAATTGAACATGTAAAAAATATCGAAGTAATGACATTAATTAATTTTAATGCTTGTTTTTGGACATGATAAATCGACGAGCGTCCTTATGCGCGAATAAATCAGAAATCCAAAATGACCAGACGTCATTTATAAAGTGGATACCGGATTTTACGTTTTCTTATTAAGACGTTTAACTGTGAATGTTTTAAATGGCGAGATTACGTTCCACTGCAGTTATGAGTACTTATCTGAAGTGTCATTTTATTGATGAAAAATGCTGGTTTTTTATTGTTTTAACAATGCGCAAGTGCAGCTTCGATGGTGGCTTGAGTCATGGTCAGCCTTAAAATTATTGCTGACAGAGTGGACTGTCCGTGTGTAGGTAATTCAGTGATGTCAGTTACATGTCATCGTACGAAGTTTTAAGGACAATGTTACCAACCACTGAAATAAATATTTGGATTTAATTTATTCCAATTTATAAAGGCGTAGGTATGCTGAGTACCTTTAAAGTTTTAAAGGTACTTAACAACAATAAAAGCATAAAACTGAATCTTTTTTTTTTTCAACCACAGACTAATTATTATCCAAACCTCATTTTCCCATTACTATTTTTTCATTTGTGCCTACAAATTGCAGCCCCATAAAATAGACCATTGCTTCCAGCACAAAAGGACAATTATTTTCGACACTATCTGATTCCCAAGAATTTAAGGACCAATTGGTAAAAATGTTAGTGTTAAACAAAGTAAAGCTCACACAGTTTAATGATAGGACAGACAACATTGATAACATCGTATGACTCCTAATTACAAGGTGTTGTAAAAAAATAAACATTTCTCTATGGATTGTGATCGTCAACGCACCGATATGTGAATACAGCCTTATTTTACTCTATAATTTTCGGAGCATAGACAATATGTTTTAACCGTCATTGTTGAATGGCGATTAATGCTTTGAGACTTTTTTTCGTAATGGAAGGTTTTAAGTTATCAGAATGTGGAAAATGATTTATACAGATAGATTTTGTATTCTCGAACATACCAAATTACGATGTTGAATTTACGAAATTAATCATTGGCATATAATTATATTAACTATGGGTTTTGGTGGACTTATGGAATAGTTCACAACGTCCGAATGAACTATTAATTCCAAGATTTATTTCCATTCAATCCTTATTTTCGAACCAGATCTCCAAAAGCGAAAACAAAGTAGGATGCCGCCAAGGCCTAGCCACATGTCAGTGCGCAAAAAAAAAATACAAGTCTTATAACAACATAACATAAGGTACATTTTCGTGTGGGCGTAACTTAACAGATCTAGCACTAGGTGTCCTGGAAATATACACAGAGTCCCAACTTTGATGCTAGCTCCCTATGAGGTGCTGGCACCGTCGCCAGCCGCTGACGTCGACGTGGACGTCGAAGCGGGGGCCGTGGGCTCCTGCGCCGCCTGTAAGAAGAAACAAGAATATGTAAGTATAAGGTTGGGTTGGTCCTTAGGCTGGGTGGAGCGACGACGTGGCGGGGTGTAACTGTGTTACACAAAGGTACCGGAATTGCTGCAATGGCAATATTGTCGTTTACTCCTGTTGCCGCCGGGCCGCTTATAATATTATACTTTAAGGTGCCACTATTCGATATTTTTTCCATACAAATTTCGGGAGAGTATTACTCCACTGTTTGACATTGTACATCCAAAGTTAAACATTGTATCGTTTTGTCTAATTATTGTGTCTGTACGGAAGCAGAATTGTAAAATAACATGCCATTAAAAAGTTATGTGCCAACAAAGTTTCGTTTTTCGTAACTTTGGGTGTAAATAAGTAATAAAAGAACTGAAAAATATTAAAAATTAAATCCGTACCGACAAAGCTCAGTTATCGAAGAGTTCAAAAAAGTTTATTTGTGATTGATTTATGTAGTGGATTTTTCATAGAACTCGATTTTCCAAAGCACTTTTCAAATATTTTTATGCGCCTATCAGTTCGGAACGGTGTTTCTGTGCGTGAGAACTAGATGTTGTGCGTGTAGATTAGCGTCTAACTGCTCATCACTGATACTAGCTCCGTCAGACACGAAGCCAAGTTAGACAGCGTGATTTTGGCCATAACCACCAGTGAGTTCGAGCTCGCGTTTAGTTTACTCTTAAGGACTTCTGCTCATCATCATCTGCTTAGCCTTTTCCCAACTATGTTGGGGTCGGCATCCAGTCTAATCGGATGAGGACTTCTGCCCACATTCTTACGAAATTAACATTGTACAATTTCTTGAAATGAAATTCAATGAACGGAAATATGTATTAAATAAACAAATGAACAACAAAAGTAATAAAATTTCAATCAGCTCACAAACATATGACAGGAAGCAGTTAACTTGTAGTAAGATTTATAGTTGACTAGCTGCGCCCCGAGGTTTCACCCGCATAAGTCTCGATCTCGTGGGAATATCGGGATAAAAAGTATCCTATGTCCTTTCCCGGGACTCAAAGTATCTCTATACCAAATTTCATCTAAATCGGTTTAGCGGTTTAGGCGTGAAAAAGTAACATACAGACAGACAGAGTTACTTTCGAATTTATAATATTATTAGTATGGATTTACTCATTGCTCGACAACTAGTAGGTACAGATAATTTAGCTGATTTATAGTCTTAGAGCGGCTTTGCACTACATCCGATCCGAATCCGAGAAATGCCTGTCCGAAGTGACCATTGTCCAATTCATATAAGGGGTTGCGCACTAGATCCGAACAAATAGGACTATGGACTAATTCTCTCCGATTCGATTTCTAATCCGAGAAATCAATCCGAATTGGAAATTGTTCTAAATTCTGACGGATAGAGTTCGGATGTAGTGCGCAACCCCTCCCCTCATACAAATAGGACTACGGTCACTTCGGACCGGCATTTCTCAGATTCGGATCGGACGTAGTGCGAAACCGCCCTTACTGTGGAACTGAGCGATGCTTCAATTGATTTACATCGGTCATCATTCCCTTGCGCATAATATCCCAATTTATTCGAGGTTGGCACAGCAAGTCTTTTTCTTCCATAGGTACTTCTCTATTTTAGTCTTCATGTCGGCAGTCACTCCCTTTCTAGACATATCATCTTTTACACTGTCCATACATCGTTTCTCTGGTCTTACCTTAATTGGTTTACATCGGCTTAATAAAGAAATTAGGGATGCATCCGATACCGATACCGAAGCCGATATATCGGCGATACTCGAAGTTTACCGATATATCGGCATCGGCGATATTTTTATGGCCGATTAAACGATACTTTTCAAATGTTGCGCTTTAAAGGTTTAATGTAAACGCGCGTGTTGTTTTTGGAGCGTTTGTGAAAATATTATTAGAGAGTCCGAGGAAGATGAGCCCTGTCTACTCTAAGCTGTAATTCTCTCAAAGAAGAAGTCGAGAGATACCTAAGGTCTCCTAATAAATCGAGAGGCGCAGATCCCTTCGTTTTCTGGCGCAATGAACTTGAAGAAAAAGAAAAAAAATTACCTTCATTTTTTAATTTTAATAATCGGTATCAGTAGGTATCGCCGATATTTTTATAAGAGCATCGGTATAGGTATCGCATCGCCAAAAAAATCGTATCGAGGCATCCCTAGAAGAAATGCAAAATCAAGACTTTTGGCGTATTGTTACCGTCTTTTCTATTTCTTCTGACTATTTCCTATTTCAATAAGTTTTCTAACAATCCTGCTTGCCTGCTTGTTTGCCTACTTGTAATTTTGATTCCTCGCGATAGCAAAACTGGGAATACGAGTTAGTACTAACATATTAATCCTCTCATAAACACAGAATTCCTTTTTACTATTGAAGAAAATGACCCTTTGGAGTTCAACGCACAACCCGCACCCTAATTGCGTAACACACTATCAATCGGAATCTGAATCATTTTGAAGCCAATTGTTAATCCATTGCTTCTTAATTTCGAAAAATCTGTCTGATCAACACGTAAATATCGCAATGAATGATTTTGAACTGTCAAAATGAAACTGATTCCGATTGATAATGTGTTACGCAATTGCCATGCCGGTTTCGGTTGTTTAACGAGCTGTAGACGACCAGACTGTTTTTGCAGTAACCATAATTCTCCTGTCCTTATCCTAATTTATATATGAAGTCGCCGCAACATTGTCTCTTTCTTCCACCCTTCTCTATTAGTCATCATCTCGGTAGCCCTTTCTAGCCATCTCATCTTTCACACAGTCTTGAGTCTATCCATAGAGGTATGAGGAACAGGGTGTAAAGTTCACTCATACTCTATAGAAAAGCGAGGATCTTCCGACCAGATGGGTGTTGTTTCTGGCGGGCAACTGCCCGATGATTCATGTCGGGCCGTTGTATCTATGCTATAGATGAGCAATCCACCGGGTTAAAACCCGGTGGTTTTTGTAAACACCCGATAATCACCCAATTTTTTGGGTGTTTATCGGGTGTCTACCAAAAGCACCGGGTTTAAATTCGGTGGATTGCCTATCTATAATCAATGCTAGTAGCGCGGTAAACTCTGCTTGCGAGATGCAGTATTTTGCGTGACGTCAGTATGACGCGTTGTTCGCATGTGGCGTTGTAGATACCGCTACATAACATCTTTTCTATGGTATTCCCCTATTGTCCACGATTTTTATAGCCATCTACACTCATACATAAAACTTTCTTCACGACATTTTCCTCAGTTCACATGCCCATACTATGACAACCGATTTTCACACATATTTTATCCTGTAACCATGTGTAAAAAATGTAGATTTTAAACTTCAATGATTCTACCATTAAAAAAAACACATTAAACTGACGACAGACAGACACAATCAAAAGATCACATATTCATACTTAATTTATAAGCCTGTTGCACTTGCACTAACTCTAATTAGGATATGGTTTATTAGCAATTAACATAATGTATTCAATATTCGAGACCTCCCAACCTCCCATGCACCATGGCCGGAAACATAATTCTGTGGCGCGAAGTAAAAACGATGATAGCAATGCTCGTTATTTATTTTATTAGCACAGTTGAAAATTATTGATGACTAGCTGCGCCCCGCGGTTTCACCCGCGTAAGTTCCGATCCCTTGGGAATATCGGGATAAAAAGTAACCTATGTGTTAATCCAAGATGTCAGCTAAGCTCCATACCAAATTTTATCAGGTCCAGCCGTTTGTAGTGAAGAAGTAACAAACATACAAACACACAAACTTTCGCCTTTAGTGTGATGAAAAACTAGAAGAGTTTTTTTTAAACCCTTTTTAGTGCACCTCTACTCATTGCTAAAGAACATAATAATTACTTAGAACATAGACATCGTCATCATCATTTAATTTTTATTTTTATTTGATTTTATTTAATTTTATATGATCTCTGTTAAATTATGTTTGGCAATGGCTGTAAATTACCTGATATAAAGTTTTTTTTTTTAAATTATGTTTTATTATAAACACTACCTTCTGCCCGCGATTTCGTCCGCGTGATTTTTTTTGCTCCCCGACCCACCCTGTCGTATCGCATCGCCTGCCCGCGCATACCTCGTTTTCGCTTAGCGTTTTTTCTGACTTCATTTCTTCTTGCTCGGTTCCAAAGGTCCTAGCGTGATGTTAAATAGCCTATAGCCTTTCTCAAGAATTGGGCTAACGAATGCAAAAATATTTTTTCAAATCCGGCCGATAGTTCCAGAGATTACCTAGCGCGTTCAAACTCTTCAGCTATAATAATAGTATTGTCACAGCCAGTCATAAAAAAAACAAACAATTGAGTTTGACAGTTCGAAATTTAAACGAACGTGTAATGCCCGTACCACACATAAGTGCAACACGTCAAGTCCTCAACAGTGGGTGAACGTAGCGATTATTTATAAGTAATACTCTTTGAACGCGTCTTGTTGTGTTAAGTCGAGGTGACATTAAACCAGCAACTGTCATAAGAAAATAAAGGTATATTTCCAATTAGGAGAACATAGAGCTGTGGGATATCGCTGGATATGCGTTTAATAATTTTAGAAATTCATTAAGTAATGGTCTAACTAACAGATAATTTATTATTTCTTGAAAAATGTAGCATTCCTGACATTGTCAGATGGCCAGTCTTTTTTATGTCATTCTTAATCATTTTGTTACGAGCTTGGGGTTCGTGACAATAAAAACTGCCGATTTAAAAACCAAAAATAGACACTTTAATTAAAAACAGCAATTACAACTTTAACACACTAACAATAAAACACAATCGCACTACAAGATCACTTGAAAGTCGCACTTGAAGATCGCTTAGATGTTTTCGCTTGTATCGCTTATCCAACACTGAATGCCGGCTCGCAGGCACACCGGCCTTATATAGGCCTCGGATAGTTCCAGAACCTTCTACCGTAGAAACATCTAGAATGTTCGAGTACATACCGAACCCGACGGACCAGACGTCGATAGTTCTGGAAAGTTCTATCATCGAAGTTTCTAGAAGGGACCCGAATAATTATAAGTTCTGCTACTCGATACTAGATGGCGCTAGTGGTAGCTAATGTCGCCATCAATTGTGGCGCGCAACACTGCCCCCTCCTAAGACATGCTCGTCCCGAGCATTATTGGCCCCATAATAACGCGCCAGTCGATCCACATGGACGATCTTAGGAGTACCTCTTGCACCTTTCTGTATCCGGTAGGTTACGTCATTGATCTTTGTCACAATCCGGTACGGTCCGTCCCATTTAGCTTGAAGCTTAGGAGATTTCCCTTTGCTGTGGACTGGATTGTGCAACCACACTAGTGAACCTTCGTCGAACCCTTTATTGTTCATTTTGCGGTCATAACGGGTTTTCATCTTCTCAGACATTTGCTGGCCCGATTGTCTGACGTGCTCATAGATGTCATTCATTTTGTTCCGCAAGTCATTCGCATAATCGGTTATACTGCGTGGGGCATCAGGTGGTATTCCGGTGATCAGGTCTGCAGGCAACCGTAATTCTCTTCCAAAGTTTGCGAAAGCTGGTGTCACCGATGTACTTTCGTGAACAGCACTTCGATATGACAACAAAAACGGTTGTATGTGCTTGTCCCAATCTCGTTGCCGATTTTCCACAACTTTCGCCAGGTATCTCTCCAATGTCTGATTAAATCGTTCCACCATTCCATCCGATTGTGGGTGGTAAGAAGTTGTTCTCGTTTTATGAGTACCCATAACTCGACAAGTTTCCTGGAATATTTGGGACTCAAAATTCCTTCCTTGATCACTGTGAATCTCTAAAGGTACTCCAAAACGACAGAAGACTTCATGGACTAATTTATCTGCAACTGTCGAAGCTTCTTGATTTGGTATGGCGAAGACTTCCGGCCACTTAGTGAAGTAATCCATTACAACCATGAAATACTTGTTACCACTTTCACTTTCCGGAAACGGTCCCGCAACATCTAGGGCTATCCTCTCCCATGGTGCACCAACATTGTACAATTTCAATGCACCTCTACTACGAGTCTGAGGTCCCTTTACAGCTGCACAACTCGTACATTTGCGGCACCAGTCCTCGACATCGTCCCGACAGTGGACCCAGTAAAACCGTTCTCGTATCTTCAGTAGGGTCCGTTTAACTCCCAGATGGCCTCCTGAACAACCATTATGGTACAGCTGTAGAACATCCGGTACTTGAGCTTTAGGGACAACCATTTGCAAATGACAGCTGTCTCCCCGAGCATTTTCCCATTTACGGCACAGGACTCCATCCTGAATCATCAAGCTGTCCCATTGGGCCCAATAGCTTTTTGTGATCGAACTCATCGCTGAGACGTCGCTCCACTTGGGCTTAGGTGCTCTGGCCTTTATCCACTCCAGAATCGGCTTGATGTCCGAAAATTCCTTGGAACTCTAGGTATCGGCAAATCGCGGCATGCAGACCTTCCTAACGCATTTGGCTTGGACGATCTAAATCGGCATTTCTCCACTGTTCCTACCCTTGATAATCCAACCAAATGTCAAACCCTTGACTACCTTGCTGGTCTGACGCGACCCAATATTACCCCCTTTGCCTTCACCCCAGTCGACCCGGGAGAGATCAAAAAGATTATCCTGTCCATAAAATCCAAAGCCGTTGGTTGTGATAACATCAGTCGACACATGATCGTGACAGCGGTTGATCAGCTCCTTCCTGCAATTTCTCATATAGTAAACTTCTCCCTTTACTCTGGTGTTTTCCCTTCTCTGTGGCGGAAAGCCCATGTTCGTCCACTACCTAAAATCCCTAATCCCACTCTTCTCAGTCACTTTCGTCCAATTTCCATCCTTCCCTTTTTATCCAAAGTACTCGAGGCCTGTGTACATAAGCAATTCTCCAACTTCATTCACAAAAACTCCCTGATCAGTCCATTCCAATCCGGGTTCAGGCCCGGGCACAGTACTGTTTCTGCTCTCCTTAAAGTGACTGACGATATAAGGCGAGGAATGGAAGACACTAAAGTGACGGCTTTAGTGTTGATCGATTTTTCAAATGCTTTCAATACCGTCAGTCACGAAGTCCTTTTATCCATCCTCTCCTATCGCATGGTCTCTCACGAGGTTCTGGAATGGTTTTTTTCCTATCTTCGGGGGCGTCAGCAATCAGTTCTCGCTGGTGACTCTAGCTCCAGCTGGTGTGACCTTGAAACTGGCGTCCCTCAAGGCGGCATTTTATCTCCACTTTTGTTCTCTATCTTCATAGATCTCATAACTTCCGAGCTTCAGTGTGCGTATCATCTTTACGCTGACGACTTACAGCTCTACTGTCAGGCAGGTGTTGACAGCTTATCCGGTGCGATCGAGGAGCTAAATCGGGATTTACGAGTTGTCAAAAACTGGTCTGATCGCTTTGGGGTGGCGGTTAACCCAACCAAGTGTCAGGCTATCATTGTAGGGAGCCCCCATAGCTTGAAGAGGCTGAATGGTTCAACGGTGCCACCGGTTATCTTTGATGGCACAGTGATTCCGTTTAGCTCTGACGTCAAGGATCTGGGTTTGCATGTTGACACTTGCCTTGACTGGCGTAAGCAGGTCGCGATTGTGAGCAAGAAGGTCATTGGAACGTTGCGGTCGCTCTATCGGTTGAAAAATATTCTCCCATCCCACATTAAGGCAATGCTTGTACAGTCCCTTATCTTCCCCATAATTGACTATGGTGATGTGTGCTACTATGACCTGAATGCAGATCTCCTCAATAAACTTGACCGACTTCTTAATTGGCTCAAAAAAGCGACATCCATCCCTAACTTAGTGGGCTACACGTCGCATCAGACAAATACTTTATCAAATCAGAACGACGGGATAGTAATTTATATCAAGGAAAGTTTATGCTATAACATCACCGAACCGACCTTTGTCGATTCCAGCTGTCTTGTATGTACTGTAGACAACAAGTTTGTAATCGTTGCACTGTATAGACCACCAGCGCAAAAGAAAATTGACAACTTTTTAGATAGTCTAAATAGTCTACTCTCTAATTACAATACATACAACAACGCTACTGTTATCGGTGACTTAAACATAAATATAATTCCCGGTCAAAATGACCAACGCTCTCATGACTACTTAAATTTGACCGCATCCCACGGGTTTTTGCCTGCACATGTACTCCCTACCCGTTTAAACAATTGTTTAGACCATGTTCTCCTGAAATCAAACAATAATGCAATCACACTCGTTCTGGAAGCTACCATTACCGACCATTCGGCAGTCATACTTAGCATCGACACTAACAAACCCCCAAATACTACACACAAAATCAATAAATCTCGCCTCAATGTCCCGGACGCTATTAAAGACATTGAAAGCTATGATTTCTCCAACATCATTGCGCTGACTGATTCCAATGACGCCACTAACAAATTACTGGAAGTGATGTCATCAATCATATATAGGAATACCATTCGCTCATACTTCCCATGTAAACTTAGAATTATCAAGCCGTGGATTACACTCGGACTATTGAGGTGCATACGCAATAGAGATAATATGCATAGGAAATCAAATAAGGAACCCCATAACTCTATCTTGAAATTGACTTACCTGCGATACAGAAATTTTTGCAATAATTTATTAAAAAAACTAAAAATCGATCACGAGAGACAGCTATTTCTCAAAGCTAAAAACAACCCAAAAAAAATGTGGGATGCTATCCGGACTGTCACCGACTCGCACCGCTCGTCGCCTGCACCCATTGAACTCCTGAAAATAGAACACAGCCACTCAAAATCTATCAACTCTGTCAATACATTCTTTGCAAACGTGGGTCAAACTCTGGCAAATAAAATACCACAAAGTGTAAGGTCTTCCCAACCAACCACAAATAATAAACAATCCATGGTCAACTCGCTGGGTCTCCTCACGACAGACGAGGAAGAGGTTGACAGTATTATAAAAGACCTCCGTGTGGATAGTGCGCCTGGTTGGGACAGCATACCCCCTAACTTAGTCAAAGCTGCCAGTCATGCTTTAGTTAAACCCATCACACATATCTGCAACCTAGCTCTGTCTACAGGAACCTTTCCAAAGGCGCTAAAAAAAGCCATCGTATACCCAATTCACAAGTCAGGGGACAGAGACAGTGTCACAAATTATCGCCCTATTTCTGTCCTACCAGTCATCTCTAAAATACTGGAAAAAATCCTCTACAAAAATCTCAGCAGTTTTCTCGACAAATACGGAATAATCTCCAAAAATCAATTTGGTTTCAGAAAAGGTTTGTCTACTGAGGATGCAGTGACTGCATTGCTGGATATTGTGGTGGATAAACTTGACAGTAAACAGAAATGCCTAGGCATTTTTCTAGACCTCTCCAAGGCATTTGACACCGTCTCCGTTCCCATCCTTCTTGCTAAACTGGAGTCGATTGGGGTGCGTGGTGATGCCCACAAAATATTTAAAGACTTTTTATTGAACCGCACGCAATGTGTGAAGATAGAACACACCATTAGTAGCGAAGAATCTTTAAATTACGGTGTACCACAAGGAAGCCTCCTTAGCCCTCTCCTCTTTCAGATATACGTGAATGACCTCTGCAGCCTATCTCTGCCCTCCACCCACATCCTGGCATATGCAGACGACACGGTCATTCTGAGTCATGGCAATGATTGGGTCACGGCAAATAAGACTGCAGAAAAAGCACTGCGCGAGACAATGGTCTGGTTGGCTAATAACAGTCTTACATTAAATATTAGCAAAACTCACTTTGTCACCTTTGGCCTCCGACCTTCCCTCCTGCCACCAGTAAACTCAATGGTACTCAAAGCACATGTATGCGCGTCCAGCGACCCCCAATGCGCATGCCCCTCTGTGTCCCGAGCCCCGGTCGTTAAATATCTAGGCCTACAGGTCGACGCCTGTCTATCTTGGCACTACCAACTTGAGACTCTCTCCGCGCGGGTCAGGAAACTTATTTATGTGTTCAAAAAACTTAGATTGTCCGCCCATAGGGAAGTTCTAAATTTGGCTTACTGTGCTCTTTGTGAATCTATCTTAACGTATTGCATTACAGCCTGGGGAGGAGCAGCGAAGACTGCGATTATACAGGTGGAGCGAGCCCAAAGAGCAGTAATCAAAGTGCTTCTCAGTAGGCCTTTTAGATTTCCCACCCATTTGCTTTATATGGAGTACAAGGTTTTAACAGTTCGACAACTCTTTATTTACCGCGCACTAATCCGCAAACACTCAAACTTGCCACTGGTTATCAGTAATCCTTCCACACCAAGAAGAAGACCAGAACCTCCATGTCCTACAAAAAGCACACACACGACTTTTGCTAAACGACACTACCAATTCCTAAGCGCCCTCATCTATAATAAACTGAACCAGATTTTGAATATACATTCTCTTAACACATTTCATTGTAAATCTAAAATTAAAGAATATCTTTTAACTCTTGATTACAGTAAAACAGAAGACCTATTAAAATCGCAATATACATGACCAACACACCCCCACACCTTCACACACACACCCTATACACACCCTCACACCGACACACACACACGCACTCACCACACCTTTTTCACACTAGATATAAGCACTTAATTGCTCCCCTAAATAATGCGTAGGTACTACTTACTTACCTGTAATCTGTATAATGGACGGATGGATGACCCCTGTAACACAGGTTCCACCTAGCATGGGGGTTATTGATCAAATCTCTGTGTACTTGTGTAAGTCCTACGCTATAAATGCTCAAAAATGTAAAAATGCTTAAAGTGAATAAAGCTTATTATTATTATTATTATTATTATTATAATAGCTGCATTCGATTCGTTTTCAATCTTCGCAAGTACGATCATGTATCCGCACATCGAGCGCTTTTAAAGTGGTTACCTATCCGGCAGCGCAGAGCGTTGAGGGCTTTGACAACCCTGTTTTCTCTTCTTCACAATCCCGCTTCTCCTTCTTATCTGACTTCTCTTTGTCAATATTTATGCTCTGCACACAGCAAGAACCTTCGGTCCGAGAATAATCGTCTTCTTCGTTGTCCTTCTCATCGCTCTGGTTTTATAAAGTCGTCTTTCTTTGTCCAGGCGGTTTTCCTTTGGAATGCGCTCCCTCAGAATATCAGGACGGTAACCAATCGGTTCACATTTAAAGTGAAAGCTCGAGAACACATACACAAGAAGTTGGCAGATTCGTCTCAGAATTAAGTTGTTGTAGGATTTCTTATTTATGTCTCATAACTATTTTTTTTATATATATATATATATTGTTATGCATATGTATGTATATATGTATTTATTATTATATGTATTCTTATATCTTAGTTATAAATACTTTCTTATCTTTTCTTTCTGTTATTGCACCTACTGTGTATTGTCTCTGCATCACCCTAAGGTAGACTGGTAGAAAATGCCTAAGGCATTAAGTCCGCCTTTGTACAGTTTTTACTTGTGCATAAAGTTTTAATAAATAAATAAATAAATCTTCCTGCTGTGCACGCTGTAGGCTTTCCTTCCACTCGTTGCTGAGGTCTGTCCTGAGCATCCTCACAGGTACCACTTCCTTACCCTCTTGCCTAGTACCATACTTGCAGTCTTCAGGACAAGGTCTTCTAGACAATGCATCTGCGTTGCCATGAGATTTCCCGTCATAGTTTTGTGTGATCGAAATCCTCGGGGCTCTTTGAACATCAGACAGCACCCGCCCCGCAGTCCTGGCTATTACTCGTTTTCCCTGCTGCTGCTGGGCGGTGCTGTTAGCCGCACTACCCTCTGGAGACCAGCCATCTTCCCTTTCTGCAGTTCGCTTCGGGCAACTGGATCGAAGGTGGCCCCTTTCCCCACAGCCGTAGCACCTAGGGCTGTATCTTCTATTTCGGTCGCGAACTGTAGCCACTGCAAACTCTCTGACGCGATGGGAACGATGATCCTGCCGCACAGCTTCCACCTCCAGTGCATGGGCCAAGGCGTCCTTAAGCGTCCCGTGGTGACCGAGCCTCACAGCAGCCCTAACTTCAAGGTCGCGGATGCCGTCGATAAATACCTGCACCAGGTTCCCATCAATAAGCGCAGGTACAGACTGGTATGCTTTCCGAACCAGCTTCTCAACTTCAAGGGCCCACTGCTGCAGGTTTTCGTTACTGCGTTGCACACGATCCTTGAGCTGCGCACGATACACGTGTTCCAGGTGAGCGTCACCATACCGAGCCTCCAATGCCTCAAGGAGCTGCTCGTAAGTCACTTCTTTTCCAAGAGCTTCCAGCACAGTTAAAGCCTGGTCGCGCAGGCCTAGGGTGAGGGCAGTCATGGCCTGATTTTTATTCCACCCGTTCGCCTTCATGACAGCCTCAAACTGAATTTTGTAGGCCGACCAGGAAGAAGTTCCGTCGAACGGTGGCACTTTAAATCCACGTAGCGAAGGTGTTGTAGCTACGGGGGCTGCGATTCCATCCTCAAGTTTAAGGTAATCCAGCGTTTTCTTTACGTCAGCCATCACGGTTTCCCTCACTTGGTCGATTCGGGTTTCAACTTCCAACAGGCGGTTTTCATGTTGGGCAACCTTATCCTTCACCTCCTTCATGTCTTTCCCGAAGGTAGCGTGAAGGTCCTTCATAAGGAGCATCTGCTCTTCCTGGCGGCGCACCTGCTCCTCCTTATCCCGCTGGAGCTGTTCTTCCAACCGACGAGCCTGTTCCTCCTGTCGGCGGGCCTGTTCCTCCTTGTCCCGCTGGAGCTGTTCTTCCAACCGACGAGCTTGTTCCTCCTGTCGGCGGGCCTGTTCCTCCTGTCGGCGGGCCTGTTCCTCCTGACGGCGAGACTGCTCCTGCAGCATCATCATCAGAGCAGCAAAATCTGGTGCTGATGATGCTGGAGCAGCTGTGGACGGGCCGGCCTCCGTGATTGGTAGTTGTCCCTCCGACGTCTGTGGCGTTGCTCCACCGAAACGCCTCTGGTCCGTCTCTTGCTGGCGATGACTCCGGGTACGGATACCCTCCGTGTCGTCCTTCGGTAGAATCGGCATGATTTTAATCCTTGCTTCTGACACCAATTGTTACGAGCTTGGGGTTCGTGACAATAAAAACTGCCGATTTAAAAACCAAAAATAGACACTTTAATTAAAAACAGCAATTACAACTTTAACACACTAACAATAAAACACAATCGCACTACAAGATCACTTGAAAGTCGCACTTGAAGATCGCTTAGATGTTTTCGCTTGTATCGCTTATCCAACACTGAATGCCGGCTCGCAGGCACACCGGCCTTATATAGGCCTCGGATAGTTCCAGAACCTTCTACCGTAGAAACATCTAGAATGTTCGAGTACATACCGAACCCGACGGACCAGACGTCGATAGTTCTGGAAAGTTCTATCATCGAAGTTTCTAGAAGGGACCCGAATAATTATAAGTTCTGCTACTCGATACTAGATGGCGCTAGTGGTAGCTAATGTCGCCATCAATTGTGGCGCGCAACAATTTTTTTCCCACTTTCCGTGACCCGTTCGAGACATAATTTTGTACACCTGTATAAGTGTACAACTATAAGAAACGTTATTTTTAATTAATTTATTTGTATTAATTACGGAGAAAATACTAACATGTTATACAGCATGAACCAACAAAAAAAGACAATAATTTAATATTTTTCTTTACCTTCACTTATCCATAAGATCCAATCTTCGACCTTACTTTACGGCCAGTAGCTATCCTTTGCAAACACACACAGACAAACACACACACATTTTCAATACATGTTTCCTCAGTTGCATCAAACTAACCATACTAGTCCCGCTCAGGATTGGCCTAATTTTCATTATTTATTATTTGTAATTAATAGAATATTACACAGGTGATAATTATTCCTATCGTAATCATTGGTTTATAGGGACTTAATGTAATAAAATCTGGTAAATTATTTACAGTGGATTGCGTAGGCTTGATTAAGTAGAAATTAGAAAATCAATTGGATAAATGGCTTTTAAATGAATGCTAGTTAATCAGAAGTTCTTAGGTAAAGTTTGAGTAAATGCACCATCATCATAATTAGCCTGTAATGTTCCCACTGCTGGGACAAGGGCCAAAAGAAAATGATGAGGAAATGCATACCTAGATTCCACACACCAAAAACACCAAAAGGACCAAATAGTTTAATAAAGTATCTCACTTTCTGTGCTGGACTGGAATACATACGTCCTAATATAAAACTATCTTTTGTCTTTATTTGCAGAGACAACTGAACCCGTCGACGGCGGGCGTCGACGGGTGCAGTTGCTTCTGCCGTTCACGCGTGCCGCACATGTGTATGCACACTTACCTAAAAGTAAAACTAGGTCATTATCTTCTAACTTCATTGACACAAAAAACAATACAAGGACTTGTAGTATTTCTAGAACATAAAATACTGATAAGATAACACTATTCAATGGTTTCAATAGTGTTATGGGTTTATCCTTTAAAAACGTCTTCACGCATTTCAAGTGTCCTACTTAATAATTATACGGTGTCAATCAACAGTTGGTATACCCCTAATTCCCCTAATAGTCACTAGGACATTAGGCAAGGAGGGGCCCGTGGAATAACAGCCGCATGGGTCGCTTATGGGTCAGCGCAGACCGAACTGCAAAATGCTCGCGCATGGTCGACCAAAATTTTTACTGCTCGAGCATGCAGGCTGCATGCTCGACCATGCGCGAGCATTTTGCAGTTCGGTTTCGGTTGCAGGTTGATAGCCACACGTCCGAACGGTTTTCTCGCTGCGGCAACACTGACTGACTGGCGAGTGGCGCGAAAGGCGCGCGGCTGCGCGCCGCTCCTCGAGCGCGCTCGCGCATGTAGAATGCATACTCGAACACGCAGTCGGCTTGTCGAGCATGGTCGAGCATCAAATTTGGGCGTGTATTCAATTTTGCGAAGTATGGTAATAATCATAAGATATTTTTTTCAATAATCTCAGAAAATGCTCTGCTCTGCTCTGCTCTTGGTGTGCGCGGACGCTGTCATTCACAGATCTTTGACAGCCTTCAGGCAGTGGGCGTGGCGTGCATTGGTTTTCAGAATAGGTAGGCACTAGGCCGGGTCTAGTCTAGGCAAACGCGGTCACTAATCAGAAAAGAAAGTGAGGTCATAAGCGTGGTTATTTAAGTAGGCATGCCTACTTAAGGGTGATAAATTTCGAACGTCATGGTTTTACGCGTGAGTCGTACGTATTTTTAATTTTGTCGTATTAACTTGAACGAGTAAAGAGTGTAAAGACCAATGACAAAGTGCGAATAGTACGGGAGCCGAGTAGGCCGTCCGGCGACTGCCTTCTGCCGCGCGAGTTTGTATGAAGATTTTGTTTCTTGTTAGGTATGATAACTTAGCGAGTTTCTTAATTGTGGGGCACACACATACATACATACATACATAATCAGCCTATAAATATTCCCACTGCTGGGACACAGGCCTCCTCTCTGTGAGAGGGAGTGGGCCGTAATCCACCACGCGGGCCCAGTGCGGGTTGGTAGATGTCACATGTCTTCGAATTTTTGGTTCTAGGACATGCCGGTTTCCTCACGATGTTTTCCTTCACCGTTTTTGAGAGCAGTGGTGATGAAATAACACACACACTAAAATGTAATTGAAAGGCTTATATTGATATATCGAGGTAGGCACTGCTTATATGCCTATATGCAATACACGCCACTGCCTTCAGGGTAACCAGAAACCCAAAAGTCTAACAACGAATGTCAGTTAGTATGCAAAGTTTCATGATCTAATTTGAAGTATTTTTTGAATACCAGCGGTTTATTGTTCGGGTTAGAGGTAACTTTGGATTTTTTTTCTATCGAGGAAATCTTATGGAATCGTGTTTTCGTCTACCATAGGACTTAGCATTAATCCTCAACTTTACCATATATTTATTTCAAAATTAATGGTGCAGTATTTTCGACATAACGGAGGATCACGCTAAGCCATTTGAGGCTCTTAAGCACAACCTGAATTATTTTAAAGGCTAATCCATTGCTTCAAATATTCGAAAAATAAATCTGCTTAGCAACGTAAAATAACACAATGAATGTTGTTGAACTGTCAAAACGAAAGCCATTGCTTAAAAGCATCCATCATCATCGGTCATCTCTGTTTAAAAACTAATTTTATTTCTTTAACATTTTTAATAAACACCATCTACTGCTACACAGAATTTAGGTTCTTTTTTGAGATTGTCAGTTGTGCATGAAGAAAGACTGCAATAGCTATGTCTGCCAGTCTTGGGAGTCAGCTGCGATAGTCCGAACGGTGCAACGTCTCGCCCACATAATCCATACTAATATTATAAATTCGAAAGTAACTCTGTCTGTCTATCTGTCTGTCTGTCTGTATGTTACCTTTTCACGCCTAAACCACCGAACCGATTTAGATGATATTTGGTATAGAGATAGTTTGAGTCCCGGGAAAGGACATAGGATAGTTTTTATCCCGATATTCCCACGGGATCGAAACTTATGCGGGTGAAACCGCGGGGCGCAGCTAGTTAATTTATATGACTAGCACTTTCGTTTTTCTTGCGAATTGGTGAATGACGCTACAGGAGTTCCTATTTATTTAGATTACTATTCCATTTCGGATTTGCATGATTACAATAACCATTACTTTTTTTATGAGAATCATTATTAATAATTACACAGTCCGACGAACGAATGATTACTTGGTTCTGGTACGAGTTTAAAGTATTTATTTGTATTTAATTTTATGCCAATACACGCATTTTCTTACTATATTTTCAACCCAAAAAATAACCTTAAACATCTAAAAACAAAAACAATTTTCGTCTAAAACAATAATGTGTCAGTAGGCCAACGTCCTACGCGCATATAATACGGACCGGATCGCACAGTTGTTCGGATAAAAAAGCAATAAAACAATTACGTGTGCCGCCGCAACAAAGTTGCAAACCAGTCTCAGCACTGGGCCGGACTCGGCGTCGAGGAATAAACACAATAATTGCCACTTGAGACGTAAAAATATCGTAAAATTACTATTTTTGTAAGTTAACCGACTGTTTGTGGAAACAGGAATTGCTAATAGTTCAATTTTTGTAAAAATACTTAGTATTTTTATAAGAATTGAGCGGACGAATTTATTTATATCTATAATTATATATAAAATTCAAAGTCCTGACTGACTGATATATCAACGCACAGCCTAAACCGCTGGTCCTGGAGACATGAAATTTGGAAGGTGTGTCCCTTGTGAAGAGTAGGTATCCACTAAGAAAGGGTTTTTCGAAATTGCACCCCGAAGAGGGTGAATGGGGGGAGGGTGAAATTTCACGCGGACGAAGTCGCGGGCAGAAGCTAGTTGCCTATGTAAGGGATTCGTGACCAAATCTTGAAAATGTTTAAGTAATTCTTAACGTAGCAGACCGCACCAATACGAACTAACTAATAAATAAACTTATTAACAATAAATGCGTGTGGACTTCCGTCTTCAAAAACTGATTTATACATCCACTTCAAAAATAGCAACCAGCAGTTTGGTTTCAATTAACGTAAAATAGTATAGCATTTCGCGACATAGTAAATATAGACTATTATTACGCGTCTAGTACTTACTATGACTCATTAGTCGGAATCAAAACATAATAGTATTAGTTTATTGTATTGTTAGTTAGAAACGGCGAAGTCGGTCGATAGTTACCTGCTGCATTCAATAAAACATTCATCGGACGCGGCCTCCTATCACACGGTATTGTAACCCCGTGTTCAGTTGCCAAACGACCGAATGGTTGGGCATTTATAGTTTTAACATTTAACAATCGTTTTATATCTGGACCCCAATTGCGTAACACAATTTCTATCACAATCCGACGAATTTCGAAGAAAATTCCATTGCTTTATATGTTTGAGTAATTCGTATGCTCGACAGTGTAAATAACGCAATGAATGTTATTGAATTGTCAAAATGAAAGGTATTGTAATTGTAAGTGTGTTACACAATCGCTACGCGAGACTGTAGGCGGAACAAACTCTTTTAAATGTGTGTGAAGGAAATTAGGCAGTGTTGAGAGAGAAACTAGATATTTTGTAGCAAAAATCGCAGAGATTGAACGTTTCCAGAGCCGGAGAAGCAGTTTATGCGAAAACATGGCTTTCGCTTACGGTGTGACAGAGCGAACAATTTCTTCGAACAGAAAACTCGGGAGTGGGAGTGCGACACGTGTTCCCCTTATTGATTCTGTGGAAGGGCACTGAAAATAAATTTGTATTTTCATTTTATTGCTTACTGAGAAATTGACAAATGTCCACGAGGCGGCCCATTCCGTTTAAGACGTCATTCTTGATAGCTATTTCGGATTGCTTAGAATAGGTAGAATTATTTAACTAATAATTCAATACATACATTGAAGCTTTCAAAGGAATTGCTGTAAAAGCAAACCGAATAGGCATTTTCCACGTTTGTAACATTTTAAATTAAAAAAAACACGAGATGATTTTTTAAAGTTGTTGTTTCGTTTTTATTGGGATTTTTCTAAATTCGTCTCTGAAATAAAAGTTAACTGTTAAACCTAGTATTTTTTTTTCTATTTTCCATTAATGTCACACTGCAGCAACGTGTCTTTTAGTTCTACCATTACTTATCATAAGTGACACACGACAAAAAGAAGTAAGAAAAAAAAATTGCACTCTAATATGTATTTTTGTAAAAATAATATCTATCTAATCTAACTACTCGTACATAGCTTGTATTGTCCCACTACATGGCAAAGGTCTCCCTCTCCCTTTTCCACACAATTCTGTCTTTTGCGATTGCAGGCCAGTCCCTATGGTAGGAGCCAAGCTCGTCCCGCCATCTTCGTTATACTTCATAATAATTTTATTAATAACTTGGATGATTATTAATATAATCAACCGATTCTTGACTCTTTGTAGAATGTTTCTCCTGATCCTATAAGTTTAAAGCTACCCTACCTACTTATTTAATTCTGTCCTTGTTATTAAAGTAACCTAAACATATATTTTCTTGGAATTCATTTTAAATGTGCTTGTAAATTACAATATTTGTCCATAAAGGGAAGTAACTTATAAATACTAACTACGTTGGCCTCTTTTTCTATTTACATAATTATTTAAATAGAATAATATTAATTATTTGACCTGCTTTAAACACTAACCTAACAACAGTAATGATAACTATCTCAAATCAATAACAAAAATTAACTAAGCCCTGCGCGTAAGAAGAAGAAGAAGAAGAAGAAGAAGAAGAAGAAGAAAGAATTATTTTTGTAAATTAAGTTCCAATTAAAGTGAAAATAAAGCAAAAAAACAACACTTTATTCCCAAATATTTCGGCACACCCAAATTCGGCCCTGGACCAACAAGACATAATATTCGGGCGTGTCAAAAATACTCAAAATCGGCAACACTACACTCGACCCCGCGACCGACTCACGCGCCGGTTAACCGAATGTTGATAACATGCATCTTGTGACGTAATGTATTAAACGTTAAGAAAACGCCACTTAATGAAGGTCTTTAAAAGCTTTTAATTTGTACGCGCATAAGTTTTAATTAACGTTTTAAGAGCTCTTTTGGCCATTGGAATGTTTGCTACTTGATGAGAACTTAATTGAAAACTAAATCAATTAACTATACTGGTTAGGTTGTTTATACTATGGGAGACGACCTGGATGGGACTCGCACATACCAGTGAAACATGACACAAAAGGGAGGAGGCCATTAGGGTAATTACATGCCGAAGAAGCCTCGCTGCGATACCTCGCGGTCGGGCTATATGTACGATGTTCTTCCACTTCGTTCGGTTCTCAGTATCTCTCAGGGCGGTCTGACCAGTGGCCTGCGGGCGGCGGACTAGGGGCGTCCGTCGTCCGACCAGACAGGCGCCGCAGTGTTCCACGCGCGCCACTCGAGAGTGGGTGCGGCCATTCCTCGAGGCCTGTCGGGGGAGTGGTGAATGCTTATGCGCATCCCGCACCCCCGGCCATAGGTAGAGGTGGAACACCGCGGTGGTTTTAGCCAGTAAGAGTCCGGCATGCCCCTCTGTCACCCCCACGAACGAGGAAGTAATGAGGATTCCCAACGCGCACCAAAAGAAAAAGGGCGGTCTGACCAGCAACGAGGTGACCAGCCTCGTGGTCTTTTCTCATCTACCTTGCCCATCACCACCAACCATTCAAGATATCTGGTTCCCGACGCACTGTGTTCCCAAATATACTTGGACCTGACATTTTGAGTTAAGTTCAGTAAGAGACGCATTTCAATACGACAAACTTCGGACAAGAACTCCCATGTGCTAAATCTTTATAGTTTTTGAAAAAAATACGTCTAAAGTTTATTATTTTTTTTATTTAGAAAATTTAAAAAAATATATTACTTGGATATAAATAAAGCTGATATGTTTCTGGTATTTTCAATTTGTTAAGAATATAGTGAAGGATTTAATACACTTTACTACGGTCCGAAAATGTTAGCTTTTAATGAGAAAAAAAAAGATTTCAGTTTTTCAGATTTTATTTTTTTCATTTTATTTATGCGTTAGTAGCATCCGCAAATAAAGCTAAATGGTAGTTAAATACGTCACTTATCACCATAAAAAAAATCAACTGCTAATGCCATGGAAAATGGGAAATAATAGTATCTAAATATTTTTCATTACAAAACGCCTGTTATTTAGATATGAGCAACGTGTTCAGACGTCGTTGCTATGAATGAGTGATCAGGCACTGTAAGAGTATTTTGCTTTTCACTTTCTAGTAGGAATTTTTGGTGTGATTATGTATTGTATGTAAATGTAACCAGTTCAGTGTCAGGAAAAGTTAGTTACCTAAGTAGGTATAGATACGGTGACTAAGTACGGTGTAGATAACTAAGCAGTTATCTACATAAAATAAAAAATCGCGGCCAAATCGCGTGACTTCTAGATACTACATCCTGTTTTATCAATATCCGACTAAGTCGGATATTGATAAATTCCTACTAGAAAGTGAGAAGCAAAATACTCTTACAGTGCCTGATCACTCATTCATAGCAACGACGTCTGAACACGTTGCTCATATCTAAATAACAGGCGTTTTGTAATGAAAAATATTTAGAAGCTATTATTTCCCATTTTCCATGGCATTAGCAGTTGATTTTTTTTATGGTGATAAGTGACGTATTTAACTACCATTTAGCTTTATTTGCGGATGCTACTAACGCATAAATAAAATGAAAAAAAATAAAATCTGAAAAACTGAAATCTTTTTTTTTCTCATTAAAAGCTAACATTTTCGGACCGTAGTAAAGTGTATTAAATCCTTCACTATATTCTTAACAAATTGAAAATACCAGAAACATATCAGCTTTATTTATATCCAAGTAATATATTTTTTTAAATATTCTAAATAAAAAAAAAAATAAACTTTAGACGTATTTTTTTCAAAAACTATAAAGATTTAGCACATGGGAGTTCTTGTCCGAAGTTTGTCGTATTGAAATGCGTCTCTTACTGAACTTAACTCAAAATGTCAGGTCCAAGGATATTTGGGAACACAGTGCGACGGTTACAGTAGGTAGCACATATTAATGGTATCTTCAACCCAATAAATAGCAAGGATCGGTGGGAACGAAACAACTCGATCAAGATATGTCTGACAAGACAATGCGCTAGTTACAGTGGTCTATTATTATTGTAGAACATTTAAGAGTAAAAAATAGACCCTGGCAAAATGACATACAATTTTGAAAATAATATTTATATGCCCATAGAATCTCCCTTTTAGTTTATTTGGTAAGATATCCTACGAAAATTATAAGCCATAATCTTTGCCCGTGGACGTGGTAGAGGGAACGAGGGAACGAACCGGAACGAGGTGATCCGGTAGACAACCAAAGTTGTCGACATAGCTCACAGCATAAGCAAGCTGAAGTGTCAATAGGCCGGCCATATTAGCCGTAGAACTGATGACCGATGGGTTTGACGTAAGGTAGGACGCCCTCGCCCTCAGGCTAGGTGGAGCGACGATCTTCGCAGGGTGGCTGGTAGCAGCTGGTTGAGAGTGACCGAGATCGCGCGAATGGCCTGCAATTGGAGCGGAGAGAGTCCAATAGGTTATGCTATGCTAAAGTTCTGATGCCACTTTGTTTATAACTGGCTATGTATGTATGTAGATATTATTCTAGGTAATCATCACTTTTATGTTTTAATAGACTTTTTATTAAAACGGTGAGGTGTTCCATTATCATTTAGTAGCCATCACTTACGCTAACGAAAGCTACGAGTAGAACACCTGTCCGCAATTTTTTTCGAACTGTCGGAGTCGGTTACTTGACTAAATGGTCACGCCAGAATACCTTCGACCGTTATCTGATCTCCATAACCCGGGAATTACGGTATTACGAAGACACTCATGATTATTTATTTATTATAACAATCTGTCTAGCCTTTTCCCAACTATGTTGCGGTCGGCTTCCAGTCAAACCGGATGCAGCTGATTACCAGTATTTTACATGGAGGGACTGCCTATCTGACCTCCACAACCCAGTTTTTTTTTTGTTTTTTTTTTTTTTGTTTTCGGGGGAAATCCTTTAAAAGGCACCCGACCCCGAGTGTGGAATTTTTACCTCACTAAAACCTCCCCGGTGATCACCATCAGCACATAGGGGTGGTCCCAGTTCCTCTTAAAATACCAATTCTGAAACCCCCCCGTAACGCCTGTAGGGCACATCCCTGGGGAGACCATAGGAGCCTCCCCTGAGATTCGCTATGCTCGGCAGCAAGTGACCACAGTGCCACCACAATACCGGGTAACCTGACCCCTTGGTAAGACTTCTTGATGCGTTCGATGGAGTTTCTATGCGATTGCATCCTTTTCGGCATAATATTAATTTATAATTTCATAGTTTTGTAACGAGAAAGCAACGTAAATCGTAATTAAAAAGCATATTTCGTTGTATTTGGGAAAACAAACAATCGTACATTGTATATTATATCTAGAAATACCGTATGATATAAGTAAATGTACAATCCACTACGTTTCCAGGTTATATTATATACAGTTTTGGTAAATTTAAATAAAATCAAAAACAATAATAAATAAACAACATCTTCGATCAATAATTTGATTGAAGAACAACGTACTTAACCGGTCAAGCACTGTGCGTCGCCAATTAGCGAAGAAACAATAGAAAATCAATTGTGTCATTAGCCGAGCTCGACAGATTAATTATACAGGGTGGTCCAAAAGTCGTGGATCAAACGAAGTAGGGGGATACAGGAGGTCATTTCCAACGCTTTCAAAGTGAGAAATAACTTTTGGTAACGCTACAAAATTTTTGGAAAAAAATAAATTGCTCTTGAAATTTGATACTCAGAGTCCTAATAGAACTTTGTAATGCTGATAAGTACATTATCTAGTAGTAATACAACACCGTTTGTTTTATTGTTTTATATCACATTTTTTTTAAATTCGTCTAATTGTAAAAGAACTCGGTATACACAAATATTCATAACTTTTAGGGCAATTGAATTATGACCATGCTGTAGAAAGATTTTTTGTTGGAAATGACCTCCTTCATCTCCCTATTTTGTTTGATCCACGACTTTTGGACCAACCTGTATTTTGTGTGCAATAATGGCGGAGGAAAACATTAAAGAGGTTTAAACTAAATACAATTGTAGTGAGTAGTACATATAATGTGCATAAATGCTAATCTAATCTAAAGTATAATGTGATACATCTACCCTAATTAATATGTCTACCTACTCATTATTCTGGCTATAATGCAGGGTACGGAAACATTCATGGGTGCACCCCAGCTTGTGGGCAGTCAACAGTAATTATTTGCTATTTTAATATGCACCCACATTTTGCGGAAATTGGGTCCAATGATGTATCATTTACCTACAAATCGGTAGTTTGAATGCTAGACATAATACCATACCATTGTGTGTATTGCGTGGGAAAATTATTCATAAAGGGGTTAGAAGATTTTTGTATGGAGGGTGGCCCTAAGGTCGGTCGCCATTTTGATTTTTTTTCAGAATCGCGGTGCACAACAAAACTTATATATTTAGATAGAGGACACTTATACAAACAAAAAATGTTATGTAACATAATATCCTAAAGCGTCAGGTTTCGGAGTTATTCACCGAAATATAATTCGAAATCAACAAAAAGGATCAAGGATTTTTTTGTTTTTTTTCCCTCCAGGTAAGCATATTGAACTATTGAGGTAATAGAAACGTTATGAAACCTTTATGGAGAACAAACAAATGAAGAATAGGCATTTTTTAAATAAATAATTAAAAACGGCTATTTATAGTTCGTTTTTTAATCCCAGAGACTAATAAAATTATTAATAAAACTAACTGACATTTGAGTCTTCTGTGTTTTCGTTTTTTTTTAGTATAGAAGTTTGACATTACACTTGTCAGATTAGTCTCTGGGATTAAAAAACGAACTATAAATTGCCGTGCTTAATTATTTATTTAAAAAATGTCTATTCTTCATTTGTTTCTTCTCCATAAAGGTTTCATAACGTTTCTATTACCTCAATAGTTCAATATGCTTACCTGGAGGGAAAAAAAACAAAAAAATCCTTGTTGTTTTCGACTTATATTTCGGTGAATAACTCCGAAACCTGACGCTTTAGGATATTATGTTATATAACATTTTTTGTTTGTATAAGTGTCCCCTATCTAAATATATAACTTTTGTTGTGCACCGCGATTCTGAAAAAAAATCAAAATGGCGGCTGATTTTAGGGCCAAAACCTTCAAACCCCTTTAGAACCTTTGTAAACAACACGGTTTCTTTACTTACGGTACGTTGTATAAACCGAGCCGTAGAATAAAAATTAAGGTTAACCTTTTAACCGCGACTTTATATCAGTTGTCGTGCCCCCAGCGCCCGACAAAAAAAAGAAAAAAAAAACGAAAAATAAATACCGATGAAACGAGCTGTGTTATTTGGTCGTATATATACGACTCTGACGGAATGGACACGAAAATATTTGTCGGATTAATCCGACGTAAGCGGTTAAAAGGTTAAAAACTTAAACCGACTACTGAAAACCATGAAACAATAAAGTAGGAACCTTCCCGTGGTCGCATGCTACCATAGCTTTCAGACTTATATTGTCTGTATGTCCAGGTTTCCTCATGATGTTTTTGCTTTACCGATTTATTTATATTCAGCCCATTTATCAGATGGAGAGAGATATTGCAGTTTTATTAAGTGGGACAACTACAGGGTAATTAATTTCCCTGATTTCAAACACCTTTTACAGAGTGTATCACGTGTTGTTTATGCGCTGACCGCTGACATAGGTGCACACTCTCTTCCTTCACCCTCATAGTTCGATGACACGGCTCGCAATCCGACACGACCGGAGAGAGATCAACCCAATAAAATTTTGGCCGCCCTGGGAATCGAACCCAAGACCCCACGCTCCGCAGTCGCGTTTGCGGACCAACGGACCAAGTGATAGAATCTACGTACGTACCTACATCCTGAAGTTACAGAAGAGGAACCATAACGTTGCATTAGTTATAATTTACGACTGTCTTCTCGAACACAGACGTAAGTGCATAAGTTTTAACGCCACACTCTTTATGACCGCAGATCCGCCATTATTGGTATTCAATGAAACACTTTATGAAGATATTGGGTTCTTTGAGATTCATTTTCATGGTTACTTTATGATTTTTGTTTGGGGAAGTGACGAGATCAGGACACGAAGAACCTTTTATTTATTTAAACTTTTTGCATAAAAAGGTACAAAGGCGGACTTAATGTCTTAGGCATTCTCTACCAGTCAACCAAGGGTGGTGAAGAGATTAGATGGCAGGTGCTTTGGTTGAGAGGAACAATGATAAAAAAAAAACGATTAAAACTAGGTACAGCCACCAACAAAAGTCGATTAATACTGCCATTTTTACATGTTATTAAATTGACATTTTTTTTTATAAACTGCTTTTTAGCTTTCACATAATAGCAAAGTTTATATTCTAAAAAAATTTCTTCTGCTGCCATTTTGAACAAATATTTTGCTCAATAACTATACTTAATTTAAAAAAACCGGCCAAGTGCGAGTCGGACTCGCCCATGAAGGGTTCCGTAGCAGCAAGTAACATAATATAAAAGTTCTTGTAGTTCGTTGTAACTTTGTGAAAGGTAAATTGCGGTTTTCGATTTATGACGTATTAAAAAAAAACTACTTACTAGATCTCGTTCAAACCAATTTTCGGTGGAAGTTTACATGGTAATGTACATTATATATATTTTTTTAATTTTATCATTCTCTTATTTTAGAAGTTAGAGGGGGGGGGACACACATTTTACCACTTTGGAAGTGTCTCTCGCGCAAACTATTCAGTTCAGAAAAAAATGATATTAGAAACCTCAATATCATTTTTGAAGACCTATCCATAGATACCCCACACGTACAGGTTTGATGAAAAAAAATTTTTGGAGTTTCAGTTGTAAGTATGGGGAAACCCAAAATTTATTGTTTTTTTTTTTCTATTTTTGTGTGAAAATCTTACTGCGGTTCACAGAATACATCTACTTACCAAGTTTCAACAGTATAGTTCTTATAGTTTCGGAAAAAAGTGGCTGTGACATACGGACGGACGGACAGAAAGACAGACAGACAGACATGACGAATCCATAAGGGTTCCGTTTTTTGCCATTTGGCTACGGAACCCTAAAAACTGAAGTGTAAATCGACTTTTGTTGCTGACCGTACACAAATACATAAATAGGTTATATATATAATAATATATAATAATATATAATAATATCGTTTATTCATAAAAATGGTGCAGATTTACAATAATATAACTTAACAATTATATGTAGAGGACACAGTTGCTCATTTGCCTGAACTAGGTAGAACCTGTGTTTCAGGCTAGAAAGGTGCCTAGAATTTTATAATATAAAAATAAAAAATACAAAATTAAAACTAAGAAGTCTAACTAAAAACTAATATTATCTTAAAAGACTAACATGTTTTACACACATACACATACATACTATTTACACATACATACTATTTACACATACATACTATTTCCGGCACAGTAATAGACATTTCGCCAGTTATATTTAAGTCCCCATGTAACAAAGGGGTAGCTTAAATGCCAGACGGAAAACCCAATAACACTTTGTCTGATCCGGGAACCGAACCCAAAAACCTCATATGCTCAGCAGTAGTGCTTGCGATCATTAAACCAACGAGGAAAAAATTTCAAATCATCATCTGCCTAGCCTTTTCCCAACTATGTTAGGGTCGACTTCCAGTCTAACGGATGCAGCTGAATATATTTTACATAGAGCGACTGCCTATCGGACCTCCACAACCCAGTTACTGGGTAATACAATACCCCTTGGTAAGACTGGTTGTCAGACTTTCGGGCTTCTGACTAGACTACCCATAACGACTGTCAATGATCCACGAATGACAGCCGGGATCAACGGCTTAACGTGCTTTCCGAGGCACGGAGAGATGACCAACCATCCACAGACTAACCGCGGCAAGCGTAGCTTAACCTGATCGATCGACCTGTGCGACTGTTATTATTTAGCCACGGACCCCTAAAATGTCATATGTAAATGTAATATATGTAATGTGTATAATGTCCATAAAATTGTGATTTTATGGAGTAACACCATAAACATAGAGGAGATGATTGATCAATCGCATGATACCATTGCTATATTATATGCTTTCCTAAATACAAAGTCTCTGGTACTCATCATCTACCTAGCCTTTTCCCAACTATGTTGGGGTCGGCTTCCAGTCTAATCGGATACAGCTGAATACCAATATTTTACATGGAGCGGCTGCCTATCTGACCTCCACAATCCAGTTACTGGGTAATACGATACCCTTTGGTAAGACTGGTTCTCGTAAAGTCTCTGATACTACCGCCAAAAATATTATAAGCCACCTGAAATATACAAATATTAAACATAGCTCCATTTCCACGATCACCATATAAATTAAAGAGTTACCCGCGACAATAACACATACGTAACACTAAACTTAAACCGGAGTACTTCACAAGATCCCATTGTTTTACAATGTTCATAATAATCTTACAATAACATGCAGTATCGCCCCGACGAGTTTCCACCATTTTCTCCGACTGTCCTACGAGCCACGTTAGACGATGTATCAAATATAACAGCTTATGTTTAATAATATTAGTGACAGTAGATCGTCGATTTACATTAAACCCGGCAAATGTTTGAATGGGACTGTAAACATACGGGGAATTATAACCGAATGTTTATAATTTGTGCGATCTTGTTCTCCTACAAAATGAGGTTTCTTGTAATTATGTAACGGAGATGTTATTTTAAATAACTTGTGGATGTCTGAGAAAGTTGAGTGGGCCTTGGATAAAATGTATTTATTCATTACCTAGGTTTCTGTACGCTGTAACTGTTTCATTATATTTCCTAATATCAAAAAAAAAACTTTTTATTGGGCCAGTTTGTAATTTATCTAAGTTACAATAGCCTAATGTCAACTGCTCATTACCTATGCTTTTCCCGATGCAGGGACGAGTCCTCCTAGTAAGAACAAGGAGAACTGGAGCTGATTGAGAAGTCACCATCAGCTCCACTGCACCATACGTATTGTGAAAAGCATAAATTGCTTAGCAACCACATTAAAGTACCTAATCAAATCGCAAGCCGTGAAATACTTATTATTGAGTAGTTCCGGTGGCCATCTGTGGTCTTCATCTTCAGTTCCACTTCACCAAATGGTGTTTTCCGAAAGCAAATGCTAACTCTATAAAAAATACCCGAATCGTTATAGGTAAGCCTATAAAATATGAGGGTATCCCTCGATTTCCATAGGATTCCGTCATCGGATTCCGACTTGGTGACAATGGGACTACCTCGAGAGCCTTTTAAACAAAAAAATATTTTTTTAAATAGGTCCACAGACCACAATTGATGGAGAAATCGGTGAACATACATAAGAAAACATACATAATATCGAACATATAACCTCCTCCTATTTGGAAGTCGGTTAAAAAGGCGACTTATGGAGTTTGGAATAAACGACTTCATCTATATCTTATCTACTCTACTGCATACACACATTCATACGACATATAGACATACATATCTAATTTCATCTATCTCACCTGGTAGATGGATCACTTTGTTACCCGACTATGGAGAAGCCAAAAGAAAGGGTTATGTTTTTTTTTTGTTACCAATAATCATCACATACAGCAGGTTGCAGACTTGCAGCTGCCCATCCTTTTGTCAAAGCACTTTCATCGATACAATAATTTGACAGAAACAAGAAGATGCAAAAAAATTACGCAATAAACTTTCACGACCATTTTTTATGGAACGGTTAAAATCAAGAACCTTATCGCGTTATCGAACAAATAACCCAATTGAGTCCCTTAACGAAGCAGTTTAAAATAAATAAAACATTAAATAAAAACTAATTTAAACACAAAACGGAGGCCGAAAGCCGAAAAGCTATCAATGTAACATTCTCAGAAACGTTATACATTGAATGTCATTTAAGAAATAAGTTTTACGAGTTAAAATGACCTAAATTATAATTTCGAAGGCATTTAACGATCGGCCAGTGTGTATTATTTGAGATTATGACGTTTTTAAAAACATTCGGAACTGAGTTTAATCTTCGTATTGTTATTTTTAAGGTATTTGTGATAAATGAAAATTGTTGGAGTTTTACGAACCAATTTGGGAAGTTTGTTTTTTTGTCAGGGAGCCAAAATAAATGTCGTAATTCGCAAGATCTTCTGTTTTATGCGGATTTTAAATTAAATAGTGAGTGAGTAGTGAGAGTGTGAGTAGTGTGTGATAGTGTTTAATAGTGTAGTGTATTCAGATTTAAAGTTAGCTCCACAGAAAACGATAGTGGACAGTAGTCCACTATCGTTTTCTATGGAGCTCACGACCTACTACGAGTAGGTCGTGAGTTCGAACCCAGACAGGCGCTTTACTTTGTGTAAATTATTTCATCACCACTGCTCTCAAAACGGTGAAGTAAAACATCGTGAGGAAACCGGCACGTCCTGGAACCAAAAATTCGAAGACATCCACCAGCCCGCCTGGGCCCGCGAGGCCCGCTCCGCACAGAGAGGGGGCCTGTGTCCCAGCAGTGGGAACATTATAGGCTGATTATGTTGTTATGTTGATCGAAGTCATACCTATATTCCCCGATGGGTTAGGCAAAGCTACATCCACATTTCGCCAGTTAACCAACTGTTAAAGAACACAATACCTAACTATTCAAATTCTACACGTTGAGGTGCATGTACCAGGATAATTGTCATGATAACAGGCGGTAAGCATCAACAATGGTTACATAAGTCCCTTCTATGCTAAATACGAATTCGACTGGTATAGTCATTTTGCTATAGCGAATTTGCAACCCAATTAGGGTGCCGTCTCCACAATAATTATTATCAACAGCGTGCGTGTCATCTGAACTCAGCTTAACCTGCCAACGCCGACACGCAATTGTCCCTCTCTATCATTATCCTTGCCCATCAAAACGGCACAATTTAATTATAATTAAACTAAGATCAACTTTTTCAATGATAAAACTTCATACCCGACATCGTTAACCGGAGTAGAACCATGCGAGTGCCAATCACAACACTATGCGTCGTAAAACGGGATATAAACGGAGTATAAACTATTTTAAATTAATACAAGACGTGTATAAATAACTAGCTCACTAAAGAGGATCACCAGATTCAGTTGAAATTTAATTTAGTAAGATTATAAATGGCATAGTTTAATCATGGTAACGTTGGGTATCGCCAACTTATACGAAGACCCATAAAACGGGCTATAAACGCTGCATCCACTTACTTTTATTGCCAGCTACCAGTGTTGCCAGGAATAGGTTTTGCAGAAGTGCTGCTGATTTTTCGGAACGCCATCTGGTTTCTACAAAGGTTTTTTTTTTAATTTGGAATAAAGGAAAATTAATGGAAACTGTCGTGGAATTACTTTCTCGAGTCGACAGAAATCGTTTCGCAATTAATTTGTTGGATTAAACTTGTCAAGAGTTGTTCACAGCTTTACTTGGCCATAAAAAATAACGTGTGTTATTAATTTATGCAATCTCCTCTATTATTATTCACTTACTCAAATATACCTACCTACTTTTAATTATTTCACCCCATAAAATAGTAATTAGAAAAATATACAGCGTGTTTTATGTTCACACATTTTATCAGTCGTGCAAAATATTATTTTCTAACCTGGCAACACTGAGCGGACTCCCAATATTTCTCCGAAAAGCCGGCTATTATAGCTCTATATGGAGAAACATAAACGTTACGGCTTATTGCTGGAGGATTCCAAATAATATTGCAATGTTTACAATCAATAAACCATGTGTTTCGTACAAACTTTCCTAATAAGAACCAGTTGCTTAGAAAACTTTTTGTACTTATCTGAATATTGAAATAACATTTTATGGTCCATTTCGAAGAATTAAGAAAGCAAAAGTCGTAATGAAAGATAGCATAGGACAATTCACTCATCCCCTTACTAATAAACGTTGTGTATAAGCGTCTGACGGTCTGAGTTACACAACGCTTTGTCTTTTTCTTTCGAAAGTCAAATTACTGACGACTGAAAGAAATAAATCGGTGTGTAACTATTCATCTGATATATACGTTTATTAGTAAGGGGGTAAAACAGCTTCATAAATACTCTTCATCATCTGCCTCAACTTTTCCCAATTATGTTGGGATCGGCTTCCAGTCTAACCGGTTGCAGCTGAATACCAGTATTTTACATAAAGCGACTGCCTATCCGACCTCCACATCCCAGTTACTGGATAATACGATACCCCTTGGTAAGATTGGTTGTCAGACTTTCAGGCTTATGACGACCCGTAACGACTGTTAGAGATCTACGAATGACAGCCGGGACCAACTGTATAACGTTCTTTCCGACAGTTCTTCTATGAAAAACTCCAAAAATTCTAAATATCCGCAGAATAAGACATATAAGTATTGGGTATAAAAGTTTGGTCGAATTCGCCCTTAGTTCTTTTCTTTATCCATATTGCTTCTCTGAACGGGAGTTCCCACAACCTGTAGTAGCAAACATCCTACTAATATCTAAATACTATTAGTCATTCTGTACTAATAATATACAGATAATTGAAAATCTTTTTATCTTCAACTTTTAATCGCGGGGTAATTACATAACACGCTAACAGTAGGAATGACTTTCAATTTGACAGTTCAACAACATTTATTGCGGTATTTACGTTGTTGAGCAGACAAATTTTTCGAACATATGAAGCAATGCAGAAGGAATAACCTTCAAAATGATTCAGATTGTGCCTGATAGTACGTTACGCAATTAGGGTGCTGGTAGTACGTTCCCGTGGGATAAATTCCAACATCCATGCAAGCAAAAGCAATTAATAATATCTGTACAGGCTGACTTTGAAAACATGCAAGAAAATTTAAGGGGGTGTGATATGATGAACTAATTTTACTATGGGACCAACTTAGAATTCTCAGAAAATAAATTCGACTTTCTTATACAAAATGGACCAAACAGGTATATACGGGAAGGTCGATTTTTTTTTGCGATTTCTATGTGGGTCCCATAATAAAAGTTATTCATCTTGAAGGTCAGAATACCCCCTTTAATTTTGTCTCATGTTTTCAAAGTCAGCCTGTACCTATAGGTATGTCGTTAACTAAATTACATCCTTTGGTTAAAGAGAAAAGTCAAAATATTTATTGACAAGCGTACCATACGGTACCAAGTCAGTTCCGCGCGACTAATTCCATAATTTACGAACATCGGCGGACAGTTCTAAATTAATATCTAACTCAGTTTTACGACCGATGACTAGTTTGAACATAAATTGTTGGAACACTACATGTTGCAAGTTCATTATTATGTGGTGACAATACTTAGTTGAGAAAAAAACTGCAGCTTTTGAAAATCTGTGCATACAGAATTGTTTTGTCTTCGGACCGGAATACCAGCGCTAGGGCTCTCTCTCGCATATTTTCCCCCAACTTGTTTTCCCACTAAAAGCACGACGCGCGACGCCATTGCGGTAGGCCAAGACGAAGATAGCGGGACGAGCATGACTCCTACCGTAGGGACTGGCTGGCACTCGCAGACAGAATTGTGTGGAAAAGGGAGAGGGAAGCCTTTGCCCTGCAGTGAGACAATACAGGCAAATTAGGTAGATAGATTGTTCTTTTTATACAAAGTTTCAACTTGATAGAATAAGAGGAAGTTGTCCACTCCAGTGTAGTTTGCAAGATTTGTCCTAAAAATTTAACTCAAGCTAGCAAAGCTTCTAATTTATAGATGCCAAAGTTTTGCTACGCACAACTTATTTGAGGTTTATGGTTTTAAGGACTTTTATTAGGTTCCTGGATAATAATCTTTTCATTAGAATTAGTGTTGTTTTTAATTAATCATGGCTGTGAATGTCGTGATTGCCAGGTTACGGGTTCATATCCAGGCAAGTACAAATGTGACGGACGCTTTTAATGTGCACATCTTTCTACATCGTTCTCACATGTATAATTTCAACATGAATAATGTAACCAATATTTTGTAACAATTTTAAGATTTAAATTAAAAGAGTGTCCGTGGAGTTTCTTGTACAGAGGCCAGCACACCAATCTGTCGAATTTCTTTGATAGATTTTCAACTTTACTGCAATGGAATAAAATGCATATTCAATTGGGAAAATTTGACAGATTGGGGTAGCTTGATGTGCTTGGCCTCTGTACGTTCTTCTCCATAGGTACCTACTACGCTTTGGAATGGGCAACGTGCTTCATCTTTCTGACTGACCGACCCCTTGACAATTCAAAAGTGCATGTAATTGGTTTATTTGAAACAATATGCTTTAAGTTTTACTTTTTCAAGTCATATGTGCTTTTCAAAAGAAATATTCATAGGTTCATAAATCATAACCTATTTCATATTTCCCCCACTTCACACACAATACAACAGTAGTAGGATTATAAAAGGTTTAATGTAGCAAATAATTTATTTATTTCATTTTCTACTTAGGTAGGTACTGAAAGACTTTACGAGCAGTTAATTAACATTCTAGTGTAAAAAGAACAGCTGCCAATTAGTAAGTAGAAATGGTTTACCGTAATCCATAAATATAGTTTTTTTATTATTTTTTGATTTATTGAAATTATTGCTCGTCTGTGGCGCGTGAACGATGAAACCTAAGATTTGGACCCCAATGGTTCCGCATCAGAGCCGCACGCGCACATAATATGCAGTGTGTCTAAAAGATTTTTATCTGATGCATTTTCCTAGGCCCTGATTTACTGTTTGTAGTCCAGTCGATACGGTTAGTTTTTGAAAGGTGTATTAATTCATTGGTTTTACAGCTAATGCTTGTACGCACGGCTACACAACAAGCTATACATAACCAGTATATGTTGACTTGTGATTGTACCAAAAACCTATACAATGCGAGGTCAGCTAAAACTGGCAATATGTAGCTCGATGTGTCGCCGTGTTTTCGTACAAAGACGGTGAAATTACTTAAGGTAAAAGCGTCAGGGTAGCCCTCGAAATACAAATTTCCCAATTTCAAATTATTTGGGATGCATGAAGAAGCCTCCTCGTGTAGCGCAGTTTGTTCCGCCAGTTACTCAACTGAACCGAGCGCTCGGCGCATCCTAGACAGTCGCACCCAACACCTTATTTGACTGGCCAATTCTTCCCTTGCGATGGTAGGGCTAACGTCCGCCTGGTTTACGACCACCCTCCCACCGAAGTCCGGCGTCAAGCAGCCTGCTGTATTTCGTCGATACGTGGGAGTTCCAGTGCCTTGGGTATCTTCTGGGCACGCTCATTCCATCATAGATTGTTGATCTAAATATGATTCGCGGAGGTAAAAAATATTTATTTAAAGAATTATAATCATAACAATGATCATCAACACAACTTTCCAAGTTAATATTATTGAATGACTATTTCATGAAATCTTGGCATTTGAGGCCAATTCTAACTCAAGAATCGGCAATACAACTCGTTGCCGATTCTAATGATTATAAAGGAGAAAGTTGGTGAGTGTGTTTATATGTTTGTTACTTCTTCACGCACAAACGGCTGGACTAATTTTGATAAAATTTTGTATGGAGGTAGCTGACACCCTAGATTAACACATATGCTGCATTTTATCCCGATATTCCCACGGCATCGAAACTTACGCGGGTGAAACCGCCGGGTGCAGCTAGTTAGGTATAATTTGCAAACAGGACTGAATACTATTATTTCATAGTCCATGTTATCCTTGATGCGTTCGAGTATTGTCACCCTAAAAAACCGTTAACCTAATTTTATTTTATGCATTTCTGTCACTGCGTTGCCAACCAGTGTTACCGGCGTTTATAAATAAAGACATTGTAATCCCAACGGCTGATTGAGAGCATTGGACACCTAGTAACACAGTTTGTCACACAATACAATATATTAACATGGCATAATGACTTTTAGTACTTGTGATTTAAGCCCTATAACGGCGTAGTGGTAATTTTATTGTGTACGAACATTATGGGGCATAAAATTTGTTCATGAGGTTGGAAACGATTTTATTATTTTTTTAGTTACTAATTTGTATATGAGCAGTGATGAACCAGTGGTAACGGCCGCGACTTACGGGAAGTAGGTCGTAGATTCGAACCCAGACAGGCGCTTTACTTTGCGTAAATGATTTCATTACTACTGCTCTCAAAACGGTAAAGGAAAACATCGTGAGAAAACCGGCATGTGACATCTACCAACCCGCACTGGGCCCGCGTGATGGATAACGGCCCACTCCCTCTCACGGAGAGGAGGCCTTTTTTTTTTTTTTTTTTTTTTTTTTTTATGGATGGGAAATCATCAAATGACCCCTCCCGCTCTGGGTGGAGCGAAGGGAGTGTCAGACTCTTACTGACTAAAACCCATCCGTGTTCCTTCCTTAGCCCTTTATGTTCCGGGGTAGCGGTAACCCTTTCGGACAATCCCGCACCCCCGGCAGGCTTCGGCCCTGGCAGGCCCCTTCCTTTATGCTGACATCTCTTTGAGGCGCGCGTGGAACACGTACGCGCCGTCCGGCACGGGCCTGGTCCTGATCGGACGGTGAGCTACCCATTACTCTCCGTCCGCAGGCCCGCACCTACGGTGGCCGGGAGTCGTCACGCGGCTCCCGACGCCCGGAGCGTCTACCGCGGCGGCTGGGGTGTGAGGCTCTCTCCCTCAGCCGTTCCGCCACCTCCTTCGCTAGCATGACTGCTTCGCAGAAGGAGGTGACCGCCTCCCACTCCCTCTCACCCCGGACCATGGCTTGAACCAGGGCCGGACGCGAGAGGTCGCCGCCGCTGTCGATCGCCTCTACGAGGGCACGGCGGTGCTCCGCCCATGCGGGGCAGACCTCCACCGTATGCTCCACCGTGTCCTCTGGGCGATCCTCGCAGTGGTGACACCCGGGCGTCTCCTCCCGCCTGATGATGTGCAGGAACCTCCCAAAACATCCGTGTCCGGTGAGGACCTGCGTCAGGCGATAGGTGAGGACGCCGTGACGCCTCTCTAGCCACTCCTCAAAGAGGGGTCTTATCGCCACTATCGTGGCGTGCCCTGCGCTGGGTTGCGAAAGTCGCTCCTTCCATGCCACCATGAGATCGTGCCGGAGGTCTGTCCGCTCCGCCGCGATTTGCCGCGGAAGCGGAGTTTCCCCCCGGCTCAGTGCCTCCGCGCGCCACTCATACAGGCGCGCTAGGACTATCGCCTCCAGATCCCATGGCGGCAGTCCGGCAAGGAGGCTTGCCGCCTCGCCCGAGATCGTGCGGTACCCCCGGATCAGCCTTACGGCTACCACCTTTTGGGGCGCGTTCAGATAGTGGGCGGCTCGCCGCCGCAGAGAACGCGCCCACGGAGAGGAGGCCTGTGTCCCAGCAGTGCGAACGTTATTGGCTGATTCAGCATGATTGTGCACGAGCCAAATATTTTTTCAAAATACTTAGGTACACAGACATTTTGCTAACATAAAAGGAAACTAGGGACGCCCGTCACAATCTCACTTTGCGCAATTTTTACATCCGTCCCATAAAAACTTCGGCCACAAATCTATGAAAGGAAAACATAAAAATATTTGTCTACGCGCGGGAAATAACTGTCTGCAGACAGAAATCTTTGAAAGGGATTTCAGATTGTAGATTATTTCAGATATTATTGACCTGTACGCTGCCATTCAAGTAAAGACTAAGTAGTTCAAGGTGGCTCCGGAAAAGGATACCGGCCGGATGGATTTTAAAAGATTCTATATCTATTGCTGTCCAACTTTTTAGGGAACGCTTGCTGGTTCATGGTCTCGATTCAAGGGCCCGTCGCTCCTTCGACAAACATAACCTAGACTAAAGTCTATTCAAAATTATGTTTCAAATTAATATTATTTCAAGTTAAACAAATGTCAACTTTAGTTTAATGGTAATTAAGTTGATTTCAGAGTGACTCAGCACTATTGAAAAAGTTATAAAAATGCTTGAAGCTGTAGCGTAAACTGAACTTTATTGTATAGGATTTAAAGTTCTTTTTCCATAAACTCATAATTGTTTATATTTTTGGCAAGTAAATCGCGAATGCAGATTACTTAATTTCGTTTCTACCCTTGCCCCACGTAACCTCCTCGAGATTGGCGTAACACGGTTTTTTTTTCCTTTCTCCCCTGTCAGCCGTCACTCTATCATTTACTCGATTTTCTTTCATATACCTCACAGAATCCATCCATCTTTTCTGTGGTCTTATAGAGGTATGAGGAACAGGGTGTAAAGTTCACTCATACTCTATAGACAAGGGAGGATCCTCCGACCAGACGGGTATTGTGTCTGGCGGGCCCGATGATACATGTCGGGCCGTTGTATCTATGCTAGTTGCGCGGTAAACTCTGCTTGCGAGATGCAGGATTTTACGTTGTTCGTATGTGGCGTTGTAGATACCGCTACAGTCTTCCTAATTCATCATCATTATTATCATCCAGAACCCGACTTCACCCACTGTTGGGCACAGGCCTCTCTTTTCTTGTGCCAATCCCCACTCTCCTGTGTCAGCCTTATCCAGGATTTGCCCGTGATGGCAACAATGTCGTCTGCCCATCTAGCCGCCGGACGACCGACATCTCTTCTTCCAGTACTTGGACGTCTTTTTTTTTCGGTGCTGAATGGGCCCGCTCTTGACCTCGATCATGCTTGATGGAAAGCGATGGATGAGGTCTATGATGGAACGAGCGTGCCCAGGAGATACCTAAGGCACTGAAACTCCCACGCATCGACGAAACACAGCAGGCTGCTTGACGCCAGACTCCGGTGGGAGGTTGGTCGCAAACCAGGCGGGCGTTAGTTTGCCCTACCACCGCAAGGGAAGAGTTGGCCAGATGTGACTGTCCAGGATGCGCCGAGTGCTCGGTTAAGTTGAGTAACTGGCGGAACAAACTGCGCTACACGAGGAGGCTTCTTCTTGAATCCCAAAACGTCACTCTGCCACAGCCTTACTCCTATCGCCTGTCTTCCTAATTAGTTTCCCTTAATTATTACTAAATCAACACGGAATGATTTAAAAGGCCCGCCCAGTTAATTAAACTTTACAAAGGCACTTGGCTTGTTTCCAACAGATGTAATAAATTTTATTATTTTTATTTCATGCTACCTTGTGTCAAAGACTCACCATATTATTTATAGGACTGTCATCGAACCGTTTGGTGGGAAAATATTTCTATACAACATGTCCCGGAGTTAACGCACACCACTAAACACCCCATTTAGAATATTACTCGTATCAACATCATCATCATCATCAGCGTATAGCAGTCCACTGCTGGACATAGGTCTCTCCTATAGCACGCCATTTAACTCGATCTTCGGCAACTCTCACCCAGGTACTACTACCAGCCATCCTGCGAAGATCGTCGCTCCACCTAGCCTGAGGGCGTCCTACGTTAAGTTTACCGATTCGCGGATTAGAATAAATTATGTTATAATCATAATAGTACATACACAGATTATTTACTGTTATGTTAGAACACATTATTTATTTATTAGATCAGTTATACTGATTGCGGGACAAAATTGTGGTCACATTACAAAACTACGCACTCAAATAGTGGCACACATAGGGTCTAGCTAGCGTAGTAGGTACTTCGACAATTTTTATGTTTTTTTGCCTGTACTTATTAAAAATTACAGAAATCGACTACTTTCATAATATGCATTACTTCAGTTACACATTTTATATTCATATTCATTTTAAGGAGTTACGCAATGTTCTGTCTGTCAACAACAACATTGCGATCAACGATGCATTTGGTAAGTGTGGCTATTGGAAATGTAGAAAGCCTGTTGCTTCAATTGAAAACCACGTTGTTCTCGTCAAATTAGCTCATCATCATTAGGCCTGTCGTCCATCAACCACGACGCCACTCTAAAGTAACCAATTACAAACTCAATTTTATATACAAAATTCAAAGTCCTGACTGACTAATATATCAACGCACAGCCTAAACCGCTGGTCCTAGAGACATGAAATTTGGAGAGTGTGTTCTTTGTGAAGAGTAGGTCCACTAAAAAAAAGGTTTTTCGATGTTCCTCCCCTAAGCGGGTGAATGGGGGGAGGGTGAAATTTCACGCGGACGAAGTCGCGGGCAGAAGCTAGTGTTACCAATAAGTAGTAAACTTAACAACGCGTTTTGGAAGAGAGACATCTGACACAGAGACAGAGCTGGAAGGGATTTCCATGTATTCTCATATCCATTGTCATATCATTCCCGTTTCCCATCAAAATTGCTGACAAATCTGCCACCACCACCATCAAATAACTGTGCACTACATAAAGATATATAGGTGTCCTCACGTCTAAAGCCAATAATTTGTTACACAAGCTGGCAGTACTTTCTATACTTTGAGTAAGAACAGTTAAGTGTCCGGCAGGGTCATATCACCAGCAAACTATGTGCTTACTGCTTTTAGTGGCGATTTCTAGTTTATGACGCTGTATAGAGAAACTGTTTACCTCTTTGACCTTTTTAAAGGGTACTTATGGAGCCAGATGGACATTGGAGAAGGTAGCTGGTGTATAGGTACTGAATGTGAAAGACATATGAAGGGATCAGGGGAAGAACAACTTTTGTAACATTTTTATTTTTGTTCAACTGGCAATGCAGTCTGAATCTTATAGGTACCTGTCGCTATGTTATGTCAAAAACAACAGGGCAATAACATTCATAGTCTCCGAGCTTTCATGCTTTGAAAATATCGATACAGGGAAAAAACATACAATGTCCGGACCGTTCAGGACAAAAACAACCGTTGTCCGTGGTCGACTGTGACAGCTATACCTACCCCTACCCCCTATACCATTATACCTATTACAGTTAAAGTGCCTTGGGTAAATGACACTTTTTTATTAAGATCTTATCTTTTAATTAGTAATATCTCAGTTTGTTCATTAGGTGACAAAAGTGGTTTTTCCCCTGACCCCTCCATATGGTAAGAAATGTAATTATTTTATTGGTGTTTCTTTGCTTTGTAATGTCAATTACTTTGGGTGCATGAAAAGGGGACTTTCAGATATAATTTGTCGAAGTGGGGGACTACTGACCCATCTAATACCCTGTAGCGGTATCTACAACGCCACATGCGAACAACGCGTCATACTGACGTCACGCAAATCCTGCATCGCGCAAGCAGAGTTTACCACGCAACTAGCATATATACAACAGCCCGACATGAATCACTGGGCAGTTGCCCGCCAGACACAACACCCGTCTGGTCGGAGGATCCTCCCTTTTCTATAGAGTATGAGTGAACTTTACACCCTGTTCCTCATACCTCTATACTGGTGACCCCGAACATGAACGTCAGCGCAGCCTTCGTGCACCTACTTCAGCGTGACGTCATCATCACTCCCGCAAGCTTACGCTTTACGTGAGGTATGAGGAACAGGGTGTAAAGTTCACTCATACTCTATAGAAAAGGGAGGATCCTCCGACCAGACGGGTGTTGTGTCTGGCGGGCAACTGCCCAGTGATTCATGTCGGGCTGTTGTATATATGCTAGTTGCGTGGTAAACTCTGCTTGCGCGATGCAGGATTTGCGTGACGTCAGTATGACGCGTTGTTCGCATGTGGCGTTGTAGATACCGCTACAACCCAGTAAGAGTGTGGTGCCTCTAATCAGAACATGCCCCACTTACTGGAGTGCACTAAGTGCCCGTTCACCTGACCTTGGATGACCTAAAGAATGCCAGTGATTGCTACTCAAACTACATAAAGCATCAGAGAAGAGTTCGATCTACACGAAAAGAAGAAGGAGAAAAATTACTTTGCATGTATAGAATCAAGTTCTTCTAACTTAACAGACAGCTGTGCTGCTGGGGAGTTTGTTGGGCCCCTTATTTATTTATTATAAATGTACGCACAAAAAGGTACAAAGGCCGGACTTAATGCCTTCGGTTGAGAGGAACAATGATAGGAACGCACTCGCTGTCACCATTTTCGTTCGCTGTCACTTTGGGTCGCTGGTTATTTGAGTGAAAAGTGCTGATCCTCAGCTTAATTTTAATAAACAACTTTTGATTTTGAATTTTGAGATAGTAAAGAGTTATCTGGCACTATTTGGGCAAAAAAGGATAAGTTGTGTTTACGTTTGAAAAATTCATTGTGTGTGTGTTCAGTGTGAGTTTGTGAATTCTTCCAAAATTAATCCAGCTTGAACGAAATTTAATTTAATAATAACGCCATTCGCCAACCATACTATAAATCCCGAATGAACGCGCGCTAGTCTCAACAATTTCAACCCGAAACCTCGTTACCCACATTAAGTATATTATATTGCAAAATGGTAATTGACCTAATGATTGTTTTCGTTCCACGACGATCTGACTTTGCTATCGCATTATTATCTGATCAAGTTATCAATCATCCCGACAGTCTTGCTGAATAGAACATACCGTGCCCTTTAGATGTGATTTTAACTCAATCATGTAATATTCGATAGTCACCTTTTAAGCCTTAAGTTTGCAAATATAAATGTCTCATAGGTAACTGCCTCGTTGGTTTGGTGGTCGCAAACGCTACTGCCGACCATGAGGTCCTGGGTTCGATTCCATGGTCGGGCAAAGTGTTCCATCTGGAATTTCTCAATAGCGGCTCTCGGAGGCTGAATTTGTGTCCGTATACCAATAGATTCGCCCCCTATTATATAGGACTCAAACATAACTGGCGAAATGTGGGTGTAGTCTCTTAGAATGTCGATAGCAATCTAAATGGACTCGGCCCAGAATACGGCTACTTGTTTGGCGCCATCACCAGCGTCCACCAGTTCCTGTAACGTGCAGCTGACAGGACACGCAGGACACGATATTAAGTGTCCCATTGTTTGTGGAACAGCACCACATTTACACTCCAAGGCGGAGTCGCTATGTTTTCCTTGCTTCGGCCAACCTGGGTCCGGAGTCTGTTTAAAGACTTCCAGGTTACTCAAGGTAACTCATGTCCAGGTGTGAGGTCTTCAGCGGATGGAATGAACGGATTGGGTAAGGAAGCACTGTCTCGGGTGTAGTAATATAGGTGCGCTTCTACCTAACCCTGCTGAGCATACAGGCGTGATTTTATGCACAAACGGTCTTCAACACACATCGACAACCATTCTATCCTATATCTGTCTCAAGACACAAGATTTCAAGCAATTACCGCGTCGCAACACAAACTTACTGTCAGCACATCGCCTTATTTATTTTCAGTAGCCAATAAACATCTATAGCACAGTCTTGGTATACATTAACAACGTGCATTAGGTCGCATAAACACTGTATAATTATCCGTTTCTGAATAGATATTTTGTAATATATACGACAGTAATAACCATTATTTTGCTTAGAGTGTTACATAAATCAATTTTGGTATGCAGCGGGCGTAATGTTAGTTGTTTCTGTGCAAAGTAGTTTGGTAGCAAATGCTTCGATTTGTTGATTTTTATGATTAGATGGATTAAAATCATCAATAAATCCCTCTAAGTTCGTATAATCCTATTGTATAACTGTTTCATTAAACATTGAATCAATAGGAGCTGATATGAGCTTAATCTGTCAAGCTCCGCTATGAGACACAATTGATTTTCTATTGTTTCGTCGCTAATGGGCGATGCGCGCCGCTTGACCGGTTAAGAGGGTTGTATTGATGAATTCTGTAAATACATACCTGTTACGGCTAGGAGAGGGGCCCGTGGCTAAATAATAACAGCCGCACAGGTCGATCAATTAGGTTAAACTATGCTTGCCGCGGTTGGTTTGTAGATGGGTGACCAATTGACCATCTTTATATACCGAGACCCCTCCGTGCCTCGGAAAGCACGTTAAGCCGTTGGTTCCGGCTGACGTTCGTGGATCTTTGAGTGACTGGGTTGTGGTTGTGGAGGTCAGATAGGCATTCGCTCCATGTAAAATACTGTATTTTACATGGAGCGACTGATTGACTACTATCAATGCAAATGTACGTTTAATTAGAAGACTAGGATTTGTTTTACGTTTTAAAGTTGGTTGATTGACTACTATCAATGCAAATGTACGTTTAATTAGAAGACTAGGAATTGTTTTTCGTTTTAAAGTTGGTTTTCACAAGTTTCTGCGGAAAACTTTCATGCTCTCATGGAAGGACGCAAGACCAGCCAGGAACGAACTGTAAAGTATGTGTATTTTAAATAAGTAATGTCAAAATAAAAAAAAACATTAAAATATAATTAGCCCATTCGCTAAAAAGCCAGAAACTGCTAAATAATTACAACTTAAAAACGACAATCAATAAAAACAAAAAAACCAAGTATCGATAAAAATAATCGCAAGCGCATACCATCTGTTTCAAACCGCGCAATAAGAAGGCGTATAATCTTGTGCGAATGTATGACAAATAATTCGTTTTGTTGCTAAGGCGGGTACACACAGACGCGCGGGCGCTCACACCGCTTTGTTTACGTTAAAATCACGCGCGCGTGACCGGACCATGGCGTTTATTTCCAAAACAATCATGTGGAGCGTACCGGGACTCAGCTTTCGACCGCTGTTATGCGCAGGACACATTATTCGCACCGAAAATTGTAAGTATTTGACAAATGGTCCTTTCATATAATCAGTTGCGCATATTGCTTTCATGGATTTTTGAGACAATTGTTAATAAGTACATCGTTTGTTTGGTACACGCATATCTCTTATATGAAAATAAGATAAATTAAATTATGATCAACCCACAAGAATCTTCTTTCTTATATCTATTAATCTAACTAGGTATGTCTTCGGTACTTACTCATATTTAGGGAATCATGCCAGCAATTACCTACGCCATTACAATACCAATTTAGTAAAGTATGACAACATAAGATTTTTTGGATAGCATAAAGCTCAGCTCTGCGCAGGCCTCCTCTCGGTGAGAGGGAGTGGGTCGTAAACCACCACCCAGGCCCAGTGCGGGTTGGTAGATACCACAAGTCTTCGAATTTTTGGTTCTAAGACATGCCGGTTTCCTTACGAAGTTTTCCTTCACCGTTTTGAGAGCAAAGGTGATGAAATAGTTTACACACTGCTCTGATTCTAGGTTTTTTGTACACCAAAGATAATTCAAGTCATCACATTTTAGGTGCAACTAATTAATTTCATTTTTTTCCTTCATGCTTGAAAAAGCTTACGTCATAAAAAAGCGAATGCACAAATCGTGTACCCATACCCTAACGTGAGTCCTATAGTCGTTTTCCGTTGATTTAAAGTGGTGTTTGTTGGCTAACATCCGGAGCGAGCGCTTGCGATTTGTAGCGTATTTACGACGCTTGCATTGTAGCACTAGCTTTATTAATACCTTTTGAAAGGGTCAGAATGGGCGGTAGTATCGTAATCGTTTCGATGTTATTGGTATCTATGTTAACATTTCGGATGTAGCTACCGTTAAATTTAAACCCATTCGTATTTGCTTCCAATTTCCATTGATGCCCAATCCATACTTAATATTATAAATGCGAAAGTGTGTCTGTCTGTTACCTCTTCACTCTTACACCGCTGAACCGATTTAGATTAAATTTGGTATAGAGATAGTTTAAGTCCCGTGAAAGGACATAGAATAGTTTTTATCCCAATATTCCCACGGGATCGACACTTATTCGAATAAAACCGCGGGGCGCTGCTAGTTATTACATAAATATTAAGTACAGACTAACTCCGCCCCGCGGTTTTATTCGCATAAATCTCGATCCCGTGGAAATATCCGGATAAAAAAAATCCTATGTCCTAATCCAGGTTATGGTCTACACATGTGTCAAATTTCATCCGAATCCGTTTAGCCGTTTTACAAAAATCAAATATGTCCTCTTCTTCTTAGAGTATCGATAGCAATCTAAATAGACTCGGCCCAGAATTTTCTCTTTATAATAATTATTAGTTTAGACAAACGTTACGTTTTTCTTTTTATTTGTAATGGAAGAAGAAAACATGAAGTCATGAACCCCAAATAAAATGAGATAAGGATAAGAGAATGATAATTCTAATTTTTGTTTCGAAAATAGCTTGATGTCAAGTGTCAAAACCATAGATTATTTTTCTTTCTTGTTTCTTATATCTATGGTCAAAACCGAGCAGCGCACTGCGCACAAATAAAACGTAGTTAGTGAAAACTCAGACATTTTACAAAATCACCAGAAAAAATCTCGAACATAGATATATTTTTATGAACCTGATGCTCTATCTCTCCTGATGCACAACCGTTTTAATCAACAATTATAACTGAACAATAACTATGAATCGTTTCACCACTAAATTGCCAGCAGTAATTATCTTGAAGAATAGTTGGCATCGCCCGAAGACAGTGTAGTAGCGAAGCCAACGACATATTGATGAGATCCCATTAGTTGTGGCGTAAAATTAGACAACACAACTACAAATGCTGCGGATATTATTGTATCAGAAAGGGGATAAAACATCTAGCGCTGATTCAGGTTGAGATATATAGATAGAACTGCATTCTAATTGCGTAACACCTTCAATCTGAATCATTCTGAAGGATATTGCTAATCCATTGCTTCACATGTTCGAAAAATTTGTCTGCTCAACAACGTAAATAACGCAATGAATGTTGTTGGACTGTCAAAATTAAAGCCATTCCTACTGTTTGTGCAGTGTTACGCAGCTGAACTGTACCATATAAATTCAATTAGAGACTTCGAAAGTTGTTAAAACGAGCCGGCTAGGAAGTAGACAATTAAAAGCAAATTAGTTTAAAACCTAAAAAAAGTTAAGTAGGTAGTTATAGGAATAGAACATTTTATTGATCCATGGACCATAGTGATAAAGATAATTATGTATTTAAAAACATAACCCTCCATCTGGCGCAGTCGGGTAAAAAAAATATTGAAAGGGTGCCTTAAGCAAAATTCTTTAGAAAAACGAATCAGATTCATAGATTGGAATTAGAAGATTAGAAAAATGTCAATGTTCACGATCATACTGCGACATCTATTTGCAAAACCGATGGCAGCTAGGTGAATCACTAACTACTGCGAGTAATACAAAGGATGATAAATTAAACTTTATGATTCGATGATATTGCCAAATTAGTCTGCGCACTAAAATATTTCTATAATTAATTGACTAGCTAACTTTACTGGCGCAGCTTACAAGTCATGGCTGACCACTGAAAATCAGCGCTGTGCTGTGCGTCTGTGGCTAATAATTTTATCACCACTGCTCTCAAAACGGTGAAGGAAAACATAGTGAGGAAACCGGCATGTCTTGGAACAAAAAAATCGAAGACATGTGATGTGGCTTTACCAGCCGCAACTAGGCCCGCGTGGTTGATTGCAGCCCACTCCCTCTCGAAGAGAGAAGGCCTGAGTCCCAGCAGTGGGAACATTATAGGCTGATTATGCTGAGGGTCCCTCGTGGCACAGCATCATGCTGAGCGGAAGCCTCCTTGCCACAGTCACGACGTGCAGCTCAACTCAACTCAAAGCATTTATTTCAATTAAACCATTCAGTACAGGCACTTTTGAATTGTCAAAATTAAGTAGTCGGTCAGTTAGTCAGAAAGTTGAAGCTAGTCGCCCATTCCAAAGCGTAGATCTCTATGGAGAAGAACGGGCAAGAAACTCCATGGACACTCTTTTAAATCAAGATATTACAAAATCCTGAGTACATTATTCTTGTTGCTTCTATATGTGAGAACAATGTAAAAAAAAAACACACAAATGAAGAAACAATACAAGAAATAAGATTAAAAATAAGCCTTGGCAGTTAAGAGATGACCAGTCTCAACCGACAGCGTCCGTTCACGAACATGACGCATGGATCAGCACCATCCAGCTCAACCATTTTGTAGGGGCACCTGCCTACTAGGGATCTACTGTTCTGTGCTCATGATTATGGATATATTTATTGTTTTTTTTATTATTTGAGCTTAACTTATCTTTTTGAATGCAGGTGTTACTGTTAAAAGAGGGGTGTTTTAAGTTTAACATTATGTTATGTGTATGTGTGAAAACCTGTGTAAACCTCACTCAAGAGACCAAACACCAATTCGAAAGCGCACTCTTTTGTTTTTTTTTAAAGTAGGTAAATCACGGCAGGTTCACAATTAACTGACAGTGAATTGACAAGTCGAGGGTTCTTGTAAGGAGCAATAATATTTCTATGAGTACATTACTGCAGCGGCCTGCAAAAGAGGCACGATGGACGAACGCGAAAACACATTCCTGAGTCCATCAACGCCTGGTTGCGGCCAAGCAACGACCATACAGCCCCAAGGCTTGTGTAGTACTTTTCTCAAATAATTCGCGGAAATTACAACTAAGAAATTTTATTAAAACTAGAATCAATGACGAACAACAATAATTTTTCACGCGCCAATTATGTTCATTTGTTTCTCTTTTAGCTCTATTTGCAAGCCAGTTCGAAATTAAAAATAAAATCTTCGATATACTACCTCCTTGGTTTCCATGTTTTGAAGAAAACAAAATCATTACATTTTTAAATTATACGATAGATATGAGTTTTTATGGTAATTTATTCGGCCGCCAAACACGACAGATATGGATTTTCATACTAACATTGCCGGCCGCAGCTCACACGTATTTGACCAATACAGCATTTTAGATTTATCTCGAAGAAGGTTGTCAAAATAACGCGAATTTTCAAGCATGTTTGAGAAAAAGTAATACCAGTAATTGTCCCACTGGTCTACAGGGCAACAAAGGCCTCTGCTCATACAGAAACGGAATGAGCAATTGAGCATCAATCACCATTCACCACGCGTGTTAGCGCCTCGAGATAAACTTTTGAGGTACGTAATTATGGCAATAAAACTGTCACATTGGTATTTCCACGTCAGGATTTGAGCTCACGTAGAAGTTTTCAATTCCAGATGAAGTACGTATATAATTACGATAACAATGCAAATGTCGTTGGCATATCCTTTCAAAATTTCAGTTGACAGCCTGATGCTTCAGAAATGGTTGAAGAAACCTTGGGGCTACCACGACAATACTTGTGTGGCATACAGATCATTGTCCACAGAGCCGAAAAACAACTCAGATGTTGTTTTGTTTTGTTCACGGACCCGAGCGTGTCACACGAAACATTTTGAATTATGTACTGAAATGACCTAGAACGTTTTAAGTATCTCAAAACAAAAAATGACATTCCATTGAACATGAACTTTCCATTGTCTTCATAAGGTACATACTTTTTTAACAGTGGACAGTACTACGAAATCTGTGACGTATTTTTCAAAACATTTTTGACAAGTTTTCGACATTTATTTGTCGCCGAGATGAGACTGCGACTAGATTTTGAACGTGTTTAATCACGGGAATTGGCCTTCTGGACTTTAAAAATGACTTGGACCCATGACTACCCATTTCTTCTCAAAGAGATAGGGACATGTCGACTCCATCTAGCTAATTCAATTTTTTTAAATATGCTGATTCTGATATCCTAATTACAGAATGAACAAAATCAGTCAGGAACAAGCCGGTCGGAAGAAGTCACGCACACAATACCGACACGAAACAAAACACTACTCATTTTATCATTAACATACATACTTTGTAACATCGTCGCCCCACAGTCTCGAGTCTCGGTAGTGTGTCACTCACTACTCCATACTCGTGCCGTATCGTAGACATGTCTGGTTTGCGGACGCACGTCAAATTATGTTGCAACAATTTGCAACCAGCCTATTTATTTAAATAAAACGCACTTAGGGCTCTTACACATAAACACGATACGATGCCGCGTCGTGCTACGACGCGGCATCGTTCTGACCTAACGCGAATCTGGCGTAAAACGAATCTGTCCTTATGCTAACAAATGGTTTCACTCGTTTGAATGATACGTCATCACTACAATCATAATACCATCATATATATACTTCGTAGCACTACGCGACGTCGTATTGTATTTATGTGTAAAAGCCCTTAGATGTTTCACAAATGTTGGATTGTTAGTTGCCTTGTTGGTTACGAGTAGTTCCCAAAGACGAATGGTTTAGCAAAAGCATAATCAGCCTATAATGCTTCCACTGCTGGGACACAGGTCCCCTCTTTATGCGAGGGAGTGGGTCATAATTCACCACGCGGGCCTAGTGCGGTTTGGTGCACGTCAAATATCTTCATATTTTTTGGTTCTAGGACATGCCGGTTTCCTCACGATGTTTTCCTTCACCGTTTAGGGGCAATGGTGGCCCAGTACTCCAGTAGTAACGAATTATTCCACTTTGCCCCACCGGCCGCCCCACTGGTGGGGCAATGTCGCGGCCCCCTCAATTTACGTGTTTGCAACGAATTTCGGTAAAAAAAATCGGCCGTTACAGTTTGTTAAGAATCCATGTCACATTCTACCTTATTCATCTGCCTAGCCTTTTCCCAACTATTTTGGGGTCCGTGGCTTCCAGTCTAACCGAATGCAGCTGAATACCAGTATTTTACATGAAGCGACTGCCTATCTGACCTCCACAACCCAATTACTGGCTAATACGATATCCCTTAGTAAGACTGTTGTCAGATTTTCGGGCTTCTGACTACCCTTAACGACGGTCAAAGATCCACGAACGACAGCCGGGACCAATGGCTTAACGTGCTTTCCGAGGCACGGAGGGGTCTTGGTATGAAAAAATATTCATCCATCCACGGGCTAACCGCACCATTTGGTTTGGACTTTTTATCAAGGTAGTACTTTCCCGAGATATTTTCCAAACTCCACGGGATCGAAGGCGCGGACTAAAACTAGTATCCCATATTTACAACAGACCTAAATTCCAAAGCCAGCACACATTCATCCATACAGTGTTAAAACTAATTAAAATTAATCGTTCAAACGATCTAATATCGACAGTGTTGCGCGTACGCAGTCGCCATGCGTTTAATAACTAATTAATTTGCATGTCAACGTGCACTGCAAATACTTGTGTGGTAATTTGTCTTTCAAAGATAATTTACTTTGATTTATTTATGTTTTCTACTCGATTTGTGTGTGGTAGATTTATCAAAACAATACAAGATGTGTTTATAGTTAAATTAGGTGAACAGTGTTTAAATGGGAGTCTTAATGCGTTTAACTTGCACGATCGTAATAGCTATAGCTATGACATTAGAAGAATGTGTATTTCGTCGATGACAAATAGACAAGACGTATGAATTATTATTATACCGTGCGGAAGTCATCATCATCATCTGCCTAGCCTTTTTCCAACTATGTTTGGGTTGGCTTCCAGTCTACCCGGATGCAGTTGAATATTACCAGTATTTTATATAGAGCAACTGCCTATCTGACGTCCACAACCCAATTACTGGGTAACACGATACCGCTTGGTAAGACTGGTTGACAGACTTTCGGGCTTCTGACTACCCGTAATGACTGTCAACGATCTACAAATGAAAGCCTTGACCAACGGTTTAACGTGCATAAAAACTTTAAAAATTAAAAAGTTTAATGTAGATAATGTAGTTTTAATGTTTTCTTCTCGACCATAATATTATCTCTCATTAAACGTGATTATTAATCAAACTAGCGGATCCGACAGACGTTCTCGTATCCTTTCAATATTTCATACAAAAATTGCAGCGCAAAATTATGTCCAGCTTTTCCCTCCAATTCCAATATTACGAACATTCGAAACAAAAAAAAATAACCAAATCGGTCCCGCCGTTCATCGGCGAACATTTCAATTTTATTTGTATAGATAAATAAATATCCTAATCTCGGGGCAAACATGACACAATTCGCAATGTTTACAACAATAGGACTAATAACAAAATAAAGACCCCAGCAGTCTTGCGGTTGAAAACAATTTCATTAGGACATAAAAATCTCACCACACAACCTAACACGAACCTTATACTTCTCCAAATAGAGTTTATTATCGATAAAACTAAGTCAGACCGCAGAGATAGATCTTAGAATGAAGTCACGAGACTGCATATTAATTTTATCTCGACGAAGTAATAACTTATTTAGCTAATGGATTTCTACTGCGAATAGATTTCGCTCTAATTTCACTGTAAGTGGAACCATTCGAGATATTTCACATATATACCGACGTTGTGCACTGGAGTACTTACTTTTACTTTATACAGGGTGAAATTGAATTCATGGGCATCCTTTTAATTCATCATTATGAACAACTTTTACCTACTATGGGCCCAAACCTGAAATCGCGAAAAAAAAAAATCAGCTCTTTCCTACTTTTTGACGAGTTATGTGAACATAAATGCAACGAACAGCTGATTCTTTTTCGCGATTTTAGGTCTAGTCCCATAGTAAAAGTTGTTCATAATGATGAGTACAATGACCCCTTAAAAGGATGCCCATGAATTTAATTTCACCCTGTATACATAATCAGCCTATAATGTTCCGACTGCTGGGACACAACCTCCTTTCTTCGAGAGGGAATGGGCTGTAATCAACCACGCGAGCCCAGTCCGGGTTGGTAGATGTCACATGTCTTCGAATTTTTGGTTCTAGGACATGCCGGTTTCCTCACGATGTTTTCCTTCACCGTTTTGAGAGCACTGGTGATGAAGTTAAATTACAAAAGTAAGGCGGCTGACTGGGTTCGAACCCACGACCGACAACTCGTAAGTCGCGGCCGTCGCCACCACTGTTCTGACACTTTACCCTGTGTAGTGATTGGATAACAAAAATACATACTAATATTATAAATGCGAAAGTGTGTCCGTCTGTTACCTCTTCACGCTTAAAACGCTGAACCGATTTAAATGAAATCTGGTATAGAGATAGTTTGAGTCCCGGGAAAGGACGTAGGATAGTCTTTTTCCCGATATTCCCACAGGATCCACACGTATGCGGGTGAAACTGCGGGGCGCTGCTAGTGTTTAAAGAACTGTCACGTTGGCCTAGTGGTCGCAAGCGCTACTGCTGCAGCATGGGGTCCTGGGTACCTACGATACCCAAACCGGGCAGTGTTATTGGGTTTTCCATCAAGAATTTCTTAGTAGCCCTGAGTCTGAATCTGTGCCCAGTTGATGACAGTAGGCTCGCCCTATTAGATAGAACTTAACATAAGGCGCTCCACACACTGCACCGCGCTCTGCCGCGGTGAGCAGGTAACGCGCCCCCGCGCGTGAATTTTTACATACAAATTGAATGCGTGAATTTGTATGTAAAAAATCACGTCGGGTCGTGGGTCACGTGTGTGGAGCGCCTAACTGGCGAAATGTAGGTGTACTATAATCATCATCATCATCAGCCTATAATGTTCCCACTGCTGGGACACAGGCCTCCACTCTCTGTGAGAGGGAGTGGGCCGTAATCTACCACGCGGGCCCAGTGCGGGTTGGTAGATGTCACATGTCTTTGAATTTTTCGTTCTAGGACATGCCGGTTTCCTCACGATGTTTTCCTTCACCGTTTTGAGAGCAGTGGTGATGAAATAATTTACACAAAGTAAAGCGCCTGTCTGGGTTCGAACCTACGACCTACAACTCGTAAGTCGCGGCCGATACCACTGGGCCACCACTGCTCTCCTACTATAATAGGATTAGCAACATCCTTCAAAATAATTTCAGATTGTGATTGATAGTGTGTTACAGAATCAGTGCAGGAAAGTACTGAAATCATAGAAACGAAATGAAAGCTATAACTATTGTCGAAGTTGAAAGCAATCACTTAAGTGTCCAACAGTATTTAAATCTTAACTTATTAAAAACTAGCTTCAGCCCGCGACTTCGTTCGCGTGAAACTTCTTGTTTCCCCCGAGCCACCCCGTCGTATCGCATCACCCGCCCGCGCTATCACTTAACGTTCTTTTTTATTTTTTTTCTCTTTGCTCGGCTCCTAAGAGTCATAGCGTGATGTTAAAAAGCCTATAGCCTTCCTCAAGAATTGGGCTATCAATTGCAAGAAGAATTTTTCAAATCCGACTGGTAGTTCCAGAGATTACCCCCTACATACAAACTTACAAACAAATTTTACCTCTTTATAATATTAGTATAGATATTACTCGTGGCGAAAACACCGTCATTATTTGTCCAGGTTAAGTAAACTAGTACATTTATTTTTCAATTTTTATTAGTATGCGTATGTGGTCCGGCCACAAAGAGCCGAAGGTGACTCGCCCATAAAAATTACGGCCGTTAACTTTTACGAGCAAACTACCAAAAGGGTGACTCCAGACATATTTAAATAGAAAATAATTCACTAAATGTACGGCAAAGTTACGTGTTTAAATTATATTCTGTAGTTATTTGCATGCAGGCTTGAATGGCCAGTTACCAGTTTCAACTTTTTAAAGTAATAAAATAAAAGTGTGTGTTTGTTTGTTTGGGTGCTCAATTACTCGGAAAAGACTGGAGCTGTTTCTACGAAGGTGAATGTAAATCATAAATACATAAAGTACAAGATAATATCCTTATTCCTTTCACTGAGTTGTTAAATTGGCTCAGACTTTAATGTTTTCTTTTGAGCTTTTATTTTCAGGAAGTGCAAGACACGACGCGATGGTGCGACGCGATTCTGGTAAAACAATTTCCATGAAGTTTTTATAGAAATTGTTATACTAGAGTTGCGTCGCGTTATCACATCGCGCTTGTCAGCGGCAGCTTTAAGCGGTTGGTCCCGGCTGTCATTCATGGATCTTTGACAGTCGTTAAGGGTCGTCAGAAGCCCGAAACAACTGACAACCAGTCAGGGTTATGGAGGTCAGATAGGCAGTTGCTCCATGTAAAATACTGGTACTCAGTTGCACCCGGTTAGACTGGAAGCCGACCCCAACATAGTTGGAAAAAGGCTAGGCAGATGATGATGATTCGTACTTATTGATTTTGAAGTGGTACGAAGTTCACCATCACCATCCTTGGTTGCCAGAGAGAGAATGCCCAAGGCATTAAGTCCGCCTTTGTATAGATAGTGCCATCCACGAAGACGCGCCCCATGCCCCACTCTTCTTACCAATCGCTAGTGGTTATCGCTAGTTATTTCCGCTAGTGTTTTAGTTTTTTGATACACACTAATTACCCACTAATAAGTAATCACTGTGTAGGTAACGACAAAACTAAAACACTAGCGGAATGTTGCACACTTGTACTGTAAGCGATTAGGAAGAAGAGTGGGGCGCGTCTTCGTGGATGGCACTATCTGTACCTTTTTTGTGTGCCAGAAGTTTAATCTGTCAAGCTCCGCTAGTGAGACACAATTGATTTTCTATTGTTTCGTCGCCGATCGGCGAACCGCGCCGCTTGACCGGCTAAATACATATTCTACCACATTGAACCAACCAAACCATAATGGCTGCCATTAAAAGACAAATAGCTAAAACTCAAGCGAAAGCTACTAAAATACGTTCCTTATTCCGACACCATCCAATCTAAGGGAGTAAAACCGCACTTTACTCCTAGGCATGCATGTATTTATTTGAACCTATAAGCAAAACATTTTTTTAGAGGTTCATTAATTTTAAAAAGTGTTCATAATTGGAAGGTCAATAAGTTTTAGAGGGTCAATCAAATATTTCATTTACTTAAATAGTCGCCATTTTACGCAACGCGGGGTCTCTGGGACCCCTAGCCACGTCAGCCATAACATTTGCATTGCTAACTTTAATAAGTATTTTATAATAACGCCAGCGAATGTCGAAGGTTCCAGGCAACTAATTAATTCGCGCGATTGTAAGCCGATATGATCTTTGGATCCCCGAGACCCCCCGTGGTGCGTGTTAACAAAAAAGTAATTCGTTCCTCATCTTTATTATATTTACTGTATGTTTGACATCCCTTTCGAGTTCGAGCGGTATCGAGTGAAATATGCGTAAAGAATTCGTCCCCTGTGCGATAAATCATGTCGAGGGTGGTCGTAACTTAATTACGAGTGGTTTTGAGAATAGGGCCACGTTTATTGAATAGAATTTAGAATGTTATACACTTCTTATTTAAATACTTATGCTGACATGATCTTTCCCCTTGTTCATAAAAACTGGAAATCTAATTAAAAGTCAGCGCCCTACAAGATCTGCGGAGTAAAATATTCCGTAACACACTAACAGTAGGACTGGCTTTCATTTTGTCATTCAGATTAATACAGAGTAATTTCAGATCACGGGTTCCTAACGAGTACCTATCCATTACTGTCCTCAAATGATCGGGATAATTTCGAAACGCAGTAACAGTAGCAATGGCCTTTCATTTTTACAGTTCAACAACATTCATTGCGTGTTTTACGTTGTTGAGCAGACAATTTTTTCGAACATAAGAAGCAATGGATTAGCAATATCCTTCAAAATGATTCACAGATTGTGACGATCTTTTTCCTCAACCATGACACTTCTTTCATAATATTTAATCCTAAAAGAAAACACACTACAAACCTACTTCCAGAGCATCACCATTACTGAATCCTATTACCATAGACTCAATGTTAAACGATATTTTTCCGATACATTATTTGCGAGCGCTCCCACCGAACCGCGGACGCACCAGCGGGGTTCCGCAGGTGTAGTCATTGTAATGTCCGTCATTATACATTCATATTTTCCATATTCTATGGCCTTCGTCACCAGATATGGTGAAACCGATACTAATGAGTATTTCAACGACAGCCTGCGTGTCGGAGCCACGGATCCCTACTTAAAAGTTTGGCTGTACTATAACTTCGAACAAAATGGTAGACTTTGACATTATTTCTGTAGCTATAGTTTCCAGTGTTTTGCTTTATAATAATATTATTGCTACTCGTATATGGAAACTTAATATTGCTTATATATTCTATTCAAACACAGGGTAACTGGAATCGATGTAAAAGGAATTGTAATTGGATTTTAATGTCTTGTTTTGAATGTTAAATAAATGCTTAAGTATTATTACTTAATTGAGACTAATTCTTATTCAAGAAGGTTGTATAAGAGTATTATAACTAAATCGTCGTTGGCGTCTTCTTTTATGTAAGTTAATAATATAATTATTGGACGAAAACCTTGATAAAAGTTAATAATTTATATTAAAAGTTAAATATTATATTAAAAGTTATTGTCTTTAAAAATTTTCAAAGTCGTTAGCGAAGTTTGGATTCATCAATTTATTTCGCTTATGAATGAATGTGAATTAGAGGAAGATGCTACTTGAAATAACCCGACGTTTGTTTGATGGGGTAACTCGTGATTGTCGTGGCATGTTTGTTTACGAAATTAGTTATAATATAAGGACAAACACAGTGTAAACACATAACTGGTTAAATGTCCTTTGCATCAAGTGTCAAAGTTTAATTGAAATTACTTTTACATCAACTCATTTCACCTATAATGATAATAATAGCATGTGGCGAGCTGTTGGGCAGTAGCGACCCTACGGACCTTATCTCCCGGGAAAAGTCTTGTTCCTCTCCTCTGGCTTGCCTTTATTGGCCGGCTGGAGTGAGCAATGACGGGGAACAGAGCTCCCACCTCATGCTTGCCTTTATTGGCCGGCTTGAGTGGAGATTCGCAAGAGCAAACGTGCTCGGAGGAAAGAAATATTCCAATAAGATGCTAGTAGGGATCTTGACCGTACTTCTGGGATTGTCCTGATAGCCGTGGAATACCTCTCGACTCCTCATAAGCACCTCAGGACATGTTGCCCCCTTGTCACTACGACACTATGTGCTAACAACCGTTTTCGGGGGCTATTATTGAGTGTGCAAGTCACCCCCTGCCATTTTATCTGTGTAATTTATATAAAACATTGGTCAAACAGGGGCTATAGACTTTCCATAGTTCTCAATAACCAGTTCACTTTAGCCACCCAAACCCATAATCCGATATTATTGTTTCCATATCCTGCAATAGTCCTACACCAACCGGGGGTTGTCCTTGGGTGCACTTGCATTGTACGAACAGGGATAATCGGCGGTTGGTGCCTCATTTCATTAAACACGTCTAACTGGCCTCTGCGAGTTGGTTTCGGCCCGTCGTACGCCTTCCAAAGGTCCGGGACCCCAGGATCCCGAAAAATATCAAAATACGTAAAAATAATAATAATAAACCATTTATTTTCAGGTAACAAAGGCCCATAGATACATACCTTAACCTAAGTATACTTAATAATGTACGAGTAGTAACAATTATGTTATTCAATAAAACTTAATAACTATATTAGTAGATATCACTTAGTTGCACAAAGTCTTTGTGCGTTCCGGTGGCACTTGTTCGCGAAAGCGGCGGAATACCACATCCTGCGGCCAAAAGTTTTCTTCCATCACCATGTGCAGGTAGCATGTTAAATAATAAAAAATATTAAGCATTTTCAAAGTTAATGCTTTTGAGCTGAAATTTTGTACAGAGATTCTAGACCAGATACACTCTTCAACCCGTTTGTATTGATATACCCTTTCCGTAACACCCAGTATTATGTTCGAACAACTTGTCTGCTCAACAATGTAAATAACGCAATGAATGTTGTTGAACTGACAAAATGAAAGCCATTGCTACTGATAGTGTGCTACGCAATTACCGCAGAAAGCCAATAGGTACTAAACCTATCTAAAAACGAGCCAACCTATTCACCAAACGACGCAATAAAATAACAAGCTCCTAAACACGTATTTATTAACTCGCATTGTGTCAGGAGCGAGACGTAACGGATTGACGGCCGTAAAACATTCATCCACGTTGACGGCCAAACGGACACTCAAAAGAAACATTGTACATTTTATTACGATATTTAATACAGATGTAACAAGCGTGGCGATTGAGGACTTCGTCTGCGTTAAAAATATATTAAAAGTTACACTTTAACTGCTGGAGAACACGGCGCGAAGCCATTAACTTGCAGTTGGTCCCTTCAGGAATTAGTCTTGTATGACATGTGCGCTTGAGCAGGAAACAGTTACTAGTTCTCGTAAAATCTTGAGAATAGTCCCCTTAACTATGGTGGTCTTTATTGAAGGAAGCTTTATATGATTGAGTTAACTACTCGCGTTTTGATTTGAATTGATGGCCTGTTTCAAAGACATTAAAATTGCTATAAAATTGCTACGGGAGGTTTTTGTATCTCAATCAGATGTGCCGAAGTGTGACCGGCTTGTATGAGTCTATTGTACAGACGCCAGCACATCAACCTACTACAATCTGTCAAATTTCTTTAATAGATTTTCAACTTTATCACTGAAGCATAAGGTTCAAAGTTGATTGGGAAAATGTGACAGTTAGGTGTAGGTTGATGTGCTGGCGTCTGTACATACGACGACATTTCAAGCTATAATTTTCCAGTATAAGCTGACTTCTCATTGTACGAAAAGCCTATACAGGGTGTTACGGAAAGGGTATATCAACCGTAACATCCTGTATAATGCGAGGTCAGCTAAAACTGGAAATATATCACACTAATATTATAAAAACGAAAGTTTGTGAGTGTGTGTGTGTTTATATCTTTGTTACTTCTTAACGCTCAAACCAATTTTGTTAAAATATGGAGGTAGCTGACACCCTAGATTAACATATAGGCTACTTTTTACCGTTTATTTTCGTTGGATCCCACTTTTGAATCTCATTTTTAGGTATTAACGATGGAGCCCGTTTGCTATTTCCGTTGAATCCCATGTTATAACAACTTGTGTACATTTCAGAAGTGATTTTTGAAAAATGACCTTTATCAAACACCCCGATATTCCTACAGGATCGACATTTACGCAAGTGAAACCGCGTGGCGCAGCTAGTAGCTTGATATGTCGTCGTGTATACCTACATATTTAAAACGGAATTAAAATAAACCAGAGGAAATAAAGAAAAGCCAAAACCAACAAGCAAGGAACGATGCCAACCTAGGACTCAGTTAATAAAAGCTCCGTTTTTCCTTTTGAGTTACGGAATTCTATGTATGATTTATGGAATCTTCATATTGGAAGCCTTGTGGAAACGTTTCGACAATACAGCAAATAAGTAGATACCATTAATTAAATTACTGCATATGCTTCAAAAATTAGTCTTTTCGACAACTAACTGTAGATAAACGCACTGTAAATGAAGGAATTGTTTGAATGAAAACGAATACAATTGGGAGATTGTTACACAAGTAGGCTGCTGAGTTGAAGTTTTCAATCTGAATCATTTTGAAGGATATTGCTAATCCATTGCTTTATATGTTCGAATAATTTATCTGCTCAACAACGTTAATAACGCAATGAATGTTGTTGTACTGTCAAAATGAAAGCCACCCCTACTGTTAGTATGTTACGCAATTACCCCGCAGAATGTCTTAATACAAGTTGATCCGCAGAAATTAGCAGAGATGATGGAGAGTGAGCCGTCAGACTGGTTTCGGAGAAAAGCACATAAATCATACACACGGTTCTGTAAATCTTTGTATTAACTAGATTATAAAATACTTTGCTGCTGGGCTTGATTTATGGCTAGACTGAGGATCTCTATTAAATGTTGTATTTTAGGAGAATTTGTAGATCACTTGGTTATTGGATGGTAGACGGAGTCGGTTCAATTTTGCTGTGGTTATTTTGGAATTCCCAGACTATGCTATTTTTGGACATGGTTAGCTAGCTACTACTATAGTTTCCTCGGTTCCTCGATTCCACAAATCCCACTACCAATAGCAATCAAATTAGAAAGACAATAAACTTTGCAGATAAGATTCTTCTTTTATGCCTCTTCCTGACTGAAGATCTTCATTCATCAGTAAAGATAGTACCAAAATGTGCAGATTTGGAATACAAAAAGAAACTTTCAATTTGGTTTGATACTGATAGAAAACAGTTTATTTAAGCCGTCTTGGCACCGCAAATTACATAAGGAAGGTCATCTAGAAGACATTAAAGACGAAATCCATAATTTCCGCTATACTATAGATACTGTGGATGGAATGAAAGCGGCCGTTGATCCGATTTGTGAATGAATCAACCGTAAGTACGCACCTGTTGCTAATAACGCGACATTCTGACTCGGTGCTGGATGTGGTGTAAGTTAAAAGCTTATGAACGTAGACACCTAATTGAAACGAGGAAACCTCTTTTACTCTCGTATCACTATACTCTATTATCTACTATACTATACTCTCATATGTTTTTTTTTTAATGTCGCAGCATCATGCTGAGATAGGAGCCTTTTGGCCTCGTATAGGAGTTTCTGTCTCATTTTTCTTTTTGTTACTTTTTTTTTATATAACTTGGTTTTTATTTTTTACTGTGTTTAGTTTAGTTTGTGATCTTCCTGTACGAGTCAGAATAAATACTTTTTCTTTCTTTCTTATATCGGAAAGAACGATTTGAGAATAGACCATGTCATCTGCCTAGCCTTTTCCTTCTGTTGGCTTCTAGCGTTGTTCGCATGTGGCGTTGCAGATACCGCTAAAATGCTAAAAGAAAACAAGATTTTAAATACATTGCGTACACGCAATAACGCATTTCCGAAATCATCTCATATTGGTCCATTAATGAATGAACCGGCTGTAGACACACCTGTTTATAATGAGTGACATTTAGATTATTAATTACTTTAATTAAGTATTATGGTGTAGATCAACACCATGGTGTAGGGAACAGGGCATGAGCAAATGATTATTTTCGTCTCATAATTTTATAAACATTATTATCATCATCATCTGCCTATCTTTTTCCCAACTATATGGGGGTCGGCTTACAGTCTGACCGGGTGCAGCTACATACCAGTATTTTATATGAAGGGGCTACCTATCTGACCTCCGCACTTTCCAAATCACTAATTTAGAATAATGTTTGGTTGGACGAAAGGCTTCCAAAATACCTTCCCTTTGGTGTAGCTATAGTTCTTCAGGACACATTAACAGTAGGAACGGCTTTCATTTTGACAGATCAACAACATTCATTGCGTTATTTACGTTGTTGAGCTGACAAATTTTTCGAACATATGAAGCAATGGATTAGCAATATCCTTCAAAATTATTCAGATTGTGCTTGATAGTATGTTACGCAATTAGGGTGCTGATTTATTTATCATAACGTAATATTATACATGTATACCCCGAAGAGTTATGCAGAGGTTCATTTCGCCAATTATATTTCATTCCCACGTAGGTAATAGGGGGCTAGCCATGGGCTAGCCTATTATAAAGCTGAAACCTTCTAAATACAGTTGAATATTTTACTAATTCTCTTTAGTGAATGGTAACGAAAGAATTTAACCCGAACAGGTTTTGTTTACAATTTCATCACAAACTTTTGGTATATACTATAGACATTTTCTTATTCAAACTCTTTTATTTCACTCCCAACCTGTCTATCTCTATTATCTATCTATAGTCGACCAACCCCACCCTATCTAGTGACCTACATAAAACATTGACAAATGTCAAGATCATTAGTCAAGTTTATTAGTCATGGCCGCAATTAATCGCTACCCGCTCATGAATTAGCCTTGTTTACTTGCAACAATGTTGCAGAGACACGACGCCCGAATACGGCGCGGAATGCCACCCGACACGATTATATTATTCGATATATCGGACGCAACATCGGTTCGGACTGACGTCTCGATGCGATTTTGTTTTTTTTTTCGTAGTGACGTATAGTATCATTGTGTAGGAAAGGTTTAGAAGGCCCACTGAGCGGTAAAATGAGAAACCGGAATGGAGACCAGCTGATCGATTCTGTAAAAATCTCACAGTGAAAACTTAGGTGACGTGAGTTTAAAGTGAGCTGTCAATAGTGAATCCATAAAATTAGGTAGAATAGAATTTTATAAACGGTCATGCCCACAGATATAGATACACCTAGATAACGCAAGAGCAACTACTTCGCGTGCCAAAAATCGCACCAGCTTATGTTCGAAAATCGTAAGCCGCCACTTTCGCGCTCAGTCCTGTGTACTGCTGGCTGGGTCAGCGTGAGCGAGAGCGCGAGCTTATGACGTCATAGTAGGTAGTCAAAAAGTGGCACGCTTAGTTTTTTACAGTTCGTGATACTTGCGTTATCTAGGTCTATCTATATCTGTGGTCGTGCCTTTGACACGAAGAAAAATAAGATTATGTGTAGGTAATGAGAGTTCACTTTAATCTCACTTCACCTAATTGTCCTTGGTGAGATTTTTACAGAATAGATCGCATGATTTGAGGGCAATAACGGATAGGTACTCGTTAGGAACCCAATGATCTGTAATTACTCTGACAGATGAATGATGTCGTTTGGATTGGCAAGACTTTTTAAATTGTACATTTTTCGTTCATGATTTAACAAAAACTCGATAAAATGTTTGGAAAAGGTGAAACTTCTGTCCTTTTCTGGTGTTTGGTGAGATACGATATGGGCGCTTGTCATTATTTTGAACGGACTCACTAGATACTTGTATTTTCGAGATTTATCTCCAAAAATGTCTAGTCGGTAATTAGAATTGGTTCAAGAAAGATAATTCTATTTCATTTTAACTAGTTGACCCGACAGACGTTGTCCTATAAAAATTTCAATATGGACTCAAGGTGCATACAAAAATCCAATAGAAAAAAGTACTTTCAGTTTTACCCGAATTTTCGGGGCAACTTGTCCAATTTTTTTTTCAATCCCCTTGACCCATAAACCTAACTTGTACTATTACGGACACTTTAGAACAAAAAACAGCTATAACAGATGCCTGTGAGATGAACACACCCATTCCTTCACAATGCCACGCATCCCTTTAATATACGGAATATACCTACCTTTTAAACAAATTAAGGTTGCGGTCAGACTGTTTTATTTTCATGTTACGTCAAGATTCGCCCGCAGCGACGTGATTCTGCCGTAATGTGTGGAATTATCTTTAAACTGTACATTTGAATTTGATGCACACGAAAGGAAATGGCCCAAAGGTAATCGTTCCTTTTCGTTACTATGTATGAATAGCCTTGACGGCCCGTTGGTCGCAAGCGCGACTGCGCAGCTCCCAGACGGCTGAGTCCTGGCAATACCGAACACAACAAAAAAAGTAGTATCTAATTTGGTGCAATCAATCGGAAGTTATGCGCGTAGACATTTCGGAGACTACGTTTTATACTATGTAAGGATAGCCTGATCTGATCTGTGTCTTGGGATCTGTATTTTAGTTTTAGTTTTTTGCCACCGACTTTCGAAATTAAAGTTGTTTCATCATTTTGAGTTAATTTCTTTTAATTCTTTTGTTAATATATATTCTTTTGGTAATTTCTTTTTGTTAATTTTTTTTAGTACCAGTTTTAGTTTTAGGACCAGTGGTCCACTTTAGCTCTGGATCGAAAGAGCTGGAGGCCAAGGGGAGAGGCCTTTGCCCAGCCAGTGGGATGATGCAGTCTAACAGTAATATTTATTTCATTTTACAATGAAATCACTTTAAAAGTAAATCAATTTTACCATTTCACGTAACTAGAAAAGTAATTTCCACTCTCCCTAAGGCCGTAAACACACTTACTAACTTGTCTTTTTCTTTTGCGACTTTTTTTGACGTCGCATATTAATTTATGCACAAGTGATTATTAATTTATTTTTCAAATCAAATCAAATTTCATTTATTTCGTGAACACAGGGTACATGCAGTAGATATTACAAAAAATAAATAAGCTCCGAGCTGTGCTCCGCCATAGGCATACAAAATATAAAAGGTTTTTAAATACATGCATTTTAGAAATTCAAAGTCGAAATACAAAATAATAAATAAATCATGTCAAATTTGAGAGATGTCAAGTTAAATAAAGTCAAAGGAACCAAAGAATACAACTTAAATAATCATATCTAATAATGTCACTAGTTCAATAAAACAACAATAATCAATAATCATTTAGTGTGTCAAATAACATCAGGATTTGATTTAATTAAAAATAATTGAGATTAAAATTTGTCATTTAAGTATTCGTCAACAGAATAATACACCTTGTTAATTAACAGTTTGAACAGATTTCTTTTAAAGTCGTTAATGTTCATACATGAGATAACTTGTCCTGGTAACTTATTATATAGTTTTTGAGCCATTGCATAAAAGCTTTTGCTATGAAATTTTGTTTTTGTTGCTAACACCTGCAACTTTGTTGAGCGCCGTTTACTTTCTACAAATCTATATAAATTAATGTTTTGTTTTATAAAAATACAGGCTTCATAAATATAGAATGACGGTAAAGTTAATATATTCAGTTTCTGAAAATGTGGCTTGCATGACTCTGTTTTTTTAATTTTACAAATAGCTCGGATACATTTTTTCTGCGCTATAAGTGCTTCTTGAATCTTAGGAGCATTGCCCCAAAATATGAGGCCATACCGAATCGTCGAGGCAACATAACCATGATATGCTGTTAGTAGGGCGGTCCTATTGGCAATTTTACCCAGCATATATAGAGCATATGAGAATCTGCTAAGCTTTCCACAAACATTTTCAATCTGAGTCCTCCATGTCATGTCGTTGTCAATATGTAGTCCAAGAAATTTTGTTACACTAGCTTCAAGTATTTCATTCCCTTTATAATGTATATGAAATTGTGATTGTTCTTTGTGTCTAATTTTAAAATTCATAACTTTAGTTTTTGTTAAATTTATTTTAAGGTTGTTAGCATTTAACCAGTCAACAATAGTAATTAGGCTATTATTTACATGCTCTTCTATTTCTTTAGTAGTGCCAGAGTCATAAATAACGGTACTGTCGTCGGCAAATAGTGACATCTGCTGTTCGATTACTAAGGGAAAGTCATTAATATAACAGATGAAAAGCAATGGTCCCAACACAGAACCCTGTGGCACACCACATGACATAATTCTAGAGCTAGAGGAGTAAACTACTTCAGTTTTAGTCTTTATATTTACTCTTTTAATTTGGGTAATTTGACTTCTATTCTCCAAATAAGATTTTATCAGATTAAGCACGTTACCTCTGATACCATATCTTTCCAGCTTAGTTAATAGCATTTTATGGTCTACATAGTCAAATGCCCTGGTTAGGTCCATAAACAGCGCCATCACTGGTTTTCTGTTATCCATGTTATGATGAATTTTTTCCAAAAAGTTATAAATAGCCATATTAATGGTTCTATTTTTCCTGAACCCCATCTGTTCTTTGCAAAAAATGTTATGCTTTTCCAAATAGTTGTTAATGCTATTATACAGGACCTTCTCAAAAATTTTAGAAAAAACTGGTATCAGTGCAACCGGCCTATAATTGGTAACTTTTGTTTTGTCGTCTTTTTTGTGTAATGGCTTTATTATTGAAATTTTTAACTTATCTGGAAAAATGCCTTTCTGAATACTATTGTTTATTATGTCCGTTAGTATGGGTGCTATAATATGAGCAGCTGATTTTATTACTCTGGTGTTAATATCATCATAGCCTGTACTGTTCGTGTTTTTAAGACTATGTATTATTGTAATTATGTCTTTTGGTACGATTGGTGACATAAACATGGATTTATACGATGATGGTGTGCTACGTATGGTGGTGTGATGGTGTGCGTTGGTATGGGTTGATGGTGAATCGTTAGTATTCGGTTGAACAGGGGATACGAAATAGTCATTAAAATGTTGTGCTATCTCTTTGGGGTTTGTTATATAATCGCCATTTACATTTAGTGCATCAATATTAGATTGAGGAATGTTAGGTTTCATGGATTTAATAACCTTCCAAGTTGCCTTCGACTTGTTGGTGCTCGTTCCAATCAAATAGCTATTCTGTGCTTTCTGTGTTAGTTTGATAACATTTTGATATCTCTTCGAGAACGTTTTGAAAGCAAGTTTTGAATCATTATCCCGTTTTAGTCTATATTTCCACAATAAAGATCGTCTAGTTCTACTACAACGCTTAACACCGCGAGTTATCCACTTTGGTTTAGTAACTGTATAAATTTTACGTTTGACTATTGGGAAACAGAGGTCATATATTAATTTAAAAAGGTCAAAAAATGAATTAAAAGTTTCGTTTACGTCATCAGATTCATAAACTTCGGAGAAACTTAGACAGGAAATATGTTTCATAAAAAGGTCAATATACTCTTTGCTATAATCCCGTTTATATACATAATAATATGGTAAAATACATTTTTGTTGAACTGGGAACTTCATAAGTTGAGCTGTGTGGTCAGACACACCCAGCTCCAAAATCTCACTTTTGCATCCTCTTATGTTGTGGAGAAAATTATCTAGACATGTTCCACTACTAGGACGCGTTGGTTTATTTATTTCTATTTTCAGATTAAATTCCTTCAAGAGTTGCTTAAACAGTGTAGAGTTTTTGCTATTTTGAAGAACATCAATGTTAAAGTCGCCACAGGTTATTATTTTTTGGTTACTTTTGTAGCAAAACTGTTGTAATATTTTCGCTAAATTATCAAAGAACAGATGTATCTTAGCTGGATTGGGAACTCGGTAAATACACAAAATAATAACGTTATCGTCAGTTAACTCGACTGCACAGCATTCGAACACATTGGGAATGTTTAATTTTTTTACGGATTCTATTTCTTTGTAATTAATGTTTTTATTAATTAAAATGCAAGAGCCACCATTTCGTTTTAATCTAGTGAAGCTTGCCGCCAGGACAAAATTTGGTATATTCAGAAGATCAAGGTCACCTTGCTTCATATTGTGTTCTGTAAAGCACAGAATATTAACACATTTTCCATTCCTTGAGAGCGTATCTAAATGTTCCGTCATTATATCAGCCTTGGATAGCAGTCCATTAATGTTTTGATGCAATACACAATATGAATTATACACGAAAAAAATTTTGGTTCTGGAAGTCAGTAATACATGAGGTAAAAGACAAAGGCGATTCGCAATACAAAAGATCTTTTCCAGAAGTTAGCTCGTTTGCAAGTTTCTGAGTATTTAAATTACAATTAGTTGAAATATAATATGTGAGATTAGAGAAAATATTTGAAACGCCATAATTGTTAATTTGGCCACTCTTTCTATGAAACATCGAATAATCACATACTAAGTCCAAATTAGAGTCAAATAATGTAACATAATTGTCAATTTGTATGTCCTGATATAATAAATTGTTAAACATTTCTATTCTAAAATTATACATTCCGCAATAATAACTATATTTATAAGTAGGTAAACATAATATAACATTTGTATGCTTTATACCTGATAAACTGTTACGTATGATCGTTATTAATTCAAAGTAATTATTCGTTTTTTGGAAGTCATCCTCACCAATAAATATTATGCAACTGTCGTTCATTGTATAGCCAGATAGCTTAGTGTCAATGTTACTTAATAAGTTTTTTATGCCACGATTTGGTAAAAGAAAATGACATATTTGGTGGCATGGAAAAGTATTTTTTGCAATTGATAATATTTTATTAGTTTGGTTACTACTTATAACACACAGCTTGCTCTTTTCATCACTGGTCGAAGTTGTTCTCCGTTGTATCAACGAATGTCTCGGTTTATTCCGAGGAGTCCTAGCTTTAGTTGTTACTTGAGTGGAGGTGAATAGGTCTGGAGTACCGTGTGATTTTTGTATTATCTGTTTGAGAGGTGTGTGCAATTTCATTTTTCTATTGGGCGTTACTGTCTCGCTAGCTAACTTCTTGGTCGCTTTTTCCACAAGTTTATATTTTTGCATAAATGAACGCTCAATTGCTATACTTTTACCGCCCGTTGGGAAGAAATGCGTCATTTCTAGCAGAGAATCGATTACAGATTGAATTTCATAATTAAAATAAATGTTTTTACAAGGAATGTGAAGGACGAAAGAAAGAGTACTTTATGTATTTTTTTTTTTTGTAGTTCGTTATTAATTGTGTACCTTCTTGTTCTTAGGTATTCATATTGTGGGCTACGTTCTCATTTTTCAGTATTAAACGATATGCCTAATACACGCAAGCCATTTCATTCGATTTTAAGAGGTACCAATGTAAACATGAATGATTTTTAATTTTAAATTCGACTAAGAAATATTGGTGTTAACAAAAATGACTTCTGGTAACCTATTTCTGTTATTAACTTAATCACATTGCAATTTCCAAATACAGTTAAACGCTGCCGTAAAATCGCAAGTTAGTATCAAGCCTTTCCCGAAGTTATCGTCGCTAAAGTAAGCATTTTTAGTTTTTAGTGGTTATAAATCGGAATGACCGGGATTTTCAAGATACCAACTTCCTGAGTTCGATTCTCGATAATAAAGACATTCTGTTCTACTTCAGCCACCATTTTGTTGTAAATGTAGATAGATCTAGGAGGTAAACATCATCATCATCTGCCTAGCCTTATCCCAACTATGTTGGGGTCGGCTTCCAGTCTAATCGGATGCAGCTGAATACCAGTATTTTACATGGAGCGACTGCCTATCTGACCTCCACAACCCAGTTACTGTGTAATACTATACCCCTTGGTAAGACTGGTTGTCAGACTTTCGGGCTTCTGAAGACCCGTAACGACTGTCAAAGATCTACGAATGACAGCCGGAACCAACGGCTTTACGTACTTTCCGAGGCATGGAGGAGTCTTGGTATGTAAAGATGGTCACCCATCCACGGACCAACCGCGGCAAGCGTAGCTTAACCTGATCGATCGACCCGTACGGGTGATATTACTTAGCCACAAGCCCAAGATTTAAGTATCCATAATATCTAAGTATACACACAAGATCTAAGTATACATAATATTTAAAAAAAATCTGTACCTAATAGTGATGTTTCATAGAGGTTGAAACTGCAAAAAAAATTATGTACAAGAAATCTTAGGATTTTGAACTTTTCAGTAGGTTTAGTTTACTGGTTCCTCATGGGTTTATATGTATTTAGTGGGTTTTAAAATATTGCAGTATCTTGCATGGAGGATCAGGGTAAGTAATGAAATAAATGTTTATTACGGACCTATAACTAATATAATAATATCTTAGTTTGTATTAGATAATTAATAAATAAACAATAAGTAAAAAAATAAATAAAGAGATAACGAAAAGAAAGAGAAAGAGAGAGAGAGATAATAAAGAGTAGTCTAATCTAAGTAACAGACAATTCTTCTCAAAGAACCATAATTATGGACTGTAGTAGGTACTAATACACAGTATATAATTTTTTTTTTGTTATCCTACTTTGAGTCCCACTGCTGGGCAAAGGCTTTTTTCTTCCAAACATGCCTGTCTTGTGCGATCTCTGGCCATGTTGGCCCTGAAAATGTTACCACATCAACCAAATAAATATGCTTAAAAAATTAAAAATAGCGGCATTTATCACATACATAAAACTTTATAAAAGCACATGGTATCCACTCAGCGTATTATTAGCAGTATCACAGTCTAAAAATCATACAGTCGTCCAACGAAGACGTCTAGACAGGGCAATCGTGCGGGGTGTGAGGGGCGAGACGCGGGTGAGCCGATCCCGAACTGCGAACAAAACGATGTTAGTAGTTCGGGATATATCATTGAGGGCTGACGCATGCTTGTTTTTGAAGTGAAAACTTCTTTAGCGGCGTTGAACACTTTTTGTAATGGGTAAAAAATGTTAAACTCGCGTCAGGGCATCGCGTCAGGACACGTGACCGTCAGGAGAGATTCCCCCCCCCCATCTCTTTGAACCAAGTTCCAACCCAACTTCGAAGTGAACCAAGTGAGACACGATAATGGATGGATGGATGGATGGTGATGGCGATGGCGATGGTGATGGCGATGGTGATGGCGATGGCGACGGTGATGGTGATGGCGATGGTGATGGCGATGACGATGGTGATGGCGACGGCGATGGTGATGGCGACGGTGATGGCGATGGTGATGGTGATGGCGATGGCGATGTGATGTGGTATGATGAGATGTGATGGTGATGGTGGATGCGGACGCGGGCGTGGATGGACAGCTGATGGCTCGACCGTCTGTGTAGTAGCCACATTGCTGTGTATTCGTAAAATTCGTGTATATAAAGTGTTTCAAAAAATTGAAATTGAACAAAGTGCATCGATTAATGAAAAAAGTGACGCAGAAATAGTGAAAAAAACTTAGTTATATTAATTCAATTAATAATTGATTTATTTCAACGTTAATATTCAAGTTTTCACTTCTGCCGGCACTCCCGGAGTGCAACCCGTCTTTTTTTATTTGTTAATTTAAAATGGTGCATACAACGTGTGCTGTGACTGATTATAAGTCTTCATCTCATATAAATAAAGATCTGCGGTTTCATCAACTTCCACGTACAGGGGAAAGGTAAATAAAATATCTATTTTGTTATTGTAGAGTGCATAAATAATTTTATTTGTAATGTCGTGCCATGTTGATAACGCTAATAAGATGGCCGACCGGCGCACGGTAAAAATAAATAATAGGGTATCACTATCACTACGTATGATTCCTATTTTCTGTGTTTATCACACAGAGCATCTGTTTGGAAATCCTACTAATATTATAAATGTGAAAGTGTTCGTTTTTATGTTCCGTGTCAAGATGGTGGACTTTTTTATTATTTACTAAGGGTGAATTTCGAGATGGTGGCCGTAATTTTTTATAATAAGATATGAATCTCAATTTTGAGTATAATTGGAGTGCTTATTAAGTTATTACGAAAAAGCCATCCTTTTTGAAATCCAAGATGGCGGACGTCATTTTTTTATAATTTGATATGGGTGTCAATTTCGAGTATATTTGGGGTGCTTGTTACGAAAAAGCCATCCTTTTTGAAATCCAAGATGGCGGACGTCATTTTTTTATATATTGATATGGGTGTCAATTTCGAGTATAATTGGGGTACTTGTTACGAAAAAGCCATCCTTTTTGAAATCCAAGATGGCGGACGTCATTTTTTTATAATTTGATAAGGGTGTCAATTTCGAGTATAATTGGGGTGCTTGTTACGAAAAAGCCATCCTTTTTGAAATCCAAGATGGCGGACGTCATTTTTTTATAATTTGAAATGGGTGTCAATTTCGAGTATATTTGGGGTGCTTGTTACGAATACATGCAGTGTAGAACGGGGTAATAATTGTTTTCTTTACTATATTAATATCGATGTTGATTTGCAATAAATAAATAATTATATAAATATTGTTTATTTGTGACAACCCTGGCCGATGCGTTACTGTCTAGACGATGTCGGCATTTTACACGAGATCAAAGGCGTCGTCCTACTGTATGATTCTTATACTGTGGCAGTATGCAGTAAAAAGTAAATAAATCATAAAATTTTCAAATACCTACTTTAGCTAGCAATAACTTTTACTGTTACATCTTCGCGGGACAGTAAAAAGTATCTTGTTAATATTATCAAGTCACAAACACACAAAAGGTTATTTATACAGGGTGTTACGGAAAGGGTATATCAATACAAACGGGTTGAAGAGTGTATCTGGTCTAGAATCTCTGTACATAATTTCAGCTCAAAAGCATTAACTTTGAAAACGCTTAATATTTTTTTATTTGTTAATTTTGTTGTTAATATTTATATTGTTTTGTTGTTAATTTTAATAGTTTGTTGTTAATGTTAATATTTAATTGTTAATATTTTTTTATGTGATGCGGAGGAAAAGAAGGTCATGAGGAATGTTTTGAGTATGAATTTCGGTGGCTATAAGAGTAGGGGAAGACCAAAGAAACGATGGATGGACTGTGTGAATAATGATATGGTAAGAAAGGGGGTGACTACCGAGATGACGACTAATAGAGAAGTATGGAAGAAAAAGACATGTTGCGCCGACAAGTATCTAGGGTTCCGGAGATGTTAAATTAAACACGAAACGCTATACTCTCAGTTATAATAGCGGTAATATTAATATCGGAATTTTAAAAGTCCTTAATCGAATCACCTCGCTACATAGATACCTTTGTAAGAAGCCCTAAAGCGCTAGACAGTGCACAACAATATCATAATCGCTGATCTAATTTGTAACGTCTTTAAGATACTGTTCAGTGGACCGGAATCGACATAATACGACATCTTGCACGCTTTGCTGCGCCGGGATATCGATTCTTGTTATCATGTCGTAAGGAATTAGGGGAACCTTAATTAATTCAGCTTTAATATGGCTATCTTAGGACTAATTTCCAAGAATTTTGTTTTGGCTCTAGTTGCAAAAGTCAACTAAAACAAAAAACAAGGAAGGAATTTCAACATTAGGTTTATATTTCTATTTAGCAGTTTAAAAAATGACTATGGCTAAAAATTAAGCAGTGTGTATCATAGTTTTTTTTTTTACCGATGGGTAAGATAAGATATATTTATTTGCTCAAACATGTGTACATAAGTATACAAGATGACTGTCGAGATGGCGGCTAATAAGAATGATGATGATGTGTACACATACAACAATAAAAATGCATGGGGGATAATTACACTATCACACTAATATTATAAAGGCGAGAGTTTGTGAGTGTGTGTGTGTTTATATGTTTGTTACTTCTTCACGCTCAAACAGCTGGACCAATTTTGATAAAGTTTTGTATGGAGATAGCTGACACCCTGGATTAACATATAGGCTACTTTTTATCCCGATATTCCCACGGGATCGACACTTATGCGGGTGAAAGCGCGGGGCGCAGCTAGTATAACATAAAAAGAAGTCTGTTAAAAAGGATTAGATATTTATTTATTATTAAGGCACATCAACAACGCAAACACAAACATTATATGCCACCTAGTATGGCGTGCAAATATTACGTACAATCCGAGTCACACTAAAACGATTCGAAACTGATTATTTCCCTAAACAAATTTTGGGCCGAGTACATTTAGATTGCTATCGACACGCTAAGAAGAAGAATTCCCTAAATAAAGGGTCCTCCAGACCGAATTTTGGTCATGGTGGTCAATCTCAGCGGAGTCCAGCCGTCGAAGCGGGACATATTATAGTGCACAAATGTGTGCGCAGACACAAGCGCACTCTCTTTGTCCTCACTCTCACTTAGTCTGATGGGACGGCAATCCGACACAACCGGAGAGAGATCAGGCGCAAGGGCCAGCGGCTTAACGTACTTTCCGTGGCACGGAGGTATCACACCACGAAAGTCAAATCATCCCTAAATCTACATTATTCACCACACACTTTAAACGAAAATCTAAACAAAACAAAAGTGCGGAAGCGTCAAAGGCACAATAACTAACATTATTAGAAACTCATATTGTCCCATCCACATATCGTGTCTCTTTCATCGCAGATGGCTCAGGAGAATGGCCAAACTCATCCGACGTGGTTAATGGGCGATTAAAGTTACCAGTTCTGTAACAGCGCAGAGATGTCGTCGTAAAAAGATGACAAATGCGCTGCCGATAAGCTGGGCTTACATGGCGATCTATAACACGTGGATTATGTGAGTAAAATAACGCCTGAACTGCGGGGTAATTATTAGTAGCAATGGCTTTCATTTTGACAGTTCAACAACATTCATTGCGTTATTTACGTTGTTGTGCAGTCACATTTTTTGAACATATGAAGCAATGGATTAGCAATTACGGTGCTGATTGGCTGCTTTTCGAGGCATAGATGCAAATTGCCATAGATTTTGTTTGGCATTTTTAAACTGATCACTTAATAAAATATGAATACCAGTTTTTTGATAAAATAAGAATACCAGTTTTCTAACGCAGAGATGTCGTCGTAAAATGATGAGAAATGTGCTGCGGATAAGGTGGGTTTACATGGCGATCTGTCAGCACGTGGCTCATGGGAGTAAAATGACGACTAAACTGGCTGGCTGCTATTTGCGATATATTTATTTATTTATAGTTTTTTTTTAAGTTAGATATCATGCTTTGAATAGCAGCCAACCAGTTCCAAGCTTTTTTTATATTGTTAACTCTATATGCTGAGCCATACTCTATCCATGTCCTTTTCATACGTTTTGTCTAGTTGGGTTGTTTTGGCTGAAGTTGAGTGGTTAGCATACGTAAAATAAAAATTCGTAGAATATCAATAACCTGTTTCTCAATTAGCTTAAATTTTTAGGTTAAATTACTATTAGCTCTGAAAATAAACTACTCATACGTACTTTAATGTCAAGTCTGATAGCAGGAGAAGAAGATCTCTCCAACTTTTTTACCCTATTCGTAAAAGAAAGATGCTGCCTTGTCTCAAAAAAAAAATATCTGCCAATGTTCCAAGTGAAATATTTCAAAAGACTCCGAAAACGCTATGCCTCGGTCTTAGATTCTTTAATAAAGATGACAAGACCAGTCAAAAATTCTAACACAAATTTTCACACCATCTTCAATTTTATCATTTTTAACCCTTACAAAACCGGTGTCGGTTCTGGGTAGTCGAGTTCAGTACCTACGCAATAAACTGTAAACAAAATGTCCCCCACAAGTGATAGCCGAGCGTCCAGTAGTAAACCTGAACTACGGACCCATTCGACTTGTTTTACTGGGGTTCCGCAGGTTAAACGCTCGGACCTTATCAGTACTGGTCTGTTTCCTCAATTTTATGCTAAGGGTGAAGGAGGATATTAAAGTTGTTGTGCCTGAACAGCTTGTGGGTGTAAATATTGGGATTTACGGACTTGGTCTCCGGAAATCTAAACAGATAAAACGGGAAAGCTATTTCAACAGTGCGTTTTAAAAGACAAATCGATCTAACCTAGACCCATCAACTCCAAAGCTTACACTGGTGTCAATTAAGAGGGAAGCGTCGTGGTAGCCATTATAATTATTAAAATCATCATCATATTATCCAATTGAATGACTATTTCCATGAAATATCAATTAATAGGATTATTTATGAACTTTGAGGGTTGTATTGATATTTTAGTGATTATAATTCTGTAAATACTTGTTACGGTTGCGAATAATATTTTTACCAACATATAACCTTACACTGACCTGCAAATTGCAAAAAACGTAAGAAAATATGAATTTTGCCTCCTTAATCGAAAACTTGCAATCTTCCTCCCTCGAAACATACCACCAAAGGATAGATAACAACAAATTCTTCGAGAAAATAACCTTCAAGCACCACCAATATGTTTACCATTTACTACAAACACACCGCGCTAAGACGTCGTGATTATAAATTAAGAAATAAATTAAAAATCCGCGGCACCACGGAATACTACAGCCGGGATCAAACTCATTACGTGAACGACACGGCTGTAATGACTAGCATCTTGAAACTGCAGAACTTGCCGGGTGACATGTCAAAAAGTGCATTATTATTGCAAGAGAGGAAGAGTGCACAATATTTTAGTAAAAGTATCAAAGTATTATTTTTTGCATCAAAATAACAATAATATTATTGTTTATTTCATTTTATTTGTATAGCATACATATTTTTCTTTCTTCCTTTCATCTATTTTGTTAAATGTTGGTTACCTAAAAATATATATATACTTACGAAAATTAAATTCATGATTTCTGTCACTTTTTTGTCAAGTACCTAAGTAATCGTTACGACTGCTAATAACTGCTTAGGTGTTTAAGTACCAAAAACCGCTGAATGGATGCAAAAACCCAAACCCTATTATTACGCCACGACTCGTAAAAATCGTCGGCGGAAGAGGGTTAATTTGGAACTAATTCAAATAATTGATAAACCTCGCTTAACTTTTTAAGCCTGGCTGTAGAAAGTGAGCTTTTTGTAAGTTAAGTTAGTTAAGTTTAAGTCGCAATATTTTATTGCGTTTTTCCGGTTTTAACATAAAATATATCCTATGGCACTCGGCAATACTATAGCTCCCCATTAGTGGAAGAATTTTCGAAATCAGTTCAGCAGTTTCGAAGATTACCACCTACGACACTTACATACAGACTCAAAAAGTCTTTATAATTTATATATGTTCAATGCCGGCTGTAGCGACGCCGGAAACAGTGTAAAGTCAACCTGCTACATCGCTTGATGTTCAGCTGGTGAGATGCCCGTATTGCTCACAGGCACGCTTTTTTAAGGGCGAACGGGGGCTGAAGATACACTATGGCAAGATTCACAAATCACTTAGTGTACCTTTGTGCCCCCCAGCTACATCCCCAACATCAACAACTCCAGACCAAACCTTGTGGCAAACGCTAGCAAAATTCAAAAATTCTACACCGGTTTTAAAGAGAGTTCCCCGGGGCGCGAGACGGTCTGTTGCACTGAATTTGTCGCGGTGTCTCCGTCTTGCAACCCAGGAGAACTCAAAAAGTGCCTGGGAGCAATTACTGACCTTCCCTTATAGGATTCTACATGTCCAGAAAAATTTAGCAACAAAAAAATCCTTAACAAACCAAATTAAAGACAACTGTAACAATTCGACCCTAATTTTAGATCCAAAATTACCTGCATTTAACAACCAATCACAAAAAAGCTTGTGTTCACATGTAGAATCAAAATTAAGTGAAGGTGACATCAAGGGAGCGGCCAGGATACTATTCAGCAGCGATGTGGTGGCGCCTTACTCTCCAGAAACGCTATCGGCTCTAGAGAGTAAACACCCAGCGCCTGCGGATGGCCTCACCTTCCCCGACCCCCCCGACCCTCCCGATCTAAATTCAACCTTTCTAAATGTTTCGGCCCCCCAGTTAATGGCAGCCGTGAGCTCTTTCCGAAATGGTTCCGCCGGCGGCCTCGACGGCCTGACTCCACAACATCTCAAGGATTTACTGAGTTCAGGCGCCGGGGAAGCTGGTGAGTCGCTTTTGAAGGAGCTTGCGGCCCTTATTACCCTCATGCTCACCGGCGGTGTGAACGAGGCCGTCGTCGATGTCTTGTACGGGGCCAACCTATGTGCCCTGCGCAAGAGGGACGGCGGCATTCGTCCCATCGCTGTTGGTTGCACTTATAGGCGTACGGCAGCCAAAATATGCTGCAAGCTATATAGCCAATCGCTCACAGCTAAGTTTCAGCCCCTGCAGCTTGGCTTTGGCTCAAAAGGGGGCTGTGAGGCTGCCGTCCATGCCCTTTCCACTTTTATAAGCTCGAATAAAGGTGAGGTCATCCTCAAGGTTGACGTGAAGAACGCCTTTAATTCTGTAAACAGGGACACTTTGTTGGCTGAAGTCAAAAAAGAATTACCCGAAATTTATGGTTTCATGTGGCAGTGTTACAGACACCCTTCCAAATTACTATATAAGGACAATGTTTTGGAATCTGCAGTAGGATGCCAACAAGGTGACCCTCTCGGGCCTGTCATTTTCAGCTTGGCTATTCATCCAATCATCCAGAAACTAAATTCAAAATTCAACGTATGGTACCTAGATGATGGAACGCTAGGAGGTGATGTAGACACCGTTTTGAATGACCTACAACTTCTCAAACAGGAATTTAAATCTATTGGCTTGGACCTTAACCCCTCAAAATGCGAAATTTACCTTTCTGACATTACCGACAGACAATTGACCCTAGAGAAATTTAATGCAATAGCCCCACAAATAAAAATTTTAGAAAAAAGCTCACTGCACCTCCTAGGTTCCCCAATTTTGGAAGATAGTTTTCCTCCTTTCATCGAAGAAAAAATTAAAAAGTTCAACGACATTTCGGACAGACTCTCCAAAATTAATCTACATTCGGCATTCACCCTAATTAGATACTGTTGTTTTGGCCCAAATTTTATATATTTTCTACGCTCTTCCCCTTTATGGAAGCAGCCAAACCTCTTGGACAAAATTGACCAAATTATTCGCAGCACATTAACATCAATTCTAAATGTGGCCTTGGACGACCGAGCGTGGCTGCAAGCCACACTACCCATCCGCTTTGGTGGCCTCGGCGTCCGCAAAATTACCAGTATTAGCTTACCGGCGTTCCTGTCCTCTGTCCACAGCACCGAAAAGTTGACCGGAAGATTTTAGCCCCCTCCCTGGTTGACTCTGAAGTGCCGTGCTTGGCCGACGCGGAGAACGCCTGGAAAATGGCTTGCCCGGATACAGATCGGCCCGCGAACCTATCTTCCCAGAGGCAGTGGGATGAGCCGCTCTGCAGGTTGGTACGGAATAATCTTATTAATACGTCCACCAATACTGCTGAGCGTGCCCGCCTACTGGCTGTGGGTGAGTGGGAGTCGGGTCTCTGGCTTCAGGCACTACCGTCACCCAACATAGGCACATTGCTGGGTGACACCACCTTCCGGCTCGCTACTTGTTTGCGTCTAGGCGCCCCTTGCGTGGCTCCGCATCGCTGCCAATGCGGTGAAGGTGTCGACTGCCTCGGACACCATGGCTTATCCTGCAGTAAAAGCGCAGGCCGGATAGCACGGCATGCCAGCATCAATGACATCATCCGTCGTGCTCTTGTCACCGCTGGGGTGCCAGCTGTTTTAGAACCCAATGGTTTGGCACGCGACGATGGTAAGAGACCAGACGGGATGACCATAATGCCTTGGAAGGTAGGTAGGCCTTTGGTGTGGGATGCAACGTGTGTCGACACCCTTGCGCCATCCCATCTTCCAAGCACGGTAAGCTGTGCTGGGGCGGCTGCTGCAGGTGCGGAAAACCTCAAACGGCGCAAATACTCCAATCTCTTTGGAACTTACATATTTGAGCCGTTTGGGGTTGAAACACTAGGGCCATGGGGCCCGAGTGCCCACTTAGTATTCCGAGACATCGCCAAGCGGTTGGTCGACTCATCACGTGACCAGAGGGCTGGCCTATTTTTTGGCCAAAGAATCAGCATTGCCATACAACGTGGCAATGCTGCCAGCCTTTTGGGCACGTTTCCCGTTGACAGTGATGCGGACGAATTTTTTGATGCCCTTTGATTATTTTCCCTCCCTTTTTATATACTTGTACATATTATTATTTTAAGATTGTTAGCATAATATTTTCTTTAGGAAACCAGTCGTAAAAAATTTATATTATAGACTAAATATACAGAAATCCTTTCAACAACCATTTCAAAACAGTATCCCTTTGTATCAAAACTATTATTCCCGTTCATTCAAACAAAACAAGAAACGTCACTCAACGTTCGCAAATCCGACACAAAGCTACCATTTCTACCATTTCCTTAATTTAATATCTATCACAGTGTGCCAATATCTTAACAATTCGCCCACGAGACGTTCCAATTTAACCTAGCTCACTATAGATAAATTTAAATACTCAGACAATATTTTATGGCTTATTTTAGGTACGGTTTACGACGGAAGACGGGACTCGGGGCCCGCTGGATGAATGTCTGGCTAGATTTTATGGTAGCTACATACAGGAATGTTCTAGAATCTAGACTCGTCGAGATAATGCTGTTGAGAATATTTGTTCAAGTATTTGATGACTGTTTTATTGTGGTTTACTGTGTGCGTCTGTTCGTGATACAAGCATCTGTCAAGGTTGAGTGTTGTGGAATGTGTACGCGCCCTTATATTTTTTAGGAATTTTAATGAATTGCTTGGAAACAGTAAGTACGGCTCCCTTTAGCCTTAACTCATTTTGCACCAAAATAAAAAAACATATGATTTATAAAATTTCAACAAATAAGGTAGGTCAACAAAATATTTTTCATTTGTAGTAAATTTCAAAACAGCCAAACAAGTCCACAAACAATATTTTTATTCGTCTGTAAGGTCATCGACCCCGCACCAGAAACACGTATGTATATTAAAATTTTAGGAACAATATACCGGTAAGCAGTAAATCAATAATGGTTACTAGACGGTCGCGGCACAAAGGGGCGCTGCGAAGCGCTGCATCTGCTAGCCAATGTCAACGGTGACGTTTACGCGCGAAAAGTTTTACGATCCGCAGACGACGACGCGTCAAACGAACAGTGATGTTATTAGCCGGTGTGACAATATGTCGATGCTTTTGTTGACTTATAAGTATTGCTGAAACAGACATTTTGTAGAAGCTGCTAATGTTTCCTTCACACAAATTTTGGAACGGAAAACTGGAAAAGCTATGAACTTTTCTTCTGCTCGCTTTGATAAAACCTGGTCACGACAATCAGAATATAGTCACTTATATGCAATCACATAAGATATTTACACGAGAATGTTACATAAGAATGCATGAATATTTTAACAGTTTGACAAAACGAACCAACGCAGACGCAGACGCTGATTCATTTTGAAACTCGATTACAAGACCTGCACCAACCCGCTGTTTGTGAAGCACTACTGAACATTATAATCATGTATTTGTAACGTAATACAGCGACACATGATATCTCCTTCTTCGTTTGATTCAAACCGCTTACAAATTAGCAAGTTGAGCACATATTTATGGTAATAAGCATCGATAAAATGCGGAACGGATTACCCTTAAACTGTACGCATTTGTGTTTCTCTGGAATACGCATCTATTTTTTCATAGTAATAATTGTATAACACAGTAACATTTTCAAACAAATGACAGGAGAAATGAAATGAGAATTGTACAAAGTGTAATTGCATACATGCATATATGGGTAGAATGGTTAAGTTGAATGATCAGAAATGGAGCTCATTTTCTTTTCATCGATACGGTGTATTGCGAATGTAGCACGTCACTCAAGACGATCATTTTACGACCGTCTCGTTCCCGTGTTCCATTTTTAAATGGGTCTGCTTGTGGTAGGTCATTGGATAAATAATAATAATTAATACGACCTGATATGGCGCTTTTGTTTTGAATTTTAACTTTTATGTATTATTTTGAGGATAAGTCGGTGTTTAAACGTTCATTTTGGTGCATTTGACTGAAGTGCAGTTTAAAATCGATGCAATTTTTAAAAAAATTCCCCGACCCAACGTTAAGACTGCGTAATTTACGAGTGGCCGGTAATAAAAGTTTTTGTTGCGAAAAGCGACGGGGTGCTATAAAAGTTTGCTGTCCCTTTCCACAGTGAGTTTACGAGCGTGAAAACGCGAGATAGGTATACCGTACCGGTAGTTTTATTACCGGGTATGCGAGCGATGTGAACTTATGTAGGAACTGGCGGTAGCTAGGAAGCTTGAGGGCAAAACACAATATGTCAAAACTGCTGATGTTTTCCGAACGGGTTTAATTTAAATTTGGAACCCCGCTCAACATTTTCAAGCAGACAATGTGCACGCAGCTTTATAATTTGCCAAACATCGATTAATGAAATTAAAGAAAGCAACTAACCAAAAAAACCTTCCATCTTAAATAGAATTCATACGCATTGCGCATGGGTTGTGCATGTAATTTTCCGTCCGTTTAAAAAGAACTGTGTCCGTAAATCATTATGCAAAAGACCCATAACTAATTACGCATAATTACAAGAAAATTATACCAGATGATCGAAAAGAAAGAAATAACATGCAAGCGATACAAATCGAACAATTATTTATGGAAGTATAAATTGAAATGTTAATCACAGCTCCGTTATTGCGGTGACATCGATAAGTTGAGACTAAAGAGCGTAAGGGACATCCCTTTTAAATTTAATGTCACTTACGCCCTTTGACGTTTCGTTTTTTTTTAAACAGCGCTGAGGAAAGGTAAGGTCTCTTACGTCCTTTTAGTTTTCAAGTTATGGACTATTTGTTTTCGTAGCATCGCATTTTATCGACGTAATTCGATGCATAAATATGGGAATAATTATCACAATTGGATTGAAAAAGGGTGTGTAAGGGTTATGATACTATAATGTATGGTAACTGGTGATCAGTTTTTGTCTTTTGTGCTAATGAGAATTAATTCAATGTTAATTATTGTAGTGATTGCACTGCGCTATTGTGTTTTATTTACAGTTTTTTTGTGTACCTACAGGATAAATAATTTGTGAAGTATGTAAGTTGATCTTTGCTACGTTAAGGAAAATAGCAGATTGGACATTCAATATATGTGCTCTTGGGTTTATTATTACCTATTTATATTTCGAATTCAATCTTTTAAAGCTGATTGGATACATTTCAAGGGTTCCGTATACCTTATAATACCTATTTGACATAGACGGCTCTTTTTTGTTTTCTTAACCTAATGTCAACCAGTTAATCATGCCCGTATGATGGCAATAGGCTCGCCCCATGTAACATTGGAAATTAGACATGAGTGGCGAAATGTGGGTGACCCCTGCTCTGCCCTTTGGGGAATAGTCGTGCTGTTATGTTGCAGAAAGCATTCAACCATAATTGCAAAGAAATTGCACTAATTAGCGAGAAGAACCGTAAAGAAAACCCATCAAGGAAATGTGTCATTTAGGCACGAAACACACGGGCGGGGCGGGCCGGGCCGGTCAATTTGACCGGGAACGATGGTGCAAAGGGAATCCTATACTACAACGTACATAGAGGGCAAAATGACCGCGCCGCCGCACAGTGGTTCGAAATCGACGCTCCGTGGACATTGAAATCAAAATTTCTTTAGACGAGAAATAAAAATCGGAATGGCTTTATTTCAGTATTATTTATAATATTTGGTAATATGACAGCTATAGACAGCACCATCTCCGAAAAAAAAAATATTTAATATTTTTTTGTATGAAGAAAAACACAAAAGTCGTTTTTTCTCATAACTTAATAAAACTTAAAGCCTGCGGCTTACATGGGGTGTTGTCCTACATGAGGCGATTCCGAAATGCTATAACACGCACACCCATGCGCGCCGCTTCACTCACAGCAGAGTGTTGAATTTCGAGAAATTCAGTTAGAGATTTTTACGTTGATTTATGTGTGATCTTGAAAATATACAAAGTAATTGACTTTAGTTTGCTAATTTGATTAGTTATAATGAGAAATAATGGAATATACAATATAAAAATACTAAAAAAAACACTCAAATTGAGACTCATTTACAATATAAATAGATTTTGCAATCTTTCTTATAATAATTTAATTCGGTGTTAGTAGATACACAGTTTGACTTCTTAATTCACATTAAAAAAAAAAGTACAAAAACTTATAACTAATACAGAAAAATACTAAGAATAAGCAATTGTATAATTGAGAAATATATAAAATTTACACAAAAACATCAAACATTAAAATTTTGTCTACTGAGTTTCGTCATCGCTATCAAAGAATTCAAAATCAGAATCCATCATACTTGGCACCTCAACAAATTCAATGTTTTCCTTATCCATGGTATCCGGGTCAATTAAAAGAAGAGACTTCATTTCTTCAGTTAAATCATTTCTACTCTTATTTGTCAGTTTAGGTCGAATGCTTGACAAATATGGGTCTGAGGATACGATGAAACCATTAAAGATGTCATGGTTTGTCGCTCTGCGACAAAATTTCCGCGTATGATGTTCCCTGAGTTTTCTAAAATCTTTGTTTCGGGCCTCAGATGCCTCTTCTGATAGCTTTCCTATAGGCAAAATGTTGAAATGTTTTATTATTTCAGCTCCATGCAGCAGAAGTTTGTGGATACTGGAAGGCATGAAATACCAGCCATACAGTTCCACATACAGCTGCGCAGTTTCGTCGAGATAATTGGCAAACAAATCAATATTAATAGACTGTCCTGATGATACAACACGGAGAATAGTTGCGAATTTTTGGATGAGCTCCTGACTCAATCCAGTGATATTTGCAGTCTTCTCAGGACACTGGAAAAATTTTCTAGCCGTGTTGCCATCATTCGTGGTCCCAGCACCTTTATATAAAAAATACTGATATGAGAACATTATAAGATAAGTTTTATAGTATTACACTAACTAAAAAACCCTTTGATATTATACAAAATAAATAAATCAACTAACCTTGTTTTACGATATCCACCAGGAGTCCCATTTCCTCTCGAAATTTTCGCTGTATCGTCTGTTTGCGACTTTTCAAAGCTGCTTTACTAGCTTCATCTCTGGCTTGCCATTTTTTAAAATCTAATCGGTAAGCGATATGCAGCAGGCATTCCATGGATCTGATCCATGCATGCAAAGTCGACAAACCGTACTTGTAAATATCAGATGATACAGATTTCCTAAAATATGAATAAAAAGGTTAAAAGTGTTTTTCAATAAGAAAAAAAAAAAAAATTAACATACATTTCCAATATTCAACTTACATGTGAATCTTCTCCAAATCATTCATTTCACTTGGTACAGCTTTACAGATGTCACATGTTTGCATAGAGGTTTGTGACAGGTGAGACGTTATTTTGCCATCTATCATGGTCATTAACATTGAATGTTTAACTTGTATATTATTTTCAATGATAGATGGCTTCAATGCTTTAATTTCAGCATCGATCAAACCCATTTCCTCCTTGCTTCATGTCCAACTTATTTTCGCTGACAAACTTGAAATAAATTGGTCTGCAAAGCATTGTAGAAGAAGGTTTTGGGTTTTCCCAGACCAAATCCTCACCACACATCAATTGCAAGGGTACAAAAGAGCTCATAAAAACACTAGAGTCGTCTTCATCTGCATTCATGCATTGCTTGTAGTTGCTTTGATTTGACGCACCATCGAAGCCCCATTTGCAGATTAAGATCAGTTCTTTATCTTGCAAATGGTCCAAGTTTAATGTTTTGGCAAGTCGAGTGACAGTGATGTCCAAAATAGCTTGAAGTTTTACTTTAACTCCTCGTTCGGTCACTTCAATATCGCTCTCAGGAGGATAGCATGCCTTCTTGGCATTTAAAACCGAATAATATGATGGGTACAAATCTACACCACTTTCTTTCGCAGTTTCCCTTAAAGTTATATACTGCCACTTCGACAATTTCAAAGAAATAAATATACCCAACGCTTTCTCTGCTGAATATTTGTTAGTAGTTGTCTTGCCTTTCAAAAAATTCTTGATCTCTGCTGCTTTTTCAGGATGCTCGGTAATATATTTTATTAAATCTTTCACGTCCTCATTCTCCTCACCACATCTCACTGCAGTAGCATATGCAAGTTCCTGAGAGTCGTGCGTTAAAAGTTCTTCTATTCTTCTCTTCTTCTGTTTTTGGCATAATTCTGAGAAAGGTTTTCTTGGGCTCCTTTTTAGTGTTGTAGTGCTAACAGTACATGTAGTTACTTTGGATGTGGATGCACCATCATTTATACCACTAGCACTTGAGGTTGAAGGTTCAACAGTATCAGTAACAGAGTCGATTGATACCAATCCAATTTCTTCACTTTGTACAAATCTGTCTTTAATGAAGTTGGGCCATTTGATCTCTTTTTCTAGCCATGTCTCATACTTCTTGACAAATGTATGCATTGTTCGATTACACGATTTCCAATTTCTATGCAAAACACACATATACACTTGACAAAACTGTTTTAATTTTTTTTGTTCTTCGTCAGACAAATTTGTCGCTTTGGTTAGAAGTGCTTCTAACAAAATACTAGGCTGCGAAAAGCAACTTTTTGTTTTCACAAATATGAATATGTCCAAATTTGTATAAAATCCTTCCATGATAATAAGTAAGTACGTAAGCAAGAAGTTAATGTTATAGCGCGAACAGTTGCTGACAAAAACTAATGATTTTGACGATGTTGTCCCTATTTATATAAAAGTACCCTCTTAATCGTATCTTAATTAATAGTAGTTAGTTAAACACTTCGTAAAAATAGCCCTTAACTAATGTATCTTAACTCGTTAACAATATTTGCAACATGCACTAATGAGATGAGACTAAATTACCATCATAAGTTAATTAGCATGCATTAAGCATTGATTTCCTGCTAAACTTGAGATTACGAACAGCTTACATCAAACAATCATTACTATGTAATTATCGTTGCCCATTGGTATGTGCACCTATCCCAAAGATATCAAATAATATAGTATTAAATTCCTTCGAGAAATCCACTGAATTTCTTGAAGTTCATTACTCTGCTCTGAGTGAAGTGGTGAAATAATATATGTCTCAATTATACAATTGCTTATTCTTAGTATTTTTCTGTATTAGTTATAAGTTTTTGTACTTTTTTTTTTAATGTGAATTAAGAAGTCAAACTGTGTATCTACTAACACCGAATTAAATTATTATAAGAAAGATTGCAAAATCTATTTATATTGTAAATGAGTCTCAATTTGAGTGTTTTTTTTAGTATTTTTATATTGTATATTCCATTATTTCTCATTATAACTAATCAAATTAGCAAACTAAAGTCAATTACTTTGTATATTTTCAAGATCACACATAAATCAACGTAAAAATCTCTAACTGAATTTCTCGAAATTCAACACTCTGCTGTGAGTGAAGCGGCGCGCATGGGTGTGCGTGTTATAGCATTTCGGAATCGCCTCATGTAGGACAACACCCCATGTAAGCCGCAGGCTTTAAGTTTTATTAAGTTATGAGAAAAAACGACTTTTGTGTTTTTCTTCATACAAAAAAATATTAAATATTTTTTTTTTCGGAGATGGTGCTGTCTATAGCTGTCATATTACCAAATATTATAAATAATACTGAAATAAAGCCATTCCGATTTTTATTTCTCGTCTAAAGAAATTTTGATTTCAATGTCCACGGAGCGTCGATTTCGAACCACTGTGCGCCGGTGCTTTTCGAATGATGTCTCTCGCGGTCTTTCGCGGACAAAATGACCGCCGTCTGCGGAGCGCCTTAAGGCTTTATGTCCGAAAAGTTTCATGACCTAGGTCTTAGAATCTATGTTTGCTGAACGTGACCCCGGTACACTTAGTTGGCTGTTTAGTTATTAGGTACACTGGCGTTAACAATTTTATGGCTAGTTGAGCCGGAGCTCTTGATATACCTTTTCACTAAATATGTTTGGTAACGCCGGGAGGGGATGCCCTAGAAGGACATATCGCTCATTTGGAGAAACATCGACGTAAATGTATTTCGTCTTCTGTTTTAATCTCTGGCTTATCCACTTTATGCTAGGGTAATTACTCTTTTTGACAGGTAAGTACAGTCAAGAGAAAATAAACGTTTCATGTTTTATAAAATTTACAGTTCAGGAGAGGCTTTTTCCGCACAAGGGGACACGAACGAGGCTGGCAAGTGCAGCTAGACTTGGGGTATCAATGACGGGTTTAGTTGAATACTTAGCCTTGTTTTCACTAAACGCTTGTTTAAAAGCTTCCTCTTCCGTTTTTAAGGGGGGTGCCCTAAGGTAGCCCGCGATATTCAAATTTACCTACTTAAATTTTTTGAAATTCGCAGGGTTAGTATGTACGAAAATTTAAATGGGATTCGCGACCGCATCAAAGACTACAGAATGATAGCCGTTAGAATCAGCAATACACGTGTCCTCAAATGTCATGACTTCAATAAAGAGTCATTCAATAGGGTTATTTATTGCATATATCGCTCATTTGGAGAAACATCGACGTAACTGCTACATTTTATTTTCTTTGCATACCTAACGCAAACACGCTTTCTAAGTGCTTTGTCATATTTAAGTCATTTTTAGGAAAAATATATTTAAGTACGTCGATGTTTCTCCAAATAAGCGATATGTGGTTTCCATACTGTATGAACTGAGGGTTTTATGGATGATTATAATTATGATATTACAAAAAACGTAAGAAAATTTTAATTTCGCGGGTTACCCCGGCGCCTCTTAACTGACATTTTTATTGGGAGTGACTTCTCAAAATTGGCCTGAATTGTACGATGCTGTGAAAATCAGTATAATGTACCCGTAGAAGTGTTAATTGGAGACAGTAACGTACAAAACGATAACACAAATGAAATATTAATGAAGGAAAAAAACGCCTAACAATAAAAAACAAAAAATACGGCAGCAGCAAAATGATATTGCACCTTTTTCATGTAATTAACTATCATAGATTTCCACAATTGTTTTTAATTTTTAATTCACACCCAGTTAATGATAAATAGTACTACTGTTATATGATACGGCCATTTTGTATGGTACAGTGAGCAAAACAGTATGTCAATATATGTTATGATACCTCATTATATGCTGATGAGGAAATGTGTCTAAGTCCAAGAACGCACGGCCGCTTTTTACCGCGCATTGGATTTTCAACTCTCCACGTTGAGCGGAAGATTGAGAATACAACAGGACACATTAAAAGCGCACTGATGGATTCTCAACCCTCAGCGCTAATCCGAGCGTTTAAAATTCAGTGTGCGGTAACAACGTCGCGTTAAAAAAGCGCCCGTACGTATATACTTGGGCTATATCATAATGTAGTACAGTATAAATTAAATGCGGTTTATGGAAGACTTAGCAGACTGTTAGGCTATAAAATGGTTAACCATGCTGTCTTAGATAAAAAAAATAGACCACCCGAGAACTCTTTATTTTATGGGTAAAACAAAATAATGATTTCGTAATTATACTTTTGTCATAACCTACCTAACCCTACCTAATTAGTTACTGCAAAATATAATCTGTATTAATTAGGTATAGGTAGTTACTTAGCTAGGTAATTGGAAGGTAGTTAGTTGCTTAGGGCGAATTTCACCAATGAAACTTTCCGCGATCAACACGTACCTACTGAGTGGTCAAAAAGTCGTGGATCAAACGAAATAGGGAGATAAAGGAGGTCATTTCCAACAAAAAATCTTTCTACAGCATGGCTATAATTCAATTGCCATAAAAGTTATGAGTATTTTTTTTCTATACAGAGTTCTTTTTACAAATTAGACTAATTAAAAAAAAATGTGATATAAAACAATAATACAAACGGACTTGTATTATTACTAGATAATGTATCAGCACTACAAAAGTTCTATTGCGGCTCTGGGTACCAAATTTCAAGAGCAATTAACTTTTGTCCAAAAATTTTGAAGCGTTACCAAAAATTATTTCTCACTTTAAAAGCGTTGGAAATGACCTCCTTTATCGGTATTTCGTTTGATCCACGAATTTTTGACTACCCTGTATAAACTGCGTTCAAGAAATATTAACACTGACAGCACTTGACATCCACCTTGAGACGTTTTTTTTTTTTGTGGATAAGAAATCATCTAATGTCTCTTCTCGCTCTGGATGGAGTGGAAGGGAGTGTCAGACTCGTACTGACTAAAACCCGCCCGTGTTCCTTCCTTAGTCCTTTATATTCCGGGGCAGCGGTAACCCTTTCGGACAATCCCGCTGACCACCTTGAGACGTTTAGGTCATAAATACATGGTGACTAAACTGCCCGGTGTTTCGTTTCCTACTTCCTATTAATGGGTTGTGGAGGTCAGACTGAGAAGCATAGCATGCAAACAGAACGGCAATTCCCGTATTTTTAACAAAGTTCGTATTCTAATCTCAGTCTTCTGTCAAAAATACTTCTAATTTCCCTACATCTTTTGCCGTTAAGATGAGATTGCGACTAGATTTTGAACGTTTTTAATTACCTGAATTTATTTTCAGGCTAGCTGCGCCCCGCGGTTTCACCCGCGTAAATGTCGATCCGTGGGAATATCGGGATAAAAAGTAGCCTATGTGTTAATCCAGGGTATCAGCTACCTCCATACCAAATTTTATCAAAATCGGTCCAGCCGTTTGAGCGTGAAGAAGTAACAAACATATAAACACACACACACACACATACTCACAGACTTTCATGTGATAAAATTCGGCCTACTGACCCATCGTGTACTCCCATAAATTTCAACCCTAATATCGTTGAAAGAGCATGTACCTACACAGAGGCCTGCCCCTATTAAAATAGCATTTAATGTTGACGAGAAGGTATTTTTGCCATACGAAAGCTATCAAATTCATTTAGGTTGGACATTTTCGATCGACGTAAAACCTTTATCTCAGTACGGTAATGTATAAATTGGAATGATAGCCGAGATATTTATCAAACTCACCGCAATCATTCTAATTTATTGCATTGCAATGCAATGACTAAGTCCTAAATGATTTTACGTCCTACAAATTTGATCGTGAATACTTTTCCACAATTTCTTAGCATTTACATAGTAGCTAATGCATTCTATGCGATGACATTATGATGACTTCTACTGTCCAAGAATTTTCCGCCAAAACCTTGGCACGCCACACCTCTCATATTTTAATTACTTCATTGCTTTTAGTGACGTCAGGAATTCCGGCTAAAAGCACCTCGTACATCTTTCAATGGAGAAATTGTGAGATGGATGGGAAAGATTAATATGAAAAGTGTGTTTTCAGTTTCACGAATAATTACAGAGCTTTACTTAGGAAACCTGCACTGGGCCCGCCTGGTGGATTACGGCCCACTCTATCTCCGAGAAGAGGCCTGTGTCCCAGCTGTGGGAACACTACAGGGTGAAATTAAATTCATGGGCATCCTTTTGAGGTGTCATTGTACTCATCATTATGAACAACTTTTACTACGGGACTAAACCTAAACTAAATCGCGAAAAAAAAAAATCAACTATTCCTTGAATTTATGTTCACATAACTCGTCGAAATGTAGGGAAGAGCTGATTTTGTTTCGCGATTTTAGGTTTGGTCCCATAGTATAATAAAAGTTGTTCATAATGATGAGTACAATGACCCCTTAAAAGGATGCCCATGAATTCAATTTCACCCTGTATAGGCTGATTATGTTTCAATGCCACTTAGAAAATAGTTAACTAGAGCTTTTGTACCAATTTGGCGAACTCACTCGAAGGGTTTAAGAATGTTGAAAGGTTAAGGGCGAATTTCAACAATGAAACTAAACGCATTATACCGCGTACACGAGCTGTCAATGTCATAATTGTTCGGGAAATTTGACACTGACAGCTCATGGACGCGGTTTGGATGTGCTGATCGCGTTAAGTTTCATTGGTGAAATGAGCCCTCAGTCATGTTATTATAGCATCCTAATTGCACAACACACTCATTATTACAATAGCTTTCCTTATGAAAATTCAACCTTGTAGACCAGATTTTCCTACTGAATCGTCAGAATAAAATCGATCATGACGGAAAATAGAGTTCAAAATCCACCTCACTTTCCTTCTATTACTAATTACTTCACCCATGTGTAGACAAGCCCGTTTCAAGTTAATTAGCATACAGTCCCTGATACCTCAGTGGCCCATAGTGGGGGGTATGGCATGCTAATGGCCGCCGCACGAGTGCCGTGGTTGGTCTATGCGCCGGAGTGCGTGGTACGGCTCTGCGGGGCGCGTTTTATGGCTAACGGTAATAGCTCGACTATGTGATGTCTATTATATGGGTTTGGTTGTAAATAGACTCATAGGCTTGCGTTTATGCGTAGATAGGCGTAACTAAATGGTTCAGTTTCTTTTTTACTTTTTCTTGCTCAGGTACTTGGGTATAGGTGGTATTATTATTAGCTCAACGATTAACAGGCTCTCAAAAGGATTCGTTTGCTTTCAGAACAGCTTGGTAATTCTGTAAAAGTTCACCTAGTTAGATAACTAAGCTTGACGGGGTCCGCATGGATTCATGCGAGCCAACACCTGGCCGGGGGAGCGTGACGAAATGCGCAAGCACTCCAGCACCCCGGTTAAAGGTAGCAGCAGGACACCGTGTGGTTGTAGTCAGTATGAGTCTGACAGACCCCTCCACCCACCCCAGGGTGGTGGACATCTATGAGGACTTCCACACGATAAAAAAGAAGGTTTCGAGAACATGAGGCGAGTCGCTGCGCAGTAACAAATTCATGTGTCAGCGGGGGTGAAGGGTGAGTACAAAAAAAATCCATGTAGTTTTATAGAAATTGTTCTACCAAAGTCGCGTCGCGCCAGTCTGCGGGTGTATTTACAAAGCCTGCTAGACCATATTATTTTATAAGTTGCCAACAGGAACACCGTCCAGTTTTCTAACACTATCCACATATTAGTGTCAAATGACGTCACCCAGCTTATTTTTAGTAAGTACAGCACACGAGCATTGTTTGTGGTTTATTGCCAATAACAGTGTTCAGGACAACATGCTTTATTTTACCGTTGACACAAGGTTTTACTGCCCATTCATGGGGTTTTGAAACTAGTGATGGGTAGTTAACGTGGCCCACTGTGGACTATGGGCTATTTATTACTAAAATATGGCCAAGAGTTCATTTAACACGTTTTAATGGAAGCTGTTTTAGAAATATGAGTGCGAGACGTAAAATTGTTAGTAGATAGTTAGCAAAGTTATTTATGAGCGCGCAGCTCCGTGAAGAAAGCGTGTTAAGAGTTTACTTAATTACTTTCGTCTTAATAAATCTATAAACAAATGTATGCAGCATGCATCAGAAGCCCAATTCAAAATCTAGTCGTAATAGTCCCATCTTGGCTACTGACTGTGAACGTTCTTAAAATTACGAGAATGGACCCTCAGATCTCAGTCTCAATCTGTCAAAAATACCTCTAATTTCCATACATTTTTGACAAGTTTTTGACATTTGTTTGTCGCTGAGATGAGACTGCGACTAGATTTTTAACGTTTTGAATTACGAGAATTGGCCTTCAGACTGTGAACGTTCTTAAAATCACGAGAATTGCCCCTCTGAAAGGTGTGGTTTTAAACATGACAAAACACACCTTTCAAAAAATATCATCTGTCCTAAACAAAACTTAAATACCTACTCGGCTCTAATGTATGCTGAATATTTTTTCGCGATTAAGTACTATGTTGTCGACGGCGCCGCCGAGGCCGGCCCAGAAAAAGATGGCGAGACGATCTGGATGCATACCGTGAGGGCTGGTTCGACGTGGCGCGGGAAAACAGTTCAGAAGGATTTTGGGGGAGGCCTTTGCCCAGCAGTGGGACAGTATAGACAGGCAAAAAAAAAAGTTAGTCCCATGGGCCATGGAGTTCAGTTTGATGGTCTGGAACTTTCTGTACGGAATTACTCTATATTCGCCTTACTTGTCTATGTTAAACGACCTGGATCAGTCATATAAAACTTGGGAAAAAACGGCCGCTACATCCAGATGCTTTGCAACATAATTAATTAGCTAATAAAATATTAATTAGTTACAAGACTAATATAAAAAGAACAGAAATTAAGTAGAGTTTTCCACGCTAGTGTGGTCTAAGCTTAACTGATTAATTACCCTTTGAAAGATCTTATTATCGGCCACTATTCGCTGCCCGCCTGCCCCTCAAGGCCTCAATACGACAACCAATAAATCTTGAGAGACGGCAAGATTGCGAACTAAACTCGCAAATGTACGTAATTTGACGTTACGTCCTTACTACTAGCGCCACCCTGAAGTTTCAAGATAAACTGGTTAGTACAACAACTATACAACATCTGTTTTACTTGAATAATTTAAAAGTGATCTGATAAATAAAAATGTCTGACGAATGTTTAAAGGTGATGTAGTATGAACTATCGTCATAAATAACTGTTTATTGGTTCCTTTGGTTAGGTATAAGTATATAGTACTTAAACTGTATTAAATAGCAATGAACACGACCCACTATCTACTACACTAGGTCGTACGCACTGCTACATATCACGCTATACCACAGAATACTTAAAGTACTACGTACAGAAAGGACACTCCCTTCCCCGCACTAACATCAGTTACCGCACCTCACCCCGCACTTCGGCGTATTCGTCGCCGGCTCTTTAACAAGAGCGCTCGCAAACACAAGTACCTCACGCACACATTCATACGTATACAAACGTCATTTTTTAATGTAGTAGTAGTAGGTAATTATTTTGCGAGCGTTGTATGGAGTGTCCGGGGTGTGGCTATAACCAGTATAAGCTGACGTCTGATTGTACGAAAAACCTAAACAATGCGAGGTCAGCTAAACCTGGAAATGTATAGCTTGATGATGTGTCGCCGTGTGTACCTGCTGGATTTTCAATTAAATGTTTATTAGAGTTAATTAGGATGTTAAGTAGATCTTTTAAGACTTTTTTGTTGGTCAATATTTTAAACTACATGGCGACGGCATTTCATAGCTGACTGATCCCTGAGAAAAAATGCCGAAACGAACTCAGAGGTTACGGTCTCTTTTAAAGTCAAAACATTATATTATTAGGATTTTATGTGAGTCTTACAATGCAGGGCCATGTCTAGAAGGGCCTTTTGCAGAAAGATCCATTGCAGCTTTGAGTTGACCTGTCCCAAAAGACTACTACGCTAGAGCTACGGCGTGTAGCTCAAAGATCCGTCACACGAACATGACGCTATCCGACCTGCAGGACATTTACGTAGGCCAAATACAAAATCGCCAGATAAAGGCATGTACGGACAGCGTCAGAGAAAAGGAACCCCCTTTGGTAATGAGTCGTTACCAAAGGGGGTTCCTTTTGTCTGACGCTGTCTGTACATTCAAAGTCAGTTCTCCCTATTTTGGTTTTTTTTTTTGGTTTATTTGGGAATTTTAGTTTAATAAGTACCTATATAATCGTTTTGACATATTATACAACTGTACCTGATTTTATTGTAATTAAAGCTGATAAAGCGTGTAGTAAATTTAACAAAACTCAATTTTTGACAAAATATTTTGTCAAATATAGAAAAAGGTTGGTGTATTGATCGACTTGGGAGTGTGTCGTAAATCGTGAACGTAGTTTATGGTTTACGCGACTCTAGTTCAAATGGGATTTTTACGACATTTTAAAAGGAAATTGACAGATCTTGTTATAATTTATATACAGTGGCCTACAATTGTTAGTTGACATTTTTCCATTTAAGCTGTGATGTCACATATAAAATATAAAAAAACAGTTAGGTACTCCTAAGCCTTAGGAAAAATAATAGAGTAAGCCCTTAGAACCTTTATTTTTCCATTTGAGCTGTGATGCCACATATAAAATTTTTTTTTTTTTCTTTAATCCTATTTCCTACTGTCCTCTCCTACTTCCTTCCTACTATCCTACTTCCTACTACTAATATTATAAATGTGAAAGTTTGTGAGGATGTTCGTTACTCTTTCACGCAAAAACTACTGAACGGATTTAGATGGGTATAGAGATAGTTTGAGTCCCGGAAAAGAACATAGGATACTTTTTTATCCCGATATTCCCACGGGATCGAGACTGAAGCGGGTGAAACCGCGGGCAGAAGCTAGTAATTAAATAATTCTTTACCAGAACCTATTAGGGTAAATTATTACACTTTACGTTACTTTTAATTGATGTTTTTTTTTGTGAATCCGTATTCCTACAAAGCAGTTAAAAACCATGCTACGCAAAGGTTTAGTCAGTAGAAGTCCGACCATTAATTAATTATTAACCCTCTTTCTGCCCTAGTGGAACATAGACAATTTATCATGACCACAATAACAAATTGCCCCATAAAAAAAAAACACAACATAATATTAGAAAACAAAGTCTTGGGACTTCTGTCGGCCGCGTCTGTCTGTCTGTCTGAGGGCGATAAACTCAAAAACTACCGAACGGATTTTCAAACGGTTTTCAACAATGGACGGAGTGCTTAATGAGGAAGGTTTAGGTGTCTAATTCACTAAAGGTTGTGTGTAAATAGGCTGAAATATGACAAAGATTGTTAAAGATGTCGGGAAAAAACATGCCAAGTCCGCTTTACAGGCGTGCGCCACAGTAGATATAATATACAGTAGAACATCTTCATACAAACACAGTAGACAGATACGAACAGTACGGAAACTACGTACAAACGGTCGCAACGGCACACTCACACAGACGCGCGCATCTACGGTACTCCTAAGCGATGGTCGGGGTACTCTCAGTCACGGGTGCCGTGTTGAAACGAATAATCGTGTATTTAATTTATTCCTTGCGCCACGGATCGTCCATCTTTTTAATAAAAACTGTTTGAACTCGACTTCTTCAAAACCGGAGCTTTCCTTTTTTAAACTCCCAGCTGATCTTGAAAGGTAAGAATGATTTATTGTTATAATCGATATCGAATAATGGCTCGTGCGATCATGCACCGACGTGAATTTATTTGTAAATCAAAGATGGCGGCTGCTAACATTTTTTTCGTCATGGGTGTCGTAGGTAGTTAAAGAGGTTGCCAAAATTGTTAGTGAGGTCAAAATCTAAATTATTTGTCATGGGTGTCGTTTTCATAGTTTTCGAGGGTGCTAAAGCCGATAGTGAGGTCAAAATCTAAATCCAAGATGGCGGCTGTGAAATTTTTCCATTTATTTGTCATGGGTGTCGTTTTCATAGTTTTCGAGGGTGCTAAAGCCGATAGTGAGGTCAAAATCTAAATCCAAGATGGCGGCTGTGAAATTTTTCCATTTATTTGTCATGGGTGTCGTTTTCATAGTTTTCGAGGGTGCTAAAGCCGATAGTGAGGTCAAAATCTAAATCCAAGATGGCGGCTGTGAAATTTTTCCATTTATTTGTCATGGGTGTCGTTTTCATAGTTTTCGAGGGTGCTAAAACCGATAGTGACGTTAAAATCTAAATCTAAGATGGCGGCTGTGAAATTTTTCTATTTATTTGTCATGGGTGTCGTTTTCATAGTTTTCGAGGGTGCTAAAGCCTATAGTGAGGTCAAAATCTAAATTCAAGATGGCGGCTGTGAAATTTTTCCATTTATTTGTCATGGGGTGTCGTTTTCATAGTTTTCGAGGGTGCTAAAGGCGATAGTGAAGTCAAAATGCGCGTCGCTCGACCGATGCCTAGTTTAACCCTGCACCTTACCGTTTCAATTCGAGAATGGGTGTAATAGTAATTAAAGAAAACAATATTTAAAAAAATATATCTCTATTATTCGTAATTAGAAATTATTTACTGAAAAATAGTTTCGCCTGCTACATGTAAATTTTACAGTGTTCTCTTTTGTTCTTTTTTAAAACAAGAACGAAAAATTTCATTCAATACGCTCGACGCATTTTCAAAAAGTTGGACGGTCCGTGGTCTCTGTTTTATTAGTACTACTTTTATTGCGTTTTATTTGGTCTATAAAAAAATTATTAAAAAAGTCCGCAATGGTCTGCGGATCATCACCACAATGTTTACCATGTATATTAATTTGATTGATTTCGCTTTTTGGCACATTACACATTGTTTTACTAAAAACGTTCCAACTAGCCCTACATTTGTTTTGAGCTGTATGGATAAAGTAATTATTCTGAGACTTTTTTGTCAGTTTTATAACACGTTGTAATCTACTCGCAAAATTTTTAAAATTGTTTTTTTTATGATATTTCGATTCTTACGATACTTCCATAATAATTGCTGTTTACGCATGCAGCATTTTTTTATTCCTGTTGTCTTCCACTTTGTTTTTGTTTAATACATTTATGAAGTCGCCACATAATATTATTTTCTTTTTACTGTAGCACTACTTCCCAAGTAGTCGGTTTAAAGTATCGAAAAATGTGATTTAACATAATTACGAAGAATAAAGATATTTTTTAAAAATATTGTTTTCTTTAAAGATATAAAGATATAAATCTTTAATTACTATTACACCCATTCTCGAGTAGAAACGGTAAGGTGCAGGGCTAAACTAGGCATCGGTCGAGCGACGCGCATTTTGACTTCACTATCGGCTTTAGCACCCTCGAAAACTATGAAAAAGATATTCACGACGAAAATTTTGAATTTTTTCGCAGCCGCCATCTTGGATTTACGTTTTGACCAGAAGGAGGGAAAGATAATCAGTCAACTTCTAACCGCACACCACGTTAAAAAATTCGTTACAATAAAACACATCAATTTTACAGACATTAAGAGTGACAACCCTAACGCTCCAATGAGTCGTAGGTATTTATTTCAACAAATAGGCCTAGTTTCCATACTGTTCATATTTATACTGTGATACAAACGTGCCGCTCTCGGTTTGAATGTGTGCGTGCGCGCCGCGCGCCGTGTCGGCACGCGATTTCACGCACACGCTAGCATAATATATGAGGGAATAAGGTGGCGGGCAGTGCGGGCTGTGCAGCGCGACTGTGAGCACGCGCGTACGCTACATGACCGCTTGCGTTCGTCAACTCTCGCCGGCGGCGGCCACTTAAATTACGAGTATCATGACTTCAAAAAGGGGAAAAAAATATTGTAGTGTTTTCGGGTGCCTCAATAATGATTTCGCTAACCCGGACTTATCATTCTTCATAGTTCCTACTCAACCAGAAATGTAAGTACCTACTTATACTTAAATATTATTAGAAAATGTGGTATTGTATTGTTTATTTCACAGTTTATTTGCTTTATTAAGAGCGTAGCCGAGTCGCATTTTTCCATATAAATGTATTCCCAAATTTACTTTCTGAATACTATGTTTAGAGCTAAAGTTTATTTTAAGAAGTCTAGTTTTTAGTGTCCTTCACCACACAATCCTCACTTTTGAAAACTTCTTATAAATCAATTTTGAGAACGCCAAAAAATAGTCAAGAAATAGTCGTCTCCAACCATGATAATTTCGACCTGGTTTACTATATGGAAGTATGTTAAATATCCACGTGAACTTCTACATACATTTTCGAGTCAAGTACAGTCGAGCACAAAATTATTAAGTACTTTTTATGGTCATCTTATTTTTTGGTTGTATTAAAAACGGTATAATTGTTGGTTATATAGGTATTTTGGGTAGTTATTTTATTTATTTATTTTATTTATTTATTCTTTACTAATAAATAAGGGCAACAAAGGAGCTAAATCAATAATAAATACAAACTGATGAGTTACTTGCTTGATATTATTTTGAGAGCTTGTCACATCACATCACTCAGAACTACTTACTACTGAAGTCTCTTGTGCGAGATCTAAGCCGGAACTGATTAAATACACAAGCAAACTATCAAAGACATATTTTTATCAAAGGGTGCCGACAATTTGGTTTACAATACCAGCAATAAAACATGTTGAGAATAATAAAACAACACAATGAATTTTAGTTTTGGGAAAACCAATAATTACCCTGTGTCGTCCCAGCACCGTGGGAATTCTGCGTGATCATTATTTCAAAATTGCATAAAACTGGGTTTCCCAACCACCGAAAGTAAAATTAATGAAACTAATAGGTCGATCGTCCTGCACACTAGGTATTTTATTTAGTCAATTCACGATCAACTGAATGATATAGAATTTAAGATGCCCTGTCCATGCTTTCCCAAAAGCTTTTTACAAAAACTTTACATAAGAATGAGAATTTACTTTACATTAACAAATAATAATAAAGCGTTCCGGACGTGCAGAAACAGGAGAAAAATTTTCTCGGTATCAAATTTGTAACTTAGTATTATAAATGTTATGTGAATAAAGGCTTTTTATTTTTACTAAATTTATAAATTGGTAAAATATTCAATCATAATATGCTTTTTATTTCATAAATTTAGATCAAGTGCTGCTTGTTCGAAAATATTAACTAAAAGTAAAAGTGACAACCCTGGGGATCAACGCAAGAGTAGGCTAATAACTCGGCGGGCGGCCTTAGATAACTTACTGTATATTTATTATACTGTGCGTGCGCCGTGTCAAACAATACAGTTATATGAAAACAATGTATTATGGAAAAATTGCCCTTAAAAATATCTATTAAACGTAGTAGTACGCACGGCTACACATCAAGCTATACATAACCGGTATAAACACCAGTAGGTATAAGCTGACTTCTGATTGTACGAAAAACCTATACAATGCGAGGTCCGCTAAACCTGGAAATGATGATACTTGATGTGTTGTGTAGCCGCGTGTGTACCTTTCAATGGGCTCCACGCGGGCGCAGCCGCGAGCAAAAGCTAGTTAATTACAAAAAAAGCTCGAAAGTAAATATGAAGACGTTAAAAGATATAATAACTTCACATGCAATGCAATGCCAACAAAGTGAGTAATTAATTTTACGTAAAAAAATAATTAATGCTCCTTCAATTGTTAGGGTTCTGTAGCTCAAAAGGAAAACACGGAAGCGTTACAGGATCATTCGTGTGTCTGTCTGTCCGTCCGTCTGTCACAGCCAATTTGCTTCGAATCTAATGGACCGATTAATTTGAAATTTGGTACATACACATAATATGATTCCCAACGCCTTCCGATAATTGCCGTCGAATGCATTAGGAATTCTATCAGTGCACACGAAAAAAATATCATAGCAGGAGACTTCAATATTAATTCTAAAGACAAATCAAAAAATGAAATATCGGAATACCTTCTATCGATCGGCCTTAGTCCACGTATTCAAGAATATACGACATGACAGAATTCAACAATAGACAATATATTCAGCAATTTCCCTCTACAATCCGGTACCATACATACTTTTTTTTAGTTACCACAAACAAATTTGGGTCAGATTTAAAAAAACATATAATAGATAAAATATTCATCGTACGGAACCCTCTCCACGCGAGTTCAACTCACACTTGACCGGTTTTTTTTTTGTGGTATTAGTTGATTGTATAGCGGGAGTCGCCAGTGGTTAGCAATTACATAGAGGGTGTTATTTAATTGTATACGGACAAATTAGCCTTCGTGACACCGTTTCTCGTTAAGCATAATGAGTTTCAAGGCATTCTAGAAGGCTGAGAATCAGCACTTTTTGTAAGTCAAAATTGCATAAGACAGTCCCCCAAAACGAGCGCCCTTTACCAATTCCTAGTGCTTTAGCTGGGTGGGAAGTGGCGCAACAAACTCCTCAGCAGCACAACTGTCTGTTCAGTTAGAAGAACTAGCACAGCGAAGTTTTCTTTTTGTCTCTACCGTCAGAGGACAAGCTTTCTCGAAGATAATTGCTTGAATATTGATAACCTGAATTAGGGCATAATCCGAGAGTGCATTTTCTTTGTCGCAAAATTATACTTTTACGTATTTACAGCGCGGTTACACAAAGCTGTAATTGGAAGGCGCGAAGGTCGTCATGTTTACCAATATGCTCAAGATAAGAATGATAAGATGCATCAATATGTGTATGTATTCATGCTATCGATATATGGACGAGCATCATGACACACTTGAAGGTCTACGATGGCAACTAAGACCTTCGTAATTCAACAAAACAGACAGCATCTGTCTGGCATTAATGCTGAAATGAACCTTTTTGGCGCAGCCGTGAGGCACACACTATTGTTAATTGAAACATTATTTTTAATTTGTTAATTTTGTATTTTGTGTTTCATGTGTCCAAATATTTTTTTTTCTTTCTTTAATTAACAGGCATAGTGGAGTTCGACCGAAGAGATTTTATTATTGCAGCCGAATACAAATTTCAGGCTGATGAAAACATTTTGTTTATCGATAGGGTTTTGCTTGGCAAAAGTAAAATAAATAATATTTAAAGCTGTTAAACATTGATTTTAACGGTTTAAATTTAAAATCACACAAAAATTCTCAAAAGCATGATTTTAAATGAACCATATAAGATGAATATGATATATGCGAGAAAACATTTTTTTCTGCATTTTCTTATTAATAGTCGAAACTTTTTAATGTCGGCCCAAAAACGAAAACAAAATTTGGTCGGACACTAGATATATATCTAATAAAAAAAATAAAAGTCTTACTTGATGCGGCGCATGTTCGCATCGCTACAAGTGCGCGGGCGGCGGAGAGGGTCGCTGCGTGGTGAGAGGCAGCGGCAGCAGATGCGGCGCGTACTCCGGCGCCAGCACATACCGCGGCGAGCAGCACATGGAGTACGAGCCTTTGCGCGCCTGCAGCTCCAACAGCGAGCAGAGCGATCGCTCGTACAGCCGCCATTGGTGGACCACCCAGTGGGCTGGAAGATTGAGACAGGTTAGGGTTTGTGCGAGGTGGTTGTGTCGCTGCAAGCAGGGTAGGACCATACCTTAGTGAGAATGAAGGCTAAAGGTCAAAGCACACGTGTAAGCACTGCACCGGATCGACATCACCTCACCTCATCGGCTCGTCGGCCAGCCACGTAACCGGATCCGCTCAGTACCTCCGAGGCGGCGCGTCGCCGTCGTCGCGGTTCGCCCCGCTTTGGCTGGCCGACCACCCACAACTGGCTGAAGGTGGAGACGTACGTGGGGCCACGGCTCGCCGTAAGCGGGGCGGAGACAACCCGCCGTAAACTCGTTGACAGTTGACTGCAGTTTTACTAGCTGATCCCGAGCCGAGGCGACGTCGTTACGATGCAAATAAGTGTGCGTTCAGTATAGACTTATATCCTGAACGGCTCGATTTGACACGTACCTAGATAGGTACGCACACTAATCCAGTACAGTGCTTAAGATACCTACGTGTGCGTTGACCTTTAAGCCTGGTTTCCGGAAACCTGAACGGTTAATCTGCGACTAAATACCAATTGTCATCAATCAGTTGACTAAAGAATTGACGACAAATAAAATTGTATGGACTTTTGGAAACCGTCTTGTAGAAACAAAATGATGATTTGAAAATGGACGGAGTAAAATCTGATCTTTCTCTATTTCTTCGGTACAGTGGCAATAAAAGGTATGGCCCCACTGTGAATCAAATAGCAAAGCGCTTTGCCGCTAGCACATCCAGGATTGAAGTAACTGGAAATGACGCCTTCAAAAATGTTGGAATTTCTTTTAATATTGCGACGCAGTTCATGCAAGCCATGCAACCAGAGGAACAAACCAACTTACCGCCTTTATTTCACTAGTATAGGTTTTTATATCCACATAATGTACAAGTTATTAGAGGGCCTAGATCAGGCCTCATTTAAGGCCTTAGGCCCTCATTCAAGATATTATGGTTACTAGCAGATCAGTCAGAAAAGCACTCCAACAGTTTATTATTTCGCTTAATTTTTTAAACACTTAGCAGAGTTCCTAAATAAGAACCTATGAAAAACAAAACTTGTAAGCTAGTCTGTACTAGTGTCTTAAACAAATGTTATTGTACAAGCAACTGTAGTTTAACCCTAGACCGGGAAGTCTAAAGCTAAACATTCACAGTATTTGAATGACATAAAACCATTAGTATGTCACTGCAATGCAAATCTTATCTCATTGTAATAAAGTGTAAATTAGAATGATAGCCGATAGTTTGGTAAAACTTCGGCAATCATTCTAGTTCATACCCTATCATACCGAGATAAAAGTTACATTGCAATGACTTAATTATGGTTTTACGTCGATGGTGAATGTGCTACCTTACTTTCTTCCAAGACTTTTTCTTAGCGTTGTTTTTAAATAAAATCAAACAAATGATCGAATACACTTTTTTGTGAGCTACCATGGGCCCAGTGGTAACGGCCGCGACCTACGTGTTGTAGACTCGGTTCGAAACCTGACAAGCGCTTTACTTTGTGTAAATTATTTCATTACCAATCTCTCTCAAAACGTTGGAAGGAAAACATCGAGAGGAAACCAGCATGTCGTAGAACCAAAAACTTCGAAAACATGTTGTGACGTCTACCAACCCGCACTGGGCGCGCGTGGTAGATTACGGCCCACTCCCTCTCACAGAAAGGAGGCCTGGGTCCCAGCAGTGGGAACATTATAGGCATAAAATATGCTATGTAATTCTTGGTACATATGTATATCCTCACAAATCCAGAACCGACCACAATAACAGACGACAAAAAATATGTAAATTACACTTCAAAAACTTACGAGGCGTGCTTGCAAACGCCGTTAAATGTCAAAAAACTTGGCATCATAAATTGTGATGAAAACAGCCTGACACGGAGACATGTCACCTTGTTTTGTCATGACAGAATAAAGACGTTCTGACATGTCAATAAAAATGCGCATACGATTGACTGCGATGCGAAGGTATTGAAGCCTGATTTTTTTGATGCCAGTATGGTGTATCGTGTGTATTTGCTTTTTGTAGCAGATTATTTTTAGAAAGACAAGAGAAACTGTCATATTTGGATGATGTGCGATGTTTGTTTATGGTGGGTAGGTACATTCTACCTCGTAATTACTTTACCACTATTGACTATTGACATCAATTTCCAGTAAATTTAAACTTTATTATGGTTGAAATTATCCTAAATGTTAAATGAAAATATATACCAGCACCCTACAACTGGCATAACGCAACTTTCAATCACGATCTGAATCATTTTGAAGGATATTGCTAATTCATTGCTTCATAATGTTCGAAAATAAGTCTGCTCAACTAACGTAAATAACGCAATGAATGTTGTTGAACTGTCAAAATGAAAGCGATTGCTACTGTTAGTGCGTTACGCAATTAACCCTCTGGTTATTTATGACGTGCATAGAAGTGGCATTCAACCTTGGGGTGGTAACGCATTTTTATGGTCGTCTGTACACAATAAAATTTTCAAATTCTACAATACACCGCCTCATATTAATTAAATTCCCATCGATCACGTTTCAGGCCATTAAGCATGCGCATGCGCATCATAATTCACATGCTTCGTTGACACCGCGGCGCTAATCTGATACGTCTCATTAGGCATTACTCATACTCCTTTGATGTACAATATTGTTATATTGTATTATATTCATAGAAACTGGGTCATGTTGCTTATATCACTGAATTTTTAAAGGAACACACTGGTGTTTATCCAACTCTTGAACTCAGCCTATCGCAGTCCACAGCTGGACATAGGCCTCTCCCAGGCTGCGTCACAACAGTCTGTCCCTGCCACCTCCTTTAGGTCGTCGGTCCATCTAGCTGGGGGGCGCCCCACACTACGCTTGTCGATACGAGATCTCCACTCCAAGACTCGTCTGCTCTACCGACCATTGGTACTGTTGTTTATCTAGCTATGCTTTAATAACGTTTATTGTCGTTGGATCCCACTTTTGAATCCCATTTTTTAGGTATTAACGATGGATCCCGTTTGCTATTTCCGTTGAATCCCATATTATAACAACATGTGTACATTTCAGAAGAAAAGTGATTTACCTTTATCAAACAATAAAAATAGATTATTTTTAGTGGGGTACCCGGAACCGAACTAGTTAGATTAGGTTAATAATTAAAAAAAAAACAATGTTAGGTTAGGTTAGGTCAAAACTGTGACTCCTACGCACGAGCCGAGCGAGCGAAGCGAGCGGTGCCGCGGCAGCGGCCGGCGAGTGCCAGAAACGACTAGATTATATAGAAAATGAGTTGTTTGTGAAATAAATAGTATACGAAACGTTGGTTGTAAACTAATTTGTCAATGGAGTTTTGGTGAAACATTAGTGAACCCATCATTTTATTATAAACAATTTTGTTGTTGAAAGTACCCGCATTCAGATTTTTTTAAGCATTCGGGATCCAACGGAAATACTTTTCGGGATTCAACGACAATAAAACGTAATTATCTTGCATTTTTTAAATTCGGGATCCAACGGAAATACATAATAATGTTTTGCGGGATCCACCGCCAAAAATATTAAAATGGGATTCAAAAACGGGATCCAACGGAAATAAATCTTTAATAATTCAATGGCTGAGTATTGTCGAAATTGGGGACAAGATAGTGCGATTTCGGGTCTCAGCCCTCAGGCCTCCCCTCTGTGCGAGTTGGCCGCAGAATGTGGGTCAGTAGTTGTCACATGTCTTCGAATGTTTGTTTCTAGGAAATGCTGTTCCTTTACGATGTTTTCCTTTATCGTTTTGAGTTTTTGAAACGATTTTAAGTATGCTTATTTCTTGTATAAGTTATATTTTATCTTTATTACTTATTTAATAAATGTTGTAAAAGTTAATTTATATCCAGTATACCTACAGTTAAGGCGGTAACCCGACCAAATAACCTTGAGCATTGCGACAGAGACAGAGAGCGACACGACTTCCTCGTACGAAAGGGATGCAGCGCACCCTGCGCACGCCCCTTTATCATAGAACTCGCACAATTTTTGGAATTGTTTTAATAAAAAAAGAATAGCGATCTTTTTACATAAATTAGAACATGGATAATTTAGATTTTTAAATTATCTATCCATTGGTGAAATCCTCAAATTAATAAAACGTCAAGCAAAAGATGCATGCAACCAATAATTTTAGTCATTTTTTCAAAAGGAGATTTTAAATGTATTAGTAACATATAAAAACAAATAATAACGTGCAATGTGATGATAGGATATCGAACATTAATAATGTGCTTTCAGATGTAGTTTATTTTTCATAATTATTGAGTTCATAGCCTTTGAATAACGAAGAAAAAGCGGTTTTGGTCGGGGTACCGCCTTAAAAGAAACCAATAAATCTCAATTCCGTAGTACGCAAAATGTCAAGGCATCGCAGGTGCATTGCCGTCCAAGAATGCCAGGTGCAGTGCCGTCTCAAAATGTCTCATATACTTGTGATAACACCGACACCTTCAAACCGGAAAATCGTAATGCTGCTTAGTAGCAGAAATAAGTTTCACGCTTAGGGATGAACTGCTTCATACAAAATGTATGTAACGTTTCAAATCCGTGCCCCGTTCGGGCCACGTACACGGCACGCCCCGGTCTAATATAAATCATCCCTTACTAGCACAATCCGAAGGAAATTCGTAATCCATTGTCGTCTATATTAATAAAATGGATTTGACGTATTGTTGACATTTTATTTGTTTAACTATTAGGTTACGTATAGGCTATAGTATAGCACCGCCCCGCGGTTTCACCCGCATTAGTTTCCCGTGGGAATATCGGGACTTTGTATCTATTGTTTTTACTGAGCTACACGTGGAGTAGTGGCGCGGTGGTGGGGCCAACCTAGCGACATCGGGTTCTGATTACTTTTTCAACTACAGGGCATATCTCCTTCTTTCATTATCTATGGTATGGATGGATGTAAAAGGTCTGTTATGGAAGTCCAACTTTGCTGGTCAGTCAGATATACGTATATCAATAACCATTCCATATTTACTGACCACTGAACTGGACCTGTATGAAAGTACCGTTATCTGTCTTTATTACAATGTGGTTTCGCGTCTGTTAACATGTTTTATTGTAAGCAATTATGTTAAGAGTCCAATGATATTTCAACCTTGTTCATACATGTGAGAACATCTTAGTAGTTCTCCGTGTTTATTGGGATTATTGGAGGTAAAAATTTCATCGCAAGTACTTCGAAGATGAGATTAAAAATAAAATAAATAAATAATATTCCACAACTATCACACAACGCCATCTAGTCCCAAGCTAAGCAGAGCTTGTGTTATGGGTACTAGACAACTGATAAACATACTTATATATTTCTAAATACATACATATTATAGATAAAGGTCATTCCAAGGTTGCCTGGAAGAGATCGCAGAAAGCGATAAGGCCGCCCATTGTATATTTTGTAGTGTTTAATGTGTTTATTTCATGTTATGTATTTTTGTGGTGTACAATATAGTATATATAAATAAATAATAAATAAATAAATAAATTACACCCAGACACAGAACAAATGATCGTGCTCATCACACAAACATTTGTCCTGGGTGGGAATCGAACCCACGACCTCCGGCATAGCAGTCAGGGTCAATAACCACTAGACCATCAGGCCTGTCTATAGAGCTCCCTAAATGTCCTTGTTGGAATCAAAATCGAAATTAAAAGTCATTATATTCAAATTAGGTTGAGAATCAGCACTTTTCAAACGTCAAACTTACATAAGATAGTCCCCTAGAAACCTTAAACCTCTGTCCTTCACCACTTCCTAATGCTTTAGCTGTACCTATAACAAACAAGTACTCATAGAGAGCCAAGTTTCTCTTTGACTTTTAATAGGACAAACCACCCTCACCATTCATAACCACTGCAAAAAACTGATAAAATCTATACTGGCGACCAACCAGAATAGTGCCTAGGCACTGTATAAACAGTAAAGCCAAAATGTTCTAAGTAACAAACTAAGGTGGCGGTCCTCGAAGCGTTTCGACGACTGCAATTGCCTCTGCTGTTGACAAATGCTATTAGTGTGTGTGCATACCTAGCTTGAAATAAATCCTATCAAACTCCATACAAAACACGGTACAAAATGAAATCAAATACCTTGACAACATACACACTACCTAGCCCTTTCTATTAGCACTTCACGCCCATTGAAAGTACCTAGTGGCATCTATTTTTAAATTAGGTATTCTAGCATCTTCAGGCACGCGTCGAAAACAAAAGAATGTATAGAAGGCAAATCGATAATGTTTTGTTTCGTCTCCATTGGTCGGTGACAAATGTAATGCTGATTTATTTAGAAAGTGGTTAAAATGTATTATTAGGCAAGTATTTATACATATTTAATTAGGGTAGGCTCGGGGCTAAGTATAAGTAATAACAGCCGCACGGGCGATCGATCAGGTAAAGCTACGCTGCCGCAGTCGATCCATGGATGGGTGACCATCTTTACATATCGAGACCTCTCCATGCCTCGGAAAGCACGTTAAACGGTTGGTCCCAGCTGTCATTCGTGGATCTTTGACAGTCGCTACGGGTGGTCGGAAGCCCGAAAGTCTGACAACAAGTCTTACCAAGAGGTATCGTATTACCCAGTAGCTGGGTTGTGAAGGTCAGACAGGTGGTCGCTCCACATAAAATACTTGTGTTCAGCAGCATCATGTTTAGACTGGAAGCCGACCTCAACATAGTTGGGAGTTTGGGACAAGGCTAGACTGATTATGGTGATATTTTTTTCGTTCATACTTCTCTATTTTTCGTCACCTATGAAGTTCTGAATTACAGGCCTTCAAGGAAATATAACCACAGGAATACTTAGGATAACTGCAATGAAACAAGCGTGCCTTATTTCATAGTATCTAACCTTGATTAAATCACCATGAAGACGAGACATGCTTACGTAATTGTAATACAAACATAGTAAATACATCATGGACATTTCAAACATCGGCGAGACAATGTAAAACAAATACAACTGATCAGACAATATTAAAACATATCAGAAAATCTCAAGAAAATTTATTATCAACCAAACGCGTATCCAAACTGAAAATAACTTAGGAACGTTATTACCAAAATAAGGAAGCTAAACACCATAAAATGACCGATCGAATAGCAACAAGTACGCAACATTGTCGCGCCTCGATGCAAATTTAAATCTCCTACGTAATGCCACTATCAAACTATATCTATTTTTATTACCTCACCCACACACCTCAAACTATTCCCCACCAATCAAGTCTAAACTCTATCTCCTGTCGACTAAAATGCACTTTAACTTGCAACAATGTGGCATTCACACCGTTTCGTTTTATGTAGAACTCAAGTACGCGTGTGTTGGTGTCAATGATACAACTGCCAACTCATAAGTAGTCAGTGCGTACCTACCACGTGCCGTAGTATTTATACGTGTAGACACGATGTAGAAGTACATTCCAGTATAATCAGAACCATTTGATTAAGATCATTAACAGTCAATACTTCTCCTGATGTACTCAGGAAGAGAGGGAAGGGAGGTCAACGTAGCTGGTCAGTTTTCTAAACTGAGATAGAAAATGTTGCATGTGTCCGATACGGTTTTATTGTTCAAAGATTAATTGCATAGTGATATTTAACATCCGTCTGTAGAATCAAGTCATTAAGTTGTAATTATTGTGACAATTTCCTGTTTAAATATATATTATTTATTTATTATTTATTTATTTATTTATTAAGCCACAATTATAACACCTTTACAGAATCATCCAAGGCGACGTTATAAGTTACAATGCAATGCAATTATGTGCAATTTTATTATATCCGTGCTTGTTATAGTTAGAACCAGACGTAAAGGGAACTAAATTGAGAAACTGTGACGTAAAAAGATAAATCTTTCTTCTTATAGTATTGTTTTGCATCGATTTTGTGATTGATTCTATTGTGTATGTGCACTAGACAATAAGACAGACAACCAATAACTCTTTTAAAGTATGCATAAGATACTGTATAACATAATCAGCCTATAATGTTCCCACTGCTGGGACACATGCCTTCTCTCGGTGAGAGGGAGTGGGCCGTAATCCACCACGTGAGCCCGGTGTGGGTTGGTAAGTGGTAGATGTCATATGACTTCCAATTTTTTGGTTCTAGGAAATGCCGGTTTCCTCACGATGTTTTCCTTCACCGTTTTGATAGCAGTGGTGATAATAAAATTTACACAAAGTAAACCGCCTGTCAGGGTTCGGACCTACGACCTACATCTCGTCAGTCGCGGCTGTTATCACTTGGCCACCACTGCTCTACTGAACTGATACTGTACACCTAGTTTGTAAATTGTACGAAGGCTTTACACGTTAACAGCACCAATGTTTACAAATAAGTATACCTATACATATTTCACACAATAACATATGAATGGTCACCTCACCGCATTGATTTATCATAGCCCTCCGTTTACATAATCAGCCTATAACGTTCCCACTGCTGGGACACAGGCCTCCTCTCTGTGAGAGGGAGTGGGCCGTAATCCACCACGCGGGCCCAGTGCGGGTTGGTGGATGTCACATGTCTTCGAATTTTTGGTTCTAGGACATGCCGGTTTCCTTACGATGTTTTCCTTCACCGTTTTGAGAGCAGTGGTGATGAAATAATTTACACAAAGTAAAGCGCCTGTCGGGGTTCGAACCTACGACCTACAACTTGTAAGTCGCGGCTGATACCACTGGGCCACCACTGCTCTCCGTTTGGCTTTGCTGTATTTGGGTAAAGTCGCCTTTATTTGAAAGTTAAGTCATGGAACTACATAATAATATGTATATCGAAATGAGGGAAACTAAGCTTCATTTTATCGATGGAAAAAATGTTGTAAAAAATCTAAAAAAAAATTATATTATTTTTACAGCATTTTAAAATTCTTGTTCGCTGCTGTGACCCCTGTGTAAACAAATCGATATTACTTTTAAACTGAATGACCTGTCACGATGAAACAAACTCTGTAATGACTGGGAATAACAGAGCGTCCTAAAATCAGATATTTTTCATCAATTTTTACAATAATTGTCAAGTTTCTCAATAAAAGTCCCAAATACCTCCCCTTTTTTATTACCTTAAATTATTCTCTATCCTATAGAATAGAATAGAATACTCTTTATTATGTACACCATATAAATTACAGACATAAATATAGAAAACTTTACAATGGGTGACACAATGGGCGGTCTTATCGCTTTCTAAAAGTAAAAATACCATTCATTTATTTTTTAGATTTTTTTAAAATATTTTTTCCGTCGATAAAATGAAGCTTAGTTTCCCTCATTTTGATATGTGCACATTATCAAGAATCACACTGTATATTTCTACAGTTACACCTACTAAAATCATCTCCATTACATTCACAAGATTTCAATGGATTCAGCTCAAATAAATACCTATAAGAAGAAAAACATTATGAATACAAATATTACAATACATGACTAATATTGTGTTTATTTTTACAACAGAATGCCAATACAATTAAAATTCTTTGCATCAATTGTTAATTACTAGTAATGCTCATTCATAAATAGGTACATACTCGGACAGTAATATTGTCTCTGCTATGTAATGAGATATAAACAAACTTAAGTTATTTTCTACCTGTACCTACAAGAGAAAGTAGATTTTATAAGTAGAATTACTAACTAACTCGGCTTTTCAAAACGGTGAAGGAAAACATCGTGAGGATCCTAAAACCAAAAATTCGAAGACATGTGAGTTGTGACATCTACTAACCCGTACTGAGCCTGCGTGATGGTTTACAGCCCACTCCCTCTAGAAGAGAGGAGGCCTGGTGTCCCAATAGTGGGAACATTATATTATATTCAATCGACTTTCATCGTTGATCGGACGACATAAAAACACCTAAGTGCGTTAGTCCACCGCAGATGTCACCGGAACGACACCGAGAATGAGAACGGCGCGGCGCCGAAGTAGCGAATGTAGCGATTACCATGGACGCGTGACCGTCCCACGTCCGTCACCCGAGCTAGTGCCCGAGCGCCGTCATCCCGGCCGCCGAAGTTTCGAGTAATTCGGCGCGACCGGTAGAACTCTGCCCGGGATTGTGACGGGCCGATGTGCCGGCAATACAAATTACGTGTGATCTTGTCCACACACTGCCGTCGCACCGGCGCGGCGGCGCCGTTCGCCCGGATTTTGTGTATCATAAATTAATAACATACTGAACTGCCGAGTTCGGTCGCGGTGAACAAACGATCGCCGTCACAAGAACGTCACGTTCGGTTCGCATAATCTCGTTTTTCCGTGACGGCTGCGATTGACGAACCCCCTTACATTATATCTTAGATCATAAGTTTATTAAAGGAAAATTTTTACTTTGCCCACAGGTCACCAGTTAATAACTCTAAGGATCAATTAGTTTTAATATTTATGGCTCAGCTCAGGAACTGCTAAAAGCTAATTTGAGGAGACTTTCACAGTTAGAAAGTTTATTATTTTGCGGGGCTATTAATATTTGAAGTTACATCTTCACAGTCGTGACTAGAATAATATATACTTAATTAATTATGTATATTATGTGAAATCAGGAAGAAACTTATTGCATAAAAGGTCTTATGGTTAATTACAATGAATCGATAACTGTTTAATTTATGCTGACATAACTTCTTGGCGAACTTCTTATCCCTAACTGACAAAATGTGGGTATACTATAGGCATACCTCTGTCGAGTCACACACACACAGGAGTGACACACGAGCGGCACGCGTCAAACGTCAACGCCGTCGACGTGTATCGACGGCAGCCGTCATCGCCGTGGCCGCTCAAAATTGAATAAAATCGATATACAAGAACATTTATTTTAAGTAATGTTTGTTTTCTTCTAGTTAAGAGATTTAGACGAAAACAAACATTACTTAAAATAAATGTTCTTGTAAGTAAGTACGAGTATATCGATTTTATTCAATTTCGAGCGGCCATTGTTGTTTACATCTTTGGCTTTAGCGCGGCCAGACCTTATGTGCATTAGTCAGTAATGATAAGTTTCTTGTTACATTCTATGATAGTACGCTTGGCACTGAGCGGCGGGTCTCGGACGCAGGGTCTCAGGTTCAAGACAATCTGTTTGTTTATTTACATCAGTTTCATGGGCAGTGCTCTTGACTGACCTGGGAGATTTATTGACAGGTTGATTTACTAGATCTTTAAACTTGGGTGCATACTGTCGGTTCCGAATGTATATAATTAAAATGTAAATAGATCAGTAGATCTGGAAACGTACCCATGGATGCCAATTTGTAGTGTCACTTATAAATTGAGTACATAATCAGCCCACAATGTTCCCAATGTTGGGCACCAGGCCTCCTCTCTTCGAGAGGGAGTGGGTCGTAATCCACCACGCATGTAATTCATAATTCTCTTGCCCTTATCCCCATTTATTTGGGGTCAGCGCAACATAAATATAAAACTAAAAAAATATAGTAGGTGTATAAATATAAAATATAATATGTTACTGGTTGTATGTTCACAAGAAAAATTCTATTATACATAAGTCCAAACGCGAAGACTTGTAATTGGCTTTCTGTCGACTATTGTTTCGTTTTTTTTATTGTCTTGTTTCCTTTTTTTTTGTTGTTTTTTTTTGCACTTTTGTTGTCGTCCATGCTGTAATAACAGTTAGTTTTTAGGGTGCCGTACCCAAATAGTGCCAACGGGACGCTATTACTAAGGCTCTGCTGTTCGTCCGTCCGTCTGACTGTCAACGGGCTGTATCTGACGAAGTCACGAACCGTAATAGCCCAGGAGTGGGACAGCGTACGCTAGTAAAATATAATAACTAAGCGAACTCCCATATTACGTCCTAAAATAATACAACATCAAAAAATCTATTGCATGTACTTATGTGAAAAGGCAATTTACACATCACGTGTATTTTAACTTCAAAATCACTTGCTTCTAAAACCAAAATTAGTATCAGCATAAACGCAACATAATGTAAACGGCTCTCAGCACTAAACAAATTCTCAATCTCAACTAAATCAATCGAACGGCCTGTTCTCGAAATATCTAGAAAAACTGCCCACTATATCTATTTCGAGGTGGACAGTGATGGACAGTCCACTGAGGGTTAGTCCACAAAGGCTAATTGATAGCCTATTACTTATTAACTGGCTAGACAGACAGGCCACGACTCAGTTTCAGCCTAAGCGTTTAAATGTTTTAATTATGAGATCTAAATTGTAGGTATTTTGGGAGCTGGATGGTAATGAATAGTAGATATTTAGCGGTTTCAGTTTAATTTGGATTTGAAGTTCGTATTTATATACAGGGTTATTGGAAAAACACCAACAACCTCTTAAGAGGTCATTGTACTCATTATGAACAAATTTTACTATAGGAGCAAGCTAGAAATCTCGAAAAAAAATCAGCTGTTCCCTACATTTATGTTCGTTTAACTCGTCAAAATGTAGGGAACAGCTGATTTTTTTTTCGCGATTTCAGGTTTGTGCCCATAGTAAAAGTTGTTCATAATAATGAGTACAGTGACCTCTTAGGAGGTTGTTGGTGTTTTTACAATAACCCTGTATACTTTATGGTAGATCAGAAAATACATAACAAAAAAATTACATTTAACACTACAAAACATAAAAATACATAAAAATGGGGTTGTCATTGGTGTAAAATAATACATTATAATAAATACATAGATGTATACAAACGCCCGAAAGTCTGACAACCAGTCTTACTAAGGGGTATCGTATTACCCGGTAAAGGTACAAGTCCGAGATGGGCTGCAGACCGCAAACTGCAACCCCAAACTGCAAGCGACACCACTGGTTTCTATGAATCTCTATGAAATTTAATCCGAGCGCGGCAACACTGCGTCCTGCAGCCGCGGCGCGCAGCGACCGCAGACTGCAGCGCCAGTGGTGTCGCGAACCGCAGAGAGTTCACACGTACAAAAATTATACAAGATAAAACAACAACTAGACACATTAGTAAACTATCATTACATCGTACATTAGTACTGGAGTGACTGAGGCATGGTTCTATGCATTGTGCAGTCGCGGCATGCCGCCGCGCTTGGAATAGAAGCAACCGCGACCGCAGGCAGCACTACGGTCAACCGCAGCTGCTAGCCGCAGTGTCGCCTGCTGTTGCAGTCTGCAGCCCATCTCAGACTTGTAGATACCTTTATTTTAAATAAAAAAAAAAAAAACTCAGAAACTAACTTGTTTCCTCTTGAAAGAGCTCGGAGAGCAATTTTAAAGGTAGCAAACTTCCATCCCTTCTTTTTTCCCACAGATCTGCTATATAAATCTTGCAATGTACTAACTGTTCGCCAGCTTTTCATTATGCACTTAGTATTAAAACAGCATTCCATGCTTACCTACAATGCCGACAACACTAACAAGAGGCGGAATGATTTAGTATGCATATCTAATGCAACCTCAAAACATGTCTTTGTGAAAGATTGATAACTTTCTTAGGCCCATTCCTGTACAATAGATTAAATATAAAACTAAATATCTATAAACTAAAATACTATAGCTGTAAAAAAATTATACTTTAATATTTATTAACTATCAAGTCGAAGCATTTATTTCAAATAGGCACATAAAAGGCACTTTTGAACGTTAAAAATTCGTCCATCGACTATGCACAGACAGATTGAAGACCTACTTATTTTATTGTCTGCAAATAGAACTGCTAATATGCTATTTTACTTTTATTTACCTAAGTTTTAATTTAGCTTTTACGTTATACTCATTGTTAGTTTAATATACAGCCTGAAGCAAAAGTTCAACCTAGTTCGGTTCGGTTAGACTGGAAGCCGACCCCAACAAGGTTGGGAAAAGGCCAGGCAGGTGATGACATTATAATAAATACCTACATAGATATATCCAAGCATGAACTGTTTAGTAGTTCTAGTTACCTCAGTATTTTGATGTCAAATTAATTTCAAGCATTCCTAAAAATTTCTTTGATCGCCCTTCAAGTAATTGGATCATAGTTTTGGAAACGTTAGCAATTATGCATATTCGAACTTGGAGGCAACTAATTGCGTTAATTAATTACTTATTTGCCACTGACTTCCGAAATTAAAGTTATTTTTCCCTTTGTAGTGCTTTTTTTGAAAGCCGGCTTATTATTTTATTTTTTTTTGTAAAAAAGGAAGGTAAGTATATTTAAAAAAAAAAAATATTTACAAGTTTTTTTTTAAGTTTTTTTTAGTTTTGGTATCTACGCTACACCAATTCATATACAACTACTTGCCATGTAAATAACAGTGACAGGAAGTATTATAACCTCATCAAGATACACAAAGTGGATTAAATATACATGTATTTAACGAAGCTAACTCAAAAAAACTTAAGTACTATTAGTTATTCTGTGCTTAAGGAAAGTTAATAAAATTTATATGGGACCACCCCTGAGGCATACCCTACTATCCATTAAAAAAAGAATTTTCGAAATCGATCCACCATTGCTGGAGATATAGCGTAACAATATACAAAAAAAAAAATACATTATAATTGAGAACCTCCTCCTTTTTGAAGACGGTTAAACACGATTTTTATCTGAAAACAGGACAATATCCTACCGAGTAATAACTTCTGATCTGAGATGGCAAGATCGGGTTCAAAACCTGACCCGTTCCCTCGATTGTGACTAAATCAGACATTGTTTGTAAATGACGATGTAATATGATGTCTTGGTTTTATTCAATTTTTTAAACCTTTGCTCGAAACCTCAGAACATACTTGTGTCTTGGCCTTTTTTTATAATTAAAAAAAAATCGAAATCGAATCCGGAAGTCGGTTTTATGCCACCGACTTCCGGAATTAAAGTTATTTCATAATTTTGACTTAATTTCTTTTTGAAATCGATTTTTTTTTTTTTTTTTTTTTTTTCTCGACGGAACTGTGATTGTGGAGCTATGTATGTCGCAAACCATGACCCGCCTCCTATCCTGCCCTCTGTGTCCCAAAACATGCAATCAAAGTGACCACTGCGCTGCTACCGATGAGGCGATGACGCTGTGGAAGTAGTGAAATTTTGAGACAACAAAATCTAAAATACAGTCATGCCAGCGACACGAAGAAGAAGAAAGAGAGCATTTATCTAAGCTTCATATGGCTACAATAACTGTGATATGTCAGGTTAGTGGGCAAACTAGAATGATCATCATTTGCCGAAAGACGTCCACTGCTGGACATAGGCCTCCCACAAGCACCTCTACTTCGACCGGTTCTGTGCTTCTCGCATCCAACGGGTTCCTGCAGCCTTCACAAGGTCGTCGGTCCACCTTGTGGGACGCCTTCCGGAAGACGTAACTGGAATGATGCTATAGAAAATTCTGAACATTTCAGGAAAATTTTAGGTCAATACGATATCTAGATACTGACACCTATAAACCTTTCAACACGCACTTTAATTGACAGAAACGATTGTTGTGATCAATTGGTTGCACACATAGAATATCCAATTGACTCACAACGTCTCAGCGACTCATTCACGAGACACTTTCACGAAGACAAGCTCTTATATTAATATCTACCTCGTGGAAGAGTAAACTCGTTATTTCAGGAGTCTACTCTAGGGTATCACTAGGGTTTCGAGCACAATCAGCCGACAATATACCCAAAGCTGGGACACAGGCCTCCTCTCGGTGAGAGGGAGTGGGTCATACTCATACCATACTCCACCACGCGGGCTCAATGGGGATTGGTAGATGTCACATGTCTTCGAATATACGGTTCTAGGACATTTGTTTCCTCACGATGTTTTCCTTCACCGTTTTCAGAGCAGCGGTGATGATTTAAATTACACAAGTGCCTGTCTGGGGTAACACTCACTGCTACCATTGGGGCACCACAGCTCAAAGATAATTGTTGTTAATGTATATCTTCCATTTTTGCCTGAATAGCACATTTTTTTTAATGAAGGAGAGGAAGGCTTATAGAGCTAATGGCATGGTAAATATGGGCAAACAGAGTTATAGGTAGTCTACTGAAGAACTAACCTAGAATGGGTCCCCTGAGTTTTATTGCGCCATCGTAGGTAATCGAATTTCCATTGTTGCAAACCGATGCTTATTCACACCATTATAATTACGTGCATCATAGTGTAGTCAGGTAATTATGTCAATTACGTGTATTTCATAGTGTAGTGAGGTAATTATATCAATCAACAATTGTATTAAAATGTACCCTCAATTGGTAGCCTACACGCGTTGTGGTTATAATGATTTATATGAGTGAACTTGGTTGTAATTATGGTACATTGTCAGATACACGTGCTCTGGTATAGGATTCATTGACAGTGATAACCTTAGCATTGACTTGTTTCTTTTTTAAAATGAAAATGGTTTCCTCATGAAATTACACGAGGCTGGTTAAATTAATTGCGGTTCTAAGATTGTGATACCTTGTGATTTGTTTGAAATAGGACTTCTGTTATGGCTATGCATGTAGTTTTTCTGCGTGATCGATTCAGAAAGAAAGAGATCCGCAGGAGAACCAAGATAACCGGCATAGCCCGAAGAATTGCAACCTGAAGTGGCAGTGGCCAAGCCTATACTGTTCCCACTGCTTGGACGCAGGCCTCCTCTCTGTGAGGAGTGGGCCGTAATCCACCACGCGGACCCAGTGCGGGTTGGTAGATGTCGCATGTCTTCGAATGATTGGTTCTAGGACATGCCGGTTTCCTCACGATGTTCTCTTCACCGTTTTGAGAGCAGTGGTGATGAAACTATTTACGCAAAGTAAAGCGCCTGTCTGGGTTCGCACCCACGACCTACAACTCGTAAGTCAGGGCGGATACCACTGGGCCACCACTGCTCTAGAACAACATAATATCTGTCAAATTTTCAATTGAGTTAGTTTGTTACAGAGGGCAAAGTCGTGGGGGGTATTCCTCGAAACGCACAAACTTTTACTGTAATTCACACACACCACACACCTCACATCACGCTTAAATTAGTTACCTATACCATTGTTATGGAAGAGCGGAGCCTTCTAAAACAGGCATTATCTGCCTAAAAGGAGACTTCGAATACAAATTTGTAACTATTTGCTGATTTGTGACAATAAACAATTTTTTTTTAAACGCGCCAAAAGTATACCCCGAAAAAAATAAAAAAGAATGGAGGAAGAGAGGTTTATTATAAAAATTAAAATATTATAATTTTATTCCTCGAAATGCATCAACGATAAAACATAGAGAAGTGCATGAAGGATTCGTAATAAATGATATCGATAGATGTTTCATTCGGTGCATTTCAAAGTTGGTGCGTTTCGAGGAATACTCCAGAATCGTGGCTGAGGCCTTTTTTAAAGACCATAAATTAACAACATTGTATAAAACTGCTGATTTACAACTAACCTATAGACATTTTTATCAAAGAGTCATTTCTTTATGTCCAAGTCTAAAATAAAAGAACAACGTATCACTGTTCCTTATCACATGTCAGTAAACTGTTAATATAATGCCAAAACAATTGAATCTTTGTGCGTTGATAACGCAATATGTAGTTGCTTATAGTTTTAAAAAGTGATACATTGTTGAAAGGTACGCCGAAAGTCGGTTTTGTATTTATTTGTACTTGAAATAGTACAAAAAAAGCGTTGATAGTTTGAGAATAGTCGTGTATTGTTTGGTAGTAAATGCGTCTTTCATTATTTTAATCGTTTAATTTGTTTTGCGTAGTAATTCTTTGTTAGATATTCTGGGTTTGATGACACTTCGTACTTGAGGAAGGTTTTGGATTCCCTTTGGATTTATGTGTGTCCGTTTCGGCATCTTTTTGATAGTAACCGCACACCGCATATTCCGAATATGTAATTGCAATCATTAGGTCCGAAAATATACAGAGTTGAATTAAAATAACTAGCAATACTCCACAGGCGTGATGGACATAAACATGCTCATACAAAAAAAAAAAACTACATAACATAATCAGCCTATAATGTTCCTACTGCTGAGACACAGGCCTCCTAAAAAAAAACTGATTTTCTCAAACTCATACCTCAATTAGAAACTACCCTACCAGAGCGGTTCCTACCCCAAATATAAAGGACTATAAATAATATTTATCGTCTGCGGAATTTCGTTAGATAATTTAATTTACCCTTGTACAGACGCCAGCACATCAAGGTAGCCGAAACTGTCAAATTTTCCCAATCAACTTTGAACCTTAATGCTTTAGCCATAAAGTTGAAAATCTATTACAGAAATTTGACAGCTTGTAGTAGCTTGATGTGGTGTCTGTACCCTAACTATTAGGTAGAGTCCGACCGAATTTCATTGACCAAAATATTTTTTTCGGCGAGGTTGGACTCTACTCATCATTACTATCAATCACGTTATAAATTACCTAGTATATTATACACTAGCTTCTGCCCGTGACTTCGTCCGCGTGAAATTTCTTATTCCCTCGACCCACCCCGTCGCATCGCATCGCCCGCACGCGCTATTACTTCGTTTTCGCTTAGCGTTCTTTCTGATTTTTTTTTCTTTTTGCTCAGCTCCTAAGGGTTGTAGCGTGATGTTAAGTAGCCTTCCTCAAGAATTGGGCTATCAAATGCAAAAAGAATTTTTCAAATATCACTGATATTTCCAGAGATTACCCCCTACATACAAGCAAACAAATTTTACCTCTTTATAATTTACTAGCTTCAGCCCGCGACTTCGTTCGCGTGAAACTTCTTGTTTCCCCCGAGCCACCCCGTCGTATCGCATCATCCGCCCGCCGCGCTATCACTTAACGTTCTTTTTGACTTTTTTTTCTTTTTGCTCGGCTCCTAAGGGTCATAGCGTGATGTTAAATAGCCTATAGCCTTCCTCAAGAATTGCGCTATCAAATGCAAGAAGAATTTTTCAAATCCGACTGGGAGTTCCAGAGATTACCCCCTTCATACAAACTTACAAACTTTACCTCTTTATAATATTAGTATAGATAAGTATAATTAATACTTATTACTTACTATAATAATTATGGTTATAAAAGAGACGATTAGGTATACTATAAAGTAAGGTATAAAGTTATTAAAGTTTATAGGTTCCTATTATCCTATACCTAGGTGCAACAAATTTCCTCATCGTTTAAGATACTCAATGTCACTAACTAGTAGAGACCGACCGAATTTCATTTTCGTTTTCGGTATTCGGCAATTTTCGGCCAAACTTTTTATTTTCGGTCGGACTCTAGTAAGCTAGTAACTACTAAGTTTACTATCAAGCATGTTATAAATTACCTTGTATATTATTTAAAATAATTTTTTCGAACGTGCTTAGAAATGGTAGGTATAATTTCGAAAACCGACTTCGTCTGTTCTCCCGATTTCATTCAATTCTATGTCGCGATGTAACGTCTCGTCTAGACAAAGAATAAACTGCCGCTGCTACAATGTTGCTGTTCCCACATAGTTTTAAAATTCTTATTAGTCATTCACCTATCAAAACGTATGAAGAACTTTTTGCTTATCAATTGCTGGCTGTCAACAAGTTTTCTTCAGCTTTCATCATTGAAAAAAAGCAATGTATGAGTAAGGGAAATAAAAAGTCGTGTTGTATTCTTATGTGGTACTGGGGATACCACAAGGTCGTGGTGGGGACTGTGGTTGTGAAGAATGCGCGGTTTTAGGGTCAGACTGTGAAGTAAGACATCGTGATATAAGGTATAGATATCTTTAATGGAAGATAGGGATATTTTGCTCAGTTTTTTGTTTTATTTTACTCGATATTTTTTACGCTGTTGGGCATACAATTTTTTCGAACATAATAATAATTATGAAGCAATGGATTCGCAATATCCCTCAAAATCATTTAGACTGTGATTGAAACTGTGTTACGATGCTAAAAGTGTTTCTTTTTACCATATTAAGTTTTAAGAGGAACTATGGAATGGGCTCTCTGAGGGATCGAATCCGCAACGAGGTGACCCGGCAAAGAACCAAAGTTGTCGACATAGCTCACAGAATAAGCAAGCTACAGTGGCAATGGGCCGGCCATATTAGCCGTAGAAACGATGACCGTTGGGGTAAACGTGTTCTTGAGTGCAGACCGCGAATCGGTAAACGTAAGGTTCCGCCCTCAGTCTAGGTGGAGCGACGATCTTCGCAGGTTGGCTGGTAGCAGCTGGATGAGAGTTGCCGAAGATCGAGTTGAATGGCGTGCTATAGGAGAGGCCTATGTCCAGCTATGGATTGCTATAGGCTGATGATGAAGTTTTTGGAGAAAAAAAATAGTAAGTGTTATATCGAGAGCCGAGGCGTTAAAAAGACGAGCCGTTAATTAAATAATTCATCATAATTACAAAAATGAAAAGGCACGAACCACCTGTTTCCATTAAAACCCAGCTGTTCTCTCAAACAGGTAGGTTACAAATAGTAGCAACAAATAATTTATGTACAGACGCTAGCACATCAAGCTACTAGAATCTGTCAAATTACTTTAATAGATTTTCAACTTTATCGCTACAGCATAAGGTTCAAAATTGATTGGGAAAATTTGACATTTACGGGTAGCTTGATGTGCTGGCGTCTGTACAGTACGACCGACGATTATGCTAAAAATAATCTAATCGAGATATTCGTAGTTTCGACCGACATTACCAGCGATACCTACTCCGTACAACCGGACGTAAGATTAGTTTGGGGCCCGATCTAATAATAAATGAAACCACGATTTGACAGCTGTCCCGAACCAAAAATGTTAATTAATCCGGTTTATGGTTCTCTTCTACCGTACCGTACTTTCGTACCGAGCCCGTATCTTTCTCGACCGATTTTGGGAGTAAGCCCCCTAAACGTAGGCTCTCCGAACTTCCACGCATGTCCTCTTACTCAACTCGCCTTGTCACCATTTGGTTCCTAAAAAAATGTATTGCGCAGCCTTCTGCGCAAAGTTCGAACCGGCCATGATTCATCAGTTGTATTGTAGTATCGGATCAAGAACCCGCAACATTGTAACACCCACCTTGACACCGTAAACTTGAGTTCATTTTAATTATTATAGACGTTACACAATTGTCGCATCTGTTGCCGACTGGCTGCAATACAAAATAACTATATATCTGTTTTTATTGGCCTTTTTTAGGGTTCCATACTCAAAGGGTGCAACGGGGCACCCTTGGTACCCTTTTTAGTGTACACAGGATGACAGGAGCGGCATTTGAGTCCATAATCAAATAGTCGACAACGTGCCGCTTGTGTATTTGAGCACCGTCCTTAAATTACATGACCGGCACGTTGTGGCAGCCTCCGTCGCGTCGACGGCAGGCGGCGACGGGGGTCGACGGCTGCAGTTGCCTCTGCTGTTGACGCGAATCGCTCGAGTATATGCACGCTTAATAAGGCTCCGCTGTCCGTCCGTCTGTCACACAGGACTGTATCTTATGAACCGTAATAGGTAGACACTTAAAATTTTCAGTGTGTGTATTAGGTACTATGTCCGCTAAAACCACAAATAATAAAAATAACATTAAGTAAATAATTAACGGGGATCCACACAAGGAACTTTCGGTGTCGTGGTACGGAACCGGGTGTGCGAGTCCGCCTTGCACTTGGCTGTCTTTTTAATAACATGAAGTGCGTGGGGTAACTGGGGTATGACTTTTTAGCGTTTAAAAAAAAAAAGCCGAGTGAATGGTTAAATCGATCAGTCGGTTGGTGTAATTGCGCTTAGCGATCAAAGTATAATTACATCCTGTTATTATGAGGCTGATTAACATATTTCTTCATGTCAGAATGGATATGGAGAAATATTAGCAAATTAAGTGAAAAGCGGAAAATTCTGTAAATTCCTCAACTCAAATTGGCTCCTATTCTTCCAATTCTGACTGATTTATCAAGGGCAACCGTGTTACATACAAGAGCATTCGTGACCCATCGGTACCGGCCCTGACTTTTCAGTCGCACATTACTTTTTCATCACCACTGCTCTCAAAACGGTGAAGGAAACCAGAACTATAAAATTCAAAAATATGTAACATCCACCAACTCGCACTAGGCCCTCGTGAAGTCGTGGTAGATTACAGTCCACTCGACCTCTGACAAAGGGGAGGCCTGTGTCCCAGCAGTGGGAACATTATAGGCTGATTATGTTAATCGTGATACATATAGCTATGCAGGATAAAATTGAATTCATGGACATCCTTTTAAAGGGTCATTGTAATCATCATTATGAACAACTTTTACTATGGGACCAAACCTGAAATCGAGAAAAAATATCAGCTCTTCCCTACATTTTGATGAGTTATGTGAACATAAATGCAAGGAAAAGCTGATTTTTTTTCGCGATTTTAGGTTTAGTCCCTTGTAAAAGTTGTTCATAATGATGAGTACAATGACCCCTTAATAGGATGCCCATGAATTTAATTTCACCCTGTAGATCTTAATCATTCAATACTCAAAGGTACTGGAAATATTCCTTAAAAGGCAAGAAGTAAAAAAATACTTCCAGCATACAAAATCAATCAGTTTATTCAAAACTCAAATCGCAAAACAGAACAAAACGGCTTAATTTAAACATTCCAATACAAATCGGCTTATTACACGCTACTCGAATAGTGTTAACATAAGCTAGCTACTGGCGCAAGTAGCTGTACACGATTGTATGCAAAGTAAACAACGCATCTGCATCGCAGGTCGGGATAAATTAAATTGTTAGTAGCACTTGTCCTTTAAGCTGAGGCTACAGTAGGCAGCGATTTGCGATGCGACTGGAAGAGCGAAACGAGATAAACATGGTACAGCTACATTATAAGCGAAAATCCGTTCGCGTCCGCGAAAAATATTCGGCGATGACGTGGCTACAGTACACATGCTATCAAATCATCCATCGCGGTTTAGTATACGCATAATGTAGCCATACGCATATTTAGTAGCACTATTGAACTAGTCGTGCAAGTGAGAAATTTTCTAATAAATTCGCTGATATGTTGATGTAGCCCGATGCTATGATTACAGTAAAGTTGTTTCTATCGCACAAAGAAATCAAAGATCGCTAGTAATACCTATTTGATGTATGGATAGCCATATACGTGAGCATTCATTTATTTGTTTTAATCGCTTATGTGTCGCGGCCTAATGTAGTCTCAGCCTTAAGACTAAAATCAAAAATTAGATTATTTTTAATACGGCCTATTCAATTTAATTAGTAGGTTAGTCAAATAAGAGTTTGAGTATCATAACTGGCTGAATTTAATAGCTTATTTGAAAAAAAAAAGCCTTCGCAAAAGAAAGCGTTTTTTTTTAAAGCCCGTGGCGGCGCCCGCCTTTCCGTCGAAAATGATCCCAAGGGAACGTAGGTATCTGCTACTAAACTCAACGAATCCCTCGCAGCCATTAATTAAAAGATAACAGACAGAGTTTCTTTGGCATTCATATTATTATAAGTAGGTATTATATTAGTAGTATGAAAGTATGGGTAAGACAACAATTTTACTTAACAGACTTGACATTGTGATTACGACTAACATACTCTCCTGTTCCATACCGACATAATCTTACAATAAAGACAGTTAAATTAACAGCCCTTTCGATTTCGCAAACACAGATATCAAAACGTGTCTGCGCAGATAAGCATCAAACAGCATTCCACGTTTAAAATTAAACTGGTGTCCGCGGGCCAAGGGTCGTCTGACAGAAACAACTTGTCAAACGTGCCCAAAAATACAAGAGTGGTTTAAGTTTATTTGTAATTTTTCCAATTACAATACTCATGTTAATTTTTTTGGGTTACTTTTTCCCAAGAAATACATAGCCGTACAGTCAAATTAATGAAATTGGTGTCTATACTATACAGGAAGATTTTTTTATCACCATCCAATTTTTACAGGATGTTCTACCCATGAATATGAACAACTTTCACTTTGGGACCAACTCTGAAATCACGAAAAAAAAATCAGCTGTTTAATACAAAAGTTCAATACCTACTTGACCAAAATGTATGAAATAGCAGATTTTTTTTTCGTGATTTGAGAGTTGGCCCCATAGTGAATGTTGTTCATATTCATGGGTAGAACACCCTGTAAAAATTTGGATGGTGATAAAAAATCTTCCTGTATAGGTATAGGTACACTTCTGCCTAACTCATCGGGGTATACGGGCGTGATGTTATGTTATGTAAAATGATCTGTCTGCGAACTCAGACACAACTGAGACGTCTGAATCGAAAGTCGTCCAACAACAAACAAACGCCCCGACCGACAGTCCCATTGAGTGTTACATCAACAACGCAAGCGCAACATTGTCGTTCACAACCTTGACCGTGATTCAGTAGCGACATTGTGGCCGACACGCGACTTAATTTGAAGAATTCCGCACTAATGAAAACAAACAAGTTGGGTTTGTTGTTTACACGATGCGAGGCGGGCACGCGACGTTGACGGGTTTTGGAACAGCTTCTGCTATTCGCGTCTTAAAGAAGACAACAAAACTATGATGAAAACAAAAAGAAAACAATGCTAACAAACAGTACGGAACGTCTGTCTACACGGAGCGATTTAGTCGAAAAAATAATTTATTCGAGATGGACGGGTGGTTAATACATGTAGTTTAATGATTTGATTTACTTATACTCTTACTAAACCTGGCTGATAATTAATGAATCATTGTAAATATGAAACCAAAGTCATCATGTGATTTTTTTTAACTAGAGATAGTAGGTATTATATGCAACGTAATGCTTAAACATTAACAATCTAGAATCAAAGGCGTCGTTTCGCTCTTTAAGATAGTAGTCATAATACCATATAATTTAATAAAATAACATTATTAAGAAGACATTATTAAGATTTAATAATAACCACCTAGCCAGCTGTTACCATTTGTATGATGTAACTGAAGATTTATTACCGTTGGATCCCGTTTTTGAATCCCATTTTAATATTTTTGGCGTTGGATCCCGCAAAACATTATTATGTATTTCCGTTGGATCCCGAATTTAAAAAATGCAAGATAATTACGTTTTATTGTCGTTGAATCCCGAAAAGTATTTCCGTTGGATCCCGAATGCTTAAAAAAATCTGAATGCGGGTACTTTCAACCACAAAATTGTTTATAATAAAATGAGGGGTTCACTAATGTTTCACCAAAACTCCATTGACAAATTTTTAGTTTACAACCAACGTTTCGTATACTATTTATTTCAGAAACAACTCATTTTCTATATAATCTAGTCGTTTCTGGCACTCGCCGGCCGCTGCCGCGGCACCGCTCGCTTCGCTCGCTCGGCTCGTGCGTAGGGGTCACAGTTTTAACCTAACCTAACCTAGCATTGTTTTTTTTTTTAATAATTAACCTAATCTAACTAGTTCGGTTCCGGGTAACCCACTAAAAATAATCTCTTTTTAGTGTTTGATAAAGGTAAATCACTTTTCTTCTGAAATGTACACATGTTGTTATAATATGGGATTCAACGGAAATAGCAAACGGGATCCATCGGTAATACCTAAAAAACGGGATCAAAAAACGGGATCCAACGGTAATAAACGTAACTGAAGACCATTGTAAGTTAAACGGATCACCACATTTGTTTTTTATCGACGCAATCACTGTCCACACCAAGGTTGCCTGGAAGAGACCTTAGAAAGCGATAAGGCCGCCCATTGTACGTTTTGTAGTGATAATCGTATGTTTTGTTATGTATTTTCTGGTGTACAATAAAGTATATGAATAAATAAGTTTTATAATTTACTAGTTCGACATACTTTCCTATTGAAGGTAATCTCTAACATGATTAAAAGAAATCGATTTGAAATGACAACTTAATTCGATCATAGAGCAATTTTAATAATTATAGATGTTCACTTGTTGAGAAATTACTCAAATAAATATTTCATAAATTCTCGATAGATTGGCGCAAAACATGCAACAACGGTGTCAAAGGGAATCTGTCTGGAAACTTATACAGTCCTTAGCAAAGCACCCCCGAGACCCATGAAAATGACACATATGACGAAAATGTTGAAAATGACTGCCATTTTGAATTTTAATTTCGACCTCATTTTCGGCAATAGCATTCCCGAAAACCAAGAAAACGATCAACTGCACTAAAACAGAGTCAAATAAAAAAAAGAGATTTACTGTGAGAGACAGAGAGAGTTGATCTTTCTTTTCCCTCATGTAACGAAATGTACACGCGACGCGTCCTTGAAATTTCACTCTCAATTTCTTGTCCAATTATCGAATCACCGCCAAAGAAGTTTCACAAAAAAAAAAAAACAGTCGTGTCGTGTAAACGGGCTTGCCAGATGATCTCGCGAGGGCAACGGACTGCAACAATGTAGGGACACCTTGAAACTGATACTTGCATTGCGAATGCCTTTACTTTTCCACACTAACTAAGCTAGTTTACGACCTATATTCCTAGGCATTATTTTATCTAGATCTTTTGGATTCTCGATTTAATCAATATGATAATTTGTGTTTCACTAATAATTGAGTTTTTAAGATTATAATATAATCTGTTATGTTTGATCGGTTTAATGTAAGACTGCATAACTTGTGTGGCTTTCCTGGGTGTATGTATTATTTAAGACTAGCTGCGCCCCGCGGTTTCACCCGCGTAAATGTCGATCCCGTGGGAATATTGGGATAAAAAGTATCCTATGTCCTTTCCTGGGACTCAAGCTATCTCTGTACCAAATTTCACACAAATCGGTTCAGTAGTTTAGGCGTGAAGAAAAGACAGACAGACAGACAGAGTTACTTTCGCATTTATAATATTAGTTTGGAAGTTTGGATTTCTGATATTAATATGGACTTTGGACTTAATGAGACCTTGTTTTTCGCTATGTTAGATTTGAATCCTTTTCATTAAACACGTCTTCAGGAAATCGGAATTCAGAACTAAAGTTTTTTTTAAGGGGTTACGTTTGGATGGTTTATTTTTGACTTGCACACTCAATAATGGGCCCCCGGAAACTGTCGCTAGCACTTAGTGACAAGGGGGCAACATACCCTGAGGTGCTTTTGGAGTGGAGACGTATTTCACGGCTATCATTACAATCCCAGAGCCCGTCAAGATCCCTAACAACACTTATTGGAATACCTCCTTCCTCTGAGCATTGTCGCTCTTGCGAATCTCCACTCAAGCCGGCCAATAAAGGCAAGACAGAGAAGGTACCTCTGTTCCTCCTCAGTGTTCACTCCAGCTGGCCAATAAAGGCAAGCCAGAGGTGAAGAACAAGACTTTTCCTGGGATATCATTATTTTTATTATATTGTAGCGGTATGTACAACGCGTCATACTGACGTCACGCAAAATCCTGCATCTCACAAGCAGTTTACCGCGCAACGAGCATGGATACAACGGCCCGACATGAATCATAGGGCAGTTGCCCGCCAGACACGACACCCATCTGGTCGGAGGATCCTCCCTTTTCAATGGAGTATGAGTGAACTTTACACCCTGGACTTACCAACTGAACTTCGACAAACTTTACTACGACAAGATTTTAATTCGACACTACGGAACTCCGACACGTCTTCATTTCGACAATACTTTAGTTCGAAATGCCTTAAGTCCGACACTACTGTACTCCGATAAAGCGTTTCTTCGACATGACTTAACTAGGAAACGATGCGACTTCGACGACGTGCTACTTCGACAACTATGTTAGTCCGACATGAGTCAATTTCGACATACTCTACTTCGGCATGCTGTACTTCGACAATATCAGATATTTCGAGTTCTTTCATTTTCTGTGTTCCTTTGTTCTTTCTTTATTTAACTCTATAATAGTTTTAAAAATATACATTTTTTTTTTTTCTATTTAAGAGCACTATACATTTTTTTTAGTAGTAGTCGGTAGTCACCCCCTTTCAAGCCATATCATCTTTCACAAATTTAGTTGTTCCCTAATGTCGCAGAATAATTTCGAAGTAGCATCGTGTCTCAGATATACAACGTCGAAGTAAGATATTGTCGAAGTACAACATGCCGGAGTAGAGTATGTCGAAATTGACTCATGTCGGACTACCATAGTTGTCGAAGTAGCACGTCGTCGAAGTCGCATCGTTTCCTAGTTAAGTCATGTCGAAGAAACGCTTTATCGGAGTACAGTAGTGTCGGACTTAAGGCATTTCGAACTAAAGTATTGTCGAAATGAAGACGTGTCGGAGTTCCGTAGTGTCGAATTAAAATCTTGTCGTAGTAAAGTTTGTCGAAGTTCAGTTAACTTCAGTTGGTAAGTCGCTTAGGCGACATTATATCGCTTTTTATGTTCAAGTGCATAAAGTAATTTTTGAAGTGAAAACTTCTTTAGCGGCGTTGAACACTTTTTGTAATGGGTAAAAAATGTTAAACTCGCGTCAGGGCATCGCGTCAGGACACGTGACCGTCAGGAGAGATTTCCCCCCCCCCCCCCCCCCCCCATCTCTTTCTACGGCGGCGCCAACCGAATTGAACCAAGTGAGACACGACAAAGATGGCCGAAGAAAATGACATTTGACGTACAAATGTTTGAAAAGTCAGTTTCACAGAGTACTTTTTGGTTTCCATGACGACCATGACGTTGTCGCGTCAAAACTGTTGAAACTGTAGACAATAAATTAGTTTTTCATACGTACCTAATAATGTCTATGGACACAAATATTCGGTTCGTAGACAGATATTCTCGTATGCCGATTTAATGTGTTGGCCAATTTGTTGGATGACTTCATTATAATGGCAACATTTAGAAGTTGTAGGACATTCTAGTTATAGAACGTTTATGAAGCGTTTATGAATACAAAACTTTATCGAATGTTTTAAAGGCCTATTGAGCATTTTAACTAATGAATGGTTTAAACCTTCAATAGGCTTTTTTTATGAATAAGACCGAAAGTGTTTAAAATATGGAAATTGAACAAAGTGCATCTATTAATGAAAAAAGTGACGCAGAAATATTGAAAAAAACTGAGTAATATTAATTAAATTAATAATTGATTTATTTCAACGTTAATATTCAAGTTTTCACTTCTGCCGGCACTCCCGGAGTGCAACCCGTCTTTTTTTTTTTTTTTCTAAGACTAAGGTAATCAGGCCCAACAGCCACACACACAATAAAACTTTAAAAATTAAAGTCGTGATTTATTTCATTTTCTTTAATTTATACCACTTCCGTGTTTTTCTATCGTTAATTTAATAAAATCAGATAAAATATGTAGTTGACATTTATTATTTAAAAACGCAAAGAAACGTTTTTATGACTTGGCAGTATGGAGTACTCAAGTCGAACGACAAATGTTGAAAATTAAAAAAAAAAAAAAAAAAAAAAGTTTCGTGGCGGGAATTAGCTATGCTTTGCAACATTTTTAATTAATTATGTACTGTATGCTTTATGCCTGTTTCATTTTCTCGCAATCGAAGTGAAAAGCAGAGTGTATAACTGAGGCATAAACGAGCCATTTTACGCCTCGATTTAACTATCCAACCTCGCCTGCGGCTCGGGTGGATATAAACGTCTCGGGGTAAAATAGCTTCTTTTATGCCTTAGTTGTACAATCTACTATTATACGTCTATGATAAGGTATTTATTTTAGCAATTTTCTGATACCTCACCACAAAATTAAGGCCACAACCCTGAACCCTCTACTACCTACTTCCTGAATGCACACTAGTGACACATATATTATGCATGCACTGCATTAAAATGTGAGTACATAGGTACATGCAATATGTAAATTCTTTTCAAGGCGGGTCAGAGATCATTCTGTTACATACATACCTTTAGTACGTAGGTAAGTTAAACGCTTGCATAATCGATTCACTGGCTTTGTAAAGAAATAGATTGCGTTTTGAACTGGAAGATTACAGTGGTAGTTTTCTTTACATCTATCTATCTATCCTTGGTGGCATGGACATCGAACGTCGCGAAAACTGTTATATTATATTTATATGTTCGATAGTAAATTCGCCAATTTAATGGTTATGTGCCTACATTTTTGTGAAAGTAACAGAATTAAATTGTTGTTATTAGTTTGTTTTATGTTAGTACTTATTATACATATATACTTTGATTTATGTAATTGGTTTCTTAAGCCGTGTAAATCAAATAAATAAATAAACATTTATTTCCAAAGGTATTTTTGTTCTGTTTTATAGGATTTTAATATGACCTTAATCCTTAATATCAAACAGAATAAAAGTAAAAATAATTATATTAACAAAACCTTAAGCCGGCTTACGCAAGACAGAGGGCACACAATTAAACTTTTATACGAAAAAAGGACGGCCACGATTTCTTGGATAAATAGGATAAGTCCGATTTTAACGTCATTCGCAGTAAAATCGTAAAAGTAAGCGCTGAGATGACCTAGGTTTAAAAAACTCATATAATTATATTTATAACTCCTACAATGTTGCGGAGCGTAGGCCTATGTGAGTAAATTGCGATTTTTATGGTATAATTTCAATATGGTTATTTTCTCGTCTGTATGCAGTGTTGTTTTCAGTAAAACATGTATTTTAATTATGTTTGTTACGAACATATTTAAATATTAAACTTTAATGACAAAAACAGTTTAAGTAGTTTTCGTGGAAAATGTGCATACATACTATTGCGAAATATTTTATAGTCTATTACTTGCAAACGAGTCTCTTGTTACTCATTAATTCCTAGATTATTAACAAAATGAATTAACACCTCAATAACGGTTTTAAACGAAGTACATGGTGTGAGCGACTCGTGGATAGAAAACAGAATTTCTAAAATCTCAGTTTGTACCTACAGTGTAAGGTTGCACGCAAATCGACACGGTTCACCGTTTGGTCACGAACTAACTGCGGTTACTGTACTAACAAATCCAAGGCCAGACCCTTTAAAATAAATAAAATGTGGACATACAATCGAATTTTGAAAGTTGAAAATTGAGGTGCAATGAAAGAATTTGTTTTGAGACGATAAAATACATATAAATCACATTTACATGTGATTTGCAGAAACAAAGGGTCGGGTGTGAACTTGAGCCAAGCTTTCGGATATCTCGGACAAATAAAAAAAAATGGATTACTCTGTATACGTCTGTACAAAATTGTGTTGTAGGTACAATAAGCTTTTCCATAAGGCAACAATTTACATAAAAAGCTTCAGAAACTTTTGACAAGCAAGTGTGAGAAAAGGTCGCGGGTTAAAAACAGGCTAGGTTAAAAATAATTCCCTAAATTTAAAGCCGATGTTTGTCAAATTCTCAGACTATCGTCGTTTGTAGCTCATACTAAAGTTACTTGTGAACGTTAGTAAATAATACAGAACGATAGTTTAGTTCACCCGCTATCATTGTTAGTGACACTTATTAACATAAAAAATCCTATTCATTGTAAATCACTTGCTTATTTCCGCTACAAGGAATACTAAACTATCTTCATACTGGAGACGACTTGGTATAGCCATAAGTAAGTGATTTAAAGGGTTATTTTAACCGGTCGATCGGCGACGAAACAATAGAAAATCAATTGTGTCTCATAAGCGGAGCTTGACAGATTAATAATAAATCTTATTATTTGTTATCTAATCCTTTTATTATTTTATAGGTATTTTATTTAATTACGATAGTAAAAGTGAAAGTCAAATAAGGAGAACAATTTCCAAAGTTTAAATACAGCGTGTTTCTAGAAAACATGTCTAAAAGGCCATCCTGTATAAAAAGTTAAGTTGTTGAAAATTTTTAAATACTTTACAATAAAATTGACTTGACGGCTCAATTGGGGTAGTTGATGAGTGATACTTCGACATATTAATTACTGTTTTTATGTAAATGTCAATTGTAAGAATGACGTAACATGTACATAATTATGTAGGTACAGGCGCCAGCACATCAAGCTACCCGAAACTGTCAAATTTGCCCAATCAACCTTGAACCTTATGATGTAGCGATAAAGTTGAATATCTATTCAAGAAATTTGACAGATTATAGTAGGCTGATGTGCTGGCGTCTGTACATACCGTTTTTGGTGAGGCATGAAAATCTACAGACTGGTTTATAATAACTACAATTAAATAAAGATTGTACCCGACCCTGAACATACATATTACCGCCCAAGAAGCCTGGGAGAATTTAATGTTGAGCTAAAGTACTAAGGTTTATCACTTGCGCAAACGCTCTTCAAAAATCTATAATGTCTTCAGAAAAGCTTAAATAATTATGTAAAGATTCTTCGGAAGTCTGCTAATTAAATTTTGTAGTGCGAATAGTTTTCCTATAAGTTGCGAAGTTAGGTGATAAGATTGTCTTATTTAAAACTATACTCCCTACACAAAAATTCTATACAACCATTTGAAATGATTATGCAACAAGCAGTGGAGGGTCGTACAATCTTTGGTTTTAAGAAATTTATTTCCCAAAAAGAACATACATAGTTCACTCAAATATAAGAAAGTTTAAAAAAATATCTAAAGTAATAAACATAATTGTCGTTCGATCTATCGAGTACATACAATTTTAATTTAGACTACTATGTATTTTCATAAGTTTAGGCATTTTTTCTTATAAAAGACAGTCATGTATTTATTAAAGTTTTACGATATTCATTAACGTGTATCAGTCATAATTACTTCGGTATTTCGTTGCCTGATCTTTTCCAATCAATAAAATGAAAAAAATATTTTTTTTTGTAAACTGTTAAATTACTAACATTTTATACATATTTTTAAATACAATGACAGGTACAATTAAATTAGTAGCAAAGTAATTTATTAATTAATGTTGATGTGACATGTGCATGTGTAAATAATTTGTTTGAATTGTTGCTATTGTATGACGCATTAATTAGTACAAGCATATTATTATTTTAATGTATGGAGTAACACTAAGGAAATATCGTGATAGTAAACCTTACAACAATGTGCAATCTTTTATGTCAGTTTTTTTTTCCTTTTTACAATAAACCTTTTTGCTGTTTCAACAAATGAATAAAAAAAACCTTTTTTACGAAAGGGCTTTGAAGGTCCACAGTTTCGTCTTATTATGTCTTTGATTTCTGTTGCGTTGATGTCAGCTATCGATTTACCTTTATAGAATTTACGCGTGGCTGCCATTTTGAAAAAAAAAAACAAAATGGCGCGACATTAGGTATGCTAGACTCCATATAAAAAATCAATCCCCAGGACACCAATATTTATTTTTAAAAATGTCCGTAAAATATTTTCAAAGTCAAGGTCACTCTACCAGCAAACAAGTTGCATGTCTCCTATCGTTTATTAGCCAATAAAAAATTAAGCACGTCCTACTGTTATATCAAACATGCGATATTACTAAACGGAAACTTTGAAAGCATAACTTGTAATTTAATAATAATTCTTCGCATTTAATAATTCTGTAGCATAAAAAAATAGCCCTTCTTTGTATGACAAGAGGTCTTTGCCCTCAGGGGGACAATAATAGGGTGGCATTTTTATTATTTTTTGGTCTACGCCCTCCTCTGGCCCGTGGCTAAATACACAGCCGCACAGGTCGATCGATCAGGTTAAGCTATGCTTGCCGCGGTTGGTCTGTGGATGGGTGACCATCTTTACATACCGAGACCCCCGGTGCACTCTCTGTTCGTTTACTCTCATAGTCCGGTGGCACGGCTATTAGGCGTAGGACAGGCAGCGTATTAAACCACCATCTTTCAAACTCCGGACTATTACCACAGAATACTTAAAGTACTACGTACAGAAAGGCCACTCCCTTCCCCGCACTAACATCAGTTACCGCACCTCACCCCGCACTTCGGCGTATTCGTCGCAGTTCTTTAACAAGAGCGCTCGCAAACACAAGTACCTCACGCACACATTCATACGTATACAAACGTCATTTTTAAATGTAGTAGTAGTAGGTAATTATTTTGCGAGGGTTGTATGGAGTGTCCGGGGTGTGCTATTACTAAGAAATTCCTAATAGAAAACCCAATAACACTCTGTCCGACCCGAGAATCGCACACAGGACCCCATGCTCAGCAGTCGCGCTTGCAACCACGAGACCAACGGAGCGTTCATCTTAGTTCTACGCCCTCTAAAAAAACCTGCCTTGCCTTTTCCCAACTATTTTGGGGTCGGCTTCCAGTCTAACCGGATGCAGCTGAATACCAGTATTTTACATGGAGCGACTGCCTATCTGACCTCCACACCCCAGTTACTGGGTAATACGATACCCTTTGGTAAGACTGGTTCTCGTAAAGTCTCTGATACTACCGCCAAAAATATTATACCCCTTGGTAAGACTGGTTAACATAGACATCACCAGTATACTGTATAATTATGTCACGTATTTCAGAAGATTAGTTTCAGGGTCAAATAAACTGTTTTTATCAATAAGTTAATTTACGTTGATTTTGAAAAAAAAAACCTAATATCAAACAGCAAACAAAGTTTTCGAACCACTGAACAAAATACGTTATCTGTGCAGCAGTGTAATTGCGTAACACACTAACCAATGGCTTTCATTTTGTCAGTTCAACAACATTCATTGCGTTATTTACATTGTTGAGCAGACAAATTTTCGGACATACGAAGCAATGGTTTAAGAATATTCTTGAAAATGATTCAAGATCGAGATTAAAGTGTGTTACGCAATTAGATTGCAACTCTGCTTGAACTTAAATAAGTAAGAGATGTCTTTTTCTAGTATTAAGAGGACTACATGACTTAAAGCGCGGTCACTGTCGCACTGCATAGAAAAGAAAGAGAAGCGCGATGTCACAACGCTGGTAATTTATTGCAAAATATGAAGCAATTATCTATTTACAAAAAATCTATTGTTTGGACTAAAAAATTAAAACACTAGTTTTAGTATGTTGCTTGTATTATAATCAGACAAAAAATCATAGTGATTTTATGTATATTAGTATGGTTTTTATTGTAAAACGAAAGTTTTTAGATGTATCTTTATGTTTTTTTTCTATCGTACCAAATAAGTTGTATTATGTTTTCAACACACTATCTACCTAGCACATATTCTGAAGAATATCATATATTTTTTTGATTTTGTTTACTGAAGTCGATCGTTTCTAAAACTTGCGTTTTTTTTGCATTTAGGTCTTGTAAGCCCCTTAAGTGAGAAAATACCAAGCATAGTGTTGTGTCTGTACTTAAAAAATTAACGTCCCACGTCTATTCTAGATTCGTTTAGTTCCTAGAAGCACCTAAGTACTTAGTAATAATGATAAGAACACTATTACCGTAATTTGTTGCAGCAATTATCTTAATTCTGAATAAATAAAGATCAACGGTGTTTAATGGGTAAATCAGATAATCCCAGTTAAATATAAATTAAATAAGCAATGCCAAGACATATATCTGACACAATAAAGATGAAAGATTATCACAAGATTCCATGTATTGGTTTATACAAAGTAGGGAGAGAGAGTTGTCAACTCTTCATCAGGTCATGGCAGAAACCTCGACACCACTAACAAAACCCCCAGAACTCAGAAAAACTACCACCACAACAAGAGCTATCAAATAATGCTCCAAAACTGCCTATACATACAAGAAGATTTTTTTATCACCATCCAAAGTTTTAACAGGGTGTTCTACCCATGTATATGAACCAACCACTTTCACTATAGGACCAACTCTGACATCACGAAAAAAAACCTGCTGTTTCATACATTTTGGTCAAGTAGGTATTGAACTTTTGTATTAAACAGCTGATTTCTTTTTCGTGATTTCAGAGTTGGACCCATAGTGAAAGTTGTTCATATTCATGGGTAGAACATCCTGTAAAAATTTGGATGGTGATAAAAAAATCTTCCTGTAAGTATATGTATTCTGTAAAAATCATTCACCCTGAAAATTTAGGTGAAGTGAACATGAAGTAAGCTGTCAATAGTGTCAATCCCTAGCATATGGTGGAATGAGAACTCACTTCAAACTCACTTCACCTTAGTTTTCACGGTGAGATTTTTATACAACAGACCGATTGCTTATTTCAATTCAGAATCCGTATTATTCCGTTAGACAGATCTTCTTAGAAAAATCTCCGAAAAAAAAAAGAAAATGTTTATTTTGTAAATAAAGAAAACATCGCCAACAATGTTGCAGCACAGTTTCCGTCAACATCCGACCATCTATTTCCGACTCATCCGCTGATCTGTCGGTCAAGGTGCAACATTGTATGTGCGTGCGCCGATCGAGTCTCTTCTAGGGAACAAACATGCATTATACAGTAAATTAATGCGTTGCTTGGCACTTCAAACTATTAATTGTCTTACACGTGGAGCGGTTATTATTATGTATATACATACCTATAGTTATGTTTTATATGAACAAGCGGATTCTAAAGCAATAGAATGTTATAGAAATTGTACGCTTGCCAAATATTTGATAACTTTCTATTGAGGTAAGTGGTTTATAGACGCGTGTAGGGGTCAGGGCTGTCTTTGGAAGCGTGAGAGCTAAGCATTGATTTTAATCTATTGTTTATCCTTTTGGAACGCAATATCCTTATCGCAGGTTATAGGTTCTTTGCGAATGAGCTAGTCCGAAAAAATTGTTTGGGACGTAACAAGTGCCGTGAAGGTCAAATTCTTACACTTTTTTTTTGGGGTTTCGTAACTAAAGGGTTCCAACGGGACCCTATTACTAAGCCTCCGCTGTCCATCCGTATCTGTCTGTCCGTCCGTCCGTCTGTCTCTCAGCCGGCTGTAGGTATCTCATGAAATAAGTAGACAGTTAAAATTTTCAGTGTGTATTTCAATTGCCGCTATAAAACAAATAATAAGAATAAAATAAAGTTACAAATTAAAGGGGGTCTTCATACAAGAAATATGTGTTTTTTGCATTGTGGTAGGTACGGAAAGTACCATTCGTGTGTGAGTCCGATTCGCACTTGGCCGTTTTTTTTTCGATTTAGCTCTTATTCGCCAGGTGTGCAAAAGCGAAAGGATTCGTTCTAACCGGGTGTCCCACGACATCTCTCGAGTCTTTTTTAAGCATTTATTTAAGACCCCGCGGTTTCACCCGCAAAAAACTGATCCCGTGGGAATATCGAGATAAAAAGTATCCTATGTGTTAATCTTGGTTATAATCTATCTGTGTGCCAAATTTCATCTAAATCCGTGCAGGAGTTTTTGCGTGAAGAAGTAACTAACATACAAACACACTCACAAACTTTCGCCTTTATAATATTAGTGTGATCTTGGTTAAGGTGTATAGTTTCAAGTTGTTGGTCCTCTCAAGTGCACTGAAGGAGCAGAATTGGAAAAATCTCTGCTGCAATCATGAAGGCCTGCACCCTAATTGCGTAACACACTATCAATCAGAATCATTTTGAATCAAATTTCTAATCCATTGCTTCATAAGTTCGAAAAATTTGGCTCCTCAACACGTAAATAACGCAATGAATGTTGTTGAACTGTCAAAATGAAACCGATTCCGATTGATAATGTGTTACGCAATTGCCCCGCAGGATTAGATTCCAAACGGGGTGAGGCTGATTTTTAACCCGACTGCGCCAGAAGGAGGGTTATGTTTTTTCAGTGTAGGTGATACCCTGTACTTTCTAGCAGTAGAATAGTTCGCACACTCTTCCTTATCATTCGAAGATAACAGGTAGGTACATAATTACATAGAAAGTAACATGACTGTCACTTATTATGATCACACCAACATTGTTGTTTATCTTTTTATCATCTGAGTAATTAATTTTATATTTACTAAATTACTATTATCACTTACATTTTGTGTTCACAGATCGGAGCCAAATCCTATATCTAACAAAGTAGTCACCAATTGCGACACTGAAGAAAGGTATCCGAAAACCAATTAAACATATTTTTCGACGCGCGTTCCAACTTGTACAGGGACAAGTTAAATTTGCTTGCAAAACTCAGCAGACAGGATGGGTATACATTTTTTTTCGTTTATTACCGTTGGATCCCGTTTTTTGATCCCGTTTTTTAGGTATTAAAGATGGATCCCGTTTGCTATTTCCGTTGAAACCTATATTATAACAACATGTGTACATTTCAGAAGAAAAGTGATTTACCTTTATCAAACACTAAAAAGAGATTATTTTTAGTGGGTTACCCGGAACCGAACTAGTTAGATTAGGTTAATTATTTAAAAAAAAAACAATGTTAGGTTAGGTTAGGTTAAAACTGTGACCCCTACGACTAGATTATATAGAAAATGAGTTGTTTGTGAAATAAATAGTATATACGAAACGTTGGTTGTAAACTAAAAATTTGTCAATGGAGTTTTGGTGAAACATTAGTGAACCCCTCATTTTATTATAAACAATTTTGTTGTTGAAAGTACCCGCATTCATATTTTTTTAAGCATTCGGGATCCAACGGAAATACTTTTCGGGATTCAACGACAATAAAACGTAATTATCTTGCATTTTTTAAATTCGGGATCCAACGGAAATACATAATAATGTTTTGCAGGATCCAACGCCAAAAATATTAAAATGGGATTCAAAAACGGGATCCAACGGTAATAAATCTTTTTTTTCTGGGGTCAACGACCACAGGCAGTGTAATTAATTGAACTAAGTATGAGTTTAGAAAATCAGTTTTTTTTTGTTGAGTTATATGGATCCCCATAACGTCTCCGAAGTTTTACTAGTTAAGTTAAATTGAACCTGTATAATTTAATGAAATGATAATGCTACCTATCACTTACTATCACACACCGCCATTGTCCTATAATCTTTCTATCACTTCACAATCAGCCCAACAACTCGTCAACCTTTCTCCTACGTCAACAAACGGCTCGTTAACCCTAAAATGCGACGCAGTGGATACGTCAACTTGGCTCGCGATTATAAACACGGATTAACAAATCGGCCGCGAGATGTTGAGAGCAACAATGTTTCAAAACCACTAACAGCCGAGAATGGGTGGCCTAGTTATGGACTTCCGTTTAGCTTTGTTATGTTGCTAGGATCGGTTTGACATAATATTAGGTAGGTTTACGTAGATCGTATAAGCCTTCTCTTCTCTCTTAGTCCGTCAACGAAGACAAGGGGCCACTCCGAAAATAATTGGGTACTTCGAAATGAACCCTACTCCCGATTCATTAGTCTTTCGGACGGGCACAAAGACATTGGGAGAAAGGACAACTGTGAAATCGTGCTGTCATTCATTCTTAGTTCGGGCCCCGAAGTAATCATAATTGTCCGTAGGTGACAAGAAGTAGTAAATGCCCGTAAAATCGGCGTAACTACGGATTTCGTAGCTTTGGTTCAAGATGTACAAGAACAACTTTAGCAAAAACCAAGGTTTAGCATTTTTGATTATTGGTTTTGGCTAATACGTAGTTCACAACACTGATGGTGATCGACACAAAAAAAAAAACAAAAAAATTCGTGATATAATACCTAATACCTACTTTAAACGAAAGAAAAAGTATTTATTGGTTTCTCGAAAAGCAAGAACAGACCAAATTATTGTATATTTACCTATCATAATGAGGACAATCTGTTAATTGTCAAACAGTCTCATAAAATGGTGTACTTACATTTTATTTATTTATTCATCCATTTATTTCAGGCATCAAGGCCCATATAAACACATAAAATACAATATTAATAACTTAAAAATACTATAAATACATACAACATTATAATTACACTAAAAAAACTAACTAAACACGCTAGCAATATATCAGACACGAGTCTATTGTTCATATTTAAACTAATTACCAACTGCGCTTAATCACATAATTGTGCACAATTTGAGACAGTTTCAACCGTTAAGTACTTGAAGCTAACACCTGCTTCTTACTTGCTCGTAAACTAAGTCTTGAGCAAAATTGTGTGATGTACTGTACTTACAAGATTGTTCAAGTAAAGGTGGGTATTATAGGGTTATGAGAGGTTAGCCTGCGGTTGTTCGCGGGCAATCGATTACAGTAAATTATGGCTTCCGAACGATATCATGATGATGAGATAATTATAAAAGAACGAGATTTCGGAATATTACTTGGGATGTAATAGCATCTCGCCTGTATATTTATCGCGTTTAAACTTTTTGTCGGTTATTAAAAGCACTTTGCTGTTCCATACATTTTGACCTCGTAGGTATTGCACATTTGTAGAAAACATCAGATTTTTGTGATGTCCCTGCCACCATATGACACAAGATAATTGGAAAAACCTTTTTTTTGCGAAGACCTTGGGATTTTTGCAAAAAAAAAAAACGAATATTTTAATTATTCTTCTATAGTCCGCGCGGAACAAGTTGGCCGCGCCTTAGGTATGTGAGCGGTGGGACGGAGGGGCGGGGGCGCATTACTCAGTACGTGCGTTGCTAACCGCCGCCTCAACCCTGTCCCCGCCTCAGCGGCCAACTAGTTCCGCGCGGACTATAGTACTACATTACACATAGACTTACATTCCGCCAGTTATGCTGAAGCCGTAAGTAATAAGGATATTTTATTGATTACTACAAAGAGTTGCTTCCTTCTAGATCTAACCTAACTTGCTGCACCATAAAAATTTACCATTTTATTCTCAGCTGTGTCTGGTGAGAGCAATTAATGCACAACAATTAATATCGTCAAGTTTAGGAAATTACATGTTAATTAATTTAATTTTATCAAGCTGAACAAGTATGAAACCAAAACAAGCAAGTTATCCTACTAATATTATAAACACGAAAGTTTGTGTGGATGGATGGATGTTTTTACTCTTTCACGCAAAAACTACTGAACGGATTTGGATGAAATTTGGCACACAGATAGTTTAAAACCAGGATTAACATATAGGATACTTTCTCTCGATATTCCCACGGGATCGAAACTTATGCGGGTGAAACCGCGGGGCGCCGCTAGTCATTAATAAAACCGTTGTATTACAGGTAACTCGGCCATGTACACTATATTACTTTAGTGAACTAATAAAACCAGCTATTTAACTAGGATGGCAACTAAAGATCTTTACGAGCTAAGTAAAGCAACTTTGTACGATAAAAAACACTGGAGTGCCTGAGTTTTCCAATCGTAAAAGAACGTAGAAGGCTCATTCCTTACGACAGTGAAATCTCAGAAGTGATTAAAAGGAACAGCCCCAAAAGAAGTTCCTACAGTAGCAGAAACACACTTTTGTTTTTATGTGAAAATGGATCCACCAACTTTTACTGGTAAATAAAAATCTTACAGAGTAAAACAATCCACTTGCCCAAAGCAGGTATGATATCCTCTGAATCCGCCTTGGTCATCGCAGATGATTTTATGGCATATGAGACAGGCCGGCTCTGGAGCTTACATTAACTCAAAAAATAAACTATTTTGTGCCTTAGAGGCTATCCTCTGAACCTGATCGCACCTATTTATTAATCTAATGCTATTGTTGTAATAAGTAGTTATAAATCTGTTCTTACAAAAAACCAGATAAATAAAGACGGAAAAGCATATATGTTGGCAGAAACAGACAAAATTCTTAACCAATCGTGAACCTTATCTATTTCATATTTCAAGCACATAAATGTACAGAGACGGACTTAACGCTATAGGCATTTTCTACCAGTCAACCTTAGGATGTTGCAGAGACAAACACTGGTAGTTGCAATCATAAAAATTGAGGAATAAATATTTTAAAGATACGCATTGATAAACCTATTAAAACGAACCTAACCTTCTGATCTCATATCTCTACAGTGTACCTTAAGGCTGTACACGTATTGATTCGTAACGAAACAGGCCAGACGTCAATTCCATCGGTTTATGACCTTCACTGTCGGGGCAGACGGCTGCTGAGCCCCATACAATCCGTGTAAACACATATACCTCCTTTTTATTCCGCTCGGTATTTCATCGGTTTATATGAAATATTGTGCTCGGAATTGGAAGGAGTGGAGGAATGATTTAAGGGCACAGTCGTAAAGTGAGGTAGCCTGGTTGATAGGCTTCTGTAAGTAAACTTGATGGTTTATTATCAGTTTTAAAACTGAAACACACTATCAGTAGCAATGGCTTTCATTTTGACAGTTCAGCAACATTCATTGCGTTATTTACGTTGTAGAGCAGATTTATTTGTCGAATATATGAAGCAATGGATTAGCAATATCCTTCAAAATTATTCAGATTATGGTTGATAAGTGTGTTGCGCTATTATGGTGCTGGTTGGCCATCATAAGGCGCAAGACTTGTACTATTTATTCTGTGGCGCAAGTCTGTTTTAACGGTGACCTTTATAGGGAAAGAGCTAATCCTTGTTCTGGCAAATGGTTGCTCTTTACTCATTTGGAGCTTGCAGGTGTGACGATGATGTTACTAGTATCATCATCAGCCTAGCCTTTTCCCAACTATGTTGGGGTCGGCTTCCAGTCTTACCGGATGCAGCTGAGTATCAGTATTTTACACGGAGCGACTGCTTATCTGACCTTCACAACCCAGTTACTAGGTAATACTATTACCTCTTGATAAGGCTGGTTGTCAGACTTTCGGGCGTGTGGTGACCAACGGTTAAACGTGCTTTGGGCAAATGAACGACTCACACTTGGCCAGTTTTTTACGTCAAACTCAAAGCATTTATTTCAATTAACCCATGTACCTACAGGCACTTTTGAATTGTAAAAATTAAATAGTCGGTCAGTTAGTCAGAAAGTTGAAGCTAGTTGCCCATTCCAAAACGTAGATCTCTATGGAGAAGAGCGGGCAAGAAACGCCATGGACACTCTTTTAAATCAAGAATTGTACAAAATCCAGGGTACATCATTCTTGTTGCTTCTATATGTGAAAACAATGTAAAAAAAAAACACAAATGAAGAAACAATTCAAAATATAAGATTACAATAAGCCTTGGCAGTTAAGAAATGATGTGATAATGAGTATACCATTTGTAGAGGCTAGTTTAAAGATGATCCTCAACCAGGGCCCTTACAAAACATAAGTGGTTTATCTGCATCGGCCGTCAAAGTATACGTTTTTAAATATCTTGACACTTGATGTATTGCGTGCGGCACTCGGTTAAACTCCTACCTTCTCAAGTTACAATTTACTGGTAAGTAAGGTACTTGTTTTAAAGCTAGGCTTCAGGCTTCACTCGCTTTTAAAACAGGTAGTTTTAAAAAGTAATTGGAGCTTAAACGGTGGGAGGTTATTTTTTTCGTATCCTGTGGTCCTAGGTAAATGGTAATAATCATATTATTAGCCTAGAAACGCCCCTAATCATGGCTAAGTAATAGAGGTAGATTATTGCAAATAAACACTTCTTCGTCACGAAGTAGATAAAATATGCAGCTTTTCAGTTATTAGCTAATCGTCAATGAGTGATAATAGCAGACGGTACTTAGAGAATATTGCCATAGTCAACGGTTTTACCCACTCGACTCGACTCGACTTCAACTAGCTTCGTATTTTCCGACTGACCAACTTCTTGACAATTTAAAAGTGCCTCTAAATGGTTTAATTGAAATAAATGCTTTGGGTTTGAGTTCGACTGATTCCATTCGGTACAGTCGAACAAGGTATTTGGTATACAGGCAAAAATTATTCTTCTTTCCACTGATCTGCCATTACCAATATTATTTTTTATTGTGTGCGTATATATACTTCTGTTTGATCGCGTTGTTCTTCTAAACTAACTAAGGATTTTGATGCGGTTTTACCATCATTTAAAAAAAATATTCTGGATCGTTTATGTTTATAATACATTAATCTTAGATATACCTAGGTAATAAACAAATCTCGATGTTTTGTCAAAGTCATAAAAAACCTTGTGAAGCAAGCTACACACACTACTACTACTATACTACTAGTTATATAGAAAGCAATATTATTTTTTTACATGATTATAATCATGTCAAAGATCAAACAAAGCAGTCAAAAAATTGCTTAAAAGTAGTGGCAAGTTAGCTGCTTTTATACTAAATAGCTTTTTCGACTGGACACGGGGTATAATTATTTTAAAACTTTGCTTAAAGTTAATTAATGATTAGAGACTATTTAACCCTAAATCGACGATTTTAATCTGTCAAGCTCCGCTAGTGAGACAATTGATTTTCTATTGTTTCGTCGCCAATGGGCGACGCGCGCCGCTTAACCGGTTAAACGTCTCTTAATTTTATGCAACGTTTATAAATAAAGTGCTTATAATAATAAAACACCAAACACCTTGTTTCCTTAACCCACTTCCAAAAGGCAAAAAGATAAAGACATTCAGTCTCTTTTTATCCCCCTAAGTGATTTTAAATCAGCACAAAACCTTATTTATAATGTGTTTTGAAGTTTTCTCTTCCATTAATCATCATAAGCTGCACGGTTGCGCGCGCGCAGTGCTTACGTCTAATAAAAAATAAATAACACCTGTTTGGACAGTAATTGAGACGATTCAATGGACCTTTTAAGTTATTGCGGTGAAGAGATTTATACTTGAATTGAATTGGTTTGATTTTGTTATAATTGATACTCTTTATTATGTACGCCATAAATATTACAGATATAAACGTAGAAAAAGAAAAGGAAAGAAAGGAAACTGTTCCCATCAGTGGCGTAACTATACCGTTTGGGGCCCATGGCAAATTCAAGGGATGGGGCCCTCCCCTTATGTAAAGAAGCTCAACCAAAGTTATAGCTTTTTTTACTAGCACTTCTCCCGCGACTTCTTCCGCGTAGATTTCATATTTTCCCCTACAAAATTTAACACCTGACTGCTTCGTTGGTCTAGTGGTCGCAAGCACTACTGCTGTTGCTGAGCATGAGGTCCTGCCCACAAAAATAGACAAACAATGGGAAAAAGGTACAAAATATTCTAAACTCGTGTTAGGATTCTTCTGTGCCCATGGCCCTCTCGGGTCGGGGGCCCCCTCTGGCTGGGGGCCCGTGGCATTTTGCCCCAATGCCACCCTATAGTTACGCAACTGCTTCCCATTCCTATTCGTATGTGAGACCAAGTAGTAATTAGCGCAGAATAAACCAAAGAATCGATCGTTCTTAAATGGATGATAGGAATGTGTGGAGAGAAGACTTCGCGTGTTTTGTATGGGAAGTTTATCAGCGGATTCATAATGATAAGGACTGTTTGACTCTTTTCTAGAGGGGCCCGTGGCTTAATAATAACAGCCGCACAGGTCGATCGATCAGGTTAAGCTACGCTTGCCGCGGTTGGTCCGTGGATGGGTGACCATCTTCACATACCAAGACCACTCCGTGCCCCGGAAAACACGTTAAGGCGTTGGTCCCGGCTGTCATTCGTGGATCTTTGACAGTCGTTACGGGTCGTCAGAAGCCCGAAAGTGTGGCAACTAGTCTTACCAAGGGGTATCTTATTACCCAATAACTGGGTTGTGAAGGTCATAAGCACAAGCTCCATTTAAAATACTGGTATTCTGCTGCATCCGGTTAGACTGGAAGCCGACCCCACCCAACATAGTTGGGAAAAGGCTAGGCAGATGATGTTTGACACTTTTCTTTTCTCTCTACTTACCTAAATAGTTTCAAGCCATAAGGCGAATGTGTAGAAAAAAGCCAGGGCAAAGTATTTTGTTTATAAATAAACTGACGACTGAGGGAACTGACCAGTGATACGCGGACTCCAATTATCACCAGGCAAAACAATTAATCACCAAATTATTAATAAACACAAATATCTAGAATAGTAAGTACTTTGTTTTTACACATTTACATTTACTCGTATGTATGGGAGTTCTTATAGTCGACAGCAAATCTACACGCCATAAATGGATAAAATAATTGAATACCTGTACAAACGAGTGTAGTAGGTACTTACTTGACAAGATTTAGTTCACAGTTGTATTACTAATAAACTTGCCAGTGTCACAGCTGTCATGTCGGTAAGTAGTTATCAACGTGTATCTAAATCAGGGACTTGAAAACGAAATGATTTCGTTCCGTTACCACTAATGTTATCCTATAACGTTCTAAAATTTGTACTAATGATACTATAACCTAAAAATATCAATAACGTTACAAAAATACAACGTTATAGAATATCATTTTCGCAGGACAATATTATAAGTAAAGGTATAGGTATCAGGAACATTAAGCTTATACGCTTGTAATAACGTTATAGATGACACGTTACAGATTCATTTGTAACGTTATTCTTCATACTTTTTCGTCTTTTTCTTGCTTCTCTCTTGTCTGCTTTACGACATAGGAGTTTTTCTCGATACTAGCTGTGCCCCGCGGTTTCACCCGCGTTAATTTGAGGAAAAAACCTACTAAAAATATTCCGTTACTTTATATTATATTCATAGTATAGGATCGAGATTAATGCGGGTGAAACCACAGTTCTTTGTCTAGTTACATTTTCTTTTAAAAATTTAAACAATGTCACTGTGAATGAGTTTCTATATATATACATCGTTGTCTATATCCAAATAATCAACGCCCTACAACAAAGTACCTAACGCCTACAAAGGAGGGTCGAGACTACGTTCTGCTGATCCATAAAACTTAATGGCCGCCTTCCCCGAACTTGGAATCATGGGAATTAGGGAGATTCCCACCATGGACAGACTTTTTTCTATACGCATATAGTTACTGGGTAGGTTGCTTCCATGTTGTATTCTGGCATTCGGAGATTTTGTAAAGGAACGTTAGTATGAATCCGAATGGCTAGAAGAGTAGAGGAAGGCCAAAGAAATGATGGATGTGTGGTGTAAAAGATCATAAAGGCTGATATGAATGGAAAGTGGGTGACTGAGGTCCGGCGTTTCTAAATTTGCCAAAGACGTAAACAACAATGGCCGCTCGAAATTGAATAAAATCGATATACGAGTAATACAAGAACATTTATTTGTTTTCGTCTAGTTAGCTCGGAGCATATCCGAGATAACTAGACGAAAACAAATATTACTTAAAATAAATGTTCTTATACAGGGTGAAATTGAATTCATGGGCATCCTTTTAAGAGGCCATTGTACTTTTACTATGGGACTAAACATAAAATCGCGAAAAACAAATCAGCTGTTCCTTGCATTTATGTTCACATAACTCGTCAAAATGTACGGAAGAGCTGATTTTTTTTGCGATTTTTGGTTTGGTGCCATAGTACCTAAAAGTTGTTCATAATGATGATTACAATGACCCCTTAAAAGGATGCCCATGAATTCAATTTCACCCTGTATATAGATTTTATTCAATTTCGAGCGGCCATTGTTGTTTACATCTTTGGCAAGTTTAGAAACGCCGGACTATACTGAGATATCGACTAATAGAGAAGTATGGAAGAAGAAGACGTGGCGCCGAATCCAAATAAGTTGGGATAAGGACAACAGAATCATGATGATAGGTATTGGAGATTTTGTAATTAGGGACCAAATATTTTTACCATAGCTAATAGATTCGGACTTCTATGTAGGTCAATAGACTTTATATTTAGCACAATGTAGGTCGTAGGAGAGGCCTAACCATGGAATCAAGAAATACCCACCGACTTGCATGTGAAACTACTAGCAGCGCCCCGCGGTTTCACCCGCATAAGTTTTCCGTGGAAATAACGGAATAAAAACTATACTGTGTCCTTTCCCGGGACTCAAACTATCTCTATACCAAATATTTAAATCGGTTCAGCGGTTTAAGCGTGAAGTGAAGAGGTAACAGACAGACACACTTTCGGTCAGTGGGTCGTCTGGGTTCGCATTTACCATATTAGTATGGATTAGTATGTATAGTATGGATTTTCTTCAAGGAGAACCAACTAAAATTGCCAAAAAGTCCAACTTGTACAAAATGGATATGGTGCATAAAATCTCGTGAAAATGACACCTCTTTTCTTAATCCCTTAATTCTATGTTCCGATAGATTGAAGACACTGCAATACAATCGACTCGATGACTTTGACCCTAATAAACAGACATTGTCCGCAGTTTTACAACACATCTCCACTGAAATGGCACTTACTTTTAACTTCAGCATCAATTTACACTACAGTGCCAATACTTATTGTTATTGAGTTCTATTTATGTCATGTACGCGTTCAGAAATACGCGTTTTAAATCAGAATGAAAATCAAAAATTCATTTATTCATATTAGACTGAGAATCAGCATTTTTCGAACGTCGAAAGTTACTAGTGCTTTCGCTGGTAAGAATTGGCGCAACAAAATCCCCAGCAACACAGCTGTCTGATTTTTAAAGAACATTACAATAATGTTCAATCTAATTGTGCTTTAGGTACAGGTATATTGGCATCAACTCCGTAATTTAGACTTTAGACAGCTACTGAAACCTTATTTAACAATTGTTTTCAAAATAAAGAGTATCGTCAAGTATCTACTGTGTTTCTTCTTCCTACGATGAGAAAAGATAAGCCAGACAACATCACAGCATGGCTGGCAACAAAACCAAAAGAAAAAAAGAAGGTTACCCAGCACGCGGAGCATGACCAAAATGACAGATAGAATAGACAAAATGTCAGATTTCAAATCTGTCAACAATCTGTCATTTTGTCTATTCTCCCGTCGATAAAACCAGTGTCTATGGTGGCCATGCTACGCGTGCAGGGAGCGCTGAACGTATGTTACTATTGTTACTGTTGAAGACTGTATTACTGTATTAATTGTGGCGAATCCACAGCTCTAAGCAGCTTCAAGCTTTACCCAATCAATCCTTTACCAACAACACAAACTGAAACACTACCACGAACAGCAGTTCGTTCAATTTCGCGAACTAATCAAAGTACGTTATTAGCTAAAAAGTCACGCGCCGAACTCAACGCTCATAAACCTAGCTCTCTTTACTGCCATCGAATTCCGAAACGAGGCTGGTTTTAAAGGTTTTAAAAGGAAAACTTCTTTTATTACCTAGTGCAGTAAATGTGAGTTTACGAGCCCGAGTGGCGGGGTAATTAATAAGTTTTAATTGTCAGTAAGATGGTGTTAGTTTGTTATGCCGATGCCGTTCGATTTACGGGCGGTTTTTGTGACTCTTTTTAATGGTGGTTCATTTGACAGGCGACGGTAGTGTTATGGTGTTTCCTATGGGTTCTGGAAGCAGTAACAACCTAAGTGCCTACCTATTGGTTTGCTGTTAAAGTGACGTTTGAACTTCAAGTCTGGCTTGTGAAGTTTTGAGTGATTGATAAAAGTTTTGGTACTTTAAATTCATTAGGTGGTGACTCAAAGCACTTGAGATTAATGGTCATACTGTTTAAGTTACCAGGTTAAGTACTGACCCAATAATAAGTGTGGTTCCATACTTATCTTGAAATGCTACTTAAGATTTTCAGGACACATTAAGCGATGAATGATTTACTTTTTAAAGTTCTGTCCTTGCTATTTTTTTCTCGCATTGACATTGAATTTCAAAACGTTGAAAAACCTTAGCTTCCTACTAATTGGGTTAATTAGACGATTCGCACGAATGTACTCGCCCGGAGCGGGCGAATTAACACTTTTAAATAAAATAATATTTTCTGTAGGCGATTCGCATTGAGTTAACTTATTTATGGTCGAATCGGCAACTCCTGAAATACGCATTTATAGGCAATTGGCACGTTTTGAATTTTAAAGTCAAAGTCAAAGTATTTATTTGAAATAGGCACATAAAAGGCACTTTTGAAAGTCAAAAATTACATTAATAAAATAGAATTGATTCTAGCCACCCCTTCCAAAAGGTAGTTTTCGTATGGGGAAGAATGGGCAAGAAACTCCACCGTAACTCTTTTCAAATGTTTAACAATATTTGGCATAGGTAATTTATGCATTTATGCAATGAAGTAATTAATTGTAGTCTCATCACCTCTTTATTAGCTACATTACTTGGCGAATGAGGCCCTCTATATAATCAAACAGAAACAATGTCACAAAACACATAAAAGCATAGTTTAATTAGTTCATACCACACCAAAATGCACAAATAAGCCATCTGACGCGTATAAAAGACGTCACGAGCATAATAGGTAACTTTACGAGCATCGAGCATTGCCTGACATGGCCTGTGCTTGCCTGTATTGCTCGAGTAAGTTATGTGCCGTTAAAATGTGCTCATAGCTATGAAAAGCTCGTGGCATTTGAAGGTTTGTGAACGTATGAGTGGAAAAGTTTTGGATGTGGGTTTTGAAGTGAATGGGTCGGGGTTCTGTTTTGTTCAGTGGGCCTTTTCAACAAAACCTTGTGGAAGGGCATGTAACCAGGTAGGCGTTATGCTCAAAATATGCAAGGGTATGACGGATGCTTCTGACATCCATAATGAGCTGATTCGACTTTATATACCGAACAATTATCTCTGTGGCAGAAAACATCGACTGCTAGCGCCTTCGTGTCGGACTGTGGCCCGTGCTGCGTCCCCCGTACCTCGCGTATTGACCGCACTGAATAAGCTCGTGGAGGCCAACCCGGACTGCGATCTGTTCGATAATAAATTCGCCAATTTAATGGTTATGTGCCTCAATTTTTGTGAAAATAATAGAATTTAATTGTTGTTATTAGTTTGTTTTTTGTTAGTACTTATTATGTAATTGGTTTCATAAGCCGTGTAAATCAAATAAATAAAAAAAAAAAATGATTCTGTTTGACTAAACTCATGCAAGAGTTCTTCCATCAGGAATTTTTCTGAAGCAGCCTGGAGTGTGGATTTCTGCCCGGTTGATGGCAGTAGGCTCGCCCCTTATTACATAGGACTTACCTAAACATAACTGGCGAAATGTGGGTGTGTTAAGGTACGGGCCAGCACATCAAGCTACTACAATCTGTCAAATTTCTTTAATAGATTTTCAACTTTATTGCTAATACATAAGGTTGAAAGTTGATTGGGAAAATTTGACAGTTTCGGGTAGCTTGATGTGCTGGCGTCTATACCTTTGCCTAACCCTTCAGGAAAAACAGGCTGTGCTGTCATGTTGATGACATTGCTAAAACATCTTAATTTCTGAGCTATGAAAAAGTTTCCCACCGCCACCTTGACTGGTTTCAGTCTAGTCGTTAAAACAGTAGATTTTAGGAAATATTTGTCAAAATCCCTGACGTCAAGAGGCTTGGAAGACTAGACTAGGTCTTTAGAAACATAATCTTGGCAGATAACGCTGTCAAGCATTGAGATGTAAATCCTTTCCTTCTCTGTGTGTTTTTTGGATTTTATTTATCATCAATACTATCTATCTATACTAATATAATAAAGCTGAACGCGCTAATCTCTGAAAGAACCAGTCGGATTACCTTCAAAAATAATTGATATCCCAATTTTTGAGAATTAAAAGTTATTTAACATCACGCACCTTTAGGAGCCGAGCAATTGTGGTGTTATACGACTACTATTATTTTTTTTTATGAAGAAAGCTTTCTTATAACTTACTAGCATCTGCCCGCGACTTTGTCCGCGTAAAATTTCACCCTCCCCTCATTCACCCTCTTAGGGGAGGAATTCCGAAAAATCCTCTCTTACTGGATACCTACTCTTCACAATGAACACACCCTCAAAATTTCATGTCTCTAGGACCAGCGGTTTAGGCTGTGCGTTAATATATTAGTTAGTCAGGAGTTCAGGACTTTGAATTTTATTTATATAGATGAGAAAGAGATTCTTGCCGGGGCGAATGAGACAATAAAAAGGCTGACATTATATTTATTTCTTGTTTCAAACCACTATTGAATAAGTGAATGGCAACTGGGCCACATAATACATTATTATCGTGTGTCCAAGGAACTAATTCCATACGTGTGTCATTAACTCATTAAACGATCATCTCCTGCATGCCTATATCAATTCCGATTATTTCCCGATTTCTTTTTCTTCAAACCTGACTCTGTGGTCCCAAAATAATATCCCAGAAATTAATTCGGGACTTGCAAATGATCATTGATGCTGCTGTTTCCTTTACTGTATCTTTAACCACGAAAAGTTAGCTCCACGAGTACTCGAGTACGTCCGACAGTACCCTGAAGTAAATTCTGCTAACATCCTGGCTGAATGGGTAGTAATATTACCAGGATAATATGAACTTCGGTTTTATAACCCAAGAGAAGTTACGTTTTCCAAGGAAATTGTGTGCTAGGTACATAATTATGTGTTCAATGAATAAAACTTCTCCTTACCTTTCAAAGTAACGGCACTGGAGAATCAGGGCTTACTACACCACGTGTGGTCAAAAATCTAGCCTTTTATGGCCAACTATTTTAGATAATTTATAAGCCGTTTGGGTGTACTATAGGTACATGTCTGCCTAAGCCTTTGGGGATCACAGGCGTTATGTTATGTGTAAAAGGACATAATTGGATTAGAAATGAAAAGGAATTGATACTAAAAACCATTAATGTTATAGTAATGATTACAAAATGTAATCCATAAAACGAAACGTAATTATTACTAACACCGCAACCGACTGTCAAAAGGACATAACCACAAATCAACATTTTCCGTCTAACAAATAATTTATTACCAACATAATGAACGAATGGAGTGAACGCCTCAATTGCTTCGTTCAAATAATTGCTTCGGTCGCTACAGCACGGTGATTGTCAGACTAACTTCGGTTACACTAAACTTCGGTTTAAAGCCAACTCACCACAAAACGCGGAGTTTATTAGACACTATCTGAGATACTCGTAAACTTGTATTTATGACATATTCGCGTCAATGTGTACTTTATCAATACTAATTGGTAACGACACAATACATGTTTTATTTCAGAAAATACGACCAAAAAGGTGTAATGTCGTTAATTTTTATTGCTATCTGGTGTTTGATGGCTACGGACTGACGTTTCTTTGCAGCATTCTCTTTTATTATTGGCAAGTAATTTTTATTTTGTTCTTTTATTATTAAACTGTCGATACTGTTTAAACGTGCCTACAAGAAACTCACGCGTTTTAACTTCAGAAAAGATAAGTTTACTTTAAAGTTCAGTACAAATAAAATCATAAACAGAAAATGACTTTCGAACTAAACCATAATAACGTTGCTTCATTCTTACGCGTTGAGAAGACGTTAAACTGAGGCGAGCGTCGGACGGTAGGTGAGACAAACGTAAAGTTTTCAATAGGCACATCTGTCACTACAAGATAAATTGCGCATTTCATACATAAGAGTTAACGCTGCCGCAGACATAACTACACATTTACCATAAACTAGTGGCTCGTAAAATTGCACATATGTTTACCGGAGAGAGGTGCAGTACCTTAAAAGCATTGGTAATATAACAAAACGTCTGAACCGAAATTGCCCATAAAAGTCCGACGGCGTTTTCTAACTAAAGCTATGAAACTGAAACGTTGGTGGAATTTACAATGGACGCCTTCGTCTACATTTAACGTTCATGACGTACACCTTAGTTTAATTAAATTGCTTCAACTTGAAACGCGGGTCGTTTCAGAGAAAATATTTAGACTAAACGCTAGCGTTATGTTAGTTCATGTTTGATACATCTTAATGTTGATGCTGATGGGAAAACATACGAGTTTCAACACTATATGTAATCTGATAGTCAACTGTTTTTTTTTTCTAATTTTTTTTTTTGTTTACATTTTTATCCATCATAGAAATAGTAGTCACTTCCGCGATCGATGAATCGAACCCTTGTCATCATAAACTTCAGTTTATAAAGGTTAATTATATAGGTCACTTTCAAGTGAACAACTTCATAGTTGAAAGAAAACGATTAAATGAAATCAATATTGATTTTAGCGAACATAAGGATTACCTATCATATCTTCAATCTAGTTTTACCCTTTTCTTGACAATGTATCTCGTGAGTCGTGAGATACCTACAGTCAACTTTAAAAAATCATAATTTTGAAAATATTGTGAGTGAAACGAAACGTGACTCTTCAATTTATGTTGTGCATATTTTTGAACGAACTTCTATTTAGCATGATGATGTTGGCAGAACCAAGTCCTAAAAGTAGCATAAAAGAAAACAAAACCAAACGTTACAAACATTTAATTAGTTTAATCCTTCCATATAGCTTAATTCAAAAAGTCTGGCAAACACACGGAACCAATATAATAGGTCTGCGTAAAGTTACGATGCTCGTTGTAAAAACCTTATAACCGAATACTCCCATTTTTATAGCGTGGAATATATTTACGAGAATACGCTTTCAGGAATTGCACGTAAATTCAGCGACTGCAGCATTTTTCATTACCCTGTACGTTAGCGATCCTAGATATTGTTCAATTTTAACTTTATAACTAACGAATGTATAAACTGGCGCAGGTATTGGTAAAGAAAATGTTGGTGGTATTTTTAATGAGGTTCGAATTGCCTATTGTCCTTGTTTTTTTAGAAGCATTTTATTTGTTTTAGCAAGGTACGTTTGGCTTCTTAACTAACGATCGTGCCTTTTGCAAAGTTTTATAGAAACATCTATAAAAAAGGGGGAAAGAACAACATGAAAGTTTTCCTTAACTTGACAGTGATTGCGAAAAGACCAAGCACAAAAATGCTAAGTAGTCCCTCTGAGAACGAAATTCTAACAAAATGGCCGTCTGAACCGAAACGGAAGCGGATAAAATCCCAAGTTATACCCAGAAACGGACGAACTAATCTATATACCGAAAGACCTAGATATCCAGGGAGCTTTTCAATCCACGAGACGCAATAAAAATATGCGATGCTTCACAAGAAACATAAAACTTGCAACGACAATGAATTCCTGAAAAAGATAATACTGTGCTAGCGTCATCTCTTTTTAACTGCGTTAGTGCGAGAGGGACAAAGGACGGGGACAATAAAAGTTTTGATAGGAACCGTCGGAATCCGCCGTATCGGACTTACGCCGGTTTACTACCGGACTGCCGGATAGCCTGTATCGTCTTAGTTTTATGGGTGCGTTTTAAAATTTTTAGAGATTTTTATGACATTACCCTTTTACGGCGCAGGTCAGTAACGTCTGGCGATATTGCTACTTAATGCAAATATGGCCGCTTGTTAATTTTTTATGGTTGTTCTTAACGAGCGTAGGTGTTGTTGTAAAGGTGGTACAATTGATAAAGGAAATGAAAATAATAGGTATAGGAAGTTAACTTACGAAAAAAGATCTTGAGAACACAACTTTGATGGAAGTATGACCAGCTATCTTCAATACGCCACATCTTAGCTTAAGATTAAACGCGGTCATGTGGTCGTTCATTCCATACTATGGGTAAAATCACACCGAGATGGCAGCGAAGCGGCGAGCAGTTTCAGTGTCATATAATTTTAGACTTTATCTTCATTACTATAATACATAGTATCGCTTGAGAAACTTGAGTCGTCGGAGTGCTCGCGGCGCCACGGGCGGCCGCGCGGCCTTTCAAGTTTCTCATGCGATACTATGTATTATACTTAGTAGGTAATGAAGATAAAGTCTAAAATTATATGACACTGAAACTGCTCGCCGCTTCGCTGCCATCTCGGTGTGATTTGACCCTAACGTGTCTCTGTATTCTCGCAATTATATTGATTTATTCCGTTCTGATCCCATAAACCCCCCCTCCCCCCTCCTCGATCCCTTGCTAGTTCGTCTTCTGTTTTAAACTTTGTCTTATCCACTTTATGCTAGAAAAACAAAATTACCGCCGTAAAACAAAACATCCCCATGACAGTGGTAGAGATACATTCAATTATAAAAAAAATGGACTAGTATCATTGACAAGGAAGAAAACAGAGGAATAAGTACGTTAGTATAGAATGAACGCCAACGATTACGTGAACGTGTTTCCTCTTAAGTACTGTATCAGAGACACTAAACAAAACCAAATATAAAGTGACACGACTCAATTAGACCAAAACGAACGCCCTTACTAACAAGATACAAACTTCCGAAACTAACAGATCTAACCACAAACAAAAGTTTTCACAATTAAACCACACCATTGATTGTTTTCCAAACGTGGTCCATTTGTGGTCATACCCTCCCTAAACTTAAAACCACAGACTGCCCAAACCATGCAAAATGTTACCCAAACTCCCTCACCAAACTATTTTGAACCTTATCTCATTTTGCCAAGATTGAAATTCTATTGTCGCTGTTGGAGGCTCCGAAAATTGCCGACAACTTCCGAACACAGCCGAACGAAACCGCAGCAGGAACTTGTTCATCGGTAAACGATTGCAAACAACTGTTGCTTAAAGTTGTTGTTGGTTAACAATTGAACCGTTTTCCAGTTGGAGAGTTCAGCTTTGTGTACCAGTTCTAATAAAGACAGAGTGGAGGACAGTTGGACTGTGACTGTGTCTAGTCTAGACACAATTTCAGTTATGAAAACCGGTTATGAAAGTCGGATAGTCTGAATACATACAGTGTTTCATTCTACAGGCGTCATAACTCTAAAGGGAAAATTCGGTGATATTTACTTGTTTAGTTGTGTTGCGGAAGCGACTCATTTTTTTTTAAATTTATTAAAAGGACGGAATGTAATAAAATACTACGATTTTTATCATTCTGTAAATTGTATTGATAGTCAGTTCTACCAAAAACGTTTTTACATAAACCTTAAACGCCCGTTTACACTCCTCAGAGGTTGATCTTCAAAAAAACTCTTTGTAAGTTCAGACGCGCTCTATCGTTCAAATTGTCTGTCTATATCATATCTATATCTGCATAATTGCATACGTACAGTCACGTCTAAAAGTATGTATACACTTGGCTTTATTCAAAGGCGATTTTCTCCTTTATTTTTGAATGAAATTTTATGTTATTACGAAAATAGTAAGTATTTTCGAACCCATCGGTTTATGTTAAGTGTCGTATTTAAACGTTGCATTCGTTATTTCAGGAAAAAATCGCAATTGAAAATTGCCAAGTGTATACATACTTTTAGAAGTGACTGTACATATACCTAAACAAAAACATTTTATCCGAAAACCAATCACAGCATTAATGGGATCCGAAACTTAACGACATCAATTAAAATCGAATGATCAATTTGTTGTTGACACATCGACACCCTTTTACATTCGAGACATTGAATTAAAGTGGATGGATGTGACACGTAAGGGCGGATTTCACCAATGAAACTGAACCTGATCAACATAATTATCTAAACTACGTTCAAGAGCTGTCTTAGTCAATATTACACAACAATGATGGCGCTGACAGCTTGTGAACGCGGTTTAGATGAGCTGATCGCGTTTAGTTTCATTGGTGAAATTGGCACGTAGTCCCAAAGGATTGTGGATCAGCCGGACGGAGTTAGGCGCCGTGTTTAAAATCAATGTTATTATAAATATAGGCACTGTATACTAGGTACTACAAATCTTAGATGCACTGGTATTTTTCATTAGACCCTAGCATTGGCTCTCCCACAGTATATTTTATACTTTGATCTGGAAGAGGTCGCCCGAAATTATTGTAAGAAAACAAAGAAACTGTTGATATCTGATGACCAGTGATCTATAAAGGGCAATAGGTACACTCTGAGAGGCCGATTCTTTTCCAATTCCTACTATATTCCTAAAATCACCAAAAATTTATAAAAAAAAACTCAAGTTGTTTCCAGTAGGTACTCCTAAATCCAGGTACTGCACAATGCATTTGACACAACTGAACAAGTTTGGCCGGACAGCCCGTCCGGACAGGAGGGACTTATAAATGAGATATTGTCCGGTTTACACTGATCGGACACATGATTGTTTTGTAATTACGGAGTTGGAAACTATGTCGGTGTGGTGAACACGGTAATAGTATGTTAAATGCATTTCATTGTTTTTTTCTCAATATTATTGAAAGTAGAAGTTAAAGTAAAAATGAAAGTAATAAAAATCGAGCTGGTGTTGATGGTCTAAAATTAAGCATTATACATACCTATAGATAAACGTGTTAACATTCTAGGGGATTTGGAAAGTATTTGCACCAGTGTGTTCTTACATTAAAAAGAATTTAGTAAGTAATTAATGATATAAATATTTTGAAAGCATCAGTTAGATTTTAAGGAGTATTCCCGTTTGAGCACCTATTTTCAGAGCACCTTTTTTTAGAGCACCAAAGGTATTCCCATTAGAGCACCAATCAATATTTTACCGTGGTGAAGTTTCAAAAAACAGTTACATAAGGAACTGTCATGCTGACAGTTCCTTGAGTTATCCATTTTCAAATCTCAATATCTCTGGAAAGCCATCAAAGTACAGACGCCAGCACATCAATCTACCCGAAACTGTCACATTTTCCTAATCAACTTTGAACCTTATGCTTTAGTGATAAAGTTGAAAATCTATTAAAGAAATTTGACAGATTGTAGTAGGTTGATGTGCTGGCGTCTGTACCAAGTCTAATCTACAAACATTGAAATTATTATGAAAATGCAAATATATATTTTCCTTTGCAGTAGAATGACACAAATTCAATTTGAAGATCCGGTTTACTTCTTATTCACGTTCAATAGTACGTCAATGCCCACATCTTGTAACACATAATAAAGAAAATCTACTCTGTATTCATTTCTCAGATAAAAATCCGTATAGTTAACATAATTGAGAGAACTACGTGTTTTCTTCGACCTTAGAAGTTTCTAGTTTATGCAGTTATTGAACAGATTAAAAAGGTTTGCGTCAGAACTCATAAACCAGAATTTGATGGTGTACTCGTAAAATGAAATGATATAAAATTGTTTGTTTGTAAGTACCCTATTTTAATGTGGAAGAAGTCCTAAAGATATAAATATTAGAAATCATAGCAATAACTTTTGATTGATAGCGAAGAATTCCTACGGAAGTCTTTTGAGCCCTTAAAAGTTAATAAATCCGAAGCTGAGTGATTGATTTCCATAATGAATCCGCCTAGCCTCTTCCTATGTTGAGGTCGGCTTCCAGTCTAACCAGATGCAGCTGAATACTGGAGCAACTGTCTATTTGACCTCCGCAACCCAGTTATTGGGTAACACTGATACCCCATGTTAAGACTGGTTGTCAGACTTTCGGGCTTCTGACGACCCGTAACGACTGTCAAACATCTACGGATGACACCGTACATTAACGTGCTTTCCGGAGTCAGAGGTCTCAATATGAAATGGATGGTCACCCATCCACGAACCGACCGCGGCAAGCGTGGCCGAACCTTCGATCGACTCGTGCGGCTGTTATCATTTAGATACGAGGCCCTCATTGTAGTTTTCCTAAGCGATTTGGTTATTCCCATTTACGCAGGAATTGACTAAAAGAATACCCATTATCTTTCAATTGTTGATGTTACATATATCTAGATTGAAGGAAACTAGTGATCTAGTGATTTAGATACTGTTCATAGATTGGCGACAGGGCCAGTTGAAAACCAGCGTCAGGCACTAGTCGTCTGGCATTTTTGCTGAACTGGCCCTTTTTAGCGCAGCCGTGAGGCAGAGGCATACTTGGCTAATTTCTTACATCAGACTTTACACTTTTTATTTGATTTTTTATTTGTTTTTATCTGATGTACTTATGTATCTGGTATATTGTGTCTTTTAGTCTGTGCTAACCAAAATGTGTTTTTTTTTCTTTCTTAAATCTGCGGGGTATATACGGGGGTTGTGAACTTTTTACACTGCCAAATATACACACAGTTACAGTTTAGCCTTTGCAGGTCATGTGCTTAATATAGCAAGTATGTTACATGTAGGTGCATAACATAAGGAACAGGAGCGCCCATTGGCAGTGGTTCAAATAACATGGTTAGTTTACTTTATTTCATCCGGCTGACAAGGCCCTCCCAAGGTTCCTGAACTAATTCTGAAGAGTTACAGCTCGTTCAGCTTACTACGAGTATAATGATGATTAATATGTCTCTTACTCTTATACTACATGACAAAATCTAGAAGAGGAACTAGGAGGTCTCTTTCGTATAGAAGAGATAATTGTCGCGTATTTTTTGCTGGTTACTTTAAAGTTTGGCACATTCGGTCCTATGGTGTAGGTACTGCACCCTGATTGCGTAACACACTATTAAACACAATCTGAATAATTTTGAAGGATATTGCTAATCCATTGCTTCATATATTCGGAAAATTGGGTCTGCTTAACAACGTAAATAAGGCAATGAATGTTGTTGAACTGTCAAAATGTAAACCATTGCTACTGTCTAGTGTGTTACGCAGTTACCTCTCAAAACGGTGAAGGAAAACATCGAGAGAAAACCGGCAAGTCCTAGAACCGAAAATTCGCAGACATGTGACATCTACCAACCCGCACTGGGCCCGCGTGGTGGATTACAGACCACTCCCTCTTACAGAGTGCCTGTGTTCCGGCAATGGGAAAATTATAAGCTGATTATGCTTATGCAATCAAACTCAAACTCAAAGCATTTATTTCAATTAAACTAATTACAGGCACTTTTGAATTGTCAAGGGGTCGGTCAGTCAGAAAGATGAAGCTAGTTTGCCATTCCAAAGCGTAGGTACAGTCGAGTTCTTTAATATCTGAGCATGTTCATGAATCAAAAATATATAGGCAATGGTAAGTTTCATAAAACTCTAAACAGCTTCGCCGTACAATAAATTGTAAACAATCTGTGACATCATAAATATGTGACTACATTAAATCAATAATATTACTACAGACAAAGACTCTAAAAATTGTGCGCAATCCCTTGTTCATATTATTTAGCGCAAAGTTAGGTTCACAAATATCTATGCAATTATTTTTCTATGAAAAAGATCTTGAAACAAAATCAACTTGAAGTTGTCAGTTATGACATCCTTCAACGGCAATATTGCATTATTACTCGAACTTCTGCTCCGGCAAGCAAAAATAAATTTTATGGTAAAGGCCATTTAGTTGAATATTCAAAGCTGTATAGATATTTATGAATCCTAGGTTGCAACAAATATATTGAACACTAGAGTATTTAGATATTTATGTTCCGAAGAGTAGTCAGATATTTTTGACTGCACTACCGTAACATACTTATGAACAGTTTATATGAAAATATTTTATTGATGTCTAAGTTTGTATAGAACTATATGATCATTTTAACGCTTACAATATTTTGAAACATTGTCACTGCCAATATATTAATGAACTCGACTGTACCTATGGAGAAGAACGGGCAAGAAACTCCATGGACACTCTTTTAAATCAAAATAATATGGTTACAAAGTCTTGGTTACATCATTCATGTTAAAAATTATACATGTGAGAACGATGCAGAACGTTAAAAGCGTCCATAATGAAAAGATGAGAAAAAACAACAATTCAAATATTAAATTAAAATAAAATAAGCCATGGCAGCAAAGAGATGACCAGTCCCTACTGACGGCGCCCGTTCACGAACATGACGCATGTATTAGCACCATTCAGCTCAACCATTTTGAAGGGAGCTAAATTACCTCGCAAACATCTTTAATTTAATAGCTGTCTATTTGCTTCTTCATTGAAACGATACCTACTAGCTTAAACTGTAATGCAGCAAGGACATTAGTATAACCATTATTCCACACCTACAGCCGTCTTTCTGGGAGTCCTGCCCGCTGTTTCATGAACTTCGTTTCCGAAAGTAAATCTATATTACTTTTTTTTATTTTTTTATTTTAGGATCTCCAAAAACAGATATACACAAAACATTATGTGGTTAATGGACGACAAAGTATTTGGTAGGTGTGTGTACTCATTCAATTACAGGAGACCACAGCATGCACAATAAAATGAACAACTAAATTAAATAGCTATAACCGATTTGAATTATCGATTTCCAGTTAGTGCTGCTAGATATAACGAATATAGCGATACACTAACCATTATTAATATTATGATGCTTATCAAGCCTGAAGGCGTAATTTTAACACCTCAGCCCAAGAGCGCATGAGCGCGTTTTACCGCGGCGATTTTTTTTCGCGCACTCGATTTTGAACACTGTGGTTAGTGACGAGAGTTTAAAATCCAACAGTGTGTTTTTTGTACCGCTAGGATGCGCTCTGTTGGATTCTCAATGCTCGGTTCAACACCGAGAGTTGGTAATCGAGTGCGCGATAAAATCCCGCCGCGATATCATTACGTCCGAGCGAACGTGGACTTAGGTTATAACCTGGCTACACTTTGTAGCTGTTTACGTGAGTAGCCAAGTTGTAAGTACTATCATAGAGGTATGAGGAACAGGGTGTAAAGTTCACTCATACTCTATAGAAAAGGGAGGATCCTCCGACCAGACGGGTGTTGTGTCTGGCGGGCAACTGCCCAATGATTCATGTCGGGCCGTTGTATCTATGCTAGTTACGCGGTAAACTCTGCTTGCGAGATGCAGGATTTGCGTGACGTCAGTATGACGCGTTGCTCGCATGTGGCGTTGTAGATACCGCTACACTATAAGATGATGCGGACGAATAACAGAAAAAGTACCTATCAATAAATGACTTTAATGCTGAAGTTTTCACACCTTTTTGAACAAACACATGAATTTTACAGCGGGAAAATGGCACCTTGTTCAGCAGGAGGCGTTTAAGAAAACATATTACCATAATATGGCAACACAAAACATATAAAACTTCAGAAGTAATATAGAATTTCTCAGAATACCTATGTTCCTCGGCTGTTGGCATAAAATTAGTCACACAGCAAAATAAGCAATGAAAATTGTTTAAACTCTTGGCTATACACGATCTAGTCGTAAAATTTTATCTCCGTCACTTTCGCGCTAAGGCGATAATTGTTATGGGGAAGCGAGAGGTGGATAGTTTTGCAACATTGTAACCGAATGTCGATACCGGAATAAGAGATGGCAATGTGCATTTTAATACGAATTATATGGTATAGTTAGGGTTGTAGGCGAATCATTAAAGCAGTTAAATTAGAAGACTGTATTTTTTTGATGAAGTGAGATTTTTTTATTTAAACATTAAGTTGGAAAGACACTGTATGGTCATTAAACATAGCCATACCATTTTGCGCTCCTAAAAATATTATTGAACACTCTAATTTAATGATTGCGCCTCTATTTGTGAAACTCTTCCTATTTTGCGGTCTTAAATATACCAAATAGCCAAGTAAGAATTGCGACCAACTCGGATGTAGCGCTCCTGCCGGCGGCAACTCAGTTCATTCATTTAAAAAAGTGCCCATCATAAGACGATTAATATGTTTTTAGATGATCAGACCATGTAAATATTTCCCTTAAAAGTAAAAGTGACTGTAGGTGGCAACCCCAGAACAACAAACGAGAATAAAGGTAGACTTCAACCAACAATAATATTTCCTACATTAAGATATTTTGCGTTAAACTCAAGATAAGTATCCCATCGTATAAGATACCAGCAACGCATTTTAAATCTTTTATGTTGTTTGTATAAAAAGTATTTTAATGAAAAAAGAAGTTTGCGCAAGGTGGTGTAAAAAATAAATGAAAACGAGTAAGTATTTGTTAGTTATTTGCGACGTTGTCAACTTTCAGAATGCATAAGCCAATTAGCACCGAAATAAAGAGAGGTGAAGGAAGACATGGATGAAGATGAAGATCTTCACGCAGGATGCGGGAAGCACAGAACCGGTCAAAGTGGCGGTGCTCCCTTCGGCTGAAATGATGATGATGATGAAGTAAGGGAAAGAATAACAAGTAGACAATAGTGAAAACCCAAATAATGCGGTTGCAATAAAAATATGGTTCTAATACTATTTAAGCAAACGATTGGTTTGATTAGAGAACCTGACTAAGATAATTTAGGACAAGACTACCCAAAAGTACCTTTGTTAGTCTGTTACCTTTTGAACCGATAGATATAGAATTTGCCAGATTGATGGCCTGGGACTTGCAGAAGGACATAAGCATTCATAATGAATATTTGTAGGTACCTACAATGATTGAATAGAAAATGCAAACGAAACTGAAGTGAAACTACAATGGATATATTCTGTAAAAATCTCTTAGGTGAAGCGAAGTCAATAATGTCAATCCCTTCCAACAGGTGGAAAACAGCTCACTTCACCTAAATGTTTACGGTATGATTTTACAGAATAGCACTACAGCTGGACTATTCTGTAAACTCACATTAATAGTATCACGACCGGCAGGCGATCCAAAACCTAAGGTAGTATAGGATCTCGCAGTTTTGTATGAACGACGATGACGGGCGCATAATAGAGAACCTCCCTACAGTTTACCTAATAACTACGTTTATTGAAGAAGCGTTTAACACCATTGACACTTGACAGCACTCATCAACACAGCCTCAAATGATTAGCGCTAAAGACAATAATTAAGTACTAGAAGCCAAGTTACACGCGACGGCTGACCGGTTCTCGTAATAAATAACTATTATATTAAACATAACACCAGTCTATGTTATGATTATATGATATAAATCTGGTGAGTCATAATGACCAATACACGAGTGAAAGAAGAGCGATAAGTAGGGTATTAGCCGACTGACATGCAGATGACAGTATAATGAGAGGACTAGACCTGGTCAAGTTGCCATTTAGATTTTTTTTGACGCTACTTTTTAATGACCAAACTTGTATATGCGGATCACCCTGCATTTATTGTAGTCTGTGATGCGGATCCTAATAATAAAAGTAGTTACAAAGTTAGCGATGAAATAGTTTAAAATTTTAAAAATTAAAGCTTGTGATAAATAGATCAGTTTAACTAAATCTATCACTCTGTGTGATTGTACTTTTACTGTCGAAACAAAAATCTGCCGAAACGAAAATCTATCTAAACGGAAACAACCCGTTGGGACTACAAAAAATTTCACTGCTGTTACAGTTTTGCACGACTCACAATGCGAAGCATTAGAGTGGGTTACGATCGAAAAAAAATGTTTGCCTCCTTTATGCAACTATTTCTATTGTTATACTGCTGCTAGTACATAGAACCTACTTAATTTATATACCATTGTATAGATAATTTAATGGGGATTTTAATCTTGTACTTTCCAAAAAACTTATTTAATGCAGTAGACACGTAAAAATCATCAAAATATTTCAAAAAAAATTCCCGTCAATCAAGTGTGAAACCTGAAAACTTTGTAGCTTGCGAAAAAATCAATTGAGGCCTTTTTTTAATAGATTCGTTTCATCCATAGGAGGAACCCTATTGAAAATGGCTGTTTTATTTAATGTAGTATATGAGTCGTGCACTTTTGGATTTTCCAATTTTTTTTATCTTACGAAGCGCGCTTTACTTGTGGTAACTAAGTGTATAAACACGCTGTGAATGTGGCGAGTAGCGACAGCACACAACACACACTACCGACTTCGCCATTGTCCCGGACGCTACCGAGAGCTCCCGCGCTTACACACACATTCACAGCGTGTTTGTACACGTGGTAAGCACAAGTAAAGCACGCGTCGCTTCGTAAGATAAAAATACTAGTAGCTTAGTCAACCGAGGAGGAAACAAAAGAGCAACGAAAATCATAGACAAAATTAGATCACGTACATTGGAAGACTCTTACGGAAAATCTTAAAAACTGGAGTACGGTGTTGACCGAATGATGGTCAACGTTAGGCCATTGAAACAAAGGACGTCCACCACAAGCTCGTTGGGCTGATGATATCACCAAAGTCACTGGGATCTGGATGAGCGACGCACAGAACCGTGAAGTATGGCAGAGAGGAAGGAGGCCTTTACCCCAGGCTGATATGATGACGATGAAGATATGATCCGGGAAGAAATCGTGAAACGTAATGAAGCTATAATGATAGGTCTTAAAAATCGTATAGTATAGTTTAACCTAAACTGTAAAGTCGATACTTAGTCTACTCTACCATGCAAGGTTCAGACGATCGCGAGGCAACATTATTGAAATACAATCGTAGGATGAAGGCAGTTTCCACAATAGAATCACACTAATACTATAAAGGCGAAAGTTTGTGAGTGTGTTTGTAAGTTTGTTACTTCTTCACGCAGAAATGGCTGGACGGATTTGGATGAAATTTGGCACACATATGATTTGTAAATAGGATTAACACATAGAGTACTGTTTATCCCGATATTCCCACGGGATCGAGACCTATATGGGTGAAACCGCGGAGCGCTGCTAGTTAGTCATTTTTTACTTTTGGACCAACACTTCCCTTTTCGCCTTTCTAAAGTCTTTTTTCTGCGCTGTTTGTGATCAAATCTAAGGCCCGCTTGCACCACAAATCACTAAACACGTTTAAATCATCGTTCTGTATCAGTCATCTTCAAACGATTGCCAGAAACAGAACGATGTTTTGCATACGTTTAGCTCTGAAAGCATTTAGACCAGTATTACAGAACCTTACTCAAAACTCAAGCATTACTTAAAACTCGTTTAAAGCCATTTGTTTTTTTTAAACTAGTTTAAGTAATGATTGGGTCTTGAGTAAGGTTTTGTAATACGGCCCTTAGTTATTTATGTTGCAAGCGAGCAAAGTTACAAACACGTCTAGACCATATTATTGGAAATATACTCCACAACAGAAAGTTGACTATGTAAGACAGTTTATCAAAGGTCACACATTAAAAACGTCAGATTATTAATATGTTATTAAGTGCATTGATAAGTTCGTATACACGTGTCGATGGGGTCAGACTAAAATGTCATAAGTCGCAAATGTGTCCACTATCGAAATACGCATATAAATTGTTATAAATTATTCGTTTGATTACTGTATAAGTAATGTATTGAAGTAGTTTTTGTTCGAATGCTTATGTTTCCAGTCATTTGTAATGGTAATTTCTGTAGCGTTATTAACAGATTTAAGGCGAATTTCATTAATGGAACTAAACGCGATTACCGCTTCTAAACCGCGCAAAACGATGATGACGTTAACGGCTCTTTAACGCGGTTTCGATGTGGTGATCGCGTTCAGTTTCATTGGTGAAATCCGCCCTTAGATTTGGACTTAATTTTAGTTTGCCTCGCCTTCAAGTTTCTCAACTGAAAAAAATAATATCGTAAAGAATCATTGATTTGGAGTTTTTATGTAGGTATATTCATATATCATTTGAATTGAATTGATCAATTTATATAATTACATTAATTTCTATTGCATCCTTACAAATATAGCTCCTTTAAACCGAAGATAGAGTTAAGAAATTAATTAGAATCGAGTAAGATTCGAATCAGAATCAATTTCACAATCATTCCAATCAAGCTTCTATTCTGGACTCGCGGTCCCGTCATAATATAACGGCTGTCATAAAAATCTGTCAATTCACCAGTATTTGACATTAAGGTGTCAAAAAACTACCAGAAGGCCAATTCTCGTAATTTAAAACGTTCAAAATCTTGTCGCAGTCTCATCTCGGCGACAAACAAATGTCAAAAAATTTACAAAATGTAGGGAATTTAGAGGTATTTTTGACAGATTGGGACTGTGAACGATCTTAAAATTACGAGAATGACCCCTCTGTATTTGGACAGCCGTTATTGTGTGACCATTCGCCGTTACAGCAATAGCGTAGCTAGAGATTTTGTCTAAGGGGCCATCCAGCTGAACTAACCACAGTCATTTAATGAGAGATCATAAATTACGCCTCGTAATAAATAATCCCACAAAAAATATTTTATGTAAAGTTTGCCAAGACTTAAGTAATGCTTTCACTGTTAAAAAGTTATCAGAGCCAAGCCCCTAACCTAAGGCCTAACTTTACAAATCTTACATCTTGGGCAAAATGTACGGCTCTAATAAAAAGCGATTAAACAGTAATTCTTCAATACTGTTTATTTTTCTAGGGTGGGCAAAGAAGTTTCTAGGGTAGGCATTGCCCACCTTTGCCAAGCTACGCCCATGCGTTACAGATGCCTTTAAAGTCCCGTCACGATCACAGCTCTTTGTAAAAAAGTTCACACGATACATTTCCTATGCAATTTTGTAAGATAGACCTACCGCAGTCAACAAAAAAATTGTCAGCAATATTCCTATACCATTTCTAACGCATAGGGGATACGGGTAATCTGTTCTGTGGTTAAACAACCAACCAACAGGAATTATAATCTGCTGCAAAGTTGCTGCGCCGGTTTCTATTGGTTGATGCGTAGTTTGAAATATTTACGACCGTCGAAACGTAATTGAAAACGAACTTTCTTTGTTTTTTTTTCGTGTTTTTCGCGCTTTACTGGCTGGTTGTGTGATTAGATAGTTCTTTTTTTGTGTTTGTGTTATTACTTTTTACAAATAAAGAGGAAGTTAATACGTTTTTACGCCAAAATTAAGAGTTTTTAGTGTTATCTGTGATTCTTGCTTGGTTAGCGGTGCGTGTCTTGATTGGCCACCCAGCTTTCTGAACCAAACTATTGAAAAGTCACGAAAATTGAACACGTGGAAAGCTAAAGCTACGGTTTTCGAGTACAGCAGTGCAGCAATTTACCAACGAATGACGTCACCGAAACGTTATGTATGAAAGTAAGTTGTTATGTTTTCCAAGAGAGTGATTTTTGACATCGTAAAGTCAAACCCCGCTGCCATTTAGCAGCCACTTCTCTTCTAGAAAACAGTATCTTTAGGCACAATCTTATGATACTATGAAACTTTTGCAAGACTAACCTCGCAACGTCAGGAAATCATTACAGATTTTCTCATTTCCTTATTAAGATAAGACTTCCATTAAATACCCGCAATTAAAAGTAACCTTTTACTTAGTCCCTCAGCTACTGAATAAAACAATTAAAATATCGGTACCACAGACTGCCTGCATTTTATTGGCGGCAACTAACCCAAGCTAACAAGTACTGAACCACAGCTAGTATAACATAATTGCAAGATTTTATTGTTGTTTCTCGGTATAGTGAAATAAATACAAATTTTGCTTACACGCAACTCATTACAGACTGTGCCCCTTTTACAGCATTCGCCATTAAGGAATTCCATTTTACATTTTTACAATCCGTAATTGTAGATTATAAAAGTGTAAAGCGGTTGGCGGGTTAGTCTGCAATGGCGGTTGGAAGAGTGATATTCTCTTTAGCTGCGATATTTCATTAATAAATGACTGTCTTTCTAAGAAAATATTGTGTTTGGTCATTAAAATTGTTAATTTACATCCGTAATGTAATATCTTAGTTTGTTCCATGTTGGTTAATACTTTAATTATTTCTCTTCTACGTTATTCCACAAATAAATGGTTATTTATGTTGACTTTTGAGTAGTTTTTTTTTTTCTCTTTTGCAATGTTTTGTAGATAGAAAAAAATGCCTATTATATTTAGAAAATCGTATGTTTTCTAAATGTTTTAACAAAAACTTTAATTAACATTTCTAATTTCTCAATTTGTTTGGCGTTTACTTTATTATCTGTGTTCATCAGAGATAAAACGGTGTATTCAGTGATTTATCGTCCGCTAATTGTAGCTTACATTTTATAGTCATAGCGGTCTATTGATGCTAATAACTATGGCTATAAGAGTAGGGGCAGACCAAAGAAACGATGGATGGACTGTTTGAGCGATCATATGGTTAGAAACGGGGTGACTATCGAGATGACGACTAATACGGAAGAAAAGGACGTGTTGCGCCGACCGCAAATAAATAGGGCAGGAGAATGATGATGATCTACGTTTAGAATACAGTAAAATTAGATACAATATCATCAATGAGGTCGGAAGAACTCATAGCAGCATTCATATTAAGTGTCAACGTATTGAATATAAATAATGTATTAATAATCGTAAAAATGTAGTATTATATGAATAGTCAGAGTTATATAATTTTATTTCAAGTAGGCCATTAAAGGCACGTGAACGTCAACATTTACAAGAAAATAAAATTAATTCTAGGCGCCCCTTCCCAAAGGTAGTTTTTTTATGGAGAAGAATGGGTCAGAAACTCCTTATGAGTTACGACGCCTTAATTATTGGAAGAGTGAATTTTAAAAGCTAATCTCCATTGTCTTCCTAAGGCATTGGATCTCTTGAAACTAAAATTAAGCAGCGATAAAATCGCTTTTGTGAACATTATCAGTTTGTAAATTCCAACTCGTTCCAAGATCCAACTTTGACGTGAATGGCCCTTTTTATGCAGGAACCTATTGCCAATTGAACCGTTCACAATTTCTAGTAGATTAAATACCACTGGAAACTCTGTGATTTTCCTCAATAAACGGCAAATTAGAAATAAACAAATTAGTGATGTATTGCACAAAAATGTACAGAATAAATAAAAGTATCGATATCGATACCAAACAAACCCTATTTGGTTGCGCAAAAGAAATCTTAGAATAAAATGTTATGGTTGTTGAAGTTCTTAATTGGCGCTTTGTTTTATTACTATTTATGCATAAAACTGCGAAAACGAATTAAGGTTAATATATTACTGTAGTAAATTATTTTTCGCCTCATACCTATAAAAACTGAGACAACTTTCAAGTTAAAACTAACAAGTAATTTTATAGTGTAAGTAATAAAACTTCGTAGGTAGTTACAATTTAAGCTTACAAGTTATAATGATTATAAAATATTGTAATAACGTGAAATAAAGGCGGTAATCGCATACATTCCTCCGGTTCGTAAAAGCAATAAAATACTACCATCGCATCGCAAATTGTCTTATTTCATAAATAGCATTTTATTTTATGTGTAAGTTGTAACATAAAATCCTACTTATGAATATGAGCAGTAAACAAGTACTTGGTGCAAACAGATTGAAACACACAAACGCTTTCAAGTTGCTATCTTTATGCGCGTCAAGATTGTGACAATACAGCTATTTCATATCATAGTATAGTTATAAAATGTAAATATTTGTTAACAGATGTTAAAAAATATTTGCAGACAATTCAAAAGCGTTTGTGCAATTTTAAATAAAGACAACTCAATAGACATTTTGAAATAATTGAAATTCTTGAGTTCTGCTATGTCTATTGAATTGCTAATAACAATATATAAGTCAACTCACCGAAACACCGTAGGTAGCCACATTAAGTCCGTTGTCGTTCGCAACACAGCATCGCACAGCAAGCGTCCACACAAAACACGGCACTTGTAAAACAAAGTATCATTCGCAAAATAACTTCATGGACGACGATAGTACACCACTTATATTATTAATTTCCAGCATTTTCCTACGAAAAAAGAAAATAATTCTAAATAAAAATGATATCGACACTCAACACTAACACAGCACTATGATGGCCGTTAAATTCGAATTTTGGAATTGGAATGTCACAGGTTATATTTCGAATTTCGCCACCTTCGTCCGGTCACTGTAAAGTTGAAATCACGACTGGTTAGACCGTGTTTAATACAGCTGATTCTGACTTAACCACTTTATCGTGTGCAACAATTTTGTCGCGTCACTAGTGTGTGTGGAACGTGTAGCATGTAGGACGAAACTGAAGTTGCAATGTAGCACAATGTACGGTGATAGTATTGTGATGATTACATTGAGTGCCTTACGAAATCGTGAATCATTTGATAGTTAATGATATGGTTGCTGAATCACGCATGTTGATTTTACAGCTTGACTTGGTAACTAAAAAAAAAACAAATTTACATTTATTTTTTTATTTAACTGTATTGACCTCAAACTTGATGAATTTATAATCCCATTTTATTAAACTTGACATTATGTATTGTACTGCCTATTTCAAATTATGTACTGAATGAATTTCATCTTGACACCATGTCACGATGAAATTCATTCAGTACATAATTAAAACTTATATTGATTTGATTGAATGTATACATATATTAATGAGTCTTTATTATTATAGCTAAGTAAAACTGTTTGCATGCCTTAGTTAGTATAGGATCATTTTAAACGTAACATCTGTAACTGGTACCTACTTGCAGTACAAATAAAGAACTATTCTATTCTTAAATTCCGCCATATTCCGCATTGGCAACATAAAAAAAATACAAATACCCAACGAAATAAATTATATCATGATGGTAACCGCAAGTAACATGTCGGTTACCCCTTTGTTAATATCGATAAAAATGACAGGCTATCGGACATCCTTATAAACACATCACTAAGGAGCGGAAATGAGAACGGAGATGGCCACAAGAAAAGCGGTGAAATGTTGTTGATGTGGAAACAAGAGTTGTTTCATCTAATTGAGAATACACTGGATATGAAAGACTTGACAGCGTTAAAATAGTCTGTGCGTAACTCACTATCAATCAGAATCTGAATCTTTTTAAAGTTCATTGCAAATCCCTTGCTTCATGTATTCGAAAAAATGGTCTGCTCAACAATGTAAATAACGCAATGAATGTTGTTGAACTGTCAAAATGAAAGCCATTGCTACTGTTACTGTGTTACGCAATTACCCCGCTGTTTTATTTTTATACTCGGCTTTTATGATCCATATTTGTACTAATTTGGATCAATATTTGAAACGACGTTTCGTGCATTTGCTTTCTTTTAACGAAGGTCATTAGCATTATACTAAAGTTAAAGAAAACATAATAACATGCTGATTATATTTTAAGTACTCTTTACGTGGAATGATTTATCTCTTCTGAATGTCTGAGTACAGAAACTGTTTAAGAAAACAATGCTACAACTGCAAATAGAAAAATGTTTTCTCGACACTTGAAATATACATAACAGGGTGACTTGTAATTTGATGTACCTACTCCTTGTACATCAAATTACAAGTCACCTTGTATTATTTTTAAGGCGTCATAGTGTGACCCATTCGCAACAATTAACGCTGTCTACATCTCTTTATTTCTTGTCCTATCGCAGGTATGCTGGAACAGATTTCTTATGAAATAAGCATCACCTTTGTACCTATTTTTCTGTTCTGTTTTTTTCTTGTCTGTTTATATATGTGTGTACATAAATGGTAAAATAAATAATAATAATAAATTAAGCACCCCATAAAGCCTAACCGAAAATTCATGGAATTCGAGAAAAAACAATTTTCATGTTTTTTTTTTAATTTCCCAAAATTCGTCACTAAATATCACTTTTCTCTAAACTCTCAAATTGTATTGCTATTTCATTGAGTACCTAATACCTTTCAATGTAGCAACGTTTCCTAAAACAGCTAGCCACGAGCCACTTCTGAAACTTTAACTCTATTACAGCATAATTCAACTGATAAAATTTCGTGGCCCCAACTTATTAAAAATAAGTCTATTTTAATCATTCAATTGAAGGCCTCCATTAATAATTACAATTTTATTCAATTAAAAACAATAACGGAATTGTACAAGACGAACCATTCATAGTTTTTCATATCAATTTCTATTATATCAATAATTAATTGTTAATTGGAAGGTTTCTCACTGTCGTTATTAGCTTTTTTTGCATAAATAATAGCAAATTGTGTCACCGCTATATATTATTATTTCCCATCTGTTAGTTCAGTTATAATGACAAATGAAGTAATTTATTTTTGTTTTTTCAAAATGGCGAATTGCCTTTGGCAGTACAGTAAGATGAATTGTTTAAAGGTAACGGTTTTCGTTGAGAAAAAAATAGTTACGTCAATATTATAGAAATAACAACTCAACGATGCTATTGTTTTATTCGAATAAATTGTTGTTTTTGGCCATTCAAGCAAAACTCAGCGCTTCTCCACATTTATTATGCGCACAGCTAATGTATGGCACTTCTCTGCCAGCGTCTGTCTTCCCCTCCACATGTAACCAGTTTACCTTCAAAGCAAGAGTGAAGAAGCATCTTCATCGCTTTCCATCAGACGTAATCGAGGTCCTAGAACAGACCCATTTGGTAATAAAAAAAAGTACTCTACATACAGCTTTTACTGAATGAAAGTTATTTAATATAGCTACTCGATTCTCTATCTTCACAACAAATTAAAAACACCTAACATAACAAACAATTCACACAACGTTTTTCTTCATACCGGTAATGAAAAAGTAAATGAGCAATTTGTACACGTTGGCGGGCGTCCAATCGCGATAAAGACGTCAAAATGTAACAATAATTGTGCGCGGGCGCACTGCAATGCCTTTCTGAGAAGCTGCATCGTAAAATTCTTGCGAATGTCGCTTGTATTAGTCCAGTATTAGAATGTACGGTGTATAGTGATTACTTTTATGCTTTTTCCTCTAATAGGTTTAAAAATCCGCACACTAATTGCGTAAGGGTGTATTCACATAGAGCTGGTAACCGGCGCCGCCGCCGCTATGCCAGCGTTTGTCGGCGCTGGTTGTCAACGCTAGTTCAGATAGGAACTTGCCGGCGCTTATCGGCAACGATTTGCGCTGACTAGGCACAAAGTATGAAAACTACCTGCACCGACCAGCACAATTACGTCACACACTGGCAATAACAATCCGAGAGTTTTGAAGGATATTGGTACTTCATTGCTTCTTAGGTTTGTAAAATTCGTCAAACGTAACGTAAATAACGCAATGAATGTTGTTGATGAATGTCGATGAACGTGGGTTAACTGTCAAAATGAAACCCATTGCGAAGTATCGTCATTGTTACGCAATTACCCCGCGGCGTTGCCAACCAGCCCATGTCTTGAAAGGCATTGTCATAAGTGTGTAACGCAACCACCCCGGTGGTTTGATGTTTGAGTAACGTGTTCATTCAAATTCAAGTCTCTTATTCTTGTACCTATGACTTTTGTATTAAATTAATCCCCAAATGTTTGGATAAGAAATAGCATACATAAGAAATCTTGTAGTTAAAACCTAGTTTTTGCTTGTGCCTTGCAAGTTAAGTCTATTTGCAAGACATTTCAAGCAGATTCTAACCTAAGGGGACTATTCAATCTAAATTACACTGTCCGAATAGCGGGGAACGTAAAAACAAACAAGATTGTAGTTCATTGGTTTAACAACAGTCGATTTGGTCGTAGTCTTAAATTATGTAGCTGCAATCGCTAATACAGCTAGATCAAAAGAGCGATGAATGATAACAACACCACAGGTAGGTACAATTTTCAAAGACCACCCATACCCATTAAGTCGGCGGAGTGTTTTACTAGCTAATTTAATTTGACCCTGTATATATTTTTTCGACATCTTTCTTTCAGAAAATGGCTTCGATAATACTTTTTTTTATATAAAAAAGTTGGCAACCCTACATAACTGTTGCTTCTTGAAAAACAATCGCCGCTTATTTAATTTTGAAACTAATTCTAAATTCGAATGAGTGATCGAATGCAACCAGTCATTTTTCTACCAGCCTCCACGATATAAGGTTCCCTTTTGCAGACAACCTTTACAGTACCTACCTTTAATGCAGCAACCATTCTTAATTATCTTAGGTATATGCAAGATAATGAAATTGCAAATTCAGTTTCATTCGTAAATGTGTTCCTACGGGAGTGTTCTGTGGTTCTGTTACGAAAATCCGACATAGCCAACTTTCCATTGCGCTTTTACTATGATAATATTAAAATACTCCGGAATCTTTGAACAGAGACAGTAATGGAATGCACACTGGAAATGTGAACGTCGTAATTTCGAAACACATGTGTGGTTCTGTTTAGTCTTTAGCATTGTAACTTCCAATATTATAAAATACCTTAGTTTACGAATAAAATAGTGTGAAGGCCTTTTGATTTTTTTTAAATCAATTAAAACGATAATTACTGTTTATTTAAAAAAAAACCTTCCAAATTAAAAACATTATTTTGTAATATATTAAGGTTTTAAATCAACTTATTTGCCAATTTAAAACTAGACATTTACTGGCTCTAGGAATTCTTTAGTAGTTATCATTTAGGAATTCTTTAGTACATAGTTATCATTTTTCGGCGACTTCTTTAATCAAATAATATTGCGTGAAGATAATCAAAAACAGCACTCAAAATTAAAAACAGGTACATCTGCATAACCCTTCGTGGATTACTGGCGTGATGTTGTATTACGTTACTTAGATACTACATGTAACTAAAAATATAACAAACAAACACTCCATATTTTATCCGTAAACCAGCTATATATTCAATGCCTAAACCGGACAGTTACAACATTATCGTGACTAAGAGAATGTATAAAATCTATAAAGTCATATCTAAATATACGACCATATAGATCGGACGTCGTAAGTTGACATTAATGGCGTGTTGTAAAATTGTTAAATTAGTGTATCTGTTACGTTACGCCTATTCGTGTCGTAAGTGATGTTTAATGTTAGCTGAATGTATTGAAACGACGATAGGGTGAAGGTTTTAAACTTTGATACAATACTGTGGGGATTTACATTGATAAAATACGCCTATTATTATATTCATAATGATAAACATAAAACTTATGAAATTATCTGAGTTACAAATCAATAATGAATTAAGACTTATTATGTGTGGAAACTATAAAAAAAGAAAAAAAATACCCCAAAAATCAAAAAAAAAAAAACAAATAATTACCCAAAAATCTTTCAAATCATAACGTCAAATTAGTTTAGGTTCTCGGTGGCTTTTCCAAACCAAGCAACATTTTTAAGATTGCATTGTTATTTTCGAGTCAAAAACCAAATGCATCTGTCCTCAAGCTTAATGTTACCGCGAATTACTAAAACTGTTAGTATACTAATATAAATAAGCTAACTATTGTTAGATAGGAATGTGAGCTTAGCACAGCAACGAAAGTTGTACCTATCTCAACGACAGACATAATAGTCTCCTGCGCATCTTTGTAGCCGCTGGGAAAGTCATGAGACTAGTAAATTATTTAGTTTTGTAGTCGTTTTGAAGAGTTTTTATCTAGAAAACGTAATTTACGAAAAAATATATAAACAAGAAACCTACATCTACATATATAATTATATCAACTTAAGTTTTTTACAAAAAAAAAAAAATGGTTTCATCCAGATAAAATTATCGGACCTCATTTATACATGAAAGCAAAAAGTCTACATATTGTGTATTTATTTGTTAAGAAATATAAACCTACTCGAAACATTTTAATGTCGGATTAAGATGTACATAAATGTAACCTTTATTAAAATATTGTCGCTTCTATGAACATTCTTCTATTAAGAGTAACAGAATGTGAATGCGTGTGTGTGTGACTGTGTAGTAATTAATACCTGTGTGAGTGTGTAGTATTGTAGAAGTCTGCCTATGGCGTTGTGTGACTTTGTGACAGTTATTTGTACAGCCAACAGCAAAAGTAGATGATGAAAATCAGAAATTTAATACTAATGAACGGAGTTCGCGTCAGAACTGTGTGGCGTCGGCGTCGTGTATGTTTGGTATAATTTACAATCACATACTTTTGAATCACTTCGACGCCACACAGTTCTGACGCGAACTCCGTTCATTAGTATTGAATTTCAGATTTTCATCATCTACTTTTGCTGTTGACTGTACAACGTGAGTGACGATATTCGCTAATAGCTTTGTAAATGACAGACTTATTTCTTGTTCTAAGCAATGTTGATTCTGGACAAAACAAGTATTATTAAAACGCTATTAATTCTGTGAATATCGTCCAGTGTTTTCTTCCGTACCTGATTCGGCATTTGGAAGAAAACACAAAACGAATAAATATGTAATGGTCAATTTAAAGTAGGCGGAAGTTCCCGACGAAAAAGTTTTATAGAAGGCGGGTAGTTGAGTAAAAGCTTTTCAAAAATTAAGGGAAAACAAGAACCAAGTTTGTCACAGACCTCTAAACCTGCCAGTGTGTTTTAGCACTGTTTCTGTGTTTGGGTAAAAACTATTTATTACTATTAAAGTCCGTACTGGCGTGTCGAGTTCCTCAGCTCTAGACCGTCGAAGATGTTCAGATTGTGCTTCCTCGCGTATTCGTTGATAATCATCTTTCCTGAGGACAAGGAACGCGCGGATTGGACAATCGCTTGGCGAAAGAGAGAGAAAAAACTGCATAAGAGTTGGCATAAAGTCACATGTGGATACTTGTAAATATAATAATATATTTGCAAAATAGTTACTTTATTTTATTTAATGTGAGAAAAAACAATACTTCTTAATATACAGTTTTTTTTCCATTAATAATGTAGGCACAATTAGTACAGTTGTGAAAATCTTTTGCTTTTTCTTAAAAAAACACAATAATGTATTCATTTATATCTTGTTAATGACCAATAAAAACACATGGCTCTTAAAACGCAGAAGGAAAAAAAAATTAATAAGTAAAAAGAATTTTAATGTATTGATTGCAGAGTTCACACGGAACGAGATTCAATTTTTACGCAAACGTTTATCTCTCAATCTTATCCTCTCTCGTAAATTAATAGAAATCCTATGTGACCTTTATTAACTATATCTCAAACAAACAAAAGAAACTGAACTGAAAAAAAGAGATAACCAGACAGATTCACCTCTGTTTTTTTTAATTTGTAAGTAAGTCTTTATTCCCTAGAAAATATAGTACTTACCTCACAATTTATTTAATTAAAAACAGTCAATAACAGCATTATCTATCTAAAAAAATATAGATAAATGTACATATTTTTATTAATAAACAACAAAAGATTTCCACTGTACAGTAAACTCGCATTGCAAGAACATAAAAGCTGTCAACTCAATAACGAGTGATTGTGACATACGACATTATGGAGTTGTCCGCTTTTATAAATAAACATTACCTATCACGTCATTTGCTACTACATCCTTTATGTTTATTGCTGACTCTACTTTAATGTAATTAAAATAGCACAGAAATATTCGTATCGTATCTTTTAAAGTGTGTGAAAATTAAAAAAAAACATAAAGTCCAATGTGCATAACAGACTAAATAGAATTTTGTAAAAAAAAAAAGGAATACCATTTTTATTTTATTTTTTTATAAAAAGAACGTTGTTTCTTAAGCTTCTACTAATTTTACACTCTCACGAAGGTGGGTTTCTAAGTAATAATTAAATTAAATATGTTTAATAGTAAACATTGACCTTCGGCTCTAAAATTATCCAGAGAAAGCACAGTAAATAATCTTCTATCAGTACCTAGGCTATAATGACAGATTCCACAAAGGAATTTTATTTCGACTTTCAACTGTTAATTTTTTTACTAATTGGGTAGATTGGTAAGAAAAAATTATCTTCTGCTTACTTTCTATTTCTGCTTCATTATTAATAATTATATTTAGACACTTATAGTAATGACGTGTAAAGTTATGTATAAAATTATCAGTGAGGGTAAATTTACAAAACTCTTACAATTAAATACAACAGTTACAAAGACAAGAATAGAATTAAGAATTCAAAGGAAAACTATTTGAGTTAAATTGACCCTTCCTCTATGTATGCTATATTATGTGCTCTATGAAAGAAGGGGTGTATCTTTACATTAACTTATCTTAAATTAAAAGTATTAATACAATCCCTGACTCCTAAATCGAACCACCGTCAATTTCCATGTAAGGCGTAAAACACCAAAATAATATTTCTTGACAGACTGAGACTGAGATCAGACTGTGAACGTTCTTAAAATTACGAGAATTGCCCCTCGGAATTCTAAATAATTAATAATCTAATAAAATATATCATAATTGGTTAATGCAAATGACACTCCCATTAAGAAAAGCAAATAACATCTTTATTACTCCGTCATCTTTTACGCTAGCCTCAGATAATGTCATTACAAATTTTAAACAGTCACGTAAGTAATTGCAACTTGCGCAAAATATGGACGGAGCAAAAGAGACTTGTGCAAGCAAGGCACACTGAAAGCTTTAGTTTTCGGCAACTTTCCGATGTAAAATATTGAGAAAATTGATAACTGTGTTGAGTTATACTAATACTAGAGAACAAGATAAAAAATCTCCCCTAATGCATAACCTCTTCCGTATTTTTAAGTCGGTTAAAAATTTTAATCGGATTTCGAGCTAAGTTTCCAGTGCGTCTTCGGCTGTAGCTAAAGGCTGATTCACGCCAGACTGTAGGGAGCCCGAGTCGGCCCGAAATGGCCCGAGTTGAGTCGAATACTAGTAATATCAACGAGCATTGCCGTAACGCCACTTGCGTCCGTTCTCGTGTGCTTCGAAGACATTCGGGCGTGTCCGGCTCGCTACATTGTAGCACGAATTAGGTCTGACTCGCACGAGTGAGAAAAACTTTCTAATAGAACAATGTGCGTTCTTCATAAACTATTGCACTTTCTTTCACGATTTTGTTTCACTTTTTAGGGTTCCGTAACATCCGAATGAAAAAACGGAACCCTCACTTGTGTCTGTCTGTCTATGACAGCCAATTTGCTCCGAATCTACTGGAAGTTGAAAGGTTAACATATGAATGTGTGTGATTCAAACATTTATTTACGTTACTCGTCCGTACGTCTAACGTAAATAAAATGAATTTTGAATATGGGGGTCAATTTTGGGGACAAATTAAAAAATAATTATTTAGTAATCTTTGTCCTATTATTAAAGGGCATTTTGGCCAACATGGACTGTCCAGTAAACTATTATTATGCTCAAAAATACAGACACATTTCTATTTCACTAACACACGTTATGTAATCAAGCGTTACTCTGCTGAAATCCTTGTTAATAACTTTTTAACACTTCTGCAACTCAGACCTTTTATCTCAAAACAATCGCTTTGCAACACAATACATAATCTATTGTCCCGAAATAAATAAATAAATCAAACAAATTGCAATAGCAACTACAACATCTAAGACCTACCTTCGTCAATTTTCCGCGACGCCTCGTCCAGGTCGCTCCCCGCGTAATTGAGGATCACCAGGACGAGGGGCATCATCTCCCACGAGTAGTGGAACTTCTCCAACAGCTTGTGGCAGTTCTCCACTAAGGTTTCTAAGGAAACCGCTGGGGAAGAAGAGAAAGAGAACGTTAGTCACTTGTTTCATATCACACAACATCATGCCTGTTATTCCTGCAGGGTTAGGGAGAGGTGACCTATGGTAGGTACAGTCAGTTACTGCAATTAGCTGACCCACCTTTGCATAAATGATTGAGATTTTTTAGAATACGAATGTATAGAATTTTATAATTCTTTTCTATTTTATTTATTTGCGCAAAGTAAATAAGATATAAAAGAATTATAAAATTCTATCGATTCGTATTCTTAAAAATCTCAACCATTTATGCAAAGGTGGGTCAGCTAATTGCAGTAACTGACTGTATCACTTAAAAATTTTTTCGCCTAAATCCTGCGGCGGCGCCAAGCCACGCTCTCGAGTTTTCGTCTATTAGGAAAGCGATAACGCAATTAGTTGCAACCTGCACTGCGCAGCTTAGTGACGCATCACGTGTACTAATTGAATTTATATGTAAAAATCTGCTCACCGCGACGGAGCGCGGTGCAGTGTGTGGAGCGCCTTACGGACGAACTATTTGCATTGGCGCGCTTACTTAGCGCTTCTATTTTTTGAGTGCAAGCAAAAATGAACTTAGTGGTGGTCAGGCGGGAGTGACCGCGAAAGTACACCCACATTTCGCCAGTTTAATTTCCATGTAATAGGGGGCGAACCTATTGCCATCAACAAGTCCAGCCTCCGGGCTGTTACTAAGACATTCCTAATGAAAAAACTCAATAACACTTTGCCCGACCTGGGACTCGAACCCAGGATCTCAAGCTCGGCAGTAGCACTTGCGACCACTAGACCACCGAGGCAGTTGAGGTATATAGTTTTCTATAACGCGTTTAAAAAAACATGAGATTATGCGATTCAGAAATCACAGGTAACTAGGCACAAACTCAAAACTCAAAGCATTTATTTCAATTAAACCATGTACAACAGTGGCGAAGGTACTATACAACTCGATTCCCACCGGCTTCCCTTCGAACATAACCACACTATAGTCAATTCATAATTGAATTTTTTTTTGGCATTTTTTTTTTTGCTCTGGCTTACCGCTGTCATAAATTCACCCTTCGCCACTGATGCACAAGCACATTTGAATTGTCAAAATTAAAAAGTCGGTCAGTTAGTCAGAAAGTTGAAGCTAGTGGCCCATTCCAAAACGTACTTAGATTTATATGGAGAAGAACGGGCAAGAAACTCCATGGACACTCTTTTAAATCAAGATATTACAAAATCCTGGGTACATTATTGTGAGAACAATGTAAAAAAAAACACAAATGAAGAAACAATTCAAAATATAAGATTAAAAATAAGCCTTGGCAGAAAAGAAATGACCAGTCTCAACCGACAGCGCCCGTTCACGAATATGACGCGTGGATCAGCACCATCCAGCTCAACCATTTTGTAGTGAACCGAATGATCCAACACACGCGCCACCATCAGTGAGACATTCTCAACTGCCATGCTCATTCAAGTCAACATCAAAAAATCATAATAAACGGATCCATGGTTCTTACATTTACAAAATTGAAAACAATAACCACACAGAACCGTCTAAATGATGTTTCATGACAAACTGCCTCACAAGTCGTAATAACAGCCCATCAATGACGGTACCTCATGTTAAGTTACCTACGCTAACTAATTATTACAAAGCTGCTAGCTGCTAATTAGAAGATGATTTGTTAACTCTGCACTCGCTGTTGACATTGACATGCCAAAGTGGCACATTGTGTGCCTGCCATGAGTCGTGAGTTTTGCATAGGATTCACTTTGAGACTATACATAATCAGCCTATAACGTTCCCACTGCTGGGACACAGGCCTCCTCTCTGTGAGAGGGAGTGGGCCTAGTGCGGGTTGGTGGATGTCACATCTCTTTGATTTTTTGGTTCTAGGACATGCCGGTTTCCTCACGATGTTTTTCTTCACCGTTTTGAGAGCAGTGGTGATGAAATAATTTACACAAAGTAAAGCGCCTGTCTGGATTCGAACCTACGATCTACAACTTGTAAGTCGCGGCCGATACCATTGGGCCACCACTGCTCCACTTTGAGTCTATACTATAAAGAAAATACTTATAAAACCTTCTAAACTATTCATATTATAAAGCTGAAGAGTTTTTTTGAACGCGCTGATTTCTAGGACTGTCGGTTTTTGTAAGTTCTTTTTACATTTGATAGCTCAATTCTTGAGGTAGGTTATACGCTATTTAACACTAGCAGCGCCCCGCAGTTTCACCCGCACAAGTTTCCCGTGTGAATATCTGGATAAAAACTATCCGATGTCCGTTCCCGGGACGCAAAATTATCTCTATACTTACCAAACTTCATCTAAATCGGTTCAGAGGTTTAAGCGTGAAGAGGTAACAGACAGACAGACACACTTTCGCATTTATAATGTTAGTATGGATAACGCTACGACCCTAAAAAAAAGTCAGAAAGAACGTTAAGCGAAAACGAAGTAGATAATAGCGTGAGTAAGTAACCGATGTGATGCGATGCGACAGGCTGGGTCGGGGAAATAAAAAATTTCACGCAGACGAAGTCGCGGGCAGAAGCTAATTTATAAATAATACGATTTCCTTTAAATTAAACGGCGCGTGAAACCGCAGGGCACAGCTAGTTTGGTATAAATTCTTTCAATGTCCCCCTTCATCTTTCACCACCCACGTTATAAGAATTTAACCAACATAATTATTAATTCAACACTTTTAAACAACTTAAGTACTTATCGTGAGACCAAGTTACTGATTTCTAAGTACTGACAAAGTAAACAAGCGGCACTTTAGTGTCAAGTGACACTTTGTTTATAGTGATTGTGAGACGTAACGTAAATAAACAGTGGAGAAGACAGGATTGAAGTACCTATCGAAGAATTCAGAGAATGATTGACCTAGGCACTTCAATGAACTAATTAGCGTACTATTACTGTGACCTTATTTTGTAACTCGAGCCTTTTTTTTAAAAAAAAAAAAAGCAAGCGACCTTAAGTTGATTGAAGCAACCTTGCATACCTTTGCGTCAATTTATTTAAATTTAAAAAAAAATAAGTATTAATAACTCAAAAGCATTTTCAATGGAGTAAAAAAAAATGAACAGCCATAAATCTAACAACCTTTCCCTATATAAAAACGATTATTTTTAAATGTAAATCACGTCTAGATCAGAAGGTCGTATTTAAGAATTAGGTCAATGAGAAACATAAACTTCTTTACAATAAAATGTACTGCCAAAACATTTGCATAGTTTATGTGCCAACCGATGGGAGTAATATTCATTTGGCATTTTATTTGGAGTTTGATACTAAAGTGCAGTAAGTACCTAGTAATCAATAAGTTTTGAGTTGAGCTGCACGATTTCAGACAAATGCGTGCACTGACTGGACAGGTCCACTCAATGTGTGTGGTTCTTTCCTCAAAAGACCATCTCAGACATCGATCTACATGGTCTTCATATAACCTGACCAAGATTATGTCTGGACTTTAAAAGAGACTAGTGTGACCTCGGAGTTTGTTTCGGCCTTTCTTCTCAGAGTAGTCAGATAGGAAACGCCGACCTCGTATAGTTTTTAAAAATATGATTGACGTGTAAAAGTGTTTGTGCAAACCTATACTTACAAAAATAAAATCATTTATCAATATTATCATGTTTGAAAAGTTGATTTTTCGCACTATGGCTTCTTGCTGGAGTATTGCATAAGGGTAACATGAAGAAGATGCGATACCTCACGATCGCGGTAAAGCTCGCTACCTCGATGTGACCTCTATGTCTGTACTTATTTTTGTTGCTGACGATCCTTCAGGAATAAAAACAAAAGAAAAACTGGATCAAACCGGAATGAGAAAGCTTATAGTGGATAAGACAAAATTTAAAACAGAAGACGAACTAGCAGGGAATCGAGGGTCGGGGGTGGAGGGGGTGGGAGGGTGTCAGGGGATCAGATTGGAATTTATTCCAATCTCCTAATAGACACGCACGCACATGCCAGGCATCGAGGTAAACCCCCCAGCAGCCCGCGATGTATCGCAGTGAGGTATCCTTCCTTACTCAGTAACTGGGTTGTGGAGGTCAGATAGGCAGTCGCTCCATGAAAAATACTGGTATTCAGATGCATCCGGTTAGACTGGAATCTGACACCAATATACTGGAAAAAGTGTAGGTAGATGATGATGATGATGATGAAAAGCTTCCTGCCGCCTAGGGTTGACAGCTAGTTAATATCAAATAAAAAAATGAATGGAAACTCTTTCGCAGGTCTGCTGGAAGAAATTGCTTAAGGAATAAGCAGTACCTTTGTACTAAAATTATAATTATGTTGTATCCCTATGTATTTTACTCTATGGAAACTTCTATTGCAATGGGGCGAATGTCAATACTATCCCGCCAGACATACTTAATCATTATTTGCAAAAATCCTCCTTAATATTATAAATGTGAAAGTTTGTATGTTTCCATGTTTCTTACATAACCACGCAAAAGCGGCTGAATGGATTTTGAATGACATTTGGCACCCCGATAGGTTTTACCCTGGATTAACAGACAGGATACTTTTTATCCCGGCAGTACGATCCCGTTGGATAATTTACGACCTCCACAACTAGTCCTTTCATAAAAGTCACTCAAACTGATCAAACTCAATAACCAGTCTGACAAGACATTAAACATACCTATTCAAGAAGAACAGCCTTACAAAGCAAAGTCCAGTTACACCCCGGAACAAAGTACCACACAAAAAACACAACAACGTATTTAATCTTTATCACCGAAACAAACCTAACAAAATCGCCAATCGACATGAATGAGACAATCGACTAAAACCATAAACAGGGATTAAGAATAATCGCAGCGGCACGTCACTAGCGACCATAAACTATATGTCAGAAGGTCGTGCATCATACAGACACTTCGGCTTTACGACTTCCCTTTGTGCTGACAGCTCCGTCGACTATAAAAAACCTATTCAAAGGTGGTAGAGACACTTGGACACACATCGTCATGCTTTTAACCTCGTCGGGAATCGTGATGTAATGTGTTCGTCGACGTGTAAAATAGTCGTATTGCTACTTACGATGTTATTCGCTGCTTTGTTCGATTGCTACTACGTTTCGCTATGTGTGATGATTCATTTGGCATTGAGTGCTGCATTTTCGTTTGCTTTTTTGCACTAAATGAGTACTTACTGGTAGCTTTTAAAAAAGATTAAAGCTTAGTATCTTGGGTGTTTGTTCTTCGAGATGAACAAAGTATTCGATTGTCTTCTCGCAAATACTACGCAGCGGGTTAATTGCGTACATATATCAGTAGCAATGTCTGTCATTTTGATAGTTCAACAACATTCATTGCGTTATTTACGTTGTTGATCAGACAATTTTTTCGAACATACGAAGCAATGGATTAGATTATTAGACGTGTTACGCAATTCGGGTGCAGGCCTATGTCCAGCAATGGACTGCGATAATCCGAGCTGATTGATTGAATTTCTCAAAGCAGTCCAAAATATTCGTAATATTTATGTGTAATCAATGGTGAATCACTATAAGTAACACCAGCTATGAGTTATATACCTATGATAAGGTCTATTCTCTAAGTCCGTCAGCGAAGTTACGGGACCATCCGAAAACGTCCTCCGTTAAAACAAGTGTCAAATTATTTTTTTCGGACGGGCAAAAACACATCAGGACTAACTTTTAAACTGTGTTGTCATTAATTTATTCTTAGTTCGGGCTCCGAACTAATCTTATGTCCGTACGTAATACGGAGTAGGAAACACCCGAAAACTCTTCGGACTTCGTACTTTGGGAGTACAGACTTCCAGAACAAGGAACTTAGCTTCTTCAAGGAAGCTGTACAATATGCATAGATATCACAAAATTTATGTATGATCGGTTCATAAAACGCCATCGCCACTGTTGGAGGTATGTAAACTTCTTTTATGGGCCACTACAACTCTCATAACTTAGCTGACTGCAAAGTGCTGTTACAGATTACTACTATTATAGGAAATATATTTTCCATCTCAACATTAACAATCTAAGAGAAAATCCAAGGTATCTGTACTAACAATAAAGCTGAAGAGACTACCAGGAAACTACCAGGCTGTCAGACTGATTTTTGCATTTGATAGCCAAATTCTTTGAGAAGCCTATAGGCTAATTAACATTACGCTAGGACCATTAGGAACCGAGAAAAAAGAAAGTCAGAAAGAAGGCTAAACGAAAACGAAGTAAGAGTGCGGGCAGGCGATGCGATGCGGCGGGGTGTATCGGGGGAACAAGAAATTTCACCCGGACAGAAGCTAGTAAAATAATAATCGTCAATAATCATATTGAAATTTCATTTGACAGATGGACTTGTGTAATGACAGCTTCATCTGACAGTTTCTACCAAGTCACAACACACGGGTTCCAGCGTTCCGAGTTTCTGACCATGGTTTTATGAGTTCCAGTAAAACCTATGCACTAAACTTGGAATAGATACAATTGCCGTAAGTTCAAGATGCAGCAGCGCCGCACTGCGGGCCCGGACGGTTTATGTCAACTTTACGAGCCGCCATTACGGACCCAATGCCGTTTGCCGCCAAGTGCTGATAAGTAACTGTATTCGAATTTCGATTCTAGTTGAGTAAGCAACTAGCTTCATAGTTCAGTTAAACTGATCACATTCGTCTGACATTTTCTTTGAAGTTGAGTTTCTTTGAAGGATAAAATCAGACATAAAAAGAACCTGAGTAACAGACATAGCTTGCAGTTGGCAGTGGGCTGGCCATGTTTGTGAAAGGACTGATGGCCGGTGGAGCAGATGAGTTTTGCAGTGGAGACCGCGTATCGGAAAATTCGGCAAGCGAAGTGTGGGACGCCCCCCATGTAGACGGACCGACGACCTTAAGAAGGTGGCTGGGACAGACTGGATGCGGAAAGCGGAGGACAGGGTGTTGTGGCGCAGCCTGGGAGAGGCCTATGTCCAGCAGTGGACTGCAATACCTAGGCCGAATAGATTGATTGAGTTGAAATTTTGTGAACGATTTCTTCTTAATTATAAATGTTTTTAAGTTCTGCATATGAGACAATAATGTTTTATAAGTAACTCCGAGTCATATATTTAGGTTAGGGTTTCTGTTTGTTTCAGCCTTATTTACCGTTTTTCAATCTATGACATGAATGACACAAAAGCCTTTGTCTTTGATGAAGTTCAATGGTCGAATCATGGAAATAGATCAATATTAAATCCAAAAATGATATCACGTATTTTTTCAATACATATTTGAGTGCGTATTGACATTTACAATTGTTTTCAGCTAGGTACTTGGCTATCAAATCAAAAATCAAAAATAATTTATTTCTCTAACATAAATTAGTCTAAACAGACTAGTTATTAGAGCCTCCCTTTTTTTATGGATGGGAAATCATCAAATGACCCTTTCCGCTCTGGGTGGAGCGGAAGGAGCCTCCCTGGAGCTATGAGTCCATTATTATTATAATAAAACTAGCTGCGCCCCGGCGGTTTCACCCGCATAAGTGTCGATCCCGTGGGAATATCGGGATAAAAACTATCCTATGTCCTTCCCCGGGGCTCAAACTATCTCTATACCAAATTTCACACAAATCGGTTCAGTAGTTTAGGCGTGAAGAAAAGACAGACAGACAGACAGAGTTACTTTCGCATTTATAATATTAGTTTGGATAGTTTGGATAGTAACAAAGTCAAAACTGTACATTGAATATTTTTGCAAAAAGTAACTGCTACGAGGTGTGGGAACGAGCTTGCCCCCTTATTCACAAACACTCGATCGAACATTCGAATCATTGTTATCGTAGGAGTCTTCTCAACGCTGTTTACAAATCCAAAACCCGAAAATTTTGTCGGTTTAAATCAAATAGACGCCCGCTATTCTTCCAACAGCTATTTGCTGTTGAAGGGAAGTCAAATCAGGTTCTCGTATGGTTGTGAATCAGGGCTCTGATGCAGGAAAAATAGTTTTTAAAATTTTTGTCCGTTTGTCTGAATGTAGTATGTTCCGGGATAGCGCAAAAACGGCTGAACGGATTTGGATGAGACACACAGACATTTTATAACCTGGATTAACACATAGGGTACTTTAAATGTCGGTAGAACGTCCCCAACATGCACGCGAGCAAAGCCGTGGACAAAAGCTAGTCTGTAATAAAGTTGTAACCAGACATAAAGATCTAAATGTTAGGCAGGTACAAGAGATGCAATAACTTGGCTAAGTTAAAGCCGTTGATAAACATCAATAGCCTGTCAAATAAAAGCAGAGGCTAGCCGAGGTCGGTTATGACATCTTTATAGCCGATGTCAAAGGTACAGCACTATCATAACTTTATATTTCGCATTTTACGAGACGTTTTTTTAGCAGCTTGTTAAGTAATTTATGACACTCTATTTTAGCGCAATGTTTGCAAGCATTATGGCATTAAAAAAATAAGTAATGCAGGGTACAGGTGGGTGAAATGTAACACAAATGAGCATAAAATATTGATGAAGTGATGTACTAGGCGAATTTTGTAATAAAGAGAAATAAAATAAAAATTAGGTAATCAAGAGATGATCAGTCATATTTCTTAAATAGATATTTTCAACTTTATCGCTAAAGCATAAGGTTCAAATTTGATTGGGAAAATTTGACAATTTCGGGTAGCTTGATGTGCTGGCGTCTATATCTACAAGAGCTTAGGTACACTGTTTTGCAATGAAATACTACCAAAGTACTAAATTCTCGTCGATTTTTTAATCTGAAGTAGGTATTGGATAGAAATTCAGGCTATATTTTGTCAGTAAGTAGATATGTTTACAAATGATTATTGTTATTTGTGCATAAAATCATAAGAACGGATAGTTTTCAAATAATAATAAGACATAAAATAATAAATACTGTTTTATTTGAGAATACAATAATATTATAGATTTACAAAATAGATTTTATGTGTTTTATAAGCCTTTATGTACCTAGGTATATAATGTTAATCAGCCTATAATGATCACTGCTCTAGGTTCATAATAAACCACGCTAATGTCTCACCGGTAATTTTAATTAGGTAAGTATTAAGTACGTACTATACCTTTGTTAAAAGTTTGAATGTAGTTGGTACTTAACGGTCACTATTAATCATTATTATACCTACCTATTTATAATGATGTTAATTTGTTTGGTTAAGGGGATTACAGGACCTAAACGCAAAAAACGCAAATTTTAGAAATAATAAAACTATATGATCGACTACAGCAAACAAAATCAGAAAAAATATATGATATTCTTCAGGATATGTGCTAGGTAGATAGTGTGTTGAAAACATAATAAGTAGGTAGGTACAACTAATTTAAAACGATAAAAAAAACATCATGAAGATACCTCTAAAAACTTTCTTTTTACAATAAAAACCATACTAATATACATACAATTATTCTGATTTTTTGTCAGATTATACTACAAGCAACATACTAAAGCACTAGTGTTTGAATTTTTTAGTCCAAACAATAGATTTATTGTAAATAGATAATTGCTTCATATTTTGCAATAAATTGCCAGGGTTGTGTCATCGCGCTTCTCTTTCTTTTCCATGCAGTCCGACAGTGACCGCGCTTTAGGCCTTAAAAGATTTCACATTTTTTTTTTAAAGACCTGTTTAATCTTATTGGATTTATTTAAAATCACTTGGTAAGTAGAAATTTTGTCTTGAATTCTTGATTACAATTTAAATACCACACGCCTAGGTAGGTAAGTAGTAGTCCGGTATTCAGCTGCATCCGGTTAGACTGAAAGCTGACCCCAACATAGTTGGCATAGGCTAGGCAGATGATGACGTCTAGGTAAGTACTTATCTAGACATGTGTGCGTATTAAAATTGTATGATCGTTGTTAATAATATGGCCCCAATTTTTTTTCTTAAAAATCTTAAATCAAGTCAAATAAAAAACGCGCACATTACGCGCCCCTGCACCGGCCATGCGTCCGCAACGCTAGAAAACCATCGACTAACGTCACTAACGTTATAATCGCGCGATCCATCAGTACTAGCTGCGCCCGCCTTGCCAGCGGCCAATCGTAAGCCGCTGCCACGCCTACCGGCCACGCGATTGGCCGAACCACTAACTTTGAATATAGAACCGCTTTTTTTTCTCTAACGCCTACGCAAGCTCGGACAACTTGAAGATTTCGTTCACGTTGCATCAAACACAATAGCCGATTGCATTGCATTTATTTAAATTTTTAGGATAAATATGGTGATGGCACTCAATTGATTTCAATTGGCTCGTTTATAGGATAAACTGTGCTTCTACTATTCCTAGTCACACGTTATTTTAAATTAGACACGCAAGACTAGAAATAACAAATAGCGGTGAGAGAAAAAAACATCGTGCACAAACTGCATAAAACTTTATTTTAAAATAATACATAAAGGAATTTTCATTTTTTTTTAGATAGTGTCAAAAATCAATTTTGCGTAAGCTCAGGTTTCGCATTTTCATATTTAGAGATAGTGTCAAAAATCAATTTTCTTAAGCTTACCTAAGTTTTCTACTAAGAGAAGTACAAACAAGATTGTCCCGACTGGCGGATAATTAATCACAATTTAACTGAAACAGCGGATGCTGATTATAAAGCAGTTCCCATACTGCCTTAATTAAATTACTTTATAGCACCCTTGTATTGTATCCACAATCCACATTGAGCGAGGTCTCCATTCCCATCCCATCGGCATTACAGTTTCACAACGTACCTAATTGTGATTAATTAATCAGAGATTTTAGTTTAAATTCATTTATTTTTTTTAATTAGAGAATCCTTGGTATATTATACGCGCTGAATGGTTGAATCATCGATTCGAGGTTTGTGTCAAAATAAAAAATTAACAAAAGAGAAAAAAATTATTAAAAAAATTATGTAGGATTTTTTTGTACCTAGGTATTATAAAAAAATACACTTTTTTTCCGATCACTGATGTAGCAGATTTGAAGAGGACGCTTTAAAAAAATATTACAATTTATTATTGGTTTATACTTAGACCACTTCCCAAATAATTTCACCCAATGTCCTTTAAGACCATTAGAAAACAGAAATTAAACAAAAAAAAGTGTTTGCAAAATTTTAAGCAAATTAGCAACAAAGTAAGCTTTTTACAATCTTGTAAAAATAGGTAGGTAGGTACCTACTAAACATTCCTATAGGTAGTTTAATCAAAGGAAATAAACTATTAAGTACATGTATCATAACGCCCCAAGATCATTACTAATCGCTCCATAAACTCAAAAAAGTCTATAAATGCAAAAGTTATGACCACTTACTTACTAACACTCCTCCAGTATTAATAGAGCAAGATAATCAAAAACACTACATTTCTAGATAAGTCTTGATCTTGATGAAGATTGCTAGAAATAAGAGATAGGTAGGTACTTAACCACAGAAGTAACACCGAGACATAAAATTTTATATGGACGAATAATGTACCTACCCGAATGGAACCAGTGACTGAAAAGTTAAGTGGAAATCGGTTGTCATGGTATGTAGATGTGAGGCGGACGATGGCGGACAATGTCGTGAGGAAAGTTTCGAGTATTAATGTAGGGGAAGGCCAAAGAAACGATGGATGGATTGTGTGAAAGATGATATGGCTAGAAAGGGGTGACTGTCGAGATGACGATTAATAGAGAAGTATGGAAGAAAAAGACATGTTGCGCCGACCCCCAATAAATTGGTATAAGGTCAGGAAAATTATGATGGAAGAATAATATGCCCCTGTGCCTTTAAGTTGTTTCTTTAATAGATTTTCTACTTTATCGCTAAAAAGATAAGAAAAAAAAAATCTCCACACAATGGGTGCCTGAAGATGGACGGTGCCGCCGAGGCCGACCAAGAAAGAGATGGCGGGATGACCTGGACGCGTACCACGAGGGCTGGTTCGAGGTGGCGCGGGAAAAGAGTTCCTGGAAGGATTTGAGGGAGGCCTTTGCCCAGCAGTAGGACAGTATAGGCTAACAAAAAAAAAACAATTGCTAAAGCATAAGGTTCAAAGTTGTTTGGGAAAATTTGACGGTTTCGGGTAGCTTGATGTGCTGGCGTCTGTACGTTAAGATATTAATAAGTATATTAATCTGTCAAGCTCCGCTAATGAGACACAATTGCTTTTCTATTGTTTCGTCACCGATCGGTAACGCGCGGGGCTTGACCGGTTAAACAGCCAACAAAATAGGTATTAAAATTAAATGTTTCTAATTAGCTTAATTAATTACTTAAATCATCTTATCAGCAAATAAGTAATTATTAAGTTTACAGTCCAGGATTAGGTTGAGTTTAGGTTTTAAGTTTCATCTTTTAATTAAATTCTATGTTTTATTATAAGTTTGACTTGGGGACGGATCATTTTGTTTGTGATGGTTTCCAATTTTTTACAGTCAAAATAATATATTGTACAAGTAGAGCCAAATGATAGGTAATGCTAGGCAAAATTATGTTTGGTTAGGCTCATTTAACTTGCTTGAGAACTGAATTTAAAACTGATTCTCAACTTTCCCAAATATTTCAGAGGTATGATAAACTTTCTTTGAAACTCCACCCTTCACAAGCATCACGTCAAACCATTATCCAGTTACATCTAATCTATTCGTTATACACATGACCTTCCTTCCTCCATAATGTTATTTTCATGGCGCACATAATTCAAAAACATAATTGTTGAATACAATGTAACGTTACAGCCAACTGTACACGACTTTAGAAAGTCCTACCTACCAATCAGGGCGCAGCGCGCGATAATCGCTGATTTGTAATTGGTCAATAAATATTTACTAGGAACGTCTGTGAAATATATTTTGTTTTATGGCTAGTTTTTAGTGCTGGCGTTGAGTTTAGAATAAGTAAGAAATGATGGTCTTTCAGTAGGTTATTATAATGCAGACAGAATGATGTAAGTACCAAACAACTGGCTGTCTATGAAAACAGAAACAAGAACAAAATGACAGATTGGTTGTAGACGGATTTCTAAAGAAATCTGTCATTTTGTCTTTTCTACCGTCGACAAAAGCCGTTTCTATGTATAGTGGTCATGCTACGCGTGCAGGTCAACTTTAGCAGCTGGGTTTTTCGCACCAGGTGTTCCAGACCAGTACCTACTTGAACAACAAACACTTCTTCATCCATCATTCCTATGGACTAAAACCTCATTCCTCTGCCAAACGAATTTTAAATTTAGAACCCTCGAACGCGACCAGCCAGTACTAAGCCTTGTTTACACCGACACAGAGTGGGCACTAAGTGTGATATCGTTATCGGGCACCGTCCACTTCCTGCGTAGTTCTGCCTTTGGTCACGTAGCCCGACTGTACGGGACAATGTAAACGCATTTAGTGTGTGCGCCGATTGTTTCGGCTCAATGGGCCGCTGTTAGCCCCGGCGATATCGGACCGGACGTGCGAAATGTCAGGCGATTAATTTTATTGTTTCTGGGTTTGTTTGTCGGGTGATGTTGGTAGATTAGATTTAGTTGTCTTAAACATGAGGATGATTATTGTCTACTGCGTAGAAGAAGGTACGATGTAATGGAGACGTCTCACGTCACGTCTGGAAACTTGACTTTAGTTGCGTAACACAAGGATTGTTGTCGTGTCTGGAATCTGGATAGGCACACCTCCCAGACACAGTATCACAATCTTTGGCCCAGATAAATGCAATACGATGAGTTTTGTTGAAGTATCTAAAAGTTAGGTAGGTATTGCCAGTGTTATTTGACATTATCATTAGGAACTGGGAATCTGTGACCGTCGTTTCGAGCATTATTAGGCCTATATCGACCTTGCCACTTAAATATTAGGGTACGTTGTACAGCGGGGTTATTGCGTAACACACTATCAGTAGCAATGGCTGTCATTTTGACAGTTCAACATCATTCATTGCGTTATTCATGTTGTTAAGCAGACTAAATTTTTTGAACATGTAGGTACCTAAAGCAATGGATTAGCAATATCCTTCAAAATGATTTACCTAGATTGTGATTGATAGTGTGTTACGTAATTATGGTGCAGGTAACATTAGAACGTGGAGTTGGGTGTGTATGTGAATTATCCATACTAATATTATAAATAGGTACGAAAGTGTGTCTGTCTGTCACTGTCTAGGTACATTTACCTTTTCACGCTTAAACCGCTGAACCGATTTAGATGAAAATTGGTAGGTATAGAGATAGTTTGAGCCCCGGCAAAGGACATGGATAGTTTTTATCCCGATATCCCCACGGGATCGACACTTATGCGGGTAAAATCGCAGGGCGCTGCTAGTTTTCTATAACTAATGTATAATTTGAGACAATTAATACCTAAGTACTTCGTTACGTACTTAGGTAAAGTAAATCCGCTTACATAATAAATCTATCTGTATTGTCAATAATGACACTGAACGAAAGTCTTAAATCATTTCCCTGTTGACTTATTTTCCTGTTTATTTCGCAAGAAGTTAAGTTTTTCTTACAAACTCCGCTTTGTATGATTATAATAATGATTTATTGTTATTGCATCCATAAAACTTTGAAGGGTAGTGTAATAAAAAGGATCGTTTATGTGAGCCTAACCTAAACCTGACATTAATTTCGAAAATACTGCTTTAGAGAATTTATTTAAATACATATTCACAGCACATTAACTAGGTACTTGTAAGTATTCAAAGAATCGCACATAAATATTACCTATTAATAATAAAAAACATTTCAATGCAATGCAATGCAACCCTTTCAATGCTTTTATTTTTTTTAATTTAGAGCTTTTTTGTCTATGTTTTTTGCTTTTAAACGAAATGACAGTGACATTTAAATGGTAACCGTATCTATCCTTGACAGACGTCAGTGATGAACTGTTTTATAGTAAGGATAGAAAGGTTTGTTCGTCTCAGACTAGGTCATGTTTGCTCTCCAGTGTTTTTGGCTAAACTACGCATTCGGAATCATTCCCTTTGTGAGTGTGGTCTAGAAGAGGGCACTCTTGAACACATATTTTTCTCTTGTCGTAATCTTTTAGTCCCGCTATATGATATTCTCCCTCCTAATTTTCCCAGACCTATTAATATCCCATTCCTCTTAACACTCGTTGAGTCCCCATTAATTAATTCACTTAAAAAATTTATATGATTAAATAACAACAAACTATAACATGGCAACTCAAAGGCTACTCAAACAGTTCCAGTTGTAGGTAACTAAACCGTACTAAAGACAGTATAACCGGTCAACCTCAACGAATACACTTTGTTTCCCTTAACCTTGACATTGGCAGAATCATCGTTAAAACGATGGAGCCATTACTATAATAAAAAAAAGCTTTGTTTTTCAGACTGTTTAATTTAATGCTTTTAAAATATTTATTTTAGGTAACTGATCCTCTAAAAAATTTGCACTTCTAATAATGGACACTTTTTTAAATGATTGAATTTCTAAAAAAAATCGCACTTTCGATATATTTTTTTTAAATTAACGAATTTCTATAAACCTTTTGCGCTTTTAATGATGCACTCTTTTTTAAAATAGGTAATTGAGCCTCTATTCAACTTTCTTTCCTTTTTTCACACGTTTCAAGTTGGTCGCAGTAAATAAGCTACACAGTAAGTATACACATTCTATATGATTTAATCTTGTTTCAAAGTATACCAGTGTACCTAATGATACCGCCCAAGATATCCGATATTCTTTACATCGAATGATTAATGTTGTGGCCACTAAATCAGCGGGAGGCCCTCGCGTCAGAGAGGCCACGCCTTCAAACAGATTTATAGCGAGGGAATACTGTTTTTATTTTATAATGATGCTTTATTGCTAAGTGGTATGTTTAGGTATAATATGGTTATCGGCTATAGCAGATATAAAAGGTTTTGTTTGGCTGTATACTGTAAGCCCAAAGCGTGGGTGGGAAAAATTTCATATTATGTGCCGCTAACTATTAATTTATCTAATGTGTTAAAAATATTTACCACCCGGTTTTTATTAAAAGACTTCCAGGTAACAATTAACACCCCGGGGACTCCTGACTCAGGTAGGCCGAAGCAAGGAAAACCTGCTCAGATGGAGATTCACAGACGACTCCGCCCTGCAGTACTTATAAAACGTGGTGCTGTCCTACAAACAATGGGGCACTAAACATCGTGTCCAGTGTGTCCAGAGGGGCCATTCTCGTAATTTTAAGAACGTTTACAGTCTGATCTGTCAAAAATACCTTAGATTTCCCTGCATTTTGACAAGCTTTTGACATTTGACTGTCGCAGAGGTGAGACTGCGACTAGATTTTGAATGTTTTAAATTACGAGAATTGGCCTTCTGATGTCTGCACGCTACAAGAGCTGATGGACGCTACTGAAGGTGCCAAGCTCGTAGCCAACTTCTAGACTGACTTAGGTAATATAGATTGCCATCGACCCGCTAAGAAGAAGACCCGGTTTCTAAATCGCGAATTTGATTTTTTGAACCTGTCAAACTCGACTTTGGCATTACTTATGGTGAAAGCGTGGGTGGGAAAAATTTCATATTATGTGCCGCTAACTATTAATTTATCTAATGTGTTAAAAATATTTACCACCCGGTTTTTATTAAAAGACTTCCAGGTAACAATTAACACCCCGGGGACTCCTGACTCAGGTAGGCCGAAGCAAGGAAAACCTGCTCAGATGGAGATTCACAGACAAGTAAGTAATGTCAAAGCACCAACCCGCACTGGGCCCGCGTGGTGGATTACGGCCCACTCCCTCTCACGGAGAGGAGGCCTGTGTCCCAGTAGTGGGAGCATTATCTATAGGCTGATCATGTTATGTATGTATGTACCTAATGTCAAAGTAGGGTTTGGAAAAGTTTTCAACTTCTAGTTCACAATTCAGAAACTCGCTGTTAATTTATTCTACGCCGAAAACAAAACGATTACTTTAATAAAAGACAAGGCAACTTCATAATAGAAGTGACGGTAGGTCATTCGAATTTATTAAATCGAATATCATAAAGTGACCATTGATGACACAAAGCTACATCTTGCACAGGTAAAGTTGTTAAAATGAGTATGTATCAATCTGCCTGGCCTTTTCCTATGTTGGGGTCGGGTTCCAATCTTACCAGATGCAGCTGACTACTAGAAATTTCCATGGAGCGACTGCCTATCTGACCTCAACAACCCAGTTACTAGGTAACAAAACTTCTTGGCAAGACTGGTAAGAATGAGTAAAGTTCAATAGAAATAAGCGGTAAATAATGAAAAGTTTATTTACCGTGGGATAAAATGTTAAAAGTGTTGAGATCAAGACATGTTTATTGGGTTTTTTCAACACGTTAGACACACACAAGATAATTTACCTTATTTTATATCTTAACCAGTGGGCTCCTGAGGAATGTTTAATTAATTTATTAACAAGTTATATCCTGCTGTGGGCACGCATAAATTAACGTTCACATCATATTTTATATAAATTATTAATAATTATACAAATAATTAACAGGTGGTTACAGTATACGTGTCACAATATTTTCTTACAGTAATGTTATCTATGAGGATTTGTAATCGCTATGTACAGACGCCAGCACATCAAGCTACTACAATCTGTCAAATTTATTTAATAGATTTTCAACTTTATCCCTAAAGCATAAGGTTCAAAGTTGATTGGGAAAATTTGACAGTTTCAGGTGTCTGTACTCTACCTAATAGGTACTTCACTACAAGTACCTTTTCTATTTATTAGATATGTAAACACTGTCTCATTCACACAAGCGGGGTAGCTGCTGTCACTAATGTCATCTGTCAGTCACGACGAATGGCGGGCGGGAAACAGACAATGTGATTAATGTGAAGCAGGCCTGCACGATAGCGCTTGGTGTGGTATTGAGCCAGTGAAGTGATAGTAATAAACATAATTATGGAATCAACAGCAGTGGTGGCCCAGTGGCAACAGCCGTGACTTACGAGCTGTAGGTTGTAGGCTCGAACCCAGACAGGCGCTTTACTTTGTGTAAATTATTTAATCACCACTGCTCTCGAAACGGTGAAGGAAAACATCATAAAGAAACCGGCATGTCCTAGAACCAAATATTCGAAGACATATGTGAAAGTTAAAAATGTACTTACTAACTGATAATTATAAGCTACCGAAATGTTAAAAGTCGTTGTAGAAAGAAAGACGAAACGCTTTAAAAGCGATTTTCACTTGTCTAGAAGAACAACAAGGTCGTTCTTCAGTTAGTTTACCAACTTTACTTTTTTATTAAAACTTTATGCACAAATAAAGCAAATACCATACAAGGCGGTCTTAATGCCTGAGGCATTTTCTACAAACTTGCGGTGCAAACAAACTTCATTCTATAAATTAAGATAATTACTAGGCACATAAATGTAAACTGATCATATCTCAAACTATTTCTATATTTCAATAACAAATTCACCCATCAACATTGATAAAGAATTCGTTAAACAGCTGTAAAAAAGAGGCGTGACGGACGCTTCAAGATGGCGGCTGTAATTAAAAAATAAAAACGGAATATTAATTTTCCGTCACGTTTATACGGCAATAAAAATTCATAATGAGATTCTGAGGCATAAATTACGGCTCCTTCTGCATGTCCAATTGTTTATCTGTAGTGTTAAATTAAACAGTTTCAGCACGAAACCATAATGTCTTGGAATTACTTTTTTTCTGTCACGCGAAAATGGCGAATGTCAGACGTCATGCGTTTTAAAGTACCTACATACTTAATTCCATGCGTTTTACTGACTGTATTCTGTTACCTAGTAAATGTTTACAATCAATGTTTGAATTAATTCAGTATTGCAGAGTTAACAAAATCTGTAAGTGAATAAAAGAAAAATACATATTCTACTTACAGGTCCCTAGGTAAATAATATAGCTAAAAAATATATTAGCTAAACGTACAATCACACCGCACACAAATGACACACATGAAAAACAATTGCTTGTGAAAATGAGAACTTATTATTGTATTTTTTTCCCACCATCAGAAATAAAAAATACTAAAAACATATCTAATTATTAAACAACAAATGGCAGTATGTAACCACAGAGCTAATGATGTACCTAACCATAAACAAAAGCTAACATACAAAGGCTGAATAATATAATACCTTTGCTAGGAGTCATTAATACCTGTCAAGTCGCCACGCTCCACCCGTTTGCGCAGTAACATTACCACATCCAACTTAACTATGCAGTTGTGACATGCAATTATGAACCTTAACACAGTCCAGTAGAGTATACGGAACATAATAGAGAGGTTTATTTTATTTTTGTTTGTCGATTCCCAACATAATCGTCCATGATGGGGACACGCCTTCGCGGGAAGTATCTACTGATAAATGGATGTGCAATGTTTTATTTTCTACGATATTTATTTAGGCTTGCGTGGAGTGAGCACGAAAGTATATAAAGTTATTTAAAAGCTTTTAGTATAGATATTGTTGTGTAGTTAGCGTTAATAGTGTTGGAAATGATTAATACCTTTCATGTTTCAAAACTAATATTAAGACTGTAATGGTCATCACTCTAGTTTAATTCTGTATAGGAAACTTTAGCTGATTATCTATACTAATATTATAAATGCGAAAGTGTATCTGTCTGTTACCTCTTCACGCTTAAACCGCTGAACAGTGATATTTTTGAGTCCAGGGAAAGGACATAGGATAGTTTTTATCCCGATATTCTCACGGGATTGAAACTTGTGCGGGTGGCACCGCGGGGCGCTGCTAGTTTTCTATAATAATTTATCAATCAGGTTTCAAAGTAATAATTCATCATCATCGTTCTTCTGCGTTTATCCCAATTTATTTGTGGTCGGTGCAACATGTATTTTTCTTCCATACTTCTCTATTAGTCGTCATCTCGGTAGTCACCCCCTCTAGCTATCTCATCTTTCACAAAGTCCATCCATCGTTTCTTTGGTCTTCCCCTACTCTTATAGCCATCAACATTCATATCTACTCAAAACTTTCCTCACGACATTTTCAAACAAACGATTACCACACAACATTTTAGTAACCGGTGCCACTTTCAGAGTTCCTCTTATTTTGACAGGTGGTTTTATGCAGGTTTCAAAGTTAAGTCCCTGAATAAAACTACCCTTTGGCCTCTTATTTTGACATTCCTACAGAACAAAGAAACTTCAAACGTCAAAACAACAATAAAAATGACTATACTTTTGGCAAAAAAAAAAAGACGGGTTGCACTCCGGGAGTGCCGGCAGAAGTGAAAACTTGAATATTAACGTTGAAATAAATCAATTATTAATTAGGGTACTTTATTCAAATGATATTTAAAAACTTAATTAACAAAAATAACAAAATTAAAACCTAACTTAACTAAAACTATACAAAAACTAAAATATAGCGTCGAAAAATTCATCCGCATCGCTGTCGACTGGTAATGTACCCAAGAGACTGGCGGCATTGCCACGTTGTATGGCAATGCTTAGCCTTTGGCCAAGGTAAAAGCCAGCCCTTGGGTCACGGGAAGTGTCAACCAGCCGTTTTGAAATTTCTGTAAAAAGACCATGAGCACTCGGACCCCACGGCCCGAGGGTTTCAACCCCAAACGGCTCGAAAATATAATTTCCGATAAGGTTATTATATTTTCGCCGCTTGAGGTTTTCCGCAGCCGCAGCAGCAGCGCCAGCACAGCATGCCGATCCAGGAAGGTGGGATGGCGCAAGAGTATCGACACAAGTTGCGTCCCACACTAAAGGCCTACCCACCTTCCAAGGAAATAGAGACATACCGTCCGGTCTCTTGCCATCGTCGCGTACCAAGCCATTGGGTTCTAATACAGCTGGAACGCCGACGGTAACAAGAGCTCGTCGGATGATGTCATTAATGTTCGCGTGGCGCGCTAAGCGACCCGCACTTCGGCTGCAAGACAGGCCGTGGTGTCCGAGGCTGTTGACATCTTCGCCACAGTGACAGCGATGAGGGGAACAGCAAGGAGTGCCTAGTCGCAGGGAAGCAGCGAGGCGAAAAGTAGTGTCGTCGAACAAAGTGCCTATGTTCGACGAAGGTAGTGCATGAAGCCAAAGTCCCGACTTCCATCTACCCACAGCCAGCAGGCGCGCACGTTCTGCAGGAGTAGCAGACGAGTCAAGTAAATTGTTCTGTACTACTCTGCAGAGCGGCTCATCCCACCGTCTCTGGGAAGATGGATTGTCGGGTGGATCTGTATTCGGGCAAGCGAGTCTCCAGGCATCCATAGCCTCGGTGAAACACGGCACATCAGAATTAATCAGTGTGGAGGCTAAGATTTTCCTGATTAATTTATCAGTGCCGTGGACCGAGGATATGAAAGCCGGTAAACTAATACTAGAAATTTTGCGGACGCCGAGGCCCCCCATACGAATGGGAAGAGTAGCTTGTGCCCAAGCTCGGTCGTCCATGGCCACATTTAAAATAGATGTTAATGTATGCCTGATAATTTGGTCCATTTGGTCTAAAAGGTGAGTGTGCTTCCATAAATGTGAAGCGCGAAGAAAATATGTTAATTTAGGGCCGAAACAGCAGTAGCGGATTAAAGTTATGGCCGAATGCATATTAATTTCTAACAATCTTTCCGAAACGTCATTGAAATTTTGAATTTTTTCCTGAATTTCCATTATTAATTTAATTAATATTACTCATTTTTTTTTCAATATTTCTGCGTCGCTTTTTTCATTAATAGGTGCACTTTATTCAATTTCCATATTTTAAACACTTTCGGTCTTATTCATAAAAAAAGCCTATTGAAGGTTTAAACCATTCCTTAGTTAAAATGCTCAATAGGCCTTTAAAACATTCGATAAAATTTTGTATTCATAAACGCTTCATAAACGTTCTATAACTAGAATGTCCTACAACTTCTAAATGTTGCCATTATAATGAATATATAGTTCGTAGACAGATATGCATACGAGAATATCTGTCTACGAACCGAATATTTGTGTCCATAGACATTATTACGTATGAAAAACTAATTTATTGTCTACAGTTTCAACAGTTTTGACGCGACAACGTCATGGTCATGGAAACAATATGAATAATTGAATATGTCAATGAATGAATTTGATATTGTATGTGTCAAACTAAAAAACTTTTGAATATTTTTTTTTGTATTTAAAATAAATGAAATTAAGACCGGAGACTAGTTGCAATAAAGGGCAAAGAATTGAATATTGGTTGGAGGAGGATAAGGTGTGTACCTACTGTTACAGCTAAAATGTGTTCAAAGTAAGTTATGTTTTGTAAACATTCTCAATTTCTTATACTTATGCTTGCTTTTGCTTCTAATCCTTAGATTTTTTGGAAGAATTGGTCAGGGAGAGGTCTCCATAATAGAAAATAAAAACACTGACACAAGCACTAACGCAAAACCGGGGCAGCCTGGCATGATTTACGAATTAGGTGCCTATCCAATTTACAATTTTACGAAGAACTTCGTTTGCCTGTACAAAACTCATTGTAACAAAAAAAAAAAACCCGCCATAAAAATAATAATGACTGTTATTTTAATGCCGCTACTGATTAATTAAATCAGTATAAATAAGATAATGAAGAGAAAGAATTTATAACATTAGTTTTGTATTTCAGGTCAATAGGACTAGTAAAGATGGTGCTTCACTACGAATAGCAGAAAATGAAACGGCCTACAGAAGAGATGGCACAGATGGCAAATGAAAAGCAAACATTTTAAAAATGTTGTTCTGCTTGCACAAGTTTTAGAAGCCAAATTAGAGTTTAGAGTATTGTTCAGCCGTGAACAGGCAAGAGTTACATACGCCAGCGTCAGCATCAAGAGCGACATACATTCGTTCCACATAAATTAGTAATTAGTAAATGAATAAATTAGTCATCAAGCTGGAGTAGAGTTTGATTCATCTTCCATAATTCCTCTCACTATGGCCAAGACACCTTTAGCCATCACCAGTTCTATGAGTCTGTGGGACCGGCAATGACAAAACTATTTCCTGTGTACACATTGCACAACGTACACAAACCCCTATTCCTACCCAAATTCTGTCTGTTCCCGTAGGTCTCCCGTAGGCTTGTATGATAGGTTAGGGTGTTAGTATAACTAGGGTGTTAAGTAGTTGCTGTAGGTTTATAATCAGTAGGGTAAGGTAACCATAGATACCAGACTCAATCGTTACAAACTTAGCCACACTGTATGCATTTGGAATAACAGCCGTACTAAGCTGTAAGTCCCGGTGCGTACAAGTATTATAAAAATAAACTGATATTTGTATACAAGCTTTTTATGAATGAACTACTCCCTAAATTTCTTCTCTTTTACTTTAGATCTTGTTGGCTCAAAATATTGCCACTTCCACGTTGTCGTCGGTGGCAGCGCAGAGGTCACTTTGACTGCATGTTTTGGGTAGGACAAATAAGGCAGGGTAGGACGTGGAGCATGTTTTGCAACATAGCTTCACAGCCACACCCTGCTGGAGCATCTCCCTGCAGGGTGTAAACTTCCGTGGTCGACACGGAAGCATTGTTTTCACACAAAAGCAGCAATGTCCCACAGTATTTCTTGTTGCTATAATGTGCTTCGTTATATTTTTCGTCGCTTCTATTTTATATTGTAGGTAGGTATATAATAATAAACTAAATAGGTTAAACAGAAGTTCAAAATAAATTAAATACAACTGCGGCTCCTCGAAGTAAGTTTACGAAACTGACTTTTCAAACATTTGTACGTCAAATGTCATTTTCTTCGGCCATCTTTGTCGTGTCTCACTTGGTTCACTTCGGTTGGCGCCGCCGTAGAGAGATGGGGGGGGGGGGAATCTCTCCTGACGGTCACGTGTCCTGACGCGATGCCCTGACGCGAGTTTAACATTTTTTACCCATTACAAAAAGTGTTCAACGCCGCTAAAGAAGTTTTCACTTCAAAAACTCCAAAAAATATGGAAAGAGAAACAAGCCGATTTCTATGGTGATTTAAAGAAAACTTAAATGAGTATAGACATAATACACAAAACACTTTTACATAATACTTTTTCTTTCTTCATAAACTGAGGCTACTTAAGTGAGGCAGACCCTGGTGCAGTAAGCAATGCCAAAACAAAAACACATTGCAGAATTTTAAATGTTAAATAATAATGATCGTCATCTGCCTAACCTTTCCCCAACTATATTGGGGTCGGCTTCCAGTTTAACCGGATGCAGCTGAATACACGTATTTTACAAGAAGCGACCTCCTATCTGACAACCCAGTAACTGGGTAATACGATACCCTTTTGTAAGACATTTCGGTTTCTGACGACCCGTAGGTAACGGCTGTCAAAGACCCACGAATGACGGCCGGGACCAACGGCTTAACGTGCTTTCCGAGGCACGAAGGATTCTTGGTATGTAAAGATGGTCACCCATCCACGGCCCAACCGCGGAAAACGTAGCTTAACCTGATCGATCGACCCGTGCAGCTGTTATTACTTAGCCACAAGCCTCGAAGTAATTATTAGGTAAGACACAAAAAGTACATAAATCAATGCATTAACAAGAATTACCTACTTACACAACTAAAATTAGTTAACAAATTGAACAAAAAAACTTAACAACTGTACGCAATTAATCATGTTGCAATCCAATAACAACAAATAACTAGTTAATTATGTCAGTTCTAGTAAAAATTAACTTAAAATATGGTTTATAAAGTTATACGCAATACAAGAAACAGAACAATGGAAATAAATTGCATTATATTTTATATTATTTATCTGCAATTATTACATATACACCGCTATTTATTGTCTACTGGTTTTTCGCAATTGTTTCTTTGAATTGGTTTCGTATGCAAATAGTTACAATAACGCAATAGAATAAAAATACGATTGTTTCTATTTGTAACTTGTAAAACGAATAGTTATCGATGCCTTTTACTCAAAATGAAACATAATTATAATACATACATAAACTCACGCCCCCTTCCCATGGGGACAGGCGGAAACTACAGAATGTCACCAGCTAAGATCCTTACTATCCTTCTTTCCTAGTATTCTATTCTATTCTTACACGTGCCCATTTTGCTTCATTTACATTCATTTACGTTCATCCATCTGACGGCCAATTCCCGTAATTAAAAACGTCCAAAATCTAGTCGCAATCTCATCTCAGCGACCATCAATGTCACTTTTTTTTTAATATAGGGTAACTAGCAACGCCCCGCGGTTTTACCTGCGTAAGTTTCGATCCCGTGGGAATATCGGCATAAAAACTATCCTATGTCCTTTCCCGGGACTCAAACTATCTCTATACCCATCGAAATCGGTTCAGCGGTTTAGGCGTGAAAAGGTAACATACTGACAGTCAGACAGAGTTACTTTCGAATTTATAATATTAGTATAGTATGGATTAGAGGTATGAGACAAAACTAACAACTGATATAACACTGAACGTTCTTAAAATTACGAGAATTGCCCCTCTGGTCGTACATGCACGCCGGTTGCGAGTTCTCTATTCATGCATTTCACCAAAATCTAAACACTTTTTCCCTCTTTCATCTACACTAGAATTTTGTTTTTGAAGTTAACAAGATACCACATTTATCTAGGGGAAACTTATGAAAAGACGAAGACAGTTAACTGTGGTGCCGGTGTCTAAAATAAACCTCACTCGAGATAACAAGCAACGATAGGTTTGTCTTGTAATCTGAAATTGACGTAGTATACACTAGAATCGCAGATAATTTTGTAGCAAACAAGAATAGCCGATCTATTCGGTTAATATCTCACCATGAGAACATAGGTGAAGTGAGCTGTCAATAGTGAAAATCATTAGCATCGGGTAGAATGACAGCGATCTATTCCGTTAATATGTCACCGTGAGAACATAGGTGAAATGAGCTGTCAATAGTGTCAATCCCTAAAGCATCAGGTGGAATGCCACCTCACTCCAAGCTCACTTCACCTATGTTCTCACGGTGGGTTTTTTACAGAATATAAAGAGGAGATACAGAAATTAATGGCAACACGCGCTGTAGGTATCGTAAATGCAATTAAAGTGAAAAAGAAACAACTAAATTAACAAACAGAAAACTATAATATTAATTTAATTAAACGACCTATGTTTATGAAAAATAGTTATTAACAAGGTAATCAAATAAAAATAATATAATTTTTATTGCCATTTTAACACTGTAATGCAAGACCAACTTAATACCTACTTAACTTACGATTTACTTACCTAACTACAAATTGATGACACAACATTTCAAAATTAACATTTTCTTCGACTTTTACAACTTTAATTTAGTTTTCTTTTTTCGTAGAAATATGTGGATTTTGCAACACACCTGCATGTTTATACCGTTTGGTCATAAAACCGAGATAAACTTAAGTTTAACTTAAACCTCCGTCGGAGTTGACTGGGGCCAATGAAAACTTTTTATTGCGGCTATGAAAGTGGCTTTGCAAGCAACCCCTACTACTTATCGTAATTATTGGTGTCTCATTTATGAGGATTACAGAGTTTTTAAATCTATATATTTTTTAGTTTGGTAAGTATACGGTAGCTTTATCCTATTTTCTGTTTGTAAAGTTTTTATGTGCGATTTGATAACATCTCTTACAATTTTATTTGAACTTAACTAGGTATTATATTTTAATTCGTTGTTATCAAAAGTATTATTTGCTTAACCCAATTTATTTTATAAGTTCTTAATTATTTTCTCACATTTCTGCAACGTGTTGATTTAATCAAAGAATTATCAACACCTCAAAAGCCCATTTTACTACTTAACAAGTTTCACCTGATTCAACCTAAAACACTATTATAGTCAACACAAATCACCTTTACCAATCATCACAACAAAGCGGCCATCTTTCTTTTAATAACTGTAAATTTTCGAAAAAAAGTTCGAATCCTGTTCGAGAACGGTTAGTAGCGACTGCGACACGTACGATATTGTGGTTAACCGTATGCATAGAGGCCACAGATTGTGCCAGCTTCCTAGTAAACACAGCCACTGTGCCAGAACCGCAAGAAACAACTTATGACTAGAACTTGGGTGAAAACTTTTGAGTGCATACAAGAAAAACATTGAAATGTAGACTTTTTTGAAGCAAATTTTTTTTTTTTTCCAAATTATACAAAAGTTTCACCAACACAAAGTCGAATTTGCAAAAGTAAATTAGAATCAAGTAATTTTCCTAAAACGAGGGGACTACTTCCTGAGCACGAAATCCGTAGTTTTGGCTGAAGTAAGTACTATTAATAAATTATTCTGTGGCTGAAGTAACGGGCGTTTCCTACTACTTATCACGTACGGAGATAAGTTTAGTTCGAGACGCGAACTAATAGTGAATGACATCACGATTTGGCGACTGTCCCTAGCCCTACTCCCGATATGTTTTTGCCCGTCCGAAAAATTTAATGTATCCCTTGCTTTGACAGATCAACTTTGTAGTTTCGTTGACGGATTTAGAAAGTTATACCTGTATACCCCAAGACTCATTTATACCGATAAGATGAATTCAATAGATCAACACAATGTAGGAGCAAAAGAAGCTTTAACCAAAGGAAATCAATAGTAGGTTTCTTTATGTTATAACGAGGAAAGTAAAGTATCAACTCCTTTACTTAACAAACTAACTTAACTATGTCATGAATTGGTATGGATCTTAAAATCCTCAACTGTAACTTACACTTATGATTCTAAGTAATTTGTTTGAAAGATTTATTCTGTAGCCAACCGATAAAATAATCATTTTTTCATTTCATAATATTCATTCAACTGCTCACTACCAAACAAATAACAACCAAACACCAACGGCATATATCGACAATATTTCAAGTGCACCGTAAGTGATTGATGGTGTGTCTTCCATCAAGATTTTGTTGAATACATCTGTAGAATTATTCTAGAAAAAACCCTACTGATTTAAAACTCTCAAGAACCAAGCCTAGTACTAGCACGTAAATCAGTACTACAATTACAATAGCTCGGACAGCGGTATAGTAAATATTTACAAACACTCCAGCGATGTTTCAATGCTTATTGTGATTATGTTTTATAGTGAAACAATCAATGATGCAAACGATTACCTAACCACACACATTCTCAACAAAGGACTTTATTATTTGAATTTTGTTCAATTACCTTATTCATTGGTTTTTATAGGTTTTTTTAAACATATAATCAATTTTTCCCTAATCAATTTTTTCTCTTTCGAGTGTCTTACCGCACAAAAGTAGCAAAGGATCTATATCCTCTTCACTCTTCAGTTTATTCTTCAAAGTTTATATATCTCGTTATATTATAAGTATCAATGAATGTGTATATGTCATTGTATTTATTTATACATTTGTAATTAGTTTTTGTCTTCCCTTCAACCAGCATTCTTCTGCTGCCATCACCCCCTGTTGTGCTCGCGACTTTGCAGATTTGCATTCTACCCTTCAAAACAGAGCAATGCTACTTCGCATGGATGTTGATATAATTTTACATTGCACTTGAGACATTTCTCTGTCTCTTGGGGTGGCAACTAATGCGCAAGCCCCTAGGGCTTGCAGGTGTCTATAAAGCAGCATATTATCATTCATTATGTTTACATCAGATGGGCCAGTTACTTCAATTGCCAATTTATAGTTGACTCATAGGCTTGTAATGAGTTAATTGAAGTTAGAAAGAGGGTGCTACTGTATTTAATTATGGTTTTGCCACTGTTCATTTATGGCATTTGCAATATATATCTATTTTTTCATTCTACAATGCCAATATCGAGCCCTGACCTTTTTTTTTTTACGAAAATGCTTTAGCTATCGTAAACGTTATTTATAAGTACGTCGTTTAAGGATAAAAATCGTATTAGCGTAAAATTTGGTCAAGGCTAAAAATGTCGCTTACGACACTTGGGTCGGTCGGGACTCGGGACTTGATGTGTTATTTGTTTTTGACATTTGGGCTATTTTCTTGCCAAAAATTATGAGAAATGTATTCTTTTCCCGAGTGCTTTATAATAATAAATATAGTTCTTCTTGTTGCTTTGTTAACACAGGTATATAAAATGCAGTTTGTTTCTTTTCCTAAGCAAGTTCCTTTATTATTTCTTTCCCATAAACTTATGATTATAGGCCTGAATTGCACTCTTTCAGACGATTTTCAATACACGTTGCTATTCCGTTCTTATAACATAATGTATTGTTTCATGGAGAGGAATCTCCCTTTTATCTTCTTTTTGTTTTATTGGTCGACAAACAGACTGAGAAGCAGCCTTTACTATGGACACTGTTATCGTTGATAGAATAGGCTTTATTGTAAGTAAGTCTTGAGACTTAGGAGTAACATAGAGACAATACAATAGTGTTTATAACATACATAACATCACGCCTTTATAACCCTGAAAGATTAGGCAGAGCTGCACTTAACGTGGGACGCCCTCAGGCTAGGTGGAGCGACGATCTTCGCAGGATGGCTGGTAGCAGCTGGATGAGAGTTGCCAAAAATAGAGTTGAATGGCGAGCTATAGGAGACGCCTATGTCCAGTAGTGGACGGCTAAGTATAGGCTGAAGATGATGATGATCTATTAGACAATCTTTGGATAGACAGGATACACAGTAAAGAACACTATGCAAGAATTCACTGAAAATAATATGCATGTTGCAAAACTTGCTATCAAAAAGTAACTGAGTTAATAATTAAATGTCATTCGAAGCTAATTTTACGGCATCATAATAACATTTAACTTTCATAGTAGGTACGTATTAGAAAATAAACTTTAATCTGTAGTCATATAATTTTAAATTGCATTGACCTCACAATTACGGATTCTCAGTAATACTATCTTGTGATTGGACGGCTGGCAATCAAAATTTACGATCGACCAATCCAAACATGTTAACTATTTTGATTACAATTTAAACGTGAATTAGCAAATTAGTTCCTATTGCAAACCATAATAACGATTAATTTTGGATATTAGTTTCATTTGAGTTCGCAAATAATGATCCTTATGGCTGAGGTTACTCTGACGGAGGACTGGAAGAGCGAAACGAGATAAACATGGTATGGCTACATTATAAGCGAAGATATATTCGGCGATGACGTGGCTACAGTACACATGCTATCAAATCATCCATCGCGGTTTACTATACGCATAATGTAGCCACGCGCATATTTAGTAGCACTATTGAACTAGTCTTGCAAGTGAGAAATTTTCTAATTAATTCGCTTCAATTTCGCTGATATGTTGATGTAGCCGTGATTACAGTAATGTTGTCCCTATCGCATAAAGAAATCAAAGATCGCTAGTAATATTTGATGTACGGTGTAGCCATACGTGAGCATTCATTTGATTGTTTTAATCGCTCATGTGTCGCAGTCGCAGGTCGCGTCGCGGCCTAATGTAGCCTCAGCCTAAGGATAGATTCATTCTTTCTCTCTTCCATCATGTCGGCACGAGCTATATGATAGCTTTTACCATAGTATAAAGATCAGCAAGTCAGCAAAGTTAATGAACAATGCAACTATGTTAGGTACTATAAATAGATAAACGACATTCGTAAACCTTCAACTATAAATTCTCTAAATGATGGTGAAAACCACTTCGAAATTCGTTGCGTAGATTTGAAGAACGACGCGGTCACACAAACAGACAAGAAAAGCGACATTAATTTAATCTGTCAAGCGCTGCTAATGAGACACAATTGATTTTCTATTGTTTCGTTGCCGATCGGCGGACCGCGACGCTTGACCGGTTAAAAATGGAGATTTCTTTAAGATTTGTTAGTTTCATATTAATCTAAATGATGATGAAAACCGCTTCAAAATCCGTTGCTTAGTTCTAAAGACACGAAAAGTGACTTTAATTTCTAATGATATAATCTGCATTCGTGATTTATTTGCCAAAAATATGAACAAATATGAGTTTATAGAAAAACTAGCTTCAGCCCGCGACTTCGTTGGCGTGAAACTTCTTGTTTCCCCCGAGCCACCCCGTCGTATCGCATCACCCGCCCGCGCTATCACTTAACGTTCTTTTTGACATTTTTTCTTTTTGCTCGGCTCCTAAGGGTCATAGCGTGATGTTAAATAGCCTATAGCCTTCCTCAAGAATTGGGCTATCAAATGCAAGAAGAATTTTTCAAATCCGACTGGTAGTTCCAGAGATTACCCCCTACATACAAACTTACAAAGAAATTTTACCTCTTTATAATATTAGTATAGATAACTTTAATTCCTACAGAATTAAGTTCAGTTTACGCTACAATTTCAAACATTTTTATAATTTTTTCAATAGTGCTAGTCACTCTGAAATCAACTTTAATTTCCATTAAAATAGACTTAAGATAGATTACTCATTCAAACATAATTACACATTATCTATATCTATACTCCATTTGTTTAGGTAATTAAATAAAGGTAAACAAAAAAACCACGTAACTTAGTCAACCGACTAAACGTAATATCACTCACTTCACTTGTCATGCTATGTCACAGTTGTACTCTTCAATTTAGCAACATTATTAGCGAATCATAAAGTTGCTAAATTGAAGAGTACAACTGTGACGTAGCATGACAACTGAATAGACTGGTATTACGTTTAGTTGGTTAACCACGGCACGTGGTTTTTTTTGTTTACCTTTATTTAATTACCTAAACAAATGGAGTATAGTTACATTATCATAATCGTCATCATTCGCCACCATTATGTAGAGAAGAATCTCTAGTCCTCTACTGCTTACAATTCCACAATGAAAACACTTCAATCATTGTTTACAGTCGCAATATGTGCCAAAATCTTGCATTTGAAATCTTGTCAGACGTCAGTGTGTTAGTATTTATTACAATGACTACTGTAAACAATGGCAACTCGAGCAAATCTGACACTTTATTGCAGATTGATTTAGTTAGGATTAGATCATCAATGCAAACTATTATTGGAAGCATAGGTTGTAACACCCAAGTATCGTACTATAGGGCTTCGGATCATGTGACACGGAGTAATGAGGAAAATATTGTGAGGAAAGTTTTTGAGTATGAATTTTGGGCTTTAAAAGTAGGGGAAGACTAAAGAAACGATGGATGGACAACGCTACCAACGGATTAACGTGCTTTCCGAGGCACGGAAGGGTTCAAAGATGGTCATCAAACCACGGGCAACCGCGGCAAACGTAGCTTAAGCTGATCGATCGACCCGTGCGGCTGTTATTACTTAGCCAGAAGCCCCTCTAACATGTGAATTCCAGAATACAGGGTAGCTATCCGTCGGATATCGTTACCTCATTATTATAATGTCCATTCTTCAATTTGTATAAGCATTTGGTGTTAGAACGATAACTGTATACAACAATACAGCATATACTTTAAAGTCATAACAGTGTTGAAACATATCTGCGGCGCTATTCTGTAAGAATGTCACCATGTTATATGTGAAGTGAGCTGTCAATAGTGTCAATCCCTAGCATCACGTGGAATAACAGTTCACTTCATCTAAATTTTTACCCTTGTTCCATATATCCCTACTGACGTATCTCCACTGGTAGGGATACTTGGAGATTTTTCCAATTATCGCTACCGGTAGGGATATATGGAATCTTGTGCTCCATATATCCCTACTGATCCGCACTGGTTGGGATAGATGGATTTTTTTTTCCGTTTATCGCTACCAGTAGGGATAAAAAGTTTTCAAGGGTTTCTTTATGATTAATAAGGTGTTCCTGAATTACTATGAGATTTTTATAGAATACAAAACAAAACACATAAGCCGGCCCGGCTTATGTGTTTTGTTAAAGTTAGCTTCTCTATGCATGAAAGTTCATCTACGTGAAATTATATAACACTAGTAGCGCCCCGCAGTTTCACCCGCGTAAGTTTCGATCCCGTGGGAATATCGGGATAGAAACTATCCTATGTCCTTTCCCGGGACTCAAACTATCTCTATACTAAATTAACTACTAACTAACTACTAATATACTCATCGAAATCGGATCAGCGGCTTAGGCATGAAAAGGTACAGACAGACAGACAGAGTTACTTTCGAATTTATAATATTAGTATGGATATATATACAAATATATAGTATGGATAACATCACGCCTGTAATTCTCATACGGTTAGGTAGAGGTGTAGGTAGTTAGGTACCTATAGTACCAACCACATTTCGACAGTTATGTTAAACGCCCATGTAATAGGGGGCCGTGAAATAGTCCGCTGATCAACATAATATTCAAATTCCACTCTTCCTTTCAAGCCAAAAACATAAAACCAACGATTTACAACAAAACGCACGTTTACAAAACGACAAAGACACCTTCACACCATCCGGGCATCCGATTATTCCACTAACACTTCAAACTCGAAACAAAGGGCTAAAGCCTAAACCAATTCTAAAAGAACAGGACAGGTGTCTGCGAAAAATTTCTCTGAATCGTTTAGCATGGTAATAGAGGCGCATGCGTGCATATACATACGCCTTGATCAGACTCACGCGCAGAATAAGAATAATTGTGTGACTGGAATTTATATGGCGATGCGGTAGGTAATGTATTGTCCCCTTTATTATATCTGTGGGGCTATTTTCGGTGATAGCGCGGCTTTTAACGAGCTGGGTGTCATCTTGCGTGATGGTGATGGAATGTGCTGCGGGGCAATTGTGTAACACTTTATCAATCGGAATATGTTTCACTTTGACAGTTCAACAACATTCATTGCGTTATTTACGTGTTGAGCAGACAAATTTTTCGAACTTATGAAGCAATGGATTAGCAATTTGCTTCAAAATGATTCAAATTCCGATTAGATTAGATAAGTGTGTTACGCAATTAGGGTGCTGGTTGATCTAGCAACAATAATTAAACGAGGAGAATACGTCGTAGTTTTTTCTGAATTTCGAGACTGACCGTCGCGTCGCCAGTCAAGAGGAGGCGGATTTTCGTGCAACGTTTGAAATTGCAATATCTTGTTAACGTTAATCAGAACAGTGGTGGCTCCGTGTTAATGGCCCCATCTTACGAGTTGTAGGTCGTGAAATAATTTCATCCTCCTTGGTCTCAAAACGGTAAAGGAAAACATTGTGAGGACACCGATGTTCTAGAACCAAAAATTCGAAGACATGTGACATCTACCAACCCGCACTGGGCCTGGCTTGCGTAGTAGATTACAACCCACTCTCTCTCTCGAAGTGAGGCAGCCGGTGTCCCACCAGTGGGAACATTATAGGCTGATTATGTATGTTAACCAAAACAATGTTTCCATAGAGTTATGCAATTCCATATACGCACGTAGTTCTAATGCCTATATTTGTATAGGTTTTTCTATGATGTTTGAGTTTTCAACAGATGTTCACTGTCTATCATTCAATTATCTTTTAGATATCTTTCAACAAAACGATCTGCTACTGCTCCATCATTTTTTAGCCTAAACAATTTTACAGGAAACATCAGTCATACTTTTGACATTAACGATTAAAGCTTCTAATAAGGACCTCCTTAAATGAGACCTTTTTAATCTATCTCTAATAATAAAGCTGAAGAGTTGTTTGTTTGAACGCGCTTACCTCTAAAACTACCAGTCGGATTTGTAAAATTATTTTTGCATTTGATAGCCCAATTTTTGAGGAAGGCTATAGGCTATTTAACATAACGCTATGACCCTAAGGAGACGAGCAAAAAGATAAAAGTCAGAAAGAACGCTAAGCGAAAACTAGTGACACTGCGGGCAGGTGCAGGCGATGCGGGGTCGGGGTTATAAGAAATTTCACGCAGAAGTCGCGGGCAGAAGCTAGTACTCAAAATGTATCTCGAGTCTCGACAAGTTGCCTGGGAGGTCCAAGTATCCGATAGCACCAAATAGTTTCGCACGTCTGACAGTCAAGTATTTGATGACATATGGGGCCGACGGCTTCAAGTGCGCCAGACTTGGATGGTCAATCTATTAACTGTTTATGGTGTGTTATTAATATTCGTGAAACCATCGATATTAATGCCACTTCAGATTTGCAAGAATTTGTGGGTCTCAGGGAGCTCCAGAACGGAAGAAGTTCATCGTCATTATCCTGATACCCCTGCGGGGTAATCGCGTAAAACACCTACCATGGCAATCAATGGTAATGCCTTTCATTTTATGTTCTTTTTGCGTCATTTTCACCGCAAATAAACGTATTTTCTTTCTTTCTTTCTTTCATTTTGACTATTCGACATTGCGTTAGTGCTCTTTACGTTGTAATTTAGACAATTTTTAAAACCTATGAAGCAATTGATTATGAATTTCCTTCAAAACGCTCGGATTTGGATTGAAATTAGGGCGCTGGAATATTTGACAATATTATATATTAGAACCGTACCTATAATTTGAAATAGTTTCGGTTTCAGTTAATAAAACCTAAAACTTTTTATTGTTGTAAATTAATAATTATAATAAGGAAACAAATAATAACTAATACCTGATTAAATTAGTCGACAGCGATGCGGATGAATTTTTCGACGCTATATTTTAGTTTGTGTATAGCTTTAGTTAAGTTTAGGTTTTAATTTTGTTATTTTTATTAATTAATTAGGTGTTAATACATAAATAAACTAGCACATAGCTTACAAAACTAAAGCTTTTTCACTAAGCATTTTCAAGCCGCCTCGTCTTCGGAGTTATATTTATTTACGTACCTACGTAGAATGTTTCATTACAATTCGTAATGAAACCTCCAACCTTAGCATAACCAAGTCCATTATTTTTCTCAAGCTCTCGATTACAAGGCACTGTCTTAATTAATTATTTACATATTTATTTAACGCAATTTTTATGTAAATATTATTTCTGCTCATGTAAACTAATACATTTTACATAGCTTGGTATTATAATAACACAATTAAGATATGAAATACAATATCCGTTATTTAATTGATAAACTAATGTATTTTGTATATTTTTATTCAATAAGTATTTCCATTTGTGGTTTGGTGTAATTGAGGCCGACTCGAAGCTTATAATACGGATAGGTTTGCCTTCACCCTTCAGACGCATATATGTACAGTCAACAAGAGAGATAAGTATGCAGGATCTTCGGGTATAGTTGAAGTTTAGTAAGAAACCGATGGATGTTGTCGAATGAAATTTAATTTGATAAATGAGCTGTTTGTTTTCTATTAATATCCGACGAACCTGCATACTTATCTCTTTTGTTGACTGTACCTTTTATACCTAACCTATACAGGGTGTCCTTGGAAGTAAGGATCAAATCGAATAGGGGCGTGGGCTAGGTCATTTCCAAACTTTTTAACCCTGAGAATGTCAGTGAATTTTTTTACGGTTCAAAAGTTATGACCGATTTTAATATTTTTTTTCAATCATTTCGCTTAGAGTTCAAAGAAATTAATCTTAAAAAAATACTATCAGGGCTATCTAAAAAAAAAATTAATAGCCCTGATAGTTTTCACGAATTCGATCTTTCTTCTCTTTTTTTTTAGTATTTTTTTTTTTTGCTAAAACGTTTCTAAATGACCTTGCCCACGTCCCTATTCGATTTGATCCATACTTCCAGGGACACCCTGTATATTACTAATAATAAAGCTGAAGAGTTTGTTTGTTTGTTCGAACGCGATAACCTCTCTTTTTGCATTTGATAGCCCAATCCTTGAGGAAGGCTATATGCTATTTAACATCACGCAAGGGTAAGAACCGTGTAAAAAGAAAAAAATCTGAAAGAAAACCAGGTAATAGCACGAGCGGGCGATGCGAAACGACGAGGTAGGTCGGGGAAACAAGAAATTTCATGCGGACGAAATTCCGGGCAAATGCTATAGTTATGATGTTGATGTGTTGCGAAATGTATCCGCTCCGATATTGCGAAACGTACCCGCTCCGATGTCGCGAAATCTAAAGATCGGTAACAATAGAAAAAATAATTGTGTCTCATTAGTGACAGTTGAGTTAATTACATTCAAGCACAATTTTGCAGAGTAGGTAAATCCATATTCCATACTAATATTATAAATGCGAAAGTGTGCATATCTGTCTATTACCTCTTCACGCTTAAGCCGCTGAAACGATTTAGGTGAAATTTGGCACAGAGAAAGTTTGAGTCCTGGGAAAGGACATAGGATAGTTTTTATGCCGATATTTCCACGGGATCGACATTTATGCGGGTGAAACCGCGGGGCGCTGCTAGTTCATTATAAAATACAGGCCTCATGTATTCATATTTCAGCTAGGATGTTAAGTGGGCTTCTTCCCCAAAATTATTTCTTGAATTTTGTAAGGTCGGGCGGGGCTATTTCGACTATAAAAACACGAACGTCAACTTCAAAAGTCTGCACACCCGTCTTTGAATACGCTATGGTAGATTGAATAAATGTATGTTATAAAGGATTTAATTGAGATCATTCTTACGTAGGTCTTAAACAGAATACTCATCTTATATGTTCAAAGGAACGATATTTTTGAAATTGGGAAGAAATAGTTACAATTGCCCCACAGTGGGGCTATTTCAACTATGCCACATATATATTGTACTAAAGCCGTTATCGTTTTGAAATTGAGAGCCAGAGCATGTTTATGGCATAATTCATACCAATCTATGGCTTATTGTCTCCTAACATGGTTCAGTAACGTAATAAAATACTTTTAACACCTTGGAGGGGCAATTTCGACTTTTTCCATAGGTAGTAGTGCAGGGACGTATGCAAACCAACATTGTCGATAAATCAGATCAACAACAACCATGAATAAACAATTGTAAAAAAAAAAGTTTTTTTAAACTACTTCTAAATTGATTATTTTCTGTTTCTTATATTATTTTTTGACAATTTTTATTCAAATTTATAATACATGGACGCTAATATTTTTCAAGATCCTTGAATAGGTTGTTATGAAACAAATTTCTTCATAAAATTAATTTATTATTGAATTTTTTTCAATAATATTTTACTTCACCTTCACTTTTATTTTAATTCACCATTTAGAGATTTAATTTACCAACAGTGGTTCATAGTACAGTTTATCGCAGCATGTGCCAATATCGATATAATGGAACATCATCACATCACTAGTGTTTGGCAATACCATACAAAAATTAAGCGGGGTAATTTTAACTTAGGTAAGTCGAAATAACCCCACTTTTTCTTTTCGTGGGGCTATTTAAACTAACAAAAAATCTCATCAAAAACGTATAATTCCGAAGAACAAATAAGTGAAAAACAACTCAAGGTTTATATTTTCCCTAGTCACTGTTTAATATTGTAAAAACAAGCGTTTTAAACATGAATTTTGACGAAAAATGTGACGAGCGTCTTTTGTTAGCACATGCACAAAATGACGTCTGATAAAAAAAGGCGTGTGGGTCAAACAGTTCGCGCTTTAGCAGCTCCATCTATGAAATTTTCTTGAAATAATTTGTTCACGTACCTGGAGATAGATAGCGTTTTGGTTTAAATACAGTAGAATAAAAGTTATTGTCATTAGTTGAAATAGCCCCATAGTCGAAATAGCCCCGCCCGACCTTACTTAAGTATAATATCGACGGTGTAGTATCAATATCTAATGACTACAAAATCATGATTTTACAGGAGGCGAAAAAAACGTTTCATTTCTATAGTTTTTAATATTTTAATAAAAAAGTTACTTATATTAAACAAATAGTAGGAAACGTCGTCGTCAATGCAAGACCTTTATGTCTTTGCAAATATGACCTATTTCATATTTTACCTACGAATATGCAATAATGTGAAAATCGCTAAAATGTTAGTTATTAGAAAAAGAAAGAAAGAAAATACGTTGAAACTTCACCGTCGATATGTTATTTAGCCCTCTCCCCCATATTACATGGGACTTAACTGTCGAACTGTGGGTGTATACCTCTACCTAACCCTTTGGGGTTACAGATGTATGTCGTATGTCGGTACGTCTGTTACAAAATATTGTACCAGTGTGTATTTAAACACTGACTTCAAGACAAAAACCCTAAAATATGCATTCTATATGGAAGAATGCAAAATCAATTCCAAAATCCACTCAGCGATTCGATCGATTTTCAAAGGAAATAAGTCGATCGCTTCATCGAATTTGTCAATGTAACGCCCACACGGCTAAACCAGCTGCACTGGTTGAATTTATAACAAAGTGCGCCCGCGCCTCTGTCTGTGGGAAAAGTTGTCAGAAATTTAAGGAAAACGGTCGTACGCGCACTTTATGTAGAAAACAAACATCGAAATACAGAAATTATTGAAATAATCATTTATTCAAAAGGAAAAAATTAAGTATGCATAGATAATGTCAAATGTGGGCGTGGCTACACCTCTGCCTAACCTTTTGGGAAAAAAAGCCGTGATGTTATGTGATGTGTCAAGTGTGTAACGGTTTTACTTCCTTCGGTCAGAGCGATTTTAGAAATTCGTCATGACATTGTTTTCCTATTGAAAACTGCCCCGTGGGTCTCGTAGACGCAAGCGCGACTGCTGATCGTGGAGTCCTGGGTTCGATTCCCAGGTCGGCCATTAGGAATTTCTAGTAACAGCCCGGAGTTTGGAAGTTGGCGGTGTGATACCCCCGTGCCTCGGAAAGCACGTTTAGCCGTTGGTCCTGCGCCTGATCTCTCTCCGGCGATCCGGTCGTGTCGGATTGCCGTCCCATCGGACTATGAGAGTGAGGGAAGAGGGAGTGCACCTGCGTCTGCGCGCACACTTGTGCACTATAATATCTCCCGCGCCGAAGGCTAGTCTTCGTTGAGATTGGCCGCCGTGGCCGAAATACGGTCTGGAGGACTTTATTTATTTATTTATTGGAAGTGTTATTTAGCATAATTAGCCTAAAATGCTCCCACTGTTGGGACACAGGCCTCCTCTCTTCGAGAGGTAGTGGTATATTTTACCACGCGATCGCAAGTGCGGGTTGGTAGATGTCACAGATCTTCGAATGTTTGGTTCTACTTCTAGGACAAGCCGGTTTTCTCACGATGTTTTCTTCACTGTTTTGAAAGCAGTGCAACTGCCTGTCTGGGTTCAAATCCACGACCCACGACATGTAAATCGGGGCCGTTGTCACTGGGCCACCACTGCTCACGATCATTTATCTCTAGATACATTTTAAATACTCCTAACTAACGTTACATACTAAACTTTAAACAAAACATACAAATACAACATAAACGCGAATAAATTCTAAAATAACTTATATTCATAGTTAGTATCACATAGATCAAACATCAAAGCCCATAAATCACTACTAATAAATTCCGTCCATGTTGCAACTATAAATTCATCGAACCAATACTTCTATAATCCTATTCCTAACACATTTATATGCGCCGCGACCCACCATAGTAGGCCAATCAGAGTGGATCTTCTCAGAAACTATTACATGAATTTGACACCGGATGCGCAGGAGACGCAAAACGGACGGACGGACTCACCGGCTGTGTATATTACGGTACTATTAGAGTCAAAACAATGCGACAATAACGCACTAATGGGTTATGAATGATTTTCATATCCTTGCGAGTTAGCATCCGCAATTCCGCAGTTGTCTTGTTATTTGCACGTGGTTTGAATTAAACTCCTGTTAGTGTTAAGGTTTTAGCGGAATCGGTATCAATGTATGCTTGGGATACGTTTTTGGCATTTTTAAAAGGATGGACTAAATAGTCTAAATATACTACTAAGACGTACATAGTATGTCGTCAATGATCTATTAGATACTTCCTATTCCTGAGGAGAGAGAGTGCACCTGTGTCTGCACACACAGTTGTGCACCTTTCTGTGTGACTGTCACTTGTGCATCTTCCGCGTCTCCGTTGAGATTGGCCAAAATGGCCGAAATTCGGTCTGGAGGACTATTATTATTCCTGTATACGTCTGATTTTACTAATTAATCTGTCAAGCTCCGCTAATGAGACACAATAGATTTTCAATTGTTTCATCGCCAATGGGCGACGCGCGCCGCTTGACCGGTTAAATAGGTTACCCTATTGCTGAGATTGATCCCATCGCAAATTCGCAATTTCTCGTCTAGCAGGGGATCCAGAGGAGGGAGGTCCCCCCTCCCTCAAGGAATCAGACCAGAATAAATCCTTAAAACTACCCAATTATGTATTCTTCACAATTTTCCTGCACGCTTTGTTTAAGGGGGATGCGCTAAAGTAGTCCGCGAATTTAATTTCACAAGCTACCCTGACGCTAAAAAAGTTATGTGACAACGAAAAAAAAATACGATTTGAAAATGTTCCATTTAACCAGTTATTTCGAAAATTAACAGGACGTAATTACAGTCGTGACAATTAAAAACAAAACAATTTTACCATCAATCAAATCATCCTATCGCAGTCAACAGGACATTCCTGCAACATTCAAGTACATTCAGCCACATAAATATGCGGCAAACGGACAATTTCATTAAGTTTAGTTAGTAGGGCCAGCCGGAGCATTCTTGTCCTTGTTTAGTTCAACATATGATCGTGCGCAGGGCATTCTTTACTTGGTTTAGTACTTTAGTTGCACCAATTTATGAGGCGGATGGGCTCAAAGGATTGCTTGCGCGACATACAGACATAAAGACAAGCAAACAATTTTAAAGTGGAGAAAAAAACTGCGCGTGCTGTTTAGTTTTACGTTCATCACGTGTACGGTATAGAAGGAGAGGTTTTGTGTTAGAAACCGAGAGAGTTGTTCTTATTAAGGCGACTACATGACCTAAAGCGCGGTCTTTGTCGGACTGCATAGAAAAGAAAGAGAAGCGCGATGACACAACGGTGGTAATTTATTGCAATTATCTATTTACAAAAACTATTTAATAAAAAATAATCCATCACAGAATGCAGTTTAGCATTAGAAAGGAGATGGCTAAAAAAAACCCAGAATCGCCAAAAACTTCAAATATGCCATTTTTATAGGCATAATATGTACAACAAAAATATATAATAATATACTGCAAAAACGACGTAGTAGGTATACTAGATATACAGGGTGAATTTTTCAAGTGGGCGTGGATGGCCAAATCCGAAACTATGACGACTAGCGAAAAGTACTCAAAGGAGTCGCGGGCTCGATTTTGATGAAAACTAAAACTGCATCATTGGATTTTTGAAAAATCAATATTTCTAGCCAGGAATCGAACCTGTTGATTTTGAAAAAACAAACACTGTATTATTACACCATTCGATAGTGTCGCTAATAAGGATTGAATTCTGGGAAGTAATGACATACGTCAAACTAAAACAAAGAGCTCTTTTATAACAAAGTAAAAAAAAAAATCACGCTTTATAAATATTATTAATAATAAAACGTATTAAAAGATGAAGGGTATATTTTTTTACATTATTTTAATATATTATCATAATTATACATAAGAGATTGTGATAAAATAAAAGTCGAGTAATCAATGTAAGTATGAATAACATAAACACACAAAGTATAATAACTTTTATACTCTATGGTTTAGGAGGCTGATTTTTTGAAACCGTACTGGGTTTACTATAGTGAACCCATTTTTATACATTTCGTTGCTGGCGATTCTGGGTTTTTTGTCTATGAACTTTTAGCCATGTCCAATGGTATATTTTTAATTAAAATTGTTAATGAACAGATAAACTGCTTTTAAAGACAATTAAGAGGTGTATTTGAACATTTTTTTGATGCATTAATGTATACTTAATTATGATTTGAGTTCCATCACTGTATTAAAATAAGACTTGAAAATATCATATTTTTTTTTGGTCTAAATTATTTACGGTTTAAGGGATACACTGCTTTAAAAAACCAACTTTTTTACCGTTTTCTAAAACCTCCGCCTTAAGAAATAAGAATAGAAATGTACAAATAATAAAGTAACAGTGTATAACTCAATCTTGGGTACATTACCAGTCGACAGCGATGCGGTGCCATATTTTAGCTTTTTATTAGGTAGTAGTTTTAGCTAAAGTCTATTCAAACTTTTGTTTCAAGTTAATATTATTTCAAGTTAAACAAATATCTACTTTATTTTAATGGTAATTAAGTTGATTTCAGAGTTACTAGGAGGACTATTGAGAAAGTTATAAAAATGTTTGAAGTTGTAGCGTAAACTGAACTTTATTATGTAGGATTTAGAGGTATTTTTCCATAAACTCATATTTGTTTACATTTTTGGCAAATAAATCGGAAATGCAGATTAGGTTAGAATATTATATTTTAAGTAGTAGTATTAGAAGTTTCGTCATTGTTGAAAAGCCTTATAATAAATAAGTAAATATCCATACTAATCCTAACTAATATTATAAATGCGAAAGTACCTAAGCTTGTTTATTACCTTTTCACGCCTAAGGCCGCTTGTATACGTTCGTTTTTTTCACCGGACAACGGACCGTTTGCTTTCGCCGGACTCGCGGTGGTGTATAGTTTATAATGAATATGTGCACATGCATCGGACACAGGTCCGGCGAACAAATTACGCCGGATGCACCACAGCTTCCCCTCGGCGCATCGGATTCCGGACGAAAAACGGACGTATACAAGCGGCCTAAACCACTGAACCAATCATCCTGAAATTTTGCATATACGTTGTCAGGTGTACAGAGACGAACATAGGGTACCTTTAATCCCGAAAAAAGTGCTGTTCCCGAGGAAAACAACAATAACGTTATTATGATAAATGAATGGAGTGGATAGATGGCGCCACGTGTCTATTGAACTTTGTCACAGTCATTATTTAATTCTGAGGCGATACGAAGTTCGCCGGGTCAGCTGTAATTATTATAAATACGAAAGTGTATCTGTCTGTTACCTCTTCACGCATAAACCGCTGAACCGATTTAGATGAAAGTTGGTATAGAGATAATTTGAGTCCCGGGAAAGGACACAGGATAGTTTTTATCCCGATATTTCCACGGGAAACTTATGCGGGTGAAACCGCGGGGCGCTGCTAGTTCTTATATAAGTACATATTATCTTTCTCATGTGCCAAAACGTGTCGCGTCCTTGAAATTTCACTCTCAATTCTCGTGGGTCCCATTAAAATAGATGGACAACTCAGTACGTCTAACCAAAGATCCAAGCAAAAAAAAATACTGATTAAAGTGATTTTATTTTGACCTAAAATAATAAATTGCCAGCACACTAGTGTATTTTCGTTAGCTGATTATTTTTCTTGTAAGTATCTAATGCGTTTTTCTTATATATTTTTTTACCATCGTCCTTATTTTGGCGGACTGAATGATTTCTAAAAGTTTGTCCATCTATTTTAATGGGACCTTATAAATATCGAATCGCCGCTTAAGAAGTGTCACTTCAAAAAACCTTTTCACAAAAAAAACAACCGACTTCAAAAAAAGCACTATAAAGTGAAAAATAACTTTAATTTCGGAAGTCGGTGTCGTTTTTTCCGCATTTTCGTTTTTTGACACGGACTTCCGAAATTAAAGTTATTTTTTACTTTGTAGTGTTTTTTTTGAAGTCGGTTTTTTGTTTTTGTAAAAAAGTTTTTATTTTTCCTTTTTTTAGTTGTACCTACCCCACACAAATGCAATTAACACTAGTGCATTGAAGAATTGAAGACACGACTCAAAGAATCATCAAAATTCACATAGAAATGCCGGAGATGCAGTACATTTGTGCATATAGCTTCGTACATAAGAATAATTACCTAATGTATTATATACTAAAACCTTCCTGAAAGTATGTAGATCACACTAATGAAAGAATTATCAAAATCGGTTCAGTAGTTTTTGAGATAATTGCGGACTTACAAACATACATACATACAGGTCGAATACAGAACCTCCTTTTTTAAAGTCGGTTAAAAATGTATGAAATTGATGATGTACCTATAGTGTATGGTGTGCCTATTTTAATATGAGGAGGTTTAAAAACAATGATGATGACGTAAATGTAATATTTGTAATGTTGAGATCATTCTAAGTTAGTTCAACAAGGTTGATGTAAGTCCCATGAAAGAAAAGTAACAATCACGGAAACGTTACATTCTCATAACAAAAAAGGAAAAAATGGCTCAGTTTTATTAATATTACATGGTTTCTGAAACTGTAAACAATAAAAAGTAGGTAATCCGGATGATCACACTGTGTTCTGAGACTAAACATTAGACCTACTTATTTCTAGCCGCCATGATTTAAATTAATCTGTCAAGCGCCGCTAATGAGACACAATTGATTTTCTATTGTTTCGTCGCCGATCGGCGAACCGCGACGCTTGACCGATTAAATTAGTTTAAGGTGAATGCGCAGTTGTAGCCCGGTATTTTAGGTTAGTGTCAGACAACCTGACACAGAATCATTGATCAAGATACAACCTGACACTGACCCGCAAGTTCCAAAAAACTTAAGAAAATTTGAATTTCGCGGTCTACCACTGCGCATTCACCTTAATTAAAACAGCAAAAACACTTTGTCGTTCTTCTTTTCTTCTAAACCGAATCGATTCCAAAATTATTTAATAGGTACTAGCTTCTTCCCGCGACTTCGCTCGCGTTGTTGTCAACTATACTACAAAATATACCTTATGGCACTCGGCAATGATAGTTTTCTAATGATGAAAGCACTTTCGAAATCGGACCAGCCTTCATACTCTGAATCATTTTGAAGGATATTGCAAATCCATTGCTTCATAGGTATGTTCGAAAAATTTGTCTGCTCAACAACATAAAGAACGCAATGAATTTTGTTGAACTGTCAAAAGGAAAGGCATTCCTACTGAGAATGTGTTACGCGATTAGCCCGCAGTAGTACTTCCCGAGTCAACCACCTACACCACACCCAAAACTTTACCTCTTTATAATATTAGTGTAGATATATATTAGTTTTGACTAAAACTTTGCACCACTGACAGCTTTAGCAACGGCCTCGCACAAAAAGTATATTGAGTTTTCTAACCAGTCCAGTCTATCCGTATGTCCCAGGTCATCTCAGTTTAAGGCATTCAAACTAATTACTAAGTTTACGATTTCATCTGCTGGCGTACATTGAGTTGTCTTACATTGTGAGTGATACGGCCTCTGTGAATGCCCACCTGACATTTTTATCACATGACGCCATCTTGGATTGCGCCTGAGTCTAATACAAGAGGGAAATCAGAGGATACAAGCCGCCATCAACTCGCCGTGGGATTGATGAACGTGGAAATTGTTGGATAACTAAATTTATTGCAATTTGTTGCTCATTTGTAAATGCAACTGACGGTAGGTACAGACGCCAGCACCCGAAACTGTCAAATTTTCCCAATCAATTTTGCACCTTATACTTTAGCGGTAAAGTTGTAAATCTATTAACGAAAATTGACAGATTGTGGTAGCTTGATGTGCTGGCGTCTGTACAGGCTAGTTTTTTGTTAACTTGTATAATTATATTGTAGATTAGCTGTGACTTAACGCGTGCATGTCGGAAAACAAAATGATTTTTTTTTTCTAAAATAAAAGTAAGTTACTCCTTATAAGATCAGCTATCTGCCAGTGACAGTCCCGTCAAAATCGGTTCAGCCGTTTCAGAGATTAGTCGGAACAAACAGACAGACAAGCAAAAAGTTACAGGTACCGATATTTTCATATGCATTTAGTAAAAAGTTGTTATTTTGACATTACAAACAAACACTTCAATTTTATTTATTTGTATAGATCTAAGATATCTCTAAGGTTTCGTGGTTATTGTGTTTCTGTAAAATTACAATACCTATGACGTTTGTTCGCTTATTGTAATTCACGTCTTGTTAATTAATATTATAGGAAGAGCTTATTAAACATGTGGTTAACAAAATTCGGACACGAACAAAAACACGTTGGAAGGAAATCGAAAGGCTTCAAATCAATGTAAGCGTCATTAAACCCAAAAATAAACAAAATACAGTGGTTTTATTTACAAAGCCATAAGCTTTTTACGACGCTACCCTAAATGATATCCGAATGTCATCTAAAATCCATGTCTGCGCTATAAACTTGTAATTTCCCTCACTCGCTCCTACTGGGTGTCAATCAAACGGTCGTGAAACGCATTCAGTCGTCGCAAGACGCGTTTTCGCGTCCCATTTGGCGGCGCCCTTAGCCCTTAATCATATCCAATCCCAGCTAGTTCGCCTTTACGTTAAATGACTCGGCAACTTTTTTGCTCAAACAGTTTTTATTTCACGCGATTTTTACGAGCAACAACAATATTTTACGACTTATGACTGTATCGCAATGAGTTGCATCGGTTTATAATACTTTAATTTCACCGCCAGAAAACCATAAAAATATGCAAATGCGACATAAAAGTCGTTCGTGAGGCGACAATAAAACGCATTAATCCGAGCGACAGGCAGATAAGTCGTGCCGTCTACTTATCGAATGGACACTGTTAAAATATATATACTTATTATGTTTCTATATTTGTTATAGGTACGATATTAATTAGTTTTAAGACGTTTACCTATAAAGTTTTGTAATTAACAGTCATTACAAATCGCGCGTTTGTCACATTTTAATAAGTGTTAAATTAAAAAGTATATAGCTGGGTCATTATTTTATATGTTTATGTATTTAAGAAATTTCTCGTCGGCATGGTTTTGGTTCAACAACAAAAAACTCGAAATCCATTAATTTGTATGGATGACATCTTCAAAACCAACGACGTACTTAATAAATATTAAAATATTTCAATATCCATCTATGGAATATTAGTAATTAATTAAAATGTGGTTTTAATCCGTCTATAAAATTACATTAGCTCTTTACATCACAAAACTATTTGCCCCTTTATTCATAAACTTTGCTTGCGACTGTTTTACCATACATTTTCAACGTTTAAATGTCACTTAAATCTGATCATCGTTTATTTTAAACAAACCCTTTCATGTTTAGCCCACTTTTACTTCTAGGTCTGTGAAAAAGTAAAAACGACATTAATCTCAAATGGTTAAAAAAAGAACACGACATTTTTAATAACTATGAAAATATTAATAAGTATTATTAATAGGTCCCTAATTACAAATTAGTTTATTCTCACACAAAGTGACGTATTTTAGCTAAAATTTATGGGTCATAAAAATCAAATTGGACCTTCGGAGGCAGATACGGTTTTTACTTGTAATTGGGACCCACCGCAGATACGCGATTCCACTTTTTACAACAGATTAAGTGACAAGTCATTAAAATTATCATTAGGGATGATCGTAAATTAACGTGTTTTTTAATGGGAACTTAATAAATGTCTTGACAACTTCGATATAAACAAGAATATACAGACAGATGCCTCGTTTAAGTTTTTCGTCTATGCCTTGCTTCGAAGCGTTCCTATAGTCTTTATAGTTTAGCATAGAACCTTTCATCACAAAATACTGCTTAATTTAGTCAATTCGGTCATTACTTATGCAGTCTCTTAGCGTATCGATGGCAAATTCAGTCAGCCCATAAATTAGGTAAGGGTGTAGCTGTAGGTGCGCTAAGATGTGATCAAGCAAAAAAACCGAGTGTGCTTATGACCACACGACTGAAGTGAAACTTCAAACGTATTTGGCTATGAGAAGAAGAGAGAAAGAAAATGTGCGCGCGCACTGCTTTCTTTTGCTTATATCCCCTACTCAACTCCCGTTCGCCTCGCCCGATCACACTTTTTGTAACGCGTTCGCCAGTTTACTCCCCAAGACAAGCGCGCATAAAGAAGTTTCCCTTCAAAAATACTTGCATACGAAATTGTTCCGTAGACTCTTACTGATAAGGAGCATGATTGCATTTGCAAAAACTAACGCGGTTGAGTACCTACGTATTTGAGCGAGCAGCCGTATAAGATACTTTATAGTCTTGCAAGTATTTTGAGTTGGTACCTGGTTTGCGTACTTGGAAGCAAATACCTGGTGTAAAAACCCGGTCGCACAAATACGTACCTTCCCTACTTGCCCGATCACACGTTTTCGTAACGCGTTCGCCAGTTTACTCCCCAAGTCAAGCGCGCCTAAAGAAGTTTCACTTCAATAAATTCACAAGCAGCATTTTTTTGTACAAAATAATTTTCCAAATCATTCAACCGAGTCAATGGGGGCTGGTAAAACTGGCTCTAAAATCTAAAGCTAATAATAACAAAAGCGGGTGGAGATGCATAGACGACTCCATCTTGGAGTGTAAATGTGGTGCTGTTCCACAAACGATAGGACACTTTATGTCCTGCGTGTCCTGTCAGCCGCACGTTACAGGAACTTATGGACGCTAGAGATGGCGCCAAACACGTAGCCATTTAGATTGCCATCGACACGCTAAGAAGAAAAGAATAACAAAAAGTAAGTAACCCATACTAATATATTAAATGCGAATGTAACTCTCGTCTGTGTGTCACTTTTTCACGCCATAACGGCTGAACAGATTTGGATGATATTGGGCACATGAAGAGACCAAGACCATGTAGTAAGTACGTTCTCGTGGGATTCAGTCCGACCTCTGTACGAGCGAAGCCGTGAGAAAAAGCTAATTTATTATAATATACACGTTAGTTAGCACCGAACAGTTACAAACACTGACCACCTACAAGCCATTCATGCAACAATGTATTTTACTATACAAAACGTACCTGAAGCACTAAAACTGAAGACAATACTTCTTTATAAACAAGGAAGAACCTTGAAAGCTTGTGACAACAGACAATTGTCAGAACTTTTGCATTGTGCAATGAAAATTCCGAGAGTCGAGACCTGTAATAATAAAGATTACACGGCAATATTCCGTAGCCGCAATCTCTCTGTAGTATACATAACATAAATACCATCGTGGCCTGATCACTTAAAAAAATTTTCCTTAAAGTTTTCGCCTATTAGGAAAGCGATAACGCAATTAGTTGCAACCTGCACTGCGTAGCTTAGTGACGCATCACGTGTACTCCTTTTGTGAATTTTACGGACGAACTATTCGACCTTGGCGGCCTTACTAGAGAGCGCTTCTATTTTTTGAGTGCAAAACCACATCGCAAGTAGGGACAACTGTCAAATCTTGTTCGTCATTCATTTTTAGTTCGGTCTTAGAACTAATCTGGTGTCCGTTTTTGTACGTAGTAGGCAATGCCCGTAACTTCGCCCGTAACTACGGATTTCGAGATTACGGAGTAGACCCGCAGAACTGAAGATCGTCAAACCAAGAGGTTCACATGTTTAACCAATTAATTTTTTAAACCACTTACGATACTTAATTGTCGTTCACAGACCTGCCAAGACGCAATCATCAAGAAGAATTGCTGGTCAACCAATAAAATGGACAACAAGACGGAAGACGGGTAGCAATCACAAGGATTATTGATCACTCCGAACTTACCTTGAAAACTACCTGACAATGATACAGTATCTCATTTCGTGGCTCGCGTCCTTGACCGAGAAACACGAAACCAAAAACAAACCATAACAACTCAGTCATAAAGTTGATAGTTGCTTGTTCTTAGTAGCGTGTGCAATGGGATTTGCTTGGGCAGTCCCACCACAATTATATCCAGTGACCCAATGTCGCCAGTAACCTATTTGGTCAGGAAATTGAGTTTGTCGAATTCCATCAAAATTGGATCTGTACTCTTGCATTGTAAAACACCTCGGTGCCACTTGCCCCGGCGCTCGCGGGTCTAGGGTTATTGAAGACTGACGTCACGTTATTTGTTTGTTGTTCGAAGTTATTAGACGAGAATCGACGGTTCTTTTTCTATTTGAGTATGCCAAAAACGCCAAAATGTCTAAACAGTGTATGGAGTGCCTCAGTTTCAATACCCAAACAACAGACGACCTTGATTAGTCTACGCCAGGAACGGTAAAAATTTAGAAACAAATGAGTTCTGACAGTCAGACATTCTACTTTGATTAAGTCTATGCCAAAACAAATTAATCCCACCTGAACTTTGTGACTCATATGATCGGAGAACGTAGACTGATATAAATCCATTCTAGATTTTGAGCCAAGTAGAGCTTGAAGAATTTTGTCTTTAATTCTGCGATTGACCGCGTGTTCGAACACTTTACAAAAGGGCTACTTTACGACGGCCGAGTGTCTAAGGTAGCATAAGTCACGCCATAGTCACATAATACAAGAAGATATTAGTAGGTACGTATGTGGAAGATATGTATAAAACTGGATAGAAATGCAGAGAGATGCAAATTCGGCAATGGTACCATTTGAGCTGTCAATTATCCTAAAGTCATCATTCATGTTCTCTTGCCAATGATGAATGTTCGTTGAATGTTGTGTATTGTTCGTCGAATGTTATGTATTGTTCGTAGAATCGTTGAGCTCCTCAAGTTCTGAGTTGAGCTGCACGATTTTTGACAAATGCGTGCACTGACTGGACAGGTCCGCTAAATCTGTGTAGTTCTTTCCTCAAAAGACCATTTCAGACACCAATCTACATGGTCTTCACATGATCTGACCAAAATTTTGTCTGGACTTTAAAAGAGACTGTGACCTCTGAGTTTGTTTCGGCTTTTCTTCTCAGAGTAGTCAGATAGGAAACGCCGACCTCATCTAGCTTAAAAAAATATGTTTGACGTGTAAAAGTGTTTGTACAAACCTACTTACAGAAAATAAATAATTTATCTAAAAGATTCTAAAGTAATTATCATAATACTAGCTTCTGCCCGAGACTTTGTCCGCGTGAGATTTCGGCTCCTGAGGCACCCACCGCGTCGCATCTCATTGCCTGCCCGCGCTACTACTTCGTTATTTCTATTTTTGCTCGGCTCCTAACGGTCGTAGCGTGATATTAAATAGCCTATAACCTTCCTCAAGAACTGAGCTGTCAAAAGCAAAAAGATTTTTTCAAATCCTACTGATAGTACTAGATATTAGAGTGTCCAAACAAACAAACTCTTCCACTTTTTATTACGCGTGAAACCGCGGGGCGCAGCTAGTAGATTATAAGCTTTAGATATCTCATAATGAAAAACGACTCAGACCAGAATGTAAACTCTTTCTCATTCCAACCAAATACTAATAAGAGGGAACGGTAACATTAAAACTGATCCTAAAAGATATAGCGAGGATATACATAGTTAGCCAGAGCATTGTTGAATGAAAACATCGGTACAAGGTTGGCACACCCAGACATTTAGTGTAATGACCACCATCATGTCTTCACAATACGAAATAATGATCATTAGACCATTCTTATGAGTTATGAGTTAACATGTTGGCCGCTTGTGCGGTTATAACAATTGAAGCTCCCTCACAGCTGCTTCCGAGCCTTCAGCGAGGCCCTTCAGGCATCACAGACAGGTTTTTAAAAGGTTATTTGGGAAGCCTTCATTGAAAGCAGGAGCTTCGTTTTGTGCGGTCAGTCATTGATGGAACTCCAACAATGGTCAATGCTGAAGAGGATAACAAAAGTTGCGTGTGTAATTTAATCTAGATTACTTTACTTTGTTTATTAGATTTTGCCGCATATGCCTCACGCCATCGTCCAACTTTCCTAAAAAAAAATCCTTATTTTCCTGTTTCGTCCAACAATTGAATTGTTTCTTTTTTAACCGACTCCAAAAAAGGAGGTTCTGTATTCGACCCGTATGTATGTATGTTTGTATGTCCACGATTTTCTCAAAAACAAATGGATCGATTTTGATAATTCTATCATTAATGTGATCGACATACTTTCAGGAAGGTTTTAGTTTTATTGTTGAATGGGCTTGCTGTTGACCTTGATCACGTCTGATGTAAACCAATGGATGAAGTCTATTGATGGAAAGAGTGTGTCCAGAAGATTTAAATGTGGAATCCGGGTACACAGACGCTAGCAGACAGATCCACACTTTGTTGCCGTGCGCATAATAAATTTGGAGGAGAAGCGCTAAGTACAAACGCCAGCACAACAAGCTACCCGAAACTGTCAAATTTTCCCAATCAACTTTGAACCTTATAATTTAGCGATAAAGTTGAAAATCTATTAAAGAAATTTGACAGATTGTAGAAGCTTGATGTGCTGGCGTCTGTACAATCAGTCAAATATGTGTTTATTTAGTATTTTGATACTGGTGATGGTGCTATGGAATAATTATATTACGTACTCGTAGCTTTCAACTTAATTTTTCCGACAGCAAAACTTTTTTTTGCCATTTGTTGGATTCTATTGGTCATGGCTAGCTCAAAATGAAAACTAGCGAAACAAGTTGACATTTATCTGTGGTGCTATTCTATAAAACATCTCACCGTGAAAACTTAGGTGAAGTGGGCTGTCAATCGTGTCAATCGCTAGCATCGGATGTGATGACAGTTCACTAGAAGCTCACTTCATCTTAAGTTTAAGTTACGTTTTTACAGAATGTATCGGCTGACCTAGAAACCAACATGTCCTCAGGAATAACGACCGCCTCGGACTGACGAACCGTATCACACTTACATAAAATTAAAAATAAACCTATTAAATATGTATAAGCGGTGCCTTTTCAATTACAAATGAGTCAAACAGCTCCGAGATAAAAAAAAAACGTCACATTAAAAAAGTTTGATTGTCACAATAATTACTTCAAAACATAATGAGCTTTTGTACATCGGTGTTCAATAACTTGCACAATATATTGGAGCGTGTTGTTCAAAAAAATTAAACGGCAGGTCATTTGTTATATTTTTTTTATTTTTAGACCGGTTGTATGTATGAGAATCGCGCACGCTTCCCAAATATTTCTTCCATCCCTGAAAGTAGGGAAAAGGACTTTAAAAAGCATTTACAGAATCTACATTTTCGGACACCGTATGATTCTAAACTACTGTTATCTGTTCCAGGAAGTATTCTTTAAATAAATGCTCACGCGCAACTCAATGTGCATTGAGTAAGATGGCCGCCATCTGTCAAAATCGTGGGGCCATTGTGTGCAAGCTTACCCGTTTCCATTGTTGTAAAAGCTGGAAGCTGCGACTTTATTCTGAATGTTGATGAAAGCGCTGTTCTAGATGAAATTGGGGACATCAGCTTTTATTTTGCATGAATGGATGCCCAGATATGAATTCCCAAATTATTGCATCAATCACGCTCTTCGGGGGAGACAAAATTTGTGGTTTTGTTTAATCCAAGGAAAAACCGATAAAAATTAGAAGTCTATAATTAAACGCAACCATATTAGATGGGAGACCATCTTTACATACCAAGACCCCTCCGTGCGTCGGAAAGCACGTTAAGCTGTTGGTCCCGGCTGTCATTCGTGGATCTTTGACAGTCGTTACGGGTCGTCAGAAGCCAGAAGCCCGAAAGTCTGACAACCAGTCTTACCAAGGGGTATCGTATTACCCAATAACTGGGTTGTGGAGGTCAAATAGGCAGTCGCTCCATGTAAAATACTGGTATTCAGCTGCGTCCGGTTAGACTGGAAGCGGACCCCAACATAGTTGGGAAAAGGCTAGGCAGATGATGATGCAGATGATATATCTATAGATATCTGACCCTAAGTTAACAAAGTTCAAGCCTATAATCAAGTCCTTGCAGTAACCATATTATGTCAGAGATTTGTTTACAATTACATTGTAAATTAGGTTATCTTGTGAGCATGGATTATTTATGTACAAGTTGCTAGTGTTGCTAGGCCAGATAATTATTATTTTTGCGTGCAAAAACAAGTCTGAGCTAATTAGAGTTCATTTGTGATATTGGGACTTTGCGTCCTATTATGAGAGCCAAAAACTACCATCAATACTAATATTATAAATTCAAAAGTAACTCTGTCTGTCTGTATGTTACCTTTTCACGCCTAAGCCGCTGAACCGATTTAGATGAGATTTGGTATAGAGATAGCTTGAGTCCCCGGGAAGGACATAGGATACTTTTTATCCCGATATTCCTACGGGATCGAGACTTATGTGGGTGAAACCGCGGGGCGCAGCTAGTATTATAACCATAGTTATATGGCAATTGGTTAGTTAGTAGCCTACCCGAACACAAGAATCTTTATTTATGTCTAAACCTAAGGTTTCCTAAGACAGCGTTGGCCGCCATATAGCGTCCGCAATTTACTGTCGAATGACGTCACTGAAACGTTATTTATGAAAGACAGTTGGTGTGTTTCCCTAGAGCTTTTTATGACACGGGTAAAGTCAAACCCTTCAGTCTCATAACGTTCAAGTTGCAAAATAACATATGGTAGCAAAATGTTCAAATCTCATAAGACCCAAGTCTCGAAACCTCCAAGAAACCCCGCTGCCGTCCATACTAATCACACTAATATTATAAAGGCGAAAGTTTGTAAGCGTGTGTGTGTGTGTGTGTGTTTATATGTTTGTTACTTCTTCACGCTCAAACGGCTGGACCAATTTTGATGAAATTTGGTATAGAGATAGCTTGAGTCCCGGAAAAGGACAGGGTACTTTTTATCTCGATATTCCCACGGGATCGAGACTTATGCGGGTAAAACCGCGGGGCGCAGCTAGTATTATAAATGCGAAAATGTGTCTGTCTGTCTGTTACCTCTTCACGCTTAAACCGCTGAACCGATTTAGATGAAATTTGGTATAGAGATAGTTTGAGTCCCGGGAAAGGACATGGGATAGGTTTTATCCTGATATTCCCACGGGATCGACATTTATGCGGGTCAAACTGCGGGGCGCTGCTAGTATTGTATAATAGTTGTGCCCGCGACTTTGTTCGCGTGGATGTCGAAAAAAAATCATGTGTCACTTTACAAATTCTTTTTCTAAAATAAAAGTAAGTTACTCCTAATAACATCAACTATCTGCCAATGAAAGTCTCGTCAAAACCGGTCCAGCTGTTTCTGAGATTAGCCGGAACAGAGAGACAGACAAAAAAAAAGAATATTTTTGTTATAAGTACCGTATATCCTTTCATTATGCAATTAGTAAAAAGCTGTAATTTTGACATTAATACAAACAGAATTTGTATAGATAATTTTACAGTTATCTTGTAAGTGGTGTCGGTCATTGTATATGAACCCTATGCCATATGTTTTGCCATAACATCTCCGTTCAACCGCAAGGTTCCGGAATCATTAATGGTCAGCCACATAATTTTAATGTTCACACCCATATTATCTTATAGCCAATAAATTGTTCGGGGGATAATGTGATGTTATAATAATATCAACCTTTAATTATACCACTGCAGGCTAGAAATATGCTGAACAACTGTTCTGCCTGTCATAGGACAGAGCTGGCTTCGCAGACCCGCACCCTAATTGCGTAACACACTATCAATTGGAATCAGAATCATTTTAAAGCTAATGAATACATTGCTTCGTAAGTTCGAAAAATTTGTCTGCTCAACACGTAAATAACGCAATGAATGTTATTGAACTGTCAAAATGAAACCGATTCCGATTGACAATGTGCTACGCAATTGCCCCGCAGAAGGCCAAATCTCGTAATTAAAAACATTCAAAATCTAGTCACAGTCTCATCACAGGTCTCATCTCGGCGACAAACAAATGTCAAAAACTTAGGGAAAAAATGTAGGGAAACTAGAAGTATTTTTGACAGATTGAGACCGAGATCAGACTGTGAACGTTCTTAAAATTACGAGAATAGCCCCTCTGATGTCCTATGTGTTTGTGTGATAGTCGAAACTAATATAAATAGAGAGATTTGTTTTTTGTATGTTTGTTACGCTAAAACGGCTGAACGGATTTGGATGAAATTTGGCACATAGGATAGGATGAGAAGGAGACAAAGACTTTAATATTTCTTAAGGAGCTCATACCTCCTACTTAGATAGAGGACACAATATCATAAATTAATTTTAGTGCAAACATTTTTGTCCGGAAGAAAGCAATTTCTTGATCAGTAAATCTGAATATCATTGTCAGTATCGTTAAGGAATTAAAACTGATAAAAACTGCTTTATCTTGAACATTTTGCATTGTCTCCATAATTATGTAATGATGGGTTGGTGTAGATTCAATCTACAAATGGTTGAAATCACACAAGCAGTGAATAGGAACGCCGAACGTATATGTATTGTCTTTACAAACATAACAGCAACCAATTGTCGGTTAAAACTTAGGTATATGGGAAAAGCGCCAGCCCCCATAAGTGAAGATGTAAGTGAGCAAGGTTTAGGACATTGTCAGTGGTGTCCAATGTTTAACATGTATGTCCCCATTTTATAACATATAGATATCAGAGGGGCAATTCTCGTAATTTTAAGAACGTTCAGTCTGATCTCAGTCTCAATCTGTCAAAAATACCTCTAATTTCCCTACATTTTAACATGTTTTTGACATTTTTGTTTGTCGCCGAGATGAGACTGCGACTAGATTTTGAACGTTTTGACCGGTCAAACACCGCGCGTCGCCTATTGGCGACGAAACAATAGAAAATCCCATCTGTCTCATTAGCGGAGCTCGACAGATTAAATTACGAGAATTGGCCTGCAGGGCTCACAGGACATGATATTTAACCCATCCTTTGCTGCACCATAACTGTGCTTCAAGTTGAACTCTTCTATAGGATCACCACCTGAGAAGGTTTTCCTTGTTTTGGCCGACCAGCACCTTAATCGCGTAACACATTATCAATCACAATCTGGATAATTTTGAAGGATATTATTGCTAATCCATCGCTTCATATGTTCGAAAAATTTGTCTGCTCAACAACGTAAATAACGCAATGAATGTTGCTGAACTGTCAAAATGAAAGCCATAGCTATTACCCTTCAGAGTTTCCTACCAAGAACACACCGATACTTTAAACAAAATTTTATTTACTTTGTTTTTTTATCGCCAAAATAAACACGTCATAATAACAATATGTTCTCACGTCACTTGGGGAAGATTAGATATTATTATGCACTAATTTTATCAGAACGCATTGCCAACTGTTCCTTATCTATAGGTCAAGCAAGAAGTGTAAAAATGGCTGATCCTCGTATCTACATTGTCAAGGCAAAGAATATCGTTTTTATCAATTTATTGAAATTGCCGAAATTTCGGTCGACATTGATGCAAGGTGACATTTCAGCGGTTATATTTTTTTTTAGATGTAGTGTCTACATCTTTGCAGTTCACAAAGTGCCTGCCCCAGAAATAGGTAGCTGATAGATCTGCTGGTATCACACTAATATTATAACTTAAAGGCGAAAGTTTGTGAGTGGGTGTGTGTGTGTTTATATGTTTGTTACTTCTTCACGCCTAAACCACTGAACCGATTTAGATGAAATTTGATATAGAGATAGATTGAGTCCCGGAAAAGGACATAGGAGAGTTTTGATCCCGATATTCCCACGGGATCGACATTTACGCGGGTGAAACCGCGGGGCGCAGCTAGTAATAAAAGAATAATAAAGACTTCGACATTATCTGTCTACCAACAGCTGAATGTAAGTATCCTTGCCCTTGACAGATTTTCTGTTGGTTATTTATTTAACACTAGCTGCGCCCCGCTGTTTCACCCGCTATAAAAGTATTATAGTCCTTTTTTATTGATTCCCTTTCCAAATCTCCACCCCCCTTTTTACACCCTTAAGGGATAATTTCGGGGATAAAACCTATTTTATATCCTTCCCCACAACTCAAGCTATCTCCATACCAAATTTCATCTAAATCGCTTCAGCGGTTATTGATTCCCCATACAAACTTTCACCCCCTTAAAGGATGTTTTCTGGGGTAAAAACTATCCTATGTCCTTTCCCGGGATGCAATCTATCTCTCTGCCGAATTTCATCTAAATTCGTTCAGTGGTTTAGGCGTGAAAAGGTAACATACAGACAGACAGAGTTACTTTCGAATTTATAATATTAGTATGGAAATATGGATTAGTATGGATGAAAGCCAAAACAATCTGAGAGACATTGTATGGATTTTCATTGGTGAAAATGATAGAATTTGAAGGTCCTGTTTGTGAGCATACACAGCGGCACGCATCAACTGCAGCCGACGACAAAGTGCCGCGTTGCCGTTGACGCGTGCTGCTTGTGTGTGTAAACACTTACCAGGAGACAAAGACAAAGACATTTATTCGTTGGATATGGTAGGTACAGACAGCGTCAGAGAAAAGGAACCCCCTTTGGTAACGACTCATTACCAAAGGGGGTTCCTTTTCTCTGACGCTGTCCGTACAAAGTTGGTTGGTACAAATGTATAAGTTCAACACATCAAGTACTTGATAGTGAGCTAATTCCCTTTATTTTAGGCGCAAGTCTAACCATCTTCCTAGAAATCTGAACCTTACAGTCTCATTACTTAGGGCTGGCCTATTTTTAGCCCAAAGAATAAGCATTGCCATCCAGCGTGGTAATGCTGCCAGCCTTTTGGGCACTTATCCCATTGACAGCGATGCGTACGAATTTTTTCATGCCTAATGAGCTCCTGTCTTTTTCTTTTTTTTATACACTTGTACATATACACTTGCACTTGCTTTTACTTTTTATATACTTGTATTATATTGTAAAATAGGTTAAGTGTGTTAGAAATAAATATGTATCATCATCATCATTTCAGCCGAAAGACGTCCACTGCTGGACAAAGGCCTCCCCCAAGCACCTCCACTTCGACCGGTTTTGTGTATACTTAATGTCAAATATTTTTTTTTTATTAAAATCGTCTCATTATTACCTAACAAAGAAACAGACCGATTTACACGAACCCTGCGCACACGCATCCACTCTCACAACAACAACAACAATTAAGTTACATGACCGTTATAATTCCAGTAGTCGTAAAAGACCTAATCTCACCTTATAATGTAAACACGATACGATATTTTAATCAATGTTGTTCGCTATACCGTCACACGTCATTTGCCGCGAGACAGCATCAATCACCGTGTCCCATGCTAATTGCGTACACGATCGTAAAAATATAATTAGTAAGTCCTTATCGTAAGTAAGGCTTAATGTTGCAAATGTCGCGTTAGTTGATTAATTAAATCTTGGGGCGACGTTATGGTTAGATGTGGTTTTTGTATGGATTTTTAATGAGAATGCTTGATTGATCTAGATTCTAGGGGGTCGAGCGTTTTTCGCCGAGCCCATCCTTGAACGCCAAAAACGCTCGTCAAGGTTAGAGATACATCTGGATTTTTCGGGAGCCCTCCCATATCCAGATGTGTCCCCAAAACGATGCGTTTCCGTGCAAGTAAACATCTGACATTTGCCGAAGGTCGTCAGAAGGCTGAAAAACGTCGAGAAATTCTGACCTTTGATGTGCTTATTGTGCTGTTACAGAGGTCAGATTTTAAACGCTTATATTCAGGAGCATCTGCACTAATTAAAAAAAACTCGTTTTCATTAAGATCAAGAACAATTCATGATCTACATTTCCAGTGAAGAAATCAGTATTATTTAAGTCAATTTGACAGCTAATAAACACATTTCATAATAAATTACGAGGTTCAAGTAACATTAGAGTGCAAAACTAATGTCATATTATATGAGCATTTAAAAAACAAACAAAAATATATTGAGTGCATGAAACACAATATCGTTGGGTCTCAAAAGGCTTTGTGCGTTAGCTTAGGCTGCGCAGGCGCAGGGAGTGAGCAAGGCGGCGCGGCCGCAGATTCCGCGAACAGCCGAGTTATGGCCCTACAAAACGTCAGGCGAATCATCAATGTTTAAATCGTAATATATTGAAGAATTTCGCAATTATCATATTTCATACTTATTTACGACGTCTAGGCTCCCAACTGACGTCTATCCAATGCGATCCTGGGAGGTCATAAAACGAATAAACCACACAGTAATAAACGTGCGTTTTATTTCTTGTATAATTATATATGAAGCTATTTGTTTTTGGACTTTTTTGGCTTCGCATGTAGTGAGGGGCGTTTATGATCCTCTCTCGGATGTATTGAGACGGTTTTGGCGAGAAACGCATCTGTTTTATTAGGGACGGTTAACTTAAACTTGGCGACGTAAGTTCTGTAAGGACTTGCGAGGTTTTGAGTGACTTTTACTGTTCTAGTGAGTGGCGGCGATGAATTTAATGGATGAAGCCAAACACGTACAAAAGGAGAGCGTCGGCGTTAAAATGAGAACATTTTATCGTAAGATAAGTCACATTTATGCACCACGTAACTCATAAACGGCATGCAGACATATAATTACGTACACCGATACGCCATTGTTGTGGCGGGAAAAACAAATGGAGCACCGCAATGGCTCGCTGTTATAATGCTCGTTTATGTTGTTAATTTTCCTGCAAAAACGGATACTGCTTTTTCTAATGACTTTTTCTCGTCGTTAATCATTTTAGAATTGCAATCAAGACGTTAAGGGTGTGTTTTGTTGTATTCTATTTCAACTTAATCCGCTTCCGAAAATTTTTAAGACCTTTCGAAGAAAACTTTTTAGGATTTGGGTATTGGATATTGGTCGGCATTTGTGTAGCGAGTGATTTCCCTAAACCCTAAACAAGGCATTTGTTCCATTCAAGTAATTTGACGAATGTCAATAAAAACACTATTCGGATGACGAGAATAAGGGAAAAAGAACACAGAGTAGAAGACTATGACAGAGGCTGCATATCTATGCTGCTACTACTACTGATAAAGGATAAATGAAACACGAGAACATAGTGTGAGGATGTTTGGCAATAAGATAATGATGAAGATAACAGGAACAAAAACGATTCAATCACAACCATCTTCCCTTCGGTAAGAAAAAACACATCGCTCAAGTTGCCGCGATTGCATATAACTTGATTATAAACCTTAACTTTAAAAAATAACGTTTATTATCGTTTGCAATATATTTACCACTTTGATTGAAAAGTAAACGTATTTCTAGATAAAGCACAAAATATGTAAATATGGAAAAATAAAACATAAATCTAAGCAATAAGGTTGAAAAAACTATGTTACAAAATAAGGCCACAACATTTGTGGTCTTGTTTTTCCGACCGTTTTTGCGCTCATCGGAAATCTAGTACTTACATTGTTGATCGAAGCATCTGTTGAGCTCCTCAAGTCCTCAGTTGAGCTACACGATTACTGACAAATGTTTGCACTTACTGGATTGGTTCACTCAAATCTATGTGGTACTTTCCTCAAAAGACCATTTCAGACATCAATCTACGTGGTCTTCGTATGATCTGACCAAGATTATGTCTGGACTTTAAAGAGTCTGTGACCTCTGAGTTTGCTTCGGCCTTTCTTCTCCGAGTAGTCAGATAGGAAACGCCGACCTAATCTAGCTTATTTTTTTTTGAAGTGAAAACTTCTTTAGCGGCGTTGCACACTTTTTGTAATGGGTAAAAAATGTTAAACTCGCGTCAGGACACGTGACCGTCAGGAGAGATTCCCCCCCCCCCCCCCCCACTCTCTTTCTACTGCGGCGCCAACTGAAGTGAACCAAGTGAGACACGATAATGGATGGATGGATGGATGGATGGTGATGGTGATGGTGATTGTGATGGTGATGGTGGACGTGGACGTGGATGTGGATGGATGGATGGACAGCTGATGGCTCGACCGTCTGTGTAGTAGCCACACTGCTGTGTATTCGTAAAATTCGTGTATATAAAGTGTTTAAAATATGGAAATTGACCAAAGTGCATCGATTAATAAAAAAAGTGACGCAGAAATAGTAAAAAAAAATTAGTTAGGTAAATTAATTCAATTAATAATTGATTTATTTCAACGTTAATATTCAAGTTTTCACTTCTGCCGGCACTCCCGGAGTGCAACCCGTCTTTTTTATAATATGACTTGTACATAAAAAAAAGTTTAAAAACTAAAACCCGACTACTGAAAAGGATGAAACAAGAAAGTACCTTCCCGTGGTCGCATGCCGCTGTACTCGTACTAACATCACAACCCGGACACTCCGTACAACAGTCGCAAAATAATTACCTACTACTACTACATTAAAAAATGACGTTTGTATACGTACGAGTATGAATGTGTGCGTGAGGTTCTTGTGTTGCGAGCGCTCTTTTTAAAGAACCGGAGACGAATATGCCGAAGTGCGGGGTGAGGTGCGGTAACTGATGTTAGTGCGGGGAAGGGAGTGTCCTTTCTGTACGTAGTACTTTAAGTATTCTGTGCTAACATATTATAAGCTATGGTAGCATGCGACCACGGGAAGGTATTTTCTTGTTTCATCCTTTTCAGTAATCGGGTTTTATTTTTTAAACTTTTTTTTTATTTAATTATTTTGGGGGTTATTTCAGTAATAGTTATATTTTTGAAATGTGCTAATTAAACTTTTTCATTTGATACCCCATAAGGCACTATCCCAAAGTATTTATTTTTAAACTTTGTGTCCTCTAGAGTCTAGAGGTCGCCATATTGAATTTAGTGTGACGTCACATATCCTATAACCAGCGGACGGTCAAGACGCTTCTAACGATACCTCATTTGTCAAATTATTATAAGTACCTTTGAAGTTATGAGGGAACAGATGAACATACATACATACCGGTCAAAATCATAACCCTCCTTTTTGCTTCGCCGTAGTCGGGTAAAAAGTGATTTCGATATCCTATTTATTACATAATGAATATGTAATTTCATTTCTTTGAAAACAGAAGTTCAACAGTATTTGTTCAAATTTTCCACCCTTCACATGACAATGATTAAACGAACATTTGTAGTCAGACATTTTTAATTACCGGCGTATACATCTATAAGTTTGCGGAGTGGTCGAAACCCTTTTAGCCGGATGGGTATTATCCTGACAGTCGTAAACTCACTTTATGGCCTATAAAAGCAAGTGGGGATACGTCCAGGCTCGATGTGTGCATTTCGAATACTTGTTGCAGTTTTATAACCAATATATTTTGTTTGATTTGTAACTCCAGGACGATGCCAACTTGGGACTATTTTTTCGTATGTTTTTGCTAGTGTGTTGTGGGCGTTTGTAAATCGTTTATAGGGCTGTATTGGAAAATTTTCAACTTTTCTAGAGAAGCAAAACACCACATATTTTGTGTATTTAACAAAAAAAAAATAGATATCTGATATATCTATGGATTATGGACACAAAATGCTGGTCTTGATTTCAAAAATCGACTCTAGTTTCATTTTCAGAAAGTAGTTCTTACATTAATATCTTTCATTTGATGTTAAGGATTAAAGTTTCAAGCTCAATTAATATATAAACTATAACAATATGTACATTTATAGGAAAAAGTAAACAAAATAATCATAGGGCATCAAAGAATTCGTCCGCATCGCTGTCAACAGGAACAGTGCCCAAAAGGCTGGCAGCATTGCCACGTTGTATGGCAATACTAATTCTTTGGCCAAGAAATAGACCAGCCCTCTGGTCTCGTGAAAAGTCGACTAACCGCTCAATTCGATTAATTTATGAATAACTTGTCCCTTCAGTCTACTTCTTATTATACCTTTTAGGAACACTGTATCTACATATTTCTAAAACCAACCGCTGTTCTCAAACTTCAATGAAGCTATTGATAAAATTGAAAGTTTTCTTGCAGGAAGCTTGCATCTCGTCTCTTTTCTATTATATGATCCCCAAAGACAGTTGGATCTCAAAGATAAAGTACTATTTCTTCGAGTCCCTGTATGAAAATTCATCGGATAAAAGTTTCCCTCGACTTAAATATTGGAATTTCCAAATGATAGTTGACACTTATCTATAATTCGAAAGGTATAGATGTATAGCATGATAAAAAAAGTAGCACTCCGGGAGTGCCGACAGAAGTGAAAACTTGAACAATTACGTGTGTATTTTTTGAATCGTCATATTTTGCTATCACTCACTGACATATCGCAAATACATTAAAACCGAGTACATCCCGAGGACAGCCGAACACATCCGAAGCATGTCATTTAAAACGGAACAGTACGGGGTTTATCTCCAACCCCCCACGACCTTCGCTCTCTTTATTTAATTAATAGCTGGCTGGCAACAATTTGTTTTGTTAACCGGTTACGGTAACAGTGGCGCGAATTCAATGGTTTTTTCCCATCTCAAAAAATGCCTAACGTCCTAAAGAAGTTTTCACTTAAAAAAATGGTTTTATTCGAACGCCAATTTGCAGTGGCAGCACACATATAATGCGATAATCACGTGTTTTTCGATAGCCATAGCTTGTAAGATGCGATCAAAACAAACGGTGGAGTAAGGCAGTGACCGAGTGTCGTGCAAGGACTAGAAGACGAAGTGTCGGTCGCCTGGCGGGCGGCAAGATGGACGGACGATACTGTTGCCATCGCGGGTAGAACCTGGATGAGGCTGACAAAGGAGCGTGGAGATTGGCACAAGAAAAGAGAGGCCTATGGTCAGCAGTGGGTGATGTCGGACTGTAGATGATAATGATGATGATTAGGGATAAAAGAACATTACACTAATATTATAAAGGCGAAAGTTTGTGAGTGTGTTTGTATGTTTGTTACTTTTTCACGCACAAGCGGCTGGACCAATTTTGATAAAATTTGGTATGGAAGTAGCTGATAACCTGGATTAACACATACGATGCTTTTTATCCCGATATTCCCACGGAATCGACACTTATGCGGGTGAAATCACGGGGCGCAGCTAATGAGCGTATATACCGGAAACTTTTCAGGCGAGTTATATCATGGCAACAGCTTGCTTGTATGAATTAAAATAAAAAGAACATTCGAGGCTGTATTAAATCAAAATATTTGACATTTATAGAATGAGGGCAGGTTCAGTTGTATTTATCTAGTCATAGGGGTGATATCATTAATAATGTTGTTACCTAAACGGTTATTGTATCGTAAATCTATTTGCCTGTATTACTTTTTAATTTATTAGGATGGTGGGCTTATAAACAAGACTTTGTTATTAGGCACATGCCTCTTATAAAAAAAGTTAATTCCCTACCAATATGTAATATATGTGTTTGTTTGTATGTAGATATGTATGCAATATGTTCTGTATTGGTACTTATTTGCAAATCTAATTTCTAGTTTTCTGCTGAGAACCTGTGATGACAAAAGTTGACTGTACTAAACAAAGCTTTATGTATAAATGCAAATATTTAATTAGTTTTAAAGTCAAAGTTGCCAGACTTTAAGAAAGTAAACAAAAACCATAACTAAAAAACCACAGACATTACAAAACACGATGTTTCGTTCCTTCATCAATCTAACAAAAACTTTATGGTCGTTCTGAATTCGAAAGTCAACAATTAAAATGGTCGCTGCACATTTTCGGGTTCCGCGGCGCTGCAGCCATTGTAATTTGGCACAGTTTCATTATTAAAACGATTAAACTCGAGCGCGATTAAAAAAACATTGATTAAAAACATTTGAAAGCAGGCTCACATCTTTACGACCAATATTTTATGGGTTCCTTATACCAAATATTGGCTAACTTTTAATTTAGATTGAGCTGAAATTTTCGGGTGTCGATTTAAAAACATTACTAACACTATGGGTTAAGAGCTACGGTTTCCTAAAAGAGTGATAGCCGCCACATAATGACCGCATTAGCGGCCTTCATGAAAATGATGGCACCGGGGGGCATATAAAAAACTGAGTTTTGAATGTGGCTTCTGATTTGTTGTTAATCTCCTGTAGTAGACTTTTTCTACAAAATCCACCGATTGATTTTGAAACAATCTTGTATCCTATGTCGACGGAGCCCCGCTTCGTGAAAAACGGCCATCCCTCAGCATAATGCTGTGATTCTATGCGAGACATAGCCACAGCGACAGCTGGCGTTTACGCGATGACGTCAAAGAGAATGAGCCATTCAACCAATTACAAACTAATAGCAAGAAAATCATAAATGATTTATTTTCCCATATAAAGTGGCAAATTACATGGAAGAATTAGAAACAGTCTTAATTAGTAGCATTATAAGTGATTGACACGCAATTAATCACATTTAGCGTCGGTATAGTTTATTAATCTAGTCAAAAGTCAATCAAAAACGTTTCTAATTACAGGTACATATTACTTAAGTAAGTACTTTACTATTTATGTTCACACATAAAACAGAGAAGAAGACAGTAACAGGTTAATACGTACAAACGTGACACTGATGATAGGTATTATTGTTAGGGCTGATTTTTCCAACGCCAGATAATGTTATCCGAGGAATAATTTTGAATTTTTGACAGTTCTTCCATACAAAATCTGTCAGATGTCAATTTCATTCCACGAATCAAAATTATCTGTCCATTGAAAAATCAGCCCTAAGTACCTAGGTTAGGTTATGATGAGGATGTCTGATGCACTGGCAACCGACAAATGCGTTTCAGGTTTCAGTCCACCGACGAAATTCTTTTTTTTTTAATATGTACAGGTATTTTCCATGCAACATGAACAATTTGTTGTACTTCGCATAGAAAAAATTATGTATTCAGGTAAGTAGGTACTTTCCGTGTAACACGGAAATAGTACCTACTTACCAAAGACAACCACAGGAACGCAATTCAGCAAAGACTATTGAGCTCACTTCTTTATTCGAATTTCAAACAGAGATCAAACAGCAATGTAATAAGAAGTTTTAAGTTGCTGTTACAAAATCTTCAAATTCATCAGCCTACAGCAGTCCACTGCTAGACATGGGGTCCTCTAATTGCACGCCATTCAGCTCGATTCTCGGCAACCCTCATCCAGCTGCTACGAGCCTGTGAAGATCGTCTCTCCACCTAGCCCGAAGGCGTACTACCTTACGTTTGCCATTTCGTGGTCCCCACTCAAGAACACGTCTACCCCAGCGACCATCGGTTTTACGGCTAATAAGGCCAGCCCTTTGCCAGTTCAGCTTGTAAATTATGTGAGCTATGTCGACAATTTTGATTCTCTGCCTCGTTCCGGATTCGAGTTGCCACAAGATAACCCAGTTTACATGGATCTAAAAAGGTCCAGCAGAACTAAATAGCAAATATGGTAGTGACGTCAGTTTTTGTAACAACGATCCCCGAGTGTCCACTGGCTGTAAGCCAGTTCCAGTTTTTACTGCGAATCTGTTTGCCCAAGTTTAGTTCGGTAACAAGCAAGTTTTATGCACCTCCTGAGTGAATTCACTCCGTTCACTCTTTATTGACGCGCTGAGGACGCAAATTGAATCGTTCCTCCCGATCTCTCTTCGAGTTTATTATGGGACAAGGTATAGTTAAGGTGTCCTAGGTTTGTCATAAACTTTAAAATTTGTAATTAAGTAATTCACTTTAAAATTTAAAAAACGCAGCAAGAACTCTTGTTTACAAGTTCATTAAAATAAATAACAAGTTTCTTTTTTCTGAGATCTGTCAGACAGGATGACATCACAATTTTTTTTTTAGTGTTAATGTATTTATTTTGAAAAGTTCATTGAGTTTCAAAAATTCGCAAAGAATGTGTGCTATTATGGAAGGAGTGATGGGGCTATGGAGAAATGTCTTGACGCTGCGTGATCCAACGCCGCTATGTCCACCGCGCTCAGGTTGGATGGAAAGAAGTACTTACATGAAATCATTTTTTGCTCCGTTGGTGTAATTGCTGTAGGTATAGCGTTCCAGTGTAAGGATAAATAAATTGCAATATTCAGTTTTTAGTCTTAGTTTTCAATACGTAAATGTTGATAATAACTGTGTATTAGGAATGTAGAACTAAATAATATCTAAAGTATAAACGATAAACTGGTCTTTAATATTCATCACACTGATCATAAAGATAAAATTAAAGAGCTACTATTTTATTACTATTCTAATTTACATGTCAGATACGCTATAACTATATTGCAGTCAGATACGCTATATTGCAGAACTATGGAAATTAGTTCGATTAAGATATAGCTTTGAACATTTATTCCATTCAATAAATCACAACAGATATTCATAACGTTAATAAAATATAATTTCTGACCAGCTTCTGCCCGCGACTTCGTCCGCGTATTTTGTTTGTTTGTGTAGTCCCCCCGAACCCTGTCGCATAACATCGCCTGCCCGCGCTATTACTTCATTTTCGGTTAACGTTCTTTCCGTCTTTTATAATTTTGCTCGGCTCCTTAGAATCCCAGCGTGATGTTAAATAGCCTTCCTCAAGAAATGGGCTACCAAATCTAAAAATATTTTTTCAAATCGGACTGGTAGTTCCAGTTCTTCAGCATTATTATTTATCTTCCCAAATAAATAAAATAAAATTATTAGTAGGTATAAATAATCTCTGCACAAACAAGGCTTTTGGACTTCTAGTAAGAAATTTTAATAAAGCAATCGTGAGAAACACACTATTTTTCTCCCACTATAAAAATAATACGTTGACATTACATAAAAACCCTGTTCCACGACCCCAAGAACCATAAACGTCAATTTTATATTTTCATTAAATAAAAAAACAAATTAGATTACCCGATTTCATTTGCATAAGAACATTGTTTACTTCGGTACTAGGAAAATAGCACTGGGAAGTGGGATTTGGAGCCACCGAGTCGTGGGTTTGGTTCTAATTGAAGCAAATGAATTCTACGAAGTACCAGGGCTCCATCGACAGACAGAAGGCTTTAGATACGTGAACAACGGCAACATTGTTGAAAAAGGAACGGGGAAACGAGGGAATTATTTTTTAAATGTGCCAGTAACTTTTAAGTTTTATTTGATGTTCGCTTTTACTCCGGTTGCTTCACTATGGATTTGCATTTTCTGAGGAAAGGACGTGTTTCTCATTCAGAGCGTAAGGAAACAGAACGCCAATTCCCGTAAAAAGACAATCAATATCAAAAATGTAGGGAAACTAGAGGTATTTTTGACAGATTGAGGCCGAGATCGGACTATGAACGTTTGTAAAATTACGAGAATTGCCTTTCTGAACTACGTATGTACGTACAATTTTAGACTGAAAGGACGATTTAAAAAACCTCTGCATTATTTACCAAAATAAAACATTTAGCAATTTTGAGAACTACCCGTCATTTTCATGGTCATTTCCTTAAGAAACTTCTTGGTCCATAGGAACCGACCAAATTGAACAGTGCACCCAGCTTCTGAGTCTGACGCCTCATAAGTGCCCATGTAGATTTATGAGTTTTTTTTTTTTTATTTGAATTTACAACAACTGCCAAGTACTAAGTTTTAAAAGTTATCGCACATGCAAGCTTATTCAGACCTATGACGTAGAAACACACAAGAATCCCATGTGTTAAGAATGGCTACCCTAAAAGCGTTTGTCCACCGCCACCGTCCACAGGACTTCAGAAACGAGATTATGCGAACCGCACGACGTGACGTCCCGTTGACGGACGTGCGGTGGACACGCGGCCATAGTAAACGTATACAATGTGTTTCAGAGGGGTCTGACCAAACTTGGGGGACAGGACATCAAACTGAACAACTTTTTTCCCGTGGACCAACATCGTAATCGTGAAAAACATCAATCGACCCATACAAAACTTCAATAGGTACCTACTTGACCAAATGTATAGGACGACTGATGTTTTTTTCATGACTACGAGACGTCATCTCGTTCTCGTTGACGTGGCAGTGGACACATGGCCTTACCCTATAATCAAAATCACTCGGCGGCGTTACAAATGAATCTAATACGAGAACACTAATTAATAATCCTCTAACATATTATTCCGTCACCTTTTGAATATATTAACATAAAACCTATGTCAAGTACAAATTACATAAAAGTACTAAGTAAGACTCAGGGCTCATTTACACGAGACGAGTTTCTCGCCCGTTCATACAAGACTTTAAGGCGACACTTGCCAGGCGATTATCGCACTCTTGACTGTGTTTCCATAGCAAGAAACCATGTACAAAAACATGACATTTAATGTAGGTAGGTATTGTAAAATGTGTGATATGCATGAGAACAAACAAATAAAACACTCGTCCTTGGAGATTTTCCCGAGTTTTGAGACTTATTTTTTGTTTACACAAGACAATTTTCACCTTTCAAGTGACAAGTGAGTATGTATTTATTAATTTATTTTAATTAAAACGGTTTAAAACCAATTACATTAATTAAATACAAAAAGACAAACAAAAGATTAAATCATCAAGCAAAAAAAAAAGTTAACAACATATTCCGATTCAAACTATGACGGCTCTGAAGTGCGCTACTTGCTGCGCAGTACCCCACCCCTCACCCCCGCTGACACATGAATTCGTTGCTGCGCTGCGACTCGCCTCATGTTCCGAGCCAAGTTGAAAACGGGCTGTACCGTACATACAGTACGCCGTACGTTAGTGGTTCCAAACCCAGTATAAGCTGGCCGTTTATTGTATGACCTACTGTACACCCACATACGCACGACCGCTTTTTTTCCCAGCCGTTTTTTTAACGCTCGGCTTACCGCTGGGTAAAAATTCCAACAGTACGCGTTTTTAACGCGCTAGGGATGTGAAAGAAAGAAAGAAAATACGTTTGTATACTGTAAAAATGTGCTCTCTTGAGTTCTCAACTTTTGGCTCAACGTCGAGAGTAGAAAATCCTGAGCTCGGTAAAATAACATAATCAGTCTATAATATTTCCAATGTTGGGACACAGGACACAGGCCTCCTCTCGGTGAGAGGCTGTGGACCGTAATCCACCACGCGGGGCAGTGCGGGTTGGTACATGTCACACATCTTCGAATTTTTAATTCTAGAACATGCCAGTTTCGTCACGATGTTTTCCTTCACCGTTTTGATAGCAGTGGTGATGAAATAATTTACACAAAGTAAAGCGCCTGTCTGGGTTCGAACTGGTAAAATAAGAGCCGCGTTAAAAAAAACATTTTGATCCCTTTTCCGAGGCAAAAAACACCCCCCATATAAATAACCCATAAGACCAACCGGTACAATTATACATACCAATCGGACGTCTAGACGCGGCACGAGTATCCTTATCTGCCATTATCTGACTTATGTAATGTACTACTTAGATTAATAGACAATGCATAGATATACATAGATAGCTTTAATTAATTAAGTCATTGTTCAGTATCACTGTGGGGAATAAGTGTTATGTAATCTGCGTTCGCATATTCAGCTGCATCCGGTTTGACTGGAAGCCGACCCCAACATAGTTGGGAAAAGGCTAGTTGCCAAAAATGTAAACAAATATGAGTTTATCGAAAAACAACTTTAATTCCTACATAATAAAGTTCAATTTACGGTACAACTTCAATTATTTTTATAACTTTTTCAATAGTACTGTGTACTCTGAATTCAACTAAATTACCATTTAAATAAAATTGATATTTGTTTAACTTGAAATAACATCAAGGGGGAATATCGGTATAAAAAGTATCCTATGTTCTTTTCCGGGACTCAAACTCTGTACCAAATTTCATCTAAATCCGTTCAGTAGTTTTGACGTGAAAGAGTAACAAACATCCTCACAAACTTTCACATTTTTAATATTAGTAGGAAGTAGAATGTGACTCGTTTTTTATTTTGCTGGTTGTACTTATACTAGGTATGTGATTCTGGCGCTATGTCAGTTATAGAAGTATTTGATGTTAAAAATCGCAATTTTATCAAGGCTGTAGATGAATGAATATTCCCGACAACCGCTTATCGTAAGTCTTTAGGATGCCCAAGTTCAGGAAAGGATGGACACTGTCGCTTGGTAAGTCGTTTCCAATAGAATATAAATCATTTAGGGTCAGTTCACACAAAAAGGTACACTATTCAGTGAGGTGGGCCGCGCGGCGTAGCTTGGCGTAGTAGGCACCACCTCACTGAATTGTGTACCTTTTTGTGTAGTAGATAAGGTCTATAATTGTATTGCTATCTTGAAAACTGCGCGCCGCGTCGCGTCGCGGTGTGAACTGACCCTTATTTACTAGTAATGTAGGTATCTATAGGATGTAATTTGTTTTTTTTAGAATTGGTATGCAGTTACAATAAGCCATACGCAATCTGAGAGAGTTAGAAATTCTAAAGCCTTTGGCAATTCTGTTTCATAATCCCTTTCAATCTACTTCGTTTATCAGGAAGACGAGATATTTTCTGTAAACTAGAGCTATAACATACCCTCGACCTTGTTTGTACAAGAGCGCTACTGCCCGAAATGCAGGGGCACGTAACATTTTAACCCTTGCTCTAGGGCTGGCAAATATAAGATATTATTTTCTCATTAGCAATCTATCTTATCTTTGAAGATAGCTAAGGAAGACTAGGAACCGAGTGTTTTTGTCAACTTAGAAGAAGTCCATGTCCAGCATTAGACTAACCCCCTTATTCATAAAACTTATCAAACCTATTTTAGTTAAAATGGGGTTTGTCTCTTTCTTACACACAGAAATGTCAACGTAACAGATAAAGACAAACGTTCTATAAACCTATTTTAGCTAAAATAGAGATAAAATAGGATTATGAATAAGGGGGTAAGAGTCTACAACAGGCTGACAGCTGTCAACTAATCACTGTGAATATTTTCACCAAATGTATGGGTAGATAGGTACGTACGGCTACACATCAACCTATACATAACCACTACCAGAATAAGCTGGCTTCTTGTTGTATGAAAAACCTATAATATGAGAGGTCAGCTAAAACTGGAAACATATAGCCGTGTCTACCTACATACTCTATCAAAATATCTCCCAGAAAATTGAAAATTAAATGAAAGTCATTTTCCCGGAACAAAAGAAGTCAGAACCAACACAAAGACGCAAGGTTCACTAGCTATGTGTATACTTTATTACGTCCCGACCTTGCCCGCCCGCACCACTGCCCGAAATACGGGTGCACGTTAAATTTTAACCCTTGCCTTAGGGTTGACGACCACTGCTTCCTGGGAAAAAAATATTATTTCAAGTATTTTTTTTTTGTTCTATGATTCTAGACCCCCTAGTTAGTAGTATTTTTTTTTATAACCGGCGTAAAATTTTAACGCAGGGTTGCCGGAATTTTGTACAGACGCCAGCACATCAAGCTACCCGAAACTGTCAAATTTTCCCAATCAACTTTGAACCTTACGTTTTTGCGATAAAGTTGAAAATATATTAAAGAAATTTGACAGATTATAGTAGCTTGATGTGCTGGCGTCTGTACTGAATCCATAGTAACGAAAGAAAGATTGCGCGTCGATGTCTTGTCACCCTGTATAAAGGTCGAATTTGAAAGGTAAGTAGATAGGTACTTTAAAAATAACATGGATTAAAAAAAATTCAGTTGTAGCGAAAACACTAGTGAAATGATTTTCACGTCAAATAAAATGCTTGTCTGGATAAGTTTTGAAATTATAACACAGGATGTGTCAATAATTTTATTAAAATCTAACGCCTCTTTACTAAGACAATATTCAAAGAGTTTAATTAATAGAGAAAAGGGGTTAACTTAGTTAAAAGACTCCACAACAACTAAACGTGGGTTTTGCGTAGGTCCTGAGTTTTATGATACGTTTAAACTAGATAATTGTTGATGGCTACAATGAAATGTGTCACTCTTGACATCTTACTTGCTAATACACACGACTGCACACAGTGCCTTCAATGTCCTTCCATAAAAATATTCATAAACCTATTTAACTCTTAACACACGATTGAACCTCCCATTAAAACAAGCAGAATATCAAAATAATACTAAACATTTAATAGTCGCAAGAGCAAAAACATCTTGCAGGAACCTTTCAAGTATTCCACCCCAAGTTCGTGCCAGCCCTACAGTATCCGTCCGAAATAGGGAAGTTTAATGACGAGCGGTGTGCTCGTAAAACATCAAACGCTTGCGTCAGGGGTGTCGACTACCTAATACTCTTTTTGCAAACTTTATTGCAAGTGAAAATAAATTAAATGTTAAGCAGTTACTGTGAAATGGATGACAAATATAGCTTTGTGTTAATGTCGCGTTTGTAGTGAAATGGACATGATTTTATGTTGAGATGAAAGTAGAGTATTGTGACTGTCTCCGTATTCCAGATGTCTACAGTTTAGTCAAGTATACAATTTTAATCACAGTATGTCTGGGAGTGGGTTTGCCTCGGAGAAATCCAGCACCATAATTGCGTAACCAGGGACTCAAACAGTACCTATAACCGTAATAAGTGTTTTTAAAACTGTTTTAAAAGAAAAACACTTATGTAACAGATACAATAATGTTACAGAATCAAAGTGTAACCATTTATATGTGTTAATATGTGTAACAGAAATAAGCATTTGTAAGTATAATTACCTACAAATGCTTATTTGGATGCCTATATCCAGCAGTGGACGTCTTTCGGCTGAAATGAAATGATGATGAGGTATAATTACCCGGTACCGCAAAAACGCGCGGCGGACAGGCAGGACGCGGCGATGGTTAAATAGCCTTAATCCACTCGGGATTGCGGCTATTTTGGCAAAGCCGCGTTTATTAACATGTAGCGGTATCTACAACGCCACATGCGAACAACGCGTCATACTGACGTCACACAAATCCTGCATCGTGCAAGCAGAGTTTACCGCGCAACTAGCATATATACAACAGCCCGACATGAATCATTGGGCAGTTGCCCGCCAGACACAACACCCGTCTGGTCGGAGGATCCTCCCTTTTCTATAGAGTATGAGTGAACTTTACACCCTGTTCCTCATACCTCTATAAACACTTTTCATATCTAGTCGCCTTACCATGTTTTCATTATTATTTCCTAAAAAAGATCCTAAACATACAGGTATTTATCAGCTGCCTGGAATTTTTCAGGAAACAAAACTTCTTACCAAGTTTTTTTTTTTTATAAATAGCAGCCCTACCCTCTGACCCACACCCCTAGAGCCAAACAAAAACAAACTAGATATAGGTATTATAGCACATCTCTAGGCACACGTATTGACGGAAATGCAACCTTGTTTGTGGAGCTTCACTTCCAATTGCTTCTAATTCACCAAACTACGGTGAACCCCTCAGACTCAAACAACAGTAAAGCATAAATTCTACGAGTAAGAAAACTTGGCTCCCTGATTTTGTTTTGTTTCTCAAGCACAGCTACGTAGGCCTCAAACAAAACACTTTCCATAGGGTTTTATTGAATAGCAGCCCTACACTCTGACCTACATCCCTAGAGCCGAACAGAAGCAAACTAGATATCTAACACATCCCTAGTAGACACACGTATTGAAGGAAACGCAAACTTGTTTGTGGAGCTTCCCTTCAAATTCACCAACTAAGCCCACACCCTCAGACACAACTAACAATAGAGCATCGAATTTAACGAGAAAGGACGCCTCAGTTGTTTGAGCGGAGATTCAGTTGGTTCTTGACTGTATTCCAAGTACAGCTTACCGACACAGCCTTAAGAAACTGCCGCCAAAACAGAGCCTTAGCCCCGGAAAATTACAAAAGACACCGTAAAAATAGAAAACGGACAACAGTCCCCCACAAGGTTTTGGGGTATAGCAGCCCTAAACTACGACCTACACCCCTACATCCGAACAAAAACAAACTAGATACCTAGGTATGTAGACATCTAGCACATCCCAAGAAACACGTATTGAAGGAAACGCAACCTTGTTTGTGGAGCATCCCTACAAATTACTTCAAATTCACCAAACTAAGCTCATTCTTTCAGAAGTTCAGAGTCATTCGGCGCTGCACAATAGAGCATCGAATTCTACGAAACGAATCTTCCAGAAGTTTGTCAAATCTAAGTTTTTGAAGAGTTCTAGCTATTTTTATTTTATATTGATTGGTTTTGTAGAGGATATGGAATTTTCTGGATCGTGGGATTTGTTGAATGTCCTGGGCGCTCCATCTCACGCAGAGGAGGCCTGTGTCCCAGCAGTGGGAAAGTGCTTATGCATGTTTTATAAAGAAAATAGGTTTACGAGTTAATTCTGTGTTCTCTTCGATTTCTGAAACCAAATTTTAAATGCAGTTTTGTACCTGACATAACTATCAGCGGGGTACCTAATTGCGTAACACATTAACAGTAGTAATAGCTATCATTTTGACAGTTCAACAACATTCATTGCGTTATTAACGTTTTTGAGCAGACAAATTTTTCGAACATGTGAAGCAATGGATTAGCAATATCCTTCAAAATTATTTAAATTGAGATTGATAGTGTGAAAGATCAAGCATTAAAACTGCTTACGGTATTTGCCGTTAATACCATCAAGTCTAAAAAAAACCATAGATATATTTTTAAGAAGTCATGTCTTATGAGTTCAAGGGAATTGAGTTATCCATTTCATTCAGTTTAATTTATTTAGACTACCCCATTTGTAGACCACTCAGAATGGATGACTAAACAGAAAGCAACGCATGCGTTCTTTTTGCGTTACTTAACACATAAAACCGTTTACATAACCATAGGCCCGCCCCGCCCATAGGCTTAAGTTTTTATTGCCACCCCACCCCATCCCCATTCCACCCCACTTGTACGACCTATCGGAATGCTTCACCCCTCGGAATGGGGCACAAACTCAAGGAGCGAAGGAGATAGACGCATAAACACTTATAAAAGAAAGAAACAACCAATGGGCGGTTACTTTTCCACATATTTATCAAGAACCATATTGAATTTCATATTTATGTAAATAAATAATAATGATATTGTTAATGTGTTTTGTTGTTGTAGAACAATTGGTCACATTTCTTTATAATGAGAGCTGTCCAATGTAAGGTTGCGAGAATTGAAATATTTTATCGTCGTCATAATTTACAATAGTTATTTTTATTTAAAAACGCAACTGAGAACGTAAATAATGGCTAAGAAGTAGAATAATGTTGTCTATGGTTATACAAATACAAATACAAATCATTTATTTGCCAATAATGTTAAGATGTCTACAGTTCCATGCTATAGCAACATTTTTTTTTTTACTAACAAAGCAATGACAGTAAGGTTATGTTCCATCATACATTCCACCGTTCTCGTTTCTATGATAGTTATTGTGGGCAACTCTTTTAACATTATTTTATCACTAGCTTCTGCCCGCGACTTCGTCCGCGTGAAATTTCACCCTCCCCCCATTCACCCTCTTACGGGTGGAATTTCGAAAAACCCTTTCTTAGTGGATACCTGTTCTTCACCCTCCAAATTTCATGTCTCTAGGACCAGCAGTTTAGTCTGTGCGTTGACATAATATTATATCAGCCAGTCGGGACTTTGAATTTTTATACACCGTGTTATTGAATTAACGCAAAACTTCTTAAGGGGTCATTGTACTCATCATTATAAACAACTTTTACTATGGGAACAAACCTGAAATCGCGAAAAAAAAAACAGCTGTTGCCTACATTCATGTTCGCATAACTCGTCAAAATGTAGGGAACAGCTGATTTTTTTTGCAATGTCACGTATGTTCCCATAGTAAAAGTTGTTTATAATGATTAATACTCCACACTGCCCCACATTAGTATCTAAATTGCACTCGTGCGAAGCCGGGGCGGGTCGCTAGTTATTAATAAAAATAGGTACAGCATGTTCCATAGTATGCAGGGGTCACAAAACAATCGTCTCCTTCATTCAATTATATCAGCCTGATTAAAAATGAATGCAACAATTTGAGTTATCTCTTAAATGTCACCTAGGTACTTGTAAACATAATTACCTACCTAGTATGCATGAGTAGATACATATTGTTATCTGCACGTGTAATACTTTCAGACAAGTGTATAATTAATTAAAAAATAAAATCTTAAGAAAAAGTTTACAAATGTGCGTTATTCAAAGTTTATGGCGGCTCTGAAGTGCGCCATTCGCTGCGCATTACCCCGCCCCTCACCCCCGCTGACACATGAATTCGTTGCTGCGCAGCGACTCGCCTCATGTTCCGATTCTGGGCTTCTACTGAGAAATTCGTGGGAAAACTCAATACGAAAAAGAGCCCAATAATAATAGTGACGTTTCTTTTGTTAAATTTTGACATAGTGCGTTCGTAGAAATATATCTACAATCTGTAATTTTGTGTTTCGTTCCTTCAGTTTCTGCGATGATCATGATGCTACGCGTAATGGGGACCAAACCCCTATGTTGCGCAGTCGTACTGAAGCCTTTATTACACACTAGCTTCTGCCCACGACTTCATCCGCGTGAAATTTCGTGTTCCCCCAACAACCTACCCCGTCGCATCGCATCACATCCGCGTGCTAACTTAATTTTCACTCAGCGTCAAAAACAGTCAGTCGAGCAAAAACAGAAAAAAAGTCAGAAAGAATTCTCGACTCTAAGGGTCCTAGCGTGATGTTAAGCAGACTATTATAACCTTCCTAAAGAATTGGGCTATCTAATGCAAAAATATTTTTATCAAATCCGACTGGTTTATGAAATCCGACTGTAAGTGCCAGGGATACTAACTAATTTTACGTTAGTTATACTCGTAGTATAGTATAGAAAAATCCGCTGGATGCAAGATGCATGGAATGAAACTGGTCAATTTGGCGACGTTTGGTGAAGGCCTGCGTCCAGCAGTGGACGTCTTTCAGCTGAAATGATGACCCAAACTTGGAAAAATCGAACAAGCTAGACTATCTTAAGGTGAATGGGTAGTTGTAGCCCGCGAAATTCAATTTTTCTTACGTTTTTTGCAATTTTCAGGTCAGTGTCAGGTTGTATCTTGATCAAAATGTGATTCGCGACTATAACCGGTACGTATTTACAGAATTATAATAATTAGAATCATTAATACATCTTTCTAAGTTAGATTTCTACCGTTAAGAACAAATCTCGTATGGAAAAGTGTTTATGGTAGAAATCTAACTTAAAGAGATATATTATTGATTCTAATGACTATGATTCTGTAAATACATGTCTATTATAGTCGCGAATCATATTTGGATCAAGATACAACCTGACACTGATCTGCAAATAGCAAAAAACGTAAGAAAGTTTAAATTTCGCGGTCTACCATGGCAATTTCACCTTAAACGTGCAGTCGAAATAATAATCACACATAAATGCAATTTGATTTTGATTAAATGTAAACATGCTAATGATTATTTATGTTATCATTATCACCTCTATTGACACGGCAACTCTTATCGCTTGCAACTTTGATTACTGTCATGCAACGACCGTATCTTGATAACGTTATTTGAGTGTTATAATATAAATAAGACGTTGAGTAAACTTGAATAATTAGGGTTCCGTAGTCAACTAGGAACCCTTATAGTTTCGCCATGTCTGTCTGTCCGTCCGTCTGTCCGTCCTCGCTTAATCTCTGTGACCGTTAGCACTAGAAAGCTGAAATTTGGTACCAATATGTATATCAATCACGCCGACAAAGTGGTAAAATAAAAATTGGAAAAAAATGTTTTATTAGGGTAGCCCCCCTATATGTAAAGTGGGAAGTGATTTTTTTTTTAATTTCAACCCTAACGTGTGATATATTGTTGGATAGGTATTTAAAAATGAATAGGGGTTTACTAAAATCATTTTTTGATAATGTCAATAATTTCGGAAATAATCGCTCCAAAAGTAAAAAACAATGTGTGCCCCCCCCCCCCCCCCTCTAACTTTTGAACCATAAGTTTAGAAAATATGAAAAAAATCTGAAAAGTAGAACTTTATAAGGACTTTCTAGGAACATTATTTTGAAATTGATAGAAACAACAGTTTTTGTACAAAAAAGACAAAAAGTTGTACAAAATCATTTCTGGACTAAGTTCGTAGTATAATCGTATATGCAAGCATTTTTTTTTAACTTCGTTTACATATTTTATTATCCTGAACGTATCTTTTTTCAAACAAAAAAAGAATGATTAAAATCGGTTCTCACAATCCAAAATTACCACCGAAAACTTCTGGCACGTCTATGTATTAATTAGCAACCCAATTCCCCGAGAGATGGCGCTGTAGGTACTTATTACATTCGGTCGGGTATTATCGAATTGTACGTGGGAACACTTATTGTGACGGACGGGAAACTACGGAACCCTACACTGAGCGTGGCCCGACACGCTCTTGGCCGGTTTTTTTTGTTTGGTATTGACATTATGGTGTTTTTTTACCCGACTACGGCGAAGCAAAAAGGAGGGTTATTTTATATCAATGGTGCCAGTCAAGTGGAAGAGTTTGGCCAAAATCTCTTAAAACATAAGTTGGGGTCGGTTTCCAGTCTAACCGGCGCGGCGGGGCAATTAACGTGTGTGCGTTATTTACGTGTTGAGCAGACAAATTTTTCGAACTTAAAAAGCAATGGATTAGCAATTTGCTTCAAAATGATTCAGATTCCGATTGATAGTGTGTTACGCAAACAGAGTGCGGATGCGGCTGAGTACCAGTACTTTACATGGAGTGACTGCCTATCTGACATCCACAACTCGGTTACTGGGTAATTCGATACCCCTTGGTAAACCCGGTTGTCAGACTTTCGGGTTTCTAAGGACCCGTAACGACTCCCAAAGATCTACGTATGACAACCGGGACTAACGGCTTAACGTTCTTTCCGAGGATGGAAGGTTTTTGTATGTAATAAGGTCACTCATCCACGGACCAACAGCGGCAAACGTAGCTTAACCTGATCGATGGATCCGTGCGGCTGTTATTACTTAGCCACAAGCCTATCTAGGTATACTAAAACGATACTCTTTAATAATAATCATACTATCACACAATATTATAAAGGCGAAAGTTTGTGAGTGTGTATGTTTATATGTTTGTTACTCCTTCACGTACAAACGGCTGGACCAATTTTGATAAAATTTGGTATGGAGGTAGCCGACACCCTGGATTAACACATAGGATATTTTTTATCCCGATATTCCTACGGGATCGACACATATGCGGTCGACACTTATCCTCAGTAATTTTTTTTTTACCTATAATGTCCCGAGTTTCAGGCTAAGGCCACTTCTCATACAGTGAAGGAATGAACATGATCACCACGCTTGCTCAGCGCGGGTTGGTGATTTCAGACCAAAGTTCAGGGTTTCCTCAAGACCTTTCCCTTCACCGTCAGTCAGTGATGTCTAAGAATATTTAAGCAACTTGTGAAAAAGTCACATTGGTACTAGCTGGGATTGAACTCGGAACTTGGAGCGTAAGACACGGATCAGATAAGGAACGGGCCACCACGACACCACTTAGTATTACTATTAAGTATTATAAAGAGGTATTTGTTTGTATGCATGTAGGGGAAATCTTCGGAACTCCTGATCCAATTACGAAAATTAAATCCGAAGCTGCAGTATTGCCGAGATATGATATATTTTAAGTATGTTAAAACAAATTATTTGACGCGGACGAAGTTGCGGGCAGAAGCTAGCGTAGAATAAAACTCTCTGTACCTAAAAATTCTCCGATAAATAACAGCCAACAGTTCAATTATATCGTCATTGACAACAACAATGACAGTTGATGTTTGCCTGTATAATCGGGGTACACATTGTCATTATAGGGTGAAGGATGAGGTTAATACTACCTTCCCCTGGGGGTAATTGCGTAACACACTATCAATAGCAATGGGTCATTTTGACAGTTCAACAACATTCATTGCGTTATTTACGTTGTTGAGCAGACACATTGTTCGAACATATGAAGCAATGGATTAGCAATATTCTTCAAAATGATACAGATTGAGCTTGATAGTGTGTTACGCAAGCAGGTTGCAGCACCCTAATTGCGTAACACACTATCAATCGGAATTTGAATCATTTTGAAGCAAATTGCTAATCCATTGCTTCATAAGTTCGAAAAATTTGTCTGCTCAACACGTAAATAACGCAATGAATGTTGTTGAACTGTCAAAATAAAACCGACTCCGATTGATAAAGTGTTACGCAATTGCCCAGTAGGTTTTATAGGATAATTGTACTACGCCTATTGTAATTCGTAGAAATATTTGATCGGTTATTGTTTCGTTTTCTATACTTACTAATATAATAAAGCTGAAGAGTTTGTTTGTTTGAACGCTCTAATCTCTGGAACTACAAGTCGGATTTGAAAAATGATTCTTGAGGAAGGCTATAGGCTATTTAACATCAAGCTAGGCCCCAAGGGCCCATAGGAGCCAAGCAAAAAAGTCAGAAAGAACGCTAAGCAAAAATGAAATACCTATGACGGGGTGGGTCGGGGGAACAACACGCGGACGAAGTTGCGCTCAGAAGCTAGTACTGAATATAAAATTAAACCGATAAGAAATCTAGTGTATTTTGCACCTTGTGAAGATAGTTGCATTATCATCCGTAAATCTGCCTAGCCATTTCCTACCTAGGTATGTTAGGGTCAGCTTCCAGTCTAAACGGATGCAGCTTAATAACAGTATTTTACACAGAGCAACTGCCCATCTGACCTTCACAGCCCAGTTACTGGGTAATACAATATCCTTTGGTAAGACTAGCTGTCACTTTCGGGCTTCTGACGACCTATAACGACTGATTGGACAAAGTGAATACCTATCTTAATTTTTAAAGGAACAAAATACATATCAACCTCCGCTTTCCTGACATCCCGTGATAATTGCAATCAATACGATAAAATACTCCGACTCTGTATTCGGGAACTGTGCTCTAATATATTCAATAAAAGATCACCTACTTAACATATTAATAAAATATCAAAATCGATTGGACTTTCTTATTTACGTGTTCTCATCTATCTGGGTGTATCAGCAACATTTGCATTCAGTAATGCCTTATTAGGGTTCCGTACATATTAGCCGGTCACATTAGTCGTAGGACCGATGACCGTTAGGGTAGACGTATTCGTGAGTGGGATCGCGAATCGGTAAACGTAAGGTAGGACCTAGGCTAGGTGGAGCGACGATATTCGCAGGATGGCTAGTAACAGCTGGATGAGAGTTGCCGAAAATCGGGTTCAATGGCGTGCAATAGGAGAGGCCTATGTCCTGTAGGCTGAGGATGATGATGATGGATCCCGTACCCAAAGGTTGCCAACGGGACTCTATTACTAAGGCTCCGCTATCCGTCCGTCTGTCACAGGGACCTTTGGAATCGTAATAGGTAGACACTTGAAATTTTCACCGAGTGTGTACTACCATGGGTGTTATAACATCAATTAATATAAATAAAATAGAGTTAAAAATTAAAGGTCCCTGTAAATGAAACGTTCTTTTCGGGTTTTTTTTTTTGCTCGACCACTGTCCAGAAAGTTGACACTAATAGTTAAATAATCAACGTCATGGGACATATCTGGTTCATGGGACAGTGAAAGGATTAATCATGGAAAATATTCTACGATGGTACGGAACCCTTTGAGTGAGAGTCCAACCGGCACTTGGCCGCTTTTATTAACTTCTACAAGTCTACAGGTAAATTAAAATTCCGTTTCTCATTAATTCCTTTGCAAATTGTAAATAAGTTTCAGAGATGCAGATTTTGTACAATATGATCAGTAAATTATGTTGTAAAGACGCGGGATGATCTCTCGCGCTCTCATTAACATTTTGATACCATGTTTTAATTTTGTTATTAAATGAGATCGGATGCGTGTGGTTTTGCAGAAAGTTTGTTGTAAATCCGCCTCTGGATATGGAAAAACAAGTGGTTCCTATTGACTCTAAAAACAAAAATGGTTTCTTTTATGTAACACTAGCTTCTGCCCGCGACTTCGTCCGCGTGAAATTCCTTTTATCCCCGACCCACCCTGTCGCATCGCATCGCCTGCCTGCTCTATTACTTCGTTTTCGCATAGCGTTCTTTCTGACTTTTTCTTAAGGGTTCTAGCGTGATGTTAGTCTATAATCTTCCTTAAGAATTGGGCTATCAAATGCAAAAACAATTTTTCTAATCCGACTATTAGTTCCAGAGATTAGCTTGTTCAAACAAAAAATAAACTATTCAGCTTTTTAGTATAGATAGGTTATTAATAGTTAGATTAGTAGTTAGTAGATTGTTATTATAATTACCCCCTTATTAATAAACGTTGTATAGCGTCTGTATAGTTACACAACGCTTTGTCTTCTTCTTTCGAAAGTCAAACTACTGACGACTGAAAGAGAGAAATTGGTATGTAACTATTCATCCGATATAAAACGTTTATTAGTAAGGGGGTTATAAGATAAATAGTTAGAGAAAGGTTTAACTTCCTAACATCTAAGATGAAACAGTTTGGTGTCTTTAAGTGGGAAGGAAAACGTCGGTGTCGTGTGGCCGACGGCAGAAGGCCAATTCTCATAATTAAAACTTCAAAATTTGTCGCAATCTCATCTCAGCGACAATCAATGTTAAAAAATTGACAAAAACGTAGGGAAATTCGAGGTATTTTGACAGATTGAGACAGATTAGAATGTGAACGTTCTTAAAAATACGAGAATTGCCCCTCTGACTGCTGCCGGAGTTAAAGAAAGAAAATACATTTATTTAGCACAGACTAAAAGACACAATACACCAGATACATCAGACAAAAAAAAAAAAACAAAAAATAAAGATCAAATAAAAGCGTAAAGTCCGATGTAAGTAATTAGCAAGAAAGCATATTCAGATTCTTTCCTTCAAAAATCTGTGGTGGTCTAATATCGATTTGATTTCAATGGCATATTTTAAGTAAACCCGACACAAATGCAAGGATTCGTTTTTTCTACTTGATTTCATGCATAATCAGCCTATATTGTTCCCATTGCTGGGACACAGGCCTCCTCTCTGTGAGAGAGAATGGTCTATAATCTACCACGCGACTCCAGTTCGGGTTTATAGATGTCACATATCTTTGAATTTTTGGTTCTAGGACATGCCGGTTTTTTCGCGATGTTTTCCTGCACCATTTTTAGAGCCGTGGTGATGAAATTGTTTACAAAGTAAAGCGCCTGCCTGGGTCCGAACCTAATGACGTATCAGTACATAAATCCATCAGCTTTTGGATGTACCACAAACAAAAAAAACACTGACGCTAGCCTGTTAGAATTGTGTATGTGTATGTTCCGTTTGGATTTTATAACTTATCTAGACTACTAGAGTCTAGATAAGTTATAAAATCCAAACGGAAGTTTTACGTCATTATTGTTGTTGCATGTAAATAATTAACGGTTCTTAACTGAGAAAGCTAATGATTCAATACCTAGTACATAATTATAGATATAAACATACAGCCGTCGGTTCATAGTAGATTATAATGTTAGGTAGCTTAGCATAACATAATCAGCCTATAATGTTCCCACTGCTGGGACACAGGCCTCCTCTCCGTGAGAGGGAGTGGACCGTAATCCACCACGCGGGCCCAGTGCGGGTTGGTAGATGTCACACTTCTTCGAATTTTTGGTTTTAGGACATGCCGGTTTCCTCACGATGTTATTTTAGTTAAGAGGTGTGGTTAGAGTCAATTTATTTGAGATCGGGGCAACAGCAACATGTCTTAGTTTGATTAGATAATAATAATAAAAGACTGAGATTTAAAGAAAAAAAACCTTCTTCTTTTTGGATCAAATATGGCATTAAAACTTATCGTACCTACTTAGTAGTTAAATAGGCCTAGAGCAGAGAAAATAAAAATGATATCCATGTCGAATATACCCACGCGAAAAAGTAATTTCAAAGAACGAAGACAGAAAGCAAATTCTTGTAATTAAAAACGTTAAAAATGTAATCACAATCTCGGTCAGTGGGTCGTCTTAGGGGCGAAGATCTCAGCGACAATCAATGTCAAAAACTTGTCAAAAATGTACTGAAATTAGAGGTATTTTTGACAGATGTGGACTGAGATCAGCAGGCCAATTCATGTAATTAAAAATGTTCAAAATCTAGTCACAATCTCATCTCAGCGACAATCAATGTCAAAAGATTGTCAAAAATGTAGGGAAAATAGAGGTATTTTTGACAAATTGAGACTTCGTTTCAGTCCCGTACTCATCCAGCAAAATCTACATTGTATCAACTATGTAGATCAATCAAATAATTTTATTCGTTTTAACCATTTTTTTTTTTCTCATGCACACTTGTTCTTACAGCTCACTTTAGACATAGGCAGAATAGTGGTCAGTGGGTCGTCTTAGGGGGCTTTGCTTGCCATTTATTAAAAAATACAATAGACAAATTGAGACTGACATCAGACTGTTTACGTTCTTATAATTACGAGAAATGCCCCTCAGCTCGATTTGTCACGTGATTTCAAGTAGGTACTTCTAATGCAGATCATAAGCATATTAGGTAGGTACACATCGAACTTATCTATAAACGTCGCACTCGCACCTAGTATGAAATCTTATTAGCAGCTACGTCAGTCAGAGTTACACGTGTAGTGCATTGTAGGCCTAAGGCGGCCGGCAATCGTGAGGAAACCATAGTCATTTCAATTTTCGCAATAACATTCTACTTATAATGGGACTTCCATTTAAAATGTTACTTCTGTAGAAATATTATGACAATTTATATAATTTTCATCTAAAATAATAGGTAATTTTGTAAAGTTAGTTTGGCAACATTAAAAAAAGTTTTGTGGATTTATGTTTAGAACAGCACTGCTGTCAAAATGTGAGTAGATACAGTCAGGATAATAAAAAATAAGTGACTGGTATAGGAGTTGAAAAAATGTTTCATGAATTAAAACTTTCTCATCTTATTTTCTTTTAATAATGCACATTAGGTCTAGTGAATATTCATAATTGTAAGTATTTAAATAACAGCCTTAATAAAAAATATTAATTAATTAATATCATTGATACCTACCATAGCTAGGCCTTATATGGCCCATGATAACTTTCATGATTATTCAATAGTCATCTGATAAGATTTGAAAGTTTCTTCTTAGTGATAAAAAGAAACAAGTTAAACACTTTTACTCACAGCTTGTTACAGAAAACACTGGAAGTAAGTGAAAATAACTTTGTTTTCGGACAAGACTCGAGGCGTTTAACAGAATTTTCACTTTGAAAAACGATTGTTTGTAATATTTTGAAGTCACATAACGTGTTCAATAAGAAACAATCCTAAATAAAGGATAGAGCCCTTTTTAAGCGCGTACGCATCCTCGAATTCTGACAGAAACTATGTCCTAAACTTCACTGTACAAAGAAATCCACTAACCCGGTTGTTGTGGCTGCAGCAGCGGCGGCATCGCTGGCGGTAGGGGCGCTGACAGCGGCGGCGGCGCGTACGGCGACACTCCCGGCGAGCCCGGCACAGAGTCGCAGCTGGCCGAGCCCAGAGAGCGCGGAGGCGGCACCACGGGGCTACGCGGCGCCTTCACGATGGGCGGCTCCGGCTGCTCCAGCTCTACTCCTGGAGGCTGCAGCCCCGACACCTGCGCCCGCGCACGCGCCTCGTCCTGCGCCTGAGCTCGCCGCAATGCAGTCTGTAGCGCCATCACTCGCTGCCGGTCTGCAGTCAGACGACACTTCTCGCAATTACAGTTGCGGTATTTGCAGTACCGCTTGTGGCCCTTCAGCTCTATCTTGAGCCGGTGGTTCCGGCAGCGCGCGCAGTTCGGCGGCGCACGCGGCACCCCCGAGCTGGAGGCGCCAGGTTCGGAACGTTCCTCGCAGTCGTCGGGCGTGCGGCGCCTCCACGGGCCCACAGACACCATGACTTGGCCCTCGTTTTCGGCCGTGTTCGCGGCGAATTCGATGGGCGCGAAACAAACGCACACGCGGTGCGGCGCGCGGTCACGATGCGACTGCTTGCCCCCGCCGCCGGCATGCTCTGCCCCGCCCCGCGCCCCACCCCGCCGTGCTACTGCATTTATTGCCGTGCCCCTATGCATCTATGCAATTCTTTCAACTCTTTGCACATCAATTTATTACATTCACGAAAGACATCCTGTCTTTCAGGAATCTGGGTACGTAATAGCAATACTCTGCAATACGTTCACGCATTTGGATACAAATAATTCAACAAATATTAATACCATTTAGTTATCAAAATAGTCATTAGGTGATTTTAATCTTTTTTGAAATAAAAATCAATTTACATTATTTGCATTATCCAAAAGGTCCAATACAGATGGTTGGTGCACGCCTGCACGACACGTGTGAGTCATGGACAAGGTATGGTATTGCATTATATTTTTTCATTTTTGTTTTCTCTAGCTATGCCAAGGGTCGTCACTCACTTCAGGGTAACTTACTCATAGTAACTTTAACCTTGTGTAAGAGGAGAATTTAAACAATAATAATCAAATTAATGTTCAGTAAGACTTCTCACTTTCTCTATCTGAGTTTAGTAGCAGTTACAGCTTCTCTACATCGGTCATCATCATCTGCCTAGCCTTTTCCCAACTATGATGGGGTTGGCTTCCAATCTAACCGGATGCAGATAATACCATCTAATAATATGCTTTTCTACATCGGTACCTTCTATAAATCTAGATAACTTCTCTAATCATCTCTAGTAACCGCTGTCACAATATCTTCAACTGAACAGCCATTCTTCGCTTTGATCACAATCAAAGTGAAATAAATAGGTACCTAATAGTCAACCAATATAAAAAAATCTACTTACTCGTAGACTATACAGTATATTGGACTTTACAAAGTTAGCTTGGCTTTATCTTTATTTACCTATTTCAGTTTCTTAAACTAATTAATAAAGTTCGATAAGATGTGTGAATCATTTCTTCTGTTCTTTTAAAACGTACAACGAACCTGAATTTTGCAAATAATTTTGTTTAGGAACTGATAAAGGCGACACGAGTGACACACTTTTTAAAACAAAATAAATTAAAATTACACAAGAAATTAGCATTTATGATCCAACAAACAAATACCCTTGTACAAAATAGCGGAATAAATTAAACAGAGTGAAATATAGAAAAAAATACCAACGATTAATTTATCGCAGTTTTTATTATGCAAAAGTGCACACGAATAAATGGCCCGAACTGCGTGTGGCTGCACTTCCACGATCGCGTGCAAACTACGTCCGCGCACACATACACACTTATGTATGAACGCGGCGAATCTTTGCGTGTGTGAGTTAAAAATTACGACTGTGTGCACGTCGCACGATTTTTACATGTGAAATTTTTTAAGTGTGCGTAACGCGTCATTACGTCACTAGAAGTTTCCGAAATATGCGTTTCATTCGCAAATAAACAATTTAACATTGTTTATTTGCGAATAATAGTAAGTAGATTTTGCATAATTTCAAGTACTTAACGGTCAATGAGTGAAATTAAATATTAGGTACGATTTAACTAATTTACTTAGGTATCTTTTTGACAAGGTGGATTATCACTACCGACATTAAACGTTATTAAATGTTGTAGCTGACTGTACTTTTATTGCATTTAGGACTGATTTTGAAATCGAAATTTTGCAGCATTAACTTTATTAGAAGAATAGTTTTGAATTATTTATAGTCGTCACATTATAAGAAAAACTTGTGGGCTTTATAATAACAGCCGCACGGGTCGATCGATCAGGTTAAGCTACGCTTGCCGTAGTTGGTCCGTGGATGGGTGACCATCTTTACATAGACCCCTCCGTGCTTCGAAAAGCACTTTAAGCCGCTGGGCCCGGTTATCATTCGTAGATCTTGGGCAGTCGTCGTTACGGGTCGTCAAAAGCCCTAAAGTCTCACAAACAGTCTTACTAAGGGGGACAACTGCCTATCTCACCTATCTGACCTCCAAAACCCAGTTACTGAGTAATACGATTATTACTCAGTAACTGTGGGTTGTGGAGGTCATTATAAGAAGACACATGGAAGTAGGACGGCATATCGTAATTATCGGGAGCGAAGAGAGACAAGACGATGAAATCTTGGCTAATTAGCCAAGTTTTGACGTCTCACTTGCGGAGCGCTTATAAACTTTCTAGGTACCTCATTTTACTTATCATTGGTCAAACGTCAATTTTATTCATTGGGTAAAAGATATCTGACGGTAGAAAAATCAGCCGCCAATATTATTTTGCAGAGATATTCACCGACTATTGACAAGAAAACTCAACCCTGGAACTTGCTTGCTAGGATGATGTTGATGAGAGATGGTGATCAGCGGGGCAATTGCGTAACACACTATCAGTAGCAGTGGCTTTCATTTTGACAGTTCAACAACATTCATTGCGTTATTTACGTGTTGAGCAGAAAAAAAATTCGAACTTATGAAGCAATGGATTAGCAATATCCTTCAAAATTATTATTGAGATTGATAGTGTGATTAGTGTGTTACGCAATTGGGGTGCTATTGTTTTTCTAACTTTGACTATAATATAAATTATTTCTTGTACAAAAAGGGTTGCCAACCTTCCAAGGGTTTCAAAAAATGGGTAAAATTATGCGTTTTATTAGTGAGTTTTTTATCTTCTTGGGATTATCAGTAAGTAAATCGATTTTACAACAAACCTTGCCTACCGCAGTCGACGATATGCAAAAAAAGTAGGTATCCATTGGAATTTCCATAGAGAACGTGATGACACCTTCATATGTTAAAAACTGTGTCTCGTACAATGCAAAGAGGAGGCTATTCAAATTTTACGACCGGCCATGTTGAATTTAATACTGTCAGTGCATGCGCATCACATGTCCGGGCGAAGCACTCAATTTCTGGCCGTTATTTCATTTACCTAATTCGGCCTTATAAAAAAAAAAACTTAATTATGCCTCTGCTCTGCCCTTAATGAATGGTTGCCGAGAAACGGTAGGAGTATTGGCATACCAACAGACAGATGGGTGGGACGACATTCAGAACATTGCGGGGTGATTGCGTAACACACTATCAGTAACAATGGCTTTTACTTTGACAGTTCAACAACATTCATTGCGTTATTTACGTTGTAGAGCAGACACATTTTTCGAACATATGAAGCAATGGATTAGCAATATCCTTCAAAATGGTTCAGATTGAGATTGATTGTGTGTTAGTGTTACTTTTTTAATTTTGGATGCTGGATGTGATCTCCAGGTCAAGGATAGTGTTAATTGGTTTTGCATCAGCCATTTGTCAGTAGCAGCAGCTCATGTCTGCAGTCTGGAAAAGTGTCTGGTTGATGGCAATAGCTTCTAAGCTCGCTGGCTGCCTACATATTGATTTTGTAGACTATAATTACAATAGTACCAAGGTAATTTTTCCAAACATCATCGTCATCTGCATGCTTTCCCCGACTACTTTGGAGTCGACTTCCAGTCTAACCGGATGCAGCTGAATACCAGTATATTATACATGGGGCGACTGCTTATCTGACCTCCACAACCCAGTAAAGTAAATGGGTAATACGATACCCCTTGGTAAGACTAGTTGTCAGACTTTCGGGCTTCTGACAACCCAAAACGACTAACGACTAACGTTAAGCCGTTGGTCCTCGGCTTTCATTAGTATACACTAATGAAAGCCGAGGACCAACGGCTTAACGTGCTTTTCGAGACACGGAGGGGTCTCGATATATAAAGATGGTCACCCAGCAACGGACCAACCGCGGCAAGCGTAGCTTAACCTGATCGACCGGCCCGTGCGGCTGTTATTACTTAGTCACGTTTGGGGTCTTCTAATTCCTCCAAACATGTGCTGTGAAATCAATAAAATAATCTGTAGTTTCGGCAAATGGTGTCGTCACCCCGTAAGTAATAAATGGACGATATTCAAAGGGGTTTGAAGGTTTTGGCCCTAAAATCAGCCGCCATTTTGATTTTTTTTCAGAATCGCGGTGCACAACAAAAGTTATATATTTAGATAGAGGACACTTATACGAACAAAAAATGTTACATAACATAATATCCTAAGCGTCAGGTTTCGGAGTTATTCACCGAAATATAAGTCGAAAACAACAAGGATTTTTTTTGTTTTTTTTCCCTCCAGGTAAGCATATTGGACTATTGAGGCAATAGAAACGTTATGAAACCTTTATGGAGAAGAAACAAATGAAGAATAGACATTTTTTAAATAAATAGTGTAAAGTCAAACTTCTATGCTAAAAAAAACGAAAACACAAAAGACTTAAATGTCAGGTTAGTCGTATAAATATATATAGCCGTTTTTAATTATTTGTTTAAAAAATGTCTATTCTTCATTTGTTTCTTCTCCATAAAGGTTTCATAACGTTTCTATTACCCCAATAGTTCAATGTGCTTTCCTGGAGGGAAAAAAAACAACAAAATCCTTGTTGTTTTCGACTTATATTTCGGTGAATAACTCCGAAACCTGACGCTTTAGGATATTATGTTATATAACATTTTTTGTTTGTATAAGCGTCCTCTATCTAAATATATAACTTTTGTTGTACACCGCGATTCTGAAAAAAAATCAAAATGGCGGCCGACCTTAGGGCCACCCTCCATACAAAAATCTTCTAACCCCTTTACAGAGGCCATTTTAACCGGTCAAGCGGTGCGGTTTGCCGATCGGCGACGAAACAATAGAAAATCAATTAGCGGAGCTTGACAGATTAAGAACATAATTTTGCATAGGTGAACGGAAACGGACTAAGTAATATCCAGACATCGTCAGACATTGATATTTATGGCTGCTTAGTAAGTAAGTACAAATTTTAAACTACACACCTTATTATAAAAGAAAGTATAGAAAATTGTCATCACACTAAACCAACCGATCAATTCTGTAAAAATCTCATCGTGGAAACTTAGGTGAAGTGAGCTGTCAACAGTGTCAATCCGGTGGAATGACAGCTCCCTTCACTTGCCTTTTCAAGGTGAGGTTTTTACTGAATAGACCGGCAGATGTAAAGGCTTCACACAATGGACGGCTCACTTCACCCAAGTTTCCACGAGGAGATTTTTACATAATTGATCGGCTGGTTTAGATTTTCTATACTTACTTTCTTTTGTAATGTAGTGCATAGTTTAATCTGTCAAGCTCCGCTAGTGAGACACCATTGATTTTCTATTGTTTCGTTGCCAATGGGCGACGCGCGCTGCTTGACCGGTTAAAATAGGTATAATACTAAGCAGCCATGAATATCAATGTCTGAAGATGTCTGTTGGTCAGTTATCATATCACGGTGAGAATTTTACAGAATAGATTGTACCTAGCCATTTACCGAGGGTTTTAAAAAAATGTCTGCTCAACAACGTACAGACGTCAAGCACCTCAACTCAAGCTACTACAATCTGTCAAATTTCTTTAATAGATTTTCAACTTTATTGTTAAAGCATAAGGTTCAAAGTTGATTGGGAAATATTGACAGTATCGGATAGCCTGATGTGCTGGCGTCGAGAGGATCAAGGTACCAGCCAAACAGGACCCACTATAGGTACAGATACACACTGTACAGGGTCAGGTAGATTGATGTCTACCTAATTACTTAGGTATTAGGTATGATGCCAGCACATCAAGCTACCCGAAAATGTCAAATTTTTCTAATCAACTTTGAACCTTATAGCTAGCTTAGCGATAAAGTTGAAAATCTATCAAATAAATTTGACAGATTGTCGTAGCTTGATGTGCTGGCGTCTGTACTGGTTGCAGATGTGGGCATTCGGTAACATAGACTACTAAAATCAGTTTGACTACTTCTGCATATTCATATCTATTTATTAAACCATCGAAAAGATACCAACAATACCTTTGCAACATAACATCGTTCGACATATTTTTTATGCGAATCTTCGATCGATAAATCGTGTAAACCACAATCGGTATTCGATTAACATCGGAAACAATCGATGTAGGTATCGATAAAAAGTGATCGACAATTTTGCACCGGGCAAGTTCCCGTCAAAGCCTGCCGATATTTCTTATGCTGTACCGTTTATAAAACAATTTCTGTTAATACGAAAATGGCGACAAGAGGGATCCTCTTGTCACAAAAAATGTTGTAAGCGTTATTCGATTTGTAGGCTGACTGTGTTTATTTTATAAGCCGGACAAAGATGGCGGAAGAGGCTCATGTCTATTGGACTCTACATTCTCCCCAGGCCTTAACATGCGTTCAACAAAAGAGGTTCGTGTTCTGTAAAAATTACACCGTCAAAATTTAGGTGAAGTGAGTTTGAAATGAGCTGTCATTCAACCTGATGCTAGGGACTGACAGCTTACTTCAAGCTCACTTCGCCTAAGTTTTCACAGTGAGAGGATCGGCTGGATCTCCCCTCAATGCTCTTATAGTGACTGCTAGTATGGTTTTAGTGAGTTAAGAATCCCGCACACCTCGGTCTTATCCCCGAAGTCCGGCCGCGTTTGAAGGTTTCCCGAAAACAATACTTAACAGACTCGACTTACCAACTGAACTTCGACAAACTTTACTACGACATGATTTTAATTCGACACTACGGAACTCCGACACGTCTTCATTTCGACAATACTTTAGTTCGAAATGCCTTAAGTCCGACACTACTGTACTCCGATAAAGCGTTTCTTCGACATGACTTAACTACGAAACGATGCGACTTCGACGACGTGCTACTTCGACAACTATGGTAGTCCGACATGAGTCAATTTCGACATACTCTACTCCGGCATGCTGTACTTCGACAATATCTTACTTCGACGTTATATATCTGAGACACGATGCTACTTCGAATTTGAAATTTGTGAAAGATGATATGGCTAGAAAGGGGGTGACTACCAACTACTACTAAAAAAAAAAAATTATAGTGCTCTTAAATAGAAAGAAAATTAATATTTTTAAAACTATTATAGAGTTAAATAAAGAAAGAACAAAGGAACACAGAAAATGAAAGAACTCGAAATATCTGAAATATCTGAAATTGTCGAAGTACAGCATGCCGGAGTAGAGTATGTCGAAATTGACTCATGTCGGACTACCATAGTTGTCGAAGTAGCACGTCGTCGAAGTCGCATCGTTTCGTAGTTAAGTCATGTCGAAGAAACGCTTTATCGGAGTACAGTAGTGTCGGACTTAAGGCATTTCGAACTAAAGTATTGTCGAAATGAAGACGTGTCGGAGTTCCGTAGTGTCGAATTAAAATCTTGTCGTAGTAAAGTTTGTCGAAGTTCAGTTGGTAAGTCGGTTTCCTCACGATGAAAACAATGAGGTGCATTATAAAATGTTGGTTACCCCAGCGTGTATTACTTTATTCCTTCAAAACGAAAAAGGGTCTGTTTGTGTACAAAAACTACAATTCTCATGTTGACAAATTAACTGGTGAAATGCGAATGAAAATCAGCAAAGTTTTTTGACAAGTCTGAATTTTGATTTAACTCCAGTTTTTATTCGGAGAGATATGTGGTTGACCTTTCTTTAGAAATATGGCTGAACTTGTGTTATTATTGAAAGAACGAGCTTTTGTTCGCGGCTTCGCCCACGTGGATGTCGGGAAGTATCCCAAGGGAACGTAAAACCAGGATAAAAAAACGATCGTATGTTGTCCTAACCTATGTCTACCTGTGTGCCAAATTTCATCAAAATCCGTTGAGCCATTGAGGCGTGAAAGCGGGAAAAGCCATCTTGGATTCATGAAAACGACACCTATGATGAAAAATGTGGAAATTTTCGCAGCCGCCATCTTGGATTTTCATTTTGACCTCACTGTCGTCTTCAACAGCCTCGAAAACCATGAAAACTATCTCTCTCTGTCTGACAGAGTGGGAGAGAGAGAGAGAAGGTCGCTTAGAGACATAACGCTTTTTCGTTACGTGACGATACCGCAAGCCGCGTTAAAGAATTTCGTTCCGAAAACAAAAAGTTATACCATTGTCATGTGTAAATAAAGCGTAGTCATATTATTAGAATTAATAGGTAAATTAACTCTTTAACGACTATCAGTATCAAAATCACAAATTGTGCTGCTGATATATTATTAACGTTTTACCTACTTATTAAAATAATGAATAAATATGTCATGCACTTATTTAAATCACTAAAGACTAAACTAATTGCTCTCTGACATGCAATGTGAATAGTGATGTCTCTATGCATCAGCAGTGTCTATGTTATTTATTTTATTTGGTCGTTTATGGTGGGCATCTGCCCGAATATTTTTTTTTTTTTTTGGGTATGCGCTCTCGCAGTTCAACCTATGAGGTTGTCGTCTGTTTAACCGGACTTGTCTGTGGATGCCTCAATTAATTAGGGCCTCGCACTAAGGGCTTATAAAACTTAAAAACTAAGCGACTCCACGCCAAGGGCACCCTCTGTGGGGTAGGGACCTCGACTTAGGGCGTCGCTGGGATAGGGCAGCAGCCAGCAAGGGACAGGCTGGCTGGATCTGTATTCAGAATTCCAGATTACTGATGTCGGGACGGGACGTTGTATAATATACTACGATAGTTTGGGGCCTGAACTAAGAATGAATGACACAATTTGACAGTTGTCCCAACTACCGATGTGTTTTTGCAAGTTCGAAAAATTGTATTTGACAGTTGTTTTGATAGGCCCGTATCTTCGTTGACGGACTTATAGATTATACCTCCAGAAGTTACGAAACTATAAGATAGAGATGATAGCGCAGAACTTATATAATTATTTGTGGAATGTACACAACATGACATAATAACTTTTAAATCGTTTTATTTTAACTTAAATGTCGACTCATTTTAACTAACCACACTTCCACACACTACTGTTGACATTGACAAATTTATTACTAATCAATTATTCACATTCTTAATTAACACGAATGGCTGAAGCACAACAGTTCTTTCATAGTTAATTTACCTCTGACAGCAAACCAAACAGCAACTATCAACAACCTAATAACAACAGCAACAAAAAACACTGTGATTTTGACTGTGATGCATGCAAAATCAGAGGTAGAGCTTTGAAAGGATTGCATCTACCCACCTGACATAACCATGCCCTCAAAACCATGGTGGGACATGTACAGGAAAAAGAAGTACAAACCACGAAGCCGCCTTACCATGGAAATGATTATAAGGAAGAGTTTTGTGGAGACCGTTAAAGAATACACTGCAGTCTCGTCGATCGCAGGGATGAGGCATATTACTGCTCCGAATCATTCTGTATTCCAGCGGTAAGTCATCATCATCATCATCATTTCAGCCAAAAGACGTCCACTGCTGGACATAGGCCTCCCCCATTGCCATGCGGCAAGTACATTGCAGCAGTAAGTACCTTGAAATAATTGAGCTTTTACTCATAAATGGTCCATGATCTGCGTACAAAATAAGCAAGCTGAAGCTTAACCGTAGAAGCGATGACCGTTGGGGTAACATTAATTCTTGAGTGAATATCACGAATCGTCGGTAGAAGTGGTAGGGTGCATTCAGGGTAGGTGATTGCAGGGTGGGAATCAATCATCACGGAATGGTGGTGTGTAAGTCGTGAACGATTGGAGAGGTGTACTTCCAACTGTGGAGGGCTATAGGTTCAAGGCATGTCACTGGGCCCATGTTTTTAGATGTTCTGTCAACCATCTGCCAGAAATATATCAAAATTAAAAGCAACAGAAACTTCTGATTCTATAACAGGTTCACTTTGAACAATTTTAGCTTCATTTTCTCATCGATTTTCTGGTTATGTAGACTTGTTTGCTTTTCCTCAAAAAAAGGGTGAAATACCTTAAGGATCGGAGCAGAATGAGCAGATCTGACGAAACGCAGCGCAGCGCGGTTTTCACTACCGAACAAATACACACAATAACCCTCCTTCTAGCGCAGTCGGGTAACAAATAGGAACATTGCAATTATTAAAATAAAGTTGAAATTAAATAATCTTCCTCAAGCCCGCGATAGCATGAAGCGGAGAGAAAACAGTTTATTTGTTTCGAGTTTATTTTAAGAGACTTAAGGTTGATATTTGTTTGCCAGTGAAAACCGCGCTGCGCTGCGCTTTGCCAAGCCTAGTCTCGTTGTTCCAGATTGTTTTGGTTAGGATTACTACTTTCCTTCCTTGGCGTCGTGATCTACTTTCTGCATTACACCTGGATGGCGACGCTGACGAAGCCGTTAGTGGTCACCAGCGAGTCTTTTACATACCCTATCAAGGACATTGACTTCCCAGCAGTAGCCTTGTGTAACATTAACAGGATTAGCAAAAAAGCTCTGAAGAAACTGACTGTAGAAATGTAAGTAAAATATTAAATAAAACCATATTTTTTTAGTTGACGGATCAGAAAACCTGCCTACGTTTTCTGGTCCATTTGTTTATTTACAATTCCATCAGATATTTTTGGAGCAAACTATAGACGTTACAGCTTTTTTCGGTCTGATGGCGAAAACGCAACAAACATTAAACCCCGTTTAATCTGAAAAGTAATTAAACTTTCAGGTATCCCAAACTGGCAAAACTGAACACGACCCTCACAAATCTGGAGTTGTTCCTCCAGGACATGGGCAGATTGATTGATTTCGATTTCGAAGAGTCTTGGGCCCATGGCAAGTTGACGGAAATATTCTCTTTGAGGCCGTACAGTGATCAAACACCGGAACTTATGAAAGCGGTACATGTGTTTTCTTTTTAATCAGTTGCTCATCAATGGAAGGCGCCTCCTCAAAAGGCTGTTGCCCAAAGTTATTAGAGAGGGCAGCAGCCTAATTGCGTAAAACATTTCCAATAACAATCTGAATCATTTCGAAGGATATTGCTAATCCATTGCTTCATATGTACATAAAATTAGTCAGCTCAACAACGTAAATAACTCAATGAATGTAGTTGAACTGTCAAAATGAAAGTCATTCCTACTATTAGTGTTTTACCTACCCTACGCAATTACCCCGTGACACACAGATAAAACGTAAGTATACATAAATAAAACGTACTACATAAATAAAAACTTAAGTAAACAAACACCTTTTCAATTGATTAAGTTTTCAATTAACTAAAGGTACTAAATGAAACTTATGTTAACACAGAACTTGATATTTTTTTAAAAGCATTAGGCGAGAACATCCTTACTGCCCATGGTTTAGAGACTCAAACGCAGCAGTTAGTCTCAGTTAACTCAGCCTATCGTAGTCCACTGCTGGACATAGGCCTGTCCTACGCCTTCCGCATCCAGTCTTTCCCAGCCATTTTGTTAAAGTCTTCGGTCCATCTAGCTGGGAGGCGTCTCACACTACGCTTGCCGATACGCGGTCTCCACTCCAGGACTCGTCTGCTCCACCGGCCATCTACCACAAGCCACTACAGTTTGCTTACTCTGCAAGCTACATCGGTAACTGCCATAAAATAATTATGATAAGACATGTGCTTACTATCGTACTTCCATGGTATTTGTAACAGTTGGCACCAAGCTGCGAAGAGATGCTGGTCAAATGTATGTGGGCGGGCAAAGAAGTGAATTGTACCAAAATCTTTCGCACGCGAAAGACTATCCTCGGACATTGCTGTGCTTTCAACTACGTGCTAGATTACGATTCGGCAGACAGGTATGGTAATAAGTCTTCGCAGATAACCGTTTACAGAGGATTATTCCACTTTGCCCCACCGGCCGCCCCACTGGTGGGGCAAAGTGGAATGCCTAAAATTTTGCAGTGGAATCTGCCCCACTAAATCGAAATAGTGGGGCAGATTCCACTACTTTAAAATCTTGTTGGATTCTGCCCCACTAGGGTTGGCACCTTAGAATAAACGCACAAACATTTTATTTTTTAAAATTTTTAGTAATAAAATATGTATACTGATACTGTATACGGATCAGGCACTTTTGGAGTCAGCCGGTCAGCTAGTCAGAAAGTTGAAGATGTCGAATATGCTCGTGTCCCACAATAGTTTGAAGATGATAGAGACTAACCCCTTTATTCATAATCCTATTTTATCTCTATTTTAGCTAAAATAGGTTTATAGAACGTTTGTCTTTATCTGTCACGTTGACATTTCTGTGTGTAAGAAAGAGACAAACCCCATTTTAACTAAAATAGGTTTGATAAGTTTTATGAATAAGGGGGATAATGTAAAAAGTTTATTCTCACAAATGAGAGCATTCAAAAGAATTTCTTAGTAGATACAGTATTTTTTTATTTTTGCGTTAGGTACTGAAACTGATATCCAAACTAAGCCAGGGTTTATGGAGATCGTATTATATGTGTGTGTGTGTGTGTGATGAGGTGTGGTGTCAGTGAAAGTGTCGTAGCACGGTGTATCTTCGCGTAGCACTGCATAGATTTGCGAATCACTGCGTAGCACCGCGTAGCTTGGTGTTGCTACGACGTCCGGTAGTAACATAATTTATGATAGTACGCGAAGTGTGCAAGTAAGTCTTCGTCTTTTGATAGTCTAATTGCTGGATCAAGCCAGCGACAAAATTTTTATTTCTGTGTCTGGAAAGTCCTACAATACTGATCTTTTTGTTGATGCTGTCGTACAGTCTATTACTGGCTGCCAAACTGCCCAGTGGCGACAGCTGGTTTACAAACGGGCATTTTACTGCGTGTGTTTGGGTCGGGTAGGGTCACAGTCTCACAGATGACTGTTTCCTCAATATGGATTTGAGCACAAAGAGCTGACGAACTGTTAGTACTTCACAGTCCGTGCACAGTTGTGCACCTGTATGGATTTTGTCATCACTTCACAGGGCAGCTCTCTGTGCTCTCTCTAAACCAAGAAAATGTGTTTTGCAGCATCTCCCCATACGGTGGCGTGGCGCAATATTGGATAACCGACTGACTAATTAGGACCAAGTAGACCAGTTAGAGTTTGTCTGAGGGTGCAGTGTCCCTCAGCTCAGGTCCCTAAATATGTGGATCAATCGCCTCGTTCTGGATGTTACAACTTCTTTCTGCTTGTCCCATCTCAGCCCACTATCAATATAATGTGCACACCGAATGATGTTTTAATTATGTTTATTTGTGGTACACACGGGAACCAGTCCTTACCAAGGGGTATCGTATTACCCAGTAACTGGGTTACGGAGGTCAGATAGGCAGTCGCTCCATGCAAAATACTGGTATTCAGGTTAGACTGGTAGCCGACCCTAACATAGTTGGGAAAAGGCTAGGCAGATAATATGATGATGATGACGGGCCTAAGTTGTTTACCCTAAACCTGGAAATGTTATTGAGTAGGTAACCATTGTACTTATAATACAATTTCATCTTCAATCATCTAATCCATTGTAGCTACTCGTCATTACGAACAACTAATTACCTTTATTGGACCAAACTTGATTTCGCGAAAAAATCTGCTGTCCCATGAGTAGGTACAAAGAGTTCAAATAAATCGACAAAATGTATAGAACAGCACACTAACTGAACACACATTTTCAATCACAATCTTCAATTTGAAGGATATTGCTAATCCATTGCTTCATTATGTTTGAAAAATTTGTTTGCTCATCAACGTAAATAACGCAATGAATGTTGTTGAACTGTCAAATAAAAAGTCATTACTATTGTTTGTGTTACGCAATTACCCCGCCGTGTGTGGTCCTGCAGGGCAATTGCGTAACACTTTATCAATCGGAATCGGTTTCATTTTGACAGTTCAACAACATTCATTACGTTATTTACGTGTTGAGCAGACCAATTTTTCGAACTTATGAAGCAATGGATTAGCAATTGGCTTCAAAATGATTCTGATTCCGATTGATAGTGTGTTACGCAATTAGGGTGCCGTAGTGAAAGTTGTTCTTACAATGCAATATTGCAATGAACCCTTTTCAGGTTTAGGGTAAACAAAAACTAATCTTGTAAAGGAGTACAATCGGTGTAGTATCTACCTTAACGGCAAGAAGTCAGCTAGTCAGTAAGTAGTACATAGGTGCCTACGGGGAAGGTTCTATATTTTGTTGAAGAAAGATCTTAAAAAATAATCATTTTGAGTCATATTTCACCTCTTGTGGTACCCTAAGTATTTATACAGTGTGAGTGAGTCATCGATATATACGTACATACTATAACTCTATGGTGTGAGTCTTCATAATGTGCACATATCGAAACTAAGCTTAATTTTATTGACGGAAAAATACAAAATAAAATAAAATATATCATTTTTAAAATTCTTGTTCGCTGATGGGACTCATAGTGACCCCTGTGTAAAGAAATCGGTATAACTTTTAAACTAAACGATCTATTAATCGTAATAGATCGTTTAGTTTAAAAGTTATACCGATCATTCATCGGAAACAAACTCAGTAAATAGTAGTGACTGGACATAACAGGGCGTCCTCATAAAATAAAAACTAAGAAAAAAATCGCCCTAAATTGAGAACTGCGTTGTTTTTTTTTTTAACAAAAATCTGATATTTTTTCATCAATTTGTACAATACTTAATTGTAAAATTTCTTAATAAAGGCCCCGATTACCTGCCCTTTTTAGGGTTCCGTAGCCAAATGGCAAAAAACGGAACCCTTATGGATTCGTCATGTCTGTCTGTCTGTCTGTCTGTCTGTCTGTCTGTCTGTCCGTCCGTCCGTATGTCACAGCCACTTTTTTCCGAAACTATAAGAACTATACTGTTGAAACTTGGTAAGTAGATGTATTCTGTGAACCGCAGTAAGATTTTCACACAAAAATAGAAAAAAAACAATAAATTTTGGGGTTCCCCATACTTACAACTGAAACTCCAAAAATTTTTTTTCATCAAACCTGTACGTGTGGGGTATCTATGGATAGGTCTTCAAAAATCATATTGAGGTTTCTAATATCATTTTTTTCTGAACTGAATAGTTTGCGCGAGAGACACTTCCAAAGTGGTAAAATGTGTGTCCCCCCCCCTCTAACTTCTAAAATAAGAGAATGATAAAATTAAAAAAATATATATAATGTACATTACCATGTAAACTTCCACCGAAAATTGGTTTGAACGAGATCTAGTAAGTAGTTTTTTTTTAATACGTCATAAATCGAAAACCGCAATTTACCTTTCACAAAGTTACAACGAACTACAAGAACTTTTATATTATGTTACTTGCTGCTACGGAACCCTTCATGGGCGAGTCCGACTCGCACTTGGCCGGTTTTTTATTTAGAAGTTTAAATAATTCTCCATCGTATCAGCTTTCTAAAAGTAAAAAAAAAACATGTTTTTAACTGAATCCCAACATTTCCTATCAAATGTTAAAGAAAGGCCTTGCACTCGGCTGCGTACCATACTTTAGCAGGTAGCGACCCTTTTAATTTTTTTTTTAGATTCCTTTTTTTAAATATATTTTCCGTCGGTAAAATTAAGCTTAGTTTCCCTCATTTCGATATGTGCACATTAAGAAGACTTACACTGTATAGATTTTCTCTGCTTTCTTTTTATATGTACCTACATCCAATCTAATTGTAAGTATACTTAGATTATCCAATCTAAGTAAGCAAAAGGCTCTAAGACGACCCACTGAGCACTGACCGAAGTTTTAAACCATCTTTTTCTTACCAGGCCTCATGGAACCATAGAGGCAGTGAAGAGACAAATAGTGCCTGGTTTAAACAACGGCTTAACCGTGATTATCGACTCTATGCTGGACGATTATGCGTACCCATTAGGTGTCAGGAACGGATTTGAAGTAAGTTTAATAATAGGTATTTAGATTAACTTACAAAGTCTAGCGTAATTACTATTAACTTATTTCAATTTTAACTTAATTTTGAATTTGTATCATTTCGCGCCACTTGTCAAAAAACAGAATCCATCTTGAAATAGTGATGTAGTTATCGGGTTTTTTAATTGCTTTTTATTTTTCGATAATAAGAACATTACTCTTACCTGACTTAAATCTTTTTCAGCTTTTTTTATTTGATCCGCTCCATTTTGCTGATAAGACTGGCGGGAGATTGTTGCAGCGCATAGTTCAACCAAACCAAGTGGAATTATTTCAAATACAGTCCATTAAACAAGTTGCTTCAGCTGAAGTCCGCAAATATCCGTTAACAACGGTAGTCTAGATTAGAAATGAATGTATTTAAATAACTGTTGAGACTATACATACTGTACCTACACGTTATGATTGGGCCTAGAATATCACGGCAGGATTTTCGTTACTTGCGAATACTGCCCTTGATAGCTGACATAGCAGAGGCTATGAACTACCAACAAACATCGAGCACAGAGGACGCGGGTTTGACACAAAACATAATGTCAATATAAAAATATAGAATTGGAGGATTAAATAAGCATAATTTAGATATAATTTATTTTCTTACTGACATAATCATCTTTTACAGAGACAATGCCTCTTCCGCGACGAATATGCCAAGGAGTTTAAGAATATGTATTCTTACAGCGCTTGCATTGTCAAGTGTCGGATCCAATCCGTACAGTCCCTATGCAAATGTACGCCGTATTTTTTGCCCACTGGAATCTCTACACATACTAGGACCTGCACTTTGAGGCATTTAAAATGTCTCAATAAATACAAAGGTTCGTAAGTACTGAAACTGAAAACTTTTCAACCGAATTTTAATATTGACTTAACCACAGTTATAATAACTATATATCATTGTGTTTTTATAGAAAAACTGCAATATTTATACCCTATCGATACTGACGATACAAAGGGATTGGAACAAGAGGTTGCTGACTCATTGTTTTGCCCTACATGTATGCCAGACTGTGAGCTAACACAGCACTTTACTAGATCTTTCAAAATACCGATTCATCATGGACCAATGAAAAAAAGAGGATTTAGAAACGGTTTCGTGTTGGTGATTTTATTAAATGATCAATCAAATTAATATCTAAATATCAAATCAATGTACTTAATTATTGATTCGTAGGAACATGAATAACATCATTATTTATTCCGATAATGCATTGCAACACGAATGACTTTGATTATTGATACTTTTTAGTTTTTCGCATTGAGGTACTTAATGATACTTTAATGATGAATGATATTTTTGTTTTTTTTTTTGGCAGTGAAGGCTTGGCTCTCTCCGGCAAATGCATTATTAGCATTTACCAGTCCACAAGTGAAGGAATTTTGCACCGTCTTGATGTTATTTCTTACTGGTTCGAGATATTAAGTGAGGAATCAGATGTTACATGGATTATTAAGAGATTACAAATTAAAAGAAGATTTCAATATTACGATTGTTTCAGGTAATATTGGTGGATTCTCAGGCATGTTGATGGGAATCGGCATCTACACCGCCGTTGAAGTTATTTATTTCCTTTTTATACGATTTTTACAATTAATTTATTCTAATTACTCAAAATATGGCTAAAATATATTTCAAGAGTTAGGCAATATAATAATTTAGAAGATTTTTTATTTCACGGTATTTTAGTCAAATCCACTTCACATCTTCACATCACTAGTTTTCTGTTACGTTTACGAAGTTAGTAAACGAGAGCAACTGGAACTGAATATGCTCAATCCATGAATGAATGGTTATCCTACACATTTTAATGTTAATTTAACATAATTAAATAAAAATATTATTTAAGTTATAAATAGACACTTGAAGTTAGAAATGCACATCGAACAAAGTGCACGTTATAAATAAGTATGCTACTTTAGATAACCAATAACATTTCGCCATTATATCATTCGAACACTAGCTGTATTCGAGAATGCGCTTTCACTATCTGTCAAATAAACCGTGGCAAAAGTGGACAAAGGTTTCGAGTCGCAATTCCATTTATTTACGCAAAATGTCTGCAAATTCGCCGCCGGGAAAGAGTGATGGTGAGCTATTGTTGCATGTGGTACGTTGTGGGATGAATATATTGTGTTATTATTAGAATATGTTGGTATGATTGTAGGTGATGACCCTGTAGATAGGACTGTGCCGAGCGTCCCACCCCTCCCGCCAAATCCTATGGAGAGCATAAGAAATAGTATAAGGGACTTTGATGTGGATTCAATTCGTCGGTATTTGGCTCAGTCTCTGGGATTATACGATCCGCCCGAGACAGCGGCATCAGCAGCGGCTGCCACCAGAGTCCTTGAGACAGTTGACTTGGACGGCGTAGTGAAGTGGATAAATAGCGAACGGTGTAAAAACATTATCACTCTTGCCGGGGCTGGTATTTCGACATGTAAGTACAAATTAGAACAAAATTAAATTCATGAATGTGCCAACAAACAACAATAATTGAACAATATTATTGTTTATGAATTATTTACTCATCATATTCACAATAATACCAACATCAAAATATGTTGGTTATTTTAATTACTTATCTAACATTTGCCTTTTTGCAATTAATGTCTCTGATACTGTTCTCCTGAATTGAACACTTATAATTCAATTTCTAAGCATTATTGATTTATTTACAACAGGTCACTGACTTGTTGTTGTTTATTTATTGAATGATTCAGAAGCCGTCAGAAGCAGTCTTATGACATATCACTAATGCTCCTACAGCATTTACTGCTATTTTATAACTTTATTGCTTACATTTTTGTTACATAAAATTTTTGTATGACTCATTTATCATTATAATTTCTGATTACGCTCTGTTTTGTTGGTAAATATTTATCATAATTTAGATTTTGCAATCAATTAATTTCTTGTTGAATTGTAATTTCATAGCGGACATTTAATTTTGTTACTTCATAACTATAAGCAACATTTATGAATAAAGGGGTTACCCTTTATTCAAAAATGTTGCTTATAGTTAAGAGCCTATACTACCTCAAATGGCTTAGCGTGATCCTCCGCTATGTCGAAAATACTGCACCATTAATTTTGAAATAAATATATGGTAAAGTTGAGTATTAATGCTAAGTCTTATGTTAGACGAAAACACTATTCCCTAAAATTTTCTCGATAGAAAAAAAATCCAAAGTTACCTCTAACCCGAACAATAAACCGCTGGTATTAAAAAATACTTCAAATTAGATCATTAAACTTTGCATACTAACTGAACTTACTTTAAAGCAGGTCTTATGTTATTTATTTTTTTATAATTACCATTATTTTCACTGTAAAAAGCAAATACCTAAACTATTAGCGCTTCCTGCCGTCCAACACTGCACTCTGTCTCGCTCTCACTCGGTCCGCGAGCAGTATCGTATGAGCGAGATAAAGAGTGAATTTTACCTGAGGTAGTATAGGCTCTTAAGTAAATGGTTACCAACTGTTAAACCATACATTTTTGACAATTGAATGTCACTTTGATAATTGTTTATAAAGAAGTAAACCCATAAATATGTGGATCTATCCAAAATTTTTCAATCTTATAATAAAATTTTTCTGTCTTTAATTCATTGACTGCCACCGCGGTCACACGGTGTCCGCCAACAATAGATTTTCTATTGTGTCTGTGGTCTGGCAGTCAACGTGTTAAGCATGAGTTTACACAACATTTTCAGTAAAAAAATGTATTATCTTCTATTGAACTATTGTTCAATACCAAATCTATATAAGTGTATGTTAGTTGTAAAAAACTTAAACTATGGAATTTTTATCAATAAATATGGTCAGTGGAAAACTAATAATATGTCATTGTTTACACCACCAAGGTCAGACAAGTCTAGGGTTTTGAAGGAAACTTTACAGTTTAGTCATTAGCTTAATATTGGTAGAAACATTTTGTAAATCTCTGCAAACTAAAATGTATCTTATGAACCTTAAATACTTAATTGCCAAAAAAGGTTCTCAAACTTCCTCATCTGTGTTTCGTCATTGCTTTCGTCAGAGATTATTTGAAATTCTTCACAGTAAGTATAATAATTGTATATTTTTCTTCCAGCCGCTGGCATCCCTGATTTCCGTAGTCCTGAAACTGGTCTGTACCACAACCTGCAGAAATATGACCTTCCGGAACCACAAGCTATATTCGATATCAACTTCTTCAGACATAATCCAAAGCCATTCTTTATGCTAGCAAAGGAACTGTACCCTGGAAGATTCAAACCAACACTTTCACATTACTTTATCAGGCTTTTACATGAGAAAGGTACATATATTATTTTATTATAATACAAGCCGTGCGCCCCATGGAATTCCCAATCGGCGAAATGTCGAACTTCCATACAAAATTTCATCACCTATTTAAACTTTTTAGGTGATGAATTTTCAAAAATCCTTGCTTAGTTTTCACTTTTGTTTCAAAAAGAACTCTTGTGCAGAATTTCATGATTCTAGACTCAGCGGCTTAGGCTGTGCATTGTCTAGAGCAGAGCTCTCCAGATACGATCCCTGGCCAATATAAATTGCTATAGATTGGAGGGCCACACAAACAAATACCTTAATTTTTTTTAAGAAATGCCTCTTTGCCATTTTAACAGAAGTGCATTGTTGCCAAGGCTTTGTGAAAGAAATCCTGGGGACGGGAATCAATTAACTCATGAAAAGTGTTTTTCATAAACTCATTGCCTAAGAATTTTTTATTTTTTTATTTGTTGTGTTTCTAAAAAATTGTAAGTTAGTTGGAGCTAGGCCTGACAAGTATGGTGGATGAGTAAGCGCTTCCAGTTGAAGTATCTCTGGTTTTGATAAGGTCCTTTGTGCAGTGATTGACAAGCGTAATCTGAAGGGGTGGGTCATTGACTTATTGGTTTTCTCTGTCACCCATCATATTCGCCAGTCCATACAACAACTTTTTCTACCAAAAAGCATTTTTATATAGATATAGAAGTTTTTACAATAGTGACAGGACTCCTAGCAAGGCTTACAGCTTTTATTTTATTTATAAGCTGACTCCGGAAAATGCTGCTGCTTATCGTTTTGACTTTTTACAAACAGTGTAGGGAGAGCCATGTTTTTCCAGCATCAACTGAGTGCCAAATAATTCCTTTTATGTACAGTATTTCGCTGTTGACTCTTTCGAAAATTCGTCAACTGTTACTGCTAGATTAACACACAATCCTATACAGGGTTAAATTAAATTAGCTAACGAAACTGCAGACGTGATCAATATCACAGATATAGATATACCTAGATAACGCAAGTACAGTACCCGGCGATAAATATTGCACATCGACCTTTGGAAAGAAACAATCGGCTAATTTCGGCTTCGTAGTGCGTTATCTCTGTCGCACACTACCTATGTAACGTTAACTGACGTTTTGTCAGTCGTTGTTCAAGTGCGATAGAGTGCGGTCGCGTCCAGTTCAAAATATATATCTAGAGTTGTTAACACCCCCAAATTTAAATAATTTATAGTTGTACTATGGCATCTTTAGGAAAAATAGGGGAACTCTTTTATTTTACCCCAACCTAAAGCAATCATTTATAGAAAAATTGGTGTATTTTATACAAAGAATAAAAAGAATTATCAAAAGAAGCAAACCATAATTGTTTTAACAGCTCCTAATAGATACCGGACTGTTTGTATTTCGTGCGACAGAGATAACGCTCTACGAAGCCGAAATTAGCCGATTGTCTCTTTCCAAAGATCGATGTGCAATATTTATCGCCGGGTACTGTATCACGAACTGTATAAAAACTAAGCGTGCCACTTTTTGACTAACTACTATGACGTCACAAGCTCGCGCTCTCGCTCACGCTCACCCAGCCAGCAGTACGCAGGACTGAGCGCGAAAGTGGCGGCTTATGATTTTCGATCGTAAACTGGTGCGATTATTGGCACGCGAAGTAGGTGCTCTAGCGTTATCTAGGTGTATCTATATCTGTGATCAGTATCGACATGTAAACACGATAAAATTAAAAATAATTGGTTTTTTTTCGGGCGCAAAGACCGCTGCTAGTGTTATTACTTGAAGTATGAGTTAGAAAATATGTTTTATCGTATACTAATCACTTCTGTAAAGTTTACACAAAGAACAAAATGTTTTTTTAAACTGATATTTCAAGTGAATACACTAACTGCGGTCGATGACTCCACATCAAAATCATTTCTTTTTTGTTTTGTGTTTTTAGATATCAAAACCCATCACGTTTGTGAAGCTTCGCAAGCTAATTTGATTTGACCCTGTATTTTATGTTGGTGGTTATAACTAAAAGTTATACCTACTAACAAGTTTTTTTTTATTAAATTAAATGTCTAAACTGTAACTTTAGTGTGGTACGCAACTTGTGTCGATACTCTTGCGCCATCCCACCTTCCTGGATCGGCATGCTGTGCTGGCGCTGCTGCTGCGGCTGCGGAAAACCTCAAGCGGCGAAAATATAATAACCTTATCGGAAATTATATTTTCGAGCTGTTTGGGGTTGAAACCCTCAAGCCGTGGGGTCCGAGTGCTCATGGTCTTTTTAAGGAAATTTCAAAACGGCTGGTTGACACTTCCCGTGACCCAAGGCCTAGCTTTTACCTTGGCTAAAGGCTAAGCATTGCCACTCAACGTGGTAATGCCGCCAATCTCTTGGGTATATTACCAGTCGACAGCGATGCGGATGAATTTTTCGACGCTGTTTTAGTTTGTGTGTAGTTTTAGTTAAGTTAGGTTTTAATTTTGTTAATTAAGGATATATGTATTATCTAATTGCTGTTAATGTTCATCTCTAATTGTATCACATATTATCACCTAGGTCTTCTACTCCGCCACTACACACAGAACATTGACACCCTGGAGCGAGGCGCCGGCATTCCCGAGGAGAAGCTAGTGGAGGCCCACGGCACCTTCCACACCTCACACTGTCTGGACTGCCGGAAGGAATACGATCTTGAATATGTTAAAAGTAAGTAGAGTAAAAGTGCGCAGTTCTGAATACCCCTATCCTATTTTAAGTTAAACAAATCATCATCTGCCTAGTCTTTTCCCAACTATGTTGGGGTCGGCTTCCAGTCTAACCGGATGCAGCTGAATACCAGTATTTTACGTGGAGCGACTGCCTATCTGACCTCCACAACCCAGTTACTGGGTAATACGATACCCCAATGGTAAGATTGGTTGACAGATTTTCGAGTTTCTGACGACCCGTAACGACTGTCAAAGATCCAAGAATGACAGCCGGGGCCAACGGCTTAACGTGCTATTCGAGTCACGGAGGGGTCTTGGTATGAAAAGATGGTTACCCATCCACAGACCAACCGCGGCAAGCGTAGCTTAACCTGATCAATTGACCTGTGCGGCTGATATTACTTAGCTACAAGCCCCTTCAACTTAAACAAATATCAACTTTATTTTAATGACAATTAAGTTGATTTCAGAGTGACTAGTACTATTGAAAAAGTTATAAAAATCTTTGAAGTTGTAGTGTAAAGTGAACTTTAATGTGTATGTTAATTCCAGAGCGCATATTCGCGGATCAGATCCCAATCTGCACAGACTGCCCGGGCGTGGTGAAGCCCGACATCGTGTTCTTTGGCGAGAGCCTGCCCGATCGTTTCCAACAGTGCCTTCAGGAGGACTTCGAGCGGTGTGACATGCTCATCATTATGGGATCCTCGCTAGAAGTACAGCCTTTCGCGTCGCTTATTGATATGTAAGTCCTATGAACATATTTTTAAAAGAATATCTAATAATGTATTATCTTCATCTACTCTAAATGATCACGACTTGGAAGAAAAAACTATAACAAGTGATGAAAGTATTTCAATTCAGATATTTCTTCTGAATCAGATAGAGCTCAGCGCATTGGTCAGAGACCTTGGCCTTTCTAAAAAGCATCTGAGATTCTAGCTTCTCGATTAAAGCAAAGAAATCTTTTATCCCAAGAAATAAGAATATCATAACAGAGAGACAGAATTGCTTTCATTATTTTCTGAAGATTATGACTTTGTTTATTGTTCAGATATTCCTGATTTATTGAAAGCAATGGGAGTACAAAAATATGATCCAAATGAATGGCGTTTATTTATTGATTCCTCTAAACTTGCCGCCGCAGCTACGGGATAGTGTGTAAACGCCCTTCTCTGAAACATTTAAACTTAAATTTTCAGTGATGGTATGACGAAAAGTAGTATGTTTACCATGAGAACAAAGTATTACATCTTTTACATCTTTACCTGGGTGTTTGCCACCCTCGCCTACGGCTCGGGGGTCAATTTTACAACCGGTAAAAATATACTACTTTGCTCCCTTGGTGAACAATGTACCATTTTTCTTAAAAGATACGTTTCCATTATATCTCACAAACTAAAGCTGTTACAAAAAATGTGGCTTCAGATCTAAAACAAGCACCCCGAAAATGTATAATATTAGTCATCATATTTCATGCAACAGAAATGCTGTTCCCTTGTGTTATAAATGGCGTGACAGCTCTATTTTGCAAGTCTGAAATCGCCTACCCGTCTTGAGCAAGTGTAGTGATCAATGCTCCTGCCCTCTCTGTAGAAAAAGCTTTGCTCTACAGCAGGACAATAATATTTATTATTAGCCTGTGACGTCCCACTGCAGGGCAAAGGCCTTTGACGTGCTAGATGTTCATCAGCCGCCGCCCTGAGTTGATATCCTGCACTAATATCGACTGTTCCATCAGAGCCTATTTGGGTGTATTTATCCCATAGCCTACAGGTGGCGTTCTACATTTAGTTCATTACTAAATGCACGACAGTTTAAAGTCATATCGAGGACAATAATAAATGCTAGTATTATTTTTATTTTTTTCTCTCCATAGGGTTCCTGATTGGTGTCCCCGTCTCCTAATAAATCGCGAGAAGGCAGGCATGCGGTCACCGATGATAAGTGTATGGGGCGTCATGTACAGAGGCCTACAGTTGGATGAGGCTGCCGTCAGGGATGTAGCACGTCTTGGTGACTGTGACGATGGATGCCAGGATCTCGCTGATAGACTTGGTTGGGGGGTGAGTCGGTTTTTGTATTATTTAGATTCGAGTTTTTAGAGAATGTTCCACGTGTCCGTCTTCCCTTGATTTTCACAAAATTAAGATCATGATTCAATTAAAACTATACATATACAGGGTGGAAGGGACATCCGACGCATAACCTGTTATGATTCAGTACATGATCCTGAATGCATTGAAATTTAAAAAAAAAAAAAATATTATGTATTCCATACATTTCGAGGTATAGCACTTTTGTAGAAAACCGCATTTTTTTTTATAACCGACGAATAATTTCTATTGGGGGTCCAGAATTATTACTGAATCCATGGCAACAGGTTGCGCGTCGTCTGCATTCGCGATTTATTTGCCAATAATGTAAACAAATATGAGTTTATGGAAAAATAACTTTAAATTCTACACAATAAAGTTCAGTTTACGCTACAGCTTCAAACATTTTTATACATTTTTCAATACTGTTAGTTACTCTGAAATCAACTTAATTTCTATTAAAATAAAGATGATATTTAAGTAGACTTTACATTCATTCTATTTCGCTGTGATTAAAATTCAAAATATTATTGGGTTTTTTTAAGTTAACCCTCTCCATAAAACTTGCACAGTGTAAGGTTGCTTTTTGAAACATCAGCTTATAGAAGCTGATAGTGATTGGGACTGTATATTCAAACTGAATTTCTTTTTCTAGGACGAGCTCCGTGCGCTGCTAGCCAGCGAGCACGCGCGCCTGGAGCTCGTCACGTCGCTGCCCCCGCTGGCCCCGACGACCCCGCCAGCCCCACCCGCCCCCCGCTTGCCTCGTGCCGCCCGCGGAACCCAAGCTATGAGTACTGCCTTATACTACACATAATTATTACGTTTAAAGAGGCCTGCTTCACTATAACCTGAACCTAAACTAATTTGGGTTAAATTATTATGTTTTGGAAACAATAATGTCAGGACTCAGGTAATTTCAAATGCACATCTGCCGGTCTGTAAAAATCTCACTATGAAAACTTAGGTGGAGTGAGCTTGGCGTGAGCAGTCAATAATGTCAATCCCTAGCATTAGGTGGAATGACAACTCACTGTGCAAAAAGATTTTTGCAAATAGACCGACAGAATTAATACGAATTTGCGAAAACCGGACCTTACTGCTACGAAATAAAGGTGCTGTCACAGTCAAATTGTTAGCCTGTGCGATTGACTGTACGAAAAGGGGAATTTAAGATGGCGAAACTTCCGAGTATGGAGAGATGTAGATAGCCGGCGTAGAGACATTATAGAGGTATGAGGAACAGGGTGTAAAGTTCACTCATCCTCCATAGAAAAGGGAGGATTCTCCGACCAGACGGGTGTCGTGTCTGGCGGGCAACTGCCCGATGATTCAGGTCGGGCCTTTGTATTTATGCTAGTTGCGCGGTAAACTCTGCTTGTGAGATGCAGGATTTTGCGTGACGTAGTTCGCATGTGGCGTTGTAGATACCGCTACAACATCAAAAGTGTCTTAGTCGTCCCGAAATTCCGGAGAACACTCATTTGTTTTCTCCTGTTATCTGCAACTTAGTCATGTGAAGCAGGCCGCAAGGGTATCTGGATTCTAGGGTCTTATCAACTATGGAATAAGCAGTCCAGTAGTAAAATCGAAGAGTATCGAGAAATGTCACTTCATCAGTACTGGCTATGAAGTTACATTTTAATACAATATTTAAGCTATTTAAAATAATGGTTTCAGTCTGATAATATGGTATAATGAAAAAATACTAAGTATATTTTTATTTTCTCTGGAACAGAAATGAGAAAATATTGTATGTGGAAAAAAATTGAAACAGACTTAAAAATCTTAAAATATTTATGCATCATGGATTTTAGTTTCAAGATCCATATAAAAACTTGGTACCTTACACCATAAAAATTGTGATTAAATTCTACTTAGCATTGACATTTTAAATTTATTATTATTTATAATTACTGTATTCCATATTGATGCAAATTAACAAAGTTGGCAACAAGGTTGTATAGTTGTAACTTGTGCCTCTTTAAATAATTTTTAGTTATTTATTTTATTTATTGCGGTAATGTTGGGTTTGTTTATGGTTTTATTTAAACTTTTTTGTTCATGTAATCTAAGGGGCAATTCTCTTAA